>CM060912.1:844778174-849578174 GCA_030737875.1 Allium sativum
TTAAAAATATTAGATTGAATGATAAGATCAACTGTATCACTGTTCCTTCCTACAGCCTGGAAACTTGTAATGCCAAGCAAATCAACTAGACATCTACAATTTATCCAGGGTTCAAACTAGAGAGAAGTTTGCTATCCATTTGCAATCACTTTATTCATGTATTGCTTTCCATTTGTCCTTAATCTTAGCACGCTTTTCCAAGTGGTGGTAGCATTCTTATCAATTGCCACCAACCAGAAAATCTTACCACTGCAGTATCTTCTTTTCATCCATTTGCACCATAGGCTGCCTTTAGTTAGAAAATTTCGCAGGAGCTTAAGGCAGCATGCTTCTTTAAGGTCCAAGACACTTTATGCTTTGAACCAGCCCAAAAGAAATCTGCACAAATAGCTTGAATTTTGTCTAAGGTGTATTCTGGAATTTGATAGACAAATAACCAGTAGAGTACGATGAGAGTAATAATTGAATTAATTAATTCATCTCTTCCTGCATAACTTAAAAAATTGGACTGCCATGCCTGAGTTTTCATTTGAACTCAATGAATTAGTGCTTGACATCCCGAATAGTGGAAGTAATTTGATGATATAGGCACGCCTAAATATATAATAAGTAAAGTTCCTTCCTCGAAGCCCAAAATGGTTTTAATAATCGTCGAGTTGCTAGTGTAGTGACAGAAAAACACCTTAGTTTTTTCAGCACTAACAGTGAGTCCTGCAAATTTTTTTATTTTCTGAAAAATACCCTGCAGCGAATAGGCAGAAGACAAAGTTGCTATGCCAAAGATCAACAAATTTTCTTCATAGAGAAAGTGAGAAACAATAGGATGGAAATTGAAAACCATATTGTTCAGCTGCAGTTCAGTAGCCTCGTCCAAAAGGGATGTGAAATATTGCGTTACTATGGTGAATAAATATGGCGACAATAGATCTCCTTGTCGTATCCTGTAATGACCCGTATTTTTGGCAGTCAAATATTTAACTTAATTTATTATTTTAAATATTTTATTTGGAATATTAGTGGATTTTAATATTTAATTCGTTATTTAAACGAAGTTTGAACGATATACATTTATATAATTATAAATCGAGCTCGAAATGGCGCGGCAGTTCGTAATATGGAGTTTTGAACTTCAACTGAATATACAGGATCTGATATTAATCGGATTTCTGCGAAACAAGAAACGTCGGGATCATATTAATGATAATTTTCATATGAAAGAGGAAAATCCAGATTTCGTGTTATAGATTGTTAGTTATGGCCAAATCAAATTTTGAAATAGTCACTATGGAATCGTTATTAAAATATAGGCCTTTAAAATAGTGATTTTGCAAACAGTCTCCGTTTTCGACGAAATTAGTTTTATTGGAACCGTAACGTTAAATTATTGTATGGTATTAAATTGCGTAGCAAACCGATGTCGTATGTGACCACGGTAGTCGTAAACGTCCGTTCATTTTCTATAGTGCGTAATTTAATTAATTTAATTTAATAGAGGGATATTTGAGTGTAACTTGAACAAATGATCGAATTAAGCTGTGAAACTAATTCCGTTGAATTTGTATCGACGTTTAGGGTCAGAATAGGTATATAATTTATTCTTTTTGAAGATCGGATTATTTGGTGTCCAAAATGGTATTGTGGTGCGTATAAAAGATAGCATACCGGGAAACAGTCTCGGGATTCGACAAAACCTGTCCCATCGGGTCTGAAATATTTTTCTATGCTAAAATTAGGAGTTTTGTTATTTTTGGAGATCATGTGTGACCATACAAAGTTTAAAAGTGATCGTTAGAAAACATGTATGATTATATATATATGTATATTTATAACATAATAAATCTTTCCCACTTCTTCACGGTATCCTTTTCTTGCGCGTCAAGCTTCTTCAATTCCTTGCGCGTCACTCCTTCAAAAGACCGTGCTTGCCAAGTATTTTCTTGGAATTCATGCCCACACATTCAGCTACCCTATATTATACTACAACATCATACACCTAAAACTTGATGGCCACGTATTTCCTCTTATAAAGGGGCGCTGCTACTCCATTTCTTCTTCCACTAGCAATGTAAACAAATATTCCTGAACACTCTCGCATATTTAAAAATCTTTTCCACTTAATTTAATTAAACCACTCCACTTACTCACGTATAAATATAAGTCGTGAGCTCGACATGGGGACGTTGAAGCTCAGTAAGGCTCAGATCTGGTTATTACAAAGTTTGGGTTTTGGGTTGCTGGAGAGGGTCGGCCTTAGCTCGCAAGGCGCGGAACAGGTGGAAGGTTTAGGGGTGACGATGGTGTCAGGAAGCTCTCGGGTGCGGTGGATGATGCATGGGGGGGGGGGACCGTGCGTAAGTTTTTCGATCCCTGAAGAGAGGACCGAGCTGTTGAACGGAGGTGGGTTTCAGTGTGGCGAGGCGGAGTCCGCACGTGGTGCAGCAGACGTGGTGTTCGTTTTAAAAGGAAAAAGAGAAATGGATTCGGATGGGAAGGTTTGACGTGGAGATGAAGGCCTGGAGTTTTCTCGTGAAGAAGGATGGCAGAAGAAAGAAGGGAATGGGTGTGGGCTGAAGGGAAAACCACATGATCCTGTAGCATTCTGGGTTGGATGCAGCAAAGAAGAGAAGTAAGGGGAGCAGGTACACACAACTGTCGAAATGGCTTAGGGTATTTAAAACAACATGGGGAGGATAATCAGCTGGTTTCTCTGATTTGGTATTAAAGAAAACGCTAATTAAATATTTAACTAAAGGAGTAAGTATAAATTATAACCGTGTATATGATAACAGGTCGTTTCTTTGATGTAGGCGCTGAGCGGATGTACAGTGGAAGGAGACATAAGCATCCCTAATCTTTTAACTTAATAGTAAATAATGGCCCTAATCTTTTAACTTAATAGTAATTAATTTAAATTTGAAATTAGGAATTTATTCGCGTATTAAGTACTAAACGTTCTATACCGTTAAACTATGATAGGGGTCGTTGAGTGGGTTTTCTGCACACTGAGAGCGTGAATGGTTTTGGGACATATTGGGAATGAAGACAACCTGATTCTATTTTACAAATGTAAATAGATTTATTTATTAATTAATTAAGGGGATTAATACTTTTAATTATAATCGTATATTTAAAATAATTATAACATAAACATATATTACCAGAGTTGGACCAGACCAGAGACGTCGGGACCATACAGACGAACTCTGCATTTTGGAACGTACTGGGACATAAATAGAGACGACGGGAATTCATGGTTAAATTAGACGATTGTTTAATTTAACTATAACGGAACCACTCCAACGATATATGAAATCAAGGTGAGTTAAGCTCACTCAGTTCTTCCCATTTATATTTTATATAAATTGGGTTTTTATTTTGTGCGCTCTGGTCGCTAATGGTTGACTGTTTGCTAATTATATATATTCATCTATTGATTTAACTAATGAAATTGAAAAAACCAAATCGTTATTTTAACGATTGGACCCAATTAAGGTAACTTACCTTGATTGGTCACGTTTATAAAATAAATGTGTTTAATTGTTTGTTAATTGGTTGACGTTAAATGATTATTATTTATTATTATAGGAATTATCAGTTAGATGGAATTATATAATCTGATTTGAGATAACCACTTTACAAGGAAGAACAGGTTGGAGGGATCCAACAGGATTCCTCAAATATATAATTTATTTTCGTATTATCATATATGAACTGTCATGATTGGGTGATTGCTTTTATTATTGATCATTGACTGAAAATCCAACCCGTGTTTTGTTTTAACCAATGGACAATATTGGTTGAGTAATCGGCAATACATGGCCTAAGAATAAATTATTTTGTTATATTGATTTACCGTCTGGTGAATCGATAGAACTGAAGTTATAAAATTATTCTATAATTGGAAGTAGATTTTGGAATATATTATTTTGAATAATGGTTTATAAAAAGGAAATAAATATTTATTATTTATTATTTAAATTTATAATTGATTATAAATTGATTTTATAAGGAAATTCTGACATTAGTCAAAATGATATACAAGTGAATAGAAATTAACCTGATGATTTAAATTGAATAATTGTTTTGGTAAAAATTAAATGAACTTATTTAAATTAATTATATTAAAGGGAAAACGAATTGGAATCGGTTAACGAGATAACCATGTTTTAAGTAACTAAGTCGACTGTTTTATCTGGAATTAATTACTAAATTAGTTTGATTTGAATTAATCTAATAAAGTAATTTAATGAATATTGTTTTTATTTTAAAAAGATTTTTCAAAAAGGAATATGCTATTTATCTTAGTTAATCAAGGAATTAACTACCGAAGTGGTTAATGCTTGAAGTAAATTATTATTTCAATTAATAATAATTTAGAAAATTACTTTTTAATTGAAATTCATTTAATAAATAATCGAATGTGAAATGAAATCAAATTGAATGGTGAAAGGATTTTACGAACGGGTTTTATATTTAAACCCGAATTTGTATAATTAAGCTATAGAAGGAATTTAAGCGAAACATGATAGCTTAAATAAATGTGATATAAATATTTGAATTTAAGTGAAAGGAAATTAAGAAAAGGGTTTAAGATAAACCATGATTATATAAAAGAGGTTTGAGGTGCTAATCGTCAAGTTTAAGTTAACGATACTTAATAATGGATTAAGTAAAAAGAGGGAAAATGGAAATAAGTCCAAAGCGAGAAATAATTGAATGGATTTGAAAGGGAATTGGTGAAAGTGAATTTGGTAAAAGAAATGGGTCATCGGATTTTGTAAACAAATCCGAATTGTGAAATAAATTTGTTTTAAAAAAAGAGGTATGGGTTAAAAGGTGGCATTTTATAAGAAGTTGCTTAATTATTGAATTAAGAAATAATGATTGTGTCTGAGAAAGAGATTTTCCAAAATATAAGAAGGTTTTATGAAACCGAATTTTGAATAAAATAGTTAAATGGAATTTGTATTGATATTAGAATGAAATATGGGTTTTTGGATTACAACTTATATTTATCTGAAGATAGGAACGTTGTTGATCAAGGTCTGAGAGGTAATTAAAATACCCCAACTTGAACGACTTCAAGATCGTCTGAGGATGATATTAGTTGTAATGGTAAAAGAGGTTAGTTAAAATTATTATAATAACGCAACATTTTTGATGAAGATTTGGAAAATATATATTATGAGGATTCCAAAGTAAAAAGCGAAAAAAGGGGCTGTGCGAAATATAACGATATTTTCGGGTTAGAAAGGAAAAATAAAGTTGAGTTCTACTCTATAATAATAAGCATGGATTGTTGTTTCAAGTAATGAAATAAACGATATTTCATAATGTTGCCTTACGAGTAATAAGTTAAATCGATTTCTAATATTAGATAATAATGTGCTAATGTTTTGAAAGTGGAAATAGGAAACTGGATATGTTATAGGATTTTCCCTAAGTATAAAAATGAATTTGTTTAAAGAAAAATCTTATGTTAAATAAGAGGCAAAAACTATATTCATAATATTGAAATATTTAAGAGTTTAAATTTACATTTGTTTTAATTAAAAGGCCAATTGATGTTGAATACTGAACCAGTGAACTCATTGGATTTTCATGATTGAATCACTGTTTATTTTGATAGTTAAATCACTGACTATTAAATCTGTCCAGTACGATTGTTGGTACGGAAAGACCGGGATCGAAAGTATATTCGAAAAACATTCTGACTAACAAATACGTGAAGATATCAGAAGATGATAGAGATGGAGCATTGAAGACCGTAGATTTTCATAAACGGAAGAACTGCTAATAATCTCCGGTCTGCAGCCAATGAGATACTGTGGTTCTGTCGTGGTTGGAATCTACGGATTTGCAAGGACTACTCGCTACTAATCTATAGGGTGATTCCTTAGATGTGGTAGGAGGGTGCCTTCGGTTCATCCTGTTCCTGGGTGACTTGTATGGATGGATGTTTGACAGAGTATTTCCAAAGGAATTGCATACGTTGATTTCTTCAAATGTACCATAGTTGATGGCGAAGAAATGATTTTTCTCTAGCTAAATAACTAGAGTATTTTTGTGGACGTCAATTAGTGATATTTGGCGGATCTGATGATGTGGCATTCAAAGTGAATGGTGACCAAATGTTCCGAAAGGAATTCAAACCTCAAGCCTCACAACCGGGAAATGAAAAAAATCGAGCAGGCAACATGGCTATGTAGGTCGCTCCCATTAGGGTGTATAATCACCTATCTAGAGAAATTCCTTTTGCTTCTTTAATCTATTTCAATGCTATCCCTTTCGGGAACCGGTGGTTTGAGCCCAACCGTTGGTGATATACATTCGATACGCTCAAGCGAAATGAGTGGTCAGCCATGTGTGGGCCGGGTTGCAAGACGTTCTTGTTGAACCCAGTGTATTCCCCTCTAGAGATACACTATCGGTAGGTAGTCCCATACCTTGTCACGGTCGGAATTCAATCTCCAACAAGCGATCGCAGTTTTGATTGTATACTATAAATGTGGAGCGTGAGATGCAAGCGATCCGCAAGATTGATATCTACTTGTATTTAGACACTATTATAATATCAGAAAAGATATTGATTTCAAAAATGTTTTGGATTATCGTAAGGTAAAAACCGTTCGTATTTATGTGTGGACTTGGTCTTACGATTATCCTTTTCTTTCAAAAAGATTTTTGAACTTTAAAATCAAGTTGGCTGATACTGCAAACTTAATGCGTTTTTCTCACTCTGGTTCACCAGGCTGATCCGGTGTTTGTAATGCTCGGGTTAGACCGGGGTGTACAGGTCCAGGTTATCGGATGCTGCGATGTCCAGAGACGAGCTGGAGGTGTTCCGACGTATGATATTATATGGTTACTATTCCGCTGTGTGTTGTATATGAGGACATGTTATTATAACTGTCCAGATGTGTGATGTACTCTGATGATTGTAAGTATTTTAAAAGCTCTCAATAAAGTTTTATTTCTTTATTATATTTTGTTTCGCTGCGATGTGAGACTCTGATTCTGTGTTGTGATGTTTCTTCTTTTTCTTCTTCTATTCTAACTTTCTTTCTTTCTTATCTCACCCTCTAATTTCTTCCTAATGACTATCCAGTCTTTTCGGTGTTTGGAAGGTCGGCATGAGTAACGGTAAATGTATTTATGTCGATTTTTGGGGCCGAAAACCGTTGGGTCATTACAGTGGTATCAGAGCTATTGGTTTAGTAATAACCTTGGCTCTATGGTATAACTCGATAGAGATAGGGTTAGTAATACCCTAGATCGAGATTGAGCGTATATATATATAAGAGCGTATTTGTAAATTTAATATACAATGTTTTGTATTGTGTTGTTGATCAGTTCAAGTGTTGAGAAGCATAGAACTGGCAATGGATACGATATTGTTCAGTAAAGAGGGTAAATGAAATAATTTTACCCAAATTATATTTTTATTTAGAAAACAAATAATTTTATCAAATTATTGAGATATTGGTGTGTTTGATTGATTTAAATGGAATTCAAATTAGATTGAAAATTTGAATTGAAACTCAACCTGGTTAAGTGAAAAATAAATTAAGAATAATACTAAAATTAAATAAAGCCGATTTAGGAATTGGAAATTTGTTGAATAAATAATAATCAAATAGAAATCAATTGAATATTAACTGATTGAAGTTCAAATATGTGAAACCAAAATAAAATATTAATGTAGAATGTAAATTCAATTGATTTGGTTGTTGTAACGACTCAATTTATTTCGACGTTTAATAACGAAGTTAATTAAAATTAAGTACTTGAATGAATATTTTTAACTAGAATTTAAGTAAGAACTTGAACTTTGGTTTAAATGGAATATATGAATTAGTGTTTCAATTATTCTAGCTTGGTTGAGTAAAATGAGAGCTAAACATATAGCTACTTGTTCAAGCAATGCTAAAACTTAAAACAACTGTCCATTCTTTGCTAAGAAAAATGAACATCTGTCCATTCTTTGCTGAGAAAACAAACACCTGCCCTTCTTCCTCTGAAAATTGCTTACCATGTACTTGTTTCTCTACAACGTGTTCTCTATTTTACTCAAATAAAGGAAGGAGCAGGCGAACCCAACTTCATTCCCCTTCCACTGTCACTTTTCTTAATTCACCCGGAAAATGTTATTCCTTTCCACCGAAATTAAAGTTTTCCCCTTTTTCCACAAATTTTTTAACTTCTGCCTCCATGGATCGAGATTGCTCCTCCGATGGCCTTCCTCCTTCTTCAATCGAAAACGCCCTCTTCAACCGTCGGTCTTGAAGCTGCCGCAACCAAGCCTGGCGCCACCAACAACGATTTCCGAACTCTCCTGCGCAATCGGATCCGACGCTCCATGTTATTCTCCACCATCCACCGTTTTAGGCGGCGCCGCATCCCCTTTGATAGCCTCAGGCGAACCCCCGCTGTCATCTTTTATCCTCTTGTGAGGAAAAAGAAATATATATATCAGAAAATCGAAAAGCAGAAGCACAGCCGTCGCCGATTTGTTCCTAACGCTGACCAAGCTAGCCTGCACCATATCGGAGCCACCTCAGTGACCGTGTTTGGATTTTTCTGGGAAGGTCACTCTTTTTCTTTAAATCTTGGTATATGTTCTGTGAGAAGTTTTATATATGAACAAACTATAAATTAATATCATGTTAAGGCCTGTGCAAGCTTTTAATGGGAGAAATTCTTGTTGCTATCTCAGTTTGGACCTGTGGAAAATCTTACACTATCACATTTTGTGGGTGTAGATGCTTACCCATTTCCAAGGTAGATTAAGTGTTCATTTTGTGGTGTTCCTAGCCTGCATGTCCATCTCATTAATTCATACGCAAGCTTGGATATAGGATTTTTAGCTGCTTCCCCTTTCCATTTACTACCCTGCGGCTTCTATGCACAGGTGTTCATGTTATGTTATGACTTTAGTAGCTTTATGTTAAAACAGTGGTGAGTTGTCTCCATTTTTGGGCGAGAAATAAGTAAATAGTGGAAGTGGGGATATTGAATACAAGGGATGAAGTTTGCCAAATAAAATTGACCTGGTTTAAGGTGTACTTCCGAAGTTGTTAACCTGCATGGTGATATCGGGTTTGTTGTACCACTCTTATTACTGTGTGACAACAAACATCGCAAGACGTCTATTTTATATTATTCATGTTCTTAAGATCATAAAAAAAAAAACTTAAGTGGTTAAGGTGTATGTCATAGGTTTCAAAACTTAGTGGCCATTCATTAGTTCAAGTCCTTGCTATGATTTAATTTTTACAAATTCACATCAGTGTTTTTTTTGGGGAATAGAATCATTATGTATTAAACCGTGCCATTTGATTTTAGGTAGTTGATCTCTCAATTTCTTCATATCGTTAACATCATCATTTTTGTGCTCGTCTCGTATCTTCTCGCTTTTCCACGCAAGGTGAGTTTCTACTCACTCACAGACTAATATTTTTATTAAGTGAATTAAAAATTTGAAATGTTAGTCGTTATAGAATTGTTTGCTTCGTGATTGTGCACGTGCGACACACACTGTTATTTCATATGACACATATGGATGTATGCTTGACATGCTATGATTATTTTCTCACCATGCAAGTTCCCCCTTTTGATTAGAAACCATTACGGGTTGAAATGATACATACCCGAATCCCTGTATATTCGAATCGATTTGGGATGTGGGTTGAAATGATATATACTCGGGATTCGAATATTTTAAAGAACGGATTGAAATGGTAAATACCCGTATCACTTGACCATAAGGTAGAAAATTATATACGGACACCGTGGTTAGTAAAATAAAATATTTTAACATATTTATCGATTTTGTAAGTCGAGTTTTAAAGAAATTTTTCGTATAGCGTAAATGAAGTTTAAAAGGGATTTTGTCCAAATTTTTACTTGAATTGTTATAAGAATCCAATTTGTATATATACAAGTTTTAAAGTGATTATACAAGTTAACACTTAAAGTTAATTTTGTTTAAGTGAATTATAAGTATACTTTGTGTTTGGAATAATAAATTTAATAACATGAAAATTTAAATTTTAGCGATTCAATAGAAAGAGTTTTCAAAGACTTGTTAAATGTTAGAAACTTATTTGATACACAATTTGTTAAATGACCTTTCCACCATTTTTAATGTAAGAAAGGTTTTTGGCAAAATGTAAATTTGGTGGATTTCAAAGATAAGGGGAACATGCTTCAATATGATTTTACTTAGAATTGGAATTTAACAAATCTTCCTTTGATCAATAACTTAAGTTGAAGTGTTTCGGAAATTATTATAAAAAGGGAATTTGATTGGATTATGAATTCTAGTTGGGAAAATTTTGTGAGACAGATTTAGATTGGATTGGATTAATATTTGTGAATAGAACTATAATTTCGTAAAAGTGATTTTTCCGCATTACTTGGTTTTATTGGCTATATTTCTTTTAACAACTAAATTTAGACTATTTCGACTATACAAACATTTTGACTGTTTATAACTATTTTTTTTCAATTATATATATTATATTAAAAATTTATTTTCCAAGCACATTTTATATTTCAATGTTGTGGCAATTTAAGTTCTTACACTATTTACATAAGTACATATATACTATTTTCGATTTAATATTACAATATTTTCAAATTTACTATTCTAAATATTTTATAAATGTAATGAATCCATGTTCAATCCGAGCTAATGAATCCAAATGAAGTAAAGTGAAGATTTGGGGTGACAATGATATTTTGAGTAGAAGTGGAAACCAAACTTGAATGGTTTTAATAAGTGATTATAAATGAAGATTTCAAGTTGGAATTTTGTGGGAATTGGAATCTAAACTTAAATTGTTTAACAAGTAATAATTGTAACTGGGATTTGAAATTTCAACCAAGTCAATAATGAATTATTAGGTAAATCGATTTTGGGTCAATACTTGAAATAAATCGATTTAGTAATACTCGGAATATGATTTCAATCTAATGACCACGGTGTGAAAAATGTAAGCGTTCGGTTGTTAAAGAGACCGGAGTCGGTAAGTGGCATACTCTCTGTCAGTGCCGATACCAATTTAACAACTGTATACGTTGTGGAGTATCTGGAACGAAGCAGGATGACTTGGAGGCGACTACTGGATTGAAGATGGCGAACGATGACGGAATAGCCTTGACCTTCGGGTCATAATTAAAATGACTAAAACAGGAGCTATACTGTGACTAATTGAGGTAACACCTTGATCGGACGCACTTCTTCGATACTATTTCTATGACTATGTTGATGATTTGGGCGCCCTTTTGTTTTGGGAGTGTGTTCCGAGGTGGGCGGTAGTGGCTGCTATGCGTTACCACCGGTTCGGGAGTGCAATTGGTAGAATCCTACCCTGGTATTGCCTCGAGTGCCTTGTCATTTACCCCAGCGAGCCCCTATGATTTTGATTTGTATCATACCTATGGAGTGCCCTCTGATGCCATCCGTGTTAGGGTGGGTTTACGGTACTGTATAGACTACGGTATTATAAACGGTGTAAGGGTAAAAATGTAATCCCGCTTACGCTATTTTCATTATATTTACTTTACTGAATAGACATTACAATAATAGCGTATTATTATATAGATATTAGTTTCGTGGATCCTTAGAGGATGGAAATCCCAGACATCCTTTAAGTTATTGTACATTTCGGTGGACACTTCATTTGAGTTAATTCACTTATATGAGACTGTTAGTCCTGACTCGTGTATTTTGTTTGTTTTATTTCTTGCAAAATGCCCGGGTCAGATCGAGTATTCCAGTTTGGAGATTTATCTATTAGAGCTCGAAATTCGTTGGAGTTCCAGTCATCCACCTGTTATTTCCGCTGCAGTTAGGCCCATCTCTACTTATTACGGATGTCAATATGATCTACGTTCAGTCTTCCGCTGGTTTTGTAATTTATCTTATGTACTCTGATATCATGTAAATTTAATGATTTTGTATTATCATATAAATTTTGCTTCCGCTGTGAGATATTCTATGTTCTGTGTCTGTGATTCTGTGATGATTTATATTTCAATTTCATAAGCAATAACAATCTGTCGTTTTGAACGGTTCGAGTTGGTTTAATTACCGACTTGGAGCGGTCAAAATGCCAGGTCGTTTAAGTTGGTATCAGAGCTTTGGTTTTACAAAGCTGAGCTTATGAAGTTGAGACGCTCATTAGAGATGGGGTAGTAATACCTTAGAATGAGTGAAATCAACATAGAATCGTTCCGAGAGAGCGTATTTTGATAATAAAATATTTAAATGATTTTAAAAGGTTTTTCTATATATGAAAGTAATTTGAAATATTAACCTTGTTTAAGTATATTGTGGTTTCAAATTTTATTCCTTTGAACTCTCCCTTTTGCTAAATCCTTCTTAAGTTAGGATTTTTCGAACTAAGTCTCGATCGTGCCTGGTCCTAGCTTAGGAAAGTTTGGATGTGTCCTTTTTCTAGATCCTGAGTCTTCAACTTATTTGACCTCTTCTCGGTAAAATCCTATTGATTTGATTCGTTCGATTGTTTGGCCCATAACTTATATTTCCAATTTAGCTCAAATCAAGTTAAATGGGCATGAAAATTTGAAGAAAACTTGAATAACCTAATAAGTGTTAAACACTTGAATTGGAAAAAAAATTCAAATGGGTTATATGTAGATTTATAACACCCTATTAAGAAAGTTTCAATAATTTTTGAACTCATAAAGTTATACTGAAATAATTATATACAAGTAAGATTTGTAAATTAAATTGGGAAATAAAATGACTTGTTTAAATTTTGAATAATAAAACGATAAGTATAATAGTTTCGAATTTTAAATTTTATTCTAAGTGGAATGTGTGTCAATTTTAATTGGTTTCCAAGTAAACATATTAAATTGAGTACCCTTGGATCTAAATCTTGTATCCTCGCAAAAATTTAATTAATGGGAAAATGACTAGGGAAAAACATATAGTATTACTTAAGTGTAAAAGCAAGCACTAAATTTTGGATTTGGAAGCCATATGTATTCGAAATCTCAACGAGCAAAAAGGAACCTTATACCATATATGTTTACAAGATTTTGTTTGTAAATTTCAAGATGGTATACGTCTACAAACTATTGTAATCAAAATTCAGCAACATAAATAGTGAGGGAGATAAAACGTCCCTACTTGAAATTTTACAATAAGATATGTCCCCAATAATTTATTTTATATTTAGCAAATTTGTATATACCTTGTTCGAAAAGAAAAAAAAAAGAGAAGTTCGAGCATTATATTTAACGTTGAGATTGAACTATCGAGTACACGGGAATTATGAATATACGCCTAGCTAACGTATATGCAAAATCCTACGTGTGCTAGATATATATATATATATATATATATATATATATATATATATATAATCGCACTCTAGTCGCTTGAAAGTGGTTTTGGTAATGACCGCGACATCACCAATGTTTATTTTCAGGTTTCGAAAGTGAGGTGAATATATAAATTTCAGTTGAACGTTGAATTAATGCTTAAACCTTATTCTGCAAATACCTAAGGAAGGAAAAAGTTGTTTTTGGATAGGGAATTTGGTAATAGGACAATTTAGCTTTGAATAAATGACATGAGAGGAAAGTATAAATGATAAATTGAAATTAACTTGAACTAGAAATAAGGGTGAAACTATAAAATGGACTTATATGGAAAGAGGACGTAAGCTTTGGAATGATTTTAAAAGGTAACAGGTGATAAACAGTTGTTGAATTCATAGTGATTGTGAAAGAAATTATATAAAAATCAAGCTGATGGAATTTATAAAATACTAAACTAAGCTATAAGAGAATGTCAAATGAAGTAAATCAAATTGTATGAATGGAATGAAGCCAATGCAAGTGTTTTCCGTCGTTGAAAATTTCCAACTGATTTTGTTTCAATCCGCATTTGCAAAATTGTCTCCGACTCATATAAAATGGGAATGAAACATATGAGCAGTTCACCTGCTGTTTAGTGAAACCTTTGTAAATGTGGAGTATGTTTCTTACTACAACCATACAAGCTGTATACAATGGTAGATAATTTGAAAATTTTAAATGAAATCAGGTCATTACATGATATCTTGAGGATATTGAGAGGTTGTGAAATTCCTGGGTTTGGCAATTAGAACTTTGGTGATAAAATAATAATAATGATAATTGGAGCAGGTTAGTAAAATTAAGCTTCCTCTTGTGATAATAACAGTAACAAGGAGGACCTCAACACAACAGTGGTTACTTAAAGGAAAAGGGAAAAGGGTATATTTTCTCTTCATATTCACATTGTATGCCAGCATATAGATGTTATACCATCACTGAATTTCATCAGCTCAACACAAAATTGTGACTAACTAAACTTTGTATGGGAATACCAACAACTAAATGAAGAATAAGCTGTACAGAGAATAAAGAAAATGACAACAGAAGTTGCTGCCACCACCGTCTGCAGTAGCAGCAGCGACACGGCTGCCACGAGCAACAGTGGCAGTAAGGGCTGCTGCTAACACAAAAAAAAAGAAGGCCTACAGCAACATAAGGCCAAGCTGTAGCAGCAGCAAAGGGCTGCTGTTACATGTGAAAAATGCATTTGCATATTGCGGAATGTGGTACATCATTTTGTTCATTTACATTTTTGCTACATATGTTTATAAATATTTTGCTTAGTTCTCACTTGTTTTTAAAATAAAATCGATGGTTTGAAGATAAACAAAATCTATGAAAACAGAGGGTAAGTTAGCAAAAACAAAATGAGGACTGTCATGAATGAAAATAAATATGTTAATGGAAATGAAACATATATTGCAAAGTAATAAAATTTTGTACATTGTTAATGCATTCACATATTTGTCAAAATACTATCTCATTTCATGCCATGTTTTGCATATTATGCATATGAAGTTTTTCCATATACATGATTGACTAACACTATATTTTGAGTGTCTTAGTAGGTTGCAATGGCGTGCTTTGCTTTTGGAAGCTCGCTTTTGTGCAAAATGCTAAGAAAAATAAGAAAATACGCTTTAAAAATGCTAAAAAGATACGTAATTTGGTTTACATATCGCATTGGGGTTGTTTTTGTTTTGTTTCCCCTATATTGGGATGCCTCGTCATGTAGACGAGATGTATATTGACTATGTAAATTTTCCCGATCGAACCGTGCAGGGGAGATGCTGCCGAATTTTTTTGTAAATCCGGGCGTTAGAAAAATTTGGAGTTTTGAAATTCTAAAACAAAATTTTCCTTCTGATATGTTAGAGTCTTAGAAAAGATTTGATAAGCTAGGAATGGATCATATAAGTACGATTTTTGACGACGTTTACTTTTCGAGGACGAAAAGCGCTGAGTGGGGGAGAATGTAACGACTCGATTTATTTCGACGTTTAATAACGAAGTTAATTAAAATTAAGTACTTGAATGAATATTTTTAACTAGAATTTAAGTAAGAACTTGAACCTTGGTTTAAATGGAATATATGAATTAGTGTTTCAATTACTCTAGCTTGGTTGAGTAAAATGAGAGCTAAACATATAGCTACTTGTTCAAGCAACGCTAAAACTTAAAACAACTGTCCATTCTTTGCTAAGAAAAATGAACATCTGTCCATCCTTTGCTGAGAAAACGAACACCTGCCCTTCTTCCTCTGAAAATTGCTTACCACGTACTTGTTTCTCTACAACGTGTTCTCTATTTTACTCGAATAAAGGAAGGAGCAGGCGAACCCAACTTCATTCCCCTTCCACTATCACTTTTCTTAATTCACCCGGAAAATGTTATTCCTTTCCACCGAAATTAAAGTTTTCCCCTTTTTCCACAAAATTTTTAACTTCTGCCTCCATGGATCGAGATTGCTCCTCCGATGGCCTTCCTCCTTCTTCAATCGAAATCGCCCTCTTCAACCATTGGTCTTGAAGCTGCGCAACCAAGCCTGGCGCCACCAACAACGATTTCCGAACTCTCCTGCGCAATCGGATCCGACGCTCCATGTTATTCTCCACCGTCCACCGTTTTAGGCGGCGCCGCATCCCCTTTGATAGCCTCAGGCGATCCCCCGCTGTCATATTTTTATCCTCTCGTGCGGAAAAAGAAATATATATCAGAAAATCGAAAAGCAGAAGCACAGCCGTCGCCGATTTGTTCCTAACGCTGACCAAGCTCGCCTGCACCATACCGGAGCCACCTCAGTGACCGTGTTTGGATTTTTCTGGGAAGGTCACTCTTTTTCTTTAAATCTTGGTATATGTTCTGTGAGAAGTTTTATATATGAACAAACTATAAATTAATATCATGTTAAGGCCTGTGCAAGCTTTTAATGGGAGAAATTCTTGTTGCTATCTCAGTTTGGACCTGTGGAAAATCTTACACTATCACATTTTGTGGGTGTAGATGCTTACCCATTTCTTAGGTAGATTAGGTGTTCATTTTGTGGTGTTCCTAGCCTGCATGTCCATCTCATTAATTCATACGCAAGCTTGGATATAGGATTTTTAGCTGCTTCCCCTTTCCATTTACTACCCTGCGGCTTCTATGCACAGGTGTTCATGTTATGTTATGACTTTAGTAGCTTTATGTTAAAACAGTGGTGAGTTGTCTCCATTTTTGGGCGAGAAATAAGTAAATAGTGGAAGTGGGGATATTGAATACAAGGGATGAAGTTTGCCAAATAAAATTGACCTGGTTTAAGGTGTACTTCCGAAGTTGTTAACCTGCATGGTGATATCGGGTTCGTTGTACCACTCTTATTACTGTGTGACAACAAACATCGCAAGACGTCTCTTTTATATTATTCATGTTCTTAAGATCATAAATAAAAAAAAAACTTAAGTGGTTAAGGTGTATGTCATAGGTTTCAAAACTTAGTGGCCATTCATTAGTTCAAGTCCTTGCTATGATTTAATTTTTACAAATTCACATCAGTGTTTTTTTTGGGGAATAGAATCATTATGTATTAAACCGTGCCATTTGATTTTAGGTAGTTGATCTCTCAATTTCTTCGTATCGTTAACATCATCATTTTTGTGCTCGTCTCGTATCTTCTCGCTTTTCCACGCAAGGTGAGTTTCTACTCACTCACAGACTAATATTTTTATTAAGTGAATTAAAAATTTGAAATGTTGAATGAAATGTTAGTCGTTATAGAATTGTTTGCTTCGTGATTGTGCACGTGCGACACACACTGTTATTTCATATGACACATATGGATGTATGCTTGACATGCTATGATTATTTTCTCACCATGCAAGTTCCCCCTTTTGATTAGAAACCATTACGGGTTGAAATGATACATACCCGAATCCCTGTATATTCGAATCGATTTGGGATGTGGGTTGAAATGATATATACTCGGGATTCGAATATTTTAAAGAACGGATTGAAATGGTAAATACCCGTATCACTTGACCATAAGGTAGAAAATTATATACGGACACCGTGGTTAGTAAAATAAAATATTTTAACATATTTATCGATTTTGTAAGTCGAGTTTTAAAGAAATTTTTCGTATAGCGTAAATGAAGTTTAAAAGGGATTTTGTCCAAATTTTTACTTGAATTGTTATAAGAATCCAATTTGTATATATACAAGTTTTAAAGTTATTATACAAGTTAACACTTAAAGTTAATTTTGTTTAAGTGAATTATAAGTATACTTTGTGTTTGGAATAATAAATTTAATAACATGAAAATTTAAATTTTAGCGATTCAATAGAAAGAGTTTTCAAAGACTTGTTAAATGTTAGAAACTTATTTGATACACAATTTGTTAAATGACCTTTCCACCATTTTTAATGTAAGAAAGGTTTTTGGCAAAATGTAAATTTGGTGGATTTCAAAGATAAGGGGAACATGCTTCAATATGATTTTACTTAGAATTGGAATTTAACAAATCTTCCTTTGATCAATAACTTAAGTTGAAGTGTTTCGGAAATTATTATAAAAAGGGAATTTGATTGGATTATGAATTCTAGTTGGGAAAATTTTGTGAGACAGATTTAGATTGGATTGGATTAATATTTGTGAATAGAACTATAATTTCGTAAAAGTGATTTTTCCGCATTACTTGGTTTTATTGGCTATATTTCTTTTAACAACTAAATTTAGACTATTTCGACTATACAAACATTTTGACTGTTTATAACTATTTTTTTTCAATTATATATATTATATTAAAAATTTATTTTCCAAGCACATTTTATATTTCAATGTTGTGGCAATTTAAGTTCTTACACTATTTACATAAGTACATATATACTATTTTCGATTTAATATTACAATATTTTCAAATTTACTATTCTAAATATTTTATAAATGTAATGAATCCGTGTTCAATCCGAGCTAATGAATCCAAATGAAGTAAAGTGAAGATTTGGGGTGACAATGATATTTTGAGTAGAAGTGGAAACCAAACTTGAATGGTTTTAATAAGTGATTATAAATGAAGATTTCAAGTTGGAATTTTGTGGGAATTGGAATCTAAACTTAAATTGTTTAACAAGTAATAATTGTAACTGGGATTTGAAATTTCAACCAAGTCAATAATGAATTATTAGGTAAATCGATTTTGGGTCAATACTTGAAATAAATCGATTTAGTAATACTCGGAATATGATTTCAATCTAATGACCACGGTGTGAAAAATGTAAGCGTTCGGTTGTTAAAGAGACCGGAGTCGGTAAGTGGCATACTCTCTGTCAGTGCCGATACCAATTTAACAACTGTATACGTTGTGGAGTATCCGGAACGAAGCAGGATGACTTGGAGGCGACTACTGGATTGAAGATGGCGAACGATGACGGAATAGCCTTGACCTTCGGGTCATAATTAAAATGACTAAAACAGGAGCTATACCGTGACTAATTGAGGTAACACCTTGATCGGACGCACTTCTTCGATACTATTTCTATGACTATGTTGATGATTTGGGCGCCCTTTTGTTTTGGGAGTGTGTTCCGAGGTGGGCGGTAGTGGCTGCTATGCGTTACCACCGGTCCGGGAGTGCAATTGGTAGAATCCTACCCTGGTATTGCCTCGAGTGCCTTGTCATTTACCCCAGCGAGCCCCTACGATTTTGATTTGTATCATACCTGTGGAGTGCCCTCTGATGCCATCCGTGTTAGGGTGGGTTTACGGTACTGTATAGACTACGGTATTATAAACGGTGTAAGGGTAAAAATGTAATCCCGCTTACGCTATTTTCATTATATTTACTTTACTGAATAGACATTACAATAATAGCGTATTATTATATAGATATTAGTTTCGTGGATCCTTAGAGGATGGAAATCCCAGACATCCTTTAAGTTATTGTACATTTCGGTGGACACTTCATTTGGGTTAATTCACTTATATGAGACTGTTAGTCCTGACTCGTGTATTTTGTTTGTTTTATTTCTTGCAAAATGCCCGGGTCAGATCGAGTATTCCAGTTTGGAGATTTATCTATTAGAGCTCGAAATTCGTTGGAGATATCATGTAAATTTAATGATTTTGTATTATCATATAAATTTTGCTTCCTCTGTGAGATATTCTATGTTCTGTGTCTGTGATTCTGTGATGATTTATATTTCAATTTCATAAGCAATAACAATCTGTCGTTTTGAACGGTTCGAGTTGGTTTAATTACCGACTTGGAGCGGTCAAAATGCCAGGTCGTTACAGTTGTGTATTGGTTGTTGGCTGTGAATTGTTTGTTATTGGATGATAGATTGTTTGAATGGAAATAATCAAAAATTTAATGGAGTTAAATGAATTATAAACTAAAGAATAATTTCCAGTATAATTAAACTAGAATGAAACGGAATATGAATTGGAATTTAGATTTAATCCTATATTTGAAGATGAATTAATGTTGTTTGTTGATTTTGGAATTGGTGTAGTTATACTTGTTGATTAGTGAAATATTATCTCAGAATTTCATATATCTGTTACTGATATGTGAATTGAGTTAAGTACAGGTGTCAGATGGCTAGGCAGATTGATACTGGTTGAGTAAATCGCATATACGTTGAGCAATTATGATAAATAGCGCTCGTAAAAGGTACGCCTACGCGAAAATATAAAATTTTGGGTTTTGATTTTTGTTTTTCGACCGGGTGGGTCGATGTATATATATATTATTTTTTCCTGCGATATCGTAGATGTCACTCCGTACAGGGGAGACGCTGCCAAATTTTTCCGAGAACTTAATGTGTTAGAATTTTTTTGATATTTTTGAAAAATATTTATTTATGAAATTGAATTGGGTTTTGATTTAAAATAAATGGGATTTGGAAATTAATGGGATTTGTAGCATTTTTCTTACCTTAGCAATTTCGCGGACGAAATTATTTTAAGGGGAGAAGAATGTAATGACCCGTATTTTTGGTAGTCAAATATTTAATTTAATTTATTATTTTGAATATTATATTTGGAATATTAATGGATTTTAATATTTAATTCGTTATTTAAATGAAGTTTGAACGATATATATTTATATAATTATAAATCGAGCTCGAAATGGCGCGGTTGTTCGTAATATGGAGTTTTGAACTTCAACTGAATATACAGGATCCGATATTAGTCGGATTTCTGCGAAACAAGAAACGTTGGGATCGTATTAATGATAATTTTCATATGAAAAATGAAAATACAGATTTCGTGCAATAGATTGTTAGTTATGGCCAAATCAAATTTTGAAATAGTCGCTATGGAAATCGTTATTAAAATATAGGACTTTAAAATAGCGATTTTGCAAACACTCTCCGTTTTCAATGAAATTAGTTTCATTGGAACCGTAACGTTAAATTATTGTACGGTATTAAATTGCGTGACAAACCGATGTCGTATGTGACCACGGTAGCTGTAAACACCCGTTCATTTTCTATAGCGCGTAATTTAATTAATTTAATAGAGGGATATTTGAGTGTAACTTGAACAAACGATCGAATTAAGCCATGAAACTAATTCCATTGAATTTATATTGACGTTTAGAGTCAGAATAGGTATATAGTTTATTCTTTTTGAAGATCGGATTATTTGGTGTCCAAAATGGTATTGTGGTGCGTATAAAAGATAGCATACCGGGAAACAGTCTCGAGATTCGACAAAACCTGTCCCATCGGGTCTGAAATATTTTTCTATGCTAAAATTAGGAGTTTCGTTATTTTTGGAGATCATGTGTGACCATAAAAAGTTTAAAAGTGATCGTTAGAAAACATGTATGATTATATATATGTATATTTATAACTTAATAAATCTTTCCCACTTCTTCACGGTATCCTTTTCTTGTGCGTAAAACTTCTCCAATTCCTTGCGCGTCACTCTTACAAAAAACCATGCTTGCCAAGTATTTTCTTGGAATTCAGGCCTACGCATTCAGCTACCCTATATTATACTACAACATCATACACCTAAAACTTGATGGCCACGTACTTCCTCTTATAAAGGGGCGCTGGTACTCCATTTCTTCTTCCACTAGCAATGTAAACAAATATTCCTGAACACTCTCGCATATTTAAAAATATTTTCCCCTTAATTTAATTAAACCACTCCACTTACTCACGTATAAATACAAGTCGTGAGCTCGACATGGGGATGTTGAAGCTCAGCAAGGCTCAGATCCGGTTGTTGCAAAGTTTGGGTTTCGGGTTGCTGGATTGGGTCGGCCTCAGGTCGTAAGGCGCAAAACAGGTGGAAGGTTTAGGGGGTGACGATGGTGTCAGGCAGCTCTCGGGTGCGGTGGATGATGCATGGGGGAGGGAAACCGTGCGTAAGTTTTTCGATCCCTGAAGAGAGGAGCGAGCTATTGAACGGAGGTGGGTTTCAGTGTGGTGAGGCAGAGTCGGCACGTGGTGCAGCAGACGTGGTGTTCGTTTTAAAAGGCAAAAGAGAAGATTCAGATGGGAAGGTTTGACATGGAGATGAAGGCCTGGAGTTTTCTCGTGAAGAAGGATGGCGGAAGAAAGAAGGGAACGGGTGTGGGCTGAAGGGAAAACCGCATGAGCCTGTAGCATTCTGGGTTTGATGCAGCAAAGAAGAGAAGTAAGGGGAGCAGGTACACGCAACTGTCGAAATGGCTTAGGGTATTTAAAACAACATGGGGAGGATAATCGGCTGGTTTCTCTGATTTGGTATTAAAGAAAACGCTAATTAAATATTTAACTAAAGGAGTAAGTATAAATTATAAACGTGTATATGATAACAGGTCGTTTCTTTGATGCATGCGCTGAACGAATGTACAGTGGAAGGAGACATAAGCATCCCTAATCTTTTAACTTAATAGTAAATAATGGCCCTAATCTTTTAACTTAATAGTAATTAATTTAAATTTGAAATTAGGAATTTATTCGCGTATTAATTACTAAACATTCTGTACCGTTAAACTATGATAGGGGTCGTATTGGGAATGAAGACAACCTGATTCTATTTTACAAATGTAAATAGATTTATTTATTTATTAATTAAGGGGATTAATACTTTTAATTATAATCGTATATTTAAAATAATTATAACATAAGCATATATTACCAGAGTTGGACCAGACCAGAGACGTCGGGACCATACAGACGAACTATTGCATTTTGGAACTGACTGGGACATAAATAGAGATGACGGGAATTCATGGTTAAATTAGACGACTGTTTAATTTAACTATAATGGAACCGCTCCAACGATATATGAAATCAAGTTGAGTTAAACTCACTCAGTTCTTCCCATTTATATTTTATATAAATTAGGTTTTTATTTTGTGCGCTCTGGTTGCTAATGGTTGACTGTTTGCTAATTATATATATTCATCTATTGATTTAACCAATGAAATTAAACGTTGTTCAATTTCATTGAAAAAACCAAATTGTTATTTTAAAGATTGGGCCTAATTAATGTAACTTACCTTGATTGGTCACGTTTATAAAATAAATGTATTTAATTGTTTGTTAATTGGTTGACGTTAAATGGTTGTTATTTATTGTTATAGGAATTATCAGTTAGATGGAATTATATAATCTGATTTGAGATAACCACTTTACAGGGAAGAACAGGTTGGAGGGATTCAATGAGATTCCTCAAATATATTATTTATTTTCATATATGAAATGTCATGATTGGGTGATTGCTTTTATTATTGATCATTGACTGAAAATCCAACCTGTGTTTTGTTTTAACCAATGGACAATATTGGTTGAGTAATCGGCAGTACATGGCCTAAGAATGAATTATTTTGTTATATTGATTTACCGTCTGGTGAATCGATAGAACTGAAGTTACAAAATTATATTATAACTTGAAGTAGATTTTGGAATATATTATTTTCAATAATGGTTTATAAAAAGGAAATAAATATTTATTATTTATTATTTAAATTTATAATTGATTATAAATTGATTTTATAAGGAAATTATGACATTAGTCAAAATGATATACAAGTGAATAGAAATTAAACTGATGATTTAAATTGAATAATTGTTTTGGTAAAAAATTAAATGAACTTATTTAAATTAATTATATTAAAGGGAAAACGAATTGGAATCAGTTAACGAGATAACCATTGCAACGACCCAGATTTTCTGGTCAATTTATTTTGAATATTTAATATTATTTTAAATATTGAGCTGATAATATAAATCGATTTTTATATTGAATTATCGATATAGTTATCGTAATACGAGGATCTTAAGTAATTCAATTAGAATTTAAAATGGAGTCAAAATGATTTAAATGGTTAATATGAATTTTTATTTGAATTTAAATTATATTATATTATTTTATTTTGGTTATTTATATTTACTTTCAAATTAAATATCAAAATATATTCAGTTAGTTCAGAATCGTGTTACACTGTTGAAATAACAGTGGTTACGTTAAAATAGCGGTTCGTGGTTTAAATTAATGAACCCCGAAATATCTGATTGTGGATAGGTTCGAAATCAAATCAGTATCTATTTAAAAAGAATAAAAATCTTCTTAAATCTAATCACATTCAAATCGAATTTAATTCGGTGTACTTCACTGTACCTAGGCTAATATAATTCCTTAATAGCCAAGTAAGCCTTCTGTTGTAAATCGCGACACCCTCCCTTCTGTTCTTCCAATTCGCTCCTCAAACAAAGATGGCCACCCTCTTTAAAGTAAATCGAAACTGTATAAAATCAAAAGCTTCAGCGGAAGAGGCCTCTCCTCAACTCATTTTGGAATCAAAAAGAAACCGCAAGCCCACTGTCAAAGTTAAAACGGAAATCAAGTCATTCGATTTAAAAGAAAAAAAACAAGAATTCTGAAACCTTAAATCTTGTCTCTTTGAGTTCGATTGGAAAAGGGCTCTGTTCACTCCATGCCTAGAATGACGAGGTCACGAATTACGGTTAACGGAAATTAGGGTTTTGGCTTTCTGGAATTGCGAGCACGACAACGAGTTGCGAGGAAGGTCTTCGAAGGGGGAAGTTGCGATGTAGGAAGGACCGCGATTTGAGCAAAGAGGGTGATGGAATTAGGATTCGACTTTGTGGCAGTCACAGCAAAGGACGAGATCGCGAATTGCATTAGTTCGAGATCGATAAACGACTTTGCTTCAGGTAGGGAGGACAGAGATTTTCGGTTTGGGGAAAATGGTCTGAACTTGATGGAAGTAGTGCAGTTCAGTTTGGACAGAAATGCTCAGGAAGGGAGATTTGTAGCAAGGGAGGTCGTGATTTTCATTTAGGAACAGATTGGGGAAAAATAAAGATAAAAACCAAAATAAAGGTAATTATTTAATATAGTGATTTTATTGCATTTAAAAGTTTATTTGACATCTTAAATAAACATGGGATATAGTAAATTGGTTATATATATATATAATCATATTAGCTTTTAAATACAATATTAAAACGCGATTAAAGGAGATTTTGGAATGATATGTAAGTTAATTTAATTTAGTCAAGTATGTTTTAGTTACTAAATTAGTTAATGCACTACTGAGAAATATTGTGTTTAATTTATACAAGGTTGAAATCAAAAAGTTAACTAACGGTTAATGGTTTTGTAAACCCTTTACAAACTCGTAATGACGATATATATATTTTATATGAATTCAGATTCAAGCAAAACTAGAAGCGTGGTGTTCATATGATCATAGGCTACGCTATGGGATTGATGGGAAGTGTTTTGAAGCTTCCTGGTATTTTTATCTAATTTTAAACAACTGTTTAAAATTAGATAGATCATCGAAGTAAAAAAATCACGGTGAGTAATTCTCACTCACCTTTTATTTAAAATTATTTTTATCACTTAAAAATAATTGTTTGTTGGTTGTTTGGTTGCATTTAGTATTTTTGTGCATCTTAAAAATATATTAGTTATTTAGGCTTGGTGGTTGCTATTATATATATATATATATATATATATATATATATATATATATATATTGGTTGTTGGATTTCCCGCAGTCTCATAAGCGGATGCCCGCGGTACCATTAGCGGATGATTACCCTATACGCCCCACGCTATGATAGTGGATGACCTTCTATACCGCGATATCCTGCCTCGAAGCAGGATGGGTATTATTTATGTTGAATAACGTCTGTGGATGCAGGAAAACAGGTTGGAGGAATCCAACTGGCTCAAAAATATTATTGTTTGTTTGTTTTCATATATATTGTCATATATGATGTGTTTGAAAACCATTGATAAATAATTGAGTGATTTTGATTGGTTGAAATATCACTGGGCCTAAATGGTAATTTATAGAAATATCGTGAATAGAGTTTTGAAAATTTGAAAAGAAAAATTCTATTTTTTTTAAATAGAATTTGAATTTAGAAAGGGGCTAAAAATATTTACTTGTTTGAAAATAAATAAAACAAGTATTGAATTTATAAACGATGTTTATAAATTAAATAATACAAGAAATTGAAGTGAATTTATAAACGGCGTTTATAAATGAAATAGGATGATTTTCATTGGATGATTAGGGGATTGAAATGAATTTATAAACGGTGTTTATAAATGGAGTGGAAAAATTATCTTTTGATAATTTGAATATTTAGATTCAAATGTGAATTGAAAAATAGAAATGGGGAAATCGTTTAAAGAAATGAACGATCAAATTTATTCTGATGTTCAGAATATAAATTGAACTAAAATAAATCCATAAGGATTTATGATTTGGATTCAATTAATTGGAATTTTATTTAAATAGAAGTCAAATTGAATAAATAGAATTTGAATTCAAAGGAATTGAAACAAAATTTGAATTTAAAGAAATTCAAATAGAATTCGAATTCAAAGGAATTCAAATGGATTTGAATAAAGATAGTTCAAATGAAATTTAAAATATAGAGATTTGAAAATAGAATTCAAATGGAGTTTAAATATAGAATTCAAATAGAGTTGAATTGGAATTTGAGTACAGGATTCTAGTAGGAATTTAAAAATAAAATTTTCAAATAGAATATAGAAATTTAAACGAAATGTGAGTATAGAATTTGAATAAGAGAAATTCAAATAGAATTTGAATAAGAGATTTGAAATAGAATTTAAATATAGAAATTCAAATGTAATTTGAATATAGACTTCAAATGGAATTTAAACTATGGAATTTGAATATAGATGGAATTTAAATAATGGGGGTTGAATATAGAATTCAGATAAATTGAAATGGGATTTGAATATAGAATTCAAAAAGAATTGAAAGGAGAATTTGAAATAGAAAATTGAAAATCATTTCGAAATGGGAACGACGAAATATATTTCGAAATGTGGATTTTTAAACAGAATAGAAATAAATCCGAAGGATTTATAATTTGTAAAAGGAAATGGAATTTTAATATAGAAATTTAAATAGAACTTGAAATAGAATTTCAAAATAGAATTTGAAATAGAATTTGAATATAGAAGATCGAAGAATAAATTTATTTATTTCTGAGCTAAAGAAAATCGACAATTTTAGAAGATTGAAAGTATTATGTTGAATTGGGAAAAATTAATTTGATATATATTAAAATATATTAGAATGAAGTTGAATTCATTACAAACGAAGTTAAAACGTTTATGTTTATAAATATAATTAAAATGAACTCGCCGCAGCGCGGTAGTTCATAAATTGGCGACTCGAACTTCAATTGAGTATATAGAACTCAATTGAAGTCGTAATTCTTTGAAACAAGAACCGTCGGGACCGGTTGAATAATAGTTTTCTAATGAAAGAGAAAAATCTAGATTTCGTCGTACAGATTTTGAGTTATGTCAAAATCAAATTTTCAGAAAAACAGCGCCATAACCATTTAAAAACCATAACGATTTTGTAACGACCCGAAAATCTGTACCAATTTGAGATGATAAATATCCTACACAATCGACTCAAAGTGCACGAATATTCAGATCATTAATAGAAAGAAATAAGAGGATGAGAAAGATAAGATAGAACTAATAGAATAGAAGAAGAAGAAGAACACAACTGAGCAGAATCAGAGTAAACACGAATCTCACAGCGGAATGAATAAAATATATTATATAACATAACTTTGAAATATAAATCTGTTTTGTATATACATACCATATCAGAGTATGACATAACATTTGATACAGCGGAAATAACTCTAAATAACCAACAGTGAAGACTCCTGCTTCAAGCTCCTCCAAGTGTATCTGTAAAGCCTGAAACACTTGACTGCCCGTACAAATTTGGGCACCCAAGAGTTTAGGAAAAACAAAACAAACTCTGGGTCAGTCATGGGACTGGTGTGAGTAAACTCCAACCATATGGTTTAACTTCAAAAATCCTTTGAAGAAAAGGATAATAGTAAGACCAGTCCACAAATAAACACAGACGGTTTTACCTTACTATAACCCAAACCATTTTTGATATCAAAATCTAGTGATATTATAATAATGTCTAATCAATTAAATAACCAAATAGTAGATGGCTTGCATCTCACGCTCTACATATATAGTATAAAATTAAAAACCGCAGGGCGCTTATTGGAGATTGGATTCCAACTATGACAAGGTATGGGACCACCTTCCGATGATGTATCTCTAGAGGCGAATAAACCTGGGTTCAACAAGAACATCTTGCAACCCGACCCACACATAACCGACCACTCATTTCGTTTGAGTGTATCGAATGTATATTAACAACGGTTGGACTCAAACCACCATTTCCCGAATGGGCAGAATCGATAGATTAAGAAACAAAAGGAATTTCTCTAGATAGGTGATTATACACCCTAATGGGAGCGACCCACATAGCCATGCTGCCTGCCCGATTTTTGTCATTTCCCGGTTGTGAAGCTTGAGGCTACGTCTATCCTTTAGACCCTCTGGCCACCATACACTTTGAATGTCACATCGCCAAACCCGTCAAATCACCAGTTAATCTCCTCAAAGATATTACGGGTATAAAAGTTAAGAGAAACGAATTTCTCCACCACCAGACGTAACACCTTGAAAAGATCGTCTTATGTGATCCGTTAGGAATACTCTGTCAGACATTCGTCCATACAAGTTGTCCTGGGACTGGACAAACAGAACTTCTCTTGCATTTTTACTCCGTCTTCGATTATCTTCAGCATAATCTAATTCACAACGCCTATGCCTATACGGAGTGGGTTTCGGATATTAAATCCAACCGGTCTCTCTGTATCGACAACGATGGTAAAAATCTTTGATAGCCGGTGTTTTAACTATCAAAGGAAGAATAAACATCCATCAGATAATTTCACAATCACAGGCCCTTTTCTAATACTTTATATTGAATTCATTTCCTTAGCGAATTCTATATATATTGTTATATCGATTTCTATTATCAAAATTTCTTAAAATTATTCTAACTTCTTAAATTTCCGGAAATTTTTTCCATAACCTCCTTTGTACCTGGAGCATCGGGATATTTCAAATAGCCTCCCATGGCCCTCACCAATCCAAAAGAAAAATAAAAAGCCAAACGGCTTGCTGATTCGGCGCATAAAACCTCATATGGAAATTTAAACGTGTACCTTTTTGTCGGGCACTTAAATTAAAATCTCACATTCTCTTCCCACTCTTCATCCCATACTTCATTTCGTACCTGTTCAACCTATGCATATTCGCATTTCCAATTTGTCTCACACAGGTCCAATCATTTTACTCAAGTTTGCTAATTTACTTTCCAACTAGCTTATTCGCATATTCTAATGTTACTTTGAACATCTCACGTTCGAACATACTTTTATTCGCTTGTATGAATACAATTCCCATGTCAAGTTTCCAAAGCATAACTCAAGTTCTTGTTCGGATTTCCAAATTCAATTAATCGATTCAAATTACTTAAACAGAGTTAACTTGGCCAAACTCTTATTAACTAATTTCAAGGAAATTAGTTAACTTCATTCGATAATTAAAAATCTGATTTCTTGTTTACAAAAAGCACTTCATTCACTACACTTGAGTTCGCGTATATTTGATAACTCAAGATTTGGATTTTTCAAATCAGAATTTGGATTTTATTCACTTAAAATCCTTTTTATTTGTTTACTAAACCGTTATGGTTTAAAAATGATTATGGCGCTGTTTTTCTGATAATTTGATTTCGACATAACTCAAAATCTGTACGAAGAAATCTAGATTTTTCTCTTCCATTAGAAAACTATCATTTAATAGGTCCGGGCGTTTCTTGTTTCATCGAATTCCGATTTATATTGAGTTCTATATACTCAATTGAAGTTCGAATCGCCAAATTACGAACTACCGCACCGCGGCGAGTTCGTTTTAATTATAATTTACATAAAACATCTAAAAACATCGTTTAGTGAATAAATCTCAAATCCACTTTCAATATCTTTGAAAATAGACCGGTTATCTGAATCTAAATTTAAAAAAAAAACCGATTTCCAACTCGTTGATTATTTTATTCCATGTCCATAACTCAGTTTAAACTTCAAATTCTATATTCAAGACCAATTTCCATAAATGATTTTCTTAAAGTTCGATATAATCAAATTCAAATATTAAATCTCCTTTTATGGAAATAATCCATAAATTCACATCCTTTACCATTACAAACTAATATCATTTCTTGATAATAGTGAAGTCGTTCAAGTTGGGGTATTTTAATTACCTCTCAGACCTAGATTAGATTCAACTTCTATTTAAATAATCTATTGAAACTAGATTTCTATTTTGGAATATTTGATTTTCTTTTTGAATCTCAAGTTTATTTGAAAATACTTAATTGCCATAACTTATTTTTATATAATCTATTTTCATACTAAAACTTAAATTCACATTTTATACAATTCCAATATCCTTTGAAATATAATTTCATTCTATATTTTCGACATAGTCGAGTTAAAATCATAAATCCGTATGGATTTATTTAAATTCAGTTTACATTCTGAATATCGGAATAAACTCCATCGTTTCCTTTTGAAACGATTTCAAGTTATGAATCTCTTTTTAATTTCAAATTTGAATTTAAATATCCAACACTTCGTAAGATAAATTTCCTTCTTTAAATCGCTTACTTGATATTAAAGTTTAATATTATCCAATGACAATATTTCTTTCTATTTATAAACAGCGCTTATAATTTCTGCAGCTTGATTTTATTTTAAAACAAGTTAATGTCTCTCAATTTATTCGAAATACCATTCTACTTCGAAAAGTAAAATTTCCCTTTCTTTTCCATTAAAAATCCCTTGTAAGTTCATACCAGGATTTAAATAAATTATCCAATAAAATTCCCTTCTTTTATTTTAAAAAAACATTTATGGATAACACTTCTTATTTTAAATATTAAAACAAGTTCTATTTCAAATTCCATTTGAATTTTCATTTCTACTTTGGGCGGATAAACTTCCTTCTTAATCTTATATTTAAGTATTTATCTATCCGATATTCTTTCTAGAAATAATCTATTCCATACATTCGACATAGTCGAATTCAAACAATATTCCATATGGATTCATCCCAATTTTATTTATATCCCGAACATCGCAATTGATTTTATCATTTCCATTTTGAAATGATTCCCCCGTTTTAAATCAAAAATTCCCTTTTGATATTTTTAAATATAAATATTTAGGGCCAATGATATTTAATCATCCAAATATGCAAACCCTCAATCTAATTCAACATATCACACACATACAATCATGTGAACAACAATAAATAAATTTGAGGAATCCAGTTGGATCCCTCCAACCTGTTTTCCCTGCATCCACAGATGTTAGTCAACAAAAATAATACCAATCCTGCTTCAAGGCCAGATATCGCAGTATAAAAGGGGATCCACTTATGTACGTGGGCGTAGGGTCATCCGCTAATGATACCGCGGGCATCCGCTAATAGTGTTGCGGGAAATATCCAATAACCACAATAATTCATTAATTCACTCATGCACCCAAGCAACCAACAAATTTATTTTTAATGATAAAAATAAATTTAAATATAAAACTGTGAGTGAGATTTACTCACCTTATTTTTCACTGGCCGAATATCCAATTGATTTCCAAATCATCGCAGCTACGAATCCATTTGCATGAATCTATTTTAAATCTACAATTATTTAATGATTAGAGATTTTAAATTTACTATTTAAACAAACAAATAACTTATTCTACATATTTAAATTCCGTAAAGGCATATATACCTTACTGCTTTTTGCATTACCAAATCGACCCACCATTGTTGCGCTTACGCATCTACTCTGTCGTCTTCACCGAGTCTATTTGTACCTATGATAATTTGCTTTATTATTGACTAAATTATTATTGATTTAAATTAAATATAAAATATGTACTTCTATGAATTTTAAATTTTATAAAACATGAATACCTTACTGCTATATGCCATAAAGAGCTCTTGCCGAACAACCAAACTAAATTGCCACTTCATCACTTCCTATCAAACTCCTTCATCGACAGATCCTTCCCCATATAACTACCATGACTGACACATTTTCTTTGATTATCACCGTCATCCGATCATCACAATATTTTCACTACCATGCCTAAAAAAAAATCAACTTCATATGCTATCCAGACCAAATCTACTTCCACGTGAATGCTCCTCAGAAATCCATTAACCATTCAACAGACTAATTTGCAAAACAACAGCAGCTTCTAACTTTCCAATGGCCTTCCCTTCACTATCTTCAAACAGTCCTAGGCTCGTGAAGACTGTCGAACCCATACTTCCATCTCGTGAATCAACTTCCTCCAGTAACCCCACTGTCGCAACCTTCCAGGATCGCACCCCCTTCCTCCAATCGATCCCCTCCAGCTTTCCCCAAATCACTCGAAGTCCCCTCCCAAATCACATCCAGTAGCCATCGCATGAGCTACAGGCAGTCGCGATCCCTCTTATGCTCCAAATCCCACACCTTAATCAATTCGAGTAGCACCCCTCCTAAATCACGAGCGCCTCTGGCATGGCGTCGAACTTTAGTGGTCTCAACGTATTCGATCACGATGTCATTTTTCTTTTTTTTTTTCTTTTTTTTAACTCAGTGGATTTTGATTTGGTTGGGAGAAGAAATGAAAGAGCACGTCTTGAATTTGGTTTCGTTTTGGGGAAAACAGGAAGGCTGAAGGTTCCATTTATAGAGCGAGCGAGGGACAATAAGGACACGACCATCAAATTCGTGTTTCTTTGATATCAGAAGTGGAAGACCAAAATTTCTGCTCGAGGAAGAACAGCTACGAAAATTCAGTTTTAGGTGGCTTCGGGTACAATGTATAGGTCGGCTCTATTTAAGACTTAGGGTGGCTGATGTACGAGAGTATTAAATCCGATCTGATTTTGTTTTTACAGCGATTTGAGTTCGATCTTATCCATTCATTTTATATATATATATATATATATATATATATATATATATATATATATATATATATAATATTTTGGGGTTCCAAACCGCAATTTTGATCGTATGGAAAAGACCCTATTTAAATCCGCGATTTTATTTTAAATTCAAACCAATCTAACTCACTGATAATAAATTACTATTATCGTTCTAATATAGAGTTTATATAAATCAACTGACTCGTTTTCGATTTAATTTTAACTACGAATTAAATTGTTTGTTCATGACTCTATATATTCAAAATTAAATCTATATCGATTATTTAATCGATAAATTCAATATAAATATTTATTTATATTTCCAATTAAATATTTAAACTAATTTAAATATTAATTATAATACAGCTAAAAATCCAGGTCGTTACATTCCTTCCCCCTTAAAAGAATTTCGTCCCCGAAATTACTAAGGCAGAAGAAATGTTACAAACCCGTTAACCTTTCCAAAAGCCATTTGTGTTGAAATTCAACATCTCATACTTCTATACTTTTTTGGTTCCAACCAAACCTTTGGGTTTCATTCATTTAATCTGAATGATTTACAATCAATATGTTCACATTCAATTCATATTCCATTCATATGAATTTAAATTCATTCAAATTGATTTTAAATCAATTTATCTCTTTCAATTCATTTTAACTTGGTTAAGCTAAATTTTAAATTCCAGAATTCTAATTCCCGGGTTTTCATTTCAAATCCTTTTGAAATACCATAAATGTATACATATATTTATAACCATTTCAAATCCAAAATATTTGAATTTTTAAACCAAACTTGTTTTCTTTCAAACAAATTTCCATCAGAAACTTTTCTAAGGTATCGAAAATGAACACTGATGGTGTTGCAGTCATCATCAGAATTATTTTCTAGCCACTGAAGTGAGTTCGGTGCTTTATCACTTTCAAAATCCCTTCAAAACGATTTTTTTATTCAAATTCTTCAAACGCAAAGCTATATTGTTCTAATATACTTAAGAAAAATATTTTCCAACCTTCCGAGAATTAAATTCCAAATTCTGGTTTGAATTCAATTTTAATTCATCTCATTTATATATTTAATTCATATACAAATTCTATTTTGGTTATATATAACCATTCCAATTTTTATAATCTAATTTGATTATAGCAACCAACACATCAATATACTATAATAATTTCAAAAAATTATTCCTTTATATCAAAATATAGTTTTGGGCAAAATTATTTCATTTACCTGATTTAAAACAATATTGTGTCGATTCTTCTGTCCAAGTGTTTAGAAACTCCTATCGACGTCGTGGCGTCCCACGATTCGACCAGAATTTCATAAACCACTCAACAGATAAGCCAACACAATATAAAACAATTTTTATATCAACATACAAATACGCTCTCTCATATATACACTCAACTCATTCTAGGGTGCTACTGACCCTATCTCTAATGAGTAAACCCCCCACCAAAGCCTAGGTGTTCGCTAAACCTAAGCTCTGATACCAACTGTAACGACCCGAGGCAGTGGGCTAACCTCCCACCGTGGCTTACAGAGATACCTTAGAACTGCTTTTACGGCCAGCCTTTCGACTCGACCAACCCACATTGTCGGGAGATGTAGGGGTAAGAGTCTCCCGTTCGCCACCTAACGTGAAGCGAGAACCCCCTGTCATCCGTACCAATTAAGCAACCAGCTCTGATACCAACTGTAACGACCCGAAAATCCGTACCAATTTGAGCTGATAAATATCCTACACAATCGACTCAAAGTGCACGAATATTCAGATCATTAATAGAAAGAAATAAGAGGATGAGAAAGATAAGATAGAACTAATAGAATAGAAGAAGAAGAAGAAGAAGAACACAACTGAGCAGAATCAGAGTAAACACGAATCTCACAGCGGAATGAATAAAATATATTATATAACATAACTTTGAAATATAAATCTGTTTTGTATATACATACCATATCAGAGTATGACATAACATTTGATACAGCGGAAATAACTCTAAATAACCAACAGTGAAGACTCCTGCTTCAAGCTCCTCCAAGTGTATCTGTAAAGCCTGAAACACTTGACTGCCCGTACAAATTTGGGCACCCAAGAGTTTAGGAAAAACAAAACAAACTCTGGGTCAGTCATGGGACTGGTGTGAGTAAACTCCAACCATATGGTTTAACTTCAAAAATCCTTTGAAGAAAAGGATAATAGTAAGACCAGTCCACAAATAAACACAGACGGTTTTACCTTACTATAACCCAAACCATTTTTGATATCAAAATCTAGTGATATTATAATAATGTCTAATCAATTAAATAACCAAATAGTAGAACGCTTGCATCTCACGCTCTACATATATAGTATAAAATTAAAAACCGCAAGGCGCTTATTGGAGATTGGATTCCAACTATGACAAGGTATGGGACCACCTTCCGATGATGTATCTCTAGAGGCGAATAAACCTGGGTTCAACAAGAACATCTTGCAACCCGGCCCACACATAACCGACCACTCATTTCGTTTGAGTGTATCGAATGTATATTACCAACGGTTGGACTCAAACCACCATTTCCCGAATGGGCAGAATCAATAGATTAAGAAACAAAAGGAATTTCTCTAGATAGGTGATTATACACCCTAATGGGAGCGACCCACATAGCCATGCTGCCTGCCCGATTTTTGTCATTTCCCGGTTGTGAAGCTTGAGGCTACGTCTATCCTTTAGACCCTCTGGCCACCATACACTTTGAATGTCACATCGCCAAACCCGTCAAATCACCAGTTAATCTCCTCAAAGATATTACGGGTATAAAAGTTAAGAGAAACGAATTTCTCCACCACCAGACGTAACACCTTGAAAAGATCATCTTATGTGATCCGTAAGGAATACTCTGTCAGACATTCGTCCATACAAGTTGTCCTGGGACTGGACAAACAGAACTTCTCTTGCATTTTTACTCCGTCTTCGATTATCTTCAGCATAATCTAATTCGCAATGCCTATGCCTATACGGAGTGGGTTTCGGATATTAAATCCAACCGGTCTCTCTGTATCGACAACGATGGTAAAAATCTTTGATAGCCGGTGTTTTAACTATCAAAGGAAGAATAAACATCCATCAGACAATTTCACAATCACTGGCCCTTTTCTAATATTTTATATTGAATTCATTTCCTTAGCGAATTCTATATATATTATTATATCGATTTCTATTATCAAAATTTCTTAAAATTATTCTAACTCCTTAAATTTCCGGAAATTTTTTCCATAACCTCCTTTGTACCGGGAGCATCGGGATATTTCAAATAGCCTCCCATGGCCCTCACCAATCCAAAAGAAAAAGAAAAAGCCAAACGGCTTACCGATTTGGCGCATAAAACCTCATATGGAAATTTAAACGTGTACCTTTTTGTCGGGCACTTAAATTAAAATCTCACATTCTCTTCCCACTCTTCATCCCATACTTCATTTCGTACCTGTTCAACCTATGCATATTCGCATTTCCAATTTGTCTCACACAGGTCCAATCATTTTACTCAAGTTTGCTAATTTACTTTCCAACTAGCTTATTCGCATATTCTAATTTTAATTTGAACATCTCACGTTCGAACATACTTTTATTCGCTTGTATGAATACAATTCCCATGTCAAGTTTCCAAAGCATAACTCAAGTTCTTATTCGGATTTCCAAATTCAATTAATCAATTCAAATTACTTAAACAAAGTTAACTTGGCCAAACTCTTATTAACTAATTTCAAGGAAATTAGTTAACTTCATTCGATAATTAAAAATCTGATTTCTTGTTTACAAAAATCACTTCATTCACTATACTTGAGTTCGTGTATATTTGATAACTCAAGATTTGGATTTTTCAAATCAGAATTTGGATTTTATTCACTTAAAATCCTTTTTATTTGTTTACTAAACCGTTATGGTTAAAAAATGATTATGGCGTTGTTTTTCTGATAATTTGATTTCGACATAACTCAAAATCTATACGATGAAATCTAGATTTTTCTCTTCCATTAGAAAGCTAACATTTAATAAGTCCGGGCATTTCTTGTTTCATCGAATTCCGATTTATATTGAGTTCTATATACTCAATTGAAGTTCGAATCGCCAAATTACGAACTACCATGCCGCGGCGAGTTCGTTTTAATTATAATTTACATATAACATCTAAAAACATCGTTTAGTGAATAAATCTCAAATCCACTTTCAATATCTTTGAAAATAGACCGGTTATTCGAATCTAAATTAAAAAAAAAAACCCGATTTCCAACTCGTTGATTATTTTATTCCATGTCCATAACTCAGTTTAAACTTCAAATCCTATATTCAAGACCAATTTCCATAAATGATTTTCTTTAAGTTCGATATAATCAAATTCATATATTAAATCTCCTTTTATGGAAATAATCCATAAATTCACATCCTTTACCATTACAAACTAATATCATTTCTTGATAATAGTGAAGTCGTTCAAGTTGGGATATTTTAATTACCTCTCAGACCTTGATCGACGACGTTCTTATCTTGAGATGGATAAAAGCTTGAAATAACAAAAACTTGATTTTAATCTCACCTTCGATTCCATTTCTTTCATTTGGAAATTTATTTCCAAATTTGCTCGATGAAACTTATCTCATCACATATATAAACCTTGTTCATAAATTCACTTCTTTATTAGATTCAACTTCTATTTAAATAATCTATTGAAACTAGATTTCTATTTTGGAATATTTGATTTTCTTTTTGAATCTCAATTTTATTTGAAAATACTTAATTGCCATAACTTATTTTTATATAATCTATTTTCATACTAAAACTTAAATTCACATTTTATACAATTCCAATATCCTTTGAAATATAATTTCATTCTATAATTTCGACATAGTCGAGTTAAAATCATAAATCCGTGTGGATTTATTTAAATTCAGTTTACATTCTGAATATCGGAATAAACTCCATCGTTTCCTTTTGAAACGATTTCAAGTTATGAATCTCTTTTTAAATTCAAATTTGAATTAAATATCCAACACTTCGTAAGATAAATTTCCTTCTTTAAATCGCTTACTTGATATTAAAGTTTAATATTATCCAATGACAATATTTCTTTCTATTTATAAACAGCGCTTATAATTTCAGCAGCTTGATTTTATTTTAAAACAAGTTAATGTCTCTCAATTTATTCAAAATACCATTCTACTTTGAAAAGTAAAATTACCCTTTCTTTTCCATTAAAAATCCCTTGTAAGTTCATACCTGGATTTAAATAAATTATCCAATAAAATTCCCTTCTTTTATTTTAAAAAAACATTTATGGATAACACTTCTTATTTTAAATATTAAAACAAGTTTTATTTCAAATTCCATTTGAATTTTCATTTCTACTTTGGCCGGATAAACTTCCTTTTTAATCTTATATTTAAGTATTTATCTATCCGATATTCTTTCTAGAAATAATCTATTCCATACATTCGACATAGTCGAATTCAAACAATATTCCATATGGATTCATCCAAATTTTATTTATATCCCGAACATCGCAATTGATTTTATCGTTTCCATTTTGAAATGATTCCCCCGTTTTAAATCAAAAATCCCCTTTTGATATTTTTAAATATAAATATTTAGGACCAGTGATATTTAATCATCCAAATTTGCAAACCCTTAATCTAATTCAACATATCACACACATACAATCATGTGAACAACAATGAATAAATTTGAGGAATCCAGTTGGATCCCTCCAACCTGTTTTCCCTGCATCCACAGATGTTATTCAACAAAAATAATACCAATCCTGCTTCAAGGCTGGATATCGCGGTATAAAAGGTGATCCACTTATGAACGTGGGCGTAGGGTCATCCGCTAATGATACCGCGGGCATCCGCTAATGGTGTTGCGGGAAATATCCAATAACCACAATAATTCATCAATTCATTCATTCACCCAAGCAACCAACAAATTTATTTTTAACGATAAAAATAAATTTAAATATAAAACTGTGAGTGAGATTTACTCACCTTGTTTTTCACTGGCCGAATATCCAATTGATTTCCAAATCATCGCAACTATGAATCCATTTGCATGAATCTATTTTAAATTTTCAATTATTTAATTTTTATTTAACAATTAGAGATTTTAAATTAACTATTTAAACAAACAAATAACTTATTCTACATATTTAAATTCCGTAAAGGCATATATACCTTACTGCTTTTTGCATTACCAAATCGACCCACCATTATTGCGCTTACGCATCTACTCGGTCGTCTTCACCGAATCTATTTGTACCTATGATAATTTGCTTTATTATTGACTAAATTATTATTGATTTAAATTAAATAACAAATATGTACTTCTATGAATTTTAAATTTTATAAAACATGAATACCTTACTGCTATATGCCATAAACAGCTCTTGCTGAACAACCAAACAAATTGCCACTTCATCGCTTCCCGTCAAACTCCTTCATCGACAGATCCTTCCCCATATAACTACCATGACTGACACATTTTCTTTGATTATCACCGTCATCTGATCATCACAATATTTTCACTACCATGCCTAAAAAAAAATCAGCTTCATATGCTATCCAGACCAAATCTACTTCCACGTGAATGCTCCTCAGAAATCATTCACCATTCAACAGACTAATTTGCAAAACAACAACAACTTCTAACTTTCCAATGGCCTTCCCTTCACCATCTTCAAACTGTCCTGGGCTCGTGAAGACTGTCGAACCCATACTTCCATCTCGTGAATCAACTTCCTCCAATAACCCCACTATCGCAACCTTCCAGGATCGCACCCCCTTCCTCCAATCGATCCCCTCCAGCTTTCCCCAAATCACTTGAAGTCCCCTCACAAATCACATCCAGTAGCCATCGCATGAGCTACAGGCAGTCGCGACCCTTCTTACGCTCCAAATCCCACACCTTAATCAATTCGAGTAGCACCCCTCCTAAATCACGAGCGCCTCTGGCATGGCGTCGAACTTCAGTGGTCTCACCGTATTCGATCACGATTTCGTTTTTCTTTTTTTTTCTTTTTTTTAACTCAGTGGATTTTGATTTGGTTGGGAGAAGAAACGAAAGAGCACATCTTGAATTTGGTTTCGTTTTGGGGAAAATAGGAAGGCTGAAGGTTCCACTTATAGAGCGAGCGAGGGACAATAAGGACACGACCATCAAATTCGTGTTTCTTTGATATCAGAAGTGGAAGACCAAAATTTCTGCTCGAGGAAGAACAACTACGAAAATTCAGTTTTAGGTGGCTTCGGGTACAATGTATAGGTCGGCTCTATTTAAGACTTAGGGTGGCTGATGTACTAGAGTATTAAATCCGATCTAATTTTGTTTTGACAGCGATTTGAGTTCGATCTTATCCATTCATTTTATATATATATATATATATAATATTTTGGGGTTCCAACTGCTATTTTGATCGTATGGAAAAGACCCTATTTAAATCAGCGATTTTATTTTAAATTCAAACCAATCTAACTCACTGATAATAAATTACTATTATCGTTCTAATATAGAGTTTATATAAATCAACTGACTCGTTTTCGATTTAATTTTAACTACGAATTAAATTGTTTGTTGATGACTCTATATATTCAAAATTAAATCTATATCGATTATTTAATCGATAAATTCAATATAAATATTTATTTATATTTCCAATTAAATATTTAAACTAATTTAAATATTAATTATAAAACAGCTAAAAATCCGTGTTGTTACAGATTTATTTAATGTTATAAAAGGATTTTAAGCGAATAAAATCCGAATTTCTATTTAGAAAATTTCAAATTTGAGTTGTAAATTATATGTGAACTCAAGTGGAGTAATGAATTGATTTTTGATATAGAAATAAGATTTTTGATTATTGAATAGAATTAACTAATTTGAATAGTAATTAGTTAATGAGATTTTAAAATTGATATTGGGCTTTGAATAAGTGAATTCGATTTGAAAATTTATATTCGAAATCGAAAAGAGAACTAGAATTGAAATTGAAATTCAATTTGGTTGAGCAAGTTAAATATTTTGTTTGAACATGTTATGTTCAAACAAAGAAGCGGAATAAGCAAAATAGCTAATTAAAGAATAAATGGGCGAAACTGAATTCAAATGATTGGATTGACTTGAATTGAATTGAAAACAGGTGAACATGTGTTAGACAGGTATGGGATGAAGTATATGAAGATTTTAATTTATGTGCCCGACAAAATGGTACATGTTTAAACTCATATATGAGATTTTATGCGCCAGTATCGGCAACCGCTTGGCTTTTTCTTTTTCTTTTGGATTGGTGAGGGCCATGGGACTATTTAAAATATCCCGATGCACCCGGTACAAGGGAGGTTATGGCGAATTTTTCCGGGAATTTAAGGAGTTAGAATATTTTTAAGATAATTTGATAGTTAGAAATCCATGTATCGATATATATAGAATTCGATAAGGAAACGAAATAAAAAATAGAATATTGTAAACAAAGGGAAATCTACAAATTAGAAATAGAAAGCGAACCATATACATGTTTTCAAAATGAATAATTGGGTTTTATAATGTGTTTATTCAAGGTAAGTGGTTTTGCCGTTTTGAAGTTGAGGATGTTTTCAGTCAAGGTCTGAGAGGTAATTTTACCCCCAACTTGATTGATTTCATTTTTAATTGATGAATAGCAGGATCCAGCCTCGAAGAGAAGTGTTTGAAAAAGAGTTAGTTGAATAAAATATTTTGGGTTGTTGTAACGATGTTTTATATAACATTCGTTTTAACCCAAGTGATGGAATTTTCGAAATACAAAAGTAAATGCTCCTGAGTATAATTAAAGTAGTCGGGAAAGAGATAAGTGATTGAAAATGTTTTCAATTGCGAATAGAATATATTTTCTAAGTATGGAAAATAAAAGAAGGTGATATAGGGAAATGATTTTCCAACTAGTGTAAGAGATCAATAAGATTTCTGGAAATATTTGGTTAACAAATATTTGATAGGGAAATGAAGAAGTGGATTTATTAATGAAATATTAATTAAAGAGCCCAGCGATTTGTTTTATATGTTTAATGAACACTTGTTTCCTTCGATAGTTAAATCATCGACTATCGAAACACTTGTTTTTATTCGATAGTTAAATCACAGACTATCGAAGTTTTTGACCATCATTGTCAATATGGAGAGACCGGTTGGATTATTATCCGAAGAACCACTCCGTATTGGCATAAGCGTTGCGAACCAAGTATGTTGAATGTATTGAAGACGAATTAAAGTGCAAGGGCTTTTTCTATTAATGGAAATTGTGCCTTCGGTTTCGTTCAGTCCCAGAATGAACGTATATGGACGAATGTCTGACAGAGTATTTCCAATGATCGAATATGGTTGATCTGACAAATATATATGGTTGCAAAGGATTTATTCCCTTAGCATAACATCCAGAATATTTGTGATTAACGGATCTGACAATGAGTTGCAAGAAATCGTAACCTCAGGCCTCAACAACCGGGAAATGACAAAAATCGGGTAGACAGCATGGCTATGTGGGTCGCTCCCATTAGGGTGTATTATCACCTATCTAGAGATTCATTTAATTCCTTATTCTATTCGATGCTGTCCCATTTGGGAGACGGTTGCTGATCCCAACCATTGGTGATATACATTCGATACACTCAAGCGAAATGAGTGGTCGATCATGCGTGGGCCGGGTTGCAAGATGCTCTTGTTGAACCCAGTGTATTCCTCTCTATAGATACACTAGCGGAAGGTGTTTCCATACCTTGTCATGTTGGAAATCCAATCTCTAATAAGCGCCCTGCGGTTTTTGATTTTGTACTATTTATGTGGAGCGTGAGATGCAAGCGTTCCGCTAGATTCTATTTATTTGATTAGACATTATTATAATATCACTGGATTTTTATATCAAAGTGTTTCGGGTTATAGTAAGGTAAAAACCGTCCATGTTTATGTGTGGTTGGTCTTACTATTATCATTTCTTTAGAAAGGATTTTTAAAGTTAAACAAATGGTTGGAGTTTACTCACACCAGTCCCATGACTGACCCAGAGTTTATTTTGTTTGTTTTCCCTAAACTCTTGGGTGCCCAAATTTGTACGGGCAGTCAAGTAGTCGGGATTTTTCAGATTCACTTGGAAGAGCTGGAAGCAGGAGGCTTCACCAGTTAGCTATAGACTATCATATATTCCGCTGTGAACCATGTTTGTATATGGAAACAGGTGTTTATAACTGTTCCAGGAATAACTGTTGTGCTCTGATAATGGTATGTATATACAGTTACTGATTTGTATTTCAAAAAGTTATGTTATATAATATATTTTATTCGTTCCGCTATGAGATTTGTCTTCTTTATTTTCTTCTATTCTAATATTTCTTTCTTTCTATTTCTCATCCTCTAACTTCTTTCTAATAATGAGTCGTATTTCTGTGCGATTTGGGTTGGACGTGTGGTGTTATTAGTCAATTCAGATAGTTCAGATTTGCGGGTCGTCACAGTTGGTATCAGAGCTTAGGTTGAGCGAATACTTAGGCTTTGGTGGGATGTGCTCATTAGAGATAGGGTCAGTAGTACCCTAGAATGAGTTGAGTGTATATACGAGAGCGCGTATTTGTAAATTGATATAAAAACTGTTTTATATTGTGTTGGCTAGTCTATTGAGTGGTTTATGAATTCTGGTCGAATCGTTGGACGCCACGATGTCGATAAGAGTTTGTAAATACTTGAACAGAAGATTGAACATGATATTGTTTTAGAGTGGGTGAATGAAATTATTTTACCCAAAATTCTATTTTGATATAGAAAGAATAATTTTTGAAATTATTATAATATATGGATGTGTTGGTTGTTATTATTATAATCAAATGAGATTATAAGAAATGAAATGGTTATATAGAACCAAATAGAATTTGTATACGAATAAAATATACAAATGAGATGAATTAAAATTGAATCCAAACCAGGATTTGGAATTTTAAATCCTGGAAAGTTGGAAAATATTTTCTGAAGCATATTAAAAGAATATAGCTTTGTTTTGAAGGGATTTTTGAATAAAAAAAATCATTTTTGAATGGATTCTGAAAGTGTTAAAGCACTGAACTCACTTCAGTGACTGGGAAATAATTCTGAAGATGACTGCAACATCATCAGTGTTCATTTTCGAGTTTCTAAGTGATGAATTGCTGCCTTAGAAAAGTTTTGATGGAAATTTGTTTGCAAGAAAACAAGTTAAGTCGAAAATTCAAATGTTTTGAATTTGAATTACTTATAAATATATGTGATTTCAAAAAGGATTTGAAATGAAAAATGTGGGATTTGGATTCTGGAATTAAAATTTAACTTAAGCAAGTTAAATGGTTCGAGGTGAATAACTTAACTAGAATCAATTTGAAATAAATTGAAATAAATATGAATTGGATGTGAATGCATATGAAAGAAAACCAAATGTTTTGGTGGAATTAAATTTGTTGAAATATGAGGAGTTGAGTTTCAACATAAGTGAGATTTTGAAAAATAATTGATTTGTACCATTTTTCCTACCTTAGCAATTTCGAGGACGAAATTATTTTAAGGGGGGAAGAATGTAATAACCCAGATTTTCTAGTCGATTTATTTTGAATATCTATTGTTATTTTAAATATTGAGCTGATAATATAAATCGATTTTTATATTGAATTATCGATATAGTTATCGTAATACGAGGATCTTAAGTAATTCAATTTGAATTAAAAATGGAGTCAAAATGATTTAAATGGTTAATATGAATTTTTATTTGAATTTAAATTATATTATATTAATTTATTTTGGTTATTTATATTTACGTTCAAATTAAATATCAAAATATATTCAGTTAGTTCAGAATGGTGTTACACTGTTGAAATAACAGTGGTTACGTTAAAATAGCGGTTCGTGGTTTAAATTAATGAACCCTGAAATATCTGATTATGGATAGGTTCGAAATCAAATCAGTATCTATTTAAAAAGAATAAAAATCTTCTTAAATCTAATCACATTCAAATCGAATTTAATTCGTTGTACTTCAATGTACCTAGGCTAATATAATTCCTTAATAGCCAAGTAAGTCTTCTGTTATAAATCGCGACACCCTCCCTTCTGTTCTTCCAATTCGCTCCTCAAACAAAGATGGCCACCCTCTTTAAATTATATCGAAACTGTATAAAATCAAAAGCTTCAGCGGAAGAGGCCTCTCCTCAACTCATTTTGGAATCAAATAGAAACCGCAAGCCCTCTGTCAAAGTTAAAACGGAAATCAAGTCATTCGATTGAAAAGAAAAAAAAACAAGAATCCTGAAACCTTAAATCTTGTCTCTTTGAGTTCGATTGGAAAAGGGCTCTGTTCACTCCATCCCTAGAATGACGCAGTCACGAATTACGGTTAACGTAAATTAGGGTTTTGGCTTTCTGGAATTGCGAGGACGACGAGTTGCGAGGAAGGTCTTCGAAGGGGGAAGTTGCGATGTAGGAAGGACCGCGAATTGAGCAAAGAGGGTGACGGAATTAGGATTCGACTTTGTGGCAGTCACAGCAAAGGACGAGATCGCGAATTGCATTAGTTTGAGATCGATAAACAACTTTGCTTCAGGCAGGAAGGACAGAGATTTTCGGTTTGGAGAAAATGGTCTGAACTTGATGGAAGTAGTGCAGTTCAGTTTGGACAGAAATGCTCAGGAAGGGAGAGTTGTAGCAAGGGAGATCATGATTTTCATTTAGGAACAGATTGGGGAAAAAGAAAGATAAAAACCAGAATAAAGGTAATTATTTAATATAGTGATTTTATTGCATTTAAAAGTTTATTTGACATCTTAAATAAACATGAGATATGGTAAATTGGTTATATATATATATATATAATCATATTAGCTTTTAAATACAATATTAAAACGCGATTAAAGGAGATTTTGGAATGAGATGTAAGTTAATTTAATTTAGTCAAGTATGTTTTAGTTACTAAATTAGTTAATGCACTACTGAGAAATCTTGTGTTTAATTTATACAAGGTTTAAATTAAAAAGTTAACTAATGGTTAATGGTTTTGTAAACCCTTTACAAACTCGTAATGACGATATATATATTTTATATGAATTCAGATTCAAGCGAAACTAGAAGCGTGATGTTCATATGATCATAGGCTACGCTATGGGATTGATGGGAAGTGTTTTGAAGCTTCCTGGGATTTTTATCTAATTTTAAACAACTGTTTAAAATTAGATAGATCATCGAAGTAAAAAAATCACGGTGAGTAATTCTCACTCACCTTTTATTTAAAATTATTTTTTATCAGTTAAAAATAATTGTTTGTTGCTTGTTTGGTTGCATTTAGTATTTTTGTGCATCTTAAAAATATATTAGTTATTTAGGCTTGGTGATTGCTATTATATATATATTGGTGGTTGGATTTCCCGCAGTCTCATTAGCGGATGCCCGCGGTACCATTAGCGGATGATTACTCTATACGCCCCACGCTATGATAGTGGATGACCTTCTATACCGCGATATCCTGCCTCGAAGCAGGATGGGTATTATTTATATTGACTAACGTCTGTGGATGCAGGAAAACAGGTTGGAGGAATCCAACTGGATTCCTCAAAAATATTATTGTTTGTTTGTTTTCATATATATTGTCATATATATGATGTGTTTGAAAACCGGTGATAAATAATTGAGTGATTTTGATTGGTTGAAATATCACTGGGCCTAAATGGTAATTTATAAAAATATCGTGAATAGAGTTTTGAAAATTTGAAAAGAAAAATTCTATTTTTTTAAAATAGAATTTGAATTTAGAAAGGGGCTAAAAATGTTTACTTGTTTGAAAATAAATAAAGCAACTATTGAATTTACAAACGATGTTTATAAATTAAATAATACAAGAAATTGAAGTGAATTTATAAACGGCGTTTATAAATGAAATAGGATGATTTTCATTGGATGATCAGGGGATTGAAATGAATTTATAAACGGTGTTTATAAATGGAGTGGAAAAATTATCTTTTGATAATTTGAATATTTAGATTCAAATGTGAATTTAAAAATAGAAATGGGGAAATCGTTTAAATAAATGAACGATGGAATTTATTCTGATGTTCAGAATATAAATTGAACCAAAATAAATCCGTAAGGATTTATGATTTGGATTCAATTAATTAGAATTTTATTTAAATAGAAGTTAAATTGAATAAATAGAATTTGAATTCAAAGGAATTGAAATAGAATTTGAATTTAAAGAAATTCAAATAGAATTTGAATTCAAAGGAATTCAAATGGATTTGAATAAAGAAAGTTCAAATGAAATTTAAAATATAGAGATTTGAAAATAGAATTCAAATGGAGTTTAAATATAGAATTCAAATAGAGTTGAATTGGAATTTGAGTACAGGATTCTAGTAGGAATTTAAAAATAAAATTTTCAAATAGAATATAGAAATTTAAACGAAATGTGAGTATAGAATTTGAATAAGAGAAATTCAAATAGAATTTGAATAAGAGATTTGAAATAGAATTTAAATATAGAAATTCAAATGTAATTTGAATATAGACTTCAAATGGAATTTAAACTATGGAATTTGAATATAGATGGAATTTAAATAATGGGGGTTGAATATAGAATTCAAATAAATTGAAATGGGATTTGAATATAGAATTCAAAAAGAATTGAAAGGAGAATTTGAAATAGAAAATTGAAAATCATTTCGAAATGGGAACGACGAAATATATTTCGAAATGTGGATTTTAAACAGAATAGAAATAAATCCGAAGGATTTATAATTTGTAAAAGGAAATGGAAATTTAATATAAAAATTTCAATAGAACTTGAAATAGAATTTCAAAATAGAATTTGAATATAGAAAATCGAAGAATAAATAAATTTATTTCTGAGCTAAAGAAAATCGACAATTTTAGAAGATCGAAAGTATTATGTTGAATTGGGAAATATTGATTTGATATATATTAAATTATATTAGAATGAAGTTGAATTCATTATAAACGAAGTTAAAACATTTATATTTATAAATATATTTAAAACTAACTCGCCGCAGCGCGGTAGTTCGTAAATTGGCGATTCGAACTTCAATTGAGTATACAAAACTCAATTGAAGTCGGAATTCTTTGAAACAAGAACCGTCGGGACCGGTTGAATAATAGTTTTCAAATGAAAGAGAAAAATCTAGATTTCGTCGTATAGATTTTGAGTTATGTCAAAATCAAATTTTCAGAAAAACAGCGCCATAAACATTTAAAAACCATAACGATTTATTTAATTTTATATAAGGATTTTAAGCGAATAAAATCCGAATTTCTATTTAGAAAATTTCATATTTGAGTTGTAAATTATATGTGAACTCAAGTGGAGTAATGAATTGATTTTTGAAGCAGAAATAAGATTTTTGATTATTGAATAGAATTAACTAATTCGAATAGTAATTAATTAATGAAATTTTAAAATTGATATTGGGCTTTGAATAAGTGAATTCGATTCGAAAATTTATATTTGAAATCGAAAAGTGAACTAGAATTGAAATTGAAATTCAATTTGGTTGAGCAAGTTAAATATTTTGTTTGAACATGTTATGTTCAAACAAAGAAGCGGAATAAGCAAAATAGCTAATTAAAGAATAAATGGGCGAAACTGAATTCAAACGATTGGATTGACTTGAATTGAATTGAAAACAGGTGAACATGTGTTAGACAGGTATGGGATGAAGTATATGAAGATTTTAATTTATGTGCCCGACAAAATGGTACATGTTTAAACTCATATATGAGATTTTATGCGCCAGTATCGGCAGCCGCTTGGCTTTTTCTTTTTCTTTTGGGTTGGTGAGGGCCATGGGAGGCTATTTAAAATATCCCGATGCACCCGGTACAAGGGAGGTTATGGCGAATTTTTCCGGGAATTTAAGGAGTTAGAATATTTTTAAGATAATTTGATAGTTAGAAATCCATGTATCGATATATATAGAATTCGGTAAGGAAACGAAATAAAAAATAGAATATTGTAAATAAAGGGAAATCTATAAATTAGAAATAGAAAGCGAACCATATACATGTTTTCAAAATGAATAATTCGGGTTTATAATGTGTTTATTCGAGGTAAGTGGTTTTGCCGTTTTGAAGTTGAGGATGTTTTCAGTCAAGGTCTGAGAGGTAATTTTACCCCCAACTTGATTTATTTCATTTTTAATTGATGAATAACAGGATCCAGCCTCGAAGAGAAGTGTTTGAAAAAGAGTTAGTTGAATAAAATATTTTGGGTTGTTGTAACGATGTTTTATATAGCATTCGTTTTAACCCAAGTGATGGAATTTTCGAAATACAAAAGTAAATGTTCCTGAGTATAATTAAAGTAGTCGGGAAAGAGATAAGTGATTGAAAATGTTTTCAATTGCGAATAGAATATATTTTCTAAGTATGAAAAATAAAAGAAGGTGATATAGGGAAATGTTTTTCCAACTAGTGTAAGAGATCAATAAGATTTCTGGAAATATTTGGTTAACAAATATTTGATAGGGAAATGAAGAAGTGGATTTATTAATGAAATATTAATTAGAGAGCCCAGTGATTTGTTTGATATGTTTAATGAACACTTATTTCCTTCGATAGTTAATTCATCGACTATCGAAACACTTTTTTTTATTCGATAGTTAAATCACAGACTATTGAAGTTTTTGACCATCGTTGTCAATATGGAGAGACCGGTTGGATTATTATCCGAAGAACCATTCCGTATTGTCATAAGCGTTGCGAACCAAGTATGCTGAATGTATTGGAGACGGAGTAAAGTGCAAGGGATTTTTCTATTAATAGAAATTGTGCCTTTGGTTTCGTTCAGTCCTAGAACGAACGTATATGGACGAATGTCTGACAGAGTATTTCCAATGATTGAATATGGTTGATTTGACAAATATATATGGTTGCCACGGATTTATTCCCTTAGCATAACATCCAGAATATTTGTGATTAACGGATCTGACGATGTGGCATTCAAAGTGTTTGTGCTATCAATGAATTGCGAGAAATCGTAACCTCAGGCCTCAACAACCGGGAAATGACAAAAATCGGGCAGGCAGCATGGCTATGTGGGTTGCTCCCATTAGGGTGTATTATCACCTATCTAGAGATTCATTTAATTCCTTATTCTATTCGATGTTGTCCCATTCGGGAGACGGTTGCTGATCCCAACCGTTGGTGATATACATTCGATACATTCAAGCGAAATGAGTGGTCGGTAATGTGTGGGCCGAGTTGCAAGATGTTCTTGTTGAACCCAGTGTATTCCTCTCTATAGATACACTAGCGGAAGGTGGTTCCATACCTTGTCATGTTGGAAATCCAATCTCCAATAAGCGCCCTGTGGTTTTTGATTTTATACTATGTATGTGGAGCGTGAGATGCAAGCGTTCCGCTAGATTCTATTTATTTGATTAGACATTATTATAATATCACTGCATTTTTATATCAAAGTGTTTTGGGTTATAGTAAGGTAAAAACCGTCCATGTTTATGTGTGGCTGGTCTTACTATTATCATTCCTTTAGAAAGGATTTTTAAAGTTATACAAATGGTTGGAGTTTACTCACACCAGTCCCATGACTGACCCAGAGTTTATTTTGTTTGTTTTCCCTAAACTCTTGGGTGCCCAAATTTGTATTGGCAGTCAAGTAGTCGGGATTTTTCAGATTCACTTGGAAGAGCTGGAGGCAGGAGGCTTCACCAGTTAGCTATAGACTATCATATATTCCGTTGTGAACCATGTTTGTATCTGGAAACAGGTGTTTATAACTGTTCCAGGAATAACTGTTGTGCTTTGATAATGGTATGTATATACAGTTACTGATTTGTATTTCAAAAAGTTATGTTATATAAAGGAATTTACTATTTATCTTAGTTAATAAAGGAATTAACTACCGAAGTAGTTAATGATTGAAGTAAATTATTATTTCAATTAATAATAATTTAGAAAATTACTTTTTAATTGAAATTCATTTAATAAATAATCAAATGTGAAATGAAATCAAATTGAACGGTGAAAGGAGTTTACGAACGGGTTTTATATTTAAACCTGAATTTGTATAATAAAGCTGTATAAGGAATTTAAGCGAAACATGATAGCTTAAATAAATGTGATATAAATATTTGAATTTAAGTGTAAGGAAATTATGAAAAGGGTTTAAGATAAACCATGATTATATAAAAGAGTTCTGAGGTGCTATATCGTTAATTTTAAATTAACGATACTTAATAATGGATTAAGTAAAAAGAGGGAAAACGGAAATAAGTCCAAAGCGAGAAATAATTGAATGGATTTGAAAGGGAATTGGTGAAAGTGAAATTGGTAAAAGAAATGGGTCATCAGATTTTGTAAACAAATCTGAATCGTGAAATAAATTTGTTTTAAAAAAAGAGGTATGGGTTAAAAGGTGGCGTTTTATAAGAAGTTGATTAATTATTGAATTCAGAAATAATGATTATGTCCGAGAAAAAGATTTTCCAAAAGATAAGCAAGTTTTATGAAACCGAATTTTGAATAAAATTGTTAAATGGAATTTGTATTGATATTAGAATGAAATATGGGTTTTTGGATTACAACTTATATTTATCTGAAGATAGGAACGTTGTTGATCTAGGTCTGAGAGGTAATTAAAATACACCAACTTGAACGACTTCAGGATTATCTGATGATGACATTAGTTGTAATGGTAAAAGAGGTTAGTTAAAATTATTATAATAACGCAACATTTTTGATGAAGATTTGGAAAATATATATATTATGAGGATTCTAAAGTAAAAAGCGAAAAAGGGGCAGTGCGAAATATAACGATATTTTCGGGTTAGAAAGGAAATGTAAAGTTGAGTTCTATTCTATAATAATAAGCACGGATCATTGTTTCGAGTAATGAAATAAACGATATTTCATAATGTTGTCTTACGAGTAATAAGTTAAATCGATTTCCAATATTAGATAATAATGTGCTAATGTTTTGAAAGTGGAAATAGGAAACTGGATATGTTAAAGGATTTTCCCTAAGTATAAAAATGAATTTGTTTAAAGAAAAATCTTATGTTAAATAAGAGGCGAAAACTATATTCATAATATCGAAATATTTAAGAGTTTAAATTTACATTTGTTTTAATTAAAAGGCCAATTGATGTTGAATACTGAACCAGTGAACTCATTGGATTTTCATGATTGAATCACTGTTTATTTTGATAGTTCAATCATCGACTATCAAATCTGTCCAATACGATTGTTGGTACGGAAAGACCGGGATCGAAATTATATTCGAATACCATTCCGACCACCAAATACGTGAAGATATCAGAAGATGATAGAGATGGAGCATTGAAGACCGTAGATTTTCATAAACGGAAGAACTACTAATAATATCTGGTCTGTAGCCAATGTGATACTGTGGTTCTGTCGTGGTTGCAATCTACGGATTTGCAAGGACTACTCGCTACTAATCTATAGGGTGATTCCTTGGATATGGTAGGAGGGTGCCTTCGGTTCATCCTGTTCCTTGGTGACTTGTGTGGACGGATGTCTGACAGAGTAGTTGATGGCGGAGAAATGGTTTTTCTCTAGCCAAATAACTAGAGTATTTTTGTGGACCTCAATTAGTGATATCTGGCGGATCTGACGACATGGAATTCAAAGTGAATTATGACTAGATGTTCCAAAAGGAATTCAAACCTCAAGCCTCACAACCGGGAAATGACAAAAATCGGGCAGGCAGCATGGCTATGTGGGTCACTCCCATTAGGGTGTATAATCACTTATCTAGAGAAATTCCTTTTGCTTCTTTAATCTATTTCGATGATGTCCCTTTCGGGAAGCGGTGGTTTGAGCCCAACCGTTGGTGATATACATTCGATACACTTAAGCGAAATGAGTGGTCAGCCATGTGTAGGCCAGGTTACAAGACGTTCTTGTTGAACCTAGTGTATTCCTCTCTAGAGATACACTATCAGTAGGTGGTCCCATACCTTGTCACAGTCGGAATTCAATCTCCAATAAGCGCCCGCAGTTTTGATTGTATACTATAAATGTGGAGCATGAGATGCAAGCATTCTGCTAGATTGATATCTACTTGTATTTAGACACTATTATAATATCAAAAAAGATATTGATTTCAAAAATGTTTTGGATTATCGTAAGGTAAAAACCGTCCGTATTTATATGTGGATTTGGTCTTACAATTATCCTTTTCTTTCGAAAAAATTTTTGAACTTTAAAACCAAGTTGGAAGATACTGTAAACTTAGTGTGTTTTTCTCACTCTGGTTCACCAGATTGATCCAGTGTTTGTAATGCTTGGGTTAGACCGTGATGTACAGGTCCAGGTTAATGGATGCTGCGATGTCTAGAGACGAGCTGGAGGTGTTCAGACGTATGATATTATATGGCTGCTATTCCACTGTGTGTTGTATATGAGGACAGGTTATTATAACTGTCCAGATGTGTGATGTACTCTGATGATTGTAAGTATTTTAAATGCTCTCAGTAAAGTTTTATTTCTATAATATTTTCTGTTTCGCTGCGATGTGAGACTCTGATTTTATGTTGTGATGTTTCTTCTTTTTCTTCTTCTATTCTAACTTTCTTTCTTTCTTATCTCACCCTCTAATTTCTTTCTAATAACTATCCAGTCTTTTCGGTGTTTGGAAGGTCGGCATGAGTAACGGTAAATGTATTTATGTCGATTTTCAGGGCCGAAAACCGTTGGGTCGTTACATATCCCCCTAGTAGAGTGTATGAACCACTTGGGTATGCCCTGAGATATTATAGAAAAAGTAGAGGAGGATATACATTCATATATTATATTAATAAAGTGGATAGGACATCTCATGCATGACATAAAATGGCATATAGATTCTCGACTAATCGTGTCATAAGCCTTTTGTAAATCAACTTTGACACAAAATCTTGACACTCTTTTCTTTTTAAAGTCTCTTAGAAGTTCATGTGCGAGAAAAATAGCATCTCCAACATTTTGGCCGTTGATAAATGCACACTAATTTTCGGACATGAGATGTGGAAGCAAATGTTTAAGTCAAATGCATAAAATCTTAGAGAAAATTTTGCAAAACATGTTGCAGCAAGATATTGGACGATAATGGGTTATGGAGGCAGGCTTATCTTATTTTGGAATTATAGTAATGAAAGTGTGGCTTTGTAACGACCCGCAAATCTGAGCTATCTGAGTTGACTAAATACACCACACGTCCAACCCAAATAACACAGAAATACGAACCATTAATAGAAAGAAATTAGAGGATGAGAAATAGAAAGAAAGAAATAATAGAATAGAAGAAGAAGAATACACAACATCAGGGTAAAACATGAACCTCACAGCGGAATGAATAAAATATAATATATCATATACTTTTGTAATACAAAATTTCTGTATACATGTACATTCAGAATCAGAGTTCAACACTTACAATACAACGGAAAATAACACTAGGTAACTAACGCTGAAGCCTCCTGCTCCGAGCTCCTCCAATGGTATCCGTAAACACCTGAACTACTTGACTGCCCGTACAGATTTGGGCACCCAAGATTTTAGGGAAAACAAAACAAAATAAACTCTGGGTCAGTCATGGGACTGGTGTGAGTAAACTCCAACCACTTGTTTAACTTTTAAAAATCCTTTCAAAAGAAAAGGTAATAGTAAGACCAACCCACACATAAACACGGACGGTTTTTACCTTACTATAACCCAAAACACTTTGATACGAAAATCTAGTGATATTATAATAATGTCTACATCAAGTAAATAACCAAATAGCAGAACGCTTGCATCTCACGCTCCACATACATAGTATAAAATCAAAAACCGCATGGCGCTTATTGGAGATTGGATTTCCAACATGACAAGGTATGGAACCACCTTCCGACTGTGTATCTCTAGAGAGGAATACACTGGGTTCGACAAGAACATCTTGTAACCCGGCCCACACATGACCGACCACTCATTTCGCTTGAGTGTATCGAATGTATATCACCAACGGTTGGACTCAAACCACCGTTTCCCGAATGGGCAGAATCGATAGATTTAGAAACAAAAGGAATTTCTCTAGATAGGTGATTATACACCCTAATGGGTGCGACCCACATAGCCATGCTGCCTGCCCGATTTTTGTCCTTTCCCGGTTGTTGAGGCCTGAGGTTACGATTACTTACCATTCATTGATAACACAATCACTTTGAATGCCACATTGTCAGATCCGTTAATCACTAGTTGAGTTTGCACAAATATTCTGGATATTATGCTAAGGGATAAATCCGTTGCAACCATATATATTTATACAGACCAACCCATTTGATCATTGGAAATACTCTGTCAGACATCCGTCCATTTACGTTCGTTCTGGGACTGAACGAAACCGAAGGCACTATTTCTATAAATAGAAAAGCCCTTGCACTTTACTCCGTCTTCAATATATTCAGCATACTTGGTTCGCAATGCTTATGCCGATACGGAGTGGTTCTTCGGATAATAATCCAACCGGTCTCTCCATATTGACAACGATGGTCAAAAACTTCGATAGTCTGTGATTTAACTATCGAATAAAACAAGTGTTCAATCAACATATCAACCAAATCACTGGGCTCTTTAATTAATATTCATTAATTAAACCACTTCTCTATTTTCTCTATCAATATTTGTTAACCAAATATTTTCAATAATCCTCTTGCCTCTTATGCCATTTGGAAAACGTTTCCAAATATTAACTTCTTTTATTTTCTATATATTAGAAAATGTCTCTATTTGCAATTGAAAACAATTCCAATCACTTATCTCTATCCCGACTATTTTAATTATACTCAGGAAATATTTACTTGTTATATTTCCAAAATTCCATCACTTGGGTTTAAAACGAATGTTGTGTAAAACATCGTTACAACAACCCAAAATATTTTATTCAACTAGCTTTTTTCAAACACTTCTCTTCGAGCCTGGATCTTGCTATTTATCCATTAAAAATGAAATCAATCAAGTTGGGGTAAAATTACCTCTCAGACCTTATTGAAAACATCCTCAACTTCAAAACGGCAAAACCACTTACCCCGAATAAACACACTATACAATCCAATTATTCATTTTTAAAACATGTCTAAAGTTCTATTTCTATTTCTAATTTATAGATTTCCCTTTTTGTTTACAATATTCGATTTTTGTATTCCTTTACCTATCGAATTCAATACGTCGATACAATGATTTCTAATTATCAAAATATCTTAAAAATATTCGAACTCCTTAAATTTCCGGAAAATTTCGCCATAACCTCCCCTGTATCGGGAGCATCGGGAAATTTCAAACAGCTTTCCCGGTCCTTCTAATCTCAAAAAGAAAAAGAAAAAGCCAAGCGGCTTGCCGATACGGCGCATAAAATCTCATATATGAATTTAACATGTACCTTTTTGTCGAGCACATAAATTTAAATCTCCATATACTTCATCATGTACCTGTCTAACACATGTTCACCTGTTTTCAATTCAATTCAACACTATCTAATCGTTTGAATTCAGTTTCGCCCATTTATTCTTTAAATCGGCCATTTTGCCTATTTTACTTCTTTGTTTGAACATAGCAATTTCAAACAAAATATTTAACTCGTTCATAACCAAATTGAATTTCAATTTCAATTCTAGTTTCCTTTTTGATTTCAAATATAAATTTTCAAATCGAATTTACTTATTCAAACCCCCAATATCCCTTCGAAAACTCATTAACTAATTTCTATTCACTTTAGTTAATTCTATTCAATAAATCAAAATCTGGTTTCTGTTTCAAAAATCATATTCATTTACACAACTTGAATTCGCATATATTTTACAACTTAACTCGGAGATTTTCTAAATAGAAACTTCGGATTTTATTTGCTTAAAATCCTTTTATAAAATGAAATAAACCGTTATGGTTTTCAAATAGTTCTGGCGCTGTTTTTCTGAAAATTTGATTTTGACATAACTCAAAATCTATACGACGAAATCCAGATTTTTCTCCTTCATTAGAAAACTATTATCTAGTTGGTCCTGACGTTTCTTGTTTCAAAGAATTCCGACTTCAATCGAGTTCTATATATTCAATTGAAGTTCGAATCGCCAGTTTTCGAACTGCAGCGCTACGGCGAGTTCGTTTTAATTATATTTATATATATAAAAACCTTTAACTTCTTTAAAATGAATTCAACTTCATTTAACTCTATTTGAATTCCTTGATTTAAATTCCAATCTCACTTTTATTTGAATGCTATATTCAAATTCCAATTCCTTTTCTATTTGATATTCAAATTCAATACTTGAATTTCTATTCGAATTCCCTATATTCAAATTCTATGTTTGAATTCATTTGAATTCTTTTATTCAAACTCTATATTTAAATTCCATTTGAACTTTCTATATTCCAATTTCTATATTTGAATTCTATTGAAATTCAAATATTCAAACTCCTTTTTAAATTCTATATTCAAAATTCCATAGTTTAAAACCCATTTGAATTTCATGTTCAAATCCCATAGATTAAATCCTATTTGAATTCAATTTGAATCTCTTATATTCAAATTTCATTTCCCATTTCCATTCGAATTCTAATATTCAAATTCATTTCCAACATCATTTGAATTTCTTCACTCAAATACATTTGAATTCCCTTGAATTCAAATTCCATTTCAAAACCATTTGGATTTCCTATTTTGAAATCCTATTTGAAATTCTATTTCCAATTCTACTTTGAAAATACTATTTCAAAGTTTATTTCAAATTCTATTTTGAAATTCTATATTCAAATCTCTATTTGAATTTACTAATTTCAATTTCCCATTTCAAACTCCATTTGAATTTTTATATTCAAATCTCTATTTGAGTTTTCTTTATTTGAATTCAAATTCTATATTTCATGCTAATTTCGCATATTCAAATTCTATTTGAACTTCGATTTGAATTTCTAATATTCAAACTTCTTTTCTTTTCTATAAAAATTCAAATATTTAAACTTCTTTTCTAATTCTACTATCCAAATCCCATTTGATTTCTATTATTCAAATTCTACTATTTAAATGCCCTTTTGAATTTCCTTTATTCAAACTCTATTTGAATTTCTGTATTCAATTCCAAATTTTGAAATTTCTTTATTCAATTTCTATATCCAAATGTTATACTCAAATTTTATTTGAATTATATATTTAAAAAAACTCCATTCCAAATCCTATTTGAAATTTCTTTTGTATTTCAAATATTTCAACTCCTTTCTAATATTTAAATTCTATTTAAATTTCTACTTAAAAATTCTATTTCAAGTTCTATTTTGAAATTTCATTTCAAAATTTTATTTCAAAATTCCACTTTGAAATCCTATATTTTTAAATTCTACTTGAATTTCAAATTCTATTTGAGAAAAACAGAATTTCCCTTTTTAAACTTCAAATATCATTCTCATGATATTTTAATAAATTAACAATTGGCCCAGTGATATTTAAAACAATCAAATCACCCAATTTTCAACCATTTGATTTTTAACACATCATATATGAAAAATATATGAAATCAAACAAACAACAAACAAACAAATAATATATTTTTGAGGAATCCAGTTGGATTCCTCCAACCTGTTTTCCTGCATCCACAGATGTTAGCACATAAATAATACCCATTCTGCTTCGTGGCAGTATATCGCGGTATAGAAGGTCATCCACTAATCATAGCATGGGGCGTATAGGGTAATCATCCGCTATGAAACTGTGGGCATCCGCTAATGAGACTGCGGGAATCCAACCAATCAATCAACCCAATATATATATATATATATATATATATATATAATAGCCTAAATAACTAATATATATATAAAGCAAGCAGAAAAATCCAAACGAGCACAACAACCATTATTTTTAACGAAATAAAAATAATCGTAAATAAAAGGTGAGTGAGATTTACTCACCTGATTTCGTTTGCTGAATATCTTATTTAATCCCATATCATTACGCCATGAATTTACTTGAAGCCTCTCAAATGAATTTACTTGCACCTACCATTATTCATTTTAATTTTAATGATTAAACATTTATCTATACTAAACATAATAAATTCTTTTATGTATAATAAAATTGTATACCTTATTTCCCACATAACTACGAAGCTAAACATGAAGCGACTCCATAACCATCGATCAATCCTGTTGAAAACAGCCCAAACCCTTGCACCATCCACTCCGGCATTACATCGAACACCTTGTCTCCACTGCCCTATAGATCACGATCTGTCAATCTGATCACCCCAGGCCCATAGTCGAACTGCTGCACCATCTTCTAGTTGAACATCCGACATCGCAAGATCCAACTTGCGGGCCCCAGATCACCACAAGTACCTGCTGCTCACGCAATTCAACTTTGCCCACAACAATGCCTCCAGTACCATGTCTCGCTTGAACCCCCTTCAGTATGATCATCTCGCAATCCGTTTACACCACTTGGACTCATCGACCTTGCGTCCTTCCTACTCGCATTCACTGCCTCAATCCAGAACTCGCGATCTCCCTAACTTCCCCATCATAAAATCGAACAACCGGAAATCGCGACTCTGAACTCCCACTCCATCGCGAGCCTCCCACGAAACCGTCAGCGTTGCCAACATTGAATCGAGCTTCAAGGGTTGCGGTTGTTCGAATTTGTGGAGAACGAAGTGATGATTTGGGTTTGCAGAAAGAAAGAAAGGTAGCGGCTTTCGATTTTGATTTCATTCGAAATGAAATGGATTTGGTTTTGAGAGAAAAAAGAGGGTGCGGTTTCGATTTCAAATGAAAAGGGAAACTTCGGTTTTGCTTTTGTGCTGAAGGACGAAGTAACTGCGATATTTATAAGTGAACAATGGGGAACAATTGGTACTGGAGCCATTAATTCATGCCTCCTTAGATATTGAAGGAGAGGGACAGCTTTGTCAGCTCGAGGGGATAAGCCTGCGTGATTTCCTTTCTTAGGTCTGCGATGTAGAAATTTAGGTCGGCCTGTTTTACATAAGTACACTCCTTAAGTAATTGATTTGACTTTGTTTTAAATCAAAACCTAAAATATATCACATTTCTTTTATTTAAAACCCCGAACCACAATTTCAGCAAAACGACTGATGTTCCCAACATTATTCACTATTCTGAATTCAACGAAACTGATTATACAATTTAATTTGAATGTAATATAAAATAACCATTTTAAATCAATTTAAATTCAAAACAAATAAATTTAACAATAAATTTCAATTATCATTGTTCATATTTAAATCGTATATATACATTGATCATCTAAACTGTTTTCGATTAAATTTTACCTTTGAATTAAATTGTTTAGTTCTCGTATTTCGATAATTATCAAATTAAATCGTATTTCGATTATTTGATCGATAATCGAATAAAATACCATTTATATTATAAATTCAATATTTAAAACTATATTAAATATTTAAAATTAATCGACGAAAAATCTGGGTCGTTACATTCTTCCCCCCTTAAAATAATTTCGTCCTCGAAATTGCTAAGGTAGGAAAAGGGTACAAATCTATTTTTTTTTTTTTTTTTTTTACATCTCACTTATGTTGAAACTCAACTCCTCATATTTCAACGATTTAGCTCCAACCAAAACTTTTGGTTTCCATTCCTATGCATTCTAATTCATATTCATTTCAATCTATTTCAAACTGATTATAGTCAATTTATTCACCTTGAACCATTTAACTTGCTTCAGTTAAATTTTAATTCTAGAATCCAAATCCCAGGGTTTCTATTTCAAGTCCTTCTGAAATCACATAAATATATACATATATTTATTATCTTTTCAAATTCAAAATATTTGAATTTTTCAATTAAACTTGTTTTCTTTCAAACAAATTTCCATTAAAAATTTTCTAAGGTAGCAATCCATCACTTAGAACTCGAAAATGAACACTGATGAGGCTGCAGTCATCATCAGAATTATTTTCCAACCACTGAAGTGAGTTTCAGTGCTTTACCACATTCAAAATTCATTAAAAATGATTTTTATTCAAAAACCCTTCCAAATCAAAGCTATATTATCTTAATATACTTCGCAAATGATTTCAAACCTCCCAGGATTTTAAATTCCAAGTTCTGGTTTGAATTTAACTTTAAATCATCTCATTTGTATATTTAATTCTTATACAAATTCTATTTTGGTTATATATAACCATTCCAATTTTTATAATCTTATCTGATTATAATGATATCAATCAACACATCCATATAATATAATAATTTCAAAAATCATTCTTTTTATATCAAAATATAATTTTGGGTAAAATTATTTCATCTACCCACTTGAAAACAATATCATGTTCAATCTTCTGTTCAAGCGTTTAGAAATTCCTATCGACTTCATGGCGTCCCACTATTCGACCAGAATTCGTAAACCACTCAACAGACTAGCCAACACAATATAAAACAACTTTTATATCAACTAACAAATACGCTCTCTCGTATCTATATACTCAACTCATTCTAGGGTGCTACTGACCCTATCTCTAATGAGCACATGCCACACAAGCCTAGGAATTCGCTCAACCTAAGCTCTGATACCAACTGTAACGGCCCTAGGCTTTGTAACCATCAGGCAGTGGGCTAACCTCCCACCGTGACATCCAGTGATACCTTAGAACTGATTTTACGGCCAACCTCTCGACTTCGCAACCAACCCACATTGTCGGGAGATGTAGGGGTAAGAGTCTCCCGTTCGCCACCAAACGCGAAGCGAGAACCCCCTATCATCCGTACCAATTAAGCAACCAGCTCTGATACCAACTGTAACGACCCGCAAATCTGAGCTATCTTAGTTGACTAAATACACCACACGTCCAACCCAAATAACACAGAAATACGAACCATTAATAGAAAGAAGTTAGAGGATGAGAAATAGAAAGAAAGAAATATTAGAATAGAAGAAGAAGAATACACAACATCAGGGTAAAACATGAACCTCACAGCGGAATGAATAAAATATAATATATCATATACTTTTGTAATACAAAATTTCTGTATACATGTACATTCAGAATCAGAGTTCAACACTTACAATACAGCGGAAAATAACACTAGGTAACTAACGCTGAAGCCTCCTGCTCCGAGCTCCTCCAATGGTATCCGTAAACACCTGAACTACTTGACTGCCCGTACAGATTTGGGCACCCAAGAGTTTAGGGAAAACAAAACAAAATAAACTCTGGGTCAGTCATGGGACTGGTGTGAGTAAACTCCAACCACTTGTTTAACTTTTAAAAATCCTTTCAAAAGAAAAGGTAATAGTAAGACCAACCCACACATAAACACGGACGGTTTTTACCTTACTATAACCCAAAACACTTTGATACGAAAATCTAGTGATATTATAATAATGTCTACATCAAGTAAATAACCAAATAGCAGAACGCTTGCATCTCACGCTCCACATACATAGTATAAAATCAAAAACCGCATGGCGCTTATTGGAGATTGGATTTCCAACATGACAAGGTATGGAACCACCTTCCGACTGTGTATCTCTAGAGAGGAATACACTGGGTTCGACAAGAACATCTTGTAACCCGGCCCACACATGACCGACCACTCATTTCGCTTGAGTGTATCGAATGTATATCACCAACGGTTGGACTCAAACCACCGTTTCCCGAATGGGCAGAATCGATAGATTTAGAAACAAAAGGAATTTCTCTAGATAGGTGATTATACACCCTAATGGGTGCGACCCACATAGCCATGCTGCCTGCCCGATTTTTGTCCTTTCCCGGTTGTTGAGGCCTGAGGTTACGATTACTTACCATTCATTGATAACACAATCACTTTGAATGCCACATTGTCAGATCCGTTAATCACTAGTTGAGTTTGCACAAATATTCTGGATATTATGCTAAGGGATAAATCCGTTGCAACCATATATATTTATACAGACCAACCCATTTGATCATTGGAAATACTCTGTCAGACATCCGTCCATTTACGTTCGTTCTGGGACTGAACGAAACCGAAGGCACTATTTCTATAAATAGAAAAGCCCTTGCACTTTTCTCCGTCTTCAATATATTCAGCATACTTGGTTCGCAACGCTTATGCCGATACGGAGTGGTTCTTCGGATAATAATCCAACTGGTCTCTCCATATTGACAACGATGGTCAAAAACTTCGATAGTCTGTGATTTAACTATCGAATAAAACAAGTGTTCAATCAACATATCAACCAAATCACTGGGCTCTTTAATTAATATTCATTAATTAAACCACTTCTCTATTTTCTCTATCAATATTTGTTAACCAAATATTTTCAATAATCCTCTTGCCTCTTATGCCATTTGGAAAACGTTTCCAAATATTAACTTCTTTTATTTTCTATATATTAGAAAATGTCTCTATTTGCAATTGAAAACAATTCCAATCACTTATCTCTATCCCGACTATTTTAATTATACTCAGGAAATATTTACTTGTTATATTTCCAAAATTCCATCACTTGGGTTTAAAACGAATGTTGTGTAAAACATCGTTACAACAACCCAAAATATTTTATTCAACTAGCTCTTTTCAAACACTTCTCTTCGAGCCTGGATCTTGCTATTTATCCATTAAAAATGAAATCAATCAAGTTGGGGTAAAATTACCTCTCAGACCTTAACTGAAAACATCCTCAACTTCAAAACGGCAAAACCACTTACCCCGAATAAACACACTATACAATCCAATTATTCATTTTTAAAACATGTCTAAAGTTCTATTTCTAATTTATAGATTTCCCTTTTTGTTTACAATATTCGATTTTTGTATTCCTTTACCTATCGAATTCAATACGTCGATACAATGATTTCTAATTATCAAAATATCTTAAAAATATTCTAACTCCTTAAATTTCCGGAAAATTTCGCCATAACCTCCCCTGTATCGGGAGCATCGGGAAATTTCAAATAGCTTTCCCGATCCTTCTAATCTCAAAAAGAAAAAGAAAAAGCCAAGCGGCTTGCCGATACGGCGCATAAAATCTCATATATGAATTTATCATGTACCTTTTTGTCGAGCACATAAATTTAAATCTCCATATACTTCATCATGTACCTGTCTAACACATGTTCACCTGTTTTCAATTCAATTCAACACTATCTAATCGTTTGAATTCAGTTTCGCCCATTTATTCTTTAAATCGGCCATTTTGCCTATTTTACTTCTTTGTTTGAACATAGCAATTTCAAACAAAATATTTAACTCGTTCATAACCAAATTGAATTTCAATTTCAATTCTAGTTTCCTTTTTGATTTTGAATATAAATTTTCAAATCGAATTTACTTATTCAAACCCCCAATATCCCTTCGAAAACTCATTAACTAATTTCTATTCACTTTAGTTAATTCTATTCAATAAATCAAAATCTGGTTTCTGTTTCAAAAATCATATTCATTTACACAACTTGAATTCGCATATATTTTACAACTTAACTCGGAGATTTTCTAAATAGAAACTTCGGATTTTATTTGCTTAAAATCCTTTTATAAAATGAAATAAACCGTTATGGTTTTCAAATAGTTCTGGCGCTGTTTTTCTGAAAATTTGATTTTGACATAACTCAAAATCTATACGACGAAATCCAGATTTTTCTCCTTCATTAGAAAACGATTATCTAGTTGGTCCTGACGTTTCTTGTTTCAAAGAATTCCGACTTCAATCGAGTTCTATATATTCAATTGAAGTTCGAATCGCCAGTTTTCGAACTGCAGCGCTACGGCGAGTTCGTTTTAATTATATTTATATATATAAAAACCTTTAACTTCTTTAAAATGAATTCAACTTCATTTAACTCTATTTGAATTCCTTGATTTAAATTCCAATCTCACTTTTATTTGAATGCTATATTCAAATTCCAATTCCTTTTCTATTTGATATTCAAATTCAATACTTGAATTTCTATTCGAATTCCCTATATTCAAATTCTATGTTTGAATTCATTTGAATTCTTTTATTCAAACTCTATATTTAAATTCCATTTGAAATTTCTATATTCCAATTTCTATATTTGAATTCTATTGAAATTCAAATATTCAAACTCCTTTTTAAATTCTATATTCAAAATTCCATAGTTTAAAACCCATTTGAATTTCATATTCAAATCCCATAGATTAAATCCTATTTGAATTCAATTTGAATCTCTTATATTCAAATTTCATTTCCCATTTCCATTCGAATTCTAATATTCAAATTCATTTCCAACATCATTTGAATTTCTTCACTCAAATCCATTTGAATTCCCTTGAATTCAAATTCCATTTCAAAACCATTTGGATTTCCTATTTTGAAATCCTATTTGGAATTCTATTTCCAATTCTACTTTGAAAATCCTATTTCAAAGTTTATTTCAAATTCTATTTTGAAATTCTATATTCAAATCTCTATTTGAATTTACTAATTTCAATTTCCCATTTCAAACTCCATTTGAATTTTTATATTCAAATCTCTATTTGAGTTTTCTTTATTTGAATTCAAATTCTATATTTCATGCTAATTTCGCATATTCAAATTCTATTTGAACTTCGATTTGAATTTCTAATATTCAAACTTCTTTTCTTTTCTATAAAAATTCAAATATTTAAACTTCTTTTCTAATTCTACTATCCAAATCCCATTTGATTTCTATTATTCAAATTCTACTATTTAAATGCCCTTTTGAATTTCCTTTATTCAAACTCTATTTGAATTTCTGTATTCAATTCCAAATTTTGAAATTTCTTTATTCAATTTCTATATCCAAATGTTATACTCAAATTTTATTTGAATTATATATTTAAAAAAACTCCATTCCAAATCCTATTTGAAATTTCTTTTGTATTTCAAATATTTCAACTCCTTTCTAATATTTAAATTCTATTTAAATTTCTACTTAAAAATTCTATTTCAAGTTCTATTTTGAAATTTCATTTCAAAATTTTATTTCAAAATTCCACTTTGAAATCCTATATTTTTAAATTCTACTTGAATTTCAAATTCTATTTGAGAAAAACAGAATTTCCCTTTTTAAACTTCAAATATCATTCTCATGATATTTTAATAAATTAACAATTGGCCCAGTGATATTTAAAACAATCAAATCACCCAATTTTCAACCATTTGATTTTTAACACATCATATATGAAAAATATATGAAATCAAACAAACAACAAACAAACAAATAATATATTTTTGAGGAATCCAGTTGGATTCCTCTAACCTGTTTCCCTGCATCCACAGATGTTAGCACATAAATAATACCCATTCTTCTTCGTGGCAGAATATCGCGGTATAGAAGGTCATCCACTAATCATAGCGTGGGGCGTATAGGGTAATCATCCGCTATGAAACTGCGGGCATCCGCTAATGAGATTGCAGGAATCCAACCAATCAATCAACCCAATATATATATATATATATATATATATATATAATAGCCTAAATAACTAATATATATAAAGCAAGCAGAAAAATCCAAACGAGCACAACAACCATTATTTTTAACGAAATAAAAATAATCGTAAATAAAAGGTGAGTGAGATTTACTCACCTGATTTCATTTGCTGAATATCTTATTTAATCCCATATCATTACGCCATAAATTTACTTGAAGCCTCTCAAATGAATTTACTTGCACCTACCATTATTCATTTTAATTTTAATGATTAAACATTTATCTATACTAAACATAATAAATTCTTTTATGTATAATAAAATTGTATACCTTATTTCCCACATAACTACGAAGCTAAACATGAAGCGACTCCATAACCATCGATCAATCCTGTTGAAAACAGCCCAAACCCTTGCACCATCCACTCCGGCATTACATCGAACACCTTGTCTCCACTGCCCTGTAGATCACGATCTGTCAATCTGATCACCCCAGGCCCATAGTCGAACTGCTGCACCATCTTCTAGTTGAACATCCGACATCGCAAGATCCAACTTGCGGGCCCCAGAACACCACAAGTACCTGCTGCTCACGCAATTCAACTTTGCCCACAACAATGCCTCCAGTACCATGTCTCGCTTGAACCCCCTTCAGTATGATCATCTCGCAATCCGTTTACACCACTTGGACTCATCGACCTTGCGTCCTTCCTACTCGGATTCACTGCCTCAATCCAGAACTCGAGATCTCCCTAACTTCCCCATCATAAAATCGAACAACCGGAAAATGCGACTCTGAACTCCCACTCCATCGCGAGCCTCCCACGAAACCGTCAGCGTTGCAACATTGAATCGAGCTTCAAGGGTTGCGGTTGTTCGAATTTGTGGAGAACGAAGTGATGATTTGGGTTTGCAGAAAGAAAGAAAGGTAGCGGCTTTCGATTTTGATTTCGTTCGAAATGAAATGGATTTGGTTTTGAGAGAAAAAAGAGGGTGCGGTTTCGATTTCAAATGAAAAGGGGAACTTCGGTTTTGCTTTTGTGCTGAAGGACGAAGTAACTGCGATATTTATAAGTGAACAATGGGGAACAATTGGTACTGGAGCCATTAATTCATGCCTCCTTAGATATTGAAGGAGAGGGACAGCTTTGTCAGCTCGAGGGGATAAGCCTGCGTGATTTCCTTTCTTAGGTCTGCGATGTAGAAATTTAGGTCGGCCTGTTTTACATAAGTACACTCCTTAAGTAATTGATTTGACTTTGTTTTAAATCAAAACCTAAAATATATCACAGTTCTTTTATTTAAAACCCCGAACCACAATTTCAGCAAAACGACTGATGTTCCCAACATTATTCACTATTCTGAATTCAACGAAACTGATTATACAATTTAATTTGAATGTAATATAAATAACCATTTTAAATCAATTTAAATTCAAAACAAATAAATTTAACAATAAATTTCAATTATCATTGTTCATATTTAAATCGTATATATACATTGATCATCTAAACTGTTTTCGATTAAATTTTACCTTTGAATTAAATTGTTTAGTTCTCGTATTTCGATAATTATCAAATTAAATCGTATTTCGATTATTTAATCGATAATCGAATAAAATACCATTTATATTATAAATTCAATATTTAAAACTAAATTAAATATTTAAAATTAATCGACGAAAAATCTGGGTTGTTACAGGCTTGAGCCTTTTGGCAATTTGCATGTGTGGAAAATATCCTACATTGCTAACAATAGATCTTGTTGTATTGTGTCCTAGTGTAACTTCGTGAACTTGGCATTAAATCCATCTGGACCTGGACTAGAATCATCATGGACGGAGAAAACAACTTGTCTAACTTCAGTCATGCTAATATCTTCGAGCAGGTACTTTGGACCTTGTTCATTAATGAGTGAAATGGGTTGAGAATGTGGAAATTGACTTATAGGATCACCATTAAAAAAAGAAGTAAAGTAAGAAATAACTTAATGTTCTATTTGATCTGGTTTGTACAAGAGATCACCATTGGAAGTGATGAAATCTTTTATGTTGTTTTGAAATCTCCTTGTTGACATCTTCAAGGAGAAAAACTTTATATTCATATCACCTTGCTGCAACCATGAAAACTTACTTTGCTGTCGTAAATGCTAGTATTTGATGTTGTTTCTCATATGCACGTCATGTCTTATTTGCAGCATTTCATCGTAGAGCATTAGATCTTCTAGATTATGATCTACAACTATCTCCAATGAGTGAAGTAATTCCTTAGCAACTTGAAGGTCTGAATTATTTCTACTCCTTGCCTTATTCCACTTCTTCAATTCAGCTTTGCATGTTGCTAATTATGGTAACTATGGGAACCCCAAGCAGTAACTAATACATTCAACGTAACTGTGATAGTTAGGCCATTCATTATTAAATCTAAAGGGGAAACCTTTAAGATGAGAGGTAGGAACAAAATCCAATATAATTGGGTTGTGATCACTTGAATGCTGTGAGAAAGAGAAATCTTTCATGTAAGAAATTTCAGAGTGCATGTATTGTTAATCATAATTTTATCTATGTGAGTCGCCATGTCTCGCCTTCTCCACGTGAAATTGAAACCAAGCGGTCTAATTTCCATTAATCCTATCTGCAGTAAAAATTGTTGAAAGGCACGGGTTGTCTGTGTGTGCGCGTATATATATATATATATATATATATATATATATATATATATATATGTATATGTATGTATGTATGTATATGTATATATATAAGATAGGATCAAGAGCACCCTAAAAGGTGTAGCACCACTTTAGCCTTCCTAATTTCTACCACACTATTCCCTTTCTCTCTCCCCTACTAACTCTCTCTTCCCACTAACTTATTTTAATATAAATTAGTGGCTATAAATGGGGTGGGCCCATATAGGGGTTCCATGGAGTATGCCTCTCTCTCTCTCTCTCTATATATATATATATATATATATATATATATATATATATACATATATATACATATATATATAAGGACCGTTCCGAGGCACCCCTGTTTTGCAGCACCTCTACCCTACCATGAGCTACACTAATCCAAATCCAACAAGACTTTTTAGATGCTCAATCCACATATATATATTATCATCTACCCAAAATTTGAGCTCCTTTCAACATTCGTAGAATAACATATTTTATGTTTAAATTTAATGGTTTAAATAAATGTCTGAACGGTGAATAATTGAGCTAAGATTTTGAAGATGTTACGAATGTTGGAAGGAGCTCAAATTTTGAATAGATGATAATATATATATATATATATATATGTAGATCGAACATCTACAAAAACTTGATGGATTTAGATTAGTGTAGCTTACAGTAGGGTAGGGGTACTGCAAAACAGGGGTGCCCCGGAACTCCATTATATATATATATATATATATATATATACATATACATACATATATATGGAAATCGTTAAGTTAAACCCCTTTAGCCCCCCCTCTGTTACCACAGATCCAGTTTCTCTCTCCCTCCACTAATTTTTCTCATTATAATTGGAAAGTGGAAATATATGGGTTATTTAGGATGCCCCGTTTTCAGGGTGTTGTTCAATGCTACATATATGTATATGTACGTGTATATATATAAGGGGTGTCATATGACACTTTTTGCATCCCAATAGTAGCCACTCATTTATAATTAACTAAATTAGTGGGGGGGGGGGGGGGGGGGAGAAATGATATTCTAGGGTTGAAATCAGAGGCTTAAAGGAGTGTTGCACTATTTGGGATGCTCTTGAACCTTAAAGTTTCAAAAATACCCCAATAAGCAAACAAGAGATTAGAATACCGAATCTCATTAAAAATAAATAAACATTTTTCGTTAAATTAAAATTTTGAAATATAAATAAAGTTATATGTTAAAAACCGTATTCCAACAATAAAGTTACATTATTATTATTTTAATATTTTTACAATTTATTTTTATCAAACAAACAACATAGAAATCTAGAATTTAATACTATTACAAGAGGCTTTTATGTGCACACATGTATTTCATGTTCCATAAATATTAATAGTTATAATAGGAACATAGTTTTTTAATCTAACGGTAAAGTTCAAAAAATACCTTTATATGCAAACAAGAGGTCAGAAGTTCTAGGCCTTTGATATCAGTCGCATGTTAATATTAATATTCGGTCCATATGAGAGGAGAGAGAATGATCATTCTCTCTCTTTCCACTAACAATGTTATTTATATCGGACTAATGGTGGAAATCAGGGAACAAATGTGGTGATACTGATCGAGATGTGTTATCATACACACACACACACAAATATATGTATATATATATATAAAGTCTGATCGAACAAAAAATAGTACAAAAGTGTCATTGGATCTTCCCCTATATATATGTATGTATGTATGTATGTATGTATTGAAAATGGATTTACTCTTTATTAGGGCATCAAAGCCTGAAGTGTCGGATCAAGCCACAACTATAACATTTTACGCATTTGTTACTGGATGGATTAATACAAACTCAGAATATACTATGAATAAATTGTTCGAATAATTCTACCATCAATTACTTCTTCACCCTAATAATAATAGTCATGGCGGTTAAATAATAAAATAGTTGTATGTACATAGGTCGTCAGCCAATGGCAGTGATGGATCCATGCCTCGAGTATCACCTGCTTCTAGTTCCATACGCCCGGTAAAGTTCACCTTTTGATTCCTTTCATTGCAGTTGCCCTATCATTCTCTGCTAATTTTGTTAACTGTATCAATTGAATTGATATGTCTTTGTAACATACGCACGTTTTGCTCATTCCAAATCGACCATGCAACAACTATCTTAGTGATAGCAATTTTACGAGTGCAATTACTAGCTAACTTGTCTCTGACCCTCAAAATAGCTTTTCAAGTAGAAGATGCATCGTTATCCTCTGCCATAAGAAAAATATTATTTATTTTGTATCTTTGCCTCATCCTTTAACTCGTAAACCATTTACATTGACAATTTTCTAAGCTTGCTTCAGAGTAAAAACTTCCCTCGTAACTTTGATATTCCTAAGACCAACTCCACCTTCCTTTTTTGGTTTACATAAATCAGAAAATTTTATCTTATGCAAACCCCCATTTCCATATAAAATCAGCACAGACTTTCTCTATTTTTTCCAATGAGGTGTTTGACAATTGGAATGTTGTAACCAGAAATTAACTTTTGCATGGATAACCATGTGAACGAGTTCAATTCTTTCAGAAAATGATAGTAGCCTAGAACTCCAGCCTTGTAGCTTGTCTCTAATACTAGAGATAAAACTTGCACATTCTCTGCCCATAATCATATTAGAAAATAGAGGGGCTTCCAAATACTTAACTAGAAGCTCACCTTCTTTAACCTTTAGAATCTTCTAAACACTCTTCTTTCATCCACAAAATTTATTAAAATAAAATTTTATTTTCTGTTCACCAACTTTAAGTTCAATGAAATCTTGTTTTTTTGGGAAAATGTCTATGACAGCTCCTACAGTAGGATAATTTGAATTAAAGCAAATGAGCAGATCATCAACCTATAATAGATGGTTGACTCTATGCTGGAAATTATGAATACTCTGAATTAGCATAAAACACACACATACATAATATATATATATTTGTACCTATCTTTTTACAGGATTGTTATACAATAAACTTGGATGTATGAACTTCTCGATTATCAAGCCGGAAACCCCAAAAAGATGATTGACTAGCTTGAAATTCAAGTACAGATGAGGATAAGAAGCTGCGGTAAAGCAGATTTATTCAAATAGCACTCTAAATTGGCTAAGTATGGATTTAGACCCCACCAAGGGATTAGATTGATATGCATCTGATTACACAAGCTGACACTTCAACTTTAACAAATATCGTTAGATAATTCAAGATGGGAAAATGCAATTAGAGCAACGACACCAGAATTTGTGTAATGTCCTCATTCCAAGGCCCGAAACTAAGTGCTACAAAGATGCAATCATCTATAGTATTAATTTTTGAGGTCCAAACATGGTGTGTTAATGATATCAACCCCAACAACATAAATAAAATTTTACATGATTTCCAAAGCATTTTGCATTTCATATTCATTTAATTGCATAATCCGTTCATCACTACCCAAGTTCCAAATAAAATATAATTATATAAATACTTCTAGAGTGACATATGAAGATGTCCCTAGATTGATCAGAGTAATAATAATAATGTCAACAACTACAACATCAACATAAGTTTAAACACAACAGTATCCAATATACTCTTAATATAGCTATAAAGATTTCCTCCTGCACGACCTCACCAAATGTGTTTCCCAAAAGAATTAAAACTGAGAGTTATTCTCAAACTTCTCAACAAAGCACTTGAGAGTTAAAGAGAAAGAGAAAAAAAACTTCGGTCAGACAACAATATGGTAGGAATAATAATATGCCATCTTAAATAAATGGATATCTAGTAATACCATGTCGTTAAGCGAGACGATTCTTTCCCTCACTAACATCCTTAATGAAATCAGCTAATAATTATTTCCCATGCAATCTCAATGGTTATGAATCATAATAATCATTAATCAAACGTATGCATGCATGCCTCCACATCCTACCTATTTTCTCATGGATAATACTGGTTATCTGTCTTCACTTCATAATCTTCCACTGCTAACTCAGATTTACCAGATTTATTAAATAGTTCTAACTACCCACTAGAGACAAACTGGATTAACCATATAGATATCCTTTCCTTTTGACATCCCTTCTATCTCCTAGTTTTGTTAGATTGACAAAGTACCTAAAGGTTTTGCGAAATCACTAATAATATATCTCACTGCATATCTTTTTATGTGTACTTTACTTTTTTTTTTACCCTAGCTCTATTTTAGGCAGTAGAATTTTAGACAAATTCGGAAAAGGGCAGTAGCTAAAGTATAGGAGGCTACCCTACACCAGTCCATTGTAATAATTGTTTTTTTTTGAGTCAATTCTATCCCATCCATCCAATGGTGATAGGAAGACATACTTATAGTACATTTTGGCTTAATCATACTTAATTAGTTTCTTGTATACATTAGCCGCTAATATTTCAATTCCATTGAAACCATTCTTTAGAACAAGGGTCTTCTTAAACCTTACTATATAAATCTTAATGCCAAAATATGATTTTAATCCTTTTGTTGACAATAATTAAATTTTATTAGATGTAAATACACTCCAAAACCATTTAAACAAGTGTTCAAAATAGCGTAGCTTTATTTATGTTTCTTCATATTTATTCGCTTCTATAGGGTTGATTTGAAGGAAACATAAGGGAGATATAATTTATTCGAAACCAAATTCATTTTCCACCCATCTGGCGTTGAAGCAAAAACTTAGCTTCGAGCCTTTGTGGCTTCATATGAAACCAAATACCTAGGGTGATTCGTATCAGCAAAACAGGACTTTGAGCCTTAAAGTCAGTCCTTTCGAAATAGTTAGACAAACCATTCAAAACCTTTTTAAAAGTGGTTTAAAAACCATTTAAAATGCAGTTATCGCTTACAATGCGAAGCACCACTTCAAAGCACTCCTTCGCATCTCCCTGATTGGAAGCACTCCGTGATAAGTTGCTTTATTATTATCCATTTCTCTATAGATTGAAGCGATGAAGCCAATAATTTAAAGCTAATGAATGTGAGGCAAAGCCATTGCTTCATAGGTGGCAGAACTATTACTTATATAAAAACTCCAATTTTACTAGATAAAGCAGCGCCTTTCACTAATTTTTTATATTTGAAAAAAACCTTCCTTGTCAAAGTACTTTCTTTTTAAACTCATGTCATAGATATTAGAATTTAAAAATTCAAATTTTAAGCACCCCCTTGATTTCGAAACAATTTACTTAATTAAACACTTAAGCTTTTTTAGCTTATAAAGTTCATATCGAATCATATAATCATAAGAGTAATCCAAAAAATAATTAATATATCTTTATAGTACATATATTTTAATATACAAAATTTTCGAAACCAACAATAATTATTTAATAGATTTAAACAATTAAAATTGAATTAAATGAATTTCTAGATTTAGAAAATTCATAAACTATTATACTTTTTAGAAAATTCTTGAATTTGAAACCTGTTTCCCGAATAATATTACCCATACTATATAAAATTTTCAAGTCATTTGGATGACATAAACTAGTGTTTCAAATCAAACATACATGACTACCTTTTGAAATAATACTTAAATTATCAAGAAGCATATGTATGAACTTTTATTATTTAAATATAACATACATAAATATATAAAACATCCAACAACTTGGATCTACCATAGAACCAAATCAAATAGCATAGTATAATTGTAAATATCATTATTCATCTTGAATGGCTTAAGAGAAAACTTAAGATTTGAATATTTATTGATTTCCTAAGCTTGATTTTCTCTCTAGCTTATCTTTTTCTCTCCCCTAGAGCAATGGATGGACTTCTTATGTATTTTTAAGTTTTGCAAATGAAGTGCGAAGTGGGAAATTATTAGTAAGAGTAATGCAAATAAAAAACAACCATTTCTTTTTTTCCCTCTCATAATCCTCCTTTTAAACAATTTTTGTTTATCTAATTAATTCATTAACCCTGGCTTCACTTGCTAATTAATCAAATCTCATTTTGATCATCATTTACATTATCTTATTTCATTTATCCAATTATATATTCTAAATAATATCTAGTAAAATTAGGGATATGACAATTAAGGAGCATGAGGTCAAGAGGACCCATCGTAGGGATCACGACAACTAAATTGCAAGAGTTATGGATCAACATTGATCACTAACTCTTATGAGTTAGTTGGTTTGATCCCTTATGTGAGGCCACTATGGTCCCATGTTCCTAGATTTGAATTTTGAATCAAAGATTCAGTCTCCTTCGCCTATAAATAACAACTGCATGATGCACTTCAAATCTTCCTCCTATAACATTCCTCTATCGATACTATTTCTTTTATACCAAAAACAATTGTAATTGTAATCTAGTAAAGTAAATAAAAGATTAATTGGAGTGAACATAAGTCACAGTTTGTCGAACACTGTAACACATGTCGTTGAAAGCATACGCTAGGGATCGTGATAGCTTGTATATGATATGCAATAAGATAGAGAATGTGTGTGTATATGTGTGTGTGTGTATATATATATATTAATGCACAGAGTAATAAGTAAGGAGATAAGAACGGTCACACTAGAGTTTCTATACTAGCTCAGATTACCCATTCGATGTTTAATTCCGAAGCTCACATTCGGACTTTCACTAACCAAAACCCCTCACTTCTCCTAGAGAAACACGCTTATACAAAGTTTCTTTATTTTCAAACTTATGTTTGATAACCACATATTTTGACTTTTAGCCTAATTCTTCCTATGATCTTCCTTGAGTGTATTCCATGAATGTGCATAAATTTATTTGAAGAAATTTTGCTAGTAATAAAAACGAGTATGAATATGAGAGCAACTAAAGACTTGATTGTATTCTAAGAATGTGCAAATATAAAAAGTAAGAGAAAAATTAGATGATCATTCTTCATGAAAGAAATATGTATATTGTGACGGCCCGCCTCGCACCAGCCTGCATTTCCTCCAAAAGTGCGCTGTACACATGCCCGACTAGCACAAGACGGTCGTCAGAAGAAAGGAAAGAAGGGAATGAACTAATCAAAGAACCTGTAGAATGTCTCACAGCGCATGGAACAAAATATAATAATAACATACTTGACATAAAACAGGCGAGACAGTGCATAAGCTGATAACTAAAACCAACATCAATCTCAAAGCAGCGGAAATCCAAATACAGCTTATTACAATTTTTCCAAATTTACTGTCTCTAAACAAAAGAAAGCTAAAGTAGAAGATACACCAACAATGCCCAAGCAGTGATCTTCAACAACACAGGGAGAATATTATGTATATAGTACGTGGAAGCCTCCTGCTCGTCTCCGGATCATCTACCCGTGCATCACCAGCTAACCTGTCTCTAGTCTGCTCGTGTGAGCACCCAGAGTAATAAGAAGAGACATAAAACTCTGGGTCAGACATAAAGCCTGGTATGAGCGATAAGCATCTAAACAGAGAAATAACAGGTATACTAAACCATACCTGAACCTGGACCTGCAACCAAAGAGTTAGTACCACATACCGTACAATACTCCAAGGTGCCATAATAAATAGTGTAAGAATACGGGGGTGGGGTGTGCATGTCACAACGATAGCAAACAAATCATCCATAGCAACCATTCTCGCATCTCTCACTCAGTGCGTAAAGCGTACGACATCTACCACTTTGGAACACTAGACAAACTGAGGCAACGACGAATCCCGACTTGTAGAAACCCTGCTGTGACCAAGCCAAACACTTGGAGTCATGACCAAACATTTCAATGACCCACTTCATTGGTCATAGCCCTTGGTTCTACCAATGCCATAATGGCCCTGAATCCGCCTTCGTACCTCCTACCATAGTGGTCCAAAGCTATAGGTGTCGATAACTCCTTAGCACGCGTCCCGCAGCAAAGCCCAACCATGAAGTGAACTCGTTGATTCCCATCTGAATCTTAAGCTCTAACTTCTCATTTGGACCTCCTTTGCATCTCGGGTTTGGTCGAATTGGAGTGGGTCTTCAGAAGAGTTGTCGTACATTAACAGTCCTAGAGTTCTGTTCGGTTCGGTAGTCATCACCATCATCGGGTCGGGTCGGTAGTCCACGTCGGGTCGGGTCGGTGTCTCCCTCCGGGTCGGGTCGGTTCAGTGATTCTCCCCCTTCAGTTCGGTTCGGCAATCATTGCCCTCGTCTGTTCGGTTCGGGTTTCTTCACTCCGGGTCGGGTCGGGTTGCTATCCTCCTTCCAGTTCATGCTCCTTCTTCGATCAGCTCCCTCGTTTCTTCTACTCCGATCCGATCACTTCGCTTTACTTCAGTCCGATCCGCTCCGCTCCCTAGCCTACTCCGATCCGATCTGCTCCAACTCCAACTCTAAGCAATGGCCTTCCTTCCTGCCAAACTTCTTCCAGTGGCAAGTCCCCATCCAGTTCGGATTCCCTTGGTCAGTTCCCTAGTCCGATCCGACCCCTTTCTCCGATCCGAACCGGTTCGGAACCTGCACACTTCTGCAACTTTTCAGCGAGCTTTCTACGCCATTCGACGACGTTTTCGAACAACTTAACTATTCTAATCAATCATGAAACATACCATAGAGTCATAGCAACATGTAATAGCAACCACAAACAGCAAACAACAATTTAAATGAATCAAAATGAATCAAAAGTGGCTAAAACCTCACATTTGCCTATAATCCCTCTTAATCATGTTTAAGCATACGATTAGCAAAACACATCGAAATTAACCCAAATTTCTAACAGAGCCTTAAAACATTATTTTAGAATTTTAAGAATTTTTCCAGAATTTATTTACGTATAAATTCGCTAATCTTCACTAATTACCCTTAATCACCGTAATTAGTGCAAAAACTATGCAAATCACTCACCTTGGCCACAAATGAAATTCTCAGAACTGAAACTCCTCTGATTTGGGGCGAATACTGATGTCTAACAGCGGCTCCAACCTTGCTTTGGTGCTTTTTCTCCTTAATTTGGTGTTGCTAAGCCTAATCTTCAATTAGAGAGTGATTTGGGGTGTCTTAGATGTAGGAAGCCATTACTAAGGTCTCAAGGAGGTTTGTGGCGGCTCAAAACTGAAATGAAAGTGATAACTTAACCCTAATCAGACCTCCTAAACCTCTAAACCCGAAATTCCCCTTGGGCCTAGCTGCTAATCACCCGGTTAAGCCCAATTAAGCTGTTTTTAACCATCTGAAACTTGTTTCAGCCATATCTCCCAAACGGTGAGTCCGTTTGGCTAATGCGACCACTCTACGGAAAGAGAAACCATCATCCGGAGCCAATGAAAGTGGTTTCAGGTCAAAATTCCTTTCCAGTCAAAAGTTATGGCCAAAACAGTGCCAACTAGGGGTAAAATGGTCATTTAAAAATCGGGAAAAATCATGAACATGGGAAATGACCCCAATAGTCGTCTCCCAAAGTTACATGACCATACGACTTCGTATGTGACAGAAATAAATATTCTACGATCCTATGATGCGTAGAATGCGGGTCGTTACACTCTTCCCCCCTTAAGAAATTTCGTCCCCGAAATTCCTTAACTCAAAACATACAAAGGATCCCGCATGCCTAACAACCACATATAACAACAATCAAACATGCAAAACAAGCAAACAAGCCTATCCTAGCATGCGGAAAAACTAAATCGAGGTCAAAACCTTACCAGACAAAGAGTTCTGGATACTTCTTCCTTACGTCCTCCTCAGTTTCCCAAGTACAATCACTCTCGTCCTCGCTCCACTGTACCTTGACTAGCTTCACCGCCTTCCTTCGAAGTTGCTTCATGTTGTACTCGACAATACGGGCCGGCTTGCGGTTCCCAACCGCCTCGGGTTCTACTTCGAAGTCCTCCAACTGATCAGGTGAAATAGTCGTATCTGAGTCGTGAACGAACTTCCTTAGTTGGGAAACATGAAATACGTTATGAACTCCCGCCATCTTCTTTGGTAAGTCAATTCTATATGCCAAATTCCCGACTAATTCAAGAACAGGGAATGGGCCAACAAACCTTGGTGCCAACTTGCCTCTCCCGCCAAATCGTATTACGCTCTTCAACGGAGAAATCTTGATAAACACTAAGTCGCCAACGGAGAATTTTAAGTCTCTTCTCCTCTTATTAGCATAACTCTTCTGCCTATCCTGGGCAGCCTTCATTCGTTGTTGAATGACCTTGATCTTATCTGAAGTTTCTCTCACCACATCTGGTCCAAGCATAAACTTCTCGCCAGTCTCTATCCAACATGATGGTGAGTTGCACGGTCTTCCATACAAAGCTTCAAATGGAGCCATACCGATACTGGATTGGTAACTATTATTATATGCAAACTCTACTAGATGCAAATGGTCATCCCATGATCCACCAAAATCCAATATACATGCTCTCAAGAGATCTTCCAAAATACGATTCACCCTTTCCGTCTGACCGTCGGTCTGAGGATGATATGCGGTACTGAGATGTAACTCTGACCCTAGCGCCTCTTGCAAGCTCTTCCAAAACCCACTAGTGAACAACGGGTCTCGGTCGCTCACAATGCTTTTAGGTACTCCATGAAATCTCACTACCCACTTCATATACAATTCTGCTAACTTAGCTGCCGTTCTGGTCGATTTGACTGGTATAAACCTTGCACTTTTAGTCAGTCGATCTACAATCACCCAAATGCTATCATGTCCCGATCTAGTCCTTGGTAAACCATCGATGAAATCCATCGAGACTTGCTCCCATTTCCATTCGGGAATTTCTAATGGCTGTAACAACCCACTAGGCTTCTTTTGCTCGGCTTTAACTAGCTGGCAATTCATGCATTTCGATATAAACTTCCCAACGTCTCTTTTCATCCCTTCCCAGTAGTAAGTCTGCTTCATATCTCGATACATCTTGTTACCACCGGGGTGTATGGTCAACTTTGAGTGATGACATTCTCTAAGCACTTCATCTCTCAATCCATTGACATTGGGTACAACAAGCTTTCCATTCTTTCTAAGCCATCTTTCTCGATCAAGCCCATACTTGTTCATCTCCTCATCGATACCCATCTCTAACTTGGAGATGATTTCCAATAGGTTAGGATCGTCCCTCTGACTAGAGCCGATCCGCTCAATCAAAGTGGGTCTGATCGTCAAACTTGCTAACATTTCTGGATCCAATTCGCACTTTGGTCTGAAATCAAACCCCGCGATAAACTCCAGTTGCTTCCATTCAAGGAACATAGCCCCTAAGCTGGCATGTCTTCTACTCAATGCATCAGCCACCGCATTTCCCTTTCCTGGTGTGTATGCGATGTCAAAATCATAGGAAGCTAAGAACTCTAACCACCTCTGCTGACGGAGATTTAAATCCTTCTGGGAGAATAGATACTTCAACGACTTATGATCTGTAAACAGCTCAAATCTTTCTCCCAAGAGATAGTGTCTCCACATCTTTAACGCGAACACGATCGCTGCCAATTCTAAATCATGGGTAGGGTATCTTCTCTCGTGCGGTTTCAACTGCCGACTTGCGTAAGCTACAACCCTACCGCCTTGCATCAATACAGCACCCAGTCCGGTACCACAGGCATCCGTGTATACCGTCATCTCTTCATCCCCCTTAGGGATGGCTAACACTGGTGCGCTTGTTAACTTGTCCTTTAGACTCTTGAATGCATTCTCGCACCTTTCATCCCAGACAAAAGCTTGATTCTTCTTGGTCAACTGGGTCAATGGTGCTGCTATCTTGGAGAAACCTTGGATAAACTTACGATAATATCCAGCTAATCCCAAGAAACTTCTTACATCTGTTGCATTCTTGGGCGTAGGCCAATCTTGTACCGTAGCCACCTTTGCTGGGTCCACGGCAATACCACTCTCTGATACAACATGGCCCAAGAACCTCACTTCCCTCTTCCAGAAGTGACACTTAGAAAACTTTGCTTTCAATTGGTGTTTTCTCAACACCTCCATCGCTACTCTTAAATGTTCCTTGTGTTCTTCCTCTGTCCTCGAATAGACCAAAATATCATCAACGAACACAAGGACAAACTTATTCAAATGATCTCTGAATACCCTATTCATAAGATCCACAAAATATGCTGGGGCATTGGTCAGCCCGAATGGCATGACCAACCACTCATAAAACCCAGACGGCGTCCGAAATGCCGTTTTAGCTATACTCTCAGCTTCCACTCTAAGCTGATGAAAACCTGTCGCGAGATCCAACTGAGAAAATACTCTCGCGCCACTCAACTGATCAAACAAATCATCTATCCGCGGTAGAGGATACTTGTTCTTCCTCGTCACTTTATTCAATTCGCGGTAGTCTACACACAAACGAAGGGAACCATCGGCCTTGGTAGCAAACACAACTGGTGCTCCCCATTCAGAAACACTCCTTCTGATAAATCCCTTCTTCAAAAGATCGCTGACTTGCACCTCGAGCTCTCGCTGCTCCCTTGGTGCCATACGACGAAGTGGCATCACTATAGGTCTGGCATCCTTTACCAAATCAATACGAAACTCAATCTCTCGGTGTGGTGGAAGTCCGGTCACTTCTTCGAAAACATCCGGATACTGGCCAACCACGGGCAAACCTGACAACTCACTATGCGGAATGTCGAGGGAGTTTAGAAAACTAGCCAATACCCCCTTACTGGGTAGACCACCAAACACTATCCTCCGCCCATCATCCGCTCTAGCTGTCACCAACAAGCCCTCACAGTCTACCACCACCCCGTATCTTTGGAGCCAATCTACTCCCAAAATAATGCCAAACCCAGTAAAGCCCAAAACAAAGCAATCACAAACAAACATGCATCCATGACTCGATAGAACCACATTACGACAAATCATGCTAAGACTAGTCGAACCACCAATCGGGTTCGTCACTACCAAAGGTCTATCGACAATCTCGGGCTCCAATCCCAACCTATCTACCAGGTCACTAGATATGAAAGAACTGGAAGCTCCGGTATCAAACAAAACTCTAACAGGAACATCATAAATAGAAAGCATACCTTGAATGACGACAGTCTTTCCCTTCTCCGCCGCAGTTGGGGCATTCGACGAAGAAGGAATAGCATTAAGAGCATATGCTTTCACCATTTGCTTTTCCTTAGGGGGCTGTGGACACTTGTCCTTGTGATGTCCCAATTGGCCACAATTGAAGCACTTCCTATCCGCTGGCTTGGCCCGACAATTACTAGCATAATGGCCCTTCTTACCACAGCTGAAGCACTCCACATCTTGCTTATTCTTTTTCTTCTGGCCATCCTTAGCTTGGTTCTGCTTTCTCTTATTCTGGGAACCACCTTTGCCTCCACCACTAGCTTGTGGCTTCGGCTCATCTGCGGATGCAACCTCAGTCTTCGACTTAGGGTAGAGACTTTCCGACCTTAACGCTTTCCCCACAATCGATTCAAACGTCTCATCGATGTGGTTAATAAGCCTTTCCCCTAAGTACTGATCTAACCCAGTTATGAATTTCTCATTCTTCTTCTCGGCAGTATCAATAAGAGATAACCCATACTTTGACAAAGTGTCGAATTCAGCAATGTACTCCGAGACAGCTCTGCCATTCTGCTTGAGCTCCAAGAATTTCTTAAACAACACTGACTTCTGAGCAGCGGGAATGAACTTCTCACTAAAGCGAGCCTTAAACTGCTCCCAAGTAATCTGGTCTTCGGGAGTAGCTGCCTTTATAGCATTCCACCAATTCATTGCCCGCCCTTGCAGCTGACGGGATGCTAACTTTCTCTTCATTGCATCCTCGATACCCAAATCCTCGAAGATACGTTCGCAACTATCCACCCAATCCTGAACATCCGTAGCCGACTCCGTTCCGTGGAACGGCTTCCCACCAAGGCTAGTATAATCCTTATTCAGCTTGGCGAAGTCGACTCTCGGCGCCTGCACTATTGGACCACCACCATTTCCACCATTGGGAGCTGCCCTCTGTACATCTCTAAGCATCTCTCTCATGAGGTCAGTAAACATCGTCCTCATGTCAGCAGCATTCCCATTATTGGCTCCCCTACCGGCACCTCTAGCATCTCGGCTCATCGTCAATCTGAAAAAGGAAACGATTAACGATTCCATAGTGGTGCTAGTGCAGTACGACTTCATCCTTATACTACTAATAGTATATATATGTATATATATAGTTTTTTAAAAAAACCAAAGTAATCACAAATACGCTCTCTCGTATACGTATCTTATCTCTCCCTGATAACTTCCCTAGGTTAACTACGCAACCTAGAGCTCTGATACCAAGTGTGACGGCCCGCCTCGCACCAGCCTGCATTTCCTCCAAAAGTGCGCTGTACACATGCCCGACTAGCACAAGACGGTCGTCAGAAGAAAGGAAAGAAGGGAATGAACTAATCAAAGAACCTGTAGAATGTCTCACAGCGCATGGAACAAAATATAATAATAACATACTTGACATAAAACAGGCGAGACAGTGCATAAGCTGATAACTAAAACCAACATCAATCTCAAAGCAGCGGAAATCCAAATACAGCTTATTACAATTTTTCCAAATTTACTGTCTCTAAACAAAAGAAAGCTAAAGTAGAAGATACACCAACAATGCCCAAGCAGTGATCTTCAACAACACAGGGAGAATATTATGTATATAGTACGTGGAAGCCTCCTGCTCGTCTCCGGATCATCTACCCGTGCATCACCAGCTAACCTGTCTCTAGTCTGCTCGTGTGAGCACCCAGAGTAATAAGAAGAGACATAAAACTCTGGGTCAGACATAAAGCCTGGTATGAGCGATAAGCATCTAAACAGAGAAATAACAGGTATACTAAACCATACCTGAACCTGGACCTGCAACCAAAGAGTTAGTACCACATACCGTACAATACTCCAAGGTGCCATAATAAATAGTGTAAGAATACGGGGGTGGGGTGTGCATGTCACAACGATAGCAAACAAATCATCCATAGCAACCATTCTCGCATCTCTCACTCAGTGCGTAAAGCGTACGACATCTACCACTTTGGAACACTAGACAAACTGAGGCAACGACGAATCCCGACTTGTAGAAACCCTGCTGTGACCAAGCCAAACACTTGGAGTCATGACCAAACATTTCAATGACCCACTTCATTGGTCATAGCCCTTGGTTCTACCAATGCCATAATGGCCCTGAATCCGCCTTCGTACCTCCTACCATAGTGGTCCAAAGCTATAGGTGTCGATAACTCCTTAGCACGCGTCCCGCAGCAAAGCCCAACCATGAAGTGAACTCGTTGATTCCCATCTGAATCTTAAGCTCTAACTTCTCATTTGGACCTCCTTTGCATCTCGGGTTTGGTCGAATTGGAGTGGGTCTTCAGAAGAGTTGTCGTACATTAACAGTCCTAGAGTTCTGTTCGGTTCGGTAGTCATCACCATCATCGGGTCGGGTCGGTAGTCCACGTCGGGTCGGGTCGGTGTCTCCCTCCGGGTCGGGTCGGTTCAGTGATTCTCCCCCTTCAGTTCGGTTCGGCAATCATTGCCCTCGTCTGTTCGGTTCGGGTTTCTTCACTCCGGGTCGGGTCGGGTTGCTATCCTCCTTCCAGTTCATGCTCCTTCTTCGATCAGCTCCCTCGTTTCTTCTACTCCGATCCGATCACTTCGCTTTACTTCAGTCCGATCCGCTCCGCTCCCTAGCCTACTCCGATCCGATCTGCTCCAACTCCAACTCTAAGCAATGGCCTTCCTTCCTGCCAAACTTCTTCCAGTGGCAAGTCCCCATCCAGTTCGGATTCCCTTGGTCAGTTCCCTAGTCCGATCCGACCCCTTTCTCCGATCCGAACCGGTTCGGAACCTGCACACTTCTGCAACTTTTCAGCGAGCTTTCTACGCCATTCGACGACGTTTTCGAACAACTTAACTATTCTAATCAATCATGAAACATACCATAGAGTCATAGCAACATGTAATAGCAACCACAAACAGCAAACAACAATTTAAATGAATCAAAATGAATCAAAAGTGGCTAAAACCTCACATTTGCCTATAATCCCTCTTAATCATGTTTAAGCATACGATTAGCAAAACACATCGAAATTAACCCAAATTTCTAACAGAGCCTTAAAACATTATTTTAGAATTTTAAGAATTTTTCCAGAATTTATTTACGTATAAATTCGCTAATCTTCACTAATTACCCTTAATCACCGTAATTAGTGCAAAAACTATGCAAATCACTCACCTTGGCCACAAATGAAATTCTCAGAACTGAAACTCCTCTGATTTGGGGCGAATACTGATGTCTAACAGCGGCTCCAACCTTGCTTTGGTGCTTTTTCTCCTTAATTTGGTGTTGCTAAGCCTAATCTTCAATTAGAGAGTGATTTGGGGTGTCTTAGATGTAGGAAGCCATTACTAAGGTCTCAAGGAGGTTTGTGGCGGCTCAAAACTGAAATGAAAGTGATAACTTAACCCTAATCAGACCTCCTAAACCTCTAAACCCGAAATTCCCCTTGGGCCTAGCTGCTAATCACCCGGTTAAGCCCAATTAAGCTGTTTTTAACCATCTGAAACTTGTTTCAGCCATATCTCCCAAACGGTGAGTCCGTTTGGCTAATGCGACCACTCTACGGAAAGAGAAACCATCATCCGGAGCCAATGAAAGTGGTTTCAGGTCAAAATTCCTTTCCAGTCAAAAGTTATGGCCAAAACAGTGCCAACTAGGGGTAAAATGGTCATTTAAAAATCGGGAAAAATCATGAACATGGGAAATGACCCCAATAGTCGTCTCCCAAAGTTACATGACCATACGACTTCGTATGTGACAGAAATAAATATTCTACGATCCTATGATGCGTAGAATGCGGGTCGTTACATATATATAGTTGATCAATGGTTTAAATAAAAGGTTATAACTCTTTAGGTTATTCCTTTTGATCATAGGTTGCAACCATTGACGAAGGAATGAAAAGGAAGAGAAATGTTAGATATTTATTTAATAGGTCTATCGTCTGGTTATACTAGTCAGATGTATGATCTATTTATACTGAATATATAAATGAATATGCATGTATGTGTATTTTTCAGGAAAGCTCATAAAAAAATATCAAAGATACAATATACTCGAATAAACCATTCTTACATTATTATAAAGGTTCAAAAGTTTCAATTTGTTTTAAATTCACCATTTCAAATTTTCAAAGTTTCTGCTTCAATTTATTTCTCTTAGGTTCATTCTTCTATTTCACAATTCAGAAGTTTCCAAATTTCAATAGTTTGAAAATCATTAATTTCTCGAGAAATAAAGAATTCAAACTTTGGGTTCATTTCCAAATTTTGAAATAATATATATTATTATACCTTTTATATCAAACCATAATTTAAAAGATTCATATAAAATTCAGTTTTCTTAAAAAAGGTATAAAAGTTCTAGGTTGTCTCCCCTGCTCAGACTCTCGAATACAAACATCGATGATGCGTGCACTCATCACCGAAACCATTTCCCAGAGACAAGAAGGGAGTATACATTTACTTCTATGAAAAAAAAATTGGAAACAATTTCTATAGGAATCTACTTCCATATTGTACTTATACTATTTCAAAACCTTTGTAAATCAGTATTTCAAAAGCACAAGAATTTAAATTCTCAATTCCATATGTGAATTCGTTCTTTATTTTCTAATTATATTTTATTGTCAATCATAGTTACAAGGTTTCATTTGCTTATAGACACTATATAGTCGATAGTTAGAGATTTTGACTAGTCGAACAACAAACGATGATAATCTAATATTATCATCTTTTAAAAATCAATTAAATCAAATTTATAGATTTTCAAAATAATTCATTATATATAGAATATAATCTAAAATAATATTATGTCGATCTTTCCTATTTGAGTGTTTAGAAATCCCATCGATGGCTCGGCGTGCCAAGTATCGACCAGAATTCATAAATACTGGACATAACAAATTTACACAACACGAAACCATTTTTATGTTGAAATTACAAGTACATTAACTCATATAAACTCAAACTCATTCCAGGATATTACTACCCTATCTATATTGAATTAACCCCAAATAGAGCCAAGGTTATCGCTAAACCAACGCTTTGATACCAAATATAACAACCTGGATTTTTTTGACCGTTTAAGCCTATAATAATCCACGTATGTCAACTCAAACAAATCCAAAATACAAATAGTTATTGGTATTAATATAAGAAAATGAATAAAGAAGCAAAACAATCACAGAATCTCATAGCGGATGGACAAAATATAGTAATCAAATAACAATTAATGAAGTTGTTAAAACGTACATTTGATTATTCTTTACAACAATTGTCAGAGTTGAACTATCACAAAACATACTCATAAATGCAGCGGAATAAATACTAATAAATACACCTGTCAAGCTCCATCTTCATCTTTATAACGAGATCTTAGGCTGACTCGAGCATAAATGAAAAGACAAAAAAACGCTCGGATCAAACTAAAATATTCTTATATCAGTCAAATCAATACCATGTAATAATATGAGTGTCATGGCATCAGAGATGCTTATGGTAATTCACACCTCATATCCAATGTGTTAGCAAGTGTGGTAACTTAAGAGATGTTGCAAGAATTTCCATTTCCTAAGGATTAGTTAAACCAGATACTATATAACACAATATGCTATTATAATAGCGTCTATGGTAAATATACTATTGAAAATAGCATAAGTGGATTTACTACCATTACCCTCACACCATTCTAAACATTGTCGCACTACGCCATAGATGGCCTATCGCAATGAAAACCCATAGTGTTGCTAACTACAATGTTGCCATTGCTATGCTGTTTTTTGTCTATTGCAACGCACGCTTCAATGTGTTAGCATAGATATCAACATGTGTTGCAGTAGCCGCGTGAATAAAATTATCAATTTGCGTCAACACGATCCAACGGTCCAGGTTACTGATCTGCGTCAATTTGATTTTCCTTCAACAGCACAACTTCTTTTCCCCAAATTTTCATTTTCCCACTGAAAAATAATAACATAATTCTCACTGTTTTCACTTTTCCACTTTCAACCCTAATCGTTCGAACCCTAAACTAAAATCTCAATTCTTATCGCAGGGAATCCCAATTCTTGTTGCCCTTCTCCTTCCCTAAATTCTTCTTCCTCTCAAAAAAACCTCTTCCACTACCATAGGGAATCCCAATTCTTGTCGTAGGGAATCCCAATTCTTGTTGTCCGCTAAAATAATGATCGGTTTCTATCTGATTTTCAACGAATGGAACTACCTTCTTCCACTACCAAATAAAGATCCGATTTTGCACGAAATTGTTCCGCTGCTGATCTGCTTTTATTACCCTAAGGTACTGTAAACGAATTTTTTGATCTCAACTTACCTTTTTCCGATGATCCATAGTGTTGTACTTTGTCAGTCTGTACATTCATTTTTTAGGCTAATCTGTTTTAGGCTTAACATAAAGGTATTCCCTAGCCATTTAAGTCTTTTTTCTCAAACCTGCATTGTTAAATATGTTGTTTCATAAAAGTACTTCTTTGGATTGTGCCTATCATTCCAGCTTGTGAGCACAAGTAGAAATCGTAATTCTTTGGGTGGTAGATTTTGTTGTCCACCATAATGCTTGGTGGAACATGATCCGGGGAATGAAGGTAGAATGTGACTATGCTTGTGAGCACAAAAGTTCTCCTGATAATGTTCCTCCAGGAACTATGTGACCAAAATCTCATGAAGAATGTCCGCTAATAGATTTTGAGAGGAAAGCCATGACTTAAGTTTCAAATTGATTCATCTCTAGAATGTTTAGGTGACTTTCTTTTATTTGAAATGAAACCTAGCTTAGTTTTATTATGAATTTGTTCTCACTGATGCATCAGTTCTTAAAATAGTGGATGCTAAATTTTCGGTTGATAAAAACACCAAGGATTTGTTTTCCATTATCCACTAGTCCCTGAATTATTTTATTAAAATTGTAGTATCTGCATTTGGAAGGAAATTAGTTTTGCGATAATGAAGTTTATGAAGCTTGGATCAAAGCCTGTTTTATTTCAAGCAATGGAAAGGATGTAATATCCTACTTTTAATTGCGTCATGATTTGTAACAAAAATATATTCCAAATCGGGTTAATGAATTCACAGTTTCTTCATATTACTTGAATTCAGCTTATTCTCAGTAATACTATAATGGCTTATTTATATCTACTAACTTGTGCAATGACATCATAGCTTCTTGTAAGGGAATTAAAAACCCTGACATCTCGGACTGCGGACATCACTGAATATTGCATGAAGAATTTTCCCTACTCACCGACACTGAGCTAGTAAGGTAGTCGATTGTTTTACTCTTTCTACTTTTTCTACCTTTAAATTTGATTTGTGTAACTATAGGTATACTGATGTACGATCATTGATCACAACAGCAATTTGGTTTGCTTTAAACTGAAACTAGATTTATCTACTCGCATTCTTTTTGTAATTTGACCCATAGATCTGCTGGTAGGATTATTAGGTGCTGCTGTTGTATTAATTCAGTGTTCTTGCTCGGTTTATCCTTAGCCGGGTCAATCTTATCTCCTGATCCGGGATGGGATTCTTATTGTCGGTGTCAGGTGCGGTTTTTTTGTCAATAACATATGGAACTTATATAAATATCTAATTATCTTGATCATTCTTATCTCCTTGTTCTGTATTGCCTTTGAACTCTGTTCAGCTTCCAAATTTTCTTTTATGAATTTTTTTATGCAACATCATTGTCCAAAATGAGCTATCAGCTATCTCCGTGACTGTATGTTATGGAAATTATTATTCCATCATATGGAGCAAGATTTGTGATGATGAAACTAACCCAAATATTATGAACCAAAATCTCATTTTTATTTTGGTTGATGATGGTTTTTGTTTGGAGGTTGTAGACACAGTGGGTTGCGGTGACAGGTACTCCATAAGTGAACGTGCACATTTTGTAATGTTGGTATGCTTTTTTCATTTCACTATTGTACTTGTTTTTTAGACTTTGCATTTTATCATTAGTAAGTTATTAGACTTGCTAATTGTTTTCTGACTCCATGACATTTGATGTATCCCATTTGCTTTTGCAGGCCACACAGGCCATTCATGATTGAACTAGAGAAGTTGCATTTGCGAGCGAATCATCAAAAGGGAAAAAATAAAGGTAGTAGTTTATATAATCATTTTCATGTATTTTTTCTTACTTATGGTTATATATGTGAGTCTTCATATGACTGAATCGATGATAATGTAGTGAGGAATGTATGTAAATATGAATGATTGTGTAATATACGAGTGAATGTACAATAGTCGAGTCAAAAAATTTGTAGCATTTGAAATTTTGAAATAAAATACTGTGTTATAATAATATTTATTGTAATATTATGAAATCTTTGATTAATAGCAGTTGAGTTTTAATTACTTTTTGGAGTTGTAAACAAATTTTAACAACTGCTAGAAATTGTTGTAAAAAAGGTTGATTTTATTACGATTGCCAGCTGTACTAGACATATTACAACTGCTTTTAGCAGTTGTAAAAGGATATTTTTTTGTTGTAGTGGTACCTATGGCAACACCTATACCGATGTTGCCATAAGATCACAAATATGTTGCCTTTAACTCTAAGGCAATGCGGCAAAAGGCAACCCTAAAAAAGTGTTGCCACAGACCTATAGCAACACTTTTTGGCACCTACCGCGTCATTTCTCTGGGGTTGCCATATGCCATCAATGGCGTAGTGTCATAAACATTTCATATAAAGTACCCGTTAAACGGTCGGCAGATGAGGATGCATCGCTATACGACAACGTTAACTCAAAATTGTAGGGGATCAATCAGGATAATATGACAAGACATCGGCTACCCATCAGTAGGATTCTACCAAATTGCGGACCCAGACTGGTGGTAATGCATAGCCGTAGCTACCGCCCACCTCAGGTAATACTCCCAAAAGTCAAAGGCACGCCCATTCAGTCATAGAGTAAGATATATAGTATCGTAGAAGCATGTCTGCTAAGAGGAGCTAGCTCTCATTGGCTTGGGTATGGCTTTTGTTTTAGTCGTTTTAATTATGACCCAAAGGTCCAGGTTATCCATCATCGATCTCTTACTTCATTCCAACAGTGTTCACTAATCTAACCTAATCTATTCTGGATTCTCCACCACCTACACAGTTGTATAAGTAGTTTCCGGGATTGGCAGAGAGTATGAAATTCTTATCTCGGTCTCTTTAACAAATAAATATTTACATTTTTCTCCCCGTTGGATCTTTACATTTCAAATGGTTCATTTTTCATATCAAAATATCAGGTTTTGCTTTAAAACAATTTCATAGCCAAAATAGAATATGCCTTCATATTAAAATCTTTATTTAAAACCCAAATTAGAATCTCGAAACAATTCCAGTTTTAAGATAATTTGGAGATTTAAAATAGTTAAATTTGTTTATATATTGAAATAGCTTAAATATATTTGAAAACAATTTGAAAATAAATAGTTGCCATATAAAGAAACTTTACATATAAATAGCTTGAATTTAAATTAGTATTAATCAAAACAGTTTATTTCTAAAATGGTTTATCAAAATAGTTAATATATATATATATATATATTAGTCAAAATAAAATAGTTTATAAAGTCAAATAGTTATTTATAAAAATAGTTTATACAATGGGTTAAAATACTATATTTTGATTTAGAATTGTTTCATCTAATTTTTAAATAAATCCGAAGTCGTATTCCAATTTCAATTCAACTACGACCCTTCAATTTGAAACCACTTCCAATTTAAATTCAATTTAATTCAATAAATTCAATTGAAATAGTTAGGTTTCCAAATTGAATTCTTATTTTGAATGATTTCAATTTATAACAAATCTCGAATTCATAATTCAGATATCACTTTAAATCAATGTTAATTTAAAGTAAATTACAAAGGGGGTAAAAAAATTCAATTACAATAGATTTAATTCATATTCAGTTTCATTTTTAACTTCATTTTCGCATTATTAAATAATTTCCTTCATTATTTAATCCAAAGTTCAAGTTCAAAGGAAATCAATTTATAAAACATCATTTATATTTTCTTTAAAACAATATTTTAAGATTCAAGGTTAAAACAAATTTTATTTAACACACCAGTGTCCGCATAAAATTTTCTATCTTATGACCAAGTGATACTTAAATTTTAACTTTAGTATTTCAGGAGTGGATATATATCATTTCAATCCAAATTAGGGTCATAGATATTTATCATTTTTGTTACTACCAAAATTCAATGCATGAAAAGACTAACGGTGAAGGGGTATCGAACAACCACCAGCATAGAAGAACGATCCGAAAGCATAGGACCCGACACCAGGACATCGAAAGCATAAAAGATGCAATTGGAACAATAGGCAACTGTCACCATTCTGGAAGAAGAAAACTTGGAACCAACAACGAAAAAGGATACCGACAGGGTATAGCCGAAATGGAGGGCAACTAACGTGGATTCAGTTCCAAAAGAAAATCACCACAAGCCGAAGGAAAATGGGAAATAAAAGATGAAAGCGTATGATAGGAGACTAATGACTTGACAAAAGTATCAAGCAAAGTAAAGGGAGATGAAAGGGCTATCAGCATTAACTTGCTTAATGCCGATACAAAGGGAGATGAAGGAGCCAAAGGCCCAAGAAGCCCAAATAGAAGAGGAACCTTTTGAAAGACAATTATCAGAACCTATGCTTGATGGTCACCAAGGGGCAACTTCAGAAATCAACAAGTAATACCCCAAGAGCATCCTTCCAGAAGACCGAAACCCTTTCCATAAATTCACCCAGAGCAAACCGAAGCTTCTGAAAAGAAGACCCGTCCACACTAACTTGCTTAGTGTCGATACCAAAATGGGTGACGGTTCCCGGAACATGGGAAATTGAAGCACGAACACAAATACTATGAAGACTTGAAGTCAAGACCAAAAGCTTATGACCGAAAGCCGAAAGCCTTTCTTAAAGTTATCCATACCAACGGGCTGGTATATATACGAGAGGAAGAAGTAACATCAGGGAAAGGGTCCCAAAGGCCGAGACCAGTTTTTCGAGAGCTGAGACTGACACACTAGAGGCTCTGTTATATCCATAAAGAACGGCTGAAAGCCAAGGCAATTGGACCCAAAAGCTAAAGGGTGGTCGACACATAACTACTGCACCCGAAAGAGGCTTCTGCTGACCCAATGACAAAAGGAGTCCCGATTTTTCTATAAATAAGACCATAGGGGTCACATTTTCAAGGATGAATTCTCATTTTGTATTCTTTACTTATAGAGTAAACCATAATTTCTAAATCAATTTAGGAATTTCCTCTATAAACACTCATGTACTCAAGTCAGTAAGCAATAAAGAGTGAACCGGCACTTAGCTTAATTATTATGAGTTGCTTAGATACTTCCTTTATATATTTCCTTCTGCCTTCTACATGACAAAGGTGTCCTACACAAGTCCTAGCCCTTCCTCAGGATTGTTGAAAACCCCCTTTTTACAAGTCGTTAGCTTTCTATCTTGTGTCGTGTTTAGGGAACCCTTATCCCAAGGTAACTGTTGGTTATTAAGTCTCGTAAGCATGATACTCACCACTTGAGGGAAGAGTAACTAGTCTTCGGGCTTAAGACCTTGATATCAAGGAAACGGTGAATTAACTCAACCTTGTAGGAACTAAATCATCTCATTTTCCCGTTAGGTCCAATTCCTTAGGCCTGTCTCCGGTGTTGACGAAAAATATCATTAACATTTTGGCGTTAGAAGGAGGGCTTGAACCTCCGATCTTGTGCTTAACAGCCACATATCTAACTGTATTGTTCCGTCCCAAATAGGAGTAAGCTTTGAAGAAGCAAGAATGTGGAAAAAGGGGCCCAACAAGAGTCTTCTAGATCTCAAATGACTATGTCAGGTATTACTGACCCGAGAGTGATGGAAGAGCAAAGGTTAAGAATGGAAACCTTCCAAATAGTCAAGTGGAAAAAGGAAACAGAACGATATGATCCTTATTATTGGAGCAACAACCCTTCCTACTTAGGAAAAATCTCAATCTTCACCCTAATTGGTTCTACATTAAGGAAGCATGACCCATTCTCTCATACAAGAGAAGCTATCCATGAACAAGCCAAAGGAAGGATATTTGAACAAGAAATAATGAAGGATTTTAATCGTTTTGCTTCCAAATGGACTGAAAGGATAGTACTTCAATCTCGATACACCTATAAAAGGAGAAACAAGGATAAAGATGAAGCAATAAGGCTAAGTAACAAAAGGGCTAAGCTCCCACAGTAGGAAAAGAACTTTATATCAAGATTACCAAATGGATACCACTTTACCACTTCAATCGAAAATATCTCTTTCCTAACTAAACACGAGCTTAATTTCCGGCCATCCAGAAAGAAAAAGACCAAGTACGAATTAAAGTTGGGAGGGCCTTACTGCCATTACCATATGATGAGCAGACTCGAAACTAACCACTGCAGAATCTTGGAAGGGATGGCTATAAAGTTACTTAATCATGGCCAATTACAAGACTTTGTAAAAGAATCCAACTAACTCCAATGAAGGTCCTTCGGAAAAGAATTAATTACATAGATAAGGGGGAATAAACCCTCTCAAGCTTTGGAAAACCCCGAAAAGGGCCAAATTACAAATGGATAAAAACCCTTGTCATTGCTAAGTTAGTCGGGGTAAGGATCCCCTCGAAGGGGGGTGATGTGTAAGCCTTTAACATCGGCCAAATTAGAAAGGACTAGGTTAAAGCGTTGAAAGCGTAAGCCTCTGATCCACATCAGAAGTGGTCAGGATGGAGCGTCTAATTAGCACACCCTGCCTTTGCCCACATAAGACTATGCCCTTCCTCTGCTATGAACTAATCATATCCTACCTCTGCTCGCAGAAGATAACATCCTACCTCTCCTTATGTTCCTCGTTACCCGCAGAAGGGAACGAAAACCCTTATCACCGCCTACGATGGTCTAGGTAAGGCACCCCTTGGAGGAGGTGGAGTGTAAGCCTCTATCATCGCCTACGATGGCCGGGATAGAGCATCAAAAGAGTAAGCCTCAATTCGTGTCTACGAGGGCCCAGTTTAAGCATCTAAGCCCTTATCATCACCTACGATGGCCGGGGTAGGGCGCCTCCTGGAGGGAGGTCGGGTAAGTCCTTGCGCCCTGCTTGAGAATAAGCTAAACAAGAGCACCGGACGCACAAACCCAGAGAGTGGCCAACAAAGCACGTACATCCTATGCTTTGATAATTAAAAGCCTGGAGAGTGGCTTACATAGCACATACATCCTCTGCTTTATAAATCAAACTCAAAGGGAGTAACAAAACTAATTGCCAGAAGTGGATTTCTAGTCTTCTATCATAATACCCAAATCTGGGTTTGTTCGAGACTTCTTATAATTTCCAAAAGTAGATTTCTGGTTTTCTATCTTAATACCTGAATCTGGGTTAGCTTGGGACTTCTATTAATTACTAGAAGTGTATTTCTGATCTTATATCTTCAATACCTGAGTCAGGGTTGATTTGAGATTTTCACTATTACCAGAAGTGAGTTTCTGGTCCCTCGTTAAATAGCCGAATATAAAGCATGGTTCGAGACTTATCCTAATAGCCAAAAGTAGAATTCTGGTATGCTAACGAATATCTAAACCTAAGTCAATGGAGGGCTCCTAATTACACCCTAGAGGGAAGATTCTGGACTTCTTTTATTAATACCCTAATTTGGGTCATAATATTCTAATTCTTATCCCTTAAAGAATGGATCAACTATCCGCACTCAAGGTGATGACTTGAGTCTACTACCTAAGAGCCTTCAGACGAAGATCATGATCTTCCATCTTACTCAAAGAGATTTTCTTAACTCAGTTACATATCAAGTTCTTACTCATTATTCCACATAAATAGGTGGTATAGATAATCACATTTAAAAGAATTGTCATCTCAAGAAAGAGCTCGAGATAACACCTTAGGTTTTCCTGATAGAACCTTGTAACAAAGGTACACTTTTCTTAAAGATCCCAAAAGGTGAAATTTCTTAGGAATACCCATTAAACAAAGATGCTTTTACTTACGCAGAAAATGTGAATAAGCTTATTATCCTAACATATATTCATTAGTACAATACTAATGATTTAAGAAAAAGTGGGCAAGTTATTGTATATATCGTCTGAAGCTAACACAAGACAAAGTGTTAAGTTTGTATAGAGATGTGCAATAGGACTCCGGAAAAGAGGCCTCCTTAGCAAGGGAAAATATCACGTATCATGTGACATCCATACGATCTACAAGCTTGTTTACAGAACCATTCTTTACAAAATTATTATGTACACACTACTGCTACATCAAGTGTCTTACATTTAAGACACACAAGTACCATATCATATTTGACACACAAAAGAAATGTCGTAATAACTAGGCCCTCTAATCCGAGTCAAGATGCTTCAGAGCAAATTCCAAGGACACGTGGTCTTCTTTCGTCAACTCAACTTCCAGTTTATCAATTCGACGAAGTAATTTTCCCATTTCGTCCTCTGAACTGGTGGAATGGTTAGCCTTTAGTTGCCTTTGCAACTCAAGAATAGTTTCATCCTTCTCTTTAAGTTGACCATTTAAAGAGGATATTCGTTTACCTCGATTTCTAATCGTCACCTTTTGGAGATAGTACATTTGTTCCCACTTTGAAATAGGAGCATATTTAGAAAGGCTTTTTGGCCTTACGCTTACTGATGGTTCTTCCCCAAGTAAAGAAAGTGGAGTTTTAGGTTGGCTTCCCTATTTATGTAAAGAACAAAATACAATCATTTATAAATCCTACCTTAAAATAATAACACTAATCAATCATTGTTCATGTTGAAAGAGTATTACTACGAATGCGTGCGCATATCAAAGGTTGCAACAGTAATACCATTGGACAAAGGTACATTATACATATGTTTGGGTAAATAGACTAAAAATTTTAAGTTTCTTTTGGAATGACTTCCTCATTCATCACTTAGACAACCTAGAGGAAACCCATATTTCACACAAATACGGCAAAGGTTACATATTATAGGACCTTCTTCAAGTACAGGCATGACTTTTATAATAGCACCTAGCATACACCCATTCTCAAGTTAGAACATAAGCATAAAACATCTCCTGAATGCACATTCTCAAGTGAGATAGAGTTCTGTCACAACACAAAACAAAATAGGAAGTTTGTATACAAAAGAAAATTGTTTTACGTGACATATTGGCAAAATGTTGTTTTCCGTTGTTAGTGAATTGTTGCGGGAAGCTCACAATCTAGGAGCGATAGCATAAAAAAAATAGGAACCATAACTGAGCTATTGAAACTTCAGGGAGTACGGTATGCACTGTTACTTCATGCCCTAAGCTTGAACAATTATCATCCTCGGAAGGGATTTTTGTCAAGTCCAGATCACGAGGAGCATTTGAAGGACCTAAAACTGTCTCCATAAAAGCATGAACATCCCCTACGGGAGGGAGGGTGATTCCCTCTCCGTCTAAGTCCTCGAGAAGCTCCTTACCTTTGGGACTATGGTCATTATCATCATCCTAGTCATAATCAGATTCCGTAGATTTGGATCCTTTTATGCTTGAATCAAAGTCGTCTGGAAGGTCTTCAATGAACAAAAAATCTTCAGGCTTGGACTTACCCTTCCATGGAACCGCGATTCTCCTTTTGACTAACTTAGTCCTTTCCATAACTCTTCCTCGGAAAGAAGGATGAATAGAAGGAAAACCTATCTCAGGAAACTTTTTGAAGTTATTAGAAATTGCTAGGAAAAGGGCATCCTCGTAATATTCCAATACCATTTTAGGAAATGCTTTTTTAGAAATTCAAATATTCTGTCCTTGGCTTCATAGATTATATGCTTAGAAACGGACAATGCATTTTGGACTCGGGGATTGATGCGTAGACCCTGGAAAGTGTAAAGGAGGTCTTCCTAAGATCTTTTGTCCTAAAGGAAGAAATCCATACTTCTGAAGGTTGTTCAAAGTCAATAGGATGGATCATCTTCGCAATTTCTCGGAAACCTTAAATATATTACTGACAACTTGAATCTCCTCAATACTGAAGTCTTTTCTTGTAGGAACAGAGGCTGAGGTAAAACAAAAGGTTAAAACAAACCCCAAGACATAAAATAACAAGTATTGGGAAGTGCAATTTACCTGGAGTAACAAAGTTGCCTACAATACCCGGGGGACATCTGATAAAGAAGAATTGTGTATCCCAGTTTGTAAGCAAGGTGAGATTATCACTAATCAGCTTTTTGGAAGGGTTAGCATGAAAAAGGGGTAGATTGGCCCTTTCAACTACAGACAATTGTAGCAAATAATGCAGGAGGCGATGGAAAAGAGAAGACTGTATTGACTCCAATGCTAGAAGCTCAAGGCATAAAAGGCAGGTATACGTGTTCGGAGTCAGTTGAATGGGGGCTAGCTTCAGATGTTGCAGGAATTTTATGATGAAGTTTGGAGATGGGAAAAAGCCGTCATGCCAAATGTGAATGGCGGAATAAGCAAAGAATCCCTCTAAAGGACTTTGAATAGTATCTCTCCCGGAATCAGAAATAGTATCAACTCCAATTATATCATAGCTATCAAGAATGGCCTTTATCTCATCCTGAGGCTAAATATGAGAATACCGCGAAAAGCTTCCCATCATGAGATCTCAAAGGAAATTGCCCAGGTTCAGTATTGCCAGGTGATATTATTCCACAATAAATATGTTAACATTAATTTTGCAAAACTAGTATAAACTCTTTCTCGCAAGTTCCCGGTATTCCCTTAAAAGAGTTAAAAGAATGCCATAAGTTATGGGAGTTAAAGCTCTTGCCACGAATCACATATGGTTATGTATCATACATACATGTCTAAAGTATTATTTAGAATTTAATTTTAGTCATACCAATTGTCTCATTGTCAATAATTGAAGTTAATGACACAAAAATCAAAAGCAGCATACCAGCAAGGTTAATGCCAATATACTTATATATTAAGGTTTTATTGGTCGTATCCTGTTTCGATAAGACCTAATTCTAGATCAAGAACAAGCATTGGTGTCGGTGATCAGGAAGCCAAAGCTGAAGGGATCGGTAGAGTTAACATTGAGCCTGTCGGCACCGAAAGGAAAAATTCATTTTCATCCCCATACTAATAAAAAAATTTATACACAATTTTATGTTTTAAACCCAAGGAAATATAATAAGGGGGTATATGTTAATTGCACAAAATTCACCATTATTGATCATTAGCTGCTCTCTATAAATCGAACTATTACAATAAGGTGAAGATCTTATGGATTCTAATCAGAATTCATAGGTAAAATAGAAAAGATGCCTTCTCGGATTACTAAATTGAAATATATTAAAGTACTTATACAATCACAGGTTGAACTTACAATCCTGAAAATATAAGAAGAACGGTGATCTTCTGGGAAATGGTTGTTTGCAGGTAACAAATTGAGGAAGAATAAAGAGAGATTTATATCTAAGGCACTCCTCAATCCTAGTTGTACAAACAAGCACTAACCAATGATGCCGATCAAATCAAGAATACCAAAAGGCAAGAGATTAAAAGCACTAGAAGAAGAGTCAATTTTTGACTTGAAAAGTTGAAATTACCACTTCACAAGGAGGCAAATGTTACTACCAAAATTCAGCGTAGGAAAATATTAATGGTGAAAGGGTATCGAACCGCCACTGGCATAGAAGAATGATCCAAAAGCATAAGACCCGGCACCAAGACAAAGCCGAAAGCAGAAAAGAAGCAATTGGAACAATAGGAAAACATCACCATACTAGAAGGAGAAAACTTGGAACCAACAAGAAAAAGGGATACTGGCAGGGTAGAGCCGAAATGGAGGACAACTAACATGAATTCAGTTCTGAAAGCGAATCACCTCAAGCCGGAGGAAAATGGGAAAGAAAGTATGAAAGCATATGATCTGAGACCAATGACTTGACAAGAAGTGTCAAGCAAAGTAAATGGAGACGAAAGGGCTATCGACATTAACTTACTTAATGCCGATACTAAGGGTGATGAAGGAGCCAAAGGCCCAAGAAGCCGAAACAGAAGAGTAACCTTTCAAAAGCCAGTTATCAGGACCTAAGCTTGATGGTCACCAAGGGACAACTTTAGAAATCAATAAGTAATACCCTGAGAGCATCCTTTCGGAAGACTAAAACCCTTTCCAAAAATTCACCGAGAGCAAACCAAAGATTCTGAAAAGTAGAGCCATCCACACTAACTTTCTTAGTGTCGATATGAAAGGAGTGACTGTTCTTGGAACATAGGAAGTTGAAGAATGAGCACTGATACTATGAAGACTTGAAGACAAGACCAAAAGCTTATGATGGAAAGTCGAACCTTTCTTAAAGCTATCCATACCAACAGGCTTGGTATAGATACGAGAGGAAGAAGTAACATCAGGGAAAGGCTCCCAAAGGTCTAGACCAGTTTTCTGAGAGCTGAGACAAACACATCGAAAGCTCCGTTATATCCATTAATAATGCCAAAATAACGGCCGAAAGCCAAGGCAACCAAAACCAAAATCTAAAGGGCGGCCGACACATAACTGCTGCACATGTAAAAGGATTCTACTGACCCAATGACAAAAGGAGTCCTGATTTGTCTATAAATAAGACCCTAGGGGTCACATTTTCGGGGATGAATTTTCATTCCCCAATCTTTTGTTCTTTTCTTATAGAGTAAACCCTAATTTCTAAATCAATTTGGGAACTTCCTTTGTAAACACTTATGTACTCAAGTCAATGAGCAATAAAGAGTGAATCAACACTTAGCTTAATTCCTATGAGTTGCTTAGCTACTTCCTTTATATATTTCCTTATGCTTTCTACACGACAAAGGTGTCCTACACAAGTCCTAACCCTTCCTCAAGATTATTTAAAAACCACTTTTGCAAGCCATTTAGCTTTCTATCTTGTGTCGTGTTTAGGGAACCCTTATACCAAGGTAACTGTTGGTTGTTAAGTCTCGTAAGCATGATACTCACCCCTTGAGGGAAGAGTAACTAATCTTCAGGATTAAGACCTTGACGTCTAGGAATCGGTGAACTAACTCAAGCTTTTAGGAACTAAATAATCTCATTTTCCCCTTAGGTATATTTCCTTAGGCCTATCTTCGGTGTTGACGAAAAATATTGTTAATAATTTCAATATATGTTCTTAATTCAGTTTAATGATTAATCCTGGGTTTATTTGATGCCCATAACATCTAGGGTAAATGGTAGGGATTCATCAACAAAAACAACAATCATACATAAGTAAGGTGAATAGCGGGGTGAATACACAATTAAAACATTGATATGTTAACATATCAATTCAAAGAATCCATTAAAACCAATCCATCCAAATAGTTCAATATCATATAAATTTACTAGTTATTAAATTAGCGGTTATATTTCAAATTTAACCTAGATGTACAATTTAAATTAACAGTTAAATCAAGGATGTGTTTGGCTTAGGTCCCTATTAAGTTTCAAAATTAGGCTCACATCCAGTCCTGAACTTATTATAAATTACATACCTATTTTTCAAAAATTCATTAAAAAAATCACACAAATTCATATTTGAATTAAACACGTAAACATAATAAAATTCAGATGAAAAAACAACCAAAAAACACATCAAAAATAAAAAAGAACAAAAAACAACGAAACTGCAGTAATCTGCATCAAAGGATGCATATATTTGAAATTGTAGCATACATGTATGCAATTATTTCAGTTATGCATCTATGTTAACTTTTATGCATACATGTATGCATGTATTACACAATAAATGCATACATGTATGCATATATATATATGTGGCCATGCATAGCAGTTCATATTTATTTGCATACATGTATGCAATAAAACAGAATAGTTGCATACATGTATGCAACAATTCGTAGGTATAAGTATTAGTTCATCTTTATTTGCATACATGTATGCAATAAAACAGAATAGTTGCATACATGTATGCAAAAATTCATGAAGATTTTCAATGTAAAATACTTCATGAATTGTTGCATACATGTATACAACTATTGAGATTAATTACATACATGTATGCATTTTTTTCTCTCGAAATCTTCTTGGAATATTTGCAATCAAATATTTTGGTTAAGTGTGAGTGGGTTTAATCACTCACCTTTGATTTTGAACTCTTTTGAAATCCGAAAGTAGGCAAAAAATTTAGCAATCTCCAATCAAATCAAACCAGCTCCACATCGTCCAAAATTTCAATACAAGCCTAACGAAACAAACCATGAGTCAATCTGAGTTCGTATGAGAAAGTTGTATGCGTTTTAAGATTGAAATTTCAAAATAATTAAAAAAAATTAAACCTTCTTCACCCAATTGCAATAGGGCACGTCATCACCTCCTCTTTCATCCCTTACGCATTTTGCAACAACCTTGAACCCAAACCATTTGTTCCCCTTCATCCATGCACCTCCCCACGACCACCAGACTCTGATTGGACACCGTCGTCATGTTGCGCACCTCAAGGCACTCCACTGACCAACAACCATCCCCTTCCATTGCCTCTAATCACCATAAATGCACACATTTCTAGGCTAGATTCTAGTGAATTTATACACCGTCGGCTACGATCCGCCATGTGGATTTGAAGCTCCAGTCACGATTTACAACTTTGCTGTTGGAAATTTCTCGATCCGTTGTATGGATTAGAAGAAAATAACAAAAGAAGGTTTGGTGTTTACTGCCCACTGAAATGCGGCGGCCATAAAGAAGAGTTAGGGTTTTTCTGAATACATTAATAATATTTAGTTCCGATCAGCGTACTTTAAAGCAAAAAACGGACCGGAGTCTAAATCAGGCATTCTAATAGTCGAACTGTAGGTTTAAAGGCTTTCTAAATGGAACTGTAGGTTTAAAAGCTTTCTAAACGCAATGAAACTAGTGCTAAGGTCCAATTCCATCATTTACTGCAGTTGTTCTTAAAATTTTAATTATTTCGATTAAATTGCACAAATAATTTCCTACATGTTTTAGATTCGTATGACTAAACTATAAGTCCGATTGACAAGAAATTTGAAACCTCGTTATAATTTACAATTCCGGATATAATGAAATTGGTTTCACCGAATTTCGAGATCATTTGTAAAATAGCTATTTCAGCATGTTAATTACTATATATTATATTCTGTTTCTTTTATTCATATTTGATTCAAAAGTTTATAAACTTTATTCTAATCGAAATAAAATTCAAATTAATGTTATAAATCAAATTCAATATATTTTGAATTTCAATTCTAATTATTTACCAAATTTAATTTGGATTTCAGTTAGAATTTTATTAACTCAATTTCATTCACATACTTTAATATTGGATTTCAAACTTCAAAATTTACCAATACAAAACAAATCGTAATTTCATTTACAATTAATGCAAGTTATCATTGTGATAACTAGTTGAAATTCAATGCTTAATCAATTTAACTAAGTTTACATTATAAATTACATGATTAAATCATTAAGGTTTATTCTAACCATAATCATAATTTAAATTTTATTAAATTTAATAATTTAAATTGTCTAAAAATATGGCCTATTACATAGAGTTTGATTCCTGCTACTACAACTATCATCTCCTTCCCCATCACTACTAGATGGTGAATCATTGTTTAGTAGTTGATGTATGTTAGAGTGACTTGTTGACTCGTCTTGTGATGCTTTGAGCTTTCAGTTTCTAGTTTCATTCTTCTTGATTTGCTTCTAAGTACGGAGTGACCCAGCTCTTGAGAAGCAGAATCACACTGTTGTGGAATAGTTTGATTATCTAGCCTGGGTTGACATATGATTTCCCCTAGTCTTGGGAGATCGGGTATAGACCTTCTTGGATTGTAGATTTTTTGTGTGACTTTCACACTTGCCTTGTCGAATGGAAATTTCTTTTCATTAAAAACTACATGTCTAGATACAAATATTCTTCCATTTTTTCATTAACATTTATATCTGTTAATATGCTAGGTATTGATTTTGATGGCAATAATCATATAAACTTTACTAGTAACGTATATATAAGCTATGCAGTTACATAATACATATTATGAAGACATTTATAGGGATAAATAAGAGTACAAGAGAAGAATTATAGAAGAAGATTAGTCAGAATAATGAAATAATTATAGAGGAAGGATAACCAGAGTAATTGAAGACCAAAACCTATTAGAGAAGAATGCTAAAGGATAGAGGTGTTTGAAGTGAGGAGGTGTCACAACCCGTATTTTGCATATCGACCAATCATAAAATAATTATATTTTATTTCCTCGTGGTCAGATCATTCTCAAATTTTAATATGTTATTCATGTGAATGCGAGACATTCCCATGATTTTTTCCGAATCTAATTATGACCATTTTGCCTTTGAGTTTACTGTTTGGGACATAACTTTTGATGGGGATTGAATCAGGTGATGAGATCGATTCCATTGAATCAGAATGGTGGTTTACAATTTCGTAGGGTGGTCACACCAAGGAATTGATTCAGCAATTTGGGGGAATCACTATTTTAAGTTTCAGCTATTGGTTAGGCATTCTGGTTAGTAGCTAATGGGCTGATTAGTCAAGCCTATTAGACCTATGACCAACAGATATAAACATGGGGACTTGGGGATGAACTAGGGTTACTCCCTTCATTCTAAACTTTAGATTGGGCGTTTGGGATTCTCTGGTTCGACCTAAAGCCCTATTCTCCATTCTTTTTGTAATGACCCGGATTTTTGTCGACTTTGGTTATCGCCATAAACTCAATGATGACTAACCAAACATCGAAAATACCGGACATAAATGAAAGAAATTAGAGGGTGAGGAAAGATAAGATAGAAACTTAGAATAGAAGAAGAAGAAGAACACAACATCAGAGTAACACGAACCTCACAGCGGAACGAATAACATATAATAGATAACATATCTTTGAAATATAAATCTGTATTTGAATATACATATCATTTCGAAGTACATCACTTACAACACAGCGGAAATACACTATAGCTATATGATCCTAAAGCCTCCTGCCCCAGCTCTTCAAATATCTGTAAATCCCGACTACTTGACTGCCCGTACAAAATTGGACGTCCAAGAGTTTAGGGAAAACAAAACAAAATAAACTCCGGGTCAGTCATAGGACTGGTATGAGTAAAATAGTTTAAAACAGTTCAAGCAGGTAAACGATATCTCATAAGACCACGCCGTATAACGGAACGGGTTTTTCCCTTATGAGAATCCAAAATATCTTTATATCAAAAACCTTTTGATATTATAATAATGTCTATCAACCACAATATAATAATCATCTAGCAGAAACTCTTTCATCTCACGTTTCTACATATATAGTATACAATCAAAACCGCAAGCACGTATTGGGTAATGGATTTCCAACTATGACAAGGTATGGAACCACCTTATGCTAGTGTACCTCTAGAGAGGAATACACTGGGTTCAACAAGAACATCTTGCAACCCGGCCACACATGACCGACCACTCATTTCGCTTGAGTGTATCGAATGTATATCACCAACAGTTGGGATCAGCAACCGTTTCCCGAATGGGACAGCATCAACAATAGATTTTTAGAAGTAAATGAAACTCTAGATCAGGTGATTATGCACCCTACTTCGAAGCGATCGACTTAGCCATGCTGCCTGCCCGATTTCTGTCATTTACCGGTTGATGAGGCTAGAAGTTACGCTTTATCATCACACCAGATTTACTTCGAATGTCACATCATCAAATCCATCAAATCACTGATTGACGTCTACAATAATACATTATGTGTTAGCTGAAAGAAGTTTCCTTCTCCGCTTCCACTCTTGGTATGGTTGGAGAAATCAATATACGTGATCGTCTGGAAATACTCTGTCAGACATTCATCCATACAAGTCATCCAGGAACAGGACGAACCGAAGGTACTATTCAATATATCCATCTTAGGCACTGTTATCTAAGACTTATACAATAGCCCTTGCACTTTACTCCGTCTTTAATTATCTTTGGCATATATGATTAGCAATGCTTATGCCAATACAGAGTGGTTCTTTGGATAATAATCCAACCGATCTCTCCATATTAACAACGTTAAAAGGGTCAAAACTTTGATAGTCTGTGATTTAACCATCAAAGAAAAACAGGTGTGCAAACAACGATATTATTTCCAGATGGAAATTATATCGATCAAACATCATTCAACATTTATCTCTTTATTTCATTAACTTACTTATCTCCTGTTTCCCTATATTCAACATTTCTTATTTTCTAAATTTAGAAAATATATGTTATTACCATTGGAAAACATTTCCATTTCTTGTTTTCTATATCGGAAAACATTTCTGGTTCTTAGTTGGAAACACATTTCCAAAACTCCTTCATTGGACTTAGACAGATGTTTAAACAAACCATCGCGATGCCAACTCAAACCATTACGCTTATTAACTAAATTCCTTTAACCCACCTTCACTATCGAACCTTAACCATTCCTTAGTTAAAAATGAAGTCAATCAAGTTGGGGTAATACTACCTCTCAGACCTTAACTGAACAACGTTTCTAACCTTGAAATAGACAAAGTTCACCTTTTAATTCTTTAATAAACTTCCTTACGTAACTCTCTTTCTAATCATCTCTATTCGATAATTCTTTTCTTCGAATAAGGTATATTCGATAACTCTATTCAATTTACTCTATTGGACTAACGCTATTGAATTAACTCTATTTGATTAACGCTATTGGATTAACTCTATTTGATTTAACTCTAGTCGATAACTCCTTTAACTCTATTCGAATATACCAAATTCGATTAACTCCTTTGTTTTAACTCTAATCGATTAACTCCATCGAATAACTAAATTCGATAACTCCTTTGTGTTTAACTCTATTCGAATAACTAATTCGAATAACTCTTATTTATTTAACTCTATTCGAATAAACTAAATTCGATTAACTCCATTTGAAGAACTCTAGTTCGATTTAACTCTATTCAATAACTCTAGTTCGATTTAACTCTATCGATTTACTCTAACTGGTTAACTCTATCTACCCAACTCGACTCGACTAACCCCTTACGAATAACATATTCGATTTACTAACTTTCGAATACCATATTCGATTTAACTCTTTTGAATACCATATTCGATTTAACTCCTTTCGAATACCATATTCGATTTATAAAGATTTACTTTTAGTAACGGTTCTTCACTTTACAAATGATTTCCTTTTTAGTAACGGTTTCCTTTTTAGTAACGGTTTCCTTTTTATAACATCCTATTTAGTTATAAACAAATTTCCCTTTTATAACTCTATTTATTTTCTAAATATTTCCTATCAATTCTATTTGTAAATGATTTACAAATATTTCCTTTTCTATTGTTCTATTTGCAAATGGGTTGCAAATATTTCCTTTTCAAATCTATTCTTTGATTTTAAAATTTCCCTTTTCTAAATATCTCCTATTTATAAATATTCCAATTTATAAATATTTCTTATTTATAAATATTCCATTTATAAATATTTTATTTTCAAATATCACTTTGAAAATATTCCCTTATCAACATTTCGGTATGTTATGGTATTCAACATATCAAATCACGATGATCAGTATCGTCCAAACACATATAATCGACAACAGATTATATATCACATCATATATCACAATATATGAAAAACAATAAAATAACTGTTGAGGAACCCAGTTGGGTCCCTCCAACCTGTTTCCCTGCATCCACAGATGTTACACAATATAATCAACATCACTTTCAGTTCCATATGATATATTCTGTTAAACAGAATCAATATAGAAATTCACTAACTGATTAGCAGTTCAATCAGACAGTCAACACACAGTTAATCAGCCAATATTTAGCAGCTCTAAAAATACAACATGAAATTATAAACTGTTCAGAGTTAGTGAGATTTACTCACATTTCGCGTTAACCGTTAAATAACAATTTGCATTATTTGATTCAATCGGACAATTTATTTCGCCATAAATTGTAACGAGCTCGGATTCACTCCCGGTCAGTTCCAGTGCATAGCCATCGTCCATACGATCCCGACGGATCCGACGGTTTGAAATTCTGATATCGTATGCGAGAGATATAAATTTTACCAGTTTACATACTATTTAAAACTAAAAACAAACTTGATTTATTTTTATTGGGCTTAACCTTCTTTTCCTTTCCGGCCCAAACCCAGACATTTGCCCACCCGATTATACAGTAACGCGTCTTCTTCTTCCTTTAGTTACACACACCAATTCTCTAACTCCTGATCTCTACTGCTCCCTCAACATCGCTTAAACCACGAACTAATTACACCATTTCTCTTCTTATACAAATCCGCATCATCACATACCCCAACAGTAAAATTCGAACTCGCTTAACCATCTTCCCCCTTCACCGATGTCTGCTCCAGTTAACACCGCCATTTCCCACTTCTTTAAACCCGAAGTCCCCCACCCATCTTCACGAAAATCAGAACGCAAGAAACCATTAAATTTCGCTGCTACGCCTCTTCTACTCCCACACGATCATTTCCAACTCGAAGCACCCTCACATATCCCATCGAATAGTACTCAGCACCCATCTACAGTGAAGACCGGATTTTTTTATCACCGATATCACCTAGACTCACACAAAACAAAGCTCTTCGCTCCAGCATTTCAACGCAATAATCGAACTCGCGAATCAACATGAAAATCTCCCGAATATCTAATGCCTAACGAACACTGTACGTTTTACAGTCCTCCATATCGCGATCGAATTCAGCACGAGGCATACTAAAATGAAGAAAATACTATGAGGATTATAAATATATATATAAATCCTAATTTCTAAATTTTCTTTTGATTTTTACTTATTTCCTTTGATGCGATTTTTGGGTTTGAGAATGAATTCTCGTGGCGGCTTGGAGTTTTTCTTTTAAAGAGGAGAAAAAGAAGTGTGCGACTGAGAAATACAAGGCGTGGTCTGGTCTGGTTCACTTACTAAGTTAGATATTTTATTAAATATCATTTTATACTTGTTTTCTAACTTCTAAAAATTCGTGTGGTCACACAGTGACTCTAAAAATCACGAAACTGGAAATCTAACAACTATTTAACATTGCGGATCTAACAAAATTAGTTTCGTCGAATTCCGACTTCGTTTGCAAAAGTGGCTATTTTTAAAGCCCTAAATAGCCCATTTAAATATATAAATATATTTAAATATAATTAAATTTAATATTTAAAAATAAATATTATCGTCTATATTCACAGTGGAATACCATACAGCTCCACAATACTCCTATGGATTTCTAACTCGATATTTTAAATCTGGGTCATCCCGATATTCGATTTATATTGAATTTCCTTTTTAAAATATAAATAATTCCTTTATAAATTATAAAGGAATTCCACAGCGACTTTTCTAAAATTTGATTTGGACGTAAATAAAAATCTACCCGACGAAATCCCGATTTTTCTCTTCCACTAGAAAGATATACTCTACCACCTCCACACATTTCTTATTTCACAGAAATCCGGCTTAAAACGAATCCTGTACATTCAGTTGAAGTTCAAATCGCCAAATTACGAACTACAGTGCCATTTCAAGCTCGATTTTAATTATAATATAATTATACGTTCAAACTGTCGTTCAAATAATATATTCGTTATTCAAATTCAATTCTAAACTGAATTAAATATCAGAGATGATCTAGTTCACACTATATCGCCACTTCAGCCAATTCTGATTATTTCACAATTAAATATATTATTTAATTTATTATTTTAATTAAATATTCATCATTATTTAATTCCACGACCATTAAATTCTCTAAACCACCATTTCAATAATTAAATAAATTAATTATAATACCTCTGCCAATGCGGGTCATTACAATCTTCCACACTTAAAATAATTTCGTCCTCGAAATTGCTAAGGTAGAGAACAACCCTATCGAATGGTTAGAACTTATTTGTTCGCTTTTCAACTTTAGTTCCAACTGAACCAATTTAATTTCAATTAAATTACTAATTAATTCTTATCAACGAAAATTTTCAAAAATCCTGAAAATTTTCTAACACCTTAATTTTTCAAAAAATTTCGCCAGCACCTCCTTTGTACTGGTCAATCGGTCAAACTCCCACTCGCCTCTCTGGGCCTTCTCCAACTCAAAAGAAAATCAAACAGCCAAGCGGCTTGCCAATTCGGCTCATAAATCTTATATCCAGTAGAAATATAAACTTGTACCTTTTGTCGGCATATCATTATATCCTTTCCACCTGTTATCAATTCAGCGGATACAAGGGTCATCCCAATCAAATTTCAATCTGCTTTTATCCACAACACAACCATTCGCTTATATCCGAGCCAAATGTCATTTCAACTCGAGTTTCTTCTCGATTCCCAATTCTTAACTTGATTATCACATTAAACTTCAAATTTGAATCTCACAATCCAATTTGTCTTGATATCATTCTAATTCAATCTCAGTTACCACTTTACTGGCTTTACTTTAATTCAATTTTTGCTTTCACAAATTTCTGTTAAATTTGTTTTTAATTCAAACAGTCTTTCCCTGGGAGTTTTCAAACAGATTACTCTTTTCAAAAATCAAATTTTCCTTTTGAACTTGTCACTGAGCCCTTAATTAATATTCCATTACTTAAATCACTTCTCTATTTCTTTATCAATATTTTTTAACCAAATATTTTTAATAACCATATTGGCCTTTTATGTTATTTGGAAAACATTTCCGAATATCGCCTTCCTTTATTTTCTAAACTTTAGAAAATATATGCTATTTATAATTGGAAAATATTCCAATTACTTATCTCTTTTCCGATCTCGTTTATTTCTATACTTAGGAAATATTCTTTATTATATTTCCAAGCTTACACTATTTGGGTTAAAATGGATGTTGTGTAAAACATCGTTACGACAACCCAAATACTATATTCAACTAACTCTTATTCAACATTGATCTTAGAGCCTGAAATCTTACTATTTATTTGTTATTAATGAAATCAATCAAGTTGGGGTATAACTACCTCTCAGACCTTGACTAGATAACATTTATAACGTCAAAACAGATATGACTACTTACTCGAATAATCAATACCATACAACTACTTATCCACTTTTAAACACGTATATGCTTCCTCTTTCTATTCTTACTAGATTTTATTCTTAGTCTTCCTTTTTGATTTTACTATTCTATTTCTAAGTCCGTCTCCTTATCGACTTCTATATATATATCGATACGTTGATTTCTAACTATCAAATTATCTTAAAAATATTCTAACTCCTTAAATTCCCGGAAAAATTCGCCATAACCTCCTTTGTACTGGGAGCATCAGGATATTTCAAATAGTCTCCTATGGCCATCACCAATCCAAAAGAAAAAGCCAAGCGGCTAGCCGATACGGCGCATAAAATCTCATATATGAATCAAATACATACCTTTTCGTCGAGCATTCTATTTATATACCTTCATACCTTATCCATACCCATCTCATGTATACTTATACCTGCCCAATCTATTTTAACTATACCTGATCGTTTTAACTCAATTCGTTATTTAATTTGTTAATTAACTCTTTAGTCTATTTCACTTTTATATTTGAACATGACATGTTCAAATATATTTTAACTTCCTTATTAACTAATTTGAATCCAAATTTCAAATTTAAGTTCTATATTCGATTTCGAATATCCATTTACAAATCCAATTCACCTTTCAAAGTTCAACTTCAAATTCAAAACTCGATTAACTAATTCCTCTTCGACTTAGTTAATTCTGTTCAATTTCTATTCAAATTTTATACCACTTCTATTATTCAAAGCTATATATCAAATTCTATATTATAAATCCCATTTGAATTTCTATATTCAAATTATATATATTCAAATTCTATATTATAAATCCCATTTTGCAATTCAACACAACTTGCCTTTCCCAAAATAAATTCAAAACAGTATCTCTGGTAGTAATTCGTCACTTACAACCCGAAAATGAACACTGATGATGCAGCTGTCATCATCGGAATCTATTTTCCAGCGATCGAAGTGAGTTCAATACTATAAAACCATTTCTAAACATTTCCACTTTGAAATTCAATTCAAAATATAATTCACACTGCTTGTAAAACAATTTAAAATCTCCCAGGATCTTAAATTTTCCTTATTTTTAATCCAAATCCATTTACAAACACTTATCCAATTCTCCAGAGTTTTAACTCAATTTCTGGTTTAAAATTTTAGATTTAACTCATCTGGTTTCACATATTTCACTTATATGAATTCTGATTGATTATTTACAAAACCATTTTACTTATAATCCTACTCGATTATAATCACAACCAATATATCCAACATATTATAATTTTGATATATATATATATATATCTTCTCTATATCAAGATATACCTTGGGTAAATTTATTTTAATTTACCCTCTTTCAAAACATATCGTGTCGACCCATCGTATTCGAGTGTTTATAAACTCCTACCGATACAGTGGATCAAACTGATCGACCAGAACCCATAAACAACTCAACCAATAAATCTCCACAATAAAAAATTATTTTTATATCATCTACAAATACGTTCACTCGTATATATACACTCAAACTCAATCTAGGGTATTACTAACCCCATCTCTACTAAGTCACGCCACAGAGCCAAGGTAATTCTTGACCTAAGCTCTGATACCAACTGTAATGACCCGGGTTTTTGTCGACTTTGGTTATCGCCATAAACTCAATGATGACTAACCAAACATCGAAAATACCGGACATAAATGAAAGAAATTAGAGGGTGAGGAAAGATAAGATAGAAACTTAGAATAGAAGAAGAAGAAGAACACAACATCAAAGTAACATGAACCTCACAACGGAACGAATAACATATAATAGATAACATATCTTTGAAATATAAATCTGTATTTGAATATACATATCATTTCAAAGTACAACACTTACAACACAGCGGAAATACACTATAGCTATATGATCCTGAAGCCTCCTGCTCCAGCTCTTCAAATATCTGTAAATCCCGACTACTTGACTGCCCGTACAAAATTGGGCACCCAAGAGTTTAGGGAAAAAAAAACTCCGGGTCAGTCATGGGACTGTTATGAGTAAAACAGTTTAAAACAGTTCAAGCAGGTAAACGATATCTCATAAGACCACGCCGTATAACGGAACGGGTTTTTCCCTTATAAGAATCCAAAATATCTTTATATCAAAAACCTTTTGATATTATAATAATGTCTATCAACCACAATATAATAATCATCTAGCAGAAACGCTTTCATCTCACGTTTCTACATATATAGTATACAATCAAAACGCAAGCACGTATTGGGTAATGGATTTCCAACTATGACAAGGTATGGAACCACCTTATGCTAGTGTACTTCTAGAGAGGAATACACTGGGTTCAACAAGAACATCTTGCAACCCGGCCACACATGACCGACCACTCATTTCGCTTGAGTGTATCGAATGTATATCACCAACAGTTGGGATCAACAACCGTTTCCCGAATGGGACAGCATCAACAATAGATTTTTAGAAGTAAATGAAACTCTAGATCAGGTGATTATACACCCTACATCAGAGCGACCGACTTAGCCATGTTGCCTGCCCGATTTCTGTCATTTACCGGTTGATGAGGCTAGAAGTTACGCTTTATCATCATACCAGATTTACTTCGAATGTCACATCGTCAAATCCATCAAATCACCGATTGACGTCTATAATAATATATTATGTGTTAGCTAAAAGAAGTTTCCTTCTCCGCTTCCACTCTTGGTATGGTTGGAAAAATCAATATACGTGATTGTCTGGAAATACTCTGTCAGACATTCATCCATACAAGTCATCCAGGAACAGGTTGAACCGACGGTACTATTCCGTATATCCATCTTAGGCACTGTTATCTAAGACTTATACAATAGCCCTTGCACTTTACTCCGTCTTTAATTATCTTTGGCATATATGATTCGCAACGCTTATGCCAATACAGAGTGGTTCTTTGGATAATAATCCAACCGGTCTCTCCATATTAACAACGTTAAAATGGTCAAAACTTTGATAGTCTGTGATTTAACCATCAAAGAAAAACAGGTATGCAAACAACGATATTATTTCCAGATGGAAATTATATTGATCAAACATCATTCAACATTTATCTCTTTATTTCATTAACTAACTTATCTCCTGTTTCCCTATATTCAACATTTCTTATTTTCTAGATTTAGAAAATATATGTTATTACCATTGGAAAACATTTCCATTTCTTGTTTTCTATATCGGAAAACATTTCTGGTTCTTAGTTGGAAACACATTTCCAAAACTCCTTCATTGGACTTAGACAGATGTTTAAACAAACCATCGCGATGCCAACTCAAACCATTACGCTTATTAACAAAATTCCTTTAACCCACCTTCACAATCGAACCTTAACCATTCCTTAGTTAAAAATGAAGTCAATCAAGTTGGGGTAATACTACCTCTCAGACCTTAACTGAACAACGTTTCTAACCTTGAAATAGACAAAGTTCGCCTTTTAATTCTTTAACAAGCTTCCTTACATAACTCTCTTTCTAATCATCTCTATTCGATAATTCTTTTCTTCGAATAAGGTATATTCGATAACTCTATTCAATTTACTCTATTGGACTAACGCTATTGGATTAACTCTATTTGATTAACGCTATTAGATTAACTCTATTTGATTTAACTCTAGTCGATAACTCCTTTAACTCTATTCGAATAAACCAAATTCGATTAACTCCTTTGTTTTAACTCTAATCGATTAACTCCATCGAATAACTAAGTACGATAACTCCTTTGTGTTTAACTCTATTCGAATAACTAATTCGAATAACTCTTATTTTTTTAACTCTATTCGAATAAACTAAATTCGATTAACTCCATTTGAAGAACTCTAGTTCGATTTAACTCTATTCAATAACTCTAGTTCGATTTAACTCTATCGATTTACTCTAACTGGTTAACTCTATCTACCCAACTCGACTCGACTAACCCCTTACGAATAACATATTCGCTTTACTAACTTTTGAATACCATATTCGATTTAACTACTTCGAATACCATATTCGATTTAACTCCTTTCGAATACCATATTCGATTTATAAAGATTTACTTTTAGTAACGGTTCTTCACTTTACAAATGATTTCCTTTTTAGTAACGGTTTACTTTTTATAACATCCTATTTAGTTATAAACAAATTTCCTTTTTATAACTCTATTTATTTTCTAAATATTTCCTATCAATTCTATTTGTAAATGATTTACAAATATTTCCTTTTCTATTGTTCTATTTGCAAATGGGTTGCAAATATTTCCTTTTCAAATCTATTCTTTGATTTTAAAATTTCCCTTTTCTAAATATCTCCTATTTATAAATATTCCAATTTATAAATATTTCTTATTTATAAATATTCCATTTATAAATATTTTATTTTCAAATATCACTTTGAAAATATTCCCTTATCAACATTTCGGTATGTTATGGTATTCAACATATCAAATCACGATGATCAGTATCGTCCAAACACATATAATCGACAACATATTATATATCACATCATATATCACAATATATGAAAAACAATAAAATAACTGTTGAGGAACACAGTTGAGTCCCTCCAACCTGTTTCCCTGCATCCACAGATGTTAAACAATATAATCAACATCACTTTCAGTTCCATATGATATATTCTGTTAAACAGAATCAATATAGAAATTCACTAACTGACTAGCAGTTCAATCAGAAAGTCAACACACAGTCAATCAACCAATATTTAACAGTTCTAAAAATACAACATGAAATTATAAACTGTTCAGAGTTAGTGAGATTTACTCACATTTCGCGTTAACCGTTAAATAACGATTTGCATTATTTGATTCAGTCGGACAATTTATTTCGCCATAAATTGTAACGAGCTCGGATTCACTCCCGGTCAGTTCCAGTGCATAGCCATCGTCCATACGATCCCGACGGATCCGACGGTTTGAAATTTTGATATCGTATGCAAGAGATATAAATTTTACAAGTTTACATACTATTTAAAACTAAAAACAAACTTGATTTATTTTTATTGGGCTTAACCTTCTTTTCCTTTCCGGCCCAAACCCAGACATCTGCCTACCTGATTATACAGTAACGCGTCTTCTTCTTCCTCTAGTTACACGCACCAATTCTCTAACTCCTGATCTCTACGGCTCCCTCAACACCGCTTAAACCACAAACTAATTACACCATTTCTCTTCTTATACAAATCCGCATCATCACATACCCCAACAGTAAAATTCGAACCCGCTTAACCATCTTACCCCTTCACTGATGTCTGCTCCAGTTAACACCGCCATTTCCCACTTCTTTAAACCCGAAGTCCCCCACCCATCTTCACGAAAATCAGAACGCAAGAAACCATTGAACTTCACTGCTACGCCTCTTCTACTCCCACACCATCATTTCCAACTCGAAGCACCCTCACGTACCCCGTCGAATAGTACTCATCACCCATCTACAGTGAAGACCGAATTTTTTTATCACCGATCTCACCTAGACTCACACAAAACAAAGCTCTTCGCTCCAGCATTTCAACGCAATAATCGAACTCGCGAATCAACATGAAAATCTCCCGAAAATCTAAACCCTAACGAACACTGTACGTTTTACAGTCCACCATATCGCGATCGAATTCAGCACGAGGCATACTAAAATGAAGAAAATACTATGAGGATTATAAATATATATAAATCCTAATTTCTAAATTTTCTTTTGATTTTTATTATTTTCTTTGATGCGATTTTTGGGTTTGAGAATGAATTCTCGTGGCGGCTTGGAGTTTTTCTTTTAAAGAGGAGAAAAAGAAGTGTGCGGCTGAGAAATACAAGGCGTGGCCTGGTCTGGTTCACTTACTAAGTTAGATATTTTATTAAATATCATTTTATACTTGTTTTCTGACTTCTAAAAATTCGTGTGGTCACACAGTGACTCTAAAAATCACGAAACTGGAAATCTAACAACTATTTAACATTGCGGATCTAACAAAATTAGTTTCGTCGAATTCCGACTTCGTTTGCAAAAGTGGCTATTTTTAAAGCCCTAAATAGCCCATTTAAATATATAAATATATTTAAATATAATCAAATTTAATATTTAAAAATAAATACTATCGTCTATATTCACAGTGGAATACCATACAGCTCCACAATACTCCTATGGATTTCTAACTCGATATTTTAAATCTGGGTCATCCCGATATTCGATTTATATTGAATTTCCTTTTTAAAATATAAATAATTCCTTTATAAATTATAAAGGAATTCCATAGCGACTTTTCTAAAATTTGATTTGGACGTAAATCAAAATCTACCCGATGAAATCCCGATTTTTCTCTTCCACTAGAAAGATATACTCCACCAGCTCCACACGTTTCTTGTTTCACAGAAATCCGGCTTAAAACCAATCCTGTACATTCAGTTGAAGTTCAAATCGCCAAATTACGAACTGCAGTGCCATTTCAAGCTCGATTTTAATTATAATATAATTATACGTTCAAACTGTCGTTCAAATAATATATCCGTTATTCAAATTCAATTCTGAACTGAATTAAATATCACAGATGGTCCAGTTCACACCATATCGCCACTTCAGCCAATTCTGATTATTTCAGAATTAAATATATTATTTAATTTATTATTTTAATTTAATATTCATCATTATTTAATTCCACGACCGTTAAATTCTCTAAACCACCATTTCAATAATTAAATAAATAAATTATAATACCTCTGCCAATGCGGGTCAATACACTTTTCATACAAATTCATCTTAGATTGCATCTAAAAGATAAATCATCATTAAGAGAGGCTAGATCATCATCAGAGAGGGTTAGATCACATCAAATTGCATCAAATTCAAAAGGGTTTCAGTGCTGTCCAGATCTGATCTCATTGAATTTACATCACATCAAGGATTAGGTGAGTGATTGATATCTCTCACATGAAAATTACGGAATGTATGGGTAAATTAGGATCATATTCATATATTTCATATTAAAATCATGTTAGATCAGATCATTTATGTTTAACTCAGATTTGGAAACCCTAGGAAACCTAATTTGATCATATTAACCGGATAATTGTTAGATTAATCAGGTTTATACATATGTTCAGATCCTAATCATGCTAGATCTTATGTTTATGATGTGTTTATGCCATATTCGTGAATTATTCATGTTTGTATGTTCAGTGCTATTTGAATTGATCTATATTTTGGTTGAATTGATTTCGTTGCTTGAGTTGTTTGCTAGAATTGGATCTCATAGATCTTAGGATTGAAGAACATAACAAACTGGAGATTAAGATGATTGGAATAAGGCGAAAGCTTGGCAGAGGCGCTCTGGAATATGGGGGAATGGAGCATGCCAATTTTGGTGCATAAATGCACCAAGTGCATGTGTCGGCGCCAACCCATGTGGTTGGCTCAGGTGGCAAGGATTCTTTGAGGCGTGGCATGGAGGTGATGAGTAAAGGCCATGTGCAAATTTCTAGATCGTTAGGATTTGATTCGTGATAGGTCGAAGGTTGATTGCTCGAGATATGAATAGACCGGTAGAAGCTTCAACATGAACATCGAAACGATCAGAGAATGGGTCGGTGGGATGTTGTAACACCCCGTAATTTTAAAGAACATTAATAAACTAAAGAATACTTATTTTAATTTTGGGAATTAAGTAAAGCGACTGTACCATTGCGTTCTTCTTGGAATTTTGTTTCGGATCGACTCCGAGTTTGTGTAAAACGGACATCGTATGAAGAAGATATTAAGGTTTGAAGTTTATATACATATAAGAGAAATATATATGAACAAAATAAAACCAGAATTTCAAAAATATTTAAAATCAAAGCCGGGAGTCGAACGCGGTATCTGGACCCGTTGGGGGTCGACCCATGAGTCGACCCACTCAAGGGTGTGTCGACCCTGGGGTCGACCCAACCCAGATCCAGCCAGGTTCATTCCCTGAACCTAGACTTGTTTTTGAATGAGATTCGTTGGAAAAAGTCTATATATGGGTTGGTATTTCTATTGTTTTATACACCTAAAACAATGAAGACAAGGAGATGTTGTCTCGGCTTGGATTGAATTAGCTTATTTTCTTCAACAACAGCTTATACGCATACAAGAATATCTTCTACAGCTTCAACCTAATTATTCTCTCTTCTTTAGATCCTGTCTCTGTGAGTTCATGTTACTTTTAGATATAAATATTTAACAAGTAATCCTGACATGTTTATAAATCTGGATCTAAAACCTATACCTGTTAAGAATCTGATTCATACCTGATCGGTCCTCTATTACATGTACACCTGATCTGCTGTTCAGTTCTTATACGCCTATTTCTGATATGCCTATTTCTACTGTCATATGCCCATCTGTGTTATTATATGCTTATTTTGTTTTATGTCTATTATGTTCTTCTCTCTTTTTCCCTTTTTAATTTTATAGCTTAGGCTACCTACGAGCCTAGACCAATATTGCTGAAATATACGTACGAACGAAATTGAGATTAGTTGGGAATGATTGGGAATGGTAATTTGGAGGCATATCTTGTACTATGAAAATGACTAAAATTTGGGGCATAACTGATAATATAACTGAAATATGGGGTGTATGAATGTGTAAACATGTAGGCTGAATTCAAAGATCAAGTGGAACATGTTAATGGAAATGTATGTCACTTATGTAATCTATTTAATCTGTTGGGGGTTAAGTAAACTTATTAATTTGTTGGGGTTATAGGGAATTATTAACCCATGTAAAACTTAACCTATGGAAATCTTAGTTGGTTGGACACACAAATTTAGGGGTTTGACTTGTGTCATTGTGTGGGACCCATATTAGTCAATAAGCCATTCTGGTATTAAAAGGGGACCCTGAACTAGGTAGGGGTCAGGGCACGCTTATTGAGCTAATTATAAGTGGTTCATTTAGAATGGGGTATTCAGATGGCGCGTTCCAACGGGATCATGTGCGTGCATGGGTCCGGTCTCTCTGGGAAAATAAGATGCCATAACACTTGTAAATAGATCTGTATCCTTCTGGTGGTTACCACTTTAGGAAGTAATACGCCCTATTGTGGGGGCTGACACAGGGTATTTACGTGGTAGGTAGCCGATCGCTGGGGTTAGTAATTAGGGTACATCTAGTTTGTTTAGGTACCTATTATTTCTGTTTGTGGTAACACCCATTATTTATGTTTAGGTACCTGTTATTTCTGTTTGGGGTAAAACCCATTGCTAGAAGTACACCTAAGTCTACCATTTATGTTCTATTGGGATCATTCTATTTCTATTGAGTAATTAGAAAATACTTAATTCAGTATAATAGTATTGGTGTAGAGAAAAGTATTTGAGAAGCATAGTCTATTCTGTTTATTCTATTTATCTTGTCCATCCTGCTTATACCTATTATATGCTACAATTATCTCTAATCCAATTTATTTACTATCTTGATACTTTTATTTCTTTATATGCTAAAAGTCACTGGACTCGCCAGACTTTATGTCTGACCCGTTTTGTTTCCTTTTCTCTCTCTCCCTCCCTTCCAAGTTCCCAAGGTGGGAATACTCAGGCTTGATTAGGACTCTCTATTCTGTTTCTGTTTGGATTTGGATTTGCTTCAATGTACCGCTTTGGCTTCTTGTCTACTTGTTTATGGCTACTTATGGGGACTATGGCTTTTTTACTTCTGTACTCTGGTGGTTTTTTGGGCAAGACAGATGTTTCTATTTGATGTATTTTATTCCAGTATTTCATTTTGATGTTCTAACTGGATTTTTGGACCATGATGTTTCCTATTGGAAAATAAAGTTTTAAATTTCCGCCATTATTTTATATATCTGCCTAGTCAGATTCTGTTCTGCTTACCTATAACGCTTCAAGGAACTTAATGCATTCTGTTAAAGAGTGACATTAATGGATGTGGGTTATCACAGATGTACTTGAAGCAAAGATGGATATGGACCAACCATTTGGCCGAAAGTGGCTAAGTGGATGGGTTGGCATTGATCCATAATGGGTCGGCACCGACCCATAGGGGAAGTCCGGATGGGTATGGACTTTGGGGAGCGTAATGATTGTGGATTCCTGAGGTTACTAGTGAAATTTGGATTGAAATTTGCTTCATATGGATGGTGTGCAACTCAGAGGTTGATGGTGCCTCGATTGTGAACTCGCATTGGAGTGGTCAAAGCTAGATTGATGTGACACTGGTCGTGATTCGATATACGAGCCAGTACGATGATGGATTGACATCATGTGAGTCAATCATTGATGATAATGGAATGGTTTAGGAATGAACTGATTCGATGAGATGAAAGGCTTGACAAACTTGATGTGCCAAGGAATTATTGGTTATCGAAGTGTTCTAGCGGACTCAAAGCAGGGATATAGTGGGACACCCATTAGGATCAAATTCGAGAGATCTCGTACCCTAGGCAGTCATGATGGGCCTTGTTGTCGAGAATGGAAAAGACAAACATATAAGTCACGATGGTGTATGGTAGTTTGATTAGAACCGGGGTTTTCCATTAGCGCTTTTGATCGTTGAAAGGAAAATTCTATAACTGATGGATTCACGGCTTTAGACGGTGATAACTAGGATATTGGATGGTATAGTTGATTATATGTGCTTTCTTCTCTATTTCTTCTGGGTTAGCTATCATTGTAGGTTGTCGAATAGAAGTGGGATTGAGGTTATCCTTTTCTGTTTCTGATGTGACACATGATGGATGGTTTTCAAGTGTTAACTTGTTGGTTGCTGGGTCGATCATATAGGGGATCCGCCTACACTTGTATTATCATGTGTAACTATTGTTAGGTATTCTATCGCTCACTAAGACTATTGTCTGACTCAAGGTTTTATGTTTCCCTCTTATTAACTTGGGCTATTCACCAATTTGATGATGGGAAAACTGAGTAGCAGGTAGCAGTTTCGGTGCCAGTCTTGCTATGCGGTGACAAGCAAGAGGCTGGCGTATTATTACTACCTACTATTTAGCTATTTCATTTCTATTTCCGTTGTATGTTGCTGTTATTGAGACTCTAAGAAATGTATTGAGGTATATTGTAATCATAGATTTATGTATCGAGAAGCGTTGTACCCAATATATGGTTTTATGTACATTTGATTCTATGTTCAGTTGTGCTTCATTACTATTTTCTGTTTTCTGTTTTATTATTATATATTGTCCATGCACTGTGAGTTATACGTTAGGTTTTATTTTTGAATTATTCTTCCTTGATGATCGTCCCATATCGACTTGGTCCATCATACAACACACTTCTCCTTAGTTCTATGCAGGAGGTATGGAACGTCGTCACATTTGGTATCAGAGCCAGGTTAATCGATTTTACCCAAAATTCACTAGCGTAAAAGCGTATGAGAGACGCATATGTAATTTTATTTGAATGATTACTATATTATATACTTTTATAGTATAGTATGGTAGGTTAGTAAGCACTTGAACACCAATGCGGCTTTCTCTAATGTGAATTGACTCTCATTTCAGAGTAAGAATGAGTCGACGAACTTCGAGACACGCTGCTAGGTATAAGCCAACGACGACGATAGCCACTCAAGAGCTTCAGCTGTTATACCTGATTACCCTGCCATGTTCGAGGTCATGATTGCAGCAATCAAGAGGAGGATGCCCACACTAGGAGCGGCAGTAGAACAAGGTGTTCCTGTGCAGACACCTAGGGTTATTGATTTTGTAAACCTCTGCAAGGACTATACTTCTCTGGGTGGAAAATCGTTTGTTGGTATGAAACCTACGTTGAGATTCAGAATTGGTTAGATACTTGTGTTCGGATTTTCAAAGACTTGGGAATCGACGATGCAACTAAGAGGAAGCTTACATCGAGGCAGCTGCAAGGATGAGTTATGGATTGGTGGAATTCTAGTACTCTGGAAACTCCAGAGGACTAGATCACTTGGGATCAGTTTAGGACTAAGTTTAAAGAGAATTTCATTTCTATGGTCCAAAAATCGATATTGTTTAAGCGATTTGTTGAGCTAAAGCAAGGCGGAAGGCCTGTATCCAAATATGTGACTGAGTTCGAAGCTTTATCAAAATATGCTCGTTCATATATCGAAAGTCCTTATCTAAAGAATGAGAAGTTTATCTTGGGATTAGATGAGAACATTGGAAAGCATTTTATCGAACATATTGATGACTTTTTTGAGAAATTAGTTGTGAAGGCTTTAAGTAAGGGAAGCTTGTTTCCGCAAATGGCCAAGGCTGTTGTTGAAAGGAACGAGGATTCAAAACCACAAAATGGTGGTGATAATAAGAAAAAGTGGAATGGTAAATGAAAACAACAACAACAACAATGAAAGAATGGTCGTAAGAAACTGAAAGGCGAGATCACTTGTTATAACTGTCAACAGAAAGGTCATCTTCCCAAGGATTGTAAGAATGCAAAGGTGGAAAAGAAGTTCTTTAATCGTGATAAGCTTGGACAATATGAAGAAGAATTGTCCAAAACCACCAAGGGATAAGCAGGATGGGAGAGTGTATGCTTTGGATGTCGTGCAGTCTTCCTCGAGGGGTCCGACTGCGGAGAAGAATGAGAAGAGTGTTGTTGTGCAAGGTACGCTATCTATCAAAGGTATTTCAGTATGAGTTTTGTTTGATACTGGAGCATCACATTCTTTTATCTGTAATGAGCTGGTTTGCAAGTTAGGTTTAGAACCTGAAATTGTTGATAGGCCATTAGTCGTGACTAATCCAATAGGGGGTTCATCCAGCCCTTGTATGCTTTGTCATGGTCTAGTTTTATCGAGTCATGGTTTCTCTTTTGTGTGTGATTGTTTTGTTTTGAATTTCTCTTGGTTTGGAACTATTTTGGGTATGGATAGACTCAAGAAGTATGCTACTATTGTTGATTGTGAAGGGGTCGAGGCGACACCCGGGAATGTGGAAGGGAGAATGATTATGATACGTTGTCTACTAGAGGATAGAGTTCTGGTTAGCTTTTTATATTCTCTTGTGTTTCCACGGGATGGGTTATCATCTATGCTAATCGTACGAGAGTTTTCTGATGTGTTTGATGAGGATAGAGGGTTGCCTCCGCAGTGAGAGATCGAGTTCCGGATTGATTTAGTGGATGGAGTTGTACCTATTGTTATGCATTTTAGGTGAATGGCGCCTAAGAAACATCGAGAGTTAGAGGTGCAAGTGAACGATCTTTTGAGCAAATGATTCATTTGGAGAAGCATATCCAAATGGGGCGCACCAATTATATTTACGACCAAGGATGATGGATCATTTCAATTATGTGTGAATTATTTGAGCTTAATAAGTTAATTAAGAAAAACAAGTACCCATCGCCAAGAATAGATGACTTGTTTAATCAGCTTCACGAAACCATGGTATTTTCCCAAATGAATTTGGCAACGGGATTTCACCAACTGAGAGTGGCTAGGGATGGTGTGCCAAAGACTACTTTTAGAACACTGTCTGGATTTTACGAGTGGTTGGTAATGCCATTTAGATTGACTAATGCGCCATCATATTTTGTGGATCTTATGAATCGAGTTTCCAAGGATCAGCTGAATAAGTTCGTACTTGTGGTCATGGATGATATATTTGTTTATTCCAGGACTGAGGAGAAACATGAGATGCACTTGAGAATTGTTTTGGAAGTCTTACGCAAAAATCAGTTGAGGGCTAAGTTTTTGGAATGTCACTTCTGGAAGGCAGAAGTGAGATTGTTAGGTGACGTTGTGTTAGGATAAGGAATAGCGGTAGATCCCACTAAGGTGGCAGCAATTCAGGATTGGGATCGACCCAAGAATGAGACAAATGTGAGAAGTTTCCTTGGTTTAGTTGGATACTATTGACGATTTATCAAGGATTTCTCTAAGATAGCAGCAATATTAACTAGATTGACGAAGAAGAATCAAGTCTTTGCGTGGGCTGCGAAGTCTGAGCAAGCCTTTGGAATCCTAAAAAAGAGACTGACAAGTTCTCCTGTTTTGAGTATTCCGAAAGGAAACGAGGAGATGGTGATATATATTGATCCATGTGGCACTGGACTTGGAGCAGTATTAACGCATAAAGATAGGGTTATGGCTTATGCAAGTCAATAACTGAAGTCGTATGAAAGAAATTACCCGACTCATGATTTAGAGTTACCAGTGATTGTATTTTCTCTAAATATTTAAAGACATTATTTGCTGGGAGTTAGATTTGAGTTGTTTACGGATCATAAGTCATTAAAGTATCTTTTCTCCCAGAAGGATTTAAATCTACGGCAGCAACGATGGTTAGAGTTTTAGGCATCATATGACTTTGGTATTACCTACACTCCAGGAAAAGGTAACGCAGTGGCCGATGCATTTGGTCGATGACATGCTAGTTTGGGGGCCATGTTTTCAGAATAGAAACATCTCGAGTATTTGGCCAAATTCAATTTTAGACCTCAATGTGAGTTAGAACCCGAGATGTTTGCTAGATTATCGATTAGACCGACTCTCAACGAAAGGATTGGCGAAAGCTAAAAGCGAGACGATAAGATTACGGAAATCGTTTGAAGGTTAGAGATGAGTGTAGAACTAGAGGATATTAAGGATTTTGAAGTCGATCGACATGGTTTTCTTTGTAGGAATGGGCGACTGGTTGTTCCTGATATAGATGGATTGAGAGATGAGGTTCTAAAAGAATGTCATCACTCTAGATTGACGATTCATCCCAGTGGTAATAAGAATGTATCGAGATATGAAACGAGTTTACTATTGTGAAGGCCTGAAAATGGATATTGAGAAATTTTTCTTAAAGTGCATGAATTGTTAGTTGGTTAAAGCCGAGCAGAAGAAGTCGAGTGGGTTGTTACAACCATTGGAAGTTCCTACGTGGAAATGGGATAAAGTGTCAATGGATTTATTGATGGTTTACCTAGGACAAGGGCATAAAATGATAGTATTTGGGTTGTCGTAAATCGCTTGACTAAGAGCGCAAGATTTATCCTATCAGATCAACTTGGACGGCATAGGAGTTGGCTGAGCTATATCTTAAGTGGATAGTTAGATTCCATGGAATTCCAAAGAGTATTGCTAGTGAACGAAATTCGTTATTCACCATTGTATTTTGGAAAAGTTTGCAGAGACGCTAGGAACCGAGCTATGTATGAGTACGTCTTATCATCCCAGATAGTCGGTTAGACCGAAATGGTTAATCGAGTATTAGAAGATCTTCTAAGAGCTTGTGTATTGGATTTTGGAGGATCATGGGAAGATCATATGCATTTAGTCGAGTTTTCTTATAATAATAGTTACTGGTTGAGTACTGGGATGGCACCGTATGAAGCATTGTACGGTAGACCGTGTAATTCACCATCTTGTTGGTTGAAAATTGGCAAGAAGTTAGTACTTGGTCCATATATGATAAGAGAAACTACGGATAATATTGAAGTCATTTGGCAATGAATGAAAGCAACCCAAGATCATTAGAAAATTTATGCCAATAAGCAACATAAGGATTTGGAATTCTCAGTTGGAGATATGGTGTTTGTTAAGATTTCGTCGTTGAGGAATATAGTTTGCTTTGGAAGGAAAGGGAGGTTAGCGCGAAGGGTTGTTGGGCTATTTCCGATTATCGAGCATAAGGGGAAGCTCGCTTATAGATTGGACTTACCTGAGAAGATAGTGAATGCACATAGTTATTTCATGTATCATTTCTATGGAAGTTTGTGCACGACTCGAATGTTACGGTATCTCCATATCAATTTGATGGATTAGAGATCGAGCCCAGAGTTTCTAGACCTCGTAAATCGCTTCGCGTCATGGGGAATGACACGAAACAGCTTAGGAGGAAGGTTGTTAAGCTAGTCAAGGTACAATGGAGAGAGAATGCTGACGATTGCACGTAAGAAACAGAAGAGATTATGAACTTGACCCATCTAAAACTCTTAGAATGGTATATCCCAGATATCGTATCTTCCTTATACCATTGTGTCTTGTACTATTAGAAGTTCTGCATGTTGGGATAGGATTTTGAATGTATGTATTGTTGGATGCTAGACTACATGGTAGATTGGCTACTCGCGGATGGTAGGCATGCAAAATACCTTGTTTTCTCATGTTTGCTTGGGATTTCGGGGGCAAAATTTCTAAAGAGGAAGAATGTAACAACCGGTATTTTACGTACTGACCGATCATAAAATAATTATATTTTATTCTCTAGTGGTCGCATAATGACCCGCTATTTTGACCGCTTCAAATTGATAGTTAAGCCAACTTAAAACGTATAAATTGACAAAGCGTATTTAGTTCACAGAGTTTAAAAAAAGAACAAACACAGAAATACAGAACAAGCAAATAACACGGTATTGAACAGCAGAATAAAGCTTTTATTTATAATCAGAAAATTTGAATACAAAACTTTTCTATATACAGTGGAATGAAAATACAGTTTAATAAAAAGAAATATTTACTGTTTAAAAATCTTCAGAGTGCGCATCTTTCTGAATCCCCAGCTTCGCCAATCTTCGAATACTAAGTTGTGATCTTTAAATCTGTACTGCTCGGGTCTGATCCGAGCATTCCATGCAAAAACATAAAACATTCGAGTCAGGATTAATCGTAGTTCAAGTAAATTAACTTCAATATAAATTAAAATATAACATTTAACCCTAACCTCAATGTCATATATATATATATATAATAAACAGTTGTGGTGTCTGTTCATATCAATTCTATCGATTTCATGAGCGAACGGTCTCGGCGTTTGCGAGGGTACACGTGTATATAATATACACATGTGGTAACAACCCGGAAAATCTGAGCCAGTTTAAAATTTTTATTTTGGCAATTTAAGCGAAGTTTGAATATTTAAAATGATTTATTTTAAATTATAACGACGAGAAATTTCTTTTGAATAGAATTAGAACGTATATATTTATATAGATCGTCGTTAGAATATAAATATTTATTTTTAATTACAAAAGGAATTGAAAATGGCGCGGTAGTTTGAAAATTCGATTTCAAACTTCAAATGAATGTACCGGGTGCAAAATAAACCGGATTTTGGCGAAACCAAAAATATTAGAATCTAATTGAGAATATCTTTCCAACGAATCCGAAAAATCAAAATTTCATAGCGGGAATCAAAAGATATGTCCAGTTAAATATTCAAAATAGTCGCTATGGAATTTAGGCCCTTAAAAATGGAAATTTTGCAAACGACTTCGGTTTTCGATAAAACCACTTTTGTTGGATCCGTGATGTCAAGTTATTGCTACGTTTCAAAATTCGTAATTTTCCGATTCAATATGTAAGCGTGGCAACGGAAAACGCGTTTGACCAGTTTCAGTTGATTTTAATCGACTGGAAATTGTCCATTTTTCAAACGGTCTCAGAATTCGACGAAATTGGTTTTATTAGGACCGTATCGTCAATACGAAGTTAGAAAATATTTTTTGGGAATTTTTAGAGTTAGTATGTGACCCCGGCAAATTGAAATGTGCGTTCAAATTCAATATATAGAGTTGTATTTTAATTTTGATGAAAATTAATCGTAACGGTCGAATTGGCTTATGGGACATATCCCATTGTATTCGGAATGGGGGTAATTAGCCGGGGAAGACAGTCGGTGGGTTTGATTTCGAGTTCAAAATAAAAAGTAACTTTTTGGAATTAAATAATTATATAAGTCAACCCTCCCTCTCTCTCTCTCTCATTCCTCACGCACAAAAAAAACACCAGAACCCAAAACCAGTCGCCCCCCCTGCGCTGCCACCACCGCCGGTCTCCTTCTCTCCTGCTCCTCCTTCTCCTCTCCTCTCTCTCCTCCTCCTTCTCTCTCGATTTGCAAAAAACCTAAGCCCCAAATCCCAAAACCCCTCAACAACCGCCACCTCCCGCCACCTGCGCCTTCCCCCACCACCAGCAGGTCTCGCCGCCGCCTCTGGCTGCCCAGCGCCGACCGTGGGGCCCCCAACATCTAAAAACACATTTTCCACAAAAATTCCGTTTTTACATAACAGCCCAGATTTGTTTTGCCTCATAACTTTCGAACGGTGCATTTCTGGCCAAAGTTCCTCAAGACCAAAGTTGTAGAGAACGATTTTCTCTTCGATATGGATATATGGAAGTCGTGTTTTGGAGTTCGGAGCTGCTCGGAAAACGCATTCAAAGTCTGCTGTCCAAATGCTGTCAAAATCGTGTACTTTCGCGAGTTCTGGCGAATTGGAGCATTTTCGGCAAAAAATCCCTTAGGCGAAAGTTATTCAGAATGGCGTGCTTACGCTAGAAAAAAAGATGGGTTGAAGGTTAGAGTTTGTATGCGAAGTCTGGAACTCGAACAACAATTCAGAAAGTCAGAAAACGTGTAAGAATAAAACCAAGGTGAGAACTCCTCACTGAGATTTTTATATAGTTAATCAAATAGAAAAGGGTCGGATTTTTATATAGTTAATCAAATAAGAAAGGTCGGATTTGTAAATATGATATTAGCGAAGAAAGGTTGGATTTTTAATGAAGTAAAGATTTGATTTTTAGCGAAGTAAAAATATAATCTTTATTAGAAGAAGAACGATATAAAAATATAATTTTTATTATGAAGTTAGCGTGATAAAAATATAATCTTTATATAGTGCAGACAATAAAAATATGATTTTTATATCATAGGAAGAATAAAAATATGATTCTTATTTATGTAGAGTAATAAAAATAGAATCTTTATCTATACAGTAGCGGTGTAAAAATAGAATTTTTATCCATATAGAGTGATTATAAAAATGTGATTTTTATATACATAGCAACAATATAAAAATGTGATTTTTTATATATGTAGTGGCTACGGACAGTGAAATTGACAAAAGGCGAGCACGACGAAGATTTCTACATAAGAAGAGTCATGGCGTTTGGTTTAGCTAGTAGGTGAGAACTTCTCACTTTAAATCTTGTTTTTTAGTTAAAATTATATACTAGGATGCAGACGGTGCTTAGCAGCACCCGATACCCGTCATCCACAACCCATGGACGACTTGTATGCTTGTTTGATGTGTTGTGAAGTTTGTTTGTGATGTTGATGTGAAATGGATAATAAATATTCATGTGTTGAAATAGATTAATTATCGTTAAAAATATAATTTTAACGTGAATGTGAATAAATAAATATTCAATTACAAACCGGACGGTTTGTTTATAAACACCTAATTGAAGGACATTTATTGGAACGATAAATTTTACATGTCGCCCAACTGCACAAATAACATTCAGTGTTTGTGGATTGAAACCCCACACGGGTGTTGGGACGATGTTTGGCATACGCTAATCCTGTAACAACCCGTATTTTAATAACATGTTATAACCATAAATCAAGGCAGAATTAAATTTTAATATAAGAACCAAGGGAAACGGGTTGCTCCATTGCGTTCGTCTCGAAATTCTGCATGAAATCGAGTCCGAGTTTTCGAAAATCGGAGTTCGTATGACCAAGTCATGACCCTCAGAAGTTTCAGGAATTTGAATAAAATAAAACAGCTCGAAAATAAAGCCAGAAAATTCGAAATTCAAACCCAGAGAAGGCTGGCGGGAAAATTCCCGCCCACATACCCAGGTCGACTGGGGAGTCGACCTCCCCCCAACCAGGTCGACTGGGGAGTCGACTGGGGTGTCGACCTCCCCATGATCAGGTCGACTGGGGAGTCGACCTGGGGGTCGACCTGCCTCCCGAACCTATTTCCTGAACCAGATGCATTCTGATGTATTTAGACTTGTTTCGTGACCAGATTCGTCTGCCTAACCCTATATAAACAGCCCCCTAGCCTCATTCTCTCTACACCATTTCATTCTGTCCTTATGCTACCTCTGTGAAAATCAAAATGATAATATTTAAATTAAAGGAGACTACTTCTTCTTCGTCAAGACAACATCTAGGAATTGCAAGTTGGGGGTTTTCAACTAGAACAAGACTAAACAAATAGAGATTCGACAACTGCAATAACAGTTTCCAGAATCAAATCTCTGCACTCTAATTCTCGATCCACGCTCTGTAAGTTCTAGTTACTTTGAGATTGAAACTGGTTAAATTTAATATGGACATGGAATAAAATGAAATTGGACCTAAGGTTGATTATCTATTTAGATCTGTTCTTGTTTCTTCTTGAATCTAGGATTTTGGGTTATTCCTTATCGATTGAATCATGCCCATTCATGTTGTTGGACCTAGTTTATTGTTTAAACGCTAGATTGTAATATGAATTCTTGGACCTTGACTTGATGATAAGACTTTTTCACACTATTCTCTCTTGAATCTTGAATTTGGATTAATGCAAGTCTACTTATGTTCCTAAACCTTGGTTTTCATATTGTTGTTCTAGATCCTATTCACATGCCTATGATGTGTTAAACTATTATACACCAATTCTGTTGAACATATGATTTGGATTATAATCTCATGCCTATTCACATGCCCATCTTTGTCATGATTTCCTTGTTTATCCCTTTTTTGAATTAATCTCGATACGTGCATGGTAGGAATACGATTTGGGGATATTGGACAAAACATGAAGATTCACTTAGACTTGAATTGGTAATTGACTTGAATTAGCTTGGACATGAATTGGCATAACTTGAACATGAAAGTGATTGTAAACTTGATAATTGACATGAATGTGAATTGTGGAACATAATTAGAGAAAATAGAATCTGGTAGTCAAACCATGTTTTTAGGTAATTGTGTAACGCGACAAATAGGGTGAAATTGATACGATGGGAATAACTTGAATACAAAATTGACTATGACATGATAGTTGATATTGGACATCTAGAAGGCACGTAAACATGCTTATGAACTTGAAACGTGAATTGGTTATGAATATGAATCATGAACTTGATAATAGGCATAAGTTGAAACTTGAAAACTTAACATGAAAACTTGACATGAAACTCGATTAGAAACTTGACACGAACTTGACATGAAACTTGAACATGGACATGACATTAGAATGAACTTGAAAATGGCCAACTCGAGGTTGGGTTGAGTTTGCAGTGTAAATCTGCCCGGAACCGCCCGGCGAATCCAGTGACTGCAAACAATAGGATCCAATGTGGGTAGTTGGTCATATCGCGCTTAAGACCCGAGGTTAGACTAGGTTGTGGTGTAAATCTGCCCGGAACCGCCCGGCGAATCCAGTGACCACAACAACTAGTCTAATGTGAGAGGTTGGGGTGCATTAGTGAATTAATGCCACATGATAGGGTTAAGTCATGAACCGCTTGAATATACTTAACCAATTTGACACGATGATTTGATAGGGTTAAGTCATGAACCGCTTGAATATACTTAACCAATTTGACACGATGATTTGATAGGGTTAAGTCATGAACCGCTTGAATATACTTAACCAATTTGACACAATGATTTGATAGGGTTAAGTCATGAATCGCTTGAATATACTTAACCAATTTGACACGATGATTTGATAGGGTTAAGTCATGAACCGCTTGAATATACTTAACCAATTTGACACGATGATTTGATAGGGTTAAGTCATGAACCTCTTGAATATACTTAACAAACTTGAAACATGATTCGTAGGGCTAAGTCATGAACCTGAACGACAACACTTAGCCAATTTGACATGACACGTAGGCGGGTTAAGTCACGAACTTGAATGACAACACTTAACCAACTTGACATGCTAAACTGATGGGGTTAAGTCTCGAATTTAAATGACAACACTTAACCTACTGGACGGAAACCCTAGTTACGCGGTCCTTTTCTGCAGTAACCCACTAGATGTATCACAGTACCCTGGACCTAGGCAGGGTGGGGCACGATTACTGGGCTGATTGTAAGCGACCAGAATGACGGCTGAGTTGGTGCGCCATTGTAGGTTCAGGCGGACTATGGTCGTGCACGTAGTCCGGAGTTGAAAAAGCAGGCATTGGACACCGGTAGGTTTACACTGTGTGTTCTTGATTCGTGTCGGTGGTTGGCACCCTAGGGCTTGATACACCCTATGGTGGACCTAGCACAGGTGACTACATTTCGTGATTGGGCCGTATGACACAGACACATGAACGAGCTAGGACTTGTAGGGAGCCGATCGATTAATAGATCGTTACATGGAAAAAGGGTGTTGTTCGTTAGGTAGCATAATCCCTAGTGGTCCTAGGTGGCATAAACCCTAATCGAATCTAGAAAACGTTCAATAGGTAGCATAATCCCTAGTGGTCCTAGGTGGCATAAATCCTAGTTGAACACGCGATAGTTCATGATAAGGAAACCTAGCCAGAACAAGGGTGGCAGTCCAAACGATTTCAAGAATGGTGGCACTACGTTGAAGTAGTATAGAAATACATGATGAAACACGTACGATATATGGCAAGGGACTGTACATATACATAGAAAGGATGGTACGGGTTGGGGTACTAGTACAGTTGGTGCAGAAAATGTTAAACATGCGATGCTATACGTAGTTTATCTGGTTTGCATAGTTTATCTTGTTACCGTAGTTTATCTGGTTAGTATAGTTTATCTTGTCATCTTAGTTTAACTTGCCTATCTTGTCATCATCCTTATGTTTACTTTCAGTTTATACATGTCATGTTATCTTTACTTGTTTCTATGCTGAAAGTCGCTAGGACTTACTCAGTCTTTATGACTGACCCGTTTTGTTTCGCCTCTTTTTCTTCCGTTCTTCCCCCCAGGTTCGCAGGGTGGGAATACAGCTTAGTTCGGATCTTACCAAGCTCCAAGGCTCTTTCACGAACGGCTTGGATTTCTCTTGGCTATGGCTTGCTTTACTGTTTTACTTGGGGAATGATTTATGACTATGGTTTTATGCTTCTTTACTATTGCAAGACAGATTTCGATGTAATGGATTTAATGGCATTTTGATGTAAAAAGGCTTTAGACCTTTCTAGATTTTAAAGAAATGAAATTTGGTTTTTCTTCTGCTGTTTTATATGTTCTGTCTTGTAATATTTCTGTGTATGTTTACCTAGATAATGCTCCACCAAAGCTAGTGCATTCCCTTTGTGAGTGACCCTAGCGGAGGTGGGGTGTTACATTTTGTATCAGAGCAGAAGGTTACCAGACTGGGCAAAAGCTTTTAAAAACCTTCTGAAATTATTTTCAAAACATTTACAAAGAAGCATTTTTCAAGAAAAGTTTTATTTTTAAAGGCTATTCCCCAAAGGCCATTAGCATTATCCTTTGTTTCCTTGTTTGAATCCCTTTTCCTTTCTTTCCTCCATCTGTAGTCACATTAGTTCCATCTGCGACTAACCTTATTTCTAGCTTTGAAGGGTTGTCGTGCGATGGTGGTAGTTCTCGAGAGACCTATTAACACGTTAAATAAGAGGGGATAAGGGTGGTTAAGGCGAATGAGGCTCAGAACAAGAAGGTAGAAATGTTTATGTAGGAAAGCCTATGTTTATGTAGGAAAGCCTAGTTTATCTTTCTATCCTGTCCGTACCCTTTTTGATTATGGTACATCGCATCCTTTTTATTTCTGCTTCGATAGTTGAGTCTGTGCACCTTAGTACTAGCGTAGTAGAGGATCCCATTTTTTTCTCTCAAATCCTGTTGGGGAATCAGCTCATTTATTCATGACTTGTTTGTATTTGAGAATGTCCATGCTAAGCAATGCTTATGTTTTTGGACTACGGGTCGATTCTAGGGATGGAATGGTTATCCAGTACTGGTGCCATTCTTGAGTATGAAAAGAGGGTAGTTAGACTCTTGACTTGCCATGGTAATACCCTCGAAGTCTAGTGTAACCCTAAGGATTCTGCCATGCTTAGTTACCTAGAATCTCTTGATACATTTGTTGATCTCGAGTAGTGTTAGCCACTAAGGTGGATGGTTTACTTCGCTTATGCATGAGTTATAGAAAATTACCTTAGTAAGTACATTTGGCAACATGGTTGGCATTTGTTTATTTTCAAGAGATAATTCATTTTGGAATACCTTCTAGTAAGTGAATGAGATCCAAGATTCACTAGTGAATTTTGGAGAGTTTGCACGAAACCATGAGTACGCAGTTATGTTTAAGCTGAGTGTACTAGAAAAAGAATAAGTGAAAGTGGAACGAGAGGCAACAGTGAAATGAGTTCCAACTCATATTTTGGAAATAGGAGTTAAGAAGCTATGAAATGTGAAGTTAAATACGATCAAAGCACAATGGAGTTAAGCTCAAGAAAATGCGACTTAGAAGATTGAAGACTAGACACGCGCATCATATCTCTTTTTAAGAGTATATCCTTGATCCCTCTTTTCCTGTAGAGCTTATTTGCATGCTATCTTTTAAGTATAACCTCTCGTCCTATTCTCAATCCTATTTCTGTTGCAAAACCCCATAGGGATCATCTGTTAGTAATGCATGTTGGGGCTTGAGGGTGTCCGTTGGGTACAGTAATTCTTTGGGTGTCAGCCTGATGTTGATTTCGATCTTCGGGCTGGTGCCTAGGGAGTTCTTCTCCTAATCAGTATATATGTGACATAGATTTCCAGTTTTGACATTACCTAATGAGCACAAAATTTTTACTTGCTTCTATCATTCGACTATATCTTTAGGTAGGGACAATTGGGTGTAAACATGTGTTTGAGACATGTTATGGTTGATGTTTGCAAATGGTTGCAAGTGGTTGCTCGTGATTGCATAACACACATTAGGCACTAGATCGGCTCAGTCACATTTTCATATTGCATATGCATGAATGGTTATACTTGTACATGGATGGAAACTTGATATGCTATCATTTGGATGTTGCATATGAATGAATGTTTGAGTACTCACGTAGAAATTATGAAATGTAATAGGAATTTGCATACATGTTGGACTCATCGCACTAGCATACTTTGCATTAAGGAGGTTTACTGAATCAGTAACCGCCTGATCTTTTGCATTAGATAAGTACATATACACACACTGTCCGCATATATACATACAGCATTAGGAATCTTTTAAGGACAATGATTGCTTGTGGATGATGTTTTGAGTAGATGGATGATGGATGGTAGGATACATTCTTCCTAACTTAGAGATTTCGGCGACGAAATCCTTTAAGGAGGGGAGAATGTAACAACCCGTATTTTAATAACATGTTATAACCATAAATCAAGGCAGAAATAAACTTTAAAATAAGAACCAAGGGAAACGGGTCACGCCATTGCGTTCGTCTCGAAATTCTGCACGAAATCGAGTCCGAGTTTTCGAAAATCGGAGTTCGTATGACCAAGTCATGACCCTGAGAAGTTTCAGGAATTTGAATAAAATAAAACAGCTCGAAAATAATGCCAGAAAATTCGAAATTCAAACCCAGAGAAGGCTGGCGGGAAAATTCCCGCCTACATACCCAAGTCGACTGGGGAGTCGACTGGGGTGTCGAAACCCCCATGACCAGGTCGACTGGGGAGTCGACCTGGGGGTCGACCTGCCTCCCGGACCTATTTCCTGAACCAAATGCATTCTGATGTATTTAGACTTGTTTCGTGACCAGGTTCGTCTGCCTAACCCTATATAAACAGCCCCTTAGCCTCATTCTCTCTACACCATTTCATTCTATCCTTATGCTACCTCTGTGAAAATCAAAATGATAATATTTAAATTAAAAGAGACTACTTCTTCTTCGTCAAGACAACATCTAGGAATTGCAAGTTGGGGGTTTTCAACTAGAACAAGACTAAAAAAATAGAGATTTGGCAACTGCAATAACAGTTTCCAGAATCAAATCTCTGCACTCTAATTCTCGATCCACGCTATGTAAGTTCTAGTTACTTTGAGATTGAAACTAGTTAAATTTAATATGGACATGGAATAAAATGAAATTGGACCTAAGCTTGATTATCTATTTAGAACTGTTCTTGTTTCTTCTTGAATCTAGGATTTTGGGTTATTTCTTATCGATTGAATCTTGCCCATTCATGTTGTTGGACCTAGTTTATTGTTTAAACGCTAGATTGTAATATGAATTCTTGGACCTTGACTTGATGATAAGACTTTTTCACCCTATTCTCTCTTGAATCTTGAATTTGGATTAATGCAAGTCTACTTATGTTCCTAAACCTTGGTTTTCATATTGTTGTTCTAGATCCTATTCACATGCCTATGATGTGTTAAACTATTATACACCAATTCTGTTGAACATATGATTTGGATTATAATCTCATGCCTATTCACATGCCCATCTTTGTCATGATTTCCTTGTTTATCCCTTTTTTGAATTAATCTCGACACGCGCATGGTAGGAATACGATTTGGGGATATTGGACAAAACATGAAGATTCACTTAGACTTGAATTGGTAATTGACATGAATTAGCTTGGACATGAATTAGCATAACTTGAACACGAAAGCAATTGTAAACTTGATAATTGACATGAATGTGAATTGTGAACTTGGAACGTAATTAGAGAAAATAGAATCTAGTAGTCAAACCATGTTTTTAGGTAATTGTGGAACGTGACAAATAGGGTGAAATTGATACGATGGGAATAACTTGAATACAAAATTGACTAAGACTTGATAGTTGATATTGGACATCTAGAAGGCACGTAAACATGCTTATGAACTTGAAACGTGAATTGGTTATGAATATGAATCATGAACTTGATAATAGGCATAAGTTGAAACTTGAAAACTTAACATGAAAACTTGACATGAAACTCGCTTAGAAACTTGACACGAACTTGACATGAAACTTGAACATGGACATGACATTAGAATGAACTTGAAAATAGCCAACTCGAGGTTGGGTTGAGTTTGCAGTGTAAATCTGCCCGGAACCGCCCGACGAATCCAGTGACTGCAAACAATAGGATCCAATGTGGGTAGTTGGTCATATCGCGCTTAAGACCCGAGGTTAGACTAGGTTGTGGTGTAAATCTGCCCGGAACCGCCCGGCGAATCCAGTGACCACAACAACTAGTCTAATGTGAGAGGTTGGGGGTGCATTAATGAATTAATGCCACATGATAAGGTTAAGTCATGAACCGCTTGAATATACTTAACCAATTTGACACGATGATTTGATAGGTTTAAGTCATGAACCGCTTGAATATACTTAACCAATTTGACACGATGATTTGATAGGGTTAAGTCATGAACCGTTTGAATATACTTAACCAATTTGACATGATGATTTGATAGGGTTAAGTCATGAACCGCTTGAATATACTTAACCAATTTGACACGATGATTTGATAGGGTTAAGTCATGAACCGCTTGAATATACTTAACCAATTTGACACGATGATTTGATACGGTTAAGTCATGAACCACTTGAATATACTTAACCAATTTGACACGATGATTTGACAGGATTAAGTCATGAACCGCTTGAATATACTTAACCAATTTTACACGATGATTTGATAGGGTTAAGTCATGAACCGCTTGAATATACTTAAGCAACTTGACACATGATTCGTAGGGCTAAGTCATAAACCTGAACGACAACACTTAGCCAATTTGACATGACACGTAGGCGGGGTAAGTCACGAACTTGAATGACAACACTTAACCAACTTGACATGCTAAACTGATGGGGTTAAGTCTCGAATTTAAATGACAACACTTAACCTACTGGACGGAAACCCTAGTTACGTGGTCCTTTTCAGCAGTAACCCACTAGATGTATCACGGTACCCTGGAACTAGGTAGGGTGGGGCACGATTACTGAGCTGATTGTAAGCGACCAGAACGACGGCTGAGTTGGTGCGCCATTGTAGGTTCAGGCGGACTATGGTCGTGCACGTAGTCCGGAGTTGAAAAATCAGGCATTGGGCACCAGTAGGTTTACACTGTGCGTGCTTGATTCGTGTCGGTGGTTGGCCTCCTAGGGCTTGATACACCCTATGGTGGACCTAGCACAAGTGACTACATTTCGTGATTGAGCCGTATGACACAGACACATGAACGAGCTAGGACTTGTAGGGAGCCGATCGATTAATAGATCGTTACGTGGAAAAAGGGTGTTGTTTGTTAGGTAGCATAATCCCTAGTGGTCCTAAGTGGCATAAACCCTAATCGAATCTAGAAAACGTTCAATAGGCAGCATAAACCCTAGTGGTCCTAGGTGGCATAAATCCTAGTTGAACACGCGATAGTTCATGATAAGGAAACCTATCCAGAACAAGGGTGGCAGTCCAAACGATTTCAAGAATGGTGGCACTACGTTGAAGTAGTATAGAAATACATGATGAAACCCGTACGATATACGGCAAGGGACTGTACATATACATAGAAAGGATGATACGGGTTGGGGTACTAGTACAGTTGGTGCAGAAAATGTTAAACATGCGATGCTATACGTAGTTTATCTGGTTTGCATAGTTTATCTTGTTACCGTAGTTTATCTGGTTAGTATAGTTTATCTTCTCATCTTAGTTTAACTTGCCTATCTTGTCATCATCCTTATGTTTACTTTTAGTTTATACATGTCATGTTATCTTTACTTGTTTCTATGCTGAAAGTCACTAGGACTTACTCAGTCTTTATGACTGACCTGTTTTGTTTCGCCTCTTTTTCTTCCGTTCTTCCCCCCAGGTTCGCAGGGTGGGAATACAGCTTAGTTCGGATCTTACCAAGCTCCAAGGCACTTTCACGAACGGCTTGGATTTCTCTTAGTTATGGCTTTCTTTACTGTTTTACTTGGGGAATGATTTATGACTATGGTTTTATGCTTCTTTACTATTGCAAGACGGATTTCGATGTAATGGATTTAGTGGCATTTTGATGTAAAAAGGCTTTAGACCTTTCTAGATTTTAAAGAAATGAAATTTGGTTTTTCTTCCGCTGTTTTATATGTTCTGTCTTGTAATATTTCTATGTATGTTTACCTAGATAATGCTCCACCAAAGCTAGTGCATTCCCTTTGTGAGTAACCCTAGCAGAGGTGGGGTGTTACAAATCCCAATTATTTAGTTGTATTTCGATCGATTGGTCGACAGACTGTGTAAGCGTTAATTATTTATATTTAATGCTTTTGCAGTTGTGTGGTGCACTTTGGATGATGGTTGATTATTTATCATTGCTATTATATACATGTGTTGTATGGAATCCATATAATTAACATTATATGGTAATTGACTGGGCCTCATTCCAATTTGGAAAAGAAAGAATATTATAAAATAAAGATTCATGTGTTGACAGTACTCATGTGTTGAGAATAGTCATGTGTTGAAAGAAATATAGATTCATGTGTTGAACGGAATATTTTAACAATAAAATCTACATCTTTATCATATATAAAATTAGAAACTAACTGGAAAATAGAGAAGATGAGTGGTCTCCTGGGTATTGATCTGATGTTGGTTTCGGCCTTCGGGGTTAATATTTAGGGAATCGTTCTCTTACTAATTTACGGTTGGAGTCTGATTAAGAATTAAACGATAGAAATCATAATTTTATAAAATATATTAAATAACAAAAATAGTCATGTGTTGACAGTACTCATGTGTTGAGATTAGTCATGTGTTGAAAGAAATATAGATTTATGTGTTGAATAGAATAAATATTCATTTGTTGAATAGAATAACGAAGTTATTGAAATATATAAAGCCGTGTTGATTAGAGATGCGCTATTTTGACACGAACGATATTTATATCGATTATATTCGTTTTTATAATAATTATATAAAAGGATGTGATTTCAAAATATAACGTTTTGAAAATATTATCATGTGTATATCGATGATGTGGAATATTCAATTTTGATTCGAAATTGAATATGAAGTTGAAATCGTTTCGAAAACGAATTTAAAACGATTTATAAAATACGTTTTAAAAAGGAAATCGACGAAATATAATATATATATATATATATATATATATATATATATATATATATATATATATATAATGGCCTGAATAGAACGCGCCGCGCCGCGGTAGTTCGCGAATTTCGACCATTGACTTCGAATTGATATTGCAGGAGATCCGACCGTCGGATTCTCCTAAAATCGGAACCGTTGGGTTCGTATCGAAAAGAGCTTTCCAATGAATATTAGAAATGTGAAATCTAACGGTTGGATTTGGATTTATGTCCAAATCAAATTTGGAAAAGGTCGTTGTAAGTGCAGTTCGGTGGCAGTTATTGAAAACCGACTGTACGGGCCTTGATAAAATTATTAAAAATATTAATAATTTGTGTAAAATCATAATATATGAATTGGAAAGAACTGGGATGAAAAATTCCACATTTGAAAAGATAAAATGTATTTTTATCAAAATGAACTAGTTTTGAACTAGAATTATGAATTCAATATTTTTAAAATAAATAAACTGGATTTGAAATGGTTTTAAAAATAACCAGAATTTCCAATATATGAATTGGAATGGATTTGAATCGAAATTAACTTTGGAATATTTCGATGATTAGATTCGAGATTATACGAATATTGTTATGGAGATTTGGAAGATATATTTTATATCGTTATTTCCAATACGATATTTGTTGATTTCAGAATTTGATATTGAATATAAGCCGATATATTTTCTATTCAGAGCCTTATATTTAATATCAAATGAGATTTGGGTTTGTCGTGAATGGTGTCTTCATTAACACTGTCCTCGAACCCAGTTGAGGAAAGATTAAATCTTTTTATTTAGATTTAATGAAGTATACCAATTAATTAATATATTTGATTGGAATTGAATTAGAATTTGTTTTTGGGTTTATCGTGAGTGGTGTTTTAAATAACACTTGTTCTTTAACCCGATTATAAATGGAATGTGAATTGGGTTTATTGTGAACTGTGTTTTTAATGACATCCGTTCTTTAACCCGATTTACAGTAGAATATGATTTGGAATTTATAAATCTTTTTATAAAGATTTAATGGGATTTTCCAAAGTTAAATAATCAGTAATATTGATTTTTGGGAAGATTAAAACTAAGAGGAGTTTTAATGAATCTTTAATCAGATTAAAATAGGAATTGATAATTTGAATTATCAAATTTGGAAAATGATCGAGAACGGAGTATCACCAGTTTTGCTCCGAACGATAGTTAAATCTTTAATTAGAGTTGAACGGAAAATGGTAATTAAATTTACCGATAACACCGTGGTGTTAGTCATGGGGTAATAATAGTTTTGCTCCATGGGATGAATAGTTTGGGATTGGGAAATAATATAAATAATTACTTCGGTGTAGTTCGCTAATCCCGACTAGTTTGGAAAACCTTAACATGGTTTGAAATGATATCCAAAGGAAGATTAAAGAATAAATTTAGAAGAATTTATCTTTGATAAAATTAATGGGAACCTTTCCCTAAGAATGTGAAATTTAGAAGCTAACTGTAGGTTAGCTAAGAAGGATGGTTTCCTGGGTATTGATCTGATGTTGGTTTCGGCCTTCGGGGTTAATATTTGGGAAATTGTTCTCTTGCTAATTTACGGTTAGTGACTGATGAATTGGAATGAGGCGTATGTTGTGTTTGTATGATACTTGTTTATTATATACGCGGGTTATTCAGAAAGGCCGGGTTTATACCCATTCTGAATAACCGATTCGACGATATGTCGAAGATGAAGACGGTGGTTGAACACCGGAAGTCTTCACATCGTTTGGGTGATTATTGTTGATCTTGATTGGGCTGTACACCCAAGAGGAGGGAATCAGTTGGTGATCGTCCAGACGTACTTGGAGATCGATGGATATGCGAGGAAAGTGCCTCCGGTTTCGTTCAGACCCAGAACGAACTTGTAAATGGACTGTGTGTCTGACATTAGATTTTATTCTGTGTTGATTGATCTCTATTAAATATACATATGTTTGGCGGCGGAGAATTTATTCTCTTGCTTAACGCCCTTCTCTGAGACATACGAGCTCAGAGGTTGTATATCGATGGACATCAGTCGCATGGAGTGAATTGCCTTTGTGGCATGCCTAAGTGGCAGATGATCAAGGCTTCTGTTGAAAAGTAAAGTGTAACACCCCGAATTTCAGTTAATGCTAAAATTCACTAATTACAGAATATATAATCTCAGATGTGAGAATTGGGGGAAACGGGCTGCGTCGTTGCGTTCGTCTCGGAAAAATACGCGAAATAGAGTCCGAGTTTTCGAAAATCGGAGTCCGTATGGCCCAGTTATGGCCCGATGAAGTTTGCAGAAAATTTGAAACTAAAACAGAATTTAAATTTCAGATTTTAAATTGGACAGGCGGGGCCAGGCGGGAAGATTCCCGCCCTACCCATGTCGACAGGGCTGTCGACAGGCCTGTCGACAGGGGTGTCGACTTGCCTGTCGACTTGCCTGTCGACAGGGGCCTGGCGTCCAGTGAACCTGGGTGCACCAGGTTGCACCAGGTTGGGTCTTAGGCTGGCTTGGAGGGCTGGTTCTGGAAGCTTCTTGGATCTGATGGTCCTAATCCTATCTAGGGTTAATCTAAGGGTCTAAAATGCAACCTAATCCTATAAATAACACCCTAACCCTACCCTAATTCATTCATAATTAAATCTTGTAACTAAACTATGGCAAAATGAAACTTGATCATGGCCTCCACAAATCAATGAAGAGGAAAGCAAGCTAATCAACCTCTCTAATCAACTTCTAATCCATTCTAAGCATCTTAATCTTCTTCATTTGGAGTGCAAATTGCTAGTGGTGAGTTTCTATCACTTTGATGATCAATTGTTAAGATAAGTAGATTAGGTGTAATGAGACTTATGGTCTTGAATGCGGATTTGTGAGTTTGAATCATTTGTAATGATATGCTAATCTATGTATAATAAGTAATTGATTTTATGCAAGTTAAGTATGTGGTTTTATGCATGATGAGTATGTGATTCTATGCATGCTAAGTATATGATATTATGCAAGTTTAGTATGTGATTCTATGCATGCTAAGTATATGATATTATGCAAGTTTAGTATGTGATTCTATGCATGCTAAGTATATGATATTATGCAAGTTTAGTATGTGATTCTATGCATGCTAAGTATGTGATAATATGCATGATTAATGAGTTGTTTTATGCATATTTAACAAGTGGGTTTATGCATGTTAAACAAGTCCATATGCAAGTTACATGTTTGTTAAAATGCGAGTTACATGTATGTTAATATGCAAGATATGCTATGCAAGTTACATGTTTGTTAAAATGCGAGTTACATGTATGTTAATATGCAAGATATGCTATGCAAGTTACATGTTTGTTAAAATGCGAGTTACGTGTATGTTAATATGCAAGATATGCTATGCAAGTTACATGTTTGTTAATGTGCAAGTTACATGTATGTTAATATGCAAGATATGCTATGCAAGTTACATGTTTGTTAATATGCAAGTTACATGTATGTTAATATGCAAGATATGCTATGCAAGTTACATGTTTGTTAATATGCAAGATATGCTATGCAAGTTACATGTTTGTTAATATGCAAGTATGTGAATGCTTATGCAAGAATGCGAATGCTTATGCAAGTTATGTGTATGCTTAAATGCATGTTTAACATGTTATGCAAGTTGTGAGAATGCGTATATGCAAGTTCAACATGTTATGCAAGTTATGTGTGCTTATGCAAGTTCATATGCAATAGGTTGTGCAAGTCATGTGCGATAATATGCAAGTTTGGGTTAAAAAGTAGTTGGGTTAATATATGCTCATATATGCAAGTTGACATCCTCTTAACCCATGACAAAGTTATATGCTAAGATTTGGTTAAAACCCATGATATTTGTGATGGATCTTCCCTTTTTATTTTGTCGTGAAATGAGAACGATTTGCGTGGGGAACGATGGGGTTAATAAATATGTTAATTAAAGTATGGTTGGGTATGATTAAGCATACCATAAAAAAAAAAATTAACATAAGTGGGAATTTACCTATTGAGTTAGGTCTACCCCATGGGAATTTACCTATTGAGTTAGGTCTACCCATGTTATGAGAAACTTGATGTTAATTAGGGATAATTAATATAAATTATGAGGGTGATTAATTAGGTGTAATTAATCGACTAAGACACGAGGTTGGACTCAGTTGTAGCGTAAAACTGCCCGGACCCAACCGGCTTAACCAGTTGCTACAAATGTTAGCCCAATGTGAGAGGTCTTAGGCACAAACTAAATACGTGATTAATGTAAAGACACGAGGTTAGACTCGGTTATGACATAAGGCTGCCCGGACCCAACCGGCTTAACCAGCGGTCATAAAAGATAGTCTAATGTGAGAGGTCTTTATGAGGATCATGGTCTTAATTAATTAAGAAACACTTAACCATATAAGCATGTAGTGGGGCATGAGGGTTAAGTGGGTGCCTTGGGGGGGGGGGCATGTGGAAATTTGGTGGTTGCCTTGGGTGGCAATAGAAAATACGATTAGAATACTTAACCAAAGTGGGACATGTAATTAAACATGGGTAAAGGGTTAAGTAAGTGCTTTGGGTGGCATATGAAAATCTAGTGGGTGCCTTAAGGGGCAATTGGAATATAATTAAATGACTTAACCAGGATTTATAACATGAAGGTAGACATGATTATTAAAAAGGGTTAAGTGAGATACACTAGATAAGGTTACAAGCTTAGGTGGTAGCTTGTGGGGGCCCATTTCAACCAATATCCCCAAACGTATCTTTGTGGGCTCGACACAAGTCGAGTGACGGGACACGCATATTGGGCTTGACTATAAGAGGCCAAAAACGGGTTAGCGGTGGCAACGTAGGACCAACGGGTTTCATATGCGTGTGTGGACTCGGGCTGGTTAATAAATCGTTGTTGCATCGTGTAGATATAAAGCCGTGCACCGTTGATACTATCAGGTTGCCACTTTGGGAAAACGATACACCCCATTGTGGGACCAGCACGGGTATCTACGTTAGGGAGCCGATCGCTTGGGAGTAGTGGGTACACCTAGTAAAGATAGGGGCAGACGGCACCTATGTAGGGGTAAAAGAAACTACTGGCTAAAAATTACTAAGTACATTTAGTGGGATCAACCTTTAAGTAGGAACTAATATTGGGTAGGGAGAACTGGTGTGGTGCAGTGTAGGAATTACTCTTGGGTGGATAAGTCTGGGGCGGTGTAATCTAGTAATTATCCTTGGGTGGATAAATGCGTCTTTACGATGATCTTAGTTTATCCTAAGTTTACCAAGCTGCTTAGTGTAGCCATTCATCCCCAGTCGTTACCGTATATCAACTTATGTCTTCTCTGGTTATTTTAATGATTGTATTGTTAGGGTTATAGGACTCACTCAGACTTATGTCTGACCCCGTTGTTTTTATCTTTTTTCCCCAACCCCAGGTTATTAGAGTGGGCCTGGTGCTAGTGGGCTTTGATCTGATTGATGTATCTATCCTATGGAGCTTGGACCTCTGAAGTGAAGCCGAGCTTATCTTTCCTTCTATGGCTATTAGTTATGTAGTGGGATTATGTACTTCTATTTTATCAAGATGGATATTATGTACTTGACTCTGGTTTATGGTTTTGTGATGTAACCAAACATGTATTACTTTCCATTGCAATGAAATGATGATTTAAATTTTCAAGTATTACTTATATATCTGTCTTGCTGTAATTTTACTGTTCTATATTCACTTAAAATACTTCACCGAAACTAAGGCATTCCCCTGGTATGAGTGACCTTAGCGGACGTGGGGTGTTACACGTGGTATCAGAGCTTAAGGTTACCAGAACAGATAAAATCTTTAGAAAAACTATTTTTCTAAGAAAATTTTTGAAGGAGTATTTTCAAAAACATGTCTTTTAAGAGAAAAGCATAATCCCCGATAGCCATATCTTTATCTTTCGAATTCTCCGTTTGAATCTCTTTCTCTCTCGGTTTGAGTTTCCCCTCCGTGTGTAGATGATCTTTCTAAGATAGATAAGGATGGAAAACCGCTTCAAGGGAATTAGACGTAAATCAGATTAGAAGTTGGTTCAAGAAGGAGGAGAACTTGTAAGTACTTATTGGATGGACGATGGGAGGAAGGCTCTAATAGTTGTTTGGTTAATGAAGGACGAAACCTCATTAATGGGAGGTTACGAGTGGAGAATGGGAAGGAGAAGGCTAGTAGTTATCCTTTTGGGAGGAATAGGACACCTTATTAGGATTGTCCAAAGAAGCAAGGGCAAGGTAGGGAATCTTAGTGAGGATAGTTGTATTTCCTCACGACTAGGGTGGCAGATGGGAATAAGACCGTCTAGGTTGGAATTTGGATTTCTTTATTATCCGATCCAAACTTTATTTGATTCTGATGTATCGAGTTCGTTTATCTCATCATTGTTAGTTGAGTCACTGCACTTAGACACCAGTTTAGTAGATGATCCCTTAGTTGTTTCAAACCCAATTGGGCTCCATGATGTGTTTGGGTTTATACTTAGTGTTGAGTTTGGATGTGACGCTTGTTGGGCTTCACAGGCTATGGGTTAGTTTTGGGGGCATGGACTGGTTATCCAGTAGGGGTGCCGTTCTTGATTTTGATGAGAGAGTTGTTAGGCTTATGACCCGCTTGGGTAACACTCTCGAGATCTCTTGTAATCCCATAGAATCTGTTATGCTAAGATATCTAGAATCGCTTGACACGTCGGTCGAGAGTTTGCGATCTGTTAGAAGTGGTCCGGGAAAACTCGGATGTGTTTGAGAAGGGGAAGGGCTTACCTCCGGAGCGGGAGATTGACTTCCGAATATATCTGGTAAACAATGCCAAACCAGTGACTTGGCCAGTGTGCCACAAGGCTCCTCGTGAGAGGAGGGAACTCCATAAGTAAGTAGGCGATTGCTTGAGAAGGGGTTCATAAGGAGAAGTATATCGGAGTGGGGCGCTCCAGTAGTTTTTGCCATGAAGGCGGATGGGTCCCTCAGACTTTGTGTAGGCTAAAGAGAACTAAATAAACTCACAAAGAAGAATAGACACCCATTGCTGAAGATTGATGATCTCTTTGATCAGTTAGTTGGCGCCTCAGTATTTTCGCAGTTGGACTAAGCCACATGGTTTCGTCAGTTGAGAGTGGCTGACGATAGTATAGAGAAGATTGCCTTTAGGACTCCGGATGGTTTTATGAGTGGCTGGTGATGCTATTTGGTTTGACGAACGCCCCCGCATACTTTGTTGATTGGAAGAGAAGGGTGTTCAGGGAGTACCTAAATAAGTTTGTGATGATCTTTGTGGATGACATCTTGGTCTTTTCTAGGAGCGAAATAAGTTTTCATATGTGCTCAATAGGTTGAGCAAAGCCAGTTATGGGATAAAACGGTGGTTTTGGAGTGAGACTGGCAAGGACATCCAAAGTTGGTCAAAGGCTTAATTGTTTAGCCATTATTATTATTATTATTAGTATCATCTCACGTAGGTTGCCTGAACTCGAAGGAGATATCCCTTGGGTGTTTGTCTGATATTGGTTTCGGCCTTTGGGGCTTGCATTTGGGGGATGTCGAATTCGACTAGGGTGGTCTGCGTGAGAGATGGACAGTTGTGACGATTTTGGATAGGATTCTTAGCATCTTATGAGTTTGAGATAGCGTATACCTCTAACAAGGGAAACATGGTAGCAGACGCCTTAAGAAGAAAAAGGTTGTCCGTTGAACTATAGAGTTTAGAATTTATTTCTATGTTTGACTTTAGACCTTCCGTTGATTTTGTATCCGGTTTGCTAGCCTCCTTGGAGGTTAGGCCTACTCTTTTGGGGCGTATTGGCGGAGCACAGCGAGACGACCCACAATTGGTTGAGTTAGTAAAGAAGCTCATAAGGAGGGGAGTCGTCCAGCCATTTGAGTAGGTACACCCTAGATGGTAAGGGGTGGTTGCGTAGAGACGGTAGACTTCTGTGTACCGCAAGACGAGGGTTTGAGGAAGGTTATACTTGATGATATACATTGGTCGAAGATAACCATTCATTCCGGTAGGGACAAGATGTACCAAGACATAAAGCGAGTTTTCTTTTTGGCCAATCTGAAGAAAGACGCGGCCAAGTATGTCGCTAGATGCTTGGTGTGCTAACAAGTGGAAGCGGAGCAGAAGAAACCCGGAGGGTTGCTTCACCCGTTAGAAGTTCCGTAATGGGAAGTGGGATAGTGTCTCATTGGATTACCGAAATCAAGGAAGGGTAATACGGGGATTGGGCTTATGGTAGATAGACTTACTAAGTGTGCCCATTTCATACCCGTGAAGAGCAAGAGGACTGTTACATGTCTAGCTTCAGTTTACCTTCGAAAGATTATTAGATTGCATGGTGTACCTTCCAGCATTGTGAGTGATCAAGATCCTATCTTCACTAGTGAGGTTGGAAGATTTTGCAAGAGGCGGTAGGGACTCAGTTGTGTTTGAACACCGCATATCATCCTCAGATGGACGGTTAGACCGAGAGGGTGAACCGTATCTTAGAATATCTTTAGAGGTTATGTATTTTGGATTTTAGAGGTACATGGGAAGAGCATCTTCCGTTGGTGGAGTTCGCATATAATAGCAGCTTTCAGTCCAGTATTGGTATGACACCTTTTGAAGCTCTTTATGGAAGGCCTTGTTGATCACCTACATGTTAGTGGGAATCTACGGATAAGATCTTGGTTGGGCCGATGTGATTAAAGAGTCCTCAGAGAAGATTGACTTGATTCAAAGAAGGATGAAAGCAGCACAGGATAGGCAAAAATCTTATGCGGACAAGAGAAGGACGGATCTTGAGTTTGAAGTTGGGGACATGGTTTTATCAAGGTATCTCCGTTGCGGAATGTGGTTCACTTTGGATCTGTTAGGAAGTGAGTACCAAGGGTTGTAGGGCCATTTCCCATTAAGGAAAGAATTGGACAGATGGCATATAAAGTGGAGTTGCCTGACAAACTTAGTGGTGTACCGGGTGTATTTCATGTGTCCCATTTGAGGAAGTGCTTACATGAAACCGCTGAGGTGGTAGAGCCGAGTTTGCTTAAAGAAGCAGAGTTAGAGCGCGATGAGATGATTCGACGAGCTCCTACTCGCATCATTGGGTTAGAGACTAGGAAGTTGAGGAACAGAGAAGTTCATCTAGTTAGAGTGCAATGGGGAGATGACGAAAGCAATGCTACTTGGGAGACGGAAGCGAAGATGCGTTCTTTGTATCCATTTCTTTTTGAGAGTATGTCTTTTAACTTCTCCTTTATCGCTTGCCTAGTACTTACCTTATCTTTAGTATGTCCTCTCGATTAGTGCTGTTTGACCTTTAGATAGGGAAAACCTATGGTTGAAACATGTGTTTGAGACATGTTATGGTTGATGGATGCAAGTGGATGCAAGTGTTTGCTAGTGGTTGCTCGTGGATGCATATATACACACTCTAGGCACTAGATCGGCTCAATCACTTCATATTGCATATTGCATAAAATTGTGTGTGGTTAGCTATATTTATGGATGTATAATGATTGTGTTATCATATGGATGATGCATTTTGGTGAATGATTGTGCACTCATATAGATACTGTATGTGTCGATAGGGTTATCTCGCATACATATTGGATACATGGCACTATCATGGTTTGCATATGTTCGTACATTAGATAGGGAACATATACACACACTTTTCGCATATGCTCATACATCATTAGAAATTGTTTAAGGACAATGGATGCTCGTGTTTGATGGATTGAGTAGATGGTTGTTTGGATGGTAGGATATGCATTCTCCTTAGCTTAGAGATTTCGGGGACGAAATCCTTTAAGGAGGGGAGAATGTAACACCCCGAATTTCAGTTAATGCTAAAATTCACTAATTACAGAATATATAATCTCAGATGTGAGAATTGGGGGAAACGGGCTGCGTCATTGCGTTCGTCTCGGAAAAATACGCGAAATAGAGTCCGAGTTTTCGAAAATCGGAGTCCGTATGGCCCAGTTATGGCCCGATGAAGTTTGCAGAAAATTTGAAACTAAAACAGAATTTAAATTTCAGATTTTAAATTGGACAGGCGGGGCCAGGCGGGAAGATTCCCGCCCTACCCATGTCGACAGGGCTGTCGACAGGCCTGTCGACAGGGGTGTCGACTTGCCTGTCGACTTGCCTGTCGACAGGGGCCTGGCGTCCAGTGAACCTGGGTGCACCAGGTTGCACCAGGTTGGGTCTTAGGCTGGCTTGGAGGGCTGGTTCTGGAAGCTTCTTGGATCTGATGGTCCTAATCCTATCTAGGGTTAATCTAAGGGTCTAAAATGCAACCTAATCCTATAAATAACACCCTAACCCTACCCTAATTCATTCATAATTAAATCTTGTAACTAAACTATGGCAAAATGAAACTTGATCATGGCCTCCACAAATCAATGAAGAGGAAAGCAAGCTAATCAACCTCTCTAATCAACTTCTAATCCATTCTAAGCATCTTAATCTTCTTCATTTGGAGTGCAAATTGCTAGTGGTGAGTTTCTATCACTTTGATGATCAATTGTTAAGATAAGTAGATTAGGTGTAATGAGACTTATGGTCTTGAATGCGGATTTGTGAGTTTGAATCATTTGTAATGATATGCTAATCTATGTATAATAAGTAATTGATTTTATGCAAGTTAAGTATGTGGTTTTATGCATGATGAGTATGTGATTCTATGCATGCTAAGTATATGATATTATGCAAGTTTAGTATGTGATTCTATGCATGCTAAGTATATGATATTATGCAAGTTTAGTATGTGATTCTATGCATGCTAAGTATATGATATTATGCAAGTTTAGTATGTGATTCTATGCATGCTAAGTATGTGATAATATGCATGATTAATGAGTTGTTTTATGCATATTTAACAAGTGGGTTTATGCATGTTAAACAAGTCCATATGCAAGTTACATGTTTGTTAAAATGTGAGTTACATGTATGTTAATATGCAAGATATGCTATGCAAGTTACATGTTTGTTAAAATGCGAGTTACATGTATGTTAATATGCAAGATATGCTATGCAAGTTACATGTTTGTTAAAATGCGAGTTACGTGTATGTTAATATGCAAGATATGCTATGCAAGTTACATGTTTGTTAATGTGCAAGTTACATGTATGTTAATATGCAAGATATGCTATGCAAGTTACATGTTTGTTAATATGCAAGTTACATGTATGTTAATATGCAAGATATGCTATGCAAGTTACATGTTTGTTAATATGCAAGATATGCTATGCAAGTTACATGTTTGTTAATATGCAAGTATGTGAATGCTTATGCAAGAATGCGAATGCTTATGCAAGTTATGTGTATGCTTAAATGCATGTTTAACATGTTATGCAAGTTGTGAGAATGCGTATATGCAAGTTCAACATGTTATGCAAGTTATGTGTGCTTATGCAAGTTCATATGCAATAGGTTGTGCAAGTCATGTGCGATAATATGCAAGTTTGGGTTAAAAAGTAGTTGGGTTAATATATGCTCATATATGCAAGTTGACATCCTCTTAACCCATGACAAAGTTATATGCTAAGATTTGGTTAAAACCCATGATATTTGTGATGGATCTTCCCTTTTTATTTTGTCGTGAAATGAGAACGATTTGCGTGGGGAACGATGGGGTTAATAAATATGTTAATTAAAGTATGGTTGGGTATGATTAAGCATACCATAAAAAAAAAAATTAACATAAGTGGGAATTTACCTATTGAGTTAGGTCTACCCCATGGGAATTTACCTATTGAGTTAGGTCTACCCATGTTATGAGAAACTTGATGTTAATTAGGGATAATTAATATAAATTATGAGGGTGATTAATTAGGTGTAATTAATCGACTAAGACACGAGGTTGGACTCAGTTGTAGCGTAAAACTGCCCGGACCCAACCGACTTAACCAGTTGCTACAAATGTTAGCCCAATGTGAGAGGTCTTAGGCACAAACTAAATACGTGATTAATGTAAAGACACGAGGTTAGACTCGGTTATGACATAAGGCTGCCCGGACCCAACCGGCTTAACCAGCGGTCATAAAAGATAGTCTAATGTGAGAGGTCTTTATGAGGATCACGGTCTTAATTAATTAAGAAACACTTAACCATATAAGCATGTAGTGGGGCATGAGGGTTAAGTGGGTGCCTTGGGGGGGGGGGGCATGTGGAAATTTGGTGGTTGCCTTGGGTGGCAATAGAAAATACGATTAGAATACTTAACCAAAGTGGGACATGTAATTAAACATGGGTAAAGGGTTAAGTAAGTGCTTTGGGTGGCATATGAAAATCTAGTGGGTGCCTTAAGGGGCAATTGGAATATAATTAAATGACTTAACCAGGATTTATAACATGAAGGTAGACATGATTATTAAAAAGGGTTAAGTGAGATACACTAGATAAGGTTACAAGCTTAGGTGGTAGCTTGTGGGGGCCCATTTCAACCAATATCCCCAAACGTATCTTTGTGGGCTCGACACAAGTCGAGTGACGGGACACGCATATTGGGCTTGACTATAAGAGGCCAAAAACGGGTTAGCGGTGGCAACGTAGGACCAACGGGTTTCATATGCGTGTGTGGACCCGGGCTGGTTAATAAATCGTTGTTGCATCGTGTAGATATAAAGCCGTGCACCGTTGATACTATCAGGTTGCCACTTTGGGAAAACGATACACCCCATTGTGGGACCAGCACGGGTATCTACGTTAGGGAGCCGATCGCTTGGGAGTAGTGGGTACACCTAGTAAAGATAGGGGCAGACGGCACCTATGTAGGGGTAAAAGAAACTACTGGCTAAAAATTACTATGTACATTTAGTGGGATCAACCTTTAAGTAGGAACTAATATTGGGTAGGGAGAACTGGTGTGGTGCAGTGTAGGAATTACTCTTGGGTGGATAAGTCTGGGGCGGTGTAATCTAGTAATTATCCTTGGGTGGATAAATGCGTCTTTACGATGATCTTAGTTTATCCTAAGTTTATCAAGCTGCTTAGTGTAGCCATTCATCCCCAGTCGTTACCGTATATCAACTTATGTCTTCTCTGGTTATTTTAATGATTGTATTGTTAGGGTTATAGGACTCACTCAGACTTATGTCTGACCCCGTTGTTTTTATCTTTTTTCCCCAACCCCAGGTTATTAGAGTGGGCCTGGTGCTAGTGGGCTTTGATCTGATTGATGTATCTATCCTATGGAGCTTGGACCTCTGAAGTGAAGCCGAGCTTATCTTTCCTTCTATGGCTATTAGTTATGTAGTGGGATTATGTACTTCTATTTTATCAAGATGGATATTATGTACTTGACTCTGGTTTATGGTTTTGTGATGTAACCAAACATGTATTACTTTCCGTTGCAATGAAATGATGATTTAAATTTTCAAGTATTACTTATATATCTGTCTTGCTGTAATTTTACTGTTCTATATTCACTTAAAATACTTCATCGAAACTAAGGCATTCCCCTGGTATGAGTGACCTTAGCGGACGTGGGGTGTTACATAAAGTCTTGTGGTTGATGATCAAAGCACGGCCTACGTGGCCACTACAAGAAAAACCACAATTAGCAGCGGCAAAATCTGCTTCAAATCCGTCGCTAAATAGGACTTAGCGACGGATTTCCTACGTAACTGTATGGTCGGTAAAAACCACGACGGTATTTGTGTCAGATTTTGCGACGGAATTTTGCAAGAGATTTCCGACATTTTTCCGTCATTTTACTAATTTTACAATAAAAATAAATTTTGTTTATTAATTTAATTTTAATTTAATTTAATATATATACCGACTATTTACCGACGGATAATTAAATTAAATTAAAATATTACTTACACAAGGAGTTGGTAAACCCTTACTAAATACCAAGGGATTAGCGACGGATAATTTCAACTTCTGATTCACCTTAAATTTCTGTCAGTAATTCGTCACAAATCACTACAAAAAACTTGCAAAGAGCTATAATCGTTGTAATATAAAATATTTGCGAAAATTAATATGTTTAATTCGGAATTTCTAATTTTAAATAAATATTTTATTCAAACAAATATTTTATTACACATTTGAATAGTACACAGTTATGTTTCTCTTTGTTACACAATAACTGTACAAAATGCTTATTTGTACAAACATTGACTCGCTACACACACTCGGTTACACTCACTCTCACACTCAATATCATCATCTTCAGTGAAGAATCCATAATTTGCCATATCGTTCGTTGTACCTATCAAAATAGAATAACACCGGAAAGATACATAACTAAACTATTTTTCACTGTTATTTGAAATTAAATTTTCATCTGTCATTGCTTCCTAACATACACAAATTATAATTTCTGTACAAAGTTGAATGTTATGTTGGTATAAGTCCTTTTTTTAAAAACATTTGTAATAACTCCTAACAACAAAGAAATTATATATATATATATTTATTAGCATCTATTGCATATAAAAGGCATTTAATTTTCAACTGATCAAACTCTTATTTTGTTTTAAACCTTAGGTATGAGCTTCCTTTCACAATATTTTGCCCATGTTTTCTCCAGCAAAATCCATCGTCTGAAAGTTGTGGCTCTACTGAGCTTTCCACAAGGTCATTCGAATTACCTTGTCTGTGTTTAAAAATGCCGAATTCACATGAGTATTTATTTGTAGCAGTAAGACCAGATATTATCAATCTATACATAGAAAACATTGTAAATAAATAATGTTACAAACTTAAATCAGCTTACTTTTTTTTGGATTAGGGAAGGTCATCGTTCACTTCACAGTTTTTGGCTAGATGGCGATTCAAGTCACTTTCAGATAATTTACTGGAATGATCTTTCAACTTTGAAAATTTGAATGAAACACTGAAACCTCTCACTTGCTCTTTTCAGTGTTGCCAACCATCTTTGGGCTCTAAGAGCAACTCCACTATCTACTAAATCATGAAATAGTTGATGAGTTGAATATATTCATCTTACCTCCATATGCTCAACCCATGTTAACTAAGACTTTTATAATGCATGCATACATTTTATTCATGAATTTAGTGGGAAGGAATTACCTGATGTATCGAGGGAACAAAAACTGTCGTTTAGCTCTAGAAATAACAAGATCCAACTGATTCGGGTCCATAGGAAAATTCACCGAAACATCCACAATTTCATATAAGCCATTTTCAATCTGCCTGATGTATCGAAGGAACAAAAACTGCTGTGTGGGGATCAGAGCAGATAATACCTGAAACTCTCCAGACATCTGCGATTAAAATTCCAAGCATAAAACATTATTACATTTTATGTTTCATTTTCATTATTTAAAAGGGAAATGCTTATAGTTACTACTAGCAAAGAGCCACTCTTGGTTCCATCCATTCCATTTGCAATTAGATATATTGTTGATGCCCTGGAAATAATTGTTGGAAACAATTATATCCATTTAGCCTGCAAATATAGGGAAAAATTAAAAATCTTATCTATGATGACGTAGTTTAAATAGGAATATCAAGCTAGAACTTTCGTCAAAAGTTAACTTGTAAATGTTCATAATTACATCAGGGAAAGAAAAGGCCAGGTGAAACTATTTATTTTCCAGCAAGCATTTACCCTATAATAAGAAAGTTAACCTGATGTATAAAGCTAGAATTCACCATAATTCTAATACAATAACTGCCTATTTACAAACAAAAGCAATGAAATATCAAAACATGCGCAAATTTTGCAACTAATGCTAGTAATATTACCTCAAGAAAGTTCGTGATCAGAAACAGTCTGCAATAAGTGAAGTTGAGCGCTCTGCTGAGTGTTCTGGGCTTCTTCGTTATTTCATCTAATCAGAAACAGTTAGCAATAACTGGAAAATTAATTGATTTCAGCTGCAGTAATATAACCGGTATAGCTGAGTACCTCAGGTCTCCTCATCAAGTTGGCCTTGTATACTTCAACTTTGGCGTACTCGATTAAATTTAAAATGGAGTTGATAATAGTCATGGCCCCAAGTTGGTGCAAAGGCTCAACAACTAACTCTTTCTTTTTTTTCCTCCTCCTTTTTTTAAAAAAAAAACCTACAATCAATCCTAGTTTACTCTCATTAATGAAAAAAAATTGTAAGTTGTTGTTTGGAAATTATACAAAATTTATCAAACCTTTCCATTTTATAAGACCAAAACTCTATATCATTTAGACCACCATGCTATACCAATATTAAGATAATGCTTTAATCCAAGTTCAAAAATATTAAAATTGATCATGATCAGGAAATCTGTTGTGATACAATTCGGCAACAAATCTCTCTAAAAAAACATACCCTATAGCCAGAAAATACCATTATGGGTTGTTCTGTTAGAAGCCTGAAAAATATATATAATTTTCTTATTCATTTATGATAGATGTTGGACAATAGCAATAACATAAAAGGTTATGCTTATGTTTATATGATAGACTCAAGAACTTTCTCTTAATCATTAAATCTTATATCATAGTTATTGTCTATTATAAGTCAAAATATAGGGAAACATATAGGTCAGCATAGCATATATACAAGCATATATAGTGATATGGACTATACATGATGCACCCATTTTAAACATCATATTACATATATGCCAACTATCAAGAGGTGCAGCACTCAACAATGGGCATACCAGTACAAAATGAAGCAAGAGCAACATGTACATATACAAGATAAAGGAACAAATGTCAAGTGCAACACAATATAGAGGTCGAGCAAATATCAATTGCAACAGCAACACTAGAGTACTGCAGCACAACACACAAAGAAGCTAGCAGAGATGGTGACTATTTTTTAAACCAAGACAATTAACGTGTGTTTGTGTATGTATACATATACCATTTAGTTTTAGACATGAATAAAGAAAAATATAGGTATATTAACATCTGGACAAAGTGTAAATCAGCTTTCAACATGCAAGAAATTATAGTTAATTTCATACCAGTTTCAACGTTAAGCTAATTAGTTCATTTTATATAAGTCGTTGTTAACTGTAGAATCATATGTAGCAAACTTTCAGGGTCAAACAGTTTATAGATATATATGGCTTTAAATTAGCAAATATCTATGGCTTCAAAAATCTATACTTAGAATTTAGGTATATTTCTGATATGTAGTAGATAATGTGGAGTTTGTAATTTGTATACAGATAGACATACATGCTGTAAATTTGAAATGGGGAAATAATAGTGAAGTTTCTATTTTCTACATTTTCTCACTGGCTTCCATACATAACTATATTAGCTTCTTTTTATTTCTAATACATTGAGAGCATAGTTTTTATCAACTGTTAATGGTGGAGACTGATAATGTTGTAACTAAAAGGGAAATGTATAAGTTGAAATATTCAAATACTTGCAGCTGTTATTTAATTGGTTTCAGACATACCCTACTAAGAAATCCTTTTTCCGTGTTCAGATAGCCTTGCATCTTCTAACTTGTCATCTACCCTCAATTCATCAACAACTTTTAATATATACTTTACTAAATTCATTGATACAAATTCAATTGCTGCACAACCTCCATGTCCATCAAACACTCCAAATAATGCCTGAATATAATTGAAAAACTCCCTAGAACTTGTTGATGATGTTATATAGTAATGAATTATAGAAAATATTGAAGTAAAGTAGTACATGTTTGCAATAATATTGATGTGCAAACAAAGATTCCATTTGTTGGTAATAATGCAATGTATGTCATTCTACAAAAAGCTGTATCTAGCAAAAAAATAATATAAATCACACTTAGTAACCGTTAGTTCTAACAAAGATTCCATTTGTTGACTTTACATGTATAAGCACTTCTACAGCATAAATTTCAAGATTTTTTTTCTCTTCTTATAACTGTCTTTTTAGTAGAGAAAACATCTCTCAAGCAGCAGTCTACATGTCTTTTAAGATGTAAAGTTAAGGCAACCTTAATAATATTTGCCTATAATTCAATATATAATACTTGCATCAGTTTAAGCCCATATGCAAAAGTGTTTATAATGTTGTCATATGTTAATGGGATATCATAACTTGACATCATTTATCTAAAATAAAATAATTTGTCTTTTATACTTGGTGTGTGTATCTAGGAGAAAAAAGCAACTGACATCAAAATTTTGGTTATTCATTTGACAAATTGAATCCTTCCCTATGCTTATGGTTATAAGTTTCAAACCCCAGTCAGAATCAGTTAAAGATTTATGAAGTCAGAATCAGATTATGAGAACTAAAAAATGTTTAGACTATTAACTTTTGGATTAAAGTATCAAATCATAGGATAAATATCAGATCCAGAAGTATAACCTTTTGATTCCAGATGAGGAAGACCAGCTCGGAGTTGGAGCCAAAATCGAATCGCTGGTGATGTGAAGCGGCTTCGTATTTGCTCCTTCAAATCGAATCGCTTTAGCTTGTTGTGAGACAGTTGGATGGAGAAAGAGCTCGTTGAAACTCTGAAAATCCATTAATCGCTTTTCTTTATCGCCATTTTTTTTTATCATGATTTGGGAAAAAACTAAATCTAGGGCTACGGCAAAATCGGGTTGGAGCCAAAAGTATCGTAGTGAAAAGTTCGGCGGGTTAGAGCCAAAATTTTCACGGTTACAGCCAAAATTTGACCTCAGGAGCCAACGTTTGAAACTTTTGTACTTTATCTTAATTAAAATTTATAGAAAATTTTAAAATTAGAATATGGAGTATTATACAATTTAAATTAAACTATTTTTTTGAGCAAAAGATGTGTGATCTTCCAAAAGGAAGAGAGCACACATATATATAATAAAAAGTATAAAGTGGTACAAAGATCCAAATACAGACCCAAATCAGGAGTCTCACATAGTAATGTATGGGGTAATAGATAGATGAGTTCCGGCAAGGCCACCACCCATCATACTTCATTATCGAATTCCGGCAAGGCCACCACCCGATAAGAAGTATATATCTATACCCATAATTTAAATTAAGTATCAATTAAACTATTAAATGAACTTTTTCAATATTTAGAAGTTTATAAATGTTGGTTATTTTGTGTCAAACTATAATTTGGTTTATAAACTTTATGATTTATTTCAAATTTATTCAAGATGATTTCAAATTTTTAAATTTTTTCAAAATATAAAATATAATTATCAACTATAATTATAAAATATAAGTATCAATTATAATTATCAAATGTAATTAATACAATTATTTAAAAATAATTATTGAACATAGATATCATTTCATAAGTATTAAATTTTATTATCAATTATTAAATAATTATTACAATAAACTGATATTTTCATTATTTAGGGGAATAATTATAAAATAATAATTTATAATTTTGGCATTTAGCGTAAAATATACTATCATACTGACTGAAATTTGTGATGAAAGCATATGACTTAATTAAGAATTTAATTACATTGGTTATGAGCAAAAATTATTTTTCTAATTATAAATAAGCAATGATTATAAGTTATTTATTATAGAACGTAAATTATTATTTATTATTACTTATAAATCATTAATTTGAACAAATTAATTATTAATTATTGAACATGTTAATAATTATTAAAAAATAACACTAAAGTATATCTTAGAAAAATAATATAAACATTTCTTGCAAATCTGTTGGAATTCTGCTGCAAAATAGCTTCGATAAATATTCGTCGGTATTTTGCCTGGATTTGTAGCGGAAAATAGCGGCGGAAATATTCTATCGGTAATTTGACAGAATTTGCGATGGCTTAGTGAGGGATGACAGAAGACGACGGTAATAAATAAAAGAAAAAAAAGTTGAAAAAACAAAAAACTATCTCTCGCAAATCACACGGAAATCCGTCGCAATTTAGCGACGGAAATTTCCGCTTCTAAATATTTAACACTAATTCAGTGTTTTCTTGTAGTGGGCATAGCTTTGTGTATAGCGTGGATTCGCGAGCCTCATACCTCGGTATGAGTCAAAAACGGGATAGTGACTGCAGGGAGAACACGACGTTTCTTTCTAGCTAGAGGTAGTGTCAGTGCTAAAACTGGCTCACATTTATATTATTTTTACCTATGTGGTTGTTGGAATGCGAGGCGCCTCGGATATAGGTCTGTTAGTACCGGGAAACATTTGTTCAGGAATAATTAATCCTCAAACGTAAGGGAGGACCGACCCTGAAGATCCAAGGGTTACCCAGAGAGAGTAGTCCTGGGACATTTGCTAGAGTGTCTCGAAGCGGAGAGGAGCTTGCCCCTTGCCTTGACTCATGACGGAAATTCAATTTCCAATACGAGATATTTCGGTTTTATTTGTAGAACCTAGTATGGAGACATAGTGGTATGGGTCATTAATGCCATCTATGATTGAAATTTTTTTGACACTATACACTTATAATAGTATCAAATGATTTGTTTTAAACGTACCAAGCATGTTTGGCTATTATAAGGGAAAACCCTATCCTCCGGCTTGCGTTGCATTGTGTGATGGACCTAGGTCTTATAATAGCTTCATTTTTCAAAAAAAGCATTGTGTTGTTTATTCTATGCACTGGTATTCTTGGGAGGAAACCCGTTCCGTGTTATACAGCGTGGTCCCTGGAATTACTCTCTTTTAAAGTAAAGTTTTAACTAGCTGTTTTAGTTCTCACACCAGTCACATGACAGACCTGGAGTTTATTATTTTAACCTAAACTCTGGGTGCCCCTATTTTCGACACGGGCAGCTAGTAGTTTTGGTTTTGCAGATTTTATATTCACAGGATCCTAATTTACAGCTGGAACGATGCTCGGAAAGCTCTGTATCCGTGTCTTACTTTCAGTTGTGTTTTGTATTGTTTTTCCGCTGCTATGTAAATTATTGTAATCTCTGATATTTATCGAATGTATAATATTCATTCATACTCTGTATATTCTTGTATTCTGATGGAATTGTTGTAATAAACAATGAAATGTTCTTCTGTTGTGTTCTGATTTGTCGTGTTCTCAAAGCAATTCGTGCTTTCCTTACCGGGGAAGCTACGGGTTACTACAATTTGGTATCAGAGCTTTTGTTTACAGAGCTCGAGAACAAGACACATTAGAACCAAACGAAAGAATTCATTAGATATTGGATTAGTAATATCCAATTAGAATGACTCGTTAGAGATAGGATCAGTAGAGTCCTAGAACAAATGGAAAGAGTGAAATTTTTTGAAATAAAAATTTGAAAACAAACTTTGTTTTGAAAATTAAAATCAAGTATATGTATTTGAATATTTTATTTGTATTGAATTTGGACAATCGAGTATATAAATATTTTGCATATACGCGTCATGAACGTATATTCGAAGTTTTAATATACTGGATAGATATAGAATCACATTCTAGACACCCGGGGATGATTCTGATAATGTGGCCACATCATCAATATTTATGTTCGAGCTTCGAAGGTGGGATATCTATATATTTCCATAAGACTGGTGTGAGAACCAAAACTAGATAAGTTTATTGTTGTGATTTGGCATTAAAGACATGCTTTTCTGTATATGTATCAAAATTATGAATTTGAAATGATAATCAACTAATTGATTGATGGTTGTGTTGTTTGTTTATTTGTTTGATATTTTTAACCATTTAGCCTAATTGAACCAAATAGTGAATTGTATTGAAAATTTATCGCATTTGCATGCATATACATGTACTTACATTGAACAGGTCATAGCAAGGAGGCTAGAGCAGAAGAATAAAATTGTTTGCCCGATAAATAGGTACATGTTTCTTGTATTTCTTTGGGTTTGGATAATTTTATGAGCCGATTGGCTAGCCGCTTGGCTGTTTCTTTTTCTTTTTGGATTGATGAGGGCCATGGGAGGCTATTTGAAATATCCCGAAGTCCCCGGTGCAGGGGAGGTTATGGCGATTTTTTTTGAAAATTTAGGGTATTAGCCAAATTTCTTAGAAATTTGAAAAGTTCTTAGAAACTGAAAAGTGGAAGAACTTAAGCCATAAAGAAAATAGTGAAAGTTGAGTTGGTTTGCGAAACAACTTTCGGCTTCGTTCCTTTTCGGGGACGAAAAGTTTTAAGTGGCGGAGATTGTAACAACCCGGAAAATCTGAGCCAGTTTAAAATTTTTATTTTGGCAATTTAAGCGAAGTTTGAATATTTAAAATGATTTATTTTAAATTATACCGACGAGAAATTTACTTTGAATTGAATTAGAACGTATATATTTATATAGATCGTCGTTAGAATATAAATATTTATTTTTAATTACAAAAAGAATTGAAAATGGCGCGGTAGTTTGAAAATTCGATTTCAAACTTCAAATGAATGTACCGGGTGCAAAATAAACCGGATTTTGGAAAAACCAAAAATATTAGAATCTAATTGAGAATATCTTTCCAACGAATCCGAAAAATCAAAATTTCATAGCGGGAATCAAAAGATATGTCCAGTTAAAAATTCAGAATAGTCGCTATGGAATTCAGGCCCTTAAAAATGGAAATTTTGCAGACGACCTCGGTTTTCAACGAAACCACTTTTGTTGGATCCGTGATGTCAAGTAATTGCTAGGTTTCAAAATTCGAAATTTTCCGATTCAATATGTAAGCGTGGCAAAGGAAAACGCGTTTGACCAGTTTCAGTTGATTTTAATCGACTGGAAATTGGCCATTTTTCAAACGGTCCCAGAATTCGACGAAATTGGTTTTATTAGGACCGTATCGTCAATACGAAGTTAGAAAATATTTTTTGGGAATTTTTAGAGTTAGTATGTGACCCCGGAAAATTGAAATGTGCGTTCAAATTCAATATATAGAGTTATATTTTAATTTTGATGAAAACTGATTGTAACGGTCGAATTGGCTTACGGGACATATCCCATTGTGTTCAGAATGGGGGTAATTAGCTAGGGATGACAGTCAGTGGGTTTGATTTCGAGTTCAAAATAAAAAGTAACTTTTTGGAATTAAATAATTATATAAGTCAACCCTCCCTCTCTCTCTCTCTCATTCCTCACGCACAAAAAAAAAACACCGGAACCCAAAACCAGTCGACCCCCCTGCGCTGCAACCACCGCGCCACCTACCACCGCCGGTCTCCTTCTCTCCTGCTCCTCCTTCTCCTCCTTCTCTCTCGATTTGCAAAAACCCTAAGCCCCAAATCCCAAAATCCCTCAACCACCGCCACCTCCCCCCGCCATCCCGCCACCTGCGCCTTCCCCCACCACCAGCAGGTCCCACCGCCGCCTCTGGCCGCCCAGCGCCGACCGTGGGGCCCCCAACATCCAAAAACACATTTTTCACAAAAATCCCGTTTTTACATAACAGCCCAGATCTGTTTTGCCTCATAACTCTCAAACGGTGCGTTTCTGACCAAAGTTCCTCAAGACCAAAGTTGTAGAGCACGATTTTCTCTTCGATTTGGATGTATGGAAGTCGTGTTTTGGAGTTCGGAGCTGCTCGGAAAACGCGTCCAAAGTCTGTTGTCAAAATCGTGTACTTTCGCGAATTCTGGCGAATTTGAGCATTTTCGGCAAAAAGTCCCTTAGGCGAAAGTTGTTCAGAATGGCGTGCTTACGCTAGAAAAAATGATGGATTGAAGGTTAGAGTTTGTATACGAAGTCTGGAACTCGAACAACAATTCAGAAAGTCAGAAAACGTGTTAGAATAAAACCAAGGTGAGAACTCCTCACTGAGATTTTTATATAGTTAATCAAATAGAAAAGGGTCGGATTTTTATATAGTTAATCAAATAAGAAAGGTCGGATTTTTAAATATGATATTAGCAAAGAAAGGTTGGATTATTAATGAAGTAAAGATTTGATTTTTAGCGAAGTAAAAATATAATCTTTATTAGAAGAAGAACGATATAAAAATATAATTTTTATTATGAAGTAAGCATGATAAAAATATAATCTTTATATAGTGAAGACATTAATAATATGATTTTTATATCATAGGAAGAATAAAAATATGGTTTTTATTTATGTAGAGTAATAAAAATATGATTTTTATTTATGTAGAGTAATAAAAATAGAATCTTTATCTATACAGTAGCGGTGTAAAATAGAATTTTTATCCATATAGAGTGACTATAAAAATGTGATTTTCATATACATAGCAACAATATAAAAATGTTATTTTTATATATGTAGTGGCTACGGACAGTGAAATTGACAAAAGGCGAGCACGACGAAGATTTCTACATAAGAAGAGTCGTGGCGTTTGGTTTAGCTAGTAGGTGAGAACTTCTCACTTTAAATCTTGTTTTCTAGTTAAAATTATATACTAGGATGCAGACGGTGCTTAGCAGCACCCGACACCCGTCGTCCATAGACCATGGACGACTTGTATGCTTGTTTGATGTGTTGTTAAGTTTGTTTGTGATGTTGATGTTAAATGGATAATAAATATTCATGTGTTGATATAGATTAATTATCATTAAAAATATAATTTTAACGTGAATGTGAATAAATAAATATTCATTTACAAACCGGACTGTTTGTTTATGAACACCTATTTGAAGGACATTTATTGGAACGATAAATTTTACACGTCGCCAAACTGCACAAATAATATTCAGTGTTTGTGGATTGAAACCCCACACGGGTGTTGGAATGATGTTTGGCGTACACTAATCCCAATTATTTAGTTGTATGTCGATCGATTAGTCGACAGACTGTGTAAGCGTTAATTATTTATATTTAATGCTTATGCAGTTGTGTGCACTTTGGATGATGATTGATTATTTATCATTGCTATTATATACATGTGTTGTATGGAATCCATATAATTAACATTATATGGTAATTGATTGGGCCTCATTCCAATTGGAAAAAAAAATTATAAAATAAAGATTCATGTGTTGACAGTACTCATATGTTGAGAATAGTCATGTGCTGAAAGAAATATAGATTCATGTGTTGAACGAAATATTTTAACAATAAATCTACATCTTTATCATATATAAAATTAGAAACTAACTGGAAAATAGATAAGATGAGTGGTCTCCTGGGTATTGATCTAATGTTGGTTTCAGCCTTCGGGGTTAATACTTAAGGAATAGTCCTCTTACTAATTTACGGTTGGAGTCTGATTAAGAATTAAACGATATAAATCATAATTTTATAAAATATATTAAATAACAAAAATAGTCATGTGTTGACAGTACTCATGTGTTGAGATTAGTCATGTGTTGAAAGAAATATAGATTCAAGTGTTGAATAGAATAAATATTCATTTGTCGAATAGAATAACGAAGTTATTGAAATATATAAAGCCGCGTTGATTAGAGATGCGCTATTTTGACACGAACGATATTTATATTCGTTTTTATAATAATTATAGAAAAGGATGTGATTTCAAAATATAACGTTTTGAAAATATTATCATGTGTATATCGATGATGTGGAATATACAATTTTGATTCGAAATTGAATATGAAGTTGAAATCGTTTCGAAAACGAATTTAAAACGATTTATAAAATACGTTTTAAAAAGGAAATCGGTGAAATATATAATATATATATATATATATATTATATATATAATGGCCTGAATAGAACGCGCCGCGCCGCGGTAGTTCGCAAATTTTGACCATTGACTTCGAATTGACATTGCGGGAGATCCGACCGTCGGATTCTCCTAAAACCGGAACAGTTGGGTTCGTATCGAAAAGAGCTTTCCAATGAATATTAGAAATGTGAAATCTAACGGTTGGATTTGGAATTATGTCCAAATCAAATTTGGAAAAGGTCGCTGTAAGTGCAGTTCGGTGGCAGTTATTGAAAACCGACTGTACGGGCCTTGATAAAATTATTAAAAGTATTAATAATTGGTGTAAAATCAGAATATATGAATTGGAAAGAACTAGGATGAAAATTTCCACATTTGAAAAGATAAAATGTATTTTTATCAAAACGAACTAGTTTTGAACTAGAATTATGAATTCAATATTTTTAAAATAAATAAACTGGATTTGAAATGGTTTTAAAAATAACCAGAATTTCCAATATATGAATTGGAATGGATTTGAATCGAAATTATCTTTGGAACATTTCGATGATTAGATTCGAGATTATACGAATATTGTTATTGAGATTTAGAAGATATATTTTATATCATTATTTCCAATATGATATTTGTTGATTTCAGAATTTGATATTGAATATAAGCCGATATATTTTCTATTCAGAGCCTTATATTTAATATCAAATGAGATTTGGATTTGTCGTGAATGGTGTCTTCATTAACACTGTCCTCGAACTTAGTTGAGGAAAGAATAAATCTTTTTATTTAGATTTAATGAAGTATACCAATTAATTAATATATTTGATTGGAATTGAATTAGAATTTGTTTTTGGGTTTATCGTGAGCGGTGTTTTAAATAACACTTGTTCTTTAACCCGATTATAAATGGAATGTGAATTAGGTTTATTGTGAACTGTGTTTTTAATGACATCCGTTCTTTAACCCGATTTACAGTAGAATATGATTTGGAATTTATAAATCTTTTTATAAAGATTTAATGGGATTTTCCAAAGTTAAATAATCAGTAATATTGATTTTTGGGAAGATTAAAACTAAGAGGAGTTTTAATGAATCTTTAATCAGATTAAAATAGGAATTGATAATTTGAATTATCAAATTTGGAAAATGATCGAGAACGGAGTATCGCTAGTTTTGCTCTGAGCGATAGTTAAATCTTTAATTAGAGTTGAACGGAAAATGGTAATTAAATTTACCGATAACACCGTGGTGTTAGTCATGGGGTAATAACAGTTTTGCTCCATGGGATGAATAGTTTGGGATTGGGAAATAATATAAATAATTACTTCGGTGTAGTTCGCTAATCCCGACTAGTTTGGAAAACCTTAACATGGTTTGAAATGATATCCAAAGGAAGATTAAAGAATAAATTTAGAAGAATTTATCTTTGATAAAATTAATGGGAACCTTTCCCTAAGAATGTGAAATTTAGAAGCTAATTGTAGGTTAGCTAAGAAGGATGGTTTCCTGGGTATTGTTCTGATGTTGGTTTCAGCCTTCGGGGTTAATATTTGGGGAATTGTTCTCTTGCTAATTTACGGTTAGTGACTGATGAATTGGAATGAGGCGTATATTGTGTTTGTATGACACATGTTTATTATATACGCGGGTTATTCAGAAAGGTCGGGTTTATACCCATTCTGAATAACCGATTCGACGATATGTCGAAGATGAAGACGGTGGTTGAAGACCGGAAGTCTTCACATCATTTGGGTGATTACTATTGATCTTGATTGGGCTGTACACCCAAGAGGTGGGAATCAGTTGGTGATCGTCCAAACGTACTTGGAGATCGATGGATATGCGAGGAAAGTGCCTTCGGTTTCGTTCAGACCCAGAATGAACTTGTAAATGGACTGTGTGTCTGACATTGGATTTTATTCTGTGTTGATTGATCTCTATTAAATATACATCTGTTTGGCGGTGGAGAATTTATTCTCTTGCTTAACGCCCTTCTCTGAGACATACGAGCTCAGAGGTTGTATATCGATGGACATCAGTCGCATGGAGTGAATTGCCTGTGTGGCATGCCTAAGTGGCAGATGATCAAGGCTTCTGTTGAAAAGCAATGTCCTGTGGTTGGTGATCAAAGCACGGCCTACGTGGCATAGCTTTGTGTACAGTGTGGATTCGCGAGCCTCACACCTCGGTATGAGTCAAAAACGGGATAGTGACTGCAGGGAGAACACGACGTTTCTTTCTAGCTAGAGGTAGTGTCAGTGCTTAAACTGGCTCACATTTATATTATTTTTACCTATGTGGTTGTTGGAATGCGAGGCGCCTCGGATATAGGTCTGTTAGGACCGGGAAACGTGTGTTCAGGAATAATTAATCCTCAAACGTAAGGGAGGACCGGCCCTGAAGATCCAAGGGTTACCCAGAGAGAGTAGTCTTGAGATATTTGCTAGAGTGTCTCGAAGCGGAGAGGAGATTTCCCCTTGCCTGGACTCATGACGGAAATCCAATTTCAATACGAGATATTTTGGTTTTATTTGTAGAACCTAGTATGGCGACATAGTGGTTTGGGTCATTAATGTCGTCTATGATTGATATATATGATTGAAATTGTTTTGACACTATACACTTATAATAGTATCAAATGATTTGTTTTAAACGTACCAAGCATGTTTGGCTATTATAAGCGAAAACCCTATCCTCCGGCTTGCGTTGCATTGTGTGATGGGACCTGGGTCTTATAATAGCTTCATTTTTCAAAAAAGCATTGCGTTATTTATTCTTTGCATTGGTATTCTTGGGAGGAAACCCGTTCCGTGTTATACGGCGTGGTCCCTGGAATTACTCTCTTTTAAAGTAAAGTTTTAACTAACTGTTTTAGTTCTCACAGCAGTCACATGACTGACCTGGAGTTTATTGTTTTAACCTAAACACTGGGTGCCCCTATTTTCGACACGGGCAGCTAGTAGTTTTGGTTTTGCAGATTTTATATTCACAGGATCCTGGTTTACAGCTGGAACGATGCTCGGAAAGCTCTGTATCCGTGTATTACTTTCAGTTGTGTTTTGTATTGTTTTTCCGCTGCTATGTAAATTATTGTAATCTCTGATATTTATCGAATGTATAATATTCATTCATACTCTGTATATTCTTGTATTCTAATGGAATTGTTGTAATAAACAATGAAATGTTCTTCTGTTGTGTTCTGATTTGTCGTGTTCTCAAAGCAATTCGTGCTTTCCTTACCGGGGAAGTTACGGGTTACTACACATGTGCACCGCCTCAACGTTCGAACCGAATATAACAACAACATACTTGATCCTGAAAGCTTGCATATGCACGTGCGTGTATTTATACACACACGTGTATTGCCTCAACATCCCAGAACGACACAAGAGAACAAGTAGATCAATTTAAAATTTTCAAATCCAAAAGCAACAAGGGTGCATCTGTTCAAAACTGTAGCTACAAATATGTGCACAACATTTAAGCAAACCATTTATATTGGTGCGCGCATACATAGAAGGGGCAAAGACACTTTCTTTTACGTAAATTCCAGTTTCCCTTTTTCTAGATTTTTGCCACAGGAAATGAATCAAACTAGCCACTAATTCAAAAAAAATTCTGCATATATTTATATATACACATGCGCTACAAACTAGGACATGACAACCAATATGAGTGACACAGGAAAGATATGAACAATGGTTATATTATCGAGTTCAGGCTACAATGCTTAACACAGTGTGGATATGAACAATGGGTATATATCAACACATATTTAGTTTGAGTCCACTTAAGTTTCATGTTAGACAACAAAGAAAAATTTAGTGTTTTTAGGAATATGAAGCAAGGCGAGGCCCTGTTTAGGTTTTTACACAAATGAGATAACCATACTGCTTGTATACAACAACATATCAGTATACAAAAATGTGAATCCATAGGTGTACTTCAGGTTTATGGAAGGTAAACCAAAATGTGTCAAGTTTCAAAACCAGGTAGGTATAAAAAATATAAATATACATTTGCATGTATACAGACATAACAGCTAATACGGGATGATATTCATCTTGTCCTAGGAATATAATTATAAACCGACATAGGATGTTAGATTGGCATACTAATGTGCCAAGGGATTTCATACTACATCAAATAGAATACAGACAGTACATAACGGGTTTTTTTCCATGCCTAAATGTATATATTTATTACCAAAAATGCTATAGAAAGCTCATAGGAACACCAAAACAGGGCGGTTATCCTTCATTTAAGACAAAACACGAATGGAAAGAAACCATTCCCAGCGTATAGGTCAGTATATATTTTAATACTCGGTTATTTCAGAAAATAATCATTAGAATTGAGTATTGTAAATAAACACAACTTTGTCCCCATATTGCTTATCGTCTGGAGACTTGAAGTTTCAAAACATATTTCATCCTTAAGTAAAACATTTATGTTTAGTTTTATATCAATGAATCAAATTTTATGCAATTTAGTTCCATTGCCTAAATAACTATTCGTCGACACACAATAAATACATTGTACGAATGAATGCGTGCACAAGCGGTACCTGATGATAAAACATATAATATGATATGTCCCTAGGCCAGTTAACAAGAGGAATATATAGATAGCAATAACTTAGCATGGCATCATGTTGAAAGCTTACATGATACTTTCATGGCTCACACCAATTTATGCAGGCTCCCTTATAATGGTGTACCATCATTAACATTATGTGTCTATTTACTGTTCAAGAAAATAGGTGTGCCCATACTTTCATTCCTATATACATATGGGTTATTATTATTACTACTATTTTTTTCATTTTTCTGTCTTCATACTATCAGCATTTAAATGCTATAAAATTTGAGTATGTATCCAATATGCAAGTAATCATTTTCAATAGACCATCTAGGTAATATTATTTGCTAAGTGTAAACGCAGTATAGAAATTTCAGGGTTTAGAACAAAGATCTAATATGTTATTTTTCAAGGGAAATGCGGTGTCAGCTTCCATAAAATTTGACAAAATAAAATAAAAATGAAAAATGAAAATGTAGTACCAGTTTAATGCCAAGCATAATATATGTGATTATCCTTTTATTTTAGGTTCAGTAATACAAACATTGAAGGGCACAGCTTATAACATTACAACAATGGCAAGTACATAACAGGCCACGACATCAAGTTCAAAGGTGATCAGGGCAAGGCTGTTCAAACTCAAATAGCAGGGAAGTGAATATGTACATATAACAGTAAAGAATTAAGCCCAAAGCTTAATGCTACAAGCAAAGAAAAAGGATATTCCACTTACATGAATTGTAATTTTGTCTCAGTAAAGTGCAATACACCTATGGTCAAACACATATACTTATATTCATGATTTAAAGGTGCTGGTGTAGTACGACAGGGAGTCGAGTGAAACAGCTTAGGCAACAAAAGTGCAAATATGTATATCATGAAACAAATGTGTCTCCAAGTTTACAAATCAAGTCTCAAATGAACCAACGATACACGTAGGTGGAAATGTTTTCAATTTCCCAGTCTATGAATGAGCCTACCCAATATTGTCGTGTCACAATAACGTTAACTGTTCACTGTTAAATACATGATCCAAAGCCATAGCTCTACAGTATAATAAGCTATATAAATCTAGGTGTAGCGACAAAGGCAGTCACAGCACTACAGTAAAATATGGCCACACTAGTCATATTTCAATATTCAAACAGGCAAAGACCGATTTGCAGCGACAAAGGCAGCCAACGACAAACCAGAATCAACCATTTTATTTTAGTTTACCGAAGTCAAATAATGTGACGACCCCAAAACCCCGTGCGACAGTGTTAAGGGTAATCTTTGGAATACAACACATAAACAGATAACAACAGAACAGAAATAAATAAATACATCAGATAATGTACAAATAATACACTGGATAAACATAATCATCAGACTTACACAGTATGCAGGATCATACTTAGTACAAAATATAGTTCAGCTATACATAAATGTCTACAGCGGAAAACAAACATAATATGTACAATAGGAGTTGAACAGTATAAAAAGAGATAAATGATAGAATCCATCTTCAGCTCCAGCTATCCAGAAGGAGCCTGCTAAAACCTGAATACAAGGCTACCCGTGTAGAAATAAGGGCATGCGAGTTTGCAAAGTGAAACAAACTACGAGTCAGTCGTGGGACTGGTATGAGAAATCTACTTAACTGCTTAAACAACATCAAGAAGGCAAATCATAGGACCACGTCACTTTCGCAGAACGGGTTTACTCCAGTGATTTCCAGTACATTAAACTAAGTAAATTCTTTAATCATCGCAATGCTTTTTATAAAAATGAGGCCGATATAAGACTCAAGTCCTATCACACAATGCAACGCAAACCAACGGATAGAGTTTTACCTTATATCGACCAAGATATGCTTAATACACGTAAAGTTAAATCACTTAAAATGTAAATTTTGTCGTTTAATTCTTAATCAGACTCCAACTGTAAATTAGTAAGAGAACGATTCCCTAAGTATTAACCCCGAAGGCCGAAACCAACATCAGACCAATACCCAGGAAACCATCCATCTTAGCTCATTTCCAGTTAGTTTCTAATTTTATATACAATCATAAATATCAATCATAGACGACATGAGCGTCCCATGCCACTATGTCGCAAAATATAGGTTTACAATCAAAACCGCACGATGTCGTATTTGGAAATTGGATTTCCGTCATGAACCAAGGCAAAAGATAGTCCTTACCGAATTCGAGACTCTCTAGCCCGAGCCTCCGGGCAAGTACTCAGTCAAACCCTTGGATCGTCAGGGCTGGTCCACCAATGTGGATTAAAATGCCTGAACACTGCGTATCCCCACCCTTTGGGGCGTAAATGAGCCAAATGACTCCATCGGCTTCACATAGTCACCGATATATCCGAGGCGCCTCGCAACAGCAACAACCACACAGGTGAAAATAATATAAATGTCAGTCAGTTTAAGCATTGACACCACCTCTAGCTAGAAGAAAACGCATGCCCTCCCTGATGTCCTCTCCCGTTTCTGGTTCATACCAGGGTGTGAGGCTCGCGAATCAACGTTATACACAAAGCTATGCCACACAGGCTGTGCTTTGATCATCAACCACAAGACTTTTCTTTTCAACAGAAGCCTCGATCATCTGCCACTTAGGCATGCCACACAAGCAGTTCACTCTATGCGACTGATTTCTATCGAAATATAACCTCTAAGCTCGTACGTCTCAGAGAAGGGCGTTAAGCAAGAGAATAAATCCCCCGCTGCCAAATAGATATATATTTAATAGAGATCAATCTGCACAGAAAAAAATCCAATGTCAGACACACAGTCCATTTACAAGTTCGTTCTGGGTCTGAACGAAGCCGGAGGCACTATATACCTCGCATATCCATTGATCTCCAAGCACATCTGGACGATCACCACTTATTATCTATATTTCGGGATGCCTCCCAATCAAGACATCAGTTATCATCCAACCGAGGTGAAGATCTCCGGTCTTCAACCACCGTCTTCATCATCGACTTCACACCGCCGATCAATTATTTGAAATGAGATTTAACTCGGCCTTTTCAAATAATTCACATATATTTAGAATTTAAATCGATTCATTTTAATGGTTAAATTATTCGACATCAATAATTCTGTTATTAAATGTAATTTTCACACCAAACACATTCAACCATCAAATATCTAACAAACCAGGTAAATTCGGTTTATTTTCCATTCCATATCGTTTATAATATTTTATAATGATTTATCGCTATTTTTGTTTATTTAAAAATAGCCAATTTAATCAAACGACGCTTCAGGCCATAACGCGGCCGTGGCGCTGTTTTTCTTCAGATTTGATTTACACATTTCAGAAAATCTAACCGTTGGATCCTCACAAATTTTATATTATTTGGAAGATCTTTTCAAAACGAATCCAACGGTTTCAGTTTCGGGAAAATCCGACGGTCGGATCTCCCGCACCAATCGTTTGAAGTTTCGATTTCAAAATACGAACTGCAGCGTCGTTATTCGATTTAATTTAATTATATTTATATATACATATATATATATATATAAATATAATCGATTCTGGCGCTGCTTTTCTTCAGATTTAAATTAAACATTCCAGACAATACAACCGTTGGATCTTCACAAAGTGGGTGTCGTTGGAAAGATATTTCCAAGGCGAACCCAACGGTTGCGTTTTCGGGGAAATCCGATGGTAGGATCTCCCGCGCTAATCGTTTGAAATCACGGTTTCCAAACACGAACCGCAGCTTCGTTATTCGATTTCTTTTATATATATATAAATATAATTCATTCTTCGATTTCAAAACCATATTCACTTCATATCTTCGATAAAAATGATATTTTTATCCCACTGATGTTTATTTCAACACATCAGCATTTATAACACTTTGTATTCACAATAAAAATGCAGATTTTATTGTTAATCTATATATTCAACACATGAATGTTTTCGAATTCACACATACGATAAAAATTTGATTTTTATCGTTCTAGCCCTTTATTCAACACTTGAATATTTTCTATAGTTGGTATATATAATAAAAATGTGATTTCTGTTGTAAAACAATTTATTTCAAGACACGATTATTTTATATAGTTTATATATATCATAAAAATGTGATTTTTAATGTAAAACAATTTATTTCAAAACACGATTATTTTATATAGTTTGTAGATAAGGTAAAAATGTTATTTTTGGTGTTGAAACAATTTATTTAAAACACTAGTATTTTATATAATCTATATATATGATAAAAATGTTATTTTTATTTATTCTATACACGTACTCCATTCAACACATGAATTTATATCAACACATGAATTTCTATTCAACACATGAATTTTATTTCAACATTCAACACATGAATTTCATTTCAACATTCAACACATGAATTTTATTTCAACATTCAGCACATGAATTTCTATTCAACACATGAATTTTATTTCACCATTCAACACATGAATTTTATTTCGTCATTCGAATTTAAATCAAACACAGAAATATTTCAGAAAATTTCTGTAGCATAACGGCAGGGTAGTTAAAACCGGGGCCGTCCCTAGTACGGCTCCTCGCTCTACCTTAAAGCCTCGCAGCTTTTGACAATGCGGATTTTCAATATCTAGTTCGTACGCAGACGAATTTTCCCATATACTAATCCTATTGGGATTTCAATTACAATCAATCATTTCAAATCAACCATTCATGATATTCACCAAATTTTCACATCAACCAATAATCCAAACAATATCACAACCAATATATATCGTCCATGGTCTGTGGACGAGGGGAGTATATATATATAGATATACGTATATATCTATATTTCGATTTCATTTCAATATCATTTCAATTTATTTCAATGCACATATCATTTTAACAATGCATATATAACTTATACATTGAACATACAACTTATACAACGCTTATACATGTGGTGTACAACGCTTATATAACTAATACTTCGACTATATAATTTATACATCGTTGTTTTCCATATCGTTTATAATTCAGAAATCTCACATTGGGATCCACTCCACCAAAAATAGCAGAAGGCTCAGAAAAATATGCGGTCTCTTCTAGAATGTAGAAGACGTCCTCACGAGTCCATTGTCTCTTGTTTCACTTAATTTCGTCAACAAACAAAAAAGATATGATTTTTACAGTGAAATCAAAAACCGTAGAGCTTAAAGTGCTATAGAATAGTTTAAATTATAATCAGCCGTTACCTTTCTTTCGATGTTCAAAACTAGGTTTAGCTTTTTCAATTAATCCATGAAGCTATAGACCGATCAGATTATACAGCGTCGAAGGGCTCCGAGAGAGCTTCCTGGCGCCACCTGTCTTGTTCAGTTCGACGGTGGATCCAGTTCACGGCGGCGGCGCGAACTGGTGATCTTCGGGGTGCTGGATCTCTGAATTTACTCAACGAAAAAATCGAAACCGGGTATGGATTTAAAGCTCTGGTTGAGATCTACGAAAAACTCAACTGGAGGGAGGTCTGAATTTGTGTGTAGGAGGCGCAATCGAGGGAGGAAGGAAAGTGTGAATTCCACCGTCGCCTGGACGGTTTATTGAGGAGAGAGAAACTATGTTGACCAATAGGAATTTTTTATATTTATATATTTTAAAATTTTCTAAAATTCCCCTTATCTCATACGAACTCCAATCCAAACCCAATGACATTCGTCCCTAGCTAAAAAACCCCATTCCGAACACAATGGGATATGTTTCGTAGGCCCATTCGACTGTTTCAGCCAGTTTTTCTTCAAATTAAAATATAAAACATTTAATATTTGATTTGAACGTACATTTCAATTTGCCGGGGCCACATACTGATTCTAAAAATTCCCAAAAAATTAATCTTGCTATTTTTGACGATACGGTCCAACAAAACTAGTTTCGTCGAATTCTGAGACCGTTTGAAAAATGGCCCTTTTATGGTTGATCCAATTTAATAAAAATCGACCAAACACATTTATCTTTGCTACGCTCACATACTAGCTTCAAAAATTATGAAATTTGAAACCTAGTAATAATTTGACATCCCGGATCCAACAAAAGTGGTTTCGTCGAATTCTGAGGTCGTTTGCAAAATGGCCATTTTCACGAGCTATATAAACTCTATAGCGACCTTTCTGAAAATTCATTTGGCCATATCTTTTGATTCCCGCTATGAAACTTTGATTTTTTAGATTCGTTGGAAAGATATTCACTAACAGATTTAAATATTTTTGGTTTCACTAATATCTGATTTATTTTGCACCCGGTACAGTCATTCAAAGTTTGAATTCAATTTTTGAAACTGCCGCGCCATTTCAGGCCTTGTTTATAATTAGAATTAATTATATTTATTTTCAAACGTCGATTCAAACTCACTTTTCGTCATTATTATTTAAAATATTTATTTTAAATATCCAAAATCCACTAAAATAGCCAATTTAAAATTTTTAAATTGGTTCAGATTTTATGGGTTGTTACAATCTCCCCCACTTAAAACTTTTCGTCCCCGAAAAGGAACAAAGTCGAAAGTGGATTCATTAACCAACTCTACTTTCAATCTGGCTTCCATCCTCCAACTTTTCAGTTTCTAAGAATTTTCAAATTCTTGAAAAAATTGGCTAACACCCTAAATTTTCGAAAAAATTCGCCATAACCTCCTTTGTACGGGGGACTTCGGGATATTTCAAATAGCCTCCCATGGCCCTCACCAATCCAAAAGAAAAGGGAAAAGCCAAGCGGCTCATAAAATCATCAAATCCCAAGAAATACAATAAACGTGTACCTATTTGTCGGGCAAACAATTTTATTCCTCTGCTTAGCTGTTTATCCATAACCAGTTCACACATATATAATGCACATGAATATATTTCTATCTATTTCCAATTCAGTTCAATATTTGTTCAATTTGGCTAAACGGTTCAAAACTCTAATTAAACAACCAAAAATCAAACAACACAACCAGCAATCAATTTGTTTGTTAACTTTCAAAAATATATTAATTAATTCACATACTCTTATAAAATCATTCAGACTATATGATTAAAAAAAATTCATCCATGAAAAGAAAACAACGACAAAGTAGAGAACATAATGGAAATTTCAAAATATGGTAAATGTACCTTGCACCGGAGTCAATCAGAGATATCCACCTTGCACTTAGGATAGGCTTTCTTAATGCTTTCCTCAGTTTCCCAAGTACAATCTCGTGGATCTCCAATCCATTGCACTTTGACTAAGTGAACCTTCTTATTCCTCAGTTCTTTGGTTTCTTTGCCAATAATCTTTAGCGGCTCTCTTTTAATATCCAATTCTGGAGTAATTTCTATATCCCACTGTGCTGCTTCTTCCACGATCAAGTCTGGATCATGAACATGCTTTCGAAGTTGAGATACGTGAAATACATCATGCACTCCAGGAAACCAATTGGGCAATTGAACTCTATAAGCGAGAGTTCCAATCCGTTTAAGTATAGGGAATGGACCTATAAATCTGGGCGCCAACTTCCCAGTTTTGCCAAATCGAATCACTCCTCTTATCGGAGAAACCCTCAGATACACATAATCACGAACATAAAAAGCCAAATCTCTTCTTCTCGAATCAGCATAGCACTTCTGTCGGCTTTGAGCGGCGAGTAATCGTTTCTTAACGAAATCGACTTTGTCTGCAGTTTCACGGATCATATCAGGTCCCAATACAAGTCTATTACCAGGTTCTACCCAACAAGCAGGAGATCGGCACGGTCTACCATACAATGCTTCGAATGGTGACATTGTCAGGCTCGCTTGGTAGCTGTTGTTGTATGAGAACTCAGCCAAATGCAAATGGTCTTCCCATGATCCACCAAAATCAAGAACACAAGCCCGCAATAAATCTTCTAGAATACGATTCACCCTCTCAGTTTGACCATCTGTCTGAGGATGATAAGCGATGCTTAGATTCAGTTTTGTCCCCAGTTCTACTTGAAATGCCTCCCAGAATTTGCTAGTAAATATTGGATCTCTATCACTAACTATATTGATCGGCACTCCATGTAGCCTAACAATTTCCTTGAAATATATCTGCGCCAGACTCTGAGCAGGTCTATTGGATATGATAGGTATAAAATGGGCGGTCTTCGTGAAGCGATCTACGATCACCCAAATACTGTCATTTCCTTTCCTGGTTCTGGGCAGACCATCTATGAAGTCCATGGAAATATGTTCCCATTTCCAACCTAGAACGTCCAGCGGTTGCAACAATCCAGCAAGTTTCTGTTGGTCGCTTTTAACTAGTTGGCAAGTTGGACACCTGCTAACATATATAGAAACGTCCCTTTTCATAGCCTTCCACCAGAATGTTCGCTTGAGATCGTTATACATTTTGCCCACACCTGGATGGATACTCAGCTTGGACTTGTGACATTCGCCTAACACTTCTCTTTCGAGCTCGGGGATGTCGGGAACACAAATCCTTCCTCCCAATCTCAGGATTCCATCGTTATCTATTTGAAAACCCGAGGTTTGCCTTTCTGAATCCTTCTGATCATATCCTTAATAAAATTATCATCCTTCTAAAGAATAGATATTTTGTCAATCAAGGAAGTCGTAATAATAAAACTGGCGATTATTGCATTCTTTCGACTCAGCGCATCTGCCACAACATTGGCTTTCCTTGGAGTGTACAAAATCTCAAAATCGTATGCTGTAAGAAATTCTAGCCAACTTTGCTGCCTCAGATTCAAGTCTTTCTGGGTGAACATATACTTTAGCGACTGATGATCTGTAAATAGTTCAAACTTCTCACCCAAAAGATAATGTCTCCAGATTTTCAAAGCAAATACAATGGCTAACAACTCAAGATCATGAGTAATGTAATTTTTCTCATGCGGTTTCAGTTGACGGCTAGCATAAGCAACCACTTGACCTCTTTGCATTAATACTGCACCAAGGCCTTCTCTAGAGGCATCTGTCCGGACTTTCAAGTATTGATTACCATCGATAATCGTTAACACTGGAGCAGTTGTTAATCTTAATTTTAGCTTCTAAAAAGCCTCCTCACATTCGGGAGTCCACTTGAATTTTGCATGCTTCTTAGTAAGCTTTGTTAAGGAACTAGATATCTTCGAAAAATCTTTAACGAATTTCCGATAATAACTAGCCAATCCAAGAAAACTTCGAACTTCTGTCGGAGTACTAGGCTGCTTCCAATCTTGAATAGAGGTGATCTTACCTGGATCTACAGCAATTCCTTCTTTTGATACAACAAGGCCCAGAAACTTGACTTCTTCTTGCCAGAATATAGATTTGGAAAGTTTGGCCTTCAAGATATTCTTTCGCAGAATTTCTAACACTTGTTCCAAATGTTTCGCGTGCTCGCTCTATGACTTGGAGAAGATTAATATGTCATCGATGAAAACCAAAACAAATTTATTCATGACTTCTCCGAATACTCGGTTCATCAAATCGACAAAATACGCTGGAGCGTTACATAAGCCGAACGGCATTACTAAACACTCATAGAACAAATAGGGACCTCTGAATGCTGTCATAGGAACACACTCTTCGGCAATACGAAGCTGATGGAAGCCTGTAGCTAGGTCCATCCTTGAAAATACTTGTGCTCCATTCAGACGATCCAATAAATCATCGATTCGCGGCAATGGATATTTATTCTTTAATGTCTGCTTATTCAAATCACGATAATCCACACATAGTCGAAGAGTACCTTCTGACTTTGGGACAAACACCACTGTTGCTCCCCAATCAGAGAAACTAGGCCTGATCAGACCATTCCATACTAGTTGTCGAGTTTGATTATCTAATTCTTCTTTCTCCTTTAGAGTCATTCTCCGAATAGCGTGCACTACTGGTCTTGCATTCGGAATTAAAGCGATCTTGAAATCAATTTCTCTCTTCGGAGGTAAACTAACAACTTATTCGAACACATCTGCATAATTCTTTATGACAGGAATATCTTTTATGAGGTCCAGAATATTCTCTATGACTACAGGGATATTTTCTATTTGAGCAGGAGAAACATCTAGAGCTGACCAAAAGTCTTTTCTATCTGAATTCAGGCCTTCACATGGTATGGTGATATAATTCCCTAATTGGGCCTTTACCTTAACAACTCTCTCAGCACACTTAACCTCTGCTTCGTATTTGGTTAACCAATCCAATCCCAAAATAAGATCAAATTCGGTAAAATTCATGACGATAGAGATGATAGGGAACTTATAACAGGAAAAAGATATAGGCACCGCACAAATCCAGCTAAGATCGAGAGAACCCCGAACCGGATTATGGACAGTGATGGGTTCTTTGAGATTTTTCAATTTCAAATCCAACTTCTTAACTGCATTCTTTGCAATAAAGCATCGTGACGCGCCTGTATCAAACATTACTTTAACTGGAATGTTTTTGACAGTAAACATGCCCTCCAAAACATCAGACCTTTCCTGACCAGATGAAGATGCAGACACTTCCGCCACTTCATTTACATGTACTGCTTCAGATTCCTTTGATAGCTGGCACTTCCTTGCAATATGACCTGCTTGGTGACACTTATGGCATCTCCTCCCACTATGAGATTTCTTTTGTTTCTTTAAAGCTCTGCAATTTATCGACAAATGTCCCTGCTTATTGCAGTTATTGCACACGACAATCGTTATTGGTTCTTTTTCAGATTTAACCCTTTTCCTCTTGGCTTTGAGCTTCTTACTAACCTCATGACTATCAGTCTCTGACTCCCCTTTGATACTAGAACTGACTTCCTCTTCGAAGCGCAACATACCCTTCTTGTCGAGATCCTCATACTGGTAAGCCATGTATATCATTTCTAAAAAAAGGAAGCTTCACATGCTCCATTACATTACTTTGGTACTTTCTTTGAAGCCCGTTAATAAATCTCAAATTCTTCCTCTTCGGATTTTGAATTAGATGAGGGGAAAAGTGAGAAAGTTCGTTGAATTTCTTATGATATTCTGGGATATTCATATCTCCTTATATCACGTAACTAAATTCATCACATAGCCACTCAGTTGCTTCAGGAGGAATAAATCTTTCACTGAAAACCTCTTTGAATCTATCCCAGGTGATATCACCTTCTGGATTATCCTTAATAATCGAATCCCACCAGAACAAAGCTTCTTCTTTGAGTGCCCAAGATGCTAGTAATCTTTTCTGGTCTCTTAACTTTAAACTTTCAAAGAGCAGAACGAATCCAAGCTTGTGTTTCCATAATGGATTCTTTGCCCAGGAATGGTGATCCACCCAGATTTCGATACCTCTTTACTAGAGCCTCAATATTTGGTTCGGTATTCCTTCTTTTGTTTCTAACACTCATTTTCTAGTACTTATGCAAATAGCAGATCAAGTGTCAGGTCAACAGAAAAGATATTATAAAGCATAGAAACATATACTTGAATGTAAATGTGTCTATCGAGGTGTTATTTCATTCTGCTATACTCATACTAGGATATTACTGATCTTATCTGTAATGAGTTAATCGTCCTAGAACACTACTGGTTCTATTTCTGACGAGTTCGTTAATAGGTTATATTCCATAACTAAGCTTAACCAAAGCTCTGATACCACGTTGTGACGTGATCGTGAAATCCTGTAGGCTTTGCAACCATCCCTTCATCCTCCAGTACAGCAGGTAAAACCCACCGTGGCTCACAATGGTCCCCCAGTCACTTGTTTTACGACGACCCTCTCGAGCCTCCCGGCCACTGCCTAACCAACCCTCAACAGGGACATGTAGGGGTAAGAGTCTCCCGTTCACCACCAAACCGCGAAGCGAGAACCCCCTATCATGCGTACCCAGCACACACAGGACCAGCAACAAGGACTGGTATGAGAAATCTACTTAACTGCTTAAACAACATCAAGAAGGCAAATCATAGGACCACGCCACTTTCGCGGAATGGGTTTACTCCAGTGATTTCCAATACATTAAACTAAGTAAATTCTTTAATCATCGCAATGCTTTTTATAAAAATGAGGCCGATATAAGACTCAAGTCCCATCACACAATGCAACGCAAACCGGAGGATAGAGTTTTACCTTATATCGACCAAGATATGCTTAATACGTGTAAAGTAAAATCACTTAAAATGTAAATTTTTTCGTTTAATTCTTAATCAGACTCCAACTGTAAATTAGTAAGAGGACGATTCCCTAAGTATTAACCCCGAAGGTCGAAACCAACATCAGACCAATACCCAGGAAACCACCCATCTTAGCTCGTTTCCAGTTAGTTTCTAATTTTATATACAATCATAAATATCAATCGTAGATGACATGAGCGTCCCATGCCACTATGTCGCCAAATATAGGTTTACAATCAAAACCACACGATGTCGTATTTGGAAATTGGATTTCCGTCATGAACCAAGGCGAAAGATAGTCCTTACCGAATTCGAGACTCTCTAGCCCGAGCCTCAGGGCAAGTACTCAGTAAAACCCTTGGATCGTCAGGGCCGGTCCACCGATGTGGATTAAAATACCTGAACACTGCGTTTCCCCACCCTTTGGGGCGTAAATGAGCCAAATGACTCTATCGGCTTCACATAATCACCGATATATCCGAGGCGCCTCTCAACAGCAACAACCACACGTGTGAAAATAATATAAATGTCAGCCAGTTTAAGAACTGACACCACCTCTAGCTAGAAGGAAACGCATGCCCCCCCTGATGTCCTCTCCCGTTTCTGGTTCATACCGAGGTGTGAGTCTCGTGAATCAATGTTATACACAAAGCTATGCCACACAAGATGTGCTTTGATCATCAACCACAAGACTTTGCTTTTCAACAGAAGCCTCGATCATCTGCCACTTAGGCATGCCACACAGGCAGTTCACTCCATGCGACTGATTTCTATCGATATATAACCTCTGAGCTCGTACGTCTCAGAGAAGGGCGTTAAGCAAGAGAATAAATCCTCCGCCGCCAAACAGATATATATTTAATAGAGATCAATCAACACAGAACAAAATCCAATGTCAGACACATAGTCCATTTACAAGTTCGTTCTGGGTCTGAACAAAGCCGGAGGCACTATATACCTCGCATATCCATCGATCTCCAAGCACGTCTGGACGATCACCACTTATTATCTATATTTCGGGATGCCTCCCAATCAAGACATCAGTTATCATCCAACCGAGGTGAAAATCTCCGGTCTTCAACCACCGTCTTCATCATCGACTTCACACCGCTGATCAATTATTTGAAATGAGATTTAACTCGGCCTTTTCAAATAATTCACGTATATTTAGAATTTAAATCGATTCATTTCAATGGTTAAATTATTCGACATCAATAATTCTGTTACTCAATGTAATTTTCACACCAAACACATTCAACCATCAAATATCTAATAAACCGGGTAAATTCGGTTTATTTTCCATTCCATATCGTTTATAATATTTTATAACGATTTATCACTATTTTTATTTATTTAAAAATTGCCAATTTAATCAAACGACGCTTCAGGCCATAACGCGGTCGTGGCGCTGTTTTTCTTCAGATTTGATTTACACATATCTGAAAATCTAACCGTTGGATCCTTACAAATTTTATGTTATTAGGAAGATCTTTTCAAAACGAATCCAACGGTCGGATCTCCCGCACCAATCGTTTGAAGTTTCGATTTCAAAATACAAACTGCAGTGTCGTTATTCGATTTAATTCAATTATATATATATATATATAATCGATTCTGGCGTTGTTTTTCTTCAGATTTAAATTAAACATTCCAGACAATCCAACCGTTGGATCTTCACAAAGTGGGTGTCGTTGGAAAGATATTTCCAAGGCGAACCCAACGGTTGCGGTTTCGGGGAAATCCGATGGTCGGATATCCCACACTAATCGTTTGAAATCACGGTTTCAAAACACGAACTACAGCTTCGTTATTCGATTTCTTTTATTTATATATATATATATAAAAATATAATTCATTCTTTGATTTCAAAACCATATTCACTTCATATCTTCGATAAAAATGATATTTTTATCCTACTGATATTTATTTCAACACATCACCATTTATAACACTTCGTATTCACAATAAAAATGCAGATTTTATTGTTAATCTATATATTCAACACATGAATGTTTTCGACTTCACACATACGATAAAAATTTGATTTTTATCGTTCTAGCCCTATATTCAACACATGAATATTTTCTATAGTTGGTATATATAATAAAAATGTGATTTTTGTTGTAAAACAATTTATTTCAAGACACGATTATTTTATATAGTTTATATATATCATAAAAATGTGATTTTTAATGTAAAACAATTTATTTCAAAACACGATTATTTTATATAGTTTATAGATAAGGTAAAAATGTTATTTTTGGTGTTGAAACAATTTATTTAAAACACTAGTATTTTATATAATTTATATATATGATAAAAATGTTATTTTTATTTATTCTATACACGTACTCCATTCAACACATGAATTTATATCAACACATGAATTTCTATTCAACACATGAATTTTATTTCAACATTCAACACATGAATTTCATTTCAACATTCAACACATGAATTTTATTTCAACATTCAACACATGAATTTCTATTCAACACATGAATTTTATTTCACCATTCAACACATGAATTTTATTTCGTCATTCGAATTTAAATCAAACACAGAAATATTTCAGAAAATTTCGGCAGCATAACGGCAGGGTAGTTAAAACCGGGGCCGTCCCTAGTACGGCTCTTCGCTCTACCTTAAAGCCTCACAGCTTTTGACAATGGGGATTTTCAATATCTAGTTCGTACGCAGACGAATTTTCCCATATACTAATCCTTTTGGGATTTCAATCACAATCAATCATTTCAAATCAACCATTCATGACATTCACCAAATTTTCACATCAACCAATAATCCAAACAATATCCCAACCAATATATATCGTCCATGGTCTGTGGACGAGGGGAGTATCTATATATATATATATGTGTGTGTGTGTGTGTGTATAACTATATTTCGATTTCATTTCAATATCATTTCAATTTATTTCAACGCACATATCATTTTTACAATGCATATATAACTTATACATCGAACATACAACTTATACAACGCTTATACATGTGGTGTACAACGCTTATATAACTCATACTTCGACTATATAATTTATACATCGTTGTTTTCCATATCGTTTATAATTCAGAAATCTCACATTGGGTTCCACTCCACCAAAAATAGCAGAAGGCTCAGAAAAATATGCGGTCTCTTCTAGAATGTAGAAGACGTCCTCACGAGTCCACTATATCTTGTTTCACTGAATTTCGTCAACAAACGAAAAAGATATGATTTTTACAGTGAAATCAAAAATCATAGCGCTTTAAAGTGCTATAGAATAGTTTAAATTATAATCAGCCGTTACCTTTCTTTCGACGATCTACACTAGGTTTAGCTTTTTCGATTAATCCATGAAGCTATAGCCCGATCAGATTATACAGCGTCGAAGGGCTCCGAGAGAGCTTCCTGGCACCACCTGTCTTGTTCAGTTCGACGGTGGATCCAGCTCACGGCGGCGGCGCGAACTGGTGATCTTCGGGGCGCTGGATCTCTGAATTTACTCAACAAAAAAATCGAAACCGGGTATGGATTTAAAGCTCTGGTTGAGATCTACGAAAAACTCAACTGGAGGGAGGTCTGAATTTGTGTGTAGGAGGCGCAATCGAGGGAGGAAGGAAAGAGTGAATTCCGCCGTCGCCTGGAGGGTTTATCGGGGAGAGAGAAATTATACTGAACAATAGGATTTTTTTATATTTATATATTTAAAAAATTTCTAAAATACCCCTTATCTCATACGAACTCCAATCCAAACCCAACGACTGTCATCCCTAGCTAAATACCCCCATTTCGAACACAATGGGATATGTTTCATAGGCCTATTCGACTGTTTCAGCCAGTTTTTCTTCAAATTAAAATATAAAACATTCAATATTTGATTTGAACGTACATTTCAATTTGCTGGGGCCACATACTGATTCTAAAAATCCCCGGAAAATAAATCTAGCTATGTTTTGACGATACGGTCCCAACAAAACTAGTTTCGTCGAATTCTGAGACCGTTTGAAAAATGGCCTTTTTCTGGTTGATCCAATTTAATAAAAATCGACCAAACACATTTTCCTTTGCCACGCTCACATACTAGCTTCAAAAATTATGAAATTTGAAACCTAGCAATAAGTTGACATCCCGGATCCAATAAAAGTGGTTTCGTCGAATTCTAAGGTCGTTTGCAAAATGGCCATTTTCATGGGCTATATAAACTCTATAGCGACCTTTTTGAAAATTCATTTGGCCATAACTTTTGATTCCCGCTATGAAACTTCGATTTTTCAGATTCGTTAGAAAGATGTTCACTAACAGATTTAAATATTTTTGGTTTCACTAATATTTGATTTATTTTGCACCCGGTACAGTCATTCAAAGTTTGAATTCAAATTTTGAAACTAACGCGCCATTTCAGGCCTTGTTTATAATTAGAATTAATTATATTTATTTTCAAACGTCGATTCAAACTCATTTTTCATCGTTATTATTTAAAATATTTATTTTAAACATCTAAAATCCACTAAAATAGCCAATTTAAATTTATTAAATTGGTTTAGATTTTACGGGTTGTTACAAATAACTTGAATTTAAAATCAATCATGAACTAATAACTCACTATTATTTTTATTTTAATAGAAATCAAATTACTTAAAACCACGATTAACCGTGAGTGAGATGACTCTCCTTTAAACAGCCGACGGAAGGCGCGAGCAATGAATTTGGGTGCTGGAATTTTATTGGAAAGGTAGCGAGGCTTTTCGATTGCAGGTTGCGGTTTCCACTCTTCGGCATAATGGTAGCTTACGGTGGTCGATGGTGGAGCTCTAGGATCGAAAGAAGGCACGCTCGCCGGTGCGGAGGTGAGCAAGGCAAGCGAACACGAATTGTGAGGCCGCCATTAATTTGGGAATAAGAAAATTATTGGAAAGAGTGGGTTTCAATTTTATAAAAAAGGGAAGACTTTTAATTTTGCTGGAGGAAATATAACGAAGAGGACCTTTGATTTGGGAAGGAATAAATTGTCGATGGCCATTAAAAAGATTAGAAGGGGACAATTTTTATGCTGATACTGGAATGGGAGACAGAGTCATATTTTTATAGAGAAAAATTCTAAGGGATAAGAACGAGGTAAAGTCATAGATCTTAGGATAGGGTAACGTATCAGAAATAGGTCGGCATATAAATTTACTAAGGTAGGTGACATCTGTTAAATTAAATATTAACTTCTCCTGCAAATTTCCACATAACGTTCTAAATTCGTACCACCAGCCTGATCTCCAAATACGATAAAAATTATACGTACTTCTTCGTTTTCGCGTTATGGACTCATTAAAATTAATCTGGTTGTAATCCGACTCCCTTTGCATAAAACATTATTTTAATTTTTAACTTATTTGTCGATTCACCAATTTTATTCTGTTTGTTCACTCAATAAATCTGTTCGACTCCAAATTTAAAACGTTAAGTTTTCAATTCTTCCACATATATGAATATACCATATCCAGGCCAATTTCCGATGTATTTCAACAAGTAAAAATTCAATTTTTTTACGCTAATAACGTATATTTTAGATTCAACCATTAATATTTTTCCATCGGATTCCAATCCGATTTCGATGCAAATATTTAAAAATAATGATTTCCAACCCACCATTTAACATTGAATTCAATCCATGCACAAAACAATATTTTTTATTTTTAATTTCTAACCTTAGTATCAATATAAAAATTGATTATAAATAACCAAATCTCTAATTAACTCCTTATTTTAGCTGACGAAATTTTTGGGACATTATAATCTTCCCCCCTTTAAAACATTTCATCCTCGAAAAGGAGAGATCGTTAGAGTTATCGATGTACTTCAAATTTTATATTTGTGTGAAATTTTTACATAATTAATCTAAATATCGATACTTACGTCATCGATCCTATTTGTGTATCCATCTTATTAATCAACTCAGAAAATCAAATTTCTTCTCAAAACCAATCTTTTTTTTTTTCAAATTTCAATTTCTGTATAAGTTTGATTGCATTTCAAATTATTCCCACTTCATTATAAACATCATCTGCCAAGGTTACTTATCCATCGTTGTAATTGTAATGGATCTATGCTTAGCAACCCTCAACCCAATCTTCTTACATTCAATCGATTTAACATTTCCAAACACTTATTGAAGAATGTAAATAACATCTCCTCTTTAAGTTACAATTTGTCGATTTGAAAATTTTCAAAATTCGAAATCTTCTATACAAAATTTGTGCGAAAAATATGGGTATTGTTATTCCAAAGCTACGGATTTGAAAATTTTATGTAATTCTCTTTCTTAACTGTGTTAGTTGATTTGAAAATATCTAATAACTCGAAGTTTGACAAGTCAACTGTCGTTCTCACACACTTAGGCATACACTGGCCAGGCACATGACTAAATTCTCCAAGTACTAAATATCCTTGTTTCAACTCCCAGTGAAAATATTTCAAAAATTCTCTTTAAAAATAGATACGGAAAGTACCAATGTGATATTGATACGTTGATTGTTCATGAATCGCAGATACACAATGGTTTCATCTGGATCCCCCAGAAAACATCTGTATCCGTAGGAATTCACTTCCCTGTGAATTTCGTCATGGACAGATCAATGGAAGATATTTAAGAATCAAAAGAAGGAGAGGTCACTGAGCGTTGACTGCTCTATCTCAGAGTCATAAAACAATCTTGGAACTATGAAGATACTTCAAGTTATGAGGACAAATCAAGTCATAAAGACAAATTAGGTCACGAAGACCAATCAAGTCATGAAGACACAGTGCTGCATCAAACAGGTGCCTCACCATCACTAAGATATTCCACACATTGCATGGCTTCATTCTACCTTTAGTAACACTAGTGGTTACATCTCTTTCACTTGTAGATATGCCATTGGGATCGTAGGTACACAATGGTTACACCTGATTCTCTCTGGAAACATCCATACCCGTAAGCTTTCACAGCTCTGCGGATTAAGCCCTTATCACGATTGTAGATCGCAGCAGACACAATGGTTACGCTTGGTTTCCCCAAGAAACATTCGTCCGCCGTAGGCCATCTACAGCCCTGCGAATTACGCTACACGGTCGTGTTATTTTAGACAACTCGAGTTTTATGTCAGAACAACCTACTACCACCAGTAGCACAACCCACTAAGCTCAAAATTTAGAGAAGAAGGAAGGTACTTTCCTTATCTTGACATGAAAATATTTATCTTGACTTGAAAACATTTATTTCATACTTCTCATAAATCATACATAAAATTTTCCTTTCAAATCATATTTTCAAGCATCTCATTCTTATATAAATTCTGTTATATAAGATTTTATCATAAATCGATTACCGTCCAATTCAATAGTTTTCGAATTCACTAAATTCTTATATATTTTCCCATATAGGTTTCAGAACTCCTATATTTAAATATTAAAATCTAATATCCTCGAACTTCGGTTCAAAATTCAAAATTTGAGTTTTGTTCTTTTAACCAATTCAGATATTCGATATCCTTTCAAACTCATCCATATAAATCCATTGGTTATAAATCAAATTTCTTCCCAATTTCCAATTATTAAGTCCATTAGTTAATTTCAATCTTGCCGATTTAAAATTTTCCATTCTAATCTAATAGGTTTGATACATCCTTATATTGTTAAATTCCTATCCAAAATTCCTTGCTTTTCCTTTCAGTCTTTCAAAATTTTCATTTCTATGGGAATTTATTCATTTCTGTTTACGATATTTTACTCATTTCCCACTTATTTGAATTTGATTCTCAATTTAAATTTCAAAACTTACTGAATTATGCCCTAACCAGCAATTCACCTTCTAATTCAATTATTCGGATTTAACGAACTTAATCCTTTTCCTCAATACATCCCTTAGATGTATAATCTCATTATCCCAATATATCAGGTTACCATTCAACCAATCTCGATAATCAATTCAAGGATTTTATTTTAAATATTCAGATATATATATATATCTGTGTGTGTCCCGAAATCAAGTTGCTTGTCAAAACATATTTCAAAATGAATTTATTTTATCAAAACAACCTAGCCGTGGGACTAACAAGTGATTTTCTTCTATTTGCTACTTCTATTCCAAAATACGTATACATACTATAAATTCTCAAATTATTTGAAATCAATTTTCAAAATTTTCCGGAATCAAATTCTTAAATCTCGTCAACCGACCTCCTTAATTGTAATCAAATTGATATGCAATTTATTTCATTTTTGGGTTCATTTCAAATACGCACTTTATTTTCTTCAATGGTTTCCTTAATTATAACCAATTCAAAAGGTTATTTTATTCCATTATTTAAATTAATTAGGAATATACTCCATTTTGTCTCATTTAACGGTTTCTCATTCTCAAATCCATTCACGTATACACTTATTACTTCATTTCGATGGAACTCGCAAACGAGAATATTTTCTTAGTTTCCTTTTTCAAAGAAAATTTATTCATTCAACAATTTCCCTTTATAATCATTGGTGATTTTTTGATCGATAATCCACATACTCCCATGACCGACTTCACGGTATTCACCATTCTTATTCATCGAAATTCCCAAAATTTTACGATCTTCAACCAATCTACTCATACCATCATCTTTCCCTCAATCCTCTTCTTATTATTTTCGCCATATGTAACACCCCGAATTTTAGTTAACACTAAAATTCACTAATTACAGGATAAATAATCTCAGACGTGGGAATTGGGGGTAACGGGCTGCGTTATTGCGTTCGTCTCGGAAAAATACGCGAAATAGAGTCCGAGTTTTCAAGAATCGGAGTCCGTATGGCCCGGTTATGGCCCAAAGAAGTTTGCAGAAAATTTAGAGCTAAAAACAGATTTAGAAACTTAAATTCAGATTTTAAATTAGAACCAGCGGGGCCAGGCGGGAAGATTCCCGCCCTAAGCATGTCGACAGGGCTGTCGACAGGCCTGTCGACAGGGGTGTCGACTTGCCTGTCGACTTGCCTGTCGACACGGCGTGTCGAACCAGGGTGCTTGGGTGCACCAGATCTGGTTTTATGGCTAGGGCTGGGCTTGGTTCTAGAGATTTCCTAAATCTAACGGACCTAATCTAATCTAGGGTTAATCTAAGGGCCTAAAACACTCTCCTAATCTATAAATACACCCTAAACCTACCTTAATCCATACTAAAAATAGAAATGATGGCCTCATGCTGCCAAATTAAATCTTAGAAGGAGCCTCCACTTGTTTATGAAGGAAGTTGCAAGCTAATCACTCTCTAATCAATCTCTAATCATCACCATCTTCATAGTTAGCAACTAATTTCCCTTCATAAGTTTGCTAATCTTGGTTTTGGTGAGTTTCTATCACTTTAACATCAATTGTTAAAGTAAGTAGATTGGGTGTAATGAGACTTATGGTCTTAAATGCGGATTAGTGAGTTTGAATCATTTAGAATGATATGCTACTCTATGTTTTTCTATGTTTATGCATGTTTGGCAAATGGGTTTATGCATGTTTAATATGTGGGTTTATGCATATTTAACAAGTGGATTTATGCATGTTTAACAAAGTGAGTTATGCAAATTCATATGCAAGTTGTGTATGTGCTTAAATGCAAGTTTAATGTGATATGCATGCTTATGCAAGTATATGAATGCTTATGCAAGTTGTGTATATGCTTAAATGCAAGTTTAATGTGATATGCATGCTTATGCAAGTATATGAATGCTTATGCAAGTTATGTATATGCTTAAATGCAAGTTTAATGTGATACGCAAGTTATGCATGCTTATGCAAGTATGTGAATGCTTATGCAAGTTATGTGTATGCTTAAATGCATGATTAACATGTTATGCAAGTTATGAGAATGCTTATATGCAAGTTCAACATGTTATGCAAGATATGTGTATGATAATATGCAAGTTTGGGTTAAATGTAGTTGGGTTAATATATGCTCATATATGCAAGTTGACATTCTCTTAACCCATGACAAAGTTATATGCTAAACCCATGATATTTGTGATGGATCTTCCCCTTTATTATGTCATGAAATGAGAACGATTTACGTGGGGAACGATGGGGTTGGTAAATATGTTAATAAATGTATGATTGGGTATGATTAAGCATACCATAAAAATAAATTACCATAAGTGGGAATTTACCTATTGAGTTAGGTCTACCCCATGGGAATTTACCTATTGAGTTAGGTCTACCCATGTTATGGAAAACTTGATATTAATTAGGGATAATTAATATGGGGGAGATTAATTAGGTGTAATTAATCGACTAAGACACGAGGTTGGACTCATTTGTAGTGTAAAACTGCCCGGACCCGACCGGCTTAACCAGTTGCTACAAATGTCAGCCCAATGTGAGAGGTCTTAGCCATAAATTAAATACGTGATTAAAGTAAAGACACGAGGTTAGGCTCTGTTATGACGTAAGACTGCCCGGACTCTACCGGCTTAACCAGGCGGTCATAACAGCCAGTCTAATGTGGGAGGCCTTTATGGGGGATCACGGTCTTAATTAATTAAGAAACACTTAACCATATTAGCATGTAGTGGGACATGAGGGGTTAAGTGGGTGCCTTGGGTGGCATGTGGAAATTTAATGGTTGCCTTGGGTGGCATGTGGAATCTAGTTGTAACACCCCGAAAATTCTATAACTGTGAAATGCATGAATTAAAGTATAATTAATTTGAAATCAAAGAACTAAGGGAAACAGGATACGCCATTGCGTTCGTCTCGGAAAAATACGCGAAATAGAGTCCGAGTTTTCGAAAAACGGAGTCCGTATGAAGAAGATATGGCCTTCGGAAGTTTTTGAATTAAATTTAAAATTCAAACAGAATTAAATAATTAAATATTCCGAAGTGGGGCCCATTGGGCCAGGGTGGAAGAACACCCGCCTGGGCCACCCAGGTCGACTGGGCTGTCGACCTGGGCTACCCATGTCGACAGGGCTGTCGACAGCCCTGTCGACAGGGGTATCGACCTGGTCGAGCCCAGTCAACCTGGCTGGCCAGGTCGGTGTGTGGTCGAATTTCTGTGGTCTGCTTTGTCATTAGGGCTAGGTGGCGGGTTTTTATTGGTCTCTCTTCCTAATGGATGGCTACGATCTAACCTAGCAACATCAATGGTCCTAATCAATTCCTAACCTCTATATAAACAACCCTAGACTAAACCCTAATCTATTCATTCAAAATAAGATTATAGCCGCCATGTTGCTGAGGAACGACAAAGAGTAGCCGCCGACTAGAGAGAGAGTTAGGAAGAAAGTTCTAAAGCCTAAAGCAATTCAAGCAACCTAAAGCCAATCAATTCAACAAAGGAATCATATCTCTTAATTAGAGAATTCGCCGCAACCATTGTAAGTAGAGTATTACTTTGGTATAAATAAACAACTGTGTTGATGTGTATGCTTGAATTGTGGCAATGGAAGTAATTTATATTTGTGCAAAATTATGTTATTCATTATAAAGAACTACATGCGGTAGTTCTATGCAAATATACGTTTGGAATATTGCGCAAATTATGTAATCTATGTTGAAGCTACATGTATGTGTTTGAGTGAAATTTATGCAAGTTTGGGGCTTTGTTATTATGTCGTCATGATGTATATTTTGTGCATAAATCATTTTGCAAGTAATTGAAACAAGTTTGGTTGTTCTAGTTCATATGAAACTATGTTGGAATTTTGACACCATAATCCATGTATTATGTCATGCTTTTGCAAAACTTATGAATATGGCTAGGCTATGAATGATATTTGGCATAATTGAAATCTATGAATTAAGTCTATCTTGTTTAAAAGAATTATATGATGACATATGTGAGACATGGCTAGGTTAGACTCAAAAATCCCTTTTTGCAAGTTTAAAGCAAACACCATGATTAGGAATATTTATGCATAAGTATATTTATACCATCGTTATGTGATTAGACTTAAACCATGATTAAGTTGAACTATGCTTTTGTGTTAGTAACAAAGTATCCCCTTTGTAAACATGTAGAAACCTTATGAACATGACTTGTTTATGTTTATGCCATGCTTATGTTTGACATTATGCCATGCTTATGCTAGAAGTATTTATGACATGCTTATGTTTGACATTATGCCTAAATAAGAATATAGGTTCATGTTGTAGTTAAACCTATGCAAGTTCACATGCTTTGATTCATGTCACCTATGTCACCACTATGCAAGTACACCAATTTCTATTTTGTATTTCCAACGTCGTATTGCAAGTTCATGCGCTCACCTTCCCCTCTTTGTGTATACGCCATAAGCCTCCCCTTTTCGCATGGCTAAATTGGGCTTTAAAAGGCTAAGCCCAATATATATATAAACGGACGTGTAAAACGGGGGAAAATAACGTTGGGTTAAAAATAAATTAATGAATCAAAATATAAAATAGAAGGGCCCAAATTCAAGTATGGGTTGGGCCCGTGATTGGTGTAACCTTTACACCATTAACTTAATAATGAGCCGCAAATATTTACATATAAATAAAGAAGAATGACAAGATATGTAAATGTAGAACATACGATGTGTTTAACCCGAGGTTGGATTGAGTTGTGATGTAAACCTGCCCGGAACCGCCCGGTTGTCCAGTAGTCACAACAATACCTATCCAATGTGGGAGGTTAAACATGGAGCCCAACAGGGACCCGAGGTTAGACTGAGTTGTGGCGTAAGACTGCCCGGAACCAACCGGCAACAGGCAGCCACAACAATACCTGTCTAATGTGAGAGGTCAGGGCCTTAATAAGACAATTAAGGCTGAGTCAGGATTGTTAGGATTAAGTGGACTAAAAACTTAATCAAAATGGAACATGCTAAACTAAACGGACTGGTGGGTTTAGGTAGGAAACACTTAACCAACTTAGCATGTTGGCTAGAGATAGAAAACCTAGTAACGGGGGACCCTTTTCAGCAGTAACCCTAAAAGGTGTATCAGGATACCCTGAAACTAGGCAGGGTGGGGCACGATTACTGGGCTGATTGTAAGAGGTCAAAGCGACGGCGGTGGTGTAGCAGTGTAGGTTCTAACGGAGTGCGGGCGTGCACACACTCCGGCGCAGAAAAATAAGGCACTGGACACCAGTAGCATACCTGTGCACTCTAAGGTTGTGTCGGGTTGCCACTATGGGACTTGATACACCCCATGGTGGGACCAGCATAGGTAACTACAACATCGGGGGCCGTAAGACACATGTAACTATGCGAGTAGGAGCCGATCATCATAGAATGGATCACATCACCCTGATTATAGGGTGCAAATTGGAAACTAGTATATGGGTTCAGAGATTAACATGGGGTACGATAGTATATTCGACCCTAGATAACTTAACCAAGTTCATAGTGTTTGCCCACTTCCTGTTTTACTTATCATACCCAGTTCTTTATTCATAGACGAAGTAGCACTAGACTTACTCAGGCTTTATGTCTGACTCTATTTTTCTTTCGTCTTCTTTCTTCCGTTTCCCCCCCCCCAGGTCCTCAGGGAGGGAACACAACAGCTTGATCAGCCTCAACGTCCAGCTTGAAGAAGAGAAATGTATTGCTTGGACTTTCCTGTTTTGAACTATGGCTTTGGACAATCCACTATGGGGCTTTTGCAGTTTATCTATGTTTTATTTATGCTTCTTTAAATAATGTACTCAAGACAGATTATGAAAGTGTTATGTTATGTTTTTGGAAAGGATGTTGTTGTAACACGTATTTGACTTTATGAAATAAAAGTCTGTTGTTCTTCCGCTGTTTTACAAATATGTGTTCTTATATCTGTCTTGTATATCTGTGACTTGTACTCATAAACCTCCACCAAAATTAGGGCATTCCCTTTGAGAGTGACCCTAACGGAGGTGGGGTGTTTCACTTGGTATCAGAGCATAGGTTTACCAGATAAGATAAAAAGTTTTGAAAAAAATTATTTTCAAAAAGGAAATTTAAAGAAGCATTTTTAAAAGATAAAAATATTATTTTATTTTAAAAAAAAGGCAAAGTCCACTCCCCAAAGCCATAGGAACTATCTCTTATCCTTCGTTTTGAATCTATCCTTTTTGTTTCAGCATGTCCCAAGAACTTAACTTGCCGGAAGGGGTGCCAATACCTGGTTGGTTTAGACGGTTCTTAGAAGCAAGGGCCACTCAGCCAGGTCCTACCGTTCCTCCTCCCCCAGCTGAAGGAAATCATCCAGCTGCAGCAGCACCTTTTCCTCCACCTCCTCCTCGGGGAAACGCATTCGCTAAGATATGTAAAGATTTTAAAGCCATGGGAGGAAGGGATTTCCATGGAACTGAGTCCTTCGTAACAGCTAGGAATTGGCTGAAAGAAACTGAAGACCTATTCATCATCTTTGAGGTAGAAGATAGACAAAAAGTACAGTTGGCAGTGTGGCTATTGAAGGGCGAGGCTTCCTACTGGTGGGAAGTCACTAATGCTGAAAGACCAGTAGAGACATGGGAGGACTTTAGGGCAAGGTTTGAGACCAAGTTTCTCTCAGATGCGGAAAGAAGTTTGCAGTTGGAAAAGTTCTTATTTCTTAAGCAAGGGGACAAGACAGTCAGAGAGTATGTGAATCAGTTCGATGAGCTGGCTAGGTTTGGGCTTGACCTAGTCAACACCCCGCACAAGAAGGCTCTCCGTTTTGTCAAAGGGTTAAATGAGCCATTACACAGTTTGGCCATGACCCATATACCCATGGGAGCCACGTATGAAAGATTGGTGCAAATGGCATTGCTGAATGAGGAGGATAAGGGCAAGAAGGAGACGAAGGCAGAAAGCTCTCAAGGGAAGAAAGAGGGTTTGCAGCCCAAGAAGACAGACTTTAAGAAGGGCGGGAAAGGCAACAAAGAGAAGAGGAAGTGCAATTTCTGTGGCAAAGTGGGGCACTTAGTAAAGGACTGCCGGAAAAAGAAGGCCAAGGAGAATGGTGGGTGCTTTTCATGCGGTCAGACAGGCCACAGGGCTAAGGACTGCCCAAGGAAACGAGGACAGGGGCAGGGCGCTGGATCCACCCCAGGGGCACAGGTTCATGTGCTAGAAGCGCCACCTCTGCAACAACGAGGTATAAATACTTCTGTAGAAAGTGTAGTTTATCTTTATGATCACCCCGTTCGCACTTTATTTGATTCTGGCGCATCACACTCCTTTATCTCATCTGCTTTAGTAGAATCTCTGCACCTAAAAACTAGTATGGTAGAGGACCCCTTAATTGTTTCAAACCCAATTGGGGGCCCAGCTCATTTGTCTATTATCTGTGTGGGATTGAAAATTTCTATCCTAAGTGTTGAATTTCAATGTAGTGCCTTTGTTTTGGGCTTTTCGGGGTATGGTTTGATTTTGGGTATGGATTGGCTATCCAGTAATGGGGCCATCCTTGATTGTGAGAAAAGGGTTGTTAGGCTCCTAACCCAGCTCGGTAATACTTTGGAAATTTCTTGTAATCCCTCGTATGCGGTTATGCTTAGTTATCTTGAATCGCTAGATGCCTCTGTTGAAAACTTGCAATCAGTTAGAGTGGTCCGGGAATATCCGGATGTCTTCGAAGAGGTGAAGGGCTTGCCTCCGAAGCGTGAAATAGACTTCCGCATATATCTTGTAGATAATGCAAAGCCCGTTGCGTTGCCCGTTAGACATATGGCTCCACGAGAAAGGAAAGAGCTCAGTAAACATATTAAAGAGCTTCTAGAGAAGGGGTTCATTAGGAGGAGCATTTCAGAATGGGGCGCTCCAGTGGTGTTCGCTACAAAGGCGGATGGTTCACTCCGTCTATGTGTTGACTATAGGGAGCTCAACAAGCTAACGAAAAAGAATAGGCACCCTCTCCCTAGAATTGACGATTTATTTGACCAGCTTGTAGGAGCGTCTGTTTTCTCCCAACTCGATTTAGCAACCGGTTTTCATCAGCTAAGGGTGGCTGAAGATAGCATCGATAAAACGGCGTTCAGAACCCCAGACGGCTTCTTTGAATGGCTTGTCATGCCTTTCGGCTTGACAAATGCACCTGCTTACTTCGTGGACCTGATGAGTAGGGTATTTAGAGATTTCCTCAACAAATTCGTAGTGGTCTTCGTAGATGATATCCTTATCTTCTCAAAGAGTGAAGAGGAACATGCTCAGCACTTAAGGGCAATCATGGAAACTTTGCGAGTCCATCAACTAAAAGCCAAATTCTCCAAATGCCACTTTTGGAGAGAAGAGGTGAGGTTCCTTGGGCACATAGTATCCAAACAAGGGTTAGCGGTGGACCCTGCGAAGGTAGTGGCGGTACAGGATTGGAAGACACCAAGGAATGCGACTGAGGTCCGAAGCTTTCTAGGACTAGCGGGTTTCTATCGAAAATTTATAAGGGATTTTGCGAAAATCTCAGCTCCGCTCACGAAATTGACCAAGAAGAATCTAGCGTTTAATTGGGATTTGGATTGCGAATTTGCTTTCCAACGACTAAAAAGGGCTCTTACAACAGCCCCAGTTTTGACGCTGCCAGATGGGAGCAAGATGTTCACTGTTTATACGGATGCATGTGGGACAGGGCTAGGCGCCGTCTTAATGCAAGAAGGAAGGGTAGTAGCTTATGGCGGGAGGCAGTTGAAGGTGCACGAAAAGAACTACCCAACCCACGATCTTGAGTTAGCCGCCATCGTCTTTGCACTCAAGTCTTGGCAACACTATCTCCTAGGTGAGAAGTTCGAACTTTACACTGACCATAAATCGTTGAAATATCTTTTCTCGCAGAAGGATCTTAACTTGAGGCAACAAAGATGGATGGAGTTTCTTGCCTCGTACGATTTCGAAATCTCCTATACTCCGGGCAAAGGCAACGTAGTGGCAGACGCGTTGAGCCGAAAGAAATTGACCCTAAGCCCGTTGTTTGTTGAAAGACAAAGCCTAGAGTTTATAGCCAGCTTCGACTTTAGGCCCTCCTCCGATTTCGTACCAGGCTTGCTAGCATCTCTCGAAGTGCGCCCAACTTTAGTGGATTCAGTAGGGACAGCACAACGCGAAGACCCTCAACTTGTGGAAATAATTGATAGGCTAATTAGGGGTGAGACTTCAAGTCACCTCAACAGATACTCCATCGACGATAAGGGTTTGCTAAGGCGAGACAGAAGACTATGCGTCCCACAGACAAACGATTTAATAAAGAAGGTTCTCGAGGAAGCACATCACTCCAAGATGACGATACACCCAGGCGGGGATAAAATGTACAAAGACATAAAAAGGACTTTCTTCTGGAACGGCATGAAAAAGGACGTGGCAGAATTCGTTTCCAAGTGTATGGTGTGCCAACAGGTTAAAGCGGAACAGAAAAAGCCTGGCGGACTACTACATCCTCTGGAGATCCCGCAGTGGAAGTGGGATAGCATCTCAATGGACTTCATCGATGGGCTGCCTAGGTCTAGGAGAGGCAACACTAGCATTTGGGTAATAGTGGATAGGCTTACTAAAAGCGCCCACTTTTTACCCGTCAAAAGTAAGAGAACTGCCTCATCCCTAGCATCACTGTACCTCAAGGAAATCGTTCGACTCCATGGAATACCATCTAGCATTGTTAGTGACCGAGACCCCATCTTCACCAGCGAGTTTTGGCGGAGTCTGCAAGAAGCAGTAGGAACGCAGTTATGCTTGAGCACAGCCTATCATCCCCAAACCGACGGTCAAACAGAGAGAGTAAATAGAGTTTTGGAAGACCTCTTAAGACTATGCGTCCTCGACTTCGGAGGGACATGGGAAGACCACCTTCCTTTAGTAGAATTCGCCTACAACAACAGCTATCAAGCAACCATCGGAATGGCGCCCTTCGAAGCTTTATATGGAAGACCGTGCCGATCGCCCACTTGTTGGTGGGAGTCCACGGATAAGCTTATACTTGGACCAGACATGATCCGAGAGACTTCAGAGAAAGTAGACTTAATACGAAGAAGGATGAAGACGGCCCAAGACAGACAAAAGTCCTACGCCGACAAGAGGAGGACCGACCTTGAATTCGGAGTTGGAGACAGAGTTTTTCTCAGGGTATCACCGCTAAGAAACGTTGTTCGTTTTGGAACCACAGGAAAGCTAGCGCCAAGATTCGTAGGGCCATTCCCTATTATCGAGAAAATTGGGAAAATGGCTTATAGATTAGAGCTACCCGAGAAGTTGGCTGGAGTCCACAACGTTTTTCACGTTTCACATCTCCGAAAATGTCTGCATGAGTCTGCCGAAGTGGTAGAGCCAAATATCCTCGAAGAGGTCGAAGTGGAACGCGAGGCAACCGTAAGAAGAGTTCCAACCCGCATCTTAGGAACGGAAGTGAAGAGGCTACGCAACCGTGAAGTCAAGCTCGTCAAAGTCCAGTGGAGCGACACCGAGGGAGACGCGACTTGGGAAACTGAAGCTAGAATCCGCACTGCCTACCCTTTTCTGTTCGAGGGTATATCCTTGATCTTTCCTTTTTCCTTAAGTTGCGCTTTTATCTATCTTTTTAGGTATATTTCCTCGACCGTATCTTTTAGGTAGAATCTTTTTGGATGGAAACATGTAGTCGAAACATGTTATGGATGATGGTTGCAAGTGGTTGCAAGTGATTGCTAGTGGTTGCTCGTGGTTGCATATACACACACAATCTAGGTTTTAGATCGGCTCGGTCACTTCATATTGCATATGCATATATGTTTGCTTTCGAATGTGATTGAACTTTAATGTGTTGTCATGTGGATGCTGCATTTGTATTGAATGATTATGCATTCATGTAGAATCAAGAATAGGAAAATTTGCATACATAATGGATTCATGGCACTTACATAATTCGCATTAAGGAGGTCAACTGAATCAGTAGACCGCCTGATTTTGCATTAGATAAGTTCATGTACACACACACTTCGCATATGATCATGAAGCATTAGAAGTCTTTTAAGGACAATGGATGCTCGTGTTTGATGGATGAGTAGATGGATGATTGGATGTTAGGATATACATTCCTCCTAACTTGAAGATTTCGGGGACGAAATCCTTTTAAGTGGGGGAGAATGTAACACCCCGAAAATTCTATAACTGGGAAATGCATGAATTAAAGTATAATTAATTTGAAATCAAAGAACTAAGGGAAACAGGATACGCCATTGCGTTCGTCTCGGAAAAATACGCGAAATAGAGTCCGAGTTTTCGAAAAACGGAGTCCGTATGAAGAAGATATGGCCTTCGGAAGTTTTTGAATTAAATTTAAAATTCAAACAGAATTAAATAATTAAATATTCCGAAGTGGGGCCCATTGGGCCAGGGTGGAAGAACACCCGCCTGGGCCACCCAGGTCGACTGGGCTGTCGACCTGGGCTACCCATGTCGACAGGGCTGTCGACAGCCCTGTCGACAGGGGTATCGACCTGGTCGAGCCCAGTCAACCTGGCTGGCCAGGTCGGTGTGTGGTCGAATTTCTGTGGTCTGCTTTGTCATTAGGGCTAGGTGGCGGGTTTTTATTGGTCTCTCTTCCTAATGGATGGCTACGATCTAACCTAGCAACATCAATGGTCCTAATCAATTCCTAACCTCTATATAAACAACCCTAGACTAAACCCTAATCTATTCATTCAAAATAAGATTATAGCCGCCATGTTGCTGAGGAACGACAAAGAGTAGCCGCCGACTAGAGAGAGTTAGGAAGAAAGTTCTAAAGCCTAAAGCAATTCAAGCAACCTAAAGCCAATCAATTCAACAAAGGAATCATATCTCTTAATTAGAGAATTCGCCGCAACCATTGTAAGTAGAGTATTACTTTGGTATAAATAAACAACTGTGTTGATGTGTATGCTTGAATTGTGGCAATGGAAGTAATTTATATTTGTGCAAAGTTATGTTATTCATTATAAAGAACTACATGCGGTAGTTCTATGCAAATATACGTTTGGAATATTGCGCAAATTATGTAATCTATGTTGAAGCTACATGTATGTGTTTGAGTGAAATTTATGCAAGTTTGGGGCTTTGTTATTATGTCGTCATGATGTATATTTTGTGCATAAATCATTTTGCAAGTAATTGAAACAAGTTTGGTTGTTCTAGTTCATATGAAACTATGTTGGAATTTTGACACCATAATCCATGTATTATGTCATGCTTTTGCAAAACTTATGAATATGGCTAGGCTATGAATGATATTTGGCATAATTGAAATCTATGAATTAAGTCTATCTTGTTTAAAAGAATTATATGATGACATATGTGAGACATGGCTAGGTTAGACTCAAAAATCCCTTTTTGCAAGTTTAAAGCAAACACCATGATTAGGAATATTTATGCATAAGTATATTTATACCATCGTTATGTGATTAGACTTAAACCATGATTAAGTTGAACTATGCTTTTGTGTTAGTAACAAAGTATCCCCTTTGTAAACATGTAGAAACCTTATGAACATGACTTGTTTATGTTTATGCCATGCTTATGTTTGACATTATGCTATGCTTATGCTAGAAGTATTTATGACATGCTTATGTTTGACATTATGCCTAAATAAGAATATAGGTTCATGTTGTAGTTAAACCTATGCAAGTTCACATGCTTTGATTCATGTCACCTATGTCACCACTATGCAAGTACACCAATTTCTATTTTGTATTTCCAACGTCGTATTGCAAGTTCATGCGCTCACCTTCCCCTCTTTGTGTATACGCCATAAGCCTCCCCTTTTCGCATGGCTAAATTGGGCTTTAAAAGGCTAAGCCCAATATATATATAAACGGACGTGTAAAACGGGGGAAAATAACGTTGGGTTAAAAATAAATTAATGAATGAAAATATAAAATAGAAGGGCCCAAATTCAAGTATGGGTTGGGCCCGTGATTGGTGTAACCTTTACACCATTAACTTAATAATGGGCCGCAAATATTTACATATAAATAAAGAAGAATGACAAGATATGTAAATGTAGAACATACGATGTGTTTAACCCGAGGTTGGATTGAGTTGTGATGTAAACCTGCCCGGAACCGCCCGGCTGTCCAGTAGTCACAACAATACCTATCCAATGTGGGAGGTTAAACATGGAGCCCAGCAGGGACCCGAGGTTAGACTGAGTTGTGGCGTAAGACTGCCCGGAACCAACCGGCAACAGGCAGCCACAACAATACCTATCTAATGTGAGAGGTCAGGGCCTTAATAAGACAATTAAGGCTGAGTCAGGATTGTTAGGATTAAGTGGACTAAAAACTTAATCAAAATGGAACATGCTAAACTAAACGGAATGGTGGGGTTAGGTAGGAAACACTTAACCAACTTAGCATGTTGGCTAGAGATAGAAAACCTAGTAACGGGGGACCCTTTTCAGCAGTAACCCTAAAAGGTGTATCAGGATACCCTGAAACTAGGCAGGGTGGGGCACGATTACTGGGCTGATTGTAAGAGGTCAAAGCGACGGCGGTGGTGTAGCAGTGTAGGTTCTAACGGAGTGCGGGCGTGCACACACTCCGGCGCAGAAAAATAAGGCACTGAACACCAGTAGCATACATGTGCACTCTAAGGTTGTGTCGGGTTGCCACTATGGGACTTGATACACCCCATGGTGGGACCAGCATAGGTAACTACAACATCGGGGGCCGTAAGACACATGTAACTATGCGAGTAGGAGCCGATCATCATAGAATGGATCACATCACCCTGATTATGGGGTGCAAATTAGAAACTAGTATATGGGTTCAGAGATTAACATGGGGTACGATAGTATATTCGACCCTAGATAACTTAACCAAGTTCATAGTGTTTGCCCACTTCCTGTTTTACTTATCATACCCAGTTCTTTATTCATAGACGAAGTAGCACTAGACTTACTCAGGCTTTATGTCTGACTCTATTTTTCTTTCGTCTTCTTTCTTCCGTTCCCCCCCCCCAGGTCCTCAGGGAGGGAACACAGCAGCTTGATCAGCCTCAACGTCCAGCTTGAAGAAGAGAAATGTATTGCTTGGACTTTCCTGTTTTGAACTATGGCTTTGGACAATCCACTATGGGGCTTTTGCAGTTTATCTATGTTTTATTTATGCTTCTTTAAATAATGTACTCAAGACAGATTATGAAAGTGTTATGTTATGTTTTTGGAAAGGATGTTGTTGTAACACGTATTTGACTTTATGAAATAAAAGTCTGTTGTTCTTCCGTTGTTTTACAAATATGTGTTCTTATATCTGTCTTGTATATCTGTGACTTGTACTCATAAACCTCCACCAAAATTAGGGCATTCCCTTTGAGAGTGACCCTAACGGAGGTGGGGTGTTTCACTAGTGGGTTGCCTTGGGTGGCAATAGAAAATACGATTAGAATACTTAACCAAGAGAAACATGTAATTAAACGTGATTAAAGGGTTAAGTGGGATACACTAGATATGTGACAAGCTTAGGTGGGTAGCTTGTGGGGGCCCATTTCAACCAATATCCCAAACGTATCTTTGTGGGCTCGACCCATGTCGAGTGACGGGAGACGCATATTGGGCTTGATTATAAGAGGCCAAAACGGGTTAGCGGTGGCAACGCAAGTCCAACGGGTTTCATATGCGTGTGTGGACCCGGGCTGGTAGATAAGCCGTTGTTGCATCGTGTAGATATAAAGCCGTGCACCGTTGATAGTATTGGGTAGCCACTTTAGGGGAGTGATACACCCCACTGTGGGACCCGCACGGGTATCTACGGTAGGGAGCCGATCGATGGGGAGTAGTGGGTACACCTAATAAAGATAGGGGCAGACGGCACCTATGTAGGGGTACACGAAACTACTGGGTAAGAATTACTGAGTACACCTAGTGGAGATAGGGGCAGACGGCACCTATGTAGTGGGCTAGGAGTACACGAAACTACAGGGGAAATTTTCTAAGTCCTTCGAATGGATCAACCTTTACGTAGGAATGACTGGTGTGGTGCAGTTAGTAATTATCCTTGGGTGGGTAGATGCGTCCTTACGGTTATCTTAGTTTATCCTAAGTCTACCAAGCTGCTTAGTGTAGCCATTCATCCCCAGATATTACCGTAGGTCAAGTTTATGTCTTCTCTGGTTACTTTAATGATTGTATTGTTAAAGTTATAGGACTCACTCAGACTTATGTCTGACCCCGTTGTTTCTATCTTTTTCCCAACCCTCAGGTCCTACGGTGGATCCTAGCAGTAGTGGAGCTTGATCAGATTGCTGTTCCAGTCTTTAGGAGCTTGGATAGATGTAAAGCTCCAGTTATCCAGTTATCTTTTCTTTTGTTTTGGCTATTGTATGAGAGAGTGGGATTATGTACTTCTTTATTTTGACGGATATTGTACTTGACTTTTATCGTGGTTTTATGATGTAACCAGACATGTTTATTTCCGCTGTTATGAGATGATGTTTTTAATTTCAAGTACTATTTATATCTGTCTTGTTGTAATTTTCTGTTCTATATTCACTAATATACTCCACCGATGCTATGGCATTCCCTTAGTGAGTGACTATAGCGGGCGTGGGGTGTTACACGTGGTATCAGAGCAAAGGTTACCGGAACAGATAAAATTTTTAGAAAACTATTTTTCTAAAAACATTTTTGGAAGAGATATTTTCAAAAACATGTCTTTAAAGAGAAAAGTTTTTGAAAGAAAAGCATAATCCCCAATAGCCATAACTATATCCTTCGAATCCTTCATTTTGAATCTTTCCTTTTTCGTTTCAGCATGGCCGAGAATCTTAACCTTCCGGAGGGTGTGACGGTACCAGTATGGTATAGGAGATTGATGGAGGCTAGGGCCACCACTGCGGGTCCAGCAAATATTCCTCCACCAACCGTAGCACCCGATCTTCCTCCTCCCCCTCCTCCTCGCACGGATACTTTTGCTAAGACTTGCAAGGAATTCAAAGCTATGGGAGGGAAACCTTTTCAAGGATCTGAAACCTTTGTGGAGGCTAGAGATTGGCTTAAGGAGGTGGAAGAATTGATAGATATCTTTGAGATGGAAGAAGGAAAGAAAGTCAAGTTGGCTGCTTGGTTAATGAAGGGAGAGGCCTCATTCTGGTGGGAGGTCACTAATGGAGAATGCCCCATTGACTCTTGGGCGGATTTTAGGCAAAGATTTGTGGCAAAGTTTCTCTCAAGGGCGGAGGAAAACTTGTATATGGAAAGATTCTTGACTCTAAAGCAAGGAAATCTCTCGGTGAAGGAATATGTCAACAAGTTTAATCAATTGGCAAGGTTTGGCCTAGACATGGTGAATACACCGGAGAAGAAGGCCTTGAGGTTCGTGAATGGCTTGAATGAACCGATGCATGGGTTGGCTATGACTCATATCCCTATGGGGGCCACCTTTGAGAAGCTAGTTGACATGGCACTCATGTATGAAGAAGAGAAGGGTCCCAATGCTAATAGGGTACCCGAGAAGAAGGGAGATCAAAAGAGACCTCAGCAACAACAGCAAAACAAAGGTGGGAAAGGCAACGGTGGCAAGGGCAAGAAGAAGAAGTGTTTCAATTGTGGGACACCTAGCCACCTAAGCAAGGATTGTCGCAAGAAGAAGAAGACTGGCTGCTTCCACTGTGGCGAAGCAGGGCATTTAGTGAAGTATTGCCCTAAGAAGGGGCAAAAGACGGGGTCTACCTCAGGAGGACAGGTGCAAGCTCTTATGGCACCGAGTCAGGCTAGGGGGCAAGTACAGGCTCTCGCAGTCCCACCAATTCAGGAAAGAGGTAGAACTATCTCCATTGAAAGTCTGGTTTTTCTATTTGATCATCCTGTCCGTACATTGTTTGATTCAGGCGCATCGCATTCGTTTATCTCATCATCATTAGTTAAGTCACTGCACTTAGACACCAGTCTGGTAGATGATCCCTTGGTTGTTTCAAACCCAATTGGGGGCTCCACTTATTTGTCCATGATATGTTTGGGTTTGAAGATTTCTATACTTAGCATTGAGTTTAGATGTGATGCTTTTGTGTTGGGCTTCACGGGCTATGGGTTGATTTTGGGCATGGACTGGTTATCCAGTAATGGTGCCGTTCTTGATTGCGAAAGGAGAGTTGTTAGGCTCATGACCCGCTTGGGTAACACTCTCGAGATTTCTTGTAATCCCAGGGACTCTGTTATGCTAAGTTATCTTGAATCGCTTGACGCTTCGGTCGAGAGTTTGCAATCTGTTAGAGTGGTCCGGGAATATCCGGATGTGTTTGAGGAGGTGAAGGGCTTACCTCCGGAGCGGGATATTGACTTCCGAATATATCTGGTGGATAATGCTAAACCTGTATCTTTACCAGTGCGCCACATGGCTCCTCGTGAGAGGAGGGAACTCCATAAGCAAGTAGGGGAGTTGCTTGAGAAGGGGTTCATAAGACGAAGTATATCGGAGTGGGGTGCTCCAGTAGTATTTGCTACGAAGGCAGATGGGTCCCTCAGACTTTGTGTAGACTATAGAGAACTCAACAAGCTCACAAAGAAGAATAGACACCCATTGCCGAGGATTGATGATCTTTTCGATCAGTTGGTTGGCGCTTCAGTATTTTCTCAGTTGGACTTAGCCACGGGGTTTCATCAGTTGAGGGTGGCTGAGGATAGCATAGACAAGACTGCCTTTAGGACTCCAGATGGTTTCTATGAGTGGCTAGTGATGCCATTTGGGTTGACGAACGCCCCTGCATACTTTGTTGATTTGATGAGTAGGGTGTTCAGGGAGTTCCTTAATAAATTCGTGGTGGTCTTTGTGGATGATATCTTAGTATTTTCTAAGAGCGAAGAAGAGCACGCCCTACATCTTGGGGAGGTATTGAAGACTCTTCGAGCACATAGCCTTAAGGCTAAATCCTCTAAATGTCACTTCTGGAGGAAAGAGGTGCGGTTCTTGGGGCACGTGGTCTCCAAGGAAGGGATAGCTGTGGATCCCGCGAAGGTAGTATCAATTCAGGATTGGAAGGTTCCGAAGAATGCTACCGAAGTAAGAAGTTTCTTGGGGTTGGCGGGTTATTATAGGAAGTTTATCAAAGACTTCGCAAAGATATCAGCCCCATTAACCCGCTTAACAAAGAAGAATCTTGTTTTCGCATGGGACGTAGATTGTGATGATGCGTTCCGACGATTAAAGAGAGCTTTAACCACTGCTCCAGTTTTAGTGTTGCCAGATGGGAGCAAACCATTTGTTGTCTATACCGATGCTTGTGGGACAGGACTTGGCGCAGTCTTAATGCAAGAGGGAAGGGTAATAGCCTATGGTGGAAGGCAGTTGAGGGCACATGAGAAAAATTACCCTACCCATGATCTAGAGCTGGCCGCTATTGTTTTTGCGCTTAAGATTTGGCGCCATTATCTTCTTGGTGAGAGATTCGAGTTGTTCACTGACCATAAATCATTGAAGTACTTATTCTCTCAGAAGGATTTAAACTTAAGACAGCAAAGGTGGATGGAATTCTTAGCATCCTATGATTTCGAGATAGCGTATACCCCTGGCAAGGGTAACGTGGTGGCGGACGCCTTGAGCAGGAAGAGGTTGTCCTTGAGTCCATTGTTCGTGGAACGACGAAGCTTGGAATTTATCTCGATGTTTGATTTCAGACCTTCCATTGATTATGTTTCCGGTTTGCTAGCATCCTTGGAGGTTAGACCTACTCTTTTGGGGCGGATTGGAGAAGCACAGAGGGACGACCCACAGTTGGTTGAGTTGGTAGGGAAGCTCATAAGGGGGGAGTCATCCAGCCATTTGAGTAGGTACACCCTAGACGATAGGGGGTGCTTGCGTAGAGACGGTAGACTTTGTGTACCGCAAGACGAGGGTTTAAGGAAGGCTATTCTTGATGATGCACACCGTTCTAGGATGACCATTCATCCCGGTGGGGACAAGATGTACCGAGACATGAAGAGGGTTTTCTTCTGGGCCGGTATGAAGAAAGATGTGGCCGAGTATGTCGCTCGATGCTTGGTGTGCCAACAAGTGAAGGCGGAACAAAAGAAACCTGGTGGGTTGCTTCACCCATTGGAAGTTCCGCAATGGAAGTGGGATAGCGTCTCGATGGATTTTATTGACGGGTACCCAGATCGAGGAAGGGTAATACAGGAATTTGGGTGGTGGTAGACAGACTTACTAAGAGCGCCCATTTCATACCTGTGAAGAGCAAGAGGACCGCTCCATGGCTAGCTTATGTATATCTTCGAGAGATAGTTCGATTGCATGGGGTACCCTCTAGCATAGTGAGTGATCGAGATCCTATCTTCACTAGCGAGTTCTGGAGAAGTTTGCAAGAAGCAGTGGGGACTCAATTGTGTCTGAGCACCGCATATCATCCTCAGACAGACGGCCAGACTGAGAGGGTGAATCGTGTTCTAGAAGACCTTTTGAGGCTTTGTATCCTAGATTTTGGAGGTACATGGGAAGAGCATCTTCCATTGGTGGAGTTCGCATATAATAACAGCTTTCAGTCCAGTATTGGTATGGCTCCTTTCGAAGCTCTCTATGGAAGGCCTTGTCGATCACCTACATGTTGATGGGAATCTACGGATAAGATCTTGCTTGGGCCTGATATGGTTAGGGAGACTTCTGAGAAGATTGACTTGATTCGAAGAAGGATGAAAGCAGCGCAGGATAGGCAAAAATCTTATGCGGACAAGAGAAGGACGGATCTTGAGTTTGAGGTTGGGGACATGGTTTTTGTCAAAGTATCTCCGTTGAGAAATGTTGTTCGCTTTGGATCCGTTGGGAAGTTAGCACCAAGGTTTGTTGGGCCGTTTCCTATTAAGGAAAGGATTGGACGGATGGCATATAGGGTAGAGTTGCCCGACAGACTTAGTGGTGTTCATGATGTATTCCATGTAGCACATCTGAGGAAGTGCTTACATGAGACGGCAGAGGTAGTAGAGCCGAGCTTGCTTAGAGATGTAGAGGTAGAGCGTGATGCGACGATTCGACGAGCTCCTACTCGCATCCTTGGGTCAGAGACTAGGAAATTGAGGAATCGAGAGGTTCAGCTAGTCAAAGTGCAATGGGGAGAAGATGAGAGCAACGCAACTTGGGAGACGGAAGCGAAGATGCGTTCATTGTACCCATTTCTTTTTGAGGGTATGTCTTTACTTTCTCCTCTATCGTTGTCTAGTACTTATCTTATCTTTAGTATATCCTCTCATTAGCACTAATTGACCTTTAGATAGGGTAAACCTATGGTTGAAACATGTGTTTGAGACATGTTATGGTTGATGGATGCAAGTGGATGCAAGTAGTTGCTAGTGGTTGCTCGTGGATGCATGTACACACACTCTAGGCACTAGATCAGCTCAATCACTTCATATTGCATATTGCATAAAATTGTGTGTAGGAAGCTATATTTATGGATGTATAATGATTGTGTTATCATATGGATGATGCATTTTGGTGAATGATTGCGCACTCATGTAGATATTGTATGTGTCGATAGGGTTCTCTCGCATACATAATGGATGCATGGCACTATCATGGTTTGCATATGTTCATACATTAGATAGGAACATATACACACACTTTTGCATATGCTCATACATCATTAGAAATTGTTTTAAGGACAATGGATGCCCGTGTTTTGATGGATTGAGTAGATGGTTGTTTGGATGGTAGGATATGCATTCTCCTTAGCTTAGAGATTTCGGGGACGAAATCCTTTAAGGAGGGGAGAATGTAACACCCCGAATTTTAGTTAATACTAAAATTCACTAATTACAGGATAAATAATCTCAGATGTGGGAATTGGGGGTAACGGGCTGCGTTATTGCGTTCGTCTCGGAAAAATACGCGAAATAGAGTCCGAGTTTTCGAGAATCGGAGTCCGTATGGCCCGGTTATGGCCCAAAGAAGTTTGCAGAAAATTTAGAGCTAAAAACAAATTTAGAAACTTAAATTCAGATTTTAAATTAGAATCAGCGGGGCCAGGCGGGAAGATTCCCGCCCTAAGCATGTCGACAGGGCTGTCAACAGGCCTGTCGACAGGGGTGTCGACTTGCCTGTCGACACGGCGTGTCGAACCAGGGTGCTTGGGTGCACCAGATCTGGTTTTATGGCTAGGGCTGGGCTTGGTTCTAGAGATTTCCTAAATCTAACGGACCTAATCTAATCTAGGGTTAATCTAAGGGCCTAAAACACTCTCCTAATCTATAAATACACCCTAAACCTACCTTAATCCATACTAAAAATAGAAATGATGGCCTCATGCCGCCAAATTAAATCTTAGAAGGAGCCTCCACTTGTTTATGAAGGAAGTTGCAAGCTAATCACTCTCTAATCAATCTCTAATCATCACCATCTTCATAGTTAGCAACTAATTTCCCTTCATAAGTTTGCTAATCTTGGTTTTGGTGAGTTTCTATCACTTTAACATCAATTGTTAAAGTAAGTAGATTGGGTGTAATGAGACTTATGGTCTTAAATGCGGATTAGTGAGTTTGAATCATTTAGAATGATATGCTACTCTATGTTTTTCTATGTTTATGCATGTTTGGCAAATGGGTTTATGCATGTTTAATATGTGGGTTTATGCATATTTAACAAGTGGATTTATGCATGTTTAACAAAGTGAGTTATGCAAATTCATATGCAAGTTGTGTATGTGCTTAAATGCAAGTTTAATGTGATATGCATGCTTATGCAAGTATATGAATGCTTATGCAAGTTGTGTATATGCTTAAATGCAAGTTTAATGTGATATGCATGCTTATGCAAGTATATGAATGCTTATGCAAGTTATGTATATGCTTAAATGCAAGTTTAATGTGATACGCAAGTTATGCATGCTTATGCAAGTATGTGAATGCTTATGCAAGTTATGTGTATGCTTAAATGCATGATTAACATGTTATGCAAGTTATGAGAATGCTTATATGCAAGTTCAACATGTTATGCAAGATATGTGTATGATAATATGCAAGTTTGGGTTAAATGTAGTTGGGTTAATATATGCTCATATATGCAAGTTGACATTCTCTTAACCCATGACAAAGTTATATGCTAAACCCATGATATTTGTGATGGATCTTCCCCTTTATTATGTCATGAAATGAGAACGATTTACGTGGGGAACGATGGGGTTGGTAAATATGTTAATAAATGTATGATTGGGTATGATTAAGCATACCATAAAAATAAATTACCATAAGTGGGAATTTACCTATTGAGTTAGGTCTACCCCATGGGAATTTACCTATTGAGTTAGGTCTACCCATGTTATGGAAAACTTGATATTAATTAGGGATAATTAATATGGGGGAGATTAATTAAGTGTAATTAATCGACTAAGACACGAGGTTGGACTCATTTGTAGTGTAAAACTGCCCGGACCCGACCGGCTTAACCAGTTGCTACAAATGTCAGCCAAATGTGAGAGGTCTTAGCCATAAATTAAATACGTGATTAAAGTAAAGACACGAGGTTAGGCTCTGTTATGACGTAAGACTGCCCGGACTCTACCGGCTTAACCAGGCGGTCATAACAGCCAGTCTAATGTGGGAGGTCTTTATGGGGGATCACGGTCTTAATTAATTAAGAAACACTTAACCATATTAGCATGTAGTGGGACATGAGGGGTTAAGTGGGTGCCTTGGGTGGCATGTGGAAATTTAATGGTTGCCTTGGGTGGCATGTGGAATCTAGTGGGTTGCCTTGGGTGGCAATAGAAAATACGATTAGAATACTTAACCAAGAGAAACATGTAATTAAACATGATTAAAGGGTTAAGTGGGATACACTAGATATGTGACAAGCTTAGGTGGGTAGCTTGTGAGGGCCCATTTCAACCAATATCCCAAACGTATCTTTGTGGGCTCGACCCATGTCGAGTGATGGGACACACATATTGGGCTTGATTATAAGAGGCCAAAACGGGTTAGCGGTGGCAACGCAAGTCCAACGGGTTTCATATGCGTGTGTGGACCCGGGCTGGTAGATAAGCCGTTGTTGCATCGTGTAGATATAAAGCCGTGTACCGTTGATAGTATTGGGTAGCCACTTTAGGGGAGTGATACACCCCACTGTGGGACCCGCACGGGTATCTACGGTAGGGAGCCGATCGATGGGGAGTAGTGGGTACACCTAATAAAGATAGGGGCAGACGGCACCTATGTAGAGGTACACGAAACTACTGGGTAAGAATTACTGAGTACACCTAGTGGAGATAGGGGCAGACGGCACCTATGTAGTGGGCTAGGAGTACACGAAACTACAGGGGAAATTTTCTAAGTCCTTGGAAGGGATCAACCTTTACGTAGGAATGACTGGTGTGGTGCAGTTAGTAATTATCCTTGGGTGGGTAGATGCGTCCTTACGGTTATCTTAGTTTATCCTAAGTCTACCAAGCTGCTTAGTGTAGCCATTCATCCCCAGATATTACCGTAGGTCAAGTTTATGTCTTCTCTGGTTACTTTAATGATTGTATTGTTAAAGTTATAGGACTCACTCAGACTTATGTCTGACCCCGTTGTTTCTATCTTTTTCCCAACCCTCAGGTCCTACGGTGGATCCTAGCAGTAGTGGAGCTTGATCAGATTGCTGTTCCAGTCTTTAGGAGCTTGGATAGATGTAAAGCTCCAGTTATCCAGTTATCTTTTCTTTTGTTTTGGCTATTGTATGAGAGAGTGGGATTATGTACTTCTTTATTTTGACGGATATTGTACTTGACTTTTATCGTGGTTTTATGATGTAACCAGACATGTTTATTTCCGCTGTTATGAGATGATGTTTTTAATTTCAAGTACTATTTATATCTGTCTTGTTGTAATTTTCTGTTCTATATTCACTAAAATACTCCACCGATGCTATGGCATTCCCTTAGTGAGTGACTATAGTGGGCGTGGGGTGTTACACCATATATACTTAATCAAACGGTTATATGCATTGTCACATCTCTCTATCCTTCCACATTCATCAGTACCTGACCGTAAATTAGTGAGTGAACAATTCCCTACGTATCCATCCCGAAGGCCGAAACCAAAATCAGATCAACACTCAGAAAATTATTCAACTTAACTAATCTCCAGCCAGTTTTCAATTTACTTAATTTTGTCTCTTAATTTCTTATCTAATCAATTTTTACGCAACTCTCGAATTCAGTTTTCGAATCCACTTCACTTACTCCCCGCCGTCCTTCATTCTCGATGTGCAGCTTTTTGTTCTTTTGTTCTTGCCCATTCTGATTTATCAAGACTCGTTAGCCTCTCATGATCATTGGAAAAACATTTCCATATATTCGCAAATCTTTATTTTCTACATAAAATATACGTTATACTCATGGAAAACATTTCTAAATTTGTTATTTGGATTAAAACAAATATAAAATATCGCTAGTCCCACTTAACTGCTGATACTCATTTACTTACTCCACTTAACTGCTCTTGTTATCGAACCTCATCCATTTCTTTAATCAACAATGAAGTCAATCAAATTGGGGTAAATTTACCTCTCAGACCTTAACTGAACAACATTATTAACTATGAAATAGATAAAATTCACAACTTTGAACATCAACAAAACATTCATTCTTGTAATTTTCGAACTTGAGTTAAGAATTTACTTCTTTCCCGAAAACCTTTGATTATAACAATAATCCACGCCTTCGAAATATTTCACTTTACAAATATATTTTATTATGAATAAACAATTTATTAATAATATATTAATTTTAAATTAAAACGGAAAGTAAATGGTACTCTTCTAAAATTCAACATAATTGATTTCCACAAATAAATTCCTTCGAATAACTTCTTATTCGATAATTCTTTTCGAACTTTGAAAAAAATCTCATTTGATTTGTATTATGAACTTCAGAATAATTTCACCGTACTAATCAATTTTATCTCCTCTATCTCTAGTGTCATTTGCAACACTCCAAACGTAATTTACTTCTCAAAAGTAACTATAATTCCTTTTATCAAAAATCTGAATTCGTCGCATCAAATTAATTTTGATTTCATTACATATCGAATCAAATTCCTTTAGAATATTCATATCTGCTCCATTCATAGTTCTTGTGTACAATTCACTTCTTGTTGATTAGTTAAAATGTTTATACTTATCATCGAATTCATATATTTAATCATATATTATTGGTTTAAAATCAATTATAGTTTATCTTACCACGCCCTAAATAATTCAAATAAAATTTGGCACAATCAAATTCCATTCATAACCTTTTCGATTTTATTTTCATTAGTTTATAATTTGAATATTGAAATATAATTCATCATTCATCTTTGAAATGATTTCAAATTTTACTAAATTCCTATATGTATAATTTTCAGTTGTCTCTGGTTAAAATACACAACTGATTCGTTGTTTCTCCTATACTTTTCTTTCGTAGATACCATCTAATGATGGATTTCAGATTCAAACCTAAAGGGACTTATCTAAGAATAGCTCTCATATATCTAATCCAAAGACTAGGGATTCCAAAATAAATTTTAAATCTCAATTTTTTTTTTGCTGTATTATTTTCGAAATGCTAATTTCAAAACACTTGATATTTCCAAAAATAACTTACCCTTTTAAAAATTATTTATACTTCCAAAATTTGTATTTCGAACTCTTTTTATTTTCAAAATTCACTTTTATAGTGTTGATTCTACTTATTTCAAACTCGATAAGCTAAGCTTTGAATAAACCAAAGCTCTGATACCACTTGTAACGACCCGCCTTTTTGACAGCTTCAAATTGATAGTTAAGTCAACTTAAAATGTCCAAATTGACGGAGTGTATTTAGCTTACAGAGTTTAAAAAACAGAATAAACACAAAAACACAAAACAAGTAAATAACACAGTATTGAACAGTAGAATAAAACTTTTATTTATAATTAGAAAATTTGAATACAAAACTTTTCTATATACAGCGGAATGAAAATACAGTTTAATACAAAAAAATATTTATTGTTTAAAAATCTTCAGAGTGCGCGTCTCCCAGAATCCCCAGCTTCGCCAATCTTCGAATACTAAGCTATGATCTTTAAATCCGTATTGCTTGGGTCTGATCCGAGCGTTCCATGCAAAAACATAAAACACTCGAGTCAGGATTAATCGTAGTTCAAGTAAATTAACTTGAATATAAACTGAAATATAACAGTTAATCCTAACCTCAATGTCATATATATATAATAAACAGTTGTGGTGTCTGTTCATATCAGTTCTATCGATTTCGGGGGCGAACGGTCTCGGCGTTTGCGAGTGTACGCGTGTGTATAATATACACGTGTGCACCGCCTCAATATCTGAAACGAATATAACAATAACATACTTGATCCTGAAAGCTTGCATATACACGTGTGTGTCTGTATACACACACGTGTATTGCCTCAGCATCCCAGAACGACACAAGAGAACAAATAGATCAGTTTAAAAAAATTCTAATCCAAAAGCAACAAGGGTGCATCTGTTAAAAATTGTAGCTATAAATATGTGCATAACATAAAAGCAAACCATTTATATTGGTGCGCACATACATTGAAGGGGAAGAGCCAGTTTCTTTTACATAAATTCCAGTTTCCCTTTTTCTTTATTTTTGCCATAGGAAATGAAACAAACTAGCCACTAATTCAAAAAAAACTGCATATATTTATATATACACATGCGCTACAAACTAGGACATCACAGCCAATATGAATGTCATGAAAGATATGAACAATAGTTATATTATCAAGCTCAGGCTACAACGCTTAACACAGTGTGGATATGAACAATTGGTATATATCAAAACATATTTAGTTTGAGTCCACTTAAGTTTCATGTTAGACAGCAAAGAAAAATTTAGTGTTTTCAGGAATATGAAGCAAGGCGTGGCCCTGTTTAGGTTTTTACACAAATTAGATAACCATACTGCTTGTATATAACAACATATCAGTATACAAAAATGTGAATCCATAATTGTACTTCAGGTTTATGGAAGGTGAACCAAAATGTGTCAAGTTTCGAAACCAGGTAGGGATAACAAATATAAATATACATTTGCATGTATACAGACATAACAGCTAATACAGGATGATATTCTTCCTGTCCTAGGAATATAATTATAAACTGACACAAGATGTTAGATTGGCATGCTAATGTGCCAAGGGATTTCATACTACAACAAATAGAATACAGACAGTACACTACGGTTTTTATTTTATTTTTCATGCTTAAATGTGTATATTTATTACCAAAAATGCTCATAAGAACACCAAAACAGGGTGGTTATCCTTCATTTAAGACAAAATACGAATGGAAAGAAACCATTCCCAGCGTATAGGTCATTATATATTTTAATACTCGGTTATTTCAGAAAATAATCATTAGAATTGAGTATTGTTAATAAACACAACTTTGTCCCCATATTGCTTGTCGTCTGGAGACTTGAAGTTTCAAAACATATTTCATCCTTAAGTAAAATATTTATGTTTGGTTTTATATCAATGGCTCAAAATTTATGCATTTTAGTTCCATTTCCTAAATAACTGTTCATCGACGCACTATAAATACATTGTACGAATGAATGCGTGCACAAGCGGTACCTGATGATAAAACGTATAATATCATATGTCCCTAGACCAGTTAACAAGAGGAATATATAGATAGCAATAACTTAGCATGACATCATGTTGAAAGCTTACATGATACTTTCATGGCTCACACCAATTTATGCAGGCTCCCTTATAATGGTGTACCATCATTAACATTATGTGTCTATTTACTGTTCAAGAAAATAGGTGTGCCCATACTTTCATGCCTATATACATATGGGTTATTATTATTACTATTTTTTTCATTTTTCTATCTTCATACTGTCAGCATTTAAATGCTATAAAATTTGAGTATGTATCCAATATGCAAGTAATCATTTTCAACAGACCATCTAGGTAGAATTATTTGCTAAGTGTAAACGCGGTATAGAAATTTCAGGGTTTAGAACAAAGATCCAATATGTTGTTTCTTAAGGGAAGTGCAGTGTCAGCTTCCATAAAATTTGACAAAATAAAAATGAAAAATGAAAATGTAGTACCAGTTTAATACCAAGCATAACATATGTGATTATCCTTTTATTTTAGGTTCAGCAACATAGACAATGAAGGCCACAACTTATAACATTACAAAAATGGCAAGTACATAACAGGCCACAGGATTAAGTTCAAAGGTGATCAGGGCAAGGCTGTTCAAACTCAAATAGCAGTGAAGTGAATATATACATAGAATAGTAAAGAATTAAGCCCAAAGCTTAATGCTACATGCAAAGAAAAAGGACATTCCACTCACATGAATTGTAATTTTGTCTCAGTAAAGTGCAATACACCTATGGTCAAACACATATACTTATATTCATGATTTAAAGGTGTTGGTGCAGTACGACAAGGAGTCGAGTGAAATAGCTTACGCAACAAAAGTGAAAATATGTATATCATGAAACAAATGTGTCTCCAAGTTTACAAATCAAGTCTCAAACGAACCAACGATACACGTAGGTGGAAATGTTTTCAATTTCCCAGTCTATGAATGAGCCTACCCAATATTACCGTGTCACAATAATGTTAAGTGTTCACTGTTAAATACATGATCTAAAGTCACAGCTCTACAGTAAAATAATGTATATAAATATAGGTGTAGCGACAAAGGTAGTCATAGCACTACAGTAAAATATAGCCACACTAGTCATATTTCAACATTCAAACAGGCAAAGACCGATTTGCAGCGACAAAGGTAGCCAACGACAAACCAGAATCAACCATTTTATTTTAGTTTACCGAAGTCAAATAACTTGAACTTAATATCAATCATGAACTAATAACTCACTATTATATCCATTTTAGTAGAAATCAAATTACTTGAAACCACGATTAACCGTGAGTGAGATAACTCACTTTTAAATAGCCGGCGGAAGGCACGAGCAACGAATTTGGGTGCTGGAATTTTATTGGAAAGGCAGCGAGGGTTTTCGGTTGCAGGTTGCAGTTTCCACTTTTCGACATGGTGGTAGCTTACGGTGGCCAGTGGTGGAGCTCCGGGTTCGAAAGATGGCACGCTCGCCGGCGCGGAGGTGAGCAAGGCAGGCGAACACGAATTGTGAGGCCGCCACTAATTTGGGAATAAGAAAATTATTGGAAAGAGTGGGTTTTAATTTTAGAAAAAAGGGAAGACTTTTATTTTGGCCGAAGGAAATATAATGAAGAGGACCTTTGATTTGGGAAGGAATAAATTGTCGATGGCCATTAAAAAGATTGGAAGGGGACGATTTTTATGTTGATAATGGAATGGGAGACGGAGTCATATTTTTATAGAGGAAAATTCTAGGGGATAAGAACGAAGTAAAGTCATAGATCTTAGGATAGGGTGACATATCAGAAATAGGTTAGCATATAAATTTACTGAGGTAAGTGACATATGTTAAATTAAATATTAACTTCTACTGCAAATTTCCGCATAACGTTCTAAATTCGTACCACCAGCCTAATCTCCAAATGCGACAAAAATTATACTTACTTCTTCGTTTTCGCATTCTGGACTCATTAAAATTAATCTGGTTGTAATCCGACTCCATTTGTATAAAACATTTTTTTAATTTTTAATTTATTTGTCGATTCACCGATTTTATTCTGTTTGTTCACTCAACAAATCCGTTCGACTACAAATTTAAAACGTTAAGTTTTCAATTCCTCTACATATACGAATGTACCATATCCAGGCCAATTTCCGATATATTTCAACAAGTAAAAATTCAATTTTTTTACGCTAATAACATATTTTTTAAATTCAACCGTTAATATTTTTCCATCGGATTCCAATCCGAATTCAATGCAAATATTTAAAAATAATGATTTCCATCCCACCATTTAATATTGAATTCAATCCATGCACAAAACAATATTTCTGATTTTTAATTTCTAACTCTAATATCAATATAAAAATTGATTAAATAACCAAATCTCTAATTAACTCCTAATTTTAGCTGACGAAATTTCTGGGATGTTACAGATTAGATCATTCTCAGATTTTGATATGTTATTCATGGGAATGTGAGACATGTCATTGATTTTTACCAAATCTAATTATGACCATTTTGCTCTTAAGTTTACTGTTTGTGCCATAACTTTTTATGGGAATCGAATCAGGTGCTGAGGTCTATTCCATTGAATCGGAATGGCGGTTTACGATTCCGTAAAGTGATCCCATGAAGGATTTGGTTCAGTTGTTTGGAAGGAATCACCGTTTTAAGTTTCAGCTACTGATTAGGCATACTGGTCAGCAGCTAATAGGCTGATTAGCAAAGCCCATTAAGCGTATGACTAGCAGATATAAACAAGGAGACTTAGGGAGAGAACTAGGGATATTCTCTTCATTCTAAACTTTAGATTAGGCATCTTTCATTCTCCGGTTCAACCTAAAGCCTATTTCTCCATTATTTTCATACAAGTTCATCGTAGATTGCATCTAGAAGATAAATTATCATCAAGAGATGTTAGATCATCATCCGAGAGGGTTAAGTCACATCAAATTCAAAGGCGCCAATATAGATTTGCTATTTTAAATAAGAGATAATGTTTCATCAAGATATAACTAAAATAGGATTTGTTTTGATATTGGTAAATATCGGTTTTTGGTATTATAACTGATATCTATCTTAGGATAAGAACGTTGTTGATCAAGGTCTGAGAGGTAATTAAAATACCCCAACTTGAACGACTTCAGGATTATCGAAGGATGATATTAGTTGTAATAGGGGAGATGTTAGAAGGAATTTATTTTTAGGAATAATAATGTAATGTTATTTGAAGAATTTGGATATATATATATATATACATATAACGGAATTCCAAAATAAAAGGAAGTAAAAAAAGGCTTGAGAATATGAAGTGATATTTGCATAATAGAAGAAATAAAAGAAGATTTGTGAAAATATAACGATATTTTCAAAGTTAGGAGATGACATTTAGAATAGGTTTATTTTAAAAAAAAGGTAAGTGACGATTATGGTGTTCAAATAACGAAACAAAAAGAGATATCATAATGATTGTTTTTACGATAATAAGTTTAATCGACTGAAAATAAGAAACGTTGTGGAAAATGTTTTGAAATGGTAGTTAATTGGAAATTGAATATGGTTTAAGAGATTTTTCTAAGTATATAAATAAAATGCTTTGAGAATATTAATATATTAAACTAATATATTATTTATGGTATTTCAACTGATATGTTATTTTTAATGGCCAAGTGACGCTATATAATAAACCAATGGATTTATTTATTTTTATGATTGTTTATTTTGATAGTTAATTAACCGACTATCAAAATCATACCTAACGCGTTGTCGTACGGAAAAAACGGGATCGAATTTATATTCGTAAACCATTCCAAATCAGCAACTACGTAAACGAAGTAGATATTTGATGCTGACCGAGATGGAGAAACAGAAGACCGTAAATCTTCATGAGTGGGAGAACTATTGTTGAATTTCTCTAGCTGATCCCTAGAGATATTTATTTGACAGTGATTCTGTCGTGATTGAAATCTACGGATTGCAAGGACAACTCGCTACTGATCTATAGGGTGATACCTAGGATGTGGTAGAAGGGTGCCTTTGGTTCATCCTATTCCTGGATGACTTGTGTGGACGATGTGAGATACAAAAGTGAATGGTGGCCAAATGATCAAAAAGAAGAATTATAACCTCAAGCCTGATCAACTGGGAAATGACAGAAATCGGGCAGGCAGCATAGCTAAGTGGGTTTCTCCCATTAGGGTGTATTATCACCAATCTAGAGAAAATTATTTTCCTTCTTTATTCTATTCGGTGTTGTCCCTTTCGGAAAATGATGGTTTGAGCCTAACCGTTGGTGATATATATTTGATACGCTTAAGCGAAATGAGTGGTCGGTCATGTGTGGCTGGGTTGCAAGATGTTTTTGTTGAACCCACTGTATTCCCCTTTAGAGATACACTATCGGCAAGTGGTTCCATACCTTGTCATGGTCGGAATCCAATCTCCAATAAGAGCTCGCAGATTCGATTGTATACTATATATGTGGAGCTTGAGATGCAAGCATTCTACTAGATTGGTAATTATTTGTATTTATACATTATTATAATATCAAAAGAGAATTGGTTTCAAAAAAAATTTGGGTTATCTTAAGGTAAAAACCGTCTGTATTTGTATGTGGATTTGGTCTTACGATTATCCTTTTCTTTCGAAAAGAAATGCTTTAACTTTAAAATCAAGATGGATGATATTATAAACTTAGCGAGTTTTTCTCACTCTAGTTCACCAGACTGATCCGACGTTTGTAATGCTTGGGTGAGCCTGGGTTTTACAGGTTTAGGTTATCAGATGATGTGAAGAGATGAGCTGAAAGAGTTCAGACGTTGATATTATATAGTTATTATTCCGCTGTGTGTTGTATATAAGGACAGGTTATTATAACTGTCCAGATGTGTTAATGTACTCTGATTGTTGTAAGTTTTTATTTCAAGCTCTCAATAAAGTTCATTTATATATTATATTTTGTTCCGTTGCGATGTGAGACCTTGATTCTGTGTTTTGTTTCTTCTTCTTATTCTTCTATTCTAATATATTTTTCTTTCTTATCTCACCCTCTTATTTCTTTCTCCTAACTTTCTGGGTTTTAGATATATGAGTTGGATACAGGATGTTTAAATGTCTGGATTCAAGTGCCGAAATTCCCAGGACGCTACATTTGGTATCAGAGCAATGGTTTAGGAATAACCTTGGCTCTGTGGTATAACTTGATAGAGATTGGGTTAGTAATATCCTAGATTGAGTTGGAGTATATATGTATGTATGTGTGTGTGTGTGTGTATATATATATATATGAGAGCGTATTTGTAAATTTTATATACAAATGTTTTGCATTGTTTGATCGGTTCAAATTGAACTGGCAATTGATACAATATTGTTTTGTAAAGTGAGTAAATGAAATAATTTTACTCAAATTATATTTTTATAAGAAATATATAATTTTACCAAATTATTAATATATTTGTGTGTTTGATTGATCTAAATGAATCTAAATTGGATTAGAAATTTGAACGGTTTAATAAAACCAAAAGGGAATTTAAATTATGGAACTTGTAAATTGAGTTTTAATACGGAATTAAATAATTCAGAATTAAACTGAAGATAGTCAAATAAAATTGGCAAGGAAAATGAAATGATTTTGTTATGTTGATTATTTGTTTATTGGATGATCGATTGGTTGTATAATAAAATTCATCAACAGTTAAATGAATTGAAAACTGAGAAAAATAAATTTCAGTATAATTAATTTGAATAAAAATCAAACATGAAATGAAACTGAAATGATTTAAACTTGTATTTGTTATTGGCATTGGATATTGAGTTAAGTGCAGGTTAGAAGTGGAAGAGTCATTAGTGCTTTGCTTCATGATTGGAGCATTGGTTGCCCTACAAATTGGTAAACCTATATTGATTGGTACACCTGAGATGGGTAGCCGCTTGGCTTTTATTTTATTTTGATAGATGTAAGGCCCGAAGAGGCGAGTTGTAGTTGTTTAGATCGAACAGTATAAAGGAGGCGCTGGTGAATTTTTTTGTATTTTTTTTTAAATATTAGGACTATTTTTGATTATATTTTAATATAATTATTTTGAAAACAATTGGATTTGAATTATTCTTCTTACTTAGAAATTTCGAGGACGAAATTCTTTTAAGGCGGGAAGAATGTAACGACCCAGATTTTTTGATCAATTGAATTCGAATATTTAAATTGGTTTTAAATATTATATTAGAAATATTAATGGATTTTAATATTGAATTTTTTTATTAAACGACAATTGAACATTTAAAATTTATATTTAATATAAAATGAACTCGAAACGTCGCGGTAATTCATAATTTTGAGTTTTGAACTTCAATTGAATATGTAGAATTCGTTTTAAGTTGGAATTGTGTGAAACAAGAAACATTAGGATCTTATTGATTATAATTTTCAAATGGAAGAGTAAAATCAAGATTTTAGCTTCCAAATCAAATTTTAAAATGGTCGCTATGTAAAATCGTTCATAAACGATAACGTTTATCTAATAAATAAATAGGAATTTGAATAAAATTTGGATATTGTCTAACTCGAAATATTAATGTATTTCCACATTGGTTTATATATGTTATTTTATTTGGACGAATATATACAATGTTAATAATTTATTTTTATGATATTTAATTGTTTTGTAATTTATAATATTAAATCGATATTATATATGCGTTAGAAATAGCTGTTTTTCAAACTATCTCCGTTTTCGATGAAGTAAATTTTATTGGAACACGTATAGCCAATTACCACTAGTTTTCAAGTTTGGAGCCAATAAGAGTTGTTTTATTTGGGCGTGCAATTTAAGGGTGAACCGATAAACAAACCGAAATTTAAAAAATATTGTTTGTGCAAATGGAGTCGGAATTCAACGAAATTAATTTCATTGGATCCGGAACGTGAAGACGTGGCGGCATGTCCATTTTCATTGAATTTGAAATTGGTGTTTGACCGTACGAATATCTAAAGGTAGCAAGATTAGCGGTAATTAAACAATCGTACATGCCTAGTTGAAATAGTGTACCCTATGCTAGCCAAACTTAAGCCCCAAGTAATAAATTAATTTTAATTTGTGTCATATTAACTTAAAAATGTCAACCCCTATATGCTACTGCGTCCTTCAACTAGACAATTGCATGCAAAACGAAGGTCTCTGATTCATATATTTCTTTTCAGCCTATACTACCTCTAGTCTATACACTCAATCCCTACTATTTCTTTTCAGATTGAAATATAAACTGAAAGATATCCACCTTATGTATTAAACACTTAATTTCCTTGCTTGCAAATCTACCCGACCAAGTTATTCTTGAATCTCCCCCACACGAAACTCGAAACAGCTACCCTACTATATGAAAAGTAAATGCAAGAGCAAGCCTATGAGTAGGAAAGGAAATTACTATTGTTGCGTGCTGCCTAATCTAACTCATTCGTAAGGTGTTCTTCATATTCTTATTCTCCTTCTGAATAGGCAATCCATTCTACGTTCTGTTTCAGCAGCAGCCAAAAAACTTTCCTCCTCCTATTTTTTTTCCTGTGCCAATTTCGCACATCGAACCCGAGATTTTTTATATATATTATATATATAAGGAAAGATACATAGAAGGCGACATGGTTTTATATGAGCTAAAAAAATAAAGGAGGTGAGGATAAGTTTGCAGCAGGGGTGTATATTGCGTGATTCGTTCGAGAAGGGGTAAACAGTGCGAAGCACTGAAGAGTCGAGCAGGGTTGGTGATAGGAGGCGTATGAGGTGATGGGTGGTGTCAGTGGTGTGGCACTGGGTGGAGTTGTTAATGTAGATAGATGGTCCGATGTGGTGCAAACGTCGTGATGATGGCATGAATATCTATTTGAGTATTGTGAACGCATGGATCAAAAGTGGTGGGGATAAAGTAAGACGTCGGATTGTTTTAACGTCGGGTGTAATCGGAGAAGTGAGGGTATGGGTCTAGAATTGTCTAGTGATGCTGGTGGGGAACCGGAGCAGTGGGGATAAAAATGTGATGTGTTGGTGGGTGAAGCATGCTTGTACAGTAGTGGAACGGAGGGAGTGGTGGTTATGACTGTTATTACAACTAAGTGGATGTCGCATGTTGTAACGACCCAAGGATTTTCAGCCCTGAAAATTGACATAAATACCTTTACCATAACTCATGCCTATCTTCCAAACACCGAAAACACTGGAACGTTATTAGAAAGAATTTAGAGGGTGAGATAAGAAAGAAAGAAATATTAGGATAGAAGAAGAACCAATACAACACAGAATCAGAGTCTCACATCGCAGTGGAATAAAATATAATATAGAAATAAATTCTTACTGAGAGCTTTAAAAATACTTACAATTATCAGTGTACATCACATACCCAGACAGCTATAACAACCTGCCCTCATATACAATACACAACTGAACGGTAGTTATATAATATCATACGTCTGAACTTTTCCAGCTCGTCTCTGCACAGCATTCGATAACCTGAACCTGTACACCCGGGCTAACCCGAGCATTTACAAAACACCGGGTCAGTCTGGTGAACCAGAGTGAGAAAATCTCGCACAGTATTAAGGTAACACACAACTTGATTTTAAAGTTAAAATCTTTTCAAAGAAAAGGATAATCGTAAGACCAAATCCACACATAAATACGGACGGTTTTTACCTTACGATAACCCAAACCATTTTTGAAATTAATATCTTTTCTGATATTATAATAGTGTCTAAATACAAGTAAATATCAATCTAGCGGAACGCTTGCATCTCACGCTCCCCATATATAGTATACAAACAAAATTGCGGGCGCTTATTGTAGATTGGATTCCGACTATGACGAGGTACGGGACCACCTGCCGATAGTGTATCTCTAGAGGCGAATACACTGGGTTCAACAAGAACGTCTTGCAACCCGGCCCATACATGACCGACCACTCATTTTGCTTGAGTGTATCGAATGTATATCACCAACGTTTGGGCTCAAACCACCGTTTCCTGAAAAGGGAAAGCACCGAAATAGAATAAAGAAGCAAAAGGAATTTCTCTAAATAGGCGATTATACACCCTAACGGGAGCGACCCACATAGCCATGCTTCCTACCCGATTTGTGTCATTTCTCGGTTGATGAGGCTTGAGGTTTAGATTAACTTTTAGAACATCTGGTCACCATTCACTTTGAATGTCACATCGTCAGATCCACCAGATATCACTAATTGACGTCCACAAAAATACTCCAGTTATTTGGCTAGAGAAAAACCATTTCTCTGCCATCAACTATGGTACATTTGAAGAAATTAACGTACGTAATTCCTTTGGAAATACTCTGTCAAACATCTGTCCACACAAGTCATCCAGGAACAGGATGAACCGAAGGTACTCTCCTACCGCATCCAAGGAATCACCCTATGAGTCAGTAGCGACGAGTCCTTGCAATCCAACTACAACAGAACCACAGTTTATCTCTTGTTGCGATCCAGAGACTAGTAGCGGTTCTTCCGTTTATGAAAATCTGCGGTCTTCAAAGCTCCATCTCGATCATCTTCTAATATCTTCACGTATTTGTTGGTCGGAATGGTTTTCAAATAAATTCGATCTCGGTCTTCCTGTACCAACAATCGTATTGGATAGATTTGATAGTCGGTGATTTAACTATCAAAATTAACAGTGTTTCAATCATGACAATCCAATGAGTTCACTGGTTCGGTATTCAGCATCACTTGGCCTTTTAATTTAAACAAAAATGTAAATTTAAAACCCTTAAATATTTTCGATATTTTAAATATAGCGCTTCTTATTTAACATAAGATTTTCTTAAACAAATTCATTTTTAATACTTATGAAATCCTATATCATATTCAGTTGTCTATTTCCACTTTCAAACATTAGCCACATTATTTTAATATTGGAGATCATTTTAACTTATTACTCGTAAAATAATGTTACAAAATATCTTCTATTTCATTACTTGAAACAATACTCCATGCTTATTCTTATAGAATAAAGCTCATCTTTTACATTTCCTTCTAACTCAAAAATGTCATTATAACTTCCCGCAATTCCCTTTTCACCTTGGAATCCTCTTATAAAATCTCCAAAATTTTCACTAACATTGCATTATCATTTCTTTAATGGAAATAATAAACTATCACTAACCCCTTTTACCATTACAACTAATATCATCCTCGGATAATCCTGATGTCGTTCTAGTTGGGGTATTTTAATTACCTCTCAGACCTTGATCAACAACGTTCATATCTAAAGATAAATTAAGTTGTAATCCAAAAACCAATATTTCATTGTAATCTCAAATTCCATTTAACTATTTTATTAAAATACGATTTCATAAACCTTATCATCATTTTGAAAATCTCTTTCTCTAATATACCATTATTTCTTAATTCAATTAAGTAACTTCTTTATAACACACCGCTTTTTAACCTCTACCCTTTTCAACCGATTCATTTTATGATTCAGATTTGGTTACCAAATCCTACGACCACTTCTTTTACCAACTTCACTTTCATTAATTCCTTTTCAAATCCATTCAGCCATTTCCCGCTTTGAAACTCTTATTCCAATCTACCACTTTTACTTAATCACATTTTTAAGTAACGTTAATTTAGAATTAATGATATAACACCTCAAGCCTCTTTTATATAACTCTGGTTCATTATAAAACCTTTTTATCTAAATTTCCCTTTTACCTAATTCAAATAATTAAGTAACATTTAATTTAAGCTATAATATTCGCTCAAAAATTTCTTTTATAACTTCGTTATAAAAAGTCAGGTTTTAAACAAAACCTGTTCATAAACTCCTTTCACCATTCACTTAGACTTCATTTCAACGTAGAGTACTTTTTAAATGGATTCCCATCAAAAAGTATTTTTCTAAATTATTATTAGTGACAATAATACCTTATTTCAATCATTAACTACATTAGTAGTTAATTTCTTCATTTTCTAAAATAAAGTATGTCCCTTTTTTTAAAATCTTATTAAAACAATATTCATTAAAACTATTTTATTCAAAACACACTAATTTAATAATCAATTCTCAATTATAGCGGTCAATTTAATTAACTTAAAACGCAGTTATTTCATTAACCGATTCCAATTAGTTTTCACTTTAAATTAATTAATAACATAATTAATTCCATTTAATTATTTCAAAACAAAACAATTATTCAAACTTAACCGTTAGGTAAATTTCTAATCACTTGTTTATAAATCTGATTAATATCAGAACTTACTTTATTAAATCAATTAATAATTAATTATAAGCTTAATTAATAAATAATTAAATATTTAATTCCTTTTTATAAACTTTTATTCAACATAATATATTTCAAAATCTATCTTCAGTTATAAAATAAGTTTTATAACTTTATCTCTATCAATTTGCCTAATAGTAAATCAACATTTATAAAATGATTGATTTTATAGGCCATATACCGCCAAATACTTAACCAATATTGCCCATTGGTTTAAACTAAACCGATGTTGAATTTTCAGTCAGCAATCAAATCAATCACCCCATCAGATCAGTTCATATATGATAATATATATATATATATATATATATATATATATATATATTTGAGGAATCCGGTTGGATCCCTCCAACTTGTTCTTCCCTGTATCCAAAAATGGTTATCTCAAATCAATTATTCAATGATTGATTTTATAGGCCATATACCGCCAAATACTTAACCAATATTGCCCATTGGTTTAAACTAAACCGATGTTGAATTTTCAGTCAGCAATCAAATCAATCACCCCATCAGATCAGTTCATATATGATAATATATATATATATATATATATATATATATATATATATATATATATATATTTGAGGAATCCGGTTGGATCCCTCCAACTTGTTCTTCCCTGTATCCAAAAATGGTTATCTCAAATCAATTATTCAGTTTCACTTAACTGATAACAACTAACGACCATTTAACCTCAATCACAAGCAATTCAAACGATTCAACCAATTAAACACGTTTATTTTATAAACATGACCAACAAGGTAAGTTACTTTATTGGATCAAATTGTTAAAATAAAATTTTGGTATTTCACTGAAATTAAACAACAGTTTAATTTCATCAGTTAAATCATGTGAAAACCCGTAACTTCCCCGTAAAGGAAAGTGTCGGATAGTTTGAGAACAAGCCACAACAGAACTCATACAGAAGAACATTTCATTGTATATTACAACAATGCATCAGATTACAAGAATATACAGAGTATAAATGAATATTACACAGAAATATTAGAGATTTAAATTACATTTAAATACATAGCAGCGGAAAATAATACAATACACAACTAGAAGAGATATACGGATACAAAGCTTTCCGGATATCATTCCAGCTGTAAACCAGGATCCTGTGAATATAAATCTGCAAAACCAAAACTACTAGCTGCCCGTGTCAAAAATAGGGGCACCCAGAGTTTAGGTTAAAACAATAAACTCCAGGTCAGTCATGTGACTGGTGTGAGAACTAAAACAGTTATTAATCTTTATTTTAAATCATTAGGTAAATCAAGGGACCACGCCGTATAACACGGAACGGGTTTCCTCCCAAGAATACCAGTGCATAAAACAAACAGCGCAATGCTAAATAAAGAAAAATGAAGCTGTTATAAGACCCAGGTCCTATCACACAATGCAACGCAAGCCGGGGGATAGGGTTTTTACCTTATAACAGCCAAAGAATGCTTGATACGTTTAAAACAAATCATTTGATACTATTTTAAGTGCATAGTGTATAAAACAACTTCAAATCATAAGTATCAATCATAGGCGGCATGAGTGCCCCATCCCACTATGTCGCCATACTAGGCTCTACAAATAAAACCGAAAATGTCACGTATTGGGAAATTGGATTTCCATCTATGAACCGAGGCAAAAGATAGTCCTCAACCGATTCGAGACGCTCTAGCCCGTGTCTCAGGCAAGTACTCAGTCAAGCCTTGGATCCTCAGGGCCAGTCCACCGATGTGGATTAAACTTAAACCCTGAACATGCATTTCCCCGCCCTATGGGGCGTAAACGAGCCAACTAAATGACTCCATCGGTTCGAGAACGACCGATCAGTCCGAGGCGCCTCGCAACAGCAACAACCACATAAGTCAAACTCGTCAGGGCGTGTAAAACCACTGACGCCACTTCTAGCTAGAAAGAAACGCATGCCCTCCCTGACGTCCTCTCCCGTTTTTGGTTCATACCGGGTGTGAAACTCGCGAAGCAAACGTTACACAAAGCTACGCCACAAAGGCCTTGCTTTGATCATCACCACAAGACTTTGCCTTTCAACAGAAGCCTCGATCAATTGCCACTTAGGCATGCCACACAGGCAATTCACTCCATGCGTTTGATATCCATCAATATATAACCCCTGAGCTCGTACGTCTCAGAGAAGGGCGTTAAGCAAGAGAATAAATTCTCCGCCGCCAAACAGATATATATTTAATAGAGATCAATCACACGGACTAAAATCCAATGTCAGACACACAGTCCATTTAAAAGTCCGTTCTGGGTCTGAACGAAACCGGAGGCACCTTGTACCCCGCATATCCATCGATCTCCAAGTACGTCTGGACGATCACCAACTGTTTCCATCTTCTTGGGTGTACAGCCCAATCAAGATCATCAGTTATCACCCAAACGACGTGAAGACCTCCGGTCTTCGACCATCGTCTTCGACTTATCGTCGTATCAGTTATTCAGAATGGGATAAACCCGGTCTTCCCGAATAACTCGCGTATATTTTAAATAAGTGTTACACAAACACAACATACGCCTCATTCCAATTCATCAGTCACTAACCGTAAATTAATCAAGAGAATAATTCCCCAAATATTAACCCCGAAGGCCGAAACCAACATCAGATCAATATCCAGAAAACCATTCTGCTTAGCTAACCGACAGTTAGATTCTAAATTTCACATTCATAGGGAAAGGTTCCCATTAATTTTATCAAAGATAAACTCCTTGAATTTATTCTTTAATCTATTTTTGAATATCAATTCAAAACTAGTCGGGATTAACGAACCTTACCGAAGTAATCATTTGTTTTAATTTCCCAATCCCAACCTATTCATCCCATGAAGTAAAACTGGTAATACTTCATATCTAACACCACAGTGTTATCGGTAAATTCAATTACCATTTCTCGTTCAAATCTAATTAAAGATTTAACTATCGCCTGGAGCAAAACTGGTGATACTCCATTTTCGATCATTTCAATCTAATTAAAGATTCATTAAAACTCCACTTAGTTTTAATCGTTAACTGGGTTAAAGAATCAGTGTCATTTAAAACACGGTTCACGATAAACCCAAAATCACATTCCATTAATTATCGGATTAAAGAACGAGTGTTATTTAAAACACTGTTCACGATAAACCCAAAAATCAATATCAATTCAATTCCAATTAAATATTATTTAATTGGTACACTTCATTAAATCTAAATAAAAAGATTTAATCTTTTCTCAACTGGGTTCAAGAACAGTGTTAGTGAAGACACCATTCACGACAAACCCAAATCACATTTGATACTCAATACAAGGCTCTGAATAGAAAATATATCGGCTTATATTCAATATCAAATTCTACGATTAACAAATGTCGTATTGGAAATAACGATATAAATATCTACATCTTTCAAATTTCCATAACAACATCTGTATAATCCCGAATTCCAACATCGAAATATTTCGAAGACAATTTCGATTCAAATCCACTCCAATGCAATCATTGGAAATTCTGGTTATTTTTAAAACCCTTTTCTAATTCAATTTATTTATTTAAAAATAAATAGAATTATAATTCTAGTTCAAAACTAGTTCATTTCGATAAAAATCTATTTTTATCCTTTCAAATATGGAGTTTTTCGTCCCGATCCTTTCTAAATCATTTCTTATGATTTTACACAAATTATTACTATTTTTAATAATTTTATCAAGGCCCGTACAGTCGATTTCCATCAACGGCCATCGAACTGCACTTACAGCGACCTTTTTCAAATTTGATTTGGACGTAACTCCAAATCCAACCGTTAGATTTCAAATTTCTAATATTCGTTAGAAAGCTCTTTTCGATACGAACCCAACGGTTCTGGTTTTAGGAGAATCCGACGGTCGGATCTCCCGTAATGTCCGTTTGAAATAAATGGTCGAAATTCACGAACTGCCGCAGCGCAGCGCGTTCTATTCAGGCCATTATATTATATATATAATATGTATAATATATATTTCGTCGATTTCTATTTAAAAACGAATTATATAAATAGTTTTAAAATCGTTTCAAAAGCAATTTCAACTTCCATTTCAATTCAAATCAAAATTGAATTCTTCTTTATAAATTCGTTTTAAAATTCATTTCTATTGAATTCAAATTTCAATTCAATTTGAATTCATTTCAATTCACTTTCAATTCAATTCGAAATCGTTTTCAATTCATTTCATTTCGAAATCGTTTTCAATTCATTTCGAAATCGTTTTCAATTCATTTCTTTTCGAAATCGTTTTCAATTCATTTCGAAATCGTTTTCAATTCAATTCATTTCGAAATCGTTATATATTCAATTCAATTTGAATTCGTTTTCAATTCATTTCATTTCCAAATGAATAAAATCGATATAAATATCGTTCACGTCAAAATGGCGTCAATCTAATCAACACGGCTTCATAAAGTTCTATTTTCAAATATTCTATTTCAAATATTTCTTTTTCAAAATAGTTGTTATTATCAAAATATTTCGTTCAACACATGACCAATCTCAATGGATGAGTACTGTCAACACATGAACCTTTATTTTATATTGATAAAGATGTAAACTTTATTATTAAAATATTTCGTTCAACACATGACCAATCTCAATGGATGAAACTGTCAACACATGAACTTTTATTTTATATTGATAAAGATGTAAACTTTATTATTAAGATATTTCGTTCAACACATGACCAATCTCAATGGATGAAACTGTCAACACATGAACTTTTATTTTATAATATTCTTTATTTTTCAAATTGGAATGAGGCCCAATCAATTACCATATAAAGTTAATTATATGGATTTTCATACCACACATGTATATCATAGCATTGAAAAATAATCAACCATCAACCAAAGTGCACTACACTGTATAAGCATCAAATATAGATATCTAACGCTTATAACAGCCTGTCAATCAATCGATCGACATATTTAATCAATCAGGATGAGTGAACTTCATATTTCATCCTAACACCCGTGTGGGGTTTTCAAACAATCAAACACAGATTTTAGTTGTGCAGTTGGGCGATGTGTAAAATTTATCGACCCAATCAATGTCCTTCAAATAGGTGTACATAAACAAACCGTTCGGTTTGTAAATGAATATTTTATTTATTCACATTCCCGTTAAAAATTATATTTTTAACGATAAAACATTTTATTTCAACCTATGAATTTCTATTCAATTCATTTATTCAATAAAATGATATCTTTATTTTTCTAACTTATTTTAGAAAATTTCGGCGGCATAACGGCACGATACTAGAAACGGGACGAGGCCTAGCCTTATCCCCGGTCTAGTGAAGGCCCACGCCATTCACACATCAATCATATCAATTCATTTCACCAAAACAATCCAATCCAAATCAAATAATCTAACCAACTACACAACCAATCAAACAAGTCCATGGTCTGTGGACGGGTGTCGGGTGCTTCTAATAAGCACCGTCTGCATCCTAATATATATATATATAACTAGAAAAGTAGAATTTGAGTGAGAAGTTCTCACCTAAAGCTATCCAATACCACGACTCTTCATTTATAGAAATCTTCGTCGTTCTCGCCCTTTTTGTCAGCTTCGTTGTCGTAGCCACTACATATGTAAAAATCGAATTTTTACTTCGCTATTCAATATATAAAAATCGAAGTTTTACTTTGCTATTCAATATAAAAATAGAATTTTTACTACTATGTTATATAGATAAAAATTATATTTTTATCACGCTATTTTCTATATAAAGATTTCGCCTTTTTAAATTTAAAGATTTCGCCTTTTTAAATTTAAAGATTTCGCCTTTTGAAATTTAAAGATTTCATCTTTATAAAAATCTCATTTTTATTTTTCTACACATATAAAGATGATATTTTTAATATTCCTATCATGTAAAAATTATATTTTTAATTCTCTACATAAACAAAAATCATATTTTGACATCATCTATATAGTAAAGACTATATTTGTAATATTTTAAAAATATAAAAATCATATTTTTAATACTTTAAAAATATAAAAATCATATTTTTAACTCGAAGTTCAACATATAAAAATCACATTTTTAATTCGAAGTTCAACATATAAAAATCACATTTAAAATCAAATCTTTTTCTTTATTTTCCTAAAACATTAATTTCAGTTTTAAAATGAAAATAAGTTTTCAGTTTTTAAAAATAAAATAAAATCAGTTTTATTTTAGAAAAGAAAATAAAAATCTGTTTTAAAATCACTGAAAAATCACATAAAAGGAAAACTCACGGCTGTTGTTTCTCGTCGGCGGAAGGAGAGCTCGCAGCGCTGGAGGAGGAGTCGGAGAGGGTTGGCTACGGCTCAGGAGGCGCTGGCGAAGGGGCTGACGAGGCTTGGTGGAGGGGATAGGTAGGGGAAGGGAGGAGGAAGAGGGGCTCGCGGGGTTCAATAGAGGAGGAGGGAGAAGCAAATGAGGTGAGGAGGCGAGAGGGAGGGGAGGACGGCCAGCGCCTGAGGTGCGACGGCGCCTGGCGGAGAAGCAGGAGGTTACCGCGCCTGCTGCGCGGTGGCGCGCTCTTCGGGGCTCGGTGGCGCCTCTCGTCGGAGGAGCGGCGGCAAAGCCCTAGGGGCGGCGGCGGATTGCTCTGCTGTTTTTTTATTTTATTATTATTATGAAAAACTGAATTGGAAGTATCGGGGGGGGGGGGGGGCAGACATTATGGAGGAAGAAAGGTATATTCCTTTTTTTATTATTATTTAGTTAATTTATTTTTCGCCAAAAAGCAACCTTTATTTTCGATCTCAAAATGAGGCCCACCGCCTGTCGTCCATAGCGTTTTACCCCCGTTCCGAACACAATGGGATATGTATCGTAGGCTGATTCGGTCGTTTCGATCAGTTTCAATTGAATTTACATTTAAATCACTATATTGAATTTTAAACGTACATTTCAAATTACCGGGGTCACATACGAACTTTAAAAATTCTAGAAAAATATTTTCTAGCTTCGTATTGACGATACGGTCCTAACAAAACTAGTTTCGTCGAATTCTGAGATCGTTAGAAAAATGGCCATTTTCCAGTCGATTAAAATCAACTGAAACTGGTCAAACGCGTTTTCCTTTGCCACGCTCACATATTAATTCGAAAAATTATGAAATTTGGAATCTAGCAATAACTTGACATCACGGACCCAACAAAAGTGGTTTCGTCGAAATCCGAGGTCGTTTGCAAAATGTCCATTTTTAAGGGCCTGAATTCCATAGCGACTATTCAGAATTTTCAACTGGACATATCTTTTGATTCCCGCAATGAAATCTTGATTTGTCGGATTCGTTGGAAAGATATTCACAATTAGATCCTAATGTTTTTGGTTTCACTAAAATCCGGATTGTTTTGCACCCGGTACATTCAATTGAAGTTTGAAATCGAATTATCGAACTACCGCGCCATTTTCAATTCTATTTATAATTATATATAAATATTTATATTCTAACGATGGCGTATATAATATATACGTTCTAATTCTATTCAAAATAAATTTTTCGTCGATATTATTTAAAATAATTCATTTTAAATAATCAAAATTCGCTAAAATTGCCAAAATAAAAATTTTAAACTGGCCCAGATTTTCGGGTTGTTACAATCTCCCCCACTTAAAACTTTTCGTCCCCGAAAAGGAACAAAGTCGAAAGTTGTTTAACAATTTAACTCAACTTCCATTGTTATTGATTACGGCTTAAGTTCTTCAACTTTTCAGTTTCTAAGAACTTTTCAAAAATTTCAAAAATTTGGCTAACACCCTAAATTTTCGAAAAATTTCGCCATAACCTCCCCTGCACCGGGAGCATCGGGGAATTTCAAATAGCTTCCCCGGTCCTTCAGATCTCAAAAAGAAAAAGAAAAAGCCAAGCGGCTAGCCAATAGGCTCACAAAATCATCATCACCCAAATAAAACAGGAAATTATGTAGTAAACATGTACCTATTTGTCGGGCAAACAAATTTTATTCTCTGCTCTAGCCTCCTTGCTATGACCTATTCAATGATATATATGTATATGCAAACAAATGCGACCAATTTTCAATACAATTCAATATTTGATTCAATTAGGCTAAATGGTTCAAAATTATCAAACAATGAACAAACAACACAAACATCAATCAATTAGTGAATTAGATTTTCAAATTCATAATTTTGATACATATACAAAAATCATGTTTTTGATGCCAAATCACAACAATAGGCCCTATCTAATTTTTGGTTCTCACACCAGTCAATAGGAAATATATAGAAATCTCACTTTCGTCACTCGAATATAAACACTGATGATGAGGCCTCATCATCTGAATCATCTCCGGGCGACTAGAGTGTGATTCTATATCTATCCAGTATATTAAAATTTCGAATACACGCGGATCAGACGTATACGCAAAATCTATATATACTGGATTGTCCACATCAATATAAATAGATAATCAAATACGAATAATTGATTTAAATTTTCAAAACCAAAATTGTTTTCATTTTAAAAATTTACTCTTCACACTCGTTCTAGGATACTACTGACCCCATCTCTAACGAGTCATTCCCGTTGGATATTACTAATCCAATATCTGATGAATTCTTTCGTATGGTTCTAATGTGTCTTGTTCTCTAGATTTGTAAACCAAAGCTCTGATACCAACTGTGAAAACCCGTAACTTCCCCGTAAAGGAAAGTGTCGGATAGTTTGAGAACAAGCCACAACAGAACTCATACAGAAGAACATTTCATTGTATATTACAACAATGCATCAGATTACAAGAATATACAGAGTATAAATGAATATTACACAGAAATATTAGAGATTTAAATTACATTTAAATACATAGCAGCGGAAAATAATACAATACACAACTAGAAGAGATATACGGATACAAAGCTTTCCGGATATCATTCCAGCTGTAAACCAGGATCCTGTGAATATAAATCTACAAAACCAAAACTACTAGCTGCCCGTGTCAAAAATAGGGGCATCCAGAGTTTAGGTTAAAACAATAAACTCCAGGTCAGTCATGTGACTGGTGTGAGAACTAAAACAGTTATTAATCTTTATTTTAAATCATTAGGTAAATCAAGGGACCACGCCGTATAACACGGAACGGGTTTCCTCCCAAGAATACCAGTGCATAAAACAAACAGCGCAATGCTAAATAAAGAAAAATGAAGCTGTTATAAGACCCAGGTCCTATCACACAATGCAACGCAAGCCGGGGGATAGGGTTTTTACCTTATAACAGCCAAAGAATGCTTGATACGTTTAAAACAAATCATTTGATACTATTTTAAGTGCATAGTGTATAAAACAACTTCAAATCATAAGTATCAATCATAGGCGGCATAAGTGCCCCATCCCACTATGTCGCCATACTAGGCTCTACAAATAAAACCGCAAATGTCACGTATTGGGAAATTGGATTTCCATCTATGAACCGAGGCAAAAGATAGTCCTCAACCGATTCGAGACGCTCTAGCCCGTGTCTCAGGCAAGTACTCAGTCAAGCCTTGGATCCTCAGGGCCAGTCCACCGATGTGGATTAAACTTAAACCCTGAACATGCATTTCCCCGCCCTATGGGGCGTAAACGAGCCAACTAAATGACTCCATCGGTTCGAGAACGACCGATCAATCCGAGGCGCCTCGCAACAGCAACAACCACATAAGTCAAACTCGTCAGGGCGTGTAAAACCACTTACGCCACTTCTAGCTAGAAAGAAACGCATGCCCTCCCTGACGTCCTCTCCCGTTTTTGGTTCATACCGGGTGTGAAACTCGCGAAGCAAACGTTACACAAAGCTACGCCACAAAGGCCTTGCTTTGATCATCACCACAAGACTTTGCTTTTCAACAGAAGCCTCGATCAATTGCCACTTAGGCATGCCACACAAGCAATTCACTCCATGCGTTTGATATCCATCAATATATAACCCCTGAGCTCGTACGTCTCAGAGAAGGGCGTTAAGCAAGAGAATAAATTCTCCGCCGCCAAACAGATATATATTTAATAGAGATCAATCACACGGACTAAAATCCAATGTCAGACACACAGTCCATTTACAAGTCCGTTCTGGGTCTGAACGAAACCGGAGGCACCTAGTACCCCGCATATCCATCGATCTCCAAGTACGTCTGGACGATCACCAACTGTTTCCATCTTCTTGGGTGTACAGCCCAATCAAGATCATCAGTTATCACCCAAACGACGTGAAGACCTCCAGTCTTCGACCATCGTCTTCGACTTATCGTCGTATCAGTTATTCAGAATGGGATAAACCCGGTCTTCCCGAATAACTCGCGTATATTTTAAATAAGTGTTACACAAACACAACATACGCCTCATTCCAATTCATCAGTCACTAACCGTAAATTAATGAAGAGAATAATTCCCCAAATATTTACCCCGAAGGCCGTGTAATAACCAGCAAAATCTGGGCCAGTTTAAAATTTTTATTTTGGCGATTTTAGCGAATTTTGTATATTTAAAATGAATTATTTTAAATAATATCGACGAGAAATTTATTTTGAATATAATTCGAACGTATATATTATACGCGTCGTCGTTAGAATATAAATAATTATATATAATTATAAATAGAATTGAAAATGGCGCGGTAGTTCGATAATTCGATTTCAAACTTCAATTGAATGTACCGGGTGCAAAACAATCCGAATTTTAGAGAAACCAAAAACAATAGGATCTAATTGTGAATATCTTTCCAACGAATCCGAATAATTGAAATTTCATAGCGGGGATCAAAAGATATGTCCAGTTGAAAATTCTGAATAGTCGCTATGGAATTCAGGCCCTTAAAAATGGACATTTTGCAAATGACCTCGGATTTCGACGAAACCACTTTTGTTGGGTCCGTGATGTCGAGTTATTGCTAGATTCCAAATTTCATAATTTTTCGAATCCATATGTGAGCGTGGCAAGGGAAAACGCGTTTGACCAGTTTCAGTTGATTTTAATCGACTGGAAATTGGCCATTTTTCTAACGGTCTCAGAATTCGACGAAATTAGTTTTGTTAGGACCGTATCGTCAATACGAAGCTAGAAAATATTTTTCGGGAATTTTTAGAGTTAGTATGTGACCCCGGTAATTTGAAATGTACGTTTAAAATTCAATATAGTGATTTAAATGTAAATTCAATGGAAACTAATTGAAACAGCCGAATCAGCCTACGATACATATCCCATTGTGTTCGTAATGGGGGTAAAACGCTAAGGACGACAGGCGGTGGGCCTCGTTTCAAGGTCGTATGTAAAAGACAACTTTTTGAAAAAAAATAAAATAAAATATTTAAATAAAAAAAAAGAGTTTCTTCTTCCCTTATATCAGCCCCCCCCCCCCCCCCCGTTCAGTTTCTAAAACCTAAATTGAAATAAAATAACCCGCCGCTCCCTCATTTCTAACGCCGCCGACTGCCCTCCGACATCCCCACCGTCGAGCGCCTCCCTATCGCGCCACCGCGTCACCTTTCCCCCTCCATCGAACCTCTCTCCTTCTCCCTCCCACTGACTCACAAGAACCCCAAACCCTAACTAAAAACCCCGCATCCTCTAGATGACCGCCGACGAACTGAAGGCCGCCCCAACCCTCCGCCTCCTCCTGCCGCCGACATCGATGCCTCCCCTTCTTCGATGCAGTAAGTTTTTACTTTATTTTATTTTTGTTTTCAATTCTGAAATTCAAAATTTAAAAAGCATTTAAAAACTGTTTTTTTAAAGTGATAAAAACTGAATTGAAAAGCACTTAAAAACTGTTTTTTTTAAGTGATAAAAACTGAATTGAAAAGCACTTAAAAACTGTTTTTTTAAAGTGATAAAAACTGAATTGAAAAGCATTTAAAAACTGTTTTTTTAAAGTGATAAAAACTGAATTGAAAAGCATTTAAAAACTGTTTTTTTAAAGTGATAAAAACTGAATTTGAAAAATGATTTTAAAAAAGAAAAAGGTTTGAGCATTAAAATAAAAAGATTAGAACTTTAGAAAGGAAAGATTTGAACTTGGAATTTTTTTTTAAATATAATCTTTATTTTTGAAATGGCGGCGGAATCTATATTAGTAAAAATATAGTTTTTATATATTGAACTTCGATAGAAAAATATAGTTTTTATATATTGAACTTCGATAGAAAAATATAGTTTTTATATATTGAACTTCGATAGAAAAATAGGATTTTTATATATTGAACTTCGATAGAAAAATGTAGTTTTTATATATTGAACTTCGATAGAAAAATAGGATTTTTATATATTGAACTTCGATAGAAAAATAGGATTTTTATATATTGAACTTCGAAATAAAAATATAATTTTTATATATTGAATAGCGAAGTAAAAATTCGATTTTTACATATGTAGTGGCTACGGGCAACGAAGATGACGAAAAGGCGAGTTGGCGAAGATTTCCTGCATTAGAAGTGCCGTGGAGCTAGGATAGCTATATGTGAGAATTTCTCACCTTTCAAATTTATTTTCTAGTTATATATATATACTTGGATGCAGACGGTGTTTAGTAGCACCCGACACAATCGTCCACAGACCATGGACTTGTTTGTTTGGCTGTTTGGTTATTGATTGTGATATTGGTTTGAATGTGGTTTGTGGTGTGAAAAATCGAATCGATAAATTGGTTAGGATTAGACGTGCGCCGTTATAAGGCGAAGGAGTAAGGCTAGGTTAGACTCTTACTCCAAATTTTGTGGTTTGCATAATAAAATTGATATGATTGATGTGTGAATGGCGTGGGCCTTCACTAGACCGGGGATTAGGCTAGGCCTTGTCCCGTTTCTAGTATCGTGCCGTTATGCCGCCGAAATTTTCTAAAATATGTTAGAAAAATAAAAATATCATTTTATTGAATAAATGAATTGAATAGAAATTCATAGGTTGAAATAAAATGTTTTATCGTTAAAAATATAATTTTTAACGTAAATATGAAAATAGTGAAGTGAACAAAATAAAATATTCATTTACAAACCGAACGGTTTGTTTATATACACCTATTTGAATGACATTGATTGGGACGATAAATTCTACACATCGCCCAACTGCACGAATAAAATATTTGTTTGATTGTTTGAAACCCCACACGGGTGTTGGGATGAAACTTGAAGTTCACTCATCCTGATTGATTAAATATGTCGATCGATTGATTGACAAGCTGCTATAAGCGTTAAATGTCTATATTTGATGCTTATACAGTGTAGTGCACTTTGGTTGATGGTTGATTATTTTTCAATGCTATTATATACATGTGTTGTATTGAAATCCATATAATTAACATTATATGGTGATTGATTGGGCCTCATTCCAATTTAGAAAATAAAGAATATTATAAAATAAAAGTTCATGTGTTGACAGTACTCATCCATTGAGATTGGTCATGTGTTGAACGAAATATTTTGATAATAAAACTTACATCTTTATCGATATAAAATAAAAGTTCATGTGTTGACAGTACTCATCCATTGAGATTGGTCATGTGTTGAACGAAATATTTTGATAATAAAATTTACATCTTTATCGATATAAAATAAAAGTTCATGTGTTGACAGTACTCATCCATTGAGATTGGTCATGTGTTGAACGAAATATTTTGATAATAACAACTATTTTGAAAAAGAAATATTTGAAATAGAATATTTGAAAATAGAAATTTATGAAGCCGTGTTGATTAGATTGACGCCATTTTGACGTGAACGATATTTATATCGATTTTATTCATTTCGGAATGAAAATGAATTGAAAACGATTTCGAAATGAATTGAATTGAAAACGATTTCGAAATGAATTGAATTGAAAACGATTTCGAAATGAATTGAATTGAAAACGATTTCGAATTGAAAATGAATTGAAAACGATTTCGAAATGAAATGAATTGAAAACGATTTCGAAATGAATTGAATTGAAAACGATTTCGAAATGAATTGAATTGAAAACGATTTCGAAATGAAATGAATTGAAAACGATTTCGAAATGAATTGAATTGAAAACGATTTCGAAATGAAATGAATTGAAAACGATTTCGAAATGAATTGAATTGAAAACGATTTCGAAATGAATTGAATTGAAAACGATTTCGAAATGAATTGAATTGAAAACGATTTCGAAATGAATTGAATTGAAAACGATTTTGAAATGAATTGAATTGAAAACGATTTCAAAATGAATTGAATTGAAAACGATTTCGAAATGAAATGAATTGAAAACGATTTCGAATTGAGAATTGAATTGAAAACGATTTCGAAATGAATTGAATCGAAAACGATTTCGAAATGAATTGAATTGAAAACGAATTCAAATTGAATTGAAAATGAATTGAAAACGATTTCGAAATGAAATGAATTGAAAACGATTTCGAAATGAAATGAATTGAAAACGATTTCGAAAAGAATTGAATTGAAAACGAATTCAAATTGAATTGAAAGCAAATTGAAATGAATTCAAATTGAATTGAAATTTGAATTGAATAGAAATGAATTTTAAAACGAATTTATAAAGAAGAATTCAATTTTGATTTGAATTGAAAAGAAAGTTGAAATTGCTTTTGAAACGATTTTAAAACTATTTATATAATTCGTTTTAAATAGAAATCGACGAAGTATATATTATATATATTATATATATAATATAATGGCCTGAATAGAACGCGCCGCGCCGCGGCAGTTCGTGAATTTCGACCATTTATTTCAAACGGACATTACGGGAGATCCGACCGTCGGATTCTCCTAAAACCGAAACCGTTGGGTTCATATCGAAAAGAGCTTTCTAACGAATATTAGAAATTAGAAATCTAACGGTTGGATTTGGAATTATGTCCAAATCAAATTTGAAAAAGGTCGCTATAAGTGCAGTTCGATGGCCATTGATGGAAATCGACTGTACGGGCCTTGATAAAATTATTAAAAATAGTAATAATTTGTGTAAAATCATAAGAAATGATTTGAGAAGAATTGGGATGAAAAACTCCATATTTGAAAAGATAAAAATAGATTTTTATCGAAATGAACTAGTTTTGAACTAGAATTATAATTCTATTTATTTTTAAATAAATAAATTGAATTTGAAAAGGGTTTTAAAAATAACCAGAATCTCCAATGATTGCATTGGAGTGGATTTGAATCGAAATTGTCTTCGGAATATTTCGATGTTGGGATTCGTGATTATACAGATGTTGTTATGGAAATTTGAAAGATATATATTTATATCGTTATTTCCAATACGACATTTGTTAATCGTAGAATTTGATATTGAATATAAGCCGATATATTTTCTATTCAGAGCCTTATATTGAATATCAAATGTGATTTGGGTTTGTCGTGAATGGTGTCTTCACTAACACTGTTCTTGAACCCAGTTGAGAAAAGATTAAATCTTTTTATTTAGATTTAATGAAGTGTACCAATTAAATAACATTTAATTGGGATTGAATTGATATTGATTTTTGGGTTTATCGTGAACAGTGTTTTAAACAACACTTGTTCTTTAACCCGATAATTAATGAATGTGACTTAGGGTTTATCGTGAACCGTGTTTTAAATGACACGGATTCTTTAACCCAGTTAACGATTAAAACTAAGTGAAGTTTTAATGAATCTTTAATTAGATTGAAATAATCGAAATGGAGTATCACCAGTTTTGCTCCAGGCGATAGTTAAATCTTTAATTAGATTTGAACGTGAAATGGTAATTGAATTTACCGATAACACCGTGGTGTTAGATATGAAGTACTACTCGTTTTACTTCATAGGATGAATAGGTTGGGATTGGGAAATTAAAACAAATGATTACTTCGGTAAAGTTCGTTAATCCCGACTAGTTTGAATTGATATTCAAAAGTAGATTAAAGAATAAATTAAAGAATTTATCTTTGATAAAATTAATGGGAACCTCTCCCTATGAATGCGAAATTAGAAATTAACTGTCGGTTAGCCAAGCAGAATGGTTTTCTGGATATTGATCTGATGTTGGTTTCGGCCTTCGGGGTTAATATTTGGGGAATTATTCACTTGATTAATTTACGGTTAATGACTGATGAATTGGAATGAGGCGTATGTTGTGTTTGTGTAACACTTATTTAAAATATACGCGAGTTATTCGGAAAGACCGGGTTTATCCCATTCTGAATAACTGATACGACGATAAGTCGAAGATGAAGACGATGGTCGAAGACCAGAAGTCTTCACGTCGTTTGGGTGATTACTGATGATCTTGATTGGGCTGTACACCCAAGAAGATGGAAACAGTTGGTGATCGTCCAGACGTACTTGGAGATGGATGGATATGCGAGGAAAGTGCCTCCGGTTTCGTTCAGACCCAGAACGGACTTGTAAATGGACTGTGTGTCTGACATTGGATTTTAGTCCGTGTGATTGATCTCTATTAAATATATATCTGTTTGGCGGCGGAGAATTTATTCTCTTGCTTAACGCCCTTCTCTGAGACGTACGAGCTCAGGGGTTATATATTGATGGATATCAATCGCATGGAGTGAATTGCCTGTGTGGCATGCTAAGATGCAAATGATCAAGGCTTCTGTTGAAAAGCAAAGTCTTGTGGTTGATGATCGAAGCACGGCCTTTGTGGCGTAGCTTTGTGTAACGTTGATTCGCGAGTATCACACCCGGTATGAATCAAAAACGGGAGACGGACCTCAGGGGGGACATGCGTTTTCTTTCTAGTTATGAGTGGCGTCAGTGCTTGAACTGGCTGACGAGTTTGACTCATGTGGATATTGCTTATTATTACTTGCTGAAAAGCGAGGCGCCTCGTGATATCGGTTTCGGCCGATGCTTCTGGTCGGCTGACGGGCCAGGCTTACGCCCCAAAGGGCGGAGAAACGTATTGTTCAGGCATTATAATCCACATCGGTGGACCGGCCCTGACGATCCAGGGGGCAGTTGCGGCTGTTCCTGAGGGGCGGACTAGAGCGTCTCGAATCGGTTGAGGATCTTGCCCCTAGCCTCGGTTCATACCATAAATGATAACCCAATTTCCAATACGTGTATTGCGGTTTTAATTGTAGAACTAGTATGGCGACATGATATATGGTACCCATGCCGTCTATGATTAATACTTATGATTTGAAGTTGTTTTATACACTATGCACTTATAATAGTATCAAACGATTTGTTTTAAACGTATCAAGCATTCTTTGGCTGTTATAAGGGAAAACCCTATCCTCGGCTGCGTTGCATTGTGTGATGGGACCTGGGTCTTATAACAGCTTCATTTTTCTTTATTTAGCATTGCGCTGTTTGTTTTATGAACTGGTATTCTTGGGAGGAAACCCGTTCCGTGTTATACGGCGTGGTCCCTTGATTTACCTAACTTTAAAATAAAGATTTATAACTGTTTTAGTTCTCACACCAGTCCCATGACTGACCTGGAGTTTATTGTTTTAACCTAAACTCTGGGTGCCCATATTTTGACACGGGCAGCTAGTAGTTTTGGTTTTGCAGATTTATATTCACAGGATCCTGGTTTACAGCTGGAACGATATCCGGAAAGCTTTGTGTCCGTATATCTCCTTCTAGTTGTGTATTGTATTATTTTCCGCTGCTATGTATTTAAATGTAATTTAAATCTCTGATATTTCTGTGTAATATTTATTTGTTTATACTCTGTATATTCTTGTAATCTGGTGCATTGTTAAATATACAATGAAATGTTCTTCTGTATGCGTTCTGTTTTGTCCTGTTCTCAAAACAATTCGTTCTTTCTCTTCTCTTCGGAGACCGGGGAAGTTCGGGTCGTTTCAGTTGGTATCAGAGCTTTGGTTTACAAAGCTCAGAGAACAAGGCACATTAGAACCATACGAAAGAATTCATCAGATATTGGGTTAGTAAAATCCAATGGGAATGACTCGTTAGAGATGGGATCAGTAGTATCCTAGAACGAATGGGAAGAGTATATTTTTGAAAGTGAAAACAAATTTTTGATTTGAAAATTTAAATCGATTATTCGTATTTGATTATCTATTTATATTGATGTGGACAATCCAGTATATATAGATTTTGCGTATACGTCTGATCCGCGTGTATTCGAAATTTTAATATACTGGATAGATATAGAATTACACTCTAATCGCCCGGAGATGATTTTGATGATGGAGCTCCATCATTAGAATTTATGTTCGAGTGACGAAAGTGAGATTTCTATATATTTCCTATTGACTGGTGTGAGAACCAAAATTAGATAGGGCCTATTGTTGTGATTTGACATCAAAAACATGATTTTTGTATATGTATCAAAGTTATCAATTTGAAGCTCTAATCCACTAATTGATTGATGTTTGTGTTGTTTGTTTAATTGTTTGATAATTTTGAACCATTTAGCCTAATTAAACCAAATATTGAATTATATTGAAAATTGGTCGCGTTTGCTTGCACATACTTGTACTTACATTGAATAGGTCATAGCAAGGAGGCTAGAGCAGAGAATAAAATTTGTTTGCCCGACAAATAGGTACATGTTTACTACATAATTTCCTGTTTTGTTTGGGTGATGATGATTTTGTGAGCCTATTGGCTAGCCGCTTGGCTTTTTCTTTTTCTTTTTGAGATCTGAAGGACCGGGGAAGCTATTTGAAATTCCCCGATGCTCCCGGTGCAGGGGAGGTTATGGTGAAATTTTTCGAAAATTTAGGGTGTTAGCCAATTTTTTGAAATTTTTGAAAATTCTCAGAAACTGAAAAGTTGGAGAATGGAAGCCGGATCGAACGTAGAGTTGATTAATCAAACCACTTTCGACTTTGTTCCTTTTCGGGGATGAAAAGTTTTAAGTGGGGGAGATTGTAATAACCCGCAAAATCTGGGCCAGTTTAAAATTTTTATTTTGGCGATTTTAGCGAATTTTGTATATTTAAAATGAATTATTTTAAATAATATCGACGAGAAATTTATTTTGAATATAATTCGAACGTATATATTATACGTGTCGTCGTTAGAATATAAATAATTATATATAATTATAAATAGAATTGAAAATGGCGCGGTAGTTCGATAATTCGATTTCAAACTTCAATTGAATGTACTGGGTGCAAAACAATCCGGATTTTAGAGAAACCAAAAACAATAGGATCTAATTGTGAATATCTTTCCAACGAATCCGAATAATTGAAATTTCATAGCGGGGATCAAAAGATATGTCCAGTTGAAAATTCTGAATAGTCGCTATGGAATTCAGGCCCTTAAAAATGGACATTTTGCAAATGACCTCGGATTTCGACGAAACCACTTTTGTTGGGTCCGTGATGTCGAGTTATTGCTAGATTCCAAATTTCATAATTTTTCGAATCCATATGTGAGCGTGGCAAGGGAAAACGCGTTTGACCAGTTTCAGTTGATTTTAATCGACTGGAAATTGGCCATTTTTCTAACGGTCTCAGAATTCGACGAAATTAGTTTTGTTAGGACCGTATCGTCAATACGAAGCTAGAAAATATTTTTCGGGAATTTTTAGAGTTAGTATGTGACCTCGGTAATTTGAAATGTACGTTTAAAATTCAATATAGTGATTTAAATGTAAATTCAACGGAAACTAATTGAAACAGCCGAATCAGCCTACGATACATATCCCATTGTGTTCGGAATGGGGGTAAAACGCTAAGGACGACAGGCGGTGGGCCTCGTTTCGAGGTCGTATGTAAAAGACAACTTTTTGAAAAATAAAATAAAATATTAAAAAAAAAAAAAGAGTTTCTTCTTCCCTTATATCAGCCCCCCCCCCCCCCCCGTTCAGTTTCTAAAACCTAAATTGAAATAAAATAACCCGCCGCTCCCTCATTTCTAACGCCGCCGACTGCCCTCCGACATCCCCACCGTCGAGCGCCTCCCCATCGCGCCACCGCGTCACCTTTCCCCCTCCATCGAACCTCTCTCCTTATCCCTCCCACTGACGCACGAGAACCCCAAACCCTAACTAAAAACCCCGCATCCTCTAGATGACCGCCGACGAACTGAAGGCCGCCCCAACCCTCCGCCTCCTCCTGCCGCCGACATCGATGCCCCCCCCCTTCTTCGATGCAGTAAGTTTTTACTTTATTTTATTTTTGTTTTCAATTCTGAAATTCAAAATTTAAAAAGCATTTAAAAACTGTTTTTTTAAAGTGATAAAAACTGAATTGAAAAGCACTTAAAAACTGTTTTTTTTTAAGTGATAAAAACTGAATTGAAAAGCACTTAAAAACTGTTTTTTTAAAGTGATAAAAACTGAATTGAAAAGCATTTAAAAACTGTTTTTTTAAAGAGATAAAAACTGAATTGAAAAGCAATTAAAAACTGTTTTTTTAAAGTGATAAAAACTGAATTTGAAAAATGATTTTAAAAAAGAAAAAGGTTTGAGCTTTAAAATAAAAAGATTAGAACTTTAGAAAGGAAAGATTTGAACTTGGAATTTTTTTTTTTAAATATAATGTTTATTTTTGAAATGGCGGCGGAATCTATATTAGTAAAAATATAGTTTTTATATATTGAACTTCGATAGAAAAATATAGTTTTTATATATTGAACTTCGATAGAAAATTATAGTTTTTATATATTGAACTTCGATAGAAAAATAGGATTTTTATATATTGAACTTCGATAGAAAAATATAGTTTTATATATTGAACTTCGATAGAAAAATAGGATTTTTATATATTGAACTTCGATAGAAAAATAGGATTTTTATATATTGAACTTCGAAATAAAAATATGATTTTTATATATTGAATAGCGAAGTAAAAATTCGATTTTTACATATGTAGTGGCTACGGGCAACGAAGATGACGAAAAGGCGAGTTGGCGAAGATTTCCTGCATTAGAAGTGCCGTGGAGCTAGGATAGCTATATGTGAGAATTTCTCACCTTTCAAATTTATTTTCTAGTTATATATATATACTAGGATGCAGACGGTGTTTAGTAGCACCCGACACAATCGTCCACAGACCATGGACTTGTTTGTTTGGCTGTTTGGTTATTGATTGTGATATTGGTTTGAATGTGGTTTGTGGTGTGAAAAATCGAATCGATAAATTGGTTAGGATTAGACGTGCGCCGTTATAAGGCGAAGGAGTAAGGCTAGGTTAGACTCTTACTCCAAATTTTGTGGTTTGCATAATAAAATTGATATGATTGATGTGTGAATGGCATGGGCCTTCACTAGACCGGGGATTAGGCTAGGCCTTGTCCCGTTTCTAGTATCGTGCCGTTATGCCGCCGAAATTTTCTAAAATATGTTAGAAAAATAAAAATATCATTTTATTGAATAAATGAATTGAATAGAAATTCATAGGTTGAAATAAAATGTTTTATCGTTAAAAATATAATTTTTAACGTAAATATGAAAATAGTGAAGTGAACAAAATAAATTATTCATTTACAAACCGGACGATTTATTTATGTACACCTATTTGAATGACATTGATTGGGACGATAAATTCTACACATCGCCCAACTGCACGAATAAAATATTTGTTTGATTGTTTGAAACCCCACACGGGTGTTGGGATGAAACTTGAAGTTCACTCATCCTGATTGATTAAATATGTCGATCGATTGATTGACAAGCTGCTATAAGCGTTAAATGTCTATATTTGATGCTTATACAGTGTAGTGCACTTTGGTTGATGGTTGATTATTTTTCAATGCTATTATATACATGTGTTGTATGAAAATCCATATAATTAACATTATATGGTGATTGATTGGGCCTCATTCCAATTTAGAAAATAAAGAATATTATAAAATAAAAGTTCATGTGTTGACAGTACTCATCCATTGAGATTGGTCATGTGTTGAACGAAATATTTTGATAATAAAACTTACATCTTTATCGATATAAAATAAAAGTTCATGTGTTGACAGTACTCATCCATTGAGATTGGTCATGTGTTGAACGAAATATTTTGGTAATAAAATTTACATCTTTATCGATATAAAATAAAAGTTCATGTGTTGACAGGACTCATCCATTGAGATTGGTCATGTGTTGAACGAAATATTTTGATAATAACAACTATTTTGAAAAAGAAATATTTGAAATAGAATATTTGAAAATAGAAATTTATGAAGCCGTGTTGATTAGATTGACGCCATTTTGACGTGAACGATATTTATATCGATTTTATTCATTTCGGAATGAAAATGAATTGAAAACGATTTCGAAATGAATTGAATTGAAAACGATTTCGAAATGAATTGAATTGAAAACGATTTCGAATTGAAAATGAATTGAAAACGATTTCGAAATGAAGTGAATTGAAAACGATTTCGAAATGAATTGAATTGAAAACGATTTCGAAATGAATTGAATTGAAAACGATTTCGAAATGAATTGAATTGAAAACGATTTCGAAATGAATTGAATTGAAAACGATTTCGAAATGAATTGAATTGAAAACGATTTCGAAATGAATTGAATTGAAAACGATTTCGAAATGAATTGAATTGAAAACGATTTCGAAATGAAATGAATTGAAAACGATTTCGAATTGAGAATTGAATTGAAAACGATTTCGAAATGAATTGAATCGAAAACGATTTCGAAATGAATTGAATTGAAAACGATTTCGAAATGAATTGAATTGAAAACAAATTCAAATTGAATTGAAAATGAATTGAAAACGATTTCGAAATGAAATGAATTGAAAACGATTTCGAAATGAAATGAATTGAAAACGATTTCGAAAAGAATTGAATTGAAAACGAATTCAAATTGAATTGAAAGCAAATTGAAATGAATTCAAATTGAATTGAAATTTGAATTGAATAGAAATGAATTTTAAAACGAATTTATAAAGAAGAATTCAATTTTGATTTGAATTGAAAAGAAAGTTGAAATTGCTTTTGAAACGATTTTAAAACTATTTATATAATTCGTTTTAAATAGAAATCGACGAAGTATATATTATATATATTATATATATAATATAATGGCCTGAATAGAACGCGCCGCGTCGCGGCAGTTCGTGAATTTCGACCATTTATTTCAAACGGACATTACGGGAGATCCGACCGTCGGATTCTCCTAAAACCAGAACCGTTGGGTTCGTATCGAAAAGAGCTTTCTAACGAATATTAGAAATTAGAAATCTAACGGTTGGATTTGGAATTATGTCCAAATCAAATTTGAAAAAGGTCGCTATAAGTGCAGTTCGATGGCCATTGATGGAAATCGACTGTAAGGGCCTTGATAAAATTATTAAAAATAGTAATAATTTGTGTAAAATCATAAGAAATGATTTGAGAAGAATTGGGATGAAAAACTCCATATTTGAAAAGATAAAAATAGATTTTTATCGAAATGAACTAGTTTTGAACTAGAATTATAATTCTATTTATTTTTAAATAAATAAATTGAATTTGAAAAGGGTTTTAAAAATAACCAGAATCTCCAATGATTGCATTGGAGTGGATTTGAATCGAAATTGTCTTCGGAATATTTCGATGTTGGGATTCGTGATTATACAGATGTTGTTATGGAAATTTGAAAGATATATATTTATATCGTTATTTCCAATACGACATTTGTTAATCGTAGAATTTGATATTGAATATAAGCCGATATATTTTCTATTCAGAGCCTTATATTGAATATCAAATGTGATTTGGGTTTGTCGTGAATGGTGTCTTCACTAACACTGTTCTTGAACCCAGTTGAGAAAAGATTAAATCTTTTTATTTAGATTTAATGAAGTGTACCAATTAAATAACATTTAATTGGGATTGAATTGATATTGATTTTTGGGTTTATCGTGAACAGTGTTTTAAACAACACTTGTTCTTTAACCCGATAATTAATGAATGTGACTTAGGGTTTATCGTGAACCGTGTTTTAAATGACACGGATTCTTTAACCCAGTTAACGATTAAAACTAAGTGAAGTTTTAATGAATCTTTAATTAGATTGAAATAATCGAAATGGAGTATCACCAGTTTTGCTCCAGGCGATAGTTAAATCTTTAATCAGATTTGAACGTGAAATGGTAATTGAATTTACCGATAACACCGTGGTGTTAGATATGAAGTACTACTCGTTTTACTTCATAGGATGAATAGGTTGGGATTGGGAAATTAAAACAAATGATTACTTCGGTAAAGTTCGTTAATCCCGACTAGTTTGAATTGATATTCAAAAGTAGATTAAAGAATAAATTAAAGAATTTATCTTTGATAAAATTAATGGGAACCTCTCCCTATGAATGCGAAATTAGAAATTAACTGTCGGTTAGCCAAGCAGAATGGTTTTCTGGATATTGATCTGATGTTGGTTTCGGCCTTCGGGGTTAATATTTGGGGAATTATTCACTTGATTAATTTACGGTTAATGACTGATGAATTGGAATGAGGCGTATGTTGTGTTTGTGTAACACTTATTTAAAATATACGCGAGTTATTCGGAAAGACCGGGTTTATCCCATTCTGAATAACTGATACGACGATAAGTCGAAGATGAAGACGATGGTCGAAGACCGGAAGTCTTCACGTCGTTTGGGTGATTACTGATGATCTTGATTGGGCTGTACACCCAAGAAGATGGAAATAGTTGGTGATCGTCCAGACGTACTTGGAGATGGATGGATATGCGAGGAAAGTGCCTCCGGTTTCGTTCAGACCCAGAACGGACTTGTAAATGGACTGTGTGTCTGACATTGGATTTTAGTCCGTGTGATTGATCTCTATTAAATATATATCTGTTTGGCGGCGGAGAATTTATTCTCTTGCCTAACGCCCTTCTCTGAGACGTACGAGCTCAGGGGTTATATATTGATGGATATCAATCGCATGGAGTGAATTGCCTGTGTGGCATGCTAAGATGCAAATGATCAAGGCTTCTGTTGAAAAGCAAAGTCTTGTGGTTGATGATCGAAGCACGGCCTTTGTGGCGTAGCTTTGTGTAACGTTGATTCGCGAGTATCACACCCGGTATGAATCAAAAACGGGAGACGGACCTCAGGGGAGACATGCGTTTTCTTTCTAGTTATGAGTGGCGTCAGTGCTTGAACTTGCTGACGAGTTTGACTCATGTGGATATTGCTTATTATTACTTGCTGAAAAGCGAGGCGCCTCGTGATATCGGTTTCGGCCGATGCTTCTGGTCGGCTGACGGGCCAGGCTTACGCCCCAAAGGGCGGAGAAACGTATTGTTCAGGCATTATAATCCACATCGGTGGACCGGCCCTGACGATCCAGGGGGCAGTTGCGGCTGTTCCTGAGGGGCGGACTAGAGCGTCTCGAATCGGTTGAGGATCTTGCCCCTAGCCTCGGTTCATACCATAAATGATAACCCAATTTCCAATACGTGTATTGCGGTTTTAATTGTAGAACTAGTATGGCGACATGATATATGGTACCCATGCCGTCTATGATTAATACTTATGATTTGAAGTTGTTTTATACACTATGCACTTATAATAGTATCAAACGATTTGTTTTAAACGTATCAAGCATTCTTTGGCTGTTATAAGGGAAAACCCTATCCTCGGCTGCGTTGCATTGTGTGATGGGACCTGGGTCTTATAACAGCTTCATTTTTCTTTATTTAGCATTGCGCTGTTTGTTTTATGCACTGGTATTCTTGGGAGGAAACCCGTTCCGTGTTATACGGCGTGGTCCCTTGATTTACCTAACTTTAAAATAAAGATTTATAACTGTTTTAGTTCTCACACCAGTCCCATGACTGACCTGGAGTTTATTGTTTTAACCTAAACTCTGGGTGCCCATATTTTGACACGGGCAGCTAGTAGTTTTGGTTTTGCAGATTTATATTCACAGGATCCTGGTTTACAGCTGGAACGATATCCGGAAAGCTTTGTGTCCGTATATCTCCTTCTAGTTGTGTATTGTATTATTTTCCGCTGCTATGTATTTAAATGTAATTTAAATCTCTGATATTTCTGTGTAATATTTATTTGTTTATACTCTGTATATTCTTGTAATCTGGTGCATTGTTAAATATACAATGAAATGTTCTTCTGTATGCGTTCTGTTTTGTCCTGTTCTCAAAACAATTCGTTCTTTCTCTTCTCTTCGGAGACCGGGGAAGTTCGGGTCGTTTCAGGCCGAAACCAACATCAGATCAATATCCAGAAAACCATTCTGCTTAGCTAACCGACAGTTAGTTTCTAAATTTCACATTCATAGGGAAAGGTTCCCATTAATTTTATCAAAGATAAACTCCTTGAATTTATTCTTTAATCTATTTTTGAATATCAATTCAAAACTAGTCGGGATTAACGAACCTTACCGAAGTAATCATTTGTTTTAATTTCCCAATCCCAACCTATTCATCCCATGAAGTAAAACTGGTAATACTTCATATCTAACACCACAGTGTTATCGGTAAATTCAATTACCATTTCTCGTTCAAATCTAATTAAAGATTTAACTATCGCCTGGAGCAAAACTGGTGATACTCCATTTTCGATCATTTCAATCTAATTAAAGATTCATTAAAACTCCACTTAGTTTTAATCGTTAACTGGGTTAAAGAATCAGTGTCATTTAAAACACGGTTCACGATAAACCCAAAATCACATTCCATTAATTATCGGATTAAAGAACGAGTGTTATTTAAAACACTGTTCACGATAAACCCAAAAATCAATATCAATTCAATTCCAATTAAATATTATTTAATTGGTACACTTCATTAAATCTAAATAAAAAGATTTAATCTTTTCTCAACTGGGTTCAAGAACAGTGTTAGTGAAGACACCATTCACGACAAACCCAAATCACATTTGATATTCAATACAAGGCTCTGAATAGAAAATATATCGGCTTATATTCAATATCAAATTCTACGATTAACAAATGTCGTATTGGAAATAACGATATAAATATCTACATCTTTCAAATTTCCATAACAACATCTGTATAATCCCGAATTCCAACATCGAAATATTCCGAAGACAATTTCGATTCAAATCCACTCCAATGCAATCATTGGAAATTCTGGTTATTTTTAAAACCCTTTTCTAATTCAATTTATTTATTTAAAAATAAATAGAATTATAATTCTAGTTCAAAACTAGTTCATTTCGATAAAAATCTATTTTTATCCTTTCAAATATGGAGTTTTTCGTCCCGATCCTTTCTAAATCATTTCTTATGATTTTACACAAATTATTACCATTTTTAATAATTTTATCAAGGCCCGTACAGTCGATTTCCATCAACGGCCATCGAACTGCACTTACAGCGACCTTTTTCAAATTTGATTTGGACGTAACTCCAAATCCAACCGTTAGATTTCAAATTTCTAATATTCGTTAGAAAGCTCTTTTCGATACGAACCCAACGGTTCCGGTTTTAGGAGAATCCGACGGTCGGATCTCCCGTAATGTCCGTTTGAAATAAATGGTCGAAATTCACGAACTGCCGCGGCGCGGCGCGTTCTATTCAGGCCATTATATTATATATATAATATATATTTCGTCGATTTCTATTTAAAAACGAATTATATAAATAGTTTTAAAATCGTTTCAAAAGCAATTTCAACTTCCATTTCAATTCAAATCAAAATTGAATTCTTCTTTATAAATTCGTTTTAAAATTCATTTCTATTCAATTCAAATTTCAATTCGATTTGAATTCATTTCAATTCACTTTCAATTCAATTCGAAATCGTTTTCAATTCATTTCATTTCGAAATCGTTTTCAATTCATTTCGAAATCGTTTTCAATTCATTTCTTTTCGAAATCGTTTTCAATTCATTTCGAAATCGTTTTCAATTCAATTCATTTCGAAATCGTTATATATTCAATTCAATTTGAATTCGTTTTCAATTCATTTCATTTCCAAATGAATAAAATCGATATAAATATCGTTCACGTCAAAATGGCGTCAATCTAATCAACACGGCTTCATAAAGTTCTATTTTCAAATATTCTATTTCAAATATTTCTTTTTCAAAATAGTTGTTATTACCAAAATATTTCGTTCAACACATGACCAATCTCAATGGATGAGTACTGTCAACACATGAACCTTTATTTTATATTGATAAAGATGTAAACTTTATTATTAAAATATTTCGTTCAACACATGACCAATCTCAATGGATGAAACTGTCAACACATGAACTTTTATTTTATATTGATAAAGATGTAAACTTTATTATTAAGATATTTCGTTCAACACATGACCAATCTCAATGGATGAAACTGTCAACACATGAACTTCTATTTTATAATATTCTTTATTTTTCAAATTGGAATGAGGCCCAATCAATTACCATATAAAGTTAATTATATGGATTTTCATACCACACATGTATATCATAGCATTGAAAAATAATCAACCATCAACCAAAGTGCACTACACTGTATAAGCATCAAATATAGATATCTAACGCTTATAACAGCCTGTCAATCAATCGATCGACATATTTAATCAATCAGGATGAGTGAACTTCATATTTCATCCTAACACCCGTGTGGGGTTTTCAAACAATCAAACACAGATTTTAGTTGTGCAGTTGGGCGATGTGTAAAATTTATCGACCCAATCAATGTCCTTCAAATAGGTGTACATAAACAAACCGTTCGGTTTGTAAATGAATATTTTATTTATTCACATTCCCGTTAAAAATTATATTTTTAACGATAAAACATTTTATTTCAACCTATGAATTTCTATTCAATTCATTTATTCAATAAAATGATATCTTTATTTTTCTAACTTATTTTAGAAAATTTCGGCGGCATAACGGCACGATACTAGAAACGGGACGAGGCCTAGCCTTATCCCCGGTCTAGTGAAGGCCCACGCCATTCACACATCAATCATATCAATTCATTTCACCAAAACAATCCAATCCAAATCAAATAATCTAACCAACTACACAACCAATCAAACAAGTCCATGGTCTGTGGACGGGTGTCGGGTGCTTCTAATAAGCACCGTCTGCATCCTAATATATATATATATATATATATATATATATATAACTAGAAAAGTAGAATTTGAGTGAGAAGTTCTCACCTAAAGCTATCCAATACCACGACTCTTCATTTATAGAAATCTTCGTCGTTCTCGCCCTTTTTGTCAGCTTCGTTGTCGTAGCCACTACATATGTAAAAATCGAATTTTTACTTCGCTATTCAATATATAAAAATCGAAGTTTTACTTTGCTATTCAATATAAAAATCGAATTTTTACTACTATGTTATATAGATAAAAATTATATTTTTATCACGCTATTTTCTATATAAAGATTTCACCTTTTTAAATTTAAAGATTTCGCCTTTTTAAATTTAAAGATTTCGCCTTTTGAAATTTAAAGATTTCATCTTTATAAAAATCTCGTTTTTATTTTTCTACACATATAAAGATGATATTTTTAATATTCCTATCATGTAAAAATTATATTTTTAATTCTCTACATAAACAAAAATCATATTTTGACATCATCTATATAGTAAAGACTATATTTGTAATACTTTAAAAATATAAAAATCATATTTTTAATACTTTAAAAATATAAAAATCATATTTTTAACTCGAAGTTCAACATATAAAAATCACATTTTTAATTCGAAGTTCAACATATAAAAATCACATTTAAAATCAAATCTTTTTCTTTATTTTCCTAAAACATTAATTTCAGTTTTAAAATGAAAAAAAGTTTTCAGTTTTTAAAAATAAAATAAAATCAGTTTTATTTTAGAAAATAAAATAAAAATCTGTTTTAAAATCACTGAAAAATCACATAAAAGGAAAACTCACGGCTGTTGTTTCTCGTCGGCGGAAGGAGAGCTCGCAGCGCTGGAGGAGGAGTCGGAGAGGGTTGGCTACGGCTCAGGAGGCGCTGGCGAAGGGGCTGACGAGGCTTGGTGGAGGGGATAGGTAGGGGAAGGGGGGAGGAAGAGGGGCTCGCGGGGTTCAATAGAGGAGGAGGGAGAAGCAAATGAGGTGAGGAGGCGAGAGGGAGGGGAGGACGGCCAGCGCCTGAGGCGCGACGGCGCCAGGCGGAGAAGCAGGAGGTTGCCGCGCCTGCTGCGCGGTGGCGCGCTCTTCGGGGCTCGGTGGCGCCTCTCGTCGGAGGAGCGGCGGCGGATTGCTCTGCTGTTTTTTTTTTATTATTATTATGAAAAACTGAATTGGAAGTATCGGGGGGGGGGGGGCAGACATTATGGAGGAAGAAAGGTATATTCCTTTTTTTTTTATTATTTAGTTAATTTATTTTTCACCAAAAAGCAACCTTTATTTTCGATCTCAAAACGAGGCCCACCGCCTGTCGTCCATAGCGTTTTACCCCCGTTCCGAACACAATGGGATATGTATCGTAGGCTGATTCGGTCGTTTCGATCAGTTTCAATTGAATTTACATTTAAATCACTATATTGAATTTTAAACGTACATTTCAAATTACCGGGGTCACATACGAACTTTAAAAATTCTAGAAAAATATTTTCTAGCTTCGTATTGACGATACGGTCCTAACAAAACTAGTTTCGTCGAATTCTGAGATCGTTAGAAAAATGGCCATTTTCCAGTCGATTAAAATCAACTGAAACTGGTCAAACGCGTTTTCCTTTGCCACGCTCACATATTAATTCGAAAAATTATGAAATTTGGAATCTAGCAATAACTTGACATCACAGACCCAACAAAAGTGGTTTCGTCGAAATCCGAGGTCGTTTGCAAAATGTCCATTTTTAAGGGCCTGAATTCCATAGCGACTATTCAGAATTTTCAACTGGACATATCTTTTGATTCCCGCAATGAAATCCTGATTTGTCGGATTCGTTGGAAAGATATTCACAATTAGATCCTAATGTTTTTGGTTTCACTAAAATCCGGATTGTTTTGCACCCGGTACATTCAATTGAAGTTTGAAATCGAATTATCGAACTACCGCGCCATTTTCAATTCTATTTATAATTATATATAAATATTTATATTCTAACGACGGCGTATATAATATATACGTTCTAATTCTATTCAAAATAAATTTTTCGTCGATATTATTTAAAATAATTCATTTTAAATAATCAAAATTCGCTAAAATTGCCAAAATAAAAATTTTAAACTGGCCCAGATTTTCGGGTTGTTACAAATCAACAAATAAATATATAACTAGCAAACAGTCAACCATCAGAAACCAGATCACACCAAATAAAAATCCAGTTTATATAAAATATAAATAGGAAGGACTGAGTGAGTTTAAATCACCTTGATTTTGATTCCATTGGTAATGACTTGTTTTAATTAAATTAAACAGTTGTTTAATTTAACTAAAAATTCTGGTTGATCCCAATTCTGTCCAGTACTATTCCATAATGACATGCTCATCACCATGATTGAAAAGCAACTTGTCTCATCTAATTCTGACAAGACAGGAATATATTATGAATACTTAAATTTAACAAATTTTATTTAACAGTTAACTAACCCTAAACTATTATTAAAATTAATTCCTTATCTAATTTTTTAAACTAGTTACATTTTAATAGGACTGGTTGATCCCTACTCCTTAATTAAAATCATTAACGTTATATATTACTTTGTCTATTTTCGGCTGACACTTCAAAATTTACATCCTAGGTCCAATTCTTGTCGCCCATAGCTTTTCCTGTCACCTTAATTAACAACCTATAACAAAGTTAACTCTTAACCTTAATTCAAATGAATTAATTACTTCTATTTACCAACTAATGGCGTAAGCCAATTGTTTCCTATCGTTCCTTCTCCCAACTGTCCAACCGCAGGCTTTAACTTTGTTTATAAAAAAATGAGCCTGATCCCTTCGTTCTTCCTGGAATATAAAACAAGCGATTAACACACTCCTAATTAAACGTTAAGCCTTAATTAAATAAATTAAGTGTTAATTCCTTTTGGGTTAGAAATAAATGGACCGCCTCAATTCTTTCATCTCCTGCATCGTTAATATTCCTTTTCGCATCAAAACCGTTGCTTCTCAATAGTCATCCTCCTCCATTTCATTAGTGCTTCCATGCAAGGAACAAATCCCGTCCCATAATTTGCCTCAAGCCCAATACTGTTGCCCACGCCCGCAAGTCATTACCCAGCTTCTTCTTCAATATCACTCCACATTTTTTTCCAGTCCCCTCTTTCCTGCTTTATCCCGTTCATAAGCTCATCATCTCGCTGCCTCTTCCACCCAAGACTGAACTCCGATGCCCTCCTTCCAAGCGCCCTGCCCCCACGCTTGCACCACTTCAGACCTTCCTGTCCCGCTCCCTCTCCATAATACTCCACAACCTCGCCTGCAACTCCACCGCAAGCCATCCCCCACCGACTGCACAGACCCCCGATCACCAGAAGGCCAACCACCACCGACAAATGATCTACCTACCTCCCCTCCACTCTCGCCTAGAAAGGCGTCCAACCCCGTGCCTCGCTCATGCCAGAAAACATGATCATAGATCCGTCGTTCAACTGCCTACTCCGACCACTATCTGCCACCAACGTCGACCGAACCCCACCTACGCCTCAGGGTCGCCACCACCTCCCGTTTTCCTTCTGACACAAACAGTCAACTCAAAAAGGTAAGGAGATCATTTCGAATTGTTTTTGGAGTGGGAAAACATTCAGTTTTTATTCACTGTGAAGAAAACAAAATAGAAGGAAGCAGCCAAACACTCGTATATATACGAAGAATTTCGTGGGTGGCACGTTTGGTACAGTACATCTTGACCGTCACGTAAACTAAGGTACGTGTATATAGAGTTGGCTATGTGTGTACAATTCTGTACGTTTTTTTTGCAGGTGGCATTTAATTCGAAAATAGGTATTGAGCTGTCGTATTATTATGGTACGGTTAACATGGCTAGGAAAAAAGAAATAGGATAGCCTGCAATTGTATTTTCATTTCATGTATATCATATATAGGGTAGCTGCACATGTTATTTCATATCAATGCTCAGAGAAAATGTACTGGTTTGCGTACGCAAGCAAAAATGAAATGGGTAGGCTATGATGATTGAGACATAGGATGGGAGAAATAATTACGTAGCTTGCATTCTCTTGACGAAATTTAAGTTGTACAAAATTCTTAGACATGAAGTTAAACAAGAACGGTGGTATAGAATGGTATACCTAGGGTTTAAGCTTCAATATTATGTCATATTTTAGTATTAAATTTTCCGCTTATAACCGTTGTTTACCATTAATTAATATATTCATATCACCTTACACGAATTTCAAATATAATGAAAATGGTTACACAGCTTCGTCTCAACATTTGAGTTCCATCAAAATTCATTTCATCGAAAACGGTGGTCATTTGGAAAATAAATATTTTCAAAGCTTATATATTATCGGTGTAATATAACTAATTTCAAAACAAATAATAAAAATAAATTATTATTGTCGTATATAACAAAATAAAATAATATATTATTTCATATATAAACCAATATGAAATTGTAACTCAACATTCATATTTTCGAGTAACACAATATTCGAAGTATATAGAAATTCTCTTTAAATCTATTAAATAAACGTTATTGTTTATAAATAATTCCATAGTGACTATTTAAAAATTTGATTTGCAAATAACTAACAATCTATAACACAAAAATCTAGATTTTTCTCTTCCATATGAAAATTTTAATCAACTAGATTTCAACGTGTCTTGTTTCACAGAATTCCGACTTATATCGGATCCTGTATGTTCAATTGAAGTTCAAACTCCATATTACGAACTACTGCTCCATTTTGAGCTCATTTTATAATTATATAAATATATAACGTTCAAACTTCGTTTTAATAACGAATTCAATATTAAAATCCATTAATATTCCAAATAAAATATTTAAAATAATAAATTAAATTAAATATTTGACTGCCAAAAATACGGGTCGTTACGCATGTACTGGAAGAGGGGGAAAATGTAACGCAGGCGGTGGGAAGGAAGGATAAGAGGGTTATCTGTACTGTTTATAGTAGAAGAAAAATATATAATAAAGTAATGTATTGTGTGAGCAACAGGAGGGAGTGCCGAGTTTAGAAACAAGGAAGAAGAAGTTTATATAGTATATTCGAGCCTGGGTAATTTCTTTAGTCCCTAACAGTGTTAAAACTAATCTAATGAAAATTTTATTTTTGCCTAACTTATATTATATTATATATAATGGGTACAAATATACTCTATTGTGAGTAATTGAAATATATTGTAACCGGACTGTATAACTTACTTTATACCAGCCTGTAGTTTACATATTGTGACCAAGAATGTTCAGCCAACCTAATTACAACTCATTTTATGCCTAATTATATATATAACGATTAAGTAGTAATTAGATTAGCAAAATATTATTTAAGTTTTATGATATTACAGGTGAATATTGTATTAAAATTATAACTGTATTATACAATAATAAGATTGGATAAACCAAGTGACGTTGGGTCTGTATCAACGAGCAATATGATGAAGCTGATTTGAACAGAGCTGATAGCTACGGGGATTTTAATTAAATTAAACGTGTTTAATTTAATTAAAAAGAAGTATTTCAGCAACGAATGAATCAAGGTGAGTTCAACTCACTCAGTTTTGTCCCACTTATATTTTATATAAATCGAGTTTAAATATTTGTGTGCTATGATTGTTAGTTGTTTGATGGATGTTGAATATATTTATATGTCTTGACAGAACTAATTAAATTAAACGTTTCTTTAATTTAATTTAAAACCAATCATTATTTTTAGCTATTATTTCCAAATGGGTTAACTTACCTCATTGGTTACGTTTCTAATAATATAAACGTATTAAATTGAATATGGACGTTTGAATGGTCGTTATTATTTGATGGTTGGATATTATATCTGTTTATTGAAATATATAATTTTATTTGAGGTAACCTATTTGGATGTAGGGAAAAACAGGTTGGAGGGATCTAACTAGATTCCTCAAAATTTATTGTTTGTTTTCATATGATCATTATATGAACTGTTTAACCAATATGATTGGGTTATTGATTTGGTTACCGATTGTTGAATTCAGATTCAACGTTGTTTCGATATTAACCAACGGGTAGTATTGGTTGAAGAATTAACTGTAGATGGCCCAAATATACACTATTTTATAAAGATTGGTTTACCGTTAGGTAAATCAATAGAAATGGAGTTATAAATTTATTTTTGCAGATCGATTATTTTAAATAGAAATTAGTAAAAGGAATTAAATATTTACTATTTATTTATTTAAGTTTATCAGTGATTGTTAAATGATTTTATAAAGTATGTTCTTATATTAATAAGATCGATATGCAAGTAAGCAAGAATTTATGTGATGATTAATAGCCGAGATAAATTGCTTTTAAGAAACAATAAAAATGGGATTTGTATTAAATGGATTATTATTTATTTAATAATAATTAAGGTGGAAATTTTGGGATTTAAAAATCTATTTAATTAAGTTATATGAAACCATAAAAATTATTTATAGTAAAGTGAAATTTTTAAGCAAATTATATTAATGATAATATAAGTTAAGTTTAAATTGTAGTTTTAAAGTGAACTCTTATTTGGTATTCTATTTAATTGGATCTTATTAAATCCAAGTTGGACGAAGTTATAAAACCCAAGTTTATTTGAATATATTATTGAAACATGGTTATTAGAAATGACATTTGAATGAAATATAAGCCAGGATATGAAATTAAAGAATTAGAACTTAACTAGGGATCGGCTGAGTTAAATGATTTTATGAGTATCGATTTAATGTTGGTTTCGGCCTTCGGGGTTAATATTTTGAGAATTATTTTCTGACTAATTTATGGTTAAGAACGAATGAAGATATGAAATGGAAATAAAACAAAAACCCGAGTTGAATTAGAGTATTTAAACGAGTTGAGATAAAGATGCGATATAGATTCGTTATTTTAAAAGGAGATGATGTTTCATCAAGATATGACTAAAATAGGATTTGTTTTGATATTGGTAAATATCAGTCTTTGGTATTATAACTGATATCTATCTTAAGATAATAACATTGTTTATCAAGGTCTGAGAGGTAATTAAAATACCCCAACTTGAACGACTTTAGGATCACCAAAGGATGATATTAGTTATAATAGGGGAGTTGTTAGAAGGAATTTATTTTGAGGAATAATAACGTAATGTTATTTGAAGAATTTGGATATATATATATATATATATATAACTGAATTCCAAAATAAAAGGAAGTAGAAAAAAGGGCTCGAGAATATGAAGTGATATTTCCACAATAAAAGAAATAAAAGAAGATTTGTGAAAATATAACGATACTTTAAAAGTAAGGAAATGATATTTAGAATAGTTTTATTTAAAAAAAAGGTTAGTAATGATTATGGTGTTCGAGATATCATAACGATTGTTTTTACGATAATAAGTTGAATCGAATGAAAATAAGAAATGTTGTAGCAAATGTTTTGAAATGGTAGTTAACAGGAAATTGAATATGATTTAAGTGATTTTTATAAGTATATAGATAAAATGCTTTGAGAATATTAATATATTAGAATGATATATTATTTATAGTATTTCAACTGATATGTTATTTTTAATGGCCAAGTGACGCTGTATAATAAACAAATGGATTTATTTATTTTTATGGTTGTTTATTTTGATAGTTAAATAAACGACTATCAAAATCTACCTAACGCGTTGTCGTACGGAAAGATCGGGATTGAATTTATATTCGTAAATCATTCCAAATCAGCAACTACGTAAACGAAGCAGTAACTACGTAAACGAAGAAGATATCTGATGTTGACCGAGATGGAGCAATTGAAGACTGTAAATCTTCATAAGAGGGGGAGTTATTGTTGAATTTCTCTAGCAGATCGCTAGAGATATATATTTAACAGTGATTCTGTCATGATTGAAATCTACGGATTGCAAGGACTGCTCGCTATTGATCTATAGGGTGATACCTAGGATGTGGTAGGAGGGCGCCTTCGGTTTATCCTATTCCTAGATGACTTTTTTGGATGATGTAAGATTCAAAATTGAATGGTGGCTAGATGATCAAAAAGAAGAATTATAACCTCAAGCCTCATCAATCGGGAAATGACAGAAATCGGGCAGGCGGCATGGCTAAGTGGGTTGCTCCCATTAGGGTGTATTATCACCTATCTAGAGAAAATTAATTTCCTTCTATATTCTATTCGATGTGTCCCTTTAGAGAAACGGTGGTTTGAGCCCAACCGTTGGTGATATACATTCGATACACTCAAGCGAAATGAGAGGTCGTTCATGTGTGGCTGGGTTGCAAGATGTTCTTGTTGAATCCGGTGTATTCCCATCTAAAAATCCAATATTGGCAGGTGGTTCCACACCTTATCATAGTCGGAATCCAATCTCCAATAAGAGCCAACGGTTTTGATTGTATACTATATATGTGGAGCGTGAGATGCAGGAGTTCTGCTAGATTGATAATTCTTTGTATTTAGACATTATTATAATATCAGAAGAGAATTGGTTTCGAAAATTTTTGTAACAACCCAGAATTTTGGAACCAATTTAAAAATTTTATTTTATCAATTTTAGTGAATTTTGAAAATTTAAAATAATTTATTTTAAACAATAACGACAAAAAGTTTATTTAAATCAAAGTTAGAACGAATATATTTATTTTAATTATAAAAGGAGTTAGAAATAGCGTGGTAGTTTGAAATTTTGAATTTAAACTTTGAGTAACTGTACAGGATGCAAAATAAATCAGATTTTGGTGAAACCAAAAATATTTAAATCTGTTGAATTATATCTTTCCAACGAATCTGAAAAACTGAAATTTCATAGCGGGAATTGAAAGTTATGTCCAGTTTAAAATTAGAAATAGTCGCTATGGAATTTATATATATATATATATATTAAAAATAGCCATTATGCAAACGACCTCCATTTTCGACGAAACCACTTTTGTTGGATCCGGAATGTCAAATTATTGTTAGATTCCAATATTCATAATTTTTGGAATCAATATGTGAGCGTGGCAAATTAAATTGTGTTTTGTCAATTTCAGTCAAATTTAATCAACCAGAAAGTGACCATTTTTCAAACGGTCTCGAAATTCAACGAAATTAGTTTCGTTAGGACCTTATCGTCAAAACATAGCTAGAGTTATTTTTCGGGAATTTTTAGAGTCCGTTTGTGGCCCCGGTGAATTTAAATGTATGATCGAATTAAATAAATAAATGATTTAAATTTTAAATTAAAGAAAACAAAGACGATCGATTGGGCTGACGGGACCTAGCCCACTGGTTCCGGAACGGGGGCAATTGGGTAGGAACAACTTTTGCTGGGCTGAAATTGGAGCTGTTAAGGATTAATGGGCTAAAATCAATAATTAATAGAATTTAATATTTATATTATACATAACCCAAAGAAATCAAAACCCTAAAAACTAATTCAGAGCCGCCGCCATGTCTTCTTGAATGGACAATATCGTCCCAAACTCTTCCTTTAATTTCTTCCAATATTAATCGAATTAGATAATGGATCTTAACCAAACATTGAAGAGATTTTCGAGCTCATTAATTCCATACGGGGTTGATCGGAAACAAAGCACCGTGGTGGCCGGAATTCCTCTCCAAACCCCCGCTGTTCGCACGCCAACCGAGATCGATGAGCGCCACCGCGTTGGCTGGAAGTCAGGGCGTCGGTGGAGGTCTGAACGGCGGTCATCGTGGCAGCGTTGGATTGACAGTCGGCAGCTTGTACGAGGCACGGTTTGAATCCCTAAGTCATGAGGATGGGTTCGGTTTTTAACATGGTTTCCTAGAACTGTTGAATTCGACGAGGAAGAAACCTAATTAGGGGTAAAGCATAATTAATTAATTTAAATAGTATATTAATTATCTCGAATGAAATCAAATGTATTAACGATCATAACTTCTTCATACGAGAATGGAATCGAACGATTTCGGATCCGTTGGAATCGCAGAAACGAGATCTACAACATGGAACTATCTAGAGCTGAAACAGAGCACAATGAAAATCAGACAAAAATCAATGTGAGATCTCTATTTTTCAATAAATTTAATTATTAATCGTGATGTAAAATTTATATTTATACTATATAAAATTCATGTTGGTGTTGTATAAAATTGTAATTTGTTGTTTGTGATTACTATGAACATCTGAATTGAACTGTCCATATTCATGTTTGTCAAAATTTGTGTACATAATAAAACCATAATTTTATTATGCATATCTATAAATATAATATTCATGTTTGTCAAAATTTGTCTATACAATAAAAACCATGTTTTTATTGTATATATATATATACACAAAATTGGTGCATACAATAAAAACCATTATTTTTATTTGATATATGTGAGAATAAATAAAATATTGCATGAGAATAAAAATAACATTTTTGTTATAAAATGTTGCATTATAATAAAGATACCAATTTGTTATAAAATGGTATGTTAGATAAAAAATGTCATTTTGTTAGAAATGTTTTATTAGAACAAATACGTCATTTTTGTAAAATCATGTTTTATTAGAATAAAAATGTCACTTTTACTAGAAAGGTTACATTAGAATATATATGTAATTTTAGTTAAAAATGTTACATTAGAATTAAATTGTCATACATTTAGACACGTTCTTGTTACATTAAACAGTTCATGTTAATATAAAAATACCATTTTTCGTAGAATTATGCCATGTAAATATAAAAATATCATTTTGCTTGGAATCATGCCATGTAAATATAAAAATATCATTTTGCTTAGAATCATGTCATGTAAATAAAAATATCATTTTGTTTAGAATCATGTCATGTAAATAAAAATATCATTTTGTTTAGAATCATGTTATGTAAATACAAATGTCATTTATTTAGGAATGTCAATATAACGACCCGAACTTCCCTAGTAAGGAAAGCCCGGATTGCTTTGAGGACAAGACAAATCAGAACACAAACAGAAGAACATTTCTTTTCTTATTACAACGATTCCATCAGAATACAAGAATATACAGAGTATTAACAAATAATATACATCAGAAAAATATCAGAGATTCAAATTACATTACATAGCAGCGGAAAAATAATACAAAACACAACTGAAAGTAATACACGAATACAGAGCTTTCCGAGTATCGTTCCAGCTGTAAACCAGGATCCTGTGAATATAAATCTGCAAAACCAAAACTAATAGCTGCCCATGTGGAAAATAGGGGCACCCAGAGTTTAGGTTAAAACAATAAACTCCAGGTCAGTCATGTGACTTGTGTGAGAACTAAAACAGTTATTAATCTTTATTTTAAAGTTAGGTAAATCAAGGAACCACGCCTATAACACGGAACGGGTCTACCCCCAAGAATACCAGTGCATAAAAACAACAGCGAAATGCTAAATAAAGAACAATGAAGCTATTATAAGACTCAGGTCCCATCACACAATGCAATGCAACGCAAGTCGGAGGATAGAGTTTTTACCTTATAATAGCCAAAAATGCTTGGTACGTGAAATTTCATCTTTTATTATTACTATAAGTGTATAGTGTCAAAAACAGTTTCAATCATAAGTATCAATCATAGACGGCATAAGTGCCCCATACCACTATGTCGCCATATATAGGTTTACAACAAAAATCGCAAAGTCACGTATTGGAAGTTGGATTTCCATCTGTGAACCAAGGCAAGGGATCATCTTTACCGCTTCGAGACAATCTAGCCCATGTCTCAGGAACAGCCGCAACTGCCCCATGGATCGTCAGGGCCGGTCCACCCGATGTGGATTATAATGCCTGAACACTGCGTTTCCCCGCCCTATGGGGCGTAAATGAGCCAAATGACTCCATCGGACCCGGATCGTCCGATCTAACCGAGGCGCCTCGCTATCCATCATCCACATAAGTAAAATGTCCGGGCATGTAAAACCCAAAACACCACTCCTAGCTAGAAGGAAACACATGCCCTCCCTGATGTCCTCTCCCGTTTCTGGTTCACACCGGGGTGTGAGGCTCGCGAATTAACGCTACACAAAGCTACACTGTATTAAAGTCGTGCTTTGATCATCAACCACAAGACTCTGCTTTTCAACAGAAGCCTTGATCATTTGCATCTCAGCATGCCACACAGGCAATTCATGCCATGCGACTGATATCTATCGATATATAACCTCTGAGCTCGTACGTCTCAGAGAAGGGCGTTAAGCAAGAGAATAAATTCTCCGCCGCCAAACATATATATATTTAATAGAAATCAATCAACACAGAATAAAATCCAATGTCGGACACACATCCATTTACAAGTCCGTTCTGGGTCTGAACGAAACCGGAGGAACCTTATTCCTCGCATATCCTTCGATCTCCAAGTACGTCTGGACGATCACCAACTGATTCCCTCCTCTTGGGTGTACAGCCCAATCAAGATCATCAGTAATTATCCAGATGATGTGAAGACCTCCGATCTTCGACCACTGTCTTCATCGTCGACTTCTCATCGATTCAGTTATTCAGAATGGGACAAACCCGGTCTTTCTGAATAGCTCGCGTATATAATAAACAAGTGTTATAAAAACACAACATACGTCTTATTCCAATCCAGAATATTCCTTTATTCAATTATTCTTTTACTGTGGGAAAGGCTCCCATTAATTTTATCAAAGATAAATTCTTTAAACTTATTCTTTAATCTTCCGTGGAATATCGATTCAAACCATATTATGGTTTATCTAAACTAGTCGGGATTAGCGGACCTTACCGAAGTAATCATTTTTTTTTAATTTCCCAATCCCAACCTATTCATCCCATGAAGTAAAACTGGTAATACTTCATATCTAACACCACAGTGTTATCGGTAAATTCAATTACCATTTCACGTTCAAATCTAATTAAAGATTTAACAATCGTCTGGAGCAAAACTGGTGATACTTTATTCTCGATCATTTCAATCTAATTAAAGATTAATTAAAACTCCACTTGGTTTTAATCTTCACAAAAATCAATATTAATGATTGTTTAACTTGGGAAATTGAAACAGCCCGAACTTCCCAGGTAAGGAAAGCACGGATTGAGTTGAGAACAAGCCACATCGGAACGCAAACAGAAGAACCTTTCATTGCTAATTACAACAATACCATCAGAATACAAGAATATACAGAGTATGAATAATTATAATACAACAGAAAAATATCAGAGATTACAATAAATTACATAGCAGCGGAAAAACAATACAAAACACAACTGAAAGTAATACACGGATAAAGAGCTTTCTGAGTATCGTTCCAGCTGTAAACCAGGATCTTGTGAATATAAATCTGCAAAACCAAAACTACTAGCTGCCCGTGTCGAAAATAAGGGCACCCAGAGTTTAGGTTAAAACAATAAACTCCAGGTCAGTCATGTGACTGGTGTGAGAACTAAAACAATTATTTAAAACTTTACTTTAAATCAGATATATCAAGGGACCACGCTATATAACACGGAACGGGTTTCCTCCCAAAAATACCAGTGCATATAACAAAACAACGCAATGCTTTTTGGAAAAATGAAGCTATTATAAGACTCGGGTCCTATCACACAATGCAACGCAAGCCTGGGGATAGGGTTTTCCCTTATAATAGCCAAACATGCTTGGTATGTTAAAACAAATCACTTGATACTATTATAAGTACATAGTGTCAAAACAATTTCAATCATAAGTATCAATCATAGACGGCATAAGTGCCCCATACCACTATGTCGCCATATATAGGTATACAATCAAAACCGCACGATGTCGTATTTGGAAATTGGATTTCCACCTGTGAACCGAGGCAAAAGATAATCCTCTACCGATTCGAGACTGTCTAGCCCGAGTCTTAGGCAAGTACTCAGTCAAGCCTTTGGATCGTCAGGGCCGGTCCACCGATGTGGATTAAAATGCCTGAACACTGCGTTTCCCCGCCCTTTGGGGCGTAAATGAGTCTTATGACTCCATCGGCTCGACATAGTCACCGATCTATCTGAGGCGCCTCGCAACCCAACAACCACAGAAGTCAAACTCGTTAGGGCGTGTCAAACCACTGACGCCACTTCTAGCTAGAAGGAAACACATGCCCTCCCTGAGGTCCTCTCCCATTTCTAGTTCACAACCGGGGTGTGAGGCTCGCGAATTAACGCTACACAAAGGTGTGCCACACAGGCTGTGCTTTGATCATCAACCACAAGACTCTGCTTTTCAACAAAAGCCTTGATCATTTGCCACTTAGGCATGCCACATAGGAAATTCACTCCATACGATTGATATCCATCAATATATAACCCTTGAGCTCGTAGATCTCAGAGAAGGGCGTTAAGCAAGAGAATAAATTCTCCGCCACCAAACAGATATATATTTAATAGAAATCAATCACACAGAATAAAATCCAATGTCAGACACACAGTCCATTTACAAGTTCGTTCTGGGTCTGAACGAAACCGGAGGCACCTTGTACCTCACATATCCATCGATCTCCAAGTACGTCTGGACGATCACCAACTGATTCCCTCCTCTTGGGTGTACAGCCCAATCAAGATCATCAGTAATCACCCAAACGATGTGAAGACCTCCGGTCTTCGACCACCGTTTTCATCCTCGACACATCGTCGAATCAGTTATTCAGAATGGGATAAACCCGGTCTTTCTGAATAACCCGCGTATATAATAAACAAGTGTTACACAAACACAACATATGCCTCATTCCAATTCAGAATATTCTTTTATCCAAATATTTTTATACTTTGGGAAAGGTTCCCATTAATTTTATCAAAGATAAATTCTTTAAATTTATTCTTTAATCTTCTTTTGAATATCAATTCAAACCAAATTATGGTTTATCCAAACTAGTCGGGATTAGCGAACCTTACCGAAATAATCATTTGTTTTAATTTCCCAATCCCAACCTATTCATTCCATGAAGTAAAACTGGTAATACTTCATATCTAACACCACGGTGTTATCGGTAAATTCAATTACCATTTCACGTTCAAACCTAATTAAAGATTTAACTATCGCCTGGAGCAAAACTGGTGATACTCCATTCTCGATTATTTCAATCTAATTAAAGACTCATTAAAATTCCACTTGGTTTTAATCTTCCCAAAAATCAATATTAATGATTGTTTAACTTGGGAAATCATATCCTGGCTTTAATTGGGTTAAAGAACCAATGTCATTTAAAACACGGTTCACTATAAACCCAAAATCACATTCTAATTCAATTCCAATTAAATATCATTTAATTGGTATACTTCATTAAATCTAAATAAAAAGATTTAATATTTTTCTCAACTGGGTTTAAGAACAGTGTTAATGAAGACACCATTCATGACAAACCCAAATCCCATTTGATATTAAATACAAAGCTATGAATAGAAAATATATCGTCTTATATTCAATATCAAATTCTACGACCAACAAATATCGTATTGGAAATAACGATATAAATATATCTTTCAAATTTCCATAACCATATCTGTATAATCACGAAATCCAACATCGAAATATTCCAAAGACAATTTCGATTCAAATCCATTTCCACTTTATATATTGGAAATTCTGGTTATTTTCAAAACCATTTCAAATCCACTTTATTTATTTTAAAAATAAATGGGATTATAATTCTAGTTCAAAACTAGTTCATTTCGATAAAAAACTATTTTTATCTTTTCAAATTTGGAATTTTTCATCCCAATTCTTCACAAATCATTTCTTATGATTTTACACAAGTTATTGCTATTTTTAATAATTTTATCAAGGCCCGTACAGTCGATTTCCATCAACGGTCATCGAACTGCACTTACAGCGACCTTTTCCAAATTTGATTTGGACATAATTCCAAATCCAACCATTAGATTTCAAATCTCTAATATTCGTTAGAAAGCTCTTTTCGATATGAACCCAACGGTTCCGGTTTTAGGAGAATCCGACGGTCGGATCTCCTGTAATATCCATTCGAAGTCAATGGTCGAAATTCGCGAACTGCCGCGGCGTGGCGCGTTCTATTCAGGCGATTTAATATATATATATATATATATATATATATATATATATATATATATATATATATATATATATTCGTCGATTTCCTTTTAAAAACGTATTTTATGAATCGCTTTAAATTCGTTTTCGAAACGATTTCAACTTCATATTCAATTTCGAATCAAAATTGAATATTCCACATCATCGATATACAAATGATAATATTTTCAAAACGTTATATTTTGAAATCACTTCCTTTTCTATAATCATTATAAAAACGAATATAATCGATATAAATATCGTTCGCGTCAAAATGGCGCATATCTAACCAACACAGCTTTATATATTTCAATAACTTCGTCATTCTATTCAACAAATGAATATTTTCTTCAACACATGAATATATATTTTTATTCAACACATGTATATATATTTTATTCAACACATGAATATTTATTTTATTCAACACATGAATTTATTTTATTCAACACATGAATTTATTTTTTTCAACACATGAATTTTTATTCTATTCAACATATGAATTTTCTTTCTATTCAACACATGAATTTTCTTTCTATTCAACACATGAATTTTTATTCTATTCAACCCATGAATTTTTATTCTATAATATTCCTTATTTTCCAAATTGGAATGAGGCCCAATCAATTACCATATAACGTTAATTATATGGATTCCCTACAACACATGTATATAATAGCAACGATAAATCATCAACCATCATCCAGAGTGCATCACACAACTGCATAAGCATTAAATATAAATAATTAACGCTTACACAGTCTGTCGACCAATCGATCGACATACAGCTAAATAATTGGGATTAGTGTACGCCAAATATCATCCCAACACCCGTGTGGGGTTTCAAATCAACAAACACAGATTTTCATTTGTGCAGTTGGGCAATGCGTAAAATTTATCGTCCCAATCAATATCAGTCAAATGGGTGTACATAAACAAATCATTGATTTGCTTATAAATATTTATTTTACATACACGTTAAAAATTATATTTTTAACTATAAAATATTTATTTCAACACATGAATATATTTCCATTCATTCCACATCACAATCAATTTTCACCACACAACAAAATCAAACAAGTCGTCCATGGTCTGTGGACAATGGGTGTCGGGTGCTGCTAAGCACCGTCTGCATCCTAGTATTTTTTTAAAACTAGAAATCAAAATAAAAGTGAGGAGTTCTCACCGATAAGCTAAACCAAATGGCGCGATTCTTCATATGTAGAAAATCTTTGCCGTGCTCGCCTTTTGTCACTTTCGTCGTCCGTGTTCACTACATATATAAAAATCACATTTTTATATTATCTAGTATATAAAAAACATATTTTTAACGCTACCTATATAAAAATCATATTTTTAATTCGCTACGTATATAAAAATCATATTTTTATATGCTACATATATTATAAAGATCACATTTTTCTTCATTGTTCAAATAAATAAAAATCATATTTTTCAATGCAACTCATATGAATTAAAATCAATTTTTTATATGCAATACACATGAGTAAAAATCGCCTCTTTATCTTGTTTAAAAATCCTATCTTTTTGGTTTTAAAAATCCTATCTTTTTTATTTTTAAAAATCGAATCTATATAAAAATCTCACATTTTCTATGTTAAAAATATGTTCTTTATATAATGAAAAAAACTATTCTTTATATATTGAAAAACCTATTCTTTATATATTGAAAAATCTATTCTTTATATATTGAAAATAAAAATCAGCTTTTGCTATAATAGAAATCAAATTTTTACTATATATAAAAAAATAGTTTTTCACTATATATATATATATATGTATGTATGTATAAAATCATTTTTTTGCTATGAAATAAAATATAAAACTTACTGTTTTTGAGGAAGTGAAGTCGGTGGTCTTTGATGGCGGAGGGATGAGGCTCGTCGGAGCTGCAGCGAAGTGGGGGGGAAGCGGCGGAGGGAGGTCGTCAACTGCGGTGGGGGTATCGGCAGGGAGGGTGCGGCTTTTATTTTCTCCGATTGGAGAAATCGAATTGGGGATCGGGGGGCATCGAGGGAGATGATCGATGGAGGGGAGAGGAGGGGTGGCGCAAAGTGGCGGTGGCACCAGGCACGGGGAGCGGCGGCGACTCCAGCCTGGGGCGGCGCGAGGCGTTAGGGGGCTGACGAGGCAGGGGGTAGCGGGTTTCTTCGTTTTTATTTGAGAGGGGGGCGGGATTTGACCAATTGATGAAGGGTTTGACTAGGGCTAGTAGGAGATAGGATTATATAATTTAATTTAATTATTATTTAATTTCCACTTAATACATGTCTTTACAATCGAACCCCTATTCAAACCCAACGACTATCGCCTCTAGCTAATTACCCCCATTCCGAACGCAATGGGATATGTCCCGAAAGCCGATTCGGCTGTTACGATCAGTTTTTATCAAAATTAAAATATAAATCCGCATATATTTAATTTAAACGTACATTTCAATTTACCGGGGCCACACATGGACTCTAAAAATTCCCGAAAAATATTTTCTAGCTTCGTATTGACGATATGGTCCTAACAAAACTAATTTCGCCAAATTCTGAGACCGTTTGAAAAATGGCCATTTTCTGGTCGATCAAAATTGAATAAAACTATCAAAACACGTTTTACTTTGCCACGCTCACATAATGATTCAGAAAATTACGAATTTTGGAATCTAGTAATAACTTGACATTCCGATTCCAACAAAAGTGGTTTCGTCGAAAACAGAGGTCGTTTGCAAAATGGCAATTTTTAAGGGCCAAAATTCCATAGCGACTTTTCTGAATTTTCATCTGGGCATAACTTTTTATTCCCGCTATGAAATTTTGATTTTTCGAATTCATTGGAAAGATATTTTCAAATAGATTCAAATATTTTTGGTTTCACTAAAATCCGGTTTATTTTGAATCCTATACATTCATTTGAAATTTGAAATCGAATTTTCAAACTACCTCGCCATTTTCAATTCCTTTTATAATTTAAAATAAATATTTATATTCTAACATCAATTTATATAAATATACACGTTCTATTTCTATTCAAAATAAATTCCTCGTCGTTATTATTTAAAATAATTAATTTTAAATATTCAAAATTCATCAAAATTGCCAAAATAAAAATTTAAATTGGTTCAGATTTCTGGGTTATTACAGAAATCATATCCTGGCTTTAACTGGGTTAAAGAACCAATGCCATTTAAAACACGGTTCACGATAAACCCAAAATCACATTCTATTCCATCAGCCTTTAACCGTAAATTAGCAACTGAATAATTTCCTAAGTGTTGACCCCGAAGGCCGAAACCAACATCAGATCAATACCCAAGAAACTATCCAACTAAACTAATCTCCAGTTAGTTTCTGATTTTCTTAACTCCGTTGGGTCTAAGAACGATATCATTAAAGAAACCATTCACGACAACCCAAAATCACATTCCATTAACCATGGAATTTTCATGGAAAACAAATCGATATATATAATCGATATAAACTTCCATATTCGACTAACAATATAAATGGAATAACGGCAAAGCCTTTTAAATTCCATATACATTAGCAGTCCTCATCCACAGAAATTCACTTCGATTATTACCAAATCAAATTCCATTCCATTCCATTCCAATTTATTTTATTTAAATTGCAAAACCTTACTTTGGAAAATCTCCTTTAAATCTTAACAAAAGATTTATAAATTCCAAATCACATTTCACTGTGAATCAGGTTAAAAAACGAATGTCGTTAAAACACAGTTCACAACAAACCCAATTCACATTCCATGAATTATCGGGTTAAAGAACAAGTGTTATTTAAAACACCGTTCACGATAAACCCAAAAATCAATTCCAATTCAATTCCAATTAAATATCATTTAATTGGTACATTTCAGTAAATCTAAATAAAAAGATTTAATCTTTTTCTCAACTAGGTTTAAGAATAGTGTTAATGAAGACACCATTCACGACAAAACCCAAATCCCATTTGATATTAAATACAAGGCTCGGAATAGAAAATATATCGGCTTATATTCAATATCAAATACTATAACCAACAGATATTGTATTGGAAATAACGATATAAATATATCTTCCAAATTTCCATAACAACATCAGTATAATCACGAAATCCAACATCGAAATATTCCGAAGACAATTTCGATTCAAATCCATTCCAATTTATATATTGGAAATTCTGGTTATTTTTAAAGCCATTTCAAATCCAATTTATTTATTTCTAAAAATAATGGAATTATAATTCTAGTTCAAAACTAGTTCATTTCGATAAAAAATCTATTTTTATCTTTTCAAATATGGATTTTTTCATCCTAATTCTTTCCAAATCATTTCTAATGATTTTACACTAATTATTAATAATTTTAATAATTTTATCAAGGCCCGTACAGTCGATTTCCATCAACGGCCATCGAACTACACTTACAACGACCTTTTCCAAATTTGATTTGGACATAATACCAAATCCAACCATTAGATTTCAAATTTCTCATATTCTTTAGAAAGCTCTTTTCGATACGAACCCAACGGTTCCGGTTTTAGGAGAATCCGACGATCGGATCTCCCTTAATGTCCGTTCGAAGTCAATGGTCGAAATTCGCGAACTACCGCAGCGCGGCGCGTTCTATTTAGGCCATTATATATATAATATATATACATATATATATTATATATATTTCATCGATTTCCTTTTAAAACGTATTTTATAAATCATTTTAATTTTTTTTTCAAAACTACTTCAACTTCATATTCAATTGCAAATCAAAATTGAATATTCCATATCATCAATATATATAAATGATGATATTTTCAAAATATTATATTTCGAAATCATTTCCCTTTCGATATTCGTTATAGAAATGAATAAAACCGATATAAATATCGTTCACGTCAAAATGACGTTAATCTAATCGACACGGCTTTATATATTTAAATATATTCGTGTCCATCCCAAATCGGACATCAAAATCAGATTTTGATTCTTTTCTGTATATTGTTTGAAAATATTCGTTATTTTAAAATAATCATTATTTTAAAATATTCTTTCTTTCTGAACTGGAATCAGACACAGTAAATTACCATATAATTTGATTATATGGATTTCACACAACAAATGTGTATAACCACAATGAAAACAGCAATCCATCATCCAGAGTGCATTCTACACTGCATAAGCATCAAACATAAATATTCAACGCTTACAACAGCTTGTCAATCAATCGATCGACATACAGCTAATTATCGGGATTAGTGTATGTTCAATATCATCCCAATACCCGTGTGGGATTTCAAATAATCAAACACAAGTTTTATTTGTGCAGTTGGGCGATGTGTAAAATTTATCGTCCCAATCAATATCAGTCAAATGTGTGTACATAAACAAATCATCCGAAATGTTTATAAATATTTATTTTATTCACATACACGTTAAAAATTATATTTTTAACGATAAAATATTTATTCGGTTCATTTACACTATAAAAATGATACTTTTATTTTTCTAATATATTTTAGAAAATTTCGGCGGCATAACGGCGCGATACTAGAAACGGGATAAGGCCTAGCCTTGTCCTCAGTCTAATAATGGCTTACGCCATACACATACCAATCTAATCAATTCCATCACATTTCCCAAACCAAATTCAACCAAATAATTCAGTCAACCAAACTAAAAAATCACACAAGTCGTCCATGGTCTGTGGACGACGGGGAACAGTTCATATATGCAGTTATAAATAAATAACTGTATAAGAAATTTTAGTGAGAAGGAGTTCTCACCTTAGGGTTCCACTCCGCCATTTCATTTCTGAATTTCTGAACCGTTTGAATTCCTTTTTGATTTCAATCCGTTCCATCGCCCTCTGTTTCACGCAGTTGATATTAAAATCACATTTTTATCTCAACGCTACCTATATTAAAATCATATTTTGATAATGAGGTTTATAGTATCAAAATAATTCCTTTTCATGTATAAGAATCGAATTTTTATTGTTACTTCATATACGTAAAAATCGAATTTTTATCGCTACTTTCGAAATGAAAATCTAATTTTTTTTCTATAGTGAAAAATCTAATTTTTATAACGATGTTTACATTATAAAGATCACATTTTTATAACGTCGCCACATGTATAAAGATCTCACCTTTATATTCATAAAAATCTCGTCTCTATATTATTAAAAATATAATCTTTTCGTAGTTAAAAATATAATCTTTATATAGTTAAAAATATAATCTTTATATAATTAAAAAAATATAATCTTTATATAATTAAAAATATAATCTTTATATAGTTAAAAATATAATCTTTATTATGATAATAATCTAAACTAAAAATCTAATTTTTTTTCTAAATTAAAAACCTAAACTTTATTATAATAAAAATATAAACTTTCATATATATAAAAAATATAAACTTGCATATATATAAACTGACTTTCTATAAACATTAGAACTGGTTTAATAAAATAAAATAAAATCACCTTAATCAGTCGAAGGAGGGTGCTCGGATTAGGGAGGAAGGGGTCGGGGTGTGGACCATCGCGGTGGAGCAGAGGTTCGGCTGTGGGGGTTTTCGGGTTCGGGTCTCGTCGATTTGGGGCTCGCGCTGGGCTTCTGCGTGCCGGAGGGAGGAGAAGGAGGTTGCGGTGTCGGAGAGGGGCGCTGGCGATGGCCAGCAATGACGTGGCAGTGGCGGATTCCCCCTCCGTCGCGCTCTCTTTTCTTTCTTTTTTTCTTCTTCTTCGTTTTGAATGAACGGTGGAGAGGGGTTGACCATATTTGGGGAAGGAGATAATATATATATTTATATTTATTTATTTTATTTTCAAAAAGTAAGTTTTCATTCGACCTCTGAATCGAGCCCAACGACTGTCGTCCCTAGCTAACTACGCCCATTGCGAACACAATGTGATATGTATCGTAAGCCAGTTCGATCGTTTCGATCAGTTTCCATCAAAATCAAAATATAAATATATATATCGAATTTGAACGCACATTTCAATTTACCGGGGCCACCTACGAACTCTAAAATTTCCGAAAAATATTTTCTAGCTTCGTATTGACGATACGGTCCTAACAAAACTAATTTCATCAAATTTTGAGATCGTTTGAAAAATGGCCATTTTCTGGTCTATCGAAATTGACTGAAACTGTTAAAACATGTTTTACTTCGCCACGCTCACATATCGATTCGAAAAATTATGAATTTTGGAATCTAGCAATAATTCGACATCCTGGATCCAACAAAAGTGGTTTCGTCGAAAACAGAGGTCGTTTGCAAAATTTTCATTTCTAAGGGCCAGAATTCCATAGCGACTATTCTGAATTTTCAATTGGGCCTAACTTTTTATTCCCGCTATGAAATTTCAATTTTTCGGATTCATTGGAAAGGTATTCTCAAATAGATTCTAATATTTTTGTTTTTGTTAAATGTAACGACCCAGGTTTTTGAACGATTAATTTTAAATATTTAAAATCATTTTTAAATATTGTGTTGATAAGATAAAAGAATTTTTATATTGGTTTATCAATTAAATAATCGAAATACGATTTTATTTTGATAATTATCGAAATACGAGAAGTTTGAAATAATTCAATTCGAAGTTAAAACTGAATCGGAATAGTGTCGACTAATATAAATTATATATTGAATTATAACGATAGTTATCGATAATTTAAATTGTCTGAAACCATTGTTATATTTTAGATTTGAATTTAATTTAAATTGTTATTTCCTTTATTTAGTCGAATTTAATTACAGAGTCAGTTCCGTGAATTTTAAAATAACACCATAATCTGAGGACGTCGGTCGCTACGTTGAAATAGCGGTTCAGAGTTTTAAAGTAGAGGACCGCCAGATATTTTAGTTAAACAAAATCAAATCAGGCCGACCTACTTTGTAAATCAAGCAGACTACTGTGTTTTTCTCGAGCCAAATTTTTCTGTTCCCCAACTTCGTAATGAAGGAGACAAGATTTTCATGGCAAGTACGGATTGTTTCCTCTCCCCTTCTATTTAAACCGCAAGGCCCCTTCATTTGTTCAACGAGATAAAATTTCAAAGCCCCATCCATTTTCCCAATTCTCTTCAAATCAAACTGTGTTCTTTTCCTCCCAATCAAAATCAATTTCCTCCGTATAAAAAAAAAAAATATAGAAGAAGGGGAAAATGAATCTCGAGTTGAAGCCGTGGTCCCTCCTGGAGTTTGACGTCGCCCAGAGTTTGGGGTACGATAGTGTTGTGAGGGATGCGATCGATTTTCTCTAGTGGAGGCCAAGTCGCGATTTCAGTTTCCACCTGCGATGGCTTTGGAGTTGCGACCTACGAACTCGAGGGAGGGAAATAGGGTTGAGGCGCTGCGATGTAAGGGGACTGGAGCGATGTTCGGTTTTGTTCAGAAGCGCTTACAATTTCATATATGGGGTGCGATGATGGGTTAGTGACGTTCGAGAGTGGAGTTCGGTTTTGGGTTTGGTCATGGTACGCGATTGAGGGATAAAGGCGTCGCCCTTGGCAAGGGTACAGGGGAGGCGGAGTTCGAGGTCGGCTTCGACACTGTGGGTACAGGTGACGAGCTGATGGTGATGTTTGGGGTCAACATCTTGGACTGGAGATCGCGATGCAGATTGAAACGGTGCAGCGGTGAGCAAGTGATCGGATTATAGTCCAATGGCGATGGTGACGGCAGTTTCAGTTTGGGGTTATTCGGAAATTGATCTTGTTTCTACAAGGAAGTAAGATTCAAGATAACCGATTTGATTTGATTCGAAGCCGAGACAATGGGAAATTAAATTGGATATTCTGCTAAGAAAAAAAATCAGGTGAGTAAATCTCACTCACCTTTTATTTATAATTATTTCATTAAAAATAATTGTCTGTTGCTTGTGTGAATGCTTTATGGTTGATTTATATATATTAGTTATTTAGGCTATATATATATATATATTGGGTTGATTGATTGGTTGGATTCCCACAGTCTCATTAGCGGATGCCCGCAGTTTCATAGCGGATGATTACCCTATACGCCCCACGCTATGATTAGTGGATGACCTTCTATACCGCGATATTCTGCCACGAAGCAGAATGGGTATTATTTATGTGCTAACATCTGTGGATGCAGGAAAACAGGTTGGAGGAATCCAACTGGATTCCTCAAAAATATATTATCTGTTTGTTTATTTGTTTGCATATATATTGTTATATATGATGTGTTAGAAAAAAAAAATAATTCGTTGCTTTGTGTGTTTTATCACTGGGCTTAAGTAATAATATTTAAAAATATCGTGGAAGGATATTTGAGATTTAAAAAGGAAAAATTCTATTTTTAAATAGAATTTGAATTTTTATGGAAATAAAGATATAAACTTGTTTTGAAAAATAAAACAAGTAGTTTCTTTATAACGAAGTTTAAAAATAGTTCTTTTATAACGAAGTTTATAAATAAATTCTTTTATAACGAAGTTATGAATGAAGTAAAAAGAATTATCATTTGATAATTCAGAAATAGAAGTAAAAGCGTGAAGTTGGAATTTAAAATGAATTTCAAAATAGGAGTTGAAATGAAATTTTTAAATATATAACTCAAATGAAATTTGAGTATAACATTTGAATTTTAAAAAGGAGTTTAAATATTTGAATTTTAAAAAGAGGATTGAATATTAGAAATTCAAATAAGAAGTTCAAATAGAATTTGAATAGATGAAATTAGAATGGAAAATAGAAATTTGAATCCAAGGGATTAAAATAAAATTTGAATTCAAGGGAACTCGAATAAGGAAAATTCAAATAAAGATTTGAATATAGAATTTCAAAATAGAATTTGAAATATAGAATTTCAAAGAAGAATTGAATAGAATTTGAAATATAGTATTTCAAAGAAGAATTCAAATGTGAAATTTGAATAGAGATTTGAATGGAATTTAAATATGAGATTTAAATTGAGATTTGAAATAGGAATTCGAGTATTGAATTTGAACATGGAATGGAATACAGAAATTCAAGTAGAAATTCGAATATGAGATTTCAAAATAGAATTTGAAATAAACTTTGAAAATAGGATTTCAAAGTAGAATTGGAAATAGAATTTCAAACAGGATTTCAAAATAGGGAATCCAAAGGGTTTTGAAATGGAATTTGAATTCAAGGGAATTCAAATGGGTTGAATAAAGAAATTCCAATGGGATTTAAATATGAGATTTCAAATAGAAATTTAAATGAAGTTTAAATGTTTAAAATCCAAATATGATTTTCAAATATAACCATTCAAAAGGGATTTGATTATAGAATTTAAAGTGGAATTTAATTCAAAGGAATTCAAATAGAATTTGAATTCAAAGGAATTCAAATGGATTTGAAGAAAGGGAGTTCAAATGAAATTCAAATATAGAATTTGAAAATAGTGGAGTTTAAACATAGAATTTGAATAAGAGGAATTCAAATGGGATTTAAACTGTGGGATTTGAATAGAGAATCCAAATGGAATATGGAATTTGAATATAGAATTCAAATAGAAAATTCAACGGGGATTTGAATATAGAAATTCAAATGGAGTTTTGAATATATGAAATTCAAAGGAAATGCAAATATAGAGTTTGAACGTAGTAATTCAAATGGGATTGGAATAAAGGCAATTCGAAAATAGAAATTCAAATAGAATTTGAAAAATAGAAGTGAATTGAGATTTGAAAATAGAATTTCAAACAGAAGTGAAATAGATCGGAAATGCTATGTTGATTCGGGAGAAATTGATTTGATATATATTGAAATCGAGTTAAATTTATTTTAAACGAAGTTAAGAAGTTTATATATAAATATAATTAAAACGAACTCGCCGCAGCGCTGCAGTTCGTAAAATAGCGATTCGAACTTCAATTGAGTATACAGAACTCAATTGGGGTCGGAATTCTTCGAAACAAGAAACGTCAGGACCGGTTTGATAATAGTTTTCTAATGAAGGAGAAAAATCTGAATTTCGTCGTATAGATTTTGAGTTATGTCAAAATCAAAATTTCAAAAATGCAGCGCCAGAAAACCATTTTAGACCATAATGGATTTTATATATAAACATTGGGATTTTTAAGCAAATAAAAACCCGGATTGCCATTTAAAAATCTAGACTTGAGTTAGAAAATAAATATGGACTCAAGTAAAGTAAAGAAGATGATTTTTGAAACAATAATCATATTTTTGATTATTGAATAGAATTAACTAAAGAAGAATTAGTTAATCGAGTTTGAACTAAAATCAAACTTTGAAAAGTGAAATTTGGGATTGTAAATCGAATATAGAACTAAAATTGAAATTTTAATTCAATTGATTGATAAGTAAGTGGAAATACATTCGACACGTGTTATATTCAAATATACAAGCGAGATAGGTAGAGAGTTAGTTAAAGAATTACTTTAACGAATTGAGTCAAACGAGTGTATGAAGTTGAAATAAATTGGACAGGTATAGACATACAGGAGACAGGTATGTGACAAGGATAATGCAAGTATATAAATAATGTGCTCGATAAAAAGGTACATGTTTAATTCATATATGGGTTTTATGCGCCGTATCGGCAAGCCGCTTGGCTTTTTCTTTTTCTTTTTGAGATTAGAAGATACCGGGAAGCTATTTAAAATTTCCCGATGCTCCCGATACAGGGGAGGTTATGGCGAAATTTTCCGGAAATTTAAGGAGTTAGAATATTTTTAAGATATTTTGATAATTTGAAATCATTGTATCGACGTATTGAATTCGATAGTAAAGTGAATCTAAAAATCGAATGTTGTAAAAGGGATAGGGATAAGTAATTGAAATTGTTTCAATTGCAAATAGAGACATTTTCTAAAATATAGAAAATAAAGGAAGTTATTATTTGGAAACGTTTTCCAAATGGCATAAGAGCCAAGATTGATTATTGAAATATTTGGGTAAACAAATATTGTTAGGGAAATAGAGAAGTGGTTTAATTAATGAAATATTAATTAAAGAGCCCAGTGATTTGTTTGATATGTTTGGATGAACACTTGTTTTTATTCGATAGTTAAATCACAGACTATCGAAGTTTTGACCATCGTTGTCAATATGGAGAGACCGGTTGGATTATTATCCGAAGAACCACTCCGTATCGGCATAAGCGTTGCGAACCAAGTATGCTGAATATATTGAAGACGGAGTGAAGTGCAAGGGCTTTTCTATTTATAGAAATAGTGCCTTCGGTTTCGTTCAATCCCAGAACGAACGTATATGGACGAATGTCTGACAGAGTATTTCCAATGATCAAATGGGTTGGTCTGTATACATATATATGGTTGCAACGGATTTATCCCTTAGCATAATATCCAGAATATTTGTGCAAACTCAACTAGTGATTAACGGATCTGACAATGTGGCATTCAAAGTGATTGTGCTATCAATGAATGGTAAGTATTCGTAGCCTCAGGCCTCAACAACCGGGAAAGGACAAAAATCAGGCAGGCAGCATGGCTATGTGGGTCGCACCCATTAGGGTGTATAATCACCTATCTAGAGAAATTCCTTTTGTTTCTAAATCTATCGATTCTGCCCATTCGGGAAACGGTGGTTTGAGTCCAACCGTTGGTGATATACATTCGATACACTCAAGTGAAATGAGTGGTCGGTCATGTGTGGGCCGGGTTGCAAGATGTTCTTGTTGAACCCAGGTGTATTCGCCTCTAGAGATACATTATCGGAAGGTGGTCCCATACCTTGTCATGTTGGAAATCCAATCTCCAATAAGCGCCATGCGGTTTTTGATTTTATAATATATATGTGGAGCGTGAGATGCAAGCGTTCTACTATTTGGTTATTTATTTGATGTAGACATTACTATAATATCACTGGATTTGATATCAAAGTGTTTTGGGTTATAGTAAGGTAAAAACCGTCCGTGTTTATGTGTGGGCTAGTCTTACTATTATCTTTTCTTTTGAAAGGATTTTTAAAGTTAAACAAGTGGTTGGAGTTTACTCACACCAGTCCCATGACTGACCCAGAGTTTATTTTGTTTTGTTTTTCCTAAACTCTTGGGTGCCCAAATTTGTACGGGCAGTCAAGTGTTTCAGGCTTTTACAGATACACTTGGAGGAGCTTGAAGCTGGAGGCTTCGACGTTAGTTATTTAGAGTTACTTCCGCTGAATCAAATGTTATGTGTACTCTGATGATGGTATGTATATATGTACAAAACAGATTTGTATTTCGAAGATTATGTTATATAATATATTTTATTCGTTCCGCTGTGAGTTTGTGATCTTCGTTTTTCTTCTATTCTAATATTTCTTTCTTTCTATTCCTCATCCTCTAACTTCTTTCTAATAATGAGTCGTATTTCTATGTTATTTGGGTTGGACGTGTGTTGTATTTAGTCAATTCAGATAGCACGGATTTGCGGGTCGTTTCAGTTGGTATCAGAGCTTAGGTTGAGCGAACACCTAGGCTTGTGTGGTATGTACTCATTAGAGATAGGGTCAGTAGTACCCTAGAATGAGTTGAGTGTATAGATACGAGAGAGCGTATTTGTTAGTTGATATAAAAATTGTTTTATATTGTGTTGGCTAGTCTGTTGAGTGGTTTATGAATTCTGGTCGAATCGTGGGACGCCACGAAGTCGATAGGAATTTCTAAACACTTGAACAGAAGATTGAACATGATATTGTTTTCAAGTGGGTAAATGAAATAATTTTACCCAAAATTATATTTTGATATAGAAAGAATAGTTTTCTAGAATTATTATTATATGGATGTGTTGGATGTTGATTTTATAATCAGATAAGATTATAAAAATTAGAATGGTTATTTATAACCAAATAGAATTTGTATATGAATTAAATATACAAATGAGATGAATTAGAATTTAATTCAAACCAAAATTAAGAATTCAAAATCCTGGGAAGTTGAAAAATATTTTTCAAAGTATATAAAAATAATATAGATTTGTTTTAAAGGATTTGAAAGAAAATCATTTTAGATGGATTTTGAAATAATAAAGCACTGAACTCACTTCAGTGGCTGGGAAATTATTCTGATGATGATTGCAACATCATCAGCGTTCATTTCCGAGTTTCTAAGTGAAGGATTGCTACCTTAGAAAGTTTTGATGGGAATTTGTTGGAAAGAAAACAAATTGGTTTGAATATTCAAATGTTTTGAATTGAGATGAAAATAAATATAAGTATACATTTATGGGATTCAAAAGAATTTGAAAAGAAAACCCAGGGATTTGAATTCTGTAATTGAAATTTAACTTAAACAAGTTAAATGGGTCGAAGCGAATGAATTAATTAGAATCAATTTGAATTGGTTTAATAGAATATAGATTGGATATAAATGGATTGATCGTCGATCATTCGAATTGAATGAAGGAAGACCAAAAGTTTTGGTTGGAGTTAATTTGTTGAATAAGAAGAGATGAGTTTCAACATGAAGAAGTTATGAAAAGTTAGTGAGTTTATAGTATTTTTCTTACCTTAGCAATTTCGAGGACGAAATTATTTTAAGGGGGGAAGAATGTAACGACCCAGGTTTTTGAACGATTAATTTTAAATATTTAAAATCATTTTTAAATATTGTGTTGATAAGATAAAAGAATTTTTATATTGGTTTATCAATTAAATAATCGAAATACGATTTTATTTTGATAATTATCGAAATACGAGAAGTTTGAAATAATTCAATTCGAAGTTAAAACTGAATCGGAATAGTGTCGACTAATATAAATTATATATTGAATTATAACGATAGTTATCGATAATTTAAATTGTCTGAAACCATTGTTATATTTTAGATTTGAATTTAATTTAAATTGTTATTTCCTTTATTTAGTCGAATTTAATTACAGAGTCAGTTCCGTGAATTTTAAAATAACACCATAATCTGAGGACGTCGGTCGCTACGTTGAAATAGCGGTTCAGAGTTTTAAAGTAGAGGACCGCCAGATATTTTAGTTAAACAAAATCAAATCAGGCCGACCTACTTTGTAAATCAAGCAGACTACTGTGTTTTTCTCGAGCCAAATTTTTCTGTTCCCCAACTTCGTAATGAAGGAGACAAGATTTTCATGGCAAGTACGGATTGTTTCCTCTCCCCTTCTATTTAAACCGCAAGGCCCCTTCATTTGTTCAACGAGATAAAATTTCAAAGCCCCATCCATTTTCCCAATTCTCTTCAAATCAAACTGTGTTCTTTTCCTCCCAATCAAAATCAATTTCCTCCGTATAAAAAAAAAAAAAAAAATATAGAAGAAGGGGAAAATGAATCTCGAGTTGAAGCCGTGGTCCCTCCTGGAGTTTGACGTCGCCCAGAGTTTGGGGTACGATAGTGTTGTGAGGGATGCGATCGATTTTCTCTAGTGGAGGCCAAGTCGCGATTTCAGTTTCCACCTGCGATGGCTTTGGAGTTGCGACCTACGAACTCGAGGGAGGGAAATAGGGTTGAGGCGCTGCGATGTAAGGGGACTGGAGCGATGTTCGGTTTTGTTCAGAAGCGCTTACAATTTCATATATGGGGTGCGATGATGGGTTAGTGACGTTCGAGAGTGGAGTTCGGTTTTGGGTTTGGTCATGGTACGCGATTGAGGGATAAAGGCGTCGCCCTTGGCAAGGGTACAGGGGAGGCGGAGTTCGAGGTCGGCTTCGACACTGTGGGTACAGGTGACGAGCTGATGGTGATGTTTGGGGTCAACGTCTTGGACTGGAGATCGCGATGCAGATTGAAACGGTGCAGCGGTGAGCAAGTGATCGGATTATAGTCCAATGGCGATGGTGACGGCAGTTTCAGTTTGGGGTTATTCGGAAATTGATCTTGTTTCTACAAGGAAGTAAGATTCAAGATAACCGATTTGATTTGATTCGAAGCCGAGACAATGGGAAATTAAATTGGATATTCTGCTAAGAAAAAAAATCAGGTGAGTAAATCTCACTCACCTTTTATTTATAATTATTTCATTAAAAATAATTGTCTGTTGCTTGTGTGAATGCTTTATGGTTGATTTATATATATTAGTTATTTAGGCTATATATATATATATTGGGTTGATTGATTGGTTGGATTCCCGCAGTCTCATTAGCGGATGCCCGCAGTTTCATAGCGGATGATTACCCTATACGCCCCACGCTATGATTAGTGGATGACCTTCTATACCGCGATATTCTGCCACGAAGCAGAATGGGTATTATTTATGTGCTAACATCTGTGGATGCAGGAAAACAGGTTGGAGGAATCCAACTGGATTCCTCAAAAATATATTATCTGTTTGTTTATTTGTTTGCATATATATTGTTATATATGATGTGTTAGAAAAAAAAAAAAATTCGTTGCTTTGTGTGTTTTATCACTGGGCTTAAGTAATAATATTTAAAAATATCGTGGAAGGATATTTGAGATTTAAAAAGGAAAAATTCTATTTTTAAATAGAATTTGAATTTTTATGGAAATAAAGATATAAACTTGTTTTGAAAAATAAAACAAGTAGTTTCTTTATAACGAAGTTTAAAAATAGTTCTTTTATAACGAAGTTTATAAATAAATTCTTTTATAACGAAGTTATGAATGAAGTAAAAAGAATTATCATTTGATAATTCAGAAATAGAAGTAAAAGCGTGAAGTTGGAATTTAAAATGAATTTCAAAATAGGAGTTGAAATGAAATTTTTAAATATATAACTCAAATGAAATTTGAGTATAACATTTGAATTTTAAAAAGGAGTTTAAATATTTGAATTTTAAAAAGAGGATTGAATACTAGAAATTCAAATAAGAAGTTCAAATAGAATTTGAATAGATGAAATTAGAATGTAAAATAGAAATTTGAATCCAAGGGATTAAAATAAAATTTGAATTCAAGGGAACTCGAATAAGGAAAATTCAAATAAAGATTTGAATATAGAATTTCAAAATAGAATTTGAAATATAGAATTTCAAAGAAGAATTGAATAGAATTTGAAATATAGTATTTCAAAGAAGAATTCAAATGTGAAATTTGAATAGAGATTTGAATGGAATTTAAATATGAGATTTAAATTGAGATTTGAAATAGGAATTCGAGTATTGAATTTGAACATGGAATGGAATACAGAAATTCAAGTAGAAATTCGAATATGAGATTTCAAAATAGAATTTGAAATAAACTTTGAAAATAGGATTTCAAAGTAGAATTGGAAATAGAATTTCAAACAGGATTTCAAAATAGGGAATCCAAAGGGTTTTGAAATGGAATTTGAATTCAAGGGAATTCAAATGGGTTGAATAAAGAAATTCCAATGGGATTTAAATATGAGATTTCAAATAGAAATTTAAATGAAGTTTAAATGTTTAAAATCCAAATATGATTTTCAAATATAACCATTCAAAAGGGATTTGATTATAGAATTTAAAGTGGAATTTAATTCAAAGGAATTCAAATAGAATTTGAATTCAAAGGAATTCAAATGGATTTGAAGAAAGGGAGTTCAAATGAAATTCAAATATAGAATTTGAAAATAGTGGAGTTTAAACATAGAATTTGAATAAGAGGAATTCAAATGGGATTTAAACTGTGGGATTTGAATAGAGAATCCAAATGGAATATGGAATTTGAATATAGAATTCAAATAGAAAATTCAACGGGGATTTGAATATAGAAATTCAAATGGAGTTTTGAATATATGAAATTCAAAGGAAATGCAAATATAGAGTTTGAACGTAGTAATTCAAATGGGATTGGAATAAAGGCAATTCGAAAATAGAAATTCAAATAGAATTTGAAAAATAGAAGTGAATTGAGATTTGAAAATAGAATTTCAAACAGAAGTGAAATAGATCGGAAATGCTATGTTGATTCGGGAGAAATTGATTTGATATATATTGAAATCGAGTTAAATTTATTTTAAACGAAGTTAAGAAGTTTATATATAAATATAATTAAAACGAACTCGCCGCAGCGCTGCAGTTCGTAAAATAGCGATTCAAACTTCAATTGAGTATACAGAACTCAATTGGGGTCGGAATTCTTCGAAACAAGAAACGTCAGGACCGGTTTGATAATAGTTTTCTAATGAAGGAGAAAAATCTGAATTTCGTCGTATAGATTTTGAGTTATGTCAAAATCAAAATTTCAAAAATGCAGCGCCAGAAAACCATTTTAGACCATAATGGATTTTATATATAAACATTGGGATTTTTAAGCAAATAAAAACCCGGATTGCCATTTAAAAATCTAGACTTGAGTTAGAAAATAAATATGGACTCAAGTAAAGTAAAGAAGATGATTTTTGAAACAATAATCATATTTTTGATTATTGAATAGAATTAACTAAAGAAGAATTAGTTAATCGAGTTTGAACTAAAATCAAACTTTGAAAAGTGAAATTTGGGATTGTAAATCGAATATAGAACTAAAATTGAAATTTTAATTCAATTGATTGATAAGTAAGTGGAAATACATTCGACACGTGTTATATTCAAATATACAAGCGAGATAGGTAGAGAGTTAGTTAAAGAATTACTTTAACGAATTGAGTCAAACGAGTGTATGAAGTTGAAATAAATTGGACAGGTATAGACATACAGGAGACAGGTATGTGACAAGGATAATGCAAGTATATAAATAATGTGCTCGACAAAAAGGTACATGTTTAATTCATATATGGGTTTTATGCGCCGTATCGGCAAGCCGCTTGGCTTTTTCTTTTTCTTTTTGAGATTAGAAGATACCGGGAAGCTATTTAAAATTTCCCGATGCTCCCGATACAGGGGAGGTTATGGCGAAATTTTCCGGAAATTTAAGGAGTTAGAATATTTTTAAGATATTTTGATAATTTGAAATCATTGTATCGACGTATTGAATTCGATAGTAAAGTGAATCTAAAAATCGAATGTTGTAAAAGGGATAGGGATAAGTAATTGAAATTGTTTCAATTGCAAATAGAGACATTTTCTAAAATATAGAAAATAAAGGAAGTTATTATTTGGAAACGTTTTCCAAATGGCATAAGAGCCAAGATTGATTATTGAAATATTTGGGTAAACAAATATTGTTAGGGAAATAGAGAAGTGGTTTAATTAATGAAATATTAATTAAAGAGCCCAGTGATTTGTTTGATATGTTTGGATGAACACTTGTTTTTATTCGATAGTTAAATCACAGACTATCGAAGTTTTGACCATCGTTGTCAATATGGAGAGACCGGTTGGATTATTATCCGAAGAACCACTCCGTATCGGCATAAGCGTTGCGAACCAAGTATGCTGAATATATTGAAGACGGAGTGAAGTGCAAGGGCTTTTCTATTTATAGAAATAGTGCCTTCGGTTTCGTTCAATCCCAGAACGAACGTATATGGACGAATGTCTGACAGAGTATTTCCAATGATCAAATGGGTTGGTCTGTATACATATATATGGTTGCAACGGATTTATCCCTTAGCATAATATCCAGAATATTTGTGCAAACTCAACTAGTGATTAACGGATCTGACAATGTGGCATTCAAAGTGATTGTGCTATCAATGAATGGTAAGTATTCGTAGCCTCAGGCCTCAACAACCGGGAAAGGACAAAAATCGGGCAGGCAGCATGGCTATGTGGGTCGCACCCATTAGGGTGTATAATCACCTATCTAGAGAAATTCCTTTTGTTTCTAAATCTATCGATTCTGCCCATTCGGGAAACGGTGGTTTGAGTCCAACCGTTGGTGATATACATTCGATACACTCAAGTGAAATGAGTGGTCGGTCATGTGTGGGCCGGGTTGCAAGATGTTCTTGTTGAACCCAGGTGTATTTGCCTCTAGAGATACATTATCGGAAGGTGGTCCCATACCTTGTCATGTTGGAAATCCAATCTCCAATAAGCGCCATGCGGTTTTTGATTTTATAATATATATGTGGAGCGTGAGATGCAAGCGTTCTACTATTTGGTTATTTATTTGATGTAGACATTACTATAATATCACTGGATTTGATATCAAAGTGTTTTGGGTTATAGTAAGGTAAAAACCGTCCGTGTTTATGTGTGGGCTGGTCTTACTATTATCTTTTCTTTTGAAAGGATTTTTAAAGTTAAACAAGTGGTTGGAGTTTACTCACACCAGTCCCATGACTGACCCAGAGTTTATTTTGTTTTGTTTTTCCTAAACTCTTGGGTGCCCAAATTTGTACGGGCAGTCAAGTGTTTCAGGCTTTTACAGATACACTTGGAGGAGCTTGAAGCTGGAGGCTTCGACGTTAGTTATTTAGAGTTACTTCCGCTGAATCAAATGTTATGTGTACTCTGATGATGGTATGTATATATGTACAAAACAGATTTGTATTTCGAAGATTATGTTATATAATATATTTTATTCGTTCCGCTGTGAGTTTGTGATCTTCGTTTTTCTTCTATTCTAATATTTCTTTCTTTCTATTCCTCATCCTCTAACTTCTTTCTAATAATGAGTCGTATTTCTATGTTATTTGGGTTGGACGTGTGTTGTATTTAGTCAATTCAGATAGCACGGATTTGCGGGTCGTTTCATTAAAATCCGGTTTATTTTGAATCCTGCACACTGATTTGAAATTTGAAATCGAATTTTCAAACTACCGCGCTATTTTCAATTCCTTTTAAATTATAAAATAAATATTTATATTCTAACGATGATTCAAATAAATATTTACATTCTAATTCTATTCAAAATAAATTTCTCGTCGTTATTATTTAAAATAAATCATTTTATATTCAAAATTCATCAAAATTGCCAAAAAAATTAAATTGGCTCGGATTTTCCGGGTTATTACAGACATTTATTTAAAAATGTCATTTATTTAGGAATGTCATTTATTTAAAAATGTCATTTATTTAGTAATGTCATTTTATTTAGAAATGTCATATTGAAAAAAAAGGTCATTTTATTTAGAAATGTCATATCGAAATTAATTTGTCACTTATGTTAGAGAATTAATTTATCATTTATGTTAGAGATGTTACATTAGAAAATATCATTTTTGTTAGAAATATTACATTAGATTAAAAATGTCATTTATGTTAGATATAAAAATGTCATTTATGTTAGGGATAAAAATGTTGGAACTTCAAAATTCACATTTTTAATGTAAAGATAAAATATATAAAATTTTCGTTGAATGGATAATAATGTTGAAACATTAAAATTTACATTTTTAATGTAAAGCATGATTTATTTAAAATGATCATTGGTTGAAATATAAAATGTTTAACAATAAAAAGTTTACATTTTTATTGTATATGAGAAAATATGAAAAATTGAACATTTGTTTTAAAAGAATCGAGTTAATTAAAATTTTGTTTACATTAAAAATTACATTTTTAATGTAAGTATGAATCATATAAAAAAGATTCAAGTTAACAAAATTCTGTTTACATTAAAATTTACACTTTAATGTATGTATGATCAGGTTAAAGGATTCATTGTTTGAAAATTTGTTTTCACATTAAAATTTACATTGTTAATGTAAAAAAAAATGAATCATTAGAAAAAGGTTCATTGCTTGAAAAATGTTTTTACATTAAAATTTTACATTTTTAATGTAAATGAATCATATGAAAATAAAATATTCATGGTGTAATTAAAAAAAATTGACATTTACATAAATCATTAGAAAAAGTTTCATTGTTTAATATATTATGTTAACATTAAAATTACATCTTTATTGTAATAATGGATTGATTAAAAGATTAAACTTTGGTAAAAATGTGTTAACATAGGAAAGTACATTTTTAATGTACAAATGATTATATAAAAAGATTAAAATTTGATTATAATATGTTTACATTAAAAAGGACATTTTTAATGTATAAAAGGATTCAATACAAAGATCATTATTTGATAAAAATGTTTTTACATTAAAAATTACATTTTTAATGTAAGTAGAATAATTAAAATATGCATTGTTTAATATTAACATTTACATGTTATAGAAGTAGAAATGTTCATTTGTTTGATATCAACATTAACATGTTAGAGAAGTAGAAAAATGTACTTTTGTTTAACATTATCATTATTATGTTAGCGATATTAGAAAATAATTCAAACTGAATTATAATTGGTTAAATTTATTAACCAATGATTAATGTATGTAAACTGTTGTTGTTTGAAAACCCCACACGGGTATTGGGATGACATTTGTCATACACTAGTCCCAATATTTAGATGTATGTCAACCGATGGGTTGACAGTCTGTAATGAGCATTATTTATTTATTTTAATGCTCATACAGTTATAAATTTCACTCTGGATGTGAATGGATTGTTTGTTGATTATTTCTCATTATTGTTATATACATGCGATGTATGAAATCCATATAATTGAAATTATATGTTAATTGATTGAGTCGCATTTCGATTCAGAATATTTTTAATAAAATAATATTTTTAAAATAAAAAACATCTTTATATAAAGAATAGTTTAAGGTAAAGAATCTTGTAAATAAAGAATATTTTATAATAATGAATATTTTAGAGTAATACTCAATGAAGAATAAAAATATTGACATGTGAAGCCGAACTAAGTAGAAACGCCATTTTTAACCCGAACGGGTTTTTCGATCGATTTATTTCATTTTAAAAATGAATATAAAAAGAAGTGATTTCAAAGTCTAATATTTTGAAATTATAAATATTTTAATATGAAAAAGATATAGAGTATTCAATTTTTATTTAAAATTGAAAAATGAAGTTAAAATCATTTCAAAATGAATTTATAAATATTTTATAAAATAAGTTTTAAAAAGGAAACCGACTAAATATATATAATATATTATATATTTTTATAATGGCCTGAATAGAACGCGCCGCGCAGCAACCGTTCGCGAATTTCGACCATTAACTTCAAATTGATGTAACAGGAGATCCGACCGTTGGGTTCGTATCGAAAAGAGCTTTCCAATGAATATAAGAGTTTTGCAATCTAACTATTAGATTTGGAGTTATGTCTAAATCAATTTTAGAGAAGGTCGTTGTAAGTGAAGTTCGATGACCGTTCATGGAAATCGGCTGTACGGGCCTTGCTAAAATTATTAAAAATATTATTAAATTGTGTAAAATCATAATAAATGGTTTGGAAAGATTTTGGATGAAAAAAATCCATATTTGAAAAGATAAAAATATATTTTTATCGATATGAACTAGTTATTAACTAGACTAAATCTTTAAATTAAGATTTAACGAAATTTTCCAATAAATTAATATTTACTTGGAATTAAATAAATATATTGGAGTTTTGGGTTTGTCGTGAATGGTGTTTTCAATAACACCGTTCTTAAACCCAGTTGAGAAAAGAATAAATCTTTTAATTAAGATTATTAGAGTTTCCAATTATATTTAGAAATTAGAATAAAATGAAATGCAAATCGGGTTTATTATGAACTATGTTTTTAAACGACATTTGTTCTTTAACCCAATTAACAGTGAAAATATAATTTGGAAGTTATAAATATTTTATTAAGATTTAATGTAAACTTTCCAAAGTAGAGTTTTCTATTTAATGTATTAAATTGGAATTGAGTGGAAATTCGATTTAATAATAATCGAGATGAGATTCTGTAAAAGAAGACCATTGTTATATATGGAATTTAAAAGGATTTGCCGTTATTCTATTTATATTATTAGTCTTATACAGGGATTTATATCGATTATATATTGATTTGATTTCTGTGAGAATTCCATTTTTAATGGAAAATGATTTTGGGTTTATCGTGAACTGTGTTTTAAATGACATTAGTTCTTTAACCCAGTTAAAGACAAGATTAATTTCTTAAAGTTGAATAATCATAAAGTAATGATGTTTGATATTAAAACCAAATTGGTGTTTTAATGAATCTCTAAAAAGAAGATTAAAGAATAAATTTAAAAAAATTTATCTTTGACTTAATTTAATGAGAACCTTTCCCCAATAATGTGAATATTTTATTAAAAGAGTATTCTGAATTGGAATGAGACGTATGATGTTCTCTATAGCACTTAATTATTGATTATAAAATACGCAGTTATTCAGAAAGACCGAGATCAACCCATTCTGAATAATTACTACGACGATTAAAAGTCGAAGATGAAGACGGTGGTTGAAGACCGGAGGTCTTCGCATCGTTTGGATGATTACTGATGTCTTGATTGGGAGGCATCCCAAGACAAGGTAATAGGTGGTGATCGTCCAGACGTACTTGGAGATCGACGGATATGCAAAAACCTCTCTCCTGTATTGGACATGTGGGACAAGGAATTAGGTGTCTCCGGTTTCGTTCTGACCTTGAACGGACTTGTAAATGGATGGTATGTCTGATGTTCTGTTCCTTTATGTTGTATTCGTTGATCACTGCTAAATACATATCTGTTTGGTGGCGGAGAATTTATTCTCTTGCATAACACCCTTCTCTGAGACATACGAGCTCAGAGGTTATATATTAGCATAAATCAATGGTATGGTATGGATTGACAATGTGGCATGCTAAGATGCAAATGATCAAGGCTTTTGTTGAAAAAGCAAGGCCTTTTGGTTGATAATCAAAGCACAGCTTATTTCGGCATAGCTTTGTGTATAGCGTAACTTCATGAGCCTCACACCCGGTAAGAGTCAGAAACAGGACAAGGGAACGCAGGGAGTGCACACGTTTCTTTCTAGCTAGAAGTGGTATCAGGGTTTTGAAAGCCCTGACATTTTACTTATATGGATGATGGATTACAAGGCCTCGGTTATATTGGTCGATAGTGAACAATTTATAGGTTCAACAGGACCGAGAAGCGTGTTTTCAGGAATTGCCAATCCACTAAAGTATTTGTGGACCGGCCCTGCAGGAACCAAGGGTTCGCCAGCGTCCGAATCCTGAGACATTTGCTAGAGTGTCTCGAATTGGTAAGAAGTTCGTCTCCAACTTCCAATACAACATCATGCGGTTTTGATTGTAGAACTAGTATGGCGACATAGTAGGATGCGGTACTATGCCGTCTATGATCGATACATTATGATTGAAATGTTTTTTAAACATATATACACTAATAATAATATCAAATCCTTTTTATTGTATCAAGAATTTTTTACCATTATAAGGTAAAACTCTATCCTCCGGTTTGCGTTGCATTGTGTGATGAGACTTGAGTCTTATAATGGTTTCATTTTTCTAAAAAGCATTGCGTTGTTTAACGATTTACTTTATTTATGCACTGGCAATCCAATGGAGTAAACCCATTCCGCATTAGCGGCGTGGTCCTGTGATTAGCCTTATTATTAGATTAGTTAAGTAATATTTCTCATACCAGTCCCATGACTAACCTGTAGTTTGTTTCACTTTGCAAACTCGGGTGCCCTCTTTTCCACACGAGCAGTCGAGTAGCTAATTTTGCAGATATATTGAGCAGGATTCTGGATCAAAGCTTAAAGTTGTGTCCAGAGCATTGATAGTCTTCTGATGTGATTAGTTTATTTGTTCCACTGCACTTTATTAAATCTATTGTAAATTTATCTTCCGCTTTTTATATTCGATATACTCTGATATATTCTGTATTCTGATGTTACATTATTATGATGTACTAAAAGTCTTTTGTTATTTGTTCTGATGTGTTGTAATCCCAGAGTTAGCGTATTCGGATTTTGAACGGTCTTGGTCGATGTTGCGATCGACTAGGTCCGGGCAAAATCTAAGTTGTTACAATTTTAGGTTATAGTAAGGTAAAAACCGTCTGTATTTATGTGTGGATCTCGTCTTACAATTATCCTTTGCTTTCGAAAATAAATTTTTTAAATTTAAAATCAAGATGTATGACATTATAAACTTAGCGAGGTTTTCTCACTATGGTTCACCAAACTGATACGGCATTTGTAATGCTCGGGTTAGTCCGGGTTTTACAAGTTCAAGTTATCGGATGCTGTGAAGAGATAGGCTGGAAAAGTTCAAATGTATGATATTATATGGTTATTATTCTGCTATGTGTTGTATATGAGGACAGGTTATTATAATTGTCCAGATGTGTTATTGTACTCTGATGATTGTAAGTTTTTATTTCAAGCTCTCAATAAAGTTTGTTTATATATTATATTTTGTTCCGCTGTAGATGTGAGACTCTGATTCTGTGTTTTGTTTCTTCTTATTTTTCTTCTTTTGTAATATTTCTTTCTTATCTCACCCACTTATTTCTTTCTCCTAGCTTTCTAGGTTTTCGATACTTGAGTTGGATACAGGATGTTTAAATGTCTTGATTCAAGTGCCGAATTTCCCAGGACGTTGCATTCTTCATTGCAATAGATGACCAAGTATGGAATTTTAATTTAAAAAATATTAATGTTTTGAATGATATGCATCATGAATATAAAATACTTAGGAAAAAGCTCAATAATAGTTTGACTGAAATAAATAGTTTAAAAATATTTGATGAAAGGTTAACTAAAGAAAAACAATGTCTGGAAGATGTAACTGAAAGACTTGATGGGTATAATGATAAAAAAAATCTAACATTTGGAAGTTTTGAAAAAATAAAAAGAGAAAATGAATCCTTGAAATTAGAAGATCTTTCAATGAAGTCACATATAACTAATTTGAATGAAAAAATTACATCTCTGGACAATGTTATTCTTAGTCAAAGTAAGGATTTTGAAAAAATGAAAACAAATATTGACAAATTTAACAAAGGAAAGGATAATCTAGAAAATTAATAACTACATCTAAACATACAAGGAATAAACATGGACTTGGATAAACCCCTAAGGCTAAATCAAAGAAAAATAGTACACAAAGCATTAAGTTTGTTAAGGCTACCAAGTTCAAACCAAAACCTAGGAAATTGAAGTTAAACCCTACAAATAGGTTCACTAACTTACGGGTTCCAAAAAAGTTGGATAATATTAAAAAATAAAATTATATTTATAATTTTATTACTAAGGTTCATTCATGCGATGGTAATATTTTGAAAGGGCATCCAAACTCTTCATGGGTTTGACATCCCACATCTTAACCCTGTGGACCCCAAAATAAAAAGGGCACTAGTGTGCATATCTTATCATTTTTCAAGTAACAAATTGCGGATGCTCAAAGCATAGGACAAGAAATCTACTGAATCTCAGATAAATATGAAAAGGATTTATTATTATCATCGGCAAAGTATAAAACTCTAAAAATCATCTAACTATCTGGTAAAGTTTATTTCATGTTTTGTATTTATTTAGTTTTCCCTTTTATGTTTTATTTATATGCATTTGTCTCTATGTACAAACTCTATATATTGTCTAACAGTGAGTTAAATGAATCTTTTTGCCTTTTTGGTTGATGACAAAGGAGGAGACAAGGTATAAATGCACTAGACAAAATATAGGGGGAGTGCATAGAGTTAGGTAGAGCCAAATATAGAAATATTGTATTTTATCTCTCAAATATTAATATGGTTGTCCTCATCAAAAAGGGGGGAGATTATTAAATACCCTAGGTATTGATTTTGATGACAATAACCCCATAAACATTACTACTGACGTATCTTCAAGTTATGTAGTTACATAATATATATGATGGAGACATTTATATAGATAAAAAAGAAGAATTGTAGAGGAAGGTTAACCATAATAATAGTAGAATAACATAGGAAGATTAACCAGAGAAATTGAAGACCAAAACCTATTAGAGAAGAATGCTGAAGGACAGAGGCGTTTGAAGTGATGAAAAGTTAGTTGAACCTTAGAATATCTTTTTAAAGATCACATGACAATTATATTTGAAGATCATCAACCATTGAACTCAACCGAATCACCGAAATCAACAAATATAAGGAAATTTGAATAGTTGAAAATTTGCAACACTTATTAGTGTTACTGTTCATTTTTGCAATACCCCATGTCGACAGGGGTACCCCATGATGTCGACATACTAGCCGTTTTTCAGATTTTCAAATTTTAATGAAGAGACATTTCCTTCCATCTCTTCATCAAAAGACACGTCTCTTTAACCATTATATAAAGGCCTCTGAAAACAAATTTTGACCTTAGGAATTCACATTTTCACTTACTCCTTCTCCAAACATTTGCAATAGAAATCCATTGAATGCTTCCCAATTATCTTTGCAAATCCACTCTATTTCACTCCAGTTCTTCAAAGGTTTGCAAACCATACAATATTAGAGAGCTGTTTTTGAATTCACATTATTCACTCTCTGATTTCATCCTATTTCCTTAAAGAATTCAATGATATATTGTCGTTGCTGGTCTATAGGATTATTATACCGAATCTGCAAGAATCTATATTAAAGAGATGACAACTTGCCATAGTTTGTTGTTGGTGATAAGGAGAAAGTGTTCTTGTTGCTTGTAAAATCAAACGGTGTGTCTTATAGCCGTGAAACTAAGATTGTAAAGGTGTTCTTTCCACCAGTGGAAAGCAAGCAGTTATAATGAAATTTTGCATGGCGGAGTGTAGAACAAGATGCAAGATTGGTTAATCTGAATCAATATAAATATATGGGTGTTATTTACTTTTCTGCATTTTATTTTATTACTTATTTATTCTATGACTACTTGTTTCTTGTTGCAATCTAAGTAAATTTTGTTTTATATTCATAAGTAGTTAATACACATTTCATCACTTCTAGTGTCTTAATAGCCTTAAGATCTATCCAGCACTGTGTTGTTGACACCTCAGTTTCCAACATTATCTTTTTGGTTATTTGTATAACCCAAAAAGGTACATGGTGTGGATCTGAATCTAATTTATGTAACTTGCATGGTATTAGATATGGAAAAAAACAAGCACCAAAATACCCTTAGTGCATTGTACTCAGGTTTAACTTTATACAGGACCTCCACTAGACACTTTAAATTTAATATAGTTGTTGGAAGCCTGTTTATTAAGCATACAGATGTAGAGAAGGCATTAGGCCAAAACTTTAGGGGTAAAAATGGTTAGGCCAATAAAGTTAAACCAATTTATATAGTTTGTCTATGTCTTCTCTTAATAAAAAAATTTTGTTATGATGTGTGTAGACATGTGATTATGTGACACATTCGTTTTTTCTAAAATAGTTCTTTTAAAAGTTTAAACACAAATCCACCATTAGTTTGAAAAAATTTAAGCTGGGATTCAGTTTTTTTTTTTTTTTTTTTTTGCTTGACTAAAATACTGTGACATAACAACATGAGTTTTAGATTTAGATTTAAGAGAGTATATCCATATTTATCTAGAATAAGTATCAACAAATGCTATATAGTACTTGTACCTATAGTCGTTGCTATTTGGTGTTGGTCCTCACATGTCAGCAACTACTAATTCTAAGGGTTAATGATACACAGTTTGTGAGTCAGAAAATGCAAGTTTATGATTTTTTGTCCAATTGACAATAAGTGCACACATATGGTATAGTAATTTAGCCAATGAAAATACTACTATTTTCATAACATATTTTACAATTTTCACATTGGGATCACCTAGCTTGTAATGCCAAATGTCAAAAGTTTTATAACAAGTCTCATCACTAATTTTAGACAAGTTACAACAATTCTTGCTATGTCCATAGTTTCTTGAGTTTGAATTTGTAACGATCCACTATTTCTTTCCATTTAAGTCGATAAGAAAACCAACTCAAATTATTTGAAATAGTAGATTGTCATAATTATGTGGTTTAAATATAAATCATCATAAAATCATAGACAAATACATGCAGAGAAAAATAGAATATCTCATAACAGAATAAATATAAACAATAGTAGATTATGAAGCTACTAAATACAAAATTTACATAATATCAAACTTATAGAATTAAATACAGGGGAAGTCTAAATACAATGGATTTCTAACACATAAAGGAATGACTGACATAAATGGGTGGATATGAGGTCTTCATCAAGTCTCCAACTCTACGAAATGAAATCTCAATACTGTACTAATCGGCCTGACCCGAGCAATAATGCAAAAACAAACACTCGGTTCAGGACTAACATTCTCATGAAAAAATCAACTCAAGTGAAATTTTCAGTTAAATGCATCAAGTAACTAAAATAATTTTTAGGATTTTACTCTTTAAGGATCCGTTAAACCAAATATTATACAATACAAAACACTGTTATAATAGTGTCTATGGTTAAATATACTACTGAAAATAGCGTAGTTGAGATTACCATTATTACCCTTACACCGTCTATAATGTCGTTGTCTATACAAATACCATAAAGTCCACTGTAAACTAGTGGCTACCAGAGGGCACTCCATAGGTACGACATAAATCAAAATCATAGTGTCTTGATCAGGATAATATGACAAGGCATACTAGGCAATACCCAAGGTAGTATTCTATATTCTAGCAGTTGCACCCCGGTGGTAATGCATATCTACAACAACCTCCCAATTTAGAACACACTCTCATAATCAAAAGTAGCCACCAATCAATCACAGAGCAAGAGATATGGTATCGAAGAAGTGTGTCCATTAAGAGGAGCGACCTCACTTAATCACGGTATAGATCCTATTTTAGTAATATTAATTATGGCCTGAAGGTCAAGTCTATCCATCATTGTTCTCTTACTTCATTCTAGCAGCGTTCGCCAATTCAACCTGCTTCATTCTAGATTTTGCACTACGTGCACAATTGTTAAAGTGATTCCCAATAGTGGCAAAGAGTATGACAATATTCGTCCCTAGTCTTTTTAACAACCAAATGGTAACATTTTTCATGCCGTAGTCATTTACATTAAATATCCTATTTCAATATCGCAAACCAATTTAACTTCAAGTATTGATTTCTTTATAATCGTTTATTCAAAACCAATGAGGATTGGATTCATTTTTACATTTCAAATTCTACATTGTCAAACAATTCATTATCAAATTTAAATGCTGATTTTATATTATATTTCACAAATATCATTATAAGTTAAATCCTTATCTTAAATTAATTAGGGCATAATAGTTCAAATTGGAAATAGACTTTAGTTTAAAATAGTAAAATATATCTAAAAATGGTTTAATTTTAAAATAATAGAATATATATATAATTAAGTTTAATGTAAAAAAGGTTTTATTAAGAATAATTTTTATGAAAAGAGTTTCAAAATTTTAATAATTAAAAATATATAAAATAGTTTTATAAAAAATAGTAATAAAATTAAAATAGATGAAATAGTTTAAATAAAATCCAACTTGAGCCAAATTTCTGTATTTCAAATTTGACTTATCATAAATTCAGATTTCAAATTTCCATTCAAATTAATTTAAATTAAGTGGTACAATTCCTAATCTATTAATTTACAAGTACAATCACAATTTTAAACCATTACTTCAATTTGGGGTAAAGCTTATATTCAAAAATCCATCTCATCTTATTTATTATTCAAACATAATCAAAGTTTAATTGTCGAGTTAATCTCTTGAACCAAGTTTCTTTAACTTTAAATTTTGTTAAATTAACAAATTATCAATTTAAATCTTTAAAGCAATGATTCCATTCATTTCAATTATACAAATCTTAAATTGAATTTTTTTCTTTTTATTAAATGTACTAAATCTATTATGTTAGATTAAAATTTTATATTATGTTAAAATTTTAAGCTAATCTTTCAAAACTAAATATTTTTTATATTGAACTTAAAACATTTGAAATAAATTATTATTTAAATTCTATTGTAATATATTAAATTAGTTTACATTATATTAATTAATTTAAATTAAACATTAATTAAGTATATCAATTATTTTTAAACAAGGAATCAATCCAAAATAATATTAAATCTTTCCATTAATTAAACTAGCTCAAATTCATAAGTTCAAGTTAAATTATTTCAAATAATAATTTAAACTAAAATGCTCAAGTTATGTATCAAAATCAGTTTATTTAAATCAATACGTACTTATAGAATTTCATAAAATTGTTTTATTGACCGACGATATTTGTATATAATTTTCTACCATATGGTCAAGTGAATCGGGCACGTATCATTTCAACCCGTTTAATTAAATTTCTGGGTATATATCATTTCCACCGGTATCCTAATTCAATATCAAAAGGTATTGTGATTCCGGTATATATCATTTCAACCCAATAATGATTTTCCTAAATCTATAGGGAACTTGCAGGGTAAGAATTTAAATTTAAAACATAATAATACTAATATGTCACATACCAAATTCATATTATGTCATTTGTCAATAACAATCATAGCATATCATACATGTCACAAATAAGTATATGTTACAAAATAGCATAATTTAATGTCCTGAATGAAAATTTAAATATAACAAAATACTCATGTCAACTAAAACACTCCTAATATTTCAATTTAATCATTCACATTGTTGAACATTACTTTCACAGAATGTTAGTGAAGTGTGAGATAAATTCACTTTTCGTGGCACTGAATGGAGATAACAAACGAATGGACATGGAAAGCAAGATGTACAACCCTGATTACAAGCACAACTATGTACTGTGACACCCCACGTCCGTTAATGTCACTCTTTAAGAGAATGCATTAAGTTTTGTGAAGCCTTATAGGTAAACAGAAACAGAAATATTACAAGACATATATAGAATAATAGCGGAATTTAAAACTTTATTAAGCAGAAAACATCATGGTTCAAAACACAGTTACATCATCAGTATGAAATGCATAAAACTCAGTACATCAATTTAAAACTTCTGTCTTGTACTAAAATCATCAGCGTACAATAAATAAAGAAGCATAGTCCCCAAAATATAGCCACAGTAGAGAAGATATGAGATCGAGCAGTACATCTAAGCAGCTCCAAGCAGAAGGAAAGAAGAATCCTGATCAAGCTTGAGTATTCCCACCCTAAGAACCGGGGGGGAGGGAGGGAGGGGGGACGGAAGAGAAAGAAGAGGAAATAAAATGGGTCAGACATAAAGTCTGGCGAGTCCGGTTACTTTTAGCATATGAACATATAAAAGCATCATGACATGCACATAAATTAGATAAGAGAGATAACATCATATAAGGCAGGTATGACAAGGTAAACAGGATAAACTGAACAAAACAGGCATTGCGCTTCTCTAATACTTTCTCCGCACAAATACTAGTATCACACGAACAAGATGATCCCCAACAAGTACAAGATGGTAGACTTAGGCGTGCTTCTAGTGAGAGGTTTTACCCCATACAATAACAGGCAGCCCAACTGAACATACCGGTGTTACCCCCAAGGATAATAAAGGGCTCCAAAACAAGCGAAACTAGAGGTACCCTAATTACTACCCTAATCGATCAATTCCCTAACTCCGTAGATACCCTGTGCTGGCCCCACAGTATGATGTATCACTTCCTAAAGTAAAAATCCTTCGTTTCCAGGATGTGCACAACCATATCCACATATGTCATAACGTCTTATTTTCCCGAGCAAGCGGACCCATGCACGCACACAAACCCGATGGAACGCGCTATCAGACACCTTTCCCCAAGTGGCCTCTTATAAACAACTCAGTAAGCGTGTCCCGACTCCGACCTAGTTCGGAGTACTCGTCTAATACCTATATGGGTTACTGACTGAAATGAATCCCACAACCAGATGATACAAGCTTCCCTCTAGGCTTGCATCCCCGCTACTAGGATTTCAACAGGTTATGCCTACTAGTATAACAAGATTGCATAACCCCACATGATAAGTTTGTGGGCCTATATATAAATATTACCTACCGCCCCAAGATTTACTTAACCCTCCAACTGATTCAGCAAGTTTACTTAACCCCTACTCAAATTAACATGTTCATGTAATCCCTATGGATTCGAACAAGTTAATTATTACAAGTTCATTACCATTTATTTATTTATGGTTATAATGCGCTATACCTCCCACATTAAGTCTACCAATAGTGGATGTTGGATATGTCGGTCGGGTCCGGGCAGACTTCTTCCACAAGTTAGACTTAACCTCATGTCTAAGCATCATCACGTATTTATGCACTTAGTACCCTCACATTAGATTTACCAATTATGGACGCTGGAAATGCCAATTGGGTCCGGGAAGGCTTTTACCACAAGTGTAATCTAACCATGTGTCTAAGCGCGGTTACAGTTTCTAATTACTTTAAATCTAGGCATATTTAACAATTATTCCTATTTCATTATTGTTTTTCATGCCCCTTTCCCAAGTCATATTCATCATATACCATATGCTCCAAATTAATATCTTTAATCACAGTTTGGTTTATGCCCCAAATCCATATTCATGTTTTCAATTCAAGTTATGCCCCAAATTTCTCAATACAAGTTATGTCCCAATTTTAACGTTTCCTTTCATTCCTAATTCCACGCTTTCGCATATTTCAGTGGTATGCCTAAGCTTGAAGGTAGCCTGACTATAAAATAAAAAGGGAAAAAAAGAAGGGAAGAGAATAGAATTAAGCATAATAACAAGATAGACATATGATGGCAGAAATATGCATAGCAACAGAATAAGCATATAGTGACAGAATTGGGCATATTGACAGGATAGCCAAACTAACATAATAGGGATGCCATGAATAGGCATTAGGTATAAATCAATAGATCAGGTGTACTAATAGTGGCAGATTTTATTTGATAAATCGGCATTGGCTTAGATCCAATTCATAAACATGTCGGGATTAACTTTTAAATATTTATATCTAAAAATAACATAGACTCACTATGATCGGATCTAAGAAATAGAAGAATAATTGCAGATGTTGAATCACATATCCTTGAATACGTATAACTTGTTTGATGAAGAAGAAGTAGGCTAGATCAAACTATGTTGGAGCAGCATCTCGTTATCGCCATCTAATTATATGAATAAAATAATGGGTATAGGGTCCCATTTATAGCATAGGGTCAACAAATCTAGCCAAAAATTCAATCCACGTATGCAGGAATTAATATGGTTCGGATCTGGGGGTGTCGATCTGAGTGTCGAGATGGGTGTCGACACCCCCTTATGGTGTCGACCCATGGGTCGACACCCCTAGGGCCGGGGTCGACCTCCAACGGGTCTGGTTCCCACATTGTCCCGCCTTCGATTTCTAATTTTCTGGAATGTTTTAAAATTGTTTATATATATATATATAATTCTCTTATGCATATACAAACTTCAAACCTTAATATCTTCTTCATACGGTGTCCGTTTTACACAAACTCGGAGTCTAACTTAAGCAGAATTCCGAGATGAACGCAATGGAGCAGTCTGTTTTACTTAATTCCCAATATTAAATTAAGTATTCTTAATTTATCATTTTAATGTGTTATAGAATTACGGGGTGTTACATTCTCCCCTACTTAAAGGATTTCGTCCTCGAAATCTCCATGTTAAGAAGAATGTATATCCTAACATCCATCTACTCATCTACCAATAACTAGCATCCATTGTCCTTAAAAGATTTCTAATGATTACGAACATGTGCAAAAGTTTGTGCATATGTCCCTATACTAATGCGAAAGATCATGGCGGTCTACTAACCCAGTCGACCTCCTTAATGCAATGTATGTTAGTGCCATGAATCCAACATGTATGCGAATAATCTTATTATAACATGTAAGTTCTATATGTATGCACAATCATTCGTCCAAATGCAACATCCATATGATGAGACACCCACTTTCATCCATAAAAAGAAGAAAAATGCACACGCATCCATATGCAGTATGATAGTGATTGAGCCGATCTAATGCTAATGTGTGTATATGCATCTATGAGCAGCCATTAGCAACCACTTGCGTCCATCAAACATAACATGTCTCAAGCACATATTTTCACCCACCGGATTCCTACCTAAAGGTCGAAGATTCGATCGATAGGATATACTTTAAATGATAAAAACAAGCATGAATAAGCTTTGGAAAGGAAGTTAAGAACATACCCTTGAAAAGAAAAGGGTACGAAGCGCAAATCCTGTCTTCAGTCTCCCAAGTTGCATCCTCTTGGTTTTCTCCCTACTGAACTTTCATCAACTTGACTCCTTTGTTGCGTAGCTTCTTAACATCTGATCCAAGAATACAGGTAGGAACTCGTCTAACTGTCACCTCCCGTTCCACCTCTACTTCCTCAAGCATACTCGGCTCAACTACTTCTGCAGTATCATGCAAGCACTTCCTCAAATGAGAAACGTGGAAAGCATCATAAACAATGGACATTCTTTCGCTTTAATCTATAGGCCATTTGGCCAATCCTTTCTGTTATGGGAAATGGACCTACAAATGTTGGTGCTAATTTCCCTACAGATCCAAAACGAACCACATTCCTCAAGGGTGATACCTTAATGAAAACCATGTCTCCCACCTCAAACTCGATGTCGGTCCTTCTCTTATCTGCATAGGATTTTTGCCCTCCTTGAGCTGTCTTCATGCGCCTATGAATAAGATCAATCTTTTCTGAAGTTTCTCTAACCATCTTAGGTCCAAGTACAAGCCTTTCTGTAGATTCCCACCAATAAGTCGGTGATCTACAGGGTCGTCCGTATAATGCTTTGAAGGGTGCCATGCCAATACTAGCTTGATAATTGTTGTTGTAGGAAAACTCTACTAATGGAAGATGCTCCTCTCAAGTCCCTCCGAAGTCAAGGATACACAGCCTCAAAATATCCTCTAGAACTTTGTTCACCCTCTCCGTCTGTTCATCGGCCTGAGGATGATATGCGATGCTCAAACATAACTGTATACCTAATGCTTCTTGCAAGCTCCTCCAAAATTCACAGGTGAAAATGGGGTCACGATCACTTATGATACTGGAAGGTACTCCATGTATATGGACAATCTCACGAATGTAAAATGCCGCCAAATATGTTGTCGTCCTCTTACTCTTAACAGGAATGAAATGAGCGCTCTTAGTAAGTCTGTCCACTATAACCCAAATACTGGTGTTGTCTTTCCTCGACCTAGGCAAACTATCAATGAAATCCATCGAGATGCTCTCCCACTTCCACTGTGGGACCTACAAAGGATGAAGTAAACCACCAGGCTTCCTTTGCTCAGCTTTGACTTGCTGGCAAATCAAACATTGAGAAAAAAACTCTGCCACATCTTCCTTTATCCCAACCCCAAAACAACCCTCTTCATATCCCTATACATCTTATCACCACCTTGATGAATAGTCATCTTAGAATGATGGGCTTCCTCCAGGACTGTCTTCAACAAAATCCTAACTTGGGGAACACAGATCCTTCCATCTCGTCGCAACCACCCTCTATCATTTGTGGAGTATCTACTGAGGTAACTAGAAGTCTCCCCTGTACTGAGCCTATCCATGATGTCTGAAATATGTGGATCCTCTTGCTGTGAAGTTCCTATCTAATCTAAAAGAGTAGGTCGCACCTCTAGTGATGCCAATAAACTAGGTGTAAACTCGGTGGAGGGTCTAAAATCAAAAGTCGATATAAACTCCAAGCTTTTCCTCTCTACAAACAGAGGACTCAAAGTCATCCTCTGCCTACTCAATGCGTTTTCCACCACATTACCCTTGCCAGGAGTATAAGAAGTCTCGAAGTCATAGGTTGCTAGAAAATCCATCCATCTTTGTTGTCTTAAATTAAGATCCTTTTGCGATAACAAGTACTTGAGAGATTTATGATCGTTGTACAACTTGAACTTCTCTCCAAGTAGATAATGGCGCCAAGTGTTAAGCGCGAATACTATGGCAGCTAACTCTAAGTCATGGTTTGGGTAGTTCTTCTCATGAGCTCTTAGCTGTCTACCTCCATAACATACTACCCTTCCTTCTTGCATCAGAACCGCACCAAGCCCTGTACCACACTCATCGGTGTATACTGTGAACACCTTGTTCCCGTCGGGCAAGTTTAAGACTGGGGCTGTCGTCAGAGCCCTCATCAATCGCTGGAAAGCATAGTCACAATCCATATCCCATGAAAATGTCAGATTCTTCTTCGTCAGTCTGGTGAGAGGGGCTGATATCTTTGCGAAGTCCTTAATGAACTTCCTATAATAGCCCGCTAATCCACGAAAACTTCTCACCTCCATAGCATTCTCTTCCAATCTTTAGAGACCACACTCCCTAGAAATCTCACTTCTTTTCTCCAAAAATGACATTTGGAGAACTTCACCTTAAGTCGATGCGCACGGAGAGTTTTCAAAACCTCCCTTAAATGTCGGGCATGCTCTTCCTCGCTCTTCGAGAGAATCAAGATGTCAGCAATGAAGACCATAACGAACTTATTTAGAAACTCACGAAACAACGTACTCATCAGATCAACAAAATAGGCGGGTGCATTCGTCAACCCAAAAGGCATGACGAGCCACTCGAAGAAACCATCTATAGTTCTAAAAGCGGTCTTGTCTATACTGTCCTCGGCCACCCTCAATTGATGAAACCCCATAGCCAAGTCTAACTGAGAGAAAACAGACGCACCAACAAGTTGGTCAAACAGATCATCTATCCATGGAAGTGGATGCCTATTCTTCTTGGTGAGTTTATTCAACTCTCTATAGTCCACACATAAGCAAAGCGAACCATCCTCTTTAGTTGCGAATACTACTAGAGCACCCCTTCAGATATGCTTTGCCTAATAAACCCTTTCTCAAGTAGCTCCCCTAAAGCTCCCTCCTTTCTCTTAGAACCATATAGCGCACACGCAATGCAACTAGCTTTACATTGCCCACCAAATATATACGGAAATCAATCTCGCGCCTTGGAGGTAAGCCCCGAACCTCCTCAAAGACATCAGGATACTCACAGACTACTGGTACATATTGTAAATTAACGATAGATGCATCAAGTGACTCTAGGAAACTAAGCATGACAGACCCCTTAGGGTCACAAGAAATCTCGCGGGTCCTCCCATGGCAAGTCAAAAGTCTAACGACCCTCCTCTCACAATATAGAATGGCACCATACATGGCTAGCCAATCCATCCCTAGAATCCAACCATAACCTATGAAACCAAGCATATATACATCACACTCAAACTCGACGCCCAACACAGATATTCTCAAACCTCGAAAAATCATAGATAGATGAGCCGTATCCCTAATGGGATTTGAGACAATAACGCGATCCAAAATCATACTAGTACTAAGGTGCAGAGACTCAACCATAGAATCAAATATAAATGAATGTAAGGCGCCTGAATCAAAAAGAGTTCTAATAGGATGATTGGAAAAAGAAATCAAACCTTCAACGGAAACTTTCCTACCTCTGTCTGGCGCAGCGGCCACAAGAGCATGCACCTGCCCTCCCAAAGATCCTGCCCTTTGACCTTGTCCTTGCTTCTTCGGGCACTCCTGTAGTGACCCTCCCTCTCGGTCGATCCAAATCGATCGTTAAACCGACTTATATCGAACCAAAAAGGCGGATGTGCTAACTTTGGGCGCACAACACATCAGAACAAACAACATAAGACTTTTATAAACATCATAATAATGTTACATCAGAGCACAAAATATCAGAGTATCGAATATAATACAATGGAAAGTAAATTTACAATAAACATAATACAATGCAGCGGAAACAAATAAACTAACACTGTGGAAGACTATCAATGCTCTGGACATATCTTTAAGCTTCGATCTAGAATCCTACTAAATGAAATAATCTTCAAAACCAAAACTACAAGCTACTCGTGTGGAAAATATGGGCACCCAGAGTATAGGTAGAAACAATAAACTTCGAGTTAGTCATGGGATTGGTATGAGAACAAAAACAGTTATTAACTTTATTTTAAAATATGGTAAATCACGGGACCACGCCGCATATCACGGAACGAGTTTACCCCCATGAATACTAGTGCATAAACAATAACCAATAATAGTCATATGGATCTACAATGCATCATACAGCATGAAATTCCTCAATCTACCCATTTAGGCTTAATCCCAAATTTAGATTTGTCAAAATCCAATTCACTTTACAGAAATTATTTCGTTGGACTTTATTCCCGAATTCTTATTTCAAACCATTTGAAATACATATCTAGCTTTATATCAAAGTAGATTTCACTTCGGGATCTCAAACCAAAATCTTTGGAAATATGAATTCCAAAACATCACAATGCATACAAACAAGTATGCAACCAAATATTGGGCACGACCCTCAGACAAGGCTATACGCGCCCCTCCAACTTGATATATATATATATGTGTGTGTGTGTGTGTGTGTGTGTGTGCACCTCCCACTATGGAGTAGGGTACACTGACGATGCACCTCCCACGCCCTCAGAGAAAATCCACCGCCCTCACACTTTTAGTCATCTAGGGTTACCCGAATCTTTGGCCACATACCAAGTCATTTCATATCCCGAAGTACAGAAAATCATTCCACAACATAATACTCATAAGTACTTTCCAAAATATAGTACTTTACATTAGCAATTCATACATATGATCAGCCACTATTAATCACATAACCTTTGAGCTCGTACGTCTCAAAGAAGGAGCAAGAGAATAAATTCTCCGCCACCAAATAGATATATCATCAATAGCAACTAATCGGTTACGTGATGAACCACAATGTCAAACCATAATACATTTCTAGATCATTTTAGAAACATCGGGTTTAGCCCTTGAATTCCTTTCTGTTTTATAAAACATCTTTATAAAAAATTCCCTATCCAAAATCGGGAATACATTTCTTTTCACTTAAGAAAAATATCATTTCAAAATCATTCATTGAATTTGAAATGAACTCAACAACATCGCTAAAGATCTCATAGTCAAATCGTGAAGTGTTTCACAAGATGTTAGCATATAAATATTTCTACCCAACCCAATGATAAATGTAAAAGCATTTTTTGCCCATAAACTGGTCGAGCACAATCCAAACAATCAATCAATCACAATCAATATCAACAACCAAGTATGTTTGGTTTATACCACACCTCATGTTTTGGTAAATTTAATCACCATTCATTCATTCCAATCTAATTAAAGATTTATTAAAAACTCTTCTAAGTTTTAATCTCTGAAATTCATTACTTAATGATTGTTCAACTTTCTGGAAATTAATCCTGCCTTTACTCGGGTTAAAGAATAAATGTTATTTAAAACACGATTCGCGATAAACACAAAATCATCTTTCATTCAAATGAAATCTTCACGGAAATCACAACAATATATAATCAATATAAATTTCCTTATCAAATCAATACTATAGATGGAATAACGACAAAGCCTTTTAAATTCCATAAATAGTAACGTCTTCCTTTACAGAAGCTCATCTCGATTATTACCAAATCGAATTCCATTCAATTCCATTTAATATATTAAATTGTAAAACATTACTTTGGAAAATTTCCATTAATCTTAATGTAACGACCCGAACTTCCCCGTGAAGGAAAGACTGAATTGAGTTGAGGACAAGACGAATCAGAACACAAACACAAGAACATTTCATTGCTTATTACAACAATTCCATCAGAATACAAGAATACAATATCTGCAAAACCCAACTACTAGCTGCCCCTGTGGAAATTAAGGGCACCCAGAGTTTAGGTTAAACAATAAACTCCAAGTCAATCATATGACTGGTGTGAGAACTAAAACAGTTATTAATCTTTATTTTAAAGTTAGGTAAATCAAGGGACCACGCCGTATAACACGGAATGTGTTTCCTCCTAAGAATACCAGTGCATAAAAGAAACAACGCAATGCTAAATAAAGAACAATGAAGCTATTATAAGACCCAGGTCCCATCCCACAATGTAACGCAAGCCGGAGGATTGGGTTCTACCTTATAATAGCCAAATAATGCTTAATACGCGAAATTTAATCTTTTATTATTGCTATAAGTGAAGAAATCAACTTCAAATATAAATGCATCAATCATAGGCGTCATGGGTACCATCTATCATGTCGCCATACTAGTTCTACAATTAAAACCGCAAAATAACATATTTGGAAGTTGGATTTCCATCTATGAACCGAGGCAAGGGATCGTCCTCCCCGCTTCGAGACAATCTAGCCTACCATGTCTCAGGAACAGCCACAACTGTAACTTAGGAGCCACAGGGCCGATGCACACGAAGTCGATTAATAATTCCCTGAACAATACGTCTCCCCGCCCTATGGGACGTAAACTATTCATATACCAACCAAACCATCCATCAGCACCGAAGTGATCGATATAACTGAGGCACCTCGCTTTCCATCATCCACATAAGTAAAATGTCAGGGCTTGTAAACGCTGACACCACCTCTAGCTAGAAAGAAACACATGTCCTCCCCGGATCCTCTCCCGTTTCTGGTTCATACCGAGGTGTGAGGCTTGCGAATTAACGCTATACGCAAAGCGGCGCTATATTAAAGCTATGCTTTGATCATCAACCACAAGACTCTCTTTTCAACAGAAGCCTTGATCATTTGCCACTCAGGCATGCCACACAGGCAATTCACGCCATGCGACTGATGTTTATCGATATACAACCTCTGATCTCGTACGTCTCAGAGAAGGGTGAAGTAAGAGAATAAATTCTCCTTCACCAGGTAGATGTATATTAAATAGAGATCAATCAGCACAGAATAAAATCCAATGTTAGACACACATTCCAGTTACAAGTCCGTTCTGGGTTTGAACGAAACCGGAGGCACGTTATTCCTCGTCCCATATGTCCAATACAGGAGAGAGACCCTCGCATATTCGTCGATCTCCAAGTATATCTGGTCGATCACCACTTATTACCTCGTCTTGGGTGTACAACCCAAGCAAGACATCAGTAATCATCCAAACGATGTGAAGACCTCTGGTCTTCAACCACCATCTTCATCATCGACATATCGTCGAATCAATTATTCAGAATGGGATAAACCTGGTCTTTCCGAATAACTCGCGTATTTTATAAGCAATTGTTACACAAACACAACGTACGCCTCATTCCAATCCAGAATATTCTTTTATTCACATTTCTAGGGAAAGGTTCCCATTAATTTTATCAAAGATAAATTCTTTTAAATTTATTCTTTTAATCTTCCTTTGGATATCAAACCAAATTAAAGTCCAAACTATTCGGGATTAGCGCACCTTACCGAAGTAATCATTTGTTTTATTTCCTAATCCCAACCTATTCATCCCATGGAGCAAAATTGGCAGTACTCGATATCTAACACCATGGTGTTATCGGTAAATTCAATTACCATTTCACGTTCAAATCTAATTAAAGATTTAACTATCGCCTGGAGTAAAACTGGTGGTACTCCATTCTCGATCATTTCATGAATTCGATAATTTTAATTATCCCATTCACATTCCAATCTAATTAAATATTCATTAAAACTCCAATTCAGTTTTAATCTCCAAAAATCATTCCTTAACGATTTTTCAAAGTTAAGAAATTCATCTTATCTTTAACTGGGTTAAAGAACTAATGTCATTTAAAACACAGCTCATGATAAACCCAAAATCACATTCCATCAGTCTCTAATCGTAAATTAGTAAAAGAACAATTCCCTAAGTATTAATCCCGAAGGACGAGACCAACATCAGATCAATACCCAGAAAACCATTCAACTTAACTAATCTCCAGTTAGTTTCTAATTTTCTTAACTCCATTGGGTTTGAGAACAGTATTATTAAAGATACCATTCACAACAAACCCAAAATCTCATTCCATTGTTAATCGGGTTAAAGAACAAGTGTGCTTTAAAACACCGTTCACGATAAACCCAAAGATCCAATTTAAATTCAATTCCAATTAGATATTAATTAACTAGAAAATTTCACTAAATCTTAATTAAAGATTTATTCTTTTCTCAACTGGGTTTAAGAACAGTGCTAGTGAAGACACCGTTCACGACAAACCCAAAATCCCATTTGATACTAAATACAAGGCTCTGAATAGAAAATATACCGGCTTATATTCAATATCAAATTCTGAAATCAACAAATATCGTATTGGAATAATGATATATATATCTTCCAAATTCCTCCACAATGTCCGTATAATCACGGAATCCAATATCGAAATATTCCGAAGATAATTTTGATTCAAATCCATTCCACTTCATATATTGGTAATTCCGGTTATTTTTAAAACCATTTCAAATCCAATTTATTTATTTAAAAATATTGGATTATAATTCTAGTTCATAACTAGTTCATTTCGATAAAAATATATTTTTATCTTTTGAAATATGGAATTTTTCATCCTAATTCTTTCCAAATCATTTATTATAATTTTACACTAATTATTAATATTTTTAATAATTTTATCAAGGCCCGTACTGTCGATTTCCATAAACGGTCATCGAACTGCACTTACAGCGACCTTTTCCAAATTTGATTTGAACATAATTCCAAATCCAACCGTTAGATTTCAAATTCCTTATATTCGTTGGAAAGCTCTTTTCGATACGAACCCAACGGTTTCAGTTTTAGGAGAATCCGACGGTCGGATCGCTCGTAACGTCAATTCGAAGTCAATGGTCGAAATTCAGGAACTGTCGCGGCGCAGTACGTTCTATTCAGGCCATTAATATATATTACATATATTTCATTGATTTCCATTCAAAGCGTATTATATAACTCGTTTTTAAAAACGGTTTCAACTTCATATTCAATTTTAAATCAAAATTGAATATTCCATATCATTAACATATAAATGATAATATTTTCAAACATCAGATTTTGAAATCACTTCATTTTCGATATTCATTATAAAAATGAATAAAATCGATATAAATATCGTTCGCGTCAAAATGGCGCATGTCTAATCAACACGGCTATATATATTTAAATATATTCATGTCCATCCCAAATCGGACATCAAAATCAGATTTTGATCTTTTACTGAATATTCTTTTAAAATATTCATTATTTTAAAATATTCGTTATTTTAAAATATTCATTATTTCTGAACCGGAATTAGACACAATCAATCACCATATAATGTTGTTTATATGGGTTTCATACAACACATGTATATAACAACCATAATCAACAATCATCCATCATCCATCATCCAGAGTGCATTCTGCACTGTATAAGCATTAAATATAAATATTTAACGCTTACACAGTCTGTCAACCAATCTATTGACATACAACTAAAAAGTTGGGATTAATGTACGTCAAATATCATCCCAACACCCATGTGGGGTTTCAATCCACAAATACAGATTTTATTTGTCCAGTTGGGTGATGTGTAAAATTTATCGTCCTAATCCATATCAGTCAAATAAGTGTACATAAACAAACCGTCTTATTTGTAAATGAGTATTTATTCTCATTCATATACACGTTAAAAACTATATTTTAATGATAAATCATTTATTTCAATATATGAATATTTTATTTTCCTTTCACATCACATGCACAATCAATATCCACAACACAACGCAATCAAGCAAGTCGTCCATGGTCTGTGGACGACGGGTGTCGGGTGCTGCTAAGCACCGTTTGCATCCTAGTATATATTTTAACTAGAAAATCAAATTTAAAGTGAGAAGTTCTCATAGTGGGTTCCACTCCTCCATTCTTTATTTCTTAACGATTTGGATTCTGTTTTGCTTCCAGTCAGTTTCATCGCCATCTGTTTCACGCGGTTTATATTAAAAATCATATTTTTAACAATGCTACTATATATAAAAATCATATTTTTATTATCTCTATAATATAAAAATCATATTTTTATTATCTCTATAATATAAAAATCATATTTTTATTATCATACATATATAAAAAATCATATTCTTTTCCTATATAAACTAAAAACGCATTTAAACAATGTATTTAAATCTAAAAACTAAATTTAAAGTAAAATAAAGAGGGAGAAGGTCACTGGTTTTTGGTTGCTGGTGGTGGTGGAGGTCGGCGTCGGGGCTGAGGTGGTTGAGGGGTGGAGCAGTGGTCGACGTGGGGTCAAGGTGGAGGTGGTGGTGATTGGAGCTAACGGCGGCTTTTGGGGGTGGGTTTCATCGGGAAAAAGGGGTTTGAATGGACGCGGGTTCGCGAGGGACGGGGCGCCTTCGCGAGGAGAAAGGGAGGAGGGTACCGCCGTTGATCACCGGAGGATGAGGTTGCGTCACTAGCGGCGGCGGAGGAAAGGAGTGACAAAGGAGGGCGCGGGTTTTTTAAATTTGGGGATCTGGGGTTTAATTTCGATCGAAGAAAATGAGTAGGGGGATTGACCAAGGAAAGGAATATATATATAATAATTTATTAATTTTTTTCCAAAAAGTAACTTTTTCTTTCGAACTCCTAATCAAACCCAACGATTGTCGCCCCTAGCTAATTACCCCCATTCTGAACACAATGGGATATGTTTCGTAACCCAATTCGGCTGTTATGATTAGTATCTGTCAAAATCAAAATATAAATCTATATATTGAATTGGAATGCACATTTCAATTTACCGGGGCCACATACGGACTCTGAAAATTCCAAAAAAAATATTTCTAGCTTCGTATTGACAATACGGGCGTAACAAAACTAATTTTGTCAAATTTGAAGACCGTTTGAAAAATGGCCTTTTTCTGGTCGATCCAAATTAACTGAAACTGTCAAACCACGTTTTCCTTTGCCACGCTCACATATTAATCCCAAAATTATGAATTTTGGAATCTAGCAATAATTTGACATCCCGGATCCAAGAAAAGTGGTATCACCGAAAACGGAGGTCGTTTGCAAAATCGCTAATTTTAAGGGCTATATTTCCTTATCGACTATTCTGAATTTTCAATTGTACATAAATTTTTATTCCCGCTATGAAATTTCAATTTTTTGGATTCGTTGGAAAGATATTTTCAATTAGATTCAAATATTTTTGGTTTCACTAAAATCCGGTTTATTTTGAATCATGTACCCTATTTGAAGTTTGAAATCGAATTTTCAAACTACCGCGCCATTTCCAATTCCTTTTATAATTAAAATAAATATTTATATTCTAACTTCAGTTCAAATAAATATATACGTTCTAGCTCTATTCAAAATAAATTTCAGGTCATTATTATTTAAAATAAATCATTTTAAATATTCAAAATTCATTAAAATTGACAAAATAAAAACTTTAAATTGGTTCTGATTTTCCGGGTTGTTACACTTAATTAAAAGATTTATAAATTCCAAATCATATCTTCACTGTTAATTGGGTTACAGAACGACTGTTATTTAAAATATTGTTCACTATAAACTCCAAAATCCAATTTGATATTAAATATTAGGTTCTGAATAGAAATAATATCAGCTTATATTCAACATCAAATTCTGAAACTAACGAATATCGTATTGGAAAAAACGATATCTATATGTTCCAAATTCCTCAACAATATCCGTATAATCACGGAATCCAATATCGAAATATTCTGAAGTTTATTTCCATTCAAATCCATTCCAATTTATATGTTGGAAAATTCTGGTTATATTAAAACCATTTTCAATCCAATTTATTTATTTATAAACATTGGATTATTATTCTAGTTAATAACTAGTTCATTTCCATAAACATATATTTTTATCTTTTCAAATTTGGAATTTTTCATCCAAAATCTTTCCAAATCATTTATTATGATTTTACACAATTTTTCCATATTTTTAATAATTTTATTAAGGCCCGTACAGTCGGTTTCCAATATCGGCCACCGAATTGCATCCATAGCGACCTTTTCCAAAACTGATTTGGACATATCTTAAAATCTAACTGTTAGATTTCAAATCTTTTATTACCATTCCAAAGTTCTTTTCAATACGAACCCAATTGTTCCAGTTTTAGGAGAATCCGACGGTAGGATCTCCCGTTACATCAATTTGAAGTCAATGATCGAAATTCGTGAACGGTCGCCGCGCGGCGCATTCTATTCAAACCATATAATATATACATCGTTGATTTTAATTTAAAACCTATTTTATAAATCGTTTATAAATTCATTTTTAAAACGATTCCAACTTCCATTTCAATTTTAAATCAAAATTGAATATTCCATTACATGACAATTCTATACAGTGCATATATATGTTGAAAATAACATTTTTAACAATCCAATAATTATTCCATTTCACGACCATTTTATATATTGCATATATAAGTTAAAAATAATATTTTTAACAATCCAGTAATTATTCCATTTCATGACCATTTTATATAACGTATATATAATTTATACAATGCTTATATATAATTTATACAATGCTTATATATATAATTTAATACAACGCTTATATATATAATTTCATACAACGCTTGTATATAATTTATACATTGCTTGTATATATAATTTCATGCAACGCATATATATATATATATATAATTCCATACAACGCTTATATATAATTTATACAATGCTTATATATTTTAACAACGCATATATATTTTTCACATCGCATATATATCTTATTCACATCGCATATATATATTATTCACATCGCATATATATATTTTATTCACGTCGTGTATATATATATATATATTATTCATATCTCATATATATATTCTATTCTCATCGCATATATATATATATATTATTTTCCATTTCACATCACAACACCATACAGTCAATTAAATCGTCCATGGTATGTGGATAAGGGAGGTGAGCTAACAGGCACCATACAACATTTGTGATTATTAAAAACTGATAAGAATCAATACTGATAGTTCATATATGCAGTTATAAAATAAATAACTGTACAAGAATTTTAGTGAGAAGTTCTCACATTCGGTTCCAATCCGCCATTCTTTATTTCTGAATTGTTCTATTTTGATTTAAAATCACCTCAAATTCTAATTTACTCCAAATCGCTTCTAGTCAGTTTCGAAATGTAGAGTTTGCCTTCATGATCGCAACGCAAGTCGTTTCACTGAATTTCGATATCAAACGAACAAGTTATATCGTTATAAACATTGATTACATTAATTAAGTAATTAATAATATTATTAAACTAATTACCCTTAATTAAAAAAACTAGTCGACGTCTTCCTTCTTCATCGCGATTTCCTTCTTCCCCAAAATAAAAACCCAATCTCGTCCAAAACAATTGTTGTCGCTCATCCTCATCGTTGACCGTCACCAGATCCAACAACTCCACAACATCGGCCATGCCTCCACCCCCCTGCGCGTCGAACGGCGTGCCCCCATAATCGACCACGGCGGCCTAGAAATTCATGCGAACGTGGAGACTTCATGGCCCGATTTCTCCTTAACCACAACATTAGAAATGATCAAGTCCATATGGATCGATAGCTCATGGAAAGCTTTACGGCTTTTGTTTTATGAGTTTGTGAAATTAACGCAGGGATTGAGAGATTTTAGCCATCAAAATTTGAATGTTCCTGGCCTTCCAATTATAAACGGCGGCTGTGTATGATTTCTAAGGTTTAGAGAAAACCAAGGCTATTTATAGCCATTTTTAATTATTATTTACTTCATTTAATTCATTTATTATTTGTTCAACGCTCCGAACTCCAAATCAAACCCAACGATTGTCGCCCCTAGCTAAATACCCTCATTCCGGACACAGTGATATGTTTCGTAAAACAATTCGACTGTTTCGATCGGTTTTTATCAAAATTAAAATATATATTTAATTTAAACGTACATTTTAATTTACCGGGGCCACATACTGACTACAAAAATTACAGAAAAATAAATCTAGCTATGTTTTACGATACGGTCCTAACAAAACTAATTTCGTCGAATTTGGGGACCGTTTGAAAAATGGCCATTTTCCCGTCGATCCATTCAAACTGAAACTGTCAAAACACATTTAAATTTACCATGCTCACGTATTAATTCCAAAAGTTATGAAATTTGAAACATAAAAAGAATTTGACATTCCGGATCCAACAAAAGTGGTTTCGTCGAAAACGAAAGTCGCTTGCAAAATGATTATTTTTAAGGGCTATATATAATATAAAATATATATAAATTCCATAGCGAGTATTTTAAATTTTAAACTGGACATAACTTTCAATTTATATTATGAAAATTGAATTTTTCACATTCGTTAGAAAGATATTATGAAATAGATTCAAATGTTTTTGGTTTTACTGAAATCCGATTTATTTTGAATCCTGTACATTCTATTGAAATTTAAAATCAAATTTTCAAACTACCGCGCCATTTGGAGTTCGTTTTATAATTAAAATAAATTTATACGTTCTAACTTCGATTTAAATAAATTTTAAACCGTTATTATTTAAAATAAATCATTTTAAATATTCAAAATCCATTAAAATTGCTAAAATAAAAATTTTAAATGGGTTCAGATATACCGGGTTGTTACAACTCCTTAGAAAAGTGTCCGACCTCTCCACAATTGAAACAAGCATTCTTCTTTCTTTTGCAGTCCTTGATCAAGTGACCCTCGCGTCCACAGTTATGACACTTCCTCTTATCTCAATCCTTGCCGTCCTTTCCGCCCTTCTTTTCTTGTTGTTGTTGTCCTTTCTTGGGCCACACTTTCTTATTTTGCGTTTCCTCAACTTCAGCCTCTTTCTTTTCACCTTTATCTTCCTCATGCATCAACGCCATATAAACGAGTTTCTCAAAAGTTGCTCCCATCGGAATATGAGACATAGCCAACTCATGGAGGGGTTTATTCAATCCTCTAGTAAAACTCAAAGCTTTCTTGTGCGGGGTATTCACTGGCTCCAAACCAAACCTCGCCAATTGATTGAATTTGTTAACATATTATTTCACAGACATGCTTCCTTTCTTAAGTGCCAAAACCCTTTCCATTTACATACTTTGTTTGGCTTGAGAAAGAAACTTCATTTCGAATCTCTAACGGAAATCATCCCAAGTTTCCACTAGACGCCCTCCTTGCATCACTTCCCACCAGAATGAAGCCTCATCTTTCAGCTGCCAAACGGCCAACTGAATCTTTCTACGATTGTCAACTTCAAAAATCCCAAACAAATCCTCCGTCTCTTTAAGCCAATTCCTTGCTTCTATAAAGTCTGGCAAGTCCAGTTACTTTTAGCATATAAATAAGTAAAAGTATCATGACATGCACATATATTAGATAAGAGAGATAATAGCATATAAGGCAGGTATGATAAGGTAAACATGATAAACTAAACAGAACAAGCATTGCGCTTCTCTAGTACTTTCTCTGCACCAATACTAGTATCACATGAACAAGATAATCCCCAACAAGTAAAAAATGGTAGACTTAGTCATACTTCTAGTGAGAGGTTTTACCCCATACAATAACAGGCAACCCAAGTGAACATACCGGTGTTACCCCTAAGGATAATAACAGGCTCCTAAACAATCGAGACTAGATGTACCTTAATTACTACCCCAATCGATTGACACCCTAACTCCGTAGATACCCTGTGCTGGCCCCACAGTAGGACGTATCACTTCCTAAAGTGGCAACACTTTGTTTTCAAGATGTGCACAACAATATCTACTGATGTCACATCATCTTATTTTCCCGAGCAGGCGGACCCATACACGCCCATGATCCCGATGGAACACGCCGTCAGACACCTTTCCCCAAGTGACCTCTTATAATCAGCCCAGTAAGCATGTCCCGACTCCAACCTAGTTCGGAGTACTCGTCTGATACCTATATGGGTTACTGACTTAAATGGATCCTACACACCAGATGATACAAGCTTCTCCCTAGGCTTGCATCCCTATTACTAGGATTTCAACAGGTTATGCCTACCAATGTAACAAGATTGCATAACCCCACAGGTTAAGTTTGTGGGCCTATATATAAATATTACCCACCGCCCTAAGATTTACTTAACCCTCCTACTGATTCAGCAAGTTTACTTAACCCCTACTCAAATTAACATGTTCATGTAATCCCTATGGATTCAAATAGGTTAAGTATTACAAGTTCATTACGATTTATTTATTTATGGTTATAATGCGCTAGACCTCCTACATTAAGTCTACCACTTATGGATACTAGATATGCCGGTCGGCTCCAAGAAGACTTATTCCATAAGTCGGACTTAACCTCGTGACTAAGCACCGTCGCGTATTTATGCACTTATAACCTTTACATTAGATTTACCACTTGTGGACGTTGGATATGCCAGTTGGGTCCGGGCAGGCTTCGACTAAGTGTAATCTAACCTCGTGTCCAAGCACGGTTACAGTTTCTAATTAATGTAAATCTTGAAATATTTAACAATTATTCCTATTTCATTATAGGTTTTCATGCATCTTTCCCAAGTCATATTCATCATGTACCATATGCCCCAAATTAAGATCTTTAATCACAGTTTGGTTTATGCCCGAAATCCATATTCATGTTTTCAATTCAAGTTATGCCCCAAATTTCCCAAGTTATGCCCCAATTTTAACGTTTTTGTGACGTTCCCAAAACCCTGTACGATGGGATTAAGGATAATCGTTGGAATATAACACATTAATCATCATTAGCAGAGTACTGATAATAGCATAAACAAGAAATAGAATAATTTACATCAATATGACAGCGAAATCATAACATGTAATAACATCAGAGTAGCACAGTGCATGATACAACTTAGTGCATAAAAGAAAATGATCAGTCTACATCAAGATCACTGGGACATACACATCATAGAGTATATAATAGAGGTAAATCTGTGTACATCGCGATAAGCGGAATCATATACATAAGATACTAATGGTGGATTATCAAATAGCCAAAATACTGAGAAATCTAGTCTTCGCCATACAAGTCAAAAGGTGTACTCCATGCTGCAGTGCAAAAGCCAAAATATAACCTGTCACCTGTCACTAGGCTGCCTGTGTGAAAATAAGGGCACCCGAGTTTGCAAAGTGAAACAAACTACGAGTCAGTCATAGGACTGGTATGAGTAATATACTTAATTGGTTAACAACAATAATAAGGCAAATCATAGGACCACGCCACTTTTGCAGAACGGGTTTAACCCAGTGATTACCAGTGCATGAAATAAAGTAAATCTTTTAAACAACATAATGCTTTTTTATAAAAATGAAGCTGTTATAAGACTCAAGTCCCATCACACAATGCAACTCAAACCGGAGGATAGAGTTTTATCTTATAATGGCCAAAATATGCTTAATACGTGTAAAGCAAAAGCATTTGATATTACTACTGGTGCATATATCTTTCAAAAGCAAATTAAATCATAAATATCAATCCTAGACAGCATAAGTGCCCCATACCACTATGTCGCCATATATAAGTTTACAATCAAATCCGTAATTTCGTTTTGGAAATTTGGATTCCATCATGAGTCGAGGCAATGGATGTACTCCTCGCCGGCTTCGAGACACTCTAGCAAATACCTCAGGATTCCCCGCAGAGAACCCTTGGATCCTCCAAGGCCGATCTTCCTTTACGTTTGAGGATTAATTATTCCTGAACACACGTTTCCCGGTCCTATCAGATCTATCCATCGGCTCCGCAGAGACCGATATAACCGAGGCGCCTCGCATTCCAACATCACAAAGGTAAAGATAATATACATGTCAGGGCTTGTAAAACACCGACACCACCCATAGCTAGAAAGAAACGTCAAATCCTCCTTGGGTCCCTTATCCCGTTTTTAACTCATACCGAGGTGTGAGGTTCGCGAATCAACGCTATACACAAAGCTACGCTATATTAAAGCCGTACTTTGATCATCAACCGCAAGACTCTGCTTTTCAACAAAAGCCTTGATCACTGCATCTCCGCATGCCACACAGGCAATTCACTCCATGCGACTAATTTCTATCGATATATAACCTCTAAGCTCGTACGTCTCAGAAAAGGGCGTTAAGCAAGATAATAAATTCTCCGCTGCCATACAGATATATATTTAATAGAGACCAATCAACACAGAATAAAATCCAATGTCAGACACACATCCATTTACAAGTCTGTTCTGGGTCTGAACAAAACCGGGGACACCTTATTCCTCGTTCCATATGTCCAATACGGAAGAGAGGCCCTCGCACATCCGGACGATCAACAAGTACGTCCAGACCACTACCACTGTAACCTCATCAAGGAAGCTACCCATCTTAAAGGCATCAGTAATAATCTACACGATGTGAAGATCACAGGTCTTGCACCGTCTTCGTATCTTCGACATTTATTTGCCGATCAGTTATCTGAAATGAGAATTAACTCGGCCTTTTCAAATAATTCACGTATATTAGAATTCAAATCAATTCTGTCCATGGTTAAATTATTCGACATCCACATTTCAGTTCTTTATATAATTGTAATGATAAGGAATTTCGCTCGATCTGAATCAATCGCTAAACCGACCAAGACCGTTCGAAACCCCTGATTGCTTTGAGAGCACGAAAAATTGGAACGCAAACAGAAGAACATTTCATTGTATATTACAACAATTTCATCAGATTACAAGAATATACTGAGTATGAATGAATAAAATACATTCGATAAATATAAGAGATTACAATAAATTACATAGCAGCGGAAAATAATACAAAACACAACTGAAAGGAATATACGGATACAAAGCTTTCTGAATATCATTACTTATGATTTTACACAAATTATTACTATTTTTAATAATTTTATCAAGGCCCGTACAGTCGATTTCCATCAACGGCCATCGAACTGCACTTACAACGACCTTTTCTAAATTTGATTTGGACATAATTCCAAATCCAACCGATAGATTTCAAATCTCTAATATTCGTTAGAAATCTCTTTTCGATACGAACCCAGCGGTTCCAGTTTTAGGAGAATCCGACGGTCGAATCTCCCGTAATATCCATTCGAAGTCAATGGTCGAAATTCGCGAACTGCCGCAGCACGGCGTGTTCTATTTAGGACATTTAATATATATAATATATATTTTATATATATATTTCGTCGATTTCCTTTTAAAACGTATTTTATAAATCGTTTTAAATTCGTTTTCGAAACGATTTCAACTTCATATTCAATTTCGAATCAAAATTGAATATTCCACATCATCGATATACAAATGATAATATTTTCAAAACGTTATATTTTGAAATCAATTCCTTTTCTATAATCATTATAAAAACGAATATAATCGATATAAATATCATTCGCGTCAAAATGGCGCATATCTAACCAACACGGCTTTATATATTTCAATAACTTCGTTATTCTATTCAACAAATGAATTTTCTTTCTATTCAACACATGAATATATATATATTATTTATTCAACACATGAATATACATATTTTTATTCAACACATGAATTTTCTTTCTATTCAACACATGAATTTTATTTTATATTCAACACATGAATTTTCTTTCTATTCAACACATGAATTTTCTTTCTATTCAACACATGAATTTTCTTTCTATAATATTCCTTATTTTCCAAATTGGAATGAGGTCCAATCAATTACCATATAATGTTAATTATATGGATTCCATACAACACATGTATATAATAGCAACGATAAATCACCAACCATCATCCAGAGTGCACCACACAAATGCATAAGCACTAAATATAAATAATTAACGCTTACACAGTCTATCAACCCATTGATTGACATACAACTAAACAATCGGGATTAGTGTACATCAAATATCATCCCAATACCCGTGTGGGGTTTCAAATCAACAAACACAGGTTTTTATTTGTGCAGTTGGGCGATGTGTAAAATTTATCGTCCCAATCCATATCCGTCAAATGGGTGTACATAAACAAATCGTTCTGATTTGTTTATAAATATTTATTTTATATACACGTTAAAAATTATATTTTTAAGTATAAAATATTTTATTCATTCCACTCCACACAATTAATTTTCACAACACACCAATCAAACAAACAAGCCGTCCATGGTCTGTGGACGACGGGTGTCGGGTGCTGCTAAGCACCGCCTGCATCCTAGTATATATTTTGACTAGAAAATAAATTAAAAGTGAGGAGTTCTCACCTAGGGTTCCACTCCGCCATTCTATTCTAAATTTCTGATCGATTTGATTTGCCCGAAATTCCTACGCCATCATTTTCACGCTGTTCATATTAAAAAATCACATTTTTAATATGATGTTTATATATTTCTAAAAATCTCGCCTTTCTATTTTTAAAGATCTAACTTTTCACTTATAAAAATATAATATTTTTATCGCTTCCTTACATATATAAAAATCATATTTTGATTATCTCTACTATGTAAAAATCAAATCTTTATTATCGTGTTGTCTAAATAAAATCCTATCTTCGATTATATAAAAATCCAACTTTGATTATATAAAAATCGAAACTTTATATGTTTATATAAAAAAAACCATCTTTCATGTACACTACATAAAATTAAACTGATTTAATAATATGTTTTTAAATAAATAAAAACTGATTTAAAAACAGAAATTAAAACTTACTACAAATCGAAGAGAGGGCATGGAGGGTTAGTGGTTGATGGCTCGTGGTTGCGGACGTTAGAGGGGAGCAGGAGCGTTGGCGGGCCCGGAGGGGGTAACCGCGGGGGTGTCGGCGGTGCTAGGGTTTCCAGGGGAGGTGCATTTTGGGGGTTTCGAGAATTGGGCTGAAGCGTGCGAGGTGAGGGAGAAGAGGGGGGAATCGAGAGAGGAGGATGGCGGTAGAGTCATGGGTGGTCAGGGGGTGAGGCGCATGGCACGGTGGCTATAGAAGGAGGGCTGCGCAGGGGGGCGTGCGCGATGGGGAGAAGAGAGAGGGTGAAGGGCGATGAACGGAGGCGGAGGTCTATTGTGCGATGGTAGGGGAGGGGGTAACGACCCAGGCGGCGCTAGGGTTTACGCGATTTGGGTTTTTTTATTTCTTTGAAAAATGACGGGAACGATGAAAGAGAGAGGGGAGGGAAAGTAGGGAGGTAAAGGAAATTATATATTTATTTATTTGATTATTTTATATTTCAAAAAGTAACTTTTTCTTTCGAAACCTGAATCGAACCCAACGATTGGCGTCCCTAGCTAATCACCCGCATTCCGAACACAATGGGATATGTCCCGCAAGTTGATTCGATCATTTCGACCAGTTTTCGTTTAAATCAAAATATAAATCTATATATTGAATTTGAACGCACATTTCAATTTACCAGGGCCACACACGGCCTCTAAAAATTCCCGAAAAATACTTTCTATCTTCGTATTGACGATACGGTTCTAAAAAAACTAATTTCGTCAAATTCTGTGACCGTTTGAAAAATGGCCATTTTCTGGTCGATCGAAATTGACTGAAACTGTCAAAACATGTTTTGCTTCGCCACGCTCACATATTGATTCGAAAAATTATGAATTTTGGAATCTAGCAATAACTCGACATCACGGATCCAACAAAATTGGTTTCGTCGAAAACCGAGGCCGTTTGCAAAATTTCCATTTTTAAGGGCCAAAATTTCATAGCGACTATTCTGAATTTTCAACTGGACGTAACTTTTGATTCCCGCTATGAAATTTCAATTTTTCGGATTCGTTGGAAAGATATTTTCAAATAGATTCTAATATTTTTGGTTTCACTAAAATCCGGTTTATTTTGAATCTTGTACATTCATTTAAAATTTGAAATTGAATTTTCGAACTACCGCGCCATTTTCAATTCCTTTTATAATATAAAATAAATATTTATATTCTAACGTCGATTCAAATAAATATATTCATTTTAATTCTATTCTAAAAAAATTTCTCATTGCTATTATTTAAAATAAATCATTTTAAATATTCAAAATTTACTAAAATTGCCAAAATAAAAATTTTTAATTAGCTCGGATTTCGGGGTTATTACAATAATTTTCATGTCAAACATATTCAACCATCAAATATTAAGCAAACCAAGTAGAATCGATTTATTTTCATTCCGTATCGCCTATAATATTTTATAACGATATATCACTATTTTTATTTATTTAAAAATAGCGCCATTTAATTAAACGACGTTTCAGGCCATAACATGGCTCTGGCGCTGTTTTTCTCTAATTTTGATTTACACATTTCTCAACATATAACCGTTGGATCTTAACGAAGTTATGTCCGTTGGAAAGATCTCTCCAAAGCGAACCCAACGGTTCCGGTTCTGGGAAAATCCGACGGTCGGATCTCTCGATATAATCGTTTAAAGTTACGATTTCAAAACACGAACTGCAGCGTCGTTATTCCTTTTATTTAATTTATATATATATATAATTCGTTCTGGCGTTGTTTCTATTTAATTTTGAATTAAACGTTTCACATAATCCAACCGTTGAATCTTAATGAATTTTATATCGTTGGAAAGATTTTTCCAAAGTGAACCCAATGGTTCCAATTTCGGGGAAATACGGTGGTCGGATTTCTCGATATAATCGTTTAAAATTACTATTCCAAAACACGAACTATAGCTGCGCGATTCGTTTATTTAATACATATATATATATATATAATTCATTCAATGATTTCTATATCGTTTTTCACTTCAAATATTTCACTAACGCCTTTAAATTTCAGAAAATTTCGCCATAACCTCCTATGTACGGGGAGGGGTTTGGAAATTTATTGGTCGTATTAGGCACCCAATAAATCCTAAAAAGCATGCACATATTTAAAGTGATATATTCCATTGTCCACAGGGGAGTGTGTATAGATCATAACCCCAGAGAATAAATTCTCGTCACCCTATAAATGATTTTTGTGCCTTAATGACTAGAGAGACATGTTTATTGTCACCTCCAGACCCGTGTGGTGTTTTTAATAATCTTGCAATTTACTGTTACATTTTATATAGTCCATATCAGTCTTCAGTTCAACCTGAAATATAGTCATCATCATACAAGCCTCTCGCTTGTATGGTATATCTTCAACCTTGTCACATAAGCTCCAAATGCTTATGCTGTATATGATAGTGTATGTTATCTTCAAGAAGTATGTCATGTAGCGTAGTTCAAAATTAATTGTTACTATCTTACGGCGACGTTTATGACTTCACACAGAACAACCAGCACTCCGCATCCAACGGCATTCACATGAGTTTATATAATAATAAAATTGCGCGGCCAACTCATTAAGGCTTACCTATTTGTCGGGCATGCAAATATATTCTTTACTCAATAGCTAACCCATTTTTCCTGTTCAACATATGTATATATATGCAAAACCAAGCTAACAATAATATTTCTAGCGAACAAATGTTTATTTCAACATGCAGTTATTTTTAACACTTCATACATAGGATAAAAATGATATTTTTGGCGAACAAAAATATGTTTCAACACATGTGTATTTTTAGCGAGTCGTATACATGATAAAAATGATATTTTTATCGTTCAAAATATTTATTCAACACATGAATGTTTTTAGCACTTCCTATTCACAATAAAAATGTCAATTTTATTATTCAATCCCTTTATTCAACACATGAATCCTTTTCTACACATGAATATTTTATATAGTTCATACATATAATAAAAATGATATTTTTGTTGTTAAAACAATTTATTTAAAACACGAATATTTTATATACTTCATACATAAGATAAAAATGAAATTTTTGGCTAACAATTAATTTAAAACACTAGAATTTTATATAGTCCATATATATGACAAAAATGTGATTTTTATCTTTCGAATAATTTATTCAACATATGAATATTTCATATACTTCACACATATAATAAAAATGTGATTTTTTATTATCTAAACAATTTATTCGACACATGAATATAATTCAACACATGAAAATAATTCAAACACATAAATATTACTAAAAATTTCGGCAGCATAATGGTAGGGGGTGTAAAACCGGCACTGTCCCGAGTACAGCTCCTCGCACTACCTTAGGCCTCGCGGCGTTCCATAAGGGGCTCATCTAAATGATCTAAGATCAATTTCATATCATATGAATTTTCCATAACAATTCCCATTTGTTTCAACCACAAACAATTATTTCCAACCATTCGCATTTCAACTAATTTTCAACCATTCGTATTTCAACTAATTTTCAACCATTCGCATTATCAACCAATTTTCAACCATTCGCATTATCAACTAATTTTTAACCATTCGCATTATCAACCAATTTTCAACCATTCGCATTATCAACCAATTTTACGTCAATCACAATCAATTCATATCGTCCTTGGTCTGTGGACGAGGGGAGTATATATATACGTATATAAATATATTTCATTTCCATTTCAACAGATATATGATTTTTACAACGCATGTATAATTTATACATCGCTTATATAACTTATACAATGCTCATACATGAGGTGTACAACGCCTATATAATTTATACTTCGCTTATATAATTTATACAATGCATTTCCATTCCATATTTGAATTTAGAAGTCTCACATTGATTTTAATCCTTCTGAAATTTGTAGCGAGCTCGGAATACGTTCTAGCTTCTTCTAGAATGTAGATGACGTTGCTACGAGTCCAATGTCTCCTGTTTCATCAAATTTCGTCAACATAGCAAAAAGATATGATTTTTATTTGAAAATCATGATTTGCAACACTTAAAAGTGTTATATTTCATTTTTAAAAAAAAAACCAAAGCCGATACCTTTCAGCGAAGGTTCGAAACTAGGGTTTCAAATTGCGCGAAATCTGATGCGCTTCGTTGGGATCGGGTTGTGCCACGGCCTAGAGCCTGGAAAGGCACGCCTGTCGATGGCAAGGGGTCCCACTCGGTGGCCTGAATCCGAGGCGGCGGTGCTCTGAAGTCGCGATCTTTGAGGGAGCGGTTCTCGCTGATGGCGCGACAAGAGGGGACGTGGTCTGTCTTGATTTGAAGAGGGGAGGAAGAGCTTCAAAAAGTTCTAAAGGGGCGAGGTGTAATGGTGAATGGAATCGCCAGAAATTGGCCGGGAAAGGAGGAGTACGGTCGAGGGAGATAACAGGGGTTTTCTTATTTTTTTTATAAATTTAATTAATGAATGGAATTATTCTATTCACCGATATTTATATTAATTCAAAAATTAGTGTATCTCCATACGAACTCCATTTCAAAACCAACGACTATCGCCCCTAGCTAAATACCCTCATTCCGAACACATTGGAATATGTTTCGTAAGCCCAATCGACTGTTACAGTCAGTTATTCTTCAAATTAAAATATAAAACATTCAAATTTGGATTTGAACGTACATTTTAATTTGCCAGGGCCACATACTGATTCTAAAAATTCCCGAAAAATAAATCATGCTATATTGGGACGATATGGTCCCAAAAAAACTGATTTCGTCGAATTCTGAGGCCATTTGAAAAATGGCCATTTTCTAGTTGATCCAATTTGACTTAAATTAACCAAACACGTTTTCCTTTGCCACGCCCACATATTAATTCCAAAAATTATGGAATTTGAAACCTAGCAATAAATTGAAATCCCGGATCTAACAAAAATGGTTTCGTTGAAAACGAAGGTCGTTTGCAAAATGTCTATTTTCAAGGGCTATATTTATTCTATAGCGACCATTCTAAATATTCAACTGGCCATAACTTTTGATTCCCGCTATGAAATTTCGATTTTTCAGATTCATTAGAAAGATATTCTTAAACAGATTTAAATATTTTTGGTTTCGGTAAAATCCTTTTTATTTTTCATCCTGTACATTCAATCAAAGTTTGAATTCAAATTTTCAAATTGTCGTGCTATTTCTAATTCGTCATTTAATTAAAATAAATTATTTCAATTACTCCAAATTCGTTAAAATAGCCAAATTAAAAAATTTTAATTGGCTTTGATTTTCCGGGTTGTTAGAATCTCTCCCACTTAAAACTTTTCGTCCCCGAAAAGGAAACAGCGGTAAAGTAGGAAACAAAACGGAAATGCAAAGTATTGTAATTGTACCTTGCACCAGAGTTAGTCAGAGATGTCCACTCTGCAATTGGGATAAGCTTGCTTAATGTTTTCTTCTGTCTCCCAAGTACAGTCTCTAGGATTTCCACTCCACTGCACTTTAACTAAATGAACCTTCTTGTTCCTTAGCTCTTTAGTTTCTTTGCCAACAATTTTACCGGCTCTCTTCTAACTGCTAATTCTGGATTAATTTCCAAGTCCGGTTGCGCTGCTTCTTCTACAACTAGGTCTGGATCATGCACACATGTTTTCGAAGTTGAGATATGTGAAACATGTCATGTACTCCAGGCAACCAGTCAGGTAATCGAGCCTTATAAGCAAGAGTTCCAATTTGTTCAAGTATAGGAAATGGACCAATAAATCTAGGCACCAACTTCCCAGTTTTACCGAATCGGACTACTCCTCTCATCAGAGAAACTCTCAAATAAACATAATCACCAACAGCAAATGCTAAATCTCTTCTTCTAGAATCCGCATAACTTTTCAGTCGGCTTTGAGCTATTTGTAATCGTTTCTTGATGAAATCGACTTTGTCTGAAGCTTCACGAATCATATCTGGACCGAATACAAGTCGGTTTCCATGTTCTACCCAACATGCGGGAGATCTGCATGGTCTACTGTATAATGCTTCGAACGGTGACATTTTCAAGCTCGCTTGATAACTGTTGTTGTATGAGAATTTAGCTAAATGCAAGTGGTCTTCCCATGATCCGCCAAAATCAATAACACAAGCCCTTAGTAAATCTTCAAGTATACGGTTCACCCTCTCATTCTGGCCATCTGTCTGAGGGTGATATGCAGTGCTCAGGTTCAGCTTTGTCCCCAGTTCTACTTGAAATGCCTCCCGGAATTTGCTAGTAAATATTGGATCTCTATCACTGACAATGCGGATCGGCACTCCATGTAGTTTAACGATGTATTTGAAATAAATCTGTGCTAGACTTTGAGCAGTTCTGTTGGACCTGACAGGTATAAAATGGGCGGTCTTCGTGAAATGATCTACGATCACCCAAATATTGTCGTTTCCCTTCCTAGTTCGGGGCAAACCATCTATGAAATCCATGGAAATTTGTTCCTACTTCCAATTTGGAATTTCCAACGGTTGCAACAATCCGGCCAGTTTTTGTTGGTCGCTTTTGACTTGTTGGCAAGTAGAGCACCTGCTAACATATAAAGAAATGTCCCTCTTCATCGCCTTCCACCAGAATGTGCGTTTGAGATCATTGTACATCTTACTTACTGTAACACCCCGTGTATTCTATAACTGTGGAGTTAACAAATTAAAGTATAATTAATTTGAAATCAAAGAACTAAGGGAAACGGGATACGCCATTGCGTTCGTCTCGGAAAAATACGCGAAATAGAGTCTGAGTTTTCGAAAAACGGAGTCCGTATGAAGAAGATATAGCCTCCGGAAGTTTCTGAATTAAGTTTAAAATTCGAACAGCTCAGAAAACAAGTTTAAAATTAAAAATCGGGCCCAATTGGCCAGGGCGGGAAAATTCCCGCCTAAGACACCCAGGTCGACTGGGCTGTCGACCTGGTCTAGCCAGGTCGACAGGGCTGTCGACAGGGCTGTCGACCTGGTCCAGACCCAGGTCGAACCCAGTCCACCCTGGCTGGCCTAGTCTATGTTGGTCGATTTTCAGAAGCATGCTTTGTCATTAGGGCTAGGTGGCAGGCTCTAATTGGTCTCTCTTTCAAATGAATGGCTACGATCAATCCAAGCAACATCGATGGTCCTAATCAGTTCATAAACTCTATAAAAATGGCCCTAGACTCTACCTAACCTAAGTCTCTAACATAATTCTCTAGCCTCCATTGCTCTCTTCTTCTAATTAAAAATAAAAATGGCGTCGCTACTCTGCTAGAATCAAAACTAGAAGTCAATCAACATCATCCAAAATTCAAATTTGAGATAAAAGCTTCTACAACAAATCTGTAACAACTAAAGTTCTTTCTTTAATCCAATCAAGGCAAGTACAGTTATTTTCCGCTATAAACGTTAATTATAATTTTGATATGTTTTTAATTCTGAATCTGAGATTGTATATATATTCTCTTCTGTCAGATCTGTTTTTTTCTGTGACTGTTCTGTATCCCTTTTCTTCTTTTCTGTTTCTATAGCCAGGCTACCACGAGCCTGTGCCTAATCTTATAAGAGATGAACGTATGAACGCAAATTTTGGGATGAATGATGCGAAATTTGACAAGACTGAATTGAATGTATGACTTTAGGTCTGAGGCATAAAATATATTGGAAATGTGACTTGGGATTGGATGCATAAATTTGACTATGAACATATAATTTATATATGTTGTATGCATAGTTATGTTGTAATTTAGATCTGTAATTAATTAGAGAAAAAGATGAGCATATGTTGTAAACTAGATTTGGATCTATGCATATTCTATGATAGAAGAAAAGAGGAACTATTGTATGATTACATATGATTTGAGACTTTGGACAAAATGCATATAAAAGTCAATATCTGATTTATTTTTTAGAAGATATGATTTAGATTGTTGGGTATATTTTGCATAATGATTCATGACTTAATAAGAAGAAGGATATGGAAACGTAGGTGTAAAAGATTTACATTAATTAGGATCTCTACTATTGTGATTACACCTAAATAGGGAATTTTGCATATATGGCATGCACTGTAATTAATGATCATATTTGGTATAATTTATATGTGAATCTGTTGTATAAGGTTAGTTTAACAAAAATTGGAACATATGTTATAGGGTAAATTATGTCCATATTCTGCGCTATGTAAAGGTATGCAAACATGGAAGTATATAATCTTATTGTGAATCACAACAATTATTTAGGCATATGAATTTAGGCCAATTTATGATTAGGCAAGGCATGTAAATAGAACCTTTAGAAATATTAAAGTTGCTAAATATGCTAATTTGCCAAGTTGCCTAAACTGCTAGTTTTGTTATATTGCCTAGACTGCTAATTAGATTGAAATGCCTAATTTGTTAAATTTGTCGGTTGAAATGCCTAACCTGTTATATGCCAAAATCTGCTAAGTTGCTAAATCTGTTAAATCCGTTAAGTCATATAAAATCTGTTATCTGCTAAAGTCTGTTATCTACTGTGTTGATATAATCATCCTGTTATTGATATAATCTGAATTGGTATATATATTGGGCGTGCGCATAAACGGTAAATTATTAATTAATTGGCTGCAAAGATAAACATGGCTAACTCGAGGTTAGAATGAGTTTGCGGCGTAATTCTGCCCGGAACCGCCCGGCACATCCAGTGGCCGCAAACAATAAGTTCTAATGTGAGAAGTTAGTCATAACCTGCTTAAGACACGAGGTTAGGTCTGGCTTGTGGCAGAAGTCTGCCCGGAACCGCCCGGCCCATCCAGCGGCCACAAGCTAGCGACCTAATGTGAGAGGTCTGGGCATTAATAATTAATTAATGCAAATCTAAGATAAGAATGACGTCTAAAACGTATTGGGGGAAAATAGGGTTAAACCAACTGGATTAATAGGTGTAGTAAACCCATCCATGAATCTGTAGGCCCAATACAAAGTTAGACAAATCTGAAAAATCTGTACATCTGATCTGTTAGTCTGAAAACTTGTTAACTTAATCTATGAACTAGTAAATCTGAATTCTGTATGTCTGAACTTGTAAACAAGTTAATCTGAGATCTGTTAGTCTGGGGACACAAGGTTAGGAGGGGAATTACTTGTGTCATCTGTTGTTTGGGACCCATATTAGTCGGTAACCCTTTCTGGTATCAAAACTTTGACCCAACAGCAGGTAGGGTCCGGGCACGCTTACTGAACTAATTATAAGTGGTTCATTCTGATAATGGCGAGGGGTGTTGATGGTGCGTTCCAACCGGGTCATGTGCGTGCATGGATCCCGGTCTGCCTCTGAGGATGTAAGACGCCGTGACATCTGTAAATAGGTCTGTGCCAATTGGTTGTCACTTTAGGGAGTGATACACCCTACTGTGGGGCCGACACAGGATATTTATGTATTAGGGAGCCGATCGCTTGGGGTAGGGTTTTAGGGTACGCTTAGTTCTGTCTGTTTCTGTTGGTACCGTCTGTTTCTGTTGGGTGGTAACACCTGTCTGTTTCTGTGTGGTACCGTCTGTTCGGGTGGTAAAGGCCCATTACTAGTGTACACCTAATTCCACATTCTGTTTCCGTAGAGATAAATCTGTTTCTGCTTCTGTATGTTTCTGATCGGGTAGTAAAGGCCCATTATTAGCATTCTGTTTCTGTTAAAGTATTCTGTACCCGTTCCTGCTTCAATTTAGACATTAGGGAGACACCTAATTCTGTTATACTAGTATTAGTGCAGAGAAGTGTAAAACAATAGTTTATATCATTCTGTTTTTCTGTTATATCTGCTGCACCTGTTATAGTTATCTCACATCCAGTTTTATGTTCATATCATATTATTATTATCTGTTCATATGCTGAAAGTCACTGGACTTGCCAGACTTTTTGTCTGACCCTTGTTGTTTCGCCTCCTTTCTTCCGTTTCCCCCCCAGGTTATCCAAGGAGGGAAATACTTTAGCTTGATCCGGATTTCTCTTTGCTTGAAGTGCTTAAAGTATGGCTTGGCTCTGTATAGCTTCCGTTCCATGGGGATTTTGATTTTAAACTATGCGTTTTGAAGGCTTTTGTACAAGACTGATATTTTGTACTTGAATTCTGAAATTGAAAGGATGTAAACATATTAATTTCTGTTTCCGCTGTAATAAAGTTAAAAATTTTCAAGTACTGTTTTATCTGTCTTGTAAGTTTCTGTTCTGTTTACTAAAATGCTCCACCAAAGTTAAGGCATTCCCTTTGTGAGTGACCTTAATGGAGGTTGGGGTGTTACACTTGGTATCAGAGCTGAAGGTTACCAGATTTTATAAAAAAGTTTTGAAAAATTATTTTCAAAAAAAAAAAAAAGGTTTTGAAAGGAAGTATTTTCAAAAATAAAGCTTATTTTGAAAAACACGATCCCCAAGAGCCATATATCTTTCTTTCAGTCCTTTTTGTATTGAACCTTTCCTTTTTCGTTCCAGCATGTCTGAAGCATCTGAGATACCAGAGGGTGTTCATGTACCCGGTTGGTTTCGTCAATATCTTGAGGCTAGGACCGCCGCTGCAGGTCCAGCAAATGATCCCCCTCCTCCACCCCCTCCTCGTGCAATTGCTTTCTCAAGGATCTGTAGAGATTTTAGGGCCATGGGTGGGAAGGATTTCAAAGGAACTGGATCATTCGTAGAAGCAAGGAATTGGCTCAAAGAAACTGAGGATCTATTCGTTATCTTCGAGGTGGACGATAGGCAGAAGGTACAGTTGGCAGTATGGCTGCTCAAAGACGAAGCTTCCTACTGGTGGGAAGTCACTAACGCCGAGAGGCCGGTTGAGACATGGATGGATTTCAGAACAAGGTTTGAGATAAAATTCCTCTCGCAAGCTAAACGAAGTTTACAATTGGAAAAGTTCTTGTCTCTTAAGCAAGGAAGTATGACGGTCAAGGAATACGTCAACCAGTTCAACCAACTAGCAAGATTCGGATTGGATTTAGTCAACACTCAGCATAAAAAGGCTCTCCGCTTTGTTAAAGGATTGAATGAGCCACTGCACAGCCTAGCCATGACCCATGTACCCATGGGAGCAACTTACGAGAAATTGGTGGATATGGCACTACTGCACGAGGAAGACAAGGGCCCGAAAGAGACAAAGAAGGAAGAACCACAGAATAAGAAAGCGGGGCCCAAAAAGGAAACACAAAAGAAGGATGAGAAGTCTGAAGATAAGAAGGGGAAAAAGTGCTTTACTTGTGGGAGCTCAACTCATCTGAACAAGGATTGCAGAAAAAGGAAGGGCGCTTGCTTCAACTGTGGGGAGATGGGACACTTCACTAGGGACTGCCCGAAGAGACGAGGACAAGGAGGGCAGGCAAACACTCTTGAGGCTAGTGGCTAGGATAGAAATAGGAAAATTTCTATAGTAGGTTTAATTTCTTTATCTGATTGTGACTTTTTCTGATTCTGGTATTTTGATTTTGTAATCGATACTCTGCACTTTAATGCTAGTATTATTTCTGAATTCCGCTATAGACTCAGACCCATAAGGGTTATGGATCATCTGTTTGAGATTGGGGTTTGAGGGATATCTGTGTTAGGCATCAAGTATGACACATACATTCTGAGTTTTCGTAGGGTATGATTTTATCATGCTTAGCTTCCTAAGAATCATTAGGGAACCTGATCTGTACCAGTAGTCTGTAAATATCTAAATACTTTTTATAGGATTTCCAGTTTTGACATTGTCTAAAGAAGGTACGCCTCTGGGTGTCAATTTGATATTGGTTTCGGTTTTTGGGGCCGATACTTAGGACCCATGTCTAATGGGAACCAAATTTTCGTTCTATTTGTACTCGCTTCCATCATTCGACTGTATCCTATCGATCGAATATTTGAACTCTAGGTAGAAACTAATGGGTGTAAACATGTGTTTGAGACATGTTATGTTTGATGGTTGCAAGTGGATGCAAGTGGTTGCTAGTGGTTGCCCGTGGATGCATATACACACACTAGGCACTAGATCGGCTCGAAAACACTCTCATACTGCATATGGATGGGTGAGCATTTTCAATTCTTGTGGATGCAAAATGGTTGATTCAGCACATGGATGTTGCATTTGAGTGAATGGTTGTGCACTCATATAGAAATAATATATATCATCAGAATTCTATTGCATACATGTTGGACTCATGGCACTGACATAATTCGCATTAAGGAGGTCAACTGAATCAGTAGACCGCCTGATCTTTGCATTAGGTAAGGAACATATACACACACTTTTGCATATGTTCATACAACATTAGAAGTTTTCTAAGGACAATGGATGCTTGTGGATGATGGTTGAGTAGATGGGTGATTGGATGGTAGGACACATTCTTCTTAACTTGAAGATTTCGGGGACGAAATCCTTTTAAGTGGGGAAGAATGTAACACCCCGTGTATTCTATAACTGTGGAGTTAACAAATTAAAGTATAATTAATTTGAAATCAAATAACTAAGGAAAACGGGATACGCCATTGCGTTCGTCTCGGAAAAATACGCGAAATAGAGTCCGAGTTTTCGAAAAACGGAGTCCGTATGAAGAAGATATAGCCTCCGGAAGTTTCTGAATTAAGTTTAAAATTCGAACAGCTCAGAAAACAAGTTTAAAATTAAAAATCGGGCCCAATTGGCTAGGGCGGGAAAATTCCCGCCTAAGACACCCAGGTCGACTGGGCTGTCGACCTGGTCCGGTTGCGCTGCTTCTTCTACAACTAGGTCTGGTTGCGCTGCTTCTAACTGCTAATTCTGGATTAATTTCCAAGTCCGGTTGCGCTGCTTCTTCTACAACTAGGTCTGGATCATGCACACATGTTTTCGAAGTTGAGATATGTGAAACATGTCATGTACTCCAGGCAACCAGTCAGGTAATTGAGCCTTATAAGCAAGAGTTCCAATTTGTTCAAGTATAGGAAATGGACCAATAAATCTAGGCACCAACTTCCCAGTTTTACCGAATCGGACTACTCCTCTCATCAGAGAAACTCTCAAATAAACATAATCACCAACAGCAAATGCTAAATCTCTTCTTCTAGAATCCGCATAACTTTTCAGTCGGCTTTGAGCTATTTGTAATCGTTTCTTGATGAAATCGACTTTGTCTGAAGCTTCACGATCATATCTGGACCGAATACAAGTCGGTTTCCATGTTCTACCCAACATGCGGGAGATCTGCATGGTCTACTGTATAATGCTTCGAACGGTGACATTTTCAAGCTCGCTTGATAACTGTTGTTGTATGAGAATTTAGCTAAATGCAAGTGGTCTTCCCATGATCCGCCAAAATCAATAACACAAGCCCTTAGTAAATCTTCAAGTATACGGTTCACCCTCTCATTCTGGCCATCTGTCTGAGGGTGATATGCAGTGCTCAGGTTCAGCTTTGTCCCCAGTTCTACTTGAAATGCCTGCCGGAATTTGCTAGTAAATATTGGATCTCTATCACTGACAATGCGGATCGGCACTCCATGTAGTTTAACGATGTATTTGAAATAAATCTGTGCTAGACTTTGAGCAGTTCTGTTGGACCTGACAGGTATAAAATGGGCGGTCTTCGTCAAATGATCTACGATCACCCAAATATTGTCGTTTCCCTTCCTAGTTCGGGGCAAACCATCTATGAAATCCATGGAAATTTGTTCCTACTTCCAATTTGGAATTTCCAACGGTTGCAACAATCCGGCCAGTTTTTGGTAGTCGCTTTTGACTTGTTGGCAAGTAGAGCACCTGCTAACATATAAAGAAATGTCCCTCTTCATCGCCTTCCACCAGAATGTGCGTTTGAGATCATTGTACATCTTACTTACTGTAACACCCCGTGTATTCTATAACTGTGGAGTTAACAAATTAAAGTATAATTAATTTGAAATCAAAGAACTAAGGGAAACGGGATACGCCATTGCGTTCGTCTCGGAAAAATACGCGAAATAGAGTCCGAGTTTTCGAAAAACGGAGTCCGTATGAAGAAGATATAGCCTCCGGAAGTTTCTGAATTAAGTTTAAAATTCGAACAGCTCAGAAAACAAGTTTAAAATTAAAAATCGGGCCCAATTGGCCAGGGCGGGAAAATTCCCGCCTAAGACACCCAGGTCGACTGGGCTGTCGACCTGGTCTAGCCAGGTCGACAGGGCTGTCGACCTGGTCCAGACCCAGGTCGAACCCAGTCCACCCTAGCTGGCCTAGTCTATGTTGGTTGATTTTCAGAAGCATGCTTTGTCATTAGGGCTAGGTGGCAGGCTCTAATTGGTCTCTCTTTCGAATGAATGGCTACGATCAATCCAAGCAACATCGATGGTCCTAATCAGTTCATAAACTCTATAAAAATGGCCCTAGACTCTACCAAACCTAAGTCTCTAACACAATTCTCTAGCCTCCATTGCTCTCTTCTTCTAATTAAAAATAAAAATGGCGTCGCTACTCTGCTAGAATCAAAACTAGAAGTCAATCAACATCATCCAAAATTCAAATTTGAGATAAAAGCTTCTGCAACAAATCTATAACAACTAAAGTTCTTTCTTTAATCCAATCAAGGCAAGTACAGTTATTTTCCGCTATAAACGTTAATTATAATTTTGATATGTTTTTAATTCTGAATCTGAGATTGTATATATATTCTCTTCTGTCAGATCTGTTTTTTTCTGTGACTGTTCTGTATCCCTTTTCTTCTTTTCTGTTTCTATAGCCAGGCTACCACGAGCCTGTGCCTAATCTCATAAGAGATGAACGTATGAACGTAAATTTTGGGATGAATGATGCGAAATTTGACAAGACTGAATTGAATGTATGACTTTAGGTCTGAGGCATAAAATATATTGGACATGTGACTTGGGATTGGATGCATAAATTTGACTATGAACATATAATTTATATATGTTGTATGCATAGTTATGTTGTAATTTAGATCTGTAATTAATTAGAGAAAAAGATGAGCATATGTTGTAAACTAGATTTGGATCTATGCATATTCTATGATAGAAGAAAAGAGGAACTATTGTATGATTACATATGATTTGAGACTTTGGACAAAATGCATATAAAAGTCAAGATCTGATTTTTTTTTTAGAAGATATGATTTAGATTGTTGGGTATATTTTGCATAATGATTCATGACTTAATAAGAAGAAGGATATGGAAACGTAGGTGTAAAAGATTTACATTAATTAGGATCTCTACTATTGTGATTACACCTAAATAGGGAATTTTGCATATATGGCATGCACTGTAATTAATGATCATATTTGGTATAATTTATATGTGAATCTGCTGTATAAGGTTAGTTTAACAAAAATTGGAACATATGTTATAGGGTAAATTATGTCCATATTCTGCGCTATGTAAAGGTATGCAAACATGGAAGTATATAATCTTATTGTGAATCACGACAATTATTTAGGCATATGAATTTAGGCCAATTTATGATTAGGCAAGGCATGTAAATAGAACCTTTAGAAATATTAAAGTTGCTAAATATGCTAATTTGCCAAGTTGCCTAAACTGCTAGTTTTGTTATATTGCCTAGACTGCTAATTAGATTGAAATGCCTAATTTGTTAAATTTGTCGGTTGAAATGCCTAACCTGTTATATGCCAAAATCTGCTAAGTTGCTAAATCTGTTAAATCCGTTAAGTCATATAAAATCTGTTATCTGCTAAAGTCTGTTATCTGCTGTGTTGATATAATCATCCTGTTATTGATATAATCTGAATTGGTATATATATTGGGCGTGCGCATAAACGGTAAATTATTAATTAATTGGCCGCAAAGATAAACATGGCTAACTCGAGGTTAGAATGAGTTTGCGGCGTAATTCTGCCCGGAACCGCCTGGCACATCCAGTGGCCGCAAACAATAGGTTCTAATGTGAGAAGTTAGTCATAACCTGCTTAAGACACGAGGTTAGGTCTGGCTTGTGGCAGAAGTCTGCCCGGAACCGTCCGGCCCATCCAGCGGCCACAAGCTAGCGACCTAATGTGAGAGGTCTGGGCATTAATAATTAATTAATGCAAATCTAAGATAAGAATGACGTCTAAAACGTATTGGGGGAAAATAGGGTTAAACCAACTGGATTAATAGGTGTAGTAAACCCGTCCATGAATCTGTAGGCCCAATACAAAGTTAGACAAATCTGAAAAATCTGTACATCTGATCTGTTAGTCTGAAAACTTGTTAACTTAATCTATGAACTAGTAAATCTGAATTCTGTATGTCTGAACTTGTAAACAAGTTAATCTGAGATCTGTTAGTCTGGGGACACAAGGTTAGGAGGGGAATTACTTGTGTCATCTGTTGTTTGGGACCCATATTAGTCGGTAACCCTTTCTGGTATCAAAACTTTGACCCAACAGCAGGTAGGGTCCGGGCACGCTTACTGAACTAATTATAAGTGGTTCATTCTGATAATGGCGAGGGGTGTTGATGGTGCGTTCCAACCGGGTCATGTGCGTGCATGGATCCCGGTCTGCCTCTGAGGATGTAAGACGCCGTGACATCTGTAAATAGGTCTGTGCCAATTGGTTGTCACTTTAGGGAGTGATACACCCTACTGTGGGGCCGACACAGGATATTTATGTATTAGGGAGCCGTCTGTTTCTGTTGGTACCGTCTGTTTCTGTTGGGTGGTAACACCTGTCTGTTTCTGTGTGGTACCGTCTGTTCGGGTGGTAAAGGCCCATTACTAGTGTACACCTAATTCCACATTCTGTTTCTGTAGAGATAAATCTGTTTCTGCTTCTGTCTGTTTCTGATCGGGTAGTAAAGGCCCATTATTAGCATTCTGTTTCTGTTAAAGTATTCTGTACCCGTTCCTGCTTCAATTTAGACATTAGGGAGACACCTAATTCTGTTATACTAGTATTAGTGCAGAGAAGTGTAAAACAATAGTTTATATCATTCTGTTTTTCTGTTATATCTGCTGCACTTGTTATAGTTATCTCACATCCAGTTTTATGTTCATATCATATTATTATTATCTGTTCATATGCTGAAAGTCACTGGACTTGCCAGACTTTTTGTCTGACCCTTGTTGTTTCGCCTCCTTTCTTCCGTTCCCCCCCCCCCCCAGGTTATCCAAGGAGGGAAATACTTTAGCTTGATCCGGATTTCTCTTTTCTTGAAGTGCTTAAAGTATGGCTTGGCTCTGTATAGCTTCCGTTCCATGGGGATTATGATTTTAAACTATGCGTTTTGAAGGCTTTTGTACAAGACTGATATTTTGTACTTGAATTCTGAAATTGAAAGGATGTAAACATATTAATTTCTGTTTCCGCTGTAATAAAGTTAAAAAATTTCAAGTACTGTTTTATCTGTCTTGTAAGTTTCTGTTCTGTTTACTAAAATGCTCCACCAAAGTTAAGGCATTCCCTTTGTGAGTGACCTTAATGGAGGTTGGGGTGTTACACTTGGTATCAGAGCTGAAGGTTACCAGATTTTATAAAAAAGTTTTGAAAAATTATTTTCAAAAAAAAAAAGGTTTTGAAAGGAAGTATTTTCAAAAATAAAGCTTATTTTGAAAAACATGATCCCCAAGAGCCATATATCTTTCTTTCAGTCCTTTTTGTATTGAACCTTTCCTTTTTCGTTCCAGCATGTCTGAAGCATCTGAGATACCAGAGGGTGTTCATGTACCCGGTTGGTTTCGTCAATATCTTGAGGCTAGGACCGCCGCTGCAGGTCCAGCAAATGATCCCCCTCCTCCCCCCCCCCCCCCCCCTCCTCGTGCAATTGCTTTCTCTAAGATCTGTAGAGATTTTAGGGCCATGGGTGGGAAGGATTTCAAGGAACTGGATCATTCGTAGAAGCAAGGAATTGGCTCAAAGAAACTGAGGATCTATTCGTTATCTTCGAGGTGGACGATAGGCAGAAGGTACAGTTGGCAGTATGGCTGCTCAAAGACGAAGCTTCCTACTGGTGGGAAGTCACTAACGCCGAGAGGCCGGTTGAGACATGGATGGATTTCAGAACAAGGTTTGAGATAAAATTCCTCTCGCAAGCTAAACGAAGTTTACAATTGGAAAAGTTCTTGTCTCTTAAGCAAGGAAGTATGACGGTCAAGGAATACGTCAACCAGTTCAACCAACTAGCAAGATTCGGATTGGATTTAGTCAACACTCAGCATAAAAAGGCTCTCCGCTTTGTTAAAGGATTGAATGAGCCACTGCACAGCCTAGCCATGACCCATGTACCCATGGGAGCAACTTACGAGAAATTGGTGGATATGGCACTACTGCACGAGGAAGACAAGGGCCCGAAAGAGACAAAGAAGGAAGAACCACAGAATAAGAAAGCGGGGCCCAAAAAGGAAACACAAAAGAAGGATGAGAAGTCTGAAGATAAGAAGGGGAAAAAGTGCTTTACTTGTGGGAGCTCAACTCATCTGAACAAGGATTGCAGAAAAAGGAAGGGTGCTTGCTTCAACTGTGGGGAGATGGGACACTTCACTAGGGACTGCCCGAAGAGACGAGGACAAGGAGGGCAGGCAAACACTCTTGAGGCTAGTGGCTAGGATAGAAATAGGAAAATTTCTATAGTAGGTTTAATTTCTTTATCTGATTGTGACTTTTTCTGATTCTGGTATTTTGATTTTGTAATCGATACTCTGCACTTTAATGCTAGTATTATTTCTGAATTCCGCTATAGACTCAGACCCATAAGGGTTATGGATCATCTGTTTGAGATTGGGGTTTGAGGGATATCTGTGTTAGGCGTCAAGTATGACACATACATTCTGAGTTTTCGTAGGGTATGATTTTATCATGCTTAGCTTCCTAAGAATCATTAGGGAACCTGATCTGTACCAGTAGTCTGTAAATATCTAAATACTTTTTATAGGATTTCCAGTTTTGACATTGTCTAAAGAAGGTACGCCTCTGGGTGTCAATTTGATATTGGTTTCGGTCTTTGGGGCCGATGCTTAGGACCCATGTCTAATGGGAACCAAATTTTCGTTCTATTTGTACTCGCTTCCATCATTCGACTGTATCTTATCGATCGAATATTTGAACTCTAGGTAGAAACTAATGGGTGTAAACATGTGTTTGAGACATGTTATGTTTGATGGTTGCAAGTGGATGCAAGTGGTTGCTAGTGGTTGCCCGTGGATGCATATACACACACTAGGCACTAGATCGGCTCGAAAACACTCTCATACTGCATATGGATGGGTGAGCATTTTCAATTCTTGTGGATGCAAAATGGTTGATTCAGCACATGGATGTTGCATTTGAGTGAATGGTTGTGCACTCATATAGAAATAATATATATCATCAGAATTCTATTGCATACATGTTGGACTCATGGCACTGACATAATTCGCATTAAGGAGGTCAACTGAATCAGTAGACCGCCTGATCTTTGCATTAGGTAAGGAACATATACACACACTTTTGCATATGTTCATACAACATTAGAAGTTTTCTAAGGACAATGGATGCTTGTGGATGATGGTTGAGTAGATGGGTGATTGGATGGTAGGACACATTCTTCTTAACTTGAAGATTTCGGGGACGAAATCCTTTTAAGTGGGGAAGAATGTAACACCCCGTGTATTCTATAACTGTGGAGTTAACAAATTAAAGTATAATTAATTTGAAATCAAATAACTAAGGGAAACGGGATACGCCATTGCGTTCGTCTCGGAAAAATACGCGAAATAGAGTCCGAGTTTTCGAAAAACGGAGTCCGTATGAAGAAGATATAGCCTCCGGAAGTTTCTGAATTAAGTTTAAAATTCGAACAGCTCAGAAAACAAGTTTAAAATTAAAAATCGGGCCCAATTGGCCAGGGCGGGAAAATTCCCGCCTAAGACACCCAGGTCGACTGGGCTGTCGACCTGGTCTAGCCAGGTCGACAGGGCTGTCGACCTGGTCCAGACCCAGGTCGAACCCAGTCCACCCTGGCTGGCCTAGTCTATGTTGGTCGATTTTCAGAAGCATGCTTTGTCATTATGGCTAGGTGGCAGGCTCTAATTGGTCTCTCTTTCGAATGAATGGCTACGATCAATCCAAGCAACATCGATGGTCCTAATCAGTTCATAAACTCTATAAAAATGGCCCTAGACTCTACCTAACCTAAGTCTCTAACACAATTCTCTAGCCTCCATTGCTCTCTTCTTCTAATTAAAAATAAAAATGGCATCGCTACTCTGCTAGAATCAAAACTAGAAGTCAATCAACATCATCCAAAATTCAAATTTGAGATAAAAGCTTCTGCAACAAATCTATAACAACTAAAGTTCTTTCTTTAATCCAATCAAGGCAAGTACAGTTATTTTCCGCTATAAACGTTAATTATAATTTTTATATGTTTTTAATTCTGAATCTGAGATTGTATATATATTCTCTTCTGTCAGATCTGTTTTTTTTCTGTGACTGTTCTGTATCCCTTTTCTTCTTTTCTGTTTCTATAGCCAGGCTACCACGAGCCTGTGCCTAATCTCATAAGAGATGAACGTATGAACGCAAATTTTGGGATGAATGATGCGAAATTTGACAAGACTGAATTGAATGTATGACTTAAGGTCTGAGGCATAAAATATATTGGACATGTGACTTGGGATTGGATGCATAAATTTGACTATGAACATATAATTTATATATGTTGTATGCATAGTTATGTTGTAATTTAGATCTGTAATTAATTAGAGAAAAAGATGAGCATATGTTGTAAACTAGATTTGGATCTATGCATATTCTATGATAGAAGAAAAGAGGAACTATTGTATGATTACATATGATTTGAGACTTTGGACAAAATGCATATAAAAGTCAAGATCTGATTTTTTTTTTAGAAGATATGATTTAGATTGTTGGGTATATTTTGCATAATGATTCATGACTTAATAAGAAGAAGGATATGGAAACGTAGGTGTAAAAGATTTACATTAATTAGGATCTCTACTATTGTGATTACACCTAAATAGGGAATTTTGCATATATGGCATGCACTGTAATTAATGATCATATTTGGTATAATTTATATGTGAATCTGCTGTATAAGGTTAGTTTAACAAAAATTGGAACATATGTTATAGGGTAAATTATGTCCATATTCTGCGCTATGTAAAGGTATGCAAACATGGAAGTATATAATCTTATTGTGAATCACGACAATTATTTAGGCATATGAATTTAGGCCAATTTATGATTAGGCAAGGCATGTAAATAGAACCTTTAGAAATATTAAAGTTGCTAAATATGCTAATTTGCCAAGTTGCTTAAACTGCTAGTTTTGTTATATTGCCTAGACTGCTAATTAGATTGAAATGCCTAATTTGTTAAATTTGTCGGTTGAAATGCCTAACCTGTTATATGCCAAAATCTGCTAAGTTGCTAAATCTGTTAAATCCGTTAAGTCATATAAAATCTGTTATCTGCTAAAGTCTGTTATCTGCTGTGTTGATATAATCATCCTGTTATTGATATAATCTGAATTGGTATATATATTGGGCGTTCGCATAAACGGTAAATTATTAATTAATTGGCCGCAAAGATAAACATGGCTAACTCGAGGTTAGAATGAGTTTGCGGCGTAATTCTGCCCGGAACCGCCCGGCACATCCAGTGGCCGCAAACAATAGGTTCTAATGTGAGAAGTTAGTCATAACCTGCTTAAGACACGAGGTTAGGTCTGGCTTGTGGCAGAAGTCTGCCCGGAACCGCCCGACCCATCCAGCGGCCACAAGCTAGCGACCTAATGTGAGAGGTCTGGGCATTAATAATTAATTAATGCAAATCTAAGATAAGAATGACGTCTAAAACGTATTGGGGGAAAATAGGGTTAAACCAACTGGATTAATAGGTGTAGTAAACCCGTCCATGAATCTGTAGGCCCAATACAAATTAGACAAATCTGAAAAATCTGTACATCTGATCTGTTAGTCTGAAAACTTGTTAACTTAATCTATGAACTAGTAAATCTGAATTCTGTATGTCTGAACTTGTAAACAAGTTAATCTGAGATCTGTTAGTCTGGGGACACAAGGTTAGGAGGGGAATTACTTGTGTCATCTGTTGTTTGGGACCCATATTAGTCGGTAACCCTTTCTGGTATCAAAACTTTGACCCAACAGCAGGTAGGGTCCGGGCACGCTTACTGAACTAATTATAAGTGGTTCATTCTGATAATGGCGAGGGGTGTTGATGGTGCATTCCAACCGGGTCATGTGCGTGCATGGATCCCGGTCTGCCTCTGAGGATGTAAGACGCCGTGACATCTGTAAATAAGTCTGTGCCAATTGGTTGTCACTTTAGGGAGTGATACACCCTACTGTGGGGCCGACACAGGATATTTATGTATTAGGGAGCCGATCGCTTGGGGTAGGGTTTTAGGGTACGCTTAGTTCTGTCTGTTTCTGTTGGTACCATCTGTTTCTGTTGGGTGGTAACAGCTGTCTGTTTCTGTGTGGTACCGTCTGTTCGGGTGGTAAAGGCCCATTACTAGTGTACACCTAATTCCACATTCTGTTTCCGTAGAGATAAATCTGTTTCTGCTTCTGTCTGTTTCTGATCGGGTAGTAAAGGCCCATTATTAGCATTCTGTTTCTGTTAAAGTATTCTGTACCCGTTCCTGCTTCAATTTAGACATTAGGGAGACACCTAATTCTGTTATACTAGTATTAGTGCAGAGAAGTGTAAAACAATAGTTTATATCATTCTGTTTTTCTGTTATATCTGCTACACCTGTTATAGTTATCTCACATCCAGTTTTATGTTCATATCATATTATTATTATCTGTTCATATGCTGAAAGTCACTGGACTTGCCAGACTTTTTGTCTGACCCTTGTTGTTTCGCCTCCTTTCTTCCGTTCCCCCCCCCCAGTTTATCCAAGGAGGGAAATACTTTAGCTTGATCCGGATTTCTCTTTGCTTGAAGTGCTTAAAGTATGGCTTGGCTCTGTATAGCTTCCGTTCCATGGGGATTATGATTTTAAACTATGCGTTTTGAAGGCTTTTGTACAAGACTGATATTTTGTACTTGAATTCTGAAATTGAAAGGATGTAAACATATTAATTTCTGTTTCCGCTGTAATAAAGTTAAAAATTTTCAAGTACTGTTTTATCTGTCTTGTAAGTTTCTGTTGTGTTTACTAAAATGCTCCACCAAAGTTAAGGCATTCCCTTTGTGAGTGACCTTAATGAAGGTTGGGGTGTTACACTTACTCTAGGATGAATGCAAAGTTTGGACTTGTGATATTCATCTAGTACTTCTCTTTTGAGCTCAAGGATGTCGGGAACACAGAGTCTCCCTTTCAATCTCAGAACTCCCTCACTATCCACCTGGAAACTGGAGTCTTCGCCCTTTTGAATTCTTTTGATCATCTCCTTAAAAAAATTATCGTCTTTCTAAAGAACGGAAATCTTGTCAACCAACGAAGGCGTAATAAATAGATTGGCGATGATTGTGGTTTTCCTGCTAAGCGCATCCACTACCACATTGGCTTTTCCCGGCATATACAGAATATCTAGATCGTATGCTACAAGGAATTCTAGCCAACGCCGCTGTCTCAAATTCAAGTCTTTCTGAGTGAACAAGTACATCAATGATTGATGATCAGCATATAATTCAAACTTCTCACCCAATAAATAATGCCTCCAGGTTTTCAAAGAAAATACGACGGCGAGCAACTCAAGATCATGAGTAACATACCTCATTTCATGCGGCTTCAACTGACGGCTAGCATAAGCGACCACTTGGCCTCTTTGCATTAATACTGCACCAAGATCTTTAATCGAAGCATCCGTCCAGACCGTCAAATCCTGATTGCCATCGATAATTGTTAATACTGGAGTGGTTTTTAATTTTAATTTCAGTCCTGAAAAGCTTCCTCACATTCTGGAGTCCACTTAAATCTTTTGTGCTTTTTTGTAAGCTTTGTTAATGAATCAGATATCTTCGAAAAATCCGTAACGAATTTCCGATAATAACTAGCTAACCCAAGAAAACTTCAGACTTCTGTGGGTGTAGTAGGCTGCTTCCAATATTGAATTGCTATAATTTTGCTTGGATCTACAGAAATTCCTTTCTTTGACACGACGTAGCCAAGGAACTTCACTTCATCTTGCCAGAAGATACATTTAGAAAATTTAACTTTGAAGACTTCTTTATCAAAATTCCCAATACTTGTTCTAAATGTTTTTCATGCTCGCTTTCTGACTTGGAGTTGATTAAAATATCATCGATGAATACCAAAACGAATTTATTCAAGACTTCTCTGAACACTCTATTCATTAAATGATGAAGTAAGCTGGAGCATTACACAAGCTGAACGGCATTACTAACCACTCATAAAATATGTCTGGACCTCTGAAAGCTGTCAAAGGAACACATTCTTTGGCAATTCTCGGTTGATGGAAACCTATAGCCAGGTCTATTCTTAAAAATACTCGTGCTCCATTCAATTGATCCAACAAATCATCGATGCGGGGTAATGGATATTTGTTCTTGAGCGTCTGTTTGTTGAGGTCTCGGTAATCAACACACAATCGGAGAGTACCGTCTGACTTAGTAACAAACACTACTGCTGGACCCCAATTAGAGAAGCTCGGTCTGATCAGACCTTTCCATAGCAGTTGTCGAGTTTGATCGCCTAGTTCTTCTTTTTCTTTTAGAGTCGTCCTTCGAATTGACTGGTCTTGCATTCGGAATTAAATCAATTCTGAATTCAATTTCTCTTTGCGGAGGTAAGTTATCAACTTCTTCGAACACATCCGCATAGTGTTTAACGACAGGAATATTTTCAAGAGAAGTAGGAGTAACTTCCAGAGCAGACCAAAACTCTTTTCTATCTGTTTCTGAGCCGTGGCATGGTATAGTAATATATCCAAGCTTCGTTTTAATTTTAACTATTCTTTCCGCACAATCAATTTTGGCCTCATATTTCGTTAACCATTCTAATCCGAGGATGACATCGAATTCAGAAAAATTCATGACGGTCAAATTAATAGGAAATTGGCAGAAAGAATAGGAGACAGGCACTCTACAATATGAACTGAGAACAATAGACCCTCCTATCGGATTATGAACTTTAAGTGATTCTTTAAGCTTTCTTAGATTTAACTTTAACTTTTTAATAGTGTTACTTGCAATAAAAGTTTGTGATGCACCAGTGTCAAATAGTACTGAAACAGGAATATTTTCAATAGTAAGGGTACCTCCCAAAACATCGGGTTTACCTGCTCTCGGAGTAGCAGCTGGCGGGTTCACCCTGTCATATACATGGGCAACCTGAGCATTCTTCAGCAATGGGCAATTGGTCTTGATATGCCCCTTTTGATGACAGTTGAAACACTCTCGCCTATCACCGGAATTCTGACTCGAGCTTGTTGGGTTATTCTTCTGCCGCTTTGGAGCGGTGCATACATTGGAGTAATGTCCAGCTTGACCACAGTTGTAACAACTTCCCCTGGGTGGCCTATTTGTTTGCGGCTTGGCATTTGCTACTGTGTTGCTGGATTCAGGCTGCCTTTCAGAAGTCTTGCGCTTATTTCCCACTTGATTCTTTGCGCAATCTACTTGCATGTTCCTCAAATCCAAGCTCTCATAATTACACACCATATCAACCATGTCGGCGAATGCAAGCATAACGTGGCTCATTGCCCTATTCTGGTACTTGCGCTGAAGTCCATGTATGAACCTTTTATTCTTCGCCTTAACAGTCAGAATGAACTCTGGAGCATAGCGGGATAGCTGAGTAAACCTGTTGAGATATTCTTGAACGCTGCGATCTCCTTGTTGGAGATTGGCAAACTCATCATGCAAGCGCTCCATCTCTCTCTTTGAATACTTCTTTGAAATCATCCCAAGACATTTCCAGCTTGTGCTCGTTCAAGGTAATGGCTCCCCACCATAATTGTGCCTCATCTTGCAATTGCCAAGCACCCATAAAGCTTTTCCTATGATCATCAAGACCTGAGACACCGAAGATCTTCTCACATGTTTTTAGCCAACCTAAGGCTTCAGTCACATTGCCCGTGCCCGAGAATGTCTTGCCTCCAAGATTCATATACTACTTCGCCACTCGGTCTAAATCAAACGGTTGTGGGAGCTGTTGTGGCTGAATCAAAGGCTCCTCGGCAGCGGGAATATTCCCTCGTTCTCTGCCTCGGCCTCCTCTACCTCTAGCTACTTGGTTAGCCATCTAAGTCAATTCTGTACAAGCAGGAAAAGAGTCAAGCTCACAAAAATGATAATTTTAAGATATGGTAAAAGCAGAAGAATATATGGAAAGATATCGATGTACTGATCAAGTTATTTTGCTATTCTGCTTAGCTCATTCTAGGACATTACTAATCCTATCTCTAATGAGCTACTCGCCTTAGAACACTACTGATTCTATTTTGACGAGGTGTTTAATGTGTTAAATTCCAAAACTAAGATTAACCAAAGATCTGATACCACCTGTGATGTTCCCAAAACCCCGTACGATGGGATTAAGGATAATCATTGGAATATAACACGTTAATCATCATTAGCAGAGTACTGATAATAGCATAAACAAGAAATAGAATAATTTACATCAATATGACAGCAGAATCATAACATGTAATAACATCAGAGTAGCACAGTGCAGGATACAACTTAGTGCATAAAAGGAAATGATCAGTCTACATCAATATCACTAGGACATATACATCATAGAGTACATAATAGAGGTAAATCTGTCTACATCGCGATAAGCGGAATCATATACATAAGATACTAATGGCGGAATATCAAATAGCCAAATATTGAGAAGTCTAGTCTTCGCCATACAAGCCAAAAGGCGCACTCCATGCTGCAGTGCAAAAGCCAAAATATAACCTGTCACCTGTCACTAGGTTGTCCGTGTGAAAATAAGGGCACCCGAGTTTGCAAAGTGAAACAAACAACGAGTCAGTCATGAGAGTGGTATGAGAAATCTACTTAACTGGTTAAACAACAATAATAAGGCAAATCATAGGACCGCGCACTTTCGCGGAACGGGTTTACTCCAATGATTGCCAATGCATGAAATAAAGTAAAACTTTTAAACAACGCAATGCTTTTTATAAAAATGAAGCTGTTATAAGACTCAAGTCCCATCATACAATGCAACGCAAACTGGAGGATAGAGTTTTACCTTATAATGGCCAAAATATGCTTAATACGTGTAAAGCAAAATCATTTGATATTATTACTAGTGCATATATCTTTCAAAAACAAATTCAATCATAAATATCAATCCTATACGGCATAAGTGCCCCATACCACTATGTTGCCATATAAGTTTTCACAATCAAATCCTTAATTTCGTATTGGAAATTTGGATTCCATCATGAGTCGAGGCAAGGGATGTACTCCTCATCGGCTTCGAGACACTCTAGCAAATGCCTCAGGATTCCCTGTAGAGATCCCTTGGATCCTCCAAGGTCGGTCCTCCCTTATGTTTGAGGATTAATTATTCCTGAAAACACGTTTCCCGGTCCTATCAGACCTATCCATCGGCTCCACAGAGACCGATATAACCGAGGCGCCTCGCATTCCAACATCCACAAAGGTAATGATAATATACATGTCAGGGCTTGTAAAACACCGACACCACCCATAGCTAGAAAGAAACGTCATGTCCTCCTTGGGTCCCTTATCCCGTTTTTAACTCATACCGAGGTGTGAGGTTCGCGAATCAATCCTATACACAAATCTACGCTATATTAAAGTTGTACTTTGATCATCAACCACATGACTCTGCTTTTCAACAAAAGCCTTGATCACTGCATCTCCGCATGCCATACAGGCAATTCACTCCATGCGACTGATTTCTATCGATATATAACCTCTGAGCTCGTACGTCTCAGAGAAGAGCGTTAAGCAAGAGAATAAATTCTCCACCGCCAAACAGATATATATTAAATAGAGATTAATCAACACAGAATAAAATCCAATGTCAGACACACATCCATTTACAAGTCCGTTCTGGGTTTGAACGAAACCGGAGTCACCCTATTCTTGGTTCTATATGTCCAATACGGAAGAGAGGCCCTCGCATATCCGGACGATCAACAAGTACGTCTAGACCACTACCACTGTAACCTCGTCAAGGGAGCTACCCATCTCAAATGCATCAGTAGTAATCTACACAATGTGAAGATCACCGGTCTTGCACCGTCTTCATATCTTCGACATTTATTCGCCAATCAATTATTTGAAATGAGAATTAACTTTGCCTTTTCAATTAATTCACGTATGTTAGAATTCAAATCAATTCTGTCCATGGTTAAATTATTCGACATCCACATTTCAGTTATTTATATAATTTTCATGTCAGACACATTCAACCATCAAATATCAAGCAAACCAAGTAGAATCGACTTATTTCCATTCCATATCACCTATAATATTTTATAATGATATATTGCTATTTTTATTTATTTAAAAATAGCGCCATTTAATTAAACGACATTTCAGGCCATAACGTGGCCCTAGCGCTATTTTTCTCTAATTTTGATTTACACATTTCTCAAAATCTAACCGTCGGATCTTAACGAAGTTAAGTCAGTGCAAAGATCTCTCCAAAGCGAACCCAACGGTTCCGGTTCCGGGAAAATCCGATGGTCGGATCTCTCGATATAGTTTAAAGTTACGATTTCAAAAAACGAACTACAACGTCGTTATTCATTTTATTTAATTTATATTTATATATAGAAAAATATAATTCATTTTGGCACTGTTTTTATTCAGATTTGAATTAAAAATTTCACACATTCCAACCATTGGATCTTAACGAATTTTATATCATTGGAAAGATTTCTCCAAAGCGAACCCAACGGTTCCGGTTTCGGGGAAATCCGATGGTCGGATTTCTCGATATAATCGTTTAAAATTACAATTCCAAAACACGAACTGCAGCTGCGCGATTAATTTATTTAATTTTTATATATATATAAATATAATTCATTCGACGATTTCTATATCGTTTTTCACTTCAAATATTTCACTAACGCCTTTAAATTTTAGAAATTTCGCCATAACCTCCATTGTACGGGGAGGGGTTTGGAAATTTATTGGGTCGTATTACGCACCCAATAAATCCTAAAAAGCATGCACATTTTTATAGTGATATATTCTGGTGTCCACAAGGGAGTGTGTATAGATCATAACTCCAGAGAATAAATTCTCGTCACCCTATAAATGGTTTTTGTGCCCTAATGACTAGAGATACATGTTTATTGTCATCTCCAGACCCGTGTGGGGTTTTTATTAGTCTTGCAATTTACCGTTACATTTTATATAGTCCATATCAGTCTTCAGTTCAACCTAAAATATAGTCATCGCCATACAAGCCTCTCGCTTGTATGGTATATCTTCAACCTCGTCACATAAGCTCCAAATGCTTATGTGGTATATGATAGGGTATGCTATCTTTAAGAAGTATGCCATGTAGTATAGTTCAAAATTAATTGTTATTATCCTATGGCGACGTTTATGATTTCACACAGAACAACCAACACTCTGCATCCAATGGCATTCACAGGAGTTTATATAATAATAAAATTGCGCGGCCAACTCGTTAAGGCTTACCTATTTGTCGGGTTCTTTACTCAGTAGCTAACCCATTTTTCCTGTTCAACATATGTATATATATATGCAGAGCCAAGCTAAAAATAATATTTCTAGCGAACAAATGCTTATTTCAACATGCGGTTATTTTTAACACTTCATACATAGGATAAAAATGATATTTTTGGCGAAAAAAATATGTTTCAACACATGTGTAATTTTAGCGAGTCGTGTGCAAGTCATATACATGATAAAAATGATATTTTTATCGTTTAAAATATTTATTCAACACATGAATGTTTTTAGCACTTCCTATTCACATTAAAAATGTCAATTTTATTGTTCGATCCCTTTATTCAACACATGAATCCTTTTCAACACACGAATATTTTATATAGTTCATACATACAATAAAAATGATATTTTTGTTTTTAAAACAATTTATTTAAAACATGAATATTTTATATACTTCGTACATAAGATAAAAATGATATTTTTGGCGAACTGTTTATTTAAAACACTAGTATTTTATATAGTCCATATATATGATAAAAATGTGATTTTTATTTTCAAAGAATTTATTCAACACATGATAATTTCATATACTTCACACGCATAATAAAAACGTGATTTTTATTATCTAAACAATTTATTCGACACATGAATATAATTCAACACTTGAAAATAATTCAAACACATAGATATTACTGAAAATTTCGGTAGCATAACGGTAGGGGATTTAAAACCCGCACCGTCCCGAGTACGGCTCCTCGCACTACCTTAGGCCTCGCGGCGTTCCATAAGGAGCTCATCTAAATGATCTAAGATCAATTTCATATCATATAAATTTTCCACAACAATTCCCATTTGTTTCAACCACAAACAATTATTTCCAACCATTCGCATTTCAACTAATTTTCAACCATTTGCATTATCAACCAATTTTCAACCATTCGCATTATCAACTAATTTTTAACCATTCGCATTATCAACCAATTTTCAACCATTTGCATTATCAACCAATTTTCAACCATTCGCATTATCAACCAATTTTACGTCAATCATAATCAATTCATATCGTCCATGGTCTATGGACGAGGGGAGTGTGTGTGTGTATATATATATATATATACGTATATAAATATATTTCATTTCCATTTCAACACATATATGATTTTTACAACGCATATATAATTTATACATCGCTCATATAACTTATACAACACTCATACATGAGGTGTACAACGCCTATATAATTTATAGTTCGCTTATATAATTTATACAACGCATTTCCATTCCATATTTGAATTTAGAAGTCTTACATCGATTTTAATCCTTCTGAAATTTGTAGCGAGTTCGAAATACGTTCTAGCTTCTTCTAGAATATAGATGACATTTCTACGAGTCCGATGTCTCCTATTTCATCGAATTTCGTCAACATAGCAAAAAGATATGATTTTCATTTGAAAATCATGATTTGCAACACTTAAAAGTGTTATATTTCATTTAAAAAACCCAAAGGCGATACCTTTCCGCGAAGGTTCAAAACTAGGGACTACAAAAAAATGGGCCTTTCATAGCGTTTAAAAAACGCTATTATATCCTATCATAGCGTTTCAGAGAACGCCATGTAACGACATGCTATGTTAGACCTTCAGCTTTAAATAGCAGAGATGGAAAGCTATAAAAAATGATGTTTCTATAGCGTTTTTTGTTTATTATTAAAAAAAACGCTATATGGAATATGAGCCAAATGCTACATATCATAGCGTTGTTTTTCCCCTACTATGGCGTTTAATGGTATCATATCATAGCGTTTTATTTTCATCTAGTATAGCGTTTATTGTTTTGTTTCTATGACATCTATAAATACATTTTTATAGCTTTTAGTGTTTGCTTCTATAGCGTTTAGCAGGAAAATTCTATAGCGTTTTTAAAACGCTATATTTTGATACATTAATTTTAATTTTTATTACCAATTCAGCTCTTATAATATGTGTACATATAAACACACACACACATATATTTACCCATTTGTTATACAAATATAACTTATTTTCACGAAAAACAAATATATACATTACAAAATATACATCATTCGAACAACTTCCACATATCCAAACTAAATTCTTCATAGATATAATTCAAACATCTTTCCACATATCCAAACTTAGCATTTCATACATACCGTCTTATCCTCATTTCCATCTCCACGATATGTTATACATGATTAACAAAACGATCGAACGATTAATTTAATATGGCTTTGCTTTTGACATTTTCTCCATGTCATAAGCGATACTAGTCCTGTTACACAAAGATAAGCAACATTTAGTTCAAACTATTTAAGCTTGCACATATGTATATACACAGGCCATATTAATAAAAATCTACAATGAAGCAAAGATAAACAAACTAATGAAATTCTTACAAGTAATGAGGCTTCGTTCCCTACATCAAAAGAAAGCACGACTGTTAAATGCTTGTAGTATATTACACATTTAAATAAGTATTTTGGCTTATTTCCAGACATTGTTTTTTATATTGGTTGTGAGATAATGGTTGATAACACTAAAGCTTGTATTGAAGCAGGATTTGTCCTACAAATAAAACAATGAAATATTTGAGTAGCACTACAAGCAGCTTCAAATTTTCCAATTTTAAAATACTGCAATACCATATTCAAATTTAAAAAAAAATACAAATTTTTTTTTTTGGAAACAATATAGATGTGAAATGCTAGGCCATATAGAAAGCCTTAGTCTGCTATTGTTTTCATGAATATGCATAACAACGTTTGTAGACTACAGGCAAACCTGGTATGCAAACCCAAAGTTGTCCACAAACTCAGTATTTATAAATTGCATTTGCAAACTCAGTTTGCATTAGGACACGCCTTGCACTTGTTGACTGGGTCTTGAAAACTGAGTTCGAAGTTAGATACAGCTCAAAATTTGAACCCAATTACAAGTGCAAACTTCGAATTTGCACACTGAAATGAATAGTGCAACCACCCATATAGTGAAATACAAAACTGAAATTCAAAATTATAGCTTCACGTAAAAGTGGAAAAAAGAGCCATAACTGTTTTAAGGGAATAAGGTAACATTCAACTTCCATCCACATATGAGAACGGGGGAAGTTACCAAATTATCTGATGAATTGATGCAATATAAAGTAAGTCCAAAATGAGTGACGGAACTTAAATAAACAAAAAACAGTCCCCTTGGAAAGAAAAAAAAAAGAAACTTAACAGGGGAATAGAAAAACTTTTTTGGACTTTTGTCATTTGATTCCTGTTATTTAATACAATCATGCATGACATGTTTAATTAAGTTTTATTTAGGTGATAGTTTTCCACATAATGTTTGCATACAATTATTGCATGACTTGTTTAATTAACTGTTCGCCACCACTTCGCTAAATCTTGGTAAAAGGAAACGTATTCTGGGAAACAAATTAAATTAAAATCTAATATGGATTAATGTATTTGTACAAATTTTGACAATGTAAATAGAATTTAATGGAAATATTCACATAATACATCAACAAATATTATTAGTGTAGGCTATAACTTCACTGCACCACTTTTCAAAAAATATAACTTAATTACACTTTAAGAAAATAGTTGATTAATATATAGTTTACCTAACCTTCTTAGCATATAATAACCCTCGCATAAAAGTAGACCCATTTTCTGTGCCTTATTGTTATTAGTTCAAATTAAAATGAATTAACAGTACTATTATTCAACATCTAACATCTAGGACTAAAAAATCTGACGAGAGAAGAAAAACAAAGGGAGCGTGTGATATGACTGAGCGTGTAGAGAATGTTTCGAGCTAAACTTTCAGAAACAGTAAAACAACAGAATAATTACTTTAATCAAACATATTTTTTCAAATTATATAGTGGTGTGTGTTGGCCCTGCAGACCGAGCAAGAATAAAAAAGGATGCTCGTTCTGAAAAAGGAGAAAAATGCAGTACATAAATTGAATACCTTACTGACTAAAATGAGATTTTTCATTTGTGTTAGGACCTTATGCTAGAATAAGTTTGCTCTCATGTGTGCTCGTGTCTATTCTATTGACTTTGGCAAGGAAAGAACGCTTCTTCATAACTTTTATGCCTAGCTGAATTGTTGGAATATGAATCCTGCACATATTCAGTTATTAATTGGAAGAATCCCAACAACATTCTAAGACATTTCCTTGATATGCAGTGAAGCAATGTTTATCTTCTTTAGCATTTATGCTGATACTTGCTAATGGTTGCGTATAATAAACCACGTTTCTAGGCAGTTATAGTCAAGTTTATGATGGTATATTGTGCAGTTAGTTCCGGTTAATAAAACATACACTTATGATCTTTATTAAAATAATTTTATATGTACTTTTGTGCACTAGTTTGCTAGATGAAGTTCTTGCTCGGACATTTCATACATGTCAATAACTGAAATGATACATGTAACACCCCGAATTTTCTATTAACACTAAAGTTGCTAAAATATTAATAAGTGTGTAAGAGAGGGGATGTATCTAATATGAATATAAAAATAATAATAAGTAAAGGGGGATGTATCTAATATGTACATTGTAGAAAATATATATATATTTATGACATGAATAGAAGTTTATTAATATGCTGAGTGTTTGCTGAGTCACTTCTGACTCATTGCTGAGTCAACAAGATAAACCCCATCTTGTCTGAGCGGCTGCGGTTATTTCTAGGTTAAATCTAATGGCCTAAATGAATTCTAAAATCTATAAATAAGTGGGTAGACCCTAGACCTAAATCACTTGTAAAATTAGAGAAGCTACCGTCATGCTGCTGCCATGGAGTTCAGCATAGCCGTCACAAACTAAGAAGAGGAAGCCTAATCATTTACAACTAAATCTACACAAATCAAATCAAAAGATCTCTCTTTCTCTAATTCTTTTCTTTTGTTGGTGAGTATGATGATTCTCACAAGACTATTACAAACTAATTTGACTCAGTTATGAATGGATCACAAGAAAGTGATGTGATTTGTAATTGTAAATTCTATATATTGTGGATCTCTTATTATGTTATTATGTTGTCGTATGATGTAAATTATATATGCTATGTCATGCTATGTTGTAAATTCTCTTATGCTATGTCGTGCTATATTGAGAATCATGTCAAGCTATGTTATACTATCATACTATGCCATGTTATAAATCATGCTATATTATGTTGAAAAATCATGTTGTTGGATCACGCTTAAAGTTATGTTTTTTTTTCTTAATTTAAATGGATCTTGTTTATGGGAATTTGCCTATTAGGTTAGGTGTACCCATAAACTTGAAACTATAATTAAATAAAACTTGATTATGGGAATTTGCCTATTGAGTTAGGTGTACCCATATAAAACCATGTTGTTAAAAAATTAGATGATGTTGATTCACACATGTTCATATGTAAGTTTATGAAAATTGATTGAGATTATATTAGGTGAATTTTGAACAAGTTGACACCTTTAGGTCCATGACATGTATAATCTATGCAAGTTGGACATATGCAAGTTTCACCCCTTATTATGATTCATTTGGTCACATATACATGTTGTTATTATGATAATCTCTTTTATGCTATGAGTTAGGCTATTCGAGTCTAACATATATTTTGCGAATAAACGTTCAAACGTGGGGTAGGGGTAATATTAGGAATTAATAAATTGGGTGCAATTTTGTAAGATTTTGCATACCATGAATGGATGTCCATAATTGAGTCAATTATGGACATTGTTAAAAATTGGAAGTAATTAATAATTCAAGCAGGGAATTATTAAAATTGGGGGAAAGTGGATTATTATTAATAATCAATGCTTAGGACACGAGGTTGGACCCGTTTGTGATGTAAACCTGCCCGGACCTGCCCGGCAAATCCAGTAGTCACAAATGTCGGCCCAATGTGAGAGGTCCTATGCCCAAACTAAAGCATAACAGTTGTAAAGACACGAGGTTAGACTCTTTTATGGTGTAAGACTGCCCGGACCCACCCGGCAAATCCAGCTACCATAAATGCCAGTCTAATGTGAGAGGTCTTTATGAGGTTATGGCCTTAATGAACTAAGAAATACTTAACCAGATAATCATGTAAGGTGGGACATGGGGGTTAAGTAGGTGCCTTGGGTGGCATGAGGAATCTGGTGGTTGCCTTTAGAGGCATTTGAAATACGATTAGACTTAACCAAACACACATGTAAATGAACATGACTAAGTGGGTTAAGTGGGATGGACTAATGGGGACAAGCTTAGGTGGAATGCTTGTGGTAAATAGTGGGGGCCCATTTCAACCAGTATCCCAAAACGTATCTTTGTGGGCTCGACCCAAGTCGAGGACGGGACACGCATACTGGGTTTGACTATAAGAGGCCAAAACAGGGAGCGGTGGCAACGCAAGTCCAACGGGTTTCATATGCGTGTGTGGACCCGGGCTGGTAGGTAAGACGTTGTTGCATCGTGTAGGTATAAGCCGTGCATGTCCGTTGTATCAGGTTGCCACTTTAGGGGAGTGATACACCCCACTGTGGGGCCAGCACGGGTATCTACGAGTTAGGGAACCGATCGAATAATGGGAAGTAGGGTACACCTAGTGGAGATAGGGGTAGGCGGCACCTATGTAGTCAGCTAGGGGTACGTAAAGCCATTGGGAAAGTTTCTAAGTGAAGCTAAGTGGGATGAATCTTTAGGGTGACTGGTGTGGTGCAGTATAGTGTTTATCCTTTAGTATTTAGGAGCGCCTATAACGTTGCCTTTAGCGATTGTCTATGTCCTTAATCTGCTCTTCATAGACATTTTCTTGTTTTCCAGCTTATGCCTTAGTCCAGTTATTTTGGTAATAGTATTGTAGAATTATCATATTCACCAGACTTTATGTCTGACCCCCTCTTTTCCATCCTTTTTCTCCCTTCAGGTCCGCAGGTTGGGCCAAGTTCTAGTGGAGTCTAGTTGGATCGCTTATCTTCTGGAAAGCTTGGACTGCTGAAGTAAAGTCTAGCTTGTTATCTTTCTTTTTAATGGCTATTCATGTAATGGGATTATGTACTTGCTTTATCAAGATAGATATTGTACTTGACATTGAATGTGGTGTTATGATGTAATCAAACATGTTTTGACTTCTGCTACAATGAAATAAAGTTTTTGAATTTCCAAGTACTATTTTATATCTGCCTTGTTGTAATTTTACTATTCTATATTCACTTAAAACCTCCATGGAAGTTAATGCATTCCCTTTGCGAGTGACATTAATGGACGTGGGGTGTTACACGTGGTATCAGAGCATAAGGTTACCAGAACAGATAAAAAAAAATTTTTTTTAGAAAAATATTTTTTTTCTAAAGTATTTTTGGAAGAAGTGCTTTCAAAAAAAAAAACATGTTATTTAAAGAGAGTTTTTATGAAAAACATAATCCCAAATAGCCACATCCTTATCTTTATCTTTCGAATTCTCCATTTTGAATCTTTCCTTTTTCGTTTCAGCATGGCTGAAGATCTTAATCTCCCAGAAGGTGTGACGATTCCAGGGTGGTTTAGGAGATACTTGGAGGCTAGGGCCACCACTGCAGGCCCAGCGGATACTCCTCCACCCCTAGTTGCACCCATTCCTCCTCCTCCTCCTCGTGTTGACACTTTTGCAAAGACGTGCAAGGAATTCAAGGCCATGGGAGGAAAAACTTTTCAAGGGACTGAGACGTTTGTGGAGGCCAGAGATTGGATTAAGGAGACTGAGGAATTGTTGGATATCTTTGAAGTGGAAGATGGGAGGAAAGTCCGTTTAGCTGCTTGGTTAATGAAGGGAGAGGCCTCGTTTTGGTGGGAGGTCACTAACGGGGAATGTCCAGTTGATTCATGGGCGGATTTCAGACGAAGGTTTGAGGCAAAGTTTCTTTCAAGGGCAGAGGAGAACTTAAATATGGAAAAATTCCTGGCACTAAAGCAAAGGAGCTCATCAGTAAAGGAATATGTCAATAAATTTAATCAGTTAGCAAGGTTTGGCTTGGAGTTGGTGAACACGCCAGAGAAGAAAGCTTTGAGGTTCGTTAGAGGCTTGAATGAACCGTTGCAAGGGTTGGCTATGACCCACATCCCTATGGGAGCCACCTTTGAAAAGCTAGTAGAAATGGCACTTATGCATGAGGATAAGGCAGTTGAAAAGAAAGGGGATCAGAAGAAACCCCAATAGCAAAATAAGAAGGGTGGTAAAAACAATAATGGCAAAGGGAAGAAGAAATGCTTCAATTGTGGGACGCCTGGCCATCTCAGCAAAGATTGTAGAAAGAAAAAGAAGACTGGTTGTTTTCATTGAGGAGATGCGGGACATTTAGTGAAGAACTGTCCAAAGAAGGGGCAGAGGGTAGGGTCTACCTCGGGAGGACAGGTGCAGGCTCTTATGGCACCAGGGCAGGCAAGGGGGCAAGTTCAGGCTATTGCGGCCCCACCGCTGCAAGAAAGAGGTAGAACAATTTCTGTTGAAAGCTTAGTTTTTCTGTTTGATCATCCTGTCCGTACCTTATTCGATTCTGGCGCATCTCATTCGTTTATCTCTGCATCATTAGTTGAATCACTGCACTTGAACACCAGTTTAGTAGAGGATCCCTTGGTCGTTTCAAATCCAATTGGGGGTTCGGCTCATTTGACCATGATATGTTTGGATTTGAAAATCTCTATACTTAGCGTTGAATTTAGATGTGATGCTTATGTATTGGGCTTCACGGGCTATGGGCTAATTTTAGGAATGGATTGGTTGTCTAGAAATAGGGCCATTCTTGATTGTGAAAGGAGAGTAGTTAGGCTTGTGACTCGCCTTGGTAATGCTCTCGACATCTTTTGTAATCCCATAAATTCCGTTATGCTAAGTTATCTTGAATCGCTTGACGCGTCTGTAGAGAACCTGCGATCGGTAGAAGTGGTCCGGGAATATCCGGATGTGTTTGAGGAGGTGAAGGGCTTACCTCCAAAGCGGGAGATAGACTTTCGAATTTATCTTGTGGATAATGCTAAACCCGTATCTTTGCCAGTGCGCCACATGGCTCCTCGTGAAAGGAGGGAACTCAATAAGCAAGTAAAGGAGTTGCTTGAGAAGGGGTTCATAAGACGTAGTATATCGGAGTGGGGTGCTCCAGTAGTTTTTGCCACAAAGGCGGATGGGTCTCTTAGACTTTGTATGGACTATAGAGAACTAAACAAGCTTACTAAAAAGAACCGACACCCACTGCCGAGGATTGACGATCTCTTTGATCAGCTAGTTGGCGCCTCAGTGTTTTTGCAGTTGGACTTAGCCACTGGCTTTCATCAACTGAGAGTGGCTGAGGATAGTATAGATAAGACTGCTTTTAGGACTCCTGACGGATTCTATGAATGGCTAGTGATGCCCTTTGGTTTGACAAACGCCCCTGCATATTTTGTTGATTTGATGAGTAGGGTGTTTAGGGAATACCTTAACAAATTCGTGGTAGTCTTTGTGGATGACATCTTAGTCTTTTCTAAGAATAAAGAAGAGCACTCCCTACATCTTAGGGAAGTGTTGGAAACCCTTCGAGCGCATAACCTTAAGGCAAAATTTTCTAAGTGTCACTTCTGGAGGAAGGAAGTACGGTTCTTAGGGCACGTGGTTTCCAAAGAAGGGACAGCAGTGGATCCCGCAAAGGTGGTGGCCATCCAAGATTGGAAGGTCCCTAAAAATGCAACCGAAGTAAGAAGTTTCTTGGGGTTGGCTGGCTATTATAGGAAGTTTATCAAAGACTTCGCAAAAATATCAGCTCCATTAACACGGTTAACGAAGAAGAACCTGGTTTTTACGTGGGACAAAGATTGCGATGATGCGTTCCAACGTTTAAAGAGAGCCTTAACTTCAGCCCCAGTCTTAGTGCTGCCAGACGGGAATAAACCGTTTACCATCTATACTGATGCTTGTGGGACGGGACTTGGCGCGGTCCTCATGCAAGAGGGAAGAGTAATAGCCTATGGTGGAAGGCAGTTGAGGGTTCATGAAAAGAATTACCCCACGCATGACTTAGAGCTAGCCGCAATTGTTTTCGCGCTTAAGTCTTGGCGTCACTATCTTCTTGGTGAGAAATTTGAACTGTTCACTGACCACAAATCATTAAAATACTTATTCTCTCAGAAGGATTTGAATTTAAGGCAGCAACGGTGGATGGAATTCTTAGCCTCCTACAATTTTGAAATAGCATATACCCCGGGCAAGGGTAACGTGGTGGCAGACGCCTTAAGTAGGAAAAGGTTGTCCTTGAGTCCGTTGTTTGTTGAACGACAAAGCTTAGAATTCATCTCTATGTTTGACTTTAGACCCTCCGTTGACTTAGTACCCGGTCTGTTAGCATCCTTGGAGGTTAGACCTACACTTCTAGGACGGGTTGGTGAGGCACAGCGAGATGACCCACAGTTGGTTGAGATAGTAGAAAAGCTCAAAGGGGGGGAGTCGTCAAGCCATCTTCGTAGGTATACCCTAGACGATAAGGGTTGGTTACAAAGGGATAATAGACTTTGTGTACCATAAGACGAAGACTTAAGGAAGGCCATTCTTGATGATGCTCATCGCTCAAAAATGACCATTCATCCCGGCGGGGATAAGATGTACAAAGATATGAAGCGGGTTTTCTTTTGGGCCGGTATGAAAAAGGATGTGGCCGAGTACGTCGCTAGATGCTTGGTGTGCCAACGAGTTAAAGCAGAACAAAAGAAACCCGGTGGGTTGCTTCACCCATTAGAAGTTCCACTATGGAAATGGGAAAGCATCTCAATGGATTTTGTGGATGGATTACCAAGATCAAGGAAGGTTAACACGGGGATTTGGGTTATAGTAGATAGACTTACTAAAAGCGCCCATTTTATTCCCGTGAAAAGTAAGAGGACTGCTCCGTGGTTGGCTTCTGTATACATTAAGGAGATAGTTCGTTTGCACGGTATTCCTTCTAGTATAGTAAGCGACCGTGACCCCATCTTTACTAGCGAATTTTGGAAGAGTTTACAAGAGGCGGTAGGGACTCAGCTATGTTTGAGCACCGCATATCATCCTCAGACAGACGGCCAGACCGAGAGGGTGAATCGCATTCTAGAGGATCTTTTAAGGCTTTGTATCCTAGACTTTGGGGTTACATGGGAAGAGCACCTTCCGTTAGTAGAATTCGCATATAATAATAGCTTTCAGTCTAGTATTGGCATGGCACCTTTCGAAGCTCTTTATGGAAGGCCTTGCCGTTCGCCTACATGTTGGTGGGAATCTACCGATAAAATCCTACTTGGGCCCGATATGGTTAGGGAAACCTCGGAGAAGATTAAGTTGATTCGAAGGAGGATGAAAGCAGCACAAGATAGGCAAAAATCGTATGCTGATAAGAGGAGGACAGATCTTGAGTTTGACATTGGGGACATGGTTTTTATCAAAGTATCTCCGTTACAGAATGTTGTTCGCTTTGGGTCCGTGGGGAAATTAGCACCAAGGTTTGTAGGGCCGTTTCCTGTAAAAAACAGGATTGGGAAGATGGCATATAGGGTGGAGTTGCCTGAGAAACTTAGTGGAGTACACGACGTATTCCATGTATCACATTTGAGGAAGTGTTTGCACAAGACCGCGGAGGTGGTAGAGCCGAGCTTGCTTAAAGAGGTGGAAATAGAGCGTGATGCAACAATTAGACGAGCTCCTACATGCATTCTTGGGTCGGAGATCAAAAAGTTGAGGAATCGAGAGGTCAGACTGGTCAAAGTGCAATGGGGAGATGATGAGAGCAACGCAACTTGGGAGACAGAAGAGAAGATGCGTTCGTTGTACCCTTTTCTTTTTGAGGGTATGTCTTTTAATTTCTCCTTTATCGCTTAGCTTATCTTATCTTATCTTTAGTATGTCCTCTCATTAGTATCTTTGACCTTTAGTTAGGATAATCCTATGGTTGAAACATGTGTTTGAGACATGTTATGTATGATGGATACAAAATGGATGCAAGTGTTTGCTAGTGGTTGCTCGTGGATGCATATATACACACACTTTAGGCACTAGATCGGCTCAGTCACTACATATTGCATATTGCATATATATGGATGTATTTAGTAAAATGGATGAACGATGGTTGTATTATCATGTGGATGCTGCATTCAGATGATGGTTGTGCATGCATATAGAAGTATTATGTAGCATTAAGAATCTTTTGCATACATAATGGATGCATGGCACGATCATAGTTGCATTAAGGAGGTCAACTGAATCAGTGGACCGCCTGATTTTGCATTAGATACGGACATATACACACACTGTGCATTTAAACATGAAAGCATTAGAAGTCTGTAAGGACAATGGATGCCTGTGTATGATGGATGAGTAGATGGACGTTTGGATGGTAGGATATACATTCTTCCAGACTTGAAGATTTCGGGGACGAAATCCTAAAAGGAGGGGAGAATGTAACACCCCGAATTTTCTATTAACACTAAAGTTGCTAAAATATTAATAAGTGTGTAAGAGAGGGGATGTATCTAATATGAATATAAAAATAATAATAAGTAAAGGGGGATGTATCTAATATGTACATTGTAGAAAATATATATATATTTATGACATGAATAGAAGTTTATTAATATGCTGAGTGTTTGCTGAGTCACTTCTGACTCATTGCTGAGTCAACAAGATAAACCCCATCTTGTCTGAACGGCTGCGGTTATTTCTAGGTTAAATCTAATGGCCTAAATGAATTCTAAAATCTATAAATAAGTGGGTAGACCCTAGACCTAAATCACTTGTAAAATTAGAGAAGCTACCGTAATGCTGCTGCCATGGAGTTCAGCATAGCCGTCACAAACTAAGAAGAGGAAGCCTAATCATCTACAACTAAATATACACAAATCAAATCAAAAGATCTCTCTTTCTCTAATTCTTTTCTTTTGTTGGTGAGTATGATGATTCTCACAAGACTATTACAAACTAATTTGACTCAGTTATGAATGGATCACAAGAAAGTGATGTGATTTGTAATTGTAAATTCTATATATTGTGGATCTCTTATTATGTTATTATGTTGTCATATGATGTAAATTATATATGCTATGTCATGCTATGTTGTAAATTCTCTTATGCTATGTCGTGCTATGTTGAGAATCATGTCAAGCTATGTTATACTATCATACTATGCCATGTTATAAATCATGCTATATTATGTTGAAAAATCATGTTGTTGGATCATGCTTAAAGTTATGTTTTTTTTTCTTAATTTAAATGGATCTTGTTTATGGGAATTTGCCTATTAGGTTAGGTGTACCCATAAACTTGAAACTATAATTAAATAAAACTTGATTATGGGAATTTGCCTATTGAGTTAGGTGTACCCATATAAAACCATGTTGTTAAAAAATTAGATGATGTTGATTCACACATGTTCATATGTAAGTTTATGAAAATTGATTGAGATTATATTAGGTGAATTTTGAACAAGTTGACACCTTTAGGTCCATGACATGTATAATCTATGCAAGTTGGACATATGCAAGTTTCACCCCTTATTATGATTCATTTGGTCACATATACATGTTGTTATTATGATAATCTCTTTTATGCTATGAGTTAGGCTATTCGAGTCTAACATATATTTTGCGAATAAACGTTCAAACGTGGGGTAGGGGTAATATTAGGAATTAATAAATTGGGTGCAATTTTGTAAGATTTTGCATACCATGAATGGATGTCCATAATTGAGTCAATTATGGACATTGTTAAAAATTGGAAGTAATTAATAATTCAAGTAGGGAATTATTAAAATTGGGGGAAAGTGGATTATTATTAATAATCAATGCTTAGGACACGAGGTTGGACCCGTTTGTGATGTAAACCTGCCCGGACCCGCCCGGCAAATCCAGTAGTCACAAATGTCGGCCCAATGTGAGAGGTCCTAGGCCCAAACTAAAGCATAACAGTTGTAAAGACACGAGGTTAGACTCTTTTATGGTGTAAGACTGCCCGGACCCGCCCGGCAAATCCAGCTGCCATAAATGCCAGTCTAATGTGAGAGGTCTTTATGAGGTTATGGCCTTAATGAACTAAGAAATACTTAACCAGATAATCATGTAAGGTGGGACATGGGGGTTAAGTAGGTGCCTTGGGTGGCATGAGGAATCTGGTGGTTGCCTTTAGAGGCATTTGAAATACGATTAGACTTAACCAAACACACATGTAAATGAACATGACTAAGTGGGTTAAGTGGGATGGACTAATGGGGACAAGCTTAGGTGGAATGCTTGTGGTAAATAGTGGGGGCCCATTTCAACTAGTATCCCAAAACGTATCTTTGTGGGCTCGACCCAAGTCGAGGACGGGACACGCATACTGGGTTTGACTATAAGAGGCCAAAACAGGGAGCAGTGGCAACGCAAGTCCAACGGGTTTCATATGCGTGTGTGGACCCGGGCTGGTAGGTAAGACGTTGTTGCATCGTGTAGGTATAAGCCGTGCATGTCCGTTGTATCAGGTTGCCACTTTAGGGGAGTGATACACCCCACTGTGGGGCCAGCACGGGTATCTACGAGTTATGGAGCCGATCGAATAATGGGAAGTAGGGTACACCTAGTGGAGATAGGGGCAGGCGGCACCTATGTAGTCAGCTAGGGGTACGTAAAGCCACTGGGAAAGTTTCTAAGTGAAGCTAAGTGGGATGAATCTTTAGGGTGACTGGTGTGGTGCAGTATAGTGTTTATCCTTTAGTATTTAGGAGCGCCTATAACGTTGCCTTTAGCGATTGTCTATGTCCTTAATCTGCTCTTCATAGACATTTTCTTGTTTTCCAGCTTATGCCTTAGTCCAGTTATTTTGGTAATAGTATTGTAGAATTATCATATTCACCAGACTTTATGTCTGACCCCCTCTTTTCCATCCTTTTTCTCCCTTCAGGTCCGCAGGTTGGGCCAAGTTCTAGTGGAGTCTAGTTGGATCGCTTATCTTCTGGAAAGCTTGGACTGCTGAAGTAAAGTCCAGCTTGTTATCTTTCTTTTTAATGGCTATTCATGTAATGGGATTATGTACTTGCTTTATCAAGATAGATATTGTACTTGACATTGAATGTGGTGTTATGATGTAATCAAACATGTTTTGACTTCTGCTACAATGAAATAAAGTTTTTGAATTTCCAAGTACTATTTTATATCTGTCTTGTTGTAATTTTACTGTTCTATATTCACTTAAAACCTCCATGGAAGTTAATGCATTCCCTTTGCGAGTGACATTAATGGACGTGGGGTGTTACAATACATATGAAGCTGCTTCGTCGGAGAAAGCTGTTTCTAACTGTTCTAAAAGCCTACCGACTTGTTTCCTTTATTTTCGTAATTTTGACTCAAAGCCTATACACACAATAAACTGTTAAACAATAAAGCCATCTGAAACACTTAGATTATTTATGAATAATTATAAACAAGGGCTAAAGACAGAAAAGAAGAAATTTAAAAGGTTAATTGAATGAAAGCATGAATTGGTAATAGATGGTTCAGGTGGTTTTGTACGATGTTATAAGTAAGACGCTATAATATAATATAAACAACGATGAGGTGCAATGACAATTTTTTGGAGATTCCCAGTTTGTCCGAAGCTACGAATTTGTCTGCAAAGACAAGCAACAGCAAAACAAGTAACCCAGGAAGTAGTAAGTAGCGAAAGTAAAGGACATTGATCAAGTGCATGGAGTATGCACAACTTCATATTGGGAAATAAAGAAATATGCTAGCACGGGTAGAGTAGTGAAGTTACCTTGGCTGGAACCTGGAAATCAAGTATGGAAAAGAAGCAGCGAAATCATCTAGTATAATAATCACACAAAGAAATCGAGCATCATATGAATACCAGTATTATATGAAGACGGACGATTGAGCTCGCAGTTGCAAGAAAACAAAAAGAGCTCGTCATCATCTGCCCGTCAGCACTTATTTAATGCTCAATTTTGCTTTCAATTTAATGCGTATCGCTAATTTATTTCCTTTATCTCAATTATACCAATGATACCACGTCCTTTGTTCATCATAATACACTGGCAAAAAGTGCTTAATGACTTTAATCTAAAATTCATTTTGAAGCGAAGATAAAAGCATACATAAAATAGCATAGAAAATGTGAATAATTTAACTACAGCCAAGGTTAAGCTCACATTAAAATCACTAGTCCAAAGTAAATATTTGAAAAATCAACACATGAAGTAGATTATGCATACCTGATGTCACTCAAGCAGTTAGATGATCCCGATTGATTGCAAGAGAAGGCACCAATGTAAGATCAGTGGCCTTGCAAAGAAAGTCTAACAAACAAATTTAAAATAAACTGTAAATATTTTACTTTCTTACTTTTTCAACTATTTCAACCAACAATAAAATAAGACTACAGTCACATGGGTCTGGCCAACTAGCTAAACGTATAGCGGGGTACTTTCCTATCAAAAAAAAAAATCATCACTTGTTTAGTCCAACTCCATAAAATATAACCAAGTGATTTAAAAAAACAAATTATCCTTTAATACATGCTAGAGCAACGGAACTGTTTAACTTACAAAACTACAGCATGCTAACCTCGGACTCTAATAGTCTAATCTAGTGAGCATCTCCATACTTTGGTTTCAAATACATATGTAGAAGACACAGCCAAGCCCTCCATGTCATAAGTTTGGATAAGCATTTGCCTCTTCTCTAATGATTCTATTCAACCAAATTCAAGATGAAAGCAATGGGACTAAGCTATGATTTTGGCAATGTCGCATGGGTATCCCATGTACATTCCTCTAGGTAATAAGTAACCTGATATCCTTTATCGAAATTTACTAGGTTGTTGGATACTTTGCCTGCCAAATGAATATTTGTTGTTGTGCCATGCATTTGCAGTTGTCGATGTTATTTCCAGAATTAATTGGCCCTTGTCGTCCATTTCAAGCAAAGTTATGGTGTAAGCTCCTGCAATTGTTGCTCCTTATACATCGCTTTTGTTAGTTACTGAGTGGCCTTCCCATCGACCTAATATTGGTGTTACCCTACTTCCAGTATCTTCAAAGGTACATAAAGTAAATATATCTAGAGGTGCATGTTCAGTTTCTCTTTCTTAAAGAAAAATAAGAAGAGTGTCAAGAGCACCCTGTGGGTCAATAATATGGAAGGTCCTTGCCCTTATTTCTTTCTGGATGGAATGTGTAATGGCTCGCAAATTCGTACTATCTGAGTTGACTAATAACACCACACGTCCAACCCAAATTGCATAGAAATACGAATCATTATTAGAAAGAAGTTAGAGGATGAGAAATAGAAAGAAATATTAGAATAGAAGAAAACGAAGGTCACAAACTCACAACAGAACAAATAAAATATATTATATAACATAACTTTTGAAATACAAATCAGTAACTGTATATACATACCATTATCAGAGCACAACAGTTATTCCTGGAACAGTTATAAACACCTGGTTCCAAATACAACATAGTACACAGCGGAAATATGATAGTCTATAGCTAACTGGTGAAGCCTCCTGCATCCAGCTCTTCCAAGTGAACCTGAAAAATCCCGACTACTTGACTGCCTGTACAAATTTGGGCACCCAAGAGTTTAGGGAAAACAAAATAAACTCTGGGTCAGTCATGGGACTGGTGTGAGTAAACTCCAACCATTTGTTTAACTTTAAGAATCCTTTCGAAAGAAATGATAATCGTAAGATCGATCCACACATAAACACGGATGGTTTTTATCTAACGATAACCCAAAATATCTTTGATATCAAATCTAGTGATATTATAATAATGTCTACATCAAATAAATAGAATCTAGTGGAACGCTTGCATCTCACGCTCCATATATAATATAAAATCAAAACCCGCATGGCGCTTATTGGAGATTGGATTTCCAACATGACAAGGTATGGAACCACCATCCGATAGTGTATCTCTAGAGAGGAATACACTGGGTTCAACAAGAACATCTTGCAGCCCGGCCCACACATGACCGACCACTCATTTCGCTTGAGTGTATCGAATGTATATCACCAACGGTTGGGATCAGCAACCATTTCCCGAATGGGACAGCGTCGAATAGAATAAGGAATTAAATGAATCTCTAGATAAGTGATAATACACCCTAATGGGAGCGACCCACATAGCCATGCTGCCTGCCCGATTATTTGTCATTTCCCGGTTGTTGAGGCCTGAGGCTACGATTACTTACCATTCACTAATAGCACAATCACTTTGAATGCCATATTGTCAGATCCGTTAATCACTAATTGATTTGCACAAATATATTCTGGATATTATGCGAAGAGAATAAATTATCCGCCTCCATATATATATATATATATATATATATATATATATATATATATATATATACAGACCAACATATGCGATCACTGGAAATACTCTGTCAGACATTCGTCCATTTACGTTCGTTCTGGGATTGAACGAAACCGAAGGCACAATTTCCATTAATAGAAAAAGCCCTTTCACTCTACTCCGTCTTCGATTATCTTCATATAATCTGATTCGCAACGCTACTGCCAATATGGAGTGGTTCTCGGATAATAATCCAACCGGTCTCTCCATATTGACAACGATATTGGCAAACACTTCGATAGTCGGTTATTTAACTATCGAAGAAAAACAAACATCCATTCAAAACATCAAACAATCACTGGGCCCTTAATTAATATTTCATTCATTAATTAAATCACTACTCCATTTCCTTATCAATATTTGTTAGCCAAATATTTTCAATTATCATCTCGGTCTCTTACGTTCTTTGGAAAACATTTCCATATATCGCCTCTTTTTATTTTCAATACGTAGAAAATATATTCTATTTTTAATTGGAAAATATTCCAATTACTTATCTCTTTCACGACCATTCATTTTTAGACTTAGGAAATATTTATAATCATATTTCTAAAAATTCACTTCCTTGGGTTAAAACGAATGTTGTGTAAAACATCGTTACGACAACCCAAAACACTGCATTCAACTAACTCTTATTCAAACATTCCTCTTCGAGACTGGATCTTGCTATTTATCAGTTAAAAACGAAATCAATCAAGTTGGGGTATAACTACCTCTCAAACCTTGACTGAAAACATCCTTAACTTCAAAATGGATAAGGCCCCTTACCTCGAATAATTAACATCATATAAAACCAATTTTCCATTTTTAAAACATATATACATTTCCCTTTCTATTTCCATATTATCGATTTCCTTTTTGTTTATAATATTCTATTTCAAGTTCGTTTCCTTATCGAATTCTATATATACATCGATACATTGATTTCTAACTATCAAAATTTCTTAAAAATATTCTAACTCCTTAAATTTCCGGAAAATTTCGCCATAACCTCCTTTGTACCGGGAGCATCGGGAAAATCCCCAAACCGCCACACAGGCCTCTCCAATCAAAAAGAAAAAGAAAAAGCCAAGCGGCTAGCCGATACGGCGCATAAAATCTCATATGGAATTTAAACGTGTACCTTTTTGTTGGGCACATAAATTAAAATCTTCATTCTCTTCATTCCATACCTGCTTAACACATGTTCACCTGTTTTCAATTCAATTCAACTCAATCCAATCATTTGAATTCAGTTTTTCCCAATTATTCTTTAATTAGCTTCTTAGCCTATTTCACTTGTTATTTGAACATATCATGTTCGTATGTATTTTAGTTTGCTTATAAATCAATTGAATCCCATTTTCATTTCAGGTTTCATATTCGGTTTCGAATATGAAATTCACAAGTCTCATTTACTCATCAAAAGAAATATCTCGATCTAAAATTCGATTAACAAATTATTCTTCCACTTAGTTAATTCTATTCAAAAAAATAAATAACTGATTTTGTTTCAAAAATCAATCCATTTACTCCACTCGAGTTCATAGTTATTTTATAACTCAAGTCCAGATTTTTCAATTGGAAATTCAGATTTTATTTGTTTAAAAAACCTTATATTTACTTATATAAACCATTATGGTTTTTAAACGATTTTGGCGCTGCTTTTATGAAAATTTGATTTTGACATAACTCAAAATCTATTCGACGAAATCCAGATTTTTCTCTTCCATTAGAAAACTATTTTTCCAACGTTCCTGACGATTCTTGTTTCAAAGAATTCCGACTTAAATTGAGTCCTATATACTCAATTGAAGTTCGGAGCCAATTTACGAACTACCACGCTGCGGCGAGTTCGTTTTAATTATATTTATATATAAAAACTTTTTTAAACTTCGTTTATAATAAATTCAACTCCATTCTGATATATTTTTAATATATATCAGATCAATTTCCCAATTCAACATAATATTTCCAATTATCTATAATTGTCGATTTTTCCTTACTCTGTAATAAATTTATTTATACTTCAATCTTCTATATTCAATTCCAATTCCTTTTACAAATTATAAATCCTTTGGATTTATTTTCTATTCAGTTTAAAAATCTGCATTCTGAAATATATTTCGTCGTTCCCATTTCGAAATGATTTCAACTTTCTATTTTCAAATTCTATTTTCAATTCTATTTGAATTTTCAATATTCAAATTCCATTTGAATTTTCTGTATTCAAATCCCATTTGAATTTTCTATATTCAAATTCCATTTTTTAAATTCATATTTGAATTTAAATATTCAAATTATCTCTTGATAATTAATTCATTATATTTGTAAACACCATTTTATAAATTTCCTTGTTTTATATTTAAACAAGTCTATTTCAAAATCTATTTAAAACCAAAATCTTATTTTGGAAATTTCTATTTATAATAACTTATATATATAACACCCAATTTATTTTCATATTCATTTTAACTTCTATTTGAATAATTTCGAATTAATCGAATTCAAATCATAAATTCTTACGGATTTATTTTAGTTCAATTTATATTCTGAACATCAAAATAAATTCCATCGTTTATTTCTTTAAACGATTCCCCATTTCTATTTTTAAATTCACATTTGAATTTAAATATTCAAATTATCCAATGATGATTTCCCACTACATCTATAAACACCGTTTATAAATTCATTTCAATTCCCCACATTATTCAATTTATAAACATCGTTTATAAATTCACTTCCATTCCCTGATTATCCAGTGAAAATCATTCCCATTTATTTATAAATACCGTTTATAAATTTACTTCAATTTCCTGTATTATTTAATTTATAACCACCGTTTATAAATTCAACACTTGTTTATATTTTCCAAAACAAGTAAACATTTCTTAGCCCATTTGAAATTCAAATTCTATTTTAGGAAAAATAGAATTTTCCTTTTAAATCTCAAAATCCCTTTTCCACAATATATTAATAATTTACCATTTAGGCCCAGTGATATTTCAAACATCCACAATACCAAATTATCAAATCACGGATTTTTCTCACACATCATATAAGATAACATATATTAAACCAAACAAATGATAATATTTTTGAGGAATCTAGTTGGATTCCTCCAACCTGTTTTCCTGCATCCACAGACGTTAGTCACATAAATAATACCCATCCTGCTACGAGGCAGGATATCGCGGTATAGAAGGTCATCCACTATCATAGTGTGGGGCGTATTAGGTCATCCGCTAATGATACCGCGGGCATCCGCTAATGGTACTGCGGGAATCCAACCAATCACCAATATATATATATAATAGCCACAAACACCAATCCTAAATAACTAATATATATTTAATATAGCCATAATAAAATTCCAATGTAAGCAAACAACCAACGAACAATTATTTTTAATGACTAAAAATAAATTCTAAATAAATAAATCGAGTGAGATTTACTCACCTGATATTTTTGCGGAATACCCAATGAAGCTTATTTTGTAGATTTCACGGTGATTTCTCCAACCGTCTGTTTTTCAATGTAAGCAATATTAATAAAATTTTAATTATCGAATTATACTAATTTAAATTTCATTAATTACCCGTGTAAACAAATTTCAAATTTAAAATCTTAATTTCATACTCTACGATAAGTTTACAGTTTAAATTTGTATACTAGCTTCTATATAGGATTGTATAATCAGTTCATAAACTTATAAATTATCCCATATATAAATTATAAATAAACAAAATAAAACCAAAAATATATCTTATTTCCATTTATTCTCCTTGCGAATGAAACTGCAAAAACCCAATCACTCATTCCACCCATCTAATTCAACCCAAAGTCAATATTGGTCTCTCAGTGTTTACTACCAAATCTCCTTTCACAGTTGGACATCACTTTGAACTCCCAACATCCCTGCTGAACTAGATTTCTCCCAATTTACAGTTTTTCCATCCATTTGCTGACCCTCTAGACTTCCTCCAAACATTAACCCTTCCACTAAATTCGAACTACAGTTGCCTAAAAAAAGAAAACAACCCTGAAAATCAGCATCGGCATTTCCTAATCCTGTCGACCCTCTCCACCTCGCGCTCGCAGAAGAAAACCGCGACACCCTTTTCCGTATTCACCAACTGTGAACCCATACTGACGTCGCAACCCCCTCTGGCCATACGCGATGAGCCAGAAATCCCTAATTCCAATCGCGAGCTCCCCTCTGTACTTAGCACACAAACCAAACTATGGAAGCATGCCTCTAACCCAATCATCATACGCGAGTGCTTCTAGAATGATCTCAAGCTCGGGGACATCGCGATTCAATTTGCGATTCATTTTGTTTCTAGTTTCTCTTCGGTGGAAATGGGTTTATAATTGGGAGAAGGAGCGAATGAAGAATGGCTCAAATGAGATAAAGTATTTGCTTTTTTTCAGAATGTAGAAGTAAGATTAAAATGGGGAAAGAATGCGCCACTTATCAAGTAAAGAGGGTGCGACCATTTCCTTTTTCTTAGCTGAAGCTTTTGTGTCAGGAAAGCTGTCGCGATATTTATAATATAAGCGAAAACAAAGATAAGAACGAAGACGCCTTCACTAGCTCAGCATAGAGTACGCCATTTTCAGTTGTAGGCATGTGCTTTTATTTAATTTTCCGTGCTTTTGAAACTTAGGGTACAGTATAATTGATTTGATTTGAGTTTATAATTAATACGACTTGATATATAGAGATTTTCACTTCATTTTAAATAGATATCGATTTGATCTCATGCTTATCTACTAAAATAATATCAAGGTCCATTACCTGAAATTACGAACCTTTATTTTTACGTATCGACTAACATTATAATGTTATAATGCTATTTCAAATTCAACGAGATAGATTATACAATTTAATTTGAACGTATATAAAATAACCATATTAAATTGATATAATTTAAATTCAAAACAATTTATTCTGTGATAATATATTATTATTATTATCATATAAATTCAAACAGAATTTAATTTCATTATCTGAATTGTTTTGATTTAGTTTTATCTTTGAATTGAATTATTTTTCATATTACAATAACATTTATATTCGAAATAAATCATATTTCGATTATTTAATCGATAACTGAATATAAAAATTCATTTATATTATCATCTCAATATTTAAAAAATATTAAATATTTAAAATAAACTGTTCGAAAATCCGGGTCATTACAGAATGAAGGAAGTTTTCACACATAACGGAAGGCCTCCAAGAGGGGATTTTCAAATTCCTGCCATAAGGAAAGCAGTTGGATTTTCAAGTCCAAAAAATAAAATAACCTAAACAAATGATGAGGCGGATTCAGTCTCCGGCATTGTATTACACAAATTTTGATTAATGATACACTTATAATTGTAGTTTGTTCATGCATCGACATAAGTTTATTCCTAACTGAAACTGTGGGTGGTAACATATTGTAGGATGTATATGTAAACAGATGTGAAGTCTATATTGCTAGATAAGCCATCGCACTAACACTACAAGGAATAACAAACAGTTTCAATGGATTGTATCTTGCAGGCAATAAAAATAATTCCGTAAGAGTGCTAGATATAACACCTAAAGCATAAGAATTCAACAAAGCAAATTTTGGTTTTTATTTTAGAAACATCTGGTCACATCTTTCTTGGCCCATTTGCTAGCTATAGTAAAGTTGAATAAAGTGTCTATGTTGGTGAACTAAAAAGCAACTATGCTAGTGCTAGATTACAAATATTGTCCGCAACTTTTCTAGATAACTATATTTGTCCTTAAATATTGTTAGAAAGGACGAAAAAAAATCTTTAAGCTTGAATTGCAAACTTAGGGTTTTCTTCTCTGGTATCATCTTCTCCTAGGACTCCTTTTCGAAGAACAGTTTCCAAGATCCCAACAATCTGGTATCTCAAAGAAAAGGCCTTTTCTTTAGGAAAGAACCCAATCTGGAGACACAATGTTGATACTAATCTATGGTAAACATGTTTGTTTCTTTAATTTTGTACTCTTCCCATTCGGGTTTCAGTTCATCCCCATCAACTGAGGTGTTGGAAGATGCCTGCTGAATGTACAACATTTGAATGAGACTGGTGAGTTCATCCTCCCTGCAAAAGCTCATAGCCAACCTTGTCCACACTTTCTGCAGTATATTGCCATTTCCATCAAATTGATAAAAGGAACCACTTCATTTTCCCAAACTAAGATCGAAGAAGCGCTTTAAAATGTCTACGCTTAACGATAGCTCCGTAACAGAGTAAGACATTGCGCTGATTTTAGAAGGTTTTTGTTTCCGGTTTAGAAGATTATCGAATATGTTGCTAATATAGGAATAAGAAGAATTTATGAGAGGCAGAAAGTGATTATATAGGCAATGCACTTGGTTTGAATTTATTTTTTCTCTGTATTGCATTGAATCAAAGGATTCATCGATAAAGAATTTCATCTTTCACGAAATCATTCTAAGATCAAATACTAACACTAAGCATGATCAAGATATGGCCTAAATTAGTAAACACATAGTAGGTTCAGCTTATTGAACCAAAACATGTGAATCTTATTGACCCGTAAACTTTACAGGGTACAAATTACAATAGAAGTTGTGCATAGAATGTACACATACATGTTTGGTATAAATGAAGATAGCAAAAATAAAATAAAAAAATCTGTGTGCATAGTGCAACGAGTTATATTCATGTAAATACTATTATAGCAGCATCACAATCATACCAGTGCATGAAAAGCATAAGTTAATAGAGAAAACTTTATCAAAAAGGAACTGGTTTATTTATGAAACAAGGTTCATGATTGAAAATATAGCGATACAACTATAAATTAAAATGAGGTTACGTAGATATTATAATTGCCACAGCCATTCAATTTATTAGCTTAAAGCATCTGAAGCATGGCATGAACAAATTCAGTGTCACACCGTCTAGCAAATTAATTAATTTCCCAGTTAAACCATGTGAATCACTTATACCAATGTGACATGAAATTATGGCAACCAAGTCCAACAAATATAAGCAAGTTAAAACATAATTGTAGATCAAAACCCATACAATGACAACAATTCTTATTAAATTGCAATAAATATACGATGATTATCTTTAAAATGCATGTTATCAATGAAGTTTCATTCATTAAAAGACAATGTTTTATTTATTAAATTACAGTAAACAAATTATAGTCATAATATTTACGATTATCAACAATTTTTATAAGAAAAGAATATGCAGACAATGTTTTATTTATTAAAATAAAATATTGTTATTTCAAAAGCTCCATTGACATAACAATGCTTATCTAACACGAGTATTTTGCGAATAAACAAGATAAATGTAATTATATATATATATATATGATCATGATAATAACGTACGAATAAGTAATCCATACACCTGAAACAATATTTGTTCATAATAAACACTTAATTTCTTGTTGTTTTATACGTGATTGATGCAATACTACATTGAGCTTGTTTTCAAAATTTAATAAGCATCGTGACTATGGTATTCCAAATGACCACGGATTCAAAAATTATGTAAATCCTCATTGAAAAATTCAAATCAATAATCCTATAAGGCTATATTTCCATTTGAGAAAAGAATTAACCCAGTTCTGACATTGATCCATGGAAAGTAATTGAGTCGGAATGATGGTTAGGTTTCTCACTTGAAATACGTTCATTTATCATCATATTCTGTTCCATGTGATATCCAATACTTAACCCAACCCACTACTTGAAATTTATTCCTTAACAGGTTAATGTGGCCATCATTCTCGGGAAAAGAAACAAAGATGAAATAGTGGGTGACTACAACAAATGATATTTCAAGCAGTAGAAGCTCAAGATTGTTTTATTCAATAAAAGGTTTCATTTGTTTTAATACGCTTGGCATCATTCACCATTGGCAGCCTCAAGATTGTGATATAAGTGGTATCCTTCCTTAGATGGCCAATTCACAATTTCTAGTGCTTATGTATTTGGCTTCAGTCTATGCTATGAACAATTTTATGCAAGCTTTCTCATTTTTCTAATACAAAATTCATGCCAATTCCTGCAGTTGTGTTACTATTTCCAAATTTTCTCAAATAACAACTCTTAAATATTCACTGCATTTGAAACCAAATTTAAAGGAACAAAAAAAAAAAAAATAGAAAGAAAGACTTCGCTTTTAGTTACCAATGCTATTAATTGAGATCAGTAGACTTATTTTTTTAAATGATAAATGGTCTTCTTTGCTACATCAACTTATATGAGGATGTGAACTTGTATTAGCGGAGCAAAATAGCTTTCTATATACTCGAATCTGTCCTTTCTACAAACTATGATTATATCATTTGCCTTTATTTATGCTTAATGTTTACTTATGACATGGATTCTCCACTCCTACATCCATTAACCTACAAAATCAATTGTAATTGAAATCATTTCAAGCCCACTAGTAAAATTACAAAAGATACATGCTTCACGACGGGAGGCAATACCATCTTGAATAAATCATTTTCTTTTTATAAATAACCTATATATTAGTAAATACCATATATGGGTTAAAATATCATATGAAAAAACAATATTTAAAATTATTTTAATATTACTACACAATTAGTGACATCATAAAAAATAAATAGTGATATGCTACATACTATTTTTTTTAACACAATCTATGTTAAACACTCAGAGAATGAGAAAATTAATCCGTGAACTAACGAGAACATGCAACAAACATTAAAATCGCACGGTTATCGATAGGCCATTTCGAGTATGTTTCATATAATGAAGAAAGAACATCTTGTTCATTTATATTTACCACTGATTTGCAGTTTCAGGCTTGTACTAGTGATGCAGGGTTGAAAGCATCACAAACTATATATTTAATCCCCCCATCCAAAGCAATATTTAAAACTCTGAAAAAAGAAACCACAAATTTCAGACCCTAATATGGAAATCTAGAAAAGAACTTACAGCTGATGTTGCTATCATTGTCAAATTGGGTAAAAGAAAAAAGCATCTGTGCTCTTATTGCATTTCCTATAAACCTAGCTTATCGTAATAAGTTATTTCTGCTCATGTTCTCAAATTGAGTGTCCACACCTAATTCTTTACTTTAGTTTTCCATTAAACTGAGGCACTTTATTTATCTTCGTTGAAACATTCAAAAAAAATGACACATTTTTAGTTTTATAATAACCGCAAAAATAAATTGTTATATAGTTGTTCTACAGACATCTATTCTATAATATAGTACATTAATGTAATTATTAAAGCTTTCAACCAAAATTGTCTAAATACATGGTCAAACACAAATTATACACAGTTAAACTCAAAAACATTTTCTCAAAAAACTTAGATAGTTAATAAATATTGATTACTTGTGATCTTATTTTAATGTGTTGTTTCTTGTGATAGCTAGCTAGATTGCATTTCACAACAGATATTTTCTGGAAAACATTTGATCATCCCTTAAAGAAACATATAAACTTGCATTTCTTTGCTGCTGACAAATAAAACCAAAAGTTGGATTCTTCTAGAAGCGGACTTGAATAGTTCTATGTTAAGTCAATTTTTTAATCATAATAATATAGCCATTATCTTATTGTCTACTGGACAGAGATAAATTGCATCAAAACCTTATCTACAATAATGCTTGATATAGTATTTCTTGCCACACCTTAGCATCTTAAATTCAAAATGTAAATCATACCTCTAATGCTAAAAATTTCAATATAATGTGCATGTCAGCTTCCACTACAGATTTACCCTTTGGGTTTTCTTTGTTTAAATTAAAACAATTAATCACAAAGAATTACCATTGTTGATATGAAATATGCATATTAAATACAAGTAATCGGAAGCTTATTCTCCGAGTAACACAACTAAAATAAAATAAGTACATAAATTAACCTAATGAACTAAACTAAAGTAAAGAGATAAAGATTACCATTGTTTGAAATCTGTAGATTATATGTGTTGTTTTACATCTATGTAGAAATGCACAATCAGCTTCAATCACTAATATATGTTTCCATCTGCCATAAATCTGTTTCACAAACATGTTTGCTATTATATACACATACTCATCAAAATTATTGTCACATGTGACATAAAAGGGTTGCCAAAATTGCACCATGACATACTATCAAATCAATTACTTTCCAACCAAATAATTTGTTACTTCCATACTATTTAGCAGTCGTATTTACAAATCTTGATTCAAAATATCAAAAAGTAAATCATACTTACCTTTCCCTTTCTTTCTTTTTAGTGCGAGAGCTTTGTTAAATTAATACATAAGTCCTGCGTAATCAATCTTTTAACACAAACTGAGCTGCCAGTATAACTTGAATAAATAATTATTTTATACAAAATACTAATGATATTAGTCATCCTGTAATTTTTTGACCACTCCATATTTCTTATTATACCTTGGTCATTGTAATAGTGAGAAAGAGCAGGGAGAGCTTGGTGGTTTGTAAATCACAAGTATTAGGTCATATTTTTATGTTAGTTGGTTAAGCCATCGATTTTGAACATTGCTTGTATGTTTTTCATCAAGTCTGATAACACAAACATCTTAAATTTTTATCTTTGAAGCTTATCGCTTTGTTAACCAAACTCAAATATCGATAACCAAACTCAAAACTTGATAAGTAACCATTCAAAAAAATAAAGAATAGATCAGTCGACATGTACTAATGAGTAGATTAAGAATCGAGAGCACAAGTAATGCAAAAAATATACCAGATCTCGTAGTACCTTTGACGACCATTCAAATTGGGGCCCCTTTAGGATTGGGATCGATTTTTTAAGAGATGGATTTGGAATCGACCGTTGATCATTGCGGTAGATTGGAAATTCATGATTTTAAATTGAGTAGGTTTAGAGATTTTGCTATTTAGGATTTTGGGTATTAAGCAAAGCTGGAAGTGAAAGATGTCTATTTTTGTGGAATAAGCGAGACAATAAGTGTCTTTTTTTCTATTTCCCGCACAAATGAAATTATTTATCGCCTTTTTCAACGTATAGCGTTCACCGCATAATATTCATCCTTTTTTAGCATTCCAAATGCAGCATTACCGTGGCGTTTAATGGAGTTGGGCGGCATGATGCTATCTGAAATGTATATTCTTGTAGTGGGGTTTCAAATTGTGCGAAATCCGATGCGCTTCGTCGGGATCGGGTTATGCCACGGCCTAGAGCCTGGAAAGGCACGCCTGTCAATGGCAATGGGGTCCCACTCAGTGGCCTGAATCAGAGGCGAGGGCGCTCTGAAGTCGTGACCTTTGAGGGAGCGGTTCCCGCTGATGGCGCGATGAGAGGGGACGTGGTCGGTCTTGATTTGAAGAGGGGAGGAAGAGCTTCAAAAAGTTCCAAAGGGGCGAGGTGTAATGGTGAATGGAATAGCCAGAAATTGGCCGGGAAGGGCGGAGTACAGTTTCGCCGTCGATCGAGGGAGATAATGGGGGTTTTCTGATTTTTTTATAAATTTAATTAATGAATGGAATTATTCTATTCGCCGATATTTATATTAATTCAAAAATTAGTGTTTCTCCATATGAACTCCATTTCAAACCCAACGACTGTCAACCCTAACTAAATACCCCTATTCCGAACACAATGGAATATGTTTGGTAAGCCCATTCAACTGTTACAGTCGGTTATTCTTCAAATTAAAATATAAAACATTCAAATTTGGATTTGAACGTACATTTTAACTTTCCAGGGCCACATACTGATTCTAAAAATTCCTGAAAAATAAATCTAGCTATATTGGGACGTTACGGTCCCAAAAAAATTGATTTCATCGAATTCTGAGACCGTCTAAAAAATGGCCATTTTCTGGTCGATCCAATTTGACTGAAATTAACCAAACACGTTTTCCTTTGCCACGCCCACATATTAATTCCAAAAATTATGGAATTTGAAACCTAGCAATAAATTGACATTTCGGATCCAACGAAAGTGGTTTCGTCGAAAACGGAGGTCGTTTGCAAAATGTCTATTTTCAAGGGCTATATTTATTCCAAGCGACCATTCTGAATATTCAACTGGCCATAGCTTTTGATTCCCGCTATGAAATTTCGATTTTGCAGATTTGTTAAAAAGATATCCTTAAACATATTTAAATATTTTTGGTTTTGCTAAAATCCGTTTTATTTTGCATCCTGTACATTTAGTCAAAGTTTGAATTCAAAATTTTAAACTACGGCGCTATTTCTAATTCGTCATTTAGTTAAAATAAATTATTTCAATTATTCCAAATTCGTTATAATAGCCAAATTAAAAATTTTAAATTGGCTCTGATTTTTCGGGTTGTTACATTTCCCTTCGTTCCCAATTCCACGTGTTTGCATATTTTAGCAGTATGCCTAGGCTCAAAGGTAGCCTGGCTATAAAATAAAAAGAGAAAAAAAAGAAGGGAAGAGAACATAATTAAGCATAATAACAAGATAGACATATGATGGCAGAAATAGGCATAGCAACATAATAAGCATATAGTGACAGAATTGGGAATAATGATAGGATAGCCAAACTAACATAATAGGGATGTCATGAATAGGCATATAAGTATAAATCTATAGATCAGGTGTACTAATAGTGGAAGATTTGATTTGATAAATAGGCATAGGCTTAGATCCAATTCATAAACGTGTCAAGATTAACTTTTAAATGTTTATATCTAAAAATAACATAGACTCACTGTGGTCGGATTTAAGAAACAGAAGAATAATTGTAGATGTTGAATCACAGATCCTTGAATACGTATAACTTGTTTGATGAAGAAGAAGTAGGCTAGATCAAACTATGTTGGAGCAGCACCTCATTGTCGCCATTGAATTATATGAATAAAACAATAGGTACAGGGTCCTATTTATAGCATAGGGTCAACGAATCTAGCCAAAATTTTTGTCCACGTACGCAAGAATTAATCTGGTTCGGATCTGGGGTGTCGACTTGGGTGTCGACATGGGTGTCGACACCCCCTTTATGGTGTCGACCCATGGGTCGACACCCCTAGGGTTGGGGTCGACCCCCAATGGTCCGATTCCCGCGTTGTCCCGCCTTCGATTTTTGATTTTCTGAAATGGTTTTAAATTGTGTATATATATATATAATTCTCTTATGCATATACAAACTTCAAACCTAAATATCTTCTTCATACGACGTTCGTTTTATGCAAACTTAGAGTCTATCTTAAGCAGAATTCTGAGACGAACGCAATGACGTAGTCCATTTTACTTAATTCCCAATATCAAATTAAGTATTATTAATTTATCATTTTAATGTGTTATAGAATTACGGGGTGTTACACGTACTCTCTAATACCACGACATGGATAAATTCACAAATCAATAAACCAAGAAATTAAAAGAAAGAGAGTAGAGGGGTATTGGATTTTGTTTTTTTACAAAATTTACAAAACAGAACAATATTTTGGATATTTTTATAACATATCTTTTGATATGTTAACCACCGAATATGAAAAAGTGGTCGGTAGAAAAGGTTTAGAAAATTCTTTCCTCTTCATTTTAAGAAAATGAAAAATCGGATTTGGATTATTTTTTAGGGAAATACAACTGAAACAGTAGAGGGTTCAAATCCAAAATCCTGGGTCCAAAATTGGTTTGGAAGATTCACAATTTCGACATAGAAGAATATGAAATCCTCAAAGGTTTTCGATGCGAAAGTTGTAGCTCATTCAATTCCACCTAATCTAAAAAAAAGTAAAAGTGAATTCGGTTTTCCTATGACTAAGTTATGACTGAGGGAAGACAGGGTAAAATCTGAAGGAAAAAAAACAAAGAATAAATACACGTGTAATAGGGTTTGTGTTTCTAAATTTTAGGTTTAGGTCATCGATGTGTGGTGCGACCAATGGGTGTAGTAGAGATTAGGTGTTTATAGGTGCTGGTTTGGTGGTCTAGAGTCTAGGTGGTAGTGTTTGCTTGCTTGGAAGGGGGAAAACAACGAGTTTAGAAGAGAAAAGGAACTCAAGCTTTAAAATTTCTAGGGTTTTTTCAAATTTAATAATTGAGAGATAGAGAGAGAACTAAAAATTTAGAAATATGTTTTGATCCGTGAATCTAGATGGAGGGAGAGGCCATGGAAATTTTTAAGGAGAATTTACAGAGAAGTGGACTTGTAGTGGAAGAAGAAGAAGAAGAGAGATGGTGGTAAGGTTTAGGGAATCAGATGAAAAACAAAGATTTGATTTCTTTTAGTTTTGGGTTTTGAAATTTCTAGAGAGAAAAGAGATCGGATTACTGAGATTTTTTTTGTGGAGAAATGAATAGGAGAAGAAGAGAGGAAAAAGAAGGAGAAAATCCTTCGATGAATGGAATGAGAAGTCATGAGAAAGAAAACATGTATTATAACTTTCTGAAGTCTCTACAAATTCAAACGTCATAGTCAAGGAGAGGTGAGGTGCCATAGCTTTCCCAAGAAGCTAAAGGAAGAACATACTAAATAATTCAAAAAAAGAGTAATAGCAATAAATCACACAAACGCCATTTGTTTTGCGCACTTTCTGCTGAAAAGCTCAAATTTGGAACAAACAAAAGCGGATTTTAATGAAATGAAAAATGCTAGACAACTCACTGTTTAGAGTAGAATCATAAAAAAATATTTGAAATTTTCAACACAAATTCAAATTTTAACAATTTTGACCAAAATTGAAATTTTCAAAAAATATTTCATTTTAATAAACATAGCAACTACATTACTGAATATTACAAGTTTATTATTTAAATTTAAATTTTAAGAATGAACTTACATTCAAATAATAATATAAATCTAGATAACATAACAATTAAGGTATGCATTAACCACCACTTAACTCTCATTGTCAAATTGTCCATACTCATATTTGACACATGAATCCAATCCATTTGTTTCATATTATTTAATGATAAATTAAACCTTGATTTGAAAAAAACTTAAATTTCAATTAATTCATCATTTAAATTAAAATAAAATGTTAGACTGTTACAGAATTAGCAATGTTGAAAGTGTACATCCCTTTAAATTCTCTACCCCACAGCAAAATTTCTTTTATCAAGCAATGATTTGAATTTTTTTTTCAAAAAATACACTATTATCTCTAACAAATTGTGATATACTTAATAAGTTTTTTCTTATTAGGGGCACTCTTAATAAGTTGTTGAGATAAAATTGTTTTGTTTTACTCATAAAACTTGCATTTCATGTATGTGTAATTCTTATGGGTTTACAATTCCTCATATACAATAGTTGGGTACTTCTGTATTCATTGCTCCCCAGATTCAGATTACTTAAATTGTTTGTCACATGGTTTGTAGCCCTTGAGTAATGGTACCAAACTTCATCATGAATATCTTCATCTCTTGTTGGTTCATTACTGGAAGTCTTAGATTGACTCTTGTTTTCTTGAGTATTGGTTATCACATTTGCATTTGGCTAGTAGTTTCTTGTATTGTTGTCACCCTGTTGAGATGGCATAAAGTTAGAGACAAATCCGAAGTAGCATCTATTTGCAGTTTGACCAAATCTTTCACATATTTGGCAGCTAAGTCGATTATTGCTGTTGAATCTTCCATCTTTTCCTCTGCCTCTGGCAGATGGTCCTCTTCTCTGTCCAAACCCTTCTACGAGTATTAGACCTTTCTTGATTCTTGTTTCTTGTTTCTGCTGTTACTTACATAGTTGGCAGAGAAATCATTCACAATTATTTTCTTTTGCTCTATTCCTCTTTTATGTGAAAAGAGAATAGAGTGAACAAACTATATGGTGGGTGTAGTTTCTCTTAATGATATCACAACAACAATGGCCTCATATTCTTCATCTAGGTCACTCAATATGTACAGAACGTGGTATGCATCTGTAACCTTATGACCAACCGAGGCCAACTGATCACAAAGCATCTTGACTTTGGATAGATACTCTCTCATTTAGAGCCCCTTTTTTTAACATTCTGGAGTTGTTTTTTTGTAGAACGTTACCTTTAATCCACATTATCTGTCAAATATCTGTTGTTTGGTGGACCAAACTTCATGTGATATTTTGCATCGTATTAATTGTGGTAGAAAACTTGCACCTATTGTTGAGAGTAACCATGAACAAATTATGTTGTCTTGTCTCGATGTGTTGTGAATTCTTGATTGCTAATTAACTTTCCATCTTCCATGATGTTGTTAGGTGGAATGATGATAGTTCCAAGAATGTATCGCTCAACACCGTAGCTTACGATGGCTGTTTCGATCTGAAATTTCTAAAGTACATAGTTGTCTTCATCCAGCTGGATGTTGATCAACTGGCTTTCAGCTTTGATGGCTTTAATCAGGTCTTTAGTGGCAGTTCCTGATGATGAATGTGTTATGTAACGACAGTCAGAACAAAGACCCCTTCCTTCCAGCATAGGGCACATGCATATGAGTTGGCAAATATATCCGTGTAACAAAAGGAACCACTACTGTGACGTGTCTACCAACTCATATTTGTACTGCACTCCTTCAATTTATTCTGTGATGTGGGACTATTTATTCAAACCGTCATTCCTACCTTAATAACATGAGAGGTAATCCTAACTATCTCCACTTTGACTCGCGCCATACGAGTAACTTTTGAGAGCACTGCCTTTCCTGCATGGCCCAATTCATAACCTTCGGCTCTGATACCACTGTTATGTAATGATGATCAGAACAAAGCTCCCCCTCCTCCAACATTGGGTGCACGCATATGAGTTGGCATGCACATTTTTGTAAAAATAGAAACCCTTGATGTTACGTGCCTACCAACTCATATTTATACACCACTTCTTTGATTTATTCGGTGAGATTGGACTTTACATTCAAACCATCATTTCTTCCTTAACAACATGCGAGGCAATCCTAAAAGTCTCCCCCTGACTCGCATCCTACGAGTATTTTGAGAGCATTGCCGAGCCTCCATGACTTACTCCGGAACCTGCAGCTTTGATACCACTGCTATGTAACGAAGGTCAGAACAAATCCACATTTCCTTCCACATAGAACGCATGTATATGAGTTGGCACATAAATCATTGTAAAAAAAATGAATCCCTGATGTTACATGTCTACCAACTTATATACGTACACCACTCCTCTAATTTATTTCATGATGTGGGACTTTATATTAAATTCGTCATTCCTTCCTTAACAACATGCGAGACAATTTTAACAGTTGACGTGAGACTTTTTTTTATTCAAACCATCATTCTTACCTTAACAACATGAGAGACAATGCTAATAGTCTCCCCCTTGACTCGCTCCTAAGAGTAACTTTTGAGAGCACTACCTTGCTTACATGGCCCAATCCATAACCTTCAGCTCTAATACACCTATTATATAACAACGGTCAGAACAAAGCTCCACCTCCTCCTACATAGGGCGTATGCATATCAATTGGCACAAACATCCTTGTAACAGAAGGAATCCATGACATTACGTGCCTACCAACTCATATTTATACACCACTCCTTCGATTTATTTTGTGATGTGGGACTTTATATTCAAACCACCATTTCTTCCTTAACAACATGCAAGGCAATCCTAACAGACTGGTCAATATTTCTTGATAGTGGAGTGGTGGATGACATATTACCCTCTCCTTCATTCATGATGGTAGAGAAAACAAGTGCAAATGCTAAAGATAATGGTCATAATGCAACTAGAGACTGCTGGAAGATGATCTGCGGAACTAACAATGTTTCCTAGCAAAGCACAATGACCAGAGATGCAAGAACCTGATAAGAACAGAGCCTATGCTTGAGAGAAAACATGTATGACCTAATAAGAAATATGATGACGGAATGCTAAAATTCTCTGATGATAACTGTATTGCAAATCGTTCTCAATGATGAGATCAGATCTGATCGGTAACTGAGAAAACAGGCGTGGCAGCACCTTCTTGGCCGTTAGGTAGGCTTGCTCTGATATCAAGTTAGAAATTTGAGAAAGTGGTTGAAGAGGATTTGATGAGAATGTAAAACTTGTATTTGCTGTAAAAAAAAATGATTAACATTATTTGTACATTATGTTGGCTCCTTATATGACGTTTGGAGCAGCAATTAGGCCAAGCCCACTAGCAATAGACTCAGTCAACATAATAAAACAAATTTACCGTATAACATAGTATAAGTGTTTTGAATTATTTTGCAATACACATGTACCATATCAAAACTATTTATCGATAAGAAAGACAATTGAGTATATGTTTCTAGAAATGTTCAATTGTTTATGCCGCAAAGTACGTGTTTCTAGAAAATACTTTACAACCCTGTAAGTACTAAATGCCAGTTACCATGTCCATTGGCATTCATATCTCTTCGCCACCTATTATTTTCCATTACTATATCATGCTATTTGCATTCATAATTCTCTTATCGTTGTTCTCTTCACAATGTTCTTAATCAATAATTATTGTTTATATGTGTTCTTTGTTGTTAAAAATTTTGTTGCTGGTTATACGCATTCTTTGCCGTTAATCAGTATCTTGTTGTTGTTTCTATTTACTAGCCATGATCTTCAAAGCCATACTTTTAGCTTATGTTTTCATCCTCTATTACTTGATGTTCTTGATATTAATATCTCTGAAGCTATGCCAAACTTAATATCACTTAAAACTAGACAAATAAACTTCATATACATTTTCATTCTTAATTACTTAATAATCCAAAAAATAGATATCGCAACGCAGAAATAAGATTCAAACTAGTTGCACATAATTTAAATACAAATACATTGCTAAATATATAAATAAACCATTTCTATTGAATATGCTAAACACATATCTTTATTAATAATTGGTTTCAAAGCGCAAAATTTTGGTCTAACTGCAAGCTTTATACCCATAGCTTTATTTATAGTTGTTTTGGAAGCACAAACTTTCCATCTAATCGAAAACTTCCAAAAAGTGTTTTACGTATCTTTACCTTTCCATATCACTTAAAAATAAAATATAACAATTAAACTTTTTTACATATTCAAACTACTACTCTAGACATAAAAACTAATCTTAACATAACTTAAAAATATGATCTAACTGTTAAGGATTGAGATGTTGATGATGATGATTTTGATGACAATAACCTTGTTTTAACTATTATTATTATAAAATATTTGTTAGAACTTTTGTAATTACACAATTGTATTACAAACAGACAGCAACAACAATCACTGTTAATCAATTATGTCACAATTGTCACGTCAAACTATGTTTACAATAATCATAGAAAGCGTAACCGATTTGTGCATAAAATCAAAGATAAACAGAAAGTATTCTGTTTAAATAATGTCCGAGTCCAGAACTTTTCTGTTTCCTTGAAACAATATTGCCGTCGTATACACCAATCGACGTAGTTGCAATTTGTTTCCCAGGATAAAACGGACCAACTCCGTAGCTTAGTGGCAGCAAACGGAGCTCCGACGAACTGAAGTTGGTTATAGAAACAAGATCAGAGAATTACGTTGAAGAAGAAGGACAGAAAAAAGTAAAATCTGTCTTTGTTTTGGGCAGTGTATATATAGGCAAGGAGGAGTGCCTGTTCGCATGCATCAGTAACCGTCAGAATAGGAAAGGTTGCGACCCTTTAACCGCTCTGTTATTAATATGCATATGCTGAGAATTCAAATGGTTGTATTCGTTCAGTGAACAGACATTCCTTTCGAATTCTGGACTGAACAGACACACCTTTTAAAATTCTGAGAAAAAATATTCTCATGTCAGTGCACTAGCCCAATCAGCAACGTCGGCCATATCCAATCAGGAGACCCCAAGAGCCCCAAGGCCCAAGGCCCTTATCTTTGACTTTTTAATATATTTAATATGGCCAAGTCCACATCCTTTTATCATCCCTCTCTTTTTTATTTTACATAAGCCTATTTGGCTTCTAATATATAAGGAGAGATTGTGCTAATATTTCTATGATGTGGGACTTTAAATGTTGCTACCCCTATCTCTTCTTCTTCCCACTTTTCTCTTTCGTTGCTCATTCATTTTCCAACAATCCCCCACATGAATGAGCAATCGATCTTAGTTTCACGAACCATTTATCGCATCGGTTAAAGTAGCACAAGGGCTTTGAACTTTCCTAGTGATTACCTACTTGAATCACAGGCGAATCAGTAGACATAGACTGTCCTTGAACTGTAAGCCTTTTGTGTAATTCCAAAGTAGATAACACACGATAAATGTTTCTTATAACCCTTCGTTCTCTGTGTGTGTTCGTTTTTGCCTTGAACACCTGCCTGGTCTCATAAGTGCTTAGAGAATTTGGCCTCGTAATTCTCTTTGAAGCGGCGCCTTCGCACTTACGTAGGTGATTCTGTAAAGGGTATTCTTTAATTCCTCAAGTACAGACATCATTAAAAGTACTAATACTTATCCTTATTCAACATATAATGCACTGACTTATCATAGGAATGGTTTGTGTATAACAGTGCCATCAAGTTTCTCTAAAACTTCGTTGTCCCTTTGAACCTAGATCTTGGGATCTCCAGTCAACTAGGTGGGGTTTCCATTTCAGAAAAACCTTTAGTCTATAGGCCTTAGCCCCATTCCCTTCGATAAGGTTTGAACTTTCTCTCTTGGCAAGCCTTTTGTAAGTGGATCCGCTAAGTTATCTTTAGATCGAATGTAATCTATTGTGATAACCCCATTAGAGAGAAGTTGTCTTATCGTTTTATGTCTACGACGAATATGCCTAGATTTACCATTGTATAGTGTACTATTAGCTCTTCCAATAGCTGATTGACTATCACAATGTATACATATTGGAGGCATAGGTTTGCTCCAATTAGGAATGTCTTCCAAGAAGCTTCGAATCCATTCTGCTTCTTCTGCAGTCTTATCTAGTGCAATAAACTCTGATTCCATCGTAGATCTAGCGATACAAGTCTGTTTGGATGATTTCCATGAAATTGCTCCATTTCCTAATGTGAACACGTATCCACTTGTAGACTTTGTATCATTTGATCCAGTGATCCAATTTGCATCACTGTATCCTTCCACTATTGAAGGATAGTTTGTATAGTATAGACCATAACTCTGTGTATACTTTAGATATCCTAGAACTCTGATTATCGCTTTCCAATGATGTTTACCAGGATTGCTGGTAAATCTACTTAGTTTGCTTACAGCATATGCGATATCAGGCCTAGTACAGTTCATAACATACATGATACTTCCTAGTATACGAGAGTATTCCAATTGGTAAATACCGTCACCAGTGTTCTTTACCCAATTTTGGTTCATATCTACTGGTGATTTTGCAATAGTTACATTATATTGCTTGAATTTCTCAAGTATTTTGGTGATGTAATGCGATTGGGATAATGCATATCCCTGTGGTGTTCTAAGAATTTTTACACCCAATATTACATCAGCCAGTCCTAGGTCTTTCATATCGAATCTAGAGGATAACATATCCTTTGTAGATGTTATTATGGCCTTGTTGTTGCCTAGGATCAATAGGTCATCAACATAAAGACAAACAATGACATATCCAATGTGTGTATGTTTTATGTACACACATTTATCTGATTCATTTATCGTGAATCCATTTGATAACATAGTATTGTCAAACTTCTCATGCCACTGTTTTGGAGCTTGCTTAAGGCCATAAAGTGATTTTACCAATTTGCAAACTTTATGCTCATTTTCTGAGCTTAGAAATCCTTCAGGTTGTTTCATATAGATTTCCTCCTCTAGTTCACCATTCAAGAATGCAGTTTTAACATCCATTTGATGTATTTCCAAGTCATGTACGGATGCAATTGCAATGAGCATTCTAATTGACGTTATCCTCGTTACAGGTGAATATGTATCGAAATAGTCGAGGTCTTCCTTTTGTCTAAATCCTTGGACTACCAGTCGAGCTTTGTACTTGTCTATCGAACCATCAGGTTTCAATTTCTTTTTAAATATCCATTTATTACCTAAGGCCTTACATCCTTGAGGTAAATCAACCAATTCCCATGTATGATTTGACATAATGGATTCAATTTCATTGTTAATTGCCTCCTTCCAATAAGGGGCATCGTTGGAAGACATAGCTTGTTTGTATGTCAATGGATCATCTTCTAACATAAATGTATAGAAGTCCGGTCCAAAGGTTTTTAAAGTCCTTGACCTTTTACTTTTTCTTGGTTCCTCCACTTGCTGCTCAACACTACTTTGTTGAGTGTTATTTTGTTCAGCGTCCTCAATAGAGTAAGGAACTTCAATTTCCCTTGGTCTCTTAGGTGCATGATTTTCAGTACCATGTTTCAAGGGAAATACATGTTCGAAAAATCTAGCATTTCTCGACTCAATGATGGTATTTTCATGAATATCATCAATTTCAGATTTGTGTACCAAAAATCGATATGCAGCACTGTTTTGTGCATATCCAATGAATACACAATCAATTGTTTTTGGTCCAATTTTGACCTTCTTTGGTTTTGGTACCTCTACTTTGGCAAGACACCCCCACACTTTTAGGTATTTGTAGGATGGTGGTCTGTTTTTCCAAAGTTCATGAGGAGATTTAGATATTTTCTTTCGGGGTATTTTATTTAAAATATGATTTGCCGAAAGAATAGCTTCTCCCCAATAGTTATCTGGCAAGCCAGAGCTAATTAGTAAGGCATTCATCATTTCTTTAAGAGTTCTATTTTTCCGTTCAGCTATACCGTTGGATTGAGGTGAATACGGGGCTGTAGTTTGATGTATAATTCCATGTTCAGCACAGAATTCCTCAAATGGAGACTCGTATTCTCCTCCTCTATCACTTCTTAAAGATTTTATTTTCTTGTTGAGTTGATTCTCAACTTCTGCCTTATACTGTTTAAACATTTCGAATGCTTCGTCCTTACTTCTAAGGAGATACACATGACAGTATCTGGTACAATCATCAATGAATGTAATAAAGTACCTTTTTCCACCTCTAGTTTGACACATTTTCAAATCGCATACATCAGTATGTATTAAGTCTAGAGGTTCTGTCACTCGTTCAACATGATGAAACGAGGTTCTTGTCAATTTTGCTTCTGCACAAACTTGACATTTATAGTTGGAATCTATATTGCATTTTGGTATAAATTCTAGATTAATCAATTTTCGCAATGTATCAAAGTTTACATGCCCTAATCTAGAATGTCATATGTTAGAAGATTCAACAATATAAGCAGAAGATTCACTTTCATTCATTTCAGTGCGTGGTACAATAGTGGTTACATTTGCTTTAAATAAACCATCACACACATAACCTCTTCCAACATACACCCCATTCTTGGAAAGAACAAATTTGTCAGCTTCAAAGATCAATTTGAAGCCATGCTTGCTCAGCAACGATCCTGAAATCAGGTTCTTGCGAATTTCTGGAACATGGAGAACATCATTTAAAGTCAGTTCCTTTCCAGAAGTCAGTTTCAGCACAACTTTTCCTTTGCCTTCGACCTTGGAAGTGGAAGAATTGCCCATAAAAAGTTGTTCAGCATCAGTTGCAGTTTTATAGGTTGTAAACATCCACTTGTTAGCACATATGTGTCGAGTGGCTCCAGTGTCTACAAACCATTCCTTTGAGTTGCCAATAAGGTTGCATTCTGATATTACTGCACATAAATCAATATCAGAAATGCCTTTCGAAACATCAGCCGTATTCGCTTCCAACTTCTTCTTTTTAGGCGCACGACATTCGGCTGCTTTGTGCCCCTTCTTTCCACAGTTGTGGCAAGAACCCCAGAAATTTCTTTGACTTCTTAGGAGCATTCTCCCTTTTTCTTTTGTTAGTTTTGTCTGACTCAACAACATTTGCTTTGGCAGCAATATTCTGAGAAATCTTTTTCTCAGAATTTCTGTTATCTTCCTCAATGCGAAGCCGAACTATGAGATCTTCCATTGTCATTTCCTTACGCTTGTGCTTAAGGTAATTTTTAAAGTCCTTCCAAGAAGGAGGCAATTTCTCAATAGTTGCAGCAACTTGAAAAGTCTCGCTAAGAGTCATCTTTTCATCTTCTAATTGACGGATGATAAGTTGCAGTTCTTGAGCTTGACTTATCACTGTCTTTGAGTCAACCATTTTGAAGTCTAGAAATTTTCCAGCAATGAATTTCTTCATGCCTGCATCTTCAGTTTTGTACTTCTTTTCCAGAGCCAACCAGAGTTGTTTGGACGTTGCAAAAGTACAATAGACATTGTAGAGGCTATCATCCAGACCATTCAGAATATAGTTTTTTCACATGAAATCTGAATTTGTCCAGATATTAAGTGCCTCTACTTTAGTAGCGTCAGGTTCGAGTTCGTCTACCACAGGAGCCTCTTCAGTCAGAAACTTTGCAAGGCTTAGTGTTGTTAAATAAAACAACATTTTCTGTTGCCAGCGCTTGAAATTGATTCCATTGAACTTCTCTGGCCTTTCGCCATGAGACAGAGCCATTGTCGGAAGCACAGGCGCTGGCTGAGCAGTTTTCACCATCTGAATCGGTGCAGAATCAGTGCTGCTGTTTTTCGTCATCTGCAACAAAATATTGTTTCAAGATTGTTAGAACTTTTGTAATTACACAATTGTATTACAAACAGACAGCAACAACAATCACTGTTAATCAATTATGTCACAATTGTCACGTCAAACTATGTTTACAATAATCATAGAAAGCGTAACCGATTTGTGCATAAAATCAAAGATAAACAGAAAGTATTCTGTTTAAATAATGTCCGAGTCCAGAACTTTTCTGTTTCCTTGAAACAATATTGCCGTCGTATACACCAATCGACGTAGTTGCAATTTGTTTCCCAGGATAAAACGGACCAACTCCGTAGCTTAGTGGCAGCAAACGGAGCTCCGACGAACTGAAGTTGGTTATAGAAACAAGATCAGAGAATTACGTTGAAGAAGAAGGACAGAAAAAAGTAAAATCTGTCTTTGTTTTGGGCAGTGTATATATAGGCAAGGAGGAGTGCCTGTTCGCATGCATCAGTAACCGTCAGAATAGGAAAGGTTGCGACCCTTTAACCGCTCTGTTATTAATATGCATATGCTGAGAATTCAAATGGTTGTATTCGTTCAGTGAACAGACATTCCTTTCGAATTCTGGACTGAACAGACACACCTTTTAAAATTCTGAGAAAAAATATTCTCATGTCAGTGCACTAGCCCAATCAGCAACGTCGGCCATATCCAATCAGGAGACCCCAAGAGCCCCAAGGCCCAAGGCCCTTATCTTTGACTTTTTAATATATTTAATATGGCCAAGTCCACATCCTTTTATCATCCCTCTCTTTTTTATTTTACATAAGCCTATTTGGCTTCTAATATATAAGGAGAGATTGTGCTAATATTTCTATGATGTGGGACTTTAAATGTTGCTACCCCTATCTCTTCTTCTTCCCACTTTTCTCTTTCGTTGCTCATTCATTTTCCAACAATATTTACTAGCATTATTCTCTAGAGTATATATGTGTATATACAGGAAATATATGCATGTATGGATTATTGAAGACTGTACAGTTTAGAGAATCAAGATTTCAAGAATCAAGAGTTCAAGATAGAAGACTCATGAGTAACAAGAATTCAAGAGTTCAATAAATGAAAAGTAATAGAGTCTAGGTTTCTTGCTAAAACTCTGAAATAGCATTGCATATATATTTTCAACTTCCTCACTATTTTAAATTTCTTATTTTCAAATTGATTTCAAAATTACTTCCTTATTCCAAAAATTGCATTCTTAAATTCATTTTAACTTCTAATTTCAAATATATTATAAATATAATTTAACTCCTAATTGAAATATTTTATACTTATTTATATTATTAATATTAAGTTTATACTAAGTTTTATACAATCATTTAAATATTTAAATTCATTTACTTATATTTATATCTTAAGTTTCTAAGTATTTCTTATATTTATATTTATAAATTTATATCATTATTATATAGTTTTTCTTATATATGTTTTAAAATCACTTTTATATGTTTTTAATATAAATTTTACTTCAAATACTCTATTCTAATATATAAGAGAATAGTTTTTTTTACTCAAGATTCACCAGAATTTATTTTAATAATATATGGCTTAGTTTGCCTTAATGTCCTTGGTCTGCATCCCCAACAATTGATATCAGAGCTTTGGTTTTCAAAGTTATCATAATATAATTTTTGAACAATTTTAAACGACATTTTTTTCTCTTAAATTACTAACACTATTTTCATATAGATATGTCACAAAATCATCATGATGTTATTATTTAAAATTACATTTACCTATTTTGAAAAGTAACTTAATTCTTAAGTTGTGTTGTTTTGTAGGGGAAGAGTTATGTCTGGTGACTATTGGTTAAAAGACACCAAGATGATCAATCATCGATTAAAAAACAAATGGATACGTAATTGATAATCTACAAAGAAATGGATACTAGATCAATTCAAAACTTTCATTTCTCATCTACAACTTAATTCAATTCATCTAATCCACAATGCCTTTAGTTTCGTGCGAATCCGTCAAGAAATGACCAAGTTATGATCAAACGAAGTTTTGGTGTAAAAAAGGAAAAAGAAACCAAAACTGTTGTCGGTATCTCTAGTAATTCATCCAAATATTTGAATTATTTCATCCCAATCTTTTCTAGATTGTAGTTCTCGTTCTCACGATCGTTTTGATTGGTGGATCATCGAATTCCAATCAAAACTGAGTGAGATAGGGCGGTTTGAAGTTGGCTATTCAAAATCGAAAAACAGATTATGGGATTCTCTGCTTTTCTCTGATAGATTCTGCCTACAACACCATAATACCATTCAAATTCATCACCAAACTATTACTAGATCATATTCTTTGCCTTTCTCTTCGATTTGCCACTGGTTTCATCCAATTCCGTTAAGAAACAAAGTAGATATGCCTTTCGGAAGATCGATTGTAAGTGGGAAATCAGGAAGAAGAAGATAAAGAGAAACTTTTGTGAAGAGATATGACTATTTGGCCTATTTATAGTAGTTGAAATGTCCATTCATTCAAAGTTCAAATTCAAGATTTTGGCTCCAAGTTGGTTAGATTACTAAATCATCAGTATCTTTCTCATACGACCTTCAAATTCAAATTAGCAAATGAATATACTGCGCTGATTAGAAAAATGAGCCCGTTGCGGTAGAGCAAATCTCGTTGTCTAATTTTGAAAGATATGAATGTTTGGTTCATGACAATGGAAGAATAACAAAATGGAGGATTGTAAAAAGTGGTATTCTTAACTATCATCTCATAATTATTATTGCATTTAGGAATAAACATATATGCATATAGTTAGATGTGATTTTTTTTTATCTCTTTTATAGTTTTAGATATTTTGATCCATATGTTGATACACCATAATATACATATCAATATACCAATCTTAATTCTTTTTATAAAAAAAAAAATTCTTTTTATTTAGATTTAAATTTCACTACTCTTTGCTTTGATTTTTAAAAATTAAAAGGACATCTTTCCAATATGAAAATGTCAGTTCAAACTCTAGTTATCAATTTGGTTATCTACTTATTTATTATGTTTCAAGACATATACGTTGAAAGTATATAAATCAATAAAATTATATATATATATATATATATATATAAGAACATAAATATGTTAATATGCTATGTAGAACTTGAAATAATTAAAAAAATTCAAACATTCGATATTGTTCTAAAATATAATTTATATACCTTTTATATGTAATTAAACATACATAATTAACTTGTATATATTTTTACATATAATTTCATAAAAAAATTGGGTTGCATTATCACAAATACTATTTTGTACTAATTTTGTACATTAGATATATAAAACTTGTATATTTAACTTAATATTTTTGTATATAAAACATATTTTTATGTCTTAAATATATAGTTTAAAATATAATAATTATAATTTTATAGTTTACTTTATATTACCAAATTTTATCGAAGTTAATTTTGTTATAATTATAGATTTCATATTATCATAATTTTTTTTTAAATTTTAAGTTTTGACATTTTAGATGTTTCTTTAGCAAATTAGTATATTTTCTAAAGTTTAAATTTAAAATTGATTTGTATGAAAAGAATGATGTATAACTCAAAATAATTTTTTTTTTATTAACATTAATTTTTTTATATTTATAAATATAATTATGAATATATGTTTATATCATAATGGATTAATTTGTATGATATAATTTTATAATATTTTTGAAAGATATTAGATATTTACTATATTTTTTTAAAATAAGCACCCTACTAAAATTATTTAAATCCATATTTCTTAAAAAATTATTTTGAATATTTCTTTTTGATTACTACTTATCATGAATATATTTTTAATTACCTTTAAACTCTTGTCTTTACTATCCTTCCAATATCATTCATTAGTAATATTGACGTAAGTCTAAAAATTAATGGATATTACCTTTTTTGGTTAAAACAAAAATTTGACATGTATATACATACACACACACATATACATATATATATATATATGCATAATTATAAAAATTACTTATTATTTATAATTATACCCTGAATATCTCTTACTGTAAAATACACATAATCATCAATTCATTCCACATATTATTATCATTATATATCTTATTTCATATCACACTTCATTATCATAAATTATAATGCACGAGATACTAAAATCATTTACATCACAAGTCGTACTTCATTTTATATATCATCGTATATTGCTTTGCATATGACATACATTTTATACTGCATTACAAACAACATAATGCACACATTGCATTAATATTATCTTTAATTCCACACATAACAAGTATATTTTATGGGGAGTTTTGTATTGTTGACTTACTTGTTTGATTTGATTGACTCGTTTGATTTGATTGACTTGTTTGACTTAATTGACTTGTTTGAATCGCTTGTTTGACTTGATTGACTTGTTTGACATGGTTGGATTTGATATGTGTGTTTATTGATAGGTTTGAAATATACTTACACATATGTAGGTATTGAATAATATAATTGTACTCATTTTTTCACATTTTATTACTTTACTTTCATATAGTGTTTCTAGTATTAGATTAAGGGGGAGTTTTATAGTTTTTAGAATTGGTTGAAGTTCTAAAAAATGTTTGAATTGACATATATTGTTTGATTTGGTTTAAATTATTGTTATGATTAGAATAATTTGAACAATGGTGTGGTTTGATTGACTGATTTATTTTACTCATGTGTCTCATTTAAATACTGTATTATTATAATACTATAGTCAAGGGGAAGTTTTTAGTTTAGAATAATTAGCCATAGTTTAAGGGAGAATATTGGAGTCAAGTCTTATATTCGTTTAGGGGGGAGTATTATAGGTTAGACATAGAAAAATAACTTTTATTAATGACAAAATTGGAGAATTATAAAATAGGATGTTAGAATAAGGAGGATTAGTAGTTTCAGACGGAGATAATGAAGTAAAGGGGAGTATCTGGATAATCAAAACATTAGGTATGAATATTTTATAAACTAAGGTTGTCATCGTCAAAAAGGGGGAGATTATTAGGGATTGAGATGTTGATTATGATGGATTTGATGACAATAACCATTTTAACTATTATTGTTATAAAATATATACCAACATTATTCTCTAGAAATATATATATGTGTATATAGAGGAAATATATGCATGTTTTGATTATTAAAGACTATACAGTTTAGAGAATCAAGATTTCAAGATTTAAAGAATCAAGAGACCAAGATAGAAGACTCATGAGTAACAAGATCTCAAGAATTTAAAAGTTTAAGAAATAAGAAGTAATAGAGTTTAAATTTCTTGTTAAAACTCTAAAATAACACTAAACTTATTTTCATCTTTCTCACTATTTTAAATTTCTTATTTTCAAATTGATTTCAAAATTATTTCCTTATTCCCAAATCTGTATTCTTAAATTTATTTTAACTTCTAATTTCAAATATATTTAAATATAGTTTAACTCCTAATTGAAATATTTTATACTTCCTTATTTATATGATTGATATTAAGTTTATACTAAGTTTTATTCAATCATTTAAATATTTAAATTCCTTTACCAATATTTATATCTTAAGTTTCAAAGTATTTCTTGTATTTATATTTATAATTTTTATCATTCTTATATAGTTTTCCTTATATATGTTTTAAATCACTTTATATGTTTTTAATATAATTTTTTACTTCAACTACTCTATTCTAATATATAATAAAATAGTTTGTTTTTACTTAAGATTCAACAAAAATTGTTTTAATAAGATATGCCTTAATTTGAAAAATCATTTTTCTCAAAATTTTTAAAGGTATGTCAACATAGGGTAACCCTACATGTCGACATGGTGACCGTTTGTTTTCAAATTCAAAATTTGAAAAGTATTGTCTTTTAATTTCAAAACTATTTTGAAAGAATTGGATTGTTGGAAGATTATAAGTAGGCTTCTAGAAACAAATTTTAAAATAACTTTCATTATCTTCTTCGTCCTTTATCCTCTCTCCTTTAAAGTTCTTAATTTCTTAATTTCTATACTTATACTCTGCCAAAATTCAAAGAGAATCACATCAAACATCCTCTATTTTGATTCTGTATCACACTCTTTCAAAGATTGAAGTGCTACTCAAAAATTATAGTTTTTTTTTATAATCAAAGATCAAGTTTTATCGAATCTATCTACCAAATTGATAATGAAAATGTGTGGTTATAGCCGTTCAAATCAACTAGGTGTGGTTGTAGCCTATAAATCAATTAGGTGATCTTATTGTTTGGTTAAATCAAGCTAGCGCTCTGTTCTCGGAAGTAGGAGGTGGACCTCATGGCCACTGAAATCGATGATTGTAATTGAAGATTATTATTGAAAAGAAATCTGCATCAACCCAAAGTTGTGTGGGACTGTATGTAGGGTAACTCTGAATTAGTATAAAAATCCGGTGTGTTCTTTTCATTTACTGTTATTTATTTATTATTATCTGCACTGTGTTTGATTCTGTGATCATTATTATATCTGTGATTTGTATTACATTCTGTATAACACAAAAAGATTTCAAGAATTTTACAATATCCACAAAATACTATTCACCTCCTCTAGTGTTTAGTTTTCCTTAAGATCCTTAATCCACAGTCCCCAATACTAACAAATATAATTTTTTTTTACATCAACTTTTATTCATTAACATCACAAAAAAAAAGTTATTGTAACGTTGAAATAAAAACTCAGACTAATTACACATGATTTGAATACAAACATATAACTAAATATTCATGAAATCATTTTCTCTCTAACATGTATAGTTTCTAAAAGCATAATTCACGCGTAAAGCACATATCAAGATCAGTAATGCTCGTAATTTAAAAAAAAAACTAAGAAGAATAAATACAAAAATTAATCTGAAGAACACCAAGTTTAATTTTTAGACCGAAGGACAAACTTCTAAGAAAAATCAGACTGAAAGAAAATGTTAAATACAACTAACAAAATATTCATTTTTTACGTTGTATAGAAATACTAGATATAACTAGCATTCAGCTTTACACTACATAAAATGCTAGCTATATTTAGCATCGTATATCAATCTAACTTAAAAAAATAAAATTATCTTTTAACTTAAAAATTAAACATAATGTCCTTTGGTGTTTTTTTTGAGTTTGTATTTACATATTTTCCACACAATAATTTCGGACATTGTTACCGACATTTCAGTTTTGGTTAAGAGACGTCACGTCCAAAAAAGGAAAATTCGATATATTCTCACCGTTTTTTATTTTAATCGTTTTTGATGGTTCTGCCGATTTTCAGAACTCTAACACATGGAACAAGTTTGGCAAGGCCTTGCCATAATTTACCAACAATGCGTGAATGGTCACGGCCGTAATACTCAGTAATGTATAAAACAAATGATTGCAAGAATCAGCAAAATTACGCCAGACCATCGGTTCTCGAATGTTGACTGGCTGTCCATCATCCTCTTTTAGGGTTTACTAATAGAAAACTCAGAAATCATAAGAGGTGAAAAAAAATCTGAAGGTAGAAGAGAAAGTTGAATCAACTTTGAACCGCTCGCTGTACAGCCGAAAAAAAAAAAAAAAAAAAAAAGAAACTAAAAACGCGACAGGAAAAAGGGCAAGCTTCAGCGGAACAAAAGAAACGCGACTGGAAGAAAGTAGAAGCGGAGCGGGACAAAACAAAATCTCATCAGACATCAATTTCAGCGGAAATAGGGCCAATTCCGGTAAATCGCAATCCCTAATTACCGATTGTTTAAAATTGTTGTTATGAAACTGGTTGAAATTGGTTATTGTGATATACCGATTGTTTATAATAATTAGTAATTAGGGATCCCTGATTTGAGTTATACAATCCCTAATTGATATACCGATTGTTTACCCTAATTAGTAATTAGGGATCCCTGATTTGAGGTATACAATCCTAATTGATATACTGATTGTTTACAGTAATTAGTAATTAGGGATCCCTGATTTGAGGTGTACAATCCCTAATTGATATACCGATTGTTGATTTCTTCCAATTACTTTAACTTATTTATGAAACTGGTTTGAATTTGGTTACATATGTTAGAAAGAAAAAAAAAATCCCTAATTGATACAATCCCTAATTTGATTTGATTTGAGGTATACAATTTCGATTGTTCACAGAATTTGGTTTGATTTGAGGTATACAATCCCTAATTTGATTTCTTATTTCACTTAATAAAAGAAAGAAAAAAACTTTTTTTTTTTTTTTTAACGAGTGTGGAGGAGAATTTGAATTTGGTTACATATGTTAGAATTTCTAAACGTTGAATGTTTTAACAAATTATCATTTTTTATCTATAAGTTTGATAAACACAATTGTTGTTAAAAACAATTTTTTTTTCTTCTTACTGGTGTCCTTTTTCTCTCTGCGCAACCTGCTCTTCTTTATCTCGTTCGTGCCTTCTACGATGGGACCTGTAATTTGCTTGTCATGGGCAAGGAAGGATCTTCATGAGCTGTGGGAAGGAGTAAAGCCATTGGCAAACTTCGCTCCGTCGCTTGAATTTTTAGTTAAAAAAACATTTAGGGTCCATAGAAGTATTTATTTTATCTACCGCTGTCTTGTAATTCTACAACTATAATGTAAATGGGTCATTACATTTTAAAATTTGAAAAAATAATCTACAATATAAAAAAATAATGAACCAGAACTAATGTATGTTTTATAATTTAGTTTGCAACATTTATCCTTTAAAAAAGCCAATGACGTTAAAAGAGACTCACCATATTTTAACAGTTTTGAGTATAATTGGTGAAGGCTCCATCCACATATTGATCTTTTCCTGTTAGTTCACCTGGGTAACTTTTTGTCATATTTTTGAATTAACAGATATGGTTTGGATCATATGTTTTGCAGGCAAATTAATAGATGAAGTGCTCTGTTTTTGCTTGTAAGTTAGTTTAATGTAATGACTTACTAATAGTACAATGGACGCAAACAATTATTGACAATAGCTGAAAAGTTCAAAGTCTTTTATGTTTCTTCATATTAAGATTTATTATATATGGTTTTTCGTATTATAATCATGCATAGTTGTCATAGCGAGCGCTATAGCGCAAAATAGCGCATAGCGCACAGGTTGCGCTATTTTGGTTCTTATAGCGCAGGGGTCCCGTGTAGCGCAAAAATAGCGCGCTATTTTATCATAGCGCAGCCATGAATAGCGCGCTATTTTGCTTTTTCTTTTTTGAACATGCATTTTCGTTTTTTTTTCCTTTTTGGAGATTTTAAACATACAGTTTTTTCCTGTTTTTTTTTTTTTTTTTTTTTTTTTTTTTTTTTTTAAGATCTTCTTTTCTGTAAGCAAAAAAAAAAAAAAACATTATAGCGCGCGCTATAGCGCATAGCGCAGGCCTTGCGCTATTTTGCGCTATTCGCTATTGACAACACTGTAATCATGTTATTTTTATTTGTCTTGTTTGCACTATTAGTCCGTAATAGCAATATTGAATTTTCAAATATTAACATATGTTACAAATATGTTATTTAGTTTCATTATGCAAAATTTTATATTGAGGGCATCATTTTGCTAATTCGTGCCGGGCATCATTAGTGCCAGGACCGGCTCTGGCTATGCTGAACTAAATCTCTTTAGATGTTTCAAGTCGATGTTTAAATTGAAATGTCATCATATAATTCTAGCTTTTCCTCCTTCTGAAAGGCATTCAATCAACCCAAAGGTTTAAAAATGTCCCGTAGAAAGTGTAGGGAAATTGTTTACCGCTGGTTGGTTTCTGTTCCTGCAAAGTACTTCCATTTTAGAGTGATGTATACGGGTGGTGTTAGCTCGTCGATGGGCATATTTTCAGTATGTGTGTGTGTGTGTGTATAGGGGAAGTCTATATGAACACAAAATTAGACACAAAGAATCTCATTCACTAGATTTTCTCCTGAATTCCACGTTCCACATACAGACAAACAAATCTTCTGGTTCACAATTCGTGTCTCTAAATTTGTGTCCCAATAGCCGCTCACATATATATATATATATATATATATATATATATATAGAGAGAGAGAGAGAGAGAGAGAGACATACATACACGCACACACACACACACTGCAAGAGGTACTATAAATTCTAATAGTCTAGTCACCCCTATTATATTCCTACTGATATCCACTGTTGCACAACCTCGACATAGCATCAAACAAATTTCCGCCCAGTCAAATTCTAATATATTTTGTGTCTTGGTCGATTTGTTATGAGAAAGAAGAAGAAGAATTCGTGATCTTTTAAGATATCACATAATCTGAACATTGCCTCTCTTTCTTTAATGTTATTATATCATGTCCCGATTGCTACACTAAGGTATTTATGCTATTTTGTTTCCTCATACAAATGACATAACCATATTCCTTACTGTTGCAAAAAAAAAAAAAAAAAAAATCTTCGATACATGGACATAACATATGCACGCGTTTTACAATGCATTGTTACGTACACAACGTAATATCAATTAACAATTGATATGTTATAAATTAATCATGTTTTCCTTTTCTAATTGTAAGCGAACATAAAAGAAGAAGACAAATTTCTTATAAATTAAATAAAAAACTGAACCAGATTGATTATAATTGAGATATACCAAATAATTTTACTTCAAAATGTTGCATGGAAATGGTACAATTTTCTCCCAGATTTTTTAATGTTTTCTAATGCATTTCCAGTGCACCAGGTGTTCAATGTCTGTACTTTGTTCTGTACCTCGACGTCTCACAAAATTCTCGCTTCATGCGCCTAAGTTGGTAGGTTACCTTTCCAATTCTGTCTTCTCCCAATTTTATTTTTTGATGTAAATTACATTATCTATAACAGTGAGTTCTTAACTTACGCATACTTTAATGTGAGGTATGAAATCCCACATCATTGGTGTGTTGTTTATTTTTTGTTTTTTTGTGTATGCTCTGCATGAGGTTGATAAGTTTGATGGTTTGTTCACTTCATTTAGCAGCTGAGTCTAACTTTAATTAATTTTGAATTGCTAATAGTAAAAGCAGAATATTACTTGGATATGGTATTCCACCTGACTAGTCAAAGTGGTTACTTTTCATGTCTCATTAGAGTAAACAGATGCTCTATCTTCACTTTTTTCCACTACTCCTATGACAACAATACTAAATTACTAATTAAAAGAGTAAATTACAAAACTAAGCATAAAACTTATTTCAGAAATAGGGCCTGTCTGAAACTTGCTACAAAATTCGACTTCTTTGTTGATTTTATACGTGTGTATTTTCAAATATACGTACATGCAAAAATTTATTTTGTATGTGTGCATTTATAAAAAATAAAAAACGAACCTATTTGTCTAACAAGTTTTAGATGAAATGCCTATTATTCAAATGATTTTTTTGTGGAGGTCCACAGAAGTGCGCTTGTATAAAAACGGAGAACAAACCTATTCAACAGTGCCTATTATTGCTATGAGTTTTTTGTGGAGCCTATAAAAGTGTGCATGCATAAAAACGAAAAACAAACCTATTTTTGTATTAAGTTTAGATGATGGCTATTATTGAAATAAGTATTCTATGGAGACATATATTTAAAACGATTCCCAACTTAAATCATCAACATCATATTTTTGAAACAAAAAAACAGAGCTGTAAGATCAAGCGAAATTGGGAAGAGGCAGCATTAGTCATTTTCTTTCTTTGGATGTATGTGATGTTTCAGTTGTTTTCCCATGTGTATAGCATATGGTATATTATTTAGAGCATTAAACTTCTGGAACTATAAAGTAAGTAAATCATCAAGTGACATTGGAAGTGGGAGCACTATTCATTTCCTTTCTTTACATGCATTTGATGTGCAAGTTCTCCTACGCTTAAATGAATTTCTTATTTAGAGTGTTGTTAAAATCATTTGGCAGTGAATGAATAGTTTTCTCTAAAGCTGTTAACGGATAGTTCTGAATACGGATAGTGCTATATCTGTATCTGCATCCGAAATCATTTTCGGATGTCGGATATCCGTATCCGCGGATACGGACATATATCGGATAATTATCCTATCCGTCAATTATCGATAAATCAAGAAATATAAATGAAATTTTTTCGTTTAACATTAATGTTTTTCAATTTCATTGATCACAAAAGTGCTAAAAATAAATAGATATGATGAAATTAAATAGATATGAGCAGCTAATATGCATTTAGTGCATATAATTATAAACATTCGACCTATTAAAGCAATAAATAAATCTCATTCATTGTACTAAAATACATATAATTTTGAGCATAATGTTAAAAAAAATCAAATCGATAATTTTTGGATGCGGATATCTGCACATCCGTATCTGCATCCGTTTTTTCGGATATCGGCTATTTATCCGCTTCTCGGATACGGATGCGGACGGATTTCATATTTTTCGGATATCCATTGACAGTCTTAGTTTTCTCTATTATTTGCTATGTTTTTTAACTAGAGCATTCTCACAAAGTCTTTTGTACCTAACGTGTTACTAGAGCTGGTCCCATGGTTTTGAACGTCCAGGTCAAATTTTGATTTGGTGTCCTATTTAACTTCTATTATGAGATAAATTTGTAGTTCTTACAAGTGAGTAAAGATAATAATTTTATGTTTATGAAAACAGTCATTCACAATAAAGGTTAGCATTAAGCTCGAAGAGTAATAAATATGCATAGTTGTCAAGGCGAAAAAGCCCCAAAAATCCCTAGGCCCACGCCTAGCACTTTTTTGCACCTAGGGCTTTTTTGGGCGTCTTGAATGACATTTTTTTAACAGTTTTAAGCTAAAAAACTGCATTTAGAAAATGCAATAACACACAATTTTTTATTTTAAAAAGGGCATATAAAAGTATTATTAGAAGAAGAAAAATACCATATGATTAACATAAATCAAACTAAGAATGTTCAAAGTCATTCAACTCAAGTTTACAAGCAATAAAATACTTGAAATATAAAAATTAAAAACAATATTATGTAAAGTCTTAAATAAAGTTTTAACCAACCATGAACTAGGTTTTTGTGGACGATTCGATGAAAGAAATTTATGGTTTTTCTTTTCAATAGGTTGACTTAAGAAAAACAACATTTTTTCTTGTAGAATAACCAAACTAGCATAATTTTCTTAGCGTGTTGGATCATAGTAATTAAGGTGCTAAGACGCAAAAAGGCGCACGGCTTGAGCCTTGGGCTTTTTTGAGCCTCTTTTAAAAAAAGGCGCACTGCATATATTTAAAAAAATAAAATCCTGCAGCATATATATATTTTTAAAACATAAAAAACTGCTGCAAAAAAAAAAAAAAAAAAAAACCGCTGCACATACATACATACATACATATATATATATATATATATTTATATATATATTTAACTGCTGCATATATTTTAAAAATAAAAAAAATGCTGCAAAACCAAAAAAACCTGCTGCATATATTTAAAAAAAAACTCTGCTGCATATTAAAAAAAAAACTGCTGTAAAACAAAAACCAATAACTGCAGAAAAATGATCAATCAAACAAAATGGTTGAAACCCTAAGTCGAATTGGATGTCGACCTTGCTCAAATTCAATGTCGAGTGCGAATTTGCAAACCCTAAAGCGAAACCCTAAAGCAGCGACACTTTTTTTTTCCTTTTTTCGATGTCGAGTTCGTTGTCGACCTAGTTGAAAACCCTAAATCAATTTGAGGCGCGCCTTTCTGCGCCCCGGAGCCTCAGAAAAAGGCTCCAAAGGCGTGCCTTTCGTGCGCCTCCGTTAGAGGAGGCGCCTCAGCCACCAAGAAGGCGCAGGACCTGCGCCTGCACCTTAACTACTATGTGTTGGATTTTGGGCTGCTATCGAGCCAAATGCTGGAATTTTCAATTTCTACTCAAATGTTGCAAAAAGCGCGTTTTTTTGGCTCTTCACAAGGCGAGCGCCTTGGCGCCTCGTGCATCATAGGCACCTTGAAATGTAAAAAAGCCCGAGGCCTAGGGCTTTTTGGAGCCTACGCGAGGGTTTTGATAACATTGTAAATATGCAAATACCATGTGGTTCATATTTCGACAACATTTTAGATTAGAATACACATAAAATTGTTATGTAACAACACATATACCAGTACCATGCCATTATCAAATACTTGGTAGCCAATAATGAGATTTTTCCCTATAACCGGATTATCTATACCGTATTATCAAGGTATGGACGTTGTAAGACCAATGTTAATGGTAATTTCAACGGAAAGAAAATATCAACATTAGTGGTAACAGTGAATTTACCAATGGTTTAATTCCACTATGTTAATATATATAAATTAATCCAAATAATGGACACTGTTGAAGTTTGTCTGACATTAGTTAGATATTTGTGGTCTAATTTATGAAAATGGTTCTCTTTTTAGTTTTGATTTTTGAAATGAGCCAAACTATTCTTACATGTAGTAGTAAATAACTCGTGATCAGTCAAAAAATTCTTAATGTCAACTAATCAATTTAATGTGTTGATATATATGCATTAGTGGGTATGGTACCAATGATAAATAACTTAGTTTTTATCATTATCAAAAAAATAATACTTTACGCTTTTGATGTTTTTATCTATTAGTAAAATTATCATTACCGACCTTTGGTATACCAGTTTGTTGGTTTACCAATTGATCGTTTTACCAGTCGTAATGGTATCCATTTTTAGTTTAGCCATAAAACCTGTACAGTAATAATTTTTCTATATCGGTGACATTAACCATTACCATAGCAGTCCTAACACTTCATATATACATTCACCAACTTTGTACTCTATTATATTTAAGCTAAAATACTAAAAGTCTTCCCGTTTCCATGCAACATTTCTTTCGTTGTTTTTAATTTTCTGTTTTTATATTTTGTGGATGTGAAATTAGTTTAGATAACAAGGGGTAGTGGATTTATGTTAATACATGATCTGAAATTTAATTAAAGTGTGTTTTAGTTTCTTGTTTTAACTAAATTTAGTTACTTCAAAATCAGATTCACAGTACACAGTTGCATGATGGTGCGTGAACATATATAACATTATAATAGTATTGAACAGGCAGAAAAGGACTTTGAAACGAAAGCCAAATGCAAAAACTGGACAATTGTTTAAAAGCTTTTTTGCATTTTGTGTTATTACCATATTTTAATACCTGCAAATAAATAAAATAGGATTAATTGTCAAGAATAATCCGAACTTTAACGTGTCTTACCGTAATAATCCAAAGTTCGGATTATTTCTGAATAATCCGAAGTTTGGGGGTGTCTTCCCGTATTAATCCCATTTCTTGGTGTCTTCCCATATTAATCTGAAATTTGGGGGTATCTTCCCAAATTGATCCCAAAATAACACGTCAAAAAGTTATCGGGATCATTATGGGAAGACACCCCCAAACTTCGGATTATTCAGAAATAATCTAAATTTGGGATTATTATGGGAAGACACGTTAAACTTCAGATTATTCTTGACAATTAATCCAATAAAATAATGCATATTTTGTGGTATTACTCCACTATTATTCCTGGATTCCTGATATTTTAAAAATTATTGTATACCAGTCCTTGCCAATTATTTACAGATAGTCAAATGCTAACGTTGACAACTTTGCGTTTAAGGTGAAATCAAACGCTGGTACTGCATAAAAAAGATTTATGATTATAGGTTAACTGGTAAATTTATTACCAGTGATAGGTTGCTAACTCTGCTGACATCTTGAATGCTGTTAAATTATATTTGATATGCAGCATGGCACGTTTGTGTACTCGTATTCAGCTAGAATGCTTGTTCAACATTTCTTCAAAATTGCTTTAATTGTAGATTTTGAGTTGTATTTTTCTTTCATTTGGAAATTATAGAACTTTGCCAGTATCTTATTGTATTTAACTATACACAGAAATAACAACATATGGTTGTATTCCCTTTGTTCGATCAACAACCTGTGTAGGGTAAGAAATATGAATTGATGCCTAAGATGCTAGTTGATAATTTGTGAATTTGCAATTGGGTTTGTTATAAATGCTTCACATGCATGTTGCATACCTATGCGTTTAACTAGTTAGGATATTATATACGTGAACGAATAATAATGGATCAAGATGATGGTTCTAAGATCCGGCAAACATGTTGGAAATTTAATTGTTATATCCTATTTTTTTAAGAAAATAATTGCTGAATTTTTCGCAATTTTTTTTGTGAATGATTGCAAAAAAATTCGCAAATTTTCGTTAAATAATTGCGGAAATTTCCGTAATTTTTGGATATAATTGCATAAATATCTGCAATTATTCACTTAATAACTGTATAAATTTATACAAATATTAGTTAGCTTAATTTTATGGTTCTAATTTATATCTTTTTTGGTATGGATGTTTTGGTTAATTTGAAATATAATAAAGACTTTAGTTAAACTGTCCTTTTAGAAAATCACTTTCTGCATGTTTTTTTTTCCAATAATTTTTCCTCTTTTGCATTTTTTTTCAAATTTAAAATTGACTATCATGACATGCAATCACGAGTTATAAAAAATGACAGTATGAACGCATGCGTTATAGAAAATGATAATATGAGTGCATGCTAAGGGTAGTGTAATCACACAATTACCTCCTTGATTTACACACATTTTTATGGAAATACGTATATAAGCGAAAGCAGAGTTTATATGCCAATATTGACCACAAATTATATCATGTTTCACTAACTTTATCTATTATAGGTAAAGGTGGAATTTTCTGATGGATGTGCATACAACCTATCAGCTGAATATCTTAGAATTTACAGTCCTGCTGCAGATAGTAAGATTAGGTCCATTGGAGGTGAAAAGGTAATTGCTTGGGTTACCAAACTACAGTTTAGATGATTACTTATGTAGATTTTTTGTTAGTTACATGACATACCATCTGGATGCAACCTGACATATTTAGTATATCCATAGTTAAACTTGTATATAGATGCATACTTATTAAAGTGGAAGTTTTGATGATATAAACTGTAAAATGTGATTGATTTTGTACTGAAAGCCGTATAATCAAAATTTTGATGCATACGTTCGTTGATTTACCAAAAAATGTTATGAATAGAAATATATCGTACTGAAATTTAAATTATGGGATTGAAAACGGTTACTCAATCATCAATTGTTTAATGGAAAAGTTGTAAAACTAACATTTTGAACGTTTATTCTTCCTCTGGTTACTTATCCGCTTTTCAATTACACTTGGTGTTCATATTATTTCCTCTGATTTTTAACTTTTTATTTAATCAGTTGGCCCGCTTTTTCAACTATAATGGTTGATCATTTTCAAAGCATATTACAAAGATAAGTCTGTTTTTGCCCATGGTCATTGATTCAGCAATTTACTTCTGCCTCCTTTTGAAAATGCACTGGAAGAATCTTTTGTTAAAAATAAAAAAAATAAATGAAATGGTGATTTTTCAAACTGCACGAAGAGAAGTTGCTTTGATTTTTTTTTTCCCCTCCTTTTGGCTCAATTTAAAAATGCATCATGGGAATTTCTTTTAAAAATATTAACTGAGAGCACTTTTGAAATTCCATTAGGGGAGAATGCTAAATCCGCATTAGCGTGCAAAAGCAAATCTGTATCTGTAGTATGTTGCGTTCAAATTTGTTGGAAGCTTTGAAAATGAGCTAAATTGTTTGAAAAAACATATTTTCTCATGTGTTTAAGTTCATCTTCGACTGTTGCATCTCAAATTATTCTGTTAGTTATAACTTGAACTTTAATGGAACCGTTGATATTGTTTGACTCCTGATATTTCATTTAGCACCTTGTAAAACTATCTTTAATATATAAACACATACGTATTTTTGTATGTGTGTGTGTGTGTGATGGTACGTATGCATACTGATTGATTGTGCTACCCGATAAAGCAGGTAATATTCGGAAGAAGGCATGTAGGTATCATGTCAGCAGAACCTGTAGGCAACTATGGTGTGAAGATAAAATTCGATGACTTGCATAAAACTGGGATTTACACTTGGGATTACTTTTACCATTTGGGGTCGAACAAATTTTCACTGATGCGAAACTATATTAAAACCTTGAGGAAACACGGTCTTAGCCGTGACCCGCAAATACGAAAACCTAATACGAATAGGGAACAAAGCATTTGAAGCTGATACTTTTTATGGTGTTAAAATCATGTCTAAGTGTCCATCTCAAGCTCGTGGGGATGCTTTGAGATGTTTTAGTATATTTTAACTTTAGGTGATATATTGATGGTTGTATCTCTTTGTAGCTTTATTTGGTAGCGCAACTACTTCCAAATTCTGTGTAGAAAGAAACGAAAGAAAAAATATTAGTGGAAATTATTAGCACATCCCACTTTAAAAATTTATTTATCTTACATCTCTTCCGAAAAGTGAATATTAGATTTAGGTTCTTAAACTTAAGTATACAAAAGCTTATTTTTGAAAAAAAGGTTGTAAATTATGTTCCCAGAATTTGTTACTCAAAGAAGTGCATGAATGTCTGTAGCTTTTCTACGGGTTTTTTTTTTCCATTCAGTGGATAAACGTAGGAATTTCCACAATTTATTCAGAAAATTAAGGGAATTTTAGCAACTTTTTTTTGTGAATAACGGCAATATTTTCTGTAATTTTTTGTTGAATAATTGTTGAAATTTTCTCAAATTTTGAATATAATTGCATAAATATTTACAAGCATTCACTTAATAATTGCATAAATTTATACAATTATTATTTAATTTAATTCTAGAGATCTAATTTATATATCTTTTTTACCAATGATGTTTTGGTTATTTTTATACTTAATCAGGACTTAGTCAAACTGTCTCTTTTGAAAATCAATTTCTACGTATTTTTTTTCAGTAAGTCTTTCTCTTTTGCATTGTATATCAAGACATGCAATCATGTGTTATATAAAATGATCATGTGAGCGCCTGCATTATAGAAAATGATAATATGAGCGCATGCCATGGGCAGTGTATCACGCGAATATCTCCTTGAATTACACTCATTTTTATGGAAATATGCATATTAGGGAAAAGAGCATTTTCTTTTAAAGAACAAATTCAACAAATTCTTTGATCAAAACTATGGAAAGTTTGGTTTTTAGGTAAAAATGTCCATAGTTTAGTGCAAATGTGGAATTCAGGGGTCCACTACCATTTTTCATTTTGTACTAAAATGTGGAATTCAGAGAACTCACTGTCATTTTCAGATGGATGTGCGTGCAACCTATCAGCAGAACATCTTAGAATTTATAACCCTACTGCAGATAGTAAGGTTATGTCCGTTGGAGGCAAAAAATTAGTTGCTTGGGTTACCAAACTACGGACTAGATAGTTACCAAACTACAAACTAGATAGTTACTTTTGTAGATTTTTTGTTAGCTACATGAGATACTTTCTGGATGCAACATGGCATATTTAGTATATCCATGGCTAAACTTGTATGTAGATGCATGCTTATTAAACTCGAAGTTTTGATGATATGAACTATAAAATGAGTTTGTTTTTTGTACTACAAGATATATATCCAAAATTTTGATGTGTACATTCGTTGATTTAACGAAAAATGTTATGAACAAAGATACATCGTATTGAATTTTATATTACAGGAATGAAAACAGTTATTCAGTCATCAATTGTTTAGTGGAAAAGATGCAAAAATAACATTTTGAACGTTTCTTCTTCCTCTGGTTACTTATATGCTCTTCAATTAAAATTGGTTTCACAATATTTCCTTTGGTTTCTATTTCTTTATTTAATCAGTTGGCCCGATTTTCCAAATGTAACAATTGTTGATCATTTTCAAAACATATTACAAAGATAAGTCTGTTTTCGCCCACAGGCATTGATTCAACAATTTACTTATGCCTCCATTTGAAAATACTCCAGCAGAATCTTTCGTTAAAAAGAAATTAATTAAAATGGTGATGTTTCGATCTGCCTTTTGGCTCAACTTGAAAATGCATCATGAGAATTTCTTTAAAAAAGATTAGTTGAGGGCAATTTTGAAATTCCACTATGGGTGAATGTTATATCGATATTAGCCTTCAAAAACAAATCTGTATTTGTCTTATGTTCTATCCAAATTTGTTGCTGTTATGATTTTTGTACGCAGCGGAAGCTTGACAAAATGCCAAGAAATATAGGATCTTTATCACCCAATCACTTGAAGATGAATTTAATTAAAAAAAAAAAGCACGAATAATATCGGAAATATGAGCACACGATATTCCATCCAACCACCCTCTTTATTGATTCACTAAAAAAAATTGTTTGCAGTCGATCTCAACTATCGTTACAAACAATTACAACTTGAATCAAACCTTATTGAGAAATAGATAGAGAATATCTAATGGCTAACAAATTTGAAGGAGAACACTCAATTTGGAATAGCTAGAATGATCACTCTTGGTGGCTCTCACCCACTCGGTGACTCTCACCCACACCTTTTGAAGATGTTAGCTGGCCCTTTTTATAGAGAGAATTGCTTCATGCCCAAGAAAACTTGGCATCCAAGTTATCTTCATATATGTTATAAAACTATTTGGATAAGCACCAAATATCCTTGCAATAAATGTCCACAAATATAGCAATCAATATCTCTCCATAAAATCTAGCACCAAACCTCTTCATCAAATCTAGCACCAAATTTCTTCATCAAATCTAGCAGCAAATCTCTCCACAAAGTATGTAAGATTATTTGTTGCCTAAAATTGTGATTTGCATATCACCAATTTCAACAGTTGCATGTTTTGAAAATGGGCTAAATTGTTTGAAAATCATATTTCCTTATGTGTTTTATGCTCATCTTCGACTATTGTATCCTAAATCATTCTGCTAGTTATAACTCAAACTAGGATGAAACTGTTGATATTGTTTGACTCCTGATATTTCACTTTACACTTTGTAAAACTATCTTTAATACATAAATGCATACTTGTTTGTTTTTGTGTATGTGTGTGTGTGTTTATATATATATATATATATATATATATATATATATATATATATATATATATATAGAGAGAGAGAGAGAGAGAGAGAGAAAGAGAGAGAGAGAGAGAGACAGATTGTTTTTGCTACTTGATAAAGCATGTAATATTTGGAAGAAGGCATGTAGGTATCATGTTAGCAGAACCTATAGAAAACTATGGTATGAAGATAAAATTAGATGACTTGCTTAAAACCGTGATTTACACTTGGGATCACTTTTATCGTTTGGGATCGAAGTAAGTTTCTTTGATGCGAAACTATATTAAAACCTTAAGGAAACATGATCTTAGCCGTGACCCGCAAATACGAAAACCAAATACGAATAGTGAACAAAGCATTTGAAGTTGATACTTTTTTTGGTGCTAAAATCATGTCCTGGTGTCCATCTTAAGCTTGTGGGAATGCTTTGAGATGTTTTTGTATATTTCAACTTTGGGTGATATATTAAAGGTTGTATCTCTTTGTAACTTTATTTTGTAGGGCAGGTATTTCAATTCCAGCATAGAAAGAACATTTTATATGATGGAAATGGAAAGAGAATACTAGTAGAAGTTATTAGCACATCTATCTTTTTAAAACTTATTTGTCTTATGTCTCTTCCTTTTTGAAAAGTGAATAGACTTAGGTTCTTAAAATCAAATTTAATTACAAGAACTCTTTCCAAAAATAAAAGATTGTAAATTAGGTCTTTAGAATTTAATAATGCCGTAAAATTATGCAATTACTGAGTGAACAATTGCAGACATTTAGAAAACTATATAAAAAGTGCATAAATGTCTGCAATTTTTCCGTGAAAAAGTGCGGAAATTTCCACAAATTTTTCGAAAAACTATGGAAATTCCAGAAAAAAATTGGTTAATAACTGCAAAATTTTCCACAAATTTTCGTTGAATAATTGCGAAAAATTCCTCACCATAAATATCTGCAACAATAGGGAATTCCACTTTAACTCGCAACAGCTCTTTTAATGGCAGCAAGCTCCTGAGGTCTTGAAAGATTTTTTCTCTCTGCTTTTATTATTCCTTATTCTGTTTCTCTGATCGCTTGTGGTCTATCGGCTCTCTATTGTGAGCTTTTTCTTCTTTGGCGCTTCCCTAATTCCATTCTAGGGTTTATTCATGAGCCAAATCGTAGGTGTATTCGTATTATCAGGCTTGTTTCTTGAATATTAAATACTCTCTGAAGTGTTCTTGTCTTGGATCCCGTCCTTTTTAAACTCCTATTGGTTACGTTATTTCGTTGTTTGGCTCTTAGCTCATATTTTGACTTTTTTTGACCTAACATGATTGATGATGAAAATTGATTTTATATATAACCCATGTTAAGTGTTAACGTAAGCATAATGTGTTAATAAGTAAGGAAATGAATTTATCAACTTCATTAAGTGGAATAATAGAGAGTTGAAATATTATATGAATTTAAAGTTGTATTTAGAAATTATATTATAATTTATAGTAAATAAAAATAGTCTATTTAATTCATATGAACTGATTTTGAGAAAGGAAAGACATGATTTATGATATAAAATATTAATATTGATTTTACTTTTTAGACTTGATGTGACGACTTGCACTACCACCTACTTCAAACCGACCAAAAATCGAAACCCATGTCGACTCAAGATAAGCAAAAGTACGTTTCGTTAGGGTTTATCAAAGCAAACACAGTGGAGTACAAATCTCACAGCGAAACAAATAAAATATAATAAGAATATATTATTGCAGCGGAAACATTTTTGAAAACAAATCTGATTTTACATACCCTTACTCCATGAAGACTTAACATAACATACCGATAATAGAGTACGTCCGGCCTTCATATGAAACTCCAGCTCTCTCTGGAACTCCAAGTCTTCAAGCTTAAACCCGATCTCGAAAACTAAAAAAGAAACTAACAGATTGCCCATATGGAAATTGTGGGCACCCGCAGTTTGTAAGGGAAAAACTAACTACGAGTCAGTCATGAGACTGGTGTGAGAAAACTTTATTAACTAATCTTATACTTAGCCTTATTTTGAATAAGGTATCTTGGGACCACGCCGCATGTCGCAGAACGAGTTTCCTCCCAAGGATACGTGCACAACTATAGCAACCATAAACCAGATTTTGAAAACATGACTTTAGAAAAATGAACGATTATAAGCCCCAGGTCCCATCACACAATGCAAGCGCACACCAGAGGATAAGGGTTTGCCGTATAATCGCAAAACATGCTTGATATAGTTTAAAAACCAAACCATTTGATATTATTATAATGTCTAAGGTATGGAAACAAACCACATAAGTAGATGCCTGGGCTCCATACCATGGCGTTACCTTTTGCTAGATGGAACGTTAAGTCCCTACCCCTACGGTCTATAATCCTGTTTCGGCTCATTCCGGGTTATGAGGTCCGCGAGGTCATATCATACTCAAAGCTATGCATTTAATCCATGCTTTGATCTTCAACCACAAAGCCCTACTTTTCAACAAAAGCCTTGATTCTTTCCACTTATCATGCCACACTACCATTCTTTAAAACACAAATTGTTATTCACCAACATACAACCTTTGAGCTCGTACGTCTCAAAGAAGGGTGTTAAGCAAGATAATAAATTCTTTGCCACTAAACAGAAGTATGTTTAGTAAATGTCAGTCTGTATTTTATAAAATACCGTGTCAGACACGAAATCCATCAACAAGGCCATTCCGGGAATAGGAACGAAACCGAAAGCACTTGATTCCTCGTCCCTGCCTGGTAGTGCAAGTAGGAATGGCAATAGGGCAGGCTGGGGCGTGTGTCTCGTGCCCCAGACCCGACCTGGACTTTTTAAACCTTACCTCAGACACGCCCCGTAGACCCGGTGCGGGTCTGGAATTTTGCGCTGTACCTGAAACTCGTACGGGTTAGGATAGACCCGACCCGCCCCGTGACCCAGTGATATTGTGTTCTAATGTACGCAAATTTATATACTTATGTTTTTTTACTACTAAATGATAAATTTGTACATATTATAATGTGTTCAAAATGATAAGAGAATATAATAAAATGAGTTGTAAGATAAAAGTTCAAAATGTATGCATTTGTTATTTTATGATTATCATTGATGCAGCCTAATACTATGAAAATTTTGTAGTTTGTTAACTGAAACAATATAATATTCAAGTTATAACCATGTATACCTAAGAAGATTAACAAATAATAGTTATAGTTATAAAGTGTTTTAATGTTGTTTCAGTCATGCGGGTCGGGTTGGGGCGGGTTAGCCATGCCCCAGACCCGACCCTAGACCCGTATCTTCAAAAGCGGGTCGCGGGTCTACCCAACCCGAAGACCCTATGGGGCGGGTCTAAATGGATCAAAATAGGGGCGGGTCAAGCGAGTTTGGACCCTAGACCTTCCCGATTGCCATCCCTAAGTGCAAGTCCTTGCAATTCGATACGCTTCAAGTACGGTCAGATAATGCCGTCACTTTAACCTCTTAAGGAGTGACCCCGAGGCATCGACAAGCTATCCATCAGATGTGAAGAATATCGGTCTTCAACCATCATCATCGTCATCTTGATATTAGCATCACGTCGTATAATTATTTGGAATGGGTAAAAAAACCGGCCTTTCCAAATAGTTAGCGCACCTTTTATAACCAATAGGCATACATGATCTCATGAACCTCATTCCAATCCAGAATATACCTTTATTCAAATATTCATTAAATTGGGAATTATTCCCACAAATCTTATCAAAGATTTAATTCATTTAAACCACGTGTTTAAATCTTTCTTTGGAAACCATTGCAAAAGATTTACAATATCCTTTCACAATCTAAACCAAATTAAGGTTTATAATCTAGTCGAAATTAACGAGCCTTACCGAAGTAATCATTCATTTTATTATCCCAAATTCCAACCTATTCATCCCATGGAGCAAAACTAGCAGTACTGCACATCTAACCCCCATTGTGTTACTGGTAAATTCTATTACCATTGGACATTTTAAATCTAATTAAAGATTTAACTATCGCATGAAGCAAAACTGGTTGTACCCCATTCTCGAATATTTCTTGAATACGGTAAATTTAATTACCCTATTCTCATTTCAATCTAATTAAAGATTCATTAAAAATCCATTTAGTTTTAATCTAAAAAATCACTACTCAATGATTATTCAATCTTAGGAAATTAATTCTCTTTAACTGGGTTAAAGAACCAATGTCACTTAAAACACAGTTCACGATAAACCTAAAATCATCTTCCATTTAAAATGGAATCTTCACGGAAATCATATTTGCATACAATTGATATTAATCTTCATATCGAACCAACACTATAAGCAGAATATTGGCTAGCGCCTTTCAAATTCCTTAAATAGTTTAAGTCTTCATCTGTGGAGACTTATCTCACCTGTTAACCAGTACGGTTTTCGTTTAATTCCAGTTTAATTTAATTGATTGGAAATCTCCAGGTTTTACTTGTCTTTAATTCGGATTCATTATACAAAGATGAATATCTTCCTTACATTTAACATTTAATAAACTGTTAAATGAACATCCAGGCTTTCCTTTCGATCCATTCTGATCCTCGCCTAGATAAATAAACGTTGGCTAGATAAGTTCAGCGCACTGGTTGCAACATTCCTTACCTTGTTAAACACCCTGTTTATCTTTCCGTATCTCACAACCAGGACAGACTTACTCGTGGTTTCCGCATGTTCAATCAAAATAGGTGTTTATTATTTAAAACATTATTCACTCGTCCAAAATACTTTCATTTTTCCTGATTATTTTATTATTAAAATAATCATTTAAAATCCAATTTCTGGAATGAGACTCATTCAACTCCTGTATACCCGAGAATCTGGGTATATACAACATCCAATAAACATAAACAAGATGTCATGTGTCTAACGAGTTGTAACTAAACTCGTTAGTTATTTAAGATCATATGTCAGTGTCATAACTGGGTTCCATTTTACTACTTAACAACCAAACAATATTCATAACTATTGATCAACCAAATCAACCATTCAAACCAATTCAACCTCATGAATTTATTTAGAAACCATTAGCAACCATATACCACCAATATAACTACAAATTCACCCGAAATTTTCAAAGACACATTTAATCAAACACCATATGTGCATCTCTTAAACTAACTAAATAAAACCCTTTATAAAGCGAGTTTTCTCACCTACGTAAGAGACTACCCAAGATTGAATCTTTAACAGATTATTTTTCTTTACCACATCAAATCACTTACTAATAACCCAAACATATTACCAAAATTAAATTAAGGCATGTATATTTATGATATTCCATAAATGTGCAACTTTGTGAACCAAGCATAAAAGTTTTCACTCCAACCTCCAAAAAACCTGCCATTTTTCTTTCATGAACCTATTTAGGAATTTTTATCAATCATAGACCATCAAATCATCCATGAATTCACCACCAAAACTCTAAGAAACATTTCAACAAACACCTTACATGTAATCATTAAATCAAGCAACAAAACCTTTCAAAAGTTTAGTTTTACTCACCCCGTGAAGTCCAAGCTTTTTCCTAAGGGTCCCTTGCTCCTAATCTTGCCCTCCTTTCTCTTTTTCTTTCTTTTATAAATAATTTTCGGCCATGGCCATGAACTTGAGGGAGAGGGAGGAAGATTAAAGAAGGTGGAAGTGAGGTTAAAGCAGAGAGGGAAGGTCCTTTTATAGCTTAGAAAGTCACATGGATTGGTGACTTGTCGCAAGTCTAAGGGAAGATAAATGAATGGCTTATATTCATCCTTACCCAAAAGTGTGCTTTCTCATGTGCTTTCTCGTCGATTTTTCGATCTCATTTCGGAGTATCAAACGATAACGGTTTTCAGAAATTCTTCAACCATATTTTTCGGTTTCTAACGTACTTCAATCCTATATATTCAAATCCAAAATCGGAGTTTGTTTGAATTTTCAAATAATTTAATTTAATTTTGTTTTCTTAATAACTTTCTATATTCAATACAGGATTTTCCCAGACTTCATACATAGCTAATATTCTATGTTCTAAATTTCTATGGATAGGCCTCAGGTTCCAATTTGGCAATTAGCACTATCAAAATCCAATTACCATCAACATTTTGTTCAAATTTTGACCTTTTCTTTTTTTTCTTTTTGCCATACGAATGCCGTTTTACGCGAAACTTCCCTGAGTACTAAAATTCACTATCCCGGATCCAACGGAGGTGATCTCACGATCTAGTGGTATCCTGTTCTGAAGATATCCTCAAAATCTTCCGTTTTTAGTTCAAATTTTGAATCTTTTGTGAATTTAACATATCTAACAGATGCCATTTTTGACGTAACTTGGTTGGTTACCTAATTTCATCATTCCAGATTTAATGAAACTGATTCCATCGAAATTCGAGTTCTTTAGCTACTACTTCCTTTGTAAACGTACTATTTTTAATCCAAAATTCATTCTTTTTGGACAATTTCAATTTTGTTCCTACCCAAATCCAAATTAATTATGATCTTTATGAAATTTGGAAATTTTAAATTGGTTCCAAATTTCTGGGTCGTTACATTCTCCCCCACTTAAAATGATTTCGTCCTCGAAATCGAAGTCGGAACTAATGGTCGTATACTTAACCAATACCTTGATTATTAACCCTAAAGCTTGTTGGTTAACTCCACTATTTAACTTTATCTTTTTATTCATTGGGCATAGGACTGCATAATGTTCCTTCTTATAACATTTATAACAGCAAACAGCCACAAATTTTCCTCTATTCTTTCCTAGAGTAACTATGAATATACTTGCTTAGGTCCAACCTATTTCCTTCTTTTATCCGCTGATAAATCCTTCTTGCTGGTTTTCGACTCATCATCTTAGGTTTAATCCAAATAGACCACGGTTATCTATACCCTACAACACTTAGTATTTTACCAAAAAGTTTTATAATATTTTCAGCAAATGCCTCGACTGTCCAAAATCCTCGAAAATTTAAATTTAATTTAGTTAAATTAATTAGCACATCCAACTATTAATTCGTTGATTAAATTTTCCAAAACATAACTTTCATCAAAACATATATATCCTTTTTACGAAAATATACTTTTGGACGAAATTATTTCATAAAAACTAGGTTAGACTACTCTGTTCAAGTGTTTAGAAACACCTATCGATACAGTGAGCTCTTACTGTACCGACCAATGTTCATAACCCACTCAACAAATTAATCCAACAAAAAACCATTTGTATATCAAATTACAAATACCTCTCATATATACATATTCACACACAACTCATTCTAGGGTATTACTAACCCTATCTCTAACGAGTTACTTGTCCTAGGATACTACGGATCCTATCTCTGACAAGTCTGTATCCCATAGAGCCATGGTTTATCTAACCAAAGCTCTAATACCAACTGTGATGGTCTGGTCTTCTTCAACCATCGGATATCGACTAATACTCCGCCGTGGCATTACAATGGTACCCTAGCACCTTGTTTTACGGCCAGCGTCTCGACTGTCGTGGCCTCCTGCCTAACCAACCCCTCTTGGGATGTGTAGAGGTAAGAGTCTCCCGCTCGCCACCAAACTAAGAGCGAGAACCCCCTATCACGTTGCCTCATGCCAAACAAAGACCTGCGTTTCCACCTACTTCAAACCGACCAAAAACCGAAACCCACGTCGATTCAAGGTAAGTAAAAGTAGGTTTCATTAGGGTTTATTAGAGCAAACACAACGGAATATAAAGCTCACAGCAGAACAGATAAAATATAATAAGAATATACTATTATAGCGGAAACAATTTTGAATACAAATCTGATTTTACATACCCTTACTCCATGAAGACTTAACATAATATACCGATAATAGAGTACGTCCGACCTTCATATGAAACTTCGGCTCTCTCTTGAACTCCAAGTCTTCAAGCTTGAACCCGATCTCGAAAACTGAAAAACAAACTAATAGACTACCCGTATGGAAATTGTAGGCACCCGCAGTTTGCAAGGGAAAAACTAACTACGAGTCAATCATGGGACTGGTGTGAGAAAACTTTATTAACTAATCTTATACTTAGCCTTATTTTGAATAAGGTAACTTGGGACCAAGCCGTATGTCGTGGAATGGGTTTCCTCCCAAGGATAAGTGCACAACCATAGCAACCAGAACCAAATTATAGCAACCATAAACCTGATTTTGAAAACATGACTTTAGAAAAATGAACGATTATAAGCCCCTGGTCCCATCACACAATACAAGCGCACACCAGAGGATAGGGGTTTGCTTTATAATCACAGAACATGCTTGATATAATTTAAAAACCAAACCATATGATATTATAATAATGTCTATGGTGTGGAAAAATCATTTTGAAATATAAATTTATAAATCTTAGCTCGCATAGTGCCCCATCCCACTATGTTGGCTACATAGGTATACAACTTAAAAATCGTAATGGGTTTCGTATTGAAAGTTGGATTTCCATCAATGAGCCTGGGCAAAGGATCTTCCCAATCCGATTCAGAACCCCCAGCTAGATTCCAGGATCCTGTTTGGCTCCTTTAGAGTGGCAAGGTCGGTCCATCCTACTTCGTGGATTAAAGTAACAACCTGAACATAACATCCCTCAGTCTGTGTGTAGACTGTCATCTAAGTATATTGACCTAGTCCTAGGCGCCTTATCCGACAAACCACATAAGTAAATGCCTGGGCTCCATACCATGGCGTTACCTTTTGCTAGATGGAACGTTAAGTCCCTACCCCTGCGGTCTATAATCCTATTTCGGCTCATTTCGGGTTGTGAGGTCCGCGAGTCACGTCGTACACAAAGCTATGCATTCGAGCCATGCTTTGATCTTCAACCAAAATGCCCTGCTTTTCAACAAAAGCCTTGATCCTTTCCACTTATCATGCCACACTATCATTCTTTAAAACACAAAATGCTATTCACCAACATACAACCTTTGAGCTCGTATGTCTCAAAGAAGGGTGTTAAGCAAGAGAATAATTCTCTGCCATCAAACAGAAGTATCTTTAGTAAATGCCAGTCTATATTTTATAAAATACCATATCAAACACAAAATCCATCAACAAGTCTATTCCGAGAATAGGAACGAAACCGAAAGAACTTGATTCCACGTCCCCGCCTGGGAGTGCAAGTCCTTGCAATCCGATATGCTTCAAGTACGATCAGGTAATGCCGTCACTTTCCCTTGAGGAGCGACCCCGAGGCATCGACAAGCTATCCATCCGATGTGAAGAATACTGGTCTTCAACCATCATCATCATCATCATCATCTTTATATCAGCATCACATCGTATAATTATTCAGAATGGGTAAAAACCCGGCCTTTCCAAATAATTAAAGCATCGTTTATAATCAATAGGTATACAGGATCTCATGAACCTCATTCCAATCTAGAATATTCCTTTATTCAAACATTCATTAAATTGGGAATTATTCCCACAAATCTTATCAAAGATTTAATTCATTTAAACCACTTGTTTAAATCGTTCTTTGGAAACCATTGCAAAAGATTTTACAATATCCTTTCACAATCTAAACCAAATTAAGGTTTATTATCTAGGCGGGATTAACGAGCCTTACTGAAGTAATCATTCATTTTATTATCCCAAATCCCAACCTATTCATCTCATAGAGAAAAACTAGTAGTACTCCACATATAACCCCCACCGTGTCACTGGTAAATTCAATTACCATTTAACATTTTAAATCTAATTAAAGATTTAACTATCGTATGGTGTAAAACTGGTTGTACCCCATTCCTAAATATTTCATGAATATGGTAAATTTAATTACCCTATTCTCATTTCAATCTAACTAAAGATTCATTAAAACTCCATTTAGTTTTAATCTCAAAAATCGTTACTCAATGATTAGTTGATCGTAGGAAATTAATTCTGTCTTTAACAAGGTTAAAGAACCAATGTCACTTAAACACAGTTCACGATAAACCCAAAACCATCTTCCATTTAAAATGGAATATTCGCGGAAATCATAACTGTATACAGTTGATATTAATCTTCGTATCCAACCAACACTATAAGAGGAATATTGGCTAACGCCTTTCAAATTCCTCAAATAGTCTAAGTCTTCATCTATGGAGACTTATCTACACCGTTAACCAACACGGTTTCCATTTAATTCCAATTTAATTTAATTAATTGGAAAACTTCAGGTTTCACTTATCTTTGATTCGGATTCATTATATAAAGATGAATATCTTCCTTACGTTTAATGTTTAATAAACTGCTAAATGAACATCCGGGCTTTCCTTTCGATCCATTCCGATCCTCGCCTAGATAAATAAACGTTGGCCAGGTATGTTCAGCGCACTGGTTGCAACATTCCTTACCTTGTTAAACACCCCGTTTATCATTCCGGATCTCACAACCAGGACAAATTTACTCGTGGTTTCCGCATGTTCAACCAAAGTAGGTGTTTATTATTTAAAACGTTATTCATTCATCCAAAATACTTTCATTTTTCCTGATTATTTTATTATTAAAATAATCATTTAAAATCCAATTTCTGGAATGAGACTCATTCAACTCCTGTATAACCCAAGAATCTGGGTATATACAACATCCAATAAACATAAACAAGATGTCATGTGTCTAATGAGTTGTAACTAAACTCTTTAGTTATTTAAGATCATATGTTAGTGTTATAATTGGGTTCCATTTATTACATAACAGCCAAACGGTATTCATAACTATTGTTCAACCAAATCAACCATTCAAACCAAATCAACCTCATGAATTTATTTAGAAAGCATTAGCAACCATATACCACCAATATAATTACAAACTCACCCCAAATTTTCAAAGATACATTTAATCAAACAACATATATGCATCTCTTGAACTAACTAAATAAAACCCTTTATAAAGCGAGTTTTTCTCACCTACTTAGGTGACTACCCAAATTTTACCTAAAGATTGAATCTTTAATGGTTTATTTTTCTTTACCACATCAAATCACTTGCTAATAACCCAAACATGTTACCAGACTTAAATCAAGGCATGTATATTTTTGATATTCCATAAAGGTGCAACTTCGTGAACCGAACATAAAGGTTTTCAATCCAACCTCCAAACAAATTGCCATTTTTCTTTCATGAACCAATTTAGGAATTTTTATCGATCATATACCATCAAATCATCCATGAATTCACCACCAAAACTCTAAGAAATATTTCAACAAACACCTTACATGCAATCATTAAATCAAGCAACAAAACCCTTTAAAAGTTTAATTTTTCTCACCCCATGAAATCCAAGCTTTTGCCTAAGGGTCCCTTGCTCCTAATCTTGCCCTCCTTTCTCTTTTTATTCCTTTTTTCTTTCTTTTATAAATGATTTTCGGCCATGGCCATGAGCTTAAGGGAGAGGGAGGAAGATTAACGAAGGTAGAGGTGAGATTAAAGTGGAGAGGGAAGGTCCTTTTATAGCTTAGAAAGTAACATGGATTGGTGACTTGTCGCAAATCTAAGGGAAGAGAAATGAATGGCTTATATTCATCCTTATCCATTTTCATTCTTATCCAAAAGTGTGCTTTCTCATCGACTTTCCGATCTCATTTCGGAGTATCAAATGATAACGGTTTTCAGAAATTCTTCAATCATATTGTCCGGTTTCTAACGTACTTCAATCCTATGCGTTCAAATCCAAAATCGGAGTTTGTTTGGATTTTTAAATAATTTATTTTAATTTTTTTTCTTAATAACTTTCTATGTTCGATACGGGATTTTCCCAGACTTCATACATACCTAATATTCAATGTTCTAAATCTTTCTGGATAGGTCTCAGGTTCCAGTTTTGCCGTTAGCACAATCAAACTCCAATTACCGTCAAATTTTAGTTCAAATTTTGCCCTTTTATTTTTTTTCTTTTCCCCATACGGATGCCGTTTTATGCGAAACTTCCCAGAGTACTAAAATTCACTATTCCGAATCCAACGGAGGCGGTCTCACGATCCAGCGGTATTCCATTCTCAAGATATCCTAAAAAATCGTCCGTTTTTTGTTCAAAATTTGAATCTTTTGTGAATTTAACATATCCAACAGTTGCCCTTTTTGATGTAACTTGGTTGGTTACCTAATTTCATCATTCCGGATTTAATGAAACTGATTCCATCGAAATCCGAGTTCATTAGCTACTACTTCCTTTGTAAACGTACTATTTTAATCTAAAATTCATTCTTTTTGGACTATTTCAATTTTGTTCCTGTCCAATTCCAAATTAATTCTGATCTTTTTGAAATTTGGAAATTTTAAATTGGTTCCAAATTTCCGGGTCGTTACATTCTCCCCCACTTAAAATGATTTCGTCCTCGAAATCGAAGTCGGAGCTAATGGTCGTATACTTAACCAATACCTTGATTATTAACCCTAAAGCTTGTCGGTTAACTCCACTATTTAACTTTATCTGTTTATTCGTTGGGCATAGGACTGCATAATGTTCCTCCTTATAACATTTATAATAGCAAACACCCACAAATTTTCCTTTATTCTTTCCTGGAGTAACTATGAATATACTTGGTTAGGTCCAACCTATTTCCTTCTTATATCCGCTGATAAATCCTTCTCGCTTGTTTTCGACTCATCATCTTAGGTTTAATCCAAATAGACCACAGTTATCTATACCCTACAACACCTAATATTTTTACCAAAAAGTTTTATAATCTTTTCAGCAAATGCCTCTACTGTCCAAAATCCTCGAGAATTTAAATTTCTTAATTAGTTAAATTAATTATCACATCCAAAAATTAATTAGTTGATTAAATTTACCAAAACATAACTTTCATCAAAACATATATCCTTTTTATGAAAATATAATTTGGGACGAAATTATTTCATAAAAACTAGGTCAGACTGCTCTGTTCAAGTGTTTAGAAAAACCTATCGATACAGTGAGCTCTTACTGTACCGACCAATGTTCATAACCCACTCAACAAATTAAGCCAACAAAAAAACAATTTTATATCAAATTACAAATAAGCCTCTTATATATACATACTCACACACAACTCATTCTAGGGTATTACTAAACCTATCTCTAACGAGTTACTTGTCCTAGGATACTACTAATCCTATCTCTGACAAGTCTGTATCCCATAGAGCCATATCTAACCAAAGCTCTGATACCAACAATGACAGTCTGGTCTTTTTAAACCATCGGACGACGGCTAATACTCCGCCGTGGCATTACAATGGTACCCTAGTACCTTGTTTTATGGCCAGCCTCTCTACTGTTGCGGCCTCCTGCCTAATCAACCCCTCTTGGGACATGTAGAGGTAAGAGTCTCCCGCTCGCCACCAAACCAAGAGCAAGAACCCCCTATCACGCTGCATCGTGCCAAACAAGGACCCGCATTTCCACTTGCTTCAAAACGACAAAAAACCGAAACCCACGTCGATTCAAGGTACGAAAAAGTACATTTCATTAGGGTTTATCAGAGCAAACACAGCGGAACAGATAAAATTTAATAAGAATATATTATTGCAGCGGAAACATTTTTGAATACAAATCTGATTTTACATACCCTTACTCCATGAAGACTTAACATAATATATCGATAATAGAGTATGTCCGGCCTTCATATGAAACTCCGGCTCTCTCTGGAACTCCAAGTCTTCAAGCTTGAACCCGATCTCGAAAACTAAAAAACAAACTAACAGACTGCCCGTATGGAAATTGTGGGCACCCGCAGTTTGCAAGGGAAAAACTAACTACGAGTCAGTCATGGAACTGGTGTGAGAAAACTTTATTAACTATTCTTATACTTAGCCTTGTTTTGGATAAGGTATCTCCGGACCAAGCCGCATGTCGCGGATCGGGTTTCCTCCCAAGGATATGTGCATAACCATAGCAACCAGATCCAAATTATAGCAACCATAAACCAGATTTTGAAAACATGACTTTGAAAAAATGAACGATTATAAGCCCTAGGTCCCATCACACAATGCAAGCACACACCAGAGGATATGGGTTTGCCTTATAATCGCAAAACATGCTTGATATAGTTTAAAAACCAAACCATTTGATATTATAATAATGTCTAGGGTATGGAAAAATCCTTTTGAAATATGAATTTATAAATCTTAGCTTGCATAGTGTCGCATCCCAGTATGTTGGCTACATAGGTATACAACTTTAAAATCATAAAGAGTTTCGTATTGAAAGTTGGATTTCCATCAATGAGCCTGGGCTAAGGATCTTCCCAGTCCGATTCAGAACCCCTAGCTAGATTCCAAGATCCCGTTTGGCTCCTTTAGAGTGGCAGTGTCGGTCCACCCTACTTCGTGAATTAAATTAACAGCCTGAACATAACGTCCCTCAGTCTGTGTGGAAACTGTCATCTAGGTATATTGACCTAGTCCGAGGTGCCTCATCCAACAAATCACATAAGTAAATGCCTGGGCTCCAAACCATGGTGTTACCTTTTGCTAGATGGAACGTTAAGTCCCTACCCCCTGCGGTCTATAATCCTGTTTTGGCTCATTCCGGGTTGTGAGGTCCGCGAGGTCATATCATACACAAAGCTATGCATTTAAGTCATGTTTTGATCTTCAACCAAAAATCCATGCTTTTCAACAAAAACCTTGATCCTTTCCACTTATCATGCCACACTATCATTCTTTAAAACACAAACTGCTATTCACCAACATACAACCTTTGAGCTCGTACGTCTCAAAGAAGGGTGTTAAGCAAGAGAATAAATTCTCCGCCACCAAACAGAAGTATGTTTAGTAAATGTCAGTCTGTATTTTATAAAAAACCGTGTCAGACACGAAATCCTTCAATAAGTCCATTTCGGGAATAGGAACGGAACTGAAAGCACTTGATTCCACGTCCCCGCCTGGGAGTGCAAGTCCTTGCAATTCGATACGCTTCAAGTATGGTCATATAATGTCGCCACTTTAACCTCTTAAGGAGCGACCCCGAGGCATCAACAAGCTATCCACCCGATGTGAAGAATAATGGTCTTCAACCATCATCGTCATCTTTATATCAGCATCACGTCGTATAATTATTCAGAATAGGTAAAAACCCGGCCTTTCCAAACAATTAGCACACCTTTTATAATCAATAGGTATACAAGATCTCATGAGCCTCATTCCAGTCCATAATATTCCTTTATTAAAATATTCATTAAATTGGAAATTATTCACACAAATCTTATCAAAGATTTAATTCATTTAAACCTCTTGTTTAAATCTTTCTTGGGAAACCATTGCAGAAGTTTTTACAATATCCTTTCACAATCTAAACCAAATTGAGGTTTATTATCTAGTCGGGATAAACGAGCCTTACCGAAGCAATCATTCATTTTATTATCCCAAATCCCAACCTATTCATCTCATGGAGCAAAACTAGTAGTACTCCACCCATTTTGTTACTGGTAAATTCAATTACCATTTAACGTTTTAAATCTAATTAAAGATTTAACTATCGCATGGAGTAAAACTGGTTGTACCCCATTCTCGAATATTTCTTGAACATGGTAAATTTAATTAACCTATTCTCATTTCAATCTAATTAAAGATTCATTAAAACTCCATTTAGTTTTAATCTTAAAAATCATTGCTCAATAATTATTCAATCTTAGGGAAATTAATTCTGTCGTTAACCAGGTTAAAGAACCAATGTCACTTAAAACACAGTTCACGATAAACCCAAAATCATCTTTCATTTAAAATGGAATCTTTACAGAAATCATATATGCATACAGTTGATATTAATATTCGTATCCAACCAACACTATAAGAGGAATATTGGCTAGCGCCTTTTAAATTCCTCAAAAAGTCTAAGTCTTCATTTATGGAGACTACTCTCAACCGTTAACCAATATGGTTTCCATTTAATTCCAATTTAATTTAATTAATTGGAAAACTCCAGGTTTCACTTATCTTTAATTTGGATTCATTATTCAAAAATGAATATCTTCCTTATATTTAACGTTTAATAAACTTTTAAATGAACATCCGGGCTTTCCTTTCGATCCATTCCGATCCTCGTCCTGATAAATAAACGTTGGCCAGGTAAGTTCAGCGAACTGGTTGCAGCATTCCTTACCTTGTTAAATACCCCGTTTATCTTTCCAGATCTCACAACCAGGAAAGACTTGCTCGTGGTTTCCGCATATTTAACTAAAATAGGTGTTTATTATTTAAAACATTATTCATTCGTCCAAAATACTTTCCTTTTTCCTAATTATTTTATTATTAAAATAATCATTTAAAATCCAATTTCTGGAATGACTCATTCAACTCCTGTATAACCCGAGAATCTGGGTATATACAACATCCAAGAAACATAAACAAGATGTCATGTGTCTAACGAGTTGTAACTAAACTCGTTAGTTATTTAAGATCAGATGTCAGTGTCATAATTGTGTTCCATTTTATTACTTAACAACCAAACAGTATTCATAACAATTGATCAACCAAATCAACCTCATGAATTTATTTAGAAACCATTAGCAACCATATACCACCAATATAATTACAAATTCACCCCAAATTTTCAAAGACACATTTAATCAAACACCATATGTGCATCTCTTAAACTAACTAAATAAAAACCTTTACAAAGCGAGTTTTTCTCACCTACGTAAGAGACTACCCAAATTTTACCTAAACATCGAATCTTTAACAGTTTATTTTTCTTTACCACATCAAATCACTTACTAATAACCCAAACATATTACCAAAATTAAATAAAGGCATGTATATTATGATATTCCATAAAGGTGCAACTTTGTGAACCTAACATAAAGGTTTTCACTCCAACCTCCAAAAAAATTGCCATTTTTCTTTCATGAACCTATTTAGGAATTTTCAGCAATCATATCCAATCAAATCATCCATGAATTCACCACCAAAACTCTAAGAAACATTTCAACAAACACCTTACATGCAATCATTAAATCAAGCAACAAAACCCTTTAAAAGTTTAGTTTTTCTCGCCCCTAAAGTCCAAGCTTTTGCCTAAGGGTCCCTTGCTCATAATCTTGCCCTCCTTTCTCTTTTTCTTCCTTTTTCTTTTTTTCTTTCCTTTATAAATGATTTTCGGCCATGGCCGTGAGCTTTAGTGAGAGGGAGGAAGATTAAAGAAGGTCGAAGTGAGATTAAAGTGGAGAGGGAAGGTCCTTTTATAGCTTAGAAAGTCACATGGATTGGTGACTTGTCGCAAATTAAGGGAAGAGAAATGAATGGCTTATATTCATCCTTATCCATTTTCATCCTTATCCAAAAGTGTGCTTTCTCATTGAATTTCTGATCTCATTTCGGAGTATCAAACGATAACGGTTTTCAGAAATTCTTTAATCATATTGTCTGTTTCTAACGTACTTCAATCCTATGCGTTCAAATCCAAAATCGGAGTTTGTTTGGATTTTCAAATAATTTATTTTAATTTTGTTTTCTTAATAACTTTCTATATTTGATACGGGATTTTCTCAGACTTCATACATAGCTAATATTCTACGTTCTAAAATTTTCTAGTTAGATCTCAGGTTCCAGTTTTACCATTAGCACTATCAAATTCCAATTACCGTCAAAATTTAGTTCAAATTTTGGCCTTTTATTTTTTTCTTTTTCCCGTATGGATGTCGTTTTACGCGAAACTTCCTTGAGTACTAAAATTCACTATTCTGGATCCAACGGAGGCAGTCTCACGATCCAGTGATATTCAGTTATCAAGATATCCTCAAAATCGTCCATTTTTAGTTCAAATTTTGAATCTTTTGTGAATTTAACATATCTACCGGATGTTTTTTTTGACATAACTTGGTTAATTACCTAATTTCATCATTCCGAATTTAATGAAACTGATTCCATCGAAATCCGAGTTCGTTAGTTACTACTTCCTTCGTAAACGTACTATTTTTAATCCAAAATTCATTCTTTTTTGACAATTTCAATTTTATTCTTACCCAAATCCAAATTAATTCTGATCTTTTTGAAATTTGGAAATTTTAAATTGGTTCCAAATTTCCGGGTCGTTACACTTGACATATTGAAAAGTTAACTTTAATAAATACAAACATTTATTTGATTCAAGTGAATAAAGTAGTAATGGTGATTTTGAAATTTATAATATAAGTTAAACTTGTAAAAATTAAATGGACCATATAAGTATGATTTTAAGCAACTATAGTTATGAAAAAGTGTAAGGATTATAACTTATTTTAGTTTTTCCCTAGTCTTTTAGTTGTTGTTGGGATGGATATGTTTAAATCGATTTAAACATGCCTATATTAAGGCTAGTAAAATAAAATTGATATAAATTTGATTTAATAAAAGTGAAAGAGATATATACTGAAAATGTATATGACATGATTTTGGACTTAGTTAGTACTTTAATGATGATAAGATTTAAAACTAATTAAGTTGAATGTGATGCAAACTTCAATATTGAAATGAAAATGAAAGTGTGTGTTAAATAAAAAGTAGCTTGAAGTTAATGTATGTTAATATAATATATTGTTTTGAAATACGTTTCGAAATAGTATATGATTTACATTGCAAACTTTAAGATTGACTATATTTATCAAAGATTGAAATTGAATTTTAACAAATAAATGAGTTGGGGATAGATATAATTTTCCCTACTTAAAATTTTAATAAATAAATGAATTAAAATAGATTATTTATAATTTATGATTGGAATGTTTAGTATCTGTTATGTTTAAAAGAGAAGATGTTTTGAGTATTTACTTGACGTTAAAATGGGTCTATCGAATACTTAGTGATTTGGGTATACGTTTGATCAACGTATGTGTTAAATCCTATATGTACTAGATGGATATAGAGTCACACTCTAGTCACTTGAAAAATGATTCTGGTGATTGTTGCAACATACCAGTGTTTATTTTCATGTTTCGAAAGTGAGATGCATATATAGTGCAAATCGAAACGTTGAGTGAATACTTAAACTATTTTGAAATATTTGAGAACCGTCTTAACTTTATATTTAAACAAATTTTGAAAAATATATAATTACATAAGATGGCAGATGTGAACTATTTTATTTTAAGCACTTTAAATTATCTCTATCTAGTTCCTTTTCGAGGACGCAAAGGTTTGAGTACGGGAGAGTGTAACAACCAGAAATTTTAAGTGAATTTTTATTTAATGTTTTAGTTTAAAATTTGACTTTTCTATTTTATTTTATTTATTTAAAACTAAATTTGTATGGATTTTTTGAAATAACGATTTTTAATTTAGATTTAAAACTAAATATATTTTAGTTTTTCTTAAAATGAATGAATTCGACTTTTGATATAAAAATAATCTAATAACTGAAAACAATATTTGCAATTTCAAATCATAATTATTGAACTAATTAAATCAAGATTATTATTTGAATTTGAATTCATTCTTAAAAAATTTAGTTTAAATATTAAACTTGTATTATTATATAATTTGTTTTCAAAAAATTATTGATTTAATTTCAAAACTATTTCCTTTGCATTATGTAGATCCTTCGTTTGTATTGACCATTGTTTTAGCAAACATCATTCACTTGCAAATCGATCGTTTCTCGTTTCCAAAATCGTATCCTTTTTATTAGGGGTGGGCGCGGTTCGGTTCGGTGCAGTTTGAAGCTCAAACCGCTTCCGCACCGCATCAAACGGTTGATGAAAAAATACAAACCATTATACAAACCAATCAAATGGTTCGTTTTCAGTTCGGTTTCGATGTAATATGGTTCTGTTTTGGCTCAATCCGGTTTGAACCCGTATTAAACATGAAATGTAACAACCCGGAAAATCTGAACCAGTTTGAAAATTTTAAATTAGCTATTTTGGTGGATTTTAATATTTAAAATAATTATTTTAAATAATAACGACGAAAAGTGTGCTTGAATCGACGTTTGAAAATAAATATAATTACTTTGAATTATAAACAAGGCCTGAAATGGCGAGGCAGTTTCAAAATTTGAATTCAAACTTTGACTGAATGTACCGGGTAAAAAATAAAACAAATTTTAGTGAAACCAAAAATATTTAAATCTGTTAGTGAATATCTTTCTAACGAATCTGAAAAATCGAAGTTTCATAGCGGGAGTCAAAAGTTATGGCCAAACAAATTTTCAGAAAGGTCGCTATAGAATTTATATAGCCCATGAAAATGGCCATTTTGCAAACGACCTCAGAATTTGATGAAACCACTTTTGTTGGATCCGGAATGTCAAATTATTGCTAGGTTTCAAATTTGATAATTTTTGAAGCTAGTATGTGAGCGTGGCAAAGGAAAATGTGTTTGGTCGATTTCTATTAAATTGGATCGACCAGAAAAGGACCATTTTTCAAACGGTCTCAGAATTCGACGAAACTAGTTTTATTGGGACCGTATCGTCAAAACACAGCTAGATTTATTTTTCGGGAATTTTTGAATCAATATGTGGCCCCGACAAATTGAAATGTACGTTCAAATCGAATATTGAATGTTTTATATTTTAATTTAAAGAGAAACTGACTCAAACAGTCGAATCGGCCTACGAAACATATCTCATTGTGTTCGGAATAGGGGTATTTAGCTAGGGACGATAGTCGTTGGGTTTGGATTGGTGCTAGTATGGGAAGAAAGGTATTTTTGGACTTTTAAAAATATATAAATAAAAATCATTGGTCCATCGTTATTCTCTCCCCCCGTCAAACCTTCAGATCGAAGGCGGAAAGCAGCTCCCCCCTTCCCGGCCGTTTTCTGATCAAACCACGCATCGATAGCCTTCGACCCAGTTGAGCTTTTTGAAGAGCTCCCCTCAAGCTTCAAATCCATACCTGTCACTCCCCCTGCCATCGCTCCATCGTCGAGAATCACGCCCCCGAAGTGGACAACTTCAAGCCGCCGCCGAAGACGCCAGAGACCACCGGAATCCACCGCGCTTCAGGCGAACCAGCGCCGTTCCTTCCTCTTCCTGGTGGCGCAACTCGATCCTGGTATCGTACAACGGATTTGGCACAAATCCGTGACCTAGATTTGAACGATTTCTAAGAGGTAACTGCCTATTTAATTTTAAACTATTCTATAGCACTTTAAAGTGCTACGATTTTTGATTTCACTGTAAAAATCATATCTTTTTCGTTTGTTGACGAAATTCAGTGAAACGAGAGACAGTGGACTCGTGCTGACGTCTTCTACATTCTAGAAGTGACCGGATATTTTTCTGAGCCTTCTGCTATTTTTGGTGGAGTGGAACCCAATGTGAGATTTCTGAGTTATAAACGATATGGAAAACAACGATGTATAAATTATATAGTCGAAATATGAGTTATATAAGCGTTGTACACCACATGTATAACCGTTGTATAAGTTGTATGTTCGATGTATAAGTTATATATGCATTGTATAAATGATATGTGTGTTGAAATAAATCGAAATGAAATCGAAATATAGTTATATATGTATATATATATATATATATACTCCCCTTGTCCACAGACCATGGACGATATATATTGGTTGTGATATTGTTTGGATTATTGGTTGGTGTGAAAATTTGGTGAATATCATGAATGGTTGGTGTGAAATGATTGATTGTGATTGAAATCCCAATAGGATTAGTATATGGGAAAATTTGTCTGCGTACGAACTAGATATTGAAAATCCCCACTGTCAAAAGCTGCGAGGCTTTAAGGTAGAGCGAGGATCCGTACTAGGGACGGTCCTGGTTTTAACTACCCTCCCGTTATGCTGCCGAAATTTTCTGAAATATTTCTGTGTTTGATTTTAATTCGAATGTTGAAATAAAATTCATGTGTTGAATGTTGAAATGAAATTCATGTGTTGAATGTTGAAATAAAATTCATGTGTTGAATAGAAATTCATGTGTTGAAATAAATTCAGGTGTTGAATGGAGTTCGTGTATTGAATAAATTCTTTGAAAAATAAAAATAACATTTTTATCCCATATAAAGACTATATAAAATATTAGTGTTTTAAATAAATTGTTTTACAATAAAACAACGTTTTTACCTTATATATAAACTATATAAAATAATCGTGTTTTGAAATAAATTGTTTTACAATAAAAATAACGTTTTTACCTTATATATAAGCTATATAAAATAATTGTGTTTTGAAATAAATTGTCTTATAATAAAAATAACGTTTTTACCTTATATATAAACTATATAAAATAACCGTGTTTTGAAATAAATTGTTTTACAATAAAAATCACATTTTTATTATATATATGAACTATAGAAAATCTTCATGTGTTGAATGAGGCTCATGTGTTGAATAAAGGACTTGAACGATAAAAATCAAATTTTTATCGCATGTGTGAAGTCGAAAACATTCATGTGTTGAATATATAGATCGAACAATAAAATCTACATTTTTATTGTGAATACGAAGTGTTATAAATGGTGATGTGTTGAAATAAATATCTATGGGATAAAAATATCATTTTTATCAAATATATGAAGTGAATATGGTTTTGAAATCGACGAATGAATTATATTTATATATATAAATATAAATAAAATAAATCGAATAACGAAGCTGCAGTTCGTGTTTTGAAACCGTGATTTCAAACGATTAGTGCGGGAGATCCGACCATCGGATTTTCCCGAAACCGAAACCGTTGGGCTCGCTTTGGAAATATCTTTCCAACGACACCCACTTTGTGAAGATCCAACGGTTGGATTGTCTGGAATGTTTAATTTAAATCTGAAGAAAAACAGTGCCAGAATCGATTATATTTATATATAAATATAATTAAATTAAATCGAATAACGACGCTGTAGTTCATATTTTGAAATCAAAACTTCAAACGAGTGTACCGGGAGATCCGACCGTCGGATTTTTCCCAAAACCGAAACCGTTGGATTCGTTTTGAAAAGATCTTTCTAATGATATAAAATTTGTGAAGATCCAACGGTTAGATTTTTAGATATGTGTAAATCAAATCTGAAGAAAAACAGCTCCACGGCCGCGTTATGGCCTGAAGCGTCGTTTGAATGGAATTGGCCATTTTTAAATAAATAAAAATAGCGATAAATCGTTATAAAATATTATAAACGATATGGAATGGAAAACAAACCGAATTTACCCGGTTTATTAGATATTTGATGGTTGAATGTGTTTGGCGTGAAAATTACATTTAATGACAGAATTATTGATGTCGAATAATTTAACCATTGAAATGAATTGATTTAAATTCTAAATATACGTGAATTATTTGAAAAGGCCGAGTTAAATCTCATTTCAAATAATTGATCGGCGATAAGAAGTCGATGATGAGGACGGTGGTTGAAGGCCGGAGATCTTCACCTCGGTTGGATGATAACTGATGTCCTGATTGGGAGGCATCCCGAAATATGGATAATGAGTGGTGATCGTTCAGACGTACGTGGAGATCGATGGATATGCGAGGTATATAGTGCCTCCGGTTTTGTTCAGACCCAGAAGGAACGTGTAAATGGACTGTGTGTCTGACATTGGATTTTGTTATGTGCTGATTGATCTCTATTAAATATATATCTATTTGGCGGCAGAGAATTTATTCTCTTGCTTAACGCCCTTCTCTGAGACGTACGAGCTCAGAGGTTATATATCGATAGAAATCAGTCGCATGGAGTGAGCTGTCTGTGTGGCACGCCTAAGTGGCAAATGATCAAGGCTTTTTTTGAAAAGAAAAGTCTTGTGGTTGACGATCAAAGCACGGCCTGTGTGACATAGCTTTGTGTATAACGTTGATTCGCGAGCCTCACACCCCGGTATGGACCAGAAACGGGAGAGGACCTCAGGGAGGGCAAGCGTTTCCTTCTAGCTAGAGGTGGTGTCAGTGCTTAAACTGGCTGACATTTGTATTATTTTCACCTGTGTGGTTGTTGCTGTTGCGAGGCGCCTCAGATATATCGGTGACTGTGTGGAGCCGATGGAGTCATTTGGCTCATTGACGCCCCAAAGGGCGGGGAAACGCAGTGTTCAGGCATTTTAATCCATATCGGTGGACCGACCCTGACGATCCAAGGGTCACTCGAGATCTGATCCTGAGACACGGGCTAGAGCGTCTCGAATTCGGTAAGGACTATCTTTTGCCTTGGTTCATGACGGAAATCCAATTTCCAAATACGTGACTGTGCAGTTTTGATTGCATACCTATATATGGCGACATAGTGGTATGGGGCATTAATGCCGTCTATGATTGATACTTATGATTTGAAATTGTTTTAAAACATATAAACACTAGTAATAATATCAAATGATTTGTTTTGCTCGTATCAAGCATATTTTGGCCATTATAATGTAAAAACTCTATCCTTCGGTTTGCGTTGCATTGTGTGATGGGAACTGAGTCTTATAATGGCTTCATTTTTATAAAAAGTATTGCGATGGTTTAAAGATTTACTTGTTTTAAAGCACTGGCAATCCAATGGAGTAAACCGTTCCGCGAAAGTTGCGTGGTCCTGTGATTAGCCATAGTATAAAATGTGTTAAGTAGATTTCTCATACCAGTCCCATGACTGACTCGTAGTTTGTTTCACTTGCAAACTCGGGTGCCCCTATTTCGACATGGGCAGCCTTGTATTCAGGTTTTAGCAGGCTCTTTCTGGATAGCTGGAGCTGAAGATGGATTCTATCATTTATCTCTTTTTATGCTGTTCAGCTCCTATTGTGCATATTATGTTTGTTTTCCGCTGTAGACATTTATGTATAGCTGAATTGTATTTGTACTGAGTATGATCCTGTATACTTTGTAACTCTGATGATTATGTTTATCCAGTGTATTCTATTGTACATTATCTGGTGTATTTATTTATTTCTGTTCTGTTATTTCTGTTTATGTGTTATATTCCAAAGAATACCCTTGACATCGTCCGTACGGGGTTTTGGGGGTTGTCACAACGTGGTATCAGAGCTTTGGTTAAGCTTAGTTCTGGTATATAACATATCAACGAACTCGTCAGAAATAGAACCATTAGTGTTCTAGGACAAGTAACTCATTACAGATAGGATCAGTAATATCCTAGTATGAGTATAGCAGAATGAAATACACCTTGATGGACACATTTACATTCAAGTATATGTCTCTATGCTTTAAATTACCTTTTTCTGTTGGCCTAACACTTTGTCTGCTATTTTCAGACATTGAAAAATGAGTGGCAGAAGTAGAAGAGATAGGGCTTAACCAAATATTGAGGCTCTATTAATTCAGTATTGAAATATGGGTGGAGTACCATTCTCAGGCAATGAATCTATTATTCAAACTCAAGCCTGGAAACGCTCTGCTGAGAAATTTTTTGAAGGTTCAAAGCTGAGAGATGACCAGAAAAGATTACTGGCATCTTGGGCACTCAAAGACGAAGCCTTGTTCTGGTGGGATTCAATTATTAAGGATAATCCAGAAGGTAATATTACCTGGGATCGATTCAAAGAGATTTTCAGTGAAAGATTTATTCCTCCAGAAGCAACTAACCGGTTATGTGATGAATTTTGTTATCTGATACAAGGGGATATGACCATTCCAGAATATCATAAGAAATTCAATGAACTTTCTCATTTTTCCCCTTATCTAATTCAAAATCCGAAGAGGAAGAATCTGAGGTTTATTAATGGTCTTCAAAGAAAGTACCAGAATAGTGTGATGGGGCATGTGAAGCTTCCTTTTTATGAAATGATATACATGACTTATCAGTATGAAGATCTTGATAAGCGAGGTCTTTTTGTCGACGAAGAGGAAGTCAAATTTAGCAATAAAAGGAAGTTTGAAGCTGATAGCCCGGAGACAAGTGCGCAGCCCGAGGCCAGTACGACGTCTAGGATCGGAAAGGAACCTAAAGTCAAACGGAAGAAGGTTAAATCTGAGAAAGTGCGAGTAACAACTGCCACCTTCTCTAACTGTAATCGGAAAGGGCATTTGGCGATAAACTGTGGACCCTTAAAGAAGCGATTAAAAGGTGGACTTCAATCCAAGAAGGGATTTCAAGAGAATAGAAAATTCAGTCAATGCCATTAAGCTGGTCATCTTTCAAAGGCTTGCCAGTTATTCAAGAAATCTGAAAGGGTTCATGTAAATGAAGTGGCAGAAACTTCAGCACCCTCAGCTAGTCAGGGCAGGTCTGATGTTTTGGAAGGCACGCTTACTGTCAAAAACATTCCAGTCAAAGTACTGTTTGACACAGGCGCGTCACGAAGCTTTATTGCAAAGAATGCAGTTAAGAAGTTGGATTTGAAATTGAAAAAGCTCATAGAATCCATCACTGTCCATAATCCGGTTGGGGGTTCTTTCGATCATAGCTGGATTTGTGGGGTGCCTGTCTCTTTTTTCAGATATCGGTTTCCTACCATCTCGATCGTCATGAATTTTACTGAATTCGATCTTATTTTGGGATTGGATTGGTTAACCAAATACGAAGCTGAGGTTAAATGTGCCGAGAGAGTGGTTAAGGCAAAGGCCCAATTGGGAAATTCTATAACCATACCATGTGAAGGTCCGAATTCAGATAGAAAAGACTTTTGGTCAGCTCTTTATGTTTCTCCTGCTCAAACAGAAAACATCCCTGCAGTCACAGAGAATATTCCAGACCTCATAAAAGATATTCCTGTCGTTAAGAATTATGCAGATGTATTCGAAGAAGTTGTTAGTTTACCTCCGAAGAGGGAAATTGATTTCATGATTGCTTTAGTTCCGAATGCAAGGCCAGTAGTGCATGCTATTCGGAGAATGACTCTAAAGGAGAAAGAAGAGTTATACAATCAAACTTGACAGCTTGTATGGAAGGGTCTGATCAGGCCTAGTTTCTCTGATTGGGGAGAAGCAGTGGTGTTTGTCCCAAAGTCTGACGGTACTCTTCGACTATGTGTGGATTATCGTGACTTGAATAAACAAACATTAAAGAACAAATATCCATTACCGCGGATTGATGATTTGCTGGATCAATTGAATGGTGCACAAATATTCTCAAGGATCAACCTAGCTACAGGTTTCCATCAGCTTCGTATCGCCGAAGAGTGTGTTCCAATGACAGCATTCAGAGGTCCCGATTTGTTCTATGAGTGGTTAGTAATGCCGTTCGGCTTATGTAACGCTCCTGCCTATTTTGTCTATTTAATGAATCGAGTATTTCGCGAAGTCTTGAATAAATTTGTTCTGGTTTTCATTAATGACATATTGATCTTCTCTAAGTCAGAGAGCGAGCACGCGAAACATTTCGAACAAGTGTTAGAAATTCTCAGAAAGAATGTCTTGAAGGCCAAACTTTCCAAGTGTGTATTCTGGCAAGAGGAAGCTAAGTTTCTTGGCCATGTTGTATCGAAAGAAGGAATTTCTGTGGATCCCGGTAAAATCACAGCTATTCAAAATTGGAAGCAGCCTAATACTCCCACAGAAGTTCGAAGTTTTCTTGGATTGGCTAGTTATTATCGGAAGTTCGTTAAAGATTTTTTGAAGATATCTAGTTCCTTAACAAAGCTTACCAAGAAGCATGCAAAATTCAAGTTGACTCCCGAAAGTGAGGAGGCTTTTCAGAAGCTAAAATTGAGATTAACAACTGTTCCCGTGTTAACGATTATCGATGGCAATCAAGACTTGAAAGTCTGGACAGATGCCTCTAGAGAAGGCCTTGGTGCAGTATTAATGCAAAGAGGTCAAGTGGTTGCTTATGCTAGCCGTCAGCTGAAACCGCATGAGAAAAATTACGTCACTCATGATCTTGAGTTGTTAGCCATCGTATTTGCTTTGAAAATCTGGAGACATTATCTTTTGGGTGAGAAATTCGAGCTGTATACAGATCATTAGTCGTTAAAGTATCTGTTCACCCAGAAAGACCTGAATCTGAGATAACAACGTTGGCTAGAATTTCTTGCAGCATATGATTTTGAGATTTTGTACGCTCCAGGGAAAGCCAATGTTGTGGTCGATGCGCTAAGTCGAAAGAATGCAATAATCGCCAGTTTTATTATCACGACTTCCTTGATTGACAAAATATCTATTCTTCAGAAAGATGATAATTTTATTAAGGATATGATCAGAAGGATTCAGAAAGGCGAACCCTCGAGTTTTCAAATAGATAACGATGGTATCCTGAGATTGAGAGGAAGGATTTGTGTTCCCGACATCACCAAGCTTAAAAGGGAAGTGTTAGACGAATGTCACAAGTCCAAGCTGAGTATCCATCTAGGTGTGGGCAAAATGTATAACAATCTCAAGCGAACATTCTGGTGGAAGGCTATGAAAAGGGACGTTTCAATATATGTTAGCAGGTGTCCTACTTGCCAACTAGTTAAAAGCGACCAACAGAAACTTGCCGGATTGTTGCAACCGCTGGACATTCCAGGTTGGAAGTGGGAACATATTTCCATGGACTTCATAAATGGTTTTCCAAGAACCAAGAAAGGAAATGACAGTATTTGGGTGATCGTAGATTGCTTCGCGAACACCGCCCATTTTATACCTGTCAGGTCCAATAGAACTGCTCAGAGTCTGGCGCAGATTTATTTCAAGGAGATTGTTAGGCTACAAGGAGTGTCGATCAGTATAGTTAGTGATAGAGATCCAATATTTACTAGCAAATTCTGGGAGGCATTTCAAATAGAACCGAGGACAAAACTGAACTTGATCACCGCCTATCATCCTCAAAAAGATGGCCAAACTAAGAGGGTGAATTGTATACTAAAAGATTTATTGTGGGCTTGTGTTCTTGATTTTGGTGGATCATGGGAAGACCATTTGCATTTGGCTGAGTTCTCATACAACAACAGCTACCAAGCGAGCTTGACAATGTCACCATTCGAAGCATTGTATGGTAGACCGTGCCGATCTCATGCTTGTTGGGCAGAACCTGGTAATAGGCTTGTATTGGGATCAGATATGATTCGCGAAGCTGCGGACAAAGTCGATTTCATTAAAAAACGATTGCTAGCAGCTCAAAGCCGACAGAAGAGCTATGCAGACTCGAGAAGGAGAGATTTAGCATTTGTTGTTGGTGACTATGTGTATCTAAGGGTTTCTCCGATGAGAGGAGTGATTCGATTTGGCAAAACTGGGAAGTTGGCGCCCAGATTTATTGGTCCATCCCCTATACTTGAACGGATTGGAACTCTCGCTTATAGAGTTCAATTGCCAGATTGGTTGCCTGGGGTGCATGATGTATTTCACGTATCTCAACTTCGAAAGCATGTTCATGATCCAAACTTGATCATGGAAGAAGAAGCATAGTGGGATATAGAAATTACTCCAGAATTGGCTGTTAGAAGGGAACCGCTAAAGATTATTGGCAAAGGAACCAAAGAACCGAGGAACAAGAAAGTTCACTTAGTCAAAGTGCAATGGAGTGGAGATCCGCGAGATTGTACTTGGGAAACTGAGGAAAGCATTCAGAAAGCCTATCCTAAGTGCAGGGTGGATATCTCTGATTGACTCCGATGCAAGGTACATTTAACATATTTTGAAATTTCCATTATGTTCTCTACTTTGTCGTTGTTTTCTTTTCATGGATGTATAACTTTCAATTATATAGCCTGAATGATTTTATAAGAGTATATGAATTAATAAGTATGTTTTTGAAAGATGAAAACAGATTGATTGCTGGTTGCATTGTTTGATTTTTGGTTGATTAATTAGAATTTTGAACCATTAAGCCAAATTGAACAAAAAAAATGAACTGAATTGAAAATAGATAGAAATATATACATGTGCACTATATATGTGTGAACAGGTTATGGATAAACAGCTAAGCAAAGGAATAAAATTGTTTGCCTGACAAATAGGTACATGTTTACTATATTTCTTGGGATTTGATGATTTTATGAGCCGATTGGCTAGCCGCTTGGCCTTTTCTTTTTCTTTCGGATTGGTGAGGGCAATGGGAGGCTATTTGAAATATCCCGAAGTCCCCCGTACGAAGGAGGTTATGGCGAAATTTTTCGAAAATTTAGGGTGTTAGCCAAATTTTTGAAGAATTTGAAAATTCTTAGAAATTGAAAAGTTGAAGAATGGAAGCCCGATTGAAAGTTGAGTTGGTTAATTAATCCACTTTCGACTTTGTTCCTTTTCGGGGACGAAAACTTTTAAGTGGGGGAGATTGTAACAACCCGGAAAATCTGAACCAGTTTGAAAATTTTCAATTGGCTATTTTGGTGGATTTTAAATATTTAAAATAATTATTTTAAATAATAACGATGAAAAGTGTGTTTGAATCGACGTTTGAAAATAAATATAATTACTTTGAATTATAAACAAGGCCTGAAATGGCGCGGCAGTTTCAAAATTTGAATTCAAACTTTGACTGAATGTACCGGGTGCAAAATAAAACAAATTTTAGTGAAACCAAAAATATTTAAATCTGTTAGTGAATATCTTTCTAACGAATCTGAAAAATCGAAGTTTCATAGCGGGAGTCAAAAGTTATGGCCAAACGAGTTTTCAGAAAGGTCGCTATAGAATTTATATAGCCCATGAAAATGGCCGTTTTGCAAACGACCTCAGAATTCGACAAAACTACTCTTGTTGGATCCGGAATGTCAAATTATTGCTATGTTTCAAATTTCATAATTTTTGAAGCTAGTATGTGAGCGTGGCAAAGGAAAATGTGTTTGGTCGATTTCTATTAAATTGGATCGACCAGAAAAGGGCCATTTTTCAAACGGTCTCAGAATTTGATGAAACTAGTTTTGTTGGGACCGTATCGTCAAAACATAGCTAGATTTATTTTTCGGGAATTTTTAGAATCAATATGTGGCCCCGGCAAATTGAAATGTACGTTCAAATCGAATATTGAATGTTTTATATTTTAATTTGAAGAGAAACTGACTCAAACAGTCGAATGGGCCTACAAAACATATCCCATTGTGTTCGGAATGGGGGTATTTAACTAGGGACGACAGTCGTTGGGTTTGGATTGGTGCTAGTATGGGAAGAATGGTATTTTCGGATTTTTAAAAATATATAAATAAAAAAATATCATTGGTCCATCGTTATTCTCTCTCCCCGTCAAACCTTCAGATCGAAGGCGGAAAGCAGCTCCCCCCTTCCCGGCCGTTTTCTGATCAAATCACGCATCGATAGCCTTCGACCCAGTTGAACTTTTTGAAGAGCTCCCCTCAAGCTTCAAATCCATACCTGTCACTCCCCCTGCCATCGCTCCATCGTCGAGAATCGCGCCCCCGAAGTGGACGACTTCAAGCCGCCGCCAAAGACGCCAGGGACCACCAGAATCCACCGCGCTTCAGGCGAACCAGCGCTGTTCCTTCCTCTTCCTGGTAGCACAACTCGATCCTGGTATCGTACAACGGATTTGGCACAAATCCGTGACCTAGATTTGAACGATTTCTGAGAGGTAACAACCTATTTAATTTTAAACTATTCTATAGCACTTTAAAGCGCTATAGTTTATGATATCACTGTAAAAATCATATCTTTTTCGTTTGTTGATGAAATTCAGTGAAAAAAGAGACAGTGGACTCGTGCGGACTTCTTCTACATTCTAGAAGTGACCGGATATTTTTCTGAGCCTTCTGCTATTTTTGGTGGAGTGGAACCCAATGTGAGATTTCTGAGTTATAAACGATATGGAAAACAACGATGTACAAATTATATAGTCGAAATATGAGTTATATAAGCGTTGTACACCACATGTATAAGCATTGTATAAGTTGTATGTTCGATGTATAAGTTATATTTGCGTTGTATAAATGATATGTGTGTTGAAATAAATTGAAATGAAAACGAAATATAGTTATATACGTATATCTATATATATATACTACCCTCGTCCACAGACCATGGACGATATATATTGGTTGTGATATTGTTTGGATTATTGGTTGGTGTGAAAATTTGGTGAATATCATGAATGGTTGGTGTGAAATGATTGATTGTGATTGAAATCCCAATAGGATTAGTATATGGGAAAATTCGTCTACGTACGAACTAGACATTGAAAATCCCCATTGTCAAAAGCTGCGAGGCTTTAAGGTAGAGCGAGGAGCCGTACTAGGGACGATCCCGGTTTTAACTACCCTGCCGTTATGCTGTCGAAATTTTCTGAAATATTTCTGTGTTTGATTTAAATTCGAATGTTGAAATAAAATTCATGTGTTGAATGTTGAAATGAAATTCATGTGTTGAATGTTGAAATAAAATTCATGTGTTGAATAGAAATTCATGTGTTGAAATAAATTCAGGTATTGAATGGAGTTCGTGTATTGAATAAATTGTTTGAAAAATAAAAATAACATTTTTATCACATATAAAGACTATATAAAATATTAGTGTTTTAAATAAATTGTTTTATAATAAAAACAACGTTTTTACCTTATATATAAACTATATAAAATAATCGTGTTTTGAAATAAATTGTTTTACAATAAAAATAACGTTTTTACCTTATATATAAACTATATAAAATAATCATGTTTTGAAATAAATTTTTTTACAATAAAAATAACGTTTTTACCTTATATATAAACTATATAAAATAATCGTGTTTTGAAATAAATTGTTTTACAATAAAAATCACATTTTTATTATATATATGAACTATAGAAAATATTCATGTGTTGAATGAAGCTAATGTGTTGAATAAAGGACTAGAACGATAAAAATCAAATTTTTATCGCATGTGTGAAGTCAAAAACATTCATGTGTTGAATATATAGATCGAACAATAAAATCTACATTTTTATTGTGAATACGAAGTGTTATAAATGGTGATGTGTTGAAATAAATACCTGTGGGATAAAAATATCATTTTTATCAAATATATGAAGTGAATATGGTTTTGAAATCGACGAATGAATTATATTTATATAAATATAAAAATAAATAAAATAAATCGAATAACGAAGCTGCAGCTCGTGTTTTGAAACCATGATTTCAAACGATTAGTGCAGGAGATCCGACCATCGGATTTTCCCGAAACCGTTGGGCTCGCTTTGGAAATATCTTTCCAACGACACCCACTTTGTGAAGATCCAACGGTTGGATTGTCTGGAATGTTTAATTCAAATCTGAAGAAAAACAGTGCTAGAATCGATTATATATATAAATGTAATTAAATTAAATCGAATAACGACGCTGTAGTTTATATTTTGAAACTGAAACTTTAAATGAGTGTACCGAGAGATCCGACCGTCGGATTTTCCCAAAACTGAAACCGTTGGATTCGTTTTGAAAAGATCTTTCTAATTATATAAAATTTGTGAAGATCCAATGGTTAGATTTTCAGATATGTGTAAATCAAATCTGAAGAAAAACCGCGCCACGGCCGCGTTATGGCCTGAAGTGTCGTTTGAATGGAATTGGCCATTTTCAAATAAATAAAAATAGCGATAAATCGTTATAAAATATTATGAACGATATGGAATGGAAAATAAACCGAATTTACCCGTTTTATTAGATATTTGATGGTTGAATGTGTTTGGCGTGAAAATTACATTTAATAACAGAATTATTGATGTCAAATAATTTAACCATTGAAATGAATTGATTTAAATTCTAAATATACGTGAATTATTTGAAAAGGCCGAGTTAAATCTCATTTCAAATAATTGATCGGCGATAAGAAGTCGATGATGAAGACGGTGGTTGAAGACCGGAGATCTTCACCTCGGTTGGATGATAACTGATGTCCTGATTGGGAGGCATCCCGAAATATGGATAATGAGTGGTGATCGTCCAGACGTACGTGGAGATCGATGAATATGCGAGGTATATAGTGCCTCCGGTTTCGTTCAGACCTAGAACGAACATGTAAATGGACTGTGTGTCTGACATTGGATTTTTTTTGTGCTGATTGTTCTCTATTTAATATATATCTATTTGGCGGCGGAGAATTTATTCTCTTGCTTAACGCCCTTCTCTGAGACGTACGATCTCAGAGGTTATATATCGATATAAATCAGTGGACCGACCCTGACGATCCAAGGGTCACTCGAGCACTGATCCTAAGACACGGGCTAGAGCGTATCGAATTTGGTAAGGACTATCTTTTGCCTTGGTTCATGACGGAAATCCAATTTCCAAATACGTGACTGTGCGGTTTTGATTGTATACTGATATATGGCGACATAGTGGTATGGGGCATTAATACCGTCTATGATTGATACTTATGATTTGAAATTGTTTTGAAACATTTAAACATTAGTAATAATATCAAATGATTTGTTTTGCTCGTATCAAGCATATTTTGGCCATTATAAGGTAAAAACTCTATCCTTCGGTTTGCGTTGCATTGTGTGATGGGAACTGAGTCTTATAATGGCTTCATTTTTATAAAAAGCATTGCGATGTTTTAAAGATTTACTTGTTTTAAAGCACTGGCAATCCAATGGAGTAAACCCGTTCCGCGAAAGTGGCGTGGTCCTGTGATTAGCCATAGTATAAAATGTGTTAAGTAGATTTCTCATACCAGTCCCATGACTGACTCGTAGTTTGTTTCACTTGCAAACTCGGGTGCCCCTATTTCTACACGGGCAGCCTTGTATTCAGGTTTTAGCAGGCTCTTTCTGGATAGCTGGAGCTGAAGATGGATTCTATCATTTATCTCTTTTTATGCTGTTCAGCTCCTATTGTACATATTATGTTTGTTTTCCGCTGTAGACATTTATGTATAGCTGAATTGTATTTGTACTAAATATGATTCTGTATACTGTGTAACTCTGATGATTATGTTTATCCAGTGTATTATGTTGTACATTATCTAGTGTATTTATTTATTTCTGTTCTGTTATTTCTGTTTATGTGTTATATTCCAAAGATTACCCTTAACATCGTCCGTACGGGATTTTGGTGAAACGAACCAAACTTCCCCGTAAAGGAAAGCATGGATTGCTTTGAGAACAACTCACATCAGAACACAAACTGAAGAACATTTTATTGCTGATTACAACAATTACATCAGAGTACAAGAATACAAGAATATAACAGAGTATAAATGAATAATATACATTGGAAATACAATAATATCAGAGATTTAAATTACATTTAAATAGCAGCGGAAAGATAATACAAAAATACAACTGGAAGGAATACACAGATACAGAGCTTTCTGAATACTGCTTCAGCTGTAAACTAGGATCCTGAAAATATATCTGCAAAAAGCTACTCGACTTGCCCTCCCGAAGGTCCAGCACGCTGAGTTTGACCCTGGCCTTGCCCTCGCTTCTTCGGGCAATCCCTAGTGAAGTGTCCAAACTCACCACAATGAAAGCATTCGCCATTCTTCCTTTTCCTCTTCTTACATTCCATAATAAGATGCCCAACTAATCCGCAATAATAGCACTTTCCCTTTTTGTTATTGCCCTTGTTGTTGTTCCCCTTGTTGCCTTGACTCTTGTTCTTGTTCTTATTGCCTTGACTGCTCTGACCGCTTGGATTACCCTGATTTCCTTTCCACTGGGAATCAGTCTTCTTGGCTTGAGTACCATTCATCTTGATCTCTTTCTTGTCTCTCCTATTCTCTTCATTGAGTAGGGCCATATTCACCAAACTTTCGAAAGTTGCCCCCAAGGGTATATGAGTCATGGCTAAACCATGTAATGGCTCGTTTAATCCTAGGGCAAAGTATAGGGCCTTCTTCTGAGCTGTGTTAACCAAGTATAAACCGACCCGAGCCAGTTGATTAAACTTATCTATGTATTCCCTAATAGTCATGTCCCCTTGCTTCAGTGATAGGAACCTTAGTCCAAACTTTCCCCGAAAGTCATCCCAAGTCTCAATTGGCCTAGTAGCGGTGGTGACCACCCACCAACGTGCAACTTCTTCCTTTAGCAACCATACTGCCAATAAAACCTTCCTACGATCATCTATATCAAAGGAGGCAAAAAGATCTTCGGTTTCTTTTAACCAATTCCTTGCCTCTACATAAGTCTCGGTTCCAAAGAAATTCTTGCAACCCATCGCCTTAAAATCTTGGCAAATCTTCGCGAAGTCAGTTTGAGGATGCTGAGGGGAAGGAGGAAGAGGAACCTCAGCGACAGGAGGAGGAGGAACATTAACTACAGGAGGAGGAGGAGGAACATCTGCGGGGCCGGCTTCGGTCGCCCTAGCCTCCAAAAGTCTCCTATACCAAACAGGTACGTGTACTCCCTCCGGAATAGCAAAGTTATCGGCCATACTGAAAACGAAGAAAAAGACAGATTCAGAATGGAGAAAAACGAAGGAATTTTTGCTAATGGCTTTTTGGGGAATAGCCTTTAAAATAAACTAGACTTTTCTTTGGAAAATACTTTATACTTGGTTTTGAAAATAGTTTTCCAAAAGTTTTCTAAAAACCTTTTTGTTCCTTCTCGTAAACCATATGCTCTGATACCAAATGTAACACCCCACCTCCGCCAGGGTGACTCTTGCAAGCACTCTGACTTTGGAGGGGCGTTTGAATCAGGTAAACATGCATAATGATATATCAAGGCAGAACAAGAACATATGTATATATGTAAACAGAGTAAATAACATAGATAAAACAGCGGAAGATTTCATACTATTTCAAAACAAGTCTGGTACAACATAGCTTTCCAAATAAACAAGTCTAGATAAAAACAACATCAACTGAAAAACTGAAATACATAAGTACTATCCCCAAATAAGTGATAACCATAGCTAGCTTCATGTCGAAACCGTACATGAGCTGAAATTCCACGAGCAAGCAATCCGAAATCCAAGTTAAGCTCCAACGTTCCCACCCTGAGAACCTGGGGGGGGGGGGGGGAACGGAAGAAAAGAGGAGAAAGAAAACAGGTCAGTCAAAAAGACTGAGTAAGCCCTACTACAATCAATGTAAACTAATAAAGTTAACTAGCATGAGAAGCAGGTATGATCATAAGGATTACAACATACTAGCATGATGATTAACTAACAAGGTAGATAAAGGTGTCATCGCATAATCAGGATTAAGGTTTTTGCACCACAGGTGTACTAGCAAACTAACATGACTTGAATAAACAAGTATTGATCCCTTGGCCCAAGCTTTGGCCCAAAAACATGAAGTGACCCTAATACAAGGTCTAACCAAACGGTCTAGTCGATCGGCTCCCTATAAGCCTAACTCGTCACGTGTTGGTGTCAATACGGCCCAAACATAATTGTAGTCGAACTGTGCCGGGTCCACCCTTCGGGTGTATCAAGCCCTAAGGTGCCAACCCCTGGACACCATAAACATGAGTGCACAGTCTCGATCTACTGATACCCATGGGTGACTTCTCCAAATACGGACTACGTGCACGACCATAGTCCGTCCTGAACTACATCGGCGTACCACCCGGCCGTCGTTTATTTGGTCGCTTACCTCCAGCCCAGTAATTCGTGCCCCACACCCTAACCTAGTCCCTAGGGCCTTAATGATACAAATTTGGGATTACTGCTGGAGTGGGCCCCCATTGCTAGGATTTTTCTAGTGGGTTAAGTACGGTTTAACCCTCTTGATAATCATGGATTAACTTGGTTAAGTGTAACGATGAGTTCACGACTTAACCCTGACTAATCTACCAAGCCCAAATAGGTTAAGTATTAAGTGGACCATGACTTAACCCTAATCACGAGGCATTAGTTAATTTACTGCGCCTTAACCTCTCACATTAGACCTTGTTGTGGTTACTACTTAAGCCGGTCGGTTCCGGGTAGCTTTACACCACAACTTGGTCTAACCTCGGGTTCAAGGTACAACATGGCCAACTTCTCACATTGGGTCCTATTGTTTGTAGCAACTAGTTAAGCCGGTCGGTTCCGGGTAGGTTTACGCTACAAACTCAACCCAACCTCGAGTTGGTCACACTTATCTTTTCTAAGTGTCATGTCCATCATGTTCCCAAAACATGTTACAAGTTTTCAAGCATTTGGGTAGACCTAACTTAATAGGTAAATTCCCAAAGGGTAGACCTAACTTAATAGGTAAATTCCCAAGCTTATGTTTTTATGTCTTTTAAGTTTACTCAACCCCAAACGCAATCCCATCGCTTACATATCGCCATAGCGCATAAAGGATAGAAAGAGGGAACTTGGCATAATCACGACATAAAGGTGTTGAAGCCACAAGTTCAACATGGTGGCATATGAAATGGACATATGTTCATATACTTGCATATTACATTTTTAGGCCTCAAAAGCATGCATAAAACCAAACTTGGCATATTGGTGATACATGGTGCTAAATGACATGTAGAAATGGCCATAAGTTCGCATCTAGCCTCACATGCAAGTTATCATAAGAAATATGATAACTTACATGTTGCCAAAATGCAACCTTTAGCATAAAGCTTGAAGCCTTAGGCTCATAAACCCAAGATAAGCTTGCATAACATGATAACATGAACCAAATGATCATCCCAAACTTGCATAACATAACTTGCATATCATATGACAAACTTGCATATCAAACTTGCATAACATAACATGATAAACTTGCATATCATAACATGGCAAACTTGCATAGCATAACATGGCATACTTGCATAACAAAACTTGCATATCATAACATCTCAAACTTGCATATAAACTTGCATATCATACATGATAAACTTGCATATCATAGCATAGTAAACTTGCATATAAACTTGCATATCATACATGATAAACTTGCATATCATAGCATAGTAAACTTGCATATAAACTTGCATATCATACATTTAACTTTAGAGTTTAAGTATGAAAGTAGAATAGGGCTTACAATACTTATGAAGGCACAAAAGATATGACAAAGCCCTTATGCAATCAAATAGACCCAAAATGCAAGCTCTAACATAAAAACCCTTGAGCCAAAATGATCAAAACTCTTTATTTATGATGCAAATATAGAAACTTGACTTGAATGCAAGCTAATGATGCTCATACAAGTTTGAAAACACTTGTATTCATGGAAAATCACTTAGAAATTTATTTAGGAATTTTATGAAGAGAGTGGAGGCCATGAGAGGATTGATTTTGCCATAGTTTAGTTACTAGAATAAATAATGATGATTTAGGGCTAGCTTAGGGTCTTATTTATAGATTAGGCAAGTGTTTTAGGCCATAGGATTAAACCCTAGTTGCAATCTCAGCCCTTAAAACCGAATCTGGCCCCCAAGCTCAACACAATCTCAAAATGGTGCACCAGGCTAAACAGCCCGGCTGGACCAAGTCGACAAGGCTATCGACTTGGGTCCAACCAAGTCGACTCCCAAGTCGACAGGGCTGTCGACTTGGGTGCTCTGGTGGGATTTTTCCCGCCTAGCCCAATCTGACCTAATTTTCAAATTCGAACTTGAATTTGAAATCTGTTTTTTACTTTGAAATTTTCTGAAAACTTCGTTGGGCCTTAATCGGGTCATACGGACTCCGATTTTCGAAAACTCGGACTCTATTTCGCGTATTTTTCCGAGACGAACGCAATGGCATAGCCCGTTTCCCTTGATTCAGATTTTAGAATTAAATTCTGCCTCGATTTATATTATTACAGGTTATTGAAAATACGGGTTGTTACATTCTCCCCTCCTTAAAGGATTTCGTCCCCGAAATCTTCAAGTTAGGAAGAACGTATCCTACCATCCAACATCCATCTACTCAAAACATCAACCACGAGCAATCATTGTCCTTACAAGATTCTAAATGTTGTATGAACATATGCAAAGGTGTGTGTATATGTACTTATCTAATGCAAATATCATCAATGCAAATTATGTTAGTGAAATGAATCCATATGTATGCAATTCCTAACATAATGTATAACATCTATATGTGTGCACATAACATATATCCATATGCAACATCCATGTGATAACACAAAAATTTTCATCCATGAATAAGCATAAACACTCATGCATATGCAATATGAGGAGTGTGTGAGCCGATCTAGTGCCTAATGTGTATAACTCATCCACGAGTAACCACTTGCAAACACTTGCAACCACTTGCAACCATCAAGCATAACATGTTTCAAACACATGTTTCATCCAAAGGGTTTCTACCTAAGGTTCTCATGACAAGATTAACACGATATACTAGATAATCAAGGCAAACATGGATAGCAAAAGATATGCTACAAAGAGATCGGGAAGATAAGAAGGATATACCCCTTTCGGATTACAAGTAATCCCTTCCTAACCCAATCCATATTCTATAAAAGCCCAAAAGGTTTAGTCAACCTAACGGACCCCTTCAAACCCTGACATGTATTACTACAATAAGTCATACCTCCCGATAGAAATATGACCGAGGATGGGACCGAGAGGATATACATAAAAAGATAACATGCGAGTAAGTTCCACAGGAAAACAAGGACCAAGGATATGCTCTTAAAAAGAGATATGATGCGCGTATCTAGCCTTCAGTCTTCTAAGTCACGTTTCCTTGAGTTTAACTCCACGGTGCTTTGACCGTCTTTTACCTCATGATTTCTTGGCTTCTTAACTCCTATTTCCCAATATGAGTTGGAACCCATTTCATTATCGCCTCTCGTCTTCTTTTTCACTTACTCTCTTATCATTCTTGGCTTAAACATAACTATGACCTCATGGTTTCATGCAAGCTCTCCAAAGTTCACTAGTGAATCCTGGATCTCGTTTACTTACTATAAAGTATTCCACGCAGCAGAACTTTTCTCGAAAATACCAACCCACGTTGCCACGGAACCATCCGCTTGCGAATGATAGGCCGTGCTTAGATTCAGTTGCTTGCCCATGACTTCCTGTAGACTATCCCAAAACTGGCTAGTGAAGATTAAGTCATGGTTACTCACTATACTTTAGGGAACCCCATGCAACTGCTTTATTTCTTGAAAGTAAACTGTCGTTAGCTAGGATGCAGTCCTTTCGCTCTTTACCGGAGTGAAATGAGCACTCTTCGTGAGTCTACCTGCTATGACCCACATGCTCGTATTCCCTTTCTTGATCTAGGCAGTCCATCCATGAAATCCTTCGTGACGCTTTTCCCCCTTCCATTGCGGGGACCTCCAATGGATATACCAGCCCACCGGGCTTCTATGACTCGGCCTTTAATCTGTTGGCACAACATGCACCTTGGGACAAACTCGGCCACCTCCTCGGGTGAGGTGCATCTTTAAGAACCTTCTCTCTCTCATCGCGTCTTAGCCATCCCTTGTCATCTATAGCGAGGTGACTTATCATCTCGCCTCGAGTCAACTTGTCCATGATCTCGACTAACTGCGGGTCTTCTTTCTGTGAAGTCCCTACTTGATCCAGGAGGGTAGGTCTAATCTCAAGGGACGCTAACTAACTAACTAACTAAACTGAGAGAACTTCTTACTTCGGTTGCATTCTTTGGAGTCTTCCCATCCTGAACTGCAACTACCTTAGCGGGATCCACCGCTAAGCCTTGCTTAGAAACTATGTGCCCAAGAAATCTAACTCCTTTTTCTCCAAAATGACATTTGAAGGACTTGGCTTTCAACTGAAGCGCTCTAGCGTATCCATCACCTCCTTGAGATGTCTAGCCTGCTCTTCCTCATCCTTAGAGAAGATCAGAATATCATCTACGAAGATCACGACAAACTTGTTCAAGAACTCCCTAAACACCCTACTCATCAAGTCCACGAAGTAGGCGGGTGCATTAGTCAAACCGAATGGCATGACCAGCCATTCTAAGAATCCATCTGGAGTTCTGAACGTAGTTTTGCCTATACTATCCCCAGCTACTCTGAGCTGATGGAATCCAGTAGCAAGACCAAGAGAAAACAGATGTTCCTACAAGCTGATCAAACAAATCATCGATCCTTGGCAATGGTTGTTTATTCTCTTCGTTTAACTCACGATAATCAACACAAAGTCGAAGAGAACCATCTGCCTTGGTAGTAAATACTACAGGCGCTCCCCATTCAGATATACTTCATCTAATGAAGTTCTTCTCAAGCAACTCCTTGACTTGCTTTCTTAACTCTCATCTTGCGGGGCCATGTGCCTTACCGGCCACGAAACTTTCTTGGCATTATCAACCAAATAAATGCGGAAATCTATCTCTCGTTTAGGGGTAACCCCCTTCACTTCACCCAAGATATCAGGATATTCTCGGACCACCCTCACCGATTACAAACTATCGATAGACGAGTTGAGGGATTCAAGATAACACAACATGACGGGACTCATAGGGTTACTAGAAACTTTTAGGGTATTACTGAGGCGAGTCATGAGCCTCTCAACCCTATGCTCAAAAATCAAGGATGGCTCCACAACTGGACAACCCATCCATGCCCAAAATCAACCCATACCCGATGAAACCGAGAATATAAGCATCACACGAGAATTCAAATCCACCTAGATAATAGACAAATGGGCGGAACCCCCAATTGGATTTGAAACACACACGGGATCATTAACTAGACTAGTACTTAGGTGCAAACTTTCAGCTAGATCAGACGAGATAAACTATGCGATACACCATAATCAAACAAGGTACGAACTGGGAAAATCAGAAATATATATAAGACTTTCAACAGAAATACTACCTCGATCGGGAACTGGAGCGGTATTGAGAGCATGAACTTGCCCTCCCGAAGGTCCAGCACGCTGAGTCTGACCCTGGCCTTGCCCTCGCTTCTTCGGGCAATCCCTAGTGAAGTGTCCAAACTCACCACAATGAAAGCATTCGCCATTCTTCCTTTTCCTCTTCTTACATTCCTTAATAAGATGCCCAACTAATCCGCAATAATAGCACTTTCCCTTTTTGTTATTGCCCTTGTTGTTGTTCCCCTTGTTGCCTTGACTCTTGTTCTTGTTCTTATTGCCTTGACTGCTCTGACCGCTTGGATTACCCTGATTTCCTTTCCATTGGGAATCAGTCTTCTTGGCTTGAGTACCATTCATCTTGATCTCTTTCTTGTCACTCCTATTCTCTTCATTGAGTAGGGCCATATTCACCAAACTTTCGAAAGTTGCCCCCAAGGGTATATGAGTCATGGCTAAACCATGTAATGGCTCGTTTAATCCTAGGGCAAAGTATAGGGCCTTCTTCTGAGCTGTGTTAACCAAGTCTAAACCGACCCGAGCCAGTTGATTAAACTTATCTATGTATTCCCTAATAGTCATGTCCCCTTGCTTCAGTGATAGGAACCTTAGTCCAAACTTTCCCCGAAAGTCATCCCAAGTCTCAATTGGCCTAGTAGCGGTGGTGACCACCCACCAACGTGCAGCTTCTTCCTTTAGCAACCATACTGCCAATAAAACCTTCCTACGATCATCTATATCAAAGGAGGCAAAAAGATCTTCGGTTTCTTTCAACCAATTCCTTGCCTCTACATAAGTCTCGGTTCCAAAGAAATTCTTGCAACCCATCGCCTTAAAATCTTGGCAAATCTTCGCGAAGTCAGTTTGAGGATGCTGAGGGGAAGGAGGAAGAGGAACCTCAGCGACAGGAGGAGGAGGAACATTAACTACCGGAGGAGGAGGAGGAACATCTACGGGGCCGGCTTCGGTCGCCCTAGCCTCCAAAAGTCTCCTATACCAAACAGGTACGTGTACTCCCTCCGGAATAGCAAAGTTATTGGCCATACTGAAAACGAAGAAAAAGACAGATTCAGAATGGAGAAAAACGAAGGAATTTTTGCTAATGGCTTTTTCGGGAATAGCCTTTAAAATAAACTAGACTTTTCTTTGGAAAATACTTTATACTTGGTTTTGAAAATAGTTTTCCAAAAGTTTTCTAAAAACCTTTTTGTTCCTTCTCGTAAACCATATGCTCTGATACCAAATGTAACACCCCACCTCCGCCAGGGTGACTTTTGCAAGCACTCTGACTTTGGAGGGGCGTTTGAATCAGGTAAACATGCATAATGATATATCAAGGCAGAACAAGAACATATGTATATATGTAAACAGAGTAAATAACATAGATAAAACAGCGGAAGATTTCATACTATTTCAAAACAAGTCTGGTACAACATAGCTTTCCAAATAAACAAGTCTAGATAAAAACAACATCAACTGAAAAACTGAAATACATAAGTACTATCCCCAAATAAGTGATAACCATAGCTAGCTTCATGTCGAAACCGTACATGAGCTGAAATTCCACGAGCAAGCAATCCGAAATCCAAGTTAAGCTCCAACGTTCCCACCCTGAGAACCTGGGGGGGGGGGGGGGGGGGGACGGAAGAAAAGAGGCGAAAGAAAACAGGTCAGTCAAAAAGACTGAGTAAGCCCTACTACAATCAATGTAAACTAATAAAGTTAACTGGCATGAGAAGCAGGTACGATCATAAGGATTACAACATACTAGCATGATGATTAACTAACAAGGTAGATAAAGGTGTCATCGCATAATCAGGATTAAGGTTTTTGCACCACAGGTGTACTAGCAAACTAACATGACTTGAATAAACAAGTATTGATCCCTTGGCCTAAGCTTTGGCCCAATAACATGAAGTGACCCTAATACAATGTAACGACCCGCAAATCCGAGCTATCTGAGTTGACTAAATACAACCCACGTCCAACCCAAATAACACAGAAATACGAACCATTAATAGAAAGAAGATAGTGGATGGGAAATAGAAAGAAAGAAATATTAGAATAGAAGAAAAAGAAGATCACAAACTCACAGCGGAACGAATGAAATATATTATATAACATAACTTTTGAAATACAAATCAGTAACTTTATATACATACCATCATCAGAGCACAACAGTCATTTCTTAAACAGTTATACACACCTGTTTCCAGATACAACATAGTACACAGCGGAAATACGATAATCTACAGCTAACTGGTGAAGCCTCATGCTTCCAGCTCCTCCAATTGAATCTGTGAAATCCCGACTACTTGACTGCCCGTACAAATTTGGGCACCCAAGAGTTTAGAGAAAACAAAACAAAATAAACTCTGGGTCAGTCATGGGACTGGTGTGAGTAAACTCCAACCACTTGTTTAACTTTAAAAATTCTTTCAAAAGAAAAGATAATAGTAAGACCAGCCCACACATAAACATGGACGGTTTTTACCTTACTATAACCCAAAACACTTTGATACGAAAATCCAGTGATATTATAATAATGTCTACACCAAGTAAATAACCAAATAGCAGAACGCTTGCATCTCACGCTCCACATATATAGTATAAAATCAAAAACTGCATGGCGCTTATTGGAGATTGGATTTCCAACATGACAAGGTATGGAACCACCTTCCGCTAGTGTATCTCTAGAGAGGAATACACTGGGTTCAACAAGAACATCTTGCAACCCGGCCCACACATGACCGACCACTCATTTCGCTTGAGTGTATCGAATGTATATCACCAACGGTTGGGATCAGCAACCGTCTCCCGACTGGGACAGCATCGAATAGAATAAGAAATTAAATGAACCTCTAGATAGGTGATTATACATCCTAATGGGTGCGACCCACATAGCCATGCTGCCTGCCCGATTTTTGTCCTTTCCCGGTTGTTGAGGCCTGAGGCTACGAATACTTACCATTCATTGATAGCACAATCACTTTGAATGCCACATTGTCAGATCCGTTAATCACTAGTTGAGTTTGCACAAATATTCTGGATGTTATGCTAAGGGAATAAATCCGTTGCAACCATATATATTTATACAGACCAACCCTTTTGATCATTGGAAATACTTTGTCAGACATTCGTCCATTTACGTTCGTTCTGGGATTGAACGAAACCGAAGGCACTATTTCTATTTAATAGAAAGAGTCCTTACACTTTACTCCGTCTTCAATATATTCAGCATACTTGGTTCGCAACGCTTATGCCGATACGGAGTGGTTCTTCGGATAATAATCCAACCGGTCTCTCCATATTGACAACGATGGTCAAAAACTTCGATAGTCTGTGATTTAACTATCGAATAAAAACAAGTGTTCATCCAACATATCAAACAAATCACTGGGCTCTTTAATTAATATTTCATTAATTAAATCTCTTCTCCATTTCCTTATCAATATTTGTTAACCAAATATTTTCAATAACCATATTGGCCCTTTACGCTATTTGGAAAGCATTTCCCAATATCAATTTCTTTTATTTTCTATATATTAGAAAATATCCCTATTTGCAATTGGAAACAATTCCAATCACTTATCTCTATCCCGACTATTTTAATTATACTCAGGAAATATTTACTTGTTATATTTCCAAAATTCCATCACTTGGGTTTAAAACGAATGTTGTGTAAAACATCGTTACAACAACCCAAAATATTTTATTCAACTAACTCTTTTCAAACACTTCTCTTCGAGACTGGATCTTGCTATTTATCCATTAAAAATGAAATCAATCAAGTTGGGGTAAAATTACCTCTCAGACCTTAACTGAAAACATCCTCAACTTCAAAACGGCAAAACCACTTAGCTCGAATAAACACACTATACAATCCAATTGTTCATTTTTAAAACATGTATAAAGTTCGCTTTCTATTTCTAATTTATAGATTTCTCTTTCTGTTTCCAATATTCGATTTTTATACTCATTTACCTATCGAATTCTATACGTCGATACAATGATTTCTAACTATCAAAATATCTTAAAATATTCTAACTCCTTAAATTTCTGGAAAATTTCGCCATAACCTCCCCTGTATCGGGAGCATCGGGAAATTTCAAATAGCTTCCCGGTAACTTCTCATCTTAAAAAGAAAAAGAAAAAGCCAAGCGGCTTGCCGATACGGCGCATAAAATCTCATATATGAATTAAACATGTACCTTTTTGTCGAGCACATAAATTTAATCTTCATATACTTCATATCAAACCTGCTTACACATGTTCACCTGTTTGCAATTCAACTCAAACCAATCGTTTGAATTCAGTTCCGTCCATTTATTCTTTAATTAGCTTCTTAGCCTATTTCACTTGTTATTTGAACATATCACGTTCAAATATATATTAATTTGTTGATACAACAATCGAATGTCATTTCTAATTCAAGTTTCATATTCGATTTCGAATATGAATTTACACACCCCTTGTCTGATTCAAAACCCAAGTTTCGATTCTAAAATTCCATTACTAATTTCTTTAAATTAGTCAATTCTAACCAATAATTAAAAATCTGATTTTTGTTTCAACAATCATCTCATTTACACCACTTGAGTTCGTATTTAATTTACAACTCAAGTCTGGATTTTTTCATGGCAAATTCGGATTTCATTTCTTTAAAATCCTTTAGTTATTTAAACAAACCGTTATGGTTTTATAATGGTTCTGGCGCTGCTTTTCTGAAAATTTGATTTTTGACATAACTCACAATCTATTCGATGAAATCCAGATTTTTCTCCTTCATTAGAAAGCTATTATTAAATCGGTCCTGGCGTTTCTTGTTTCAAAGAATTTTGACTTCAATTGAGTTCTGTATATTCAATTGAAGTTCGAATCGCCAATTTACGAACTGCAGCGCTGCGGCGAGTTCGTTTTATTTATATTTATATATATAAACTTTTAAACTTTCGTTAAAATGAATCCAAATCCATTTTAACTCCATTTCAATTTCTAATATTCAAACTCCATTTTCCTCTATTTAAATTTCTTGATTCAAATTCCAATCTCACCTTTGAATTCTATTTTCAAATCCCAATTCCTTTTCTATTTGATATTCAAATTCAATGCTTGAATTTCTATTTCAAATCTCTATTCAAACTTCATATTCAATTCTATTTGAGTTATATATTCAAACTCTATTTCGATTATATTTGAAGTTTATATTCAATTCTTCTTTGAATTCTAAATTCAAAACCATATTCAATTCTCTTGAATTCGATATTTCAAATTTCATTACAATTCTACCTTGAAATTCTATATTCAAATTCATTTATTCAAATTCTATTTGAATTGCTATATTCAAATCCCATATTTGAATTCTATTTGAATTCAATTTCAAATTCTATGTTTTAAATTCCATTTGAATTATATAATTCAAATTCTCAAATTCTCTTCCAATTTCTAATATTCAAACCTTATTTCTACTTTTATTTGAATTCCCAAATATTCCAACTCTTTTTGAATTCCAAGTATTTAAAACTCCTTTTAACTCAAATTCCATATTGATTCTCCTTGGACTCAAATTCCATATTTAAATTTTCCTTGAATTCAAATGCCATATTTAAATTCTTTTTGAATTTAAATACCATATTTATACCTCGTTGAATTCAAATATCATACTTTATTTTCTTGATTTAAATTCCACTTTAATTTCTACATTCAAATCCCTTTTTTTTTATGAATATCTATATTTGAAATTCATACTTGAATTTAAATATTTAACTCCATTTGGGTTTCTATTTGAAATCCAAATATTCAAAACTTCTTTTAAATTCTATTTGAATTCAAATATTCAAACTTCTTTTCAAATTTCTCTTTATTCAAATTCCCTTTTATTTTACTTGTTTATATTTTTAAACAAAGTATCACTTCCAATTTCCTTTGAAATAAATATTTTCTACTTTGGAAAAATAGATTTCCCCTTAACAAATTCACACTTATAATTTACTTTTGAATTGTCCAATGATAATTCTTTTCACTTCATTTAAAACTGTGTATAAATGAACTACTTGTTTTATTCCTTTTAAATAAAGTTAAGTATTTTTATTCCATTTTAAATTCAAATTCTATTTTAGAAAAATAGAATTTTCTCTTTTAAATCTCAAATATCCCTTCCGCGATATTTTTATAAATCAATATTCAAGCCCAGTGATATTTTAAACAATCAAATCAACCAATTTTCATTCATTTGATTTTTAACACATCATATATGAATATATATGAAATCAAACAACAGCAAACAGATAATATATTTTGAGGAATCCTGTTGGATTCCTCCAACCTGTTTCCCTGCATCCACAGACGTTAGCACATAAATAATACCCATTCTGCTTCGTGGCAGAATATCGCGGTATAGAAGGTCATCCACTAATCATAGCGTGGGGCGTATAGGGTAATCATCCGCTATGGTACCGCGGGCATCCGCTAATGAGACTGCGGGAATCCAACCAATCAATCAACCCAATATATATATATAGCCTAAATAACTAATATATATAAAACAACCAGAAAGCATTCGCACAAGCAACAAACAATTATTTTTAATGAAATAAAAATAATTCTAAAGGTGAGTGAGATTTACTCACCTGATTTATTTGCACTGAATATCCAATAAATCCCATATCATCGCAGCTATGGATTGACTTGATTGAGTTTATCTCGTACCTATGAATATTTAGATTTTAATTATCGATTAACATTTGCTTATCTATATTATTTAATAACAGAAATAGATAAATTCTTTTATGTATATTTAAATGTCGAAGAGGGCATATACCTTACTGTCTTAAACTACTACGAGGCCAACTTGTCACACATCGATCATCTATGTAGAACACTTCAGAAGTCAGCAATCATTTTAGCTGCAAATCAACCCCAAGATTTTTCTCCATCCTATTCGGCATTCCATCGAGCGCCATACCGTCGCCAATAACTTCCACTTCTCCGAGCTTCTACCATTTACTGCCACATCCATTTATTTATCATCAAACCTTCCCATCACTATTGCTACCTTGTTACACAACTCCAGTCAACAAACATCACCCCTCAGCTTGGATCGAACTATGCCAGACTCGCCTCTTTTATTCAGAATCGATCTTCAAGTGAGGAACTGCAACCATCAACCAACGCTAACCATGAACGCGACTTCGAACAGGCCTCCCAACCATTAATCATCGGTGACAAACACGACCTCCTTCATCTTCTCAAGTTCATCGAAAACCTCACCTCTTCTCGCTACTTCAAACTCCAGCAACATGCGCGACAACTTAGCTAACGCGGGTTCCTCCCGATGATCGAAACCCCATCTACAAACTCGCCTAACCCTCCTGCTGAATTCCCCTTCGAACTACACCTCTCGAGTCACCACAAACCACAGTCACATTGAAAATCCGCTTCCCTAGAACGCGCCTCAGAGGAACCTTACCGCACACAAATTTAGGGCTACCAATCGATAGTACAACCTTAGACGAGTGAAAGGAACCCAAAATCAAATGATTCGATTTAGTATTTTATCAAAAAAAAAAATTTTAAATCGAAAGGGGTGCTTTTGAAATCATTCAGAAGAAATGAAAAGGAAGGGAATGGAATTAAAGGCGTATAAGGGCATTGTTGTTTATTTATAGACGAGAGAAGGAGACCATCGTACTAGAACCTTTAATTTCCTGTTTATCTTAGCAGCGAAGTAAGGGAACCAAACGTACAAGAAGTGATAGGGGAGGTAGACGGCTATAGGTTGATTTACAGTGTACTATTAGCCTAGGAAGGAAGGAATTAATTTTATAGTTAATTTTATTATTATTTTGGTTTGAACCGAGGTGATTTTACCTTATTTAAAATACCCTGTGATCCCGGACTCCTTTTTGAACACAACAACAAGCATTCCTAGGGTTATACCACTATACTGAACACATTGGGACAAGTATCGAAGCTCAATTTGATCATATGGAGAAGATATTAATTTAAACTGATATAAATTAAATTCAAAACAATTAATTCTTGAAAATAAATTAATATTATTATTCTAATTCAAACAGAATTTTGTCTTGATCATCTGAATTGTTTTCAATTCAGATTTAACTTTGAATTCAAATAAATTCATTTTCGTATTTCGATTATTTAATTGATAACCAAATAAAATACCATTTATTATAAATTCAATATTTAAAACCATACTAAATATTTAAAATAATTCGACCAAAAATCCCGGTCGTTACATTCTTTCCCCCTTAAAATAATTTCGTCCTCGAAATTGCTAAGGTAGGAAAAATGGTCCAAACTCATTACCTTTCAACAATTCACTTATGTTGAAACTCACCTCTTTATATTTCAGCAAATTTAATTCCACCAAAACTTTTGGTTTTCACACATTTAATCTAAATGGTCTACAATCAATACATTTACATCCAATCTGTATTCCATTAATCTATTCAAATTGATTCTAGTCAATTTATTCATTTCAATTTATTTAACTTTCTTAAGTTAAATTCCAATTCCAGAGTCCAAATCCCAGGATTTTCATTTCAATTCCTTCTGAAATCACATAAATATATACATATATATATTTATTTCCATTTCAAATTCAAAACATTTGAATTTTCAAACACTTGTTTTCTTTCAAAACAAATTTCCATCGAAACTTTTCTAAGGTAGCAATCCATCACTTAGAAACTCGAAAATGAATACTGATGAAGCTGCAGTCATCATCAGAATTATTTTCCAGCCACTGAAGTGAGTTCAGTGCTTAATCACTTTAAAAATCCATCTCAAAATGATTTCTAGTCAAAATCCTTTTTAAACAAAGCTATTTTATTCTAATATACTTCAAAAAAATATTTTTAAACTTCCCAGGATTTAAATTCCAAATTCTGGTTTGAATTCAATTTTAATTCATCTCATTTGTATATTTAATTCCTATACAAATTCTATTTGGTTATAAATAACCATTCAAAGTTTATAATCTCATTTGATTATAAAATCAACATCCAACACATCCATATAATAATAATTCTAGAAAATTATTCTTTCTATATCAAAAATAGAAATTTTGGGTTAAATTATTTCATTTACCCACTTAAAAACAATATCATGTCGTATTTTCTGTTCAAGTGTTTAGAAATCCCTATCGACTTCGTGGCGTCCCACGATTCGACCAGAATTCATAAACCACTCACAGACTAGTCAACACAATATAAAACAACTTTTATATCAATTTACAAATACGCTCTCTCGTATATATACGCTCAACTCATTCTAGGGTACTACTGACCCTATCTCTAATGAGCACATGCCACACAAGCCTAGGTATTCGCTCAACCTAAGCTCTGATACCAACTGTAACGACCCGCAAATCCGAGCTATCTGAGTTGACTAAATACAACCCACGTCCAACCCAAATAACACAGAAATACGAACCATTAATAGAAAGAAGATAGAGGATGTGAAATAGAAAGAAAGAAATATTAGAATAGAAGAAAAACGAAGATCACAAACTCACAGCGGAACGAATGAAATATATTATATAACATAACTTTTGAAATACAAATCAGTAACTTTATATACATACCATCATCAGAGCACAACAGTCATTTCTGGAATAGTTATACACACCTGTTTCCAGATACAACATAGTACACAGCGGAAATACGATAATCTACAGCTAACTGGTGAAGCCTCCTGCTTCCAGCTCCTCCAATTGAATCTGTGAAATCCCGACTACTTGACTGCCCGTACAAATTTGGGCACCCAAGAGTTTAGGGAAAACAAAACAAAATAAACTCTGGGTCAGTCATGGGACTGGTGTGAGTAAACTCCAACCACTTGTTTAACTTTAAAAATTCTTTCAAAAGAAAAGATAATAGTAAGACCAGCCCACACATAAACATGGACGGTTTTTACCTTACTATAACCCAAAACACTTTGATACGAAAATCCAGTGATATTATAATAATGTCTACACCAAGTAAATAACCAAATAGCAGAACGCTTGCATCTCACGCTCCACATATATAGTATAAAATCAAAAACCGCATGGCGCTTATTGGAGATTGGATTTCCAACATGACAAGGTATGGAACCACCTTCCGCTAGTGTATCTCTAGAGAGGAATACACTGGGTTCAACAAGAACATCTTGCAACCCGGCCCACACATGACCGACCACTCATTTCGCTTGAGTGTATCGAATGTATATCACCAACGGTTGGGATCAGCAACCGTCTCCCGACTGGGACAGCATCGAATAGAATAAGAAATTAAATGAACCTCTAGATAGGTGATTATACATCATAATGGGTGCGACCCACATAGCCATGCTGCCTGCCCGATTTTTGTCCTTTCCCGGTTGTTGAGGCCTGAGGCTACGAATACTTACCATTCATTGATAGCACAATCACTTTGAATGCCACATTGTCAGATCCGTTAATCACTAGTTGAGTTTGCACAAATATTCTGGATGTTATGCTAAGGGAATAAATCCGTTGCAACCATATATATTTATACAGACCAACCCTTTTGATCATTGGAAATACTTTGTCAGACATTCGTCCATTTACGTTCGTTCTGGGATTGAACGAAACCGAAGGCACTATTTCTATTTAATAGAAAGAGTCCTTGCACTTTACTCCGTCTTCAATATATTCAGCATACTTGGTTCGCAACACTTATGCCGATACGGAGTGGTTCTTCGGATAATAATCCAACCGGTCTCTCCATATTGACAACGATGGTCAAAAACTTCGATAGTCTGTGATTTAACTATCGAATAAAAACAAGTGTTCATCCAACATATCAAACAAATCACTGGGCTCTTTAATTAATATTTCATTAATTAAATCTCTTCTCCATTTCCTTATCAATACTTGTTAACCAAATATTTTCAATAACCATATTGGCCCTTTACGCTATTTGGAAAGCATTTCCCAATATCAATTTCTTTTATTTTCTATATATTAGAAAATATCTCTATTTGCAATTGGAAACAATTCCAATCACTTATCTCTATCCCGACTATTTTAATTATACTCATGAAATATTTACTTGTTATATTTCCAAAATTCCATCACTTGGGTTTAAAACGAATGTTGTGTAAAACATCGTTACAACAACCCAAAATATTTTATTCAACTAACTCTTTTCAAACACTTCTCTTCGAGACTGGATCTTGCTATTTATCCATTAAAAATGAAATCAATCAAGTTGGGGTAAAATTACCTCTCAGACCTTAACTGAAAACATCCTCAACTTCAAAACGGCAAAACCACTTACCTCGAATAAACACACTATACAATCCAATTGTTCATTTTTAAAACATGTATAAAGTTCGCTTTCTATTTCTAATTTATAGATTTCTCTTTTTGTTTCCAATATTCGATTTTTATACTCATTTACCTATCGAATTCTATACGTCGATACAATGATTTCTAACTATCAAAATATCTTAAAATATTCTAACTCCTTAAATTTCTGGAAAATTTCGCCATAACCTCCCCTGTATCGGGAGCATCGGGAAATTTCAAATAGCTTCCCGGTAACTTCTCATCTTAAAAAGAAAAAGAAAAAGCCAAGCGGCTTGCCGATACGGCGCATAAAATCTCATATATGAATTAAACATGTACCTTTTTGTCGAGCACATAAATTTAATCTTCATACACTTCATATCAAACCTGCTTACACATGTTCACCTGTTTGCAATTCAACTCAAACCAATCGTTTGAATTTAGTTCCGGCCATTTATTCTTTAATTAGCTTCTTAGCCTATTTCACTTGTTATTTGAACATATCACGTTCAAATATATATTAATTTGTTGATACAACAATCGAATGTCATTTCTAATTCAAGTTTCATATTTGATTTCGAATATGAATTTACACACCCCTTGTCTGATTCAAAACCCAAGTTTCGATTCTAAAATTCCATTACTAATTTCTTTAAATTAGTCAATTCTAACCAATAATTAAAAATCTGATTTTTGTTTCAACAATCATCTCATTTACACCACTTGAGTTCTTATTTAATTTACAACTCAAGTCTGGATTTTTTCATGGCAAATTCGGATTTTATTTCTTTAAAATCCTTTAGTTATTTAAACAAACCGTTATGGTTTTATAATGGTTCTGGCGCTGCTTTTCTGAAAATTTGATTTTTGACATAACTCACAATCTATTCGATGAAATCCAGATTTTTCTCCTTCATTAGAAAGCTATTATTAAATCGGTCCTGACGTTTCTTGTTTCAAAGAATTTTGACTTCAATTGAGTTCTGTATATTCAATTGAAGTTCGAATCGCCAATTTACGAACTGCAGCGCTGCGGCGAGTTCGTTTTATTTATATTTATATATATAAACTTTTAAACTTTCGTTAAAATGAATCCAACTCCATTTTAACTCCATTTCAATTTCTAATATTCAAACTCCATTTTCCTCTATTTTAATTTCTTGATTCAAATTCCAATCTCACCTTTGAATTCTATTTTCAAATCCCAATTCCTTTTCTATTTGATATTCAAATTCAATGCTTGAATTTCTATTTCAAATCTCTATTCAAACTTCATATTCAATTCTATTTGAGTTATATATTCAAACTCTATTTCGATTATATTTGAAGTTTATATTCAATTCTTCTATGAATTCTAAATTCAAAACCATATTCAATTCTCTTGAATTCGATATTTCAAATTTCATTACAATTCTACCTTGAAATTCTATATTCAAATTCATTTATTCAAATTCTATTTGAATTGCTATATTCAAATCCCATATTTGAATTCTATTTGAATTCAATTTCAAATTCTATGTTTTAAATTCCATTTGAATTATATAATTCAAATTCTCAAATTCTCTTCCAATTTCTAATATTCAAACCTTATTTCTACTTTTATTTGAATTCCCAAATATTCCAACTCGTTTTGAATTCCAAGTATTTAAAACTCCTTTTAACTCAAATTCCATATTGATTCTCCTTGGACTCAAATTCCATATTTAAATTTTCCTTGAATTCAAATGCCATATTTAAATTCTTTTTGAATTTAAATACCATATTTATACCTCGTTGAATTCAAATATCATACTTTATTTTCTTGATTTAAATTCCACTTTAATTTCTACATTCAAATCCCTTTTTTTTTTATGAATATCTATATTTGAAATTCATACTTGAATTTAAATATTTAACTCCATTTGGGTTTCTATTTGAAATCCAAATATTCAAAACTTCTTTTAAATTCTATTTGAATTCAAATATTCAAACTTCTTTTCAAATTTCTCTTTATTCAAATTCCCTTTTATTTTACTTGTTTATATTTTTAAACAAAGTATCACTTCCAATTTCCTTTGAAATAAATATTTTCTACTTTGGAAAAATAGATTTCCCCTTAACAAATTCACACTTATAATTTACTTTTGAATTGTCCAATGATAATTCTTTTCACTTCATTTAAAACCGTGTATAAATGAACTACTTGTTTTATTCCTTTTAAATCAAGTTAAGTATTTTTATTCCATTTTAAATTCAAATTCTATTTTAGAAAAATAGAATTTTCTCTTTTAAATCTCAAATATCCCTTCCGCGATATTTTTATAAATCAATATTCAAGCCCAGTGATATTTTAAACAATCAAATCAACCAATTTTCATTCATTTGATTTTTAACACATCATATATGAATATATATGAAATCAAACAACAGCAAACAGATAATATATTTTGAGGAATCCTGTTGGATTCCTCCAACCTGTTTCCCTGCATCCACAGACGTTAGCACATAAATAATACCCATTCTGCTTCGTGGCAGAATATCGCGGTATAGAAGGTCATCCACTAATCATAGCGTGGGGCGTATAGGGTAATCATCCGCTATGGTACCGCGGGCATCCGCTAATGAGACTGCGGGAATCCAACCAATCAATCAACCCAATATATATATATATATATAGCCTAAATAACTAATATATATAAAACAACCAGAAAGCATTCGCACAAGCAACAAACAATTATTTTTAATGAAATAAAAATAATTCTAAAGGTGAGTGAGATTTACTCACCTGATTTATTTGCACTGAATATCCAATAAATCCCATATCATCGCAGCTATGGATTGACTTGATTGAGTTTATCTCGTACCTATGAATATTTAGATTTTAATTATCGATTAACATTTGCTTATCTATATTATTTAATAACAGAAATAGATAAATTCTTTTATGTATATTTAAATGTCGAAGAGGGCATATACCTTACTGTCTTAAACTACTACGAGGCCAACTTGTCACACATCGATCATCTATGTAGAACACTTCAGAAGTCAGCAATCATTTTAGCTGCAAATCAACCCCAAGATTTTTCTCCATCCTATTCGGCATTCCATCGAGCGCCATACCGTCGCCAATAACTTCCACTTCTCCGAGCTTCTACCATTTACTGCCACATCCATTTATTTATCATCAAACCTTCCCATCACTATTGCTGCCTTGTTACACAACTCCAGTCAACAAACATCACCCCTCAGCTTGGATCGAACTATGCCAGACTCGCCTCTTTTATTCAGAATCGATCTTCAAGTGAGGAACTGCAACCATCAACCAACGCTAACCATGAATGCGACTTCGAACAGGCCTCCCAACCATTAATCATCGGTGACAAACACGACCTCCTTCATCTTCTCAAGTTCATCGAAAACCTCACCTCTTCTCGCTACTTCAAACTCCAGCAACATGCGCGACAACTTAGCTAACGCGAGTTCCTCCCGATGATCGAAACCCCATCTACAAACTCGCCTAACCCTCCTGCTGAAATCCCCTTCGAACTACACCTCTCGAGTCACCACAAACCACAGTCACATTGAAAATCCGCTTCCCTAGAACGCGCCTCAGAGGAACCTTACCGCACACAAATTTAGGGCTACCAATCGATAGTACAACCTTAGACGAGTGAAAGGAACCCAAAATCAAATGATTCGATTTAGTATTTTATCAATTTTTTTTTTAAATCGAAAGGGGTGCTTTTGAAATCGTTCAGAAGAAATGAAAAGGAAGGGAATGGAATGAAAGGCGTATAAGGGCATTGTTGTTTATTTATAGACGAGAGAAGGAGACCATCGTACTAGAACCTTTAATTTCCTGTTTATCTTAGCAGCGAAGTAAGGGAACCAAACGTACAAGAAGTGATAGGGGAAGTAGACGGCTATAGGTTGATTTACAGTGTACTATTAGCCTAGGAAGGAAGGAATTAATTTTATAGTTAATTTTATTATTATTTTGGTTTGAACCGAGGTGATTTTACCTTATTTAAAATACCCTGTGATCCCGGACTCCTTTTTGAACACAACAACAGGCATTCCTAGGGTTATACCACTATACTGAACACATTGGGACAAGTATCGAAGCTCAATTTGATCATATGGAGAAGATATTAATTTAAACTGATATAAATTAAATTCAAAACAATTAATTCTTGAAAATAAATTAATATTATTATTCTAATTCAAACAGAATTTTGTCTTGATCATCTGAATTGTTTTCAATTCAGATTTAACTTTGAATTCAAATAAATTCATTTTCGTATTTCGATTATTTAATTGATAACCAAATAAAATACCATTTATTATAAATTCAATATTTAAAACCATACTAAATATTTAAAATAATTCGACCAAAAATCCCGGTCGTTACATACAAGGTCTAACCAAACGGTCTAGTCGATCGGCTCCCTATAAGCCTAACTCGTCACGTGTTGGTGTCAATACGGCCCAAACATAATTTTAGTCGAACTGTGCCGGGTCCACCCTTCGGGTGTATCAAGCCCTAGGGTGCCAACCCCTGGACACCATAAACATGAGTGCACAGTCTCGATCTACTGGTACCCATGGGTGACTTCTCCAAATACGGACTACGTGCACGACCATAGTCCGTCCTGAACTACATCGGGGTACCACCCGGCCGTCGTTTATTTGGTCGCTTACCTCCAGCCCAGTAATTCGTGCCCCACACCCTAACCTAGTCCCTAGGGCCTTAATGATACAAATTTGGGATTACTGCTGGAGTGGGCCCCCATTGCTAGGATTTTTCTAGTGGGTTAAGTACGGTTTAACCCTCTTGATAATCATGGATTAACTTGGTTAAGTGTAACGATGAGTTCACGACTTAACCCTGACTAATCTACCAAGCCCAAATAGGTTAAGTATTAAGTGGACCATGACTTAACCCTAATCACGAGGCATTAGTTAATTTACTGCGCCTTAACCTCTCACATTAGACCTTGTTGTGGTTACTAGTTAAGCCGGTCGGTTCCGGGTAGCTTTACACCACAACTTGGTCTAACCTCGGGTTCAAGGTACAACATGGCCAACTTCTCACATTGGGTCCTATTGTTTGTAGCAACTAGTTAAGCCGGTCGGTTCCGGGTAGGTTTACGCTACAAACTCAACCCAACCTCGAGTTGGTCACACTTATCTTTTCTAAGTGTCATGTCCATCATGTTCCCAAAACATGTTACAAGTTTTCAAGCATTTGGGTAGACCTAACTTAATAGGTAAATTCCCAAAGGGTAGACCTAACTTAATAGGTAAATTCCCAAGCTTATGTTTTTATGTCTTTTAAGTTTACTCAACCCCAAACGCAATCCCATCGCTTACATATCGCCATAGCGCATAAAGGATAGAAAGAGGGAACTTGGCATAATCACGACATAAAGGTGTTGAAGCCACAAGTTCAACATGGTGGCATATGAAATGGACATATGTTCATATACTTGCATATTACATTTTTAGGCCTCAAAAGCATGCATAAAACCAAACTTGGCATATTGGTGATACATGGTGCTAAATGACATGTAGAAATGGCCATAAGTTCACATCTAGCCTCACATGCAAGTTATCATAAGAAATATGATAACTTACATGTTGCCAAAATGCAACCTTTAGCATAAAGCTTGAAGCCTTAGGCTCATAAACCCAAGATAAGCTTGCATAACATGATAACATGAACCAAATGATCATCCCAAACTTGCATAACATAACTTGCATATCATATGACAAACTTGCATATCAAACTTGCATAACATAACATGATAAACTTGCATATCATAACATGACAAACTTGCATAGCATAACATGGCATACTTGCATAACAAAACTTGCATATCATAACATCTCAAACTTGCATATAAACTTGCATATCATACATGATAAACTTGCATATCATAGCATAGTAAACTTGCATATAAACTTGCATATCATAGCATAGTAAACTTGCATATAAACTTGCATATCATACATGATAAACTTGCATATCATAGCATAGTAAACTTGCATATAAACTTGCATATCATACATTTAACTTTAGAGTTTAAGTATGAAAGTAGAATAGGGCTTACAATACTTATGAAGGCACAAAAGATATGACAAAGCCCTTATGCAATCAAATAGACCCAAAATGCAAGCTCTAACATAAAAACCCTTGAGCCAAAATGATCAAAACTCTTTCTTTATGATGCAAATATAGAAACTTGACTTGAATGCAAGCTAATGATGCTCATACAAGTTTGAAAACACTTGTATGCATGGAAAATCACTTAGAAATTTATTTAGGAATTTTATGAAGAGAGTGGAGGCCATGAGAGGGTTGATTTTGCCATAGTTTAGTTACTAGAATGAATAATGATGATTTACGGCTAGCTTAGGGTCTTATTTATAGATTAGGCAAGTGTTTTAGGCCATAGGATTAAACCCTAGTTGCAATCTCAGCCCTTAAAAACCGAATCTGGCCCCCAAGCTCAACACAATCTCAAAATGGTGCACCAGGCTAAACAACCCGGCTGGACCAAGTCGACAGCCAAGTCGACAGGGCTGTCGACTTGGGTCCAACCAAGTCGACTCCCAAGTCGACAGGGCTGTCGACTTGGGTGCTCTGGCGGGATTTTTCCCGCCTAGCCCAATCTGACCTAATTTTCAAATTCAAACTTGAATTTGAAATCTGTTTTTACTTTGAAATTTTCTGAAAACTTCGTTGGGCCTTAATCGGGTCATACGGACTCCGATTTTCGAAAACTCGGACTCTATTTCGCGTATTTTTCCGAGACGAACGCAATGGCATAGCCCGTTTCCCTTGATTCAGATTTTAGAATTAAATTCTGTCTCTATTTACATTATTACAGGTTATTGAAAATACGGGTTGTTACACCTCAGGATCCCCCGCAGTGAACCCTTGGATGCGGTAGGGCCGGTCCCCGCCTATCGGCAGTGGATTGGTTATGCCTGAACACACGTTCCCCGGTTCCTTTGAACCTATAATATGACCACTATCGGTCTATAAAAATCCGAGGCGCCTCAAAATCCATCATCCACATAAGTAAAATGTCAGGGCTGGTAGGTCACTGACATCACTCTAGCTAGAAAGAAACGTGTGCACTCCATACGGTCCAAATCCCGTTTTTAACTCATACCGGGGTGTGAGGCTCGCGAAGTCACGATATACACAAAGGTATGTCGTAATAGGCTATACTTTGATCATCCCACAAGGCCCTTCTTTTCAACAAAAGCCTTGATCAATTGCATCTTGGCGTGCCACACTGACAATTCACGCCATGCGATCAATCACTATTAACATATACCAGGGTGTTAAGTAGAGAATGAATCCTCCACCACCAAACAGACATACATTAACAGAAATCGATTTAATTCACACGGAATGAAATCCAATGTCAGACACGCATCCATTTATTAGCTTATGCTCTGGGTCTGAGCGAAAACCAAATCTGAACAATCAACAATAGTCCGGACGGCCACCACCGAAGCCCCTTTAAGGTAGCTACTCCCATCTAGGGCCTCTGTAGCAACACATCCATCCGATGTGAAGATCGTCAGTCTTCAACCACCGTCTTCATCTTCGACTCTTCATCGTCGTAGTAATTATTCGGAATGGGTTAAACCCGGTCTTCTCGAATAACTCACGTATTTTTATAATTAAAAACCAAATACTATAAAAACACATCCAACGCCACATTCCAATCCAGAATTATTCTTCTAATGAATTACTCAGATTATCTTATCAAAGATAAGTTCTTTACATTTATTCTTAAGTCTTTCTTTTAAAGATTTGTTAAAACCCTAATTTGGTTTTAAATATCAAAAACATTATTCAATGATTATTCAAATTTAAGAAATTAATCTTATTCTTAACTGGGTTAAAGAACTAATGTCATTTAAAACATAGTTCATGGTAAACCCAAAATCATCTTCCATACAATATGGAATTTTCACAGAAATCAAATCAATAAATAATTGTTATAAATTTCTGTATCCGACCAATAATATAGATGGAATAACGACAAAGCCTTTTAAATTCCATTTGTCGTATTAGTCTTCTTCCACAGAAACTTATCTCGGTTATTATTGATTCGAATTCCATTTAACTCCAATTTAATATATTAAATTGGAAAACTCTACTTTGGAAAAACCTTCATTAAATCTCAATAAAAGATTTATAAATTCCAAATCATATATTTTCACTTTCAGTTGTGTTAAAGAACAAATGTCGCTTAAAAACACAGTTCACTATAAACCCAACTCGCATTTCTTATTTCAATTACTAGATATAGTTGAAAACTTTAATGATCTAAATTAAAAGATTATTCTTTACATACGGGTTTTAACAACAGTGTTATTTAAGACACTATTCACGACTAACCCAAAATCCAATTTATTTAATTTAACTTAAATTAAATATAAACAAGTTGGAAAAACTTCATTAAATATAATCTTAATGATTTATACTAGTAAGTCACTAGTTCATTTCAATAAATATATTTTTCTAAAATATATTCTTTTCTAAAATATATTCTAAATTATACTTTTCTAGAATACTCTTTATTGGAATGCGACTCAATCAACATCCAAATATTGCATATAATCAACAATCATGATAAATGATTATCACACATCCAAATAATCAACCAGAGTGGATTCTACACTAAATATTGGGACTAGTGTAGGGTCATCCCAACACCCGTGTGGGGTTTCATCCAGCAATCAAATAATAAATTATTTGTGCACTTGGGCGATGTGTAAAAATTATCGACCCAATCACATAAACAAGTTGGATGACTCGTAAATGGAAGTGTGATAGTCAGTTTTGAATATACTAGCAATATATTTAACACATCAAGCATTTCACATCACATACACATATTTCAATTCTTTTTATTGTGTATAAATAACAATAAGAATCTTAACCTTATTTATTTATCAAAATGATATTTTTAGCCTCATTCATTTTAATGGCAAAATGTGTATTTCTACTTCATACTTTTAATGCGACAAAAATGTCCATTACTAATTCATGCTTTTTAATGTATAAAAATATACATTTTGACTCATTCTTTTCTAATGTAAACAAAATATAATAATTTTGTTTAATTCTATTTTGTAAACAAAATATGTATAATCTTGTTCAATATAATTTCATTAACAAAATGTGTTGATTTTGTTCATCAACTTCAAATGCGAGCAAAATGAGAATTTTGTTTCTAAACTTCAAATGCGAACAAAATATGAATTTTGTTTCAATCTTCTAATGCAAACAAAAATAGGAATTTTGTTTCAAAACTCTAATGCAAACAAAAGTATGATTTTGTTTCAATATTCTAATGCAACAATATTCTAATGCAAACAAAAATATGATTTTTGTTTGTAAACTTTTAATGTAAACAAAAATGCATATTTGAACAAATCCTTTTTATGAAATCAAAATAATGATTTTGCTTTAACCTCTTTTCTTTAATAGAAAGGTGAATTTTTGTCAAATCCTTTTGATGTTAACAAAAATGTGATTCTTGTTTAATACTTCTAATGCAACCAAATATGATTCTTGTTCATAATTTCTAATGCAACAAAGTATGTTAAGAATGTTAATCTTCTTCATTTTAACAAAATATGATAAGTTTGTTAATCTTCTTTATTTTAACAAAATATGACAAGTTTGTTAATCTCTCTATTTTAAAAAAATATGACAAGTTTCTTAATCTCTCTTTATTGTATAAGAATGTTCATATTTATTTTACTATATAAAAATGTCCATTTTCATGTTATCCCTTTTATTATGACACATTTCAAATAAAAGGTTGTTTTAATTCACATAACAGGTTTTCTAATCAAAATGTTATTTTTCTTTCTAACACATTTCAAATAAAAAGTTTGTTTTCATTTCTAAAATCATATGTCAAATTTCAGCAAAAATATGATTTTAACTCATATTAACATTTTATAATCAAAATGTCCCTTTTTAATCACATTAACATTTATAATCAAAATGTCCTTTTTATTTTCATTAACATTTATTAACAAAAAATGTACTTCTTAATTTCTAATTTACGCTTTGCAACACATACGGTGTTTATATTCTATTTTGACAGTTCTAACACTTACGGTATTTATATTCTACTTTGACAGTTCTAACACATACGGTGTTTATTTTGTCAGTTCTAACACATACGGTGTTTCTATTTCAAGGTATATTTACATCAAAGGATGCCAATAAAAGTATAACTTTTGATTTCAATTTATATTTGCATCAGAGAATGCAAAAAAAAAAAAAAAAACTTTTTATTTCAATGATTATTTGCATTGAAAAATGCAAATAAAAGAATATCTTTTTACTCAAAAAAAAAAAAAGAAAATGACAAAAATGTGTTCTTTTACTTCAAGTGGCAAAAAAATGTTCTTTTATAATCTTTAACCTTTTCCATGTTAACAATTTTCCATGAATTCTAATGTCATATAGGAAAAGTATTTTATTTGTTAACAAAATTTCCATTACTAATATCATATAGGAAGAGCGAATTTTATTTGATACTCCTAACGTAAACAAAATGAGGTTTTTATTTAATTAATCAAAAATGTGTGTTTTATTTTCTAATCAAGTTTTTGACAAAAATGGTCAATCTTATTTTCAAGTTTTTGACAAAAATTGTCAATCTTACTTTCTAATCAAGTTTAACAACAAAAATGTTTATTTGTTTCATTCTTCAATATAAACAAATATGAGATTTGTTCAATTCTTCTATATAAACAAATATGAGATTTGTTCAATTCTTCAATATAAACAAATATGAGATTTGTTCAATTCTTCTATATAAACAAATATGAGATTTGTTCAATTCTTCAATAAAAACAAATATGGTATAATTTTGTTTTTAAATCGCACCTTATAAGATTGATCAATATTAGAATAAAATTATGATTTTCATTTCAGATCTAAATCTAAATCAAACACATACCACAACAATCATCATCACCAACAAGCAGCAAATAAAATATCACATCACAGATCAGAATCATAATCATTCACAACATAATTCAAAAAGCAAAAACAATAATTAGATTTTATTTAATTTATAAATCAGAATTCTCACATCGCTTTTATTCCGATTCAATAATTCTGCCAAAATCCGATCTGTTCAGAATCCACTCCAGTCAGTCTAGAATTACAGATCTCGGTCTCATGAGTCCAACGCTTCTTGTTTCGTCGAATTTCATCAACGTATGAATAAGATACGACAATTTAAAGATTTGATTATAATTAAATTAATTAATTAAATCCTACCTTCTTCTCCCTTTGTATTTCTGGCCGATATGTTTCAATACTTCAGTCCTATCCTATTTCAGGACTCTGCACGCGGGCCGAGGCACGAGGGACAGATCGAAAGACACCACGCTTGGGAGGGAGGAACGGCGCCTCCAACGGTGGTGGTGGCCCCCAACTCGACGGCGACCAGGAGGCCTGGCGGCAGTCCTAACGGCGAATGTTTGCGGGTCTGGTTCGGGCGAAATACGACGCTACACGGGATCCAACCGTACAGAATTTAAGATTGGAAGGAGTGCTTTGGTTTTATGTTTGGATTGAGATCCAATTCGAATCGTATTGAAAGAAAATAGGGATTAAAATGATGAAGAATCGGCCATTGGATAAGGAACAAGGCGGCTGTGAAGAAACGTGTTAGGGTATACGGTGTATTCCGTATTTATAGACGTATTTAGGTTTTTATTTAATTTATTAAATTCTATTTAATTCAAATAAAGCCCGTTCACTCATACGAACTCCGATTCAAACCCAGCGAGTGTTGCCCCTAGCTAAATACCCCCATCCTGGACACAATGGAACATGTTTCGTAACCCAGTTCGGCTGTTACGATATATTTTTCTTTGAATTTAATTAGAAATCATTTAATTATTAAATTCAAATGTACATTTTAAATTACCGGGGCCACATACGCACTCTAAAAATTACAGAAAAATTATTTCTAGTTATGTTTTGATGATACGGTTCTAACGAGACTAATTTCGTCGAATTCTGAGATTGTTTGAAAAATGGCCATTTTCAAGTCGATTAAATTTAACAGAAATGGTCAAAACACGTTTTTCCTTTTCCATGCTCACATATTAATTCGAAAAATTATGAAAACTGAAGTCTAGCAATAATTTGACATTCCGGTTCCAACAAAAGTGGTTTCGTCGAAAACCGAGGTCGTTTGAAAAATGACTATTTTTAAGGCCAATATATTTAATATTAAAAAAAAAACATTTTTAAGCAAATAAATTCTGAAACTCAAAATATATAAGTGTTTACTGTTTTTCAATGCAGAAACGTCATTCCGAACTCAATGGAAGTGGTTTCGAGTCGAAATTCCTTCATATGTGAAAAGTAGCCTTTTCCGGCCCTATATAATATATATAAATTCTACAACGACTTTTCTAAAAATTGAATTGGCCATAACTTTTGATTTCCGCTATGAAATTTCAATTTTTCAAATTCGTTAGAAAGATATTATTAAACAGATTTAAATATTTCTTGTTTCGCTCAATTCTGAGTTAAAATGAATCCTGTACATTCAGTCAAAGTTCAAATTCAAATTTTCAAACTGCAGCGCTGTTTTAAACTCCTTTTGTAATTAAATTGAATTTATGCATTTAAAAATAAATTTTTAGTCGTTCCTATTTAAAATAAATTATTTTAAATATTAAAATCCATTAAAATTTCTAAAATAAAAAGTTTAAATTGGCCCCAAAATTCTGGGTTGTTACAGTCGCCCCCACTTAAAATCTTTTCGTCCTCGAAAAGGAACGTAGCTGAAAGATGTTTAATTAACACACTTAATTAATTTCTTATTCATTGGTTTAATTAATTACCATTCTAATAATTTAAATTAGTGGATCTAATTATCAAACATCACAGCCAACAATCAATTAGGTGGTTAACTTTTCAAATATATAATCTTTATAATAGTCAAAAATCGTATTTTTAGTGCAAATCATAGCAATGTGTCCTAACTAAGTTTTGGTTCTCATACAAGTCAATGGAAATATATAGAAATCCCACTTTCGAGACTCGAACATAAATACTGGTGATGGTCGACATATCACCAGAATTATCTCCGGCCGACTAGAGTGTGATTCTATATCTATCCAGTATATCAAAACTTTGAATATCCGTTAATTACTCGTATATTCGAAATCTTTATATACTCGATTGTCCACATTAAAATATAATAATATATTCAAATATGTATTCTTAGATAAAATTTTCAAAACTAAATTTGTTTTCATTTTATTTTTATTTTAAAGAAAATTATACTCTTCACACTCGTTCTAGGATACTACTGATCCCATCTCTAACGAGTTATTCTCGTTGGATATTACTAATCCAATCTCTGATGAATTCTTTCGTTCGGTTCTAATGTGTCTTGTTCTCGAGCTCTGTAAACCAAAGCTCTGATACCAACTGAAACGAACCAAACTTCCCCGTAAAGGAAAGCATGGATTGCTTTGAGAACAACTCACATCAGAACACAAACTGAAGAACATTTTATTGCTGATTACAACAATTACATCAGAGTACAAGAATACAAGAATATAACAGAGTATAAATGAATAATATACACTGGAAATACAATAATATAAGAGATTTAAATTACATTTAAATGGCAGCGGAAAGATAATACAAAAATACAACTGGAAGGAATACACGGATACAGAGCTTTCCGAATACTGCTTCAGCTGTAAACCAGGATCCTGAAAATATATCTGCAAAAAGCTACTCGACTGCCCGTGTGGAAAAGTGAGGGCACCCGAGTTTGCCAGTGAAACAAACTACAGGTCAGTCATGGGACTGGTATGAGAAATCTTAACTAGACTTATCTAATAAAAAGGCTAATCACAGGACCACGCCGCTAACGCGGAACGGGTTTACTCCATTGGATTGCCAGTGCATAAATTAAAGTAAATCGTTAAACAACGCAATGCTTTTTAGAAAAATGAAACCATTATAAGACCCAAGTCCCATCACACAATGCAACGCAAACCGGAGGATAGGGTTTTACCTTATAATGGTCAAAAGATGCTTGATACGATAAACGGATTTAGTATTAGTGTGTATATATTCTAATAAAAACATTTCAATCATAATGTATTAATCATAGACGGCATGGGTACCATATATCATGTCGCCATACTAGTTCTACATTCAAAACCGCAAGGTCATATTGGAAGTTGGATTTCCATCATGAGTCGAGGCTAGGGGCAAGCTCCTCTCCGATTCGAGACACTCTAGCAAATGCCTCAGGATCCCCCGCAGTGAACCCTTGGATGCGGTAGGGCCGGTCCCCGCCTATCGGCAGTGGATTGGTTATGCCTGAACACACGTTCCCCGGTTCCTTTGAACCTATAATATGACCACTATCGGCCTATAAAAATCCGAGGCACCTCAAAATCCATCATCCACATAAGTAAAATGTCAGGGCTGGTAGGTCACTGACATCACTCTAGCTAGAAAGAAACGTGTGCACTCCCTACGGTCCAAATCCCGTTTTTGACTCATACCGGGGTGTGAGGCTCGCGAAGTCACGATATACACAAAGGTAAGCCGTAATAGGCTATACTTTGATCATCCCACAAGGCCCTGCTTTTCAACAAAAGCCTTGATCAATTGCATCTTGGCGTGCCACACTGACAATTCACGCCATGCGATCAATCACTATTAACATATACCAGAGTGTTAAGTAGAGAATGAATCCTCCACCACCAAACAGACATACATTAACAGAAATCGATTTAATTCACACGGAACGAAATCCAATGTCAGACACGCATCCATTTATTAGCTTATGCTCTGGGTCTGAGCGAAAACCAAATCTGAACAATCAACAATAGTCCGGATGGCCACCACCGAAGCCCCTTTAAGGTAGCTACTCCCATCAAGGGTCTCTGTAGCAACACATCCATCCGATGTGAAGATCGTCAGTCTTCAACCACCGTCTTCATCTTCGACTCTTCATCGTCGTAGTAATTATTCGGAATGGGTTAAACCCGGTCTTCTCGAATAACTCACGTATTTTTATAATTAAAAACCAAATACTATAAAAACACATCCAACGCCACATTCCAATTCAGAATTATTCTTCTAATGAATTATTCAGATTATCTTATCAAAGATAAGTTCTTTACATTTATTCTTAAGTCTTTCTTTTAAAGATTTATTAAAACCCTGATTTGGTTTTAAATATCAAAAACAATATTCAATGATTATTCAAATTTAAGAAATTAATCTTATTCTTAACTGGGTTAAAGAACTAATGTCATTTAAAACATAGTTCACGGTAAACCCAAAATCATCTTCCATACAATATGGAATTTTCACAGAAATCAAATCAATAATAATTGTTATAAATTTATGTATCCGACCAATAATATAGATGGAATAACGGCAAAGCCTTTTAAATTCCATTTGTCGTATCAGTCTTCTTCCACAGAAACTTATCTCGGTTATTATTGATTCGAATTCCATTTAACTCCAATTTAATATATTAAATTGGAAAACTCTACTTTGGAAAAACCTTCATTAAATCTCAATAAAAGATTTATAAATTCCAAATCATATATTTTCACTGTCAGTTGTGTTAAAGAACAAATGTCGCTTAAAAACACAGTTCACAATAAACCCAACTCGCATTTCTTATTTCAATTACTAGATATAGTTGAAAACTTTAATGATCTAAATTAAAAGATTATTCTTTACATACGAGGTTTAAGAACAGTGTTATTTAAGACACTATTCACGACCAACCCAAAATCCAATTTATTTAATTTAACTTAAATTAAATATAAACAAGTTGGAAAAACTTCATTAAATATAATCTTAATGATTTATACTAGTAAGTCACTAGTTCATTTCAATAAATATATTTTTCTAAAATATATTCTTTTCTAAAATATATTCTAAATTATACTTTTCTAGAATACTCTTTATTGGAATGCGACTCAATCAACATCCAAATATTGCATATAAATTAACAATCATGATAAATGATTATCACACATCCAAATAATCAACCAGAGTGGATTCTACACTAAATATTGGGACTAGTGTAGGGTCATCCCAACACCCGTGTGGGGTTTCATCCAACAATCAAATAATAAATTATTTGTGCACTTGGGCGATGTGTAAAAATTATCGACCCAATCACATAAACAAGTCGGATGACTCGTAAATGGAAGTGTGATAGTCAGTTTGGAATATACTAGCAATATATTTAACACATCAAGCATTTCACATCACATACACATATTTCAATTCTTTTTATTGTGTACAAATGACAATAAGAATCTTAACCTTATTTATTTATCAAAATGATGTTTTTAGCCTCATTCATTTTAATGGCAAAATGTGTATTTCTACTTCATACTTTTAATGCGACAAAAATGTCCATTACTAATTCATGCTTTTTAATGTATAAAAATATACATTTTGACTCATTCTTTTCTAATGTAAACAAAATATAATAATTTTGTTTAATTCTATTTTGTAAACAAAATATGTATAATCTTGTTCAATATAATTTCATTAACAAAATGTGTTGATTTTGTTCATCAACTTCAAATGCGAGCAAAATGAGAATTTTATTTCTAAACTTCAAATGCGAACAAAATATGAATTTTGTTTCAATCTTCTAATGCAAACAAAAATAGGAATTTTGTTTCAAAACTCTAATGCAAACAAAAGTATGATTTTGTTTCAATATTCTAATGCAAACAAAAATATGATTTTTGTTTCAATATTCTAATGCAAACAAAAATATTATTTTTGTTTGTAAACTTTTAATGTAAACAAAAAATGCATATTTGAACAAATCCTTTAAATGAAATCAAAATAGTGATTTTGCTTTAATCTCTTTTCTTTAGCAGAAAGGTGAATTTTTGTCAAATCCTTTTGATGTTAACAAAAATGTGATTCTTGTTTAATACTTCTAATGCAACCAAATATGATTCTTGTTCATAATTTCTAATGCAATAAAGTATGTTAAGAATGTTAGTCTTCTTCATTTTAACAAAATATGATAAGTTTGTTAATCTTCTTTATTTTAACAAAATATGACAAGTTTGTTAATCTCTCTATTTTAAAAAAATATGACAAGTTTCTTAATCTCTCTTTATTGTATAAGAATGTTCATATTTATTTTACTATATAAAAATGTCCATTTTCATGTTATCCCTTTTATTATGACACATTTCAAATAAAAGGTTGTTTTAATTCACATAACAGGTTTTCTAATCAAAATGTTATTTTTCTTTCTAACACATTTCAAATAAAAAGTTTGTTTTCATTTCTAAAATCATATGTCAAATTTCAGCAAAATATGATTTTAACTCATATTAACATTTTATAAACAAAATGTCCCTTTTTAATCACATTAACATTTATAATCAAAATGTCCTTTTTATTTTCATTAACATTTATTAACAAAAAATGTACTTCTTAATTTCTAATTTACGCTTTCCAACACATACGGTGTTTATATTCTATTTTGACAGTTCTAACACTTACGGTATTTATATTCTACTTTGATAGTTCTAACACATACGGTGTTTATTTTGTCAAATCTAAGACATACGGTGTTTCTATTTCAAGGTATATTTACATCAAAGGATGCCAATAAAAGTATAACTTTTGATTTCAATTTATATTTGCATCAGAGAATGCAAAAAAAAAAAAAAAAAATTTTATTTCAATGATTATTTGCATTGAAAAATGCAAATAAAAGAATATCTTTTTACTCAAAAAAAAAAGAAAATGACAAAAATGTGTTCTTTTACTTCAAGTGGCAAAAAAATGTTCTTTTATAATCTTTAACCCTTTCCTTGTTAACAATTTTCCATGAATTCTAATGTCATATAGGAAAAGTATTTTATTTGTTAACAAAATTTCCATTACTAATATCATATAGGAAGAGCGAATTTTATTTGATACTCCTAACGTAAACAAAATGAGGTTTTTATTTAATTAATCAAAAATGTGTGTTTTATTTTCTAATCAAGTTTTTGACAAAAATGGTCAGTCTTATTTTCAAGTTTTTGACAAAAATTGTCAATCTTACTTTCTAATCAAGTTTAACAACAAAAATGTTTATTTGTTTCATTCTTCAATATAAACAAATATGAGATTTTTTCAATTCTTCTATATAAACAAATATGAGATTTGTTCAATTCTTCAATATAAACAAATATGAGATTTGTTCAATTCTTCAATATAAACAAATATGGTATAATTTTGTTTTTAAATCGCACCTTATAAGATAGATCAATATTAGAATAAAATTATGATTTTCATTTCAGATCTAAATCTAAATCAAACACATACCACAACAATCATCATCACCAACAAGCAGCAAATAAAATATCACATCACAGATCAGAATCATAATCATTCACAACGTAATTCAAAAAGCAAAAACAATAATTAGATTTTATTTAATTTATAAATCAGAATTCTCACATCGCTTTTATTCCGATTCAATAATTCTGCCAAAATCCGATCTGTTCAGAATCCACTCCAGTCAGTCTAGAATTACAGATCTCGGTCTCATGAGTCCAACGCTTCCTGTTTCGTCGAATTTCATCAACGTATGAATAAGATACGACAATTTAAAGATTTGATTATAAATAAATAAATTAATTAATTAAATCCTACCTTTTTCTCCCTTTGTATTTCTGGCCGATATGTTTCAATACTTCAGTTCGATCCTAGGTCAGGACTCTGCACGCGGGCCGAGGCACGAGGGACAGATCGGAAGACACAACGCTGGGGAGGGAGGAACGGCGCCTCCAACGGTTGTGGTGGCCCCCAACTCGACGACGACCAGGAGGCCTGGCGGCGGTCCTAATGGCGAATGTTTGCGGGTCTGGTTCGGGTGAAATACGACGCTACACGGGATCCAACCGTACAGAATTGAAGATTGGAAGGAGTGCTTTGGTTTTATGTTTGGATTGAGATCCAATTCGAATCGTATTGAAAGAAAATAGGGATTAAAATGATGAAGAATCGGCCATTGGATAAGGAACAAGGCGGCTGTGAAGAAACGTGTTAGGGTATACGGTGTATTCCGTATTTATAGACGTATTTAGGTTTTTATTTAATTTATTAAATTCTATTTAATTCAAAAAAAGCCCGTTCACTCATACGAACTCCGATTCAAACCCAGCGAGTGTCGCCCCTAGCTAAATACCCCCATCCTGGACACAATGGAACATGTTTCGTAACCCAGTTCGGCTGTTACGATATATTTTTCTTTGAATTTAATTAGAAATCATTTAATTATTAAATTCAAATGTACATTTTAAATTACCGGGGCCACATACGCACTCTAAAAATTACAGAAAAATTATTTCTAGTTATGTTTTGACGATACGGTTCTAATGAGACTAATTTCGTCGAATTCTGAGACTGTTTGAAAAATGGCCATTTTCAAGTCGATTAAATTTAACAGAAATGGTCAAAACACGTTTTTCCTTTGCCACGCTCACATATTAATTCGAAAAATTATGAAAACTGAAGTCTAGCAATAATTTGACATTCCGGTTCCAACAAAAGTGGTTTCGTCAAAAACCGAGGTCGTTTGAAAAAAGACTATTTTTAAGGCCAATATATTTAATATTAAAAATACATTTTTAAGCAAATAAATTCCGAAACTCAAAATATATAAGTGTTTACTGTTTTTCAATGCAGAAACGTCATTCCGAACTCAATGGAAGTGGTTTCGAGTCGAAATTCCTTCATATGTGAAAAGTAGCCTTTTCCGGCCCTATATAATATATATAAATTCTACATCGACTTTTCTAAAAATTGAATTGGCCATAACTTTTGATTTCCGCTATGAAATTTCAATTTTTCAGATTCTTTAGAAAGATATTATTAAACAGATTTAAATATTTCTTGTTTCGCTCAATTCTGAGTTAAAATGAATCCTGTACATTCAGTCAAAGTTCAAATTCAAATTTTCAAACTGCTGCGCTGTTTTAAACTCCTTTTATAATTAAATTGAATTTATTCATTTAAAAATAAATTTTTAGTCGTTTCTATTTAAAATAAATTATTTTAAATATTAAAATCCATTAAAATTTCTAAAATAAAAAGTTTAAATTGGCCCCAAAATTCTGGGTTGTTACATTTGGGGGTCGTCACATGAAACAAGAAAATTACTTTTATCAACAATCAATTTACGATTGTGTGACATTGTGTCATCTGAAGGTTAAAACACATAGTGTCATTTTTAATTAATATAACTACAACATACATTGAAAATAGAATATATATCGTTAAATTAAAAGTTAGATAGGAATTTGTTAACTTTTTTATCATAACATTGTCGGTGTAGGTATGCGGTTCGGTTCGGTTTAATATGGTTTGGTAAAAGTTCAAACTGCAATCGGACTGTACCTTTGTGAGTCGATTCGGTTTGGGCTGTTTGCTTCAGAGAGAGAATCCGGTGCGGTTTTACGTACCGTTTTTGCGGTTCGGTCTGGGTTGGTTCCGCATTGCGGTGCGGTTTATGCCCGCCCCTACTTTTTATAGCAGTAAAATATTTTCATGAATCAAATCTTCGTTTAATTTCTAAAATCGACCTGTTTATTTTAGAATGGAGTTAAAACTATTCCTTATTTTTTAATATTATTTTCTAACTGTTCTTATTATCTTTTCAATTCTGAACCCCTATCATTCCATTTTTCTCGAAACATGTGAATGGATGGGTCCTTTTCTCTTCCTACATTCCTTATTTTACGAAGCAAACCATTCGAAACCATCAGTTCATTTGTTATTTCCAATGCCTGCCCATTTTGTTCCTTTTCAATTTCAATTGTTTCGCGATAGAAAAAAACAAATAGGAGAGCGTTTAATGTGTGTTTGTGTGTGTTTTCTTGTGTTGTGTCTTGCGTGCATGCAGGGTGCGTGAGTTTGTGTTTTTGCATGAGTTGGTGCATGTTTTATGTTGTTTGCGTGTTTAGAATTGTGTTGGATTTGTTTGTGTTGAGTTGTTTTACTGTGTGTCTATGTTAGTGTGTTGTATGAGTTTTATTTTATTTTTATGTGTTGTTTTCTTGTGTGCAATATATTTAGGGGGGTGCTATTTTCTTTTGTTTGTATGTGTGTTATGTTGTGTTAGTTTATACATACATACATATATATATGTTGATTTTTTGTGTAGTGTGTGTTGATTTTATTTAAAAATATTTATACGTGATAATTTACTATGTGTATATATAGAGAAATATATATATATATATATATATATATATATATATAATATTTTTGTAAAGATTTGTTATGTTTTATTTTGGTTGAGTTGAATTTGGTGTTGAGTTCAAAAATCTTTCCAAAAACCCAATATAGCCGTATTAATCCGTTGAGAAGTTTCCCCTTTCCTCTTATAACAAACAAAATATTGAATGGTTATCGAGTTTGAATCCATTTTGAGTTGTGCTTAGATGTCGTCATTTCATTCTGTATCCATTCATTTGTCGTCTCCATTCAGTGCCATGAAAGGTAAGTTTATCTCACACTTGACTTACATTTTCCATGGATATTAAATTCAGCACAAATGAATTATTCTGAAATGTGTAGGACTGCTAGTAGAAATCATTTTATTTGATGTATACACCTTTTATATATAACACGATTTGCATATAACACATAGTTGTACTAATGATATATGATTTGTAATTTATATTGATGTTATGTGATAATTTATTTTGTTATCTATGTTTCTGATTGCCATAGTTTTAGGAAAAATCACTATGGTTAAAATAATACATACCCGAATATATATTAGATCGTTATGGGTTGAAATGGTAGATCTGAGCGATTTTTACTGAATTTGGATTGCAGCTTGAAATGATATATACCCGTAAATTTTAAATTATAGATTGAAATGCTAAATATTTGTATCACTTGACCATAGGGTAGAAAATTATGTACAGACACTTTTGGTCTTGTTTACGAAGTAAAGTAATTTGGGAGATTGATTTTAGAAAATAACTTGAGATTATATATATATATAAATCAGGGTTCAGTTTCTAGCTTTTATTGTTAATGGCGACAAGGTTAAAACCTTTCTTCGTGTTCTTCTTTCACCTCTTCTCCCAGTCTCTCCTCTCCTCAATGCAACCTCTTCTTCCCGACCCTTGATTTTGTCTACATGATGGAAGCCTTAAACCCTATTTTCTTCGATTTGACTTAACCTCTGTCCTCCTTCTCCCTCTAAATCTCGCCTACGCACTGCCGTCCATCTTACCGCTCTGTCAACGCTATTGATCTGTAGCGAGGTACCCCTCCTAGTTATGGCAACCCCATTGTTGCTATTTTTGCATATCTTGTGTCGAGAACCCCTCTTAGGGTTATGTTGGTGCTCCTTTGGAAGACACAGTGTAGGGATTCAACACAATCGGGTTTGGTTTGTCTTGCAATGGACTGATAGTCTCAGGATTAACACGGTAGCTCAGATTGGTCTCTCACTATCTTTTGTTTCGCGACATTCCTATCACAACTTGGTTTTATTTTCCTTACATATCAAGTATGCAATTTTTTAAAGTTCACGGTCTCTTACTTGATGAGCAATCAGGGATTTTGGCTTCTCGAGTTGTTGGTTGGAATTTTTGGGCAATTCATGAGTGTTTTGACTGTCTGATGTAAGTCTTGTTTGTTTTGAGTTGTTAAGTGTGTGGTGTAGTATGGTTGGTTGGCTCGCTTGTTTGGTGTTGATTTTCTGGGGAGCGAGGCGTTGGTTTTTGCCGAGGGTTAGTTGTCTTGGTACTTTATTTTGCTTATGGAATTGAATTTGGTTTCAACGTATAGGGTTTTTCATGCTCCTATGTTCAATGGCTACACACATGAAGCTCTAGCTCTAACCATAGCTCTTCTATACGGAGGTGCATCCTACCTGACTGTGCAGTCATCAAACGAAGTCAACAGCCATAGTATGGCTCAAGGCACACCCTATTGTGTTGCCTTGTGATGTGATTTTTTGTAAAATGTTGTGTTTCGACAAGTAGTTTCCTGGGTTTCCTGGTATGGGATGCTCGCAGTTGGTCCTTTCTATTGCGATCACGCGAATGTAAGTTTTGGTGACTTCAGTATGGGCTTGGTTGTATTGAAGTGACCTTGTGATGGTTAGTGTCGTTTGACACTGGGAAAGGTAAAGCATTGTTCATGGCATGGGTATAATATTTGATGCAGTAGACCTGGTTTCGGTTGTATTACTTTATTATTGCCTAGCTATTTGTTTATTCCTCCTTGTGTGGAGCAAAATATGTAATAGTAGCCCAGTTGATTAACTAGCTCCCGTACTATAATCTAGAATAGATTAGTGGACGACCCACTTTAAATGTCGTATGCAGTGGACGATTCACTTTAAAAACTGAATTAGTAGTTTGGCAATCTGTCACACTCCTGTAACTATTGTAATTATTAGTTGTTATAATAATAAATGTCACATATCACTATAAAAGGTAGTCGACTCTACCAAAAAAAATTAGCTCCAGCCATGTAACCTAGTTAGGATGACAGTGGATGGTCCACCTTAAAAACCGAATTTTTAGTAGAATGGTAACCACCAACCTCCAATATTATTTGTATTTATTATTGGTTATAATAAAAGTGTTTGCAGCCAATTTAAAAACCTGTTGGGTATTGCCAAAATTTAGAGACTTTAATTTGTAAATTTAAATCATATGTTTTAAAAATGATTTTATAAGTAAATATGAATTTAAATATATATTTAAATTTTTACTTATAATTTTATTTATTTTAAAATTATATAATTCAATAAAGATAATAATATAAGTATTTTAACCATTAATATATTATAATAAATACTTTAAAGTTTTATATTTTATAATTTATAAAAACTTATATATATATTTAAAACTAATTATTTAAAAATTTAATTTTAATATATTTTATAAACTCTAATAATAAACTCAAGATAGACAAGTTAAGATTTCGTGATTAAAATTTAAGGTTTAAAGGTTAAATTTAAAGAATGATATTTGATTAAACATGGGAACTCATTTTAAGTTATGAATTTGAATTGGTGAACTTTATAAGTGATGAACCTAAATTGTGTAAATTGATTTTTGAACTTGAATTACCACTTTGGAGAAAATGAATTTGGATATATAATTGATATAAAAATGAATTCAATTATAAAGGGACTTATGAATTCTGAATATACAAATTGTTTATGTATATAATAGATTATATAAATCGATCTGATATGAATAAAGAAATTTTACAAACAAAATTTATAAGAATGATTTTTATGATATGATTAGTAATGATCCGTATTTTAAGTCAATTTAAAATATGAATTTTTAATTGTTTTTTAGTGGATTTTAAATGTGGTCAAATATTGAATCTAGACTTGAAAAACTATTAAAATTGAATTCTAACTTTGTTTTATATTTTACTAAAGATAAAATAAGTTTAGTGAACTTTTAAAATTGATTTAAAAGTAAATATATTGTAATTCGATATTTTAATATTATTTAATAGCTTAAAATAGACCATTTTTGAGACAATCACAGAATACGATGAGATTAGTTTTATTGGATCCATATTAATGAAATATAGTAGGATTCCTAATTTTGTATTGATGGGACTTACGGTTTGATCATATGACTTGAAAACGCATAGGAATAGTTTATTGAAATTCGATTGAAATTAAGCAGTTTTGGATAATATTTAAAATTGAAAATATTGATAAAATAGACTTAAAAAGGTTTAGAAATAAATATAATATGATAATGAACTCATTTATATTTTTTCTAGTTAAATTTTATTTATAAAGATCATTAGTTTATTTCACTGGTTTTCAATCGGAGATTTAAACCGTTTAGAGATTTGTATTTGTAAATGGCTATTTGGAAAACTTCTAAAAATTATTTAAATTGGTAAATTACCACCTTAACGACCTATTAACACATAATAATTGACATGACCTGAAACCCCGATCTGGCCTAAACCAAACAAGAATACAGATTGTTTGAGAACACGACGCATCAGAACACAAAATAGTAGAACTTCTCATTGTTATTACAACAATATACATTAGAGTACAAGAATAACAAATTGCGGAAAAATAAATATACAGCTAGAATACAATGATCAAAGAATAAAATAAATTGCATAGCAGCGGAAATGCAAAATATAATTACAATGTAAATACAATGCGGCGGAAAACATCAACTAACACAGATGAAGGTAATACACAGATACATAGCTAGTACAACTCCAGCCGTAATCCAGGATCCTGTAAAAAGAAAAGATATGCAAAACCAAAAATACTGACTACCCGCGTGGAAAATATGGGCACCCAGAGTTTAGACGAAATAAACAAACTCCAGGTCAGTCATGGCACTAGTATGAGAGCTAGAAATGGTTATTTAAAAAAAATTACTTTAAAATAGGGTAAATCGTGGGACCACGTCGTATGTCACGGAACGAGTTTACTCCACATGATTATCAGTTTAAAAATAAAACAACGCAAATGCTTTTTGAAAAATGAAGCTATTATAAGACTCATGTCCCATCACACAATGCAACGCAAGCCGGAGGATAGAGTTTTACTTTATAATATCCACATATGCTTGATACGCTTTAAAACAAATACTTTTGATACTATTTTACGTGCATAGTGCAGAAAGCATCTTCGAATATAAATGTATCAATCATAGATGACATAGTACCCGATCCTACTATGTCGCCATATAGGTTTACAACAAAAACCGAAAAGTTTTGTACTAGAAATTGGATTCCATCTATGAGTCAAGGTAAAGGATCTTCCTCATCCGATTCAGGTCATCTCTGGCGGGATACCCAGCACCAGCACACGTGACCCTTGGATCTTGCAGGGCCGGTCCACACCTACTTCTGTGGACTAGTTATGCCTGAACAATATGTTTTCTAGTCATATTAGACATATATTGTAATGAGACGGATTTTGCCCGGACCTAACCGATCGCTAAATCGACCAAGACCGTTCAAATTCCGCATACATTAACTGTGAGAATACAACACACCAGAACAAATAACAGAAGACTTTTATAAACATTATAATAATGTTACATCAGAGTACAGAATATCAGAGTACATCGATAAATAATAATATAGCAGAAGATTAAATTACAATAATTGTAATACAATGCAGTGGAACTAATAACGCTAACACAGTGGAAGGCTACCAGTGCTCTGGACACGACTTTAAGCTTCAATCCAGAATCCTGCTCAAGAAATGAATATCTGCAAAAGAAGCTACCCGACTGCCCGTGTGCAAAATCTGGGCATCCGAGTTTGCAAAGTGAAACAAACTACGGGTTATTCATGTGACTGGTATGAGAAATCTTTACTTAACTTATTTAATAATAGGGCTAATCACAGGACCACACCGCTAAGGCGGAACGGGTTTACTCCATTGGATCGCCAGTGCATAAATACAGTAAATCATTAAACAATGCTATGTTTTTTAGAAAAATGAAACCATTATAAGACTCAAGTCCCATCACACAATGCAACGCAAACCGGAGGATAGAGTTTTACCTTATAACGGTCAAAAAATGCTTGATACGATAAAACGAATTTGATATTATTGTTAGTGTATATATGTTTCAAAAACATTTCAATCATAATATATCAATCATAGACAACATAGCTACCATATACTATGTCGCCATACTAGTTATACAATCAAAACCGCATGGGTCGTATTGGAAGTTGGATTTCCATCATGAACCAAGGCAAAAGATAGTCCTTACCGAATTCGAGACACTCTAGCCCGTGCCTAAGGATACAACCGCAACCACACCTGGATCTTCAGGGCCGATCCACCAAAGTGCAATGGTTGGATTAGTAATGCCTGAACAATACGTTTCCCCGTCCTATGGGGCGTAAACAGAGCCACTAGGGACTCAAATAACCGAGGTGCCTCATTCCATCATCCACATAAGTAAAAATGTTAGGCCTTGTAAAAACCATTACACCACTTCTAGCTAGAAAGAAACGTATGTCCTCCATACAGTCCTTACTCCCGTTTCTGGTTCATACCGGGGTGTGAGGCTCGCGAAGTAAAGCTACACAAAGCTATGCTAATTAAAACTATGTTTTGATCATCAACCACAAGGCTCTTCTTTTCCACAAAAGCCTTGATCATTTGCATCGTAGCATGCCACATTGTCAATCCATACCATACCATTGATTTCTACCAATATATAACCTCTAAGCTCGTACGTCTCAGAGAAGGATGTTATGCGACAGAATAAATTCTCCGCCACTAAATAGATATATTTAACAGAGATCAATGAATACAACGTAAAGGAATACAACATCAGACATACCATCCATTTACAAGTTCGTTCTGGGTCTGAACGAAACTGGAGACACCCTATTCCTCTCCCATATGTCCAATACAGGAGAGAGGTTCTCGCATATGCATCGATCTCCAAGTATGTCTGGATAATCACCACTTATTACCTTGTCTTGGATGGCCGCCCAATCAAGACATCAGTAACCATCCGAACGATGTGAAGACCTCTGGTCTTCAACCACCGTCTTCATCTTCAACTTTTAATCGTCGTAGTAATTATTCGGAATGGGTTAAACCCGGTCTTTCTGAATAACCCGCGTATTTTATAAATTAAAATAAAGTGATATAAAAACACATCATACGCCTCATTCCAACTCAGAATACTCTTTTAAATAAAATATTCACATTATTAGGGAAAGTTTCCCATTAATTTTATCAAAGATAAATTCTTTTAAGTTAATTTTCTAATCTTCTTTTTAAAGATTCATCAAAACTCCATTTTGGTTTTAACATCAAAAATCATTGTCTAATGATTATTCAACTTTAAGAAATAAATCTTGTCTTTAAACCTGGTTAAAGAACCAATGTCATTTAAAAACATTGTCCACGATAAACCCCAAAATCATCTTCTATTTAATATGGAATTTCCACAGAAATCAAATCAATATATAATCGATATAAATTTCTGTATCGGACGAATAATATAAATGGAATAACGACAAAGCCTTTTAAATTCTTATATTTTAACGGACTTCTTTTGCAGAAGATCATCTCAATTATAATCAAATCTAATTCCATTCAATTCCAATTTAATATATTAAATTGGAAAACTTTACTTTGGAAAATTTCTACTTAAATCTTAAAAGAAAGATTTATAAATTCCACATTATATTTTCACTGTCAATTGGGTTAAAGAACAAATGTCATTTATAATACAGTTCACGATAAACCCAAAAATCTAATTTATTTAATTTAATTCCAATTAAATATAAATTAATTGAAAAACTCAATCACATCTTAATTTAAAGATTTATTCTAGTTAATAACTAGTCCATTTTGATAAAATATATTTTATCATTTCAAATATGGAATTTTTCATCCAAAATCTTTCTAAATCATTTATTATGATTTTACATAATTTTTCCATATTTTTTAATAATTTTATTAAGGCCTTTACAGTCGATTTCCATTAACGGTCATCGAACTGCACTTACAACGACCTTTTTTTAAATTGATTTGGACATAATTCCTAATACAACTATTAGATTTCAAAACTCTTATATTCATTGGAATGCACTTTTCGATACGAACCCAACGGTTCCAGTTTTAGGAGAATCCGACGGTCGGATCTCCCGTTACATCAATTTGAAGTTAATGGTCGAAATTCGCGAACGGTCGCTGCGCGATGCGTTCTATTCAGGCCATTATATAAATATATATAATATATCATCGATTTCTATTTAAAACGTATTTATAAATCGTTTATAAATTCATTTTAAAACGGTTTAACATCATTTCAATTTTTAAGCAAAATTGAATATTCTATATTTTTATTATATTAAAATAATAATATTTTCAAAATATTATAGTTTAAAATCACTTCTTTTCGATATTCAATTTAAAATGAATAAAATCGGTCGATAAACCCGTTCAGGTTAAAAATGGCGTTTCTACTTAACGTGGCTTCATAATTTTATTCTTCAGTGAATATTATTTTAAAATATTCGTTATTTTAAAATATTCTTTATTTATAAGATTCTTTACTTTAAAATATTCTTTATATAAAGATGTTCTTTATTTTTATATTATTGTTTTATTAAAAATATTCTGAATTGGAACACGACTCAATCAATCAACATATAAATTCGGTCATATGGATTTCATACATTGCATATGTATATAACAATAATGATGAATAATCATTAAACAACACATTCACATCCAGAGTGAAATTTATAACTGTGTGAGCATTAAAATAAATAAATAATGCTCATCACAGACTGTCAATCCATCGATTGACATATGACTACATATTGGGACTAGTGTATGTCAAGTATCATCCCAACACCCGTGTAGGGTTTTTAAACAACAACAACTTATATAAATAAATCATTGGTTAACAAATTTAACCAATTCAGATGTCGAACAAAAAGAATATTTTATTCGCATTACATTTCTATGATTCTAATGGCGAACAGAAAGAATATTTTATTCGCATTACATTTTCTATTTTAAACATGGCAAATAAAAAGAAATATTTTATTTGTATGACATGTTTCATATTTTTAACGATGAAATAAAAGACAATTTTGTTTTGTCGACAAATTCCTATTTCAACATAAATGAAAATGATACTTTTGTTTGTCGACAATTCTAATTAAACATAAATGAAAATGATACTTTTGTTTGTCGACAATTCTAATTCAACAAAAGTGACAATTTTAGATGCCAATTTTAAATTTGACAAAAGTGACAAATTTATATCTAAATAAACATTTCTAGCTACAATGTTATTTTAAATCAAAATAAATGACATGTTTATTTAACATGGACATGATCTAAATATATGACCTTTTTAATGTAACATGACACTAAAAAAAATATATGACATTTTTAATGTAATGACATAAATTACCTTATAATTCTATGATAAATGACGTGATTCTAATAAAATAATATTTTTAATTTACATGACATGATTCTAACAATATGATATTTTTAATTAACATGCCAATTTTAAATAAAATGATATTTCTAATATAATGTCATTTCTAATATAATGACATTTCTAATTCACTAGCATAATGTTTTGAATAAACAAAACATATAATGGTTATTTTTCTACTACATGTAAATGGTAATGTTTTGAATAAACAAAACATACCATGACAAATGATTATTTTTCTACTAACAGGTAAATGTTAATGTTTTGATTAAACAAAACATAAATGATTCTTTTTACATTATATAAAAATGAAATCTTTTATTCTTTTTACATTACATAAAAATGTAATCATATTTCTAATGTAAACACATTTCTAATGTAAACATTTTTCTAATGTGAACATGTTTTTGATGTGATCATAATTCTAATGTAATCACTTTCCTAATGTAAACATATTTCTAATAATATAACATTTTCTAATCAAAAGGGTATTTTTAATTATTAACATAAAATGACCTAAAAATATGACATTTTTATCTTTAACTAAAATGATATTTGTGGTTTCATACTGAGACGACCCGAACTTCCCCGTGAAGGAAAACACGGATAGAATTGAGGACAAGACAAAATAGAACGCAGACGGAAGAACATTTCATTGTTATTACAACAATTCCATCAGATACAAGAATATACAGAGTATAACTGAATAAATTACATTCAACAAATATCAGAGATTTAAATTACATTTAAATACATCGCAGCGGGAAATAATACAAAACACAACTGAAAGTGATACACAGATACAGAGCTTTCCGAGCATCGTTCCAGCTGTAAATCAGGACCCTGTGAATATAAATCTGCAAAACCAAAACTACTAGCTGCCCGTGGAAAATAGGGGCACCCAGAGTTTAGGTTAAAACAATAAACTCCAGGTCAGTCATGTGACTAGTGTGAGAACTAAAACAGTTATTAATATTGGTTTTAAAGTTTGGTAAATCAAGGGCCCACGCCGTATAACACGGAACGGGTTTCTCCCAAGAGTACCAGTGCATATAACAAACAGCGCAATGATAAATAAAGAAAAATGAAGCTGTTATAAGACCCAGGTCCCATCACACAATGCAACGCAAGCCGGAGGATAGGGTTTTTACCTTATAACAGCCAAAGCATGCTTGATACGTTTAAAACACATTATTTGATACTATTATAGGTGTATAGTGTCAAATCAATTTCAATCATAAATATAAATCATAGACGGCATATCTACCATCTACTATGTCGCCATACTAGTTCTACAATTAAAACCGAAACGCACGTATTGGAAATTGGATTCCATCATGAGTCAAGGCAAGGAGCAAGCTCTTCTCCGATTCGAGACACTCTAGCAAATGCCTCAGGACCCCACTATGATCCTTTGGAACCTCCAAGGCCGGTCCTCTCTTACTTTAGAGGATTAATCATTCCTGAACACACGTTTCCCGGTCCTAACAGACCTATATCCGAGGCACCTCATATCCAACAACCACACAGGTGAAAAGTATATAAATGTTAGGGCTGGTAGGTCACTGAAACCACCCTAGCTAGAAAGAAACGTCGTGCACTCCTTGGGTCCGTATCTCGTTTTTGACTCATACCGAGGTGTGAGGCTCGCGAATTCACACTATACACAAAGCTACGCCACACAGGCCGTGCTTTGATCATCAACCACAAGACTTTTCTTTTCAATAGAAGCCCTGATCAATTGCCACTTACGCGTGCCACACTGGCAATTCACTCCATGCGACTGATGTCCATCGATATACAACCTCTGAGCTCGTACGTCTCAGAGAAGGGCGTTAAGCAAAAGAATAAATTCTCCGCCGCCAAACAGATGTATATTTAATAGAGATCAATCAACACAGAATAAAATCCAATGTCAGACACACAATCCATTTACAAGTTCGTTCTGGGCCTGAACGAAACCGGAGGCACTTTCCTCGCATATCCATCCATCTCCAAGTACGTTTGGATGATCACCAACTGTTTCCCTCATCTTGGGTGTACAACCCAATCGAGATCATCAGTAATGACCCAAACGATGTGAAGACTTCCGGTCTTCAACCACCGTCTTTATCTTTGACATCTCGTCGAATCGGTTATTCAAAATGGGTATAAACCCGGCCTTTCTGAATAACCCACGTATATAATAAACGAATGTTACACAAACACAACAAACGCCTCATTCCAATTCAGAATATTCTTTTATTCCCAAAATCACATTCTTAGGGAAAAGTTCCCATTAATTTTATCCAAGATAAATTCTTCTAAATTTATTCTTTAATCTTCCTTTGGATATCATTTCTAACTAGTCGGGATTAGCGAGCCACACCGAAGTAATTATTTATTTTATTTCCCAATCCCAACCTATATATCCTATGGAGCAAAACTGGTAATACTCCATATCTAACACCACGGTGTTATCGGTAAAATTAATTACCATTTCACGTTCAAATCTAATTAAAGATTTAACTATCGCTGTGGAGCAAAACTAGTGATACTCCATTCTCGATCACTTTCCAAATTTGATAATTTAAATTATCAATTCACATTTCAATCTAATTAAAGATTCATTAAAACTCCACTTAGTTTTAATCTTTTCAAAAATCAACATCCTGCCTTTAACTGGGTTAAAGAACCAATGTCATCTAAAACACGATCCACGATAAACCCAAATCACATTTGATATTAAATACAAGGCTCTGAATAGAAAATATACTGGCTTATATTCAATATCAAATTCTGAAACCAACAAATATCGTATTGGAAATAACGATATAAAATATATCTTTCAAATTCCCATAACAATATCTGTATAGTCACGAAATCCAATATCAAAATATTCCGAAGATAATTTCGATTCAACTCCAGTCCAATTCACGTATTGGGAATATCGATTATTTTTAAAATCACTTTCAAATTCAATTTATTTATTTCAAAAATAAATTGATTTTAATTCTAGTTCAAAACTAGTTCATTTCGATAAAAATCTATTTTTATCTTTTCAAATGTGGAATTTTTCAGCCCAATTTTTCCCAAATCATTTCTTATGATTTTACACAAATTATAGATATTTTTAATAATTTTATCAAGGCCCATACAGTCGATTTCCATCAATGGCCATCGAACTGCACTTACAGCTACCTTTTTCAAATTTGATTTGGACATAATTCCGAATCCAACCGTTAGATTTCAAATTTCTAATATTCATTGGAAAGCTCTTTTCGATACGAACCCAACGGTTCCGGTTTTAGGAGAATCCGACGGTCGGATCTCCCGCAACGTAAATTCGAAGTCAATGGTCGAAATTCACGAACTGTCGCTGCGCGGCGCGTTCTATTCAGGCCATTATATATATATGATATATATATATATTATATATTTCGTCGATTTCCTTTTTAAAACGTATTTTATAAATCGTTTTAAATTCGTTTTCAAAACCATTTCAACTTCCATTTCCAATTCAATTCAAATCTCGATTCATTCTATATTCAATTCAATTCGACCTTAGTTTATATTCAATTCAATTCGAAATTGTTATATATTCAATTCAATTCGAAATCGTTTTATATTCTACTCAATTCGAAATTGGTTTCCTATTCAATTCAATTCGAAATCGTTTTCAATTCAAATTAAATTCGTTATCTATTCAATTCAATTCGAATTCGTTTTCTATTCAATTCAATTCGAAATTGTTATATATTCAATTCAATTCGAAATTGTTATATATTCAATTCAATTCGAAATTGTTATATATTCAATTCAATTCTAATTCGTTTTCTATTCAAATCAAATTCGTTTTCTATTCAATTCAATTAGAATTCGTTTTCTATTCAAATCAAATTCGTTTTCTATTCAATTCAATTCAAATTCACTTTCTATTCAATTCGAATCGAATTCATTTTCTATTCGATTCGAATTCATTTAAATTTGATTCAATAAAATTTCAATTTGAATTTTAATCTAATTTAATTTGAATTTCATTTCAAAATATTAAATATTGAAATCACTATTCAATATTCATTATAAAACGAATAAAATCGATATAACTATCGTTCGCGTCAAAATAACGCATCTATAATCAACATGGCTTTATATTTCTCAAAAACTTCTTTATTCTATTCAACAAATGAATATTTATTCTATTCAACACATGAATCTATATTTCTTTCAACACACGACTAATCTCAACACATGAGTACTGTCAACACATCACTATTTTTGTCATGTAAAATATTTTATAAAACTATGGTATCTATCGTTTGATTTTCAATCAAATTCCACCGTAAAGTAGATTCTAATCTTAAATATGATAAAGATGTAAATTTTATTGTTAAAATATTTTACCCAACACATGAATAGTTTCAACACATGAATTCTCTTTTATAATGTTCATTATTTTCCCGATTGGAATGAGGCCCAATCAATTACCATATAACGTTAATTATATGGATTCCATACAACACATGTATATAATAGCACTGATAACAATCAACCATCATCCAAAGTGCACCACTCAACTGCATAAGCATCAAATATAAAAAATTAACGCTTACACAACTTGTCGACCAATCGATCGACATACAATTAAATAATCGGGATTAGTGTACGCCAAATTTCATCCCAACACCCGTGTGGGGTTTCAAATCAACAAACACATATTTTTATTTGTGCAGTTGGGCGATCTGTAAAATTTATCGACCCAATCAATATCAGTCAAATTAAACAAATCGGCCGATTTGTTTATAAATATTTATTTATTCACTTTCACGTTAAAAATTATATTTTTAACGATAATTAATTTATTTCGACCATCTACAGTTTATTATCGATTTCACATCAACATCACAAACAATTTTCACAACACATCAAACAAGCATACAAGCCATCCATGGTCTGTGGACGACGAGTGTCGGGTGCTGCTAAGCACCGTCTGCATCCTAGTATATATATAACTAGAAAAGAAATTGAAAAGTGAGAAATTCTCACCAATAGCTATCCCAACTCCACGGCACTTCTTATGTAGAAATCTTCGTCGTTCTCGCCTTTTGCCACTTTCGTTGCTCGTATTCACTACATACATAAAAATCACATTTTTATATTATTTCTATGTATATAAAAATCATATTTTTATAATTACTTCATATGGATAAAAATTCTATTTTTACATCACTACTATATAGATAAAAATTCTATTTTTACATCGCTACTATATAGATAAGAATTCTATTTTTACATCGCTACTATATAGATAAAAATTCTATTTTTACACCGATGTTCATATGATAAAGGTTATATTTTTATCACGCTATTCTCTATATAAAGATTATATTTTTATGTTCTCTATTATATAGAAATTTTATTTTCAATACACTGCTTATATAAAAATAGTATTTTTATATCTTCTACTATATAAAGGTCATATTTTTAATACTCTACACTAGTAAAAATCATATTCTTGATTCACTACATATATAAAGATCAAATTTTTGATATCTCTACTTTATAAAAATATCGCCTTTCTTCTTTATAAAAATACCGCTACTTTCAAAATTAAAATCTAACTTTTCTACCATGAAAAATCCAATTTTCCTACAATGAAAAGTCTCATTTTACATCACATGTAAATCGTATTTTTATTTTTATCATTAAAAATTATATCTTTTTTAATGTTTCAAAATCACTACTTTCCTATGATAAAAACCATTACTTTCATAGGATAAAGATCATCACTTTCATAAGGTAAAAATCATTACTTTCATATTAAAAATCATTCTTTTCATATTAAAAATCATTCTTTTACGTTTAAATATATAAATATAAATAAAAATCAATTCTTTTTCAGCAATGTTATAAATAAAAAATGATTTTGATCTTCTAATATCAATTACTTTAAATAAATTAGCATAAATAACTTAATAAATTAAAACAAAAACTTACAATGGGCTTGGGGGAGGGAGATGACGCGGCTGGCGTCTAGGGAGGAAGGCGGAGGGGTGTAGTAGAGGCGCAGGCGGCGGTACGGTGGGGGTCAGGAGGGAGCGACGGGATTTGGGTGGCTCGCGGGTTTGGGTGGCTCGCAGGTTTCAACGGGGAGGAGGAGAAGCGGCAGGGAGGGGCGAGGTGGTGGAGCGGTGACCCCGCCTTGGGCGGCGACGGCGATGGGGGGGGGGGATCCCCTTTCTTCTTATTTTTTTTATTTAAAATCGATTCTGAGAAAGAAATGAACGGGGGGGGGGGGGGGCAGAGAGAAAAAGGAGAGGAGAGTTTTTTTTTTAAATTTCAAAAAGTTGACTTTTTCATACGACCTCTAAACGAGGTCCACTGCCTGCCATTCATAGCGTTTTACCCCCATTTCGAACACAATGGGATATGTATCGCAAGCTGATTCGATCGTCTCGATCAGTTTCCGCCAAAATCAACATATAACTCTATATACTGAATTTGAACGCGCATTTCAATTTACTGGGGTCACATACGAACTCTAAAAATTCCATAAAAATATTTTCTAGCTTCGTACTGACGATACGGTCCTAATAAAACTAGTTTCGTCGAATTTTGAGACCGTTGGAAAAATGGCCATTTTCCAGTCGACTAAAATCAACTGAAATTGATCAAACGCGTTTTCCTTTGCCACGCTCACATATTGATTCGAAAAATTATGAAATTTGGAATCTAGCAATCTCTTGACATCACGGATCCAACAAAAGTGGTTTCATCGGAATCCGAGGTCGTTTGCAAAATGTCTATTTTTAAGGGCCTGAATTCCGTAGCGACTATTCACAATTTTCAACTGGACATATCTTTTGATTCCCGCTATGAAATTTCAATTTTTCAGTTTCGTTGGAAAGATATTCACAAATAGATTCCATTATTTTTGGTTTCACTAAAATCCGGTTTATTTTGCACCCGGTACATTCAATTGAAGTTTGAAATCGAATTATCGAACTACCGCGCCATTTTCAATTCCCTTTTATAATTATATATAATTATTTATATTCTAACGATGACGTATATAATATATACGTCGAATTTCAATTCAAAATAAATTTTCGTCAATTTTATTTAAAATAATTCAATTTAAATGTTCAAAATTCGTTAAAATTGCCAAAATAAAAATTTTAAACTGGCCCAGATTTTCCGGGTTATTACAATCTCCCCCACTTAAAACTTTTAATCCCCGAAAAGGAACAAAGTCGAAAGTGGTTTGATTAATCAACTCTACGCTAAATCTGGCTTCCATTCTCCAACTTTTCAGTTTCTGAGAATTTTCAAATTCTTCAAAAATTTGGCTAACACCCTAAATTTTCGAAAAATTTCGCCATAACCTCCCCTGCACCGGGAGCCACGGGAAAATCCCGAAATTGCCATACCGGCCTTCTGATCTCAAAAAGAAAAAGAAAAAGCCAAGCGGCTAGCCAATAGGCTCATAAAATCATCATCACCCAAACAAAACAGTAAATTATGATAAACATGTACCTATTTGTCGGGCAAACAAATTTTATTCTCTGCTCTAGCCTCCTTGCTATGACCTGTTCAATGTAAGTACATGTATATGCAAGCAAATGTGACCAATTTTCAATACAATTCCATATGTGATTCAATTAGGCTAAATGGTTCAAAATTATTAAACAAATAAACAAACAACACACACATCAATCACTTAGTGAATTAGAGGTTCAAATTCATAATTTTGATACATATACAAAAAATCATGTTTTTGATGCCAATTCACAACAATGTATTCTAGCTATATTTTGGTTCTCACATCAGTCTAATGGAAATATATAGATATCACACCTTCGAAACACGAACATAAATATTGGTGACGGAGCTCCATCATCAAAATCATCTCCGAGCGACTAGAGTGTGATTCTATATCAATCCAGTATATTAAAACTTCGAATATACGTTCATGACGCGTATATGCAAAATAATCATATACTAGATTGTCCAAATTCAATATAAATAAATATTCAAGTACGTATAAAACGGTTTAAATTTTCAAAACAAAATTGTTTTCATTTGAAAAATGTACTCTTCACACTCGTTCTAGGATACTACTGATCCCATCTCTAACGAATACTTCTAATTGGATATTACTAATCCAATATCTGATGAATTCTTTCGTATGGTTCTAATGTGTCTTGTTCTCGAGCTCTTTAAACCAAAGCTCTGATACCAAACTGAGACGACCCTAACTTCCCCGTGAAGGAAAGCACGGATTGAAATGAGGACAAGACAAAATAGAACGCAGACGGAAGAACATTTCATTGTTTTTACAACAATTCCATCAGATACAAGAATATACAGAGTATAACTGAATAAATTACATTCAACAAATATCTGAGATTTAAATTACATTTAAATACATCGCAGCGGAAAATAATACAAAACACAACTGAAAGTGATACACGGATACAGAGCTTTCCGAGCATCGTTCCAGCTGTAAATCAGGACCCTGTGAATATAAATCTGCAAAACCAAAACTACTAGCTGCCCGTGGAAAATAGGGGCACCCAGAGTTTAGGCTCCAGGTCAGTCATGTGACTGGTGTGAGAACTAAAACAATTATTAATATTGGTTTTAAAGTTTGGTAAATCAAGGGACCACGCCGTATAACACGGAACGGGTTTCCTCCCAAGAGTACCAGTGCATAGAACAAACAGTGCAATGCTAAATAAAGAAAAATGAAGCTGTTATAAGACCCAGGTCCCATCACACAATGCAACGCAAGTCGGAGGATAGGGTTTTTACCTTATAACAGCCAAAGCATGCTTGATACGTTTAAAACACATTATTTGATACTATTATAGGTGTATAGTGTAAAATCAATTTCAATCATAAATATAAATCATAGACGGCATAGCTACCATCTACTATGTCGCCATACTAGTTCTACAATTAAAACCGAAACACACGTATTGGAAATTGGATTCCATCATGAGTCGAGGCAAGGGGCAAGCTCCTCTCCGATTCGAGACACTCTAGCAAATGCCTCAGGACCCTACCATGATCCTTTGGAACCTCCAAGGCCGGTCCTCTCTTACTTTTGAGGATTAATTATTCCTGAACACACGTTTCCCGGTCCTAACAGACCTATACCCGAGGAGCCTCGTATCCAACAACCACACAAGTGAAAAGTATATAAATGTCGGGGCTGGTAGGTCACTGACACCACCCTAGCTAGAAAAAAACGTCGTGCACTCCTTGGGTCCGTATCCCGTTTTTGACTCATACCGAGGTGTGAGGCTCGCGAATTCATGCTATACACTAAGCTACGCCACACAGGCCGTGCTTTGATCATCAACCACAAGACTTTGCTTTTCAACAGAAGCCCTGATCAATTGCCACTTACGCGTGCCACACTGGCAATTCACTCCATGCGACTGATGTCCATCGATATACAACCTCTGAGCTCGTACGTCTCAGAGAAGGGCGTTAAGCAAAAGAATAAATTCTCCGCCGCAAAACAGATGTATATTTAATAGAGATCAATCAACACAGAATAAAATCCAATGTCAGACACACAATCCATTTACAAGTTCGTTCTGGGTCTGAACGAAACAGGAGGCACTTTCCTCGCATATCCATCCATCTCCAAGTACGTCTGGATGATCACCAACTGTTTCCCTCATCTTGGGTGTACAGCCCAATCGGGATCATCAGTAATCACCCAAACGATGTGAAGACTTCCGGTCTTCAACCACCGTCTTTATCTTCGACATCTCGTCGAATCGGTTATTCAGAATGGGTATAAACCCGGCCTTTCTGAATAACCCACGTATATAATAAACGAATGTTACACAAACACAACAAACGCCTCATTCCAATTCAGAATATTCTTTTATTCACAAAATCACATTCTTAGGGAAAGGTTCCCATTAAATTTATCCAAGATAAATTCTTCTAAATTTATTCTTTAATCTTTCTTTGGATATCATTTCTAACTAGTCGGGATTAGCGAGCCACAACGAAGTAATTGTTTATTTTATTTCCCAATCCCAACCTATATATCCTATGGAGCAAAACTGGTAATACTCCATATCTAACACCACGGTGTTATCGGTAAAATTAATTACCATTTCACGTTCAAATCTAATTAAAGATTTAACTATTGCTTTGGAGCAAAACTGGTGATACTCCATTCTCGATCACTTTCCAAATTTGATAATTTAAATTATCAATTCGCATTTCAATCTAATTAAAGATTCATTAAAACTCCACTTAGTTTTAATCTTTCCAAAAATCAACATCCTGCCTTTAACTGGGTTAAAGAACCAATGTCATCTAAAACACGATCCACGATAAACCCAAATCACATTTGATATTAAATACAAGGCTCTGAATAGAAAATATACCGGCTTATATTCAATATCAAATTCTGAAACCAACAAATATTGTATTGGAAATAACGATATAAAATATATCTTTCAAATTCCCATAACAATATCTGTATAGTCACGAAATCCAATATCGAAATATTCCGAAGATAATTTCGATTCAACTCCAGTCCAATTCACGTATTCGGAATATCGATTATTTTTAAAATCACTCTCAAATTCAATTTATTTATTTCAAAAATAAATTGATTTTAATTCTAGTTCAAAACTAGTTCATTTCGTAAAAATCTATTTTTATCTTTTCAAATGTGGAATTCTTCAGCCCAATTTTTCCCAAATCATTTCTTATGATTTTACACAAATTATAGATATTTTTAATAATTTTATCAAGGCCCATACAGTCGATTTCCATCAACGGCCATCGAACTGCACTTACAACGACCTTTTTCAAATTTGATTTGGACATAATTCCGAATCCAACTGTTAGATTTCAAATTTCTAATATTCATTGGAAATCTCTTTTCGATACGAACCCAACGGTTCCGGTTTTAGGAGAATCCGACGGTCGGATCTCCCGCAACGTCAATTCGAAGTCAATGGTCGAAATTCACGAACTGCCGCTGCGCGGCGCGTTCTATTCAGGCCATTATATATATATAATATATATATATATTATATATTTCATCGATTTCCTTTTTAAAACGTATTTTATAAATCGTTTTAAATTCATTTTCAAAACCATTTCAACTTCCATTTCCAATTCAATTCAAATCTCGATTCATTCTATATTCAATTCTATTCGACTTTGGTTTATATTCAATTCAATTCGAAATTGTTATATATTCAATTCAATTCGAAATCGTTTTATATTCAACTCAATTCGAATTTGGTTTCCTATTCAATTCAATTCGAAATCGTTTTCAATTCAAATCAAATTCGTTATCTATTCAATTCAATTCGAATTCGTTTTCTATTCAATTCAATTCGAAATTGATATATTCAATTCAATTCGAAATTGTTATATATTCAATTCAATTCGAAATTGTTATATATTCAATTCAATTCGAATTCGTTTTCTATTCAAATCAAATTCGTTTTCTATTCAATTCAATTCGAATTCGTTTTCTATTCAAATCAAATTCGTTTTCTATTCAATTCAATTCAAATTCACTTTCTATTCAATTCGAATCGAATTCATTTTCTATTCGATTCGAATTCATTTCAAATTGATTCAATAAAATTTCAATTTGAATTTTAATCTAATTTAATTTGAATTTCATTTCAAAATATTAAATTTTGAAATCACTATTCAATATTCATTATAAAACGAATAAAATCGATATAAATATCGTTCGCGTCAAAATAACGCATCTCTAATCAACACGGCTTTATATTTCTCAAAAACTTCTTTATTCTATTCAACAAATGAATATTTATTCTATTCAACACATGAATCTATATTTCTTTCAACACACGACTAATCTCAACACATGAGTACTGTCAACACATCACTATTTTTGTTATGTAAAATATTTTATAAAACTATGGTATCTATCGTTTGATTGTCAATCAAATTCCACCGTAAAGTAGATTCTAATCTTAAATATGATAAAGATGTAAATTTTATTGTTAAAATATTTTACCCAACACATGAATAGTTTCAACACATGAATTCTCTTTTATAATGTACATTATTTTCCCGATTGGAATGAGGCCCAATCAATTACCATATAACGTTAATTATATGGATTCCATACAACACATGTATATAATAGCACTGATAACAATCAACCATCATCCAAAGTGCACCACTCAACTGCATAAGCATCAAATATAAATAATTAACGCTTACACAGCCTGTCGACCAATCGATCGACATACAATTAAATAATCGGGATTAGTGTACGCCAAATTTCATCCCAACACCCGTGTGGGGTTTCAAATCAACAAACACAGATTTTTATTTGTGCAGTTGGGCGATCTGTAAAATTTATCGACCCAATCAATATCAGTCAAATCAGTGTATATAAACAAATCGGCCGATTTGTTTATAAATATTTATTTATTCACTTTCACGTTAAAAATTATATTTTTAACGACAATTAATTTATTTCGACCATCTACAGTTTATTATCGATTTCACATCAACATCACAAACAATTTTCACAACACATCAAACAAGCATACAAGCCACCATGGTCTGTGGACGACGGGTGTAGGGTGCTGCTAAGCACCGTCTGCATCCTAGTATATATATATATATATATATAACTAGAAAAGAAATTGAAAAGTGAGAAATTCTCACCAATAGCTATCCCAACTCCACGACACTTCTTATGTAGAAATCTTCGTCGCTCTCGCCTTTTGCCACTTTCGTTGCCCGTATTCACTACATACACAAAAATCACATTTTTATTTTATTGCTATGTATATAAAAATCATATTTTTATAATTACTCCATATGGATAAAAATTCTATTTATACATCGCTACTATATAGATAAAAATTCTATTTTTACATCGCTACTATATAGATAAAAATTCTATTTTTACATCGCTACTATATAGATAAAAATTCTATTTTTACACCGATGTTCATATGATAAAGGTTATATTTTTATCATGCTATTCTCTATATAAAGATTATATTTTTATGTTCTCTATTATATAGAAATTTTATTTTCAATACACTACTTATATAAAAATAGTATTTTTATATCTTCTACTATATAAAGGTCATATTTTTAATACTCTACACAAGTAAAAATCATATTCTTGATTCACTACATATATAAAGATCAAATTTTTGATATCTCTACTTTATAAAAATATCGCCTTTCTTCTTTATAAAAATACCGCTACTTTCAAAATTAAAATCTAACTTTTCTACCATGAAAAATCCAATTTTCCTACAGTGAAAAGTCTCATTTTACATCACATGTAAATCGTATTTTTATTTTTATCATTAAAAATTATATCTTTTTTAATGTTTCAAAATCACTACTTTCCTATGATAAAAACCATTACTTTCATAGGATAAAGATAATCACTTTCATAAGGTAAAAATCATTACTTTCATATTAAAAATCATTCTTTTCATATTAAAAATCATTCTTTTACGTTTAAATATATAAATATAAATAAAAATTAATTCTTTTTCAGCAATTCTATAAATAAAAATTGATTTTGATCTTCTAATATCAATTACTTTAAATAAATCAACATAAATAACTAAATAAATTAAAACAAAAACTTACAATGGGCTTGGGGAGGGGGATGACGCGGCTGGCGTCTAGGGAGGAAGGCGGAGGGGTGTAGTGGAGGCGCAGGCGGCGATACGGTGGGGGTCAGGAGGGAGCGACGGGATTTGGGTGGCTCGCGGGTTTCAACGGGGAGGAGAAGCGGCAGGGAGGGGCGAGGTGGTGGAGCGGTGACCCCGCCTTGGGCGGCGACGACGATGGGGGGAGGGGGGGGGGGGCGGATCCCCTTTCTTTTTTTTTAATTTAAAATCGATTCTGAGAAAGAAATGAACGGGGGGGGGGGGGCAGAGAGAAAAAGGGGAGGAGAGGGTTTTTTTTATTTTAAATTTCAAAAAGTTGACTTTTTCATACGACCTCTAAACGAGGCCCACCGCCTGTCGTCCATAGCGTTTTAACCCCATTCCGAACACAATGGGATATGTATCGCAAGCTGATTCGATCGTCTCGATCAGTTTCCCCCAAAATTAACATATAACTCTACATATTGAATTTGAACGCGCATTTCAATTTACTGGGGTCACATACGAACTCTAAAAATTCCATAAAAATATTTTCTAGCTTCGTATTGACGATACGGTCCTAATAAAACTAGTTTCGTCGAATTCTGAGACCGTTGGAAAAATGGCCATTTTCCAGTCGACTAAAATCAACTGAAATTGGTCAAACGCGTTTTCCTTTGCCACGCTCATATATTGATTCGAAAAATTATGAAATTTGGAATCTAGCAATCTCTTGACATCACGGATCCAACAAAAGTGGTTTCGTCGGAATCCGAGGTCGTTTGCAAAATGTCTATTTTTAAGGGCTTGAATTCCATAGCGACTATTCAGAATTTTCAACTAGACATATCTTTTGATTCCCGCTATGAAATTTCGATTTTTCGGATTCGTTGGAAAGATATTCACAAATAGATTCCATTATTTTTGGTTTCACTAAAATCCGGTTTATTTTGCACCCGGTACATTCAATTGAAGTTTGAAATCGAATTATCGAACAACCGCGCCATTTTCAATTCCCTTTTATAATTATATATAATTATTTATATTATAACGACGACGTATATAATATATACGTCGAATTTCAATTCAAAATAAATTTTCTTCGATTTTATTTAAAATAATTCATTTTAAATGTTCAAAATTCGTTAAAATTGCCAAAATAAAATTTTTAATCTGGCCCAGATTTTCCGGGTTATTACACATACCAATCTATTTTACCCAAAATGATATCTATGATTTCTTACGAATCTATTTTAACAAAAGTGATACTTTTGTTTGTTAAACAAATTCCTATTTTTACATAACAATTCTCATATTTAACAATGATAAATAAAAATGAATATTTGTATTTGACAACAAATTTAACTAAAATGACATTTTATTCCTAACATGTTCTTTTTAACTAAAATGATAATAAATCCCTAACATGACATTTTTGACTAAAATGATAACTTAACTTCTAACGTAACATTTTATAATCATAATGTCATTTTTAATCTAAGGCAACATTTTGTATCAAAATGTCCTTTTTATTTAAATAGCATGATCCTAAACAAAATGTTATTTTTATTTATATAACAAATTTCTAACAAATATGTTATTTTTATTAGCACAAAAATATTCTAACCAAACATATTATTTTTGTTTGCACAAAAATATTCTAACTAAAAATGTTACTTTTGCTTGCACAAAAATATTCGAACTAAAAATGTTATTTTTGTTTGCACAAAAATATTCTAACTAAAAATGTTACTTTTGTTTGCACAAAAATATTCTAACTAAAAATGTTATTTTTCTTATGCTAACATTTTATAGTAAAAGTGTTATTTCTTTTGGTAACATTTTATACATAAAAATGAGATTTTTATAATGCTAACATTATATACATAAAAATGAGATTTTTATTTCAAACTAACATGTCTAACAAATGATACTTTTAAAATAACAAAGTGTGTTTAGCATGTTATTCTTTTTATTCTTTAAACAATAAAAATGTAATATTTATTCATTCCTAACATGAACATCCTTTTCTATACATAAAAATAAAAATAAAAATATGATTTTTCATTTATTTCTAACGTGTAACATCTTAGTTATACATTAACAATAAAAATAAGGTTTTTATTGTTTGCACAAATTTTGACTAGCATGAATATTTTTATTTTAATATATACAATTCAATTCAGTCGTCCATCAAAATCACAAACAACCAATTAAAATTTTATACTACGCCAACATGAATTCTATATAGCATAAATATAAATTTTACATCGCAATCTATAATTAATTTTATTTAAACAAAAAGGAGATCTCACATTGATTATTGTCTGAATTTTCAAAGTTTTCCATTTTAGATATGGTCATTCCCATCGTCTAGATCTCATCATAAGGATTCCAACGCTTTCAGTTTCGTTTGATTCTGTGTCCGTATGAAATAGTTATGATTTTATGAACGTTGATTACACAAATTATATAATTAATTGGAAAATTAAAAAAAAATTACATTTTCTTCTCTGAAAAACACGGTCGTTAGTTCGAACCCACTCCTCCCATCCTAGGGCACACCGCCGCTGCTACCAGGGACTGCCGCCAACAGATCGGAACCCTCCACCGTGAAGCGCCTCGACCGGCGCACCTATCCTGGCCATCCCCGTCAAGCTCGCACCACCCGACCCTTCCAGAAACTCCTTCGATTGGCGCAACTTTGAGCGTCTATAACTCTCAAATCTATCAATGAAAATCGATCTCGTTCGTATGGATTTAGAGATCATTAAATCCTCTTCGATTTTTGCCTAAGAACCATAATCTAATTTTGAACGAGACGAGAGAAATTAGCGAATTGTTTTGGTTAGATTTCGGCCATTGAAGAATAGGAGTGGCGGCTGGTGTTAGGTTTAGGGTTTTCTCGGTTTTCGTGCCCTTTATATAATAGATTAATAATAATTAATTAATTAATTAATTTACTTATTATTTGTTTATCACTATGAACTCCAAACGAGACCCAATGACTGTCGCCCCTAACCAAATACCCCTATTCCAAACACAATGGGACGTGTTTCCTAACCTAATTTGGCTGTTACGATATGTTTTACTTTAAATAAAAATATAAAACATTTAATTTGATCGTACCATTAAATTTACCGGGGCCACATACTGACTCTAAAAATTACAGAAAAATTATTTCTAGTTATGTTTCGACGATACGGTCCTAACAAAACTAATTTCGTCGAATTTCAAGGCCGATTGAAAAATGGCCATTTTCTGGTCGATCGAATTTGACTGAAATTGACAAAACACGTTTTCTTTTGCCACGCTCACATATTAATTCGGAAAATTATGAAAATTGAAATCTAGCAATAATTTGACATTCTGGTGCCAACAAAAGTGGTTTCGTCGAAAACGGAGGTCATTTGCAGAATGTCTTTTTTGATATTAATATATATATATATATATTCTATAACGACTTTTCCAAATTTTAAACTGGACATAACTTTTGATTCCCGCTATGAAATTTTAATTTTCCGGATTCGTTGGAAAGATATTCTTAAATAGATTTAAATATTTTTGGTTTCACTAAAACTCGTTCTAGGGCATTACTAACCCCATCTCTAATGAGTTTTCTCATTCTAGGATGTTGTTAATCCTATCTCTAATAAGTATTCTTATTGGATATTACTAATCCAACCTATAATGAGTCTTTTTTCAGTTCTACCGAGTTGTACCCTAAAGATTTGAGCTAACCAGAGCTCTAATACCAACTGTAACGAGATGGATTTTACCCGGACCTAATCGATCGCTAAATCGACCAAGATCGTTCAAATTCCGCATATGTTAACTTTGGGAATACAACACATCAGAAAAAAATAACAGAAGACTTTTATAAACATTATAATAATTTTACATCAGAGTACAAAATATCAGAGTACATCGATAAATAATAATACAGTGGAAGATTAAATTACAATAATTGTAATACAATGCAGCGGAACTAATAACACTAACACAGTGGAAGGCTACCAGTGCTCTGGACACGGCTTTAAGCTTCGATCCAGAATCCTGCTCAAGAAATGAATATCTGCAAAAGAAGCTACTCGACTGCCCATGTGGAAATACGGGCACCCGAGTTTGTAAATTGAAACAAACTACGGGTTAGTCATGAGACTGGTATGAGAAATCTTTGCTTAACTTATTTAATAATAGAGTAATCATAGGACCACGCCGTTAACGCGGAACAGGTTTACTCCATTGGATCGCCAATGCATAAATACAGTAAATCATTAAACAACGCTATGCTTTTTAGAAAAATGAAACCATTATAAGACTCAAGTCCCATCACACAATGCAACACAAACAGGTTGATAGAGTTTTACCTTATAATGGTCAAAAGATGCTTGATACGATAAAATGGATTTGATATTATTGTTAGTGTATATATGTTTCATAAACATTTCAATCATAATATATCAATCATAAACGGCATAACTACCATATACTATGTCGCCATACTAGTTATACAATCAAGCATAGGTCGTATTGGAAGTTGGATTTCCATCATGAACCAAGGCAAAAGATAGTCCTTACCGAATTCGAGACACTCTAGCCCGTACCTCAGGATACAGCCACAACCGCACCTGGATCCTCAAGGCCGGTCCACCAAAGTGCAATGGTTGTGTAACGGCCCGGAAAATCCGAACCAATTTAAAAGTTTTATTTTAAATAATTTGGTGGAAAAATGGTGGCAGAAATTTAAATTTCATTTTAAAATAATATTAAAGCCAGTGAAAATAGTCAATTTTCAAACGATCTCTGTTTTCGACGAAACCACTTTTGTTGGAACCGAAATGTCAAATTATTGCTAGGTTTCAATTTTCAGAATTTTTCGAATTAATATGTGAGCGTGGAGAAGGAAAATGTGTTTTGTCGATTTCAGTCAAATTTAATCGACCGAAAAATAGCCATTTTTCAAACAGTCTCTGAATTCTATGAAATTAATTTTGTTAGGACCGTATCGTCATAACAAAGACAAATATATTTTTTCTAGATTTTTCTGAGTCCGTATGTGGCCTCGGTGAATTTATTTATGCAGACAAATTAAATTAATAAACGATTTAATTATTAAATTTAAATAAAATAGGCCATAGACAGCCGTTTGAGCTGACGGGACCTGTCCCGTTGGATCCGGAATATGGGTTATTAGCTAAGGTCACTTTCTGCTGGACTGGAAATGGATCGGTTTAAAAGTTACAGACTTATTTGTAAAATAGCAATTAAATATTATAAATAATAGAGGAAAATTAAACCCTAAAATACTATTCACTTCTGTAGTGGCCGCCCCCTTCGTTCATGGCCATGGGAGCTCGAAACTTCTCCTCCTAATTTCTCCTTCAACTCTGCGAATTAGAACTCCACCCGGACACCACGTCGAAGCCCTTCTCTTCCTCTTCATTTCCATACCACCTGATCAATCCCTAGCAGCCCGAGACCCGAGGATTTCCACCCCAAAACCCGCCGTTTTCCATCGCCGTCATGGCCCAGGGACACCACCGAGTGGGCCTACCTCCCCAGCGCACGTGCGCCTCCTCCAGCCTGTCGACGTCCCATCTCCTGATCGTGGTACGACTGCCTGAGGTATTCGATAATTTTAGACCTAGGTTTGAACGGTTTTGGGTTTCTAGCGGCCTTGTATCTGAGAAGAAGAAAGGTGGTTCTCCTTTAATTAATTAATTAATTTAAAACTAAATTATTATCCAACTTAATTTAATCGTATCTCATTCATTCTGAATCAGAATTTGACGATTTCTGAAGCGTTGGACTCGTGACGCAGGAAGCTATTTTTCTATACTGATTTGGGACAATTCTGAATGAGTCAATTTTTTTGCAAAAAGCCAAGGCGGATCTATAACTGTGAGAATTCTGATTTATTAAATTAATTATAATTATGAAATCACGATCTGTATGTTATTATTTCTAATCTGCGATGTTGTGATTGTTGTATGATTGTTAAGATGTGTTGTGATGTCATGATATAGCCATGTTAGTTTAGATCTATAAATTCTGATGTAATCTCTATAAAGTTCTCATCTTTATTATTTTATTTTTATTTTATTTTCATTTCTTTCTAGAAATGAAAAAAATTGAATTTTTATTCTGATTTATTGAATAAAGTTTGGATTTTTATTTTGTTTTACGACATAAAAGAAAGTTAGAATATTTTGAATAAAAACAAAAGTTGAATCTTTATTTTGATTTGCAAAATAAAAACAAAAGTTGAATCTTTATTTTGATTTGTAAAATAAGGACAAAAGTTGAATCTTTATTTTGGTTTGCAGAATAAGAACAAAAGTTGAATCTTTATTTTGATTTGTAAAATAAAAACAAAAGTTGAATCTTTATTCTGATTTATGATTTATAAAATAAAGAAAGTTTAGATCTTTTAAATCTTAATTAAAAGATAAATAAAGTTTAGATATTTTATTTTGATTTACAATATAAAATAAAGATGAGACCTTTATTTTGATTCATGAAAGTTATACACCAAATCATATGTTGCCGTTGTTGTGTTGACATAAAACTTGAATCAAAAATTTCATCGTCATGTTAATATAGTTGAAAAGAATCAAACATTCCATCATCATGTTAATATAGTTGAAATGAAATCAAATATTGACATTAGAAAATATATTTATATTAGAAATGTTGACACTAGAAAAGATGTTCACATTAGAAATAAAGTTCACCTTTTTATTTGCAATTTACAATGCAAATATTACATAGAAAGATAAATTAACTTTTTTAATTGAGTTCTCTAATGTAAAGGAATAGAAGACTTACATTTTTCCAACGTAAAGAAAAAGAAGTAGAAAATTTACATTAAAAATGAATTAGAGAAAAAGTACAAATTTACATTAAAAATGAATTAGAGAAAAAGTACAAATTTACATTAAAAATGAATTAGAGAAAAAGTACAAATTTACATTAAAAATGAATTGGAGAAAAAGAACATTTTTATGTAATTAAAGAAAGAGTACATTTTTAACCGTCATTTTTTGTCGCATTAGAATTGGCAAACAAAAATATTATTTTTATTGAATATAAAAATATACATTGTTGGAACCGTCATTTTTTGTCGCATTAGAATTGGCGAACAAAAATATTATTTTTATTGAATATAAAAATATACAATGTTGAAACCGTCATTTTTGTTGCATTAGAATTGGCGAACAAAAATATTATTTTTATTGAATTTAAAAATATACATTGTTGGAACCATCATTTTTTGTCGCATTGAATTGGCGAATAAAAATGTTATTCTTATTGAATATAAAAATATACAATGTTGAAACCGTCATTTTTGTCGCATTAGAATTGGCGAACAAAAATATTATTTTTATTGAATATAAAAATATACAATGTTGAAACCGTCATTTTTGTCGCATTAGAATTGACGAACAAAAATATTATTTTTATTGAATATAAAAATATACAATGTTGAAACCGTCATTTTTGTCGCATTAGAATTGGCGAACAAAAATATTATTTTATTGAATATAAAAGTGTATAATGTTGAAACCGTCATTTTTGTCGCGTTAGAATTGGCGAACAAAAATATTGTTTTATAGAATAAAAAGAATGGATTTTAATAATGGGAATCGCCAAATGGTTTATATATATAAATATAAATATAAAATTTAACGAAACGAGCGCGGTAGTTTGCGTATAGACAATCGTAACTTTAAACGATTATACCGAAAGATTCGACCGTTGGATTTTCCCAAAACTGGAATCGTTAGGACCGCTTTGGGAAGAGCTTTCCAACGATATCACTTTCATCAAAACCCGACGGTTAGATTTTAAGATATGTGTAAATCAAAATGTGGTAAAAACAGCGCCAGTGCCGCCCACTGACCCGAAGCGTCGTCTATTTATTTTGAGCTATTTTCAAATAAATAAAAATAGCGATAAATAGTCATAAGTATATATGAAATGTTTTAAAAGATAATTATGCGACAATTATTTGAAAAGGCCGAGTTTAACTCATTTCAAATAATTGCACGGCGATCTAATCAAAGATATAAGAAGACGATGGTTGAAGACCGGCGATCTTCACATCGAATGGACGACGACTACTGATGCCTTGGACTGACTTGCTCCCAGGACGGGGTTGAAGCAGTAGTTGTCCGGACGTATGTGTTGGTCGAGCGGATAAGCGAGAACCTCTTTGGTGTCTCCGGTTCCGTTCAGACCCAGAACGGACTTGTAAATGGATGTGTGTCTGACGTTGGAATTCATTTCATGTAATTAAATCGACTTGTATTAATATATGTCTGTTTGGTGGTAGAGAATTTATTCTCTACTTAACACCCTGGTATATAGTAATAGTTTTCGATCACATGGTGTGAAATGTGGCATGCCAAGATGCAATGATCAAGGCTTTGTTGAAAAGCAGGCCTTGTGGATGATGATCAAAGCATAGCCTGTTTAGGCATAGCTTTGTGTATAACGTGACTTCGCGAGCCTCACACCCCGGTATGAGTCAAAAACGGGATTAGGACTGCAGGGAGTGCACACGTTTCTTTCTGGCTAGGGGTAGTGTCAGTGCTTAAACTGGCTGACATTTTACTTATGTGGATGTTGGATTGAGGTACCTCGGGTTTTTATAGGCCGGAAGTGGTCATACTATAGGTTCAACGGAACCGGGAAACGTGTGTTCAAGCATAATTAATCCACTACGTTTAGGTGGGGACTGGCCCTGAAGATCCAAGGGTTCACTGCGGGGAATCCTGAGGCATTTGCTAGAGTGTCTCGAATCGGAAGAGGACGATCCCTAGCCTCGATTTCATGACAGAAAACCAATTTCCAATACGACATTACGGTCTTGATTATAAACTTATATACGGCGACATAATATATGGTACCTATGCCATCTAGGATTGCTACATTTATATTGAAGTATTTTAATACTGCTTAGACACTAATAATAAAAAAATATTTTTTTTCCACATATTAAGCATATTTGATCATCATAAGGGAAAACTCTATCCTCCTGTATGCGTTGCATTGTGTGATAGGACTTGAGTCTTATAATGATTTCATTTTTCAAAAGTCATTTCGTTGTTTTTGTATAAACTTTATTCAATTATGCACTGTCAATCCAATAGAGTAAACCCGTTCCGCGTTAGCGGCATGGTCCAGTGATTTGCCACGTTGTTAGATAAATTAGTTAAGAATTCTCATACCAGTCCCATGACTGACTCGTAGTTTGTTTCACTTTTGCAAACTCAAGTTGCCCTTTTTCCACACGGGCAGCCAATTGACAGGTTCAGGTGATACATTCTGATTGGAGCTTGCTTGGAAGGAAGAAGAAGAAGACCTTTTCTCTAGTTTTTACTTCTGCTTTGAGACATTTTATCTTCTATAGCTTTAATGTATGTAATGGAGTTTGGGACTTGTTTCTTTTCCATTAAAACTTATTTCCCTTTTGTTGAGACTCTTTATTTAGCTAAGTTGTATCCTGTACTGCGTACTTTGATGTATTGGATATTATGATGCTGATGACATTTATTTCCGCTGCAATGGTTTATGTGTTATGATAATTATCTGAGATCTGTTTTTGTTGTAAATATGTTGTATTCCAAACTGATTATCCTTACTTTCGAACTACAGAAGTTTGGGGTCATCACAGTTGGTATCGGAGCATAAGGTTAACCTTAGCTTTGGAATATAACATATTTAGAACAATTCGTCTAGATAGAATCCACATTATTCTATGGCGAGTAGCACATTAGAGATAGGACTAGTAATGTCCTAGAATGAGCACAGCAGAATAGCACATATTTATCAGTCATTACATCATCTTCTTTTCATCTTGTCCTTATCTTATCTTTTCTTGAAAATTTTCATTTTTATTGGTCTGACTCTTTCCTTGATGGTACAGACTGATTTAAATGGATACTAGAGCAAGAACAGCCCGGGGCGGAGCCCGAGGTGGAACTCGAGGTGGGGCCAGAGGAGGAGATCGAGTGGGAGATGGAGGGCAAGCTAGAGACGAGACCCCCATCACTCAGGAAAAGCATACTTCAGAGGATGTAGCACAACCACCTCCACCTCCACAGCCCTTCGATTTGGAGAGAACGTCAAAGAAATTCAAAAACCTAGGAGGTGTACCTTTCACGGGGCGAGAGTCTATGATTCAGGCAGAGGCATGGCTTAAAGATTGTGAAAAGATCCTAGAGGGCTTAGAACTAGAAGATCAGCGAAAGCGTTACCTGGCAGTATGGCAATTAAAGGATGAAGCCGGGCATTGGTGGGATACGGTCAAGATCTGTAATGACGTGGCCAATATGTCTTGGGCAAAATTTAAGGAACTTTTCAATGAAAAGTATGTTCCCCCCACAAGCTAGAGAGCACCTACGTGAGCAGTTCGTTAACCTACAGCAAGGGAATATGACCGTTTCTGAGTATGTGAGGAAGTTTGATGAGCTTTCACGATATGCTCCTGGTTTGATTCAAGATCCGGTAGAGAAGAATAATTTTTTTATCAAGGGTCTGTTAAAGAAATATTTGAACCGAGTCACTGCTCATATCAAACTTCCATTCAATGAAGTAGTAGAGATGGCGTGCCGCTATGAGGAAAATGACGAGTCTGGACCGCAGGATAGAGGGAAAAGTCAAGGCAACAATCAGAAGGAACAGGCTAACAAGAAACCGGAGGCAAGCAATTCTGTTGTCGCTAAGCCCCAAGGGAAGAAGAGGGACAGGAGCAAGGTGACCTGCTATAACTGCGGCAAGATTGGACATTTTGATTACGAGTGTAGAGCACCTAAAAAGGTCAAGAGAAATGATTCAGGGCCTAGCCAGAACCGTAACCCAAATCCTTAGAATCGTGGCCGGAGTTCTCAGGACAAGAGAGAATGCTACAATTGTCATCAAAAGGGGCACATTAAGGCAAACTGCCCACTGCTAAAGAATGCTCAGGTGGCACATGTCTATGAGGGAGCAGATGCACCAGCTTTGACTGAGGGGCCAGGTAAACCCGATGTTTTAGGAGGTACGCTTAATATTAAAAACATTCCTAATACTGTCTTATTTGATACTGGTGCTGCATGAAGCTTTATTTCTAATGATGCCATTCAAAAGTTGAAACTAAAACCAAGAAAACTTAAAGAGTTGATTAGAGCCAATAGTCCGATAGGAGGTTCTCTTATACTCGATAAATATTGTAGAGTGCTGATCTCCTACTCTTGCTACCAATTCCCTATAAATATGATTGTTATGAGTTTCTCTGGGTATGATGTTATCCTTGGGATCGATTGGTTATCTAGGCATGGGGCTGAAGTCAAGTGTGCTGAGAGGATTGTCAAATTTAAAACTAAACTCGGTGATGTATGTATCCCCTGCCATGGCTCAGCCACCGACAGAAAAGCATTCTGGTCTTCTCTAGAAGTTGCCCCTACTTCTATTGAGGATATCCCCGTCGTCAAAGATTACGCTGATGTATTCAAAGAAGTTGAGGGCTTACCTCCGCATAGAGAAATCAGCTTCCGAATTGATTTAGCTCCGAATGCAAGGCCTGTCGTACATCCCATTCGGAGAATGTCGCCAAAAGAAAACGAGGAGCTGAGAAATCAAACCAAGCAGCTTTTGTGGAAGGGTCTGATTAGGCCCAGCTTCTCAGAATGGGGTGCAGCAGTGGTGTTCGTCCCAAAATCTGATGGTACACTCAGGCTATGTGTGGATTACCGCGATCTCAACAAACAAACACTGAAAAATAAATACCCGCTGCCATGTATTGATGACTTGCTTGACCGCTTGCATGGAGCACGAGTATTTTCTAGGATGGACCTAGCTTCAGGCTTCCATCAACTTCGCATTGCAGAAGAGTGTGTGCCTTTAACTGCTTTCAGAGGACCAGATATCTTCTATGAATGGCTAGTAATGCCCTTCGGTCTATGTAATGCTCCATCATATTTTGTTGATCTGATGAATAGAGTGTTTAGAGATGTTTTAAATAAATTTGTGCTCGTGTTCATCGATGACATCCTCATCTTTTCTAAATCCACTGCTAAGCACGAACAACATCTGAGAGAAGTCTTGGAGATTTTGAGAAGAAATGTGATGAAAGCCAAATTTTCCAAATGCATATTCTGGCAAGAAGAGGTGAAATTCCTCGGCCATGTTGTATCAAAGGAAGGCATCTCAGTAGATCTAGGAAAGATCTCAGCCATCCAAGAGTGGAAGCAGCCTAGAACTCCCACAGAGGTCAGAAGTTTCTTGGGACTGGTTGGCTATTATCGGAAATTTGTCAAAGACTTTTCGAAGGTAGCTTGTCCATTGACAAACCTGACCAAAAAGCATACGAAATTCAATTGGACACCCGAATGCGAGACAGCTTTCCAAGAGCTAAAGAAGAGGTTGACCAATGCTCCTGTGTTGACCATCATAGATGGCAATCAGGATTTGAAGGTCTGGACCGACGCTTCTAAACAAGGTTGTTTCTTTTATAAATCAACATGTCAGAGATAACATTTTCTTTTAATGTCAAATCTCATTTTAACATGTTATCCCTTATTTATTTAAGGTATTGGTGCAGTGCTGATGCAAAGAGCCAGAGTAGTCGCATATGCTAGCCGATAGCTGAAACCGCATGAGAAGAATTACGCCAAACATGATCGAGCTAATGGCCATTGTGTTTGCTCTTAAAATATGGAGGCATTATCTCTTGGGTGAGAAGTTTGAATATACATGGATCACAAATCCTTGAAACATCTTTTTACCCAAAGATATTTGAATATGAGGCAGCAACGCTGGGTTGAATTTCTTGCATCATATGACCTGGATATCCTATATACTCCGGGAAAAGCAAACGTTGTGGCCGATGCGTTCAGTAGAAAGAATGCAGATGATGACAAGCTTATTCTCGCCAATCTCATTATCACTCCTACTCTGATTGATAAAGTCTCTGCTCTTTAGAAGAATGATAAATTTATTCAGAGGATTATCAAAAGAATTCAGGATGGCGAAACCACCAGTTTCCAAATTGACGACAAAGGGGTTCTGAGGCTATTAGGCCGAATTTGTGTCCCGTACGACTCTAAGCTCAGAAGGGAGGTTATGGATGAATGTCATAAATCTAAGCTTAGTGTTCATCCTAGGGTGAGCAAGATGTATCACGACCTCAAGCACACATTTTGGTGGAGGTCCATGAAGAGAGATATTTCTATTTATGTTGCTAGATGTCCCACTTGTCAGCAAGTTAAAAGTGATCAACAGAAGTTGGCCGGTTTGTTGCAACCACTGGGAGTTCCAGGTTGGAAGTGGGAGGAAATCTCCATGGACTTCATAGATGGCTTGCCCCGAAGCAGAAAAGGGAATGATAGCATATGGGTGATAGTAGACCGCTTAACAAAGTCTGCCCATTTCATCCTTGTTCGGTCCAATAGAACAGCTCGTAGTTTGGCACAGCTTTATTTTAAAGAGATTGTCAGACTACATGGGGTTCCCAAAAGCATTGTCAGTGATCGGGATCCATTATTTACCAGCAAATTCTGGGAAGCTTTCCAAGAAGAGCTTGGGACCAAGTTGAATCTGAGCTCTGCCTATCACCCTCAGACAGATGGCCAGACCAAGAGGGTGAACCGTGTTTTGGAAGACTTGTTGCGAGCTTGCATTCTTGATTATGGCGGTTCATGGGAGGATCACTTGCACTTGGTGGAATTCTCCTATAATAATAGCTAACAAGCAAGCTTGAAGATGTCACCGTTTGAATTACTATATGGCAGGCCATGCAGATCTCCGTCATGTTGGGTGGAGTCAGGCAATCGACTAGTCTTGGGCCCCGACATGGTCCGCGAAGCATCGGATAAGGTTGACTTGATTAAGAAACGCTTGTTGACTGCTCAGAGCCGACAGAAGAGCTATGCAGACCAGCGAAGAAGAAATTTAGAATTCTCTGTGGGTGATCGAGTATACTTGAAGGTTTCTCCTTTGAGAGGCGTGATTCGTTTTGGGAAGACGGGAAAGTTGGCACTAAGATTCATTGGTCCATTCCCTATTCTCGAAAGGATTGGTACTCTCGCTTATAAAGTGCAGCTGCCTGACTGGTTGCCAGGGGTTCATGATGTATTTCATGTGTCTCAACTCTGCAAGCATGTGCATGATCCAGATCTAATTGAGGATGAATTAAATCAACAGGTCCTGGATATTGCTCCGAATCTAACAGTGAGAAAAGACCCGATTAAGATCATTGGCAAAGAAACCAAAATTTTGAGGAACAAGAGGATCAACCTAGTCAAGGTTCAATGGAGTGGGGATCCTAGAGACTGTACTTAGGAGACAGAGGATAGCATCAAAAAGGCTTACCCCAAGTGCAGAGTGGACATCTTCGAATAACTCTTGTGTTAAGGTACATTTACCCCAATTTACATTTTCCGTCTTGTTTCCTACTTTACTTTGTTTCCTTTTCGAGGACGAAAAACTCTTAAGTGGGGGAGATTGTAACGACCCGGAAAATCCGAACCAGTTTAAAATTTTTATTTTAAATAATTTGGTGGAAAAATATGGCAGAAATTTAAATTTCATTTTTAAATAATATTAAAGCAAGTGAAAATAGTCAATTTTCAAACGATCTCTGTTTTCGATGAAACCACTTTTGTTGGAACCGGAATGTCAAATTATTGCTAGGTTTCAATTTTTAGAATTTTTCGAATTAATATGTGAGCGTGGCGAAGGAAAATGTGTTTTGTCGATTTTAGTCAAATTTAATCGACTGAAAAACTGCCATTTTTCAAACAGTCTCGGAATTCGACGAAATTAGTTTTGTTAGGACCGTATCGTCATAACAAAGACAAATATATTTTTTCTAGATTTTTCTGAGTCCGTATGTGGCCTCGGTGAATTTATTTATGCAGACAAATTAAATTAATAAAGGATTTAATTATTAAATTTAAATAAAACAGGCCGTAGACAGCTGTTTGAGATGACGGGACCTGTCCCGTTGGATCCGGAATATGGGTTATTAGCTAGGGTCACTTTCTGCTGGACTGGAAATGGATCGGTTTAAAAGTTACAGACTTATTTGTAAAATAGCAATTAAATATTATAAATAATAGAGGAAAATTAAACCCTAAAATACTATTCACTTCTGTAGTCGCCGTCCCCTTCGTTCAATGGCCATGGGAGCTCGAAACTTCTCCTCCTAATTTCTCCTTCATCCCTGCGAATTAGAACTCCACCTGGACACCACGTCGAAGCCCTTCTCTTCCTCTTCATTTCCATACCACCTGATCAATCCCTAGCAGCCTGAGACCCGAGGATTTCTGCCCCAAAACCCGCCGCTTTCCGCCGCCGCCGTGGCCCAGGGACACCACCGAGTGGGCCCACCTCCCCAGCGCACGTGCGCCTCCTCCAGCCTGTCGACGTCCCATCTCCTGATCGTGGTACGACTGCCTGAGGTGTTCAATAATTTCAAACCTAGGTTTGAACGGTTTTGGGTTTCTAGCGGCCTTGTATCTGAGAAGAAGAAAGGTGGTTCTCCTTTGATTAATTAATTAATTTAAAACTCAATTATTATCCAACTTAATTTAATCGTATCTCATTCGTTCTGAATCAGAATTTGACGATTTCTGAAGCGTTGGACTTGTGACGCAGAAAGCTATTTTTCCATACTGATTTGGGACAATTCTGAACGAGTCAAATTTTTGGCAAAAAGCCAAGGCGGATCTATAACTGTGAGAATTCTGATTTATTAAATTAATTATAATTATGAAATCATGATCTGTATGTTATTATTTCTAATCTGCGATGTTGTGATTGTTGTATGGTTGTTAAGATGTGTTGTGATGTCATGATATAGCCATGTTAGTTTAGATCTATAATTCTGATGTAATCTCTATAAAGTTCTCATCTTTATTATTTTATTTTTATTTTATTTTCATTTCTTTCTAGAAATGAAAAAAATTGAATTTTTATTCTGATTTATTGAATAAAGTTTGGATTTTTATTTTGTTTTACGATATAAAAGAAAGTTAGAATATTTTGAATAAAAACAAAAGTTGAATCTTTATTTTGATTTACAAAATAAAAACAAAAGTTGAATCTTTATTTTGATTTGTAAAATAAGGGCAAAAGTTGAATCTTTATTTTGGTTTGCAGAATAAGAACAAAAGTTGAATCTTTATTTTGATTTGTAAAATAAAAACAAAAGTTGAATTTTTATTCTGATTTATGATTTATAAAATAAAGAAAGTTTAGATCTTTTAAATCTTAATTAAAAGATAAATAAAGTTTAGATATTTTATTTAGATTTACAATATAAAATAAAGATGAGACCTTTATTTTGATTCATGAAAGTTATACACCAAATCATATGTTGCCGTTGTTGTGTTGACATAAAACTTGAATCAAAAATTTCATCGTCATGTTAATATAGTTGAAAAGAATCAAACATTCCATCGTCATGTTAATATAGTTGAAATGAAATCAAATATTGACATTAGAAAATATATTTATATTAGAAATGTTGACACTAGAAAAGATGTTCACATTAGAAATAAAGTTCACCTTTTTATTTGCAATTTACAATTTACAATGCAAATATTACATAGAAAGATAAATTAACTTTTTAAATTGAGTTCTCTAATGTAAAGGAATAGAAGACTTACATTTTTCCAACGTAAAGAAAAAGAAGTAGAAAATTTACATTAAAAATGAATTAGAGAAAAAGTACAAATTTACATTAAAAATGAATTAGAGAAAAAGTACAAATTTACATTAAAAATGAATAAGAGAAAAAGTATAAATTTACATTAAAAATGAATTGGAGAAAAAGAACATTTTTATGTAATTAAAGAAAGAGTACATTTTTAACCGTCATTTTTTGTCGCATTAGAATTGGCGAACAAAAATATTATTTTTAATGAATATAAAAATATACATTGTTGGAACCGTCATTTTTTGTCGCATTAGAATTGGCGAACAAAAATATTATTTTTATTGAATATAAAAATATACAATGTTGAAACCGTCATTTTTGTCGCATTAGAATTGGCGAACAAAAATATTAATTTTATTAAATATAAAAATATACATTGTTGGAACCGTCATTTTTTGTCGCATTAGAATTGGCGAACAAAAATGTTATTTTTATTGAATATAAAAATATACAATGTTGAAACCATCATTTTTGTCGCATTAGAATTGGCAAACAAAAATATTATTTTTATTGAATATAAAAATATACAATGTTGAAACCATCATTTTTGTCGCATTAGAATTGGCGAACAAAAATATTATTTTTATTGAATATAAAAATATATAATGTTGAAACCGTCATTTTTGTCGCATTAAAATTGGCGAATAAAAATATTATTTTATTGAATATAAAAGTGTATAATGTTGAAACCGTTATTTTTGTCGCGTTAGAATTGGCGAACAAAAATATTGTTTTTATAGAATAAAAAGAATGGATTTTAATAATGGGAATCGCCAAATGGTTTTTATATATAAATATAAATATAAAATTTAACGAAACGAGCGCGGCAGTGCGCGTATCGACAATCGTAACTTTAAACGATTATACCGAAAGATCCGACCGTTGGATTTTCCCAAAACTGGAACCGTTAGGACCGCTTTGGGAAGAGCTTTCCAACGATATCAATTTCATCAAAATTCGACGGTTAGATTTTAAGATATGTGTAAATCAAAATGTGGTATAAACAGCGCCAGGGCCGCCCACTGACCCGAAGCGTCGTTTATTTATTTTGAGCTATTTTCAAATAAGTAAAAATAGCGATAAATAGTCATAAGTATATATGAAATGTTTTAAAAGATAATTATGCGACAATTATTTGAAAAGGCCGAGTTTAACTCATTTCAAATAATTGCACGGCGATTTAATCAAAGATATAAGAAGACGATGGTTGAAGACCGGCGATCTTCACATCGAATGGACGACGACTACTGATGCCTTGGACTGACTTGCTCTCAGGACGAGGTTGAAGCAGTAGTTGTCCAGACCTATGTGTTGGTCGAGTGGATAAGCGAGAACCTCTTTGGTGTCTCCGGTTCCGTTCAGACCCAGAACGGACTTGTAAATGGATGCGTGTCTAATGTTGGAATTCATTTCATGTAGTTAAATCGACTTGTATTAATATATGTCTGTTTGGTGGTAGAGAATTTATTCTCTACTTAACACCCTGGTATATAGTAATAGTTGTCGATCACATGGAGTGAATTTTCAATGTGGCACGCCAAGATGCAATGATCAAGGCTTTGTTGAAAAGCAGGCCTTGTGGATGATGAGCAAAGCATAGCCTGTTTAGGCATAGCTTTGTGTATAACGTGACTTCGCGAGCCTCACACCCCGGTATGAGTCAAAAACGGGATTAGGACTACAGGGAGTGCACACGTTTCTTTCTAGATAGGGGTAGTGTCAGTGCTTAAACTGGCTGGCATTTTATTTATGTGGATGTTGGATTGAGGTACCTCGGGTTTTTATAGGCCGGAAGTGGTCATACTATAGGTTCAAAGGAACCGGGAAACGTGTGTTCAGGCATAATTAATGAAACGACCCGAACTTCCCCGGTAAGGAAAGCCCGGATAGAGTTAAGAACAACACACGAAAGAACGTAGACGGAAGAACATTTCACTGTTAATTAAAACAATTCCATCAGATTACAAGAATATACAGAGTATAAATAAATATTAGACAAATTACAAATATCATAGATTACAATACATTACATAGCAGCGGAAAATAATACAAAATACAACTGAAGAAGATACACGGATACAAAGCTTTCCGGATATCGTTCCAGCTGTAAACCAGGTTCCTGTGAATATAAATCTGCAAAACCCAAAACTACTAGCTGCTCGTGTCGAAAATAAGGGCACCCAGAGTTTAGGTTAAAACAATAAACTCCAGGTCAGTCATGGGACTGGTGTGAGAACTAAAACAGTTATTAATCTTTATTTTAAAGTTAGGTAAATCAAGGGACCACGCCGTATAACACGGAACGGGTTTCCTCCCAAGAACACCAGTGCATAAAAGAACAACGCAATGCTAAATAAAGAACAATGAAGCTATTATAAGACCCAGGTCCCATCACACAATGCAACGCAAGCCGGAGGATAGGGTTTTTACCTTATAATAGCCAAAGAATGCTTGATACGTTTAAAACAAATTATTTTGATAGTACTATAAGTGTATAGTGTCGAAACAATTTCAATCTAATAAATACAAGGATAGGGTCTTTCCGAATAACTCGTGTATATAATAAACAAGTGTTACACAAACACAACATACGCCTCATTCCAATTCATCAGTCACTAACCGTAAATTAGTAAGGGAACAATTCCCCAAATATTAACCCCGAAGGCCGAAACCAACATCAGATCAATACCCAGGAAACCATTCATCTTAACTAATCTTCAGTTAATTGCTAAACTTCACATTCTTAGGGATAGGTTTCCATTAATTTTATCAAAGATAAATTCCTCAAATTTATTCTTTAATCTTCTTTTGAATATCGATTCAACTAGTCAGGATTAACGAACCTTACCGAAGTAATCATTTGTTTTAATTTCCCAACCTCAACCTATTCATCCCATGAAGTAAAACTGGTAATACTTCATATCTAACACCACGGTGTTATCGGTAAATTCAATTACCATTTCACGTTCAAATCTCATTAAAGATTTAACTATCGCCTGGAGTAAAACTGGTGATACTCCATTCTCGATCTTTTCAATCTAATTAAAGATTCATTAAAACTTCACTTAGTTTTAATCCTTAACTGGGTTAAAGAATCAGTGTCATTTAAAACACGGTTCACGATAAACCCAAAATCACATTCCATTAATTATCGGGTTAAAGAACAAGTGTTATTTAAAACACTGTTCACGATAAACCCAAAAATCAATACCAATTCAATTTCCAATTAAATATTATTTAATTGGTGCCCTTCATTAAATCTAAATAAAAAGATATAATCTTTTCTCAAATGGGTTCAAGAACAGTGTTAATGAAGACACCACTCACGATAAACCCAAATCACATTTGATATTAAATACAAGGCTCTGAATAGAAAATATATCGGCTTATATTCAATATCAAATTCTACGACCAACAAATATCGTATTGGAAATAACGATATGTATATACATATCTTTCAAATTTCCATAACAACATCTGTATAATCACGAAATCCGACATCGAAATATTCCAAAGACAATTTCGATTCAAATCCATTCCAATTCAGTTATTGGAATTCTGGTTACTTTTAAAACCATTTCAAATCCACTTTATTTATTTTAAAAATAAATAGAATTATAGTTCTAGTTCAAAACTAGTTCATTTCGATAAAAATCTATTTTTATCTTTTCAAAAATGGAGTTTTTCATCCCAATTCTTTCCAAATCATTTCTTATGATTTTACGCAAATTATTGATATTTTTAATAATTTTATCAAGGCCCGTACAGTCGATTTCCATCAACGGCCATCGAACTGCACTTACAGCGACCTTTTTCAAATTTGATTTGGAAATAATTCCAAATCCAACCGTTAGATTTCTAATTTCTAATTTCTAATATTCATTAGAAATCTCTTTTCGATACGAACCCAACAGTTCCAGTTTTAGGAGAATCCGACGGTCGGATCTCCCGCAATGTCCATTTGAAGTCAATGGTCGAAATTCACGAACTGCCGCAGCGCGGCGCGTTCTATTCAGGCCATTATATTATATATATAATATATACTTCGTCGATTTCCTTTTAAAACGTATTTTATAAATCGTTTTGAATTCATTTTCAAAACAGTTTCAACTTCATATTCAATTTTTAATCAAAATTGAATTTTTCCTTATAAATTCCTTTCAAATTCATTTCAAATTGATTTCAATTCAATTTGATTTCTAATTCAATTTCAGTTCGTTTTCAATTCAATTCCATTTCAATTCGAATTCATTTATATTCAATTTCAATTCAAATTCACTTCTATTTAGTTTAATTCGAATTTCAATTCTTTTCAAAATATCAGATTTTGAAATCACTTTCGATATTCATTATAAAATGAATAAAATAGATATAAATATCGTTCACGTCAAAATGGCGTCAATCTAATCAACACGGCTTCATATATTTCTATTTTTGAATATTCTATTTCAAATATTTCTATTTCAAATATTTCTATTTCAATTATTTCTATTTCAAATATTTCTATTTCAAATATTTCTATTCAAAACTGGAATGAAGCCCAATCAATTACCATAGATTTTATTTCTATGGATTTTCATACAACACATGTATATATCCACAATGAAAAATAATCAACCATCACCAAAAGTGCATTCTACACTGCATAAGCATCAAATATAAATATTCAACGCTTATAACAGTCTGTCAATCAATCGATCGACATACAACTAATTATCGGGATTAGTATACATCATATATCATCCCAATACCCATGTGGGGTTTCAAACAATCAAACACGGATTTTATTTGTGCAGTTGGGCGATGTGTAAAATTTATGGTCCCGATCAATATCAGTCAAATGTGTGTATATGAACAAATCGTTCGATTTGTTTATTTTTATTTCATTTCATATACACGTTAAAAATTCTATTTTTAACTATAAAATATTTTCCACTATAAAATATTTTATTTTGTTTCACATCACAACACACAATTAACTACACATCAAAATCAAACAACCAAGCATACAAGCCGTCCATGGTCTGTGGACGACGGGTGTCAGGTGCTACTAAACACCGTCTGCATCCTAATATATATTTTAACTAGAAAATTAAATTAAAAGTGAGAAGTTCTCACCGAAAGCTAAATCCAACTCCACGACTCTTCCTATGTAGGAAATCTTCACCTTTTCGTCTTTTGTCACTTTCGTCATCCGTATTCACTACATATATAAAAATCGAATTTTTACTTTGCTATTCAATATATAAAAATCGAATTTTTACTTTGCTATTCAATATAAAAAAATCGAATTTTTACTTTGCTATTCAATATATAAAAATCGAAATTTTACTTTGCTATTCAATATATAAAAATCGAATTTTTACTTTGCTATTCGATATATAAAAATCGAATTTTTACTTTGCTATTCAATATATAAAAATCGAATTTTTACTTTGTTGTTCAATATATAAAAATCGAATTTTTACTTTGTTGTTCAATATATAAAAATCGAATTTTTACTTTGCTATTCAATATATAAAAATCGAATTTTTACTTTGTTATTCAATATATAAAAATCGAATTTTTACTTTGTTATTCAATATATAAAAATCAAATTTTTACTTCGCTCTCATGATAAATAAAATTTCATTTTCATATGTTTGCTATAAAAAATAAAAATCCCTTCTTTGTACGTTGTTCATATGAATAAAAATCAAATCTTTTTGCTTATTTAAAATTCATTCCTTTTCGTTTATAAAAATTCAACCTTTACATTTATAAAATTTCAATCTTTTCTTCCTTTTAAAAAAAATCCGATCTTCATATAAATAAAAAACCATAAATTCTTTACATGAAAATCTTCATTTCTATATATGAAAAATAATATTTTCTATACTTGAAAAATCATAATTTCTATACATGAAAAATTATATTTTCCTAGGAATAAAATCGAAAAAGAAATTAAAACTTACAGTGATTTTTATTTCAGGGTTTCAGTGGCTCCGGTTCTCTGCTCAATCCCAATAGCCAGAGAAGAGAAGCCATGGGTTTTGCTGCGTCGTTCGAGGAGTTTGGAAGCGGCTGTCAGCTATCGGGAGGGGGCTTTGGGCTTGCGACACGGAAGGGGAAGAGGAGGAGGCGAGAGGGGGTCGGAGGGCTGTTGATGGTGGCGGAGGTTAAAAGGGGCGTCGGGTTATTTGCAGAGGGGGGTCGCGTCAGTCGAGGAGAAGAGGAGGAGAAGGAGAAGAAGGGGACGGGGCTGAGGGGGTGGTCGATGGTGGGTGGCGCGACTGGGGCCCGTCTGGAGCCCGTCTGGAGGAAGCGGCGTCGGGTAGGGCACAAGGGGGAAGATCGATTTCTGAAATTAATTTTGACGGGGAGAGAGGGGTAATGGAAAAGGTGAGGGAGTTTTATAAAATAAATATAATAAATTAATATTACTTTCTCCTTTATAGTTGACTTTTCATCCGAACCCCGATTCGAACCCCGATTCGAACCCAACAACTTTCATTCATAGCATATTACCCCCATTCTGAACACAATGAGATATGTATCGTAAGCTGATTCGACTGTTACGATCAGTTTTCGTCAAAATCAACATATAACTCTATATGTTGAATTTGGATGCGCATTTCAATTTACCGGGGCCACGTATGAACTCTAAAAATTCCAAAAAATATTTTCTGGCTTCGTATCAACGATTCGGTCCTAACAAAACTAGTTTCGTCGAATTGTGAGACTATTTGAAAAATGGCCATTTTCCAGTCGATTAAAATCAACTGAAACTGGTCAAATGCGTTTTCCTTTGCCACGCTCACATATTGAATCGAAAAATTATGAAACTTGTAATCTAGCAATAACTTGACATCACGGATCCAACAAAAGTGGTTTCGTCGAAATCCGAGGTCGTTTGCAAAATTCCCATTTTTAAGGGCTAGAATTCCACAGCGACTATTCTGAATTTTCATTTGGCCATAACTTTTGATTCCCGCTATGAAATTTTGATTTTTCGGATTCGTTGGAAAGATATTCTCAATTTGATCCAAATATTTTTGGTTTCACTAAAATCCGGTTTATTTTGCACCCGGCACATTCATTTGAAGTTTGAAATTGAATTATCGAACTACCACGCCATTTTCAATTCTATTTTATAATTATATATAATTATTTATATTCTAACGACGATCTATATAACTATATACGTTCGAATTCTATTCAAAATAAAATTTTCGTCGATATTATTTGAAATAATTCATTTTAAATATTCAAAATTCGCTAAATTTTCCAAAATAAAAATTTTAAACTGGCTCGGATTTTCGGGTTGTTACAATCTCCCCCACTTAAAACTTTTCGTCCCCGAAAAGGAACGAAGCCGAATGTTGTTTAACTAATCAACTCAACTTCCACTATTTTTGTTACGGCTTAAGTTCTTCAACTTTTCAGTTTCTAAGAAATTTTCAAATTTATAAAAATTTGGCTAACACCCTAAATTTCCGAAAAATTTCGCCATAACCTCCCCTGCACCGGGGACTTTGGGATATTTCATATAGCCTCCCATGGCCTTCTTCAATCCAAATGAAAAATAAAAAGCCAAGCGGCTAGCCAATCGGCTCACAAAATCACCCAAAACTCAAGAAATACAATAAACATGTACCTATTTGTCGGGCAAACAATTTTATTCCTCTTCTCTAGCCTCCTTGCTATGACCTGTACAATGTAAGTACATGTATATGCATGCAAATGCGAAATTTTTTCAATACAACTCATTATTTGGTTCAATTTGGCTAAAGGGTACAAATTTTAATTAATCAACCAATAATCAACAACACAACCATCAATCAACTAGTTGATTAGCTTTTCAAATTCGTAACTTTGATACATAGTCTAAAAATTAGATTTTTGATGCCAAATCACAACAATAAGCCCTATCTAATTTTGGTTCTCACACCAGTCGATTGGAAATATATAGAAACCCCACTTTCGCCACTCGAACACAAACTACTGATGCTATATAGTCATCAATAGTTTCATCCCCGGGCGACTAAAGTGTGATTCTATATCTATCCAGTATATTAAAACTTCGAATACACGTGGATCAGATGCATACGCAAAATCTGTATATACTGGACTGTCCAAATTCAATACAAAATAAATTATTCAAATACGTATAATACGATTTAAATTTCAAAACAAAATCTGTTTTCACTTTAAAAATATACTCTTCACACTCGTTCTAGGATACAACTGATCCCATCTCTAACGAGTCATCCCCATTGGATATTACTAATCCAATATCTGATGAATTCTTTCGTATGGTTCTAATGTGTCTTGTTCTCTGAGCTTTGTAAACCAAAGCTCTGATACCAGCTGAAACGACCCGAGCTTCCCCGGTAAGGAAAGCCCGGATAGAGTTGAGAACAACACACGAAAGAACGCAGACGGAAGAACATTTCACTGTTAATTACAAAAATTCCATCAGATTACAAAAATATACAGAGTATAAATAAATATTACACAGATTACAAATATCATAGATTACAATACATTACATAGCAGCGGAAAATAATACAAAATACAACCGAAGAAGATACACGGATACAAAGCTTTCCGGATATCCTTCTAGCTATAAACCAGGTTCCTGTGAATATAAATCTACAAAACCCAAAACTACTAGCTGCCCGTGTCGAAAATAAGGGCACCCAGAGTTTAGGTTAAAACAATAAACTCCAGGTCAGTCATGAGACTGGTGTGAGAAATAAAACAGTTATTAATCTTTATTTTAAAGTTAGGTAAGTCAAAGGACCACGCCGTATAACACGGAACAGGTTTCCTCCCAAGAACAACAGTGCATAAAACAACAACGCAATGCTAAATAAAGAACAATGAAGCAATTATAAGACCCAGGTCCCATCACACAATGCAACGCAAGCCGGAGGATAGAGTTTTTACCTTATAATAGCCAAAGAATGCTTGATACGTTTAAAACAAATTATTTTGATAGTACTATAAGTGTATAGTGTCAAAACAATTTCAATCATAAATATCAATCATAGGCGGCATAGCATCCCATGCTACTATGTCGCCAATACTAGATTCTACAATCAAAACCGCAAAGTCACGTATTGGAAGTTGGATTTCCATCTGTGAACCGAGGCAAAAGATAGTCCTCTACCGATTCGAGAAGCTCTATCCCGTATCTCAGGAACAGAGCGCATCGTCCCTTGGATCGTCAGGGTCGGTCCACCGATGTGGATAAAAATGCCTGAACACTGCGTTTCCCCGCCCTTTGGGGCGTAGGTGAGCCAACTAAATGACTCCATCGGTTCGAGAACGACCGATATATCCGAGGCGCCTCGCAACAGCAACAACCACATAAGTCAAACTAGTCAGGGCATGTAAAACCACTCACGCCACTTCTTGCTAGAAGGAAACGCATGTCCTCCTTGATGTCCTCTCCCGTTTCTGGTTCACAACCGGGGTGTGAGGCTCGCGAATTCATGTTACACAAAGCTAAGCCACACAGGCCGTGCTTTGATCATCACCACAGGACTTTGCTTTTTCAACAGAAGCCTTGATCATTTGCATCTTAGCATGCCACACAGGCAAACCACTCCATGCAACCGATATCCATCAATCACACAGAATGATATCCAATGTCAGACACACAGTCCATTTACAAGTTCGTTCTGGGTCTAAACGAAACCGGAGGCACCTAGTACCCCGCATATCCATCGATCTCCAAGTACGTCTGGACGACCACTAACTGATTCCCTCCTCTTGGGTGTACGGCCCAATCAAGATCATCAGTAATTATCCAAACGACGTGAAGACCTCCGGTCTTCAACCACCGTCTTCATCTTCGACATCACGTCGAATTAGTTATTCAGAATGGGATAAACCCGGTCTTTCTGAATAACTCGCGTATATATTATAAAAGTGTTACACAAACACATCATATGTCTCATTCCACTTCAGAATATTCTTTTTATTCAAATATTCTTATATTTTGGGAAAGGTTCCCATAAATTTTATCAAAGATAAATTCTTTAATCTTCCTTTGAATGTCAATTCAAACTAGTCGGGATTAGCGAACCACACCAGAGTCATCATTTATTTTATTTCCCAATCCCCACCTATTCATCCCATAAAGTAAAACTGGTAATACTTCATATCTAACACTACGGTGTTATCGGTAAATTCAATTACCATTTCACGTTCAAATCTCATTAAAGATTTAACTATCGCCTGGAGTAAAACTGGTGATACTCCATTCTCGATCTTTTCAATCTAATTAAAGATTCATTAAAACTTCACTTAGTTTTAATCCTTAACTGGGTTAAAGAATCAGTTTCATTTAAAACAGGGTTCACGATAAACCCAAAATCACATTCCATTAATTATCGGGTTAAAGAACAAGTGTTATTTAAAACACTGTTCACGATAAACCCAAAAATCAATACCAATTCAATTTCCAATAAAATATTATTTAATTGGTACACTTCATTAAATCTAAATAAAAAGATTTAATCTTTTTCTCAACTGGGCTTAAGAACAGTGTTAATGAAGACACCATTCACGACAAACCCAAATCACATTTGATATTAAATACAAGTCTCTGAATAGAAAATATATCGGCTTATATTCAATATCAAATTCTACGACCAACAAATATCGTATTGGAAATAATGAAATGTATATACATATCTTTCAAATTTCCATAACAACATCTGTATAATCACGAAATCCAACATCGAAATATTCCAAAGACAATTTCAATTCAAATCCATTCCAATTCAATTATTGGAATTCTGGTTACTTTTAAAACCATTTCAAATCCACTTTATTTATTTTAAAAATAAATAGAATTATAGTTCTAGTTCAAAACTAGTTCATTTCGATAAAAATCTATTTTTATCTTTTCAAATATGGAGTTTTTCATCCCAATTCTTTCCAAATCATTTCTTATGATTTTACACAAATTATTTATATTTTTAATAATTTTACCAAGGCCCGTACAGTCGATTTCCATCAACGGCCATTGAACTGCACTTACAGCGACCTTTTCCAAATTTGATTTGGACATAATTCCAAATCCAACCGTTAGATTTCTAATTTCTAATATCCATTAGAAAGCTCTTTTCGATACGAACCCAATGGTTCCGGTTTTAGGAGAATCCGACGGTCGGATCTCCCGCAATGTCCATTCGAAGTCAATGGTCGAAATTCACGAACTGCCGCAGCGCGGCGCGTTCTATTCAAGCCATTATATTATATATATAATATATATAATATATAATTCGTCGATTTCCTTTTAAAACGTATTTTATAAATCGTTTTGAATTCATTTTCAAAACAGTTTCAACTTCATATTCAATTTTAAATAAAAATTGGATTTTTCCTTATAAATTCCTTTCAAATTCATTTCAAATTGATTTCTAATTCAATTTTAGTTCGTTTTCAATTCAATTCAATTTCAATTCGAATTCATTTATATTCAATTTCAATTCGAATTCATTTCTATTCAGTTTAATTCGAATTTCAATTCTTTTCAAAATATCAGATTTTGAAATCACTTTCGATATTCATTATAAAATGAATAAAATAGATATAAATATCGTTCACGTCAAAATGGCGTCAATCTAATCAACACGGCTTCATATATTTCTATTTTCGAATATTCTATTTCAAATATTTCTATTTCAAATATTTCTTTTTCAGATATTTCTATTTCAATTATTTCTATTTCAAATATTTCTATTTCAAATATTTCTATTTCAAATATTTCTATTCAAAACTGGAATGAAGCCCAATCAATTACCATAGATTTTATTTCTATGGATTTTCATACAACACATGTATATATCCACAAAAACAAATAATCAACCATCACGCAAAGTGCATTCTACACTGTATAAGCATCAAATATAAATATTCAACGCTTATAACAGTCTGTCAATCAATCGATCGACATACAACTAATTATCGGGATTAGTGTACGTCATATATCATCCCAATACCTGTGTGGGGTTTCAAACAATCAAACACAGATTTTATTTGTGCAGTTGGGCGATGTATAAAATTTATCGTCCCAATCAATATCAGTCAAATGTGTGTATATAAACAAATCGTTCGATTTGTTTATTTTTATTTCATTTCATATACACGTTAAAAATTCTATTTTTAACTATAAAATATTTTATTTCGTTTCACATCACAACACACAATTAACTACACATCAAAATCAAACAACCAAGCATACAAGCCGTCCATGGTCTGTGGACGACGGGTGTCGGGTGCTACTAAACACCGTCTGCATCCTAGTATATATTTTAACCAGAAAATTAAATTAAAAGTGAGAAGTTCTCACTGAAAGCTAAATCCAACTCCACGACTCTTCCTATGTAGGAAATCTTCACCTTTTCGTCTTTTGTCACATTCGTCATCCGTATTCACTACATATATAAAAATCGAATTTTTACTTTACTATTCAATATATAAAAATTGAATTTTTACTTTGCTATTCAATATAAAAAAATCAAATTTTTACTTTGCTATTCAATATATAAAAATCGAATTTTTACTATAAAAATCGAATTTTTTACTTTGCTATTCGATATATAAAAATCAAATTTTTTACTTTGTTATTCAATATATAAAAATCGAATTTTTACTTTGTTGTTCAATATATAAAAATCGAATTTTTACTTTGCAATTCAATATATAAAAATTGAATTTTTACTTTGTTATTCAATATATAAAAATCGAATTTTTACTTTGTTATTCAATATATAAAAATTGAATTTTTACTTTGTTATTCAATATATAAAAATTGAATTTTTACTTCGCTCTCATGATAAATAAAATTTCATTTTCATATATTAGCTACAAAAAATAAAAATCCCTTCTTTGTACGTTGTTCATATGAATAAAAATCAAATCTTTTTGCTTATTTAAAATTCATTCCTTTTCGTTTATAAAAATTCAACCTTTACATTTATAAAATTTCAATCTTTTCTTCCTTTTAAAAAAAATCCGATCTTCATATAAATAAAAACCATAAATTCTTTACATGAAAATCATGATTTCTATATACGAAAAATAATATTTTCTATACTTGAAAAATCATAATTTCTATACATGAAAAAATATATTTTCCTAGGAATCAAATCGAAAAAGAAATTAAAACTTACAGTGATTTTTATTTCAGGGTTTCAATGGCTCTGGTTCGCTGCTCAATCCCAATAGCTAGAGAAGAGAAGCCATGGGTTTTGCTGCGTCGTTCGAGGAGTTTGGAAGCAGCTGTCAGCTATCGGGAGGGGGCTTTGGGCTTGCGACACGGAAGGGGAAGAGGAGGAGGCGAGAGGGGGTCGGAGGGTTGTGGATGGTGGCGGGGGTTAAAGGGGCATCGGGTTTTGGCAGAGGGGGGTCGCGTCAGTCGAGGAGGAGAAGGAGAAGAAGGGGACGAGGCTGAGGGGGTGGTCGACGGTGGGCGGCGCGACTGGGGCCCGTCTGGAGGAAGCGGCGTCGGCTAGGGCACAAGGGGGAAGATCGATTTCTGAAATTAATTTTGACGGGGAGAGAGGTGTAAGGGAAAAGGTGAGGGAGTTTTATAAAATAAATATAATAAATTAATATTATTTTCTCCTTTATAGTTGACTTTTCATCCGAACCCCAATTCGAACCCAACGAATGTCATTCCTAGCGTATTACCCCCATTCTGAACACAATGGGATATGTATCGTAAGCTGATTCGACTGTTTCGGTCAGTTTTCATCAAAATCAACATATAACTCGATATATTGAATTTGAATGTGCATTTCAATTTACCGGGGCCACGTATGAACTCTAAAAATTCCAGAAAAATATTTTCTGGCTTCGTATCGACGATACGGTCCTAACAAAACTAGTTTCGTCGAATTCTGAGACTGTTTGAAAAATGGCCATTTTCCAGTCGATTAAAATCAACTGAAACTGGTCAAACGCGTTTTCCTTTGCCACGCTCACATATTGAATCGAAAAATTATGAAACTTGAAATCTAGCAATAACTTGACATCACAGATCCAACAAAAGTGGTCTCGTCGAAATCCGAGATCGTTTGCATAATTCCCAATTTTAAGGGCCAGAATTCCATAGCGACTATCCTGAATTTTCATTTGGCCATAACTTTTGATTCCCGCAATGAAATTTTGATTTTTCGAATTCGTTGGAAAGATATTCTCAATTAGATCCAAATATTTTTGGTTTCACTAAAATCCGGTTTATTTTGCACCCGGTACATTCATTTGAAGTTTGAAATCGAATTATCGAACTACCGCGCCATTTTCAATTCTATTTTATAATTATATATAATTATTTATATTCTAACGACGATCTATATAACTATATACGTTCAAATTCTATTCAATATAAATTTTTCGTCGATATTATTTAAAATAATTCATTTTAAATATTCAAAATTCGCTAAATTTGCCAAAATAAAAATTTAAAACTGGCTCGGATTTTCGGGTTGTTACAATTAATCCACTACCGTTAGGTGGGGACCGGCCCTGAAGATCCAAGGGTTCACTGCGGGGAATCCTGAAGCATTTGCTAGGGTGTCTCGAATCGGAAGATGTAACACCCCACATCCGTTAGTGTCACTCACAAAGGGAATGCACTAAGTTCTGTGGAGCATATAGGGTAAAAGATGCAGATAAATTACAAGACAGACAGAAATTAAACAACGGAAAATAAAACTTTGCTTTATTGATAAAATAGTTTGTACAATGGTTTCTTTACAATATCAGAGTATCATCTGTCTTACAAAATAAAGAAGCATAATAACAACATTTATATTCCCCGACTTTAGCAAGAGCCAGCCATAGCATCTGAAAAGAGAATCCAAGCAAACTTCGACAAATCTTCAAGCTGGGAAAGAGTGGCAGTCCAACTTAACCTGAGTTAAACTATTCCCTCCTTTACTACCTGGGGGGGGGGACGAAAGAAAAGAAGACGAAAGAAAAGCAGAGTCAGACATAAAGCCTGAGTAAGTTAAGTAACTTCTAGCATGTGAACATGGAAAAACAAAACGACATGAATTAACTGAATACAAGATTACACCATGACGATAGGGTCAACAAGATTAGACAAGGTAGTCACAAGATATGCTAAGATAAGATAAACTGGATACGCTCTAATACTTTCGCCGCTTCGCTATTTCCTTGTTATACTGGTTTCTATATCTCTGCACCGCCTATCTAGTGTCCCAACTAGTAACGGTAACGTGATCCCAATCCCTGTATTTTCCATTGCCTTCCGGCATACATTCATTATTTATTACCTAGATCAAATCTAAGGTTTTCTATCAAGTGCTTTCTAGATTTAACGAGAGTTTACGCTATCTGCTGAACGCTTCTCGGATTCAGGATTTATGCCACCTAGTCCAAATAGGGATTATGCTACCTGTCGAACGATGCCCCCAAGTCTAGGACACACTACCTAGAGTGGTATATGTTCCTATACTTCCCCACGCATGTATCGCGAATCATTATCGCTTGTCTAGATGCACATGTCCTGTAATGTGCGGTCCGAGTCCTGTGACAGGGCAAATCAAGGAATACAAAACTCGGTCGGGAGCTTTCAGATATCTGCCGATGCAGATGCTAAGGTCTGTTTTTATTCCAGTGGCTATGGTCCCACTTGACCCCTCCCTCAACTAATGAAAGGCACACCTTGTAAAATGAGAACTATACGCCGGCCCCCGGTGCCCCTCTATCCTATGGCCATCCTCACCCATAACTAGATAGCAAGTATATGGTCTTTTGGAGTTCTCCGCCTTTCCGCTTCACGTATCTCGATTGACTCAAGATGGATGGTAGACGACGAGTTGCTATCACAAGGCTACCGTTTTCTCGCCGAATCATGCCGGTCCATCCTAGTCTTTAGGTTGCCATATATTGCAACCAAGGCATACCCCTGGTTCTTCTACGCAGACCTTAACCTCTGTGAGCCCAGGAGGATCATCTGCAGCCTCACAGAGGGATACCAAGAGTACCCTCACGTCCCCTCGAAGCCTCAGGCTTCGTAACCCAATTCATTGGAGCCTCCTTTTTACTCAGACGGACATTCTCTCCTTCCCGTGTTATACTAAGAATTACTACTTAGTTTTACTAACTAATATTTACCACTTAGTTTCCAGAATCGTTGTTTTCTTAACTAAGGTTTACTACTTAGTTCTCTTTCCTGCCAATTTGGATTGGTTAAGTGTCATTAGTAAATTCAAGCTAACTTAACCCCCTTCATTTATCCTGTTAAACTGGTTAAGTGTTATCAGTAATTCATGTTGACTTAACCCCAACACAAACCAAGTTATATTGGTTAAGTATTTCTTAATACTTAACCCTACCCATTCACATTGTATTGGTTAAGTGTTCCTTTTAACTTAACCTTGCCCGTCGGTTTTAACTAACATGTTATTAATGGCTAAGTATTATCCCTTCACGTTTTAGACTTAACCTTATTCCTTTATCACAATCTAATGGTTAAGTGTTCAAGTTACTAAACCATACGGTCTAGCTCAGCTAAGATATCAAATTGGCTAAGTGTATTAAACTTTACTTAACCCCACCTTCTAGTTTAGTTAACATGTTAATTTGGCTAAGTGTATTAACTTTACTTGACCCCACCTTCTAGTCTAGTTAACATGTTAATTTGGCTAAGTGTCACTATGAACTTAGCCCTCCCATTCTTGCTTAGTTGTGTTAAGTTGGTTAAGTGTTCCTATGGACTTAACCCTCCCATTCTAGCTTAACTGTGTCTGTATGAACCTAACCCCACCCACCGGTCTGGTTATCATGTTGAATTGGTTAAGTGACGTAGTTAGCTTAACCCTACCATTCTTGTTCTAGCTTTAACTAAATAAATTAAAGCCGCGACCACTCACATTAGACAAATATTGTTGCAAATACTGGATGTGCCGGTTGGTTCCGGGCAGGTTTACATCGCAACTCAGTCTAACCTCGGGTTAGGCCTATTCGTGTTTTCTAAGTTCAAAGGGTTTTGATTAATTTTCAAATCAGGTTTTGAAAGTAACCATCCCGTCCGTCGGATCAGTTAGGGATAGCCAGGGAGAGCAGGAAACTTGTATTTTCCAAACTCAAGCCTAGACACTATCCTCTCTGTCACCCTAGAACTTTCTAGTGTATTATTAAAAGAGATGTCGTTAAGAAACCTTTAATTTGTCTAAATTTTCATTTTCTCATTTAGGACAAATTCTATAAGTAAATTATTTCTAATTTTACATATTTCCTAATTTCTCTTTTAATGCAAATTGTCAACATTCATTCTTATGGCAGATTTTCCCCTCTATATCATATTTATGCCTTTTTGGTATGTAAACTATACCAAACTAAGTGTCACTAACCATGATTTTGCTAAACCTGACAATTACTCCCAATTATGGCCAATTTCAAATTTATGCCAATATACTTCTTATGCCAAATTAGCTAGTCCAATTCTGATTTAACATTCTAATTACAGTTCATGTCAAACTAGACTTATTATTCTAGTTCACAATTCATGTAAATGCTAGATTTACAAGTCAATACTAGATTCAAATTAAACATCCTATAATTCATGTCAAATTTATCCAATTTGCATTTCTATAAACATACCATAATACATGTTCCCAATTTATGCCAATTTCCAAGTTTATAACTACGTTTCTAGTAAATTTCATATTTTCCCCAAATCGTATTCCCACCGTTCGTATAATCGTAATTCAGCCTAGATTATAGATAAATCTAGATTCATAGAAAATAGGGAATGAACCAAAGATGCTATAAAAAAGGATGGACATAATAACTGGCATAAAAAGTTTTGAATAACGACTTAGGTTCAAGAACATGGGTAGACCTAACTTAATAGGTAAATTCCCAAGGTCTAAAACCAAGAAAACCAAGAATAGACAGAGTTGGTTCAAGGACATGGGTAGACCTAACTTAATAAGTAAATTCCCAAGGTCTAAAACAAAAGAAAACTAAGAACAGACAGAATAGATAATCGGGTTTAGACCCAATTTCATAGTCACAAAACTTAAGCAACACTTTCCTAGTCATGAATCACAGTTGTTCTTGTTATGTCATAGGCAATAGTGTATTTTTCCTAATCAAAGGCATAGGCTTGTCTTCATGGTCAAGGGAATAATTCTCATAGTCACAATCACAGTCATAGGCAATGTTCATAGGCAATGTTCATAGTCATAGGCACTGTCCACGGTCATAGGCAATGTTTATAGTCATAGGCACTGTTCACAGTCATATGCAAGGCCTAGTTAGTCATCAAATCATATCAGTTCTTAATTAGGTCCAAAGATGTAGGCACAGATTCTAATAGAAAGATTTGCCATATTCTTTTATTCCTTTAATTCATGTCACGAACAGAGAGAAATGTTCAAATCTAAAAAGTAACCGACTTACAGAGATTTAGATTAGAAAAGAAAGATGGCGTTGCTATGATTCGTAGAAAAACAGTTGTTGCAGTCGTTTGAATCTTCACTTGCAATCCTAGCTTGACTTGAACCCCCTTCTTGAAAGCCTTGAGCAGCATCTCCTCGTCTTGATTTGTTTTACATATTATTTTATTTATTTAATTTAGAGGAGGAGGAGAAGCCATATTCACTAAGAATCTTTGCAGCATAATGGTAGAGAAGAATTGTGAATAGAGAAGGAGACTAGGGTTATTTATATAGTGTTAAGCGGACGAACCTAGGCAGAGAACGTGACCAAATACATCAGAATGAACCAGGTGCAGAAAGCTGGAAAAAGCAGGGCGGTCGACCCCCAGGTCGACTACCCAGTCGACCTGGGTGCCTCAGGTCGACTACCCAGTCGACCTGGGTGCCTTGGGCGGGAAAATTCCCGCCCAGCCCAATCTGGGTCTGTTTTGAATTTCGAACTCGTTTTTCTGAACTGTTTTGAAATTTGAACTTCGTCGAATCTTTCGGAGGCCATATCTTCCTCTTACGGACTCCAATTTATGCAAACTCGGAGTCGTTTTCATGCAGAATTCCGAGACGAACGCAATGGCGCAGCCCGTTTCCCTTGATTTTGATTTTAACTTTTAATTCTGCCTTGATTTGTGAATCCTAGTGTTGCAGAATTACGGGGTGTTACATTCTCCCCCACTTAAAAGGATTTCGTCTCCGAAATCTTCAAGTTAGGAAGAATGTGTCCTACCATCCAATCACCCATCTACTCAACCATTTAACCACAGGCATTCAATGTCCTTAAAAGATTTCTAATGCTTTCATGTTCATATGCGTAGTGTGTGTATATGTCTTTATCTAATGCAAAATCAGGCGGTCTACTGATTCAGTTGACCTCCTTAATGCGAATCATGTCAGTGCCATGCGTCCAATCATGTATGCAAGCATCCCTAGTTATGTAAATACTACATGCGTGCACGGCCATTCATCCATATGCAACACCCATATGATAACATATCAAGTTCAATTTACAAACAAATACATATCTGTAAATGTAATATGAAAGCGTCTGAACTGATCTAGTGCCTAATACGTATGCATATGCATTCACAAGCAACCATTAGCAACCACTTGCAACCATCAACCATAACATGTTTCAAATACATGTTTACATCCATTGGCTTCTACCTAAGGATCGAAGATACGACCTAGGTGATATACTTTGGAAAGAGAGAAACAATTATGCGTAAAGCTCCTAAAACAAATAAATCAAGGATGCACCCTCAAGGAAAAAGGGTATGATGCTAGTATCTAGCCTTCTTGAGCTTTACTCCACTGTATCTTAACTAATTTAACTTCACGATTGTGAAGTTCCGGATCTCCATTTCCAAAATAAACAGATGTCAATCACGGTACCAGGTATACGTACTAAGATGATTAGAGGTTTCCCCCTTATCCGCCATGCCATAACTATAAGAGTCGAAAGGTCACTACGTGCTCTTTGGAGTGCCTGCCACGACTATTCATCTCTCACGCAAACCATCCAAACCGAACTCGACATTCCTCAAGTACAAGCCCCAAAGGCCTAAACCAATATCAGACAAGCACCCAAGGAATATCTCCCCCGAATTTAGACGATCTACGTGAGATGATATAAGCAAACTCGATAGCTATTCTCAAATCCCTACTAACCAAAAAAATAAACTGGTCGGACCACCAATTGGATTTGAGACTCTAGTGGGATCTTTCTACTATACAAGTACTATGGTGCAGAGACTCAACTATGGAAGCAAATATGAACTAATGCGAAGCGCTAAAACCAAATGAAATATTACGAATAGCAAAACTAGACTCTTTCATCTGAACTTTACTACCCTTCTCCTAGGTACACTTGGTGGCGAAAGTATGTACTTGCCCTTCTGAAAATCTTATCCTCGTTCTTGCCCTTGTCCTTAAGTATATGCCCTATCATACCCTAGTAAAGATACTTCCTCTTGTCTTAGGTTTTATAATTTCTTCCTCCTTCGTGTGCTAAGTCTACATCCATGAATTCCTCATCCTAGGTCTACGCTCCTTAGCCAAACTCCTCATCCCCTTCCGTGTGTAGTCATGTTGACAAATCTCTAGAAAACTGCCTCCATCGTCCGGAAAACCCTATAAGCTTTGAAAGAAAACTGCCCGTAGATGAAACAACTACGGCTATGGATGGAAGCCGGGCACTACTTTGCCCTTCGATGAGGTTACCTCCCAGAAAGCCAGGAGCCCCAGAGACTCGAGACAAGAATTTAAACAGAGGAAGAGAAGATAGTGCGTATAGCTTTGGGGAATATGTCTTTAAAACAAATCTTTTCTCTTGAAAATGCTTCTTTAAAAACCGTTTTGAAAATAATTTTTCAAATCCTTTATCTGATCTGGTAACCCTTAGCTATGATACCACGTGTAACACCCCACATCCGTTAGTGTCACTCACAATGGGAATGCACTAAGTTCTGTGGAGCATTTAGGGTAAAAGATGCAGATAAATTACAAGACAGACAGAAATTAAACAGCGGAAAATAAAACTTTGCTTTATTGATAAAATAGTTTGTACAATGGTTTCTTTACAATATCAGAGTATCATCTGTCTTACAAAATAAAGAAGCATAAAAACAACATTTATATTCCCCGATTTTAGCAAGAGCCAGCCATAGCATCCGAAAAGAGAATCCAAGCAAACTTCGACAAATCTTCAAGCTGGGAAAGAGTGGCAGTCCAACTTAACCTGAGCTAAACTATTCCCTCCTTTACTACCTGGGGGGGGGGGGACGGAAGAAAAGAAGACGAAAGAAACGCAGAGTCAGACATAAAGCCTGAGTAAGTTCAGTAACTTCTAGCATGTGAACATGAAAAAAAAACGACATGAATTAACTGAATACAAGATTACACCATGACGATAGGGTCAACAAGATTAGACAAGGTAGTCACAAGATATGCTAAGATAAGATAAACTGGATACGCTCTAATACTTTCGCCGCTTCGCTATTTCCTTGTTATACTGGTTTCTATATCTCTGCACCGCCTATCTAGTGTCCCAACTAGTAACGGTAACGTGATCCCAATCCCTGTATTTTCCATTGCCTTCCGGCATACATTCATTATTTATTACCTAGATCAAATCTAGGGTTTTCTATCAAGTGCTTTCTAGATTTAACGAGAGTTTACGCTATCTGCTGAACGCTTCTCGGATTCAGGATTTATGCCACCTAGTCCAAATAGGGATTATGCTACCTGTCGAACGATGCCCCCAAGTCTAGGACACACTACCTAGAGTGGTATATGTTCCTATACTTCCCCACGCATGTATCGCGAATCATTATCGCTTGTCTAGATGCACATGTCCTGTAATGTGCGGTCCGAGTCCTGTGACAGGGCAAATCAAGGAATACAAAACTCGGTCGGGAGCTTTCAGATATCTGCCGATGTAGATGCTAAGGTCTGTTTTTATTCCAGTGGCTATGGTCCCACTTGACCCCTCCCTCAACTAATGAAAGGCACACCTTGTAAAATGAGAACTATACGCCGGCCCCCGGTGCCCCTCTATCCTATGGCCATCCTCACCCATAACTAGATAGCAAGTATATGGTCTTTTGGAGTTCTCCGCCTTTCCGCTTCACGTATCTCGATTGACTCAAGATGGATGGTAGACGACGAGTTGCTATCACAAGGCTACCGTTTTCTCGCTGAATCAGGCCGGTCCATCCTAGTCTTTAGGTTGCCATATATTGCAACCAAGGCATACCCCTGGGTCTTCTACGCAGACCTTAACCTCTGTGAGCCCAGGAGGATCATCTGCAGCCTCACAGAGGGATACCAAGAGTACCCTCACGTCCCCTCGAAGCCTCGGGCTTCATAACCTAATTCGTTGGAGCCTCCTTTTTACTCAGACGGACATTCGCTCCTTCTCGTGTTATACTAAGAATTACTACTTAGTTTTACTAACTAAGATTTACCACTTAGTTTCCAGAATCGTTGTTTTCTTAACTAAGGTTTACTACTTAGTTCTCTTTCCCACCAATTTGGATTGGTTAAGTGTCATTAGTAAATTCAGTCTAACTTAACCCCCTTCATTTATCCTGTTAAACTGGTTAAGTGTTATCAGTAATTCATGTTGACTTAACCCCATCACAAACCAAGTTATATTGGTTAAGTATTTCTTAATACTTAACTCTACCCATTCACCTTGTATTGGTTAAGTGTTCCTTTTAACTTAACCTTGCTCGTCTGTTTTAACTAACATGTTATTAATGGCTAAGTATTATCCCTTCACGTTTTAGACTTAACCCTCTTCCTTTATCACAATCTGATGGTTAAGTGTTCAAATTACTAAACCCTACGGTCTAGCTCAGCTAAGATATCAAATTGGCTAAGTGTATTAAACATTACTTAACCCCACCTTCTAGTTTAGTTAACATGTTAATTTGGCTAAGTGTATTAACTTTACTTAACCCCACCTTCTAGTCTAGTTAACATGTTAATTTGGCTAAGTGTCCCTATGAACTTAGCCCTCCCATTCTAGCTTAGTTATGTTAAGTTGGTTAAGTGTTCCTATGGACTTAACCCTCCCATTCTAGCTTAACTGTGTCTGTATGAACCTAACCCCACCCACCGGTCTGGTTATCATGTTGAATTGGTTAAGTGACGTAGTTAGCTTAACCCTATCATTCTTGTTCTAGCTTTAGCTAAATAAATTAAAGCCGTGACCACTCACATTAGACAGATATTGTTGCGAATACTGGATGTGCCGGTTGGTTCCGGGCAGGTTTACATCGCATCTCAGTCTAACCTCGGGTTAGGCCTATTCGTGTTTTCTAAGTTCAAAGGGTTTTGATTAATTTTCAAATCAGGTTTTGAAAGTAACCATCCCGTCCGTCGGATCAGTTAGGGATAGCCAGGGAGAGCAGAAAACTTGTATTTTCCAAACTCAAGCCTAGACACTATCCTCTCTGTCACCCTAGAACTTTCTGGTGTATTATTAAAAGAGATGTCGTTAAGAAACCTTTAATTTGTCTAAATTTTCATTTTCTCATTTAGGACAAATTCTATAAGTAAATTATTCCTAATTTTACTTATTTCCTAATTTCTCTTTTAATGCAAATTGTCAACATTCATTCTTATGGCCCATTTTCCTCTATATATCATATTTATGCCTTTTTGGTATGTAAACTATACCAAACTAAGTGTCACTAACCATGATTTTGCTAAACCTGACAATTACTCCCAATTATGGCCAATTTCAAATTTATGCCAATATACTTCTTATGCCAAATTAAATAATCCAATTCTGATTTAACATTCTAATTACAGTTCATGTCAAACTAGACTTATTATTCTAGTTCACAATTCATGTAAATGCTAGATTTACAAGTCAATACTAGATTCAAATTACACATCCTATAATTCATGTCAAATTTATCCAATTTGCATTTCTATAAACATGCCATAGTACATGTTCCCAATTTATGCCAATTTCCAAGTTTATAACTACGTTTCTAGTAAATTTCATATTTTCCCCAAATCGTATTCCCACCGTTCGTATAATCGTAATTCAATCTAGATTATAGATAAATCTAGATTCGTAGAAAATAGGGAATGAACCAAAGATGCTATGAAAAAGGATGGACATAATAACTGGCATAAAAAGGTTTGAATAACGACTTAGGTTCAAGAACATGGGTAGACCTAACTTAATAGGTAAATTCCCAAGGTCTAAAATCAAGAAAACCAAGAATAGACAGAGTAGGTTCAAGAACATGGGTAGACCTAACTTAATAGGTAAATTCCCAAGGTCTAAAACCAAAGAAAACTAAGAACAGACAGAATAGATAATCAGGTTTAGACCCAATTTCATAGTCACAAAACTTAACAACACTTTCCTAGTCATGAATCACAGTTGTTCTTGTTATGTCAAAGGCAATAGTGTATTTTTCCTAATCAAAGGCATAGGCTTGTGTTCATGGTCAAGGGAATAATCCTCATAGTCACAGTCACAGTCAAAGGCAATGTTCATAGGCAATGTTCATAGTCATAGGCACTGTCCACAGTCATAGGCAATGTTTATAGTCATAGGCAAGGTTTATAGTCATAGGCACTATTCACAGTCATAGGCAAGGCCTAATTAGTCATCAAATCATATCAATTCTTAATTAGGTCCAAAGATGTAGGCACAGATTCGAATAGAAAGATTTGGCATATTCTTTTATTCCTTTAATTCATGTCACGAACAGAGAGAAACGTTCAAATCTAAAAAGTAACCGACTTACAGAGATTTAGATTAGAAAAGAAAGATGGCGTTGCTATGATTCGTAGAAAAACAGTTGTTGCAGTCGTTTGAATCTTCACTTGCAATCCTAGCTTGACTTGAACCCCCTTCTTGAAAGTATTAAGCAGCATCTCCTCGTCTTGATTTGTTTTACATATTATTTTATTTATTTAATTTAGAGGAGGAGGAGAAGCCATATTCACTAAGAATCTTTGCAGCATAAGGGTAGAGAAGAATTGTGAATAGAGAAGGAGACTAGGGCTGTTTATATAGTGTTTAGCGGATGAACCTAGGCAGAGAACGTGACCAAATACATCAGAACGAACCAGGTACAGAAAGCTGGAAAAAGCAGGGGGGTTGACCCCCAGGTCGACTACCCAGTCGACCTGGGTGCCCCAGGTCGACTACCCAGTCGACCTGGGTGCCCCAGGTCGACTACCCAGTCGACCTAGGTGCCTTGGGCGGGAAAATTCCCGCCTAGCCCAATCTGGGTCCGTTTTGAATTTCAAACTCGTTTTTCTGAACTGTTTTGAAATTTGAACTTCGCTGAATCTTCCGGAGGCCATATCTTCCTCATACGGACTCCGATTTACGCAAACTCGGACTCGTTTTCATGCAGAATTCCGAGACGAACGCAATGGCGCAGCCCGTTTCCCTTAATTTTTATTTAACTTTTAATTATGCCTTGATTTGTGAATCCTAGTGTTGCAGAATTACGGGGTGTTACAGAAGAGGACGATCCCTAGCCTCGATTTCATGACAGAAAACCAATTTCCAATACGACATTACGGTCTTGATTGTAAACTTATGTACGGCGACATAGTATATGGTACCTATGCCGTCTAGGATTGCTACATTTATATTGAAGTATTTTAATACTGCTTAGACACTAATAATATTAAAAAAAATCCACGTATTAAGCATATTTGATCATCATAAGGGAAAACTCTATCCTCCTGTGTGCGTTGCATTGTGTGATAGGACTTGAGTCTTATGATGATTTCATTTTTCAAAAGTCATTTCGTTGTTTTTCTATAAATTTTATTCAATTATGCATTGGCAATCCAATGGAGTATACCCGTTCCGCGTTAGCGGCGTGGTCTAGTGATTTGCCACGTTGTTAGATAAATTAGTTAAGAATTCTCATACCAGTCCCATGACTGACTCGTAGTTTGTTTCACTTTTGCAAACTCAGGTGCCCTCTTTCCACATGGGCAACCAATTGATAGGTTCAGGTGATACATTCTGATTGGAGCTTGCTTGGAAGGAAGAAGAAGAAGATCTTTTCTCTAGTTTTTACTTCTACTTTGAGACATTTTATCTTCTATAGCTTTGATGTATGTAATGGAGTTTGGGACTTGTTTCTTTTCCATTGAAACTTATTTCCCTTTTGTTGAGACTCTTTATTTGGCTAAGTTGTATCCTGTGCTGCGTACTCTGATGTATTGGGTATTATGATGCTGATGACATTTATTTCCGCTGCAATGGTTTATGTGTTATGATAATTATCTTAGATATGTTTTTGTTGTAAATATGTTGTATTCCAAAATGATTATCCTTACTTTCGAACCACGGAAGTTTGGGGTCATCACAGGTTGGATTAGTAATGCCTGAACCATACGTTTCCCCGTCCTATGGGGTGTAAATAGAGCCACTAGGGACTCAAATAACCAAGGCGCCTCATTCCATCATCCACATAAGTAAAAATGTCAGGCCTTGTAAAAACCATGACACCACTTCTAGCTAGAAAGAAATGTATGTCCTCCCTACAGTCCTTACTCACATTTCTGGTTCATGCCGGGGTGTGAGGCTCGCGAAGTAACGCTACACAAAGTTATGTTAATTAAAACTGTGCTTTGAACATCAACCACAAGGCTCTGCTTTTCAACAAAAGCCTTGATCATTTGCATCTTAGCATGCCACATTGTCAATCCATACCATACCATTGATTTCTACCAATATATAACCTTTAAGCTCGTACGTCTCAGAGAAGGGTGTTATGCGAGAGAATAAATTCTCCGCCACCAAACAGATATACATTTAACAGAGATCAACGAATACATCATAAAGGAATACGACGTCAGACATACCATCCATTTACAAGTTCATTTTGGGTCTGAACGAAACCAGAGACACCATATTCCTCTCCCATATGTCCAATACAGGAGAGAGGTTCTCGCATATCCATCGATCTCCAAGTACGTCTGGATGATCACCACTTATTACCTTATCTTGGGTGGCTACCCAATCAAGACATCAGTAACCATCCGAACAATGTGAAGACCTCCGGTCTTCAACCACCATCTTCATCTTCGATTTTTAATCATCGTAGTAATTATTTGCAATGGGTTAAACCCGGTCTTTCCGAATAACCCGCGTATTTTATAAATTAAAATAAAGTGCTATAAAAACACATCATACGCCTCATTCCAACTCAGAATACTCTTTTAAATAAAATATTCACATTATTAGGGAAAGGTTCCCATTAATTTTATCAAAGATAAATTCTTTTAATTAATTTTCTAATCTTCTTTTTAAAGATTCATCAAAACGCCAATTTGGTTTTAATATCAAAAATCATTGTCTAACGATTATTCAACTTCAAGAAATAAATTTTTTCTTTAAACCATGTTAAAGAACCAATGTCATTTAAAAACATCGTCCACGATAAACCCCAAAATCATCTTCCATTTAATATGGAATTTCCACAGAAATCGAATCAATATATAATTGATATAAATTTCTGTATCAAACCAATAATATAAATGGAATTACAGCAAAGCCTTTTAAATTTCTTATATTTTAACGGTCTTCTTTTATAGAAGCTCATCTTGATTATAATCAAATCGAATTCCATTCAATTCCAATTTAATATACTAAATTGGAAAACTTTACTTTGGAAAATTCCCATTTAAATCTTAATAGAAAGATTTATAAATTCCACATTATATTTTCACTGTCAGTTGGGTTAAAGAACAAATGTCGTTTATAACACAATTCACGATAAACCCAAAAATCTAATTTATTTAATTTAATTCCAATTAAATATTAATTAATTGAAAAACTCCATTATATCTTAATTTAACGATTTATTCTAGTTAATAACTAGTCCATTTTGATAAAAACATATTTTATCGTTTCGAATATGGAATTTTTCATCCAAAATCTTTCTAAATCATTTATTATGATTTTACATAATTTTTCCATATTTTTAATAATTTTATTAAGGCCTTGACAATCGATTTCCATAAACGGTCATCAAACTGCACTTACAATGACCTTTTCTGAAATTGATTTGGACATAATTTTGAATCCAACCATTAGATTTCAAAACTCTTATATTCATTAGAAATCTCTTTTCGATACGAACCCAACAGTTCTGGTTTTAGGAGAATCCGACGGTCGTATCCCCCTTACATCAATTTGAAGTTAATAGTCGAAATTCGCGAATGGTCGCTGCGCGTCACGTTCTATTAAGGCCATTATATAAATATATATAATATATCGTCGATTTCTATTTAAAACATATTTATAAATTGTTAATAAATTCATTTTAAAATGGTTTTAACTTCATTTCAATTTTTAAGCAAAATTGAATATTCTATATTTTTATTATATTAAAATAATAATATTTTCAAAATATTATATTTTAAAATCACTTCTTTTCGATATTCAATTTAAAATGAATAAAATCGGTCGATAAACCCGTTCGGGTTAAAAATGGCGTTTCTACTTAATGCGGCTTCATAATTTTATTCTTCACTGAATATTATTTTAAAATATTCGTTATTTTAAAATATTCTTTATTTATAAGATTCTTTACTTTAAAATATTCTTTATGTAAAGATGTTCTTTATTTTTAAATTATTGTTTTATTAAAAATATTCTGAATCGGAACACGACTCAATCAATCACCATATAAATTCGGTCATATGGATTTCATACATTGCATACGTATACAACAATAATGATGAATAATCATTAAACAGCCCATTCTCATCCAGAGTGAAATTTATAACTGTGTGAGCATTAAAACAAATAAATAACGCTCATTACAGATTGTCAATCCATCGATTGACATATGACTACATATTGGGACTAGTGTATGTCAAGTATCATCCAAACACTCGTGTGGGGTTTTCAAACAACAACAATTTATATAAATAAATCATTTGTTAACAAATTTAACCAATTCAGATGTCGAACAAAAAGATATTTTATTCGCATTACATTTCTATGATTCTAATGGCGAACAAAAAGAATATTTTATTCGCATTACATTTCTATGATTCTAATGGCGAACAGAAAGAATATTTTATTCGCATTACATTTTCTATTTTAAACATGGTAAATAAAAGAAATACTTTTATTTGTATGACAAGTTTTCATGTTTTTAACGACGAAATAAAAGACAATTTTGTTTTGTCGACAAATTCCTATTTCAACATAAATGAAAATGATACTTTTGTTTGTCGACAATCCTAATTCAACATAAATGAAAATGATACTTTTGTTTGTCGACAATTCTAATTCAACAAAAGTGACAATTTAGATGCCAATTCTAAATTTGACAAAAGTAACAAAGTTATATCTAAATAAACATTTCTAGCTACAATGTTATTTTAAATCTAAATAAATGACATGTTTATTTAACATGGACATGATCTAAATATATGACCTCTTTAATGTAACATGACATTAAACTAAATATATGACAATTTTAATGTAATGACATAAATTACCTTTTTAATTCTATGATAAACAACATGATTCTAATAAAGTAATATTTTTAATTTACATGACATGATTCTAACAATATGTTATTTTTAATTAAGATGCCAATTTTAAATAAAATGATATTTCTAATATAATGTCATTTCTAACATAATGACATTTCTAATTCACTAGCATAATGTTTTGAATAAACAAAACATATAATGGTTCTTTTTCTACTACATGTAAATGGTAATGTTTTGAATAAACAAAACATACCATGACAAATGATTATTTTTCTACTAACAGGTAAATGTTAATGTTTTGATTAAGCAAAACATAAATGATTCTTTTTACATTACATAAAAAATGAAATCTTTTATTCTTTTTACATTACATAAAAATGTAATCATATTTCTAATGTAAATACATTTCTAATGTAAACATTTTTCTAACGTGAACATATTTCTGATGTGATCATAATTCTAATGTAATCCCTTTCCTAATGTAAACATATTTCTAATAATATAACATTTTCTAATCAAAAGGGTATTTTTAATTATTAACATAACATGACTTAAAAATATGACATTTTTATCTTTAACTAAAGTGATATTTGTGGTTTCATACCAATCTATTTTACCCAAAATGATATCTATGATTTCTTACGAATCTATTTTAACAAAAGTGATACTTTTGTTTGTTAAACAAATTCCTATTTTTACATAGCAATTCCCATATTTAATAATGATAAATAAAAATGAATATTTGCATTTGACAACAATTTTAACTAAAATGACATTTTATTCCTAACATGTCCTTTTTAACTAAAATGATAATTAAATCCCTAACATGACATTTTTGACTAAAATCAGAACAAAAACAGAAGAACATTTCATTGTTTACAACAATTCCATCAGAATACAGGAATATCACAGAGTATGAATCAATATTACACATTTGACAAATATCAGAGATTTAAATTACATTTAAATACATAGCAGTGGAAAAATAATACAAAACATAACTGAAAGAAATACGCGGATACAGAGCTTTCCGAATATCACTTCAGCTATAAACCAGGATCCTGTGAATATAAATCTGCAAAACCCAACTACTAGCTGCCCGTGTCGAAAATAAGGGCACCCAGAGTTTAGTTTAAAACAATAAACTACAGGTCAGTCATGTGACTGGTGTGAGAACTAAAACAGTTATTAATCTTTATTTTAAAGTTAGGTAAATCAAGGGACCACGCCATATAACACGGAACAGGTTTCCTCCCAAGAATACCAGTGCATATAACAAACAGCGCAATGCCAAATAAAGAAAAATGAAGCTATTATAAGACCCAGGTCCCATCTCACAATGCAATGCAAGCCGGAGGATAGGGTTTTACCTTATAATAGCCGAAGAATGCTTGATACGCTAAATTTCATCTTTTATTATTACTATAAGTGAAGAAAACAACTTCAATCATAAGTATCAATCATAGACGGCATAAGTGCCCACATACCTCTATGTCGCCATACTAGGCTCTACAAATAAAACCGAAAGTCACGTATTGGAAATTGGATTTCCGTCATGAGTCGAGGCAAGGGGAAAGCTCCTCTCCGTTCGAGACACTCTAGCAAATGTCTTATTACCACACACAGGGATCCTGGATCTTCAGGGTCGGTCCTCTCTTACTTTTGAGGATTAGTTATTCCTGAACACACGTTTCCCTGTCCTAACAGACCTATATCCGAGGTGCCTCCCATCCAACAACCACACAGGTAAAAAGTATATAAATGTCAGGGTTGGTAGGTTACTAACATCACCCATAGCTAGAAAGAAACGTCGTGCTCTCCTTGCAGTCACTATTCCGTTTTTGACTCATACCGAGGTGTGAGGCTTGCGAATTAATGCCATACACAAAGCTGCGCCACACAGGCCGTGCTTTGATCATCAACCACAAGACTTTGCTTTTTAACAGAAGCCTTGATCATTTGCCACTTAGGCATGCCACACAGGCATTTCATGCCGTGCGATTGATATCCATCAATATATAACCTCTAAACTCGTACGTCTCAGAGAAGGGCGTTAAGCAAGAGAATAAATTCTCCGCCGCCAAACGGATATATATTTAATAGAAATCAATCACACAGAATAAAATCCAATGTCAGACACACAGTCCATTTACAAGTTCGTTCTAGGTCTGAACGAAACCGGAGGCACTTTCCTCGCATATCCGTCGATCTCCAAGTACGCCTGGACGATCTCCAGCTTATTCCCTCATCTTCGGTGTACAACCCAATCAAGATTGTCAGGAATCAACCAAACGACGTGAAGACCCCCGGTCTTCAACCACCGTCTTCACCTTCGACATATCGTCGAATCGGTTATTCAGAATGGGTATAAACTCGGCTTTTCTGGATAACCCGCGTTTAAAATAAACAAGTGTTACACAAACACAACATACGCCTCATTCCAATTCAGAATATTCTTTTATTCAAATTTTCACATTCTTAGGAAAAAGGTTCCCATTAATTTTATCGAAGATAAATTCTTCTAAATTTATTCTTTAATCTTCCTTTGGATATCACTTCAAACCATGTTAAGGTTTTCCAAACTAGTCGGGATTAGCGAACCACACCGAAGTAATTATTTATTTATTTTCTCAATCCCAACCTATTCATCCCATGGAGCAAAACTGGTAATACTCTATATCTAACACCACGGTGTTATCGGTAAATATTAATTACCATTTCACGTTCAAATCTAACTAAAGATTTAACTATCGCTTTGGAGCAAAACTGGTGATACTCCATTCTCGATCATTTCAATCTAAATAAAGATCCATTAAAACTCCACTTAGTTTTAATCTTCTCAAAAATCAATATCTTGTCTTTAACTGGGTTAAAGAACCAATGTTATCTAAAACACGGTTCACGATAAACCCAAAATCACTTTCCATTGTTAATCGGGTTAAAGAACATGTGTTATTTAAAACACCATTCACGATAAACCCAAAATCACTTTCAAATTCAATTCCAATTAAATTCCATTTAATTGGTACATTTTCACTAAATCTTAATTAAAAGATTTATTCTTTTCTAAACTGGGTTCAAGAACAGTATTATTTAAGACACCATTCACGACGAACCCAAAATCTCATTTGATATTAAATACAAGGCTCTGAATAGAAAATATATCGGCTTATATTCAATATCAAATTCTGAAACCAACAAATATGGTATTGGAAATAACGATATAAATATATATTTCAAATTTCCACCACCATATCTTTATAATCACGAAATCCAACATCGAAATATTCTGAAGATAATTTCGATTCAAATCCATTCCAATTCGTATATTGGAAATTCTGATTATTTTTAAAACCACTTCAAATCTAATTCAAAACTAGTTCATTTCGATAAAAAAATATTTTTATCCTTACAAATATGGAATTTTTCATCCCATTTCTTTCCAATTCATATATTGTGATTTTACACAAATTATTAATATTTTTAATAATTTTATCAAGGCCTGTACAGTTGGTTTTCAATAACGGCCACCGAACTGCACTTACAACGACCTTTTCCAAATTTGATTTGGACATAATTCCAAATCCAACCATTATATTTCAAATTTCTAATATTCATTGGAAAACTCTTTTCGATACGAACCCAACGGTTCCGGTTTCAGGAGGATCCGACGGTCGGATCTCCCGTAACGTCAACTCGAAGTCAATGGTCGAAATTCACGAACTGCCGCGGCACGGCGCGTTCTATTCAGGTCATTATATATATATATATAAATATATATATATCGTCGATTTCAATTCTAAACGTATATTATAATTCGTTTCAAATTCGTTTTCAAAACAATTTCAACTTCATATTCAATTTTAAATCAAAATTGAATATTCCTTATCATTAATATATTAATGATAATATTTTCAAAATATTAGATTTTGAAATCACTTCCTTTTCTATATTCATTATAAAAACGAATATAATTGATATAAATATTGTTCGCTTCAAAATGGCGCAAATCTAATCAACACACTTTATATATTTCAATAACTTCGTTATTCTATTCAACAAATGAATATTTTCTTCAACACATGAATATATACTTTATTCAACACATGAATATTTATTAATTTGTAATTACAATAAAAATGTGAATTTTATTGTATAAACATTTCGTTCAACACATGAATAGTTTCAACACATGAGTATTGTCAAAACATGAGTATTGTCAACACATGACTATTTATTCTATTCAACACATGAATAATTATTCTATTCAACACATGAATCTATATTTTAATATTCTTTATTTTCCCAATTGGAATAAGGCCCAATCAATTACCATATAATGTTAATTATATGGATTCCATACAACACATGTATATAATAACAACGATAAATAATCAACTATCATCCAAAGTGCACCACACAACTGCATAAGCATTAGACATAAATAATTAACACTTGCACAGTCTGCCAACCTACGATTGACATACAACTAAACAATTGGGATTAGTGTACGCCAAATATCATCCCAACACCCGTGTGGGGTTTCAAATCAACAAACACAGATTTTTATTTGTGCAGTTGGGCGATGTGTAAAATTTATCGTCCCAATCCATATCGGTAAAATGGGTGTACATAAACAAATCTTCTGATTTGTAAATGAATATTTATTTATTCACATTCACGTTAAATTTATATTTTTAATGATAAATAATTTATTTCAACACACGAATATAATTCTTTCAACACATGAATATTTATTTATTCATTCATTCCACATCACAATCAATTTTCACCACACAACAAAATCAAACAATTCGTCCATGGTCTGTGGAAAATGGGTGTCGGGTGCTGCTAAGCACCGTCTGCGTCCTAGTATATAATTTTAACTAGAAAACACGGATTAAAGTGAGAAGTTCCCACCTTTGGGTTCCACTCCGCCAGTTTTACTTCTGAACCGTTTGGATTTGTTTGAAATTCCAATGCAGTCCTCACCACGCTGCTCATAATAAAAATTATATTTTTATTGCCTCATTCCAATAAATAAAAATCACATTTCATTTATGATTCGTATATTGTTACATTGCTCCTTCCTATATAAAAATTATATTTTTATATATTTACTTCTAATATAAAGATCCAATTTTTATTTCGACACTATAAAAATCACATTTCTATTTCAACATATATATATATAATAAAAATCAGATTTTTATTTCGCTACATATATAAAAATTATATTTTTATATTCTCTATTATATAAAAATTCTATTTTCAATCCGCTACTCATATAAAAATCGAATTTTTATTTCGCTACAATATATATAAAAATTGTATTTTTATATTCTCTATCTTATAAAAATCACATTTTTATAATCTCTACTATATAAAAATCATATTTTTATTATCTCTATAATATAAAAATCAAACCTCTTTACATATAAAAATCGAACCGCTATATATTTTATATATTATTTTAAAAATGAAATACTGTTAATTTATAAATAAAAATCAAATTTTTATTACATAAAACAAATAAGAATAAAACTGAAATTTTAATATTATATTTCATATACTAAAAGTTTACATTCCTATCCATTTAAATAAGTAAAGGCAAAACCAAAAGAAAAATAAAAAGAAAATAAATAGCTTACAGTTGAAATCAAGAGGGGGGTGTGCTGCGTTCAAAGGAGGAGGAGAGGATGGCAGCACGCGGTCGGTGGTCTCCTGGTGGTCGGCCTTGGTGGTTGGCGGCTGAGTTGGGGTTGGTTTCGAGTTAAAGGAGAAGAAAAGGGGGGGGGGCTGCTTTGGAGATAGCGGCGGACTGGAGAGGGGAGGGAGGGGCGAAGGTCGGCGGGATGAACGTCGGTGGTGGCTACGAGGGGAGCGGCGGTCGCGATTTAGTTTTAGTTTTTTTTTTATTTCTGAGGTCAACGAAAAATAAAAGGGGAGGGAGAAGGTAAAAGGAGGGGGCTAATTATAAATATATATATTTTAATATTTAAAATTCCAAAAAGCAACTTTTTATTTTGAACTCGAAATCGAACCCACCGCCTGTCGTCCCTAGCTAATTACCCCCATTCCGAACACAATGTGATACGTATCGTAGGCTGATTCGACTATTTCGATCAGTTTCCATCAAAATCAAAATATAAATCTATATATTGAATTTGAACGCAAATTTCAATTTACCGGGGCCACATACGGACTCTAAAAATTCCCGAAAAATATTTTCAAGCTTCATATTGACGATATGGTCCTAACAAAACTAATTTCGTCAAATTCCGAGAACGTCTGAAAAATGGCCATTTTCCAGTCGATTAAAATCAACTAAAACTGGTCAAACGTGTTTTCCTTTACCACGCTCACATATTGATTCAGAAAATTATGAATTTTGAGAATTCCATAGCGACTATTCTGAATTTTCAACTGGGTATAACTTTTGATTCCCGCTATGAAATTTTGATTTTTCGGATTCGTTGGAAAGATATTTTCAAATAGATTCAAATATTTTTGGTTTCGCTACAATCCTGTTTATTTTGAATCCTGTACATTCATTTGAACTTTGAAATCGAATTTTCAAACTACCGCGCCATTTTCAATTCCTTTTATAATTAAAAATAATTATTTATATTCTAACGACGATCTATATAAATATATACTTCTAATTCTATTCAAAATAAATTTCTCGTTGCTATTATTTAAAATAATTCATTTTAAATATTCAAAATTCACTAAAATTGCCAAAATAAAAATTTTAAATTGGCTCAGAATTTCCGGGTTGTTACATAATTAAAATGTCATTTTTAATCTAGGCAATGTTTTATATCAGAATGTCCTTTTTATTCACATAGCATGATCCTAAACAAAATGTTATTTTTATTTATATAACAAATTTCTAACAAAGATGTTATTTTTAATAACACAAAAGTATTCTAACCAAACATGTTATTTTTGTTTACACAAAAATATTCTAACTAAAAATGTTATTTTTGTTGGCATAAAAATATTCTAACTTAAAATGTTACTTTTGTTTGCACAAAAGTATTCTAACTAAACATGTTACATTTGTTTGCACAAAAATATTCTAACTAAAAATGTTACTTTTGTTTGCATAAAAATATTCTAACTAAAAATGTTATTTTTCTTATGCTAACATTTTATAGTAAAAGTCTTATTTCTTTTGCTAACATTTTATACATAAAAATGAGATTTTTACAATGCTAACATTCTGTACATAAAAATGAGATTTTTATTTCAAACTAACATGTCTAACAAATGATACTTTTAAATTAACAAAGTGTGTTTAGCATGTTATTCTTTTTATTCTTTAGACAATAAAAATGTAATTTTTATTTATTCCTAACATGAACATCCTTTTTTATACATAAAATTAAAATTAAAAATATGATTTTCGTTTATTTCTAACATGTAACATCTTAGTTATACATTAACAATAAAAATAAAGTTTTTATTGTTTGCACAAATTTTGACTAGCATGAATATTTTTATTTTAATATATACTATTCAATTCAGTCGTCCATAACAATCACAAACAACCAATTAAAATTTTATACCACATCAACATGAATTCTACATAGCATAAATATAAATTTTACATCGCAATCTATAATTAATTTTATTTAAACAAAATAGAGATCTCACATTGACTATTGTCTGAATTTTCAAAGTTATCCATTTCAGATCTGGTCAGTCCCATCGTCTAGATCTCATCACAAGGATTCCAATGCTTTCAGTTTCGTTTGATTCTGTGTCCGTATGAAATAGTTATGATTTTATGAACGTTGATTACAAAAATTATATAATTAATTGGATAAATAAAAAACATTACATCTTCTTCTCTGAAAAACATGGTCGTTAGTTCGAACCCACTCCTCCCATCCTAGGGCACACCGCCGCTGCTACCAGGGACAGCCGTCAACAGATCAGAACCCTCCACCGTGAAGCGCCTCGACCGACGCACCTATCCTGGCCATCCCCGTCGAGCTCGCGCCAACCACCCCTTCCAGAAACTCCTTCGATTGGTGTAGCTTTGAGTGTCTAGAACTTCCAAATCTATCAATGAAAATCAATCTCGTCCGTATGGATTTAGAGATCATTAAATCCTCTTCGATTTTTGCCTAAGAACCATAATCTAATATTGAATGAGATGAGAGAAATTAGCGAATTGTTTTGGTGTGATTTCAGCCATTAAAGAATAGGAGTGGTAGCTGGTGTTAGGTTTAGGGTTTTCTCGGTTTTCGTGCCATTTATATAATAGATTAATAATATTACTTAATTATTTAATTCACTTATTATCTGTTTATCACTATGAACTCCAAACGAGACCCAATGACTGTCGCCCCCAACTAAAGACCCCTATTCCAAACACAATGGGATATGTTTTGTAACCCAATTCAGCTGTTACGATATGTTTTTCTTTAAATTAAATATAAAACATTTAATTATTTAATTTGGTCGTACCATTAAATTTACTGGGGCCACATACTGACTCTAGAAATTACAGAAAAATTATTTCTAGTTATGTTTCAACGATACGGTCCTAACAAAACTAATTTCATCAAATTTCGAAATCGTTTGAAAAATGGCCATTTTCTGGTCGATCAAATTTGACTAAAATTGACAAAACATGTTTTCTTTTGCCACACTCACATATTAATTCCGAAAATTATGAAAATTGAAATCTAGCAATAATTTGACATTATAGTTCCAACAAAGTGGTTTCGTCGAAAGAAGAGGTCATTTGCAAAATGGATATTTTTAATATTAAAAAATATATATAAATTCTATAGCGACTTTTCTAAATTTTAAACTGGACATAACTTTTGATTCCCGCTATGAAATTTTAATTTTTCGGATTTGTTTAAAAGATATTCTTAAACAGATTTTAATATTTTTGGTTTCACTAAAATCCGATGTATCTTCCATCCTGTACAGTCAGTTAAAGTTCAAATTCAAATTTTCAAACTACCGCGCTATTTCTAATTCCCTTTAGAATTAAAATAAAAAAATTCGTTCTAACTTCGATTTAAATAAATTTTTCGTCGTTATTATTTAAACTAAACTATTTTATCTATTAAAATCCATTAAAATTTCTAATATAAATTTTTTAAATTGGTTCAGAATTAGCGGGTTGTTACATATAACCTGGTCAGTACGTCGACCATATTGGCCTTGTGCGACCATATATCCGAGGGCCCTCGCTACCCATCATCCACATAAGTAAAATTTCTGGGCTTGATACCATGACATCACCTCTAGCTAGAAAAAAATGCATGCACTTCTTGTTGTCCTTCATCCCATTTTTGACTCATACCTGGGTGTGAAGCTTACGAATTAACGTTAAACATAAAACTATGCTGTATTTAAGCCATGTTTTGATCATCGTCCACAAAGCTCTTCTTTTCAACAAAAGCTTTGAGGATTGCATCTCAGCATGCCACATTGTCAACTCATATGATACAACTTATGTCTACCGGTATATAACCTCTGAGCTCGTTGGTCTTAGAGAAGGGTGTTAAGCTAAGAGAACAAATTCTTCGCCACCTAACAGATATATATTTAACAGACATCAATTTATATAGCATAAAATACAACGTCAGATAAACAATCCATTTACAAGTCTGTTCTGGGTCTGAATGAAACCGGAGGCACCTTCTCATCCTATATGTCCGTTACAAGAGAGAGGTCAATTTCCAAGTACATATGGACAACCACTACTTATTTCCTCGTCTTGGGTGTATACCCAACCGCGACATCAACAATAGCCCAAACGATGTGAAGATCTCTGGTCTTCAACCACCCTCTTCAATCTTTGACTTTTAATCGTCATAACAATATTCAGAATGGGTTAAAAACCCAGTATTACCAAATAATTGGTGCATCTTTATAATCATGTGATAAATACACAAAGATAGCACACATCTCATTTCAATCCAGAATATTTTTTATTCAAATATTCATTACCCTGGGGAAAGGTTCCATCAATGTTATTAAAGATTATCTCATTTAAACTTATGGTTTAAATCATCCTTAGAAATCATTATAAATGAATTTGTAATACCCTTTCAATCCATGAATCATTACTTAATGATTATTTAACTTTTGGAATTTAATCCTGCCTTTACTTGGGTCAAAGAACAACTGCTATTTAAAGGTACCATTCATAATAAACCCAAAACCATCTTCCATTTAATACCGAATATTCACGGAAATCTAAACAATTTATAATTAATATAAATTTCTATATTCGAATAATACTATAAGTGGAATAACGACAAAGCCTTTTAAATTCCATAAATAGTAAATGCCTTCTTTCACAGAAGCTCATTTCGATTATTATTAATAGAATTCCTTTCAATTCCAATTTAATTAAATAAAATGGGAAACTACATTAATTCTTATTTAAAAGATTTATTCTTTTAAAATTGGGCTCAAGAACAGTATTGTTTAAGATACCGCTCACAATAAACCCCAAATCCCATTTGGTATTTAATATAAGATCTTAAATGGAAATCATGTCGATTTACATTCAATTTTTACCCAAATCCCTTTCAAATCACTTATTATGATTTATCATAATTTATTTATATTTTTATTAATTTTATTAAGGTCCTTACAGCCGGTTTCCAATATCGGTCACGGAACTACATCCATAGCGACCTTTTTCAAAACTGATTTGGATATATTTTAAAATCTAATCGTTCAAATTTAAATTTATTATATTCATTTGAAAGATCTTTTTGATACGAACCCAACAGTTCCGATTTGTAACGAACTAAACTTCCCCATGAAGGAAAGCCCGGATTGCTTCGAGAACACAACAAATCAGAACACAAACAGAAGAACATTTCATTGCTTATTACAACAATTCCATCAGAATACAAGAATATAACAGAGTATGAATAAATATTACGCAGAAAAATATCAAAGATTTAAATTACATTTAAATACATCGCAGCGGAAAACAATACAAAGCACAACTGAAAACAGATACACAGATACAGAGCTTTCCGAATATCGCTTCAGCTGAAGACCAAGATCCTGTGAATATAAATCTGCAAAACCAAAACTACTAGTTGCCCGTGTGGAAATAGGGGCACCCAGAGTTTAGGTCAAAACAATAAAATCCAGGTCATTTATGGGACTGGTGTGAGAACTAAAACAGTTATTAATACTTGTTTTTAAAGTTAGGTAAATCAAGGGACCACGCCATATAACACGGAACGGGTTTCCTCCCAAGAATACCAGTGCATAAAACAAACAGCGCAATGCTAAATAAAGAACAATGAAGCTATTATAAGACCCAGGTCCCATCACACAATGCAACGCAAGCCGGAGGATAGGGTTTTCCCTTATAATAGCCAAATATGCTTGATACGTAAAATTTCATCTTATATTATTACTATAAGTGAAGAAAACAATTTCAAATATAAATGTAACAATCATAGACGGCATGGGTACCATATATCATGTTGCCAATACTAGGCTCTACAATCAAAACCGCAAAATGTCATATTTGGAAATTAGATTTCCATCATGGTGGCTCCTGATTCGAAAGATCGATCGCGTAGTGCCATCCACAACGGCTTACGTCTCAGTGAGAGAAAACACCGTAATGCACATCCGCACTTTTGGGAAATCGAGTATCACTGCGGCTTATGTCTCGGCGAGAGAAAACACCGCTTACTCTATCCCTCTGAGCACTAAGCTCAATCTCGGTCGACTGAATCCACGACACCACTAAGGTGCCCATCCTTTAAAAAGCATACTGATCAAACCATCAGTTTACCACCATACAGGGGGTGTGAGGCTCGCAAATCTACGCTATACACAAAGCGACGCTATATTAAAGCTGCGCTTTGATCATCATCCACCAAACTTTGCTTTTCAACAAAAGTCTGGATCACTGCATCTCAGCATGCCACACGATCAATCCATATCGTACCACTGATTTCTGCCAATATATAACCTCTGAGCTCGTATGTCTCAGAGAAGGGCGTTAAGCAAGAGAATAAATTCTCCGCCGCCAAATAGATATATATTTAACAGAGATCAACGAATAAAATATAAAGGAATACAATGTCAGACACACCATCCATTTACAAGTCCGTTCTAGGTCTGAACGAAACCGGAGGCACTTTCCTCGCATATTCGTCGATCTCCAAGTACGTCCGGACGGCTACTACTTTAGCCCCCTTCAAGGTAGCTACTCCCATCGTGAGCATCAGTAGCACCCATCCATTCGATGTGAAGATCGTCGGTCTTGCACCGTCTTCAATCTCTTCGACTTATCGTCGAATCAGTTATTCAGAATGGGTTATACCCGGCCTTTCTGAATAACTCGCGTATCTTAATCAATAAGTGCTATAAAACACAACATACGCCTCATTCCAATTCATCAGTCACTAACCGTAAATTAGTAAGAGAACAATTCCCCAAATATTAACCCCGAAGGCCGAAACCAACATCAGATCAATACCCAGGAAACCATTCTTCTTAACTAACCTACAGCTAGTTTGTAAATTTCATATTCTTAGGGAAAGGTTCCCATTAATTTTATCAAAGATAAATTCTTTAAAATTTATTCTTTAATCTTCCTTTGGATGTCATTTCAAACCAGCTCATGGTTTTCCAAACTAGTCGAGATTAGCGAACCACACCGAAGTAATTATTTATTTTACTTCCCAATCCCAACCTATTCATCCCATGGAGCAAAACTGTTATTACCCCATAACTAACACCACGGTGTTATCGGTAAATTTAATTACCATTTCACGTTCAAATCTAATTAAAGATTTAACTATCGCTAGGAGTAAAACTGGCGATACCCCATTCTCGATCGTTTCAATCTAATTAAAGATTCATTAAAACTACACTTAGTTCTAATCTTTAACTGGGTTAAAGAACCAATGTCATTTAAAACACGGTTCACGATAAACCCACATCACATTCCATTTTATTAGTCTCTAACCGTGAATTAGTAAGAGAACAGTTCCCTAAAAATTAACTCCGAAGGCCGAAACCAACATCAGATCAATATCCAAGAAACCATTCCACTTAACTGATCCCCAGTTAGTTCCTAATTTTCTTAACTCCATTTGGGTTTAAGAATAGTATTATTAAAGATACCATTCACGACAAACCAAAATCCCATTTGATATTAAATACAAGGCTCTGAATAGAAAATATATCGGCTTCTATTCAATATCAAATTCAGAAACCAACAAATATCGTATTGGAAATAACGATATAAATATATCTTTCAAATTTCCATGACAATATCTGTATAATCACGAAATCCAACATCGAACTATTCCAAAGATAATTTCGATTCAAATCCATCCCGATTCATATATTGAAAATTCTGATTATGTTTAAAACCATTTCAAATCCAGTTTATTTATTTTAAAAATATTAAATTTATAATTCTAGTTCAAAACTAGTTCATTTTGATAAAAATACATTTTTATCTTTTCAAATAGGGAGTTTTTCATCCCCATTTTACCCAAATCATTTCTTATGATTTTACACAAATTATAGATATTTTTAATAATTTATCAAGGCCCGTACAGTCGGTTTTCAATAACTGCCACCGAACTGCACTTACAGCGACCTTTTCTGAAATTGATTTGGACAATCTCCAAATCCAACCGTTAGATTTCAAATTTCTAATATTCATTGGAAAGCTCTTTTCGATACGAACCCAATGGTTGTGGTTTTAGGAGAATCCGATAGTCGGATCTCCCGCAACGTTAATTCGAAGTCAATGGTCGAAATTCGCGAACTGCCACAGCGCGGCGCGTTCTATTCAGGCCATTATATTATATATATAATATATCCCTCGTCGATTTCTTTTTAAAAACGAATTTTATAAATCGTTTTAAATTCGTTTTCAAAACGATTTCAACTTCATTTCAAATTCAAATCAAAATTGAATTTTTCCAATATAAATTCGTTTTAAATTCATTTCAAATTGATTTCAATTCAAATCGATTTTTAATTCAATTTCAGTTCATTTTCAATTCAATTTGAATTTCAATTTTATTCAATTTCAATTCGAATTCATTTCTATTCGATTTCAATTCGAATTCATTTCGATTCAATTTCAATTCGAATTCATTTCGATTCAATTTCAATTCAAATTCATTTCTATTCAATTTCAATTCGAATTCATTTCGATTCAATTTCAATTCAAATTCATTTCGATTTCAATTCGATTTCAATTCAATTTAATTTCAATTCGAATTAATTTCGATTTCAATTCAAATTCATTTCGATTTCAATTCGATTTCAATTCAATTTAATTTCAATTTGAATTAATTTCGATTTCAATTCAAATTCATTTCGATTTCAATTCAATTTCAATTCAATTTTATTTCAATTCGAATTAATTTCTATTTAATTTCAAATTCATTCATTTCTATAAATATTTGATTTTTAAATCTCTTTTCAATATTCATTATAAAAACGAATATAATCGATATAAATATCGTTCGCGTCAAAATAGCACATCTCTAATCAACATGGCTTTATATTTTTCGATAACTTCGTTATTCTATTCAACAAATGAATATTTATTCTATTCAACACATGAATCTATATTTCTTTCAACGCATGACTAATCTCAACAAATGAGTACTGTCAACTCGTGACTATTTTTGTTATTTAATATATTTTATAAAATTATGATTTCTATCGTTTAATTTTTAGTCATACTCTACTGTAAATTAGCAAGAGAACGAATCCCTAAATATTAACCCCGAAGGCCGAAACCAACATCAGATCAATGTCCAGGAGACCACTCATCTTATCTATTTTCCAGTTAGTTTCTAATTTTATATTTAATAAAGATGTAAATTTTATTGTTAAAATATTTTACTCAACACATGAATATATATTCCTTTCAACACATGACTAATCTCAACAAATGAGTACTGTCAACACATGAATCTTTATTTTATAATATTCTTTATTTTCCTAATTGGAATGAGGCCCAATCAATTACCATATAATGTTAATTATATGGATTCCATACAACACATGTATATAATAGCAACGATAAATAATCAACCATCATCCAAAGTGCACCACACAACTGCATAAGCATTAAATATAAATAATTAATGCTTACACAGTCTGTCAACCAATCGATCGACATACAATTAAATAATTAGGATTAGTGTACGCCAAATATCATCCCAACACCCATGTGGGGTTTCAAACAATCAAACACAGATTTTATTTGTGCAGTTGGGCGATGTGTAAAATTTATCGCCCCAATCAATATCAGTCAAATCAGTGTATATAAACAAATCGTCCGATTCGTTTATAAATATTTATTTTATATACGCGTTAAAAATTATATTTTTAACTATAGAATATTTTCCACTATAAAATATTTTATTTCGTTCCACATCACACAATCAAATTTCACAACATAGCAACCAAACAAACAAGTCATCCATGGTCTGTGGACGACGGGTGTCGGGTGCTGCTAAGCACCGTCTGCATCCTAGTATATATTTTAAACTAGAAATAGAAGATTAAAGTGAGAAGTTCTCACCTTGGAGATCCACTCCTCCATTATCTATCCTGAATTTCTGATCGATTGGATTTGCCCCAAATTTCTACGCCTTCCTTTTCACGCTGCTCATATTAAAAATCACATTTTTAATATGATGTTTATATATTTCTTAAAATCTCGTCTTTCTATTTTTAAAAAATTCTAACTTTTCACTTATAAAAATATAATCTTTTTATCGCTAACTTCTATATATAAAAAATCATATTTTTATTATTCTTATCATATAAAAACTATATTTTTATATTTAAAAACAATGCTAACTTTTATTTGTAAAACAATTCAGTTTTTATTTCTAAAACATTGTATATTTTTCTTATCATATTATTTTCTATAAAAATCTATCATTATTAATTTAAGCTAAATTAACAAATAACAAATTAATCAGGTTAATAAATTACCTTCATTATGTTAATCACGTCATTAACCCTAATTAAACCTGCGTTTAATACCCCAGGCTCCTTTCTTCTTCGATGGATTCTGCATTGAAAACCCATCACTGTCGATTCTAAAACCCAACCGCCCACTTCACCTCAGGCCGTCGCGCTTTAATTAGAGATGACCCCATGGAAGCCCTCGACGTTGTCCATCTCCTCCCTCCTCAGCTCAGAACTCGAGCTCACCATCAGCTCAGAAACCGACTTCAAAGTCGCGACCTTTAAACCCACGAATCGGCCACCACACAACAAAGTTTCCAATCTCCACCATTGAGTTTGTTGTTCTCTCCAAGCACAACAATTTTGTTGAGGAAATTTCGAAAAGTTTTGAATGGATTTCGAGATAAGAGGGAAGGAAATTTTGAAGATTATCGGCCATTCATTCTAGGGCCGGCGAATGAAATGGTTTGACCGTGTGAATGGAGAGTCTAGGTTTATAATTGTATATATATAAATATAATTTTTAATATTATTTAATTCACAATTTCTTGTTTACTACCACGGACTCCAAATTGAACCCAACGACTGTCAACCCTAAATAATTACCCTCATTCCGAACACAATAGAATATGTATTGTAGGCTGATTCGATCGTTTCGATCAGTTTTCGTCAAAATCAACATATAACTCTATATATTGAATTTGAACGCGCATTTCAATTTACTGGGGCCACATACTATTTCTAAAAATTCTCAAAAAATATTTTCTAGCTTTGTATTGACGATACGGTCCTAACAAAACTAATTTCATCAAATTCTGAGACCGTTTAAAAAATGGCTATTTTCCAGTCGATTAAAATCAACTGAAACTGGTTAAACGCGTTTTCCTTTGCCACGCTCACATATTGATTCAGAAAATTACGAAATTTGAAACCTAGCAATAACTTGACACTGCGGATCCAACAAAAGTGGTTTCGTCGAAAACCGAGGTCGTTTGCAAAATTTCCATTTTTAAGGGCCAGAATTCCATAGCGACTATTCTGAAATTTCAACAGGACGCAACTTTTGATTCCCGCTATGAAATTTCAATTTTTCGGATTCGTTGGAAAGATATTCTCAGTTAGATTCAAATATTTTTGGTTTCACTAAAATCTGGTTTATTTTGAATCCTGTACATTCATTTGAAATTTAAATCGAATTATCGAACTACCGCGCCATTTTCAATTCCTTTTATAATTTAAAATAAATATTTATATTCTAACGATGATCTATATAAATATACGTTCGAATTCTATTCAAAATAAATTTCTCGTCGTTATTATTTAAAATAATTCATTTTAAATATTCCGAATTCGCTAAAATTGCCAAAATAAATTTTTTAAATTGGCTCGGATTTCCGGGTTGTTACACGATTTCAGGAGAATCTGATGGTCGGATCTCCTGTTGCGTCCATTCGAAGTTGGGTTGACGCTCGTGAACTGTAATTGCGTGACACGTTCTGTTCAAGCCCGAATCAATTTATAAAATTATAAATATAATTGAAACTCTTCCAAACAATTTTTATGAGTCGTATAAAATATGTATAATCATTTTTGAAAGCTCATTTTAGTCGTTTCCCTATAAAATCACATATTTCACTGTCCAGCCAATTTTAATATTATTTTAATGAGTAAAATAATATTATTTCTCAAAAGTCGTTAATTTACATTGAAATTTTCCTTATAGTCGCAATAAAAATAAATGAAGAACTTCCAAAGAAAAATTCTTTTCAAACACTCGCTACGTACCCTAACCGAACTTCACTTTGAAAAGTTATTATTCATTTTACATATTAAAAATACTACAAAATCATTTGTTTCAGTTATGAATATTCATCGATATTTTGATATAAATACATCTATCCAAAATTGGACATCGAAATCAAACTTTGGTTTTTCACTGAATATTATATTATTAACATATTCTTATTCATTCTGGATTGGAATAATATTCAATCAAATATCATATAAATTCACCCATTGGAATTTCATGCATCCAAAAGTAGTTTCAAACAACTGTTAAACATCCAAATGACATCCAGTGTGCACCTAGGTTTGCATAAGCTTCAAATAAACACTTGACGCCTATTTCAATCTGTCAATCAAACGATCAACATACAAACTATATGCTAGGGAAATGTGTAAATAAAATATCATCTCGAGACCCGTGTGGGGTTTCCAATCAACAAAAAATTAATTCAAACTATTACTAATTCATGAATTTAATCATATCCAATTCAGTTCAAAATATTTTTCAAACTAACCAATTTCACTTGAACGAATGAAAATAAATTCACCGTTCAAATTATAGATGGATAATTAATCCACTTTAACATACCAAAAATATATTAACATTATTTTAATCATGTTAGACAACTCAAAATCACAATAACAACATAATAAATTAACAATTCATCCATCGGGTTTGCAAACAACAGTGCTGTGAGCTACCACGTACTATATAACTTTTTGGGATAAATAATTAATTTAAAACAACAGTTTTCTCTATTGTTTAAATCACTAACTGTCAAAAATTTCAATATCGCACTCAATACATAATTAGCTATTTTCTAACCTGCAATTCACTTGACATTTCCATATTGAATTCTATCGTTAAACGATTAACTATTTAACTGTTCAAACTTATTTAAACTACACAGATATACTAATTTGAGTGAGTAGTTGTCACCCCATCTATGGAATAACAATACACTGCAATGTCATACCTTCGGCGCTTGCTGTGGCTTCAAAATCTAGCCTTTTCTACTTAGAGTACCTCCAAATTTTTGGTGATGATTGTATACACACTAGCTAGTGCTTGAAGCAATAAAGCAACGAATTTTAGTGGACTGTAGGCTCGTAGGGCCCGACTCTTTGTTGTCCAGCAAAGGGGGAGTTGTTGAGGGTTCCACGACGTGCCACGCGGTTTGCGGGGGCCACTAGAGAGTTGCTAAAGGAGGTGCCACGTGGCACGGCGGTGGTGATAAGAGGAGGAGAGGATGCCATTTTCTAATTTCTTTGGACGCTTTTAATTTGGTTTTGTAAAATTGAAGAATAGTTTTGGTTAATTAAATTTAATTAGCCTGTAATACCTTCATGAATGACCGAAGAAATGAGGAGATGCCAAGTGTAGGAGAGAATTTCTTGTGTGTCAAATTTTGGTTGAGTTGCTATGAATCTAACCACGTCGAATTTGGAGACCGTTGGAAAAATGACCTTATTTCTAGCTAAAATCGAATTTTCAACGTACATTTATATGTCGTTCTTTTACAAACGAACTCTGTTGGACTTGAAATTTTAAATCCTGACATATTTTGATATTCCGGATCCAATAAAACTGGTTTCATCGAATTTTGAGACTGTCTCCAAAATGGTCCTTTTATAAGCGATCGGTATAGCTTTGAAATATCGATATTTAAAATCTGAGCTTATAAATTGATTTAAATTTTAACCGACCCTTTTTAGGTCAAATAAAACATAAAAACTAATTTTGAAATTATTCTTAAATTTTATCGAGTAAAAATCAGTAATTTCTGTTCCAAAATTCATTAAAATAGATTGAATTCAAATTTTATATTGGCCCAAAAATACGGTTTGTTGCAATAATGGTTTCATAGTATTTAAAATAATTTAAGGGAAATGTTACCTTCCTTAGATAAGCCTTAAGTGAATTAAAGAATTAATAAAGGAAGCCTTAACACTTAATCACCCTTAACATTCCATCCTTGGACAACTCATGTGCCTAACACATGTCAAACTATTCCATTTCACCCCTTTCTATGGTACTTAAGCATGTGATAAGAGAGAGAATCTCTTTCTTATTTGTTTTCACTTTTTTCTTCTTTTTCATGTTTTCTTCTTCCTCCTTCCACCTCAACTTTAATGGCTACCTCCTCCCTACTCTACCACCAGCACCGGCAACCTTAGCTCTCACACTCCATATTTCATCTCCCCACCACTATGCTATGATCCCCATGGGGCCAAGTTTCCTTTTTATCCTTCATAAAACCTAAAAATACCTCCTTTCTTCGATTATTCCATTACAATAAGCTCCTACACTCCTCCTACCACCACCATACCTCCCCTGGGCCCCACACTACCTTGTGCCTCACCCCTCACCCTCCATAGCCATGGCCGTGGGCCTCACCAATGTAGCCGAGCCTTCCAAGGACCTAAAAATTTAAGCTTTCCTCTCAAAAACCCTAAAATTCCCACCTTTCTTATATTTTAGCAAGCTAAAATTATATTTAAATATCTATGTTAGTTCGTGGCTTAGTTCGGAAGGTGATTCAAATGTAGGAAGTAGTTGCTTAAGTGTTAGCAAGGTCATAGTGAAGTCAGAGGGTCCTACATAAAAGATTGGTGGAGTGGATAGCTATGGTGAGAAATTTTAACTCATCTTTGAATTAATTGCTTAAATTAGTCACTTATGTTTGCTAATGATGCTCATAAGTGTTTATGATGTGAAAAGTTTGCTAATGATGTGGTTAGTGAGGAAAAATTGCACCTTTATGTGTTAAAGTATTGGATTATTGTTTATATGTATATCTGAGTAGGATATGATGATGAATTTTTTGATTTGAGTTGGTTTGGGTTATAACTAAGTATGAAAAACATGACTACTTAGTGAAAAAGGTTAACGATATCACCTTTGTGTGTTTTAAAGAATAAACATTTAGTTAAAGTGTTAAAAAAATGTTGCCTTTGGTGTTAAAAATGTAAACATTTACTGTAAAAGATTAAAAACATCATATTTATGTGCTTAAAGCATGAACACTTTGTTAAAAGTGTTACAAATGTCACCTTGTGTGAGTATGGTATGAACCCCTATGCAAATGACACCCTGCGTTGTTTTTAGATGTTATATGATGCCATTGTTTGCTTATTACAGATAGGGGTGTAAACGGATCGGACCGGACCGAACGGAGGTGTGTCCAAGCTCTGTCCTATAAGAATTCGGACGGACACGGACCGGACATCATATAGCCTCGGACCAAGATGGAAAACGAACTGTCATGTCTGATATAACTTTGGATAATAGAAAAACATCGAAAAATTTAGATCGAACCGAACACTAGTGTGTCCAAGCTCTATCCTATAAGAGAATCGGACGGACACGGACCAGACACCTTATAGCTTCGGACCAAGCCGAACAACGACTGTCCTGTCCGATATACAGCCTTAATTACAGATTGATTATTGGATAATTGCACTTAATCTGTTGATTGACAAATTATAAGTGTTAATTGTCTAACGCTTATATCGTATGATTAATGCTATGATATGTGTATATACATACACAATGAATATATGTATATATATGTGCATATATGTATGTGTAAATGAATGTCATAAATTGTGGGAAATGTTATTTGAAAGGTTAATAGTATTATGGATTCACTACACACACATATGTGGAAGATATGGAGATTAATTGAGTTTTAATTTCAAATTTGGAATTTAAGTGAATATTTTATTAATAAAATATTAAGTGAAAATTAAAAGTTTGAATTTAAAATCCAAAATGATTTGAAAAGATAGTTTAAGTAATTACGAGTAGTTTTTGTAAAGAAAGAATTTTATTTGAACAAGTTTTCAAGTAATAAAGGTATGTTTTCAAATTTGAAATGAAAATGAATAATAACTTTAAAAAGTAAAGTTTGGTTTGGGTATCAAGAAAATGTTTTAATAAGATTTTAATATCCAATATATCTTATTTATTTTTAAAATGGCATTCAAATAAATTTTGGACTTTGAATAATAAGTTTTGAAAAAATATATTATTTTAGTGATATAAATAATATTATAATGATTAAATAATGGAATATTTCATTTTAATGAGAAATAATCTGGAAATATTATTCCAAAAGTAATTATATATGTTTTATATAATTAATAAGTTATTTTGGAAGTAAATTGATTTAATTTTAATTATAAATCGAAATTTGGTTTGAATAGGACTAGCCGTGCAGCGGTAATTCGCGAATTTTTACCATTAACTTAAATTGATGTACCGGTAGATCCGACGATCGAACTTTCCCAAAACGAAAAACGTTAGGTTCGAAATGAAAAGAGTTTTCAAATGCAAAATGGAGTAGTAAGATCCAACGGTTAGAATTTGAAATAAGTCAAAATCAAATTTCTAGAAAAATCCAGAATCTGCAGTTAGCAACCTGAAATTGGATTTTTATGAAATGAACTATTTTTAAATTTTTAAATTTTAAAAATAGGGATAAATTATTATAAATCATAATAAATAGTTTGAAAGTGATTTTAATTGATAAAATTAATTTTTGTATAATATAAAGTCATTTTGACTTAAACTAGCTAACATAAGTCTATTTGCAACACTTTTTGTGACGTTATTACAACAGTTTCTTAAAAGGATTATTTACAGGTTATAAACTCAATTATTCTCATCTACAACTTGATTAATCATTTCTGAATGATTAATAAATTAAATTTGGAATTTAATGGGAATCGATTTGGTGATAATCGAGATAATTATTTGTAGATGAAGACAGATACTATCTAAGGAATTTAAAAGGTTTGCCATTATTTCGTTTATAGTATTAGTCAGATATAGGAATTTATATTGATGGTGAGCTGATATGATTTCCGGGAAGATTCTATTACAAATGGAATTACGATTTTTGGCTTTTGTGACCAATGTCTTTAATAACAATGTTCTTGACCTATTTAAAGAAAGGGACGATTTTAAGATTTAAAACTAAGTTAGAGTTTTAAATAAATTTTTAAATAAAGTGTTGAATAAATTAAAGGAAAATAGATTAGTGAAGGTAACTAGAAATTACCAAAATGAATGTAGATATGGATTAAGGTTTAGGAGCTAGTCGCATTCTATCGTAGGTAGAAATTGCCCTAGACCGATAGAGTGAGATTGGTGTCTTCCTCTTTGTTCCATTAAGTGAATGGGGACGGAATTTTGATTTTGATAATAACCTTTGTGTTAAGGATTAATCGAAATCAAAAAATAATCCAAGAGAGAATGAAACTTATGATATCCCTGTATGTTCTCCACACGTTTTAAACTTGTGCTTATTATTCGGAAAAAACAGGAATGTTGTTTGGATCCCTAAACCATTACGAATAATAGAACGATGTGTTGGAGCAAATAGAATGCAATTAAAGACGATGGTGAAGACCAGGAACCTTCACATCGAAAGGACTACTTGCTGAATGTCTCAAATGGGTAGCCTCCATTTGAAGATGGATTTTAAACCAGTTAAGTGGTAGTGGTCCGGACGTATTGGAAGAAATTCCAAATTTTCAAGAGCCCCTCTCCTTTATTGGACGAGGAATAAGGTGCCTTCAGTTTCGTTCAAACCCAGAACTAACTTGTAAATGGATGTGTGTCTGATGTTATAATTTATGGTGTAACCAATTGGTTTCTATTGATGTTATATTAGTTGGTGGCGGAGAATTTATTCTCTTAGCTTAACACCCTTCTTTGAGACTTATGTACTCAGATGGTTATATATTAATAGACACCAATTATATGTTGTGAACTGACAATGTAGCATGCTAGGTGATGAGTTATTGATGATCAAAGCATGGCTTATTGAAGCTTAGCTTTGTGTAACGAGACTTCGACAAACATCACATCCCAGAAATGACCGAAACAGGAAAAGATGCAGCAAGGTTATGGGTGTCGTACCCTCTAGGAGATGACCATTTCCTTCTAGCTTTTTGAAGAAACACTATGGTATGTAGCCCAGGTGCTTTCTATGTGGCTTTGATGAATTAGTGCTATGGTATGGATCCTAGGCATTTTACCAATGTGGTTTTATTGGAAATTTGGGCACTCGTAGAGAAAGGTCGGTAACGACCGATAAATGGCATACTCATGCGACATGCCTTTGAACAACACCGTTGACCTTGTGTTGGCAGAGAACGGTTTACTTCTCGGGACGTCCCTCTAGAGGAGTGCCCATTCAGTAAGGAAGTTCCTTAGCCTTGGTCATTTGTTGGAAAAACCACTTTCAGAATGGTTTGGGTTTATCATTCGCTACATGCCCATATGATTTTCTATTGTAGATCCTGCGTAAAACGCGTAGAAGGTATGTATAATATTATGGTACCTATGTTGGTTAAGATTAATACATTTATTTGTGAAAGTGATCTTCGCACTATGCACTAGTAATAATATAAGAGGAATTTCACGTATCAAGCTTATTTTGGTTATCATAAGGGAAACCTCGTCCAAGTGTGCGTTTTCATTGTGTATGTGGTGCGAGATCTTACGGTAACCTCATTTCTAAAAAGCATTGCGAGTTTTAGTGCACTGGTACTCATATGGGAGAAACCCGTTCCGTGTTATACGACATGGTCCTATGATTTGCCTTACTTTAAATGAAAGTAGCCGTTTTTAAGTTCTCACACCAGTCCCATACTGACTCGGAGTTTCTTGTTTTCCTACCTAAACTCCGGATGCCCATATTTTTCCACACTGGCAGACTGGTAGTTTTGGTTTTGCAAACTTAGCTTTGGATTCATTTTAAAGCAGGATTCTGGATTATGGCTGGAGCTATACTCTGGTTCATTTCTTAGTCTTCCGTTGAGAGTTTTATTTTTCTGTTGTGTATGTATTTTCAGTATACTTTGATATCTGTTGTACTCTTATATATTCTTGTTCTTTGATGTAATATTATGACGATATTAATGAAAAGGTTTTTTGTTCTGTGCTACTGTGTAAGTACCTCGACAGTACACCTATGAGAATGGTTTAAGTCGATTTAATTATCGGGTTGAACAAAACCCAAAAGTGGGATGTTTCATAATTAGAATTCATAGGTAATGATTTTGAACTGTAAAAATTGAAATTTATAAGACATTACATGAATGATTGAATTGAAATTTATAAGATCTGATTTGAAGGGTGGAAATTGAATTTAAAATGAAATATGGTATTTATGAATCGGAAGGAGAAAAAACGAATTCTTAGAATGGTGAATTTTTATCAAATGAATTGTTTTAATATCAATTTTGAGGAAAATATTTCAAACTATAATACAATTGAAGCTAAATACTTTAGTATTAGTTTATACTATATTACGAGACTTTTAAGATATGGTTATCTAGCTTGATTTGATTAAAGTGATTTAAGTGAGTAGTTTTAAAAATAAAAAATAAGAAGTTAGATATTTAATTTTGATTTTAAATTTGAATTTATGATTTTGTATAAATGATTTTAAAGTGATTATAAATGACCGCGGTGTGGAAATGTAAACGTTTGGTTGTTAAAGGGACCACGATCGGCTAGTCATACTCTGTGAAAATACCGAAAACCACTTTAACAACTATATACATGGTGAAGAATCTAGAACGAAGTTGGAAGTTTGGCGAACGATTCTGATACACGGTATTTACATGACCTTGACTTCTATGAGTCAGCTTGATGTGACTAAAGCAGGAGCTACCCCGAGACCAGGTGAGGTCATTCCTCCTATCGAGCATACTTCTTTGATACATTTCTATTACTTTTGTGATGTAATTTGGTGGCCACCATTCGGTTTTGATTATGGGAGTATGTCTCAAGGTATATGTAACAACCCGCAAATTCTGAACCAATTTAAAAATTTTATTTTAGAAAATTTTAATGAATTTTGAGGATATAATATAATTTATTATTAATAATAATGGCTAGAATTTATTTTTGTCGAAGTTAGAACGAATAAATTTAATTTTAAATATAAAAGGAGTTAGAAATGGCGCGGTAGTTTGAAAATTTGATTTTAAACTTTAACTGAATGTACAGGATTCAAAATAAATCAGAATTGAGTGAAACCAGAAATATTTAAATCTGTTTAACCATATCTTTCTAACGAATCTGAAAAATTGAAATTTCATAGCGGAAATCAAAAGTTATGGCCAATTCAATTTTTAGAAAGGTCGCTGTAGAATTTATATAATATATATGGTCCAAAAGGCTACTTTTCACATATGAAGGAATTTCGACTCGAAACCACTTCCATTGAGTTCGGAATGATGTTTCTGCATTGAAAAACAGTAAATACTTATATATTTTGAGTTTCGGAATTTATTTGTTTAAAAATGTATTTTTAACATTAAATGTGTTGGCCTTGAAAATAGTCATTTTTCAAATGACCTCCGTTTTCGACGAAACCACTTTTGTTGGAACCGGAATGTCAAATTATTGCTAGATTTCAATTTTCAGAATTTTTCGAATTAATATGTGAGCGTGGCAAGAGAAAATGTGTTTTGACTATTTCAGTTAAATTTAAACGCCTTAAAAATAGCCATTTTTCAAATAGTCTCAGAATTCGACGAAAATAATTTTGTTGGATTTATATCGTCATAAGAAAGCTAAAAATATTTTTTTTTAGAATTTTTAGAGGTCGTATGTGGCCCCGACATATTTTAATGTACGGTCAATATTTAATTAATTATTTTTTAATGCAATTTTAAATAGAAATCGTACAGATTTCGGAATTGGGCGACGGGACCTATCCCACTGCGTTCAGAAGGTGTCAAAACCTTAAGAACGACAGTAAGCATGCCCAAATTAGAGAAAGTCCGAAAATCCACCTTTTAAGCACGATTTTCGAGATTTAATATTAAAATATTATTAAAATAATTAGTCCAAAACCCTAATTTGTCATGGCCAGCCGCCGGGTCTGTTCAATGGCCAAAATTGTCCGATTTTCAAACCTCAATAACTTTTAATCCGTTCAACGAAATTCAGCAAATCACATATCAAATCGAAGAGAATTCCGAGCTCTTCAAATCCGTACGGTGATGATGGGTTTTCGCTGCATGGATTTCACGAATTTTGAGCCTTAAGGCGGCGCGGTCGGGGGCGTTTTCCGGCGTGATGGTGGGACCGAGTTGGCTCGGATTGGCGGCGCAGGTGGAGGCGGGTGCGGGCTTCGAAGTGGCGGAGTCTGATCGGCGCCTGGGTGGCCGAGGTGGCGCGCGCACGGAAGGGGGGACGGTTGAGATGGGTGCGGCTGTTACGTGGTAACGACGAGGAAGAAAGAGTATTAATTTATTATTATTTTATTTATTTAATATTTAATTTATGCAATCTTTAAAAATCGATAACTCTCTCATACGAGGTCCGATTGACGAACCGTTAGTTGCGTTGGACTCGTCTTTCAGAGAGCTTTGCGATGGCGCAGACCAGAGCTGAATTTGAGACAGACAAATTTTCAGCAAAAATCAAGGTGAGAATTTCTGATTTTAACATTTAATTAATTAAATAAATTGTTTTATTGTTGTTAAACATCTGTTTGTGTGTTATATATGCAGAACTGTGATGTAGTGAATTTTTGTCTGTGATTTGATGAATTGTTTTGTACTGTATTGCTTGGATCTGTTATTGTATGGATAGATCTGTATTAAATCAACAAATATATCACTTATATGATTTGTTGTGTTAGAATTGAAAACGAACAAATATACTACATATATGATTTGTTGTGTTAGAATTGACGGCAAGCAAATATATTACATATATGATTTGTTGTGTTAGAAGCGACGACAACAAAATCTTTATTTTGTTAAATAGAAAAGTATGAAAACAAAATATTCATTTTGTTAATAGAAAAATATGGGAAACATTTAATATTCTTTTTATGTTAAAATAAAAAGTAAGAAAAGTGGCTAAACATAAAATATTCTTTATGTTGAAATAAAATGTTAGAAAGGATTTAACATAGGATTGAAAAGAGATTATTTTATTTACATTTTTGGTAAATTGTAAAATTTAAAATGATATTTTTATTTACATTTTATATATGTAAATAAAAACCTGAATTTGGGAAAAGCATTTTTGTTTAACATTGTTTTTGTTAAATGAAAGAACAAGATCAAACAATACATTTTATTGTACATTTTACTTTTGAATAAAAGAACCATTCTTTTATTTGTGTTTTTCAACACAAATAATAACATAGAAATTGAACCATTCTTTTATTTGTCCCTCGACACAAATATTAACATTGAAATTAAATTGCTTCTTTTCATTTGTGTATTCAACACAAATATATCATAGAATTGGAGTCACCTTTATTTGTGTCTTCATCACAAATATGAACATTGAAATAAAGTTATTCTTTTTATTTGTGTTTTCAACACAAATATTACATAGTAAATAAAGCTATTCTTTCTATTGTGTTCTTAACACAAATATATGCATAGCAAATAAAGTCATTCTTTTTATTTGTGTTTCAACACAAATAGATACTTAGAAATAAAATCATTCTTTTTATTGGCATTTACAATGCAAATATTACATAGAAATATAAGTTTTACTTTTTATTTGTATTCCACCATGTAAATAAAATGTTGGAAATGAAAGTACACTTTTTTTTATTTGCATTCTACAATACAAATAAATATAGAGATTAAAGGTTCACTTTTCATTTGCATCTCACAATGCAAATATTCTTTGAAAATAGAAATTGTTCTTTTATTTGCATTTTCAAATGCAAATATACTTTGAAATAAAAACTATCCTTTTATTTGCATCTTCAAATGTAAATATACATTGAAATTCAAGTTTATTCTTTTATTTTGCATTTACTAATGTAAATAAACATTAAAAATAAAATTTATTCTTTTATTTGCATTCAAAATGCAAACACATATTGGAAATAAAGTTTTGTTCTTTTATTTGCATTCGCAAATGTAAACATGTTTTGAAAATAAAGTTTGTTCTTCTATTTACATTCAGCCATGCATATATATATATATATATATATATATATATATATAGAAAATAGAAATTGTTCTTTTTTTTGCATTTACCAATGCAAAATGTATATTGAAAACAAATTATTATTTGCATTCACCAATGCAAATACAAACATATATTGAAAATAAAGTTTATTTCCTTGTTTGCATTTATCAATATATATGCATTGAAAATTAAGGTTTATTCTTTTATTTGCATTTATCAATGCAAATATTCAATGAAACTATAGTCTATTTTCTTTATCTACATTTTCCAACCCCAATGTACACACTTTTATACATTTAACAGATTTTGTTTAAATTATACTTTGAAAATAAATTTTGTTCTCTTATTTACATTCACTAATGTAAATAAAATTTATAAACAAAACTATTCTTTGTTTGTGTTCATAAATTCAAATACTCTTTTAAATAAAACTTGTTTCTTTTATTTACATTTACTAATGTAAATACACTTTGGAAATGAGGTTCCCTTTTACATTCACTCAAATATACTTTTAAATAAAAATAAAAGTTGTATTTGTTATTTGCATTCCTTGTTACAAATAAAACCTTAAAATAAAGTTCATCTTTGTTTGCAAATCATTAATGCAAACAAACCATCAGATTTAAAATTTTATTCTTGATTTATAATTTTGATATGAATAAAGATTGTTTGAAATAAAGGTTAGAATTTAAAAGTTACATTTTAATAACTAAACATCTACATTTTTATCATTTGAGAAAAACAAAATAACCATTTTTGTTTAGAGTTTAAATTAGCAAAATAGAAATTGTCAATAGGGACAAAGTTATTATGCTTATTCATTCATTGCAATAGAGATATTTTCTAGTCATCATTATATGTATTGTGTATTACACTTCCATTCACAAGTTACTCGACTTGTGTATGTAATTGGGACGATAATTTTCACACATCGCCCAAGTGCACAAATTAGTTTATCATTTGTTTGTTGGTTGAAACCCCACACGGGTGTTGGGATGAAAATTTATATACACTAATCCCAATATTTAATTGTTTGTTGATCGTTAGATCGACAGGCTGTGATGAGCGTTATTATTTAATTTTAACGCTTACATAGTGGAATTTACACTTTGGATGTAAGTGGATGATTTGATAATGTGTGTGAAATCCATGTAACCCAAATTAGATGGTAAATGTTTGAGTCGCATTTCAATTCAGGTGTTCTTTCAAATAAGAATATTTTTACATTAGAGATCCCTTTTATATAAAGTATATATATTTTCAAAATATATATTGTTATTCAAGTATATGTTAAAACAATAAATTATCTGTAAAAGATAAAGAATTTGTAACATAAAGAATACCTTTCATTTAGAATCTTTTATATAAAGAATATTTTATGATTATTTTAAAATATGTTTTTAAAAGATTACTAGCATTTGCAATTATATTTTGTGATATGAAATAAATTGAGATGTGAAGTGGAATTATCATGGACGATGTTTTAAACGACATTTGTCCTTTAATCCAATTTACATTGAAATTATTATTCGGAACCTATGAATCTATTTTATAGATTTAAAAAGGGCATTTTCTAAAAATCAAGTTTTTCAATTTAATATATTAAATTGGAATTAAGTGGAAATTCAATTGGTAATCATCGAAATGGACTTCTGTAAAAGAAGGCCGATATTATATATGGAATTTAAGAGCTTTGCCGTTATTCCATTTATATTATTAGTCTGATACAGAAATCTATATCGATTATGTATTGATTTGATTTCTGTGAAATTCCATATTTCGGAAATTGATTTATAGATTTTATTTTCAGTGTTCATCTTTGATAAAATTAATGAGAATCTTTTAAAACGAATATCTTATTAAAAGAATATTCTGAGTTGGAATGTGACGAAATGTGTGATTTTCCAATATTTGATTTTTTATCCCAAAATATGCGAGTTATTCAGAAAGACCGGGTTTAACCCATTCTGAATAACCATCACGACGATCAAGAGTCGAAGATGAAGACGGTGATTGAAGACTGAAGGTTTTCACATCGTTGGGATGATGATGACTGGTATCTTAAATTGGGATTGGCCTTCCAAGGCAAGGTATTTGGTGATGATCGTCCAAACGCATTTGGAGATCGACGGACACGTTATTTCGCTCAGACCCAAAGCGGACATGTAAATGGATTGCGTGTCTGACATTGTATTCCTTTCTGTTGTATTTGTTGAACGCTACTGATTATACATTTCTGTTTGGTGGTGAAGAATTTATTCTTTAATTATCACCCTTCTCTAAGACGTATGAGCTTAGAGGTTATATATATATTGGTAGATGATCAACAATATGTTAGGGTCTGACAATGTGACATGCTAAGATGCAAATGATCAAGGCTTTGTTGAAAAGCAGGCCTTGTGGTTGATGATCAAAGCATAGCCTGTTTAGGCATAGCCTTGTGTATAGCGTGACTTCGCGAACCTCACACCCCGGTATGAGTCAAAAACGGGATATGGACCGTAGGGAGTGCATACGTTTCTTTCTAGCTAGAAGTGGTGTTTGGGTTTTGACACGGCCCAGCATTTTACTATGTGGATTTTGGATTGAGGTACCTCGTTTTTTTTTTATAGGCCAAAAGTGGTCATATTATAGGTCCAAAAGGACCGGGAAACATATGTTCAGGAATTGCCAATCCACTACCGTTAGGTGGGGACCGGCCCTACCGTTCCAAGGGTTGCCCATAGGTGTGATCCTGAGGCATTTGCTAGAGTGTCTCGAATCGGAAGAGGACGATCCCTAGCCTCGATTTCATGACAGAAAACCAATTTCCAATACGACATCACGTTTTGATTGTAAACTTATATATGGCGACATAGTAGGATGGGGTACTATGCCGTCTAAGATTAATACATTTATATTGAAATGTTTTAAATATATATATATATATACACTAATAATAATATCGTTTTTATGTATCAAGCATCTTTCGACCATTATAAGGTAAAACCCTATCCTCTGGTGTGCGTTGCATTGTGTAATGGGACCTGGGTCTTATAATGGTTTCATTTTTCTAAAAAGCATTGCGTTATTTGATGATTTACTTTATTTATGCACTGGCAATCCAATGGAGTAAACCCGTTCCGCATTAGCGGCGTGGTCCTGTGATTAGCCTACTTATTAGATAAGTTAAGTATAGAATTCTCACACCAGTCCCACGACTGACCTGTAGTTTGTTTCACTTTGCAAACTCGGGTGCCCTCTTTCCACACGGGCAGTCGAGTAGCTTTTTACAGATATAGTTAAGCAGGATCCTGGATTGAAGCCTGAAGCTGGGTTCAGAATATTGATGGCCTCCCGCTGAGATTAGTTCCGCTGCAATGTATTAATTTACTGTAATTTATCTTCTGCTGTAATTTATCTTCCGCTGTATTATTTATCGATGTACTCTGATATATTCTGTACTCTGATGTAACATTTATCATTGATGTTATGAAAGTCTGTGTTGTTGTTCCGATGTGTTGTATGCCCAAAGTTAACGTACGCGGGTTTTGAACGGTCTTGATCGATCTTGCGATCGATTGGGGTCGGGCGATATCCTGGTCGTTACAGTATACGATAGTAGCTGCTATACGTTACCAGTAGTCCGGCTCTGCAAACGGTGTATCCACCTTGGCATTCCTTGTGTGTCATACGCCACATACGAGGCCAGTACAAATTTGGTTTGCACCGTACCTATGAAGTGTTCCCTAAGTATCCCATCGGTTTCAAGGGGCTTATAGTACTGTATAGACTACGGGAATATATAAATAGTGCAAGGATAATAATGGTAATCCCGCTTATGCTATTTTGATACTTTACTGATAGACACTATTGTATATAACATATATTAAAACATAGTATATGGTTTAACAGATCCTTAGAGGATGGTGATCCCAAACATCCTTTAAGTTGCTGACGCATTTCAATGAACATTTCATTAAAGTTGATTTACAGCCATGAGAATGTAGTCCTGATCTGAGTGTTTTGTTTTTCATTATTGCTCGGGTCAGATCAAGTGTTATAGCTTTTGAGATTCACTCTCGAAACATGGAGATTATATGGGGTTTTGCTCACCTGTATCTACTTATTCAGTTGTTCCTGTTTTTCAGCTATTCATGTCGTTTTTATTTCACACAGTTGTCATTTATTTATGTACTAGAGATTTTGTATTAGACTTCTGTTGTATTGTTTATGTAAACTATATTGTGAAATTTTATTTAATACCTTCATGAACTACTATTGTATTATTTATTTTCCGCTGCGAGATATTATTTTGCACCTTGTCTATGTTCGTGTTCTGTATTTTATTCTATTTACCTCAGAAGCTAATAACAATTTGCCATTTTAAACGACTTGAGTTTGACATGTTTGTCGATTCGGCACGGTCAAAACGACGAGTCGTCATAGAATAATTGCATATATTTATACAATTAATAGTAAACTTAATTTTGGAGATCTAATTTACAAACCTTACTTGGGAAGGATGTTTCGATTATTTTGAAACTTATTAAGGAATTCAGTCAAACTGCCCCCTTTTGAAAATCACTTTTTACTTTTTTTTCAATAATACTTTCTCTTTTGCATCTTGTTTTCAAATTTTAAATTGATTATTAAGACATGCAATCATGAGTTATAAAAAATGCTAACATCAGCGCATGCATCATAGAAAATGATAATACGAGTGCATACTAAGGGGAGTTTAATCATGCTGATGCCTTCTTGAATTACACTCATTTTTATGAAATACATATGTTAACGAAAGTAGAATTTGTATGTCAATAGTGACTGCAAATTATATCATGTTTAACTAACTTTATCTGTTGTAGGCAAAGTTAGAATTTTCTGATGGATGTGCATACAACCTATCAGTTGAATATCTTAGAACTTACAGTCCTGCTATAGATAGTAAGATTAGATCCATTGGAGGTGAAAAGGGTAATTGCTTGGTTTTCCAAACTACAGATTAAATAATTATTTTGTAGATTGTTTGTTAACTACATGACATACCTTCTGGATGCAACTTAAGATATTTTGTATATCCATATTTAATCTTTCATATATATATATGTATCCTTGTTTAAAACATATTTTTGGTATATCAACGAATGTACATATCAAAATTTTGAATAGACATCTTTTTGTACACATCAAAAATGTTAAGTTCATCTTCGACTATTGTATCCCAAATCCTTGGTTAGTTATAACTCGAACTTGGATGAAGCTGTTGATATTGTTTGTATATGGTATATGTGTATACATATTTGTATCTATATATGCATACATGTTTGTATCTATATATGGTATATATGCATATTGTTCGTTTTTGCTACCCAATAAACCAAGTAATATCTGGAAGAAGGCATGTAGGTGTCGTGTTAGCAGAATCTATAGGAAACTATCGTGTGAAGATGAAATTCGATGACTTGCATAAAACTTGGATTCACACTTATGATTTCTTTTACCATTTGGAATCAATCAAATTTTCTTTGATGTGAAACTATACCAAAACCTTGAGGAAACACAATCTTCGCCATGACCTACAAATACGAAAACAAAATGTGAATGAGGAACAAAGAATTTGGAGCTGATACTTACTTGGTGTTGAAATCATGTCTCATTGACCATCTTAAGCATGTTGAGATGCGTTGTGATGTTTTAGTATATTTCAACTTTAGGTGATAAACTGATGGTTGTATCGCTTTGTTTTTTATTCGATAGGGCAGCTACTTCAAGTTCCTGTGTAGAAAGAACATTTTTTATAATGGAAATGAAAAGAAAATATTAGTGGAAATTATTAGCACAACACTCTTTAAAACTTATTTGCTTTAAACCTCTTCCTTTTGAAAAGTGAATATTAAACTAAGGTCCTTAAAATCAAAATTAATACACATAAACACCTTACCAAAAAATATTGTAAATTGGGTCCCTACAATTTAATTACAGAATAATGGCATTACATCATGTATTTTTTAAGTGAATAATTGCAAATATTTTTACGATAATATCAAAAACGTGCATAAATGGCTGTTGTTTTTCTATGAAAAAATACGGATATTTCTGTAATTTTTTAGGTGAATAATTACGGAAATTTCCATAGTTATTTCAAAAAGTTATGGAAATTTCTGCAGCATGTTTTATGAATAATGGTAAATATTTCCATAAATTTCCATTGAATAATTACGAAAATCTCTGCAATTTTCGGTATACTTGCATAAATATCTACAATTACTCAACAAAAATTGCATAAATTTATATAATTATTATTTAACATGATTTTAAAGACCTAATTTATATACCTTTTTGACATGTATTGGTTATTTTGAATTCTAATAAGGACTTCACTCAAATTGCCTCTTTTGAAAATCACTTTCCACTTGCTTTTTTTCAATAATTATTTCTCTTTTGCATCTTGTTTTCAATTTTAAAATTGACTTTCAAGACATCCAATCATGAGATGTTAAAAATGATAATATGAGCGCATGATAAGGGTGGTGTAATCACAAATACCTCCTTGAATTACATTCATCTTTATGGAAATCTGTATATTAGCGAAAGCAAAATGTATATGTCTATACAGACCACAAATTATATCATGTTTCGCTAAATTTATCTATTATAGGTAAAGGTGGTATTTTCTGATGGATGTGCATACAATCTATTAGATGAATATTTTAGAATTTATAGGCCTGCTACAAATAGTAAGATTAGGTCCATTGGAGGTGAAAAGGTAATTGTTTGGGGTACCAAACTATAGACAAGATAATTACTTTTATAGATTGTTTGTTAGCTACATAACATACCTTCTAGATGCAACATGACATATATCCATAGTTAAACTTGTATACAGATGCATGCTTATAAAATTGGACGTTCTGATGATACGAACTGTGAAATGTGATTATTTTTGTATTAAAACATGTATTTTGATGCATATATTCATTCATTTTCCAAAAAAAATTATGAAAAGAGATACATTGTATTGAATTTTATATTGTAGGAATGAAAACGGTTATTCAGTCACCAGTTGTTTAATGGAAAAATTGTAAAAATAATATTTTGAACATTTCATCTTCCTATGGTTACTTATCTGCTATTCAATTACCCTTGATTTATATATTTTTTCCTCTGGTTTTTCATTTTTGTATTGATTCAATTGGCCAATTATTCCAAATATAACAATTGCCGATCATTTTCAAAACATATAACTATGTTTTTGCCTATAGGCATTGATACAACAGTTTACTTCTGCCTCCATTTGAAAATGCACAAGAAGAATCTTTCATTAAAAAGAAAACAATTGAAATGGTGATTTTCCGAACAGCGCCAAGAGAACTTGCTCTTTTTTTCCCCTTCATTTGGCTTAATTTTAAAATGCATCATGAATAAAATTAGTTGAGAGCAATTTTGAAATTCTGTTTTGGGAGAATGTTGAATCGACATTAGAGCGCAAAAACAAATATACATTTGTATTATATTCTGTCCAAATTTTGGAAATGAGCTTAATTATTTGAAAAACATATTTCCTCATGTGTTTTTAAGTTCATCTTGGACTATTCTATCCCAAATCATTCTTTTAGTTACTAATCAAACTTGGATAAAACTATTGATATTGTTTTGCTCTAGATATTTCACTTAACACTTTGTAAAACTATCTTTGATACATATATGCAAACTTGTTTATATCTATATATGGTATGTTTGCATGCATATTGATCATTTTTTTCTACACGACAAAGCAAGTAATATTGGAAAGAACACATGTAGGTATCATGTTAGCGGAACCTGTAGGAAACTTTGGTGTGAAGATAAATTTCGATGACTTGCATAAAACCGAGATTTACACTTGGGATTACTTTTACCATTTGGGATTGAACAATTTTCGCAAATGCGAAACTGTATTCAAATTTTGAGAAAACACAATCTTAGCCGTGAACCAAATACGAAAACCAAATGTGAATCAGGAACAAAGCATTTGAAGGTTGTAATTTTTTGTGTTAAAATCACATCTCACTACTCATACTACGCTTGTGGGGATGCTTTGAGTTGTTTAGTATATTTCATCGTCTGGTGATGTATTGATGGTTGTATGTCTTTGTAACTTTATTTGATAGGGAAACTATGTCCAATTCCTACGTAGAATGAACATTTTACATAATGAAAACAGAAATTAAATATTAGGGGAAATTATTAGCACATTCTTCTTTTTAAAATTTAATTGTCATGTACCTGTTCCTTTTCGAAATGTGAACACTAGGCTTAGGTGTTTAAAATCAAACTTAATATACAATTTTTTTTCCCAAAAATAGATCGTAAATTAAGCTCCTAAAATTAAATTACTGAATAAAGGCGTAACATTTTTTTAATTATTCAGTGAATAATTGCAGACCTTTATGCAGTTATATCAAAAAACTGCATAAATGTTTGTAATTTTTCTGTGAAAAATTGCGGATATTTCTGCAATTTTTTTGGTGAATAATTGCAGAAGTTTCCAATAATTTTTCATAAAATTATGGATACTTCTACAACCTTTTTTTGGATGATTGAAAAAAATTTCCACAAACCTTCGTTGAATAATTGTGGAAATTTCTGCAATTTATAGATATAATTGCATAAATATTTGCAACTATTCACTGAATAAATGCGTAAACTTATACAATTATTTATTAAGTTAATTTTAGGGATGTAATTTACATACTTCTTTTGGCAATGATGTTTTGCTTATTTTGAAACTTAATAAGGACTTAAGTCAAACTGTCCCTTTTGAAAATCACTTTTTACATGTTTTTTTCTTCTTCAATAAATCTTTCTCTTTTGCATCTTGTTTTCAAATTTAAAACTGACTATCAAGGCATGCAATCATGAGTTATAAAAAATGATAATATGAGAAAATGCATTATAGAAAATGATAATATAGGGGAATGCTAAGGGTAGTGTAGTCATATAAATACCTCCTTGAATTACACACATTTTTATGGAAATAAGTATAAAGGAATTTAAGTGGACCTAGAATTTGAATTTGGATAGTTTAATTTAGTGTTTTGCATTTTCATAATAGAAAAATACGTGAAAAGAAAAGGAAAATTTTAATTTTTTGACCATTACCATGACGATGGAGGGAGGAGGAATGGACTGTTTCCATTCTTTTCTTATTGTTCTAGATACAAAAATTAAAATCAATTTGTTTCCTATTTTATATATTAAATCATTTTCTAAATCAATTGTTTTTTATAATTACATATGTCGTATGCACGTTTTTTAACCAAAAAACAAAACAAATAAGGAAAAAGCAACTAACACTGAAGCTTTTATAACTATAATAATGTATGCTGAAATTTCTTAGAAAAATATCAAATGAGTCTATTTTTCTATTACAACCAGCATTTTTTGTTGTCAAATATTTAATTATATTTAAATATTGGTCTGGAAATCAAATAACTTGAATCCAAATTTTTTGAGTTATTTAGTCTATTTGAATGGTTAAACCGTGGTAAATATTGAAACTTTGCAAACTTATGGAATTTGGAATCTAATATGAATTTGAACGGTTTAAAAGACATAGTTAAATTAAGTGTGAGTTAGACTGATAACAAGAAATCATTATCATTAAATTTATGCGAATAATATCATATAATATTAAATCGTTTTTGTTAACACGTGAATTTAGCATTTTTGTAAACTATTTCGGATTTCGAAGAAACATGTTTCATCGAATCAGGAAGAGTAAATTATTGTAAGATGTCAAGTTTCATGAAGATCAAACTTATTGTGTGATTGTATGCGCTAGAAATGCATATTGTGTAACAGTTTGAAAAATTAGTTTTATAATTTGATTTTATAATGAAATTGCATTGTTTTTTTTTTCAAAATTTAATAACTATTTTTTTGGCAAGGCCAACGGGGTTGAGTGGACCTCGACCACTTTTATTAATGTACCAGAATAGAAGGAGCTACAACAAAAAAACAAGAATATGTAGAAACACGGTACATCAATAGATAAGAAGAGAGGAAAAAGACACATATATACTGGAATTTCAGACAAGTAGAAGCAAAATTCCTGGGTTGAAAGTGAAGTTCAACATCATCAGTCCATTTTTGAGCTCCATAACTGCACTTCTTATAAGCTGCTCACTTGTTTTTGCCTTAATTGCTTCGGATATCTTAGTGTTCCTCTCCCACCACACAATTGATATGATTTTCTTTAGTGCATAGGTAAGGAGTCTCCCTTTAATTTTCTTCCTTCCAGTTTGGTTTTCCAGCCTTTTCCATTCAGTAGCACTTTCTCTACTCATATCATTTCTCCCAAAGATGGTCATTATTCAATGCCATAACGTATATGTATAGGATCACTTGAGGAAAATGCACGAGACAGTTTCTTGACTAGATCCACATAGCATGCATAGCAAGTCAGTTTGCAATCCTCTTTCGTTATCCTTAGTTAGCATCGCCTTGTTAATCACCTTCCACATCACCAAAATTTCTTTTGCACAATTGTCATTGTGCCAAATTCTCTTACTCCACCCACATCTACTCAAAGTTTCACAATCAGCAAGGATGCTGAATGTGTACTTGATCGAGAAAGTTGTACCTCGTTGACCCCACTGCATTTTATCTTCATTATTGTTTGCCACTTTCAGTTTCCTAGCTATTGTTCATAGAAGGTTAATTTTCGACATAGTAGAATTCGGGAGACATATCGAGTTGTTACCGATGTAGTCACAAACTCTGGTGTCATAATTCATACCAAAAGATGCAATCTCAAGGTACGTTAGCACTTTCATCAAGATCATTCCTTTGTCCATGACCGGTCGGACAGTTTGGGTTGCCCGAGGTGAGATAGAAGTTCACAGTAAAATAATAAAGAAAATGATCAGCAAGGTGCCCTGCAGGGAAATTTTTTAGGGTTGAAAAGTAAAAGGACTTCTGAAGTCACCGAGGATTGAAAAGTTGACCTCACAACCATGAAACACATGCACAACCAACTGAACGCAATAACTCAACATGAATAGATACGAACATCATTTAATTATTAACAAGTTAATTAAATAAAATTTCCAACCATCTGCCCCCGGATGAGGGGGTTGCCCAAGGCGGATGTCTGGGTCGCCTGGGCCTGGGACCGGGCCTGTTTTTGTCCATCCAAGAATCAAGCCACAGTTTTGTGTCGGAATTAGGTTGCACTTTGAACTGAATATGTGGTAGAATAGTTGCACGTATCCAGCTAATCTTTTACGGTTGCTGCATGGACCGGAATTTTTTTCGTTTGCTTGTATTTCTTTTAGACCATCCTACCTAAGTGCTAACTTTATCATTCAAAAGATCAGCCACATGCTGAAGAAAAGCGGCACTGTTCCATATTGTCATGTTGACAATCCCAAGCCCCCCTTGCTGATCGGTTTTTCAGTAACTTTGAATGCTACCGGCTGTAATGGCCCGCAAATCCGTAATATCAGAGTTGACTACATACATCATACATCCAACCCAAATATCACAAAAATATGAATCATTTTTTTTAGAAGAAAAAGGTAGAAGAAGAACAAAAATAATGTGACGACCCCAAACCCCGTTCCACGGTGGCAAGGGTAATCTTTGGAATATAACACAAACAGATAACAACAGAACAGAAATAAATAAATACACCAGATAATGTACAATAGAATACACTGGATAAATATAAACATTAGAGTTACACAGTATACAGGATCATACTTAGTACAAAATACAGTTCAGCTTTACATAAATGTCTATAGCGGAAAACAAAACATAATATGTACAATAGGAGCTGAACAGCATAAAAAGAGATAAATGATAGAATCCATCTTCAGCTCCAGCTATTCAGAAAGAGCCTGCTAAAACCTGAATACAAGGTTGCCCGTGTAGAAATAGGGGCACCCGAGTTTGCAAGTGAAACAAACTACGAGTCAGTCATGGGACTGGTATGAGAAATCTACTTAACTTACTTTATAATATGACCAATCACAGGACCACGCCGCTAACGTGGAACGGGTTTACTCCATTGGATTTCCAGTGCTTTAAAATAAGTAAATCTTTTGAACATCGCAATGCTTTTTATAAAAATGAAGCCATTATAAGACTCAGTTCCATCACACAACGCAACGCAAACCAGAGGATAGAGTTTTACCTTATAATGGCCAAAATATGCTTGATACGAGCAAAACAAATCATTTGATATTATTTCTAGTGTTTATATGTTTCAAAAACAATTTCAATCATAAATATCAATCATAGACGACATGGGTACCATATATCATGTCGCCATATATAGGTATACAATCAAAACCGCACGATGTCGTATTTGGAAATTGGATTTCTATCATGAACCAAGGCAAGGGATCGTCCATACCGCTTCGAGACTCTGTAACCCGAGCCTCAGAATCAGAACGCATCGAACCTTTGGAGCCACAGGGCCGGTCCACTCGTTGTGGATTAAAATGCCTGAACACTGCGTTTCCCCGCCCTTTGGGGCGTAAATGAGTCCTATGACTCCATCGGCTCCACATAGTCACTGATATATCTGAGGTGCCTCGTAATCCAACAACCACACAGGTGAAAATAATATAAATGTCAGGGTTGGTAGGTCACTGACACCACCCTAGCTAGAAGGAAACGCATGTTCTCCCTGGATCCTTCTCCCGTTTCTGGTCCATACCGGGGTGTGAGGCTCGCGAATTAACGTTATACGCAAAGCTATGCCACACAGGCTGTGCTTTGATCATCAACCACAAGGCTATGCTTTTCAATAGAAGCCTTGATCATTTGCATCTTAGCATGCCACACAGGCAAACCACTCCATGCAACCGATATTCATCAATCACACAGAATGATATCCAATGTCAGACACACAGTCCATTTACAAGTCCGTTCTGGGTCTAAACGAAACCGGAGGCACCTTATACCTCGCATATCCGTACAATCAACAAGTACGTCCGCACGGCTACCACTTCAGCCCCTTCAAGGTAGCTACTCCTATCATGAGCATCAGTAGCACCCCTCCATTCGACGTGAAGACCATCGGTCTTGCACCGTCTTCATATCTTCGACTTTTAATCGTCGATAAATTATTTGAAATGAGAATCAACTCGGCCTTTTCAAATAATCCACGTATGTTTAGAATTTTAAATTAATTCATTTCAATGGTTAAATTATTCAACATCAATAACTCTGTTCTTTAATTTAATTTTCACGCTAAACACATTCAACCATCAAATATCCAATAAACCAGGTAAATTCGGTTTATTTCCATTCCATATCGTTTATAATATTTTATAACAATTTATTGCTATTTTTATTTATTTAAAAATAGCCAATTCATTCAAACAACGCTTCAGGCCATCACGCGGCTTTGGCGCTGTTTTTCTTCAGATTTGATATACACATATCTGAAAATCTAACCTTTGGATCTTTGCAAATTTTATATCATTAGAAAGATCTTTTCAAAACGAATCCAACGGTTCCAGTTTTGGGAAAATCCGATGGTCGGGTCACTCGGTACAATCGTTTGAAGTTACGATTTCAAAATACGAACTGCAACATCGTTATTCGATTAATTTTAATTATATTTTTATAAATATAAATATAATCGATTCTGGCGTTGTTTTTCTTCAGATATTAATTAAACATTCCAGACAATCCAACCGTTGGATCTTTGCAAAGTTGGTGTCGTTGGAAAGATATTTCCAAAGCGAACCCAACGGTTTCGGTTTCGGGAAAATCCGATGGTCGGATCTCCCTCAATAATCGTTTGAAATCACGGTTTCAAAATATGAACTACAGCTTCGTTATTCGATTTATTTTAATTATATATATATAAATATAATTCATTCTTCGATTTCAAAACCATATTCATTTCATATATTTGATAAAAACGATATTTTTATACACCAGGTATTTATTTCAACACATCACTATTTTTAACAGTTCATATATATCATAAAAATGTGATTTTTATTGTAAAACAATTTATTTCAAAACATGATTATTTTATATAGTTCATACATAAGGTAAAAATGTTATTTTTGGTGTTAAAACAATTTATTTAAAACACTAATATTTTATATAGTCTATATATATGATAAAAATGTTATTTTTATCTTTCAAAGAATTTATTCAATACATGAACGTTATTCAACACATGAATTTTATTCAACACATGAATTTCTATCCAACACACGAATATAGTTTCAACACATGAATATAATTCAAACACAGGAATATTTCAGAAAATTTCGGCAGCATAACGGCAGGGTAGTTAAAACCGGCACTGTCTCGAGTACGGCTCCTCGCTCTACCTTAAAGCCTCACAGCTTTTGACAATGGGGATTTCAATATCTAGTTCGTACGCAGATGAATTTTCCCATATACTAATCCTATTGGGATTTCAACCACAATCAATCATTTCCAATCAATCATTCATGATTTTCAAACAAATTTCACATCAACCAAATCCAAACAATAGCACAACCAATATATATCGTCCATGGTCTGTGGACGAGGGGAGTATATATATATATTCGCATATAAATATATTTCGGTTTCATTTCAATCCATTTCAACGCATATACCATTTTTTACAACGCATATATAACTTATACATCGAACATACAACTTATACAACGCTTATACATGAGGTGTACAACGTTTATATAACTCATACATCGACTATATAATTTATACATCTTTATTTCCATATCGTTTATAATTCAGAAATCTCACATTGAGTTCCACTCCTCAAAAATTGTAGAAGGCTCAGAAAAATATCTGGTCTCTTCTAGAATGTAGAAGACATCCTCACGAGTCCACTATCCCTTGTTTCATCAAATTTCGTTAACATATGTTAAAGATAGGATTTTTAGAAGTTTGCAACACCTAAAAGTGTAAAAATCAGTTTAAATCATATCAGGCCGTTACCTCTCAGAATAGTTCAAAACTAGGTTTTGCAAATTCGTGAAATCCGAAGTGCTAGGCCAAGATCGAACAGCACCACGATGGAGAGGGAGGAGGCGCGCGTCTCCGAGTGGTGGAGTGGTCAGGTGTGATCGCCTCAGGCGAGGGTAGCGGCGGCTTGAAGTCAGTGACTTCGACGGGGTGGATCTCGACGACGGTGGAACGATGGATGGTATAGTTGGTGTTGATTTGAAAGGGAGGAGATGAACTTCGAAAAGTTGAACTGGGGTAGGGGTTAAAGATGAATGGAGCGGTCGGAAAATGGACGGGAAGCCAACGAAGGGTTTCCGCCGTTCGGTCTGTAGCGAGAGAGAGAATCCGTGTTTTTTTTTGTTTTTTTAATTTAATGAAAGGAATTTTTCTATTGGGCGATATTTATATAAATTCAAAAATTAGGGTTTTCATAATCAAACACCAACTCAAACCCAACGACTGTCGCCCCTAGCTAATTACCCCCATCCCGGACACAATGGGATATGTTTCGTAAGCCAATTCGACTGTTTCAGTCAGTTTTTCTTCAAATTAAAATATAAAACATTCAATATTTGATTTGAACGTACATTTCAATTTGCCGGGGCCACATACTGATCCCAAAAATTCCAGAAAAATAAATCTAGCTATGTTTTGACGATACGGTCCCAACCAAACTAGTTTCGTCGAATTCTGAGACCATTTGAAAAATGGCCATTTTCTTGTTGATCCAATTTAACTTAAATCAACCAAACACATTTTCCTTTGCCACGCTCACATATTAACTTCAAAAATTATGGAAATTGAAACCTAGCAATAATTTGACATCCCGGATCCAACAAAAGTGGTTTCGTCTAAAACAGAGGTCGTTTGCAAAATGTCTATTTTCAAGAGCTATATAAACTCCATAGCAACCTTTCTGAAAATTCATTTGGCCATAACTTTTGTTTCCCACTATGAAACTTCGATTTTTCAAATTCGTTAGAAAGATATTCATAAACAGATTTAAATATTTTGAGTTTCACTAAAATCCGTTTTGTTTTGCACTTGGTATAGTCAGTCAAAGCTTGAATTCCAATTTTGAAACTGCCGTGCCATTTCATGTGATGACCCCAAACTTCCACGAGGTGAAAGTAAGGAATAATCATTTGGAATACAACATAAATACAATAATACATATCACAGATACAAAATAGCATAGGAAATTCATAGAGTAACAACATCATAGCAGCGGAAATATAATGTCATCAATCCACAGAAAATCCACAGTCACAAAATTCTACATTATTACATCAAATTCGCAGAAAAGAAATAAGTTCCAACTCCAACTTAAACAACGTGGAATAAACCAAGTTTAATGTCTGAAATAAAAAGAAAGAGAAAAATGTAAGAGCAGCGAATGATAAGTCTTCAAACTCCTAGTCATCACCTCTCCACAAGCAAATCCAAGAGAAATAATAAGCAGCTCCAAGGAAAGGCTCCAAGCGAAAGATAACCTGTTTACTTGGCTGCCCGTGTAGAAAGGAGGGCACCCGAGTTTGCAAAAAGGTGAAACAAACTACAGGTCAGTCGTGAGATTGGTGTGAGAATTCTTATCTAATTAATCACTATTAATAGGGCAAATCCAAAGACCACGCCGCTAATGCGGAACGGGTTTACTCTAATGGGTTGCCGTGCATAAAAGTGTCAGAATAAATGATAAGTAAATCGTACAACAACGCTATGCTTTTTAGAAAAATGGAATCACCATAAGACCCAGGTGCCATCACACAATGCAACACACACCAGAGGATAGGGTTTTACCTTATAGTGATTAAACATGATAAATACGACAAATACGAGTTTTATATTATTAATATATTAAAACATTTCAAAGTAAATGTAGAAATTCTAGGAAGAATAGTATTTCATACTACTATGCCTCCATACTAGTAATACAATCAAATTCGTAGGGTCGTATTTGGATTTTGGTTTCCATCATGAGTCAAGGCTAGGGAGGAGCTCCTACCGATTCGAGACACTCTAGCTAATGTCTCAGGATTCCCCGCAGTGAACCCTTGGATCCTGCAGGGCCGGTCCACACATACAGCTTCGTGGATTGGCAATTCCTGAACACACGTTTCCCGATCCTATAGGACCTATCCGAGGCGCCTCATTCCATCATCCACATAAGTAAAATGTTGGGCCATGTTAAAACCCAATCACCACTTCTAGCTAGAAAGAAACGTGCTGCTCTCCCTTTGTTCCCTTCTCCCGTTTTAGACTCCGCCGGTGTGTGAGTCTTGTGAAGTCACGTAATACACAAAGCTATGCTTATTCAAGCTATGCTTATTCAAGCTATGCTTATTCAAGCTATGCTTTGATCGTCACCACAAGGTTCTGCTTTTCAACAAGAAACCTTGATCATTGCATCTTAGTATGCCACACTGTCACTCCATACCGTGTCATCGATCGTCCGTAAATATATAAACGAGTGTTAAGTAGAGAATAAATTCTTTACCACCAATCATTTACATATTAATAGAAAATCAACAACATGATATTTAATGGGGTACAATGTCAGACACACCGTCCATTTAAACTTGAGCTCTGGGTCTGAACGAAAGTCAAATCCGTGAAATCAACACGTACGTTTGGGCAACGACCATGACCCATGAATTGGGAGCAAGTCAAATCAGGGCCTCAATCATCGTCCATTCGAGGGAAGATTTACGGTCTTCATACGCCATCTTCATACTTCCATTTACGTCGCTTGATTATTTGGAATGAGAGAACTCGGGCTTTCCAAATAATCCTCGTATATACATATATATATATATTGAAAATCATTCTTATTCGTTAATAATATTAACGATTCATTCCTATTTTAGTTATCTAAAATAATTAAATTTTAATTAACGACGCTTCAGGTCAATGGACGACCCTGGCGCTGCTTTCAACAAATTTTGATCTACACATTCCTAAAAATCTAACCGTTGGATCATAACATATCTTATATCGTTGGAAAGAATTTTCTGAGACGGTTCTAATGTTTTCAGTTTTTGGAAAATCCGACGGTCGGATCTTCCGGTACATTTGTTTAAAGATATGATTTAAAAACGCGAACTACCGCGCTCTATTCGTTTAATTTTAATTATATTTAACTATAATTAAATAAATATAAATCGTTAACTATATTAACGATGTTAATTTCAACTTCCCTAAACAAATTTCAAGACATATATTCCTTTAACCTTATTTAAAAATGAAAAATAATATTTCATAATTAAATATTCTTTTTATTGTCTTTAAGGGAATATAATAATATTTCAGTGTAAAAATACTTCCTTTACATTACATTGAAAATGTGAATCTCTTTGCAGTGTAAAGTCTAATACTTTTTAATCTTCATTACAAAGGTAAATTTTATTACAATGTAAAATCTTATATAAAAATGTAATTTTTATTCCACCGCAAAATCCCGTATCTTTAGTACACTAAAGCTTAATGTACATTCATAACCGTGTAAATTCTTGTCATAATCACATTAAAAATTAGTGTAATTCCATTTATAGTGTAATTCCATGTTCATCACTTAATAAAAATATACTTTTTCCCGATTACAATGAAAATTCCATTTAATTATATTGTAAAAATGTAAATTTCTACAACTGTGTATATTTCATTCTTAACATATTGTAAACAATGTAAATTCACTTCTAATACATTGGAAAAAAAAATCATTTCAATACATTGTAAATTTCACTTCTAACATATTAAAATTTTCACCTTTAACATAATGAAAAATCCATTCAAAATTTCATACTTTAATTTCATGCTTTAATTTCATGCTTTAATTTCATACAAAATTTCATACTTTAATTTCATTATAAAATAATGTACTTCCTATGGTGTAAATTACTTTTCAATTACATTATAAATAATGTAAAATTATCCTACGGTGAAATTATTTTAATTACAATTAATAAAAATGTAGATTTTACATACGGCGTAAATCATATATATTTCCATTAATAAGAATTCAAATTTTCATGCGGTGAAAATTTCTTTTTAATTTACATTAATAAAAGTGTATACTTTACATACGATGAAAATTCCTTTATTAACATTAACAAAAATGTACATTTTTCCTACGGTTAATATTCTATATATATTTACATTAACAAAAATGTAAATTTCGACATACGGTGAAATTCTATATATTTACATTAAGAAAAATGTAAATTTTAACATATGGTGAAATTCTATATATTTACATTAATAAAAGTGTAAATTCCGCATTCGGTGTAATTCTTATTAACAAAAATGTAAATTTATATTCCATGTCACATTCTTATTTTATTTACATTAAATAAAATGTAAACTTTCATTCTTGTCGCATTCTTATTTTATTTACATTAAATAAAATGTAAGCTTTCATTACGGTGAATATTTCTATATTATTTACATTAACAAAAATGTAAATTTTCATTACGGTGAAAATTCCTACTTTATATTTCATTATGGAAAATCCTATCCTTTATATTTTTCAATGAAACATATTTTTTTAACTTTTAATATAAAAATTTCATCTTTCATTTACAATGCAAAATTCATTCTTAAATTACAATGTAAAATTTTTTCCATCCTTTAATTACAATGTAAATTTCATCATTTAATTTTCACATGAAAAATTTCATCGTTCCATATTTTCATGAAAGTTTGCATCTTTAACATTTCAATTAAAGATTTAATCATTAATAATTTAAACCAAAAATTCAACCTTTAATAATTTTCATTATCTTATTTCATGTCAAATCCCATAACTACAACATCCAAACAAACCAACATGATCAAATCCAATAATTAACCTCAAGGCAATTTACAAGATGAGGTTTAACTTGGCATATGGCAAATCAACAAGGCAGGATTTAAATAAATTAACACATAATTAATTCTAATTAATCAATCAATTCATATTTAATGATAAAATTTCAGATTTAATATCATGTCATTATAGGCAATTCAGATTCAATATCATACGGTATGAACATTTCAGATCCATGTTTTAGATATCATGTCATATTAGATCTACAATTAATATTCATGGAAATAATAATTAAATAAATTAAATTAAATTAAAAATAAATTCTCACAGTGGTCTGGTCTGAGAAGATGATTCGGGTTCGATCCGATTCAGTGTTCGTAGTCAAATAGATTTCAGATCTGGAACGATTCGAATACAAATACATATGAAAATCAAAATACGACTTTTAACAACTGTCGCAGCGATGGAAATAAGTGCTGCAAAATCTGAAATAGATAATACCTTAATACTTTCAGTTTTGTTCAAATCTTTGGATCGATTTATCTCAAGTTCGGATCCACGGATTGAGGAGCGGATTGCTGGAGGTGGTCGGGCTAGGTGAGGCGCAGGTTCGGCTAGAGGGGGGTGGCGTGCGATCGACGTGGTGGGGCCCGGTTGAGCTCGGCGGCGGCGGGTTTCTGGGCGTCGGGGCGGTGGCTGCGGGGCACGGGAAGATCCGATTCCGGTGTAGAAACGTAGAGTGGAAGAAACTCTACAAAAAGTTCAACAGTGGGGTGTTCTAATTTCGAGTGGAAAGGGTTGAAAATCGAGCTCAAAGATTCGAGCAGTTCATGTGTTTCAGCGGCTAATGAAAGGGGAGAGGACGATGTACTGTAGCGTATTTATAAGCGTATTCTAGGGTTTTTATTTAATTAATTAATTAAATCCGAAAATTAGAGCTTTTTCATACGATCTCCAAACGAAGCTCAACGGCTGTCGAACATAACGTTTTGACGTCTTCTGAACGCGATGGCGCTAGTGCCGAAGTCCAATTCTGAAGTTAACAGCGTGTTTTCTTTTATTTTAAAATAATTCTTTAATTTTAAATTCGAACGTACTTTCTAATTTTTCCGGAGTCACATACGAAATCAGAAAAATCCAAAAAATTATTTTTGGCTTATTTATGATGATACGGTCCTAACAAAATTAATTTTGCCTCATTCTGAGACTGTTTGAAAAATAGCTATTTTCTGGTCGATATAATTTAACTAAAATTGACCAAAACACATTTTCCTTTGCCACGCTCACATATTAACTTCAAAAATCATGAAATTTGAAACCTAGCAATAGTTTTACATCCCGGATCCAACAAAAGTGGTTTCGTCGAATTCCGAGGTCGTATGCAAAATGTCTATTTTCAAGGGCGATATATTCTCTATAGCGACCTTTCTAAAAATTCATCTGGCCATAACTTTTGATTTCTACTATGAAACTTCAATTTTTCAGATTCGTTAGAAGGATATTTATTAACAGATTTAGATATTTTCCGTTTCGTCAAAATCCGGTTTATTCTGCACCCTGGGTAGTTAGTCAAAGTTCAAGTTTGACTTTTCAAACTACCATCCTATTTCTAATTCTTATTGTAATTTATTTGCATATATTTGCATTAACTTTGCTCAACGTAAATTCCCATTCATAATTATTTGAAATAATTTATTTTAAATATTTAAACACCCCTAAAATCCCTAACATGAAAATTTTAAATTGGCCCCAAATTCCGGGTTGTTACAGTCTCCCCTGCTTAAGAACTTTTCGTCCTCGAAAAGGAAAAGAGAATAGTAGAAGGGTCAGAACCAACATAAAGAATAGAAAATAATTTAAGCGTACCTCAAAATAAAACTAATCGGGGATGTCCACTCTGCATTTGGGACAGGCTTGTTTGATACTCTCCTCGGTTTCCCAAGTGTAGTCTCTAGGATCACCGCTCCATTGCACCTTGACTAGGTTGATCTTCTTGTTTCTAAGCTCCCTAGTTTCCTTGCCAATGATTTTCAGTGTTTCTCTCCTCACTGCTAGGCTTGGGGTAATTTCCAAATCTTGCTGTGCGGCTTCCTCCACAACTAGATCTGGATCATGGACATGCCTTCGAAGTTGAGATACATGGAATACATCGTGCAATCCAGGCAACCAGTCGGGCATCTGAATTCTGTAAGCTAGGGTACCAACCTTTTCAAGAATGGGGAAGGGGCCGATGAATTTAGGTGCTAGTTTTCCTGTTTTTCCAAAACGGATAACACCTCGCATTGGAGCGACTTTCAGATAGACATAGTCACCCACATCAAAAGCTAGCTCTCGCCTTCTTACATCTGTGTAACTTTTCTGTCTACTTTGGGCCACCAATAGTCGCTTCTTAATAAAGTCAACTTTGTCCGAAGCTTCTCGGATCATGTCAGGACCCAACACAAGCCGATTTCCTTTTTCAACCCAACATGCTGGCGATCTACACGGCCTACCATATAAGGCTTCAAATGGAGACATTTTCAAACTTGCTTGATAGCTATTGTTGTACGATAATTCAACTAAATGCAAGTGATCCTCCCAAGACCCTCCAAAATCGAGTATGCAAGCTCGCAATAGATCTTCAAGAATGCGATTCACTCGCTCAGTCTAGCCGTCAGTCTGAGGGTGATACGCGGTGCTAAGATTCAACTTCGTTCCGAACTCATTTTGGAATGCTTCCCAAAATTTACTAGCAAAGATAGAATCACGGTCGCTAATGATGCTACTAGGGACTCTGTGAGAAAGGAAAGATTAATATTTATTTTGCAAAAGAAAATTTCCATTCAAATTATGAAGAGAAGGAAAGATTTAGTTTTATTACCCATGTAGCCTGACGATTTCTTTGAAATAGATTTGCGCCAGACTTTGAGCAGTTCTAGTGGATTTGACAAGTATGAAATGAGCGGACTTGGTGAAGCGATCCACGATCACCCATATGCTGTCATTTCCTTTCCTAGTACAAGGCAGACCATCTATGAAATCCATGGAGACTTGGTCCCACTTCCAATCTGGAACTTCTAATGGCTGCAACAACCCTGCCAGCTTTTGTTGATCACTTTTTACTTGTTGGCATGTGGGGCATCTACTCACATAAATGGATATATCCCTCTTCATAGACCTCCACCAAAATGTGCTCTTTAAGTCTTGATACATTTTGCTCACACCGGGGTGGATGCAAAGCTTTGATTTGTGAACCTCATCTAAAACTTCTCTTATGAGCTCGGGGACACTTGGAACACAAATCCGCCCGTGCAATCTGAGGACTCCCTTGTCATCTATTTGGAAGTCCGTGATTTCACCTCCTTGGATTCTTTCAATCATTTTCCGAATAAAAGCATCACTTTTCTGAAGAGAGGCGATCTTATCAATCAAAGAAGGGGTGACGATGAGGCTTGCGACAATGACTTCCTTCCTACTAAGTGCGTCTGCCACAACATTGGCTTTCCCTGGCGTATATAATATGTCAAGATCGTGGGCCGCCAGAAATTCTAGCTATCGTTGCTGCCTTAAATTCAGATCCTTTTGATCGAAGAGATATTTCAAAGATTGATGGTCTGTGTATAATTCAAATTTTTCGCCCAAAAGATAATGTCTCCAAATTTTTAAAGCAAAGACTACGGCCATCAACTCTAAGTCATGGACACGATAATTTTTCTCATGCGGCTTTAATTGACAGCTTGCATATGCAACAACTCTGCCCCTTTGCATCAGTACCGCACCAAGACCACCACTTTGAGAAGCATCCGTATAGACCTTTAAATCTTGGTTGCCATCGATGATGGTGAGTAGAGAAGCAGTAGTCAAACTCACCTTTAGCTTTTGGAATGCCTCCTCACAATCTGATGTCCAATTGAACTTGGCATGCTTCTTGGTAAGTTTTGTTAATGGGTTAGACAGCTTGGCGAAACCTTCGACAAATTTTCTATAATATCCGGCCAAACCTAGGAAGCTTCTTACTTCAATGGGTGTACTGGGCTGCTTCCAATCTCAAATGGCGGCAACTTTACTTGGATCAACTGCGATTCCTTCTTTTGACACAACATGGCCCAAGAATTTTACTTCCTCTTACCAAAATGTGCATTTGGAAAACTTTGCTTTTAGAACATTTCTTCGCAGAATTTCCAACACTTCCCTTAAATGCCCTTCATGCTCCTCCTTAGTTTTAGAATAGATTAGAATATCTTCAATGAAGACTAGGACGAATTTATTTAGGACCACCCTGAAGACCCTATTCATCAAGTCAACAAAGTAGGCTGGAGCATTGCATAGACCGAACGGCATCACTAACCATTCGTAGAATATATCGGCACCCCTGAAGGCGGTCAAAGGTATGCATTCTTTTGCTATGCGGAGTTGGTGGAAACCTGTGGCTAGGTCCATCTTTGAAAACACCTTGGCTCCATTCAATTGGTCCATCAAATCATCTATGCGGGGCAAGGGATATTTGTTCTTCAATGTTTGTTTGTTAAGATCGCGGTAATCGACACAAAGTCTTAGAGTACCGTCCGATTTGGGGACAAACACCACAGTTGCACCCCAATTTGAAAAGCTAGGTCGAATGAGCCCCTTCCACAGAAGCTGCTTGGTTTTGGTTTGCAATTCTTCCTTTTCTTTAGGAGTCATCCTTCTGATAGCATGAACTACAGGTCTTGCATTAGGAACAAGATCAATCCTGAAATCGATTTCCCTTCGCGGGGGTAGGCTGTCCACTTCTTCAAATACATCTGCGTAATCTTTGACCACGGGAATATTTTCTAAAGGAATAGGAGTGATCTCGAGAGAAGACCAGAATTCCTTTCTATCAGGTTTTGAGCCGTGACAAGGTATTGAAATAACATCTCCAAATTTCGTTTTGATTTCAACTATTCTCTCTGCACATCTTACTTTGGCCTCAAATTTTGTTAGCCAATCAAGACCAAGGATGATATCAAACTCGGAAAAATTCATAATGGTTAAGTCAAAAGGGAACTGAAAGTAAGAGTAAGAAATAGGCACCCTACAGTATAAATCAAGAGCGATAGAACCTCCTACAGGATTATGAACATTAATTGGCTCCTTAAGACATCTTTGCTTTAGTTTCAATTTCTGGACCGCATTGCTAGAAATAAAGCTTCTCGATGCACCTGTATTAAATAAGGCAGTAACAGGGATATTTTTAACAGAAATGGTACCATCTAAAACATCAGTCTTACCTGCTCCTTCGGAAGAAGTAGGAGCGGAAGAAGATGGTGCACTTGCCCCTTCATACACATGTGCTACCTGTGCTCCTTTCAACAGCGGACAGTTTGGCTTGATGTGACCCTTCTTGTGGCAATTGTAGCATTCCTTGGTGTCGTTGTTTCGGGCCTTCTTAGGATTCCTGCAGTCCTTGCTGTAGTGCCCAAATTTTTGGCAGTTGTAGCATTGCACCTTTGACTTATCACGGCCCTTAGCAGCTCCAGAGTTGTTTCCCTCAGTCTTCTTCTCTGTTTGCTTCCTCTTGTTGTTAGCTAAGCTCCTTTCCCAGTCTTGTTGAGAATTCTTCCTATCATTTTCCTCATAACGACAAGCGAACTCCACCAACTTATTGAAAGAGAGGTCGATGTGGGCAGTGGCTCTATCAATATACTTCCTCGCAAGCCCATTTATGAATCTCTTATTCTTCTGAAAGTCATCTTGAACCAACTCAGGGGCATAGCGGGAAAGGTCTTCAAATCTTCGTACATATTCTGAAATGGTCTTGTTGCCTTGCTTCAGATTGGCGAACTCATCATGTAGCTTCTCTACCTCTTGCCTTGGAATATATTTGTCATTGAAAAGCTCCTTAAACCTCGTCCAAGTCATATTGTCTGCAATTCCTCCAACCGTGACAGTGTCCCACCAGTTTTGAGCTTCCTTCTGTAACAGCCATGAAGCCACTAGTCTTTTCCTATGATCCTCCAGCTCTAATCCTCCAAAAATCTTTTCACAGTTCCTCAGCCAATCTTGAGCTTGTGTCACAGTCTCAGTACCGTTAAATGGCACCCTCCCAAGTTTTTGTACTTCTTAGCCATCTTATCTAAATCAAAGGGTTGGGGTGGTGGTGCTTGTTGGACAGTGGGCTCCTCGGTTCCAGCAACATTCTGCCTCCTTGCTCTAGCTCTAGCGGCTCTAGCTGCAGTGGTACTCATTTTTAGTTAATTCTATACGATCAAAGAAAGAGTCAGAACAACTATAATGGTGATCTGAAGAGTTGATCAAGATAAAAGGACGGATAAAAGATAATGATAGAATGACTGACTATTATGTATTCACATGAAATGTTCACCACAGAATATTGTGATTCTATGTAAACGAATTATCATGAATATGCTATATCCCAAAGCTAAGTTTAACCAAAGCTCTGATACCAACTGTAACAGCCCTAGGGTTTGCAACCATCAGGCAGTGGGCTAACCTCCCACCATGACATACAGTGATACCTCAGAACTGATTTTACGGCCAGCCTCTCGACTGCAACAACCAATCCAATCTTCCCATTGGGATGTGTAGGGGTAAGAGTCTCCTGCTCGCCACCAAACAACCAAGTGAGAACCCCCTATCACATTCTCTAACCAGCTCTGATACCAACCGTGATGACCCCAAACTTCCACGAGGTGAAAGTAAGGAATAATCATTTGGAATACAACATAAATACAATAATACATATCACAGATACAAAATAGCATAGGAAATTCATAGAGTAACAACATCATAGCAGCGGAAATATAATGTCATCAATCCACAGAAAATCCACAGTCACAAAATTCTACATTATTACATCAAATTCGCAGAAAAGAAATAAGTTCCAACTCCAACTTAAACAACGTGGAATAAACCAAGTTTAATGTCTGAAAAAAAAGAGAAAAATGTAAGAGCAGCGAATGATAAGTCTTCAAACTCCTAGTCATCACCTCTCCACAAGCAAATCTAAGAGAAATAATAAGCAGCTCCAAGCGAAAGATAACCTGTTTACTTGGTTGCCCGTGTAGAAAGGAGGGCACCCGAGTTTGCAAAAAGGTGAAACAAACTACAGGTCAGTCGTGAGACTGGTGTGAGAATTCTTATCTAATTAATCACTATTAATAGGGCAAATCCAAAGACCACGCCGCTAATGCGGAACGGGTTTACTCTAATGGGTTGCCGTGCAAAAAAGTGTCAGAATAAATGATAAGTAAATCATACAACAATGCTATGCTTTTTAGAAAAATGGAATCACCATAAGACCCAGGTCCCATCACACAATGCAACACACACCAGAGGATAGGGTTTTACCTTATAGTGGTTAAACATGATAAATACGGCAAATACGAGTTTTATATTATTAATATATTAAAACATTTCAAAGCAAATGTAGAAATCCTAGGAAGAATAGTATCCCATACTACTATGCCTCCATACTAGTAATACAATCAAATTCGTAGGGTCGTATTTGAATTTTGGTTTCCATCATGAGTCAAGGCAAGGGAGGAGCTCCTACAGATTCGAGACACTCTAGCTAATGTCTCAGGATTCCCTGCAGTGAACCCTTGGATCCTGCAGGGCCCGTCCACACATACAGCTTCGTGGATTGGCAATTCCTGAACACACGTTTCCCGATCCTATAGGACGTATCTGAGGCGCCTCATTCCATCATCCACATAAGTAAAATGTTGGGCCATGTTAAACCCAATCACCACTTCTAGCTAGAAAGAAACGTGCTGCTCTCCCTGCGTTCCCTTCTCCCGTTTTAGACTCCGCCGGTGTGTGAGTCTCGCGAAGTCACGTAATACACAAAGCTATGCTTATTCAAGCTATGCTTTGATCGTCACCACAAGGTTCTGCTTTTCAACAAGAAACCTTGATCATTGCATCTTAGTATGCCACACTGTCACTCCATACCGTGTCATCGATCGTCCGTAAATATATAAACGAGTGTTAAGTAGAGAATAAATTCTTTACCACCAATCATTTACATATTAATAGAAAATCAACAACATGATATTTAATGGGGTACAATGTCAGACACACCGTCCATTTAAACTTGAGCTCTGGGTCTGAACGAAAGTCAAATCCGTGAAATCAACACGTACGTTTGGGCAACGACCATGACCCATGAATTGGGAGCAAGTCAAATCAGGGCCTCAATCATCGTCCATTCGAGGGAAGATTTACGGTCTTCATACGCCATCTTCATACTTCCATTTACGTCGCTTGATTATTTGGAATGAGAGAACTCGGGCTTTCCAAATAATCCTCGTATATACATATATATATATATTGAAAATCATTCTTATTCGTTAATAATATTAACGATTCATTCCTATTTTAGTTATCTAAAATAATTAAATTTTAATTAACGACGCTTCAGGTCAATGGACGACCCTGGCGCTGCTTTCAACAAATTTTGATCTACACATTCCTAAAAATCTAACCGTTGGATCATAACGTATCTTATATCGTTGGAAAGAATTTTCTGAGACGGTTCTAATGTTTTCAGTTTTTGGAAAATCCGACGGTCGGATCTTCCGGTACATTTGTTTAAAGATATGATTTAAAAACGCAAACTACCGCGCTCTATTCGTTTAATTTTAATTATATTTAACTATAATTAAATAAATATAAATCGTTAACTATATTAACGATGTTAATTTCAACTTCCCTAAACAAATTTCAAGACATATATTCCTTTAACCTTATTTAAAAATGAAAAATAATATTTCATAATTAAATATTCTTTTTATTGTCTTTAAGGGAATATAATAATATTTCAGTGTAAAAATACTTCCTTTACATTACATTGAAAATGTGAATCTCTTTGCAGTGTAAAGTCTAATACTTTTTAATCTTCATTACAAAGGTAAATTTTATTACAATGTAAAATCTTATATAAAAATGTAATTTTTATTCCACCGCAAAATCCCGTATCTTTAGTACACTAAAGCTTAATGTACATTCATAACCGTGTAAATTCTTGTCATAATCACATTAAAAATTAGTGTAATTCCATTTATAGTGTAATTCCATGTTCATCACTTAATAAAAATATACTTTTTCCCGATTACAATGAAAATTCCATTTAATTATATTGTAAAAATGTAAATTTCTACAACTGTGTATATTTCTTTCTTAACATATTGTAAACAATGTAAATTCACTTCTAATACATTGAAAAAAAAAATTCATTTCAATACATTGTAAATTTCACTTTTAACATATTAAAATTTTCACCTTTAACATATTGAAAAATCCATTCTTAACATATTGAAAATTCCATTCAAAATTTCACACTTTAATTTCATGCTTTAATTTCATACTAAATTTCATACTTTAATTTCATTATAAAATAATGTACTTCCTGTGGTTTAAATTACTTTTCAATTACATTATAAATAATGTAAAATTATCCTACGGTGAAATTATTTTAATTACAATTAATAAAAATGTAGATTTTACATACGGTGTAAATCATATATATTTCCATTAATAAGAATGCAAATTTTCATGCGGTGAAAATTTCTTTTTAATTTACATTAATAAAAGTGTATACCTTACATACGGTGAAAATTCCTTTATTAACATTAACAAAAATGTACATTTTTCCTACGGTGAATATTCTATATATATTACATTAAGAAAAATGTAAATTTCGACATACGGTGAAATTCTATATATTTACATTAAGAAAAATGTAAATTTTAACATATGGTGAAATTCTATATATTTACATTAATAAAAGTGTAAATTCCGCATTCGGTGTAATTCTTATTAACAAAAATGTAAATTTATATTCCATGTCATATTCTTATTTTATTTACATTAAATAAAATGTAAACTTTCATTCTTGTCGCATTCTTATTTTATTTACATTAAATAAAATGTAAGCTTTCATTACGGTGAATATTTCTATATTATTTACATTAACAAAAATGTAAATTTTCATTTTGGTGAAAATTCCTACTTTATATTTCATTATGGAAAATCCTATCCTTTATATTTTTCAATGAAACATATTTTTTTAACTTTTAATATAAAAATTTCATCTTTCATTTACAATGCAAAGTTTATTCTTAAATTACAATGTAAATTTTTTTTCCATCCTTTAATTACAATGTGAATTTCATTATTTAATTTTCACATGAAAAATTTCATCGTTCCATATTTTCATGAAAGTTTGCATCTTTAACATTTCAATTAAAGATTTAATCTTTAATAATTTAAACCAAAAATTCAACCTTTAATAATTTTCATTATCGTATTTCATGTCAAATCCCATAACAACAACATCCAAACAAACCAACATGATCAAATCCAATAATTAACCTCAAGGCAATTTACAAGATTCGGTTTAACTTGGCATATGGCAAATCAACAAGGTAGGATTTAAATAAATTAACACATAATTAATTCTAATTAATCAATCAATTCATATTTAACGATAAAATTTCAGATTTAATATCATGTCATTATAGGCTATTCAGATTCAATATCATACGGTATGAACATTTCAGATCCATATTTTAGGTATCATGTCATATTATATCTATAATTAATATTCATGGAAATAATAATTAAATAAATTAAATTAGATTAAAAATAAATTCTCACAGTGGTCTGGTATGAGAAGATGATTCAGGTTCGATCCGATTCAGTGTTCGTAGTCAAATAGATTTCAGATCTGGAACGATTCGAATACAAATACATTTGAAAATCAAAATACGACTTTTAACAACTGTCGCAGCGACGGAAATAAGTGTCGCAAAATCTGAAATAGATAATACCTTAATACTTTCAGTTTTGTTCATGAAACACCCCACCTCCGTTAGGGTCACTCTCAAAGGGAATGCCCTAATTTTGGTGGAGGTTTATAAGTATAAGTCACAGATATAAAAGACAGATATAATAACACATATTTTTGAACAGCGGAAAACAACAACTTTTATTTCTTCAAAATACGTGTTACACAAACCATGCCATAATACTTCCCAAAATCATAACTGTCTTGATTACATTATTTAAAGAAGCATGAAGAAAACATAAATAAACTGCAAAAGTCCCCAAATTGCTGTCCAAAGCCATAGTCCAAAACGGAAAAGATCCAAGCAATACATTCTTTCTCTTCAAGCTGGATGTGAAAACTGGTCAAGCTGCGGTATTCCCTCCCTGAGAACCTGGGGGGGGGGGGGGGGAAACGGAAGAAAAAGAGGCGAAAGGAAAAAGGGTCAGTCATAAAGACTGAGTAAGTTCTAGTGACTTTCAGTGTAGAAACGGTTAAAACAACCTGTCATGTATGAACTGGAACTAAACTTAAGAATGGTGTCAAGGTGATCAAGATAGACTAAGGTGATCAGGGTAAGTCAAGACAAGTCAAGTAAAGCATCACATGTTCGAGATTCGTTGCATCGACTGTACTAGTATACTAAGCCCATATCACAAGTTAATCACGAAATAAATCCCACGGCCCAATATCATGAAATGACCCTGAAACGGGGTCTGACCCAAGTACGGGGTCCTACGAAGCGATTATCTAGTCGATCGGCTCCCTACAAGTTCTAGCTCGTCAAGTGTCCGTGTCATACGGCTAATCACGAATGTAGTCACCTGTGCTGGGTTCACCTTCGGGTGTATCAGCCCTAGGGTGTCAACCCCTAACACGATTCAAGATGCACAGATAAATCTATGGATACCCAGTGTCTGCCCCGGAATACGTGCACGATCGTAGTCCACCGAACCTACACTAGCATACCCCACTGCCGTCGTTCACCTCTTACAATCAGCCCAGTAATCGTGCCCCACCCGGCCTAGCCCCAGGGTACCTTGATACATCTAGAGGGTTACTGCTGAAAGGGGTCGTGTCTAGGGTTTCGCCTAATCGATTAGGTCATGTAATTCGTGACCTAACCTGCCTAACAGATTAAGTCATGTAATTCGTGACTTAATCCTTTTCTAGTCTAGTCATGTCAAGATGGTTAAGTATGTCATTTCAGTTCACGACTTAACCCGCCTACGTGTCATGTCAAGTTGGCTAAGTGTTGTCGTTTTCAAATTCATGACTCAGGCCTACAAATCGTGTTCAAGTTGGTTAAGTTGTCTTTTCATGTTCATGACTTAACCCTAATTGGCATTAATTGATTCGTTAATGCACCGAACCACTCACATTGGATCCTATTGTTCGTAGCCACTGGATTTGCCGGGCGGTTCCGGGCAGGTTTACGCTACGAACTCAACCCAACCTCGGGTTTCAAGCGCGATGTGACCAACTACCCACATTGGATCCTATTGTTTGTAGCAACTGGATTTGCCGGGCGGTTCCGGGCAGATTTACACTACAAACTCAACCCAACCTCGAGTTGGCCATTTTCTTGTTTTCTAAAGTCATGCCCATGTTCTTATCAGATTTTGCTATTTCCACATCAAGTTCATATATCAACTTCGTGCCCAACTAAGGCATGTTTAAAGTCAAGTTATGGCATGTTCAAGTCAAGTTTTCGTGCCATACTTCATGTTCTACTTATGCCAAATTTCACAGTTTATGCTTATAATTAATTCGAGTTTTGCCTATTCTACCCAGTCGTATCCCCAACGTATATAAACGTACTTCGTTCATAAGCATAAACAATTCAAGAGATAAAGGGGAATAACACCAAACATGTGATAGGCATATGTGACAATTCCAACATTACTTGCATAATAAACAGGCTATAACATATCACATGGTTTCAATACCAGTATGATGATAACTTGGCATAATAATGATTCCAACTTAATTTAACATGATGATTTCAACTTTACATCATAGGCATAATAATCATTGCGGCATAATAATAATTTTATTATAAACATGAAACATTAAAGGCATAGTAATCTTAATAGGCATAGTGGATTCCAATTTTAACATAATAATTCTCATAGACATAATGATTCCAATTTATCATAATGATTCTCATCTAACATTATAAACATAATGGTTCCAACTTAGCATTTTTTAACATAATGGTCCTCAACTAACATTATAGACATAATGATTCCAATTTAGCGTTTTTAACATAATGATTCTCAACTAACATTATAAACATAATGGTTCCAATTTAGCATTTTAACATAATGATTCTCAACTAACATTATAGACATAATGATTCCAATTTAGCGTTTTTAACATAATGATTCTCAATTAACATTACAGACATAATGATTCCAATTTAGCATTTTGAACATATTTAACATTATAAACATAATAATTCCAACTTTTCATCATAACCTACCAATACCCAATTTTTCATTAATCATGATGGGTATATTAACATCACAGGCATAATTCCATCAATAGTCATAGCCATGATTTAATTAGCATCATAGGCATGGTTTAATCAACATAAAGATTTCGATAAACATAGTGATTCCATGGACATGTATTAGTCCAACTTGCCAAACAATTAAGCCCAAGTGATTCATAACAACATCAAAATCATGACAAGTTTAACTTGCAACGTTGCCATAGCAATATCCCCAAATTATAATTCAAAGATAAACAATATAAACAATGGATTAACAATAGTTCCTAAATCCGGTTTCAATTCATGGCATGTCCATATTGTTTTAGCGTTTTTGCCTAAAAAAGTAACATAGAACTTACAATATGAAGCAAATAATTCAAATAAAAATCCCAAATCAATTAGTCCCAAATTCGTTGTCTAAAGCGTCGTAGTTGTTGTAGCTTCTAGTTGTAGCCTTCAAGAATCGTCCTCCATCTTCTATAATTTTATTCTTTGTATTTTTAATTCAGAGCTCTAGGTTTAATGGCGGCGGCCTGAGGCTAAAATGAAATAGTATGATTTAGGCTAGGTCTAGGTGTTATTTTATAGGTGAATAGGGTGATTTAGAGCCTTCAGATCAGTCCAGAAGTCATCAGAATCGCACAGCTCGAATACACATCATCTAGCCACTCAAAAGAAGACACGTCACCTCAGAACACTCCAGAATTCGGTGCTGGATTTGTACGGGCGCACTTGGCAGGTGCGCCAGTGTATTTTTGTACTGGCGCACTTCACAAGTGCGCCAGTGTATTCTGGACTGTTTTCGGTTTTTCTGCCTAACTTCGTTCGTCCATATCTTCTTCATACGGTATCCGATTTTCGAAAACTCGGACTCTATTTCGCGTATTTTTCGGAGACGAACGCAATAGCGTAACCCATTTCCCTTGATTTCATCATTTATAATTAATTATACTTTAATTCGTGAAGCTTAATGTTATAGAATTCACGGGGTGTTACATTCTCCCCCACTTAAAAGGATTTCGTCCCCGAAATCTTCAAGTTCAGGAAGAATGTACATCCTAACATCCAAACATCCATCTACTCATCCATCAAACACGAGCATCCATTGTCCTTAAAAAAACTTCTAATGCTTTATGATCATATGCGAAGTGTGTGTATATGTTCCTTAGCTAATGCTAATGATCAGGCCTGATTGATCTTCTAAATGCAAAATATGTTTAGTGAAATGAATCCAATATGTATGCAAATTTTTCCTATTATAATTCATAATTTCTACATGAGTGCTCGAACATTCAATCATATGCAACAACCAAATGATAGCACAACCAAGTTTCCAAAATAAACACTCATGCATATGCAACATGAAAATGTGTCTGAGCCGATCTAGTGCCTAATGTGTATTCATGCATCCACGAGCAACCACTAGCGACCACTTGCAACCATTTCGCAATCATAACATGTTTCAATTACATGTTTACATCCAAAAAGATTCTAACTATGGTTCTCAAGATAGGATCGAGGAGAGAAATAAGATAAAACAAAGCATCTAGAATAAGTTAACGATGTACCGCCAGAAGGTCCGGTCTGCTTCTCAGGGCAGTCTTTGCTGATGTGTCCAGTCTTCCCACAATGAAAACATTCACCTTGTTTTCTCTTCCTCTTTCTACAATCCTTGGCTACGTGCCCTTCCGTACCACAGTAATTGCATTTCCTTTTATCACGTGAGTTGTTGTTCTTGCCTCCTTTCTCGGAGTCTACCTTCTTATTCTTAGAGTCGTTGGGCTTGACCTCTTTCTTCCCTTGAGAGTTTTCTGCCTCTGTCTCCTTCTTGCCCTTATCTTCCTCGTTCAGCAATGCCATCTGCACCAACCTTTCGTACGTAGCTCCCATGGGTATATGGGTCATGGCCAAACTGTGTAATGGCTCATTCAACCCTTTGACAAAGCGGAGAGCCTTCTTGTTCGGGGTGTTGACTAGGTCCAGTCCGAACCTAGCCAGCTCATCGAATTTATTTACATACTCTTTGACTGTCATATTCCCTTGCTTAAGAAATAAGAATTTTTCCAACTGAAGACTCCTTTCAGCTTCTGAGAGAAATTTAGCCTCAAACCTTGCCCTAAAGTCCTCCCATGTTTCCACTGGTCTTTCTGCATTAGTGACTTCCCACCAGTAGGAAGCCTCACCTTTTAGTAGCCACACTGCCAGTTGTACCTTCTGCCTATCTTCTACCTCAAAGATGACGAATAAGTCCTCGGTTTCCTTTAACCAATTCCTAGCTGCCACGAAGGACTTAGTTCCATGAAAATCCTTTCCTCCCATAGCCTTAAAATCTTTACATATCTTAGCAAAAGTGTTTCCCCGCGGAGGAGGTGGAGGAAGAGGTGCTGCTGCAGCTGGATGATTTCCTGCAGCTGGGGGAGGGGGAATGGTAGGACCTGGCTGGGTGGCCCTTGCTTCTAAGAATCGTCTAAACCAACCAGGTATTGGTACACCCTCTGGCAAGTTAAGTTTTTCGGACATGCTGAAACAAGAAGGATAGATTCAAAACGAAGGATAAGAGATAACACCTATGGCTTTGGGGGACTTTGCCTTTTTAAAATAAAATAATATTTTATCTTTTAAAAATGCTTCTTTAAATTTTCCTTTGAAAATAATTTTTCAAAACTTTTATCTTATCTGGCAAACCTATGCTCTGATACCAAGTGAAACACCCCACCTCCGTTAGGGTCACTCTCAAAGGGAATGCCCTAATTTTGGTGGAGTTTTATAAGTATAAGTCACAGATATACAAGACAGATATAATAACACATATTTTTGAACAGCGGAAAACAACAACTTTTATTTCTTCAAAATACGTGTTACACAAACCATGCCATAATACTTCCCAAAATCATAACTGTCTTGATTACATTATTTAAAGAAGCATGAAGAAAACATAAATAAACTGCAAAAGTCCCCAAATTGTTGTCCAAAGCCATAGTCCAAAACGGAAAAGATCCAAGCAATACATTCTTTCTCTTCAAGCTGGATGTGAAAACTGGTCAAGCTGCGGTATTCCCTCCCTGAGAACCTGGGGGGGGGGGGGGAACGGAAGAAAAAGAGGCGAAAGGAAAAAGGGTCAGTCATAAAGACTGAGTAAGTTCTAGTGACTTTCAGTGTAGAAACGGTTAAAACAACCTGTCATGTATGAACTGGAACTAAACTTAAGAATGGTATCAAGGTGATCAAGATAGACTAAGGTGATCAGGGTAAGTCAAGACAAGTCAAGTAAAGCATCACATGTTCGAGATTCGTTGCATCGACTGTACTAGTATACTAAGCCCATATCACAAGTTAATCACGAAATAAATCCCACGGCCCAATATCATGAAATGACCCTGAAACGGGGTCTGACCCAAGTACGTGGTCCTACGGAGCGATTATCTAGTCGATCGGCTCCCTACAAGTTCTAGCTCGTCAAGTGTCCGTGTCATACGGCTAATCACGAATGTAGTCACCTGTGCTGGGTTCACCTTCGGGTGTATCAACCCTAGGGTGTCAACCCCTGACACGATTCAAGATGCACAGATAAATCTACGGATACCCAGTGTCTGCCCCGGAATACGTGCACGATCGTAGTCCACCGAACCTACACTGGCATACCCCACTGCCGTCGTTCACCTCTTACAATTAGCCCAGTAATCGTGCCCCACCCGGCCTAGCCCCAGGGTACCTTGATACATCTAGAGGGTTACTGCTGAAAGGGGTCGTGTCTAGGGTTTCGCCTAATAGATTAGGTCATGTAATTCGTGACCTAACCTGCCTAACAGATTAAGTCATGTAATTCGTGACTTAATCCTTTTCTAGTATAGTAATGTCAAGATGGTTAAGTATGTCATTTCAGTTCACGACTTAACCCGCCTACGTGTCATGTCAAGTTGGCTAAGTGTTGTTGTTTTCAAGTTCATGACTTAGGCCTACAAATCGTGTTCAAGTTGGTTAAGTTGTCTTTTCATGTTCATGACTTAACCCTAATTGGCATTAATTGATTCGTTAATGCACCGAACCACTCACATTGGATCCTATTGTTCGTAGCCACTGGATTTGCCGGGCGGTTCCGGGCAGGTTTACGCTACGAACTCAACCCAACCTCGGGTTTCAAGCGCGATGTGACCAACTACCCACATTGGATCCTATTGTTTGTAGCAACTGGATTTGCCGGGCGGTTCCGGGCAGATTTACACTACAAACTCAACCCAACCTCGAGTTGGCCACTTTCTTGTTTTCTAAAGTCATGCCCATGTTCTTATCAGATTTTGCTATTTCCACATCATGTTCATATATCAACTTCGTGCCCAACTAAGGCATGTTTAAAGTCAAGTTATGGCATGTTCAAGTCAAGTTTTCGTGCCATACTTCATGTTCTACTTATGCCAAATTTCACAGTTTATGCTTATAATTAATTCAAGTTTTGCCTATTCTACCCAATCGTATCCCCAACGTATATAAACGTACTTCGTTCATAAGCATAAACAATTCAAGAGATAAAGCGGAATAACACCAAACATGTGATAGGCATATGTGACAATTCCAACATTACTTGCATAATAAACAGGCTATAACATATCACATGGTTTCAATACTAGTATGATGATAACTTGGCATAGTAATGATTCCAACTTAATTTAACATGATGATTTCAACTTTACATCATAGGCATAATAATCATTGCGGCATAATAATAATTTTATTATAAACATGAAACATTAAAGGCATAGTAATCCTAATAGGCATAGTAGATTCCAATTTTAACATAATAATTCTCATAGACATAATGATTCCAATTTATCATAATGATTCTCATCTAACATTATAAACATAATGGTTCCAACTTAGCATTTTTTAACATAATGGTCCTCAACTAACATTATAGACATAATGATTCCAATTTAGCGTTTTTAACATAATGATTCTCAACTAACATTATAAACATAATGGTTCCAATTTAGCATTTTAACATAATGATTCTCAACTAACATTATAGACATAATGATTCCAATTTAGCGTTTTTAACATAATGATTCTCAATTAACATTACAGACATAACGATTCCAATTTAGCATTTTGAACATATTTAACATTATAAACATAATAATTCCAACTTTTCATCATAACCTAGCAATACCCAATTTTTCATTAATCATGATGGGTATATTAACATCACAGGCATAATTCCATCAATAGTCATAGCCATGGTTTAATTAGCATCATAGACATGGTTTAATCAACATAAAGATTTCGATAAACATAGTGATTCCATGGACATGTATTAGTCCAACTTGCCAAACAATTAAGCCCAAGTGATTTATAACAACATCAAAATCATGACAAGTTTAACTTGCAACGTTGCCATAACAATATCCCCAAATTATAATTCAAAGATAAACAATATAAACAATGGATTAACAATAGTTCCTAAATCCGGTTTCAATTCATGGCATGTCCATATTGTTTTAGCATTTTTGCCTAAAAATAACATCGAACTTACAATATGAAGCAAATGATCCAAATAAAAATCCCAAATCAATTAGTCCCAAATTCGTTGTCTAAAGCGTCGTAGTTGTTGTAGCTTCTAGTTGTAGCCTTCAAGAATCGTCCTCCATCTTCTATAATTTTATTCTTTGTATTTTTAATTCAGAGCTCTAGGTTTAATGGCGGCGGCCTGAGGCTAAAATGAAATAGTATGATTTAGGCTAGGTCTAGGTGTTATTTTATAGGTGAATAGGGTGATTTAGAGCCTTAAGATCAGTCCAGAAGTCATCAGAATCGCACAGCTCGAATACACATCATCTAGCCACTCAAAAGAAGACACGTCACCTCAGAACACTCCAGAATTCGGTGCTGGATTTGTACGGGCGCACTTGGCAGGTGCGCCAGTGTATTTTTGTACTGGCACACTTCACAAGTGCGCCAGTGTATTCTGGACTGTTTTCGGTTTTTCTGCCTAACTTCGTTCGTCCATATCTTCTTCATACGGTATCCAATTTTCGAAAACTCAGACTCTATTCCGCGTATTTTTCCGAGACGAACGCAATGGCGTAACCCATTTCCCTTGATTTCATCATTTATAATTAATTATACTTTAATTCGTGAAGCTTAATGTTATAGAATTCACGGGGTGTTACAGTTCAAATCTTTGGATCGATTTATCTCGAGTTCGGATCCACGGATTGAGGAGCGGATTGCTAGAGGTGGTCGGGCTAGGTGAGGCGCAGGTTCGGCCAGAGGGGGGTGGCGTGCGATCGGCGTGGTGGGGCCCGGTTGAGCTCGGCGGCGGCGGGTTCTTGGGCGTCGGGGCGGTGGCTGCGGGGCACGGGAAGATCCGATTTCGGTGTAGAAACGTAGAGTGGAAGAAACTCTACAAAAAGTTCCACAGTGGGGTGTTATAATTTCGAGTGGAAAGGGTTGAAAATCGAGCTCAAAGATTCGAGCAGTTCATGGGTTTCGGCGGCTAATGAAAGTGTAACGACCCGGACTTTTTACACAGATATGAACTGATTGTAAGTATCGTATTTACAAATATGAGTTGAAATTCATATTTGTAATATTTCAAAACATATCAAAAGTTGTAATTGCATTTCTTTTACCTGTATAATAGCATTTATTTATGCATAGATCACAGCATTTAATAAAAATCCTCTTTTCACATTTCATATATGATAGCATGTATTTAATCGCGTTTGTTTAAATTATTTTACACATGTATGTATATAGCAAAAGTTTAAATGCCATTTTTATTTTCTTTGTTTATTTTTAAAGAGGTTAAATCCTTATCTTTATTTTAGCAAAATTTTTGTTTTAAAAACATATAGTACTTGAAAATGAAAACATGCCAAACACAAGTTTGTCAAAGCAAGTTCAAATGGAAAAAATTATGTTCATTCCTTTGCAAAAATGTTTCATGTATGTATGTATTTGAATGCACACTCACTAGTTCTAGGCTAGCCAAGAGAAAATCTAGAAAGATAGAGTCTCACATGACAAAATCATTTTTGATTTTATATTTTCAGTTTTAAAATCTTTCTTGTTTCTTACATAGATTTTCTGAATTTTTCTTTCTTTTCATTTTTCCAAAAACCTATTCTTTTGTCAAAAAGGACATGTGCTATAGATTTGAAAATCTTGTGTATTTAGACCCTTGAAACACCTACTCTAGTTGATCACTAAAACTAAGATTTTCTAAAGATTTTTCCTTGCAAAAACCCACATGGTCGAGAGTAAAAGTAAGCAGGAAATTTCAGATTTTTGTTAAACTTTGAAGGCAAGTAAATGTATTAAATATGTTGTGTTAAATCAAAATCTTCATGGGAGGAATGTGATTTTTAATTCCAATGCAAACTGAACATGTATGGTACAAAGGGGAAGATACTATATGCATTTAAACCAAGAAACTGATTTGGAAATCATGGTTGTGTAGTGTAGCATTTAAAATGATATTTGATGGTTCATAGATAGGCCAATGGGGGGGGGGGGAGAGGGTAGCATGTGTAGGTGACTTCAAAGTGGGTATGGGGCTGATGCGAGCCATGTGAACTCAGATTTTTGTGCTTTGATATTGAGAGAGAGAAATGAGTTTTTATGTTGCCATCCATTTGTCATATCAAAAACTGAATTTTTTTTTACTTTTTCAAAATCTAGTTATTTAATGCACTCATATTTTAATATTTTTATACACCTATAAATAAACCTGGCATACACTTCATTTCGACACAACTACAAGCTTTCAAACAAATTCAGTAAAGAAGAGAAAACTGTGAGCTTCTGGACAGGTGAGTAAATCTTTTTAAACCCTTACCGTTTCTTTCTGTTTTGAAACTGAAATGGATCTTTTTGGTGTTGAACTTGTGCAAATTGGTATGCCTTGTTACCTGTTTGTTCTGATCAACATTTGTTGTTCGTCACTAAAAAAAAACTTAAGTACAAATTGTTTTAGAAACTGTGTGTTACTGTGAGATTTCCATATCCTGTCTTTTTGTTTGAGCTATGCGCCACCAAGTCAACATGTTAACCCATGCTAGAGTAGGAGTGTGAGGTTATTTGGATGTCTAAAAACCTTTTCAGTAGCCTTAAAGGGTTAGAAGTAGCAAGAGCATTATAAATATACACTGTATGTTCAAAACCAGAGAGAAATAAGTCTGTTATTAACCTCTCTGGTTGATCCAAAAACCAAACTTCAAGAAAACTCGATTCAGGTATATAATCAGTATTATAGATCAAGATAAGGATTTTTAAAAGTGAAATCTTATTTTTTTTATGTGTGGATCAAGTGAAAAAGTTAGATGATCAGAAAAGGGGGAAAAATCAAATTCCCGATGATCCAATTGGTCGGAGAGGTATAAATCAGTATGAAGTAGCTTGGCGAGGTGTAAATAGTAGGAAAAATACAAACTGGATTTTTAATACCATGATTTTCAAGAACAAGGTCAATTTAGGATTGAGGTCGTGTTTTAAGTGGTCCAGTTTTGATTCGATCATGATGGGGTTTTACTGGATCGAGTGTTATAAGTTTTGGATGGGAGAAACAGACGGAGTTGAGCTTCAATAGGGTGGTTGTGATAGGACCGACGGTGGTCGGAGGTGATCGTGGGAAGACAAATTGAAATAGCAACCTGATAGTGGGTTGACTATTTTTAGGGTTGAGAGGTGAATTTTTGATCGAGGGTGTCTGGAGCTTGACCGACGGGTCATCGATGATCTGAGGTGATGTTCAGGTTTGTGGGAGGCGGCGCGATGATCGCCGGAGGCTCGGAGGAGTTGTGCACGTGCACGGGACTGGGGGATCGACTGTGGATTTTCCTAAGGGGGTGGTACTTGGTAGTGACAAGGATTTTTGGGTGATCCTCTGTGATTTTGAGGGGTTGGCACTTGGGTAGTTTGCGTGATCTGGTACTACCTGGTAGTGGAGATTCTGTGAAAACATGGCTGATCAGGCCAGGGAACCTATGGAACTAATGTGGTACTTTGGTACTACATTGTTTTAAAGGAAGTTTAAACTTTTTTTCTAAAAAAATCAGTTCTTTTTTTAATTAGATTATATTCGAAAGAAAAAATATAAATAGAATTTTATTTAAATCTTGTACAAGGGAAGAAAGAGTCGACCGAGCCTAAAGGACCCAGGGAAGTTCTTTGTCAGAAGCTGAAATGAAGTACCACGATATAAACAAATTTTAATTAAGAATTTAGTTTCTGAATTCATTTTAAATTTAGAGTTGTATAGTTTAAAGTAAAGTATGATAAAAACATACGTTAAATTTATCAGTTTTAAACTGTGAATATAAACTTCCTGACAAATACCTGGTAATACATTGTTCTGTATTGTTTAAATAAGAACTGCGTTTTTAATCAACATCTGACGAAAAGTCATCGAGAGATACATGAGTGAGGATAATTATAAATTTAGTTTATAATTTGAGTTTATTCCAAATAAAAATAATATTTGGTTTAAATGAATAAAACAGGAATGTTTTATTTACTCTAAACGGCTAGTTTAAACTGATGGTCAGAATTTCCTGTCGCAATACAACTGGTTATATACATACCGTTCTGTATTGTATAAAATGAGAACGGTGTTAAAAATCATGAGTAGAGAAATTTAAAAAGAATTTTATTTAAATTTCTGTATAGAAAGAAGAAGTGAATTTGTTTTGTCGAGCTCTGGAATTAAAGTACGGAAGCTAAGATTTAAATTAAATTTTAATTTAATTTATAACTAGAATTTGAAAGGGTTTCCAAATAAAAATACTCAAACCTTAAAGTCAACAGAAAGGAAGCTGATCAAGTATTGAAGTTCAGATATGATTTGACAAGAGGCGAGAAGTTAGCACAGAAATGTAATTTCTGTTAAATTATAAACTTGGTTTATAATTTAGATTAGAAGTTATCTTCTAATGAAAATATTTAAACTGTGAAGTCAAAGAAAAGAAAAACCATATTCATACACTAGAAGTTTTTACCAACTGGATTTTCCGATATAAGAAAATGGTTATATATATTTTTCTGCATTGGATAAGAGCTGTATTTTTCTTATTCATGTTAGTTAGTTTAAGAAGAAGATTTATTTCTATTGGTATAAGGAATAGATCAAGGGTAAGGGATCAAGGGAAATTCGACGAGAGGAATTAAAGTGTAACAGCTGTAAGAGAATTTATAAATCATAAATTTAATTCAGTTTTGAATATTCAGACCAAGAAGTGACTATGAGATATAATTTTCTCAAGAATAATGTACTTATTCATTTTTAGAGTTGACGAACAAAATAGGAAGAAAAGCCGTGTGCGACGCACGTAGTAAAATTGGCTGTTTTGAAAAGATGATCAAAATGCCAGTTATAGGCAAGATGATCATATATTGTTTGATTTGACTGTAATTATCTATGTAGATTAGATTATAGTCATGATAGATTAATATTTTAAAGAGAAATATGTTCATTAATCATTTCAAAGAGTCCGAAATTTATATTTCACTTTGATTTGATTATACGATGCGCGTCAGAGATTATCGAAGATAATAGAAGACGACGATATACAAGGGCTATTTTTGAATAGTGCCTTCGGTTTGTCCAATCCCAGGACAACTTGTATGGACGAATGTCTGACAAAGTAATTCTACTGGTCACGTACGTTGATCGCTCCAAACGTATTTATATGGTGGCAGAGAAATTCGTTTCTTTATGCTTTATACCTATAATTTATTTTTGGGGAAGTCAATTAGTGATCGGTAAGTTTTGACGATGTGGCATTCAAAGGAAATAAAGAGATGATGATCAAGCGTATGTCTAACCTCAAGCCTCACACCCAGGAAATGACAAAAATCGGGCAGGCAGCATGGCTATGTGGGTCGCTCACATTAGAGTGTATTGTCACCATCTAGAGAATATTCGTATTTGTTATTTCTTTCATTTTTGTATCTCCCGGGAAATTATGGTGGTCGCGACAAAAAGCCATAAGGTGACAATATATTCAATACACTCAAGAGAAATGAGTGGTCGGTCATGTGTGGGCCGGGTTGCAACTCGTTCTTGTTGTACCCAGTGTATTCGTCTCTAGAGGTACACAGTCGGCAGGTGGTCCCATACCTTGTCATAGTTGGAAATCCGATTTCCATAAGCGCCAAGCGATTTGTATTTTGTATACTATATAGAAGAATGTGAGATGCAAGCATTCTTCTAGATTTAAAATTATTTGTGAAAGACTTATATGATAATATCTGATTTCAAGTATACAAAGTATTTGATCTCATAGGGTAAAAACCCTTTCCGTACTTACGGCGTGGTCTTATGAGATATTTTTATTTGGTTTTAAAACTGTTTACTCATACCAGTCCCCTGACTGACCCGGAGTTTATTTTTCTGTGTTTTCCCTTAAACTCTTGGGTATTCATAACGCTTGTTATGAATAGACAAGTGAATCAGGATTTGGCTAAACCTGTGAAGCTGGAATGAAGATTATCTGTGTGCTGGTCCATCTATCTACTGTATAATTAAGTCTGTCAGTTGATCATCTATGATATGTGTAATTACTGATGTATCATAAATGGGTTGTATCACTAGATTCTGTATGCTCGGATGTAATATATCCCGCTGTGTAATATTAAAGTATTATTTTTGTGAAAATTCCGCTGTGAGATTCTGATGTTTTCTGTGATTTTATCTTCTATCTATTCTTATTCTTTATAATGGCACCACTTCCGATGTGTTCGAAAGTTGGGTCGTTACAGAAAGGGGATAGGACGATGTACTGTAGCGTATTTATACGCGTATTCTAGGGTTTTATTTATTTAATTAATTAATTAAATCCGAAAATTAGAGCTTTTTCATACGATCTCCAAACGAAGCTCAACGACTGTCGAACATAACGTTTTGGCGTCTTCTGAATGCGATGGCGCTAGTGCCGAAGTCCAATTCTGAAGTTAACAGTGTGTTTTCTTTTATTTTAAAATAATTCTTTAATTTTAAATTCGAACGTACTTTCTAATTTTTCCAGAGTCACATACGAACTCAGAAAAATCCCGAAAAATTATTTTTGGCTTATTTATGACGATACGGTCCTAACAAAATTAATTTCGCCTCATTCTGAGACTGTTTGAAAAATAGCTATTTTCTGGTCGATCCAATTTAACTAAAATTGACCAAAACACATTTTCCTTTGCCACGCTCACATATTAACTTCAAAAATCATGAAATTTGAAACCTAGCAATAGTTTTACATCCCGGATCCAACAAAAGTGGTTTCGTCGAATTCCGAGGTCGTATGCAAAATGTCTATTTTCAAGGGCGATATATTCTCTATAGCAACCTTTCTAAAAATTCATCTGGCCATAACTTTTGATTTCTACTATGAAACTTCAATTTTTCAGATTCGTTAGAAGGATATTTATTAACAGATTTAGATATTTTCCGTTTCGTCAAAATCCGGTTTATTCTGCACCCTGGGTAGTTAGTCAAAGTTCAAGTTTGACTTTTCAAACTACCATCCTGTTTCTAATTCTTATAGTAATTTATTTGCATATATTTGCATTAACTTTGCTCAACGTAAATTCCCATTCATAATTATTTGAAATAATTTATTTTAAATATTTAAACACCCCTAAAATCCCTAACATGAAAATTTTAAATTGGCCCCAAATTCCGGGTTGTTACATTTCAGGCCTTGTTCATAATTAAAATTAATTATATTTATTTTCAAACATCGATTCAAACCTACTTTTCATCGTTACTATTTAAAATAATTTATTTTAAATACTTAAAATCCACTAAAATAACCAAATTAAAATTTTTAATCTGGTTCTGATTTTTCGGGTTGTTACAAATAACAACATAGAATCTCACATCGCAGCGGAAAAAGATATAATATATCATAACTTTTGAATACAAAATTCTAACTGTATAACATATCATTATCAGAGTATCACTATCAGAGTACAACTTACAACACAGCGGAAATAACAATAACTAGATAACACTGAAGCCTCCTACTCCAAGCTCCTTTGGATAAATCTGTAAAATCCTGAACTACTTGACTGCCCGTACAAATTTAGGCACCCAAGAGTCTAGGTAAAACAAAACAAAATAAACTCTGGATCAGTCATGGGACTGGTATGAGTAAATAATTTAATACAGTTTGAGAAACAAAACGATATCTCATAAGACCAAGCCGTATAACGGAACGGGTTTTTTCCTTGTGAGAATCCAAAATAATCTTTATATCAAACTCTTTTGATACTATAATAGTGTCTAAATCAAATAAATAACAATCTAGTGGAACGCTTGCATCTCACGTTCCACATATATAATATATAATCAAAACCGCAAGAACTTATTGGGTAATGAATTTCCAACTATGACAAGGTATGGAACCACCTTCCGATAGTGTATCTCTAGAGGAGAATACACTGGGTTCAACAAGAACATTTTGCAACCCGACCACACATGACCGACCACTCATTTCTCTTGAGTGTACCGAATGTATACCACTAATGGTTGGGATCAGCAACCGTTTCCAAAATGGGAAAGCATCGAATAGAATAAAGAATTAAATGAATCTCTAGATAGGTGATAATACACCCTAATGGGAACTAACTATATAGCCATGCCGCCTGCCCGATTTTTGTCATTTCTCGATTGTTGAGGCCTGAGGCTACGCTTACTTCTCATTCATTGATAACACAATCACTTTGAATGCCACATTGTCAGATCCGTTAATCATTAATTAATTTGCACAAATATATTCTGGATATTATGCTAAGGGAATAAATCTGTTGCCACCATACATTTGTACAGTCCAAAATGCGATCATTGGAAATATTCTGTCAGACATTCGTCCATACACGTTCGTTCTGGGATGGAACGAAACCGAAGGCACTAATCCGTACATCCATCCAAGGCAATCTCTACCTAGGACTTATACAACAGCCCTTGCACTTTACTCCGTCTTCAATATATTCAGCATACTTGGTTGACAACGATTATGCCAATACGGAGTGGTTCTTTGGATAATAATCCAACCGATCTCTCCATATTAACAACGTTAAAATGGTGAAAAATTTGATAGTCGGTGATTTAACTATCAAATGAAAAATGTCCATGTACACACAATGATCTTATTTCCAAATGTAATTATCGATCAAATCATGAAACATATATATGTACACACACATACATATTCATATTTCCTTATTTTCTATGTTTAGAAAATATATGTTATTAACACTGGAAAACATTTCCATATATCGCCTTCTTTTATTTTCTGTACTTAGAAAATATCTTCTATTTATAATTGGAAAATATTACAATTACTTATCTCTTTTCCGACTCATTTATTTCTATACTTAGGAAATATTTATTATTCTATTTCCAACTTACACTTATTTGGGTTAAAAAGGATGTTGTGTAAAACATCGTTACGACAACCCAAATACTGTATTTAACTAAATCTTATTCAGCATTGACCTTCGAGCCTGAATCTTACTATTTTTTTGTTAATAACGACATCAATCAAGTTGGGGTATAACTACCTCTCAGACATTGACTGAATAACATTCATAACATCAAAACAGACAAGACTACTTACTCGAATAACCAATACCATACAAACCAATTATTCCATTTTTAAACATGTACATGCTTCTCTTTTTATTCTTACGAGATTTTATTCATAGATTTCCTTTTTGTTTATACTATTCTATTTTTAAGTTCGGTTCCTTATTGAATTCTATATATATTGATATATAGATTTCTAGTTATCAAATTTTCTTAAAAATTTTCTAACTCCACAAATTTCTGGAAAAATTCGCCATAACCTCCTTTGTACGGGGTTACCGGAAAAATTCAAACCTTGCCACATAGGCCCTCTCCAATCAAAAAGAAAAAGAAACAACCAAGCGGCTTGCCGATACGGCGCATAAAATCTCATATTCAATTTAAATACATACCTTTTTGTCGAGCATTCTATTTATATCTCTTCTAACACTTCGTTCCAAATCTGCTTAGCATATATCTAATCATTTCCTTTTTTTCCAACTCAACCTAATCGTTTTAACTCAATTCGTTAATTAACTCTTTTGCCTATTTCACTTTCATATTTGAACATAACATGTTCAAATATATGTTAACTTGCTTATAAACTAATTAAATTCTATTTTCAATTTACGTTCCATATTTGATTTCGAATATGGATTTACAAATCTCATTTTACCAATCCGAAGTCTAATTTCAATCTAAACTCGATTAACTAATTTTTTTTCTCTTACTTAGTTAATGCTATTCAATAAATCAAAAATATGATTTTTGTTTCAACAATCTATTCATTTACTTTACTTGAGTTCCTAATTATGTTATAGCTTAAGTCTGGATTTTTCTAATGGACATTCAGATTTTATTTGCTTAAAATCCTTTTATTTATTTAAATAAATCGTTATGGTTTTTAAATGGTTATGGCACTGTTTTTCTGAAAATTTGATTTTTAAATAACTCAAAATATATACGACGAAATTCAGAATTTTCTCTTCCATTAGAAAACTATAATCTAATAGGTCCTGACGGTTATTGTTTCCAAGAATTCCGACTTAATTTGAATTCTATATACTCACTAGAAGTTCGAATCGCCAATTTACGAACTACCGCGCTGCGGCGAGTTCGTTTTAATTATATTTATATATAAAAATGATTAAACTTCGTTTATAATAAATTCAACTCCATTTTGATATATTTTTAATATATATCAAATCAGTTTCCCAATTCAACATTATATTTCCGATTTTCTAAAATTGTCGATTTTTCCTAACTCGGTAATATATTTATTTATACTTCGATCTTCTATATTAAATTCCAATTACTGTTGCAAATTATAAATCCTTTGGATTTTTTTTCTATTCTATTTAAAAATCCGCATTCTGAAATATATTTCGTCGTTCCCATTTCGATATGATTTCAACTTTCTATTTTCAAATTCTATTTTAAATTCTCATTGAAATTTCTATATTCAAATTCTATTTGAATTCTCTATATTCAAATTCTATTTTAATTTCTATATTCAAATTCTATTTGAATTCTCTATATTCAAATTCTATTTGAAATTTCTATATTCAAATTCTATTTAAATAAATTCGAATTAATCGAATTCAAAATCATAAATCCTTACGGATTTATTTTAGTTCAATTTATACTCAGAACATCAGAATAAATTCCCTCGTTTATTTCTTAAAACGATTCCCCTATTTCTATTTTTATAAATAACATTTGAATTTAAATATTCAAATTATCTAATGATAATTTTTCCACTTTATTTATAAACACTGTTTATAAATTCATTTCAATTCTCTGCATTGTTAATTTATTAACAACATTTATAAATTCACTACTTTTTTATATATTCAAAACAAGTTAATATATTTATAGCCCAATTGAAATTCGATTTCTATTTAAAAAAAAGATTTCTCCCTTTAAATTTTAAAATATCCTTTTCCTGATATTTTTATATATCAACATTTCAGGTCCAATGACATTTAACCAATCAAAAATACCAATTATCAACAACGGATTTTCTAACACATCATATATGATAATATATATGAGGACAAACAAATAATAATATTTTTGAGGAATCCAGTTGGATTCCTCCAACCTGTTTTCCTGCATCCATAGACATTAGCGCATAAATATACCATCCTGCTTCGAGGCAGAATATCGCGGTATAGAAGGTCATTCACTAATATATATTTGTGGGGGCGCATAGGGAAATCATACGCTAATGGTACCGTGGGCATCCGCTAATGATACTACGGGAACAATCCAACCACCAAACCAATGTATATATATGCCAAGCCTAAATAACTAATATATATTTTATAGCCACAATAATATTGCAATGCATACAAACAAATCAACAATTTATTTTTAATGCTAAAAATAAATTAACGAGTGAGATTTACTCACCGTGATTTAATTGTCGATATCGCGTTCAAATTCAATTAATGCTAAAATTCATGCTAGCTTCAAAATTAGCCAAACTTGTTTCATAGTATCGTCTACGTCCATGCGTATCCAACAAATCCTATTTTGTCTGATTCTGAGTTCACACGAAATAAAATTTAGCTTTTAAGTTTTACAACTATTTTAGTTAATTTAAGTTTTGTACTAATACCCAAATGACTGAAATTAACATAAACAAATTACCTCCTAATTTTCCTTTTTCATTTACTTAACACAGTCCATAACTAATTTCATCATCACAACTTTTCCAGCTTTGCCCTCCCATCAGTCTCGTACTCTCCACGAAGCTAAGTTTCCTATTCAAGCCTCCATGCCATGAACATCCCTTCCTCATCTCTCCCTGGCACTATTCGATCTGCAAACTGTCGCACTCCACCCAGACGTCGAATCAAGCACCACCACCCCTTTGCTGTTCCTGAATCGCCCAATACCAGAACCCCCAAAATGAACGCGGCCTCCATATTTGAAATCGAACTACATACCCAACTCCAAATCGCACAGTTCCTTGATGACCAGGCAAGCCCCCACCCACCCAATCGAACATTGCGATCTGCAATCGCAACACCTAGTTGACCCCGCTCACCCTCCGATGATCCTTAAACCCCTAAAAACTGAGCCCTAGGCTCACATCAGTACTCCATTGAACACCATAACCCTCGCGTTGTTTAATTCTGACCTCACAGAAGAACTCGGCCCTTAAGAGATTTGAATTCCTTTAAGAAGAAATAAGGTGGATTCCTTATTTTGATTTTTGCGTTTCTGAGGAGAAAGAATAAGGGAGAGAAACAGATTGTGGTTTTAAACAAAAGGAAATGGCCATCGCGATTTATAAAGAAGGATTCACGGTTGAGAGGGAAAAAGAAAGGCCACGATTGTTTTTGTTCTTGCGGGTTTTGAAATGAACAACGAGGTCTTTAGATTTAGCCTTGTAGTCTCGTTTCTGTCCACAAAATAAGAGAACAAGGGTATATTTTAATTTTAATTTAATTTGTTATTGAACCGGTGTCCTTTAATTAAAATACCTCATGATTCCGAACTCCTCTCTGAACCCAACAACTGATATTTTTAGGGTTATTCCCATATTCTGGACATACTGGGATAGGTTTCAAAGCATCAATTGATCATCTGGAACAGATATTAATTTAAATCGTTATAAATTGAATTCAAACCAACTAATTCCTTAAAAATAAATTATTATCATCGTCGATTCTATTCCAATAGAATTTCTATAAATCATTTGAATTATTTTGATTCAGTTTTAAGTTTCGAACTGAATTATTTTTCATATTACGATAATTTAATATATTCGATATTAAATCAAAAATCAATTTTTAAATCGACAACTTAATATAAAAATTCGTTTATATTATCGACTCAATATTTAAAACCATATTAAATATTTAAAATTAGCCGAAAACCCGGGTCATTACATTCTTCCCCCCTTAAAAGAATTTCATCCCCGAAATTAGTAAGGTAGAAAAATGTTACTAACCTATTAACCTTTCAAAAACTTACTTATGTTGAACTCAACATTTCATACTTCAATAGATTTTATCTTACCAAATCATTTGGTTTTTCATTCATATGGCACCCCATATATGTTTACATTCATTTAGTCTGAATGATCTACAATTAATATAATATTTCATTCAAATTGATTCTGATCAATTTATTCACTTTGATTTACTTTCTTAAGTTAAATTCTAATTCAAGAATTCAAATCCCTAGTTTTCCATTTCAAATCCTTCAAAAATCATATATATATATATATATATTTATTTTCATCTCAAATTCAAAATATTTGAATTTTCAAACCAACTTGTTTTCTTTCAAACAAATTTCCATCAAAAACTTTTCTAAGGCAGCAATCCTTCACTTAGAAACTCGAAAATGAACATTGATGATGTTGCAATCATCATCAGAATTATTTTCCAGCAACTGAAGTGAGTTCAGTGCTTAATTACTTTCAAAAATCCATTCAAAACAAAGCTATATTATTTTAATATACTTTAAGGAAAATATTCTTCTAAACACTCAGGATTCAAAATTCCAAATTCTGATCTGAATTCAATTTTAATTTATCTTATTTGTATTTCATTCATATACAAGTTCCATTTGGTTATACAACCATTCCAATTTTATAATCTTATTTGATTATAAGATCAACAACCAACACATCCAAAATATAATAATTTCAGAAAATAATGCTTTCTATATCAAAATATAGTTTTGGGTAAAGTTATTTCATTTACCCACTTTAAAACAATATCGTATCGAATTTTTCTGCTCAAGTGTTTTAGAAACAACAATCGATACAGTTGTACTTCCTGTATCGATCAGAATTCATAAATCACTTGCTAAACTAATCGACACAATATAAAATAGTTTTTATATCAACTAACAAACACGCGCTCTCGTATATATACACTCAACTCATTCTAGGGTACTACTGACCCTATCTCTAATGAGCACAACCCTAACAAAGCCTAGGTATTCGCTCAACCTAAGCTCTAATACCAACTATAATGGCCTGCAAATCCGTAATATCAGAGTTGACTACATACATCATACATCCAACCCAAATATCACGAAAATACGAATCATTTTTTTTAGAAGAAGAACAAAAATAACAATACAGAATCTCACATCGCAGCGGAACAAAATATAATATATCATAACTTTTGAATACAAAATTCTAACTGTCAAACATATCATTAGCAGAGTATCACTATCAGAGTACAACTTACAACACAGCGGAAATAACAATAACTAGATAACGCTGAAGCCTCCTACTCCAAGCTCCTTTGGATAAATCTGTAAAATCCTAAACTACTTGATTGCCCGTTCAAATTTAGGCACCCAAGAGTTTAGGTAAAATAAAACAAAATAAACTCTGGGTCAGTCACGGGACTGGTATGAGTAAACAATTTAAAACAGTTTGAGAAACTAAATGATATCTCATAAGACCACGCTGTATAACGGAATGGGTTTTTCCCTTATGAGAATCCAAAATAATCTTTATATCAAACTCTTTAGATATTATAATAGTGTCTAAATCAAATAAATAACAATCTAGTGGAACGCTTGCATCTCACATTCCACATATATAATATACAATCAAAACCGCAAGCACTTATTGGGTAATGAATTTCCAACTATGACAAGGTATGGAACCACCTTCCGATAGTGTATCTCTAGAGGAGAATACACTGGGTTCAACAAGAACATTTTGCAACCCGACCACACATGACCGACCACTCATTTCTCTTGAGTGTATCGAATGTATACCACTAATGGTTGGGATCAGCAACCGTTTCCAAAATGGGAAAGCATTGAATAGAATAAAGAATTAAATGAATCTCTAGATAGGTGATAATACACCCTAATGGGAACTAACTACATAGCCATGCCGCCTGCCCGATTTTTGTCATTTCTCGATTGTTGAGGCCTGAGGCTACGCTTACTTCTCATTCATTGATAACACAATCACTTTGAATGCCACATTGTCAGATCCGTTAATCATTAATTAATTTGCACAAATATATTCTGGATATTATGCTGAGGGAATAAATCTGTTGCCACCATACATTTGTACAGTCCAAAATGCGATCATTGGAAATATTCTGTCAGACATTCGTCCATACACGTTCTTTCTGGGACGGAACGAAACCGAAGGCACTATTCCGTACATCCATCCTAGGTAATCTCTACCTAGGACTTATACAACTCCCCTTGCACTTTACTCCGTCTTCAATATATTCAGCATACTTGGTTGGCAACGCTTATGCCAATATGGAGTGGTTCTTCAGATAATAATCCAACCGGTCTCCCCATATTAACAACGTTAAAATGGTCAAAACTTTGATAGTCGGTGATTTAACTATCAAATGAAAAATGTCCATGTACACACAATGATCTTATTTCCAAATGGAATTATCGATAAAATCATCAAACATATATATATACACACACACATATTCATATTTCCTTATTTTCTATGTTTAGAAAATATATGTTATTAACACTGGAAAAGATTTCCATGTATTGCCTTCTTTTATTTTCTATAGTTAGAAAATATCTTCTATTTATAATTGGAAAATATTACAATTACTTATCTCTTTTCCGACTCATTTATTTCTATACTTAGGAAATATTTATTATTCTATTTCCAACTTACACTTATTTGGGTTAAAACGGATGTTGTGTAAAACATCGTTACGACAACCCAAATATTGTATTTAACTAAATCTTATTCAACATTGACCTTCGAGCCTGAATCTTACTATTCATTTGTTAATAATGACATCAATCAAGTTGGGGTATAACTACCTCTCAGACCTTGACTGAATAACATTCATAACGTCAAAACAGACAAGACTACTTACTCGAATAACCAATACCATACAAACCAATTATTCCATTTTTAAACATGTACATGCTTCTCTTTTTATTCTTACGATATTTTATTCATAGATTTCCTTTTTGTTTATAATATTCTATTTTTAAGTTCGGTTCCTTATCGAATTCTATGTATATTGATATATAGATTTCTAGTTATCAAATTTTATTAAAAATATTCTAACTCCTTAAATTTTCGGAAAAAATCGCCATAACCTCCTTTGTACGGGTTTACCGGAAAATTCAAACCATGCCACACAGGCCCTCTCTAATCAAAAAGAAAAAGAAACAACCAAGCGGCTTGCCGATACGACACATAAAATATCATATTCTATTTAAATACATACCTTTTTGTCGAGCATTCTATTTATATCTCTTCTAACACTTCATTCCAAACCTGCTTAGCATATATCTAATCATTTCCATTTTTTTCCAACTCAACCTAATCGTTTTAACTCAATTCGTTAATTAATTCGCCAATTAACTCTTTTTTCTATTTCACTTTCATATTTGAACATAACATGTTCAAATATATTTTAACTTGCTTATAAACTAATTAAATTCTATTTTCAATTTACGTTCCATATTTGATTTCGAATATGGATTTACAAATCTCATTTTACTTATCCGAAGTCTTATTTCAATCTAAACTCGATTAACTAATTTTTTTTTCTCTTACTTAGTTAATGTTATTCAATAAATCAAAAATATGATTTTTGTTTCAACAATCTATTCATTTACTTTACTTGAGTTCATATTTATGTTATAGCTCAAGCCTGGATTTTTCTAATGGACATTCAGATTTTATTTTCTTAAAATCCTTTTATTTATTTAAATAAACCGTTTTGGTTTTTAAATGGTTATGGCACTGTTTTTCTGAAAATTTGATTTTTACATAACTCAAAATATATACGAAGAAATTCAGAATTTTCTCTTCCATTAGAAAACTATAATCTAATTGGTCCGGACGGTTCTTGTTTCAAAGAATTTCGACTTAATTTGAGTTCTATGTACTCACTTGAAGTTCGAATCGCCAATTTACGAACTGTCGCGCTGCGGCGAGTTCGTTTTAATTATATTTATATATATAAACTTTTAAACTTCGTTTATAATAAATTCAACACCATTCTGATATATTTTTAATATATATCAAATCAGTTTCCCAATTCAACATCATATTTCCGATTTTCTAAAATTGTCGATTTTTCCTAACTCGGTAATATATTTAATTATACTTCGATCTTCTATATTAAATTCCAATTACTTTTACAAATTATAAATCCTTTGGATTTATTTTCTATTCTGTTTAAAAATCCACATTCTGAAATATATTTCATCGTTCCCATTTCGAATTCTCTTTGAAATTTCCATATTCAAATTCTATTTGAATTCTCTATATTCAAATTCTATTTGAATTTCTATATTCAGATTCTATTTGAATTCTCTATATTCAAATTCTATTTATATAAATTCGAATTAATCGAATTCAAAATCATAAATCCTTACGGATTTATTTTAGTACAATTTATACTCTGAACATCAGAATAAATTCCCTCGTTTATTTCTTAAAACGATTCCCCCGTTTCTATATTTATAAATTCACATTTGAATTTAAATATTCAAATTATCCAAAGATAATTTTTCCACTTTATTTATAAACACTGTTTACAAATTCATTTCAATTCTCTGCATTGTTAATTTATAAACAACATTTACAAATTCAATATTTGTTTTATATATTCAAAACAAGTTAATATATTTATAGCCCAATTGAAATTTGATTTCTATATTAAGAAAAAAGATTTCTCCCTTTAAATTTTAAAATATCCTTTTCCCGATATTTTTATATATCAACATTTCAGGTCCAATAATATTTAACCATTCAAAAATACAAATTATCAACCACGGATTTTCTAACACATCATATATGATAATATATATGAGAACAAACAAATAATAATATTTTTGAGGAATCCAGTTGGATTCCTCCAACCTGTTTTCCAGCATTCACAGACGTTAGCACATAAATAATACCATTCTGCTTCGAGGCATGATATTGTGGTATAGAAGTTCATCCACTAATATATATTTGTGGGGGCGCATAGGGAAATCATCCGCTAATGGTACCACGGGCATCAGCTAATGATACTGCGGGAACAATCCAACCACCAAACCAATATATATATATATATATATCAAGCCTAAAAAAACTAATATATATTTTATAGCCATAATAATATTGCAATGCATACAAACAAATCAACAATTTATTTTTAATGCTAAAAATAAATTAACGAGTGAGATTTACTCACCGTGATTTAAATGTCGATATCGCGTTCAAATTCAATTAATGCTAAAATTCCTGCTGGCTTCAAAATTAGTCGAACTTGTTTCATAGTATCATCTACGTCCATGTGAATCCAACAAATCCTATTTTGTCTGATTCTGACATCATACGAAATAAAATTTAGCTTTTAAGTTTTACAACTATTTTAGTTAATTTAAGTTTACTACTAATATCCAAATGACAGAAATTAACATAAACAAGTTACCTCCTAATTTTCCTTTTTCATTTACTTAACACAGTCCGTAACTGATTTTATCATCACAACTTTTCCAGCTTTTCCCTCCCATCAGTCTCATACTCTCCACGAAGCTAAGTTTCCTATTCAAGCCTCCATGCCATGAACATCCCTTCCTCGTCTCTCCCTGGCACCATTCGATCTGCAAACTGTCGCATTCCACCCAGACGACGAATCAACCACCACCTCCACCTTTTTATTCCTGAATCGCCCAATACCAGAACCCCCAAAATGAACACGGCCTCCATATCTGAAATCGAACTACATACCCAACTCCAAATCGCACAGTTCCTCGATGACCAGACAAGCCCCCAACCACACAATCGAACATCGTGATCTTCAATCGCAACTTGTCGACCCCTCTCACCCTCTAATGATCCTTAAACCCCTAAATACTGAGCCCTAGGCTCACATCAGTACTCCTTCGAACAACATAACCCTCGCGTTGTTCTATTCTGACCTCACAGAAGAACTCGTGTAACACCCCGTATTTTCTGTGAACGTAAGAGTAACAAATCAGAGAATAATTAAATTGTAAAAAAATAATTAAGGGAAACGGACATTGCGTTCGTCTCGAAATTCTTCTTGGAATAGAGTCTAAGTTTGCGTTAATCGGACTCTGTATGAAGAAAATATTGCCTTCAGAAGTTTCAGTAAAAACCAGCCCGATAATTCAAAATTCAGATTTCAAAATTCAAACAGACACCCGGGCTGGGCGGGAAAATTCCCGCCCAGGGCCCCGGTCGACACTAGGGTCAACCTAGGGTCGACCTAGGTAAACAGGTCGACACTAGGGTCGACCTCCCCCCCCTTTCTAGATCTATTGACAGATCCATTTTTCTGCACCTGGACGCCTTTCTGACCGGATTCATGAGCTCTAACCTATTTAAACACCCCCAAACCCCGCTTTCTCTCCACACAATTTCATTCTGCCTATACTCTGCCTCTATTCTAATAAAAAAATAAAAATGGCGTTGCTACTCTACTAGAATCAAAACTAGTGCATCTTCTTCCAATCTGAATAGAATTAAAAGAGAACAACTATTTTCTAATCGATAGTCTACGCCAAAGGAATGCTATTCAGTGTCAGAACACAGATTCCAGAAATCAAGATTTACCTTTTAAATTGTGAGTACAGTTATTTTCAAATATAAACTTTTATTATGAATCTTGGCATGGTTATAAATCTGAATCTGAGGTTATGCATATTCTTATCTGTCAGATCTGTTTTTCAGCGAATATTTTGTATCTCCTTTTTTCCGTTCTATATCCAGGCTACTACGAGCTTGCGCCAAATCTCATAAGAGATTAACGCATGAACGCTAATTTTGGGACAAATAATGAATATTGCATAATTTGACATGACAGATCTGTGACTGAGAAAAGAACATAGGTTGTAAATTAAGATCTAGAATCAGTGCATACTATGTATAATAGACTGTGATTTGGAAGAAGAATTATTATATGATAGCATATGACTTGGGATTTGGAATATAATGCATATTATAATGCAAGATCTGATTTTGAGGACATAATACATGAAAAAAATTTAAGATCTAGACTTTGGGGCATATCTTATATCACTTGAAAAGAAAAGGAGAAATATGTGACTTAGGCGTAAAGATCTATATTAAGTAGGTTAACTATTAATGTGAATGCGCCTAAATATGGATTTTAGGATATTTCGCATCATAGGCTATAATTTGGCATAATTCATATTGTTTGGGGCGTTTTAGAGAATAATCTAAACTATGCAAAGTTTAATTAAAATTTGGGGCATATGTCGTATTATGAATTATGACCATGATTTAGGCATGTAAATTTAGGCAAGATATGTAAATAGAACTTTAAGAAATGTTTAATCTGTTAAATCTGCCGAATTGCCTAATCTTCTAAATCTGTTGAGTTGCCTAATCTGCTATCTGCTGAATTGTCTAAACTGTTAAATCTGCTGAATTGCCTAATTTGCTAAATCTGCTGAATTGCCTAATCTGTTAAATCTGTTATCTAATAAATTTGTTGAATTGCCTAATCTGCCAAATATGTTATCGACTAAATCTCTTGAATTGCCTAATCTGTTGGAAGCTAAATAATTGTAATTTGGGTATAAAAATCCGTAGGCTCAATCTAAGATTGAGTAAAACATGGAAATTTGATTAATCTGCTGTAACTTGTAAAGAAGTTAAATTTTCTAAATGGACATAATTAGTCTGATATTTTCTTTAATAGACTAAAGTGTCTATGACACGAGGTTAGACTCCGTTTGCGGTAGAAGCCTGCCCGGAACCAACCGGCTTAACCAGCGACCGCAAACTGTCAGTCTAATGTGAGAGGTCATAGGCATAATTAAAATATGCTTAGACACGAGGTTAGGTCTGGCTTGTGGCAGAAGTTTACCCGGAACCGCCCGGCATATCCAACGGCCACAAGCTACCGACCTAATGTGAGAGGTCTGTGCATTAATAATTAATTAATGCAAGTCTAAGATAAATATGATACCTAAAACGTGCTGGGTGGATAGGGTTAAAACAATTGGACTGATGAATCTAATAAATCTGTTTTGTAAATCTATAGGCCCAATACAAAGTTAGGTAAAACAATCTGTAAGTCTGTTAAATCCGTACATCTGATCTGCTAATCTAAAAACTTGTTAACTTGATTGTCTGATCCTTGAACTAGTAAATCTGAGCTTTGTATGTCTGAAACTTGTAAACAAGTTAATCTGAAATCTATTAGTCTAGGGATACAAGGTTAGGAGGGGAAATACTTGTGTCATCTATTGTTTGGGACCAATATTAGTCAGTAACCCTTTCTGGTATCAAAACTTTGACCCCACACTATGTAGGGGTCTGAGCATGCTTACTGAACTAGTTATAAGCGGTTCATTCTGATAATGGCGCGGGGTGTTGATGGCGCGTTCCAACCGGGTCATGTGCGTGCATGGATCCGGTCTGCTCTGAGGATGTAAGACACCGTGGCATCTGTAAATAGGTCTGTGCCAATAGGTTGCCACTTTAGGGAGTGATACACCCTACTGTGGGGCCGGCACAGGGTATTTATGTATTAGGGAGCCGATCGCTTGGGGGTAGGACTTAGGGTACACTTAGTTCTATCTGTTTCTGTTGGTACCGCCTGTTTCCATTGGGTGGCAACACCTGTCTGTTTCTGCGTGGTACCGTCTGTTGGGGTGGTAAATGCCCATTACTAGTGTACACATAATTCTGACATTTTGTTTCCGTAGGGATTATTCTGTTTCCGTCTCTGATTCCGTTTCTGATTCTGTTTCTGTACCTTCTGTCTATTGGGGTGGTAAAGGTCCATTAGTTGGGTGGTAAAGGCCCATTATTAGTATTCTGCTTCTGTACCTTCTGTCTTTTCGGGTGGTAAAGGCCCATTACTAGCATTCTATTTCTGTAGAGATTATTCTGTTTCCGTTTCTGTTGCAGTTTAGACATTAGGGTAACACCTAATCATGTTATACTAGTATTAGTGCAGAGAAGTGAAGACTATGTAAGAAGCTTAGCTTAGTCTATATCATTCTGTTAACCTGCTATTCCTGTTACGATTATCTCTCATCCAATTTTATTTATATGTCATGATACTATTATCTGTTTATATGCTGAAAGTCACTGGACTCACCAGACTTATGTCTGACCTAGTTTGTTTCGCCTCTTTTCTTTCCGTTTCCCCCCCAGGTTCCCAAGGTGGAAACATAGGAGCTTGATTCAGATACTCTCTGCTTGAAGTGTTCGAAGTATTGCTTCGCTTTGGCTCTATCTTTCCATGGCAGTTTATGTTGGGGATTATGGCTATAAAAACTATGCATTCTTAAGGCTTTTGTACAAGACTGATATTTTGTACTTGAATTCTGATATTGTGATTTTGAAAGATGTAACCAAACTTATTTCTGTTTCTGTTGTAACAAAGTTATAAATTTTTCAAGTACTACTTTATCTATCTTGTAAATTTTCTGTTTTGTCAACTAAAACGCTCCATCAAAGTTAAGGCATTCCCTTTGTGAGTGACCTTAACGGAGGTGGGGTGTTACACTTGGTATCAGAGCTGAAGGTTACCAGATTTGAAAAAAAAGTTTTTGAAAAACTATTTTCAAAAAGGGTTTGAAAAGGAAGTATTTTCAAAAGTAAAGTTTATTTTGAAAAACATAGTCCCCAAAGCCATATATCTATCATTTGATTTTCTGTTTAGTCCTTGTTTCCTTCTTTTCTGAGTCTCCGGGGCTCCTGGCTTTCTGGGAGGCAACCTCATCGTGACATGGTTCCATAGGCATGATGAGACTATGGCATATGTCGAAGGGCAAAGAAGTGCCCAACTTCGATCTGTAGCCGCAGTAATTTCACTTACGGCTAATCCTCTTTCGAGCTTCGTAAGGTTTTCCGTGCGATGAGGGCAACTTTGGAGAAAGACTTGTTAACATGTAAGAAGACTGGTTGTTTTCAGTATGGTGAGACAGGACATCTGATCAAGGATTACCCCATAAGGCAAGGGCAAAGGAAAAAATCTTCTGGAGGACGGGCGAATGCTCTCGTGACTGACGGATAGGATAGAGATAGGAAAATTTGTTTAGTAGGATTAATTTCCTTATCTGATTATTGAGTTAAAACTCTCTTTGATTCTGACATTTTGATTCTGTAATTGAGTCTCTGCACTTAAATACTGGTCTTATTTCTGATCTCGCTATGGTCTCAAACCCCATAAGGGTTACGACTCATCTGTTTGTGATAGGTTAGGGTTTGAGGGTATCTGTCTTGGGCGTTAAGTTGACTATGACACATACATTCTGGGTTTTGGGTGATATGATGGGTTTTTATCATGCTTGGTTTCCTAAGAATCATTTGGTAATATGATCTGTACAAGTAGTTTGTAAGTATCTGAATATTTCTGAAAAGGATAGGGGTTTTTACTCAAAGTATGAAGTATATTTCCAGTTGGGCATTTGTTTAATGGGAGTGATTCTCTGAGTATCAATCTGATGTTGATTTCGGTCTTCGGGGTTGATACTTAGGGGGTTATTCTCTTAAACCGATGTATAATGGGAACAAAGATTTTGTTTTAATTATACTTGCTTCTGTCACTCAGTTGTATCATATCGATCTAGTCTTCAACCTTCAGGTAGAAACTAATGGGTGTAAACATGTGTTTAAGACATGTTATGATGGTTGCTAGTGGTTGCTCGTGGATGCATATACACACATTAGGCACTAGATCGGCTCAAAAACACTCTCATACTGCATATGGATGTGTGTACATTTTTCAATTTTTGTGGATGCAAAATGATTGACCCATCACATGGATGTTGCATTTGGATTAATGGTTGTGCACTCATATAGAAATGATATGTATCAAATAGGAAAATTGCATACATGTTGGACTCATAGCACTGACATACTTCGCATTAAGGAGGTCAACTGAATCAGTGGACCGCCTGATCTTTGCATTAGATAAGGAACATATACACACACTTTTGCATATGTTCATACAACATTAGAAGTTTTCTAAGGACAATGGATGTTTGTGGATGATGGTTGAGTAGATGGGTGATTGGATGGTAGGACACGTTCTTCCTAACTTGAAGATTTTGGGGACGAAATCCTTTAAGGAGGGGAGAATGTAACACCCCGTATTTCCTATGAACATAAGAGTAACAAATTAGAGAATAATTAAATTGTAATAAAACAATTACGGGAAATGGGTTATGCCATTGCGTTCGTCTCGAAATTCTGCTTGGAATAGAGTCCAAGTTTGCGTAAATCGGACTCCGTATGAAGAAAATATAGCCTTCAGAAGTTTCAGTAAAAACCAGCCCGAAAATTCAAAATTCATATTTCGAAATTCAAACAGTCACCTGGGCTGGGTGGGAAATTCCCGCCCAGGGCCCAGGTCGACACTAGGGTCGACCTGGGGGTCGACCTAGGTAAACAGGTTGACACTAGGGTCGACTTCCCCCCTTTTCCAGATCTGTAGACATATCCATTTTTCTGCACCTGGACGCCTTTCTGACCGGATTCATGAGCTCTAACCTATTTAAACACCCCCAAACCCAGCTTTCTCTCCACACAATTTCATTCTGCCTACACTCTGCCTCTATTCTAATAAAAAATAAAAATGGTCTCGCTACTCTGCTAGAATCAAAACTAGTGCATCTTCTTCCAATCTGAATAGAATTAAAAGAGAACAACTATTTTCTAATCGATAGTCTATGCCAAAGGAATGCTATTCGATGTCAGAACACAGATTCCAGAAATCAAGATTTACCTTTTAAATTGTGAGTATAGTTATTTCCAGATATAAACTTTTATTATGAATCTTGGCATGGTTATAAATCTGAATATGAGGTTATGCATATTCTTATCTGTCAGATTTGTTTTTCGGGGACTATTCTATATCTCCATTTTTCTGTTCTATAACCAGGATACTACGAGCCTGCGCCAAATCTCATAAGAGATTAACGCATGAACGCTAATTTTGGGACAAATAATGAATATTGCATAATTTGACATGACAGATCTGTGACTGAGAAAAGAACATAGGTTGTAAATTAAGATCTAGAATCAGTGCATACTATGTATAATATACTGTGATTTGGAAGAAGAATTATTATATGATAGCATATGACTTGGGATTTGGAATATAATGCATATTATAATGCAAGATCTGATTTTGAGGACATGATAAAAATTTAAGATCTAGACTTTGAGGCATATATTATATCACTTGAAAAGAAAAAGAGAAATATGTGACTTAGGCGTAAAGATCTATATTAAATAGGTAAACTATTAATGTGAATGCGCCTAAATATGGATTTTAGGATATTTGGCATCTTAGGCTATAATTTGGCATAATTCATATTGTTTGGGGCTTTTTAGAGAATAATCTATACTGTGCAAAGTTTAATTAAAATTTGGGGCATATGTCGTATTATGAATTATGACCATGATTTAGGCATGTAAATTTAGGCAAGATATGTAAATAAAACTTTAAGAAATGTCTATTCTGTTAAATTTACCGAATTGCCTAATCTTCTAAATCTGTTATCTACTAAATCTGTTGAATTGCCTAATCTGCTAAATCTGCTGAATTGCCTAATCTGCTAAATCGACTAATCTGCTGAATTGCCTAATCTGCTAAATCTGTTGTCTGATAAATCTGTTGAATTACCTAATCTACAAATCTGCTATCGAGACTAAATCCGTTGAATTGCCTAATCTGTTGAAAGCTTAATAATTGTAATTTGGTATGAAAATCCGTAGGCTCGATCTAAGATTGAGTGAAACATGGAAATTTGATTAATCTGCTGTAACTTGTAAAGAAGTTAAATCTGCTAAATGGACATAATTAGTCTGATATTTTCTGTAATAGAATAAAGTGGCTATGACGCGAGGTTAGACTCTGTTTGCAGTAGAAGCCTGCCCGGAACCAACCGGCTTAACCAGCGACCGGAAACTGTCAGTCTAATGTGAGAGGTAGTAGGCATAACTAAAATATGCTTAGACACGAGGTTAGGTCTGGCTTGTGGCAGAAGTCTACCCGGAACCGCCCGACATATCCAGCGGCCACAAGCTACCGACCTAATGTGAGAGGTCGGTGCATTAATAATTAATTAATGCAAATCTAAGATAAATATGATACCTAAAACGTGTTGGGTGGATAGGGTTAAAACAATTGGACTGATGAATCTAATAAACCCATTTCGTAAATCTGTAGGCCCAATACAAAGTTAGGTAAAACAATATGTAAGTCTGTTAAATCCGTACATCTGATCTATTAATCTGAAAACTTGTTAACTTGATTGTCTGATCTGTGAACTAGTAAATCTGAGCTTTGTAAGTCTGAAACTTGTAAACAAGTTAATCTTAAATCTGTTAGTCTGGGGACACAAGGTTAGGAGGGTAAATACTTGTGTCATCTGTTATTTGGGACCCATATTAGACAGTAACCCTTTCTGGTATCAATACTTTGACCCAACACTATGTAGGGGTCCGGGCACGCTTACTGAACTAATTATAAGCGGTTCATTCTGATAATGGTGAGGGGTGTTGATGGCGCGTTCCAACCGGGTCATGTGCGTGCATGGAGTCGGTCTGCTCTGAGGATGTAAGACACCGTGACATCTGTAAATAGGTCTGTGCCAATAGGTTGCCACTTTAGGGAGTGATACACCCTACTGTGGGGCCGATACAGGGTATATGTATTAGGGAGCCGATCGCTTGGGGGTAGGACTTAGGGTACACTTAGTTCTGTCTGTTTCTGTTGGTACCGTCTGTTTCCGTTGGGTGGCAACACCTGTCTGTTTCTGTGTGGTACCGTCTTTTGGGGTGGTAAAGGCCTATTACTAGTGTACACCTAATTCTGACATTTTGTTTTCGTAGGGATTATTTTGTTTCCGTCTCTGATTCCGTTTCTAATTCTGTTTCCGTACCTTCTGTCTATTGGGGTGGTAAAGGCCCATTAGTTGGGTGGTAAAGGCCCATTATTAGTATTCTGCTTCTGTACCTTCTTTCTGTTCGGGTGGTAAAGACCCATTACTAGCATTCTATTTCTGTAGAGATTATTCTGTTTCCGTTTCTGTTTCTGTTTAGACATTAGGGTAACACCTAATCATGTTATACTAGTATTAGTGCAGAGAAGTGAAGACTAAGTAAGAAGCTTAGCTTAGTCTATATCATTCTGTTAACCTGTTATTCCTGTTATGGTTATCTCTCATCCAGTTTTATTTACATGTCATGATACTATTATCTGTTTATATGCTGAAAGTCACTGGACTCACCAGACTTATGTCTGACCTAGTTTGTTTCGCCTCTTTTCTTTCCGTTCCCCCCCCAGTTTCTCAGGGTGGAAACATAGGAGCTTGATTCAGATTCTCTCTGCTTGAAGTGTTCGAAGTATTGCTTGGCTTTGGCTCTATCTTTCCATGGCAGTTTATGTTGGGGATTATGGCTTTAAAAACTATGCATTCTGAAGGCTTTTGTACAAGACCGATATTTTGTACTTGAATTCTGATATTGTGATTTTGAAAGATGTAACCAAACTTATTTCTGTTTCTGTTATAATAAAGTTATAAAATTTTCAAGTACTACTTTACCTATCTTGTAAATTTTCTGTTCTGTCTACTAAAGCGCTCCATCAAAGTTAAGGCATTCCCTTTGTGAGTGACCTTAACGGAGGTGGGGTGTTACAACTCGGCCCTCAAGAGATTCGAATTCCTTTATGAAAAAATAAGGTGGATTCCTTATTTCGATTTTTGCGTTTCTGAGGAGAAAGAATAAGGGAGAAAAATAAATCGTGGTTTTAAACAAAAGGAAATGGCCATCGCGATTTATAAAGAAGTATTCACGGTTGAAAGGGAAAAAGAAAGGCCACGTTTGTTTTTGTTCTTGCGGGTTTTGAAATGAACAGCGAGATCTTTAGATTTAGCCTTGTAGTCTCGTTTCTGTCCACAAAATAAGAGAACAAGGGTATATATTAATTTTAATTTAATTTGTTATTGAACCGGTGTCCTTTAATTAAAATACCTCAATATTCAGAACCCCTCTGTGAACCCAACAACTGATATTTTTAGGGTTATTCCCATATTCTGGACATACTGGGACAGGGTTCAAAGCCTCAATTGATCATCTGGAACAGATATTAATTTAAATCGTGATAAATTAAATTCAAACCAACTAATTCCTTAAAAATAAATTATTATCTCGTCGATTCTATTCCAATAGAATTTCTATAAATTATTATAAATTAACGACCCGTGTTTTTGGCAGTCGAATATCTTATTTAAATTATTATTTTAAATATTACATTTGGAGTATTAATGGATTTTAATATTTAAATCGTTATTTAAAACAAGATCGAACGCTATATGTTTTTATAATAAATAGAGCTTGAAAATGGCGCGCAGTTCGCAAATTGAAGTTTTGAACTTCAACTGAGAATACATGATTCGATATAAGTCGGATTTCTGTGAAACAAGAAACGTTAGAACCGTATTGATAATAATTTTCATATGAAAGAGGAAAATCCATATTTTGTGTTATAATTTGTTATTTATGGCCAAATTAAATTTTAAAACAGTCGCTGTGAAAATCATTATTTAAATATCGACCTTTTAAATGGCCATTTTGCAAACGGACTCAGATTTCGATGAAACTAGTTTCATTAGAACAGTGTCATTAAATTATTGTACGTTGTTGAATGGCATGGAAACCCGATGTCGTATGTGACCACGACAGCCATAAACGCTCGTTCAATTTCTATAGCGCGTATTTAATTTAACAAAGGGATATTAGAGTGTAACTTGAGCAGACGACCGAATTAAGCTGTGAAACCAATTCCGTTGAATTCGTATCGTCAATTAGGGCCAGGATAGGTATATAGTTTGTTATTTTGAAGATCGGTTAATTTGGTGTTCAAAAGAGCATTGCGGTGTGCGTAAAAAAATAGCCTACCGGGGAAACAGTCTCAGAATGCGATGAAACTGGTGCCGTTGGGTTCGTATTGAAGAATCATTATAGGATTGCAAAGTTTCAAGTTGATTCGATTTATCTGGTGATCGTGGAAAAATTAAACGCGTGGTTATTTCTGGTTTTATAAAGGAAATTTTTTCATACGATAACGGAATTCGACGAAACTTATCCCATTGGGTCCGGAATACCTTTTTACACTAAGATTAGTTTTTTTTTATCAGATAACAGAAGTCGACATGAATATCATTTATATTCAAAACTCATTTCATAATAATCCTTGGGTCTGTCGATGACCCGCTACGAATATTGGATTATATTAAAAACATAATATTTATGTGATGTTAAACCAACTGTAACGTAGTATTGTGTATAACTAACCATAAATAACTCATCAGAATTTTGCACTTATCAGTACAGGTTTCGTTCGAAAACAATAATAAACAATCCACCCCGTTCCTTGCAAGCCACGGAGTTACATTTCTTGGAAGCCAAACTATTTATTGCGTGCTCTCCACGTAACCGTGCTCTCCACGGTATCCTCTGCTATTTATATCACTCCTCCTATTCTCTTTTTTATCTTCCAACAACACAGACGAAACGGAAAGCTGGAAAGAAGAAAATATGTATGTAATATATCCAAAATCCTAAACTTTCACTAATATCCTTCTGCAACTCTCCTTAAGCCTGTGGTCTGCATGTTTCTCTTCGCAAATTTGGTTTCTAGCATGGGAAATCTCGAAAGAAGGTCGGGGTCTTTGGTCTGAACGGAAGCACTGGTGGGACGGATCCATGTCAGGTGATCGACACTATGGCGATGGCGAGTTGTTGTGAGGTAGCATTTCGGTGGAACTGGGACAGTGTAAGGGGAAGTGGTGGGTTAGTTTTCTGGTGAGGCGGAGATGCAGTTGGAGGTGGCATGGACAAGCAGTGATGAAGACGTGTAGAGCAAAGAAAAAGGGGACGGTGTGTGGTACTGTTTTGGTGCGGTGCGTGTGATACTGGAAGAACAGAGAGGTGGTGATGATGGACTTTGGAAGTCTGTAAGTTGGAATGTTAAGCAACAGGTTTGAGCGGAAAAAAAAAAAGAAAAAAGAGGAAAACACAAGCAGGCAAGGAGAGAACTGGGAAGAGGGAGGGTGCAGGCGAAATACATGCGGCAAGTATAAAACGTGGTGAGGAGTTTCTGGGCTTGGGCCTAGTATGATAGAAAAAAGGGAAGCATGGGTATTGAAGTTGCAAGTTGGGGGGGTGCTGGTTTTCGTGTGGAGCACGGTGAAGTAGAGAAGGGAAGGAGGTTGAAAATGATATGTTAATGGTGGACTGGAGAAAAATAATGGAGCAAAAAGTGATGGAATATGGGCTATGGGGTTGGGGATATGTACAGCAGAAATAAGGACAAGAGTTTGAACAAATCGGGAATGGAATGAAACAACGGACACCGGAATCATAAGGAAGAGAAGAATATTATAGAGCTATTTTGGACGGAAATGGAGACAGCCAGGAACTACGGTTAAATTAAACACTGTTTAATTTAACGGTAACCAAACTGCTACAAAAAACGAACGAAACCAAAGTGAGTTAAACTCACTTAGTTTTTCCCATTTATATTTTATGTAAGTTGGGTTTTTATTTTGTGTAACTGTGTTTGCCGATGATTGACTGTTTGCTAGTTATAAATTATTTGTTGAATTGACTGATGAAATTAAACCGTCATTTAATTTCAGTGAAATACCAAATCATTATTCTAATGATTGTTCCAATAAAGGTAACTTACCTTATTGGTCACGTTTATAAAATAAACGTGTTCAATGGTTTGAATTGTTTTATCTGTTTGAATTGTTTGATCTGTTCGAATTGTTTGATCTGTTCGAATTGAACGATCGATTTGAAGATAACCATTTGAATACAGGGAAGGACAGGTTGGAGGGATCCAACCGGATTCCTCAAATATATTATTTATTTTTATATTATCATATGAACTGTCATGTTGGATGATTTATTTGAGTATTGATCATTGATTTGAATGTCAACATTTGTGGTGTTTTTTACCAACGGGCTATATTGGTTGAGTAACGGCAGTGAATGGTCTGAAAGTAAATTGTTTTGTTTATATTTATTTATCGTCAGGTAAATCGATACGACTGAAGTTATAAAATTATTTTATACTAAAGATAGAATTTGAAATATATAAGAAGGAAATAAATAATTATCTTTATAATAAATTGTATATTGATTTTATATAGGCAAATTTTGATGTTAATCAGATTTGTGAATGTGAGATTAAGGAAATTAACCTTATGGTTAAAAAGTGAATAATGGTTTGTTGAGAAATATCTAAATGGGATTATTTAAATTAATTATTAATTAATTTAAAGGGAAAAACGAATCGGTTAATGAGATAACCGTGGTTTGAGTTGGGTAAATCAACCATTTTAAAAATTTAGATTGATTACTAATTTAGTATGTTTGAATAGAAATAGTTTAATGAATATTGTTTAGATTTTAATAAGATTTTAAAGAAGGGATTTACTATTTATTTTAAATTAATAAAGAAATTAACTACTAATGTAATTAATGGTTGAATAAAATATTATCGTAATTGATAATAATTTAGAAAATTACTTTTTTTATGGGAAATCATTTAAAAAGTAATCGAAGTTGAAATGGAATTTAATTGAATGATGAAAGGAGAGTGGGAACAGGTTTTGTTTAACACTTGAGTTTTATAACAAAGTTATGAAAGGAATGGTTAAGCAAATGTGATAGTGTAAAATAAATGTTACTTAATTATTCGAATTAAGAAAGAGGAAAGTAAGATAAATAGTTTGATGATAAACCAGAGTTATATAAAAAGGGTGAATTGGTAAATCGTTAATTTTATATTAACATTACTTAATAATGGGATTAAGTAGAATTGGGAGTTGATATGAGATTTCCAAAGCGGATATGGTTGAATAGACTTGGAACGAGGTTGGTAAAAGTGAATTTGATAGGAGAAGAAAATCGTAAGATTTGTAAACTAATCCGAATTATAAAGTGAAGTTGCTTGAAAAGAGGAAGTGGCAATTTTTATAAGAAGTTGCTTAATTATCATATTAAGGAATAATAGTTATATCCGAGAAAGGGAATTTCAAATATATAAGAAGGTCTTATGAAACCGTATTTTGAATAAAATAGTTCAATGGTATTTGTATTGGGATTAGAATGAAGTATTGGTTTTGGATTACAACTTATATTTATTTTAAGGTATGAACGTTGTTGATCAAGGTCTGAGAGGTAACTAAAACACCCCAACTTGAACGACTTCGGGATTATCCTAGAATAATATGAGTTGTAAATTCCATTAGTGAAATGATAATGAAATATTTTTGGTGAAAGCATATATAAAATGATGTTTTCAAAGAAAAAGGGGAATAAAGGAGATTGCGTCAAATTATAATGATATCCGCAAGGTTAAAAGGAAATGTAAAGTTGAGTAGTGAAATAGTTTTACCCTATATTAATAAGCACTTGTTATCGTTGTCAAGTAATGCACGAAGATGTTTCGTAAAGTATGATATAAGTAATAAGTTGAAATGATTTCCAAATATTATATAATAACATGGCTAATGGTTTGAAAGCGAAAATAGAAAACTAAGTATGATATAGGATTATCCTAAATAATGAATTGGTTTTAAAGAAGTGGGAAACTATATTTTTAGTATTGAAAGATTTAAGGGTTTGAATTTACATTTGTTTTTAATTAAAAAGGACAAGTGGTGCTGAATATTGAACCAGTGACCTCATTGAATTGTCATGATTGAAACACTGTTTATTTTGATAAATCACCGACTATCAAATCTGATCCATACGATTGTTGGTAAGGAAAGACCGAGATCGAACTTAGGTTCGAAAAACCATTCTGACCAACAAATACGTGAAGATATCAGAAGACGGTCGAGATGGAGCATTGAAGACCGTGGATCTTCATAAGTGTAAGGATTACTTATAATCTCTGGCTTAGCGGCCCGAGATACACTGATTCTGTCGTGGTTGGAATCCACGGGTTGAAAGGACTTCTCGCTACTAATCCATGGGGTGATTCCTATATTGGATGCAATAGGAGAGTACCTTCGGTTCGTCCTGTTCCTGGATGACTTGTATGGACGAGTGTCTGACAAAGTATTTCTAAAATGGATCACGTATATTGATTTTCTACAAACGTATCTCTGTTGGTGGTGGAGAAGGCTATACACCTTCTTTACCTTAACGCTAAGAGTATTTTTGTGGAAATCAACATTTAGTGATATCTGGCGGATCTGACGATGTGGCATTCAACGAAAATGGTGGTCATATGTTCTAAAAGATAATCTAAACCTCAAAGCCTCATCAACCGGGAAATGACAGAAATCGGGCAGGCATCATGGCTATGTGGGTCGCTTCCATTAGGATGTATAATCACCAATCTAGAGAAACCCTTATTTGCTTCTTTAATCTATTTCGATGTTGTCCCTTTTGGGAAACGGTGGTTTGAGCCCAACCGTTGGTGATATACATTCGGTACACTCAAGCGAAATGAGTGGTCGGTCATGTGTGGGCCGGGTTGCAAGACGTTCTTGTTGAATCTAGTGTATTCGCCTCTAGAGATACACTATCGGCAGGTGGTCCCATACCTTGTCATAGTCGGAATCCAGTCTCCAATAAGCGCCCACGGTTTTTGATTGTATACTATATATGTGGAGCGTGAGATGCAAGCGTTCCACTTGATTGCTATTTACTTGTATTTAGACATTATTATAATATCAGAAAAGATATTGATTTCAAATGGTTTGGGTTATCGTAAGGTAAAAACTGTCCATGTTTATGTGTGGATTTGGTTTTACGATTATCCTTTTCTTTGAAAAGATTTTGACTTTAAAACCAAGTTGTGTGTTACCGTAATACTGTGCGAGTTTATTCTCACTATGGTTCACCAGACTGACCCGGTGTTTTGTAAATGCTCGGGTTAGCCCGGGGTGTACAGGTTCAGGTTATTGAATGCAGCGAAGAGACGAGCTGGAGATGTTCAGATGTATGATATTATATAGCTACTTTTCCGCTGTGTGTTGTATATGGGAACAGGTTATTATAACTGTCCCATTGTGTGATGCACTCTGACATTGTAAATATTTTGAAAGCTCTCAATAAAGTTTTATTTATGTATTATATTTTGTTCCGTTGCGATGTGAGGCTCTGATTCTGTGTTGTGTTGGTCCTTCTCCTTCTTCTATTCTAATATTTCTTTCTTTCTTATCTCACCCTCTAAATTCTTTCTAATAACATTTAGTGTTTTCTGTGTTTGGAAGGTCGGCATGAGTTACGGTAAAGGTATTTATGTCGATTTCCGGGGCTGAAAATCCTTGTTCGTTACAGTGGTATCAGAGCTATTGGTTTAGTAATAACCTTGGCTCTATGGTGTAACTCGATAAAGATAGGGTTAGTAATACCCTAGATCGAAATTTAGTATATGTATATGAGAGCGTATTTGTAAATTTTATATACAAATGTTTTGTATTGTGTTTGTCGATCGGTTCAAGTGTTGAGATGTTTTGAACTGGCCATGGATACAATATTGTTTTGAAAAGGGGTAAATGTAATAATTTTACCCCAAATTATATTTCTGTATAGAAAGGAAATGATTTTATCAAATTATTGAGATATTACTGTGATTTATTGATTTGAATGATATTCAAGTTGGATTGGAATTTTGAATTGAAAACTTAATCTGATTAAGTGAAAATTTAATTGAAATAAATAAATTTGGAATTTGATGAATAAATAATAATCAAATAGAAATCAATCGGACATAAATCGATTGATGTTCAAATATGAGAAATCAAAGTAAAATATTAATATCGAATGTGAATTCAATTGATTTGGTTGATGTGGTTGTGTATTGGTTGTTGTTTGTGATTAGTTTGTTATTGGATGATGGGTTGTTTGAATGGGGATAATCAACAATTTAATGGAACTAATTGAATTCCAAACTAAAGGATAATTTCCGGTATAATTAAACTAGAATAAAACTGCATATGAATTGGAATTTAGGATTAAAACCTGTATTTGATAATGAATTGATGCTATGTGTGTGATTTTGAAATTATTATGATTATACCAGTTATTAGTGAAATATTATCTCAGAATCTCATATATCTGTTACTTATATATGAATAGAGTTAAGTACAGGTGCCAGATGGCTAGACAGATTGATATTGATTGATTAAATCGCATATACGTTGAGCAAGAATGCCAATAGCGCTCATAGAAGGTACGCATACGCGAAAAATATAAAATTTCTGGTTTTATTTGGGTTTTGAGTTTGGTTTTTGATTTTTTCCGACCCTGTTGGTCGATGTATATATATTACTTGAAACTGCGATAGTGCAGATGTCCTCCGTGCAGGGGAGACTCTACCAAAAAATTTCCAAAATTTAAGGTGTTAGAAAATTTTCGATATTTTTGAAGATTTATATTAATGGTTTTGATTTAAAATAAAATGGATTTATAAATTAATGAGTTTGTAACGTTCTTTCTTACCTTAGCAATTTCGAGGACAAAATTATTTTAAGGGGGGAAGAATGTAATGACCCGTGTTTTTGGCAGTCGAATATCTTATTTAAATTATTAATTTAAATATTATATTTGGAGTATTAATGGATTTTAATATTTAAATCGTTATTTAAAACAAGATCAAACGCTATATGTTTATACAATAAATAGAGCTTGAAAATGGCGCGCAGTTCGCAAATTGAAGTTTTGAACTTCAACTGAGAATACATGATTCGATATAAGTCGGATTTCTGTGAAACGAGAAACGTTAGAACCATATTGATGATAATTTTCATATGAAAGAGGAAAATCCAGATTTCGTGTTATAATTTGTTATTTATGGCCAAATTAAATTTTAAAATAGTCGTTGTGAAAATCGTTATTTAAATATCGACCTTTAAAATGGCCATTTTGCAAACGGACTCATATTTCGATGAAACTAGTTTCATTAGAACCGTATCGTTAAATTATTGTACGGTGTTGAATGGCGTGGAAAACCGATGTCGTATGTGACCACGGCAGCCATAAACGCTCGTTCAATTTCTATAGCGCATATTTAATTTAACAAAGGGAATTAGAGTGTAACTTGAGCAGACGACTGACTTAAGCCGTGAAACCAATTCCGTTGAATTCGTATCATCGATTAGGGCCAGGATAGGTATATAGTTTATTATTTTTGAAGATCGGTTAATTTGGTGTTCAAAAGGGCATTGCGGTGCGCGTAAAAAAATAGCCTACCGGGGAAACAGTCTCAGAATGCGACGAAACTAGTGCCGTTGGGTTCGTATTGAAGAATCATTATAGGATTGCAAAGTTTCAAGTTGATTCTATTTATTTGGTGATCGTGGAAAAATTAAACGCGTGGTTATTTCTGGTTTTATAAAGGAAATTTTTTCATATGATAACGGAATTCGACGAAACTTGTCCCATTGGGTCCGTAATACCTTTTTACATTAAGATTAGTTTTTTTTATCAGAAAATAGAAGTCGACATGAATATCGTTTACATTCAAAACTCATTTCATAATAATCCTTGGGTCTGTCGATGACCCGCTACGAATATTTGATTATATTAAAAACATAATATTTATGTGATGTTAAACCAACTGTAACGTAGTATTGTGTATAACTAACCATAAATAACTCATCAGAATTTTGCACTCATCAGTACAGGTTACGTTCGAAAACAATAATAAACAATCCACCCCGTTCCTTGCAAGCCACGGAGTTACATTTCTTGGAAGCCAAACTATTTATTGCGTGCTCTCTACGTAACCGTGCTCTCCACTGTATCCTCTCCTATTTATATCACTCCTCCTATTCTCTTCTTTTTCTTCCAACAACACAGACGAAATGGAAAGCTGGAAAGAAGGAAATATGTATGTAATATATCCAAAATTATAAACTTTCACTAATATCCTTCTGCAACTCTCCTTAAGCATGCGGTCTGCATGTTTCTCTTCGCAACTTTGGTTTCTAGCATGGGAAATCTCAAAAGAAGGTCGGGGTCTTTGGTCTGAACGGAAGCACTGGTTGGGTGGATCCATGTCAGGTGATCGGCCCTAGCGCGATTGCGAGTTGTTGTGAGGTAGTATTTCGGTGGAACTGGGACAGTGTAAGGGGAAGTGGTGGGTTAGTTTTCTGGTGAGGCGGAGATGCAGTTGGAGGTGGCATGGACAAGCAGTGATGAAGACGTTTAGAGCAAAGAAAAAGGGGACGGTATGTGGTACTATTTTGGTGCGATGCGTGTGATACTGGAAGAACAGAGAGGTGGTGATGATGGACTTCGGAAGTCTGTACGTTGGAATGTTAAGCAACAGGTTTGAGTGGAAAAAAAAAACAAAAAAGAAAAAAGGAAAACGCAAGCAGGCAAGGAGAGAACTGGGAAGAGGGTGGGTGCAGGCAAAATACATGCGGCAAGTATAAAACTTGGTGAGGAGTTTCTGGGCTTGGGCCTAGTATGATAGAAAAAAAGAAGAAGGGAAGCGTGGCTATTGAAGTTGCGAGTTGGGGGGGGAGAGTTTGCTGGTTTCCGTGTGGAGCATGGTGAAGTAGAGAAGGGAAGGAGGTTGAAAATGATACGTTAATGGTGGACTGGAGAAAAATAATGGAGCAAAAAGTGATGGAATATGGGCTATGGGGTTAGGGATATGTACAGCAGAAATAAGGATAAGAGTTTGAACAAATCTGGAATGGAATGAAACAACGGACACCGGAATCATAAGGAAGAGCAGAATATTATAGAGCTATTTTGGATGGAAATGGAGACAGCCAGGAACTACGGTTAAATTAAACACTGTTTAATTTAACGGTAACCAAACTGCTACAACAAACAAACGAAACTAAAGTGAGTTAAACTCACTCAGTTTTTCCTATTTGTATTTTATATAAGTTGGGTTTTTATTTTGTGTGCTCTGTTTGCCGATGATTGACCGTTTGCTAGTTATAAATTATTTGTTGATTTAACTGACGAAATTAAACCGTCGTTTAATTTCAGTGAAATACCAAATCGTTATTCTAACGATTGGTTCCAATAATGGTAACTTAACTTATTGGTCACGTTTATAAAATAAACGTGTTCAATGGTTTGAATTGTTTAATCTGTTTGAATTGTTTGATCTGTTTGAATTGTTTGATCTGTTCGAATTGAACGATCGATTTGAAGATAACCATTTGAATACAGGGAAGGACAGGTTGGAGGAATTCAACCGGATTATTCAAATATATTATTTATTTTTATATTATCATATGAACTGTCATGTTGGATGATTTATTTTAGTTTTGATCATTGATTTGAATGTCAACATGTGTGGTGTTTTAACCAATGGGCTATATTGGTTGAGTAACGGCAGTGAATGGTCTGAAAGTAAATTGTTTTGTTTATATTGATTTATCGTCAGGTAAATTGATACGACTGAAGTTATTAAATTATTTTATACTAAAGATAGAATTTGAAATATATAAGAAGGAAATAAACAATTATCTTTATAATAAATTGTATATTGATTTTATAAAGGCAAATTCTGATGTTAATCAGATTTGTGAATGTGAGATTAAGGAAATTAACCTTACGGTTAAAAAGTGAATAATGGTTTGTTGAGAAATATCTAAATGGGATTATTTAAATTAATTATTAATTAATTTAAAGGGAAAAACGAATTAGAATCGGTTAACGAGATAACCGTGGTTTGAGTTGGGTAAATCAACCGTTTTAAAATTTTAGATTGATTACTAATTTAGTATGTTTGAATAGAAATAGTTTAATGAATATTGTTTAGATTATAATAAGATTTTAAAGAAAGGATTTAGTGTTTATTTTAAATTAATAAAGAAATTAACTACTAATGTAATTAATGGTTGAATAAAATATTATCGTAATTGATAATAATTTAGAAAATTACTTTTTTTTATGGGAAATCATTTAAAAAGTAATCGAAGTTGAAATGGAATTTAATTGAATGATGAAAGGAGAGTGGGAACATGTTTTGTTTAACACTTGAGTTTTATAACAAAGTTATGAAAGGAATGGTTAAGCAAATGTGATAGTGTAAAATAAATGTTACTTAATTATTCGAATTAAGAAAGAGGAAAGTAAGATAAAGAGTTTGATGATAAACCAGAGTTATATAAAAAGGGTAAAGTGGTAAATCGTTAATTTTATATGAACGTTACTTAATAATGGGATTAAGTAGAATTGGGAGTTGAAATGAGATTTCCAAAACGGGATATGGTTGAATAGACTTGGAACGAGGTTGGTAAAAGTGAATTTGATAGGAGAAGAAAATCGTAAGATTTGTAAACTAATCCGAATTATAAAGTGAAGTTGCTTGAAAAGAGGAAAGTGTTAAAGTGGCAAATTTTATAAGAAGTTACTTAATTATTACATTAAGGAATAATACTTATATCCGAGAAAGGGAATTTCAAATATATAAGAAGGTCTTATGAAACTGTATTTTGAATAAAATTGGTCAATGGTATTTGTATTGGGATTAGAATGAAGTATTGGTTTTGGATTACAACTTATATTTATTTTAAGGTATGAACGTTGTTGATCAAGGTCTGAGAGGTAACTAAAATACCCCAACTTGAACGACTTCGGGATTATCTTAGAATAATATGAGTTGTAGTGGTAAATGTGGTTAATAAACTTTATTATTTCATTAGTGAAATGATAACAAAATATTTTTGGTGAAAACATATATAAAATGATGATTTCAAAGAAAAAGGGGAATAAAGGAGATTGCGTCAAATTATAATGATATCCGCAAGGTTAAAAGGAAATGTAAAGTTGAGTAGTGAAATAGATTTACCCTATATTAATAAGCATTTGTTATCGTTGTCAAGTAATGCACGAAGATGTTTCGTAAAGTATGATATGAGTAATAAGTTGAAATGATTTCCAAATATTATATAATAACATGGCTAATGGTTTGAAAGCGAAAATAGAAAACTAAGTATAATATAGGATTATCCTAAGTAATGAATTGGTTTTAAAGAAGCGGGGAAACTATATTTTTAGTATTGAAATATTTAAGGGTTTGAATTTACATTTGTTTTTAATTAAAAAGGCCAAGTGGTGCTGAATTGTAACAACCCTGAATTTTGGGTCCAATTTAAAATTTATTTTTAATGAATTTTCATGGATGTGTAGTCGAATTTAAAAATTCGATAACTTAAAAACGATTACGTCGTTAAATATGAATTTAAATATAATAAAAATATTGGTTTTGAAATTTGGCAAGATTTTTAAGACGTATGTTTATTTTAATTTTTAGAATTTTTCTGTAATTTTTATTTTTGAAAATAAACAACTTTTTGTTTGAAGTATTTTGCTCCCTATATCAGCGTTTTCAATTTTTCACGAAATAAGTTGATTTGTCTATTTTGTTATATTTTTGGGATCGTGGCGCATTGCTTGTCACAACAATATTTCTATTTCTGTCTGTAGCGGTTCGTACATGAACAAAGTTTAACATAGCGGGGTACACTAAACTTGGTAACTTAAAACAATTATATTATTACACAACCACAATTGTCTTCGTACACATCACCTCCCATGCATTCATTAAATGTCCGTTGCTTTCCATGTTTCCTTTAATATCATACCATGTTCATTCTTATCCCATTTATTGCGCTGCTACATCGCTGCTACATCATTCTTGCATTGAATTCTCACATTTACATCCCTTCATGCAGCAACGTAATATTCATATATTAACCCATTTCTACACATCAAAGAAACTACCGTGCATTAAATGCTTCCATGTTCTCATACCTTAACAATTAAGTGTAGTGCAATATATATTATAGTATATGCATGAATTAAGGAGAGAGGTGTCGTTCTCTCCCTGGGAACTCACAATTCATTATTATTTTTCTTCTTGGCTCACACCTCACGCAAGACCTTCCCCTTACATTTTCCATTTTCTGTTCTTCCTAGCAATTCACTTCTTAGACCTACAGCATGCCAATCTTTCTCCTTTCATCTTCTTCTCTTCTTCTTTTTCTTCACTACTTTCCCTTACTTCCTTTCTCACTTTCACTTTTTCTTCTTCTTAAAAGAATCGTAGTTCATTTGTTTTTTTTCTTTTCCTCATTTTGCATGCGCAAGGAGGAATGTATTCACTCCTCAAGATACATTCTTTTCCTGTATTTTTCTTTCGCATGACTACACTTGAGATTCACCTCTCTACACATATATTTCACTTTCTCTCTACCATGTATCACTTTATTTACATGTATATAAGGCACGCATGAAACATTTAAAAAGGGGGTGGCTTCCATTTGCTTCCAAAAGCAACGAAGGAGGGTTCTCTTCATTTTTGATACTGATGAATGAAAGGTGGGGAACAACAAATTTTCATTGTTTTTCCATTCCTCACACATAAATCTGACATTGGAGACACATCCATTCTTTCTCCACACACTCCTCTTCTTTCCATTTATCCTTTCTGCTCAACAAATGAAAGGTTTAAAATTTTGGATGCTTCCTTACAGCAAATGCATGGAACGCATGAAACAAGCACACGCATGGGGGATGGGAGGGGCTCAACTCTTTTCCTTTGTTGCCTGCGCAAGCAGGACACATTATTTTATGGCTCCTTTTGGTACAGCAAGCTGGACACATTCATTGTCATGTTTTCTTGGCATTTTTCTTGACTTTTGGGAACAAATCACTTCTCTCAGCCTCATATTCTTCACGCAACAAACATTTGCAGAACATTTTTTCCTTCATTTTCTTATCTTCCCTCTCCTTGCTTGCAAGTTCCCTCCATGCTTTGTCTGTGCATGCACTCACGTCTCGCGCCACTCTGAGTCTCACGCACGCATGCATAAATTCTTTTGCTGTTGAAAACTTGGTTTTATAATAAAAAGAAAAAAAAGGAAAAAAAAAGAGAGAGACAGTAAGAAAGGAAAGACAAGTGGGAGAGAGATCAGACGTGGAGAGCACGAGACAGAGAAGCCGCACCTTTTCTGGAAAGCAACAGTGCATGCATGGATGTAGCAGGTTAAATATATAAAAAGAGGTAGAAGTGTAGGCGCATGAAATGGAAAATGGGAAAGAGAAGTTGAGTATGTTGCTGGCTTGAAATGAAAGTGTGTGAACGTGAAAGGAAGCAGCTGCCTGTTTGGAGTTCTATCGGGTTCTAGCATGTTGCATGCGATCTTAGGCTTGGGCGACGTGGGGGTGAGATTTGATTTATTGTTCCTATGCTAGTTTACTTAACTTAAAAAAAAAATTGTTTTGTTATTTTTGTTAACTTAAAAAAAAGTAAAAAAAAAAAGTAAAAAAAAAAATTATAATAATAAGGCTTTGCTAAGTTTTGCTGTAGCATTGGTTTGCAAAGCTAGAATTGGTAGCCTTTATTTCCATGTGTTAGTTATGTAATGAGACATGTATATAAGTGGGAACAACAACAAGTTGCTGTATACAATATTAATATGGTAGTAACATGTTAGCCACTGTTCATGTGAATTGAATTTGTACGGGATGAGAACAAAAGTTTGTTTCAGGAAATTGCGGATTTTAGTAAATGTGGATTTTTGTGGATTTCAAAATGAAAGCTAACTTTGGCATTACAAAATGAAATGCGGATTTTAGTAAATACGGATTTTTGTTTAGTGACCGCTGTGTCACAAACCTCGACCAAACCCAGTCCGGCACACGAACCTTCTTCCTCCCCTGCTTTGTCAAACCGACCTGCATCAAAAAAATAAAATTTGAAATCAAACGCTACTCGGTCTATACGCGTCTTAACAGTAATTTCTTTGTTCAGTTCGCTGAATTCTCGGTGTCATTTCGGTTTCACGCCTATCTGTTATCGTCTCTACTTCTATGCCACGAAAGGTGAGTTTTTCTCACATTGCAAAAATATTCACATTTTTGTGAAATTAAATTCTGTGACTGATTGGATTATTTGTTTGTTGATTGCTATTTTTAAATGGACATCAAATTTGAACTGTTAGGAATAAATTTGACAGTTAGTTTATTTTTTTTGAATTAAATTGCTAATTAAACCCCGACATGTATAATAAGTTAATTATTGCAAAATTCAACTGTTTTGTTTGATGGCTATGATGGATGTTTATTTATGGATATATTGAACTGTACTAATGTTGTTTATATTTTTATATCAGTGTTATCACCTTGGATGTTACGGGCATCATCATAAACTGTCACTTCGAATAAATTAAGAATTAGGTTGAAATGATATATACCTATGACATTTGACCTTTGGATTAAAATGATATATATCCATTCCCTGAAATTAAAATTTAAAATCTGAAATAACCGATCACTTGGCCATAGGATAGAGAATTATCATACGGACACCGGATTAGTTAAATCGATAAATTTTAGAATTTGTGAAACCGATTTAAATAAGTGATTCTGTGTAAAGTAAATAAATTGAAATTATTTAAATTGAATTATACATTGGAATTTGAATTTGAAGTTGAAATGTTGAAATTGAATTATTTCAAAGGTTTGAATCTTTATTTAAACTTTGAAATTTAATTCAACTTGGAATGATCTAAATTGGTTATTTGAAATTTGAACTAAAATTTAATATAATTTGAATTGTTTCAAAGGTTTGAATCTTTATTTAAACTTTGAAATTTAATTCGAATTGAAATAATCTAAATTTGTTGTTTTGAAATTTGAACTAAAGTTGATTATAATTTGAATTGTTTCAAAGGTTTAAATCTTCATTTAAACTTTGAAATTAAATTCGAATTAAATGGCTTAAATAAATATTATGAATTTGAACTTGAACTCGGATTTGATTTGAATCGAATGGATTCAAATAATATTTTGAAATTGGAGGTTATCCTTTAAAATGGATTGTTCTCAAATGTATTTGATTTTGGAATCGATTTGGATTGGATATTGGAAATCGATTTGGTTTGTTTTGAGATTTGAACTTAGGTTCAGATTTATTGGAAAGGGAAAGAAATAGTTGATTTAAAATTATTTTTATATAAACAAATTTATATATAAACTATTTATGAAATTTATTCCTTTGATATATGGAGTACTTTATATAAATTGTTTTTCAAAAAAAAACCTATTCTTTATATATATATATATAAAAGTAGTTTATTTTATAAAATATTTTAATATATTTAAAACCATTTCCAATACTCAAGCTGTTTTGATTTCCAAGTTATTCCAAATCTCCCAAAATTATTTACAACTAATCAAAAATTTATTTAAACCCCAAAACTATTTCAAACTTACAAACTTTTTAGAAGTGAAAAGTGTTTACATTTAAATCTGTGATTTAAAAGTAATTATGATCATTTTGATGTTAAAATCATAAATGAATTCAAAACGAATTTTGAAGTAAAATGAACGATTCAAGGAAAAATGAGGTTAATTGAAGTTATAACCAATTATTGGAATTGAAATTTATCTCAAAGTGAATATGAATTTTGAAAGTAAATATTATTGTAATTAAAATAATATGATATTTTAAAAGGAAAATTGGTTTAGTTGAATATGATATTTTGATATCATAACGATTCACTTTTGAAAAATAAAAGTACCAACCGGTGTGTAACTTGACGTTTGGTTGTTAAAAAGACCGGGGCCTCTTATTGACATATTCTCTGTCAATGTTGGAACCACTTTAACAACTGTGTACGCGGTGGAGTTCCAGAAATGAAGTAGGATGAATTTGGAGGCAATTACTGGATTTGAAGAAAGTGAACGATAATGGATGACCCCGACACTTGTGTCGATTTGAAATGACTAAAACAGGAGCCGTGCCAGACCAAATGAGGCTTGACTACCTCTTAGTGGACATCTGCTCTTCGATTTTCCTGGGCCTCGGGTCCATACTATTACTATGTTGTTGTTGTTGTTTTGTTGGTGCGCACCCTTGATGGGAGGTATTTCCCTTTGATTCGATATGGGGCGGATGTCTACGGTGGGCCGTTAGGGGTAACCACCAGTCTGGATCAGGCAAACTAGTAGCATACTACTTTGGGTATTGCCTCATGTGCCTTGTCATACGTTTATCCTTATGCGAGACAACTACAATTTTGATTTTTGGCATAGGTCTATAGGGGACTCACTGGCTACCGACGTTACTGGTTGTGTTACAGGACCTGCATAGACCATGTGCTTATAAACTGTGTAAGGGTAATCAATGTAACCCTGCTTACGCTATTTTTCTGACAAGTATTTGTGAATAGACACTAGTATAATAGCGAAATTATATTATATAGTATCTAGTTTGACGGATCCTTAGGAGATGGAATTTCTCGTAACATCTCTTGAGTTATGTGTGTGCCTGTTCATATGATATCGATTTGACTTAGATGAGAATATTTTTACCTGATCCGAGCTTGTTTTATTTTCACGCTATTACGCTCGGGTCAGACTTGAGCATTCCAGTTTCAAAGGTTATCTTCTGAAGGATGATGACGAAGACGGTATACTATTATTACTATTGTATTCCACTACTATTCTGTTGCATTACTCTATATTATCAGTTATGTATATAAATGTATAACTATGATAAATGTTGTAAAATGATCAAATGTTTATGTTAAACAGCTTCATGAACTGTTATTTGATTATTATATTTTGTTCATTCCGTTGCGAGATTTTGTGCTTGTTTTCTTCTTTCTTTCTAATTCTAAATTAATCCCCTTGATTATCTATATTTTTGACTATAATGGTTAAAGATGTGGATCGTCATTTAACAATCTGTAAATACGTACAATTTGGAGTTAGACATGTGAGGATTATTGTCGATTCAAAAGGTACGGATTTCCGGGTCGTTACATGAATATTGAACCAGTGACCTCATTGAATTGTCATGATTGAAACATTGTTTATTTTGATAGTTAAATCACCGACTATCAAATCTGACCCATATGATTGTTGGTAAGGAAAGACCGGGATCGAACTTAGGTTCGAAAAACCATTTCGACCAACAAATACGTGAAGATATCAGAAGACGGTCGAGATGGAGCTTTGAAGACCGTGGATCTTCATAAGCGAAAGGATTACTTATAATCTCTGGCTTAGCGGCCCGAGATACACTGTGATTCTGTCGTGGTTAGAATCCACGGGTTGAAAGGACTTCTCGCTACTGATCCATGGGGTGATTCCTATATTGGATGTAGTAGGAGAGTACCTTCGCTTCGTCCTGTTCCTGGATGACTTGTATGGACGAGTGTCTGACAAAGTATTTCTAAAAGGGATCACGTATATTGATTTTCTACAAACGTATCTCTGTTGGTGGTGGAGAAGGCTGTACACCCTCTTTAGCTTAACGCTCAGAGTATTTTTGTTGAAATCAACATTTAGTGATATCTGGTGGATCTGACGATGTGGCATTCAAAGTGAATGGTGGTCATATGTTCTGAAAGATAATCTAAACCTCAAAGCCTCATCAACCGGGAAATGACAGAAATCGGGCAGGCAGCATGGCTATGTGGGTCGCTCCCATTAGGATGTATAATCACCTATCTAGAGAAACCCCTATTTGCTTCTTTAATCTATTTCGATGCCGTCCCTTTCGGGAAACAGTGGTTTGAGCCCAACCGTTGGTGATATACATTCAGCCACTCAAGCGAAATGAGTGATCGGTCATGTGTGGGCCGGGTTGCAAGACGTTCTTGTTGAATCCAGTGTATTCGCCTCTAGAGATACACTATCGGCAGGTGGTCCCATACCTTGTCATAGTCGGAATCCAGTCTCCAATAAGCGCACGCGGTTTTTGATTGTATACTATATATGTGGAGTGTGAGATGCAAGCGTTCCACTAGATTGCTATTTACTTGTATTTAGACATTATTATAATATCAGAAAAGATATTGATTTCAAATGGTTTGGGTTATCATAAGGTAAAAACCGTCCATGTTTATGTGTGGATTTGGTTTTACGATTATCCTTTTCTTTGAAAAGATTTTGACTTTAAAACCAAGTTGTGTGTTACCTTAATATTGTGCGAGTTTTTTCTCACTCTGGTTCACCAGACTGACCCGGTGTTTTGTAAATGCTCGGGGTTAGCCCAGGGTGTACAGGTTCAGGTTATCGAATGCAGTGAAGAGACGAGCTGGAGATGTTCAGACGTATGATATTATATAGCTACTTTTCCGCTGTGTGTTGTATATGGGAACAGGTTATTATAACTGTCCCATTGTGTGATGTACTCTGACATTGTAAGTATTTCGAAAGCTCTCAATAATGTTTTATTTATGTATTATATTTTGTTCCGTTGCGATGTGAGGCTCTGATTCTGTGTTGTGTTGGTCCTTCTCCTTCTTATATTCTAATATTTCTTTCTTTCTTATCTCACCCTCTAAATTCTTTCTAATAACCTCCAGTGTTTTCGGTGTTTGGATGGTTGGCATGAGTTACGGTAAAGGTATTTATGTTGATTTCCGGGGCCGAAAATCCCTGTTCGTTACAAATTTATTCGATATTAAATCAAAAATCGAATTTTAAATTGACAACTTAATATAAAAGTTCGTTTATATTATCGACTCAATATTTAAATCCATATTAAATATTTAAAATTAGTTGACCGAAAACCCGTGTCATTACACCGGCGCTAAGTATCTACCTTCGTTTCGGCCTTTCCACAGAAATCTCATGTACGCTGACCTAACCATTTTAATAAGCTTCGAAGGAAGGATTACTATTAAATATTATTATCTATTTGAGATCATGTGGGTATTTTGAGAATGATGATATTTTTGTTTCATCGTTTTGAGTTAGTACACAAAATTCATTTGTGTAACGTGGAATTGGAAATGCATATAGCATATAAACTAGTTACCACTCCATTTAAAATTAAATTCACCATCAAGTACCCTCCTTAGGATGGTTCTATTTGAACCCAGAATTTTACTGATTAAACCCAGAAATTTGCATGACCAAACTGCTCTTCTTTTGCAATATTTCTTTTTAATCATTTTCAGCTTATCTCATAGAGCCTCTACGAGTTGCCTTTAGGGCACCTTGTAGTAGGCCCCTTATGAGATTTTTCAGCTTATTTCGTAGGGACCCTACGAGATGACCTAAAGGCACCTCGTAGGGGCTCAACGTGGTACGCTGAAGAATCTCGCGGAGCGCCTACGAGAGAGGGCAAAATTGTTTTTTTTTTAAATAATACATGGGTGAACTCAGCAAAAGTTATTGTTGAGTTCACCCTATTTTTTCAGATTTGCGTCCAAATAGAATTAGCCCTCTTCTTATCCCATTTTCTTGTGCTAGCAAGCAAACCGGAGAGGTAAAATCCACCTCAAATCAAAAAAATAAAAAAGAAAAAATGATGAATATACCTCTTATTAAAATTCAAAACAATACAAATTAAATTAAAGAAAGTTGGAAACTAATATCTTTGCATTTGTTGGTTTGTGGGCTTCATTTCAGAGAGATAGGTCGTCAGACTATGGTTTGGACTTATGGAGTTTGTGGTAAATGATTGGCAAAATAAAGCTTGGAATCAGGTTTTGTATGAAAAATAGCACTAGCACTTGGATTTAGGTGTGGTCTAATGCAAGATATGGAAGCTTAACCTGGTGTAAAGCTGAAGCAGTTCCTGTATTTGCACCTTAGATGGAAAAGGCGAGTTCATCTAATTGGCTTTGAGAAGGTGGAGATTGCAGGAATCTATGTTTGAAGGGAGAAGGAGAAATGGATGGAGGAAGGTGCGACACTGCGGATGGCTATTAGAAAACACTATGCTGATGCTTTAATTGAGGAAAACAAGATGATCAATCAAAAGGCTAGGAAGCTATGGAATGACGATGGAGACAGAAACACATATTATTTCCATGCTTCTTTGAAATTTATGCACATGAGAGGGAACATTACCTCTGTGATAGATGAGCACGTTAACTTGATGACTAACTTGAATGGTATTCAACAAGCTTTTTACTTAGTATTTCTCTTGTATTTTTGGTATTGCTTCCAACTTTTCTCAGAATATTGTTGACATTGGCCAAAGCTTACTTCCCAAGCTTAGCCCACGAGATTTTAACTTCCTTCATGGATATTCAAGTGAAATACAACGAGAGATGTTAGGCCTTCGTAGGAACACTCGTGGAGGGCCAGATGGATTCAACTCTTACTTTTATACTTCTTATTGGAACACTGTTGGTGTCTCTGTTTGTAGTTAGGGCTTGCAATGGATACCGGGAAAATCCGATATCCGTCTGCATTCGTATCCAAAAAGCGGATAAATATCCGATATTCAAAAAAGGATGCGGATACAGATATATAGATATCCACATCCGAAAATTATACATCCGATTTTTTATAATATTAGACTCAAAATTGTATGTACTTTAGTACAATGAATCAGATTTATTTATCGCTTTACTAAGTTGAAGGTTTATATTATATACTCTAAATGCATAATAGCTACTCAAATCTATTTATTTTCATCATGTATGTTTATTTTTAACACTTCAGTGATCATTTGAATTGAAAAACATTCATGTTAAACTAGAAATTTTCATTTATATTTCTTGATTTATCGATCGTTGGCAGATAAGATAATTATCCGATATCCGTCCGTACCCGCAGATTCGTATATCCGATATACGAAAATGATTTCGGATACGGATACGAATATAGCACAATTTGTATCCGAAAGTATCTGTTGATAGCCCTATTTGTAGTGTCCTGAAGAACTTTTTCAAGCTTGCTAAAATGCAAAATGCTTTCAACAATACTGACATTACGCTTATTCCTAAAGCGACTAATGCTAGCTCTATTCATGACTTCAAACCAACTACCTAAAAAAGTTAGGACTTCATTTGGGCTAAAAATCAAATGTGAGTGATTAAACTCACTCACGCTTAACTAAACTATTGGATTATTAGAAAAATTAAAATCATGTTATGATATGATTGTATCGGTTGTTGTTTGGTAATTTAATAGTAAGGTTAAATTTGAATTTAATTATAGTATAACCCGACACCTGATAACTAGTAAATTGATGTGATATTGAACTATGTGGATGGATAGGTTTCGTTGGATGCCATATGTTTGATATATTGATGTTTAATTGTGTGATTCACTCTGTTATTCACCATATTTATGTGTGACTGTTGTTTGTTCTAATTTATCCCATCTTTTCATCCTAGATGTTATGGGCATTAAATAAACATGGGATTTATTTTCTAAAATGAATTAAGAACAGGTTGAAATGATAAATACCTATGACCCCTAATTTGGATTGAAATGACATATATCCATCCCTAAAATACTAAAATTAAATTTAAGTATCATTTGTCCATAGGATTGAAAATTTATTACGGATACCGGTTGGTTAAATAAAGTGTGTTTTAAACTTTGAATTTCAAATATTTTTTCAAAGGATATATAAATGATGTTTTATAAATTGATTTCCTTGAATCTAAAATTTGAATTTGAAATCTAAAAATTAAAGGAAATTATTTAATGTTGTAAACTGAACCTCAAAATTTGAAATTGAATATGAATTGGATGTATTTAAATTGAATTGTTTTAAAATTTAAAATAACTATCCATCTTTGAAATTTTAAATTAACTTGATTTAAAGTGGTATTTGAATTGTGAACTTGAGATTGTTATAAATTGAAATAATTCAAAATGATAGTTATAATTGGAAACTTTAAATATTTGAATCGAATTGTTTGAATTAAATTGAATTTAAAATGGAAGTTTATTAGAATTGAAATATTTAAATTGAGTCGATTCGATTTGAAATTGGAATGTGAATTTAAATTTATCTAAAATTAATAAGAAAAAATTCTAATTCAAACTAATTTATTTTGAACCATTATACAAACTGTTTTACTAAATAACCATTTCACTTTACCAACTATTTTATTTTTCAACTATTACATTTGTTAACTATTTTAATAAACTACTTTAATAATAACTACTTTACTTTATAACTATATTATTTTTAACTTATACATACATTCACTATTTGTAGAGCTAATACATTCAGTATTTATTTAAACTACTTTAACAATCAACTATTTATTTTATAAACTACTTTAATACTTAATTATATATAATTTAACTAAATTTGACAAATACTATTTTCAAATTCAAACTATTTATATATGAATTTTAATGTATTAACTATTTATTTTTTAAACTGTTTCGAATATATCTGAATTATTTAAATATATAAATAGATTCAACTATTTTAAATATTCAAATATTTTTAAACTTTGGAATTTTTTAAGGATTCTAAGATTGGTTTTAAATGGATATTTTAATATGAAGGTACATTCTATTTTGGATATGAAATGGTTTAAAGCAAATCAAATAATTTTTAATATGAAGTATGAGCCATTTTGAAATATCAAAGAGCCAACTGGTGTGAAATAAGTGTTTGGTTGTTAAAGAGGCCGAGATCGGATATTGTCTCATAATCTCTGCCAAATTCAAAAATTGCTTTAACAACTATGCACGTGACGGAGAATCCAGAACAAAGTAGGATGGGTTGGCGGATAGTTCTTATATGAGGTACTAACGTGACCCTGACACCCATAAGTCATCTTGATATGACTAAAATAGAAGTCATGTCGAGACCAAGTGGGGTCATTCCTCCTATCGAGCATACTTCTTTGATACTATTCTGTTACTTTGTGATGCGATTTGTGGCCACCCTCCGATTTTGATTATGGGAGTGTGTCTTGAGGTGGGCAGTAGTTGCTACTATGCATTACCACCTGAGATGACCCAGACTCGCCCATATGGGAAAGCCCGAATTGAATTGATAACATGACGCATCAGACACAAACAATAGAACATTTCATTGCTATTACAACAATTTACATCAGAGTACAAGAATATATCAGAGTATGAGTAAATAATATATAGTGGAAAATATCCGAGATTAAAATACATAGTAGCGGAAATTTAAATGTATAAATACAATGCGTATCACAAAATACAATAACTAGCACAACTGAATGAAATACACGGATACAAAGCTTTCCGAATATAGCTCCAGCTGTAATCCACGATCCTGGGAAAAGAAATATCCGCGAAAACCAAAACTACTAGCTGCCCGTGTGGGAAATATGGGCACCCAGAGTTTAGGTTAAAACAATAAACTCTGAGTCAGTCATGAGACTGGTGTGAGAACTAAAACAGTTATTAATTTGATTTTAAAGTTAGGTAAATCAAAGGACCACGCCGTATACCATGGAATGGGCTTACCCCTAAGAATACCAGTGCATAAAACAAACAGCGCAATGCTAAATAAAGAACAATGAAGCTATTATAAGACTCAGGTCCCATCACACAATGCAACGCAAGCCGGAGGACAGAGTTTTACCTTATAATAACCAAATATGCTTTGTACGCGAAATTTATCTTTTATTATTACTATAAGTGAAGAAATCAATTTCAATTATAAATGTATCAATCATAGACGGCATGAACGCCTCATCCCACTATATCGCCATATATAGGTTTACAACTAAAATCGAAAATGTCATATTGGAAGTTTGGATTTCCATCACAATGGCTATTGATCCGAAAGATCGATCACTAGTGCAATTCCCCACGGCTTACGTCTCATTCATGAAAAAACGCCATAATGCACATCCGCACTATATATAGGATATCGAGTACCTCTGCGACTTACGTCCCGTGCATGAGAAAACGCCGCTTACTCTATCCTTCAGGGAATCGGTGGGATGTGCCCAATCCCTACCAGGGTGTAGCGACCACACCCAGCCTATATCGGTTGACCAAATCCATCCTCATATCGAAAGTATACTGATCTAACCATCAGTTCACCATCATACCGATGTGTGAGGCTCGCGAATTAGCGTTACCCAAAGCTATGATAATTAAAGTTATGCTTTGATCATCATCCACCAAACTTTGATTTTCAACAAAAGTTTGGATCACTCCATCTCAGCATGCCACACTATCAGTCCATGTCATACCATTAATTTCTACTAATATATTACCTTTAAGGTCGTACGTCTCAGAGAAGGGTGTTAAGCAAGAGAATAAATTCTCTGCCACCAAAAAGATATATATTTAGCAGAGATCAACGAATACAACATAATGGAATACAATGTCAGACATACCATCCATTTGAAAGTCCCTCGCATATCCAAACATATCAACAAATACGTCTGGACGGCTACCATTGTAGCCCCTTCAGGGTAGCTACTCCAGTCATGGGCATCAGTAGCAACCCATCCATTCGATGTGAAGATCGTTGGTCTTGCACTATCTTCAATCTCTTCGACTGTTAGTCGTCGTATCAATTATTCAGAATGGGTTAAACCCGGTCTTTCCGAATAACTCGCGTATATTATAATCAAGTGCTATAACAACACATCATATGCCTCATTCCAATCCAGAATGTTCTTTTATTCGTATTTCTTTATTCTGGAAAGGTTCTCATTAATCTTATCAAAGATTATCACTTTTAAACACAGTGTTTAATCCATTTCTTTGGAAATAATTTCAAAAGATTTTATTGTATCTTTTCACTGTTCAAACCAAATTAAGGTTTATCAAACTAGTCAGGATTAATGCCTTACCGAAGTAATTATTCATTTTTTTATCAACCCAACCTATTCATCCCAAGGAGCAAACTGGTAGTACTCCATATCTAACACCACTGCGTTGTCGGTAAATTCAAATACCATTTCACGATCAAATCTAATTAAAGATTTAACTATCACATGAAGTAAAATTGGTGATACTCCATTCTCGAACACTTCTCAAATTTGGCAAATTTAATTACCACATTAACATTTCGATCTAATTAAAGATTCATTAAAACTCCATTTAGTTTTAATCTCCAAAAATCATTATTTAATGATTATTCAAATTTAGGAAATAAATCCTGTCTTTACTTGGTTAAAGAACGAATATCCTTTAAAACACCATTCACGATAAACGAAAAATCATTTTCCATTAAAGTGGAATCTACACGAAAATCATAATAGTATATAATTGATATAAATTTCCGTATAAGACTAATAATATAAATGGAATAATGGCAAAGCCTTTTAAATTCCATTCATAGTAACAGCCTTCCTTCACAGCGGCTCATTTCGATTATTACCAATCGAATTCCATTCAATTCCAATTTAACATATTAAATTGGAAATCTTTACTTTGGAAAATTCCATTAATCTTAATTAAAAGATTACAATTTCCAAATCGTATTCTTCACTATTAATTAGGTTAAAGAACAAATGTTTTTTAAAACACAGTTCACGATAAACCCAAAAGTCCATTTCAATTCAATTTCCAATTAAATGTTAATTAATAGGGAAACTTCACTAAATCTTAATTAAAAGATTTATTCTTTTCTCAACTAGGTTTAAGAACATTGTTATTTAAGACACCATTCACGACAAACCCAAAATCTAATTCCATTCCAATTAAATTAATTAATTGGTAAATTTTACTAAATCTTAATTAAAAGATTTATCCTTTTCTCAACTGGGTTTAAGAACAGTGTTAATAAAGACATCATTCACGACAAACCAAAAATCTAATTACATTCCAATTAAATTAATAAATTGGTAAATTTTACTAAACCTTAATTAAAAGATTTATTCTTTTCTCTATTGGGTTTAAGAACAGTGTTATTGAAGACACCATTCATGACAAACTCAAAATCTAATTTGTTATCAAATACAAGACTCTAAATAGAAATTATATTGGCTTATATTCAATATCAAATTCTGAAACCAACAAATATCATACTGGGAATAACAATATATATATATATATATATATATATATATATCTTCCAAATTCCTCTAAAATATCCGTATAATTATGGAATCCAATATCGAAATATTCTGAAGATGATTTCCATTCCAAATCCATTCCAATTTATTCATTGGAAAATTATGGTTATTTTAAAACTATTTTCAAATCCAATTTATTTATTTAAAACCATTGGAGTATTCCTCTATTTAATAACTAGTTCATTTAGATAAAAATATATTTTTATCTTTTCAAAACTAGAATTTTTCATCCAAAATCTTTCCAAATCATTTATTATGATTTTATACAATTTTTTCATATTTTTAATAATTTTATTAAGGCCCTTACAGTCGATTTCCATAAACGACCATCGAAATGCATCCATTGCGACCTTTTCTGAAATTGATTTGGACATATCTTAAAATCTAACCGTTAGATTTCAAATCTCTTATATTCATTGAAAAGATCTTTTCGATACAAACCCAACGGTTCTGGTTTTAGGAGAACCCAACGGTCGGATCTCTCATTACATCAATTTGAAGTTAATGGTCGAAATTCGCGATCGGTCGCTGCACGGCGCGTTTTATTCAAGCCATTATAATATGTATATAATATATTTCATCCATTTCTATTTAAAATTTATTTTAAAACGTTTATAATTTCGTTTTAAAATGATTTCAACTTCCATTTCAATTTTACATCAAAATTGAATACTCCATTACATGACAATTGTACACCGTGCATATATATGTTAAAAATTATATTTTTAACAATCCAATAATTATTCCATTTCATGACCATTTTATATATCTCATATATAATTTATACAACACATATATATAATTATATAACGCACATATATGATTTATACAACGCATATATATAATTTCACAATGCATATTTTTTTTCACAACGCGTATATATTTTAATACAACGCATATGTATAATTTCACAACGTGTATATATTTTTTCACAACTCATATATATATTTTATTCACATCGCATATATATATTTTATTCACATCGCATATATATTTTATTCGCATCGCATATATATTTTATTCACATCGCATATATATATTATTCACATCGCATATATATATTTTATTCACATCGCATATACATTTTATTCACATCGCATATATATATATATATTATTCACATCACAATCACAACACAATACAGTCAATTAAATCGTCCATAGTCTGTGGACGAGGGAGGTGAGCTAACAGGCACTGTACAACATTTGTGATAATTAAAAACTGATAAAAATCAATATTGGCAGTTCTATATATTTAGTTATAAAATAAATAACTGTACAAAAAATTATAGTGATAAGTTCTCACATTCGTTTCCACTCCTTTTTTTAACTGATGATGGTTTTGACACTGTTCGGGTTCAAATTTGCCTCAAATTCCAACGTGCTCATTTTGGTTCTGTTCAGTTCCATCGCGTAGATCTCGTCTGCGTGATTCCAACGTGACTGAAATCGCCGGATTCCGACCTCGCATGAAGAAGTTATGGATTTTATTACGTTGGGTAATTAAACGAGATAATTAATTTAATAATAAAAAAATCTAACCCCTCCTTTCCTCTTCCTGTCGTTCCTTCTGAAACACGTTGAACCCATCGTCAAAAAAAGAAATCGCCTGCGCCACCACTGTAGATGATCGAAGGCCGATCAGAGGGACCCACCCTCAAGCCCTACATGCAACGCGCCACCGCCTGGAGCTGTGTTGAGTTCGGCGCCCTCCTCCTCTCTAGAATCTCGTGTGAAGGCAGCTAGTTTTAGGCCAAAGATCTCGTGATTTAGGAAACTAAAAATCGATCATGTCCGTTGAGCTTGTAGATCTCACATATATCTTCCATTTTCACTTTATAAATTTCCGAAGTTATTGAATAGGTTGGAAATAATTTGAGGTAGAATTCTAGGGTGATTTGGTGTGTTCGTTCCTAAGGCCGGCGACTGAAGTAATGAGGGGGAGAGAGAGAGTATTTCCATTTATATATTTTATATTTAATAATTAATTAATTCCAAAAATACCCGTTTATTGATACAAACTCCAAATCAAACCCAACGACTGTTGCCCTAGCTAAATACCCTCATTCCGGACACAATGGGATATGTACCATAAGCCAATTCGACTATTTTGATCAGTTTTTCTTTAAATTAAAATATTAATCAATATATATTAAATTTGAACGCACATTTAAATTTATCGGGGACACATACGGACTCCAAAAATTACAGAAAATTAATCTAGCTATGTTTTGATGATACGGTCCTAACAAAACTAATTTCGTCGAATTTGCAGTCATTTGAAAAATAGCCTTTTTCTGGTGGATTAAATTCAAACTGAAATTACCAAACACATTTAAATTCACTGCGCTTACATATCAATTCGAAAATTATGAAATTTGAAACCTGACAATAATTTGACATTCCGAATCCAACAAAAGCTGTTTCATTGAAAACAGAGGTCGTTTGCAAAATGGCTATTTTTAAGGGCTACATATTATATTAAAATATGTATAAATTCCATAGTGACTATTTTAAATTATAAATCGAGCATAACTTTCAATTTATATTATGAAATCTCAGTTTCTTACATTCGTTAGAAAGATATTATTTAAAAGATTCAAATATTTTTGGTTTTACTGAATTCCGATTTATTTCGAATTTTCTACATTCGATTGAAATTTAAAATCGAATTTTCAAACTACTGCGCCATTTCGAGTTCGTTTTAATTAAATTTTAAATTTATAATTTCTAACTTCGATTTAAATAAATTTTAAATCATTATTATTTAAAATAAATCATTTTAAATTGCTAAATGAAAATTCTAAATTGGTTCTGAAATTCCGGGTTGTTACAATCTCCCCCACTTAAAATCTTTTCGTTCTCGAAAAGGAACGGAGCTGAAAGTTGTTTAACTGATCAACTCAACTTTCATTCTGGCTTTTATTCTTCAACTTTTCAGTTCATAAGAATTTTCTAATTTCTCAATAATATGGCTTCCACCCTAAATTTTCGAATTTTTTTGCCATAACTTCCTTTATACGGGCTGATCTGTAAAACCGCAACTTGCCTCATAGGACCCTCATCAATCCAAAAGAAAAAGCCAATCGGCTCATAAAATCATCAAAACCCAAGAAATTCAGTAAACATGTACCTATTTGTCGGGTATACAATTTTATTCCTCTTCTTAGATTCCATGCTATGACCTGTTCATTATATACATGTACATATATGCAATTTCAATCAATTTAAATTCAGTTCAAAATTTGATTCGATTTGGCTAAGTTAACTTTCATTTTCTTATTGGTTTTATCATTCCAATATTTTTGTTAGTTAAACTAATAATCACACAGTGCAACCAACAATCAATTAGTTGAATATCTTTTCAAACGTATAACTTTTATATATATTCAAAATCATATTTCAATGCCAAATCACAAATAGTAAATTCTAACTATGTTTTGGTTCTCACACCAGTTGATTGGAAATATATAGATATCCCACTTTCGATACTCGAACATAAACATTGATTAAGAGGCCCCAATCATTAGAATCATCTCTGGGCGACTAGAGTGTGATTCTATATCTATCCAGTATATTTGAGACTTCGAATACGCGTATATTCAAAATCTTCATATACTCGATTGTCCAAATTCAATATAAAATAAATATTCAAATACGAATAATAAGATATAAAATTTTCGAAATCTAATTTGATTTTTAAAAATAACCCTCTTCAAACTCATTCTAGGATACTACCGATCCTATCTCTAACGAGTTATTCTTATAGGATGTTACTAATCCTATCTCCGATGACTTCTTTTGCTTGGTTCTAACGTGTCTTGTTTTCGAGCTCTGTAAACCAAAGCTCCGATACCAAAGTGAGACGACCTAGACTCGCCCTTACAGGAAAGTCCGATTGAATTGAGAACACGATGCATCAGACACAAACAATAGAACATTTCATTACTAGCACAACTGAATGAAACACACGGATACAAAGCTTTTCGAATATAGCTCCAGCTGTAATCCAGGATTATGGGAAAAGAAATATCTGCGAAAACCAAAACTACTAGCTGCCCGTGTGGAAAATATGGGCACCTAGAGTTTAAGTTAAAACAATAAACTCCGAGCCATTCATGGGACTGGTGTGAGAACTAAAACAATTATTAATTTGATTTTAAAGTTTGGTGAATCAAGGGACCACGCCATATAACACGGAACGGGTTTACCCCCCAGAATCCCAGTGCATAAAACAAACAGCGCAATGTTAAATAAAGAACAAAGAATCTATTATAAGACTCAGGTCCCATCACACAATGCAACCAAGCCGGAGGATAGAGTTTTACCTTATAATAGCCAAATATGCTTAGTATGCGAAATTCATCTTTTATTATTATAAGTGAAGAAATCAATTTCAAATATAAATGTATCAATCATAGACGGCATGAGCGCCCTATCCCACTATGTTGCCATATATAGGTTTGCAACTAAAACTGCAAAATGTCGTATTGGAAGTTTGGATTTCAATCATGATGGCTACTGATCCGAAAGATCAATCACGTAGTGCAATTCCCCACGGCTTATGTCCCAGGTATGAGAAAATGTCGTAATGCACATTCACACTATATCCAGGATATCGAGTATCTCCGTGAATTACGTCCCGTGCATGAGAAAACGCTGCTTACTCTATCCTTCTAGGAATCGGGGGGTGTGCCCTATCCCTACCAGGTGTGTAGCAACCACACCAAGCCTATCTTGGTCGACCAAGTCAATCCTCCTATCGAAAGTGTACTGATATAACCATCAGTACACCATCATACGAATGTGTGAGGCTCGCGAATTAACGCTACACAAAGCTATGCTTTGATCATCATCCACCAAACTTTGCTTTTCAACAAAAGTTTGGATCACCGCATCTTAGCATGCCAAACTATTAATCCATGTCATACCATTGATTTCTACCAATATATAACCTCTAAGATCGTACGTCTCAGACAAGGATGTTAAGAAAGAAAATAAATTCTCCGCCACCAAACATATATATATATATATATATATATATCTAGCAGAGATCAACCAATACAACATAATGGAATAAAATGTCAGACACATCAACCATTTGGAAGTCTGTTCTGGGTCTGAACGAAACCGGAGGCACCTTATTTCTCGTCCCGTATGTCCAATACAGGATAAAGGCCCTTGCATATCCGAACAATCAACAAATACGTCCGAACGGCTACCAATGTAGCCCCTTCAAGGTAGCAACTCCAATCATGGGCCTTAGTAGCAACCCATCCATTCGATTTGAAGATCGTCGGTCTTGCTCCGTCTTCAATCTCTTCAACTGTTAGTTGTCGTATCAATTATTCAGAATGGGTTAAACCCGGTTTTTCCGAATAACTCGCGTATCTTATAATCAAGTGCCATAACAACACATCATACGCCTCATTCCAATCCAAAATATTCTTTTATTCATATTTCTTTATTCTGGAAAGGTTCTCATTAATATTATCAAAGATTATCACTTTTAAACACACTATTTAATCCATTTCTTTGGAAATCATTTCAAAATATTTTATAGTATCTTTTCACAGTTTAAAACAAATTAAGGTTTATCAAACTTGCCGGGATTGACGCCTTACCGAAGTAATTATTCATTTTATTATCCCATCCCAACCTATTCATCCCATGGAGCAAACTGGTAGTACTCCATATCTAACACCACTGTGTTATCGGTAAATTCAATTACCATTTCACGTTCAAATCTAATTAAATATTTAACTATCGCATAAAGTAAAACTGGTGATACTCCATTCTCGAACATTTCTCAAATTTGGAAAATTTAATTACCACATTAACATTTCAATCTAATTAAAGATTCATTAAAACCCCACTTAGTTTTAATCACAAAAAATCATTATTTAATGAGTATTCAAATTTAGTAAATAAATCCTGTCTTTACTGGGTTAAAGAACAAATGTCCTTTAAAACACCATTCGCGATAAACACAAAATCATCTTCCATTAAAGTGGAATCTACACGGAAATCATAACAATATATCATTGATATAAATTTCTGTATCAGACTAATAATATAAATGGAATAACGGCAAAGCCTTTTAAATTCCATATATAGTAACCGCCTTCCTTCACAACAGTTCATTTTGATTATTACCAATTGAATTCCATTCAATTCCAATAATATATTGAATTGGAAATCTTTACTTTGGAAAATTCCATTAATCTTAATTAAAAGATTATAAATTCCAAATCGTATTCTTCACTGTTAATTTGGTTAAAGAACAAATGTTATTTAAAACGTCGTTCATGATAAACCAAAAAATCCAATTTCAATCCAATTTCCAATTAAATGTTAATTAATTGGAAAACTTCACTAAATTTTAATTTAAAGATTTATTCTTTTCTCAACTGGGTTTAAGAATAGTGTTATTTAAGACACCGTTCATGACAAACCCAAAATCTAATTCCATTCCAATTAAATTAATTAATTGGTAAATTTTGCTAAATCTTAATTAAAAGATTTATTCTTTTCTCAACTTGGTTTAAGAACAGTGTTAATAAAGACACCATTCACGAAAAATCCAAAATCTAATTCCGTTCCAATTAAATTAATTAATTGGCAAAATTTACTAAATATTAATTAAAAGATTTATTCTTTTCTCAACTGGGTTTAAGAACAGTGTTTTTGAAGACACCATTCACGAGATACCCAAAATTTACTTTGATGTCAAATACAAGACTCTGAATAGAAATTATATCGGCTTATATTCAATATCGAATTCTGAAACCAACTTCATATTGGGAATAACGATGTAATGAACAGAGATTTTCGGCCCCGGAAATCGACAAAAATACATTTCCCGTACCTCATGCCGACCTTCCAAACACCGAAAACATCGGAACGTTATTAGAAAGAAATTAGAGGGTGAGATAAGAAAGAAAGAAAGATTAGAATAAAAGAAGAAGGAGAACCAACACAACACAGAATCAGAGTTTCACATCGTAGCGGAACAAAATAAAATACAGAAATAAAACTTTATTGAGAGCTTTAAAAAATACTTACAACATCAGAGTACATCAACATCTCTGGACAGTTATAAAAAAATCTGTCCCATATACAACACACATCGGATTAGTAGCTATATAATATCATATGTTTGGACTCTTCCAGCTCGTCTCTTCACAACATTCGATAACATGAACCTGTACACCCCGGGCTAACACGAGCATTTACAAAACACCGGGTCAGTCTGGTGAACCAGAGTGAGAAAAACTCGCATAGTGTTAAGGGTATCACACAACTTGATTTTAAAGTCAAAATCTTTTCGAAAGAAAAGGATAATCGTAAGACCAAATCAACACATAAATACTGACGGTTTCTACCTTACGATAACCCAAAACATTTTCGAAATCAATATCTTTTCTGATATTATAATAGTGTCTAAATACAAGTAGATATCAATCTAGCTGAACGCTTGCATCTCACGCTCTACATATATATATACAATCAAAACCGCGGGCACTTATTGGAAATTGGATTCCGACTATGACAAGGTATGGGACCACCTGCCGATAGTGTATCTCTAGAGACGAATACACTGGGTTCAACAAGAACGTCTTGCAACCCGACCCTCAAATAATCGACCACTCATTTCTCTTGAGTGTATCAAATGTATATCACCAACGGCTGGGCTCAAACCACCGTTTCCCGAATGGGACAGCATCGAAATAGATTAAAGAAGCAAAAGAAATTTCTCTAGATGTGATTATACACCCTAATGGGAGCGACCCACATAGCCATGCTGCCTGCCCGATTTTTGTCATTTCCCGGCTGTGAGGCTTGAGGTTTAAATTTCCTTTTGGAATATTTGGTCACCATTCACTTTGAATGACACATTGTCAGATCCATCAAATCACTAATTGACGTCCACAAATATACTCTGGGTTTTAAAGAAGGGCCATTCTTTGCCACCAACTTGGTATATTTGTAAAAATCAACGTACGTGGTTTTTAGGAAATACTCCGTCAGACATTCGTCTATAGAAGTCATCCAGGAATAGGATGAATCGAAGGCACTATCCTACTACATCCAATATAGAAATCACCCTATGGATCAGTAGCAAGTAGTCCTTGCAATCCGTAGATCCCAACCATGACAGAACCACAGTTTATCTCTGGCCGCTAAACCAGAGGTTATTAGTAGTTCTTCCATGCTCCATCTCGATCATTTTCTGATATCTTCACGTATTTGTTGGTCGGAATGATTATCGAATATAAATTCGATCCTGGTCTTTCCATACCAACAATCGTATTGGACAGCTTTGATAGTCGGTGATTTACCTATCAAAATAACCAGTGATCCAATCATAATAATCCAATGAGTTCACTGGTTCAGTATTCAGCATTACTTGGCTTTTTAATTAAAACAAGGGTAAATTTAAAACTCTTAAATATTTCGATATTATAAATATAGCATTTCGCTTCTTATTCACATAAGATTATTCTTTAAACAAATTTGCTTTTAATACTTAGGAAAATCTTATATCATATTCAGTTTGTCTATTTCACTTTCAAACATTGGCCACGTTATTATCTAATGTTGGAAAATCAATTCAACCTATTACTTGTAAAACAACATTACGAGATATTTTTATTTCATTACTTGAATCAATACGAAATATTTATTCGTATAAAATAAAACTCGACCTTACATTCCCTTTCTAACTCGACAGTATCTCCATATTTTCACGCAGCCTTTATATTCTCTTTTACTTTTTAATCCTCATTATACATGTATTCCAAATTTTTACCTAAAAATATGGCATTATTATTTCTCTAGTGAAATAACAAATTATACTAATCTCTTTCACCAATACAACTAATATCATCCTCAGATAATCTTGAAGTCGTTCAAGTTGGGGTATTTTAATTACCTCTCAGACCTTGATCAACAACATTCATATCTAAGGATAGATACAAGTTATAATCAAAAACCAATATCTCATTCTAATCTCAACACAAATCCAATTTAACTATTTTATTTAGAAATACAGTTTCATAAACCTTCTTCCCTTTTTGAAAATCCCTTTCTCGGGTATAACTATTTATTTCTTAATTTAATAATTAAGTAATATCTGATAACACATCACATTATAAATTCCATTTTATAAATCTGGATTTGTTTACAAAATGCTACGACTCACTTCTTTACCAAATTCACTTTCACCAATCTCCTTCGGAATCAATTTAATCATTTCCCGTTTTGAGACTCTTATTTCAATTTCCAACTTTTGCCTAATTCTATTATTAAGTAACGTTAATTTAGAATTAACGATATAACCCCTCAAACCTCTTTTATATAACTCGAGTTATTATAAAACCCTGACATTTATATACTTTTCACCTATGTGGTTGTTGCTGTTGCGAGGCGCCTCGGTTTGATCGGGCAATTCGGGTCCGATGGAGTCATTCGTTGGCTCATTTACACCCCAAAGGGTGGGGAAACGTAGTGTTCAGGCATTTTTAATCCACATCGGTGGACCGGCCGTGTCGCTCCAAGGGTCGATGCGTTCTGATCCTGAGACACGGGCTAGAGCGTTGTAATAACCCGAAAATCTGAGCCAGTTTAAAATTTTTATTTTGGCAATTTTAGCGAATTTTGATTATTTAAAATGAATTATTTTAAATAATATCGACGAGAAATTTATTTTGAATATAATAGAACGTATATATTATATACGCGTCGTCGTTAGAATATAAATATTTATATATAATTATAAATAGAATGGAAAATGGCGCGGTAGTTCGATAATTCGATTTCAAACTTCAATGGAATGTACCGGGTGCAAAACAATCCGGATTTTAGTGAAACCAAAAACAATAGGATCTAATTGATAATATCTTTCCAACGAATCCGGGGAATCGAAATTTCATAGCGGGAATCAAAAGATATGTCCAGTTGAAAATCCTGAATAGTCGCTATGGAATTCAGGCCCTTAAAGATGGACATTTTGCAAACGACCTCGGATTTCGACGAAACCAGTTTTGTTGGGTCCGTGATGTTAAGTTATTGCTAGGTTTTAAATTTCATAATTTTCCGAATCAATATGTGAGCGTGGCAAAGGAAAACGCGTTTGACCAGTTTCAGTTGATTTTAATCGACTGGAAAATGGCCATTTTTCCAACGGTCTCAGAATTCGACGAAACTAGTTTTGTTAGGACCGTATCATCAATACGAAGCTAGAAAATATTTTTCTGGAATTTTTCTAGTTAGTATGTGACCCCGGTAGATTGAAATGCGCGTTCAAATTTAATATATGATTTAAATGTAAATTCAATGGAAACTGATCGTAAAGGTCGAATTGGCCTGCGATACATATCCCATTGTGTTCGTAATGGGGGTAAAACGCTAGGGATGACAGTCGATGGGTTCGATTTCGAGTTGAAAATAAAAAGTTGCCTTTAGGAAATTTAAAATAATAAATTAATATAAATTTATATATAAAACCTTAACTACCTCTCTCCTCCCTTACACAAAAATTGGTCAACGCTGTGAATAAAAAAAAGAAAAAGAAAAAAACCCTGAATCCCTTCCCGTCGACGCCAGTTCCCGATCGCGCCTCCCTCCAGTCCACCCCCTCTTCTTCCCGTCCGCTCAGTCAAACGCCTCCCCCTCCGTTCGACCCTCCCTCCCTCCTCCACTTGCTCTGCCTTCTCTCCTCTTCAATTGACGTTCGCCAAACCCCTCAAGCCCCAGATCGAGACACCGTTGATGGCGTGGGTGGAGGGTCTTCCGTCGCATCGAGCGCCACCAGTTGATGGAACTCCGGTCGAGCAGAATGGCGACGGGCTGAAGCCCTAGAACGGTGTTCTCGTTCAAGGAATCGACCTTGTCCAGAACAATAACTCAGTGAGCCTTTGTTTTTTTTTTATGTTAGTTTAAATCTGATATTTTTTTTTATATATATAGTTTTTCAAATCTGAAATTATAAATAAGCATTTTGTTAAAAAGACTGATTTCAAATAAAAATAGCATTGTAAAAATATAGTTTCTAATTTATAAAAAGCATTTTAATATAACAATATGATTTATTTATATATACTTTTCAATAAGAATAGCATTGGATTTTTCGATAAAAATAGCATTGGGTTTATAAATAAAAATATCCTTGTTTTAAATGTGTTTTCAAAGGCAAAATAGAAATTAGCAAATGTTTTGAAATGTAAATAGCTTGATTTTGGAAATAGATATACATTGGTTTTAAAATATAAAATAAATATGTTTTAAAATAAAAATTAACTTTGCCTTGGAAGGGAAAATCAATGTTGTTTTTAAAAATAAAAATAGCTTTGGTTTTCAAAATAAAAATAGATTGCTTTTATAAAAATATGATTTTTAAGAGGATGAGAATAGGATTTTTACTTCGATAAAAATGGAACTTCATTTAGATAAAAATATGGTTTTCTTAGGTAAAATTATAATTTTTATCTATGTAACATAGTAATAAAAATTCGATTTTTAAAGGTATGAAGCGATTATAAAAATATGTTTTTTAATTGAAAGTGAATAAATAAAAATGTGATTTTTATTTTAAAGACATCAGCGAATATAAAAATGTGTGATTTTTATATATGTAGTGGCTACGGGCAACGAAGTGGACAAAGATGCGATAACGATGAAGATTTCTGTCAAAGAAGAGTCAAGATGTTTGGATAGCTATCTGTGAGAATTTCTCACCTTTCGTTTTCTTTTCTAATTATATATATATACTAGGATGCAGACGGTGCTTAGTAGCACCCGACACAATCGTCCACAGACCATGGACTTGTTTGTTTGATTGCAAAAATTAGTTAGATGATTTGATTTGAATTTGGTTGTTTGGTGATTTTGATTGATGTGTGAATGGCGTGGTCCTTCACTAGACCGGGGATAAGGCTAGGCCTCGTCCCGTTTCTAGTATCGTGCCGTTATGCCGCCGAAATTTTCTAAAATAAGTTAGAAAAATAAAAATATCATTTTATTTAAAGAATGAACTGAATAGAAATTCATATGTTGGAATAAAATGTTTTGTCGTTAAAAATATAATTTTTAACGTGAATGTGAATAAATAAATATTCATTTACAAACCAGACGGTTTGTTTATGTACACCTATTTGAAGGACATTGATTGGGTCGATAAATTTTACACATCGCCCAACTGCACAAATAAAATATGCGTTTGATTGTTTGAAACCCCACACGGGTGTTGGGATGAAATTTGAAGTTCACTCATCCTGATTGATTAAATATGTCGATCGATTGATTGACAGGCTGTTATAAGCGTTAAATATCTATATTTGATGCTTATACAGTGTAGTGCACTTTGGTTGATGGTTGATTATTTTTCAATGCTATTATATGTGTGTAATGTATGAAAATCCATATAATTAACTTTATATGGTAATTGATTGGGCCTCATTCCAATTTGAAAAATAAAGAATATTATAAAATAAAAGTTCATGTGTTGACAGTACTCATCCATTGAGATTGGTCATGTGTTGAACGAAATATTTTAGTAATAAAATTTACATCTTTATCGATATAAAATAAAGGTTCATGTGTTGACAGTACTCATCCATTGAGATTGGTCATGTGTTGAACGAAATATTTTGATAATAACAACTATTTTGAAAAAGAAATATTTGAAATAGAATATTTGAAAATAGAAATTTATGAAGCCGTGTTGATTAGATTGACGCCATTTTGAATTGAAAACGATTTCGAAATGAATTGAATTGAAAACGATTTCGAAATGAATTGAATTGAAAACGATTTCGAAATGAATTGAATTGAAAACGATTTCGAAATGAATTGAATTGAAAACGATTTCGAAATGAATTGAATTGAAAACGATTTCGAAATGAATTGAATTGAATTGAAAACGATTTCGAAATGAATTGAATTGAAAACGATTTCGAAATGAATTGAATTGAAAACGATTTCGAAATGAATTGAATTGAAAACGAATTAAAATTGAATTGAAAGCGAATTGAAATGAATTCAAATTGAATTGAAATTTGAATTGAATAGAAATGAATTTTAAAACGAATTTATAAAGAAGAATTCAATTTTGATTTGAATTGAAAAGGAAGTTGAAATTGCTTTTGAAACGAATTTAAAACTATTTATAAAATTCATTTTAAATAGAAATCGACGAAGTATATATTATATATATTATATATATATAATATAATGGCCTGAATAGAACGCGCCGCGGTAGTTCGTGAATTTCGACCATTTATTTCAAACGGACATTACGGGAGATCCGACCGTCGGATTCTCCTAAAACCGGAACCGTTGGGTTCGTATCGAAAAGAGCTTTCTAACGAATGTGATAAATTAGAAATCTAACGGTTGGATTTGGAATTATGTCCAAATCAAATTTGAAAAAGGTCGCTATACGTGCAGTTCGATGGCCATTGGTGGAAATCGACTGTACGGGCCTTAATAAAATTATTAAAAATAATAATAATTTGTGTAAAATCATAAGAAATGATTTAGAAAGTATTGGGATGAAAAACTCCATATTTGAAAAGATAAAAATAGATTTTTATCGAAATGAACTAGTTTTGAACTAGAACTATAATTCTATTTATTTTTAAATAAATAAATTGAATTTGAAAAGGGTTTTAAAAATAACCAGAATTTCCAATAATTATATTGGAATGGATTTGAATCGAAATTGTCTTCGGAATATTTCGATATTGGATTTCGTGATGATACAGATATTGTTATGGGAATTTGAAAGATATAGATATATATATATCGTTATTTCCAATATGATATTTGTTGGTCGTAGAATTTGATATTGAATATAAGCCGATATATTTTCTATTCAGAGCCTTGTATTTAATATCAAAATGTGAATGGGTTTGTCGTGAATGGTGTCTTCATTAACACTGTTCTTGAACCCAGTTGAGAAAAGATTAAATCTTTTTATTTAGATTTAATGAAGTGTACCAATTAAATAATATTTAATTGGAATTGAATCGATATTGATTTTTGGGTTTATCGTGAACAGTGTTTTAAATAACACTCGTTCTTTAACCCGATAATTAATGAAGGTGATTTTGGGTTTATCGTGAACCGTGTTTTAAATGACACTGATTCTTTAACCCAGTCAAAGATTAAAACTGAGTGGAGTTTTAATGAATCTTTAATTAGATTGAAATGATCGAAAATGGAGTATCACCAGTTTTGCTCCAGGCGATAGTTAAATCTTTAATTAGACTTGAACGTGAAATGGTAATTGAATTTACCGATAACACTGTGGTGTTAGATATGAAGTATTTCCAGTGTTACTTCATGGGATGAATAGGTTGGGATGGGGAAATTAAAATAAATGATTACTTCAGTAAGGTTCGCTAATCCCGACTTGTTTTGAATTGATATTCAAAAATAGAATAAAGAATAAATTCAAGGAATTTATCTTGGATAAAATTAATGGGAACCTTTCCCTATGAATGTGAAATTTAGAAACTAACTGTCGGTTAGCCAAGCAGAATGGTTTTCTGAATATTGATCTGATGTTGGTTTCGGCCTTCGGGGTTAATATTTGGGGAATTATTCTCTTGATTAATTTACGGTTAGTGACTAATGAATTGGAATGAGGCGTATGTTGTGTTTGTGTAACACTTTTATAATATATACGCGAGTTATTCGGAAAGACCGGGTTTATCCCATTCTGAATAACTGATACGACGATAAGTCGAAGATGAAGACGATGGTCGAAGACCGGAAGTCTTCACGTCGTTTGGGTGATTACTGATGATCTTGATTGGGCTGTACACCCAAGAAGATGGAAACAGTTGGTGATCGTCCAGACGTACTTGGAGATCGATGGATATGCGGGGTACTAGGTGCCTCCGGTTTCGTTCAGACCCAGAACGGACTTGTAAATGGACTGTGTGTCTGACATTGGATTTTAGTCCGTGTGATTGATCTCTATTAAATATATATCTGTTTGGCGGCGGAGAATTTATTCTCTTGCTTAACGCCCTTCTCTGAGACGTACGAGCTTAGGGGTTATATATTGATGGATATCAAACGCATGGAGTGAATTGCCTGTGTGGCATGCCTAAGTGGCAATTGATCGAGGCTTCTGTTGAAAAGCAAAGTCTTGTGGTGATGATCAAAGCACGGCCTTTGTGGCGTAGCTTTGTGTAACGTTTACTTCGTGAGTTTCACACCCGGTATGAACCAAAAACGGGAGACGGACCTCAGGGAGGGCATGCGTTTCTTTCTAGTTAGAAGTGGCGTCAGTGGTTTTACACGCCCTGACGAGTTTGACTTATGTGGTTGTTGCTGTTGCGAGGCGCCTCGGTTTGATCGGACGATCCGGGTCCGATGGAGTCATTCGTTGGCTCATTTACGCCCCATAGGGCGGGGGAATGCATGTTCAGGGTTTAAGTTTAATCCACATCGGTGGACCGGCCCTGACGATCCAAGGGTCGATGCGCTCTGACCCTGAGGCTCGGGCTAGAGAGTCTCGAAGACAGTGAGGACTATCTTTTGCCTCGGTTCATAGACGGAAATCCAATTTCCAAATACGTGACATGTGCGGTTTTATTTGTAGAGCCTAGTATGGCGACATAGTCGGATGGGGCACTCATGCCGCCTATGATTAATACTTATGATTTGAAGTTGTTTTATACACTATGCACTTATAGTAGTATCAAATGATTTGTTTTAAACGTACTAAGCATGTTTGGCTATTATAAGGGAAAACCCTATCCTCGGCTGCGTTGCATTGTGTGATGGGACCTGGGTCTTATAACAGCTTCATTTTTCTTTATTTAGCATTGCGCTGTTTGTTTTATGCACTGGTATTCTTGGGAGGAAACCCGTTCCGTGTTATACGGCGTGGTCCCTTGATTTACCTAACTTTTAAAATAAAGAATAATAACTGTTTTAGTTCTCACACCAGTCACATGACTGACCTGGAGTTTATTGTTTTAACCTAAACTCTGGGTGCCCTTATTTTGACACGGGCAGCTAGTAGTTTTGGTTTTTGCAGATTTATATTCACAGGATGCTGGTTTACAGCTGGAACGATATCCGGAAAGCTTTGTATCCGTATATCTCCTTCTAGTTGTGTATTGTATTATTTTCCGCTGCGATGTTTTTAAATGTAATTTAAATCTCTGATATTTCTGTGTAATATTCATTTATACTCTGTATATTCTTGTAATCTGATGCATTGTTGTAATATACAATGAAATGTTCTTCTGTATGCGTTCTGTTGTGGTTTGTTCTCGAACTATCCGACGCTTTCCTTTACGGGGAAGTTATGGGTTTTCACAAGCGTCTCGAATTCGGTAAGGACTATCTTTTGCCTTGGTTCATGACGGAAATCCAATTTCCAAATATGTGACTGTGCGGTTTTGATTGTATACCTATATATGGCGACATAGTGGTATGGGGCATTAATGCCGTCTATGATTGATAGTTATGATTTGAAATTGTTTTCAAAACATGTAAACACTAGCAATAATATCAAATGCCTTTGTTTTATTCGTATCAATCATATTTTGGCTGTTATAAGGTAAAAACTCTATCCTCCGGTTTGCGTTGCATTGTGTGATGGGAACTGAGTCTTATAACGGCTTCATTTTTATAAAAAGCATAGCGATGATTAAAAGAAAGATTTGTTTTAAAGCATTGGCAATCCAATGGAGTAAACCCGTTCCACGGAAGTGGCGTGGTCCTGTGATTAGCCATATTATATATGTGTTGAATGGATTTCTCATACCAGTCCCATGACTGACTCGTAGTTTGTTTCACTCTCAAACTCGGGTGCCCCTTTTTCTACACGGGCAGCCTTGTATTCAGGTTTAGCTGGTTCTTTCTGGATAGCTGGAGCTGAAGATGGATTCTATCATTTATCTCTTTTTATGCTGTTCAGCTCCTATTATACATATTTTGTTTGTTTTCCGCTGTAGACATTTATGTATAGCTGAACTATATTTGTACTAAGTAAGATCCTGTATACTGTGTAACTCTGATGATTACTTTTATCCAGTATATTCTATTGTTCATTATCTGGTGTATTTACTTAATTCTGTTCTGCTATTATCTGTTTCTGTGTTATATTCCAAAGATAACCCTTGTTTCCGTCGGAACGGGATTTCGGGTCGTCTCAAAAACCCTTTTCCTAAATCTCTTTTTACTTAATTCAAATAATTAAGTAACATTTATTTTAAGCAATAATATTTGCTTAAAAATTCCTTTTATAACTTTGTTATAAAACTCAGGTCTTAAACAAAACCCGTTCATAAACTCCTTTCACTATTCCATTGGATTTCATTTCCACTTAGATTACTTTCTAAATGAATTCCTTACTTTTCTAAATTATTATTAATTAAAATAATAATTTACTTTAATCATTAACTACTATAAAGTAGTTAACAACATAATTAACCAAAATAAAATAGTAAATTTCCTTTTTTTAAAAATCTTATTAAAGTTAAACCAATATTATCTAAACTACTTTATTACATTAATTCAATCAAACTAATTTAATAAACAATTCCCTATAAAATAGTCGACTTAGTTACTTAAAACACGGTATCCCATTAATTTATTCCAATTTGTTCTCTCTTTAAATTAATTAATAATATATCCATTTAATTGTGTCTTAACAAAACAATTATCCAAATATTAACCGTTAGGTAAATTTCCATTCACTTGTTCATAAATCTAATTAACATCAGAATTGAGTTTATGAAATCAATTTACAATTAATTATAAAAATAAATATTTTCTTTTAATAAAGTTTTATCCAAAATATATATATTTCAAAATCTATCTTTAGTTATAAAATAAATTTTATAACTTCAGTTCCATCAATTTACATAACGGTAAATCGATATAAATAAAATAATTTACTTTTAGGCCATTTACTGTCGATTACCCAACCAATCTTGCCCATTGATTAAAACAAAACACAGGTTGACTTTCCAATCAAGGATCAATACTCAAATCAATCACCCAAACAGGACAGTTCATATGATAATATGAAATAAATAATATATTTTGAGGAATCCGGTTGGATCCCTCGAACCTGTCCTTCCCTGTATACAAATGGTTATCTCCAAACAGATCGTTCAATTTCATTTATCTGATATATAATAGTAAATAACAACTATTTCACATCAACCAATTAACAAAACAATTCAGTCAGATCAAACAATTAAACCATTTAACACATTTATTTTATAAACATGACCAACAAGGTAAGTACCCTTTATTGGATCAAATCGTTAAAATAACGATTCAGGTTTAAATACTGAAATTAAACAACGGTTTAATTTCGTCAGTTAAATCAACAAGTAAATATATAATAGAAAATAATCAACCATTAGCAAACAGAGCACACAAAATAAAAACCCAATTTATATGAAATATAAATGGGAAAAACTGAGTGGGTTTAACTCATCTTGATTTGTTTAACGCTGAAATAATTCGTGCTCAAACCAGTTTCAGCTGTCGTGCTCGTTGATACGGATCTAGCGCCACTTGTTTTGTCTGATACCGTTGTTGTATGACACGGTTATAACTTAAATACGGTATTCAGTATAAATAATTATTTCCCTAATGATTAGTTAAGATTAACTAAAATCTTAATTAGATCCTTTCAAAAAGGGTTTGCTTCAATTCTAATTATGACCCACCAGTCCACGTCCTATATTCACCAGGGCGGAAAAGTTTCTATAATTACTTCACATGTAGTATATGTGAATTTACAGTAAGGCACAATATAACTCTATCTATGCTACATTGTGATTAGGCTCAATTAATACATTACTTAGCTAGCGGTTAAATTCCATGTTAATATGAAGTAGGCAGGATATATCCTATATACAGTACCGTTGTGAATAACTAAATAAGTGTATTATTAACTTTGATTAAACTCACGTGATGTATTAAATTAGGCAAAACTGAACATGCTTAGGCACATAAAAATCATGGTTAGGACTTAGATACGTTCAATACTCAGGCCAGGTCATCGTCTAATAATGCAATGGTTACCATATATCTTCCTTTTACCTGAAAATACAACCCGTACCCTTCAGATTCCACGTAATCGATTCACGAGCCCATTGCCACTTGAATGTTGCGCCATCATCCATCTTTGCTCATGCCACCTCACCCTTTAGTTTCTCCGTCCATCACTGCTCCACGACCTTCCCGGCTGCCATCATTCTCTCCCGAATTGATGCTCCATGGAACCCAACACTAGCACCCCGTTACCCTGTCCGCTGAAGTGGCACCCTTCTTCCCCTCTGAACTCGCACTTTCGGTGCAGTGCTTGCCTCTTCCTTCTATTTCACAGCTCGAGCATCATCGTTCCTTCCCAAAAACACTGCACAACTAACATGTACTACTCCTGGATGCTCTCCCCTTCTCATCACTGAAGACCCCACATCAGTGCCACCTAGTTGAAAATGTGTCACCCTCCTTTCGCGGTACTATTCATGCGACCTGGCCATCACCACACTCCGTCCATTCCTAGTGCTTCCGCCCCCTCTGTCCTCGCACCTAACTGACCCAGACTCCTTTCCACCAGAGCCTTACTTCCCTGTTTCAACTTTATGGTTCGATTTATTCATTCTGAGAGGGAGGAGGAAGCGGTGATAATAGAAGAAGGGTCCGGTTTCTGCCAGATGAAAAGAATGAACTGGAGAGAGGATTTATATGTTTAGAAATACATGGTATGGAAGTAAACTTGGGCACCACGGTTATGGTAGTGTGACAGCCAAGAAAAGTAAATTGATATTTTACTTGTACTTTGTCTCCACGTTCATGTTAGCAAATGGAAAAAGGGGAACTATGCATGTGAATAAAATGCTGGAAGAAATTATAGGGCGTACATTTTTATTTAGGTAGATATAGGGTATATAATATTTTGGTGACTGCTAAATTTAAAAACTTTGTATAAAATATTAGCTTGTATTGTCATCCATCATATGCTATATATTTTAATTAGTCATCTCGAGTCCAGGTATCCCTGCAATACACCTCATTCAAAGTAAACTAGACCACATACGGTAATATATTATATAAGTACTGTGGTACCCTTTTTTTTTCAAAGTAATATATCTAAAAGTATCTATAACTTTGCACTTACTTGAATCCATCACTAAGCGGAATTGCATCTCCAAAAAGACTATGGAGGCTAACCTTCTCTGGATTACTCTACTTGTTTGAAAAACGTTTATCAAAGGCCTTCTAACATTACCCCTGAAAGGAGAAAAAAAAGCACGCTATGGTGGTGCTATAGTGCAATCCCTATATGCATGGAAAATTGAACATAATGAATATGTTTTGTATGATTTATCAAGACTCAAGAACAAAGGCATAAGTTAAACATCTATAGAGTAGGCTACATATAATATCGATAAAAATAAGAATTTAAATTTCAAAACAGTTCAATAATAATAAATTATTATTGTATTATATATGTATATATATCTTCAAATACACCAAATATAGATTATAAAACTCGATATCGACATTCTGAGTAAAATGATACCCAAATTATATAAAAATCCTTTTTTATTTATTTAAATAAACATTATTGTTTATAAACGATTTACATAGCGACTAATTTAAATTTTGATTTGGCCATAACTAACAATCTATAACATGAAATATGGATTTTTCTCCTCCATACGAAAATTATAATCAACAAGAATCCAACATTTCTTGTTTCACAGAAATCCGACTTATATTGGATGCTGTACATTCAATTAAAGTTCAAAACTCAATATTACGAACTGTCGCGTCATTACGAGCTTGATTTATAATTATATAAATATATAACGTTCAAACTTCGTTTTAATAACGAATTAAATATTAAAATCCATTAATATTCCAATTATAATATTTAAAATAATAATTAAATAAAATATTTGACTTCCAAAAATACGGGTCGTTACATTCTTTCCCCCTTAAAATAATTTCTTCCTCGAAATTGCTAAGGGAAGAAAGATGCTACATATCCCATTAATTTCCAAATCTAATTTATTTTAAATCGGAAACCAATTCAATATCATAAATAAATATTTTCAAAAATATCAAAAATTTTCTAACATATTAAATTCCCGGAAAAATTTGGCACCCCTGGAGTGACATCTGCGATATCGTAGGAACAAATAATATATATACATCGACCCACACGATCGAAACAAAAATCAAAACCCAAAATTTATATTTTTGCGTAGGCGTACCTTTTACGAGCGCTATTGAGCATAATTGCTCAATGTATATGCGATTTACTTAACCAATATCAATCTACCTAGCCATCTGGCACCTGTACTTAACTCAATTCACATATAAGAAATAACTATATGAAATTCTTAAGTAATATTTCTCTAAGCCACAAATATAACTACACCAATTCCAAAATCGAACAGATAACATTAAATCATTATCAAATAGAGGGTCAAATCATAAATTCCAATTCATATGCAGTTTCATTCCAGTTTAATTATGCCGGAATTTATTCTTTAGTTTATAATTCATTTAGCTCCATTAAATTTGTTGATTATTCGATTCAAACAAACTATCATCCAATAACAAAAAATTCACAATCAACAATCAATACACAACTAATTAATTGAATTTACATTCAATATTAATATTTTACTATGGTTTCTCATATTTGAACATTAATCGATTAATTTCTATTCGATTATTATTTATTCATCAAATTTCCAATTAACTTAAATTTTCACTTAACAATGTTAAGTTTCAACTCAAATTTCAATCCGATTTGAATTCCGTTCAAATCTATCAAACACCTTAATATCTCAATAATTTAATAAAATTATTTCTATTCTATACAAAAATATAATTTGGGTAAAATTATTTCATTTACCCTCTTTTCAAAATAATATTGTATCCATTGCCAGTTCAATGCTTCTCAACACTTGAACCGATCAACCAACACAATATAAAACGTTTGTATATAAAATCTACAAATACGCTCTCATGTATATACGCTCAATCTCGATCTAGGGTATTACTAGCCCAATCTCTATCGAGTTATACCACAGAGCCAAGGTTATTACTAAACCAATAGCTCTGATACCACTGTAACTAACAGAGATTTTCGGCCCCGGAATTCGACATAAATACATTTCTCGTACCTCATGTTGACCTTCCAAACACCGATAACACCGGAACGTTATTAGAAAGAAATTAGAGAGTGAGATAAGAAAGAAAGAAAGATTAGAATAGAAGAAGAAGGAGAACCAACACAACACAGAACCAGAGTTTCACATCGTAGCGGAACAAAATAAAATACAGAAATAAAACTTTATTGAGAGCTTTTAAAAATACTTACAATATTAGAGTACATCAACATCTCTGGGCAGTTATAAAAAAATATGTCCCATATACAACACATAGCGGAATAGTAGCTATATAATATCATACGTTTGGACTCTTCCAGCTTGTCTCTTCACAGCATTCGATAACCTGAACCTGTACACCCTGGGCTAACCCGAGCATTTACAAAACACTGGGTCAGTCTGGTGAACCGAAGTGAGAAAAACTCGCATAGTATTAAGGGTATCACACAACTTGATTTTAAAGTCAAAATCTTTTCGAAAGAAAAGGATAATCGTAAGACCAAATCAACACATAAATACTGACGGTTTCTACCTTACGATAACCCAAAACATTTTCGAAATCAATATCTTTTCTGATATTATAATAGTGTCTAAATACAAGTAGATATCAATCTAGCTGAACGCTTGCATCTCACGCTCTACATATATATATACAATCAAAACCGCGGGCACTTATTGGAAATTGGATTCCGACTATGACAAGGTATGGGACCACCTGCCGATAGTGTATCTCTAGAGACGAATACACTGGGTTCAACAAGAACGTCTTGCAACCCGACCCTCAAATAATCGACCACTCATTTCGCTTGAGTGTATCAAATGTATATCACCAACGGCTGGGCTCAAACCACCGTTTCCCGAATGGGACAGCATCGAAATAGATTAATGAAGCAAAAGAAATTTCTCTAGATGTGATTATACACCCTAATGGGAGCGACCCACATAGCCATGCTGCCTGCCCGATTTTTGTCATTTCCCGGCTGTGAGGCTTGAGGTTTAAATTTCCTTTTGGAATATTTGGTCACCATTCACTTTGAATGACACATTGTCAGATCCATCAAATCACTAATTGACGTCCACAAATATACTCTGGGTTTTAAAGAAGGGCCATTCTTTGCCACCAACTTGGTATATTTGTAAAAATCAACGTACGTGGTCTTTAGGAAATACTCCGTCAGACATTCGTCTATAGAAGTCATCCAGGAATAGGATGAATCGAAGGCACTATCCTACTACATCCAATATAGGAATCACCCTATGGATCAGTAGCAAGTAGTCCTTGCAATCCGTAGATCCCAACCACGACAGAACCACAGTTTATCTCTGGCCGCTAAACCAGAGGTTATTAGTAGTTCTTCCATGCTCCATCTCGATCATTTTCTGATATCTTCACGTATTTGTTGGTCGGAATGATTATCGAATATAAATTCGATCCTGGTCTTTCCATACCAACAATCGTATTGGATAGCTTTGTTAGTCGGTGATTTAACTATCAAAATAACCAGTGATCCAATCATAATAATCCAATGAGTTCAGTGGTTCAGTATTCAACATCACTTGGCTTTTTAATTAAAACAAGGGTAAATTTAAAAATCTTAAATATTTCGATATTATAAATATAGCTTTTCTCTTCTTATTCACATAAGATTATTCTTTAAACAAATTCGCTTTTAATACTTAGAAAAATCTTATATTATATTCAGTTTGTTTATTTCACTTTCAAACATTGACCACGTTATTATCTAATATTGGAAAATCAATTCAACCTATTAATTGTAAAACAACGTTACGAGATATCTTTATTTCATTACTTGAAACAATAAGAAATATTTATTCGTATAAAATAAAACTCAACCTTAGATTCCCTTTCTAACTCGAGAGTATCTCTATATTTTCACGCAGCCCTTATATCCTCTTTTCCTTTTTAATCCTCATTATACATATATTCCAAATTTTTACCTAAAAATGTGGCGTTATTATTTCTCTAGTGAAATAATAAATTATACTAACCTCTTTCACCAATACAACTAATATCATCCTCAGATAATCATGAAGTAGTTCAAGTTGGGGTATTTTAATTACCTCTCAGACCTTGATCAACAACATTCATATCTAAGGATAGATACAAGTTATAATCAAAAACCCAATATCTCATTCTAATCTCAACACAAATCCCATTTAACTATTTTATTTAATAGTACGGTTTCATAAACCTTCTTCCCTTTTTGAAAATCCCTTTCTCGGGTATAACTATGTATTTCTTAATTTAATAATTAAGTAATATCCGATAAAACATCACATTATAAATTCCATTTATAAATCTGGATTTGTTTACAAAATCCTACGACTCACTTCTTTACCAAATTCACTTTCACCATTCTCCTTCCGAATCTATTAAATCATTTTCCGTTTTGAGACTCTTATTTCAATTTCCCACTTTTGCTTGATTCTATTATTAAGTAACGTTAATTTAGAATTAACGATATAACCCCTCAAACCTCTTTCATATAACTCGAGTTATTATAAAACCCTTTTCCTAAATCTCTTTTTACTTAATTCAAATAATTAAGTAACATTTATTTTAAGCAATAATATTTGCTTAAAAATTCCTTTTATAGCTTTGTTATAAAACTCAGGTCTTAAACAAAACCTGTTCATAAACTCCTTTCACTATTCCATTGGATTTCATTTCCACTTAGATTACTTTTTAAATGAATTCCCATTAAAAAGTAATTTTCTAAATTACTATTAATTAAAATAATATTTTACTTTAATCATTAACTACTGTAAAGTAGTTAACTACTTAATTAACCAAAATAAAGTAGTAAATTTCCTTTTTTTTAAAATCTTATTAGAGTTAAACCAATATTCTCTAAACTACTTTATTATATTAATTCAATCAAACTAATTTAATAATCAGTTCCTTATAAAATAGTCGACTTAGTTACTCAAAACACGGTTATCCCTTTAATCGATTCCAATTGTTCTCTCTTTAAATTAATTAATAATATAATTAATTTAAATAATTCCATTCAATTGTTTCTTAACAAAAAAATTATCCAAATATTAACCGTTAGGTAAATTTCCATTCACTTGTTCATAAATCCGATTAACATCAGAATTGACTTTATGAAATCAATTTACAATTAATTATAAAATTAAATATTTTCTTTTAATAAAGTTTTATTCAAAATATATATATTTCAAAATCGATCTTTAATTATAAAATAAATTTCATAACTTCAGTTCCATCAATTTACCTAATGGTAAATCGATATAAATAAAATAATTTACTTTTAGGCCATTTACTGTCGATAACCCAACCAATCTTGCCCACTGGTTAAAACAAAACACAGACAGACTTTCCAATCAAGGATCAATACTCAAATCAATCACCCAAACAGGATAGTTCATATGATAATATGAAATAAATAATATATTTTGAGGAATCCGGTTGGATCCCTCGAACCTGTTCTTCCCTGTATACAAATGGTTATCTCCAAACAGATCGTTCAATTTCATTTATCTGATTTATAATAGAAAATAACAACTATTTCACATCAACAAATTAACAAAAAAATCCAGTCTGATCAAACAATTCAAATCATTAAGCACGTTTATTTTATAAACGTGACCAACAAGGTAAGTACCCTTTATTGGATCAAATCATTAAAATAACGATTCAGGTTTAATTACTGAAACTAAACAACGGTTTAATTTCGTCAGATAAATCAACAAGTAAATATATAATAGCAAACAGTCGACCATTAGCAAACAGAGCACACAAAATAAAAACCCAATTCATATAAAATATAAATGGGAAAAACTGAGTGAGTTTAACTCAACTTGATTTTTTTAACGCTGAAATAATTCGTGCTTAAACCAGTTTCAGTTGTCGTGCTCGTTGATACGGATCTGACGCCACTTGTTTTGTCCGATACCATTGCTGTATGACACGGTTATAACTTAAATATGATATTCAGTATATAATTCAGTATTAATAATTATTTCCTTAATGATTACTTAAGATTAACTAAAATCTTAATTAGATCCTTTCAAAAAGGGTTTGCTTCATTTCTAATTATAACCCACCAGTCCACGTCCTATATTCACTAGGGCGGAAAAGTTTCTTTAATTACTTCACATGTAGTATATGTGAATTTACAGTAAGGCACAGTATAACTCCATCTATGGTACGTTGTGATTAGGCTCAATTAATACATTACTTAGCTAGAGGTTAAATTCCATGTTAATATAAAGTAGGCAGGCTATATCTTATATACAGTACCATTGTGAATAACTAAATAAGTGTATTATTAACTTTGATTAAACTCACGTGATGTATAAAATTAGGAAAAACTGAACATGCTTAGGCACATAAAAATCATGGTTAGGACTTAGATATGTTCAATACTCAGGCCAGGTCATCGTTTAATAATGCAATGGTTACCGTATATCTTCCTTTTACCTGAAAATACAACCTGCACCCTTCAGATTCCACGTAACTGATTCACGAGCCTATTTCCACTTGAATGTTGTGCCATCATCCATCTTTGCTCACGCCAACTCACCCTTTAGTTTCTCCGTCCTTCACTGCTCCACGACCTTCCCGGCTGTCATCATTCTCTCCCCAATTGATGCTTCATGGAACCCAACACCAGCACTCCGTCACCCTGTCCGCTGAAGTGGCACCCTTCATCCCCTCTGAACTCGCACTTTCAGTACAGTGCTTGCCTTTTCCTTCTATTTCACAGCTCGAGCATCACTGTCCCTTCCCAAAAACACTGCACAACTAACATGTACTACTCCTGGATGCTCTCCCCTTCTCATCACCGAAGACCCCACATCAGTGCCACCTAGTTGAAAATGTGTCACCCTCCTTTCGCGGTACTATTCATGCGACCTGGCCATCACCACACTGTCCATTCCTAGTGCTTCCGCCCCTCTGTCCTCGCACCTGATTGACCCAGACTCCTTTCCAGCAGAGCCTTACTTACATGTTTCGATTTTACGGTTCGATTTATTCTTTCTGAGAGGGAGGAGTAAGGGGCGATAATGGAAGAAGGGTCTGGATTCTGCCAGATGAAAAGAATGAACTAGAGAGAGGATTTTATAGGTTTAGAAATACATGGTATGGAAGTAAACTTGGGCACCACGGTTATGGTAGTGTGACAGCCAAGTAAAGTAAATTGATATTTTACTTGTACTTTGTCTCCACGTTCATGTTAGTAAATGGAAAAAGGGGAACTAGGCATGTGAATAAAATGCTGGAAGAAATTATAGGGCGTACGTTTTTATTTAGGTAGATATAAAGTATATAATATATTGGTGACTGCTAAATTTAAAAACTTTGTATAAAATATTAGCTTGTATTGTCATCCATCATATGCTATATATTTTAATTAGTCATCTCGAGTCCAGGTATCCTTGCAATACACCTCATTCAAAGTAAACTAGACCACATACGGTAATATATTATATAAGTACCATGGTACTGCTTTTTTTTCAAAGTAATATATCTAAAAGTATCTATAACTTTTCACTTACTTGAATCCATCACTAAGCGGAATTACATCTCCAAAAAGACTATGGAGGCTAACCTTCTCTGGATTACTCTACTTGTTTGAAAAACATTTATCAAAGGCCTTCTAACATTACCCCTAAAAGGACAAAAAAAAAACACTATGGTGGTGCTATAGTGCAATCCCTATATGCATGGAAAATTGAACATAATGAATACATTTTGTGTGATTTATCAAGACTCAAGAACAAAGGCATAAGTTAAACATCTATAGAGTAGGCTACATATAATATCGATAAAAATAAGAATTTAAATTTCAAAACAGTTCAATAATAATAAATTATTATCGTATTATATATAAATATATATCTTCAAATACAAAAAATATAGATTATAAAACTCGATATCGACATTCTGAGTTAAATGATACCCAAATTATATAAAAACCCTTTTTTATTTATTAAATAAACATTATTTTTTATAAACAATTTACATAGCGACTAATTTAAATTTTGATTTGGCCATAACTAACAATCTATAACACGAAATATGGATTTTTCTCTTCCATATGAAAATTATAATCAACAAGAATCCAACGTTTCTTGTTTCACAGAAATCCGACTTATATTGGATCCCGTACATTCAATTAAAGTTCAAAACTCAATATTACGAACTACTGCGTCATTACGAGCTCGATTTATAATTATATAAATATATAACGTTCAAACTTCGTTTTAATAATGAATTAAATATTAAAATCCATTAATATTCCAATTATAATATTTAAAATAATAAATTAAATAAATATTTGACTTCTAAAACTACGGGTCGTTACAAACGATATATATCTTCCAAATTCCTCAACAATATCCGTACAATTACGGAATCAATAATGAAATATTCCGAAGATGATTTCCATTCCAAATCCATTCTAATTTATTCATTGGAAAATTCTATTTATTTTAAAACCATTTTCAAATCCAATTTATTTATTTAAAACCGTTGGATTATTCCTCTAGTTAATAACTAGTTCATTTTTTATCTTTTCAAAACTGACCAAACTCTTTTCAAATCATTTATTATGATTTTGCATAATTTTTTCATATTTTTAATAATTTTATTAAGGCCCTTACAGTCGATTTCCATAAATGGCCATTAAACTGCATCCATATCGACCTTTTCTAAAAATGATTTGGTCATATCTTAAAATCTAACCGTTAGATTTCAAATCTCTTATATTCATTGGAAATCTCTTTTCAATACGAACCCAACGGTTTTGGTTTTAGGAGAATCCGACGGCCGGATCTTTCGTTACATCAATTTGAAGTTAACGGTAAAAATTCGCGAACGGTCGCTGCGTAACGCGTTCTATTCAAGCCATTATAATATATATATATATATATATATATATATATATATAATATTTCATCGATTTCTATTTAAAACGTATTTTAAAATGTTTATAAATTCGTTTTAAAATGATTTCAACTTCCTTTTCAATTTTACATCAAAATTGAATATTCCATTACATGATAATTTTATACCATGCATATATATGTTAACGATTATAATCTTAACAATCCAATAATTATTCCATTTCTCGACCATTTTATATATCTCATATATAATTTATACAAAGCATATATATATAATTTATGCAATGCATATATATGATTTAAACAACGCATATATTTAATTTCATAATGCATATATATTTTTTCACAATGCGTATATATTTTAAAGAACGCATATTTATAATTTCACAATGCGTATATTTTTTTTCACAACTCATATATATATTTTATTCACATAGCATATATATATATATTATTCACATCGCATATATATATATATATATATATTATTCACATCGCATATTTTTTGTATTCACATCACAATCACAACACAATACAGTCAATTAAATCGTCCATGGTCCATGGACGAGAGAGGTTAATTAACAGGCACCGTACAACATTCGTGATAATTAAAAACTGATAAAAATCAATACTAGCAGTTCTATATATTTAGTTATAAAATAAATAATTGTACAAAAAATTATAGTGAGAAGTTCTCACATTCGTTTCCACTCCTCCATTCTTTAACTGATGATGGTTTTGACACTGTTCGGGTTCATATTTGCCTCAAATTCCAACGTGCCCCATTTTGGTTTTGGCCAGTTCCATTGCATAGATCTCGTATCGCTGGATTTCGACTTCGCATGAAGAAGTTATGGATTTTATTATGTTGGATAAATAAACGAGCTAACTAATTTAATAGTTAAATAATAAAAAACTTAACCCCTTCTTTCCTCTTCCCGTCGTTCCTTCTAAAACACGTTGAACCCATCATATAAAAAAAATCGCCTGCGCCACCACTGTAGATGATCGGAGACCGATCAGAGGGGCCCACCCTCTAGCCCTACGTCCAACGTGCCACCGACTGGAGCTGTGTTGAGTTCGGCGCCCTCCTCCTCTCTGGAATCTCGTGCGACGACAGCTAGTTCTAGGCCAAAAATCTCACAATTTAGGAAATTAAAATCGATCGTGTCCGTTGAGCTTGTAGATCTCACACAGATCTTCCATTTTAGCTTTATAAATTTCCGAAATTATTGAATAGGTTGTAAACAATTTGAGGAAGAATTCTAGGGCGATTTGGTACGTTCATTCCTAGGGTCGGCGGCAGAAGGAATAAGTGGGAGAGAGAGAGAGTGTGTGTATTTCCTTTTATATATTTTATATTTAATAATTAATTAATTCCAAAAATACCCGTTTATCGATTCGAACTCCAAATCAAAACCAACGAATGTCATCCCTAGCTAAATACCCCCATTCCGGACATAATGGTATATGTTCCGTAAGCCAATTCAACTGTTTTGATCAGTTTTTCTTTAAATTAAAATATAAATCAATATATTTTGAATTTGAACGCACATCTAAATTTACCAGGGCCACATACTGACTTCAAAAATTACAGAAAAATAAATCTAGCTATGTTTTGACGATACGGTCCTAACAAAACTAATTTCGTCGAATTTGGAGGTCGTTTGAAAAATGGCCTTTTTTTGGTCGATTAAATTCAAACTGAAATTACCAAATACGTTTAATTTCACTGCGCCCACATATTAATTCCAAAAATTATGAAATTAGAAACCTGATAATAATTTGATATTTCGGATCCAACAAAAATGGTTTCGTTTGCAAAATGTCTATTTTTAAGGGCTATATATTATATTAATATATATATAAATTCCATAGCGACTATTTTAAATTTTAAACTGGGCATAACTTTCAATTTATATTATGAAACTCAGTTTCTTACATTCGTTAGAAAGTTATTATTAAACAGATTCAAATATTTTTGGTTTTACTGAAATCTGATTTATTTTAAATTATGTACATTCAATTGAAATTTACAATCAAATTTTCAAACTACCGCGCCATTTCAAGTTCGTTTTAATTAAATTTTAAATTTATACGTTATAACTTCGATTTAAATAAATTTTAAATCGTTATTAATTAAAATAAATCATTTTAAATATTCAAAATCCATTAAAATACCTAAAATAAAAATTTTAAATTGGTTTTGAAATTCTGGGTTTTTACACCACCGGTCCGACTCTGGCAAACAGTATATCCACCATGTGCCTTGTCGCATGCCATATACGATCCCACTACGATTTTGGTTTGTACAATAGTATATGGAGTGCTCTCTGAGTAACCCGCCGCTTCGGTGGAGCTTACGGTACTGTATGTGCTATGGGAATATAAAATGTGTTAAGGGGGTTATGAGTAACGCCTTATTGCTATTTTGATACTGTACTTTACTGATATAGTATATAGCGTATTTTACTATATAGTAGATAGTTTAACGGACCCTTAGGGGATGGAAACATACCGTAACATCTCATAGGTTATTGCAATCACAAATACACTGGATATGAGATGTAAATTACCATAAGCATCTCTGACGCTGTTATGCTCATATTATTACATGGTTTTGATTTGACTGGTGTAAGAATATTTTAGTTCTGATCTGAGTGATCTTATCTTTTCATTTATACTCGGGTCATCCTAATATTTTCAGTTAGGAAGACTACATTATATTGGAGGATAAAGATGGATTTTTGTATACTATCTATTATATGTTCTCACTATATCATATATGTTCTGCTTCGTTATTGTATTATATCTAGGTATGTGCAACTCTAATAATTATTGTATAGTATAATGAAATGTGACTTTTAACAACTTCATGAGCTGTTATTTGATTATTATATTTTGTCCTTCCACTGTGAGATTTTGTGGTTGTTTTTCTCCATTCTTTCTTTTTCTTATTTTTACCCTAATAACTATCCGTATTTTGGATTTGTTTTGGTTGGCATGTGTAGATTATTGTCGACTTAAACGGTCAAAAAGTGGGTCATTACAATTGGTGTCGAAGCTTTGGTTTTGCGATAATCTTGGCTTTTTTTGGGGTTAACTCACTAGGTATTGGATTAGTAATACCCTAGAATGAGTTTGGGTGTATATGAGAGAGTGTACTTGTAATTTCCATATAAAAATGGTTTTGTGTTGTATTAATTTGTTTCGTTGAGTATTTATGAATTCTACTCGGTACTTAGGATGTTAAGGCATCGTGTAACGATCCAAGATTTTGAAAACTAATTTTGAATTTAATATAATTTTAAATAAATTTTTGGAATGTTTAAATAATTTTTAAATAAAATTTTAAGGCAATATTATAATTCTGAAATGATTGAAATTAATTTTTATTTTGAAATTTAGTTAAAAACAATGTTCGTAGGGAAATACAGTTCGTCGTTAGTCGAACTAGCAACAAACCGTAACTCAGTTAATAAAATCGATCAGAATTTGAAATTAAATTATAATTAAATATTTGTTTAATTTTTTTTAGTTTCTGTTCGCATAGTCTTAAAATATTTTATAGAATTTTTCTGTAATTTTTATTTTGGAAAGTAAGCATATAATTTTCTAACGTATTTTAGGGTAACTGTGGTCCTTTTGATACTGTACACAACTAATCAACCAATCTATTTTATTACTGTTTTGGGATCGTGGCACATTATTGTACACGATTATATCGTTAGATTGTTGTTATTGGTTGTCCATAATTAAAAATAAAAGAAATCAAAAAGAAATTTTGGCGTACAATTTCGAACAAAAGGGAAAACAAGTCAAGGCAGGCGTATTGAATAAATACAACAATATGGAAATGCAAGCAAAAGGGTAGACTTCATAGGCCAATTTGTTGCATGCAAGAAATTTTATTAAAAAGTATAGAACGTTTGTAGTGTATATTAAGGCTACTGGACACTTGGAGATTTGTATCCGAAGTCTTTCACCATGTGTAAAAGCAATTGCTGCACTTGGCTATGTTCTACAGTACTCCTTTCCCACTTTTGCCTCTCCAATTCTTTTCTTTTTCCACTCGTCATTTTAATTCTCTTCAACTCCTGCAAGGTTCTGCCATTTATATATAATAATAAATTGAGATATTTCGTTGAAATTGTACGTTTGGAAATTTATTGAAAAGCTAATTATAGGTTCTTCTTTCCATCGGGTCGTTATACACATTACTAAACTTGTTGAAGAGATGAAATAGAACCAAGGTCTATCTTTTTTATCAGAGGTTGAATCGATCATCATAAGAAGAATTAGTCAAAAATTAGGATACATTCTGGGAAAATGAAACTTCCATTAAAGAGAAGCAAATGAAACGCTTTCATAAAAATTATATAAAAAAAAGTTTGAAAACGTGAAGCTGCTCGCACTCAGACCCTCCCACCGCAACTCTCCACTCACGATTATCCTTCCACCTGCATGTGCTCAAAGCCTACACCGCCACCTTGCCGACGCATTTCCAGACACAACCGCCAACAACTACTCCTCTCCGGCCACTGCACCACCCTTACAGCTCCACCACACAGTCACCGACTTTCCTTCCAAAGACCGAACACACCAACTGTTTAGAAAAAAAGAGAAAAACGAAAATTCCAGTGAGGGATGGAACAAGGAGCCACACTTCTAGGGGTTCTTTCATTTTAGGCACGTTTTTCATCCAAGGGATCTTTTCCTTTTGAAGTCGAAGCTATATATTTTTTGCATGAGTCTTCAGGAAGTGTTAGTGAGTATACTTTTGTCTATACTCAGAGTTTTGCATGCATGGCTGTAGAGAGGTGCATGCACAGAAGGGGGTTGCTGACATTGAAGAAGGTTCTGTGGTGCATGGATTTAGGAATATATTCATGTGCGTGTAGAATAGAAAGAAAAGAAAGGAAGACGAGGCATTATAGATTATAAAAGACGGGTCTAGTCTTACAAGATGGGCTAGGCCAAATGTTTTGCGTGGGAGAGAACTAAGAAAAAAAGATGAAAGAGAGCAGAATAAGGGAAGACGCAGAGAGTATGAACTAGAAAGACAGAGAACCAATGCCTTTATTGAAAAGAAAATAAGGTGAGAACATCTAAATTTAATTTTTGATTAAATTAGTATGATAACTTGAATTATATGGTTTATTTGGTGGATGTGATACCATATGTTGACAACTAACAGTAATTAGTTGCATGTACGTTAAATTATCATCATCGAAATAATGTGTTATGTGAATGGATGCTCATTGTTAGTAAACTGCCTATGATGTGCGTTATTTTATAACGCGAAATTATTGTTTACATGAATATGGATATGGTAATTTGTAGATAATATGGTTAATGTTATGATGATTGCCGATATGAAATGTATATCAAGGCTTGTTAGTGTGATAACGCGTGTTGGCAAATTTATTGTTGTGTGTATGTAAGAAATTAATGCATAAAATGGTTGTTGAATGTGTGAATATACGTGGGTACTCATTTCAACTTATATGAATTGTTGACAGAAAATTTAGTAACCCCTTAAGATTTAATTAAGGAATGATTTATTGGTCAAATGATATTTAGATGATTATGTATTGTTTTATCAATTTAATAATATTATTAATTCAATAATATTTTGTTAACTAAGTAAAATTTGATTATTTATATAATTTTTCTAATTAACATTTTGTTAATGATATTGGATTAATTTGATAATGTTGATCTAACTATATGACATTATTTAAACGGTTTTTTAACTAAGTTATGTTAAGAACAATTAAAATATTAATTTATGAATTAAATAATTATTGGGTAGTACTTAGGGAAAATTATTTATTTGATTTAATCGTGTAAATAATTTGATTTTGGAAAACTAATTAATATGTTATTAACAATGCAAATTAATATTCTAGTACCTTTGAATCAGAGTTGTTGGTTCTAAATTTATTACCATTTTAATTAAGGAATTGCTGGAAAAAAAATTAGGCGAGCTCAAACCTTTTGATTCGAAATCTAATATGACTTTAGATAATAATTTGAAATAATATTATAAAAATGTTTGAAAAAAATATATTCGTAAACTTGCATTAGTGGGTTATGAAAATTGATATAAGTTTAGAGAAATATTTATAATAATATATTATAAATTGCTTTGAATAATAATTTGAATTTGAAGTTAAAGTAAGAATGAAACTTAAGTGTACGGGTTAACAAGTAAGTTTGTTCCATTATCCATTCTAGAATGGTAAACATGGTGTAACTAAGGAAAGGGATGTGACAACCAGTGCACTGAACTTACCTAGCCAACGTTTACTTAGCTAGGCAAGTAAAAGAGCAAATTGAAAGTGAATCTCGAATACTGTGAAACGGTAACTATAGCAAATAGTTTTCTAATTTAAAAGTTGTTTAAAATTGGATTGGATGAAAGTGATCTTCGGATATTTAATATAAGTTCGGTAGATGATGACGAATACTGTTTGGAACTAAACAGTGAAAATAACGAAATTCCACTTACAGTATCAGTTTACTACAAAAACATATATGTAATATAAGAAGTTCGATTCCTAACCAATTGTATATCTAATATAAACCATTTGGGTTTGACTTTAAAGATATGATGCTGACATTGTTCTACCCGAGCAAGATTAGGTTAATTATGGAAGTTAATAGGGAACTAAGTGGACAAAGGTAAATAGTTGAATGTCTTTGAAGATTGATTGGATTAACTAAAGATTATCGGAACCAGTTATACTCTTCGAATATGAATATAAATTCAAGTCATTGGCATAGGAAGGAAACAATTCCAGTTAAAGTATTTTGTATATTTATATAGGTTTAACTATTTAAACATGATATGTAAATTTCAAAATATTTGAATAAAACTTATTTGAGTTAAAAGTTATGTATATGTTTAGAAATATTTTATTTGTATTCATCTTCAAAGTTAATATATGTTAAGTAATTATTTTAACCATTTCTATTTTAAAGTTAGTCTATATTTATATATATATATAAATTAGTTTATTACAAAGTAATTGTTGAATATTTTAATTAATTAAATTGGGAATTGTTTCAGCCCTGAAACCTTTGATTCAAAAAATACAACGCACCGAAATTAAAGAAATGGTGTAATCATGATCCTTGGGTTATAAATGATTGTTCGTAAGTAAACAGTTAAGAGAAAGACTATTTGAATTTATATAAATGTTCATTTTGAAATTTAGAAAGAGTTAAGTTATGTATATGTATGATGGAAAGAACTTAGTTTGAAACATGTATTCCATATGAATCACTGGTTATTTGGAAAGACCGGGATCAGAATTTAATTATCGAAAACCATTCCAAATAATCATATGACAAAATAAATGAAGATATATAAACGTCGATTGAAGACCGTTGTAACGACCACGGGGTTTTCGACTCCGAAAATCGACACAAAACCCAACGTCGATTGTTTAGACATCGAAAATACCGGATCATTAATAGAAAGAAATGAGAGGATGAGAAAGATAAGATAGAACTAATAGAATAGAAGAAGAAGAAGAAGAAGAAGAACACAACTGAGCAGAATCAGAGTAAATATGAATCTCACAGCGGAACGAATAAAATATATTATATAACATAACTTTGAAATACAAAACTGTATGGTATATGCATACCATTATCAGAGTACAATACATCATATCACAGTGGAAATAATCTCTAAATATTAACGGTGAAGCCTTCTGCTTTAGCTCCTCCAAGTGTATCTATAAAAGCCTGAAACACTTGACTGCCTGTACAAATTTGGGCACCCAAGAGTTTAGGAAAACAACAAAATAAACTCTGGATCAGTCATGGGACTGGTGTGAATAAATTCCAACCATACGGTTTAACTTTGAAAATCCTTTTAAAATAAAAGGATAATAGTAAGACCAATCCACACATAAACATGGACGGTTTTTATCTTACTATAACCCAAACCATTTTGATATCAAAATCCAGTGATATTATGATAATGTCTAATCAAATAAATAACCAAATAGTAGAACGCTTGCATCTTAGGCTCTACATATATAGTATAAAATCAAAAACCGCAGGGCGCTTATTGGAGATTGGATTCCAACTATGACAAGGTATGGGACCACCTTCCGATGATGTATCTCTAGAGGCAAATACACCTGGGTTCAACAAGAACGTCTTGCAACCCAGCCCACACATGACCGACCACTCATTTCGCTTGAGTGTATCGAATGTATATCACCAACGGTTGGGCTCAAACCACCGTTTCCCGAATGGGCAGAATCGATAGAGTAAGAACAAAAGGAATTTCTCTAGATAGGTGATTATACACCCTAATGGGAGCGACCCACATAGCCATGTTGCCTGCCCGATTTTTGTCATTTCCCGGTTGTGAAGCTTGAGCCTACGTCTATCCTTTAGAACATCTGGCCACCATACACTATGAATGTCACATCGTCAAACCCATCAAATCACTAGTTGATCTTTCCAAAAATATTACGGGTATAAAAGCTAAGAGAAACGTATTTCTCCGCCACCAGACGTAATACCTTGAAAAGATCGTCTTATGTGACCGTTAGGAATAATCAGTCAGACATTCGTCCATACAAGTTGTCATGGGACTGGACAAACAGAAAACACCAGTCTGGATCAGGACGACCCCTGCATTTCACTCCGTCTTCAATTTTCTTCAGCATAATCAAATTCGCAGCGCTTATGCCTATACGGAGTGGTTTTAGATAATATATCCAACCGGTCTCTCCGTATTGACAACGATGGTCAAAACACTTCGATAGTGGATTATTTAACTAACGAAGTAAAATCAAACATCCATTCAATTGTACGACTAAACATCACACAACCACGGGCACTTTTTATTTAACATTCGTTTTATTATTCGAATTCTCATATCTTACCAGATATTTCTCAAATCTTGTTTTAGCACTTTCACACTTCTTGGAAGATATTCTCAGTTATTATAACTCTTATTCTTATATTTATTTGGACAACATCGTTGCTTATTACTTTAGAATAAGTGGATTTCAAACCAAGTTGTTTTCATTCCCTAGGGAGTAGTGCTATATATAAAAATCACGCTTAAGCTTGGCCAACAGCATTAATTTAACGTTATAGTTCAAAACTTGTCATACACTGTGATATTCCCCTTATAACTAATCTCGACCTAACAATCACGCTTAGGTTTAGTCAACAGCGTTATTTTATCGCCATAGTTCTAGCACTTGCCATACGCTGTAATATTCTCTTTATAACTAATCTTGACATCCCTTTCCGTTACAAAAATCTTGACATCTCTTCCCGTTACAAAAATCTTGACATCTCTTTCCATTACAAAAATCTTGACATCTCTTTCCGTTACAAACAAATACCATCCTTCGATAATAGTGAAGACATTCAAGTTGGGGTATTTTAATTACCTCTCAGACCTTGATCAACAACATTCTTATCTTAGAATAGATATAAGTTCGTAACTCTAACCCCTTATACTGTAAAATCCGTAAACGTGCTTCTTGCTATATTTTAAATATGGTTTTATGATGCCATATCCTTGTTTTGAAAACTCGGTTATTTACATTAGCTTATACAAATCCATTTTTAAACATTTCCCTCCGCTTCGTCTTTCTTAGACAAATCCCTTATTAAACATTTCTCTTCGCTTTGTCTTCTTTAGACAAATCCTTTATTAAACATTCCTCTTCGCTTTGTCTTCTTTAGACAAATCCCTTATACTTTAAAATCTTATTTAAACTAAATCAACTATACGTTAATTTATTACATTAGATTAGTCAGCCCAATCTAATTTAATTAAATAACCAATTATTGATCAAAACAGTTTGCTTAGTAAATATTTAGCCATGATTAACCCACTAATCAATTCTAACAAATCTTTCCATTTTGAATAAATAACATTTATTAATCCAAATAATTTCACTTGTATCGATTACTATAAAAATAATAATATACTTCTAAATAATCTCATTTACTATTAAATAAACAATAATCGATTCTAACTAATCTTACTTAATATGAAATCAACCATAATCTATTTGTAAATATCTCATTTAATTGTTCTTAAAACAATAAATTCTTGTTATTAATCCTCAAGTTAATCTCCGCCTACTTACTTATTAATCTTATTAATATAAGAATCCACTTTACCAAATCATTTAGTAAGTATGGTGAAACACGTGCTTCACACACGGTGGGATTTTGGTAAAACAATAGCGGTTAAAACAAATGATACATTTATGGTTGGTTGTTGCCACTTTCTTAATCGATATCATCTATTGATTATATCAAAATAACGCTTGAATTTCCATTAAACGCTAACATCAACACAAGGTTTCAAAAGTCATTTGGGTTCAAATAGTGCATCTATATAAAACAAACTGTACATATAAATATTGAGGAATCCGGTTGGATTCCTCCAACTGGTTTCCTGCATCCACCGATGTTAGTCAACAATTAACACTGATTCCATACCAGGAAATATTATAATCGATGGAATCAGTCCAATCAATGATGTGTATATATGCAACGATGTATTATTCAACCAATTTAATTGTAATCTACCGAAGCGACCATCACACAACATTCAACCAATATTTAAAATATAATTATAATATTTTAAAATAGAACAGAGTTAGTGAATTTACTCACCTTTGCGCGTTAACCGTTAAATAACGATTTGCGTCAGTTGATCCGATCCGGTGTTTAATTCTACCAAAATTCGCAACGGCCCTCCACTTTCATTTTTACGCCGCTCCATTTAGAACAGTGCCACCAACTTCCCTGTTGCCGACATAACCGCTACTTCAGTAAAAATATTTACCATGGCCATATGTTTCACCATCCTCGGTATCCGCTCTAGAAATGATTTTAATCGTTCTTAACGTGCCATTCACGCCATTCACTCGTCTACCATTCCCATTTCTCAACGCAAACCGGAATAACGACACTCCCAACCTTTACTTCGCCGGTTCTCCTTTCCGAACACCTCCACCCCATACCGATTAGATGCAACTCAATACAACCTGATCATTTCGTCTCCACCTTATTATGTTTTCCATACACCGCCTTCCAGTATAGTGCTGGTTCTAAGTACAACATCTTCCAACACTTGTGCTTCAGTTTCCAGTTAACTATTATTTTGCTTGCTAGTCTCTCCACTGGTGCTCCAGCACTACCATTTAACACTAGCCGTGCACTCGCTGCAGGTCATCTCTTTGAACAAAGAACCGTAATTAGCCTTAAGTAACTTTTCTTTGACCTTGCTTAATTCACCAACAGATCTTACTTCCAACCCCGTGAATGGTACTCCTCTTCCATAATTGAAACAAACGACCAGCTTCCCCTGTTATCCTAATAAGTTATAATGAATATACACCTTATTATCATTAAATAATTTTATAAATATAGCGTAATTATATGTATACTAATCCACGGTTTAGCATTTAATTCCTCTGTTCATACCATGCGAACCAAATCCCACGTCCGTATTGTTATTGCTCCATCCAAACGCCACCTCAGTACATATACATCCTCCTACTTACACTTGCAGTCCCCCCCCCTCTGTGCAAACCATTTGCACCATGAAGCTTCCCAGGTTGCCCACTTCCTTCACTGTTTATTCAAACCGCCATATATAACATTCCATGGCCATGTTTTAACCATACTCGTACTGATAACACTCCACCTTTCCCAAAGCAAAATACGCCATATGCCGCTATAGTTTATAACCCGTATACTTCACCATTCAACTCTGAGCGTCCCTTTTATTTACCAAACCTCCATTCCTATTTCTTCTCCTCTTGTACGCCGGGCATCTGAACCCAGTCTTGCTGTCATGCACTCCTTCAGCGTGTTGCATCACCTTTTCCCTCACCGTGAAAATATGTCCATCACGTGATCAAACTCAACTTGTACAAGACCTCCTCAAACAACCCCACTACATCAGCTTCTTCCCAAAACAGTGCACATGTTCCACCATATAATGCACTCTCCATCCCATCCACATCTTAACACCATCCGCTTTCTAAAACCATCTACTCTTGTGCGTCACCCTTCCCACACACTGTCTCTCTCTCCACCGTGCCAAAGCTGTTGCTCTCGTGGTGTTTTCTCGGCACTCACATAACTGGAGCTGCTCCTTTGTATTATTATTATATAATTTTTTTGTATAACAATTTGTGAGGATTGATTCATCATCTCGTTCACTGGTTTGGCTTGTAGAAAGGTACAAGCAGACTTTGCATATTTATAGAGGAGAACCTTGGGCCTCAAGGAATAGGCTAGGAACTGCAGCACATGGTAGAGATGCAGTATAGGTTGACGTTGGTTGATTTTGAAAACAAAGACTGCCATGAATTTTCATTGTAAGGTATTGATTAATTTTGAAAGGGTAGCTGGGATGACGTCTGTATTGAATTGTCTCCAAGTAGCTGTAGGTAGGATTTAGATTTTCTTGGATTTGAAAACACATGCGTGTGAAGATTTAAAGGTAGTCATTGAAACAGTAGGATTGTAAAGGAAATGTACGTATGATTTGAAAACTCATTGGTTTCTTCCCTTCGCCATGAAGTCTTCAGGGTACATTGGACTGCAATACAATAACTTAAGGTATGTGATTTATTTAGTTATAGGGTGGCTGTTAGGCTGTTACGAGTTTTCTCTTCATAGGTTTACTTTTTTCCCTTTAATGGCTTTCTTTTCATAGCTACTGCGTTAAGTAGTCTAGGTTGGGAGGTTTGCAGTATGTGTCGCTTAAGGAGGAAGAGTTAAGATTTGATTTTATTGGTTAGCGAGGAAAAGATTATTCAAGAAATGGAATTATTGCATGTTGAGTGACAAATATCATTGTAAATAAAATTTTCGGCATGAGTATAAACGTGTTCCGAATTGTTGGACACACTCAAAAAGCTCTCCACTGTTTGGGTAGTTTTTCTCATATGTTTGTATTAGGCATACGTTCTTAATTTAAAAGTTCAGTGTACCCATTACGAAAAATTCCTTTTATTTACGAACCGTTAACAAAAAGATTAAAAATACCGTTGTGACGAGCAATGTGTCACGATCTCAAAAATATAATAATATCGGTAGGTTGACTTATGTTTTGAAACCCCAAAATACTGATATAGGGTGCAAAATACTCCAAATAAAAAGTTGATTATTTAATTAATTAAAAATTACAGTAAAATTCTAAAAATTAAATTATCACTACGCCTCAAAAGAACCTTGTCCAAATTCGCAACCTGTATCTAGTTATATCAAATAAACCGTTACGGTCCATAAACGATTCTATAGCGACTATTTGAAAATTTGATTTGGATATAACTCGCATTCTATAACACGAAATCTGGTTTTTTTTAATTCCATTAGAAAGATACAGTTCAACAAATTCCAACGTTTCTTGTTTCGCAGAAATCTGGTTTATAACGAGTCCTGTACGCTCAGTCGAAGTTCAAAACGTTAAATTACGAACTGCAGCGTCGTTATGAGCTCGATTATAATTAATATATAATTTTATACGTTCAACGTCGTTTTAATGAATATATAAATTCACTTATATTACGAATTCAATATTTAAACTGATTCAAATATTCAAATACAAACTGATAAAAATGCGGGATGTTACATTCCTTCCCCCTTAAAATAATTTCGTCCTCGAAATTGCTAAGATGGGGAAAATGCAACAATCTCTGTTGTAAACAGGTTAAAAATATGTTTGGCTTACCTCATAATTTCAGTTTCAACTGAACTGATTAATTCCAGTTAAATATTAATTCCTTCTTATTTCGAATATTTTCAAAATTCTGAAAATATTCCCACACTTTAAAATCTCGGAAAATTTTGCCAGCATCTCCTCTGCATGGCTAGATTGATACAACTCGCCTCTCTGTGCATTCTCCAATCCAATCTTTTGCTTTTTCCCAAGCCAATAATCATTTCAATCTCCAATTCCAAATGATCATTCAACAATCCAATTCCATAACCAGACTTGGTTCCAATCCAATATCTCATTTCACAAATTCTCTTACTTCACCAAGTTTAATTCTATTCCAAAACGATTTCTACTTACCTGGTTTTATTTCAACTCCAATTTGATTTGACTTAGTTAAATTCTCTGTTTAGTTACTTCATAAGTAAATTTTAAATTTCAGAATTCAAATTCCTGGGGTTTTTATTTCAAATCGGTTTGAAATCATATATATATTCTTAACATAGCAATTCAAAACATTTGAATTTCCAAAAAACTTATTTCAAAACAAAATCTTTGGTAGTAATCCGCCACTTAGAAACTCGAAAATGACACTGATGATGTGGCCAGAATCATCAGAATTATTTTCCAGTGGTAGAAGTGAGTTCAATACTATATTACTTTTCAAAATTTATTTTAAAACACTTCCATTTTGAATTTTAATTACTTCAAAATACCTTTCACAGCTTTTAGAAACAATTTCAAATATCCCAGGATTTTAAAATTCCCATATATTTAATCCAAACATTATTTCTAGTTCTTTTCCAAGTTTCCAGGATCTTATTTCAATTCTGGTTTTAAATTCAGATTCAGTTCATCTGATTTTTCATATTATACTTATATAATATTTCGATTGGTTATTTATATAACCAACTCAATTATTACCCTATTCGATTATAATTTCAACTGACACATTCAATATACATATATATATATATATATTGTAATAACTCCAATATAGATACTTTTTCATATCAAATTATATTTTTGGGTAAAATTATTTCATTTACCCTCCTTTCAAAACATACTGTGTCGAGTTACTCTGTTCAAGAGTTTAGAAACACCTATCGATACAGTTTGCAATCCAGTATCGACCGGAATTCATAAACCACTCGTCGAATCAATCAACACAATATAAAACAGTTTTTATATCAGTTTACAAATTCGCGCTCATATATATACACTCAAACTCAATCTGGAGTATTACTAACTCCATCTCTATTGAGTTACGCCACAGAGCCAAGGTAATCACTTAACCTTCAGCTCTGATACCACTGTAACGACCAGGGGCAGTGGGCTAACCTCCCACCGTGGCTTACAGAGATACCTCAGAACTGCTTTTACGGCCAGCCTCTCGACTCGACCAACCCACATTGTCGGGAGATGTAGGGGTAAGAGTCTCCCGTTCACCACCAAATGCGAAGCGAGAACCCCCTATCATCCGTACCAATTAAGCAACCAGCTCTGATACCACTGTAACGACCACGTGGTTTTCGACTCCGAAAATCGACACAAAACCCAGCGTCGACTGTTCAAACATCAAAAACACCGGATCATTAATAGAAAGAAATAAGAGGACGAGAAAGATAAGATAGAACTAATAGAATAGAAGAAGAATAAGAAGAAGAAGAAGAAGAAGAACACAACCGAGCAGAATCAGAGTAAATATTAATCTCACAGCAGAACGAATAAAATATATTATATAACATAACTTTGAAATACAAAACTGTATGGTATATACATACCATTATCAGAGTACAATACATCATATCACAGCGGAAATGATCTCTAAATATTAACGGTGAAGCCTTCTGCTTTAGCTCCTCCAAGTGTATCTGTAAAAGCCTAAAACACTTGACTGCCCGTACAAATTTGGGCACCCAAGAGTTTAGGAAAACAACAAAATAAACTCTGGGTCAGTCATGGGACTGGTGTGAATAAATTCCAACCATACGGTTTAACTTTGAAAATCCTTTTGAAATAAAAGGATAATAGTAAGACCAATCCACACATAAACATGGACGGTTTTTACCTTACTATAACCCAAACCATTTTGATATCAAAATCCAGTGATATTATAATAATGTCTAATCAAATAAATAATCAAATAGTAGAACGCTTGCATCTCATGCTCTACATATATAGTATAAAATCAAAAACCGCAGGGCGCTTATTGGAGATTGGATTCCAACTATGACAAGGTATGGGACCACCTTCCGATGATGTATCTCTAGAGGCAAATACACCTGGGTTCAACAAGAACGTTTTGCAACCCGGCCCACACATGACCGACCACTCATTTCGCTTGAGTGTATCGAATGTATATCACCAACGGTTGGGCTCAAACCACCGTTTCCCGAATGGGCAGAATCGATAGAGTAAGAACAAAAGGAATTTCTCTAGATAGGTGATTATACACCCTAATGGGAGCGACCCACATAGCCATGCTGCCTGCCCGATTTTTGTCATTTCCCGGTTGTGAAGCTTGAGCCTACGTCTATCCTTTAGAACATCTAGCCACCATACACTTTGAATGTCACATCGTCAAACCCATCAAATCATTAGTTGATCTTTCCAAAACTTTTACGGGTATAAAATCTAAGAGAAACGAATTTCTATGCCACCAGACGTAATACCTTGAAAAGATTGTCTTATGTGACCATTAGGAATACTCAGTCAGACATTCGTCCATACAAGTTGTCCTGGGACTGGACAAACAGAAAACACCAGTCCGGATCAGGACGACCCCTGCATTTCACTCCGCCTTCAATTTTCTTCAGCATAATCAAATTCATAGCGCTTATGCCTATACGGAGTGGTTTTAGATAATATATCCAACCGGTCTCTCCGTATTGACAACGATGGTTAAAACACTTCGATAGTCGGTTATTTAACTATCGAAGTAAAATCAAACATCCATTCAATTGTACGACTAAACATCACACAACCACGGGCACTTTTTATTTAACATTCATTTTATTATTCGAATTCTCATATCTTACCAGATATTTCTCAAATATTGTTTTAGCACTTTCACACTTCTTGGAAGATATTCTCAGTTATTATAACTCTTATTCTTATATTTCTTTGGACAACATCATTGCTTATTACTTTAGAACAAGTGGATTTCAAACCAAGTTGTTTTCATTCCCTAGGGAGTAGTGCTATATATAAAAATCACGCTTAAGCTTGGCCAACAACGTTAATTTAACGTTATAGTTGAAAACTTGTCATACGCTGTGATATTCCCCTTATAACTAATCTCGACATAACAATCACGCTTAGGTTTAGTCAACAGGGTTATTTTATCGCTACAGTTCTAGGACTTGCCATACGTTGTAATATTCTCTTTATAACTAATCTTGACATCCCTTTCCGTTACAAAAATCTTGACATCTCTTCCCGTTACAAAAATCTTGACATCTCTTTCCATTACAAAAATCTTGACATCTCTTTCCGTTACAAACAAATACCATCCTTCGATAATAGTGAAGCCGTTCAAGTTGGGGTATTTTAATTACCTCTCAGACCTTGATCAACAACATTCTTATCTTAGAATAGATATAAGTTCGTAACTCTAACCCCTTATACTGTAAAATCTGTAAACGTGTTTCTTGCTATATTTTTAATATGGTTTTATGACGCCATATCCTTGTTTTGAAAACTCGGTTATTTACATTAGCTTATACAAATCCATTTTTAAACATTTCCCTTCGCTTCGTCTTTCTTAGACAAATCCCTTATTAAACATTTCTCTTTGCTTTGTCTTCTTTAGACAAATCCTTTATTAAACATTCCTCTTCGCTTTGTCTTCTTTAGACAAATCCCTTATACTTTAAAATCTTATTTAAACTAAATCAACTATACGTTAATTTATTACATTAGATTAGTCAGCCCAATCTAATTTAATTAAATAACCAATTATTGATCAAAACAGTTTGCTTGGTAAATATTTAGCCATGATTAACCCACTAATCAATTCTAACAAATCTTTCCATTTTGAATAAATAACATTTATTAATCCAAATAATTTCACTTGTATCGATTACTATAAAAATAATAATATACTTCTAAATAATCTCATTTATTATTAAATAAACAATAATCGATTCTAACTAATCTTACTTAATATGAAATCAACCATAATCTATTTGTAAATATCTCATTTAATTGTTCTTAAAACAATAAATTCTTGTCATTAATCCTCAAGTTAATCTCCGCCTACTTACTTATTAATCTTATTAATATAAGAATCCACTTTACCAAATCATTTAGTAAGTATGGTGAAACACGTGCTTCGCACACAGTGGGATTTTGGTAAAACAATAGCGGTTTAAACAAATGATACATTTATGGTTGGTTGTTGCCACTTTCTTAATCGATATCATCTATTGATTAAATCAAAATAACGCTTGAATTTCCATTCAACGCTAACATCAACACAAGGTTTCAAAAGTCATTTGGGTTCAAATAGTGCATCTTTATAAAACAAACAGTACATATAAATATTGAGAAATCCGGTTGGATTCCTCCAAGCGGTTTCCTGCATCCACCGATGTTAGTCAACAATTAACACTGATTCCATACCAGGAAATATTATAATCGATGGAATCAGTCCAATCAATGATGTGTATATATGCAACGATATATTATTCAACCAATTTAATTGTAATCTACCGAAGCGACCATCACACAACATTCAACCAATATTTAAAATATAATTATAATATTTTAAAATAGAACAGAGTTAGTGAATTTACTCACCTTTGCGCGTTAACCGTTAAATAACGATTTGCGTCAGTTGATCCGATCCGGTGTTTTATTCTACCAAAATTCGCAACGGCCCTCCACTTTCATTTTTACGCCGCTCCATTTAGAACAGTGCCACCAACTTCCCTATTGCCGGCATAATCGCTACTTCAGTAAAAATATTTACCATGGCCATATGTTTCACCATCCTCGGTATCCGCTCTAGAAATGATTTCAATCGTTCTTAACGTGCCATTCACGCCATTCACTCGTCTACCATTCCCATTTCTCAACGCAAACCGGAATAACGACACTCCCAACCTTTACTTTGCCAGTTCTCCTTTCCGAACACCTCCACCCCATACCAATTAGATGCAACTCAATCCAACCTGGTCATTTCGTTTCCACCTTATTATGTTTTCCATACACCGCCTTCCAGTACAGTGCTGGTTCTAAGTACAACATCTTCCAACACTTGTGCTTCAGTTTCCAACAACATCTTCCAACACTTGTGCTTCAGTTTCCAGTTAACTATTATTTTGCTTGCTAGCCCCTCCATTGGTGCTCCAGCACTACCATTTAACACTAGCCGTGCACTCGCTGCAGGTCATCTCTTTGAACAAAGAACTGTAATTAGCCTTAAGTAACTTTTCTTTGACCTTGCTTAATTCACCAACAGATCTTACTTCCAACCCCGTGAATGGTACTCCTCTTGTAATAACCCGGAAAATCTGGGCCAGTTTAAAATTTTTATTTTTGGCAATTTTAGCGAATTTTGAATATTTAAAATAGATTATTTTAAATAATATCGACGAGAAATTTAATTTGAATAGAATTCGACGTATATATTATATACGTCGTCGTTAGAATATAAATAATTATATATAATTATAAAAGGAATTGAAAATGGCGCGGTAGTTCGATAATTCGATTTCAAACTTCAATTGAATGTACCGGGTGCAAAACAAACCGGATTTTAGTGAAACCAAAAACATTAGGATCTAATTGATGATATCTTTCTAACGGATGTAAGAAACTGAGATTTCACTTTAGAAATGATGAGTTATGTCCAGTTTAAAATTAGAAATAGTCGCTGTGGAATTTATATATATTTTTATATATATAAGGCCCTTAAAAATGGACTTTTTGCAAACGACCTCGGATTTCGACGAAACCAGTTTTGTTGGGTCCGGGATGTAAAATTATTGCTAGGTTTCAAATTTCATAATTTTTCGAATCAATATGTGAGCGTGGCAAAGGAAAACGCGTTTGACCAGTTTCAGTTGATTTTAATCGACTGGAAATTGGCCCCTTTTTCCAACGGTCTCAGAATTCGACGAAACTAGTTTTGTTAGGACCGTATCGTCAATACGAAGCTAGAAAATATTTTTCTGGAATTTTTCTAGTTAGTATGTGACCCCGGTAATTTGAAACGTGCGTTTAAAATTCAATATAGTGATTTGAATGTAAATTCAAAAGAAAACTGATTGTAACAATCGAATCAGCATGCGATACATATCCCATTGTGTTCGGAATGGGGGTGAAACGCTATGGACGACAGGCGGTGGACCTCGTTTCGAGGTCGTATGTAAAAGTCAACCCTTGGGCAAAATTAAATAATTAAATAATATAATAAAATAATAAAAAAAAAGAGAAACCCCTCTCTTCCCTATTACCCAGGCCCCCCCCGGTTCGAATTCATTTCATCGATTTATAAAAAAAAAAAAAAAAAAAGAACGAACCCGTCGTTCGAAGACCGCCGCCGCTCCTCCAGGCGGAGCGCCACCGCCCTCCGATCCTCCGCCTTCATCTTCCCCCATCCTCTTCCCTCCGTCGCTCAGCTCCGACGCGAGACCCCTCCTGCAGCCAAATCAAACCCCACGCCCTAATCGAGACCCGACGCCCCCTAGGGCCAGCGCCGCCGTGCCTCGCCCAAAGCCGCCGAACTCTGACAGCCCCCACCCCGCTCCATCGCGCGAAGACCAACCCCCCCCCCCCTTCGAAAACTGTCTGTAAGTTTTTTTTTATTTTATTTTATTATTTATGTTATTTATTTTATTTGTATATACAGAGTTTTAGAAAAGAAGAAAGATAAAAACTGATTTTTATTTATTTTCAAAACTGATTTTTATTTATTGTTAAAACTGAATTTTCTTTATTTTAAAAACTGTTTTTTTTGTAAGAAATAAAGAAAACTGATTTTATTTTAAAGGGTTTAAACTTTAAAAAAAAAAAAAAAAAAGGGTATGATCTTTATATTTTTAAAGTGATAAAAATATGATTTTTATATTTTTAAAGTATTAAAAATATAGTCTTTACTATATAGAAATATTAAAAATATGACTTTTGTATTTTTAAAGTATTAAAAATATAATTTTTACATGATAGAGAATATAAAAATATCATCTTTGTATATGTAACGCAATAAAAATCTGATTTTTATTTTATATACGTTGAAATCAAGTGATTAAATTTAAAAAGGTGAAATCTTTGAATTTAAAAAGGTGAAATCTTTGAATTTAAAAAGGTGAAATCTTTGAATTTAAAAAGGTGAAATCTTTGAATTTATAAAGATGAAATCTTTATAGTTGAAAAGGCGAGATCTTTATATATAGAATAACGGTGTAAAAATAGCATTTTTATCCATATAGCGTCAAAGAAAAAAATGTGATTTTTATATATTGAACTTCGAAGTAAAAATATGATTTTTATATTTTGAATAGCAAAGTAAAAATTCGATTTTTAAATATATGAAGTAATTATAAAAATATGACTTTTAAATTGAAAGTGAATAAATAAAAATGTGATTTTTATTTTAAAGATATCGAAATATAAAAATGTGTGATTTTTATATATATAGTGACTACGGGCAACGAAGATGGAAGAAAAGGCGAGAACGACGAAGATCTCTACAATAGGAGTGTCGTGAAGTTGGATAGCTATCGGTGAGAACTTCTCACTCTTAATTCTCTTTTTCTAGATATATATATATATACTAGGATGCAGACGGTGCTTAGTAGCACCCGACACAATCGTCCACAGACCATGGACTTGTTTGTTTGACTGTTTGGTGATTGATTGCGATATTGGTTTGAATGTGGTTTGTGGTGTGAAAAATCGAATCGATAAATTGGTTAGGATTAGACGTGCGCCGTTATAAGGCGAAGGAGTAAGACTAGGTTAGACTCTTACTCCAAATTTTGTGGTTTGCATAACGAAAGTGATTTGATTGATGTGTGAATGGCGTGGGCCTTCACTAGACCGGGGATAAGGCTAGGCCTCGTCCCGTTTCTAGTATCGTGCCGTTATGCCGCCGAAATTTTCTAGAATATGTTAGAAAAATAAAAATATCATTTTTATTGTGTAAATGAAATGAATAGAAATTCAAGTGTTGAAATAGAATATTTTATCGTTAAAAATATAATTTTTAACGTGAAAGTGAATAAATAAAATATTTATAAACAAATCGGCCGATTTGTTTATATACACTGATTTGACTGATATTGATTGGGTTGATAAATTTTACACATCGCCCAACTGCACAAATAAAATCTGTGTTTGATTGTTTGAAACCCCACACGGGTGTTGGGATGAAATTTGATGTTCACTCATCCTGATTTATTGAATATGTCGATCGGTCGATTGACAGACTGTGTAAGCGTCAATTATTTATATTTGGTGCTTATACAGTGTAGTGCACTTTGGTTGATGATTGATTATTTTTCAAAGCTATTATGTACATGTGTTGTATGGAATCCATATAATTAACGTTATATGGTGATTGATTGGGCCTCATTCCAATCGGGAAAATAATGAATATTATAAAAGAAAATTCATGTGTTGAATATAAAAATAGTCATGTGTTGACGATGTGCATGTGTTGAGTGAAATATTTTATATAATCAAAATTACATCTTTATCACATTTAAAATTAGAACTACTTCCCAGTAGAAGTCTAATTAAAATCAAACGATAGATACCATAGTTTTATAAAATATTTCACATAACAAAAATAGTGATGTGTTGACAGTACTCATGTGTTGAGATTAGTCGTGTGTTGAAAGAAAATTCATGTGTTGAATTGAATAGAAGTTTTTGAAATATATAAAGCCGTGTGGATTAGAGATGCGCTATTTTGACGTGAACGATATTTATATCGATTTGAAAACGATTTCGAAATGAATTGAAAACTATTTCGAAATGAATTGAATTGAAAACTATTTCGAAATGAATTGAATTGAAAACGATTTCGAAATGAATTGAAAACGATTTCGAAATGAAATGAATTGAAAACGATTTCGAAATGAATTGAATTGAAAACGATTTCGAAATGAATTGAAAACGAATTCAAATTGAATTGAAAGTGAATTGAAATGAATTCAAATCGAATTAAAATTTGAATTGAATAGAAATGAATTTTAAAACGAATTTATAAAGAAAAATTCAATTTTGGCTTTGAATGGAAATAGTGTTGAAATGGTTTTGAAACGAAGTTAAAACGATTTATAAAATTCGTTTTAAAAAGGAAATCGACGAAATATATATTATATATATTATATATATAATATAATGGCCTGAATAGAACGCGCCGCGCCGCGGCAGTTCGTGAATTTCGACCATTTATTTCAAACGGACATTGCGGGAGATCCGACCGTCGGATTCTCCTAAAACCGGAACCGTTGGGTTCGTATCGAAAAGAACTTTCCAATGAATATTAGAAATTTGAAATCTAACGGTTGGATTTGGAATTATGTCCAAATCAAATTCGAAAAAGGTCGCTGTAAGTGCAGTTCGATGGCCGTTGTTGGAAATCGACTGTACGGGCCTTGATAAAATTATTAAAAATATCTATAATTTGTGTTAAATTATAATAGGTGAATTGGAAAGATTTGAGCTGGAAAATTCCACATTTGAAAAGATAAAAATAGATTTTTATCGAAATGAACTAGTTTTGAACTAGAATTGAAATCAATTTATTTTTAAAATAAATAAATTGAATTTGAAAGTGATTTTGAAAATAATCGATAATTTCCAATACGTGGATTGGACTGGAGCTGAATCGAAATTATCTTCGGGATATTTCGATGTTGGATTTCGTGACTATACAAATATTGTTATGGGGATTTGAAAGATATTTTATATCGTTATTTCCAATACGATATTTGTTGGTTTCAGAATTTGATATTGAATATAAGCCGATATATTTTCTATTCAGAGCCTTGTATTTAATATCAAATGTGATTTGGTTTATCGTGAATCGTGTTTTTGATGACATTGGTTCTTTAACCCAGTTAAAGGCAGGATATTGATTTTTGAAAAGATTAAAACTAAGTGGAGTTTTAATGAATCTTTAATTAGATTGAAAAGTGAATTGATAATTTAAATTATTAAATCTGAAAAGTGATCGAGAGTGGAGTACCACCAGTTTTGCTACAAAGCGATAGTTAAATCTTTAATTAGATTTGAACGTGAAATGGTAATTAATTTTACCGATAACACCGTGGTGTTAGATATGGAGTATCACCAGTTTTGCTCCATGGGATATATAGGTTGGGATTGGGAAATAAAATAAATAATTACTTCGGTGTGGTTCGTTAATCCCGACTAGTTTGAAATGATATCCAAAGGAAGATTATAGGATAAATTTAGAAGAATTTATCTTGGATAAAATTAATGGGAACAATTCCCTAAGAATGTGATTTTGTGAATAAAAGAATATTCTGAATTGGAATGAGGCGTTTGTTGTGTTTGTGTAACATTCGTTTATTATATACGTGGGTTATTCAGAAAGGCCGGGTTTATACCCATTCTGAATAACCGATTCGACGAGATGTCGAAGATGAAGACGGTGGTTGAAGACCGGAAGTCTTCACATCGTTTGGGTGATTACTGATGATCTTGATTGGGCTGTACACCCAAGATGAGGGAAACAGTCGGTGATCGTCCAGACGTACTTGGAGATCGATGGATATGCGAGGAAAGTGCCTCCGGTTTCGTTCAGACCCAGAACGGACTAGTAAATGGACTGTGTGTCTGACATTGGATTTTAGTCCGTGTGATTGATCTCTATTAAATATATATCTGTTTGGCGGCGGAGAATTTATTCTCTTGCTTAACGCCCTTCTCTGAGACGTACGAGCTCAGGGGTTATATATTGATGGATATCAAACGCATGGAGTGAGTTGCCTGTGTGGCATGCGTAAGTGGCAATTGATCAGGGCTTCTGTTGAAAAGCAAAGTCTTGTGGTTGATGATCAAAGCACGGCCTGTGTGGCGTAGCTTTGTGTATAACGTGAATTCGCGAGCCTCACACCTCGGTATGAGTCAAAAACGGGATACGGACCCAAGGAGTGCACGACGTTTCTTTCTAGCTAGGGTGGTGTCAGTGACCTACCAGCCCTGACATTTATATACTTTTCACCTGTGTGGTTGTTGGATACGAGGCGCCTCGGATATAGGTCTGTAAGGACCGGGAAACGTGTGTTCAGGAATTGCCAATCCTCAAAAGTAAGAGAGGACCGGCCTTGGAGGTTCCAAAGGATCATAGTGGGGTCCTGGGACATTTGCTAGAGTGTCTCGAACGCGGAGAGGAGCTTGCCCCTTGCCTCGGCTCATGACGGAAATCCAATTTCCAATACGTGATATTGCGGTTTTAATTGTAGAACTAGTATGGCGACATGATATATGGTACCCATGCCGCCTATGATTGATATTTATGATTTGAAATTGTTTTGACACTATACACTTATTGTAGTATCAAATAATGTGTTTTAAACGTATCAAGCATGCTTTGGCTGTTATAAGGGAAAACCCTATCCTCCGGCTTGCGTTGCATTGTGTGATGGGACCTGGGTCTTATAACAGCTTCATTCTTCTTTATTTAGCATTGCGCTGTTTGTTTTATGCACTGGTATTCTTGGGAGGAAACCCGTTCCGTGTTATACGGCGTGGTCCCTTGATTTACCGAACTTTAAAATAAAGAATTATAACTGTTTTAGTTCTCACACCAGTCACATGACTGACCTGGAGTTTATTGTTTTAACCTAAACTCTGGGTGCCCCTATTTTCCGCACGGGCAGCTAGTAGTTTTGGTTTTGCAGATTTATATTCACAGGGTCCTGATTTACAGCTGGAACGATGCTCGGAAAGCTCTGTATCCGTGTATCACTTCTAGTTGTGTTTTTGTATATTTTTCCGCTGCTATGTAATTTATTGTACTCTCTGATAATTGTCGAATGTAATTTATTCATTTATACTCTGTATATTCTCGTATCTGATGGAATTGTTGTAATAACAATGAAATGTTCTTCCGTATGCGTCCTATTTTGTCTTGTACTCAATTCTATCCGTGCTTTCCTTCACGGGGAAGTTCGGGTCGTCTCAATTTGGTATCAGAGCTTTGGTTTACAGAGCTCGAGAACAAGACACATTAGAACCATACGAAAGAATTCATCAGATATTGGATTAGTAATATCCAATTAGAATAACTCGTTAGAGATAGGATCAGTAGTATCCTAGAACGAGTGCGAAGAGTATATCTTTCAAATGAAAACAATTTTGTTTTGAAAATTTAAATCGTTTTAAACGTATTTGAATATTTATTTATTTTGAATATGGACAATCGAGTATATATAGATTTCGCGTATACGCGTCATGAACGTATATTCGAAGTTTTAATATACTGGGTAGATATAGAATCACATTCTAGACATCCGGGAATGATTCTGATGATGGTGCATCATCATCAGTATTCATATTCGAGTTTCGAAGGTGTGATTTCTATATATTTCCATTAGGCTGGTGTGAGAACCTAAATTAATATAGTTAGAACACATTGTTGTGAATTGGCATCAAAAACGTGATTTTCTATATATGTATCAAAATTATGAATTTGAAACTCTAATTCACTAATTGATTGATGTTTGTGTTGATTGTTTATTTGTTTGCTAATTTTTAACCATTTAGCCAAATTTGATCAAATATTGAACTATATTGAAAATTGGTTGCGTTTGCTTGCATATACATATACTTACATTGAACAGGTCATAGCAAGGAGGCTAGAGCAGAGAATAAAATTTGTTTGCCCGACAAATAGGTACATGTTTACTACATAATTTCCTGTTTTGTTTGGGTGATGATGATTTTGTGAGCCTATTGGCTAGCCGCTTGGCTTTTTCTTTTTCTTTTTGAGATCTGAAGGACCGGGGAAGCTATTTGAAATTCCCCGATGCTCCCGGTGCAGGGGAGGTTATGGCGAAATTTTTCAAAAATTTAGGGTGTTAGCCAAATTTTTGAAATTTTGAAAATTCTCAGAGACTGAAAAGTTGGAGAATGGAAGCCAGATCGATCGTAGAGTTGATTAATCAAACCACTTTCGACTTTGTTCCTTTTCGGGGACGAAAAGTTTTAAGTGGGGGAGATTGTAATAACCCGGAAAATCTGGGCCAGTTTAAAATTTTTATTTTTGGCAATTTTAGCGAATTTTGAATATTTAAAATAGATTATTTTAAATAATATCGACGAGAAATTTAATTTGAATAGAATTCGACGTATATATTATATACGTCGTCGTTAGAATATAAATAATTATATATAATTATAAAAGGAATTGAAAATGGCGCGGTAGTTCGATAATTCGATTTCAAACTTCAATTGAATGTACCGGGTGCAAAACAAACCGGATTTTAGTGAAACCAAAAACATTAGGATCTAATTGATGATATCTTTCTAACGGATGTAAGAAACTGAGATTTCCCTTTAGAAATGATGAGATATGTCCAGTTTAAAATTAGAAATAGTCGCTGTGGAATTTATATATATTTTTATATATATAAGGCCCTTAAAAATGGACTTTTTGCAAACGACCTCGGATTTCGACGAAACCAGTTTTGTTGGGTCCGGGATGTAAAATTATTGCTAGGTTTCAAATTTCATAATTTTTCGAATCAATATGTGAGCGTGGCAAAGGAAAACGCGTTTGACCAGTTTCAGTTGATTTTAATCGACTGGAAATTGGCCCCTTTTTCCAACGGTCTCAGAATTCGACGAAACTAGTTTTGTTAGGACCGTATCGTCAATACGAAGCTAGAAAATATTTTTCTGGAATTTTTCTAGTTAGTATGTGACCCCGGTAATTTGAAACGTGCGTTTAAAATTCAATATAGTGATTTGAATGTAAATTCAAAAGAAAACTGATTGTAACAATCGAATCAGCATGCGATACATATCCCATTGTGTTCGGAATGGGGGTGAAACGCTATGGACGACAGGCGGTGGACCTCGTTTCGAGGTCGTATGTAAAAGTCAACCCTTGGGCAAAATTAAATAATTAAATAATATAATAAAATAATAAAAAAAAAGAGAAACCCCTCTCTTCCCTATTACCCAGGCCCCCCCCGGTTCGAATTCATTTCATCGATTTATAAAAAAAAAAAAAAAAAAAAGAACGAACCCGTCGTTCGAAGACCGCCGCCGCTCCTCCAGGCGGAGCGCCACCGCCCTCCGATCCTCCGCCTTCATCTTCCCCCATCCTCTTCCCTCCGTCGCTCAGCTCCGACGCGAGACCCCTCCTGCAGCCAAATCAAACCCCACGCCCTAATCGAGACCCGACGCCCCCTAGGGCCAGCGCCGCCGTGCCTCGCCCAAAGCCGCCGAACTCTGACAGCCCCCACCCCGCTCCATCGCGCGAAGACCAACCCCCCCCCCCTTCAAAAACTGTCTGTAAGTTTTTTTTATTTTATTTTATTATTTATGTTATTTATTTTATTTGTATATACAGAGTTTTAGAAAAGAAGAAAGATAAAAACTGATTTTTATTTATTTTCAAAACTGATTTTTATTTATTGTTAAAACTGAATTTTCTTTATTTTAAAAACTGTTTTTTTTGTAAGAAATAAAGAAAACTGATTTTATTTTAAAGGGTTTAAACTTTAAAAAAAAAAAAGGGTATGATCTTTATATTTTTAAAGTGATAAAAATATGATTTTTATATTTTTAAAGTATTAAAAATATAGTCTTTACTATATAGAAATATTAAAAATATGACTTTTGTATTTTTAAAGTATTAAAAATATAATTTTTACATGATAGAGAATATAAAAATATCATCTTTGTATATGTAACGCAATAAAAATCTGATTTTTATTTTATATACGTTGAAATCAAGTGATTAAATTTAAAAAGGTGAAATCTTTGAATTTAAAAAGGTGAAATCTTTGAATTTAAAAAGGTGAAATCTTTGAATTTAAAAAGGTGAAATCTTTGAATTTATAAAGATGAAATCTTTATAGTTGAAAAGGCGAGATCTTTATATATAGAATAACGGTGTAAAAATAGCATTTTTATCCATATAGCGTCAAAGAAAAAAATGTGATTTTTATATATTGAACTTCGAAGTAAAAATATGATTTTTATATTTTGAATAGCAAAGTAAAAATTCGATTTTTAAATATATGAAGTAATTATAAAAATATGACTTTTAAATTGAAAGTGAATAAATAAAAATGTGATTTTTATTTTAAAGATATCGAAATATAAAAATGTGTGATTTTTATATATATAGTGACTACGGGCAACGAAGATGGAAGAAAAGGCGAGAACGACGAAGATCTCTACAATAGGAGTGTCGTGAAGTTGGATAGCTATCGGTGAGAACTTCTCACTCTTAATTCTCTTTTTCTAGATATATATATATATACTAGGATGCAGACGGTGCTTAGTAGCACCCGACACAATCGTCCACAGACCATGGACTTGTTTGTTTGACTGTTTGGTGATTGATTGCGATATTGGTTTGAATGTGGTTTGTGGTGTGAAAAATCGAATCGATAAATTGGTTAGGATTAGACGTGCGCCGTTATAAGGCGAAGGAGTAAGACCAGGTTAGACTCTTACTCCAAATTTTGTGGTTTGCATAACGAAAGTGATTTGATTGATGTGTGAATGGCGTGGGCCTTCACTAGACCGGGGATAAGGCTAGGCCTCGTCCCGTTTCTAGTATCGTGCCGTTATGCCGCCGAAATTTTCTAGAATATGTTAGAAAAATAAAAATATCATTTTTATTGTGTAAATGAAATGAATAGAAATTCAAGTGTTGAAATAGAATATTTTATCGTTAAAAATATAATTTTTAACGTGAAAGTGAATAAATAAAATATTTATAAACAAATCGGCCGATTTGTTTATATACACTGATTTGACTGATATTGATTGGGTTGATAAATTTTACACATCGCCCAACTGCACAAATAAAATCTGTGTTTGATTGTTTGAAACCCCACACGGGTGTTGGGATGAAATTTGATGTTCACTCATCCTGATTTATTGAATATGTCGATCGGTCGATTGACAGACTGTGTAAGCGTCAATTATTTATATTTGGTGCTTATACAGTGTAGTGCACTTTGGTTGATGATTGATTATTTTTCAAAGCTATTATGTACATGTGTTGTATGGAATCCATATAATTAACGTTATATGGTGATTGATTGGGCCTCATTCCAATCGGGAAAATAATGAATATTATAAAAGAAAATTCATGTGTTGAATATAAAAATAGTCATGTGTTGACGATGTGCATGTGTTGAGTGAAATATTTTATATAATCAAAATTACATCTTTATCACATTTAAAATTAGAACTACTTCCCAGTAGAAGTCTAATTAAAATCAAACGATAGATACCATAGTTTTATAAAATATTTCACATAACAAAAATAGTGATGTGTTGACAGTACTCATGTGTTGAGATTAGTCGTGTGTTGAAAGAAAATTCATGTGTTGAATTGAATAGAAGTTTTTGAAATATATAAAGCCGTGTGGATTAGAGATGTGCTATTTTGACGTGAACGATATTTATATCGATTTGAAAACGATTTCGAAATGAATTGAAAACTATTTCGAAATGAATTGAATTGAAAACTATTTCGAAATGAATTGAATTGAAAACGATTTCGAAATGAATTGAAAACGATTTCGAAATGAAATGAATTGAAAACGATTTCGAAATGAATTGAATTGAAAACGATTTCGAAATGAATTGAAAACGAATTCAAATTGAATTGAAAGTGAATTGAAATGAATTCAAATCGAATTAAAATTTGAATTGAATAGAAATGAATTTTAAAACGAATTTATAAAGAAAAATTCAATTTTGGCTTTGAATGGAAATAGTGTTGAAATGGTTTTGAAACGAAGTTAAAACGATTTATAAAATTCGTTTTAAAAAGGAAATCGACGAAATATATATTATATATATTATATATATAATATAATGGCCTGAATAGAACGCGCCGCGCCGCGGCAGTTCGTGAATTTCGACCATTTATTTCAAACGGACATTGCGGGAGATCCGACCGTCGGATTCTCCTAAAACCGGAACCGTTGGGTTCGTATCGAAAAGAACTTTCCAATGAATATTAGAAATTTGAAATCTAACGGTTGGATTTGGAATTATGTCCAAATCAAATTCGAAAAAGGTCGCTGTAAGTGCAGTTCGATGGCCGTTGTTGGAAATCGACTGTACGGGCCTTGATAAAATTATTAAAAATATCTATAATTTGTGTTAAATTATAATAGGTGAATTGGAAAGATTTGAGCTGGAAAATTCCACATTTGAAAAGATAAAAATAGATTTTTATCGAAATGAACTAGTTTTGAACTAGAATTGAAATCAATTTATTTTTAAAATAAATAAATTGAATTTGAAAGTGATTTTGAAAATAATCGATAATTTCCAATACGTGGATTGGACTAGAGCTGAATCGAAATTATCTTCGGGATATTTCGATGTTGGATTTCGTGACTATACAAATATTGTTATGGGGATTTGAAAGATATTTTATATCGTTATTTCCAATACGATATTTGTTGGTTTCAGAATTTGATATTGAATATAAGCCGATATATTTTCTATTCAGAGCCTTGTATTTAATATCAAATGTGATTTGGTTTATCGTGAATCGTGTTTTTGATGACATTGGTTCTTTAACCCAGTTAAAGGCAGGATATTGATTTTTGAAAAGATTAAAACTAAGTGGAGTTTTAATGAATCTTTAATTAGATTGAAAAGTGAATTGATAATTTAAATTATCAAATCTGAAAAGTGATCGAGAGTGGAGTACCACCAGTTTTGCTACAAAGCGATAGTTAAATCTTTAATTAGATTTGAACGTGAAATGGTAATTAATTTTACCGATAACACCGTGGTGTTAGATATGGAGTATCACCAGTTTTGCTCCATGGGATATATAGGTTGGGATTGGGAAATAAAATAAATAATTACTTCGGTGTGGTTCGTTAATCCCGACTAGTTTGAAATGATATCCAAAGGAAGATTATAGGATAAATTTAGAAGAATTTATCTTGGATAAAATTAATGGGAACAATTCCCTAAGAATGTGATTTTGTGAATAAAAGAATATTCTGAATTGGAATGAGGCGTTTGTTGTGTTTGTGTAACATTCGTTTATTATATACGTGGGTTATTCAGAAAGGCCGGGTTTATACCCATTCTGAATAACCGATTCGACGAGATGTCGAAGATGAAGACGGTGGTTGAAGACCGGAAGTCTTCACATCGTTTGGGTGATTACTGATGATCTTGATTGGGCTGTACACCCAAGATGAGGGAAACAGTCGGTGATCGTCCAGACGTACTTGGAGATCGATGGATATGCGAGGAAAGTGCCTCCGGTTTCGTTCAGACCCAGAACGGACTAGTAAATGGACTGTGTGTCTGACATTGGATTTTAGTCCGTGTGATTGATCTCTATTAAATATATATCTGTTTGGCGGCGGAGAATTTATTCTCTTGCTTAACGCCCTTCTCTGAGACGTACGAGCTCAGGGGTTATATATTGATGGATATCAAACGCATGGAGTGAGTTGCCTGTGTGGCATGCGTAAGTGGCAATTGATCAGGGCTTCTGTTGAAAAGCAAAGTCTTGTGGTTGATGATCAAAGCACGGCCTGTGTGGCGTAGCTTTGTGTATAACGTGAATTCGCGAGCCTCACACCTCGGTATGAGTCAAAAACGGGATACGGACCCAAGGAGTGCACGACGTTTCATTCTAGCTAGGGTGGTGTCAGTGACCTACCAGCCCTGACATTTATATACTTTTCACCTGTGTGGTTGTTGGATACGAGGCGCCTCGGATATAGGTCTGTAAGGACCGGGAAACGTGTGTTCAGGAATTGCCAATCCTCAAAAGTAAGAGAGGACCGGCCTTGGAGGTTCCAAAGGATCATAGTGGGGTCCTGGGACATTTGCTAGAGTGTCTCGAACGCGGAGAGGAGCTTGCCCCTTGCCTCGGCTCATGACGGAAATCCAATTTCCAATACGTGATATTGCGGTTTTAATTGTAGAACTAGTATGGCGACATGATATATGGTACCCATGCCGCCTATGATTGATATTTATGATTTGAAATTGTTTTGACACTATACACTTATTGTAGTATCAAATAATGTGTTTTAAACGTATCAAGCATGCTTTGGCTGTTATAAGGGAAAACCCTATCCTCCGGCTTGCGTTGCATTGTGTGATGGGACCTGGGTCTTATAACAGCTTCATTCTTCTTTATTTAGCATTGCGCTGTTTGTTTTATGCACTGGTATTCTTGGGAGGAAACCCGTTCCGTGTTATACGGCGTGGTCCCTTGATTTACCGAACTTTAAAATAAAGAATTATAACTGTTTTAGTTCTCACACCAGTCACATGACTGACCTGGAGTTTATTGTTTTAACCTAAACTCTGGGTGCCCCTATTTTCCGCACGGGCAGCTAGTAGTTTTGGTTTTGCAGATTTATATTCACAGGGTCCTGATTTACAGCTGGAACGATGCTCGGAAAGCTCTGTATCCGTGTATCACTTCTAGTTGTGTTTTTGTATATTTTTCCGCTGCTATGTAATTTATTGTACTCTCTGATAATTGTCGAATGTAATTTATTCATTTATACTCTGTATATTCTCGTATCTGATGGAATTGTTGTAATAACAATGAAATGTTCTTCCGTATGCGTCCTATTTTGTCTTGTACTCAATTCTATCCGTGCTTTCCTTCACGGGGAAGTTCGGGTCGTCTCACCTCTTCCATAATTGAAACAAACGACCGGCTTCCCCTGTTATCCTAATAAGTTATAATGAATATACACCTTATTATCATTAAATAATTTTATAAATATAGCGTAATTATATGTATACTAATCCACGGTTTAGCATTTAATTCCTCTGTTCATACCATGCGAACCAGATCCCACGTCCCTATTGTTATTGCTCCATCCAAACACCACCTCAGTACATATACATCCTCCTACTTACACTTGCAGTCTCCCCCCCCCCTCTGTGCAAACCATTTGCACCATGAAGCTTCCCAGGTTGCCCACTTTGTAACGACCCGAAAATCCGGTAGAATTTGAGCTGACCAAAAACACAAGTCCAACCCCAAATAACACAGAAATTCGAACCATTAATAGAAAGAAGTTAGAGGGTGAGGAAAGATAAGATAGAAACTTAGAATAGAAGAAGAAGAAGAACACAACATCAGAGTAACACGAATCTCACAGCGGAACGAATAAATATATTTCATAACATAACTTTGAAATACAAATTTGTACTTGAATATACATGTCATTATCAAAGTACAGCACTTACAACACAACGGAAATAACTATAGCTATATGATCCTGAAGCCTCCTGCTCCAGCTCTTCCAGTATATCTGTAAATCCTGACTACTTGGCTGCCCATACAAATTTAGGCACCCAAGAGTTTAGGGAAACAACAAAATAAACTCCGGGTCAGTCATGGGACTGGTATGAGTAAACAGTTTAAAAACAGTTTCAGAAAAACTAAATGATATCTCATAAGACCACGCCGTATAACACGGAACGGGTTTTTCCCTTATGAAAATCCAAACACTTGACTTATCTTTATATCAGAAACTCTTTTGATATTATAATAATGTCTAAATCAAGTAAATAACAATCTAGTGGAACGTTTGCATCTCACGTTCCACATATATATATATATACAATCAAAACCGCAAGCACGTATTGGGTAATGGATTTCCAACTATGACAAGGTATGGAATCACCTTCCGCTGGTATATCTCTAGAGGAGAATACATCGAGTTCAACAAGAACATCTTGCAACTCAGCCACACATGACCGACCACTCATTTCGCTTGAGTGTATCGAATGTATATCACCAACGATTGGGATCAGCAACCGTTTCCCGAATGGGACAGCATCGACAATAGATTTTTAGAAGTAAATGAAACTCTAGATCAGGTGATTATACATCCTAATAGGTGCGACCTACATAGCCATGCTGCTTGCCCGATTTCCGTCATTTACCGGATGATGAGGCTAGAAGCTACGCTTTATCATCACACCAGATTCACTTCGAATGTCACATCGTCAGATCCATCGAAAATCACTAATTGACGTCTACAACAGTACATTACGTGTCAGCTAAAAGAAGTTTCCTTCTCCGCTTCCACTCTTGGTACGGTTGAAGAAATCAATGTACGTGACCTTTCTGGAAATACTTTGTCAGACATTCATCCATACACGTCACCCAGGAACAGGATGAACTGAAGGCACTAATTCTATTAATAGAAAAAGTCCTTGCACTTTACTCCGTCTTCGATTATCTTTATAAAATCTGATTCGCACGCTACTGCCGATACGGAGTGGTTCTTCGGATAGTAATCCAACCGGTCTCTCCATATTGACAACGATGGTCAAAACTCCAATAGTCTGTGATTTAACTATCGAATAAAAACAAGTGTTTCGATAGTCGATGATTTAACTATCGAATAAAACAAGTGTTCATCCAAACATCCAACAATCACTGAAACTTTAATTAATATTCCATTAATTAAATCTCTTCTCTATTTCTTATCAATATTTGTTAACCAAATATTTTCAATAACCATATTGGCCTTATACGTTATTTGGAAAACATTTCCATATATTGCCTTCTTTTATTTTCTAACTTTAGAAAATATTCATTATTCTATTTCCAAGCTTTGCACATATTTGGGTTAAAACAGATGTTGTGTAAAACATCGTTACGACAACCCAAATACAGTATTTAACGAATTCTTATTCCACATTGATCTTCGAGCCTGAATCTTGCTACTTATCGGTATATCATGAAATCAACCAAGTTGGGGTATAATTACCTCTCAGACCTTGACTGAATAACATTTAACGTCAAAATAGACAAGACTACTTACTCGAACAAATCAATTCCATACAACTACTGATTTACATTTAAACACGTATACACTTCCCTTTCTATTCTTACTAGATTTTATTCTTATACTTCCTTTTTGATTATACTATTCTATTTCTAAGTTCGTTTTCTAATCGACTTCTATATATTTTGATATGTTAATTTCTAACTATCAAATTATCTTAAAAATATTCTATCTCCTTAAATTTCCGGAAAAATTCGCCATAACCTCCTTTGTACCGGGAGCATCGGGAAATTTCAAATAGCTTTCCCGGTCCTTCTTATCTCAAAAAAAGAAAAAGAAAAAGCCAAGCGGCTTGCCGATACGGCGCATAAAATCTCATATGGAAATTAAATACGTACCTTTTTGTCGGGCATTCTATTTATTTCACTTCTATACTTTATTCCATACCTGTCTCCTGTATGTCTATACCTGTCCAATCTATTTTAACTATACCAATCGTTTTAACTAAATTTGTTAATTTAATCTGTTAATTAACTTCTTAGTCTAATCCACTTCTATTTATCCAAATCTATTTATTTTAAATCCCATTTGAATTTCTATATTCAAATTCCCTTTGAAATACTATGTTCCAATTCTATAGTTAAACTCCATTTGAATTCTATATTCAAGTTCTATCGTTTAAAGTCCATTTGAATTCTATATTCAAGTTCTATCGTTTAAAGTCCATTTGAATTCTATATTCAAGTTCTATCGTTTAAAGTCCATTTGAATTCTATATTCAAATACTATCGTTTAAAGTCCATTTGAATTCTATATTCAAATTCTATATTCAAAGTCTATTTGAATTCTCGGCATTATTTATACACAACGTTTATAACTTCAATTCAAATCCCACCTTTCCATTTATAAACAACGTTTATAAATTTGATTCAAATCCCATCTTTCTATTTATAAACAACGTTTATAAATTTGATTCAAATCCCATCTTTCTATTTATAAACAACGTTTATAAATTTGATTCAAATCCCATCCTTCTATTTATAAACAACGTTTATAAATTCGATCACTTGTTTTATATACCTTCAAAACAAGTTAATATCTTCTATAGTTTTATTAAAAATTCAAATTCTATTTATAAAAATAGAATTTCCTTTTTAAATATCAAATACCCTTTTTGATATTTTTATGAATCAATATTCAAGCCCCATGGATATTTTAAACAATCAAATCAACCAATTTTCAATCATTTGATTTTAACACATCATATATGAATATATATGAAATCAAACAAACAATAGATAATATATATTTTTGAGGAATCCAGTTGGATTCCTCCAACCTGTTTTCCTGCATCCACAGACGTTAGTCAACATAGAAATACCCATCCTGCTTCGTGGCAGGATATCGCGGTATAGAAGGTCATCCACTAATCATAGCGTGGGGCGTATAGGGTAATCATCCGCTATGAAACCGCGGGCATCCGCTAATGAAACTGCGGGAATCCAACCAATCAATCAACCCAATATATATATAATAGTCCTAAATAACTAATATATATTTTAAATCAACCAAACAATATTCAAACAAGCATAGCAATTATTTTGAACAACTAGAAATAATTCTAATTAAATGGTGAGTGAGGTTTACTCACAGATGATTTTTACTTTCGCGAATACCCCTTTCAAATTCATTATCGTCTCGCCTCGAATCCAATCAAATCTTTTATCTTGATCCTACGATTATTTAATTTAAATTAACTACTAAATAACCAAACAACTATTCTGCGTATAAAAATTTTGGTAAAAGAAAAATATATACCTTACTGTCTAACCACTACGAAGCCATTCAATCCTTTCTTCCCGATTTGATTATATTAACCACTCTTTACTTTTGCAAAAAAAAAAAAACCAAAACTGTCGAGCCCTCCACTTTGATTAAAACCATCACTGCTTATCTTCTTTCAGAAACACAGTACCTTTGCAACTTTATTTGCCCGGATCCTTGTTCTTCCAGTCGAGGTCAATCCTTCAACTGTCACGAGATTCCAGAACCGGAGCTCTTCTTGTTGTCGCACCCAGTACTACCGCCTAAAACACCCACCGCAACCTTCGATGTCATCCACCGCACCACCTTCGAACCAAAGCATCAATCCCAGGCCTCGCGACTTTCACCTGATGTCGAACTCTAGCTAGCGTCGCATCCTTCACCAATCGCACCTCCTTTTCCACCTGAATCCCCGTCCTGTTGAAGACCAGAACCCCCAAATTGACATCCTCTACTCGCGAGTTTGCTCCTATCGCGCTTTCCTAACTTGCGATGAACCCTAGGTCGTGGCAATCCCTATGTCGAGCTTCTCTTCGTTCGAGCGTCGGGCACTATCACCGTTCAAGATGCTAATTCGAGTTCGATTTACCCTCTCCCTCTCTGCCCTTTTATTTTTTTGATTTTGAATGGAGGATTTCGATTTCGATATGAAGAGTGAATACCAGCCTGGTGTTTATTTGATTCTACAAATATAAAGGGGGATGAGTGCGGTTTTAAATTCGAACAGCGAGGCCAAATTATCGAGGAGGAGAGAAGGCCACGAGTTTTGTTTTGAATTGTGTAAATGAAAGGGCCACGAGCACCATTTATTTATTTGAATTTAATTGGTACCCTTAAATTAAATACCCATGATGTCGAACTCCTTTCCGAACCCAACAACTGTCAATTCTAGGGTAAAACCACTATTCTGAACCCACTGGGATAAGTATCGAAGTCCAGTTCGATCATCCCGAACAGATATTAATTTAATTCAATATAAATTAATTTCAGACAATTTATTTCCTCGATAAATGGATAAATATCATTATCGTTATAAATTCAAATAAAATTTCCTATTAATTATTTGAATGTATTTAATTCGAATTAAATTTTGAATTCAACTAAATCCATTATCTTATTCTGATAACTTGATATATTCGATATTAAATCGAAACTGGTTATTAAATTGATAACATAAAAATAAATATTCATTTAATTTATCAAATTAATATTTAAAACCGTATTAAATATTCAAACTCTACCGACGGAATATCCGGGTCATTACATTCTTCCCTACTTAAAATAATTTCGTCCTCGAAATTGCTAAGGTAGGAAAAGTGCTACAAACTCATTAACCTTTCAAAACTTATTTATGTTGATACTCAACATTTCAAACTTCCTTACATAACTCTCTTTCGAATAAATCCTTATTCGATAACTCGTCCCTTCGAATAACTATATTCGATTTACTCTCTTTCGAATAACTAGATTCGAAAATCTTTCTTCGAATAAACTATATTCGATTTACTCTATTCAATTTACTTTTATCAATCAACTCTATTTGATTAGCTCTTTTCACTTAACTCCTTCCGAATAAGTTATATTGGATAACTCCTTCGAATTAACTATATTCGATAACTTAATTCGCTTGACTCTAGATCGCAGCGATTACAATGGTTACGGCTGATTCCCTCAGGAAACATCCGACCGCCCTAGGCTATCTGGAGCCCTGCGAATTACGCTAGCAGTCGTACGAAATGGCACTTATCCTGAGCAACTATGTTTGACCAACTCTATCTCAATAACTATATTCGATCAACTTTAATTGAATAACTAACATTCAATTAAATCCTAATTCGATTGACTATGTTAAATTAACTCTATCTGGTTAACTCTTAATTTGAATAACAAATATTCAATAAATTCTAATTGAATAACTAATATTCAATTAACTCTACGGATTAACCCTAACTGATTAACTCAACTGGTTAATTCTTACTCTGATCGATTTATTTTAACTCTAATCGATTATTTCTAACTCTAATCGACTTCTCATATTCGAATAACTCTTATTGTATAACATTTATTCATTTATAAAGGTTTACTTTTAGTAATGGTTCTTCACTTTATAAATGTTCTCTTTAATAACGTTACTTCACTTATACAAGTGTTGTGTGCCCCTTCTATTTAAAACTATCGGTGCTAAAAACCAATATCCCCTCTCTATATAAGTTCAGACTTATATATTCCATTTATCGAATGATAAATACCTAATTTAATTTATAAACTGTTATTTATAAATTTATCTCTCTATTTATCTGTTAAAAACAGATTTCCATTTTCTATTCATCTTCTAAATATTCCTTTGATTAAATTCTATTTATTTAACAAATAAATATCTCATTTATAACATTCTATTTATTTTCTATAAATAAATATTTCCATTGAATCTATTTGTAAATGTTTTACAAATATTTCCTTTTAAATTCTATTTGTAAATGCTTTTACAAATATTTCTCCTTCTATTTGTTTGCACATAACTTCCTTTGTATTTGTGTTACAAATATATTTCCTTTTTAACTCTTTTGGTTTTTCCTTTATTCACACCAAATTCATATTTCATTCACATTGATTTTACTCAATTTATTCATTTCGATCCATTTAACTTACTTAAGTTAAATTTAATTTCAATCATTCAAATTCCCATTCACTAGTTGCTAATTAACCGTTTTGCCAAATTCATCCTTTTTATTTGAATATAACTTGTTCAAATATATGTCAACTTAATTATAAATTAATCTAATTATAATTTCAACTCGAGTTATATATTCGATTTCGAATATAAATTCTCAATCTCTTTCACTTATCCAAAAACCCAATTTCGATTCAAATTTTCTTTAACTAATTATTCTCCAATTTAGTTAATCCTATTTAACCATTTAAAAATATGAATTTTGTCTTAAAAATCATTTCACTTACTTCACTGGAGTTCATATTTATTTTATCTCTCCAGTCTGGATTTTCCTCATGGCCATTCGGATTTTATTTACTTTAAAAATCCTTTTTATTTATATATATATAAACCATTGTGGTTTTTAATGGTTTCTGGCGCTGCTTTTCTAAAAATTTGATTTTGACAGAACTCAAAATCTATACGACGAAATCTAGATTTTTCTCTTTTATTAGTAAACTATTGTTCAACCGGTCCCGACGATTCTTGTTTCAAAGAATTCCGACTTCAATTGAGTTCTGTATACTAAATTGAAGTTCGAATCACCAATTCGCGAACTGCCGTGCTACGGCGAGCTCGTTTTAATTATATTTATAAATATAAACGTTTTAACTTCGCTTATAATAAATTCAACTCTATTCTGATATATTTTTAATATATATCAAATCCATTTCAACATAATATTCCCGATCTATTTCACTTCAAATATTCAAATCATATATATTTACCATATTCAAATTCCATTTGAATTTCTTTATTCAAACTCTATATTTGAATTTCCTTCTATTCAATTTCTATTTGAATTTTCTTCTATTCAAATTATATTTCAATTCCTTATCTTCAAATTCCATTTGAAATCCTTTATTCAATTTCTATTTAAATTCCTTATTCAAATTCCTATTTGAAATCCTTTGAATTTAAATTTTATTTTTAACTCCTTTTGTTTTCTTTGAATTCTGTTTAACCATTCTCCATTTGGATTCTAATATTCAAATCTCTATTTGAATTTTCTTTATTCAAATCCATTTGAATTCCTTTGAATTCAAATTCAACAACAACAACAAAGCCATATATTTCTATTTGAATTCCTTTTGAATTCAAATTCCATTTCAATCTTTCTTATACAATTTCTATTTGAATTTTTCCTTTATTCAAACTCATTTGAATTCCTTTGAATTCAAATTCTATTTCACTTCTATTTGAATTACTTATATATATATATTCAAATTCCTTTATTTTACTTCTGTTTGAAATCTATATTTCAATCCTCATTTCAAAATTCCTCTGAAGTAATATAAATATATACATATATTTATATCTATCTCAAATTCAAACCATTTGAATTTTCAAACAACTTGTTTTCTTTTCAACAAATTTCCATCAAAACTTTTCTAAGGCAGCAATTTATCACTTAGAAACTCGAAAATGAACACTGATGATGTTGCGACCATCATCAGAATTATTTCCCAGCTACTGAATGAGTTAAGTGCTTTATTACTTTCAAACTCCATTTAGAAAAATATTTTCCAAACTCCCAGGATTTTAAATTCTTAATTCTGGTTTGAATTCAATTTCAATTTATCATATTTGTATATTTGATTATTCCATTGGTTATAACTATTTTGACTATAATCCTAACAATCAACTTAACTATTTAAAAACAATATCGTGTCCAATCTTCTGTTCAAGTGTTTATAAATTCCTATCGACTTCGTGGCGTCCCACGATTCGACCAAAATTTATAATTCACTCAACAGACTAGTCAACACAATATAAAACAGTTTTTATATCAAATAACAAATACGCTCTCTCGTATATATATACACTCAACTCATTCTAGGATACTACTGATCCTATCTCTAATGAGCACATTCCAACAAGCCTAGGTATTAGCTCAACCTAAGCTCTGATACCAACTGTAACGACCCGAAAATCCGGTAGAATTTGAGCTGACCAAAAACACAAGTCCAACCCCAAATAACACAGAAATTCGAACCATTAATAGAAAGAAGTTAGAGGGTGAGGAAAGATAAGATAGAAACTTAGAATAGAAGAAGAAGAAGAACACAACATCAGAGTAACACGAATCTCACAGCGGAACGAATAAATATATTTCATAACATAACTTTGAAATACAAATTTGTACTTGAATATACATGTCATTATCAAAGTACAGCACTTACAACACAACGGAAATAACTATAGCTATATGATCCTGAAGCCTCCTGCTCCAGCTCTTCCAGTATATCTGTAAATCCTGACTACTTGGCTGCCCATACAAATTTAGGCACCCAAGAGTTTAGGGAAACAACAAAATAAACTCCGGGTCAGTCATGGGACTGGTATGAGTAAACAGTTTAAAAACAGTTTCAGAAAAACTAAATGATATCTCATAAGACCACGCCGTATAACACGGAACGGGTTTTTCCCTTATGAAAATCCAAACACTTGACTTATCTTTATATCAGAAACTCTTTTGATATTATAATAATGTCTAAATCAAGTAAATAACAATCTAGTGGAACGTTTGCATCTCACGTTCCACATATATATATACAATCAAAACCGCAAGCACGTATTGGGTAATGGATTTCCAACTATGACAAGGTATGGAATCACCTTCCGCTGGTATATCTCTAGAGGAGAATACACCGAGTTCAACAAGAACATCTTGCAACTCAGCCACACATGACCGACCACTCATTTCGCTTGAGTGTATCGAATGTATATCACCAACGATTGGGATCAGCAACCGTTTCCCGAATGGGACAGCATCGACAATAGATTTTTAGAAGTAAATGAAACTCTAGATCAGGTGATTATACAGCCTAATAGGTGCGACCTACATAGCCATGCTGCTTGCCCGATTTCTGTCATTTACCGGATGATGAGGCTAGAAGCTACGCTTTATCATCACACCAGATTCACTTCGAATGTCACATCGTCAGATCCATCGAAAATCACTAATTGACGTCTACAACAGTACATTACGTGTCAGCTAAAAGAAGTTTCCTTCTCCGCTTCCACTCTTGGTACGGTTGAAGAAATCAATGTACGTGACCTTTCTGGAAATACTTTGTCAGACATTCATCCATACACGTCACCCAGGAACAGGATGAACTGAAGGCACTAATTCTATTAATAGAAAAAGTCCTTGCACTTTACTCCGTCTTCGATTATCTTTATAAAATCTGATTCGCACGCTACTGCCGATACGGAGTGGTTCTTCGGATAGTAATCCAACCGGTCTCTCCATATTGACAACGATGGTCAAAACTCCGATAGTCTGTGATTTAACTATCGAATAAAAACAAGTGTTTCGATAGTCGATGATTTAACTATCGAATAAAACAAGTGTTCATCCAAACATCCAACAATCACTGAAACTTTAATTAATATTCCATTAATTAAATCTCTTCTCTATTTCTTATCAATATTTGTTAACCAAATATTTTCAATAACCATATTGGCCTTATACGTTATTTGGAAAACATTTCCATATATCGCCTTCTTTTATTTTCTAACTTTAGAAAATATTCATTATTCTATTTCCAAGCTTTGCACATATTTGGGTTAAAACAGATGTTGTGTAAAACATCGTTACGACAACCCAAATACAGTATTTAACGAATTCTTATTCCACATTGATCTTCGAGCCTGAATCTTGCTACTTATCGGTATATCATGAAATCAACCAAGTTGGGGTATAATTACCTCTCAGACCTTGACTGAATAACATTTAACGTCAAAATAGACAAGACTACTTACTCGAACAAATCAATTCCATACAACTACTGATTTACTTTTAAACACGTATACACTTCCCTTTCTATTCTTACTAGATTTTATTCTTATACTTCCTTTTTTATTATACTATTCTATTTCTAAGTTCGTTTTCTAATCGACTTCTATATATTTTGATATGTTAATTTCTAACTATCAAATTATCTTAAAAATATTCTATCTCCTTAAATTTCCGGAAAAATTCGCCATAACCTCCTTTGTACCGGGAGCATCGGGAAATTTCAAATAGCTTTCCCGGTCCTTCTTATCTCAAAAAAAGAAAAAGAAAAAGCCAAGCGGCTTGCCGATACGGCGCATAAAATCTCATATGGAAATTAAATACGTACCTTTTTGTCGGGCATTCTATTTATTTCAATTCTATACTTTATTCCATACCTGTCTCCTGTATGTCTATACCTGTCCAATCTATTTTAACTATACCAATCGTTTTAACTAAATTTGTTAATTTAATCTGTTAATTAACTTCTTAGTCTAATCCACTTCTATTTATCCAAATCTATTTATTTTAAATCCCATTTGAATTTCTATATTCAAATTCCCTTTGAAATACTATGTTCCAATTCTATAGTTAAACTCCATTTGAATTCTATATTCAAGTTCTATCGTTTAAAGTCCATTTGAATTATATATTCAAGTTCTATCGTTTAAAGTCCATTTGAATTCTATATTCAAGTTCTATCGTTTAAAGTCCATTTGAATTCTATATTCATATACTATCGTTTAAAGTCCATTTGAATTCTATATTCAAATTCTATATTCAAAGTCTATTTGAATTCTCGGCATTATTTATACACAACGTTTATAACTTCAATTCAAATCCCACCTTTCCATTTATAAACAACGTTTATAAATTTGATTCAAATCCCATCTTTCTATTTATAAACAACGTTTATAAATTTGATTCAAATCCCATCTTTCTATTTATAAACAACGTTTATAAATTTGATTCAAATCCCATCCTTCTATTTATAAACAACGTTTATAAATTCGATCACTTGTTTTATATACCTTCAAAACAAGTTAATATCTTCTATAGTTTTATTAAAAATTCAAATTCTATTTATAAAAATAGAATTTCCTTTTTAAATATCAAATACCCTTTTTGATATTTTTATGAATCAATATTCAAGCCCCATGGATATTTTAAACAATCAAATCAACCAATTTTCAATCATTTGATTTTAACACATCATATATGAATATATATGAAATCAAACAAACAATAGATAATATATATTTTTGAGGAATCCAGTTGGATTCCTCCAACCTGTTTTCCTGCATCCACAGACGTTAGTCAACATAGAAATACCCATCCTGCTTCGTGGCAGGATATCGCGGTATAGAAGGTCATCCACTAATCATAGCGTGGGGCGTATAGGGTAATCATCCGCTATGAAACCGCGGGCATCCGCTAATGAAACTGCGGGAATCCAACCAATCAATCAACCCAATATATATATAATAGTCCTAAATAACTAATATATATTTTAAATCAACCAAACAATATTCAAACAAGCATAGCAATTATTTTGAACAACTAGAAATAATTCTAATTAAATGGTGAGTGAGGTTTACTCACAGATGATTTTTACTTTCGCGAATACCCCTTTCAAATTCATTATCGTCTCGCCTCGAATCCAATCAAATCTTTTATCTTGATCCTACGATTATTTAATTTAAATTAACTACTAAATAACCAAACAACTATTCTGCGTATAAAAATTTTGGTAAAAGAAAAATAAATACCTTACTGTCTAACCACTACGAAGCCATTCAATCCTTTCTTCCCGATTTGATTATATTAACCACTCTTTACTTTTGCAAAAAAAAAAACCAAAACTGTCGAGCCCTCCACTTTGATTAAAACCATCACTGCTTATCTTCTTTCAGAAACACAGTACCTTTGCAACTTTATTTGCCCGGATCCTTGTTCTTCCAGTCGAGGTCAATCCTTCAACTGTCACGAGATTCCAGAACCGGAGCTCTTCTTGTTGTCGCACCCAGTACTACCGCCTAAAACACCCACCGCAGCCTTCGATGTCATCCACCGCACCACCTTCGAACCAAAGCATCAATCCCAGGCCTCGCGACTTTCACCTGATGTCGAACTCTAGCTAGCGTCGCATCCTTCACCAATCGCACCTCCTTTTCCACCTGAATCCCCGTCCTGTTGAAGACCAGAACCCCCAAATTGACATCCTCTACTCGCGAGTTTGCTCCTATCGCGCTTTCCTAACTTGCGATGAACCCTAGGTCGTGGCAATCCCTATGTCGAGCTTCTCTTCGATCGAGCGTCGGGCACTATCACCGTTCAAGATGCTAATTCGAGTTCGATTTACCCTCTCCCTCTCTGCCCTTTTATTTTTTTGATTTTGAATGGAGGATTTCGATTTCGATATGAAGAGTGAATACCAGCCTGGTGTTTATTTGATTCTACAAATATAAAGGGGGATGAGTGCGGGTTTAAATTCGAACAGCGAGGCCAAATTATCGAGGAGGAGAGAAGGCCACGAGTTTTGTTTTGAATTGTGTAAATGAAAGGGCCACGAGCACCATTTATTTATTTGAATTTAATTGGTACCCTTAAATTAAATACCCATGATGTCGAACTCCTTTCCGAACCCAACAACTGTCAATTCTAGGGTAAAACCACTATTCTGAACCCACTGGGATAAGTATCGAAGTCCAGTTCGATCATCCCGAACAGATATTAATTTAATTCAATATAAATTAATTTCAGACAATTTATTTCCTCGATAAATGGATAAATATCATTATCGTTATAAATTCAAATAAAATTTCCTATTAATTATTTGAATGTATTTAATTCGAATTAAATTTTGAATTCAACTAAATCCATTATCTTATTCTGATAACTTGATATATTCGATATTAAATCGAAACTGGTTATTAAATTGATAACATAAAAATAAATATTCATTTAATTTATCAAATTAATATTTAAAACCGTATTAAATATTCAAACTCTACCGACGGAATATCCGGGTCATTACACACTTCCTTCACTGTTTATTCAAACCGCCATATATAACATTCCATGGCCATGTTTTAACCATACTCGTACTGATAACACTCCACCTTTCCCAAAGCAAAATACGCCATATGCCGCTACAGTTTATAACCCGTATACTTCACCATTCAACTCTAAGCGTCCCTTTTATTTACCAAACCTCCATTCCTATTTCTTCTCCTCTTGTACGCCAGGCATCCGAACCCAGTCTTCCTGTCATGCACTCCTTCAGCGTGTTGCATCACCTTTTCCCTTACCGTGAAAATATGTCCATCACGTGATCAAACTCAACTTGTACAAGACCTCCTCAAACAACCCCACTACGTCAGCTTCTTCCCAAAACAGTGCACATGTTCCACCATATAACATACTCTCCATCCCATCCACATCTTAACACCATCCGCTTTCTAAAACCGTCTACTCTTGTGCGTCACCCTTCCCACACACTGTCTCTCTCTCCACCGTGCCAAAGCTGTTGCTCTCGTGGTGTTTTCTCGACACTCACATAACTGGAGCTGCTCCTTTGTATTATTATTATATAATTTTTTTTTGTAAAATAATTTGTGAGGATTGATTCATCATCTCGTTCACTGGTTTGGCTTGTAGAAAGGTACAAGCAGACTTTGCATATTTATTGAGGAGAACCTTGGGCCTCAAGGAATAGGCTAGGAACTGCAGCACATGGTAGAGATGCAGTATAGGTTGACGTTGGTTGATTTTGAAAACAAAGACTGCCATGAATTTTCATTGTAAGGTATTGATTGATTTTGAAAGGGTAGCTGGGATGATGTCTGTATCGAATTGTCTCCAAGTAGCTGTAGGTAGGATTTAGATTTTCTTGGATTTGAAAACACATGCGTGTGAAGATTTAAAGGTAGTCGTTGAAACAGTAGGATTGTAAAGGAAATGTACGTATGATTTGAAAACTCATTGGTTCCTTCCCTTCGCTATGAAGTCTTCAGGGTACATTGGACTGCAATACAATAACTTAAGGTATGTGATTTATTTAGTTATAGGGTGGCTGTTAGGCTGTTACGAGTTTTCTCTTCATAGGTTTACTTTTTTCCCTTTCATGACTTTCTTTTCATAGCTACTGCGTTAAGTAGTCTAGGTTGGGAGGTTTGCTGTAACAACCCGTATTTCTGATAACCTGTTATATCGTAAATCGAGGCAGAATTTAATTTATAAATCTGAATCAAGGGAAACGGGCTATGCCATTGCGTTTGTCTCGGAAAAATACGCGAAATAGAGTCCGAGTTTTTGAAAATCGGAGTCCGTATGACCCGGTTAAGGCCCGAAGAAGTTTTCTGAAAATTTAAAGTTCAAAACAGATTTAAAATTCAGGTTCAAATTTGGAAATTTGGGCCAGTTTGGGCCAGGCGGGAAAATTCCCGCCAGAGCACCCAAGTCGACAGCCCTGTCGACTTGGGAGTCGACTTGGTTGGACCCAAGTCGACAGCCCTATCGACTTGGCTGTCGACTTGGTCCAGCCGGGCTGTTTAGCCTGGTGCACCATTTAGAGATTGTGTTGAGCTTGGGGGCCAGATTCGGTTTTGAGGGCTGAGATTGGAACTAGGGTTTAATCCTAGGGTTGAAACTAGTCCTAATCTCTATAAATAAGGCCCTAACCTAACCCTAAATCATCATTATTCATTCATACAACTAAACTATGGCAAAATCAATCCTCTCATGGCCTCCACTCTCTTCATAAAATTCCTAAACAAATTTTTTTGAGATTTTCCATGCATACAAGTATTTTCAAGCTTGTATGAGCATCATTAGCTTGCATTCAAGTCAAGTTTCTATATTTGCATCATAAAGAAAGAGTTTTGATCATTTTGGCTCAAGGGTTTTGCTTGCATTTTGGGTTTATTTGATTTCATAAGGGCTTTGGCATTGTAAGCCCTATTCTACTTTCATACTTAAACTCTAAAGTTAAATGTATGATATGCAAGTTTATATGCAAGTTTACTATGCTATGAAATGCAAGTTTATCATGTTGTGATATGCAAGTTTATATGCAAGTTTATCATGTTGTGATATGCAAGTTTATATGCAAGTTTATCATGTTGTGATATGCAAGTTTATATGCAAGTATGCCAAGTTATGTTATGCAAGTTTGGGTTGAACATTTTGTTCATGCTATCATGTTATGCAAGCTTATCTTGGGTTTATGAACATAAAGCTTCAAGCTTTATGCCAAAGGTTGCATTTTGACAACATGTAAGTTATCATATCTCTTATGATAACTTGCATGTGAGGCTAGATGCGAACTTATGGCCATTTTTACATGTCATTTATCACCATGTATCACGAATATGCTAAGTTTGGTTTTATGCATGCTTTTGAGGCCTAAAAATGTAATATGCAAGTATATGAACATATGTACGTTTCATATGCCACCATGTTGAACTTGTGGCTTCAACACCTTTATGTCGTGATTATGCCAAGTTCCCTCTTTCTATCCTTTATGCGCTATGGCGATATGTAAGCGATGGGATTGCGTTTGGGATTGGGTTAACTTAAAAGACATAAAAACATAAGCTTGGGAATTTACCTATTAAGTTAAGTCTACCCATTGGGAATTTACCTATTAAGTTAGGTCTACCCAATTGCTTGCAACTTGTAATATGTTTTGGAAACATGATGGACATGACACTTAGAAAAGAAAAGTGTGACCAACTCGAGGTTGGGTTGAGTTTGTAGTGTAAACCTACCCGGAACCGACCGGCTTAACTAGTTGCTACAAACAATAGGACCCAATGTGAGAAGTTGGTCATGTGGTACCTTGAACCCGAGGTTAGACCAAGTTGTGGTGTAAAGCTACCCGGAACCGACCGGCTTAACTAGTAACCGCAACAAAGTCTAATGTGAGAGGTTAAGGCGCATTAATTAATTAATGCTACATGATAGGGTTAAGTAAATTTGACTTATGACACTTAACCAATCTGAACTCGGTAATTTAACGGGGTTAAGATGAACTATACTTAGCCAATCCAACTCAGTAATTTGATAAGGCTGAGAACCGATTGGATACCTGGTCTGGATAAACTAACTTGATTGATAAATTAAACGAACCTGTTTTGCAGATCTGTAGGACCCACACCAAGTTAGGCAAGTTTGTAAATCTGTTATCTGATCCGTTAGTCTGAAAAATGATCGTCTGAACCTGGTATGTCTGAACTCTGTTAATAAGTTAATCTGAATCTGATAGTCTGGGGAAACAAGGGGGAATACTTGTGTCATCTGTTGTTTGGGACCCATATTAGTCAGTAACCCTTTCTGGTATCAAAACTTTGACCCAACTGTAGGTAGGGTCCGGGCACGCTTACTGAACTAATTATAAGTGGTTCATTCTGGTAATGGCGATGGGTGTTGATGGTGCGTTCCAACCGGGTCATGTGCGTGCATGGATCCCGGTCTGCCTCTGAGGATGTAAGACGCTGTGACATCTGTAAATATGCCTGTGCCAATTGGTTGCCACTTTAGGGAGTGATACACCCTATCGTGGGGCCGACACAGGGTATTTATGTATTAGGGAGCCGATCGCTTGGGTAGGATTTAGGGTACACTTAGCTCTGTCTGATTCTGTTGGTACCGTCTGTTTTGTTGGGTGGCAACACCCGTCTGTTTCTGCGTGGTACCGTTCTGTTAGGGTGGTAAAGGCCCATTATTGTTAGCATTCCGTTTCTGTACTTTATCCGCTGGGGTGGTAAAGGCCCATTATTGTTGGCATTCCGTTTCTGTACTTTATCTGTTAGGATGGTAAAGCCCATTTTTCCCAAACTCTATTTCTGTATGGACCATTCTGTTCCGTTCTGTTTTGATGTGAACATTGGGGTAACACCTAATCCTGTTATACTAGAATTGGTACCAAGAAGTTGGATCTTGATTTGAGTCAAACACCTGATACTGGGCCAAGTTTAGGCCAAGGGATAAATTCTTGATTATACATGACATGTTAGAATGCTGGCACACCTGTGGTGCAAAACCTTAAACCTGATTATGCGATGACACCTTTATCTACCTTGTTAGTTAATCACCATGCTAGTATGTTGTTATCCTTATGATCATACCTGCTTCTCATGTCAGTTAACTTTATCAGTTTACATTGATTGTAGTAGGGCTTACTCAGTCTTTTTGACTGACCTGTTTTCTTTCGCCTCTTTTCTTCCGTCCCCCCCCCCCCCCCAGGTTCTCAGGGAGGGAATATTGGAGCTTAGCTGGATTTCTGATCGCTTGCTCGTGGGATTTTAGCTCATGTACGGTCTTGACATGAAGCTAGCTATGGTTATCACTTATTTTGGGGATAGTACTTATGTATTTCAGTTTTTCAGAAATGTTGTTTTATCTAGACTTGTGTATTTGGAAAGTTAACATTATGTTGTACCAGACTTGTTTTGAAATGGTTTGAAAATCTTCCGCTGTTTTATCTATGTTATTTACTGTGCTTACATATATACATATGTTCTTGTTCTGCCTTGATATATCATTATGCATGTTTACCTGATTCAAACGCCCCTCCAAAGTCAGAGTGCTTGCAAGAGTCACCCTTGCGGAGGTGGGGTGTTACATTTGGTATCAGAGCATATGGTTTACGAGAAGGAACAAAAAAGGTTTTTAGAAAACTTTTGGAAAACTATTTTCAAAACCAAGTATAAAGTATTTTCCAAAGAAAAGTCTAGTTTATTTTAAAGGCTATTCCCCAAAAGCCATTAGCACAATCCTTAGTTATCTATTCTTAGTTTCCTTGTTCTGAATCTATCTTTTCCGTCATTTCAGTATGGCCGATAACTTTGTTATCCCAGAGGGAGTGCAAGTTCCTGTTTGGTATAGGAGACTTATGGAGGCTAGGGCGACCGAAGCCGGCCCCGCAAATGTTACTCCTCCTCCGGTGGTTAATGTTCCTCCTCCTCCTGTCGCTGAGGTTCCTCCTCCTCCTCCCCCTCAGCATCCTCCAGTAGAGTTCACGAAGATTTGCAAGGACTTCAAAGCAATGGGTGGCCAGAACTTTCTAGGTACCGAGACTTTTGTAGAGGCCCGGAATTGGTTGAAAGAGACCAAGGATTTATTCGCTATCTTTGGATTAGATGATCAGAGAAAGATCCTGTTGGCGGTTTGGCTTATGAAGGATGAAGCTGCTTATTGGTGGGAGATCACCACCGCGACTAGGCCCGTTGAGACTTGGGCCGATTTCAGGACAAGATTCGAGCTTAAGTTTCTGTCTTCTACTGAAGAGAATTTGCAAATGGAAAGGTTTATTGCTTTGAAGCAAGGAGACATGTCTGTTAAAGAATATGTGAACAAGTTCAATCAGTTAGCTCGTTTTGGCTTGGATACGGTGAGTACTACTCAGAAGAAGGCTCTTCGTTTTGCTAGAGGATTGAATGAGCCGTTACAGGAGTTAGCTATGTCTCATGTGCCCATGGGGGCCACGTTTGAGAGTTTGGTAGATATGGCCCTACTCAATGAAGAGAACAAGAGTGCAAAGAAGGAGGTCAAGGTGAATGAGTCTCAAAACAAGAAAACGGGGCCCAAAAAGGAAATGCAAAAGAAGGAGGAGAAGTCTGAAGATAAGAAGGAAAAGAAGTGCTTTACTTGTGGAAGCTCAACTCATCTAAACAAGGATTGCAGAAAGAGGAAGGGTACTTGCTTTAACTGTGGAGAGATGGGACACTTCACTAGGGACTGCCCGAAGAAGAAAGGGACTACATCAGAAGGAACAGGGAATACTCGCATGGCGAGTGAATAGATTAGGGCTAGAATAATTTGTCTGTAGGATGTTTAACTTTCCTTGTCTGATTTTCATTTTGAAACTCTTTTTCTGGTATTTTGATTCTGTAATGGAAACTCGATACTTTAATGCTAGTCTTGTTTCTGATCTGGTAATAGTCTCAAACTCCCTGAGAGTTATAACTCATCTGTTTGTGATAAATTGGGGTTTGAGAATATCTGTGTTGGGCATGAGGGTGACTATGACGAATACATTCTGGGTTTCTACCATGCTTAGTTTCCTAAGAATCATTTGGGAAAAATCTGATCTGTACTGGTTGTCTGTAAGTATATGTACCAAGTTTTTGTTTTATCTGTACTCGCTTCCATCACTCGACCATATCTTGTTGAGATAGGAATCCTATGGATGTAAACATGTGTTTGAGACATGTTATGTTTGATGGTTGCAAGTGGATGCAAGTGGTTGCTAGTGGTTGCTCGTGGATGCATAAACACACACTAGGCACTAGATCGGCTTGAAATACACTCTCATATTGCATATGGACGTGTGTACATTTTCGATTCTTATGGTTGCAAGATGGTTAGTTCAGCACATGGATGTTGCATATGGACGAATGTTTGTGCACACATATAGTATTATATGATTAGGACTATTTGCATACATGTGGATTCATTTCACTAACATAATTTGCATTGATGATATTTGCATTAGATAAGAACATATACACACCTTTTGCATATGTTCATACCGCATTAGAATCTTTAAGGACAATGATTGCTCGTGAATGATGATTTGAGTAGATGGATGATGGATGGTAGGATGCGTTCTTCCTAACTTGAAGATTTCGAGGACGAAATCCTTTAAGGAGGGGAGAATGTAACAACCCGTATTTCTGATAACCTGTTATATCGTAAATCGAGGCAGAATTTAATTTATAAATCTGAATCAAGGGAAACGGGCTATGCCATTGCGTTCGTCTCGGAAAAATACGCGAAATAGAGTCCGAGTTTTCGAAAATCGGAGTCCGTATGACCCGGTTAAGGCCCGAAGAAGTTTTCTGGAAATTTAAAGTTCAAAACAGATTTAAAATTCAGGTTCAAATTTGGAAATTTGGGCCAGTTTGGGCCAGGCGGGAAAATTCCCGCCAGAGCACCCAAGTCGACAGCCCTGTCGACTTGGGAGTCGACTTGGTTGGACCCAAGTCGACAGCCCTGTCGACTTGGCTGTCGACTTGGTCCAGCCGGACTGTTTAGCCTGGTGCACCATTTAGAGATTGTGTTGAGCTTGGGGGCCAGATTCGGTTTTGAGGGCTGAGATTGGAACTAGGGTTTAATCCTAGGGTTGAAACTAGTCCTAATCTCTATAAATAAGGCCCTAACCTAACCCTAAATCATCATTATTCATTCATACAACTAAACTATGGCAAAATCAATACTCTCATGGCCTCCACTCTCTTCATAAAATTCCTAAACAAATTTTTATGAGATTTTCCATGCATACTAGTATTTTCAAGCTTGTATGAGCATCATTAGCTTGCATTCAAGTCAAGTTTCTATATTTGCATCATAAAGAAAGAGTTTTGATCATTTTGGCTCAAGGGTTTTGCTTGCATTTTGGGTTTATTTGATTTCATAAGGGCTTTGGCATTGTAAGCCCTATTCTACTTTCATACTTAAACTCTAAAGTTAAATGTATGATATGCAAGTATATATGCAAGTTTACTATGCTATGAAATGCAAGTTTATCATGTTGTGATATGCAGGTTTATATGCAAGTTTATCATGTTGTGATATGCAAGTTTATATGCAAGTTTATCATGTTGTGATATGCAAGTTTATATGCAAGTTTATCATGTTGTGATATGCAAGTATGCCAAGTTATGTTATGCAAGTTTGGGTTGAACATTTTGTTCATGCTATCATGTTATGCAAGCTTATCTTGGGTTTATGAACATAAAGCTTCAAGCTTTATGCCAAAGGTTGCATTTTGACAACATGTAAGTTATCATATCTCTTATGATAACTTGCATGTGAGGCTAGATGCGAACTTATGGCCATTTTTACATGTCATTTATCACCATGTATCACCAATATGCTAAGTTTGGTTTTATGCATGCTTTTGAGGCCTAAAAATGTAACATGCAAGTATATGAACATATGTACGTTTCATATGCCACCATGTTGAACTTGTGGCTTCAACACCTTTATGTCGTGATTATGCCAAGTTCCCTCTTTCTATCCTTTATGCGCTATGGCGATATGTAAGCGTTGGGATTGCGTTTGGGATTGGGTAAACTTAAAAGACATAAAAACATAAGCTTGGGAATTTACCTATTAAGTTAGGTCTACCCATTGGGAATTTACCTATTAAGTTAGGTCTACCCAATTGCTTGCAACTTGTAATATGTTTTGGAAACATGATGGACATGACACTTAGAAAAGATAAGTGTGACCAACTCGAGGTTGGGTTGAGTTTGTAGCGTAAACCTACCCGGAACCGACCGGCTTAACTAGTTGCTACAAACAATAGGACCCAATGTGAGAAGTTGGTCATGTGGTACCTTGAACCCGAGGTTAGACCAAGTTGTGGTGTAAAGCTACCCGGAACCGACCGGCTTAACTAGTAACCGCAACAAAGTCTAATGTGAGAGGTTAAGGCGCATTAATTAATTAATGCTACATGATAGGGTTAAGTAAATTTGACTTATTAACCAATCTAAACTCGGTAATTTAACGGGGTTAAGATGAACTATACTTAGCCAATCCAACTCGGTAATTTGATAAGGCTGAGAACCGATTGGATACCTGGTCTGGATAAACTAACTTGATTGACAAATTAAACGAACCTGTTTTGCGGATCTGTAGGACCCACACCAAGTTAGGCAAGTTTGTAAATCTGTTATCTGATCCGTTAGTCTGAAAAATGATCGTCTGAACCTGGTATGTCTGAACTCTGTTAATAAGTTAATCTGAATCTGATAGTCTGGGGACACAAGGGGGAATACTTGTGTCATATATTGTTTGGGACCCATATTAGTCAGTAACCCTTTTTGGTATCAAAACTTTGACCCAACTGTAGGTAGGGTCCGGGCACGCTTACTGAACTAATTATAAGTGGTTCATTCTGGTAATGGCGATGGGTGTTGATGGTGCGTTCCAACCGGGTCATGTGTGTGCATGGATCCCGGTCTGCCTCTGAGGATGTAAGACGCCGTGACATCTGTAAATATGCCTGTGCCAATTGGTTGCCACTTTAGGGAGTGATACACCCTATCGTGGGGCCGACACAGGGTATTTATGTATTAGGGAGCCGATCGCTTAGGTAGGATTTAGGGTACACTTAACTCTTTCTGATTCTGTTGGTACCGTCTGTTTTGTTGGGTGGCAACACCCGTGTGTTTCTGCATGGTACCGTTCTGTTAGGGTGGTAAAGGCCCATTATTGTTAGCATTCTGTTTCTGTACTTTATCCGCTGGGGTGGTAAAGGCCCATTATTGTTGGCATTCCGTTTCTGTACTTTATCTGTTAGGATGGTAAAAGCCCATTTTTCCCAAACTCTATTTCTGTATGGACCATTCTGTTCCGTTCTGTTTTGATGTGAACATTGGGGTAACACCTAATCCTATTATACTAGAATTGGTACCAAGAAGTTGGATCTTGATTTGAGTCAAACACCTGATACTGGGCTAAGTTTAGGCCAAGGGTAAATTCTTGATTATACATGACATGTTAGAATGCTGGCACACCTGTGGTGCAAAACCTTAAACCTGATTATGCGATGACACCTTTATCTACCTTGTTAGTTAATCACCATGCTAGTATGTTGTTATCCTTATGATCATACCTGCTTCTCATGTCAGTTAACTTTATCAGTTTACATTGATTGTAGTAGGGCTTACTCAGTCTTTTTGACTGACCTGTTTTCTTTCGCCTCTTTTCTTCCGTTCCCCCCCCCCCCCAGGTTCTCAGGGAGGGAATATTGGAGCTTAGCTGGATTTCTGATCACTTGCTCGTGGGATTTTAGCTCATGTACGGTCTTGACATGAAGCTAGCTATGGTTATCACTTATTTTGGGGATAGTACTTATGTATTTCAGTTTTTCAGAAATGTTGTTTTATCTAGACTTGTGTATTTGGAAAGTTAACATTATGTTGTACCAGACTTGTTTTGAAATGGTTTGAAAATCTTCCGCTGTTTTATCTATGTTATTTACTCTGCTTACATATATACATATGTTCTTGTTCTGCCTTGATATATCATTATGCATGTTTACCTGATTCAAACGCCCCTCCAAAGTCAGAGTGCTTGCAAGAGTCACCCTGGCGGAGGTGGGGTGTTACATTTGCAATATGTGTCGCTTAAGGAGGAAGAGTTAAGATTTGATTTTATTGGTTGGCGAGGAAAAGATTATTCAAGAAATGGAATTATTGCATGTTGAGTGACAAATATCATCGTAAATAAAATTTTCGGCATGAGTATAAACGTGTTCCGAATTGTTGGACACACTCAAAAAGCTCTCCACTGTTTGGGTAGTTTTTCTCATATGTTTGTATTAGGCATACATTCTTAATTTAAAAGTTTAGTGTACCCGTTACGAAAAATTTCTTTCATTTATGGACCGTTAGCAACAAAACTAAAAATACTGTTATGACGAGCAATGTGTCACGGTCTCAAAAATATAATAATATCGGTAGGTTGACTTGTATTTTGAAACCCCAAAATACTGATATAGGATGCAAAATACTCCAAATAAAAAGTTGATTATTTAATTAATTAAAAATTACAGTAAAATTCTAAAAATTAAATTATCACTACGCCTCAAAAGAACCTTGTCCAAATTCGCAACCTGTATCTAGTTATATCAAATAAACCGTTACGGTCCATAAACGATTCTATAGCGACTATTTGAAAATTTGATTTGGATATAACTCGCAATCTATAACACGAAATCTGGTTTTTTTTTACTTCCATTAGAAAGATACAGTTCAACAGATTCCAACGTTTCTTTTTTCGCAGAAATCTGGTTTATAACGAGTCCTGTACGCTCAGTCGAAGTTCAAAACGTTAAATTACGAACTGCAACGTCGTTATGAGCTCGATTATAATTAATATATAATTTTATACGTTCAACGTCATTTTAATGAATATATAAATTCACTTATATTACGAATTCAATATTTAAACTGATTCAAATATTCAAATACAAACTGATAAAAATGCGGGATGTTACATTCCTTCCCCCTTAAAATAATTTCGTCCTCGAAATTGCTAAGATGGGGAAAATGCTACAATCTCTGTTGTAAACAGGTTAAAATTATTTTTGGTTTACCTCATAATTTCAGTTTCAACTGAACGGATTAATTCCAGTTAAATATTAATTCCTTCTTATTTCGAATATTTTCAAAATTCTGAAAATATTCCCACACTTTAAAATCTCGGAAAATTTTGCCAGCATCTCCTCTGCATGGCTAGATTGATACAACTCGCCTCTCTGGGCATTCTCCAATCCAATCTTTTGCTTTTTCCCAAGCCAATATTTCATTTCAATCTCCAATTCCAAATGATCATTCAACAATCCAATTCCATAACCAGACTTGGTTCCAGTCCAATATCTCATTTCACAAATTCTCTTACTTCACCAAGTTTAATTCTATTCCAATACGATTTCTACTTACTTGGTTTTAATTCAACTCCAATTTGATTTGACTTAGTTAAATCCTCTGTTTAGTTACTTCATAAGTAAATTTTAAATTTCAGAATTCAAATTCCTGGGGTTTTTATTTCAAATCGGTTTGAAATCATATATATATTCTTAACATAGCAATTCAAAACATTTGAATTTCCAAAAAACTTATTTCAAAACAAAATCTTTGGTAGTAATCCACCACTTAGAAACTCGAAAATGACACTGATGATGTGGCCAGCATCATCAGAATTATTTTCCAGTGGTAGAAGTGAGTTCAATACTATATTACTTTTCAAAATTCATTTTAAAACACTTCCATTTTGAATTTTAATTACTTCAAAATACCTTTCACAACATTTAGAAACAATTTCAAATATCCCAGGATTTTAAAATTCTCATATATTTAATCCAAACATTATTTCAGTTCTTTTCCAAGTTTCCACGATCTTATTTCAATTCTGGTTTTAAATTCAGATTCAGTTCATCTGATTTTTCATATTATACTTATATAATATTTCGATTGGTTATTTATATAACCAACTCAATTATAACCCTATTCGATTATAATTTCAACTGACATATTCAATATATATATATATATATTGTAATAACTCCAATATAGATACTTTTTCATATCAAATTATATTTTTGGGTAAAATTATTTCATTTACCCTCCTTTCATTACATATCGTGTCGAGTTACTCTGTTCAAGAGTTTAGAAACACCTATCGATACAGTTTGCAATCCAGTATCGACCAGAATTCATAAACCACTCGTCGAATCAATCAACACAATATAAAACAGTTTTTATATCAGTTTACAAATACGCGCTCATATATATACACTCAAACTCAATCTAGAGTATTACTAACTCCATCTCTATTGAGTTACGCCATAGAGCCAAGGTAATCACTTAACCTTCAGCTCTGATACCACTGTAACGACCAGGGGCAGTGGGCTAACCTCCCACCGTGGCTTACAGAGATACCTCAGAACTACTTTTACGGTCAGCCTCTCGACTCGACCAACCCACATTGTCGGGAGATGTAGGGGTAAGAGTCTCCCGTTCGCCACCAAACACGAAGCGAGAACCCCCTATCATCCGTACCAATTAAGCAACCAGCTCTGATACCACTGTAATGACCACGGGGTTTTCGACTCCGAAAATCGACACAAAACCCAGCGTCGACTATTCAGACATCGAAAATACCAGATCATTAATAGAAAGAAATAAGAGGATGAGAAAGATAAGATAGAACTAATAGAATAGAAGAAGAAGAAGAAGAAGAAGAACAAACTGAGCAGAATCAGAGTAAATATTAATCTCACAGCGGAACGAATAAAATATATTATATAACATAACTTTGAAATACAAAACTGTATGGTATATACATACCATTATCAGAGTACAATACATCATATCACAGCGGAAATGATCTCTAAATATTAACGGTGAAGCCTTCTGCTTTAGCTCCTCCAAGTGTATCTGTAAAAGCCTGAAACACTTGATTGCCCGTACAAATTTGGGCACCCAAGAGTTTAGGAAAACAACAAAATAAACTCTGGGTCAGTCATGGGACTGGATTGAATAAATTCCAACCATACGGTTTAACTTTGAAAATCCTTTTGAAATAAAAGGATAATAGTAAGACCAATCCACACATAAACATGGATGGTTTTTACCTTACTATAACCCAAACCATTTTGATATCAAAGTCCAGTGATATTATAATAATGTCTAATCAAATAAATAACCAAATAGTAGAACGCTTGCATCTCATGCTCTATATATATAGTGTAAAATCAAAAACCGCAGGGCGCTTATTGGAGATTGGATTCCAACTATGACAAGGTATGGGACCACCTTCCGATGATGTATCTCTAGAGGCAAATACACCTGGGTTCAACAAGAACGTCTTGCAACCCGGCCCACACATGACCGACCACTCATTTCGCTTGAGTGTATCGAATGTATATCACCAACGGTTGGACTCAAACCACCGTTTCCCGAATGGGCAGAATCGATAGCGTAAGAACAAAAGGAATTTCTCTAGATAGGTGATTATACACCCTAATGGGAGCGACCCACATAGCCATGCTGCCTGCCCGATTTTTGTCATTTCCCGGTTTTGAAGCTTGAGCCTACGTCTATCCTTTAGAACATCTAGCCACCATACACTTTGAATGTCACATCGTCAAACCCATCAAATCACTAGTTGATCTTTCGAAAAATATTACGGGTATAAAAGCTAAGAGAAACGAATTTCTACGCCACCAGACGTAATACCTTGAAAAGATCGTCCTATGTGACCGTTAGGAATACTCGGTCAGACATTCGTCCATACAAGTTGTCCTGGGACTGGACAAACAGAAAACACCAGTCTGGATCAGGACGACCCCTGCATTTCACTCCGTCTTCAATTTTCTTCAGCATAATCAAATTCGTAGCGCTTATGCCTATACGGAGTGGTTTTAGATAATATATCCAACCGGTCTCTCCGTATTGACAACGATGGTCAAAACACTTCGATAGTCGGTTATTTAACTATTGAAGTAAAATCAAACATCCATTCAATTGTACGACTAAACATCACACAACCACGGGCACTTTTTATTTAACATTCATTTTACTATTCGAATTCTCATATCTTACCAGATATTTCTCAAATCTTGTTTTAGCACTTTCACACTTCTTGGAAGATATTCTCAGTTATTATAACTCTTATTCTTATATTTCTTTGGACAACATCGTTGCTTATTACTTTAGAATAAGTGGATTTCAAACCAAGTTGTTTTCATTCCCTAGGGAGTAGTGCTATATATGAAAATCACGCTTAAGCTTGGCCAACAGCGTTAATTTAACGTTATAGTTCAAAACTTGTCATACGCTGTGATATTCCCCTTAAACTAATCTCGACATAACAATCACGCTTAGGTTTAGTCAACAGCGTTATTTTATCGCTATAGTTCTAGGACTTTCCATACGCTGTAATATTCTCTTTATAACTAATTTTGACATCCCTTTCGGTTACAAAAATCTTGACATCTCTTCCCGTTACAAAAATCTTGACATCTCTTTCCATTAAAAAAATCTTGACATCTCTTTCCGTTACAAACAAATACCATCCTTCGATAATAGTGAAGACATTCAAGTTGGGGTATTTTAATTACCTCTCAGACCTTGATCAACAATATTCTTATCTTAGAATAGATATAAGTTCGTAACTCTAACCCCTTATACTGTAAAATCTGTAAACGTGCTTCTTGCTATATTTTAAATATGGTTTTATGACGCCATATCCTTGTTTTGAAAACTCGGTTATTTACATTAGCTTATACAAATCCATTTTTAAACATTTCCCTCTACTTCGTCTTTCTTAGACAAATCCCTCATTAAAAATTTCTCTTCGCCTTGTCTTCTTTAGACAAATCCTTTATTAAACATTCCTCTTCGCTTTGTCTTCTTTAGACAAATCCCTTATACTTTAAAATCTTATTTAAACTAAATCAACTATACGTTAATTTATTACATTAGATTAGTCAGCCCAATCTAATTTAATTAAATAACCAATTATTGATCAAAATAGTTTGCTTGGTAAATATTTAGCCATGATTAACCCACTAATCAATTCTAACAAATCTTTCCATTTTGAATAAAAAACATTTATTAATCCAAATAATTTCACTTGTATCGATTACTTTAAAAATAATGATATACTTCTAAATAATCTCATTTACTATTAAATAAACAATAATCGATTCTAACTAATCTTACTTAATATGAAATCAACCATAATCTATTTGTAAATATCTCATTTAATTGTTCTAAAAACAATAAATTCTTGTCATTAATCCTCAAGTTAATCTCCACCTACTTACTTATTAATCTTATTAATATAAGAATACACTTTACCAAATCATTTAGTAAGTATGGTGAAACACGTGCTTCGCACACGTTGGGATTTTGGTAAAACAATAGCCGTTAAAACAAATGATACATTTATGGTTGGTTGTTTCCACTTTCTTAATCGATATCATCTATTGATTAAATCAAAATAACGCTTGAATTTCCATTCAACGCTAACATCAACACAAGGTTTCAAAAGTCATTTAGGTTCAAACAGTGCATCTATATAAAACAAACAGTATATATAAATATTGAGAAATCCGGTTGGATTCCTCCAACCGGTTTCCTGCATCCACCGATGAGTCAACAATTAACACTGATTCCATACCAGGAAATATTATAATCGATGGAATCAGTCCAATCAATGATGTGTATATATGCAACGATATATTATTCAACCAATTTAATTGTAATCTACCGAAGCGACCATCACACAACATTCAACCAATATTTAAAATATAATTATAATATTTTAAAATAGAACAGAGTTAGTGAATTTACTCACCTTTGCGCGTTAACCGTTAAATAACGATTTGCGTCAGTTGATCCGATCCGGTGTTTTATTCTACCAAAATTCGCAATGGCCCTCCACTTTCATTTTTACGCCGCTCCATTTAGAACAGTGCCACCAACTTCCCTGTTGCCTACATAATCGCTACTTCAGTAAAAATATTTACCATGGCCATATGTTTCACCATCCTCGGTATCCGCTCTAGAAATGATTTCAATCGTTCTTAACGTGCCATTCACGCCATTCACTCGTCTACCATTCCCATTTCTCAATGCAAACCGGAATAACGACACTCCCAACCTTTACTTCGCCGGTTCTCCTTTCCGAACACCTCCACCCCATACCGATTAGATGCAACTCAATCCAACCTGGTCATTTCGTCTCCACCTTATTATGTTTTCCATACACCGCCTTCCAGTACAGTGCTAGTTCTAAGTACAACATCTTCCAACACTTGTGCTTCAGCTTCTAGTTAACTATTATTTTGCTTGCTAGCCCCTCCACTGGTGCTCCAGCACTACCATTTAACACTAGCCGTGCACTCACTGCAGGTCATCTCTTTGAACAAAGAACCGTAATTAGCCTTAAGTAACTTTTCTTTGACCTTGCTTAATTCACCAACAGATCTTACTTCCAACCCCGTGAATGGTACTCCTCTTCCATAATTGAAACAAACGACCAGCTTCCCCTGTTATCCTAATAAGTTATAATGAATATACACCTTATTATCATTAAATAATTTTATAAATATAGCGTAATTATATGTATACTAATCCACGGTTTAGCATTTAATTCCTCTGTTCATACCATGCGAACCAGATCCCACGTCCGTATTGTTATTGCTCCATCCAAACGCCACCTCAGTACATATACATCCTCCTACTTACACTTGCAATCCCCCCCTCTGTGCAAACCATTTGCACCATGAAGCTTCCCAGGTTGCCCACTTCCTTCACTGTTTATTCAAACCGCCATATATAACATTCCATGGCCATGTTTTAACCATACTCGTACTGATAACACTCCACCTTTCCCAAAGAAAAATACGCCATATGCCGCTACAGTTTATAACCCGTATACTTCACCATTTAACTCTGAGCGTCCCTTTTATTTACCAAACCTCCATTCCTATTTCTTCTCCTCTTGTACGCCGGGCATCTGAACCCAGTTCTCCTGTCATGCACTCCTTCAGCGTGTTGCATCACCTTTTCCCTCACCGTGAAAATATGTCCATCACGTGATCAAACTCAACTTGTAAAAGACCTCCTCAAACAACCCCACTACGTCAGCTTCTTCCCAAAACAGTGCACATGTTCCACCATATAACGCACTCTCAATCCCATCCACATCTTAACACCATCCGCTTTCTAAAACCGTTTACTCTTGTGCGTCACCCTTCCCACACACTGTCTCTCTCTCCACCGTGCCAAAGTTGTTGCTCTCGTGGTGTTTTCTCGGCACTCCCATAACTGGAGCTGCTCCTTTGTATTATTATTATTATATAAATTATTATTTTTGTATAATAATTTGTGAGGATTGATTCATCATCTCGTTCACTGGTTTGGCTTGTAGAAAGGTACAAGCAGACTTTGCATATTTATAGATAAGAACCTTGGGCCTCAAGGAATAGGCTAGGAACTGCAGTACATGGTAGAGATGCAGTATAGGTTGACGTTGGTTGATTTTGAAAACAAAGACTGCCATGAATTTTCATTGTAAGGTATTGATTGATTTTGAAAGGGTAGCTGGGATGATGTCTGTATCGAATTGTCTCCAAGTAGCTGTAGGTAGGATTTAGATTTTCTTGGATTTGAAAACACATGCGTGTGAAGATTTAAAGGTAGTCGTTGAAACAGTAGGATTGTAAAGGAAATGTACGTATGATTTGAAAACTCATTGGTTCCTTCCCTTCGCCGTGAAGTCTTCAGGGTACATTGGACTGCAATACAATAACTTAAGGTATGTGATTTATTTAGTTATAGGGTGGCTGTTAGGCTGTTACGAGTTTTCTCTTCATAGGTTTACTTTTTTCCCTTTCATGGCTTTCTTTTCATAGCTACTGCGTTAAGTAGTCTAGGTTGGGAGGTTTGCAGTATGTGTCGCTTAAGGAGGAAGAGTTAAGATTTGATTTTATTGGTTGGCGAGGAAAAGATTATTCAAGAAATGGAATTATTGCATGTTGAGTGACAAATATCATCGTAAATAAATTTTCGACATGAGTATAAACGTGTTCCGAATTGTTGGACACACTCAAAAAGCTCTTCACTGTTTGGGTAGTTTTTCTCATATGTTTGTATTAGGCATACGTTCTTAATTTAAAAGTTCAGTGTACCCATTACGAAAAATTCCTTTTATTTACGGACCGTTAACAACAAAATTAAAAATACCGTTGCGACGAGCAATGTTTCACGATCTCAAAAATATAATAATATCGGTAGGTTGACTTATATTTTGAAACCCCAAAATACTGATATAGGGTGCAAAATACTCCAAATAAAAAGTTGATTATTTAATTAATTAAAAATTACTGTAAAATTCTAAAAATTAAATTATCACTACGCCTCAAAAGAACCTTGTCCAAATTCGCAACCTGTATCTAGTTATATCAAATAAACCGTTACGGTCCATAAACAATTCTATAGCGACTATTTGAAAATTTGATTTGGATATAACTCGCAATCTATAACACGAAATCTGGTTTTTTTTTTACTTCCATTAGAAAGATACAGTTCAACAGATTCCAACGTTTCTTGTTTCGCAGAAATCTGGTTTATAACGAGTCCTGTACGCTCAGTCGAAGTTCAAAACGTTAAATTATGAACTGCAGCGTCGTTATGAGCTCGATTATAATTAATATATAATTTTATACATTCAACGTCGTTTTAATGAATATATAAATTCACTTATATTACGAATTCAATATTTAAACTAATTCAAATATTCAAATACAAACTGATAGAAATGCAGGATGTTACAACCGTGATTCTTCACATCGAACGGGTTGCCTTCTGATTTGTTTCTTTACTGAATAGCTATAATAGAGAGATGACCCTATTACCGGAGTGGCATAAAGTCTGCACGTATTTGGAGAACTCTCGGATTGCAAGGGCCTTCGCACTCAAACCTGAGTCGTGAAATAAGGCGCCTTCGGCTTCGTTTATACCCGGAACAAACTCGTATGGATGTGTGTCTAACACTGTATCTTATAGTGTATTAAATGAGTATTACTGAACATATTTCTGTTTGGTGATGGGAATTTATTCCCTTGACTAAAAGTTATTTGGTCAGTGATTATCAGTTTTAGATTATAAAATGATAGTGTGGCATGCGAAGTGTTGCAGTTGATGAAATGATTAAAACACGACTTAGTGTAAGAGCATAGCTTTGTGATACAAAACCTCGCGAAGGTCACAATCCGAAATGATGGAAAACTGGCGGTTAGGTTGTACATATATACTTAATTTATGTTGGAACTCGAAAGCATCGGCGTGGAACCACCTGTGAAACCTAAGGAAATAAAGTATATACGGTGTTCGATGCCTGGATGTAAACCGGGATATATACTTTGCACTCTGTATTCGGTGTCCGAGTCTGGATGTTAGTCGGGAGATACTTAGCTTGTGTCCTTGATTAATCTTTCGTGTTAGGAACCGTCTAGGCGGAAATGTAATAACCAAATACAAGCCTTCGCTTTGTTTGTAAACTATATATATGGGCATAATATCTATACTTGCTAAGTTTGTAAATTTATTTGTAAAATGTTTTAAAGTGTTTATTAGTAGTAATAATACACACGTTGACATATATTATTGATTTGGCTTTATAACGCTAAAACTCGTCCATGTGTGCACTTGCATTTGCATTTATTGTTTGGTGCGTACTAGGGCGAGCCTTATGATTGTCTCATTTTTTCGAAACTCATGTACGAATTATGCACTATTAATCATAGGAGTAAACTCGTTCCGTAGTTTATGGCATAGTCCTGTGATTTACCTTAATATAAAGTAAAATGTTTTATGTTCTCACACAAGTCCCATGACTGACCTGGAGTTTATTATTCCTTCCTAAACTCTAGGTGCCAACAAATTTTCACATGGGCAGCTAGTGGTTTAGTTTTATAGTTATAGACCCTTGTAGAAAGATTCGGAGTGCTTTTTGGGTTGGAGCTTCGAGCTCGAATTGGAGTTCTTCCGCTATATCATATTGTTTCTTCCTCCATAGTATCTTTTCGCTGTGTATTTTATTGTAACTCTGGTAATGTAAACTCTGTTGTAATCAAATGTTGAGTAATAAAAGTTTATTTTATTCTGTTCTAATGTGTACTACCCCGGCGAATCTGATTTTCAAACATATGGAGTTGATTTAAACATCGACTCGAGGTTATTGAAAGTTGGGTTGTCACACATCGATAGGAATTTCTTAGCACTCGAATTAGACAGACCAACAGATATTGTTTTGGATTATATTTTTATGTAAATGAATATTTTTGAAATTATTAATTTTGATTATGTTGGTTGTTAGGAGATGATAGTATTATATTATCATCGTTTATTGTTTGATATGTCGATAATTATAACTATTGACTATTAAAGGATTATAAGAAAGTGAAACCATGTAAATACGATTGTTAATGAAATATAATTGGAAAAAATGAATTTAAATTAGGAATTGAGAGTTTAAATTCAGGTGCTTTTGAAGAGTCATTTGAAAATGATTTTGAAAAATACTAATATTATATTGAAGTATGTTTGAATAGAGATTATTTTCAAATCACTTTAAAGGAAGCAAGTGTATGTTCCCCTCTTACCTTTGGGAATGAATTCAGTGATGAGTGCATGCATCACTAGCATTTATTTTTAAGAGTCTAAGTAGGGGGAGAGTCCTTAGTAACTTTCTATACCTTGTTTTGAGAAAACTAAATTTTATGGAATATTTAAAGGTATGCTTTGATATAAATGGTATAAGTACATATTATTTCAAAGTTAATTGGAAATGACCTGGAGTTTGAATTCTTAAGTTCTCTAAAATTAACGATTTTCAAATTACTGAAATGAAGTAAACTTAGAATTTTAGAAACTTATAAATTTGGAATAAAAAATGAACATAATAGAAATAAATTGAAGTTGAAACTCTTATAATTTTGAAATGGTGATGTGACGACCCCAAAACCCCGTACTACGGTGTCAAGGGTAATCTTTGGAATATAACACATAAACAGATAATAGCAGAACAGAATTAAATAAATACACCAGATAATGAACAAATAATACACTGGATAAACATAATCATCAGAGTTACATAGTATACAGGATCATACTTAGTACAGATACAGTTCAGCTATACATAAATGTCTACAGCGGAAAACAAACATAATATGTACAATAGGAGCTGAACGGCATAAAAAGAAATAAATGATAGAATCCATCTTCAGCTCCAGCTATCCAGAAAAAGCCCGTTAAAACCTGAACACAAGGCTGCCCGTGTAGAAAAAGGGGCACCCGAGTTTGCAAGTGAAACAAACTACGAGTCAGTCATGGGACTGGTATGAGAAATCTACTTAACATAATCTATAATATGGCTAATCACAGGAGCACGCCACTTTCGTGGAACGGGTTTACTCCAATGGATTGCCAGTGCTTTAAAACAATTAAATCTTTTAAACATCGCAATGCTTTTTATAAAAATGAAGCCGATATAAGACTCAAGTCCCATCACACAATGCAACGCAAACCGGAGGATAGAGTTTTACCTTATATCGACCAAAATATGCTTGATACGAGCAAAACAAATCATTTAAAATGTAAACTTTGTCGTTTAATTCTTAATCAGACTCCGACTGTAAATTAGCAAGAGGACGACCCCCTAAGTATTAACCCCGAAGGCCGAAACCAACATCAGACCAATACCCAGGAAACTACCCATCTTAGCTCGTTTCCAATTAGTTTCTAATTTCATACACAATCATAAATATCAATCATAGACGACATGAGCGTCCCATGCCACTATGTTGCCAAATATAGGTTTACAATCAAAACCGCACGATGTCGTATTTGGAAATTGAATTTCCGTCATGAACCAAGGAAAAAGATAGTCCTTACCAACTTCGAGACAGGTGAATTTGAAACAAATTGGAAACTACTGGACTTGTATAAATACTCAGTCTTTTTCTATAGGATAGATACAACTTATCAAATATTTAAGAAGTTAAAAATGTTACAGGAATAAGAAACTAAATAATATACAAGTTTTGGTAATTAATAATGAAAGGTGAAATTAAATTGATGTTTATAAATATGAACAAAACTTTAGTCGTGACAATAAATGATATATACTTTGTTATGTTATAGAGTTGAATTCAACTAAGTAAGGTAAATAAACTGGATCAATGAAATAGGTTAATAAAGTAAATAATAATATTGACATTACTTGAGGAAGTTAATGGGGAATGAATAAACAAATTTTATTAAGGGAATAATTTAACAAATGACCCAAATGAAATAGTGATTTGATATAACATGGAAATGAACTTAAACTACAAAGTGGAAATAAGGCATAGAGAACCATAATGATCGAAAACAAGTCAACTGGATTTTTAGAAATATAGATTAGTTGAATGTGAATTCATTAAACATGGATAAATGTATGTTAACTAATTGGATGCAAATAAATGGAATTAAAATCAATTTAATGTAAATGACACAAACGTGAATTGTTCGGTTTTGAATTAATTGTATTGGTATTGATTATTGGATGTTCTTTTGGTGTGTCCATATATTTTCTTATGGTTGTTGTATTTTTTGTGGTATGTAAATAAATTGAGTGAATTGTGTTTGTTTGAAATAAAATCGTTATGCTTACAAATAAATTCATAAATTGTGATAGATTGATCTGAATTAGTCGATTCTTTTTTTGTTAACTAGGTAATGAAACAATAAAAAAACAGATGTTTAAAATTTCCAAAATTTTGAAGTTCGGATAGTTTATGATATGGAATAATAAAAATGGCGTTTATTATAAAATCCCAAAATGTCCAATATGAGCTGAAGTGAAATTAGCCATAACTTTTGAATGGTCAATCAGAATTTAATGATTTTGGATTTCACAAAAAGCTAAGAAACTGATATACAACTTTCACTTAAGAGTGTTTTGAAAAATTTCCTCACCTATTATGCTAAAAATGCAAATATTAGTTGTAGTCCTATGCACGGGGAAGGAGGATCTGAAGCACATACCTATAGTATTTTATTTATAACTTTCTACTGTTTGTCGGATTTAGATGATTTTATACATTCTGGAAAGTTAACAACCTAAAATACAACTTTCACTTTATGTGTTTTTCATATTATTATTGTGTAGAATGTCGAACATCTGTTTGAGTGGCTAAGACCTGCACTATACTTTGTGTAGACTGAGGCGTTCAATTTTGCCAAAATGGTTGTAACATTTGAACCGTTGATCCGAATTTGATGAATTTGGACATTCTGGAAAGCCTGAATCAAATGCAAAATTTTTAATTTAGGGTATTCTAAAAACATATTTGAAAGGCTAAAATCCAAGATTTGTTGGCTGGCCTACATCAAATTACCCTAGACCTGAGTTAAAGTTCGTGAAGAACACACTATAATTCTTGTTGGAACTCGTAATTTTATCATTTGAAATTTTGGATACGAATTAAAAGTAAGAGATATGTTATGTTTATTAATTTATCTTTATATATATTTGCTTGTTTCTCATTATTTTTTAGTATTTTAGTAGGTTGTAAGGGCATGTGCTTTGCTTTGGAGCTCATTTTAGTGCTAAAATGATAAAATACAAGTTAACTTGCTAATAATGCTAAATAAAATGTATGTATTTCAGATTACATATCATATTTTGATATTATATGTTGTTTTCTTATAGTTTTGGATGCCTCATCATTGAGGTAAGATGTACATTTATGATTATATACGTATTATTAAATTTTTTGGACCTAGCCACGCAAAGGAGACTATCAAACTTTTTCGTATATTTAGGACTTCGATTTTTTTGTTTGTTTTGAAATTGAGTTATTTTCAAACCCATACTAAAACAAAGTTGAAATGTCTTATAAGTACAATGTAAATCAAATTTTGTTAGACATATTAAATGATTGAACATTTACTACACCTTTTTGAGAACAAAAAGTTTTGAATATGGGAGAGTGTGACAGTCCCTAATTTTAAACTATTTTAAATAATTTGATTTAATAATAATTTAGGGGTAATAACGATTAACTTGGAAAGTTAATAATTTAATTAAGAAAATTTTAATGGATATGAACTAAAATAAAATTATTAATTGAGAAAAATTCAATAGGTTACAAAGTTGATAACTTGTATTTGACTTACAAAAGAGAGAATAAGTTGTATAAAATGGTTGGTAATGAAAATGGAATAAATACTGAATTTTAAGATGAGAGTGTACCTATTTGAAATTAAATTAAAATTGGCAATAAATTGAACTTGGAGTTAGTGTAAATCGGATTAATTTCAATACGTTATAACGATAAAAACTTATATTTTATTGAATTCTAAGACCGTCGAAGATGAGTTTTTGGTGTGATGCGACGTAGAGATGGTCATCGTGACATACAGGATCTCACATTTCCTGTGTCAAAGTCGTGTTTTTGTTGAGGAGCTCGGGTAGGGACCTATGGGATCAGAGGGGTGGCTTTCGTCGAGAAGAATGTTTTGGTGAAGGACTAGGGTGAAACAGTTGATCGGAGGATGAGATAAGAAGGATCATAGTATTATCCATGGTGTAGGAACGCTTCAAGAAGTTTCAAAATTTGAAAGTAGGGAAGAAGTTGAGTTGATGACTTGGCACTGGTTGTAGGTTGCTTTAATCTTTAACTATTCTATTTTGACATCTAAATCATAGTGTCCAAACATGAATAACTTTTGCGTACGGATTCAGATTTACGTGCGATTTTCGCCATTGGGTCATATCGGAATTATGGACATTTTGGCATTAATTTGGACAAATTCTAAGACTGTCAAATTTTGGGAAATTGTTTGGGCTAAATTTCAAAGGTGAGCGATTAAACTCACTCATGCTTAACTAAATTATTAGTTAAATTAAAATCACATTATGATATGATTGTATTGATTGATGTTTGGTAGTTTAAATTGCATATTTATATTAATTGGCATATGCAGTATAATTTAATTTAATTGATAATTTAAATTTTATAGTTAAGTTAAATTTGAAATTTAATTATAGTTTTAATCCGACACGTGCTAACTAGTAAATTGACATTATATTGAACTATATGGATGGATTGATTCCGATGGATTCCTTAGATTAATATGTTGATATATCAATGTTTAATCGTGTGGTTCACCCTGATTCACCTTATTTATGTATGACTATTGTTTGTGCTGATTTATCCCAACTTTCACCCTAGATGTTACGTGCATTAAATAAACTTGGAATTTATCATTTAAAATGTATTAAGAATATAGGCTGAAATGATAAATACCTATGACCACTGATTTGGATTGAAATGATAGTTATCCATCCCGGAAATACTAAAATTAGATTTAAGTATCACTTGGCCATATGATAGAAATTTTTATATGAACCACTGTTGGTTAAATAAAATTTATTTTAAAATTTGAATTTTGAAATATTTTTTTAAAGGGATGTTTTATAAATTGATTTCCTTGAATTTGAACTTTAAATTTTGAAATTTAAGAGGTAAAGGAAATCATTTAATTTTGTAAGCTAAAGCTAAAAATTTAAAATGGAATATGAATTGGATCTATAGAAATTGATTTTTTTTAAATTTAAAATAACTATCCATCTTTGAAATTTACTTTAAATTAACTTGATTTAAAGTAATGTTTGAATTGTGAACTCGAGATCGTTATAAAATGAAATAATTCAAAATGAGAATTCTAATTGGAAACTTTAAATATCCGACTCGAATTATTTGAAATGAACTGAATTTAAAATGGAAGTTAATTAGAATTAAAATATGGAAATTTAGTCGATTTGATTTGGAATTGGAATGTAACTTCAGTTTATTTAAAACTAGGAAGAAACAATTTTAATTCAAATTATTTTATTTTAAACCGTTATATAAACTATTTTACTCGATTACTATTTCGGTTTGCCAATTATTTTATTTCTCAAATATTATATACGTTAACTATTTTATTTTAATAAACTACTTTAATAAATAACCATTTTACCATATAAAGTGTTTATTTTTAACTTATATATATTAACTATTTTAATAAACTACTTTAGCAATCAACTATTTATTTCGTAAACTACTTCAATACTTAACTATATATAATTTAACTAATTTTGATAAATTCTATTTTTAAATTCAAATTATTTATATATAAACTTTTAATGTACTTACTATTTATTTTTCAAACTATTTCAAACATGTCTAAACTATTTTAATATACTACCAGATTCAACCATTTTAAATATTCAAATTGTTTTAAAATTTGGAATTGTTTCAGGATTATAAGATTAGTTTTAATTGGAGATTTAAATATGAAGGCATATTCTATTTTAGTTATGAAAGGTTTTAAAGCAAATCTAATATTTTTGTCTTTTGATATGAATTATAAATCATTTTGAAATGTAAAATAACCAATTGGTGTAAAATGAGTGTTTGGTTGTTAAAGTGACCGGGATCGGATATTGTCATACTCTTTGCCAATACCGAAAATCACTTTAACTACCATGCACATGGTGGAGAATCCATAATGATGTAGGATGGGTTGGCAGATGATTCTGATATGAGGTACTGACGTGACCCTAACTCCCACGAGTCAGCTTGAAGTGACTAAAACAAGAGCTATGTCGAGACCAGGTGTTGTCACTCCTCCTATCGAGCGTACTTCTCTGATACCATTCTATTACTTTGTGATGCAGTTGGTGGCCACCGTCCGATTTTGATTATGAGAATGTGCCTCGAGGTGGACGGTAGTTGATTTTATGTGTTACCCCCAGTCCGGCTCTACAAACGGTGTATCCACCCTGGCAATCCCTCATGTGTCGTATCACGTGCCATATACGAGCCTACTAAGATTTTGGTTTATATAGTAGTGCATAGAGCCCCCTTTGAGTAACCCACCGGTTTTGTGGAGCTTACCGTAGTGTATATGCTACGAGAATATAAAATGTGTTAACGAGGATATGGGTAATGCCATGTCGTTATTTTGATACTTTATTTTACTGATATACACTATTGTATATAGTGTATTTTACTGTATATTTTATATTTTAACGGATCCTTAGGGGATGGAAAAATCCCGTAACATCTCTTGGGTTATTGCACTCATGAACACATTGGATATGAGATCTGAATTACCATAAGAATCTCTGACGCCGTGACACTCATATTATTACATGGTTTTGATTTGATTGTTATGAGAATATTTTATTTATGATCCGAGTGTTTTTTCTTTTTATTTATACTTCGGTTAGCTTGAGTTTTTCATTTAGCGAAGACCACATTATATTGGAGGATGAAGGCGGGGTTTCTTTATATTATCTATTATATATTCCCATTACATCATTTCTATTTCGCTGCATTATCGTATTATGTCTGGGTATGTATAGCTCTGATAATTGTTGTAAAGTATAATCAAATGTAAATTTTAACTCCTTCATGAACTATTATTTGATTGTTATATTTTGTCTTTCCGCTGTGAGATTTTGTGATTGGTTTTCTCCTTTCTTTCTTTTCTTATATTTACCCCAATAACTATATGCATTTTGGATTTGTTTGGGTCGACGTATGTGGATTATTATTGACTTGAATGATGAAAAATGCAAGTTGTTACAGCGGAGCAGAAAATTTTATGTATAATGGAAAGTCAGTACACATTCACGAATGCCATAACACAGTTAGTCATTTACCCCCGAATGGAGCTATTTCCATTGATTACGTGAAAACTGATGATAGCTTAGCAGATTTATTAACTAAAGGTTTATCAAGAAAGAAAACTGACCACGCATCAAGGGGAATGAGTTTGAAAACCTAAACTGCCAAGAGTTATCTTATACGGAAGCTTATCCTAGTGACTAGAGATCCCACAGGCTAGAGTCCAATCGGTAAACCAGTTCTGAGTAACTCAAGAAGTAATGCATTGGTTTGGAATTAGTCCTGCTCCATTCCCATGGTGCACAATAGAACACATGCCTACATAATTATTAAAAATTAAAACTATGTTTTCTAATGATAATCGTATACTGGAAATAAGTAGTGAGGTATATGTGAGATACTCTTAATGTTTGCTATCACCTTTGTTAGTATGAGCTAGCTCGGCTCTATGTGAATATTAAAAGCTCAAATGCCTATAAACACTCGTAGAACCAAATTATTCAGCACCAAAATGAAAACGACCGAGAGATTAAAAGTGAAGGAGAACAATGCATTGTAAAGCTTATTGTATGCTTATTCACAAACCATAGACGGTTCAATATGAAATAATTCATTGACTAGCCAAGAATATCGCCATATGTTTTAATGAGGGAAAGTTCGAAGTTAAATATCTACTTATCCTTGAAACAACATTATTTCAATATAAACTATTTTTATTACACTTTTGTGGGGAGACATATATTGTCATTCATATGAGCAAGTATTAGAAGTCATTACATTGATGAATGAGATATTCTCCTGCAATTTTGCATTTAAATTAGACAACAGTTATTTCCCTTATTCACGATGACCGTCTCTCCTTCTTTCTGAGCATTTTTCTCTTATTCATCGTTGTAATGACCTGCCTTTTCGACTACTTCAAATCAAAAATTAAACCAACTTAAATGGCTTGAAATTTACAGGATGTTACAGTCGCTCTTGGCTTTGCAATTGGCTTACTTCTCAAGCGTTTCTCTGTTGTTCTCTTTGGTTGAGATCGTTTTTTTGTGACCCATTTCTCTGCCTGGTTCGACGATTTTAGGGTTTCTCCTATGTTGGCTGTTGGTGGCCAAGTTTTTTTTGGCTTATGGATAGTTTGTAGGGCGTTGCCCTGGTGTCGATTCCACTAATTTTCAACGATCTATTTGGACTTTGGTGTGATGGTTGCTGGTTGTATGGTTTCCCCTTCTAACGTGTTAATCAAGTTTGCCTCTTTAAGAGATTTCTCACTTGTTCTAGAACATCATTACATGGTTGATTGTGGTGTCTTTATGGAATTGGTGTCGTTTTGTTTATCTTTGATGTTTCCTTTTTGTCATTTAGCCCGTTGTTCAATGTGCCTTTTCCTAAGGTTTTCTACATGGTCCCTCCTACTTGCATCGGTTCTCTTATGGAGGTGAGAGTGGTTGTTGCCCCTGTGCTACCCATTTTATTTTTGCCTAAAACACTTTCTTACTACCCTTCCATGTTTGAGTTGGTCAGCTATGGGTGATTCTGTCTGGCTTGAAGGATTTGCGTCATAGGAGGTGTTCGCTAGGCACTCATAGGGAAATTGTGGTTACGCTTGTTGTTTTATCAGGGTGTTATCGGCAAGCGGTTTCTTCAACAATCATGGTTGGTGGTGCATGGACATGTTCATTGCCACCTCTACCTAGGTCGAACTCTTTTGATCCTCTTTATGCCGCTAAAGCATTGGAAATGAGCTCCCCTCCCTCTAGTTTTTATCGAGCATGCCCTATGACGGTAGAGTTTGGTAGAGAGGGTCAGAATTCTGGCACGAGGCAATTGCTTCTCGTTCGTCTTTGGTGGTTTATGGGGTGGTTTTTAACTCTCTACTGCAGCCATCAGGCCTTAATGATGGCATGGTAGTCATGGAGTCTTGATTGGTATAGCGGTGGCAAGATGTTGCCTCTGATCGGTTGTCGGTTAGCGAATGTTCGGCGGCTTTGGTTTCTCGGTTGCAGCTAGGTAGTCCAGCTCTTGACTAGGCAAGTGAAAGTGGGTGTTCTTTGGTGGTTAGTGTGGTTGTTGTTGATCCTGCTTCCTTCTTGGCTTTGTTGAGGTTACCTCCTTTTCAGGTTCTTTTTTACTATTCTGAATTTATTCGGTTGTCGGTTTTTGAGTTTGGTTTATTGTTAGGTTCATGTTGTGTTGTGATTGATGTGCCTGGGGGTTGTGTGTTGTCTGCATTGTGTTTCTCGACTGTTAAGTTAGCTTGTTGGCATGCCACTTTGTGGCAATGCATGCCTTTATTGATACTAGGCTTTGTCCCTTCTATTTTATCTTTGTCTATCTCCGGTGGTGTGTTGTTTATGCCGATGCTCACTCCCTGTTGTGTTTCTCCTGGGTGGTGCTTTGTTGGGGTTTTGACAGGCTTTGGTCCTTTCATATTTTCTTGGCTATATCTTAGGTTTTGGGGTGTTTGGCAACTTCTTGTGAGTGGGCCATTCACCATTTGTCTTTCTCTTTGGTCGACTTTTGTTTCCGCATAAGACATTCCAGCTCATGACATGTGCATGTTTTTAGTGTCTTTTTTATTTGTGGTTTTTGGGATGTTGGTGTTGCCTTCATTCATGGTATTGTTGGTCTATCTATTGGAGTCAGCCTCATATAGTTTACGGAGTGTTAGTAGCCTATATGCCGCCACCTTAGTCAAACTGCGAATTTTGCCGAATGTCCTTGATTTGGTCTGGGGATTTGTTCACAATATTCTTTGTCTCCTTATTTTGATCCTTGAATTTCTCACTTAGGGTAAAGTCATTAATTCGATGGTGGTTCTTCTGTTGAGAATTACATACATTAAGTAGTGGTATCAGTTTCCGACGCCTCTACATATTCTAATTTTGGTTTTGTTATCCCTCCTCCTTTCGCTTACTCTATTCCTCTTCTTAGTGCGGGCGAGATTAAGATCATTAATGATCGTCTCAATTGCTTAGCAAGGAACTCTTACCCTTGTCAATGGAGTCATGGCCCTTTTCCATCGCGTTTTGCCAAGACTTCTGTGCCTGGGGGCAGGTTGATGGTGTGTCGGTTGAAGTTCCTTCTAACACCCGATTGCCCGGTCCTTCCGCTCGTTCCTCTAAGAGGGGAAACCAATCTTTGGAGTGTACTCCTCGTACCATTCGTACTCGCTCGCTAATGGCATCTGAGCAGATTGTTAGGTTGACTCGTCGTACGTTAGTCTAATTTTTTCTTTGTTGTCTTCCTTTTACTTATCTATTCCGATAGATTTTCCACTTCTGGAACATTCAAGGCATGGGGAATGATGCACCAATTGCGTGCCTTAAGTGAATCATCAGAAAACATTCCATCCTAGTGGTCGCACTACAGGAACCTCTTGTGGGATCGGAAGTGATTATCGCTAGTGTCATGTCTTTATGTTTCAGCGGTGGCTTCCACAATGTTTCAAACAAGATTTGGATCATGTGGGCTAGCGAGGTTTCTGAGCGCCTTATGTTCGGCTCAACTATTATCAATTGAGTGTTTGATCTCTGCCCTTGCTTCCCCTTTCCTATTCTTAGCATTTTACGCAAGATGCGACCGCATCGAGTGTTTGACCCTATGGAAAGACATTTTGTCTCTGTCTGACCAAGGCATTGATGCTTCAGTTATTCATGGAGATTTCAATGTTGTGTCATGCCAGAAGGAGAAGCAGGGAGGGTCTTCCACTAATTATGAGGCGGTTGAGGATTTCATCCTCTTCATTCTTTAGTCCAGCTTGTCCAAGGTGTCTTTTTTGGCTCTACTTTTACATTGTGTAATAACCGAGAGGGACCTAGGTGGATCCTCTTTCGTCTCAATCGTGTATTCAGATTGAAGAATTTGTTTAGCCATCCTTTTCCATTCTCGGTTTCTCACCTGCACCGCAATCTTTCGAACCACGTTCCAATGATTCTGATCTGCACAACTTTCGCATCTTCGGCGCCGTCATCCTTCCGCTTTCAATCGATGCGACGATCTCATCACTCTTTCTTCTCCTCTGTTGAAGGTTTTTGGTCTCTTCCAGCTTTAGGCTATTCTACATCGGTTTTCTCTTCCAAACTTAAGCGCCTTAAATCTTGTTTGAGAATTTGAAACTCCCAGGTATTTAAGAATATCTTTGATCGAGTTTGTGTGGCGGAAGAATCTTTTATTCTAGTAGAAGCTTCTTTTGATGAAGATTCTTCAGCTTCGTACAAGTCGGATTGGGTTCAGGCCCAATCGCCTTTTCCTCTGAGTTGCGTATAAGGATTGACATCCTTCATCAGATGGCTAGAATCAAATGGGCAGTCGATGGAGACTCTAACTCCAATTCTTCCCTTTTGTCATTAGGAAAAAGAATCGTATCTTGTCCCTTCATCAGATTGTTCATCCTGATCTATCGGTTCCTCTTCCCCCGCGCAGATCGAAGAAGAGAGTGTTTCTCATTTTCAATCATTTCTGTAGTTCCCTTTTGTCGAATGGTCGGATATGGTCCTTTTGTCTTTATTCCTTGTTTGGTGCTTCCTTTTGACGCACCGATGCTCTTTGTTCCCCTTGCAATTGAGGAGGTTCACTCGTGTGTTTTTTCGTTTAGTAAGGATTATGCGAGTGGTCCGAATCGACTCAATGGAATTTTTTACTGAAGCGTCTGACCGATCATTCAGCCTGATTTCTGCTCGGCAATTCAATTCTTCTCTTCTGGTTGTATGTTACCTAGAGGGTTGACATATACCAATTTGGTTCTCATCCCTAAATGTGAGAACCCTCTTCATTGCTTTGATTTTCATTATTAGCTTATGTAACTTTTCTAATGAAGTTATTTCTAAGATTCTGTTGTTCTAGGCTCGCTACCATCCTTGACTCCATTATCTCTTCGTCCCAAGTCGGCTTTGTAAAAGGTCAGTTAATCACAAATAATGTTCTTCTTACTCAGGAGCTTATCTCCCAAATCAATCGAAAGTTTCGGGGGTTTAATTTGGTAGTAAAATTAGATATGGCAAAATCTTAAGATTGCATGTCTTGGTTTTTTATTATCAGAGTTTTAAGAGCATTTGGTTTTCCGAAGCCCCTTATAGACCTTATATGGAGGCTCATTTCTATTTGTTAGTTCTTTGTTTTGGTGAATGGTTCAGCCATGGTTTTTTTTAAGTCTAGAAGGGGTCTACGACAAGGTGATCCTCTTTTGTTGACGCTTTTCCTCATTGTAGCAAAGTCTCTCGTAAGAGGGGTACATCTCTTACGATTGCTGGTCAGATTCATCGGTTTGGCATCCCAAGTGGGTGCCCAATGATTTCTCCCATGCTCTTTGTATATGACATCATTATCATCTCCAATGTAATTTTTTTTTTCATTTTGACGGCTTCTAGATTTTGTCCATCTTTATGATAGGTGTTCAGCGAAACTTGTCAACCATTCTTAGAGTTTCTTCATTGCCGTTAAGTCTATGGACCCAAGAAAGAATTTCTTGGATCTAGTCGACTTTGGGTTTTCGTGCCACGTCTCTTACTTTTCTATATCAAGGTGTTGTCCTACACAGAAAGTGCAAACTCAATTTTATTTTCAATCCCCTAACTGACAAAGCTAGGGGGAAGATTTGAGGTAGAACTATTCTCTACTGTCGCAGGCGGGTAGGCTGATCCTAATTAAGTTTATGCTTGATTCCATTAGTTTTTATGTGTTTACAGCCATGACTCCTACTTCATCTTTCTTCCAACCTTACCATTTGTTGGCCTCTTTATTCTTCTGGGGGGAAAAGGATGCTTCGAAGAGGCATCACTGATTTTTTTGGGATATTGTTTATTGGCCCTCTATATACGTCGTTTCTTCAAGCGAAGTATCATCTTCTTCTTACTGATTATTCTGGAACTCTATCTTATGCTAGTGAGATGTGGAAACATATTCAATCAGTGAAAGTTTTTCCCGACTCTCACGGTTGGGGTTTCGATTGGAATGGGGGTCCGTTTAGTTTGCGGGCTTCCTGGAATTCCATGAGAATTCCGGTTCCTAGGATTCCAGTGTTCTCTTTCATCTAGGATCCTTGCATCATGCCTAAGGTTTCTGTTTTGATGTGGAAGGTCATTCATGAAGTAATCCCATTCAATGTAAACCTCATGCGGACCGATATCCCACTCATGTCCCGTTGCAGGCATTATAGGACTGGGGATGTAGAGTCCTTTCTTCATCTTTTCTTGATCGGTGAGTGTGCTTATGCATTCTGGTCATTCTTTGGTAATTTAGTTGATCTTTTGACCGAATTTTCTTCGCTAGTTGATCTATTTCTTTCATGGGGACGTGGAAGAACTAGAAAGGATTTTTGGCCTATCCTGTTTCGTTTTCTTCCTTACCTCATTTGCTGGCATTTTTGGTACTCTTGAAATAAGGTCTTATTCAATGAGTCACCAATGCAATATTCTGCCATCATTCATAAGGAAAAAGACGATATCTTCTTCACTTTTAGAGGTATGCCTTTTGTACGGAACCTCCGTACTCGTTCCTTGTCTCTTTCTTGTGCTAATTCCGTTACTCGGCATTCTCGCTCTCGCATGGGTGTTGGGTAAGGGTTTGTGATTTTTTTTTCTAGCTGTCAGGATGAAGGTTGTTGATTCGGAGTGCAACATTTTTCTGTGCTGGTTGTCTTCCAAGATAGCTCGCTTCTTGGTTTTGGCTTCCAGTGAGGTGCATTGGATTAATCTTGGATGCTCCCTTTCGGACGGGTCTCATATGTATAGAGGCGGGAGAAGGTCGGCTTGTTGTTTACGGTTTGAGGTTTGAGGAGCATAAGGTCTGGCTGTTTGGTTCCTTTCGTTCCTTTTGGCTTTGTAGTGACTTAGTCATTTTTGATAGGTTGCCTCCTTCGTTTTGTGGAGAGTGTCTTTGGTTTTATTCTTTTTTTACTGTATTTGTTCGTGTTTGTTTTGTGGCAGTTGCTTGGCTTGCCCTTACTGGCTATTTTGTGTGTGAGGTTTTTTGGTTTGGCTTCAGACGCAGTGGCATGGTGTGCGCTCCTTGTTCTGTTTTTGTGAGCCATCGAAGGAAGGCTGTTTTTCTCCATTTTTTTATATATAGTTACTTCTTTGTTAAAAAAAGAGATATTGTCCCGCATTACCAAAATATGTAAATATTTATGTTTATATAGTAAATCTCTGAAACCTATTTTTTTCCTTAGGGTCAGGTAATTTTGTGCTAAGGAGAGGACATATACGTCCATAAACAAAACACCACCAGCATATCTTTGCCTGTCTATCCCATACCGAACTGAACCAGGCCAGGCCAAGTGCGGGTGAAGGTGCAATAAAAGTGGACCATGTTATATATTTGCTCAGTAAAAGTGGATAGATTTTCCAAATAAAAGTGACTTTTGATTGTAACAGTTACATATGTTTGAATGGACATGAATTTTCTTGATGAAAATGTCGTTGCAACTATTTGAATGGACGTTGCTTCCCAAACAGAAATTACTGTTGCAAATTTAAATGGACATGATTTTTTCCAATGGAAATGATCGTTGCAATTGTTTGAATGGACTCTACTTTTCAAATAGAAATTACTATTGCAAATTTGAACAGATACTAAATAAAGAGACGTGGCCTTTCCTTGTAGATGTAGCCGTTGTGAATTCGCCTATAAAAGGAGAAGGAAAATTTTATAATTTTCAATCTCAAAAAACTCTATTCTTCCATTTTTCTATATCACACAAAAAATCATACGCACCACAATCTCGAGAAGATCACATCTGTTGTATCTTCAGAGATTTTGAATAAAGTCCTATAGAAATTATCACGGTAGTCCTCAAACGAAATTTCGTTCTACATCTTAGTTAGATTATTGTTTTTGGTTAACGTATACATCTGCAATCTTTCCCATTAGAAGATATATTTTTCTACTCATTAATGAAACAGTACTCATCGTTGTAGTTTAACACAACACTTTAATGTTATTGTTGTTATTATAATTTGTTGTTGCACATTCATTACGACAACAATTATTGTTGAGAAGTACTAATATCAAATTCCAGTACATCGGAAAGTTGATTTGTAAACTTGTGTAAGGTACCTACAACTGATTAGTCTCTACTTTGGTATACGAGTTGTATAATAATTAGTTGATGATATATACAGGCAACAGTTATTTGTGGCAAATACAGGATATAATGCCATTTTGGGAATGAATGACATTAGGGAGAGCAAACAATTAGAAAGACATATAATATAGTGGGGCGAGCACCGATGAGAAAAAGATGAGTGTGCAACAAAGGGATTGTGCATAGGCACCTATAACTTTAGGTCAAAAATATGCAGATGAAAAATGTCATGGTGTCTTGGTGCCGAAGCAGAATCTAGCGGAGCTTTTGGCTTAACTTGGGGTTTGTTTCCTTTGTGTGACATCATGTTGGGCTTGAATTTGGCGTTGTTTCATTTCTTTTTGGTTTAGCTTGTTTCCATCTATAGTACCATTTGCTTCATTGTATAATCAGGAGCTTAGTAATAATGCAGCATGGATGTCAAAATTTTAGGCCCTTTTATTGTATATAGTCTTCCACGTACACGGTGATGGATATTTTTGTTCCATTATGTAGCTTAGGGTTGTCAATGGGTTGGGTTGGGTCAGGTTCAGGTCGGGTCAAGTTGTGTTCGGGTTGAGTTCGGGTCGAGTCAGCTCAACCTGTTTATTAAACGGGTCGGTTTCGGGTTGACCCATTTATAATCATGCGGGTTTCGGGTTTGATTCGTGTATATTTCTTTGTGTTAGGATGGATACATAGTACTTTAGACATGTCTAGGTATTATAACGTATCCATATTACCCCAAAGTGTATGATAAAGATCACTGTTAGGATTTCAATATACATTATTAATAATAAGTTATGAAACCCTAAATCAAAATATAGAAGCCATATTGATTTAATTGAAAACAAATGAAAGCGTACATGAATCCGTAATTAATTATTGCAATACCTAATTCCATGGTTGACTATTACCAAGAAAATGATTTTGGTTCTTATTTATAAGGTTGGCATTTTGTAATTTGGCCTTTCAATAAATTAAAAATGCTTCGGTATCCACACATTAGGTCCATGATAAGTTAAACTTTAAGTCTTTTAGCTTTAATCTAAAAATAGACCACCTCAATTGTTATTTACACTAAAATAGCACCATGCATCTTATTTTACATATGTGACCAAATTGTCGAAATATTCCAACAATCTCCCCTTAGGCCACATATTTAATAGTCTTAAAAAATGTGTTTAACTTTAGGAGCTTGAAAATTTTCTACTTATAACATATGGTGTGTCTGAAACAATATCGTACATTAAATGTATTGACAATTGATCAAATTGACATTCATTGCATTTATCGTAACTAAACCCATCAACAGTCACATATATCAATACAATCAAATGACATAGATCAATCATGGATGCATAATATGGAAATTACATGAGTATGATCCATACATGTCTATTACCAACTGGTCCTTCTTTAGTGAGATCAAAACATTGAATATTTAAACAATCTGAGTGCAAAAAAAAAAATTACTACTTTATTTCGGATTAGAAAAAGAACTTGATATACATATATTTGTGCTGAGATATAGCAACGAGTCATACGACAATACCAAATACAACTTCCCCTAAACCAAAATATTCTTACATAAAAGTTATACTGACTGAGCTACATGCTCATGAAAGACCTTAGGTGATAATCTTTTGGTAAGCGAATCCGCCATATTGGAGTTTATCAAAGTATGCTCTATGAATTACAATATACATTGCACTTTTCCCTTATTGGAAAATAATATGTTCTTTACTGTCATAATATTACTTGGTCTTTAAATTCTTTAACAATACCCAAAGTATTATGTTCATCAATATTTTCATAATTGGATGTCTTATAATTAACCATAAATGATATTTCCAAAATGGTGAAAGCTATAAGTGTTTAAATGACACTTTTCCTTATATACTTTCACCCATAAAATATATTATCATTGTCTGAAGTGGATCTTTTGAAGTAATGACATCCAAAATATTCAAATCGTAATTCTTTATGATCTCCAACCAATTCGATCTTTTATCTATGAGCATACAATCTTTTATTTTGTTCCTTAAAAATATCTCATAACCATTTTGGCTACTAATAAGTGACCAACTTTTAAAATAAGTAAAATATCTTCCAAATAATACATGCATATCCATATGTGTATATACTCTAGCATACATTAGAATCCACACTGCAGATGCATGTGGAAACTTTTGCATTTCTTAATGTAATGACCCAGGGATTTTTGACTCCGAAAATCGACATAAAACACGATGTCGACTATTCAGACATCGGAAATACATGATCATTATAAGAAAGAAGTTAGAGGGTGAGAATAGATAAGACAGAAAATTAGAATAGAAGAAGAAGAAGAACACAACAATATCAGAGTAACCCGAATCTCACAGCGGAACGGAAAAAATATGGTATCTAAAATAACTTTGAACACAAATTTTTATTTGTATATTAGAGTACAACACTTACATCACAGCGGATAGCTATAAAATGCTGCTGAAGCCTCCTGCTCCATGCTCTATCTAGTGTATCTGTAAATCCCGACTACTTGACCGCCCATACAAATTTTAGGCACCAAAGAGTTTAGGGAAATCAAAACAAAATAAACTCTGGGTCAGTCATGGGACTGGTGTGAGTAAACTCCAACCACTTGGTTTAACTTTTAAAAATCGTTTTCAAAAGAAATGATAATCGTAAGACCAATCCACACATAAACATGGATGGTTTTTACCTTACGATAACCAAAAACATTTTCAAAATCAATACTTACTGATATTATAATAATGTCTAATAACAAATAATTAACAATTTAGCAGAACACTTGCATTTCATGCTTCATATATATATAGTATACAATCAAAACCGCAGGCGCTTATTGGAGATTGAATTCCGACCATGACAAGGTATGGAACCACCTGCCGATAGTGTATCTCTAGAGAGGAATACACTGGGTTCAACAAGAACGTCTTGCAACCCGAACACACATGACCGACCACTCATTTCTCTTGAGTGTATCGAATATATTGTCACCTACGGTTGCTAGCAACGTAACCGTTCCCGGGAGATACAGAAGTGAAAAGAAATAACAAATATGAATATTTTCTAGATGGTGACAATACACCCTAATGGGGGCGACCTACATAGCCATGCTGCCTGCCCAATTTTTGTCATTTCCCGGTTGATGAGGCTTGAGGTCATAACGTATCTTTTGACAGATCACACCTCCAATTTACTTTGAATGCCACATCGTCATACCCGCCAAATCACAAATTGATTACCCCAAAAATATCACGGGTATAAAGCTAAGAGAAACGAATTCCTCCACCACCAAACGTGGATACGTTTGAAGCGATCAACTTACGTGATCCATTAGATATACTCTGTCAGACATTCGTCCATGCACGTTGTCCTGGGACTGGACAAACTGAAGGCACTATTCTGTAAATCCATCTTAGGAAAATTCTACCTAGAATCGCCAGAACAGTCCTTGGACAACTCTGTCTTCAATTATCTTCATCATATTTGAATCGTAACGCTATTGCCCATACGGAGTGGTTTTCAGATAATAAGTCTGATCCCGGTCTCTTCGTATTGACAACGGAAATGGTCAAAAACTTTGATAGTCGGTGATTTAACTATCAAAGGAAAACATGTGTATAAACAACAGTCATATTTCCAAAGGGAAATCTTACCGAGCAAATCATCAATCAACACCGATCCCCATTTTACTTAATTTATCATTCATTTATTCAATTCCCGATTTCCAATTTCCATATATTCGTAAATCCTTATTTTCTAAATTAAAAAATATATGTTATTAATCATTGGAAGACATTTCTGTATTCACTCTCATTTCTTAATTTCTATATTAGAAAAACATTTCTGATTCTTATTTGGAAAATATTTCCAAAATTCCTTCATTGGATTTAAACAGATGTTTAAATAAAACATTGCTATGCCAACTCAAATCATTACACTTATTAACTAAATTCACTTAACCAACCTTCACTAACGAACCTTAACAATTTCTTAGTTAAAAATGAAGTCAATCAAGTTGGGGTATAACTACCTCTCAGACCTTAACTGAACAACATTTCTAACCTCGAAATAGACAAAGTTCACATTTTAAATATTCAACAAACTTCCTTATGTAACTCTCGCATTTTGTTTACGAATCCATTACCTTTATAGAATTCATTTGATTATAATAATAGTGTTATAATTCCATACTTCCGATATATATATATATATATATATAATAACTAAAATATAACTTTCATTTATTTAATTTAAATAAATAAACAAAGGATTTATTAAATAAATAAATCTTGATTTAAAAACCAAAAAGTAAACAATACTTTCCTACACTCTATATAGTCGAATCCCAAAGTATAATTCTATCTCGAGTAAACTCTATTCGATAACTCTCTCTCGAATAAACTACATTCGATAATCTCTCCTTCTTCGAATAAACCATATTCGATAATCTCTCCTTCTTCGAATAAACTATATTCAATAATCTTTCCTTCGAAATTAACTTCTCCTTCGAATAACTTTGTTCGATAACTCTTCTCTTTGAATAACTATATTCGATAAACTTTATTCGAATAACTAATATTCGATTAACTCTATTCTAATAAACAATATTCGATTAACTCTAATTCAAATAACTAATATCCGAACAACTAATATTTGATTAATTATATTCGATTAACTCTAATTTGATTAACTCTATTCCATTAACTCTAATTTGATTAACTCTAATCGAATGACTTACATTCGATTAACTCTAATTCCTTTCCCATTCAAATTCCCATTTGAATTCCTATTCAAAACCCAATTTCTTTATAAAAATTTTAAATTATAAAATATTTATTTTAATCCATTGTTCACATCGAATATGAAAATATTCCCTTCATATGATCCATTAAGTTTGATTTCGTATTTTTAAATAATATCCCATTACCAAATTCTGTTTATACTTTTATTTATAGAATTATTCATACGAAATCTCCTTTTTATTTCTAACACTTAAATCTTGTTCATCTCCTTTTTATTTCTAACACTTAAATCTCGTTCATAAATCCTTTTATAATTGCTACATTCAATTTCAATCTCAAAAATCGTTGTTAAAACCGATTTTTACTTCCATATATAAATTCATATTTATATATTAAATTTATCCAACGACAAATTATTTACTAAATTTATAAAACATTATTTATAAATTAATCTTCTACATTTTATCTGTTAAAACAGATTTCTACTTAATTCTACTTTAAATTAATCTTTCCCATTCATCTGTTAAAAACAGATTTCCATTTAACATTTATTTCCCACTTAGTTTCTTTTACAAAGTTCTATTCATTTTATACAATACTCCCGTTTATAACTCCTATTTATTTTCTGAATAAATATCCCCTTTATAATTCTATTTATAAATGGTTCCAAATATTTCCTTTTCAATTCTATTTGTTTAACAAATATTTCCTTTATATAATTCTCTTTGTTTCATATAAATATTTCATTTATAAAATTCTATTTATTTTATATAAATATTTCCTTTATATAATTCTATTAATTTTATATATAATCCCTTTTCTAATTTTATTTATATTCCAATATATTACCTGTATAATTATATTTATTTCATATAAATATTTGCTTTTATATAAAATCCATTAATTTTATATAAATATTTTATTATAAAAATACACTTTGAAAATTCCCTTTTTACATTTCAGTATTTCTTATAGTATTCAATATCCCATATAACAATGATCAATATTTTCCAAACACACAAAATCAACAACAGATTATATATCACATCATATATCACAATATATGAAAATAGTAAAATAAATGTTGAGGAATCTAGTTGGATCCCTCCGACCTGTTTCCCTGCATCCACAGATGTTACACAATATAACTCACATCAATTTCATTTCAATTTTAAATATTCTGATCATAGAATCAATATTAAATTAACGATATATATATATATAACTATATCGATATTTTCAACCAATCAATTTGCAATTAAACCAATCAATAAACACACAACAATCAACCAATATTTATCAGTTCTAAAAATACGTTATGAAAATAGAAATTGAGCAGAGTTAGTGAGATTTACTCACATTGGATGATCATCGTTAAATAACGATAAGCGATCGTCAATTCAGATTAGACAGTTTATTTTGCCATAAATTGTAACGAGCTCCAATTCACTCCCAGTTAGTTCCATCGTATAACGTCCATCTGTACGATCCCAACGGATATGACCATTCGCAAAACTGATACAGTATGAATTAGTTATGAATTTTACAAGTGAATCTATAACAAGAGTTAAAACTAACTATATTTTACTTGAATTGGGCCATACCTTGTCAACCCCGGCCCAAACCCACACCCGTTTCCCCCTTCTTCTTCCCCGAATAAAATTATACGCTTCAGGAAAATTTCCGAACTTCCAAGCCCTTGCTTCACCCTTCCGTTCCTCCTCTCCTCCATCATTTAAATTCTCACAAAAAAATACTATAAATCTCGTCATAATCTCCTCTTCCACATGATACACCACTTGTGCAACTCGATTTGGTCCTTGGCATCACGTCGAATCAGCCTCGCACCGCTACAGTACTCACATCGAACAAAAACATCACCGTGCTTCACAAAAATCCGCACACAAGCTCAAGAATCCACCCTAAATCCGAAACAAGTGCCAAAAACTTCAATCGATGCTTCCATTTGCCAAAACAACCAACCCTAGATCAATGCTGAACAATTTCTGCGTCAGGAATTTGCTCGAACACAATGAAAACCATACTGCAGTGAAGAGCAGAACTTCACCAGTCCAAAAACATTTATTTCAAAGTTTTTAGAGGAGTATATGATTTATTATATATTTTTATAACTTGCGATTTGGTAAAAGGAGAAAACCGGCGGCTTTGAAGCCTTTGATTGCGGAATAAATTAGTTAGGGTTAGTGGTAGGTTGGTGTATTTATAGGATAGATTTGGCTTGTTGTAGAAGCTTCATCCTTTTTTTAATATTAATTTATATCCTTATTCTATTTATATTTGCCATCTAAAAATCCTTATGATCACGCATTATATCCAAAAATCACGAAAATGAACATACACCTTCAGTTCGACATTACGGACCTAGCGAAACTTGTTTCATCAAATTCCGACTTGTTTGCTCACACAACATATTTTTAACCGTCAAAATATCAACCGTTTTTCACATTAAAAATCGGTACGGCCACATACTGACTCCAAAAATCACGGAAATTTACATCAAGCAATAATTTAATGTTACGAATCCAACAAAATTAATTTCATCGAAAACGAAGGTCGTTTGCAAAACTGGTTATTTTAAAGCTCTAAATAAACCCATTTAAATATTAATATATTTAAAAATAATTAAATTAAATATAAATAAAATTTATATTATTGTATATATTCACAATAGAATGTCATACAACTCCAATTGGATTTATAACTCGATATTCAATTCCCGGTTGAATCGATATTCAATTTATATTGAAAAATCCATTTATAAAATATATATATATATATATATTATAAAGAAATTCCATAGCGACTTTTCGAAAATTTGATTTGGACATAACTCAAAATCTACACGACGAAATCTCGATTTTTCTCTTCCGTTAGAAAAATATACTTCACCAGCTCCGAACGTTTCTTGTTTCACAGAAATCCGATTTAAAATGGATTCTGTATATTCGTTTAAAGTTTGAATCGCCAAATAACGAACTGCCACGCCATTTCGAGCTCGATTATAATTAAATTATAATTCATACGTTCTATCATCGTTTATGTAATATATTCGCTATTCAAATCCAATTCTAAACTGAATTATACCTTATATATGATTTGATTCACACTGCATTGTGAATTCAGCTATTTTTGACTATTTCGGAATTAAATATATTATTCAATTATTTATATTAATTAAATATTCAGTATCATTTAATTAAACGACCATTTAAATTTTTAAATCACTATTTAAATAATTAAATAAATTAATTATTATACCGTAAAAATACGGGTCGTTACACTAAAGTTTCAAGGATGTTAGCAAAAGGGAATCAACTAAATTGCAGCTTGAATACCAAACTTCTAAGCACTTATCTGTCAAATTCTTTTGTGATAATTTAAATATCACCCCATGAATAATAGTGGTGTATTTGAATATGGAATGCAAAAGAATACTCCAAAAGTGAGATCCTTAAGTTGTTTCATCGATGTCTCAATTAAGAAACACAACTTTAATCTTTGTCATGTATTGTTTCAACGTAAAATATTGAATAAACGCCAAAGTGGTTCTAATGAGTCATTTAATAAATCTAAGAGAATATTACTTTAAAGAAGAAAAAAATATTTAAGAATGATTTTTCAATAAAAATGCCTTATACAATTCCATATCACCTACTTAATTCCCTTTAGCTTTGAATAGTTATTCACAATCACAATCTTGTTACTTATGATAGAAGGAAATTGCAAGCTTTTCTTATCCATATAGATGAACACCATATGTTCATATCTGAAATCCACTTTTTAAATTAGTACCTTATATGAATTGATCTTAGTACATAGAGTTATATTCACCGATATATTATTTATCTTTAAGGAGAAATACTACACAGTCATCTGAAGTAGTATTTTTTCTTTAACAAGTGGATTCCCTTAGTAATTACATATTTTTTCAGTAACCTTAGCTTAACAGAAAATTTTCTTTAACATCTTCTTATTATGATTCTTAATGTACTTCTTCTTAATGAAAGAAAACAAAGCTTAAATTTTAGCTAAAGAAGCAAGCGTAGTTGAATTAAAGGTAATTACTCTCTTTAAATACAACGATCATACTTTATTTCTCCCCCTCAAACTCAACATCCTCAAAAACTATATTAGGTTTAAGATTTAAGGTTTAAGGTCCGAATGGTGACAATGGATGGTGGTAGGACGATAATAAGTAATAAGGAGCAGAGGATAAAGGTGGAAGTAGGATGCGATTTTAGGTTCGGGAAAAAAAAAGAGGAGCAATGGAGTCTATAGACAAATCAGAGAAGAGGGATGAAAAATGAGAAGGGACATAGAAGAATACGTGATTTATTCAGTCATTCGGTGTTTCTTCATATGGTAGTGCAGAAAACCAAGGGATTTAGGAAAGATGGGTTTGGTTAGGACAATTGAGACTTTGGTCCACATAACCTAATAAACATTTCACAAAGACCAAGAAGAAGACCCAGACAACTATGAAAAGAGAGGGAAGAGGAATGTAAATTGCCTACATAAATACAATTAGTTTGCGTGTTTTTTCAATGTAAATTGTAGATTTAGAGCAATAGATCTCTGATTTTAATGAAAATAAAAGTGGAAACAATATTATAATTTAGTCTAGTATTTAAAAAGGTCAAAATTTTCAACTTTAAATTTTCAACTAAAATCAAACTTTGAACATATTTAATCAAAAACTAGTTTTTTCATAAATTTTCTACTTTTTTTAAATTTAGTCAAACATACTACTCAAAATAACTGGTTCATTATTTAAATTTAAACTTTTAACTTTCACTAGAATTCAATGAATCATACTATTTAAATTTGTTCAAATTTTGCAAGTCCTTACACTCTCCCTTATTTTAATAACACTTAAATATAATTCAAATTTTCCACTTATATAATTTTTGCTTAGTCTTTAATTTATTAAAAAATGAGTTATAAGATTTTAAAGTCTCAAGAATTTTCTAACACTAAAGAATATGAAAATTTTGACACTGCCTCCTTTGCATGGAACAATTAGAAAAATTTACAATATATAATATAACAAATTTACATCTCATCTAAATGATGAGGCATCCCAAAACATGAAGAAATAATATATAATACCCAAGTACGATATATAATCCGGGATGTTCACCTTTTTATTGTTTTTAGCAAGCATATTTTAGCGATATAGTGTAAAAGCGAGCTCCAAAAGCGAAATACACGTCATTGATACCTACTAACACCTATCAATGAATGAGAATCATGTATATACAAAGTAAAGTCAATATACATAACATAACTATATAATAACCATAAACACCAACATAGTAATACAATAAGAGAACACCCAAGTAAACATATCCATGCCACTTAATTCATAAGCATAACAATTTATTTTTTTAATGTCGATATTTAATCTATGCACTTTCATTTATATCCAGTCTGCTTATTTTTAGTTCATTAACTTCTTGTTGGTTAACATTCATTTCATTTACAGTCAATTTATTTATTTTCAAGTAATCCCCATTCAATTTACTTACATTAAATTGATTTATATTCAATTCATTTATTTTTGATTTATTTCATTTAGTTATCAACATTCATTTCCTTAATCATTCAATGGATTTACATTCACTAAAATCAAATTTCATTGCATTGAATTATTAATGTTCATTTTACAACTTAAGTTCATCTTTTTATTTTATCTCAAATTTAATTTCACTGAATTCCTTTAAGTTATTTCAATATACAATTCATATTTTACATTTAATACCAAATTCATTAATGAAACACTTCACTACCGTTCTTATGTTTATTAATTTTAAATGGCTCATTTCTTTCTTATTATAATTTATTCAAGTTATTAATTATCTTAATAGTTATAATTCTTTTAGAACATCCTTTGTAAATTTATCTTATATTTTTCAATCGTTTTACAAAGATATATCTTTTTTTGTAATTTGTCTTCTTCCTTAGATTCATATTTATTTACAAATATAGTATTCCCATTATTTATTCAAAAAATATATTTTCTTTTCGTTACGCATTTTCAGATTTACAAAATAGTTTTAAGTATCAATTCGATGTCCCAATTGGGAATGTGTATTTTTTTCCCACTTTCGAAACCTAAAAATAAACACTAATAATTCCATGATCATCATTTTTAAGTAATTGTGATTCTATATCAATCTAACACATACAAAATGTAGTACATATTTTGGCCAGACGCATGCCCAAAATCTTTAAGTATTGATAGTCTAACCTTAACGTCAAGTAAAATACATAGAAATTTTCTTTTAAGAAAAATACAAAATTTCCAAAGATGTATTATAAAAATATATATATTTCAAATCACTTCTTATAAAATTTCAATTATATAAAATTATCAATATCTCCCATACTCTTTTATTTTATCATATTTTGACTTCTGTTTACCCAAATATAGCAAATCTGTAATCATACAGTATTCTCAAAACACATCTTGTATGTATGGTTTCTTAACAAATATTTGTGTATTTCACCTTTTTTTCTTAATTCTCAATTCATACTTTTAATCATCCAAATATAGTTTACATTTTGTTAAGTTTCAAATCTTATCAACAATAAGAATATATTATTAAGTTTCCATTTATATCAGCTAATTAAGTTATATTATATAACACCCCTTTCGACAAGTTAACACAGAAATCTTTTAGCACGATGGCTAGTGTGTGATGCTGCTTTCCGAGAGGTCAGGGGTTCGAGTCCCAGGTTTTCTCGTATTAGAGCCTATACACAGTCGGAATTGTGTGTATAATGTTGTGGATGTTATTCGATGTAGTACTGATGCGAGGTGCATGCTCAACGCATAGGTGATAAGTGATGATGAGCCAATGAGGATGTTGGGCTCTTTAAAGGGGATAGTCTGTAACACCCCTTTCAAAAAGTTAACGTAAAGATCTTTTAGCACAAGTGTTGCTTTCTAAGAGTTTAAGAGGTCGAGTCGCTCGGTAGTCACATATTTAATTCAATCTCATTACATTTGATTCATATCAATATTATTCATTACTATTCTTAATATTACTAAAGTTTAGATTATTGTTTATATTTATTTCAATTTCTCTAAGTTTTGGACTTACTTCAAAATAACTAAAACTGAAATTCAAATGTATAATTATTATTTTTCTCTTTACAAATATGCCTTAAGGTTAATGTTTTCCTAAACTATAGTTATAAAAATCGATTTAAAGTCATAACTTTAATTTATATAACTTTCAAAATATGTTCTTAATTAAATTCATATCCACATATAGTGGACCTTTATAATTCATAAATGTTCTTCTTAAAATCATATTTGTATTCCAAATATATTTTATTTGAAATCAATTTAATATTTCATACTTATTTAACTTAGAATTAAATTTCATAATCTCGAAATATCATGCGCATGAAAATATAATTAATATTATGCCTATCAGGAGATTATTATTAATAATCTCAGTAACCATTTCATATAAAATTTATAAATACAATAAAATCGATTCTCAATATAAGTGATACATATAATGACTTTCCTCGCTTACTTCTTTAGGGCAAAGATAAGTTTGGAACATAAGCTAAGAGCTAAATGAAAGAAAGAACCTAATCAGAAGGAATCTGCAAAGGAAGATGGATTTAATGAAGTGGGGATATCACGAAAAGATTTAAGATTTTAAAACTGCAACAACCCAAATCCTAGTAGATCCGTGTTTTTCGCAAAAATTGTTGAAACCTAAGTCTGTTAGGGAATGCGAAATGCGAATCTTAAGGCAAGACTAACACTATAGGGGGTGAATAGTGTTTCAAAGGAATTTACATAAATCTTAAATTTAAATAATCTACTATATGAATCACACACAACAGAGATGATCACAGACAAAATTCAAACAAAAACATAGAAATAGATGAATATAAAATGCAGAAAAGGAAAGAACATACCGAATTTTTTACTGGTTCGGATTACTCCTACGTCCAGTCCCACGCAACGCTGGATTGTGCAGAGTTTTATTAATATCACTATCCAAGTACAATCCCTTTGATTTCATAGCTACAAGGTTAACACTGCTCCAACCACTCTTGATTTCATAGTTATAAGATTAACCCTGCTCCAACCACCCTTGATTTCATGGCTACAAGATTACACTGCTCCAACCACTCTTGATTTCACGGCTACAAGATTACCACCGCTCTCTTTCCTTGATTTCAGGGCAATAAGGAACACACCCTTTCCCAAATACTTCCCAAATGATTACAACAGCCCTATAACTCTTCAATAACACTTGATTAGAGTAGAAATTGGCAAAGTAGAAGTGTAGAAATCAATAAAATGATAAAAAATAATGGTGGGATGAAGAGGGGTGAAGATGGAGAAGAAGAATTGTAACAACCCGGAAAATCAGAACCAATTAAAATTTTTTATTTTGGCAATTTTAATGAATTTTGAATATTTAAAATGAATTATTTTAAATAATAATGACAAGAAATTTATTTTGAATATAATTAGAACGTATGTATTAATTTAAATCGAAGTTAGAATATAAATATTTATTTTATTTATAAAAGGAATTGAAAATGGCACAGTAGTTTGAAAATTCGATTTCAAATTTCCAATGAATGTATAAGATCCAAAATAAACTGGATTTTAGCGAAACCAAAAATATTTGAATCTGTTTGAAAATATCTTTTCAACGAATTTGAAAAATTCAAATTTCATAGCGGGAATAAAAAGTTATACCCAATTGAAAATTCATAATACTCGCTATGGAAATATAGCCCTTAAAAATAGAAATTTTGCAAACGACCATCGTTTTCGACGAGACCACTTTTGTTAAATCCAAAATGTCAAATTATTGCTAGATTCCAATTTTCATAATTTTTGGAATGAATATGTGTAATAACCCGGAAAATCTGAGCCAGTTTAAAATTTTTATTTTGGCAATTTTAATGAATGTTGAATATTTAAAATGATTATTTTAAATAATATTGTCGAGAAATTTATTTTGAATATAATTCGAACGTATTTATTTATATAGATCTTCGTTAGAATATAAATATTTAATTTAAATTATAAAAGGAATTGAAAATGGCGCGGTAGTTCGATAATTCGATTTCAAAATTCAAATGAATGTACCAGGTGCAAAATAAACCGTATTTTAGCGAAACCAAAAATATTAGAATCTAATTGATAATATCTTTCCAAGAATCCGAAAAATCAAAATTTCATAGTGAGAATCAAAAGTTACGTCCAGTTGAAAATTCAGAATAGTCGCTATGGAATTCTGGGCCCTTAAAAATGGAAATTTTGCAAACGACCTCGGTTTTCGACGAAACCACTTTTGTTGGATTCGGGAAGTCAAATTATTGCTAGGTTTCAAATTTCGTAATTTTTCGAATCAATATGTGAGCGTGGCAAAAGAAAACGCGTTTGACCAGTTTTAGTTGATTTTAATCGACTGGAAAATGGCCATTTTTCCAACGGTCACGGAATTTGACGAAACTAGTTTTGTTAGGACCGTATCGTCAATACAAAGCTAGAAAATATTTTTCTGGAATTTTTCGAGTTAGTACGTGACCCCGGTAAATTGAAATGTGCATTCAAATTCAATATATAGAGTTATATTTTGATTTTGACGAAAACGGATCGAAACGATCGAATCAGCCTACGATACATATTTCATTGTGTTCGGAATGGGGGTAATCAGCTATAGACGACAGGTGGTGAGTCTCGTTTCGAGGTCGAAAATAAAAGTTTCTTTTTGGAGTTAAATAAAATTATTAAATTATATAACCTTAACCCCCCCAGTATACCATTCAGTTAAAATAAAAAAAATAAAAAAAAAGAGAGAAAAGGGGGGAATCACGATCTGCCCCAGGCGATCGATCGCCTCGACGCCTCGTAGGCGGGGCCGCCTCCGACCTCCGCCACGACCCTCCTCCACCCCTTCCTCTCCTCGTTTCTTTCTCCTCTCCTTCTTGATGTCCACCGCGCCCTCCCCCTTCCTCAAATCGCACGCAAACCCTAAAACCACCACAACTCACGCCAAAACCGCCGCACTGCGTCTCGCCCACGACTCACCCCCCCGACCTCCGACAACTGCACCGACGTCTCCGACTCCAGCGCCCCTCCTCCTGCCCCTGCTCTCGATGAAAGGTGATTTGGAATTTGTAAAACATAGATTTTAAAGTTCAGTTTTTATTTTATATAATACCATGGTTTAAATCAGTTTTAAAATTACATAAAAACATTGTTTTTATTTTCTGAAATATATATAACGTGTATCAAAAATATGATTTTTATAGTGTAGAAAGAATAAAAATACGATTTTTATATAGTAGCGAATATAAAGAATTGATTTTTATATAGTAGCGAATATAAAGATATGATTTTTCCATATTAAAAGAGGTGATTTTTAAGTGTATAAAAATATGGTCTTCATGCTAAGAAAGGTTTGATTTTTAAAACGTATAAAGATTATATTTTTAATTCTATGAAGATTATATTTTTATCTAAAACAAGTTGTGATTTTTATCTAAAATGAAAAGGCGAAATCTTAATATTTGAAAAGGCGAAATCTTTATATTTGAAAAGGCGAAATCTTAATATTTGAAAAGGCGAAATCTTTATATTTGAAAAGGAGAAATCTTTATATTTGAAAAGGCGAAATCCTTATATTTGAAAAGGCGAAATCTTTATATATGTAACGAAGTAAAAATTCGATTTTTATATATTCATTAGCGAAGTAAAAATTCGATTTTTATATATGTAGTGAATATGTCTGATGAAAGTGACAAAAGGCAAGCACGACGAAGATTTCTACAAAGAAGAGTTGTGGCGTTTGGTTTAGCTAGTCGGTGAGAACTTCTCACTTTAATTCTTATTTTCTAGTTAAAATATATACTAGGATGTAGACGGTGTTTAGTAGCACCCAACACCCGTCGTCCACAGACCATGGACAGCTTGTATGCTTGTTTGTTTGATTTTGATGTGTAGTTGATTGTGCGATGTGAAATGAAATAAAATATTTATATAGTTAAAAATATTTTATAGTTGAAAATAGGAGTTTTAATGTGTATTTAAAATGAAATAAATATAAACAAATCGGACGATTTGTTTATATACACTGATTTGACTGATATTGATTGGGACGATAAATTTTACACATCACCCAACTGCACAAATAAAATCTATGTTTGATTGTTTGAAACCCCACACGGGTATTGGGATGATATTTGGCGTACACTAATCCCAATTATTTAGTTGCATGTCGATCGATTGGTCGACAGACTGTGTGAGCGTTAATTATTTATATTTGATGCTTATGCAGTTGTGTGGTGCACTTTGGATGATGGTTGATTATTTATCGTTGCTATTATATACATGTGTTGTATGGATTCCATATAATTAACGTTATATGGTAATTGATTGGCCTCATTCCAATTGGGAAAAATAAAGAATATTATAAAATATAGATTCATGTGTTGACAATACTCATTCGTTGAGATTAGTCATGTGTTGAACGAAATATTTTAACAATAAAATTTACATCTTTATCATATATAAAATTATAAACTAACTGGAAAATAGATAAGATGAGTGGTCTCCTAGGTGTTCGTCTGATGTTGGTTTCGGCCTTCGGAGTTATTGCTTAGGGAATCGTTCTCTTACTAATTTACGGTTGGAGTCTGATTTGAAATCAAACGATAGATACCATAATTTTATTAAATATAGTAAATAACAAAAATAGTCACGTGTTTACGGTACTCATTTGTTGAGATTAGTCATGTATGGAAAAATATAAAGCCGTGTTGATTAGAGATGCGCTATTTTGACGCGAACGGTATTTATATCGATTAAATTCGTTTTTATAAAGAATATTGAAAAGAGATTTAAAAATCGAATATTTAGAAAACGAATTCGAATTGAATTGAATATAAAACGAATTCGTATTGAATTGAATATAAAATGAATTCGAATTGAATAGAATATAAAATGAATTCGAATTGAATAGAATATAAAATGAATTCGAATTGAACTAAATATAAAATGAATTCGAATCGAATAGAATATAAAATGAATTCGAATTAAAAAGAATATAAAATGAATTCGAATTGAATATAAAATGAATTCGAATTGAATTGAATATAAACCGAATTCGAATTGAATTGAATATAAAACGAATTCGAATTGAATTGAATATAAAACGAATTCGAATTGAATATAAAACGAATTCGAATTGAATTGAATATAAAACGAATTCGAATTGAATTGAATATAAAACGAATTCAAGTTGAATTGAATATAAAAGAAATTTGAATTGAATTGACTAAATTAGAAATTCGAATTGAACTGAAATTGAATTAAAAATCGATTTGAATTAAAAATCAATTTGAAATGAATTTAAAACGAATTTATAAGGAAAAATTCAATTTTGATTTGAATTTGAAATGGAAGTTGAAATTGTTTTGAAATGAATTTAAAACGATTTATAAAATTCGTTTTAAAAAGGAAATCGACGAAATATATATTATATATTATATATATATATATATATAATATAATGGCCTGAATAGAACGCGCCGCACCGCGGCAGTTCGTGAATTTCGACCATTAATTTCAAACAGGCATTACGGGAGATCCAACCGTCGGATTCTCCTAAAACCGGAACCGTTGGGTTCGTATCGAAAAGAGCTTTCTAACGAATATTAGAAATTTGAAATCTAACGGTTGGATTTGGAGATATGTCCAAATCAATTTCAAAAAAGGTCGCTGTAAGTGCAGTTCGATGGCCGTTGTTGGAAATCGACTGTACGAGCCTTGATAAAATTATTAAAAATATCAATAATTTGTGTAAAATCATAAGAAATGATTTGTGAAGAACTGGGATGAAAAATTCCACATTTGAAGAGATAAAAATAGATTTTATCGAAATGAACTAGTTCTGAACTAAATTTAAAACCCAATTATTTTTAAATAAATAAATTGGATTTGAAAGGGGTTTTAAATAACCAGAATTTCTAATATATTAAATGGGAATTGAATTAGAATTGATTTGTGGGTTTATCGTGAATGATGTTTTAAATAACACTTGTTCTTTAACCCGATAATGAATAGAATGTGATTTGGGTTTATCGTGAACTGTGTTTTAAATGACATTAGTTCTTTAATCCAGTAAAAGGAGCTTTAATGAATTTGTAATTAGATTGAAATGTGAATTGATAATTTAAATTATTAAATTTGAAAAGTGAGCGAGAATGGAGTATCACCAGTTTTGCTCCAAAGCGATAGTTAAATCTTTAATTAGATTTGAACGTGAAATGGTAATTAATTTTACCGATAACACCGTGGTATTAGATATGGAGTATTACCAGTTTTGCTCCATGGGATGAATAGATTGGGATTGGGGAAATAAAATAAACTATTACTTCGGTGTGGTTCGCTAATCCCGACTAGTTTGGAAAACCATAATATGGTTTGAAATGATATCCAAAGGAAGATTTAAGAATAAATTTTAAAGAATTTATCTTTGATAAAATTAATGGGAACCTTTCCCTAAGAATGTGAAATTTAGAAACTAACTGTAGGTTAGCTAAGAAGAATGGTTTCCTGGGTATTGATCTGATGTTGGTTTCGTCCTTCGGGTTTAATATTTGGGGAATTGTTCTCTTGCTAATTTCAGGTTGGTGACTGATGAATTGGAATGAGGCGTATGTTGTGTTTGTGTAACATTTGTTTATTATATACACGGGTCATTCAGAAAGGCCGGGTTTATACCCATTCTGAATAACCGATTCGACGATATGTCGAAGATGAAGACAGTGGTTGAAGACCAGAAGTCTTCACATCGTTTGGGTGATTATTGATGATCTTGATTGGGCTGTACACCCAAGATGAGGGAATCAGTTGGTGATCGACCAGACATACTTGGAGATCGATGGATATGCGAGGAAAGTGCCTCCGGTTTCGTTCAGACCCAGAACGAACTTGTAAATGGACTATGTGTCTGACATTGGATTTTATTCTGTGTTGATTGATCTCTATTAAATATACATCTGTTTGGCGGTGGAGAATTTATTCTCTTGCTTAACGCCCTTCTCTGAGACGTACGAGCTCAAAGGTTGTATATCGATGGACATCAGTCGCATGGGTGAATTGCCTGTGTGGCATCCCTAAGTGGCAGATGATCAAGGCTTATGTTGAAAAGCAAAGTCTTGTGGTTGATGATCAAAGCACGGCCTGTGTGGCGCAGCTTTGTGTATAGTACTAATTCGCGAGCCTCACACCTCGGTATGAGTCAAAAACGGGATAGTGACTGCAGGGAGAGCACGACGCTTCTTTCTAGCTAGTGGTGGTGTCAGTGCTTAAACTGGCTGACATTTATATACTTTTCACCTATGTGGTTGTTGGGTGCGAGGCGCCTCGATTTTAGGTCTGTAAGGACCGGGAAATGTGTGTTCAGGAATTGCCAATCCTCAAACGTAAGAGAGGACCGACCCTGAAGATCTAGGGGTTACCCAGAGTGTGTAGTCCTGAGGCATTTGCTAGAGTGTCTCGAATCGGAGAGGAGCTTGCCCCTTGCCTCGACTTATGACGGAAATCCAATTTCCAATACGAGATATTTCGGTTTTATTTGTAGAGCCTAGTATGGCGACATGATAGATGGTACCCATGCCGCCTATGATTGATATTTATGATTGAACTTGTTTTGACACTATACACTTATAATAGTATCAAATGATTTGTTTTAAACGTACAAAGCATGTTTGGCTATTATAAGGGAAAACCCTATCCTCTGGCTTGCGTTGCATTGTGTGATGGGACCTGGGTCTTATAATAGCTTCATTTTTTCAAAAAGCATTGCGCTGTTTTGTTATATGCACTAGTGTTCTTGGGAAGAAACCTGTTCCGTGTCATACGGTGTGGTCCCTTGAATTACTCTCTTTAAAATTTAAAATAGTAACTGTTTTAGTTCTTACACCAGTCACATGACTGACCTGGAGTTTATTGTATTAATCTAAACTCTAGGTGCCCCTATTTTCGACACGGGCAGCTAGTAGTTTTGGTTTTGCATATTTATATTCCCGGGATCTTGATTTACAGCTGGAACGATGCTCGGAAAGCTCTGTATCCGTGTATTACTTTTAGTTGTGTTTGTATTGTTTTTCCGCTGCTATGTAATTTATTGTAATCTCTGATATTTATCATATGTGTAATATTTATTCATACTCTGTATATTCTTGTACTCTGATGGAATTGTTGTAATATACAATGAAATGTTCTTCTGTCTGCATTCTATTTTGTCGTGTTCTCAAGGTAATCTGGACTTTCCTTACCCGGGAAGTTACGAGTTATCACAGTTGGTATCAGAGCTTTGGTTTACAGAGCTCGAGAACAACACACATTAGAACCGAACGAAAGAATTCATCAGATATTGGATCAATAATGTAACGGCCCAGATTTTTTGACCATTTAGTTTAATATTTAAAAATGTTTTTTTATTGTTTTGGAAGTTTAAATGGTTTAATTTCAATAATTTTGAATATTTTATTTTATTCCGAAATGGTAGAAATTTAGTGGATCTTGAATATAATGTGAACTGGTAGTATAAAAGGATAAATTTTTAATTTAAAATAGTATGTTTACAAAGGATGTAGTAGCTAACGAACTCGGATTTCGATGAAATCAGATTCATTAAATCTGAAATGATGAAATTAGGTAACCAACCAAGTTACGTCAAAAATGGCATCCGTATGTGGAAAAGAAAAAATAAAAGGCCAAAATTTGAACTAAATTTTGACGGTAATTGGAATTTGCTAATGCTAACGGCAAAACTGGAACCTGAGACCTATCCAGGAAAATTCTAAACATAGGATATTAGCTATATATGAAATCTGGGAAAATCCTATAACGGATATAGAAAGTTATTAAGGAAACAAAATTTAAATAAATTATTTGAAAATCTAAACGAACTCCGATTTTTGATTTGAATACATAGGATTGAAGTACGTTAAAAACCGGACCAGATGGTGGAAGAATTTCTAAAAACCGTTATCGTTTGATACTCCAACATGAGACCGGAAGGTGTTGAAACTAACACAAAACACTATTTTGAATTTGAATTTAAATTATTTGAAAGTTCAAACAAATTCAAAATTGATATATTTTTATATAGTATTGAAGAGCAAGAAAAATTGAACAACATGGTTGAAAAAGATTTTGGATAAGGTATCAATAAGTAAGTCAAATTAACGTCCGAATAGGGTTGAGAAAACACACTTTACTATTCATAAATTATTAAATTTATTTATAATTTAATTAATTTAAGGATTAATCCTAGCCATCCATTTTCGACCGTTGGATTCGCGCCACCTCAGCAATCCATGTGACTCCTTCGGCTATAAATAGCCCCCCCCCCCCCTTCATTTTAAACTCACTCCTCCTCCTCCTCTTTCAAGCTTTGGCAATGGCAGAAATAATAATAAAATATTAGGAAATAGGGAAAAGGGAAGGAAGGGAGAAAGGAGGGCAAGACAGGGAGCTAGGGACTCTTAGGCAGAGGCTTGGGCTTCGCGGGGTAAGTTTTTAAATAATATTTATTTATTTATTTATTTGTGTAATATATATATATATTATAATTAAAATAGAATTTGTAAAAATAAATATCAGAACATTCTAAGGGTGACAGAGAGGATAGTGTCTAAGGCTTGAGTTTGGAAAATATAGTTTCCTGCTCTTCCTGGCTATCCCTAACTGATCCGACGGATGGGATGATTAATTTAAATTTAAATTTAAAATTTCATTTGAATTTAATTTGAATTTAAAATAGACCAGGGGCATTTTCGTAATTTTTAACCATAAACTTTAAAAGCTTATAACTTTTTCAAAACAAGTAGGATTTCCACGAAACAAGGACCGTTGGATTCTTATCGGAAAATACTTTAAAATGAGTGGAAGCAGATTTTTGATCCGGGTTAAAAATTTTAAGTTATAATTAAATGAATATTTTTTAAATATTTTATTTGAAAATTAAATTTAATTAATATTAAAATGGTGTTTCAATTTTAAAAATTTTTGGATATGGCTAGAGATGGGAAAGTATGATTTTTTAGAAGGGCAGGGAAGGTAATTTGGCTAATAACGTAATTAGAAATTAATTAAGATAAAAATAATTTAATTAATTTAATTAAATATATATCCATTTAAATTAGGTAAATATTGTAAATAGCATAACTTTTGCATACATTAACGAAATTTAACGAAACAGGATCCGTTGGGATCGTATGGACGAGCACTACGCAAGGGAACTGACCGCAAGTGGATTGGAGCTCGTTTGGATTTATGGTGAAATTTAACGTCTGAACCAAATCAATGACCGATTATCGTTATTCAACGATAAACCGTCCAAGGTGAGTAAATCTCACTAACTCTGAACACTTTATATTTTTATAAAGTATTTTTAGAATTGATAAATATTGATTGAATTGCTGAGTGTTGATTGTTTGGTTAAACTGCTAGTCAGCTGGTTGAAAATACCGATATAATTATATATATCGTTAACCGATGTTGATTTTGTTTATCAGAATACCTCATATTGAAATGAAATTGATGTGAATTATATTGTGTAACATCTGTGGATGCAGGGAAACAGGTCGGAGGGATCTAACTGGATTCCTCAACATTTATTTACCGTTTTTCATATATTCTGTTATATGATGTGTTATATCATCTGTCGTTGAACCCGTGTGTTTGGATGATGATCAAACCTTTTGATTTGGTATTTTTATACCATAAATGATAACGGGAAGTGAAAAGGAATTTTCAAAGTATATTTTGAAAATAAATTATTTATATAAAATCAATAGATTTTATATATAAAAGGAAAAGAGTTTCATAGAGGAAAATAATTATAGAATCAAAGAAATTGAGTAAAGGAAAATATTTGTGAAATCAAATATAAAGGAGAAGATTTGAAAAGAAAAACAAACATAGAGGAAATACATTTGTAAAACAAATGTAAAGGAAAATATTTGCAAATCAAATAGAATAGGGAAAAAGTAGCTATTTGTGAAACCTTTACAAATAGAAATCAAAAGGGAATCATTTGTAAAACGATTACAAATGGAATTGAAAAGCGAATATTCATTTAGGGAATAAAGGAAAGTTAAAAGAGATATTTATGTAGAGAATAAATGGAAAAGCTAAAAGTAATAATTATTTGTTAAATAAATAGAAGTAAAAAGGGAATAGTTATTTGTTAAGTAAACAAATAGAAAAAAATATTATTCAAAAGAGTTATTCAAAAAGTATTATTCAAAAGAGTTATTCAAAAAGTGTTATTCAAAAGAGAAAATTCAAAGGGGTTCATTCAAAAGAGTTAATCAACCAAAGTTAAACTGTCAGAGTTAAACAGTTAGAGTTAAACCATTAGAGTTAATCAAAAAAGTTAGTCAGTTAGAGTTAAACCGTTAAAGTTAAACAGTTAGAGTTAAACCATTAGAGTTAAACTGTTAGAGTTAAACTATTAGAGTCTAACAGTTGGAGTTAATCTATTAGAATTAAACCATTGGAGTTAAGTTGTTAGAGTCAAACAGTTAGAGTTAGTTAGTTAGAATTAACCAGTAGAGTAAATCAGTTAGAGTTAAGCGGTTTGAATCAAATCGGACTAGAGTTATTCGAATATAGTAATCGAATAAGGGTTAGTTGAATATTAATTATTCAATTAGAATTGATCGAATCTAATTATTCGAGATAGAGTTAAAATAGACAAAGTTAATTAAGGATGAATTTCCATTTAGCACAACTGCTAGCGTAATTCGCAGGGCTGCAGATAGCCTACGGCGGTCGGATGTTTCCTAGGGGAATCAGGCGTAACCATTGTGATCGCTGCGATCTAGAGTCGAGCGAATGGTGTCAAGTCAAATATTAGTTAATTGATAGAAATAATTTAGTCGAGTTAATTAAGCTAAGTTAGTCCAGTTGAACTGATCAAGTAAGTGGGTCAAAATGAGGAAATCAAAACGAGTTATCTGAACAAGGGTTAGGCCAGTAAGAGTTAAATAGAATAAGAGTTAATTGAATAAGAGTTACAACTTAGAGTTAACCGAGTATGAGTTAATAATTTAGTTTGTTATTTATTCGAGTTAGAAAAAATCAAAGTATTTATAAAGTCATTATATTTCGGATGCAGGGGATTATAACACCATTGTTATAATCAAGTGTTTTCCGTACGAGAAGTGGATTTGTAAATAGAATCCGAGAATGTCGTAAAGAAGTGTTAAAGATTTAGAAAGATGAATTTTGCCTATTTCGAAGTTAGAAATGTTGTTCAGTTAAGGTCTGAGAGGTAATTATACCCCAACTTGATTGACTTCGTTTTTAACTAAGAAATGGTTAAGATTCGATGGTGAAAAGTGGTTAAGTGGAAACCAAATGAAGGAGATTTGGCATAGTGATGTTTATTCAAACATCTGTTTAATCAAATGAAGGAGATTTGGAAATGTTTTTTTCAAATGAGAAGGAGAATTGTTTTCTGAATATAGAAACAAGAGATGGAAATGTTTTCCAATGATAATGATATATATTTTCTAAATATAGTGAATAAGAAACATTAAACAACAGGAATAGGGAAATGAACGAATGAATGAAATGATGATTGTTCGATAGAATTTCCTTCGGGAAATAATATCGTTGTTTGCACACCGACATGTTTTCGTTTGATAGTTAACTCACCGACTATCAAAGTTTTGACCATTTTAACGTTGTTAATATGGAGAGACCGATCGGATTATTATCCAGAAAACCACTCCGTATTGGCATAAGCGTTGCGAATCAAGTATGCTGAATATATTGAAGACGGAGTTATGCAAGGGCTATCCTATTTACAGAATAGTGCCTTCGGTTTGTCCAGTCCCAGGACAAACGTGAATGGACGAATGTCTGACAGAGTATATTCAAAGGATCGCGTAAGTTGATCTCTTCAAACGTACTTACGTTTGGTGGCGGAGGAATTCGTTTCTCTTAGCTGTATACCCGTGGTATTTTTGGTGAAATCAATTTGTGATTTGGCGGGTATGACGATGTGGCATTCAAAGTAATGGAGGTGGGATCTGTCAAAAGATACGTTATGACCTCAAGCCTCATCCACCGGGAAATGACAAAAATCGGGCTGGCAGCATGGCTATGTGGGTCGCACCCATTAGGATGTATGATCACCTATCTAGAGAAATTCCTTTTGTTCTTAAATCTATCGATGCTATCCCTTATCGGGAGACGGTTGCTGATCCCAACCGTTGGTGATATACATTCGATACACTCAAGCGAAATGAGTGGTCGGTCATGTGTGGGCCGGGTTGCAAGATGTTCTTGTTGAACCCAGTGTATTTGCCTCTAGAGATACACGTTCGGAAGGTGGTCCCATACCTTGTCAAGTTGGAATCCAATCTCCAATAAGTGCCTGCGAGTTTGATTGTATATTATATATGTAGAGCGTGAGATGCAAGCGTTCTACTAGATTTTAATTACTTGTGATTAGACATTATTATAATATCAGATAATATATGATTTCCAAAGTGTTTTGGGTTATCGTAAGGTAAAAGCCATCCGTATTTATGAGTGGATTGGTCTTACGATTATCTTTTCTTTTGAAAAGGATTTTGAAAAGTTAAACCAAATGATTGGAGTTTACTCACACCAGTCCCATGACTGACCCAGAGTTTTATGTTGTTTTGTTTTCCCTAAACTCTTGGGTGCCCAAATTTGTACGGGCAGTCAAGTAGTCAGGATTTACAGGTATTCTTGAAGAGCTTGGAGCAGGAGGCTTCAAAATTTTTCTAGCTATTGATTATTCCGCTGTGATGAAAGTGTTGTACTCTGATAATGGTATGATATACATATACTACTTTGATTTCAAGATATGTTGTCTATTATATTTTATTCGTTCCGCTGTGAGATTCGTGTTACTCTGATGTTGTTGTGTTCTTCTTCTTCTTCTGTTCTAATTTTCTATCTTATCTATCCTCACCCTCTAATTTCTTTCTTGGACTATCCGGTAATTTCGACCTTTGATTGTTCGATAGGTGTTATATATCGGATAACCAGGGTCGCTTTTTCCCGGATCGTTACATTTGGTATCAGAGCTGGTTGCTTAATTGGTACGGATGATAGGGGGTTCTCTCTTCGCGTTTGGTGGCGAACGGGAGACTCTTACCCCTACATCTCCCGACAATGTGGGTTGGTCGAGTCGAGAGGCTGGCCGTAAAAGCAGTTCTGAGGTATCTCTGTAAGCCACGCTGGGAGGTTAGCCCAGTGCCGAGGGAGGAGAGGATGGTTGAAAAGCCTACTCGAATCTCGGGGTCGTTACAGTTGGTATCAGAGCTAAAGGTTAAGTATTACCTTGGCTCTGTGGCGTGATTCAGTAGGGATGGGGTTAGTAATACCCTAGACTGAGTTTGAGTGTATATATACGAGTGAACGTATTTGTTATTTGATATAAAATGATTTTATATTGTGGAGATTTATTGGTTGAGTTGTTTATGAATTCTGGTCGATCAGTTTGATCCACTGTATCGATAGGGGTTTCTAAACGCTTGAATACGATGAACCGACACAGTATGTTTTGAAAAAGGGTGAATGAAATAATTTTACCCAAATTATATTTTGATATAAGCAAAGTATAGATATTTGAAATTATTATAGTATATTGAATGTGTTGGTTGTGATTATTATCGAATAAGATTATAAAATGTGAAATGGTTATGTAAATAACAAATCAAAATTCATATAAGTGAAATATATGAAATCAGATGAATTAAATCTGAATTTAAGTTCAGAATTGGAATTAAAATTGCTAAAATTTGAATAAGCGTTGTAAATGGAATTAAATTGAATATATATGAATTTTAAAATCCTGGGAGATTTTAAATTTGTTACAAGCATTGAAAAGGGATATTTTGAAATGAATTTCAAAATGAAAATGTTTAAAAATGGGTTTTGAAAGTGCTATAGTATTGAACTCACTTCGATAGCTGGAAAATAAATTCCGATGTTGATCCGGACATCATCGGTGCCCATTTTCGAGTTTGTAAGTGACGGATTACTACCAAAGATTTTGTTTTTGAATTGTTTTGAGAAACCGAGTTGTTTTGATATTCCAAAGGGATATTTGATTTTTGGAAAAGGCAAAGCTATTTGAAACTCCCAGGTACAGATTATTGAAATAAACACAAATTAAATAGAAATTTGTGAAAGTAAATTTGAAATTGAATTGAAGGCAGTTCAGTGGAAATTGAGTTGAATTGAAATAGAATGGTATCAAGTAGAATTGGACTGGATAAGAGATAATATGGGATAGAAATGGATGGTCAAGCAAGAAATTTGAATTGAGATTGGAATTGCAGTTTGATTGAAATTTGGCTTGGTTATAAGCGGATGGTCATGTTGAAGACAAAAGTGATTGGGAGTTTGATTGGGATGATAGTGGTATATGCTAAATTGATAGCAGAATTGAATGTCGACAAAAAGGTACACGTATATTTTCATATGAGTTTGATGAGATTTATGAACCTGTTGGGCAAGCCACTTGGCTGTTTGATTTTATTTTGGGTTGAAGAAGGCCTAGGGAGGCGAGTTGGAGTTTGTGCTATTGGCCAGTACAAAGGAGGTGCTGGCGAAATTTTTCAGAAATTTCGAATGTTAGAAAATTTTCAGAATTTTTGAAAATTTTCGTTTATATAAATAAATTAATAAATTAATTAGAATAGATTGGTTTAGTGAAATCAGAGTAGCCAAATAATTTTAACCTAGTTATAAAGTTCATTTTTCTGCCTTAGCAATTTCGAGGACGAAATTATTTTAAGGGGGAAAGAATGTAACGGCCCAGATTTTTTGACCATTTAGTTTAATATTTAAAAATGTTTTTTTATTGTTTTGGAAGTTTAAATGGTTTAATTTCAATAATTTTGAATATTTTATTTTATTCCGAAATGGTAGAAATTTAGTGGATCTTGAATATAATGTGAACTGGCAGTATAAAAGGATAAATTTTTAATTTAAAATAGTACGTTTACAAAGGATGTAGTAGCTAACGAACTCGGATTTCGATGAAATCAGATTCATTAAATCTGAAATGATGAAATTAGGTAACCAACCAAGTGACGTCAAAAATGGCATCCGTATGTGGAAAAGAAAAAATAAAAGGCCAAAATTTGAACTAAATTTTGACGGTAATTGGAATTTGCTAATGCTAACGGCAAAACTGGAACCTGAGACCTATCCAGGAAAATTCTAAACATAGGATATTAGCTATATATGAAATCTGGGAAAATCCTATAACGGATATAGAAAGTTATTAAGGAAACAAAATTTAAATAAATTATTTGAAAATCTAAACGAACTCCGATTTTTGATTTGAATACATAGGATTGAAGTACGTTAAAAACCGGACCAGATGGTGGAAGAATTTCTAAAAACCGTTATCGTTTGATACTCCAACATGAGACCGGAAGGTGTTGAAACTAACACAAAACACTATTTTGAATTTGAATTTAAATTATTTGAAAGTTCAAACAAATTCAAAATTGATATATTTTTATATAGTATTGAAGAGCAAGAAAAATTGAACAACATGGTTGAAAAAGATTTTGGATAAGGTATCAATAAGTAAGTCAAATTAACGTCCGAATAGGGTTGAGAAAACACACTTTACTATTCATAAATTATTAAATTTATTTATAATTTAATTAATTTAAGGATTAATCCTAGCCATCCATTTTCGACCGTTGGATTCGCGCCACCTCAGCAATCCATGTGACTCCTTCGGCTATAAATAGCCCCCCCCCCCCTTCATTTTAAACTCACTCCTCCTCCTCCTCTTTCAAGCTTTGGCAATGGCAGAAATAATAATAAAATATTAGGAAATAGGGAAAAGGGAAGGAAGGGAGAAAGGAGGGCAAGACAGGGAGCTAGGGACTCTTAGGCAGAGGCTTGGGCTTCGCGGGGTAAGTTTTTAAATAATATTTATTTATTTATTTATTTGTGTAAAATATATATATATTATAATTAAAATAGAATTTGTAAAAATAAATATCAGAACATTCTAAGGGTGACAGAGAGGATAGTGTCTAAGGCTTGAGTTTGGAAAATATAGTTTCCTGCTCTTCCTGGCTATCCCTAACTGATCCGACGGATGGGATGATTAATTTAAATTTAAATTTAAAATTTAATTTGAATTTAATTTGAATTTAAAATAGACCAGGGGCATTTTCATAATTTTTAACCATAAACTTTAAAAGCTTATAACTTTTTCAAAACAAGTAGGATTTCCACGAAACAAGGACCGTTGGATTCTTATCGGAAAATACTTTAAAATGAGTGGAAGCAGATTTTTGATCCGGGTTAAAAATTTTAAGTTATAATTAAATGAATATTTTTTAAATATTTTATTTGAAAATTAAATTTAATTAATATTAAAATGGTGTTTCAATTTTAAAATTTTTTGGATATGGCTAGAGATGGGAAAGTATGATTTTTTAGAAGGGCAGGGAAGGTAATTTGGCTAATAACGCAATTAGAAATTAATTAAGATAAAAATAATTTAATTAATTTAATTAAATATATATCCATTTAAATTAGGTAAATATTGTAAATAGCATAACTTTTGCATACATTAACGAAATTTAACGAAACAGGATCCGTTGGGATCGTATGGACGAGCACTAAGCAAGGGAACTGACCGCAAGTGGATTGGAGCTCGTTTGGATTTATGGTGAAATTTAACGTCTGAACCAAATCAATGACCGATTATCGTTATTCAACGATAAACCGTCCAAGGTGAGTAAATCTCACTAACTCTAAACACTTTATATTTTTATAAAGTATTTTTAGAATTGATAAATATTGATTGAATTGCTGAGTGTTGATTGTTTGGTTAAACTGCTAGTCAGCTGGTTGAAAATACCGATATAATTATATATATCGTTAACCGATGTTGATTTTGTTTATCAGAATACCTCATATTGAAATGAAATTGATGTGAATTATATTGTGTAACATCTGTGGATGCAGGGAAACGGGTCGGAGGGATCTAACTGGATTCCTCAACATTTATTTACCGTTTTTCATATATTCTGTTATATGATGTGTTATATCATCTGTCGTTGAACCCGTGTGTTTGGATGATGATCAAACCTTTTGATTTGGTATTTTTATACCATAAATGATAACGGGAAGTGAAAAGGAATTTTCAAAGTATATTTTGAAAATAAATTATTTATATAAAATCAATAGATTTTATATATAAAAGGAAAAGAGTTTCATAGAGGAAAATAATTATAGAATCAAAGAAATTGAGTAAAGGAAAATATTTGTGAAATCAAATATAAAGGAGAAGATTTGAAAAGAAAAACAAACATAGAGGAAATACATTTGTAAAACAAATGTAAAGGAAAATATTTGCAAATCAAATAGAATAGGGAAAAAGTAGCTATTTGTGAAACCTTTACAAATAGAAATCAAAAGGGAATCATTTGTAAAACGATTACAAATGGAATTGAAAAGCGAATATTCATTTAGGGAATAAAGGAAAGTTAAAAGAGATATTTATGTAGAGAATAAATGGAAAAGCTAAAAGTAATAATTATTTGTTAAATAAATAGAAGTAAAAAGGGAATAGTTATTTGTTAAGTAAACAAATAGAAAAAAATATTATTCAAAAGAGTTATTCAAAAAGTATTATTCAAAAGAGTTATTCAAAAAGTGTTATTCAAAAGAGAAAATTCAAAGGGGTTCATTCAAAAGAGTTAATCAACCAAAGTTAAACTGTCAGAGTTAAACAGTTAGAGTTAAACCATTAGAGTTAATCAAAAAAGTTAGTCAGTTAGAGTTAAACCGTTAAAGTTAAACAGTTAGAGTTAAACCATTAGAGTTAAACTGTTAGAGTTAAACTATTAGAGTCTAACAGTTGGAGTTAATCTATTAGAATTAAACCATTGGAGTTAAGTTGTTAGAGTCAAACAGTTAGAGTTAGTTAGTTAGAATTAACCAGTAGAGTAAATCAGTTAGAGTTAAGCGGTTTGAATCAAATCGGACTAGAGTTATTCGAATATAGTAATCGAATAAGGGTTAGTTGAATATTAATTATTCAATTAGAATTGATCGAATCTAATTATTCGAGATAGAGTTAAAAATAGACAAAGTTAATTAAGGATGAATTTCCATTTAGCACAACTGCTAGCGTAATTCGCAGGGCTGCAGATAGCCTACGGCGGTCGGATGTTTCCTAGGGGAATCAGGCGTAACCATTGTGATCGCTGCGATCTAGAGTCGAGCGAATGGTGTCAAGTCAAATATTAGTTAATTGATAGAAATAATTTAGTCGAGTTAATTAAGCTAAGTTAGTCCAGTTGAACTGATCAAGTAAGTGGGTCAAAATGAGGAAATCAAAACGAGTTATCTGAACAAGGGTTAGGCCAGTAAGAGTTAAATAGAATAAGAGTTAATTGAATAAGAGTTACAACTTAGAGTTAACCGAGTATGAGTTAATAATTTAGTTTGTTATTTATTCGAGTTAGAAAAAATCAAAGTATTTATAAAGTCATTATATTTCGGATGCAGGGGATTATAACACCATTGTTATAATCAAGTGTTTTCCGTACGAGAAGTGGATTTGTAAATAGAATCCGAGAATGTCGTAAAGAAGTGTTAAAGATTTAGAAAGATGAATTTTGCCTATTTCGAAGTTAGAAATGTTGTTCAGTTAAGGTCTGAGAGGTAATTATACCCCAACTTGATTGACTTCATTTTTAACTAAGAAATGGTTAAGATTCGATGGTGAAAAGTGGTTAAGTGGAAACCAAATGAAGGAGATTTGGCATAGTGATGTTTATTCAAACATCTGTTTAATCAAATGAAGGAGATTTGGAAATGTTTTTTTCAAATGAGAAGGAGAATTGTTTTCTGAATATAGAAACAAGAGATGGAAATGTTTTCCAATGATAATGATATATATTTTCTAAATATAGTGAATAAGAAACATTAAACAACAGGAATAGGGAAATGAACGAATGAATGAAATGATGATTGTTCGATAGAATTTCCTTCGGGAAATAATATCGTTGTTTGCACACCGACATGTTTTCGTTTGATAGTTAACTCACCGACTATCAAAGTTTTGACCATTTTAACGTTGTTAATATGGAGAGACCGATCGGATTATTATCCAGAGAACCACTCCGTATTGGCATAAGCGTTGCGAATCAAGTATGCTGAATATATTGAAGACGGAGTTATGCAAGGGCTATCCTATTTACAGAATAGTGCCTTCGGTTTGTCCAGTCCCAGGACAAACGTGAATGGACGAATGTCTGACAGAGTATATTCAAAGGATCGCGTAAGTTGATCTCTTCAAACGTACTTACGTTTGGTGGCGGAGGAATTCGTTTCTCTTAGCTGTATACCCGTGGTATTTTTGGTGAAATCAATTTGTGATTTGGCGGGTATGACGATGTGGCATTCAAAGTAATGGAGGTGGGATCTGTCAAAAGATACGTTATGACCTCAAGCCTCATCCACCGGGAAATGACAAAAATCGGGCTGGCAGCATGGCTATGTGGGTCGCACCCATTAGGATGTATGATCACCTATCTAGAGAAATTCCTTTTGTTCTTAAATCTATCGATGCTATCCCTTATCGGGAGACGGTTGCTGATCCCAACCGTTGGTGATATACATTCGATACACTCAAGCGAAATGAGTGGTCGGTCATGTGTGGGCCGGGTTGCAAGATGTTCTTGTTGAACCCAGTGTATTTGCCTCTAGAGATACACGTTCGGAAGGTGGTCCCATACCTTGTCAAGTTGGAATCCAATCTCCAATAAGTGCCTGCGAGTTTGATTGTATATTATATATGTAGAGCGTGAGATGCAAGCGTTCTACTAGATTTTAATTACTTGTGATTAGACATTATTATAATATCAGATAATATATGATTTCCAAAGTGTTTTGGGTTATCGTAAGGTAAAAGCCATCCGTATTTATGAGTGGATTGGTCTTACGATTATCTTTTCTTTTGAAAAGAATTTTGAAAAGTTAAACCAAATGATTGGAGTTTACTCACACCAGTCCCATGACTGACCCAGAGTTTTATGTTGTTTTGTTTTCCCTAAACTCTTGGGTGCCCAAATTTGTACGGGCAGTCAAGTAGTCAGGATTTACAGGTATTCTTGAAGAGCTTGGAGCAGGAGGCTTCAAAATTTTTCTAGCTATTGATTATTCCGCTGTGATGAAAGTGTTGTACTCTGATAATGGTATGATATACATATACTACTTTGATTTCAAGATATGTTGTCTATTATATTTTATTCGTTCCGCTGTGAGATTCGTGTTACTCTGATATTGTTGTGTTCTTCTTCTTCTTCTGTTCTAATTTTCTATCTTATCTATCCTCACCCTCTAATTTCTTTCTTGGACTATCCGGTAATTTCGACCTTTGATTGTTCGATAGGTGTTATATATCGGATAACCAGGGTCGCTTTTTCCCGGATCGTTACAAATAATATCCAATTAGAATAACTCCTTAGAGATAGGATCAGTAGTATCCTAGAACGAGTGTGAAGAGTATATTTTTTTCAAATGAAAACAATTTTGTTTTGAAAATTTAAACTAGATTATACGTATTTGAATATTTTATTTATATTGATTTGGACGATCGAGTATATAAAGGTTTTGCATATACGCGTCATGAACGTATATTCGAAGTTTTAATATACTAGATAGATATAGGATCACACTCTAGTCGCCCGGACATGATTCTGATAATGGCGCGCCATCACCAGTATTTATTTTCGAGTTTCGAAGGTGTGATATCTATATATTTCCATCAGACTGGTGTGAGAACCAAAATTAGATAGGATTATTGTTGTGACTTGGCATCAAAAACATGATTTTCTATATATATATATATAATCAAATTATGAATTTGAAACGTTAATCCACTAATTGATTGATGGTTGTGTTGTTTGTTTATTTGTTTGATAATTTTGAACCATTATGCCTAATAGAATCAAATATGGAACTGTATTGAAAAATGATTACAATTGCATGCATATACATGTACTTACATTGAACAGGTCATAGCAAGGAGGCTAGAGCAGAAGAATAAAATTGTTTGTCCGACAAATAGGTACATGTTTTCCATAATTTACTGTTTTGTTTGGGTGATGATGATTTTATGAGCCGATTGGCTAGCCGCTTGGCTTTTTCTTTTTCTTTTTGGATTGAAGAAGGCCATGGGAGGCTATATGAAATATCCCGAAGTCCCCGGTTCTATGGAGGTTATGGCGAAATTTTTCGGAAATTTAGGGTGTTAGCCAAATTTTTGAAAAATTTGAAAAGTTCTTAGAAACTGAAAAGTTGAAGAACTTAAGCCGTAACGAAAATAATGAAAGTTGAGTTGGTTAGTTAAACAACTTTCGGCTTCGTTCCTTTTCGGGGACGAAAAGTTTTAAGTAGGGGAGATTGCAATAACCCGGAAAATCTGAGCCAGTTTAAAATTTTTATTTTGGCAATTTTAATGAACGTTGAATATTTAAAATGATTATTTTAAATAATATCGACGAGAAATTTATTTTGAATATAATTCGAACGTATATATTTATATAGATCGTCGTTAGAATATAATTATTTATTTTAAATTATAAAAGGAATTGAAAATGGCGCGGTAATTCGATAATTCTATTTCAAAATTCAAATGAATGTACCGGGTGCAAAATAAACCGGATTTTAGCGAAACCAAAAATATTAGAATCTAATTGATAATATCTTTCCAACGAATCTGAAAAGTCAAAATTTCATAGCGGGAATCAAAAGTTATGTCCAGTTGAAAATTCAAAATAGTCGCTATGGAATTCTAGGCCCTTAAAAATGGAAATTTTGCAAACGACCTCGGTTTTCGACGAAACCACTTTTGTTGGATCCGGGATGTCAAATTATTGCTAGGTTTCAAATTTCGTAATTTTTCAAATCAATATGTGAGCATGGCAAAGGAAAACGCGTTTGACCAGTTTCGGTTGATTTTAATCGACTAGAAAATGGCCATTTTTCCAATGGTCTCGGAATTTGACGAAACTAGTTTTGTTAGGACCGTATCTTCAATACGAAGCTAGAAAATATTTTTTTGGAATTTTTCGAGTTAGTACGTGACCCTGGTAAATTGAAATGTGCGTTCAAATTCAATATATAGAGTTATATTTTGATTTTGATGAAAACTAATCGAAACGATAGAATCAGCCTACGATACATATCCCATTGTGTTCGGGATAGGGGTAATTAGCTATGGACGATAGGCGGTGGGTCTCGTTTCGAGGTCGAAAATAAAAGTTGCTTTTTGGAGTTAAATAAAATAATTAAATTATATAACCTTAACCCCCCCCCCCCCCGGTATACCATTCAGTTAAAACAAAAAAACAAAAAAAGAGAGAAAAGGGGGGAGAATCGCGATCTTCCCCAGGCGATCGATCGCCTCGACGCCGCGCAGGCGGAGCCGCCTCCGACCTCCGCCGCGACCCTCCTCCACCCCTTCCTCTCCTCGTTTCTTTCTCCTCTCCTTCCTGATGTCAACTGCGCCCCTCCCCCTTCCTCAAATCGCACGCAAACCCTAAAACCACCGCAACTCCCCCCAAATCCGCCGCCTCTCGCCCACGACCCCTCCCCCCGACCTGCGATAGCTGCACCGAAGTCCCCGACTCCAGCGCTCCTCCTCCTGCCCCTGCTCTCGAAGAAAGGTGATTTTGAATTTGTAAAACATAGATTTTAAAGTTCAGTTTTTATTTTTATATAATACCATGGTTTAAATTAGTTTTAAAATTACATAAAAACATTGTTTTTATTTTCTGAAATATATATATAACATGTATCAAAAATATGATTTTTATAGTGTAGAAAGAATAAAAATACGATTTTTATATAGTAGCGAATATAAAGATTTGATTTTTATATAGTAGCGAATATAAAGATTTAATTTTTATATAGTAGCGAATATAAAGATATGATTTTTCCATATTAAAAGAGGTGATTTTTAAGTGTATAAAAATATGGTCTTCATGCTAAGAAAGGTTTGGTTTTTAAAATGTATAAAGATTATATTTTTAATTGTATGAAGATTATATTTTTATTTAAAACAAGTTGTGATTTTTATCTAAAATGAAAAGGCGAAATCTTAATATGTGAGAAGGCGAAATCTTTATATTTGAAAAGGCGAAATCTTTATATTTGCAAAGGCGAAATCTTTATATTTGAATAGGCAAAATCCTTATATTTGAAAAGGCGAAATCTTTATATATGTAACGAAGTAAAAAATTCGATTTTTATATATTCATTAGCGAAGTAAAAATTCGATTTTTATATATGTAGTGAATACGTCCGATGAAAGTGACAAAAGGCGAGCACGACGAAGATTTCTACAAAGAAGAGTTGTGGCGTTTGGTTTAGCTAGTCGGTGAGAACTTCTCACTTTAATTCTTATTTTCTACTTAAAAATAAATACTAGGATGTAGACGGTGTTTAGTAGCACCCGACACCCGTCGTCCACAGACCATGGACGGCTTGTATGCTTGTTTGTTTGATTTTGATGTGTAGTTGATTGTGTGATGTGAAATGAAATAAAATATTTATATAGTTAAAAATATTTTATAGTTGAAAATAGGAGTTTTAACGTGTATTTAAAATGAAATAAATATAAACAAATTGGGCGATTTGTTTATATACACTGATTTGACTGATATTGATTGGGACGATAAATTTTACACATCGCCCAACTGCATAAATAAAATCTATGTTTGATTGTTTGAAACCCCACACGGGTATTGGGATGATATTTGGCGTACACTAATCCTAATTATTTAGTTGTATGTCGATCGATTGGTCAAAAACTGTGTGAGCGTTAATTATTTATATTTGATGCTTATGCAGTTGTGTGGTGCACTTTGGATGATGGTTGATTATTTATCATTGCTATTATATACATGTGTTGTATGGAATCCATATAATTAACGTTATATGGTAATTGATTGGGCCTCATTCCAATTGGGAAAAATAAAGAATATTATAAAATATAGATTCATGTGTTGACAGTACTCATTCGTTGAGATTAGTCATGTGTTGAACGAAATATTTTAACAATAAAATTTACATCTTTATCATATATAAAATTAGAAACTAACTGGAATATAGATAAGATGAGTGGTCTCCTAGGTATTGGTCTGATGTTGGTTTCGGCCTTCGGGGTTAATGCTTAGGTAATCGTTCTCTTACTAATTTACGGTTGGAGTCTGATTTGAAATCAAACGATAGATACCATAATTTTATTAAATATAGTAAATAACAAAAATAGTCACGTGTTGACGGTACTCATTAGTTGAGATTAGTCATGTATGGAAAAATATAAAGCCGTGTTGATTAGAGATGCGCTATTTTGACGCGAACGATATTTATATCGATTAAATTCGTTTTTATAAAGAATATTGAAAAGAGATTTAAAAATCGAATATTTAGAAAACGAATTCGAATTGAATTGAATATAAAACGGTTTCGAATTGAATTGAATATAAAATGAATTCGAATTGAATAGAATATAAAATGAATTCAAATTGAATAGAATATAAAATGAATTCGAATTGAATATAAAATGAATTTGAATTGAATAGAATATAAAATGAATTCAAATTGAATTGAATATAAAATGAATTCGAATTGAATTGAATATAAAATGAATTTGAATTGAATAGAAAATGAATTTGAATTGAATTGAATATAAAACGAATTCGAATTGAATTGAATATAAAACGAATTCGAATTGAATTGAATATAAAAGAAATTCGAATTGAATTGAATAAATTAGAAATCTGAATTGAACTGAAAATGAATTAAAAATCGATTTGAATTAAAAATCAATTTGAAATGAATTTAAAACGTATTTATAAGGAAAAATTCAATTTTGATTTGAATTTGAAATGGAAGTTGAAATTGTTTTGAAACGAATTTAAAACGATTTATAAAATTCGTTTTGAAAAGGAAATTGACGAAATATATATTATATGTATAATATAATGGCCTGAATAGAACGCGCCGCGCCGCGGCAGTTTGTGAATTTCGACCATTAATTTCAAACGGACATTACGGGAGATCCGACTGTCGGATTCTCCTAAAACTGGAACCGTTGGGTTCGTATTGAAAAGAGCTTTCTAACGAATATTAGAAATTTGAAATCTAACGGTTGGATTTGCAGATATGTCCAAATCAATTATAGAAAAGGTCGTTGTAAGTGCAGTTCGATGGCCGTTGTTGGAAATCGACTGTACGGGCCATGATAAAATTAGTAAAAATATCAATAATTTGTATAAAATCATAATAAATGATTTGTGAAGAACTGGGATGAAAAATTCCACATTTGAAGAGATAAAAATAATTTTTTATCGAAATGAACTAGTTTTGAACTAAATTTAAAACCCAATTATTTTTAAATAAATAAATTGGATTTGAAAGGGGTTTTAAATAACCAGAATTTCTAATATATTAAATGGGAATTGAATTAGAATTGATTTGTGGGTTTATCGTGAACGGTGTTTTAAATAACACTTGTTCTTTAACCCGATAATGAATATAATGTGATTTGGGTTTATCGTGAACTATGTTTTAAATGACATTAGTTCTTTAACCCAGTAAAAGGAGCTTTAATGAATCTGTAATTAGATTGAAATGTGAATTGATAGTTTAAATTATCAAAATTGAAAAGTGAGCGAGAATGGAGTATCACCAGTTTTGCTCCAAAGCGATAGTTAAATCTTTAATTAGATTTGAACGTGAAATGGTAATTAATTTTACCGATAACACCGTGGTATTAGATATGGAGTATTACCAGTTTTGCTCCATGGGATGAATAGATTGGGATTGGGGAAATAAAATAAACTATTACTTCGGTGTGTGTAACGACCCAGATTTTTGACCATTCAGTTTAATATTTAAAAATGCTTTTTTTCTATTGTTTTGGAATTTTAAATGGTTTAATTTCAATAATTTTGAATATTTTATTCCGAAATGGTAGAAATTTAGTGGATCTGCAATATAATGTGAACTGGCAGTATAAAAGGATAAATTTTGAATTAAAAATAGTACGCTTACAAAGGAAGTAGTAGCTAACGAACTCGGATTTCGATGAAATCAGTTTCATTAAATCCGAAATGATGAAATTAGGTAACCAACCAAGTTACGTAAAAAATGACATCCGTATGTGGAAAAGAAAAAAATAAAAGGCCAAAATTTGAACTAAATTTTGACGGTAATTGGAATTTGCTAATGGTAACGGCAAAACTGGAACCTGAGACCTATCCAGAAAAATTCTTAACATTGGATATTAGCTATATATGAAGTCTGGGAAAATCCTATAACGGATATAGAAAGTTATTAAGGAAACAAAATTTAAATAAATTATTTGAAAATCTAAACGAACTCCGATTTTTGATTTGAATACATAAGATTGAACTACGTTAAAAACCGGACCAGATGGTGGAAGAATTTCTGAAAACCGTTATCGTTTGATACTCCAACATGAGACCGGAAGATGTTGAAACTAACACAAAACACTATTTTGAATTTGAATTTAAATTATTTGAAAGTTCAAACGAATTCGAATTTGAAAAATATTTATATATTATTGAAGAGCAAGAAAAATTGAACAACATGGTTGAAAAAGATTTTGGATAAGATATCAATAAGTAAGTCAAATTAACGTCCGAATAGGGTTGAGAAAACACACTTTACTATTCGTAAATTATTAAATTTATTAATAATTTAATTAATTTAAGAATTAATCCTAGCCATCCATTTTCGACCGTTGGATTCGCGCCACCTCAGCAATTCATATGACTTCTTCGGCTACAAATGCCCCCCCCCCTTCATTTTAAACTCACTTCTCCTCCTCCTCTTTCAAGCTTTGGCAATGGGCAGAAATAATAATAAAATAATAGAAAAATAGAGAAAAGGGAGAAAGGAGGGCAAGACGGGGAGCTAGGAACTCTTAGGCAGGGGTTTGGGCTTCACGGGGTAAGTTTTTAAATAATATTTATTTATTTATTTATTTTGGTAATAAATATATATATATATATATATATTACAATTAAAATAGAATTTGTAAAAATAAATATCGGAACATTCTAAGGGTGACAGAGACGATAGTGTCTAAGGCTTGAGTTTGGAAAATATAGTTTCCTGCTCTCCCTGGCTATCCCTAACTGACCCGACGGATGGGATGGTTAATTTAAATTTAAATTTAAATTTGAATTTAATTTGAATTTAAAATAGAGTAGGGGCATTTTCGTAATTTTTAACTATAAACTTTAAAAGCTTATAACTTTTCCAAAACAAGTCGGATTTCCACGAAACAAGGACCGTTGGATTCTTATCGAAAAATACTTTAAAATGAGTTACAGCAGATTTTTGATCCGGGTTATAATTTTTAAGTTATAATTAAATGAATATTTTTAAATATTTTTTTTGGAAATTAAATTTAATTAATATTAAAATGGTTTTTCAATTTTAAAAATTGGATATGGCTAGAGATGGGAAAGTAGGATTTTTTTAGAAGGGCAGGGAAGGTAATTTGGCTAATAACGCAATTAGGAAATAATTAAGATAAAAATAATTTAATTAAATATATATTCATTTAAATTAGGTAAATATTGTAAATAGCATAACTTTTGCATATGTTAATAAAATTTAACGAAACAAGATCCGTTGGGATCGCAGGGACGAGACCTATCCAATGACACTAACTAGGAGTCAATCTGACGCTGTTGAAAATTCAGCTAATTTTGGACGGTCGTCCCAAATTAGAAGCGACAAACGCGTCAACCGTCGACCAAAACAAACTTTGGTGAGTTAATTCTCACACCTTCTCTAATCCTGTGATGTGGTACATTCACAGTAAAATATATTTTACAGTTAACAGTTTAAATTGGTTGATTGGATGCGATGGATGCAAGTTGTTTGTTGTTGTTTGATGGTTGCAGTTATTTATATTCTGCCAATTATTTAATTCGCATATTGTTATCAACTTACATCTGTGATGCAGAGAAGGACAGGTTCGAGGGATCCGACCGGATTCCTCAAATTAACTATATTTTGTTTGTTATGCATATATATGAATTGTTCACCTTGACTGACACCAAAACCTGTCTGTATGTTGATGGTTGAATAGATATGCACCTGTGTTGTGTTTAAAATCAACCGACATTGTTGATTTGGTAATTGGCAGTGAACGGTCTAGAATGTGTTGTTTCTGACGTCAGTTGACTGTTGGGTGAATCGACGCAGTGTTAGAGTTATAAGTTATTTTATAACTGGAATTAAGTTTTAAATAAAATTATATAAGGGATTTAAATGGAAATTATAAATATCTTTTTTTAATCGGGTTTAAAGGGTTATTTAAATGGATTATACCAGTGTTGAAAGCAGAGAAAAACCCAAGGTTTTACCTACGGGTTGGTTAAATTTGACAATTTGTTTTCAAACAATTAAAGGTTGATTTTTAATCAATTAAGTTATTTGATTAATTTAAGAAAAGGGAAATGACAAAGGAAATTCAGTTCACTGTTAATTGGTATATATATACGGTTGATAAAATCCACCGTTTTCGAGTAAAATAGACAAAGGGATAGATATGGATTTAAATATTCATTAAAGTGTAACGAGTAGAGTTAGAGCATAGTTAATCTTTGATTAACTAAAAATCTAAAGAGAATATTGAACTGGGTATTGTTAATAACCTAAATTATTTTGAGTAAGCTTGTAAAAGTAATAATAATCCTATTTTGGTTTTGGGGCAAAGTTAACTATATTTTAATATCGTTAATGGTAAAACTAATTATCCTTTTAATTTAAAATGATTTAAAGTAATGAATTCAATTTGAAATCGAGTAAGAAATAATTAGTTGGAGATAAATTCGATTAAGAGATTATGGAATGTTTTATGACCCAAGTGTTCGACAAACTTGGTAGATGAAGTTGGTAGGTAAGTATAAAGATTTAAATCAGGGTTAACTTATTGTTTCAAATTAAGCAAGGTGAATTCAAATTGGAATGATACTTTACAGGAGTTAAGTGATGGGATATTCGAACAAGGATTTCAAATGTAAGGAAAGGTTTTGTAAACCCAAGTTTGAAATCAAGATTTGAAACGAGATTTAGTGTCGGTGGTTAAGTGACGAATTAACATTATTCCGAGGTAAGAACGTTGTTGATCAAGGTAATAGAGGTAACTAAAATACCCCAACTTGGTTGGCTTCACTATTATCAAGGAATAGTATTAGTTTGGAACGAGTGAAGTGTTGAGATTGGTTTTATCCTATACGAGAATATCAAACTCTGATGCAAGGTTTTGGAAATTAAATAATATTACGATATGAGTTCAAAAGAAATAAGAATGTTGTTTTCAAATTATAGTAAACATTTGTTAGTCAATTAGAGTTGATCGAATATAGTTAGAGTTAGTCAAACCAAGTTATCTAGGAAAGTTTCCATTGCGTACGACTGCTAGCGTAATTCGCAGGGCTGCAGATAGCCTACGGCGGTCGGAAGTTTCCTGAGGGAATCAGGTGTAACCATTGTGATCGCTGCGATCTAGAGTCAAGCGGATGGAGTTAAGTCAAGTATTAATTAATCGATAGTAGTAGTCAAGTCGAGTTAGTCTAGTCGAGTTAAATAGGCCGAGTTAGTCAAATTAGAGTTAATCGATCAAAGTAAATCAGTCAGAGTTAATCAGAGAACATTTGGTTTATATCGTTAAGTATGTTTTAAAAGGGGTCAAGTGTGTTAAGTGTTGAATCAGCAAAACCCATTGTATGCACACTATCGTTATTCGATAGTTAAAACACTGACTATCGAAGTTGACCAATACGATTGTTGGTATGGAAAGTCCGGGATCGAATTATATTCGAAAACCATTCCGACCAACAAATACGTGTAGAGATCAGAAGATGATCGTGATGGAGCATTGAAGACTGTGGATTTTCATAAGCGGAAGGAATGCTAAAAATCTCTGGTTTAGCGGCCAGAGATAAACTGTGGTTCTATCGTGGTTGGAATCTACCGGTTGCAAGGACTTCTCGCTACTGATCCTTGGGGTGATTCCTATATGAGATGCAGTAGGAGAGTACCTTCGGTTCATCTTGTTCCTGGATGACTTGTATGGACGGATGTCTGACAGAGTATTTCCAAAAGGATTTACATGCGTTGATTTCTCCAAACGTACCATAGCTGATGGTGGAGAAATGGTCATTCACTAGCCAGATAGCTAGAGTATGTTTGTGGACGTCAATCAGTGTGATCTGGCGGATCTGACGATGTGGCATTCAAAGTATATGATGACCAGATGTGTTCTGACCTCAAGCCTCATCAACCGGAAATGACAAAAATCGGGCAGGCAGCATGGCTATGTGGGTCGCTCCCATTAGGATGTATTGTAACACCCCGTGTATTCTATAACAGTGAAATTCATAAATTAAAGCATAACTAATTTCAAATCAAAGAATTAAGGGAAACGGGATACGCCATTGTGTTCGTCTCGGAAAAATACGCGAAATAGAGTCCGAGTTTTCGAAAAACGGAGTCCGTATGAAGAAGATATGGCCTCCGGAAGTTTCAGAATTCAGGTTAAAATTCAAACAGACGAAAACAGCTCAGAAAAACAAGTTTAAAATTCAAAATCGGGCCCAATTGGCCAGGGCGGGAAAATTCCCGCCTAAGGCACCCAGGTCGACTTGGCAGTCGACCTGGGTTAGCCAGGTCGACAGGGCTGTCGACCTGGGTAACCCGTGTCGACTGCCAAGTCGACACGGTGTCGACAGGGCTGTCGACCTGGCCCCAGAGCCAGGTCGAACCCAGCCCACCCTGGATGGCCTAGTCTATGTTTGGTCGATTTTCTGAGCCTTGCCTTGTCACTAGGGCTATGTGTCAGCTCCTGGTTGGTCCCTCCTTTGAACGAACGACTATTATTAAACCAAGCTTCATCGACGGTCTAAATCAACTCACAAACTCTATAAAAAGGACCTAAGGCTAACCCTAATCCACACAAACTAAAATGGAGAAGAGACCGTCATGTTGCTGAGGAGAGACTAAGTATAGCCGTCAGAAATTGAGAGGCAACTAGGAGATAATTCAAAGCTTAAAGCAACGTAAATCAAATCAAAGCAACGCCTACAACAAAGGATAGCAACTCCAAATTCAGAATTCAGATTTCTGAATTGAAGATTCGCCATACGCTGTAAGTAGAGTGCTATTCCAGTATGAATTAAATAATTGTGTTGATTTGTGTATTGTAAGAAATGGAATTGTGGCGATAATAATCTATATTTGCATGTTGCTTTGATGCAAAACGATTTGGGAATATTATGGTATACGATTGGATATTTGCAAGTACGCGATTTGCGTTGGAAACGAAATGGAATTGTGGCGATAATGAATTATATTTGTATGTTATTTTGATTCTAAACGATTTGGCAATGCTATGGTTTGATTCATACAAGTATGTGGCTTATGTTGACAACCACATGTTGTGGAATTTTGATTGGGACTTATGCAAGCATATGATTCATATTGAAAACTACATGTTTGTGGTAGTTATTTACAACACCCATTTGGTAAATGCAAGTATAAGATTCATGTTGAAACAACAACTATATGTTGTAATAGTTTATTTTGAAATTCATGCAAGTCTATGATCTATTGTTATGACAACATGATGTATAATTCTATGGTCATCTTTAGTGTAATTTGATTCACTTAAGTATTATGATTCATATGAAGGTTATGTTGAAATTGGCATCATAGTTCAAGTATAAAAATCATATTTTTGTGATAGTGACAAAAGCACGCATCTTTGTAAATTTGTATAAATTTTATGAACATGACTAAACTATGTTCGTTATTATGCCTAATTGAAAAACATGTTTTTAGGCTCATGTTGTTATCATAAGTTACATTAGAATTACATTAGAGTTACATTCCTCTTGCAAGTTTACATAGATAAAATAAAAACCATGATGCAAGTTTAGATATGTTTATGCTATAATTCTATGAATAGAATGAAAACCATGATTCATATAAGAATTAGGTTGGGATAATTCTAGTTGAACCATACTTTTGTATTAGTGACAAAAGTAAGTACCCTTTTGTTAACATGTAGTGATTTTATGAAAACGATTAGTTTATGCCTAAATAAAAATATAGACTTATATTTCTAGTCAAGACCCCGTGCCAATAATAATGATATATAATTTAGTTAGGTTCTTAATTTCAAGTTTACATGGTTAGTTGAACCTATGATTCATGTTTAAGTTTATGCCATTATCATATGACTAGAATAATCCATGTTTAAGTACTGCTTATGCCATAATCATATGAGTAAAATAATTCATGATTAATTATTGTCTATGCATTAACCATATGAATAGAATGATTTATGTTTAAGTATTGTTTATGCTATGATTATATGGATAAAATGATTCATGTTATGCCATGATTATATGATGTTAAAATTGCAAGTTCACATGTGCCTATTTTATGTTAATTGAATCGTTCGTTGCAAGTTCATGCGTTCACACTCCCCTTTTTCATGTTATCTTATCAACATCATGTTATAAGCCTCCCCTTTTCACTTGGCTAAATTGGGTTTAAGTATTAAACCCAACACACCTTACGTTGGAGCGAACGTATAATACGGGGGTAATGACGTTTGGGCTAAAATATAGAACATATGTGTTGGCATGTTTAACGCATGCCAACAACCTTGAAAGAACAATTATGTGGCATAAATGAAATTTAACCAATAAAGATGAATTTGAATAATGGGCCGCAAATATTTACATATAAAAAGAAAAGAGACAAAATATGTAAATGTAGAAAAATACGATGTGTTTAACCCGAGGTTGGATTGAGTTGTGATGTAAATCTGCCCGGAACCGCCCGGCTGTCCAGTAGTCACAACAATACCTATCCAATGTGGGTGGTTAAACACGGAGCCCAATAAGGACCCGAGGTTAGACTGAGTTGTGGCGTAAGACTGCCCGGACCCAACCGGCAACAGGCAGCCACAACAATACCTGTCTAATGTGAGAGGTCAAGGCTTTAATAAGACAATTAAGGCTGAGTCAGGATTGATAGGATTAAGTAAATTATATTAATACTTAATCAAAATGGAACATGCTAAACTAAACAGACTGATTGGGGGTTAGGTTTATAAAACACTTAACCAACTTAGCATGTTGGCTAGAAATAGAAAACCTAGTAGCGAGGGACCCTTTTCGCAGTAACCCTACAAGGTATCATGATACCCTGAAACTAGGCAGGGTGGGGCACGATTACTTGGCTGATTGTAAGAGGTCAAATCGACGGCGGTGGTGCAGCAGTGTAGGTTCTAACGGGGTGCGGGCGTTGTAACGACCCAGAAAATCTGAACCAATTTAAAATTTTTAAATTGACTAAAATAAGGGATTTTAAATATTTAAAATAAATATTTTAAATAATGGCGATGAAAACTGAGTTTGAATCGACATTTGAAAACGAATATAATTAATTATAATTATATATAGAATTGAAAATGGCGCGGTAGTTCAATAATTCGATTTCAAACTTCAATTGAATATACCGGATGCAAAACAATCTGGATTTTAGTGAAACCAAAAATAATGGAATCTAATTGATAATATCTTTCCAACGAATCTGAACAATCGAAATTTGATAACGGGAATCAAAAGATATGTCCAGTTGAAAATTCTGAATAGTCGTTATGGAATTCAGGCCCTTAAAAATGGACATTTTGCAAATGACCTCGGATTTCGACGAAACCACTTTTGTTGGATCCGCAGGGTCAAGTTATTGCTAGGTTTCAAATTTCATAATTTTTCGAATCAATATGTGAGCGTGGCAAGGGAAAACGTGTTTGACCAGTTTCAGTTGATTTTAATCGACTGGAAATTGGCCATTTTTCAAACGGTCTCAGAATTCGACAAAACTAGTTTTGTTAGGACCGTATCGTCAATACGAAGCTAAAAAGTATTTTTCTGGAATTTTTCTAGTTAGTATGTGACCCCGGTAATTTGAAATGTACGTTTAAAATTCAATATAGTGATTTAAATGTAAATTCAACGGAAACTGATTGTAACGATCAAATCAGCTTGCGATACATATCCCATTGTGTTCGGAATGGGGGTAAAACGCTATGGACGACAGGCGGAGGGCCTCGTTTAGAGGTCGTATGTAAAAGTCAACTTTTTGAAATAAAATAAATTAAATAATAAAAATAAATTTTAATTCCCTCCCTTTATCTCCCTTTCTGCCCCCCCCCCCCCCCGATTCATTAAACAGAAAACAAAAAAAAAAAAAGAAGAAGAAGAAAGCAACAGCAGCAGCCGCGCGCCTTCACCGTCGACCAGACCTCCACCGCGCCCTCCGATCTTCTCCCCCCTCTTCCTTGCTCTCGCTCCCTCCTCCTCCTTCAATCCGACCCCCCCCCCCGAAGCCATCGCGACACCCTAAATCCGCGAGCCCCGTTCGAGACGCCACCGCCGACGAACTGAAGGCCGCCCCACCTCCAGCACCTCCTGCGCCGCCACCTGACGAAAAACCAACCCCCCCTCTTTCGTTTCTTCGATGTAAGTTGTTTTAATTTATTTTAGTTTTACTTTTATTTTTAAAACTGTTTTTTTTTTTAAAAGGTAAAAACTGATTTTTAAAAGTATAAAACACTGATTTTTAAAAGTATAAAACGCTGATTTTTGAAAGTATAAAACACTGATTTTTAAAAGTATAAAACACTGATTTTTAAAAGTATAAAACACTGATTTTTAAAAGTATAAAATACTGATTTTTAAAAAGTATAAGAATACTGATTTTTTTTTTAAGGGTTTAAAACTGATTTTGAAAAGGTTTTAAAAACTGATTTTATTTTAAGATGTAAAAAGAAAAAGATTTAGATTTTAAATAGAAAAAGATTTAAACTTTAGAATAGAAAAAGATTTAAACTTTAGGATAGGAAAAAGATTAAGACTTTAGAATAGAAAAGATCATATTTTTAGAATAGAAAAGATCAGATTTTTAGAATAGAAAAGATCATATTTTTAAAATAGAAAAGATCAGATTTTTAGAATAGAAAAGATCATATTTTTAAAATAGAAAAGACGGAATTTTTATTAAGTAGAAGAAGTAAGATATGATTCTTATATTTTTAAAGCAATAAAAATATAATTTTTACATCATAGGAATATTAAAAATATAATCTTTATTTTTAAAATATGATCTTTATATATTGAATAACATAGTAAAAATTCGATTTTTACATATGTAGAGAATACGGGCAACGAAAGCGACAAGCAAGAGAGATTGGCGAAGATTTTATGCAAAGAAGAGTCGTGGGATTGAATTAGCTATTCGGTGAGATTTCTGATTTAAAAATTATAAATGTGTGAGAATTTCTCACTCTTCAATTTCTTTTCTATAAATATATTTGTGTTGAAAATGAAAGTGAATTGCTATATATAAATATATATATATACGCCCCTCGTCCACAAACCATGGACGATATTTATTGATTGAAATTGTTGTGAAAATTGATTGATAGCGAATGGTTGTTTGGGATTGTTTGTGATTGATATTGGTTGATTGTGGTTGAAAAATACCCGTTTGTGATTGTGAAATATTTGGTTGAAACCACATAGGATTAGTTTGTGGAAATGAAATGAATATATACATGCCGCCTGCGTGCGAACTAGATGCATGATCCCCATTGTCAAAAACCGCGAGGTTTTAAGGTAGAGCGAGGAGCCGTACTAGGGACGGTCCCGGTTTTAACTACCCTGCCGTTATGCTGCCGAAATTTTGAATAATATTCGTGTGTTTGAATTATTTTCATTTGCTTAAACTATACTTATTCATTCGTTGATTAGAAATTCATGTGTTGAATGGTATTCATATTTTGAAATAAATTGTTCGATAATAAAAATCACATTTTTATCTATATATAGAAACTATAGAAAACATTCATGTGTTGAATTGATATTCATTCGTTGATTAGAAATTCATGTGTTGAATGGTATTCATATTTTGAAATAAATTGTTCGATAATAAAAATCACATTTTTATCTATATATAGAAACTATAGAAAACATTCATGTGTTGAATTGATATTCATTCGTTGATTAGAAATTCATGTGTTGAATGGTATTCATATTTTGAAATAAATTGTTCGATAATAAAAATCACATTTTTATCTATATATAGAAACTATAGAAAACATTCATGTGTTGAATTGATATTCATTCATTGATTTGAAATTCATGTGTTGAATGGTATTCATATTTTGAAATAAATTGTTTGATAATAAAAATCACCTTTTATCGACTATATGAACTGTGTAAAATAATCTCGTTTTAAAAAGAAATTGTTTTATGATAAAAATCCTATTTTGTCACCTATATGAACTATATATAAAAATAGTGTTTTGAAATGAATTGTTTTACAATAAAAATCACATTTTTATTGTATGCATAAATCGTTGAAATGTGAAGTGTTAAAAATAGCCACTTGTTCAAAATAAACATATATGAGTTGAAATATCCATTAATTAGCTAATGAAATGATTTGCACCTATGTATGTAACATTAGGATAAATGGTGTTTTTAAACCAAATAGAAATCAAATATGAAGTTGAATAGAAAATGATAAATGATAAGAACTGCATATATATATGTACATACATATTCATTGAACAGGTTATAGCAAAGGGGCTAGAGAAGAGGAATAAAATTTTGTGCCCGACAAATAGGTACACATTTACTGCTTTGTTTGGGTGATGATTTTATGAGCCTGTTGGCTAGCCGCTTGGCTTTTTCTTTTTCTTTTTGAGATTAGAAGGACCGGGAAAGCTATTTGCGATTTCCCGATGCTCCCGGTGCAGGGGAGGTTATGGCGAAATTTTCCAAAATTTTAAGGTGTTAGAAAAATATTTGAAGTGAAAACGATATGGAAATCATTGAATGAACTATATTTATATAAATATATAAATATAAATAAAATTAAAACGAAACGAAGCCGTGCAGTTCGTATTTTGAAACCGTGATTTCAAACAACTAGTACGGGGAATCCGACCATTGGATTTTCCCGAAACCTCAACCGTCGGGTTCGCCTTGGAAATATCTTCCCAATGGCACCAACCTTGTAAAAATCCAACGGTTGGATTGTCTTGAATGTTTAATTCAAATCTGAAGAAAAACAGCGCCAGAAATGATTATATTTATATATATATATATATAATTATATATTTAATCGAATAACGACGCTGCAGTTCGTATTTTGAAATCGAAACTTCAAACGATTGTACCGGGAGATCCGACCGTCGAAATTTCCCGAAACTGGAACCGTTGGATTCGTTTTGAAAAGACCTTTCTAATGATGTAAATTTTGTGAAGATCCAACGGTTAGATTTTCAGATATGTGTAAATCAAATCCGAAGAAAAACAGCGCCACGGCCGCGTTATGGCCCGAAGCGTCGTTTTGAATAAATTAGCTATTTTAAAATAAATAAAAATAGCGATAAATCGTTATAAAATATTGGGAACGTTATGGAATGGAAATAAACTGAATTTGCTTGATTTATGTGATATTTGATGGTTGAATGTGTTTGGTGTGAAAATTACATTAAAGAACAAAATTGGTGTTGTCGAATAATTTAACCATTGAAATAAATTGAATTGAAATTCTAAATATACGTGAATTATTTGAGAAGGCCGAGTTAATTCTCATTTCAAATAATTGATCGACGATAGAAAGTTGAAGATAAAGACGGTGGTCGAAGACCGGAGATCTTCACCTCGTTTGGATGGTAACCGAGGTCCTGATTGGGAGGCATCCCGAAATATGGATAATGAGTGGTGATCGTCCAGGCGTACGTGGTGATCGAAGGGTTTGCGAGGTATTTAGTGCCTCCGGTTTCGTTCAGACCCAGAACGGACTTGTAAATGGACTGTGTGTCTGACATTGGATTTTATTCTATGTTGATTGATCTCTATTAAATATACATCTGTTTGGCGGTGGAGAATTTATTCTTTCGCTTAACGCCCTTCTCTGAGACGCACGAGCTCAGAGGTTGTATATCGATGGACATCAGTCGCATGGCATGAATTGCCTGTGTGGCATGCTAAGATGCAGTGATCAGGGCTTCTGTTGAAAAGCAAAGTCTTGTGGTGATGATCAAAGCACCGCCTGTGTGGCGTAGCTTTGTGTATAACGTGAATTCGCGAGCCTCACACCCCGGTATGAACCTAAAACGGGAGAAGGACCTCAGGGAGGGCATGCGTTTCTTTCTAGCTTGGGTGGTGTCAGTGACCTACCAGCCCTGACATTTATATACTTTTCACCTATGTGGTTGTTGCTGTTGCGAGGCGCCTCGGTTTGATCGGACAATCCGGGTCCGATGGAGTCATTCGTTGGCTCGTTTACGCCCCAAAGGGCGGGGAAACGTATTGTTCAGGCATAATAATCCACATCGGTGGACCGGCCCTGACGATCCAAGGGGCAGTTGCGGCTGTTCCTGAGGGGCGGGCTAGAGCGTCTCGAATTCGGTAAGGACTATCTTTTGCCTTGGTTCATGACGGAAATCCAATTTCCAAATACGACATCGTGCGGTTCTGATTGTATATATATATTTGGCGACATAGTGGCATGGGACGCTCATGTCGTCTATGATTGATAGTTATGATTTGAAATTGTTTTCAAAACATATAAACACTAGCAATAATATCAAATGCCTTTGTTTTATTCGTATCAAGCATATTTTGGCCATTATAAGGTAAAACTCTATCCTCCGGTTTGCGTTGCATTGTGTGATGGGAACTGAGTCTTATAACGGCTTCATTTTTATAAAAAGCATAGCGATGTTTAAAAGAAAGATTTGTTTTAAAGCACTGGCAATCCAATGGAGTAAACCCGTTCCACGAAAGTGGCGTGGTCCTGTGATTAGCCAATTATATATGTGTTGAGTGGATTTCTCATACCAGTCCCATGACTGACTCGTAGTTTGTTTCACTTTCAAACTCGGGTGCCCCTTTTTCTACACGGGCAGCATTGTATTCAGGTTTAGCTGGTTCTTTCTGGATAGCTGGAGCTGAAGATGGATTCTATCATTTATTTCTTTTTATGCTGTTCAGCTCCTATTGTACATATTTTGTTTATTTCCGCTGTAGACATTTATGTATAGCTGAACTGTATTTGTACTAAGTAAGATCCTGTATACTGTGTAACTCTGATGATTACTTTTATCCAGTATATTTTGTTGTTCATTATCTGGTGAATTTAATTCGGTTCTGCTATTATCTGTTTCTGTGTTATATTCCAAAGATAACCCTTGTTTCCGTGAGAACGGGATTTTGGGTCGTCTCAGGCGTGCACACACTCCGGCGCAGAAAAATAAGGCACTGGGCACCAGTAGCATACCTGTGCATTCTAGGATTGTGTCGGGCCACCACCATGGGACTTGATACACCCCATGGTGGGACCAGCATAGGTAACTACAACATCGGGGGCCGTAGGACACATGTAACTATGCGAGTAGGAGCCGATCATCATAAAATGGATCACTTCACCCTGATTATGGGGTGCCTGTTGGGAACTAGTTTATATGGGTACAGAGATTAGTATGGGGTACGATAGTATATTCGACCCTAGACAACTTAACTAAGTTTATGGTGCTTTCCCATTTCTAGTTTATACTTATCATACCCAGTTCTTTATTCATAGACTGAATAGTCCTAGACTTACGTAGGCTTTATGTCTGACTCTACTTTTCTTTCGTCTTCTTTCCTTCCGTTCCCCCCCCCCCCCCAGATCCACAGGGAGGGAATACCGCAGCTTGACCAGCCTTCATATCCAGCTTGAAGAGAAAGAATGTATTGCTTGGATCTTTTCGTTTTGGACTATGGCTTTGGACAGCAACTATGGGACTTTTGCAGTTTATTTATGTTTTCTTTATGCTTCTTTAAATGATGTAATCAAGACAGTTATGAAGATGTTATGTTTTTGGAAGTATTGTAAGACAATTATGGCATGGTTTGTGTAACACGTATTTCAATGAAATAAAAGTTGTTGTTTTCCGCTGTTCAAAAATATGTGTTCTTATATCTGTCTTGTATATCTGTGACTTATACTTATAAACCTCCACCAAAATTAGGGCATTCCCTTTGAGAGTGACCTTAACGGAGGTGGGGTGTTTCACTTGGTATCAGAGCATAGGTTTACCAGATAAGATAAAAAGTTTTGAAAATTTATTTTCAAAAAAGAAATTTAAAGAAGCATTTTTAAAAGATAAAATATTATTTTGTTTTAAAAGGCAAAGTCCCCCCAAAGCCATAGGTACTATCTCTTATCCTTTGTTTTGAATCTTTCCTTTCTGTTTCAGCATGTCTGGAGACCTTACTCCCCAGCTGCTGACGCTTTCACTCCTCCTCCTCCACGTGAACCAGCAAGCGGAAGAGTCCCAGAGTAGGAAGACAAATAATAGTCAAACAAGAAAGGATCGTAACAGTAATAATAAGAAACAAGAAGAAAGGAAATGCAATTTTTGTGGTACGGAAGGGCACTTAGTGAAAGATTGCTGGAAAAAGAAGGCCAAGATGAAGGGCGGGTGCTTTTCTTGCGGTGGGATAGGCCACATGGCTAAGGACTGCCCAAAGAAACGAGGACAGGGGCAGAGGGCTGGATCCACCTCGGGGGCACAAGTTCATGTGCTAGAAGCGCCACCTCTGCAACAGCGAGGTATAAATACTTCTGTAGAAAGTGTAGTTTATCTTTATGATCGCCCCGTTCGCACTTTATTTGATTCTGGCGCATCACACTCCTTTATCTCGTCTGCTTTAGTAGAATCTCTGCACCTAAAAACTAGTATGGTAGAGGACCCCTTAATTGTTTCAAATCCAATTGGGGGCCCAGCTCATTTGTCTATGATCTGTTTGGGATTGAAAATTTCTATTCTAAGCGTAGAATTTAAATGTAGTGCCTTTGTTTTGGGCTTTTCGGGATATGGTTTGATTTTGGGCATGGATTGGCTCTCCAGTAATGGGGCCATCCTTGATTGTGAGAAAAGGGTTGTTAGGCTCCTAACCCAGCTCGGTAATACTTTGGAAATTTCTTGTAATCCCTCGTATGCGGTTATGCTTAGTTACCTTGAATCGCTAGATGCCTCCGTTGAAAATTTGCAATCGATTAGAGTGGTCCGGGAATATCCGGATGTCTTCGAAGAGGTGAAGGGCTTGCCTCCGAAGCGGGAGATAGACTTCCGTATATATCTTGTGGATAATGCAAAGCCCGTTGCATTGCCCGTTAGACACATGGCTCCACGGGAAAGGAAAGAGCTCAGTAAACAGATTAAAGAGCTTCTAGAGAAGGGGTTCATTAGAAGGAGCATTTCAGAACGGGGCGCTCCAGTAGTGTTCGCCACTAAGGCAGAAGGTTCATTTCGCTTGTGCATGAGTAGTGGAGAATCACCTTAGTAAGTACATCTGGCAACATGGCTGGCATTTATTTCCAAGAGATAGTTCTGCTACGTGGAATACCTGATAGTAAGTGGACGAGATCTAAAATTCACTAGTGAATTTTGGAAAGCTTTCATGGAACCATGAGTATGCCGTTATGTTTGAGCTGAGTATACTAGAAGTAAAATAAGTGAAAGTGGAACGAGAGGCAACAGTGAAATAGGTTCCAACTCATATTTTGGAAACAAGAATTAAGAAGCTACGAAATTGTGAAGTTAAAGACGGACAAAGCATAATGGAGTTAAGCTCAAGGAAATGCGACTTAGAAGATTGAAGACTAGATTCGTGCATCATATCTCTTCTTAAGAGTATATCTTTGATCCCTCTCTTCCTGTAGAGCTTACTTGCGTGCTATCTTTTGTGTATATCCTCTCGGTCCCCTTCTCAATCCACTTTCTGTTGCAAACCCCATAGGGAGTATGACTCATCTGTTAGTAACACATGTTGGGGCTGGAGGGTGTTCGTTGGTTTGACTAAACTTTTTGGGTTTTATAGGATACGGGTTGGTCTTAGGGAGGGACTTCCTTGTGACCTAAAAGGAGTCCATCATGCTTAGTTTCCTAGAATCATATATAGTGGTTGGGTTGAGTAATTCTTTGGGTGTCAGTCTGATGTTGATTTCGGTCTTCGGGGCTGATGCTTAGAGAGTTCTTCTCCTAATCAATATATATGTGGCATAGATTTCCAGTTTTGACATTGCCTAATGGGCACAAAGTTTTTACTTGCTTCTATCATTCGACTATACCTTTAGATAGGAACAATTGGGAAAATGGCCTATAGATTAGAGCTACCCGAAAGATTGGCCGGAGTTCACAACGTCTTTCACGTTTCACATCTCCGAAAATGTCTACATGAGTCTGCTGAAGTGGTAGAGCCAAATATCCTAGAAGAAGCTGAAGTGGAACGCAAAGCAACCGTGAGGAAAGTTCCAACCCGCATATTAGGAACGGAAGTGAAGAAGCTACGCAACCGCGAAGTCAAGCTCGTTAAAGTTCAGTGGAGCGACGCCGAAGGAGATGCAACTTGGGAGACTGAAGCTAGAATACGCGCTGCCTACCCTTTTCTTTTTGAGGGTACATCTTTGATCCTTCCTTTTCCTTAAGTTGCGCTTTTATCTATCTTTTTTTTAGGTATATCTCCTCGACCCTATCTTTTAGGTAGAAACTCTTTGGATGAAAACATGTAGTTGAAACATGTTATGGATGATGGTTGCAAGTGGTTGCAAGTGATTGCTAGTGGTTGCATATACACACACAATCTAGGTTTTAGATCGGCTCAGTCACTTCATATTGCATATGCATATATGTTTGCATTTGTATATGGTTGAACTTTAATGTGTTGTCATATGGATGTTGCATTTATATGAATGATTGTGCACTCATGTAGAATCATGAATATGAGGATTTGCATACATAATGGATTCATAGCACTTACATAATTCGCATTAAGGAGGTCAACTGAATCAGTAGACCGCCTGATTTTGCATTAGATAAGTACATGTACACACACACTTCGCATATGATCATGAAGCATTAGAAGTCTTTTAAGGACAATGGATGCTCGTGTTTGATGGATGAGTAGATGGATGTTTGGATGTTAGGATGTACATTCTTCCAGAACTTGAAGATTTCGGGGACGAAATCCTTTTAAGTGGGGGAGAATGTAACACCCCGTGTATTCTATAACAGTGAAATTCATAAATTAAAGCATAACTAATTTCAAATCAAAGAATTAAGGGAAACGGGATATGCCATTGTGTTCGTCTCGGAAAAATACGCGAAATAGAGTCCGAGTTTTCGAAAAACGGAGTCCGTATGAAGAAGATATGGCCTCTGGAAGTTTCAGAATTCAGGTTAAAATTCAAACAGACGAAAACAGTTCAGAAAAACAAGTTTAAAATTCAAAATCGGGCCCAATTGGCCAGGGCGGGAAAATTCCCGCCTAAGGCACCCAGGTCGACTTGGCAGTCGAACTGGGCTAGCCAGGTTGACAGGGCTGTCGACCTGGGTAACCCGTGTCGACTGCCAAGTCGACACGGTGTCGACAGGGCTGTCGACCTGGCCCCAGAGCTAGGTCGAACCCAACCCACCCTGGCTGGCCTAGTCTGTGATTGGTCGATTTTCTGAGCCTTGCCTTGTCACTAGGGCTAGGTGTCAGCTCTTGGTTGGTCCCTCCTTTGAACGAACGGCTATTATTAAACCAAGCTTCATCGACGGTCTAAATCAACTCACAAACTCTATAAAAAGGACCTAAGGGTAACCCTAATCCACACAAACTAAAATGGAGAAGAGACTGTCATGTTGCTGAGGAGAGACTAAGTATAGCCGTCAGAAATTGAGAGGCAACTAGGAGATAATTCAAAGCTTAAAGCAACGTAAATCAAATCAAAGCAACGCCTACAACAAAGGATAGCAACTCCAAATTCAGAATTCAGATTTCTGAATTGAAGATTCGCCATATGCTGTAAGTAGAGTGCTATTCCAGTATGAATTAAATAATTGTGTTGATTTGTGTATTGTAAGAAATGGAATTGTGGCGATAATAATCTATATTTGCATGTTGCTTTGATGCAAAACGATTTGGGAATATTATGGTATATGATTGGATATTTGCAAGTACGCGATTTGCGTTGGAAACGAAATGGAATTGTGGCGATAATGAATTATATTTGTATGTTATTTTGATTCTAAATGATTTGGAAATGCTATGGTTTGATTCATACAAGTATGTGGCTTATGTTGACAACCACATGTTGTGGAATTTTGATTGGGACTTATGCAAGCATATGATTCATATTGAAAACTACATGTTTGTGGTAGTTATTTACAACACACATTTGGTAAATGCAAGTATAAGATTCATGTTGAAACAACAACTATATGTTGTAATAGTTTATTTTGAAATTCATGCAAGTCTATGATCTATTGTTATGACAACATGATGTATAATTCTATGGTCATCTTTAGTGTAATTTGATTCACTTAAGTATTATGATTCATATGAAGGTTATGTTGAAATTGGCATCATAGTTCAAGTATAAAAATCATATTTTTGTGATAGTGACAAAAGCACGCATCTTTGTAAATTTGTATAAATTTTATGAACATGACTAAACTATGTTCGTTATTATGCCCAATTGAAAAACATGTTTTTAGGCTCATGTTGTTATCATAAGTTACATTAGAATTACATTAGAGTTACATTCCTCTTGCAAGTTTACATAGATAAAATAAAAACCATGATGTAAGTTTAGATATGTTTATGCTATAATTCTATGAATAGAATGAAAACCATTATTCATATAAGAATTAGGTTGGGATAATTCTAGTTGAACCATACTTTTGTATTAGTGACAAAAGTAAGTACCCTTTTGTTAACATGTAGTGATTTTATGAAAACGATTAGTTTATGCCTAAATAAAAATATAGACTTATATTTCTAGTCAAGACCCCGTGCCAATAATAATGATATCTAATTTAGTTAGGTTCTTAATTTCAAGTTTACATGGTTAGTTGAACCTATGATTCATGTTTAAGTTTATGCCATTATCATATGACTAGAATAATCCATGTTTAAGTACTGCTTATGCCATAATCATATGAGTAAAATAATTCATGATTAAGTATTGTCTATGCATTAACCATATGAATAGAATGATTTATGTTTAAGTATTGTTTATGCTATGATTATACGGATAAAATGATTCATGTTATGCCATGATTATATGATGTTAAAATTGCAAGTTCACATGTGCCTATTTTATGTTAATTGAATCGTTCGTTGCAAGTTCATGCGTTCACACTCCCCTTTTTCATGTTATCTTATAAACATCATGTTATAAGCCTCCCCTTTATACTTGGCTAAATTGGGTTTAAGTATTAAACCCAACACACCTTACGTTGGAGCGAACGTATAATACGGGGGTAATGACGTTTGGGCTAAAATATAGAACATATGTGTTGGCATGTTTAACGCATGCCAACAACCTTGAAAGAACAATTAAGTGGCATAAATGAAAATTAACCAATAAAGATGAATTTGAATAATGGTCCGCAAATATTTACATATAAAAAGAAAAGAGACAAAATATGTAAATGTAGAAAAATACGATGTGTTTAACCCGAGGTTGGATTGAGTTGTGATGTAAACCTGCCCGGAACCGCCCGGCTGTCCAGTAGTCACAACAATACCTATCCAATGTGGGTGGTTAAACACGGAGCCCAATAAGGACCCGAGGTTAGACTGAGTTGTGGCGTAAGACTGCCCGGACCCAACTGGCAACAGGCAGCCACAACAATACCTGTCTAATGTGAGAGGTCAAGGCTTTAATAAGACAATTAAGGCTGAGTAAGGATTGATAGGATTAAGTAAATTATATTAATACTTAATCAAAATGGAACATGCTAAACTAAACAGACTGATTGGGGGTTAGGTTTATAAAACACTTAACCAACTTAGCATGTTGGCTAGAAATAGAAAACCTAGTAGCGAGGGAGCCTTTTCGCAGTAACCCTACAAGGTATCATGATACCCTGAAACTAGGCAGGGTGGGGCACGATTACTGGGCTGATTGTAAGAGGTCAAATCGACGGCGGTGGTGCAGCAGTGTAGGTTCTAACAGGGTGCGGGCGTGCACACACTCCGGCGCAGAAAAATAAGGCACTGGGCACCAGTAGCATACCTGTGCATTCTAGGATTGTGTCGGGCCGCCACCATGGGACTTGATACACCCCATGGTGGGACCAGCATAGGTAACTACAACATCGGGGGCCGTAGGACACATGTAACTATGCGAGTAGGAGCCGATCATCATAAAATGGATCACTTCACCCTGATTATGGGGTGCCTGTTGGGAACTAGTTTATATGGGTACAGAGATTAGTATGGGGTACGATAGTATATTCGACCCTAGACAACTTAACTAAGTTTATGGTGCTTTCCCATTTCTAGTTTATACTTATCATACCCAGTTCTTTATTCATAGACTGAATAGTCCTAGACTTACTCAGGCTTTATGTCTGACTCTACTTTTCTTTCGTCTTCTTTCCTTCCGTTCCCCCCCCCCCCCAGATCCACAGGGAGGGAATACCGCAGCTTGACCAGCCTTCATATCCAGCTTGAAGAGAAAGAATGTATTGCTTGGATCTTTTCGTTTTGGACTATGGCTTTGGACAGCAACTATGGGACTTTTGCAGTTTATTTATGTTTTCTTTATGCTTCTTTAAATGATGTAATCAAGACAGTTATGAAGATGTTATGTTTTTGGAAGTATTGTAAGACAATTATGGCATGGTTTGTGTAACACGTATTTCAATGAAATAAAAGTTGTTGTTTTCCGCTGTTCAAAAATATGTGTTCTTATATCTGTCTTGTATATCTGTGACTTATACTTATAGACCTCCACCAAAATTAGGGCATTCCCTTTGAGAGTGACCTTAACGGAGGTGGGGTGTTTCATGTATGATCACCTATCTAGAGAAATTCCTATTGCTTCTTAATCTCTGTTCGATGATGTCCCTTATCGGGAGACGGTGGTTTGAGCCCAACCGTTGGTGATGTACATTCGATATACTCAAGCGAAATGAGTGGTCGGTCATGTGAGAGCCGAGTTGCAAGATGTTCTTGTTGAACTCAGTGTATTCGCCTCTAGAGATACACTATCGGCAGGTGGTCCCATACCTTGTCAAGGTTGGAAATCCAAAATCCAATAAGCGCCCGCGGTTTTGATTGTATACTACATATGTGGAGCGTGAGATGCAAGCGTTCCACTAGATTGATAATTACTTGTATTTAGACATTATGATAATATCAGAACAAACTATGATTTTGAAAAATGGTTTAGGTTATAGTAAGGTAAACACCGTCCGTGTTTATGTGTGGACTGGTCTTACTATTATCCTTTGTTTCAGAAAGGATTTTCCAAAGTTAAACCAGTGTGTGTGTTATGTGAATTTATCACTGATAGTATTCCAGACTGACCCGGTGTATTTTGTTTTAAATCAAATGTGCTCGGGTCAGACCAAGCATATGTACAGGTTAGGTTCGCTTGGAGTCTCAGAAGCTGGAAGCAGGCGGCTTCACCACTAGTTATATAAAGCTAATTCCGCTGTGCAGTTATATGTTAAACTCTGATGATTGGTATGTGTACAAAATTCTTTTGTATATTTGATATTATATTTTATCTGTTCCGCTGTGAGTTCTGATGTGATGTTCTTCTTCTTTCTTCTATTCTAAAATTTCTTTCTTTCTTATCTCACCCTCTAAATTCTTTCTAAACTATTCAGTGTTTTTCAGTGCTTGGAGGATCGGTATGAGATACGGTAAAGGTATTTATATCGATTTTCGGGGCCGAAAATGCTGGGTCGTTACAGTGTGGTTCTCTAATCCCGACTGGTTTGGAAAACCATAATATAGTTTGAAATGATATCCAAAGGAAGATTTAAGAATAAAATTTAAAGAATTTATCTTTGATAAAATTAATGGGAACCTTTCCCTAAGAATGTGAAATTTAGAAACTAACTGTAGGTTAGCTAAGAAGAATGGTTTCCTAGGTATTGATCTGATGTTGGTTTCGGCCTTTGGGGTTAATATTTGGGGAATTGTTCTCTTGCTAATTTACGGTTGGTGACGGATGAATTGGAATGAGGCGTATGTTGTGTTTGTGTAACATTTGTTTATTATATACGCGGGTCATTCAGAAAGGTCGGGTTTATACCCATTCTGAATAACCGATTCGACGATATGTCGAAGATGAAGACGGTGGTTGAAGACCAGAAGTATTCACATCGTTTGGGTGATTATTGATGATCTTGATTCGGCTGTACACCCAAGATGAGGGAATCAGTTGGTGATCAACCAGACGTACTTGGAGATCGATGGATATGCGAGGAAAGTGCCTCCGGTTTTGTTCAGACCCAGAACGAACTTGTAAATGGACTGTGTGTCTGACATTGGATTTTATTCTGTGCTGATTGATCTCTATTAAATATACATCTGTTTGGCGGCAGAGAATTTATTCTCTTGCTTAACGTCCTTCTCTGAGACGTACGAGCTCAGAGGTTGTATATCGATGGACATCAGTCGCATGTGGCAGATGATCAAGGCTTCTGTTGAAAAGCAAAGTCTTGTGGTTGATGATCAAAGCACGGCCTGTGTGGCGCAGCTTTGTGTATAGCGCTAATTCGTGAGCCTCACACCTCGGTATGAGTCAAAAACGGGATAGTGACTGCAGGGAGAGCACAACGTTTCTTTCTAGCTAGTGGTGGTGTCAGTGCTTAAACTGGCTAACATTTATATACTTTTCACCTATGTGGTTGTTGGATGTGAGGCATCTCGATTTTAGGTCTGTAAGGAGCGGGAAACGTGTGTTCAGGAATTGCCAATCCTCAAACGTAAGAGAGGACCAGCCCTGAAGATCCAGGGGTTACCCAGAGTGTGTATTCCTGAGGCATTTGCTAGAGTGTCTCGAATCGGAGAGGAGCTTGCCCCTTGCCTTGACTCATGACGGAAATCCAATTTCCAATACGAGATATTTCGGTTTTATTTGTAGAGCCTAGTATGGCGACATGATAGATGGTACCGATGCCGCTTATGATTGATATTTATGATTGAACTTGTTTTGACACTATACACTTATAATAGTATCAAATGATTTGTTTTAAACGTACCAAGCATGTTTGGCTATTGTAAGGGAAAACCCTATCCTCTGGCTTGCGTTGCATTGTGTGATGGGACATGGGTCTTATAATAGCTTCATTTTTCCAAAAAGCGTTGCGCTGTTTTGTTATATGCACTAGTGTTCTTGGAAAGAAACCCGTTCCGTGTCATACGGCGTGGTCCCTTGAATTACTCTCTTTAAAATTTAAAATAGTAACTGTTTTAGTTCTCACACCAGTCACATGACTGACCTGGAGTTTATTGTTTTAACCTAAACTCTGGGTGCCCCTATTTTCGACACGGGCAGCTAGTAGTTTTGGCAGATTTATATTCATAGGATCCTGATTTACAGCTGGAACGATGCTCGGAAAGCTCTGTATCCGTGTATTACTTTCAGTTGTGTTTGTTTTGTTTTTCCGCTGCTATGTAATTTATTGTAATCTCTGATATTTGTCGTATGTGTAATATTTATTCATACTCTGTATATTCTTGTACTCTGATGGAATTGTTGTAATATACAATGAAATGTTCTTCTGTCTGCGTTCTATTTTGTCGTGTTCTCAAGGTAATCCAGGCTTTCCTTACCTGGGAAGTTACAGGTTATCACAATATGTGAGCGTGGTGAATTTAAACGTGTTTGGTAATTTCAGTTTGAATTTAATCGAATGGAAAATTATCGTTTTTCAAACGGTCTCCAAATTCGACGAAATTAGTTTTGTTAGGACCGCATCGTCAAAACATAGCCAGATTTATTTTTCTGGAATTTATGAGTCTGTATGTGGCCCCGGTAAATTAAAATGTACGTTTAAATTGAAAGTCTGTTGATTTGAATTTTAATTTAAACGAAAACTGATCATAACAGTCGAATTGGCTTACCAGTCATATCCCATTGTGTTTGGAATAGGAGTAATTAGCTAGGGGTATCAGTCATTGGGTCTCAATTGGAGATCGAATTTAAAAGTTTCTTTTTAGAATTAATTAAATATATAATATTGTATAACCCTCCCTCTACCTTTCTCTCTCCCGCACTCTTTAATTTTGGTAAACGAAGGAAAATTGAAAAAATAAAATAAAAAAACCATGACCTCATCGTTGTGCCGCCTGCCATTCGTCGTAGTCGAGCCCCCGCTCCCCGGTCACCGCGCTTTAGGCGCCGCCACCCCAAAAGACCGGCGCAACCCCCCCTCCTCATCTACAAACTCCACCGCACCCTTTCAGCCCCCTCCCCCCCCCCTCCCCCGACCGCCTTTATCCAAACCCTAGCGCCTACTGCCTCCTAGCCGCACCTCTCCCTGACCCCCTAGGCCTCCAGCGTCCCCTCCTCCGACCACCAACAGCGGCGGTGTAACAACCCGGAAATTCTGGGCCGATTTAAAATTTTTATTTTGGCAATTTTAACGAAGTTTGAATTTTTAAAATGATAATTTTAAATAATAACAATGAAAAGTTTAGTTTTAATAGAATTCAAACGTATATATTTATATACGTCGTCGTTAGAATATAAATATTTATTTATAATTATAAAAGGAATTGAAAATGGCACGGTAGTTCGAAAATTCGATTTCAAATGAATGTACAGGATTCAAAATAAACCGGATTTTAGTGAAACCAAAAATATTTGAATCTATTTGAGAATATCTTTCCAACGAATCTGAAAAATTGAAATTTCATACCGGTGATAAAAAGTTATGCCCAGTTGAAAATTCAGAATAGTCGCTATGGAATTCTGGCCCTTGAAAATGGCCATTTTGCAAACGACCTCGGTTTTCGACGAAACCTCTTTTGTTGGATCCGGGATGTCAGGTTATTGCTAGGTTTCAAAATTCGTAATTTTTCGAATCAATATGTGAGCGTGGCAAAAGAAAATGCGTTTGACCAGTTTCAGTTGATATTAATCCACTGGAAAATTGCCATTTTTCAAACGGTCTCAGAATTCGACGAAATTAGTTTTGTTAGGACCGTATCGTCAATACGAAGCTAGAAAATATTTTTCTAGGATTTTTCGAGTTAGTATATGGTCCCGGTAAATTGAAATGTGCGTTCAAATTCAATATATAGAGTTATAGGTTGATTTTGACGAAAACTGATCGAAACGATCGAATCAGCTTACGATACATATCCCATTGTGTTCGGAATGGGGGTAATTAGCTATGGACGACAGTCGGTGGGTTCGATTTCGAGGTCGAAATAAAAAGTTGTTTTTGAAACTAAATAATTAAATAATATATAAAATAACACCTCACCCTCTCTTATATCCTCTCAGCCCCCCCCCCCCCCCGTTATTCTTCATTAAAATAAATAAATAAAAATAATGGGGGGGATCGCGATTCACGCCCCCCCCCCCCTCGATCATTCGCCGCCGCCTTAAGGCCGGCGCCACCGCCTCCCCCACCCGACGCGCCCCCCTCTCTTCTTACTCCCTCCTCTCGTGTCCTGCTCCTCTCTCTTCTCCCTCCACCTTTAAACCGTCGTGCCAGAGAGACACCACCACCGAGCTCCACCCACGTCACACCTCCCCCACCACCTGCCGAGCCCGGCGCGCCCACCCTCAGCCACCATCTCCGGCTGAGCGCCCTCCTCGATTAGAAAAGGTATTTTTACTCTATTTTATTTTATTTATCTAGTTTAAATAGATTTTAGTGATTAAATAAAATAAGTTTTATAGATATCATGACATCGATAAACTTAAATGATTTTTATTTATATATTTAGAGTATAAAGAAATGATTTTTAACTTGAAAAAGCTTTGATTTTTAACATGATAAAGCTTTGAATTTTTAGAAGAGTAAGGTTATGATTTTTATATTATAGAAAGAATAAAAATATGATTTTTATGTTATAGAAAGAATAAAAATATGATTTTTATATTATAGAAAGAATAAAATATGATTTTTATATTATAGAAGGCGAGATTCTTATAGTAGAAAAGATGTGATTTTGAAATAAAGAAAGGTTGAATCTTTGCAATGCAAGTAGAAGTATAAAAATATAATTTTTATATAGGAAGAAGCGTTGAAAATATATGAAGTAAAAATAAAAATATGATTTTTATTTATTGAAATTAAGGGATAAAAATATAATTTTTATTATGAACAGCGGGACAAGGACTACATTAGAATTTCAAACAGATCCAGACGGTTCAGCAGTTCAAAAGTAAAGCACGGTGGAGTGGAACCCTCTGTGAGAACTCCTCACCTTTAATTTAAATTTCTAGTTAAAAATATATACTAGGATGCAGACGGTGTTTAGCAGCACCGGACACCCATCGTCCACAGACCATGGACGGCTTGTATGCTTGTTTGTTTGATTTTGATGTGTAGTTGATTGTGTGATGTGAAATGAAATAAAATATTTATATATAGTTAAAATTATTTTAGAGTTGAAAATAGAACTTTTAACGTGTATATAAAATGAAATATTTATAAACGAATCGGACGCTTTGTTTATATACACGCATTTGACTGATATTGATTGGGACGATAAATTTTACACATCGCCCAACTGCACAAATAAAATCTGTGTTTGATTGTTTGAAAACCCCTCACGGGTATTGGGATGATATATGACATACACTAATCCCAATAATTAGTCGTATGTCGATCGATTGATTGACAGGCTGTTGTAAGCGTTAAATATTTATATTTGATGCTTATACAATGTAGAACGCACTTTGGATGATGGTTGGGTGTTTATCGCCATTGTTGTATATATGAATTTGATGAAATCCATATAACTGAAATCATATGGTAATTGACTGTGTATGACTCCAGTTCAGAATTATCGAATAATTTAAAAATAATATTCTTTGAATACTGAAATGTGAAGCCGTGTTAAGTAGGTACACGCCATTTTAACATGAATTATATATTATATATATAATATAATGGCCTGAATAGAACGTGCCGCGCCGCGGCAGCTCGTGAATTTCGACCATTAACTTCGAATTGAAGTTACGGGAGATCCGACCGTCGGATTCTCCTAAAACCACAACCATTGGGTTCGTATCGAAAAGAGCTTTCCAACGAATATTAGAAATTTGAAATCTAACGGTTGGATTTGGAATTATGTCCAAATCAAATTTGGAAAAGGTCGCTGTAAGTGCAGTTCGATGGCCGTTGATAGAAATCGACTGTATGGGCCTTGATAAAATTATTAAAAATATCAATAATTTCTGTAAAATCATAACAAATGAATTGGAAAGAACTGGGATGAAAAATTCCACATTTGAAAAGATATAATTTTATTTTTATCGAAATGAACTAGTTTTGAACTAGAATTATAATCCAATATTTTCAAATAAATAAATTGAATTTGAAGTGGTTTTGAAAATAATCAGAATTTCCAATATACGAATTGGAATGGATTTGAATCGAAATTATCTTCGGAATATTTCGATGTTGGATTTCGTGATTATACAGATATGGTAGTGGAAATTTGAAAGATATATATATATATATATATATATATATATATATATATCATTATTTCCAATACGATATTTGTTGGTTGTAGAATTTGATATTGAATATAAGCCGATATATTTTCTATTCAGAGCCTTGTATTTAATATCAAATGTGATTTGGGTTTGTCCTGAATAGCGTCTTCATTAACACTGTTCTTAAACCCAGTTGAGAAAAAAAATTAAATCTTTTTATTTAGATTTAATGAAGTGTACCAATTAAATGGTATTTAATTGGAAATAAATTTGAATTGATTTTTGGGTTTATCGTGAACGGTGTTTTAAATAACACTTGTTCTTTAACCCGATAATTAATGGAATGTGATTTTGGGTTGTCGTGAACGGTATCTTCAATAATACTGTTCTTAGACCCAACTGAGTTAAGAAAATCAGAAACTAACTGGAGATTAGTTAAGTTGAATGGTTTCTTGGGTATTGATCTGATGTTGGTTTCGGCCTTCGGGGTTAATATTTAGGGAATTGCTCACTTGCTATTTTACGGTTAAGGGCTGATAGAATGGAATGTGACTTTGGGTTTATCGTGGACCGTGTTTTAAATGACATTGGTTCTTTAACCCAGTTAAAGATAAGATTAATTTCTTAGCTTGGAATAATCATTAAGAAATGATTTACGAGATGAAAACTGAATTAGAGTTTTAATGAATCTTTAATTAGATTGAAAAGATCGAAAATGGAGTATCACCAGTTTTTCTCCAGAGCGATAGTTAAATCATTAATTAGATTTGAACGTGAAATGGTAATTAAATTTACCGATAACACTGTGGTGTTAGTTATGGGGTGATAACAGTTTTACTCCATGGGATGAATAGGTTGGGATTGGGAAATAAAATAAATAATTACTTCGGTGTAGTTCGCTAATCCCGACTAGTTTGGAAAATCTTAACATGGTTTGAAATGATATCCAAAGGAAGTTTAAAGAATAAATTTTAAAGAATTTATCTTTGATAAAATTAATGGGAAACTTTCCCTAAGAATGTGAAATTTAGAAACTAACTGTAGGTTAGTTAAGAAGAATGGTTTCTTGGATATTGATCTGATGTTGGTTTCGGCCTTCGGGGTTAGTATTTGGGGAATTATTCTCTTACTAATTTACGGTTAGTGACTGATGAATTGGAATGAGGCGTATGTTGTGTTTGTGTAACACTTTTTTATTATATACGCGGGTTATTCAGAAAGGTCGGGTTTATACCCATTCTGAATAACCGATTCGATGATAAGTCGAAGATGAAGACGGTGGTTGAAGACCGGAGGTCTTCACATCGTTTGGATAATTACTGATGATCCTGATTGGGCTGTACACCCAAGAGGAGGGAAATAATTGGTGGTCGTCCAGACATATTTGGAGATCAATGGATATGTGAGGTATGTAGTGCCTCCGGTTTCGTTCAGACCCAGAACGGACGTGTAAATGGATTGTGTGTCTGACATTGGATTTTATTCTGTGCTGATTGATTTCTATTAAATATATAACTGTATGGCAGCGGAGAATTTATTCTCTTGCTTAATGCCCTTCTCTGAGAAGTGCAAGCTCAGAGGTTATATATCAATAGATATCAGTCGCATGGCATGAATTGCCTGTGTGGCACGCTGAGATGCAGTGATCATGGCTTCTGTTGAAAAGCAAAGTCTTGTGGTTGATGATCAAAGCACGACCTACGTGGCACAACTTTGTGTATAGCATGGATTCGCGAGCCTCACACCTCGGTATGAGTCAAAAACGGGATAAGGACCCAAGGAGTGCACGACGTTTCTTTCTAGCTAGAGGTGGTGTCAGCGCTTAAACTGGTTGACATTTATATTATTTTTACCTATGTGGTTGTTGGAATGCAAGGCGCCTTGGATATAGGTCTGATAGGACCGGGAAACGTGTGTACAGGAATAATTAATCCTCAAACGTAAGGGAGGACCGACCTTGGAGGTTCCAAGGGTTACCCAGAGAGAGTAGTCCTGAGACATTTGCTAAAGTATCTCGAAGCGGAGAGGAGCTTGCCCCTTGCCTCAACTCATGACGGAAATCCAATTTCCAATACGTGATATTTCAGTTTTATTTGTAAAGCCTAGTATGGAGACATAGTGCGATGGGGCGCTTATGCCATCTATGATTGATATTTATGATTGAAATTGTTTTGAAACTATACACTTATAGTAATATCAAAATGATTTGTTTTAAACGTACCAAGCATGTTTGGCTATTATAAGGGAAAACCCTATCCTTCGGCTTGCGTTGCATTGTGTGATGGGACCTGGGTCTTATAATAGCTTCATTTTTCCAAAAAACATTGCGTTGTTTTATTATATGCACTGGTATTCTTGGAAGGAAACCCGTTCTGTGTTATGCGGTGTGGTCCCTTGAATTACTCTCTTTTAAAGTAAAGAATAGTAACTGTTTTAGTTCTCACACCAGTCACACGACTGACCTGGAGTTTATTGTTTTATCCTAAACTCTGGGTGCCCTTATTTCCGCACGGGCAGCTAGTAGTTTTGGTTTTGCAGATTTATATTCACAGGATCCTGATTTACAGCTGGAACGATGCTCGAAAAGCTCTGTATCCGTGTATTACTTTCAGTTGTGTTTTGTTTTTCCGCTGCTATGTAATTTATTGAAATATCTGATATTTATCGAATGTATTTTATTCATTTATACTCTATATATTCTTGTATCTGATGGAATTATTGTAATAAACAATGAAATGTTCTTCTATTTGTGTTCTGGTTCGTCTTGTCCTCAATTCAATCCGTGCTTTCCTTCACGGGGAAGTTCGGGTCGTCTCAGGCGGTGGGGCCCTCTTCATCCAAGAATTCGATTTTTGCAAACGGAAAAGGTGTGTTTTGTTTATTTTATTTTTTTACGCTATTTAACTTAATAAAAATATGATTTTAATATAAATAATATTATGAAAATTTGAGATCTTTAAATAGAAAAAGAAATGATTTTTATAAATGAAAAGCTATGATTATTATAAATGAAAAGTTATGATTTTTACTTATGGAAAGTTATGGTTTTTACTTATGGAACGTTATGATTTTTATATATTATAACATTAGATAACAATATGATTTTTATGTATAAAAATGTGATTTTTATATAGATAGTGGTGAGATGAAAATATGATTTTTAATATAAACCGCGTGAAACAGATGGCGACGAAATTGACTGGAAGCAAAACGGAATCCAGACCATTCAGAAATAAAGAATGGAGGAGTGGAACCCATGGTGAGAACTTCTCACTTTAATTTATTTTCTAGTTAGAAATATATACTAGGATGTAGACGGTGCTTAGCAGCACCCAACACCCGTCGTCCACAAACCATGGACGACTTGTTTGATTTGATTGTGTTGTGAAAATTGATTGTGATGTGGAATGGAATAAATAATATATTCATGTGTGGAAATAAAATATTTTATCGTTAAAAATATAATTTTTAACATGTATATGAATAAAATAAATATTCACTTACAAATCGAATGATTTGTTAATTATTTATATTTAACGCTTATGCAGTGTGTAGTGCACTCTGGATGATGGTTGATTGTTTATCATTGTTGTTCTATACATGCATTGTATGAAATTCATATAATCACATTATATGGTAATTGACTATGTCTGATTCCAATTTAGAAAGAATGAATATTTTAAAAATAACGATTGTTTTAAAATAATGAACATTTTAAAATAATATTCAGTAAAAGATCAAAATCTGATTTTGATGTCCGATTCAGGATGGACACGAATATATTTAAATATATGAAGCCGTGTTGATTAGATTAACGCCATTTTGACGTGAATGATATTTATATCGATTATATTCATTTTTATAATGAATATCGAAAAGGAAGTGATTTCAAAATATAATATTTTGAAAATATCATAATTTATATGTTAATGATATGGAATATTCAATTTTGATTTGAAATTGAATATGAAGTTGAAATCGTTTTGAAAATGAATTTTAAACGATTAATAAAATACGTTTTAAATGGAAATCGATGAAATATATATAATATATTATATATATAATGGCCTGAATAGAACGCGTCGCGCCGCGGCAATTCGCGAATTTCGACCATTGACTTCGACCGGACATTATGGGAGATCCGACCGTCGGATTCTCCTAAAACTGGAACCTTGGGTTCGTATTGAAAAGAGCTTTCCGATGAATATAAGGAATTTGAAATCTAACGGTTGGATTTGGAATTTTGTCCAAATCAAATTTTGAAAAGGTCGTTGTAAGTGCAGTTCGATGACCATTTATGGAAATCGACTGTACGGGCCTTGATAAAATTATTAAAAATATCAATAATTTGTGTAAAATCATAATAAGTGATTTGGAAAGAATTGGGATGAAAAATTCCATATTTGAAAAGATAAAAATATATTTTTATCGAAATGAACTAGTTATGAACTAGAATTATAAATCCAATATTTTTAAATAAATAAATTGGATTTGAAATGGTTTTAAAAATAACCAGAATTTCCAATATATGAATTGGAATGGATTTGAATCGAAATTATCTTCGGAATATTTCGATATTGGATTCCGTGATTATATGGACAATGTGGAGGAATTTGGAAGATAAATATATCGTTATTCCCAATACGATATTTGTTGGTTTCAGAATTTGATATTGAATATAAGCCGATATATTTTCTATTCAGAGCCTTGTATTTAATATCAAATTGGTTTTTTGGTTTATCGTGAACGGTGTTTTAAATAACACTTATTCTTTAACCCGATTAACAATGGAATGAGATTTTGAGTTGGTCGTGAATGGTATCTTTAATAATACTATTCTTAAACCCAATGAAGTTAAGAAAATTAGAAACTAACTGGAGATTAGCTAAGTTGAATGGTTTCCTGGGTATTGATCTGATGTTGGTTTCGGCCTTCGGGATTAATACTTAGGGAATTATTCTCTTACTAATTTATGATTAGAGACTGATGGGATGAGGTCTTCAGTAACACTGTTCTTAAACCCCGTGTGAAAAGAATAAATCTGTTTATTAAGATTTAAAGAAGAATTTTCAATTAATTAACATTTAATTGGAATTTAAAATGAAATGTGAATTGGTTTTATTGTGAACTGTGGATTTTTAACGACATTCGTTCTTTAACCTAATTTACAGTGAAATGTGATTTAGAATTTATAAATTTTTTTATTAAGATTTAACGGTAATTTTCCAAAGTAAAGTTTTCCAATTTAAAATATTAAATTGGAATTGAATGAAATTCGATTTGATAATAATCGAAGTGAACTTTTGTAATGACCCGCATTTTGCCTGACCTTAATCGATCGCTAGATCGATCAAAATCGTTCAAACCCAAATACGTTAACTTTGAAAATACAACACATCAGAACAGATAACAACATACTTTTATAAACATCATAATAATGTTACATCAGAGTACATGGATATATAATAATACAGCGGAAGATTTAATTACAACAAAACTAATACAATGCAGCGGAATAATTAAATCAATCGCAGCGGAAGACTACCAATGCTCTGGACACATCTCTAAGCTTCGATACAGAATCCTACTCAATATATCTGCAAAATAAGCTACTCGACTACCCATGTGAAAAAGAGGGCACCCGAGTTTGCAAAGTGAAACAAACTACGGGTCAGTCATGGGACTAGTGTGAGAAATCTTTTACTTAGCTTAACTAGTAATAAGGCTAATCACAGGACCATGCCGCTAAAGCGGAACGGGTTTACTCCATTGGATTGCTAGTGCATAAATAAAGTAAATCGTTAAAAATAACGCAATGCTTTTTAGAAAAATGAAACCATTATAAGACTCAGGTCCCATCACACAATGTAACGCAAGCCGGAGGATAGAGTTTTACCTTATAATGGTCAAAAATGCTTGATACGATAAAAACAGATTTGATATTATTATTAGCGTATATATTTTTAAAAACATTTTAATCATAATATATTAATCATAGACGGCATAACACCCCATCTGACTTTGTCGCCATATATAGGTATACAATCAAAACCGCAGGATGTCGTATTGGAGGTGGGATTTCCATCAAGAGTCAAGGCTAGGAACGATCTCCTTACCGATTCGAGACACTCTAGCAATTTCTCTGGATTCGGACGCTGGCGAAACCTTGGATCCTGCAGGGCTGGTCCCCCAATAGTGCAATGGGTTGGATTGGCAATTCCTGAACACACGCTTCCGATCCTATTGGACCTATAAATTGGCCATTGCGGCCAATAAAAATATGAGGCACCTCAAAATCCATCAACCACATAAGTAAAATGTCGGGTCGTGTTAAACCTAAACATCACTTCTAGCTAGAAAGAAATGTGTGCACTCCCTGCGTTCCCTTGCTCCGTTTTTGACTCTACCGGGGTGTGAGGCTCGCGAGGCAACGAAATACACAAAGTTATGCCTAAATAGGCTATGCTTTGATCATCATCCATAAGGCTCTGCTTTTCAACAAAAGCCTCGATCAATTGCATCTTGGCATGCCACATTGACAGTCCATACCATGCGATTGATAACTACTAATATATAACCTGTGAGCTCGTGCGTCTCAGAGAAAGATGTTAAGCAAGAGAATAAATTCTCCGCCACCAGCAGATATATATATATATATATTAAATAGAAACCAATTTACATAGAATGAAATCCAATGTCAGACACACATCCATTTACAAGTCCGTTCTGTGTCTGAATGAAACCGGAGGCACCTTATACCTCGCATATCCGAACGATCAACAATACGTTCGGACAACTGCCACTGGAACCTTTTCAAGGTAGCAACTCCAATCAAAGGCATCAGTAGTCCTCATCCATTTGATGTGAAGATCGCCGGTCTTCAAGCACCTTCTTCATCTTCGACTTTTAATCGTTGCAGTAATTATTCAGAATGGGTTAAACCCGGTCATTCCGAATAACTCGCGTATTTTTATAATTAAAAATCAAGTGTTATAACGATACATCCAACGCCTCTTTCCAATTCAAAATATTCTTTAAATAAAATATTCATAATATTAGGGAAAGGTTCCCGTTAATTTTATCAAAGATAAAATCTTTTAAATTTATTCTTAAATCTTATTTTCAAAGATTTGTTAAAATTCCAATTCAGTTTTAATATAAAAATCACTACTTTACAATTATTCCAATTTAAGGAATAAATCTTATTTTTAACTGGGTTAAAGAATCAATGTCATTTAAAAACATTGTTCACAATAAACCCAAAATCATTTTCCAATAAATAAATAATCTTAGTTGAAAGATTTATTCTTTATTTAAAAGAAATTCTTTGTTTTTTTTAAAAAAAATATTCTTTATATAAAAGATATTCTGAATCGGAAAGTGACTCAACCATTTACCATATAACTTTGGTTATATGGAATTTCATACATCGTATATAAATGACGATAATAAAAAATAATCATCAAACCGTTCAACATCCAGAGTGAAGTTCACAACTGTGTGAGCATTAAAATGAAATGATAACGCTCATTGCAGTCTGTCAATCTATCGATTGACATACGAATAAATATTGGTACTAGTGTATATCAATTAACATCCCAATACCCGTGTGGGGTTTTCAGCCAACAACAGTACATACAAATAAATATTTGGTTAATGAATTCAACCAACTTTGATACTACCAACATGTTGATAATGATTGACAAAATGATATTCTATTCCTAATGTTGAAAATAAAATATATATATTTGACTTGCATAATTTCTTTATATATATTTCTAATATCTAATAGAATGTAATATGTTCATATGACATTATTGCGGATGACAAATAAAAGATAATTTTCATTATACTTTCATTATACTTTATTTGTATGTAATTATTCTTAATTTGAACACATAAAAGGAATAATCCCAATTGTATATGTATTCAATGTATAATACGACCGCTAAAAAATGTTTATTTAAATTGCATACAAATTCTAATGTATGTAATAACATATAATGATGTCACCTTAACACACTTATACATTCTAATGTATATTTTGACCAATAATATGATTCTTATAATTGAATATAAGTTCCAATGCAAGTTTGCAAATAAAAAATGATTTTTATATTTGCATATAAATTCTATTTCAACAAAGTGTATAAGAAGAGTGATACCTTCGTTTGCCGACAATTCTATTTTATCAAAATACTATTTGTGTTTAATTCTTATTTGGCAAAAATGTCCTTTTTTGGTACCAACCAATATAATCCGACAAAATGAATGTTTGATTCAACTAATATAAATTGAAAAAAGTAAATAATTTTGTTCCAACTAATATAATTTGACGAAAGTGATTATTTTGTTCAACTAGTGTAAATTGACAAAAGTGATTATTTTATTTCAACTAATGTAAATTGACAAAAATGAATATTTTGTCTCAAACTTTTTAAAAAGACAAAATTAAATAATTTTGTCTCATTCTATTTAAATGATAAAAATGTGTCTTTTTGTATTGTAACAAAATGACAAATAAACCTTATCTATTGATTTACCCTTTTTATTGAAGCTAAGATGACACTAAAAATATATCTTTTTAATTCTAATCTTTTTATTATAACCTATGATGAAAATAATAACATTTTGTTAAATTTAACAAAATTTCAACAAAATGTTATTCATTTTATCATAATCTTTTTCATTTACTCTAATTTTAAAGTAAAAATGATATTTTTAATCCTATTCTTTTATTTATATCTAAAATGTAATAAAAGTGTAACTTCTTAAACTATGCTTTTTTATTTGCATCTAAAATGCAAATAAAAATATAATATTTTAATTTATGATTTATTTGCATCAAAGAATGCAAATAAAAATTCGACTTTTAAACATGATGTACATTTCCATCCAAGAATGCAAATAAAAATATAACTTTTAAATACGATGTTTATTTGCATCAAAGAATGCAAATAAAAATATAACTTTTAAATACGATGTTTATTTGCATCAAAGAATGAAAATAAAAATATAACTTTTAAATACGATGTTTATTAGCATCAAAGAATGCAAATACAAATTCAACTTTTTATACGGTGGTTTATTTGCATCAAAGAATGCAAATACAAATTCAACTTTTTAATACGGTTGTTTATTTGCATCAAAGAATGGAAATAGAAATTCGACTTTTAAATACGGTGTTTATTTGCATCAAAGAATGCAAATAAAATATAATCTTTTAACTACGATGTTTATTTGCATCTAAATATGCAAATAATTTTTTTTTTATGCTTTGTTTGCAAGTAAATTTATAAACAAAAATATAACACTTTTAAATCATATTTTTTTTATTTCTATCTAAAATACAAAATAAAAATGTCATATTCATTCTAGTCTTTTTGTTTGCATTTATAATTGCAAAAATGAAATTTTGACTCTAATGTTTATTTGCATCTAAAATTGCAAATAAAAATATAGTTTTACTTCCAATGTTTTGTTTGCCTCTAAAATGGCAAAAAAAAATATAGCTTTCTGTAACAACCCGAAAATCTGGGCCAGTTTAAAATTTTTATTTTGGCAATTTTAGCGAATTTTGATTATTTAAAATGGATTATTTTAAATAATATCGATGAGAAAATTTCTTTTGAATAAAATTCAAACGTATATATTATATAGTTCGTCGTTAGAATATAAATAATTATATATAATTATAATAGAATTGAAAATGGCGCGGTAGTTCGATAATTCGATTTCAAACTTCAATTGAATGTACCGGGTGCAAAACAATCCGAATTTTAGCGAAACCAAAAACATTAGGATCTAATTGATGATATCTTTCCAACGAATCCGAAAAATCAAAATGTCATAGCGGGAATCAAAATATATGTCCAGTTGAAAATTCTGAATAATCGCTATGGAATTCAGGCCCTTAAAAATAGACATTTTGCAAACGACCTCGGATTTCGACGAAACCACTTTTGTTGGGTCCGTGATGTCAAATTATTGCTAGATTCCAAATTTCATAATTTATTGAATCAATATGTGAGCGTGGCAAAGGAAAACGCGTTTGACCAATTTAAGTTGATTTTAATCGACTGGAAATTGGCCATTTTTCTAACGGTCTCAGAATTCGACGAAACTAGTTTTGTTAGGACCGTATCGTCAATACGAAGCTAGAAAATATTTTTTGGGAATTTTTCGAGCTAGTATGTGGCCCCGGTAAATTGAAATGCGCGTTCAAATTCAATATATAGAGTTATATGTTGATTTTAACGGAAATTGTTCGAAACGATCAAATCAGCTTACGATACATATCCCATTGTGTTCGGAATGGGGGTAATTAGTTATGGACGACAGGCGGTGGGCCTCGTTTCGAGGTCGTATGTAAAAGTCAACTTTTTGCAAAATAAAATAATAAAATAAATTAAAAAAAAATCCCCCTTTCTCTCCTTTCCTTATATTCTGCCCCCCCCCCCCCCGTTTATTTTCTCAGAATAAAAAAAAAGAGGAAATCGCGCAGCCGCTCCCCCCCTCCCCCCCGATCGATCGCCGCCACCTTCTCAGAGGTGGGGCGCCACCTCGAAACCCCACCCCCTGCCCTCGCGAACGCGACAGCACCCCCCCCCTCGAAGTCGACCGACGAGAAGACCCCCCCCCTTCCCCTGCGCCACCGCGCAACCAATTCCTCCCCCCTGCCTCGAGCCCCCGCCTGAATCCAGCTCCCCTCCGGCCAGTGAAGCCCCTCTCGCGTTGAACCAATCACAGTAAGTTTTCTTATTTAATTAAATAATTTATTTTCTAACTGATTTTATTTTATAGGAAAAAAAACTGATCTTTATATTATGAAAAGCTTTGATTTTTAATAAATAGAAAAGACGATATTTTTAAAATAGAAAAGACGATATTTTTAAAATAGAAAAGACTAGATTTTTGAAAGGAAGAAAGACGATATTTTTAAATGGAGAAAGGCGTGATTTTTACATATGTAATGGATTAAAAATATAATCTTTTATATTGTAGAAAGATAAAAAAAATATGATTTTTATATTTTTATATTTTTAAAGAATTAAAAATATGATTTTTATATTTTTAAAGTATTAAAAATATAATCTTTACTATATAGAAGATGTAAAATATGATTTTTGTTTATGTAGAGAAGTAAAAATATAATTTTTACATGATAGGAATATTAAAAATAGCATCTTTATATGTGTAGCAAAATAAAAATGTGATTTTTATAATGATATATTTGAAAAGGCGAAATCTTTGTATGAAGAATAGCGTGATAAAAATATAATCTTTACTATATGAACATCGATGTGAAAATATAATTTTTATCTATATAGTAGCGGTATAAAAATTCGATTTTTATATATTGAATAGCGAAGTAAAAATTCGATTTTTATATATTGAATAGCATAGTAAAAATTCGATTTTTATATATTGAATAGTATAGTAAAAATTTGATTTTTAAATATATAGAAGTGGTAGAAATATGATTTTTAAATTGAAAGTGAACAAATAAAAATGTGATTTTTATTTTAAAGACATCAGTATATAAAAATGTGATTTTTATATATGTAGTGACTACGGGCAACGAATATGACAAAAAGGCGAGAACAACGAAGGTTTCTGCAAATGAAGAGTCGTGGTATTGGATAGCTATCGGTGAGAATTTCTCACCTTTCAATTTCATTTTCTAATTATATATATACTAGGATGCAGACGGTGTTTAGTAGCACCCGACACAATCGTCCACAGACCATGGACTTGTTTGTTTGATTGCAAAAATTAGTTAGATTATTTGATTGAATTGAATTGTTTGGTGAAATGGAATGGATTTAATTGATGTGTGAATGGCGTGGGCCTTCACTAGACCGGGGATGTAACGACCCAGATTTTTGAACAGTTTATTTTAAATATTTAGTATGGTTTTAAATATTGAATTCATAATATAAATGAATTTTTATTGGATTTATCAATTTAATAATCGATATATGGTTTAATATCAAATATATCGAATAATCGTATACGAAGAAGAAACCAATCGGATTTAGAGTTAAAACTATATTGAAAACAATTTAGCCGATTTATATAAATTTTATATTGAATTAGAGCAATAATGATTTATTTTTGATAAATTAATTGTTTGAAATCTATGTAGGCGTTAAATCGAATTTAATCTATATTATTTATTTAAATGGTTATTTCTTCTATATAGTTAAATTTAAATATCAGAAACTGTATCGTTGAGTCCAGAATATCGTATAAGGCTGGAAACGTCAGTCGTTACGGTTAAATACCGATTTGGGGTTGCGAGTTAAGGACACGAGATATTTGAAAATATTATATATAACAAAAAAAAAATCAAATCAAATAAAATTAACATCCATCAACCGACCTATTCTATATCCCATAACTAGACATATTTTCCATCGAGCCAACAAATTGTCTCCCATCCTCATGAATCAAGGAAACACAAATTAATGGCCTTCGTACGTTATGTTCTCCTTTCCGCACCTATAAAATCACTCATCGCCTTCGTTATTTTATTCTCCAAACCAACAGATACATTTTCAATTCCCTCTTCCTTCGTTCCCTTTTCTCCCAATAAAAATTTAAGTCACGTATCGCAAATCGAAGCCGTGGAGTTTCCAGAAGCTCGACCTAGGACTGGCAGCACTCGCGATCGAAGTTACCTCCTGAAGCTCGAAAATCTGAAGTCGCGGTTCCCTCAAACCTGGTAATTTATGAGTACTTGCGATTGAGGGTAGAGGGATGTGGGTTTCGATTGATTCTGGAGTTCGATGGGCGGTCATGGTCTTCGACTGTCGAACGAATTACGGAGTCGGATTGGTCTTTGAGGTGGCCTGCGAATTTGTTGATGATGGAGACGGCTGGTGGTAGCTCACGGTGACAGGAAGTTTTGTAAGGTCAGAAATGGAAAATTGCTTGTTAGGAGAAAGGGGGTGTTTACATCATCCATTTAGGTAATTAATTATAATTTGTTCACTTAATGTTTTTTTTTAGGATTTTAATTAGTTGAAAGGGTTAGAATTAAATTAGTAAATGGTTAGGATCTTTTTGTATATCAGTATGGATTAGTTTAAATAAATTGTTAAGCTAAATTTAATTTAGTAACAATTAAAAGAAGAGAAAAATAGAGGAAAGTTATCTATTTATTTAAATTGATTTAATAAATAAATGGTTAATCGGTAAAATTAAATAAAATTATCGCAGGATCAAGTATCATTCGAGAAGGTTAGTAGCCGGTAATTTCGAGATAAACAGGATATTCGACAACTGAAAATCACGGTGAGTAAATCTCACTCACCTTTAGAATTTTTTTTTATTATTCCATTAAAAATAATTGTCTGTGCTTGTGTGAATGCTTTCTGGTTGCTTTATATATATTAGTTATTTAGGCTATATATATATATATATTGGGTTGATTGATTGGTTGGATTCCCGCAGTCTCATTAGCGGATGCCCGCAGTTTCATAGCGGATGATTACCCTATACGCCCCACGCTATGATTAGTGGATGACCTTCTATACCGCGATATTCTGCCACGAAGCAGAATGGGTATTATTTATGTGCTAACATCTGTGGATGCAGGAAAACAGGTTGGAGGAGTCCAACTGGACTCCTCAAAGATATTTTATTTGTCTATTTATTTGTTTGCATATATACTGTCATATATGATGTGTTAGAATACCTGGAATAAATAAATTGGCTGTTTAGGTATTTAAATATCACTGGGCCGAAACGTTAATTTATAAAAATATCGTAAAAAGGATATTTGAGATTTAAAAAGGGAAAATTCTATTTTTAAATAGAATTTGAATTTTTAATGGAATAAAAATATAAACTTGTTTTGAAAAATAAAACAAGTAGTTTCTTTAAACGAAGTTTATAAATAGTTCTTTTATAACGAAGTATAAATGAAGTGGAAAGGATTATCATTTGATAATTCAGAAATAGAAAGACAAGTGTGAAATTGGAATTTTGAAATGAAATTTCAAAATAAGATGTGAAAATGAAATTTTAAATATATAACTCAAATGAACTTTGAGTATAACATTTGAATAGTAGAATTAGAAAAGGAGTTTGAATATTTGAATTTTAAGAAGAGATTGAATATTAGAAATTTAAATAGAAGTTCAAATAGAATTTGAATAAACGAAATTGGAAGGAAAAAATAGAATTTGAATTCAAGAAATTAAATAAAATTTGAATTCAAAGGAATTCGAATAAAGAAATTCAAATGGAGATTTGAATGTAGAATTTCAAAATAGAGTTTGAAATATAAAATTTCAAAGAAGAATTTAAATAGAATTTGAAATATAGTATTTCAAAGAAGAATTCAAATATGAAATTTGAATAGAGATTTCAAAGAAGAATTCAAATATGAAATTTGAATAGAGATTTCAAAGAAGAATTCAAATATGAAATTTGAATAGAGATTTGAAATAGAAATACAAGTATTGAATTTGAACATGAAATTGAATATAGAAATTCAAGTGGAAATTTGAATATGAGATTTCAAAATAGAATTTGAAATAAACTTTGGAAATAGGATTTTCAAAGTAGAATTGGAAATAGAATTTCAAATAGGGTTTCAAAATAGGAAATCCAAATGATTTTGAAATGGAATTTGAATTCAAGGGAATTCAAATGGATTTGTGTGAAGAAATTCAAATGGTGTTAATAATGAGTTTGAATATTAGAATTCAAATGGGGCTGGAAACGAATTTGAATATTAGAATTCAAATGGAAAATGAAATTTGAATATAAGAGATTCAAATTGAATTTAAATAGGATTTGATCTATGGGGTTTGAATATGAAATTCAAATGGGTTTTAAATTATGGAATTCTGAATATAGAATTTAAAAAGGAGTTTGAATATTTGAATTCCAATAGAATTCAAATATAGAAATTGGAATGTAGAAGTTAAAATGGAATTTAAAAATAGAGTTTGAATAAGAGAATTCAAATGAATTCAAACATAGAATTTGAATATAGGAAATTCAAATGGAAATTTAAGTATTGAATTTGAATATCAAATAGAAAAGGAATTGGAATTTGAAATATAGAATTCAAAAGTGAGATTGGAATTTGAATCAAGGAATTCAAATAGAGCTAAATAGAGTTGAATTCATTTTAAAGAAGTTTAAAGGGTTTTATATATATAAATATAATTAAAACGAACTCGCCGCAGCGCTGCAGTTCGTAAAATAGCGATTCGAACTTCAATTGAGTATACAGAACGCAATTGAAGTCGAAATTCTTTGAAACAAGAAACGTCAGGACCGGTTTGATAATAGTTTTCTAATGGAAGAGAAAAATATGAATTTCGTCGTATAGATTTTGAGTTATGTCAAAATCAAATTTTCAGAAAAACAGCGCCAAAACTATTTAAAACCCATAACGGTTTATTTAATTTTATAAAAGGATTTTAAGCGAATAAAAATCCGAATTTCTATTTAGAAAATTTCAGACTTAAGTTATAAAATATATGTGAACTCAGGTGGAGTAATAGATTGATTTTTGAAACAGAAACCAGATTTTGAGTATTGAATAGAATTAACTAAATAGAAATTAGTTAATGAGATTTCGAATGAATATTGAGCTTTAATTAAGTAAATTCGATTTGAAAATTTATATTCGAAATCAAAAAGGAAACTAGAATTGAAATTGAAATTCAATTGGGTTGTGAGCAAGTTAAGCATTTTATTTGAACGTGTTATGTTCAAACCAAGAAGTAAATAGGCAAAAGGGCTAATTAAAGAATATTGAGCGGAACCAAATTCAAACGATTCAAATTTGAATTCAAACAAATAGATTGAGTTGAATTGAATTAGAAACAGGTGAACAGGTGTTAAACAGATATGGGATGGAGTATATGAAGATTTTAATTTGTGTGCCCGACAAAAAGGTACATGTTTAATTTATATATGAGATTTTATGCGCCGTATCGGCAAGCCGCTTGGCTTTTCCTTTTTCTTTTTGATTGAGGAAGATACCGGGAAGCTATTTGAAATTTCCCGATGCTCCCGATACAGGGGAGGTTATGGCGAAATTTTCCGGAAATTTAAGGAGTTAGAATATTTTTAAGATATTTTGATAATTTGAAATCATTGTATCGACGTATTAAACTCGATAGTAAAGTGAATATAAAAATCGAATGTTGTAAACAAAAAGGGATAGAGATAAGTGATTGGAATTGTTTCCAATTGCAAATAGAGATATTTTCTAATATATAGGAAATAAGAGAAGTCGATATATGGAAATGTTTTTCCAAATAGCGTAAGAAGCCGATATGGTTATTGAAATATTTGGTTAACAAATATTGATAGAGAAAATAGAGAAGGGATTTAATTAATGAAATATTAATTAAAGGGCCCAGTGATTTGTTTGATATGTTGGATGAACACTTGTTTTTATTCGATAGTTAAATCACAGACTATCGAAGTTTTGACCATCGTTGTCAATATGGAGAGACCGGTTGGATTATTATCCGAAGAACCACTCCGTATCGGCATAAGCGTTGCGGACCAAGTATGCTGAATATATTGAAGACGGAGTAAAGTGCAAGGGCTTTTCTATTTATAGAAATAGTGCCTTCGGTTTCGTTCAATCCCAGAACGAACGTAAATGGACGAATGTCTGACAGAGTATTTCCAATGATCAAATGGGTTGGTCTGTATGAATGTATATGGTTGCAACGGATTTATCCCTTAGCATAATATCCAGAATATTTGTGCAAACTCAACTAGTGATTAACGGATCTGACAATGTGGCATTCAAAGTGATTGTGCTATCAATGAATGGTAAGTATTCGTAGCCTCAGGCCTCAACAACCGGGGAATGACAAAAATCGGGCAGGCAGCATGGCTATGTGGGTCGCACCCATTAGGGTGTATAATCACCTATCTAGAGAAATTCCTTCTGTTTCTAAATCTATCGATTCTGCCCATTCGGGAAACGGTGGTTTGAGTCCAACCGTTGGTGATATACATTCGATACACTCAAGCGAAATGAGTGGTCGGTCATGTGTGGGCCGGGTTGCAAGATGTTCTTGTTGAACCCAGGTGTATTCGCCTCTAGAGATACATCATCGGAAGGTGGTTCCATACCTTGTCATGTTGGAAATCCAATCTCCAATAAGCGCCATGCGGTTTTTGATTTTATAATATATATGTGGAGCGTGAGATGCAAGCGTTCTACTATTTGGTTATTTACTTGATGTAGACATTATTATAATATCACTGGATTTTCGTATCAAAGTGTTTTGGGTTATAGTAAGGTAAAAACCGTCCGTGTTTATGTGTGGGCTGGTCTTACTATTACCTTTTCTTTTGAAAGGATTTTTTTAAAGTTAAACAAGTGGTTGGAGTTTACTCACACCAGTCCCATGACTGACCCAGAGTTTGTTTTTGTTTTGTTTTCCCTAAACTCTTGGGTGCCCAAATTTGTACGGGCAGTCAAGTGTTTCAGGCTTTTACAGATACACTTGGAGGAGCTTGGAGCAGGAGGCTTCAACATTAGTTATTTAGAGTTACTTCCGCTGAATCAAATGTTATGTGTACTCTGATGATGGTATGTATATATGTACAAAACAGATTGTATTTCAAAGCTTATGTTATATAATATATTTTCTTCGTTCCGCTGTGAGTTGTGATCTTCGTTTTTCTTCTATTCTAATATTTCTTTCTTTCTATTTCTCATCCTCTAACTTCTTTCTAATAATGAGTCGTATTTCTGTGCAATGTGAGTTGGACGTGTGGTGTTTTTAGTCAACTCAGATAGCACGGATTTGCGGGTCGTTTCAAGGGATAAGGCTAGGCCTTGTCCCGTTTCTAGTATCGTGTCGTTATGCCGCCGAAATTTTCTAAAATATGTTAGAAAAATAAAGATAACATTTTATTTAATAAATGAACCGAATAGAATATTCATAGGTTGAATAAAATAGTTGATCGTTAAAAATGTAATTTTTAACGTGAATATGAATAAATAAATATTCATTTACTAACCGGACGGTTTGTTTATGTACACCTATTAGAAGGAAATTGATTGGGATGATAAATTTTACACATCGCCCAACTGCACAAATAAAATCTGTGTTTGATTGTTTGAAACCCCACACGGGTATTGGGATGACATTTGACGTACACTAATCCCGATTGTTTAGTTGTATGTCGATCGATTGATTGACAGACTGTTATAAGCGTTGAATATTTATATTTGATGCTTATACAGTGTAGAATGCACTTTGGATGATGGTTGATTATTCATAGTTGTTATTGTATACATGTGTTGTAGAAAATCCATATAATTAACATTATATGGTAATTGATTGGGCCTCATTCCAGTTTTAAAATAGAAATATTTGAAAAATAAATATTTGAAATAGAATATTTGAAGATAGGAATATATGAAGCTGTATTGATTAGTTTGACGCCATTTTGACGTGAACGATATTTATATCGATTTTATTCATTTTATAATGAATATCGAAAGTGATTTCAAAATCTAAAATTTTGAAAAGAATTGAAATTCGAATTGAAATTGAATAGAAATGAATTCGAATTGAAATTGAATATAAATGAATTCGAATTGAAATTGAATAGAAATGATTTCGAATTGAAATTGAATATAAATGAATTTGAATTAAATTAAATAGAAATGAATTCGAATTGAAATTAAATAGAAATGAATTCGAATTGAAATTAAATAGAAATGAATTCGAATTGAAATTAAATAGAAATGAATTCGAATTGAAATTGAATAGAAATGAATTCAAATTGAAATTGAATATAAATGAATTCGAATTGAAATTGAATTGAATTGAAAACGAACTGAAATTGAATTAGAAATCAATTTGAATTAAAATCAATTTGAAATGAATTTAAAATGAATTTAAATTGGAATATTCAATTTTGATTTGAAATTGAATATGAAGTTGAAACCGTTTTGAAGATGAAATTAAAACGATTTATTAAATACGTTTTAAAGGAAATCGACGAAGTATATATTATATATATAATATAATGGCCTGAATAGAACGCGCCGTGGTAGTTCGCGAATTTCGACCATTGACTTCGAACGGATATTACAGGAGATCCGACCGTCGGATTCTCCTGAAACCGGAACCTTTGGGCTCGTATCGAAAAGAGCTTTCTAATGATTATTAGAAATCAGAAATCTAACGGTTGGATTTGGAATTATGTCCAAATCAAATTTGAAAAAGGTCGTTGTAAGTGCAGTTCGATGGCCACTGAAGGAAATCGACTGTACGGGCCTTGATAAAATTATTAAAAATAGTAATAATTTGTGTAAAATCATAAGAAATGATTTGAGAAGAATTAGGATGAAAAACTCCATATTTGAAAAGATAAAAATAGATTTTTATCAAAATGAACTAGTTTTGAACTAGAATTATAATTCTATTTATTTTTAAATAAATAAATTGAATTTGAAATGGTTTTGAAAATAACCAGAATTTCCAATGATTGCATTGGAATGGATTTGAATCGAAATTGTCTTCGGAATATTTCGATGTTGGATTTCATGATGATACAAATATTGTTATGGGAATTTGAAAGATATATTTATATCGTTATTTCCAATACGATATTTGTTCGTCGTAGAATTTGATATTGAATATAAGCCGGTATATTTTCTATTCAGAGCCTTGTATTTAATATCAAATGTGATTTGGGTTTGTTGTGAATGGTGTCTTCATTAATACTGTTCTTGAACCCAGTTGAGAAAAGATTAAATCTTTTTATTTAGATTTAATGAAGTGTACCCATTAAATAATATTTAATTGGAATTGAATTGATATTGATATTTGGGTTTATCGTGAACAGTGTTTTAAATAACACTCGTTCTTTAACCCGATAATTAATGGAATGTGACTTTGGGTTTATTATGAACCGTGTTTTAAATGACACTAATTCTTTAACCCAGTCAAAGATTAAAACTAAGTGGAGTTTTAATGAATCTTTAATTAGATTGAAATAATCGAAATGGAGTATCACCAGTTTTGCTCCAAGCGTTTGTTAAATCTTTAATTAGATTTGAACGTGAAATGGTAATTGAATTTACCGATAACACCGTGGTGTTAGATATGAAGTATTACCAGTTTTACTTCATGGGATGAATAGGTTGGGATTGGGAAATTAAAACAAATGATTACTTCGGCAAAGTTCGTTAATCCCGACTGGTTTGAATTGATATTCAAAAGTAGATTAAAGAATAAATTCAAGGAATTTATCTTGGATAAAATTAATGGGAACCTTTCCCTATGAATGTGAAATTTAGAAACTAACTGTCGGTTAGCCAAGCAGAATGGTTTTTTGGATATTGATCTGATGTTAGTTTCGGCCTTCGGGGTTAATATTTGGGAGATTATTCTCTTGATTAATTTACGGTTAGTGACTAATGAATTGGAATGAGGTGTATGTTGTGTTTGTGTAACACTTATTTAAAATATACGCGAGTTATTCGGAAAGACCGGGTTTATCCCATTCTGAATAACTTATACGACGATAAGTCGAAGATGAAGACGGTGGTTGAAGACCGGAAGTCTTCACGTCGTTTGGGTGATTACTGATGATCTTGATTGGGCTGTACACCCAAGAAGATGGAAACAGTTGGTGATCGTCCAGACGTACTTGGAGATTGATGGATATGCGGGGTACTAGGTGCCTCCGGTTTTGTTCAGACCCAGAATGAACTGGTAAATGGACTGTGTGTCTGACATTAGATTTCATTCTGTGTGACTGATATCGGTTGCATAGAGTGGTTTGCCTGTGTGGCATGCTAAGATGCAAATGATCAGGGCTTCTGTTGGAAAGCAGAGTCTTGTGGTTGATGATCAAAGCACGGCCTTTGTGGCGTAGCTTTGTGTAACGTGAATTCGCGAGCCTCACTCCCCGGTGGTGAACCAAAAACGGGAGACGGACCTCAGGGGGGACATGCGTTTTCTTTCTAGCTAGGGTGGTGTCAGTGATCTACCAGCCCTGACATTTATATACTTTTCACCTGTGTGGTTGTTGTTGTTGCGAGGCGCCTCGGTTTATTCGGACGATCCGGGTCCGATGGAGTCTTTCGTTGGCTCATTTACGCCCCAAAGGGCGGAGAAACGTATTGTTCAGGCATTATAATCCACATCGGTGGATCGGCCTTGACGATCCAAGGGGCAGTTGCGGCTGTTCCTGAGGCTCGGGCTAGAGAGTCTCGAATCGGTTGAGGACTATCTTTTGCCTCGGTTCATAGATGGAAACCCAATTTCCAAATACGTGACTTTGCAATTTTGATTGTATAACCTATATATGGCGACATAGTGGTTTGGGGCATTCATGCCGCCTATGATTGATACTTATGATTTGAAGTCGTTTTATACACTATACACTTATAATAGTATCAAATGATTTCTTTTAAACGTATCAAGCATTCTTGGCTATTATAAGGTAAAAACCCTATCCCCCGGCTTGCGTTGCATTGTGTGATAGGACATGGGTCTTATAATAGCTTCATTTTTCTTTATTTAGCATTGCGCTGTTGTTTTATGCACTGGTATTCATGGGAGGAAACCCGTTCCGTGTTATACGGCGTGGTCCCTTGATTTACCTAATTTTAAAATAAAGATTAATAACCGTTTTAGTTCTCACACCAGTCACATGACTGACCTGGAGTTTATTGTTTTGACCTAAACTCTGGGTGCCCTTATTTTGACACGGGCAGCTAGTAGTTTTGGTTTTGCAGATTTATATTCACAGGATCCTGGTTTACAGCTGGAACGATATCCGGAAAGCTTCGTATCCGTATATCTTCTTCTAGTTGTGTATTGTATTATTTTCCGCTGTTATGTATTTAAATGTAATTTAAATCTCTGATGTTTCTGTGTAATATTTATTCATTTATACTATGTATATTCTTGTATTCTGATGCATTGTTGTAATATACAATGAAATGTTCTTCCGTCTGCGTTCTGTTGTGGCTTGTTCTCGAACTATCCGCTCTTTCCTTTATGGGGAAGTTACGGGTTTTCACACTTTCCTTATTTCAATGCATATTTGCGTTAGAGAATGCAAATAAAAGAATATTTTATATTTCAATATATATTTGCATAAAAGAATGCAAATAAAAGAGCATTTTTCTATTTCTATGTATATTTGCATAAAAGAATGCAAATAAAAGTACATTTTATATTTCTATGTATATTTGCATAAACGAATGCAAATAAAAGAACCATCTTTATTTATTTAAATTCTTTTTATTGCAAACAACATTACATAAATATGTAATCTTTTAATCCTATTCTTTTTAGTGAGAATAATATTACCTAAAAATGTCTATTTTTATCTAATTCTTTTAATGTACAAAAATGCTCATTTTTGTCTAATTCTTTTCAATGTACAAAAATGTCTATTTTTAGTTTCATTCTTTCAAAATGACAAAAAGGAATGTTTGGTTACTGTGACGAGAAGGAATTTCGCTCGGTCCGAACCAGTCGCTAAACCGATCCAGGCCGTTCGAAACGCCCTATCGTTTGAGAACAGGACAAAACAGAACGCATACAGAAGAATGTTTCATTGTATATTACAACAATGCATCAGATTACAAGAATATACAGAGTATAAATGAATATTACACAGAGATATCAGAGATTTAAATTACATATAAATATATAGCAGCGGAAAATAATACAATACACAACTAGAAGAGATATACGGATACAAAGCTTTCCGGATATCGTTCCAGCTGTGAACCAGGATCCTGTGAATATAAATCTGCAAAACCAAAACTACTAGCTGCCCGTGTCAAAATAAGGGCACCCAGAGTTTAGGTTAAAACAATAAACTCCAGGTCAGTCATGTGACTGGTGTGAGAACTAAAACAATTAATCTTTATTTTTAAAGTTAGGTAAATCAAGGGACCACGCCGTATAACACGGAACGGGTTTCCTCCCAAGAATACCAGTGCATAAAACAAACAGCGCAATGCTAAATAAAGAAAAATGAAGCTATTATAAGACCCAGTTCCCATCACACAATGCAACGCAAGCCGGAGGATAGGGTTTTTACCTTATAATAGCCAAGAATGCTTGATACGTTTAAAACAAATCATTTGATACTATTGTAAGTGCATAGTGTATAAAACAACTTCAAATCATAAGTATCAATCATAGGCGGCATGAGCGCCCCATCCCACTATGTCGCCATACTAGGATCTACAAATAAAACCGCAAATGTCACGTATTTGGAAATTGGATTTCCGTCTATGAACCGAGGCAAAAGATAGTCCTCAACCGATTCGAGACAATCTAGCCTACCATGTCTCAGGATCAGAGCTCGAGTGACCCTAGGAGCGACAGGGCCGGTCCACCGATGTGGATTAAAATGCCTGAACACTACGTTTCCCCGCCCTTTGGGGCGCAAATGAGCCATCAAATGACTCCATCGGTTCGAGAACGACCGATCAATCCGAGGCGCCTCGCAACAGCAACAACCACATAAGTCAAACTCGTCAGGGCATGTAAAACCACTGACGCCACTTTTAGCTAGAAAGAAACGCAAGTCCTCCCTGAGGTCCGTCTCCCGTTTTTGGTTCATACCGGGTGTGAAACTCGCGAATCAACGTTACACAAAGCTACGCCACAAAGGCCTTGCTTTGATCATCACCACAAGACTTTGCTTTTCAACAGAAGCCTCGATCAATTGCCACTTAGGCATGCCACACAGGCAATTCACTCCATGCGTTTGATATCCATCGATATATAACCCCTGAGCTCGTACATCTCAGAGAATGGCGTTAAGAAAGAGAATAAATTCTCCGCTGCCAAACAGATATATATTTAATAGAGATCAATCACACGGACTGAAATCCTATGTCAGACACACAGTCCATTTACAAGTCCGTTCTGGGTCTGAACGAAACCGGAGGCATCTAGTACCCCGCATATCCATCGATCTCCAAGTACGTCTGGACGATCACTAACTGTTTCCATCTTCTTGGGTGTACAGCCCAATCAAGATCATCAGTAACCACCCAAACGACGTGAAGAACTCTGGTCTTCGACCATCGTCTTCATCTTCGACTTATCGTCGTATCAGTTATCCAGAATGGGATAAACCCGGTCTTTCCGAATAACTCGCGTATATTTTAAATAAGTGTTACACAAACACAACATACGCCTCATTCCATTTCATCAGTCATTAACCGTAAATTAATCAAGAGAATAATTCCCCAAATATTAACCCCGAAGGCCGAAACCAACATCAGATCAATATCCAGAAAACCATTCTGCTTGGCTAACCGACAGTTAATTCCTAAATTTCACATTCATAGGGAAAGGTTCCCATTAATTTTATCAAAGATAAATTCTTTCATTTATTCTTCAATCTACTTTTGAATATCAATTCAAACTAGTCGGGATTAACGAACTTTACCGAAGTAATCATTTGTTTTAATTTCCCAATCCCAACCTATTCATCCCCTGAAGTAAAACGGGTAGTACTTCATATCTAACACCACGGTGTTATCGGTAAATTCAATTACCATTTCACGTTCAAATCTAATTAAAGATTTAACTATCGCCTGGAGCAAAACTGGTGATACTCCATTTCGATTATTTCAATCTAATTAAAGATTCATTAAAACTCCACTTAGTTTTAATCGTTAACTGGGTTAAAGAATCCGTGTCATTTAAAACACGGTTCACGATACACCCTAAGTCACATTCATTAATTATCGGGTTAAAGAACAAGTGTTGTTTAAAACACTGTTCACGATAAACCCAAAAATCAATATCAATTCAATTCCAATTAAATATTATTTAATTGGTACACTTCATTAAATCTAAATAAAAGATTTAATCTTTTCTCAACTGGGTTCAAGAACAGTGTTAGTGAAGACACTATTCACGACAAACCCAAATCATATTTGATATTCAATACAAGGCCCTGAATAGAAAATATCCCGGCTTATATTCAATATCAAATTCTACGACCAACAAATATCGTATTGGAAATAACGATATATATATCTATCTTTCAAATTTCCATAACAACATCTGTATAGTCACGAAATCCAACATCGAAATATTCCGAAGACAATTTCGATTCAAATCCATTCCAATGCAATCATTGGAAATTTTGGTTATTTTTAAAACCCTTTTCGAATTCAATTTATTTATTTAAAAATAAATAGAACTATAATTCTAGTTCAAAACTAGTTCATTTCGATAAAAATCTATTTTTATCTTTTCAAATATGGAGTTTTTCATCCCAATTCTTCAAAAATCATTTCTTATGATTTTACACAAATTATTACTATTTTTAATAATTTTATCAAGGCCCGTACAGTCGATTTCCATCAACGGCCATCGAACTGCACTTACAGCGACCTTCTTCGAATTTGATTTGGACGTATCTCCAAATCCAACCGTTAGATTTCAAATTTCTAACATTCGTTAGAAAGCTCTTTTCGATACGAACCCAACGGTTCCGGTTTTAGGAGAATCCGACGGTCGGATCTCCCGTAATGTCCGTTTGAAATAAATGGTCGAAATTCGCGAACTGCCGCGGCACGGCGCGTTCTATTCAGGCCATTATATTATATATATAATATATATTTCGTCGATTTCTATTTAAAACGAATTATATAAATAGTTTTAAAATTCGTTTCAAAAGCAAATTCAACTTCCATTTCAATTCAAATCAAAATTGAATTCTTCTTTATAAATTCGTTTTAAAATTCATTTCTATTCAATTCAAATTTCAATTCAATTTGAATTCATTTCAATTCGCTTTCAATTCAATTTGAATTCGTTTTCAATTAAATTCGATTTCGAATTCGTTTTCTATTCGATTCAATTCAAATTGGTTTTATATTCAATTCAATTCAAATTGGTTTTATATTCAATTCATTTCGAAATCGTTTTATATTCAATTCATTTCGAAATCGTTTTCAATTCAATTCATTTCGAAATCGTTTTCAATTCAATTCATTTCGAAATCGTTTTCAATTCAATTCATTTCGAAATCGTTTTCAATTCAATTCATTTCGAAATCGTTTTCAATTCACTTTATTTCGAAATCGTTTTCAATTCACTTTATTTCGAAATCGTTTTCAATTCACTTTATTTCGAAATCGTTTTCAATTCAATTCATTTCGAAATCGTTTTCAATTCAATTCATTTCGAAATCGTTTTCAATTCAATTCATTTCGAAATCGTTTTCAATTCACTTTATTTCGAAATCGTTTTCAATTCAATTCATTTCGAAATATTCGATTTCAAAATTACTTTTTAATTTTCATTTTAAAATGAATAAAATCGATATAAATATCGTTTACGTCAAAATGGCGTCAATCTAATCAACACGGCTTCATATATTGATATTTTCAAATATTCCATTTCGAATATTTCTATTTCAAATATTTCTATTTTAAAACTGGAATGAGGCCCAATCAATTACCATATAAAGTTAATTATATGGATTTTCATACAACACATGTATATAATCACATGGAAAAATAATCAACCATCAACCAAAGTGCACCACACTGTATAAGCATCAAATGTAGATATCCAACGCTTAAAACAGCCTGTCAATCAACCGATCGACATATTCAATCAATCGGGATGAGTGAACTTCAAATTTAATCCCAACACCCGTGTGGGGTTTCAAACAATCAAACACATATTTTATTTGTGCTGTTGGGCGATGTGTAAAATTTATCGTCCCAATCAATGTCATTCAAATAGGTGTACATAAACAAACCGTCTGGTTTGTAAATGAATATTTATTTTATTCACTTCACGTTAAAAATTATATTTTTAACGATAAAACATTTTATTTCAACCTATGAATTTCTATTCAATTCATTTATTCAATAAAATGATATTTTTATTTTTCTAACTTATTTTAGAAAATTTCGGCGGCATAACGGCACGATACTAGAAACGGGACGAGGCCTAGCCTTATCCCCGGTCTAGTGAAGGCCCACGCCATTCACACATCAAACATATCAATTTCCCGGGGCCACATACAGTCTCTATAAATTCTCGAAAAATATTTTCTAGCTTCGTATTGACGATACGGTCCTAACAAAACTAGTTTCGTCGAATTCTGAGACCGTATGAAAAATGGCCAATTTCCAGTCGATTAAAATCAACTGAAATGGTCAAAACACGTTTTCCTTTGCCACGCCCACATATTAATTCGAAAAATTATGAAATTTAGAATCTAGCAATAATTCGACATCACGGACCTAACAAAACTGGTTTCGTCGAAATCCGAGGTCATTTGCAAAATGTCCATTTTTAAGGGCCTGAATTCCATAGCGACTATTCAGAATTTTCAACTGGACATATCTTTTGATTCCCGATACGAAATCTTGATTTTTCGGATTCGTTGGAAAGATATTCACTATTAGATTCCATTATTTTTGGTTTCACTAAAATCCGGATTGTTTTGCACCCGGTACATTCAATTGAAGTTTGAAATCGAATTATCGAACTACCGCGCCATTTTCAATTCTATTTATAATTATATATAAATATTTATATTCTAACGACGACGTATATAATATATACGTCGAATTATATTCAAAATAAATTTCTCTTCGATATTATTTAAAATAATCTATTTTAAATATTCAAAATCCGCTAAAATTGCCAAAATAAAAATTTTAAACTGGCCCAGATTTTCGGGTTATTACAGTTACATTCTTTTAAGTTTGACAAAGATGAATATGTTTGTCTACTTCTAATTAAATGACAAAAATCTATATTTTATTTCAATAATCATGTTTTGAAAAAAATCTATATTTATTTCAATAATCATGTTTTAACACAAAAATGTTATTTTTCTTCACTAACATGTTTTAACACAAAAATGTTATTTTTCTTCACTAACATGTTTTAACACAAAAATGTTATTTCTCTTCACTAACATGTTTTAACACAAAAATGTTATTTTTCTTCACTAACATGTTTTAACACAAAAATGTTATTTTTCTTCACTAACATGTTTTAACACAAAAATGTTATTTTATTCTGGATATAAATCCTAATGTATACATTTGCATTTAAAAAAAAAACATTATGCATACCAATCTTTGTTTCACAATTCTAATTCAAGAAAAATGACGAATCATATTTTGTTGATATAATTCAACATAATGACAAATTATATTTTATTAATCCAAGTTCAAACAAATGACAAATCATATTTTGTCAATATAAGTCAAATAAGTGACAAATCATATCTTGTTGATCTAATTCAACATAAAAATGACAAATTATACTATGTTGATCTAATTCAAATCAATGACATATTTATTCCTAATATAACATTTCTAACATAAATGTAACTTTATTTCTAACATTTGATTCTAACCAAATGTTATATTTGATTTACAAAATGTATTTCTAACCAAAATTGTTATTCTTATTTACATAACATTTAGGTAATTAAAAGTGGAACTTTTATATTAACAAGAACAGGTAATTCACAAATCATCACAATCCACCGTCAATCAGTCAATCTAAATTTAAATACAACACATATCTGTGTTGCATATGACGTATATATATATATTTAACATCACAATCACGATCTATTTAAATAAATAAATAAATTTATTTTAAAATGTTAAAACTGAGAAATCTCACCTTGGTATTTTGTCAGATCTATAAATCAATTTGAGTCAGAATTTGTTCACAACAGTTCTGGAATGTTATTTTGTGTGTCGTCGTTCCAACATCACCAAAATCGTCAAGTTCTGAGTTGATTTGAATCAAAAATGAATTTTAATCGCTTAAATTACAATCAGCAACGTATTTAAAGTGTCGCAAATCAATAAAATAGAATTTACAGTAAACCTCAGATTTGGTTCCAAACTTCAGATCGATATAACTTGAGCATCGGTGCACGGTTTCACGAACGGGAAGTTGGAGGTGGAAGGCCTTGGGGTGGCGCACGTGCGCCAGGAAGAGAGGGGGTGCGGTGCAGCGTGGTGGGCCCGGCGGAGGGAAGAAGGCAGCGGCTTTGTCAAGGTGATTCTCGAGCCACGTGTAGTTTTGGAGGATGAAACTTATATGGAATCGAAGAGGAGGAAGAGAGCTTGAAAAAGTTCTAAAGGAGCATGGTGTAATTTTGCTTGGAGGAGGAGAAATCAATGGAGGAAGGGAAGAAGGAAGAGGCGGCTGCGGGTTTGAGAGGATCAGGGAAAACGATGAAGTAATATTAGGGTTTTCAATTATTTATAATAAAATATTAATAAATGCTTCAATTTTACAAATAAACCCGTCAGTTCTAACTAACTCCAATTTCAGCCCAACGAAGGATGTTCCTAGGCAAATACTCCGGTTCCGGATCCAATGGGCTTGGTCCCGTCACCCCATTATATCGTCTTGGCCCACTTTTCTTTAAATTACTATATAAATCATTTAATTTGAATGCACATTTTAAATTACCGGGGCCATAAACTGACTCTAAAAATTACAGAAAAATTATTTCTGGTTATGTTTTGACGGTACGGTTCTAACAAGACTAATTTCGTCGAATTCCGAGATCGTTTGAAAAATGGTCATTTTCTGGTCGATCGGATTTGACTAAAATTGACAAAACACGTTTTCTTTTGCCACGCTCACATATTAATTCGAAAAATTATGAAAATTGAAACCTAACAATAATTTGATATTCCGGTTCCAACAAAAGTGGTTTCGTCGAAAACGGAGGTCGTTTGAAAAAATTGCTATTTTTAATATTAAAATATATATATTAATTCTACAGCGACTTTTCTGAAATTTAAACTGGGCATAACTTTTGATCCCACTATGGAATTTCGATTTTTCAGATTCGTTGGAAAGATATTTTTAAATAGATTCTAATATTTTTGGTTTCACTAAAATCCGCTAAATTTTGAATCCGGTACATTCGGTCAAAGTTCAAGTTTGACTTTTCAAACTACCGCGCTATTTCTAACTCCTTTATAATTAGAATAAAATTATTCATTCTAACTTCAATTTTTAGTCGTTATTATTTAAAATAAATTATTTTTACTATTAAAATTTCTAAAATAATTTTTTTTAATTGGTTCAGAATTAGTGGGTTGTTACAATCTCCACCACTTAAAATCTTTTCGTCCTCGAAAAGGAACGATGCTAAAAGTCATTTAATTAACCAACTCAACTTTTAATTTTTAATCAATTTTCAGTTCAGATCAATATTAAATTTGATTTAGTTAAATTTGTCATTCTTTTATATATTGGTTAAATTAATTATCATTCCAATATTTTAATTAGTTAAACTAATTATCAAACATCACAACCAGCAATCAATTAGGTGATTAACTTTTCAAATATATATAACTTTTATACATAGTCCAAAAGTCATATTTTTAGTGCAAATCACAGCAGTAGACCCTATCTAGTTTTGGTTCTCACACCAGTCAATGAAAATATATAGATATACCACTTTTGAAACTCGAACATAAATTCTGATGATGTTTCGAACCACCATCAGAACATCTCCGGGCAACACAAGTGTGATTCTATATCTATCTAGTATATTTGAGACTTCGAATACACGCTAGCTAGGAGTATATGCAAAATCTTCATATACTCGATTGTCCAAAATAAAATAAAATAAAATAATATCTTCAAATACGTATAATAAGATTTTAAATTTTCAAAACTAAATTTGTTTGCAATTTCAATTTAAAAAATTAATACTCTTCACACTCGTTCTAGGATACTATTGATCCCAGCTCTAACGAGTTATTCTTATTGGAAATTACTAATCCAATCTCTGATGAGTCTTTTGTTCAGTTCTAACGAGTTGTACCCCAAAGATTTGAGCTAACCAAAGCTCTGATACCAACTGTAACGACCCGCATTTTGCCCGACCTTAATCGATCGTTAGATCGATCAAAATAGTTCAAAACCTGAATACGTTAACTTTGGAAATACAACATATTAGAACAGATAACAACAGACTTTTATAAACATCATAATAATGTTACATCAGAGTACAGAATATCAGAGTACATGGATATATAATAATACAGCGGAAGATTTAATTACAACAAAACTAATACAATGAAGCGGAATAATTAAATCAATCGCAGCGGGAGACTACCAATGCTTTGGACATAGCTCTAAGCTTCGATACAGAATCCTGCTCAATATATCTGCAAAATAAGCTACTCGATTGCCCATGTGAAAAAGAGGGCACCCGAGTTTGCAAAGTGAAACGAACTACGGGTCAGTCATGGGACTGGTGTGAGAAATCTTTTACTTAGCTTAACTAGTAATAAGGCTAATCATAGGACCACGCCGCTAAAGCGGAACGGGTTTACTCCGTTGGATTGCCAGTGCATAAATAAAGTAAATCATTATAAACAACGCAATGCTTTTTAGAAAAATGAAACCATTATAAGACTCAGGTCCCATCACACAATGCAACGCAAGCCGGAGGATAGAGTTTTACCTTATAATGGTCAAAAATGCTTGATACGATAAAAACGGATTTGATATTATTATTAGTGTATACATGTTTTAAAAACATTTCAATCATAATGTATTAATCGTAGACGGCATAGCACCCCATCCTACTATGTCGCCATATATTGGTATACAATCAAAACCGCAGGATGTCGTATTGGAGGTTGGATTTCCATCAAGAGTCAAGGCTAGGAACGATCTCCTTACCGATTCGAGACACTCTAGCAATGTCTCATGATTCGGACGCTGGCGAACCCTTGGATACTGCAGGGCCGGTCCCCCAATAGTGCAATGGGTTGGATTGGCAATTCCTGAACACACGCTTCCCTATCCTATTGGACCTATAAATTGGCCATTGCGGACAATAAAAATATGAGGCGCCTCAAAATCCATCAACCACATAAGTAAAATGTCGGGCCGTGTTAAACACAAACATCACTTCTAGGTAGAAAGAAACGTGTGCACTCCCTGTGTTCCCTTGCTCCGTTTTTGACTCTACCGGTGTGTGAGGCTCGCGAGGCAACGAAATACACAAAGCTATGCCTAAATAGGCTATGCTTTGATCATCATCCACAAGGCTCTGCTTTTCAACAAAATCCTCGATCAATTGCATTTTGGCATGCCACATTGACAGTCCATACCATGCGATTGATAACTACTAATATATAACCTCTGAGCTTGTGCGTCTCAGAGAAAGGTGTTAAGCAAGAGAATAAATTCTCCGCCACCAACAGATATATATATTAAATAGAAACCAATTTACATGGAATGAAATCCAATGTCAGACACACATCCATTTACAAGTCCGTTCTGGGTCTGAACGTAACCAGAGGCACCTTATACCTCGCTTATCTGAACGATCAACAAAACGTCCGGACAACTACCACTGGAACCTTTTCAAGGTAGCAACTCCAATCAAAGGCATCAGTATCGATGTGAAGATCGCCGGTCTTCAACCACCGTCTTCATCTTCGACTTTTAATCGTCGTAGTAATTATTCAGAATGGGTTAAACCCGGTCATTCCGAATAACTCGCGTATTTTTATAATTAAAAATCAAGTGTTATAATGATACATCCAACGCCTCTTTCCAATTCAGAATATTCTTTAAATAAAATATTCATAATATTAGGGAAAGGTTCCCATTAATTTTATCAAAGATAAAATCTTTTAAATTTATTCTTAAATCTTATTTTCAAAGATTTGTTAAAATTCCAATTCAGCTTTAATATCAAAATCACTACTTTACAATTATTCCAATTTAAGGAATAAATCTTAATTTTAACTGGGTTAAAGAATCAATGTCATTTAAAAACATTGTTCAAAATAAACCCAAAATCATTTTCCAATAAATAAATAATCTTAGTTGAAAGATTTACTCTTTATTTAAAAGAAATTCTTTGTTTTAAAAAAAAAACATTTTTATATAAAAGATATTCTGAATTGGAAAGCGACTCAATCATTTACCATATAACTTTGGTTATATGGAATTTCATACATTGTACATAAATGACGATAATAAAAAATAATCATTAAATCGTTCAACATCCAGAGTGAAGTTTACAACTGTGTGAGCATTAAAATGAAATGATAACCCTCGTTGCAGCCTGTTAATCTATCGATTGACATACGAATAAATATTGGGACTAGTGTATATCAATTAACATCCCAATACCCGTGTGGGGTTTTCAGCCAACAACAGTACATAAAAATAAATATTTGGTTAATGAATTCAGCCAACTTTGATACTACCAACATGTTGATAATGATGGACAAAATGATATTCTATTCCTAATGTTGAAAATAATATATATATATATATATATATATATATATGACTCGCATAATTTCTTTATATATATTTCTAATATATAATAGAATGTAATATATTCATATGACATTATTGCGGATGACAAATAAAAAATAATTTTCAATATACTTTCATTATACTTTATTTGTATGTAATTATTCTTAATTTGAACACATAAAAGGAATAATCCCAATTGTATATGTATTCAATGTATAACCCAACCGCTAAAAATTGCTTATTTAAATTGCATACAAATTCTAATGTATGCAATAACATATAATGATGTCACCTTAACACACTTATACATTCTAATGTATATTTTGACCAATAATATGATTCTTATAATTGAATATAAGTTCCAATGCAAGTTTGCAAATAAAAAATGATTTTTATATTTGCATATAAATTCTATTTCAATAAAATGTATATGAAGAGTGATACCTTCATTTGCTGACAATTCTATTTTATCAAAATACTATTTGTGTTTAATTCTTATTTGGAAAAAGTATCCTTTTTTGGTACCAATCAATATAATCCGACAAAATGAATGTTTGATTCAACTAATATAAATTGACAAAAGTGAATAATTTTGTTCCAACTAATATAATTTGACGAAAGTGATTATTTTGTTCAACTAGTGTAAATTGACAAAAGTGATTATCTTATTTCAACTAATGTAAATTGACAAAAATGAATATTTTGTATCAACCTTTTTAAAATGACAAAATTACATAATTTTGTCTCATTCTATTTAAATGATAAAAATGTTTCTTTTTGTATTGCAACAAAAGGACAAATAAACCTTATCTATTGATTTACCCTTTTTATTGAAGCTAAGATGACACTAAAAATATATCTTTTTAATTCTAATCTTTTTATTATAAACTATGATGAAAATAATAACATTTTGTTAAATTTAACAAAATTTCAACAAAATGTTATTCATTTTATCATATTCTTTTACATTTACTCTAATTTTAAAGTAAAAATGATATTTTTAATCCTATTCTTTTATTTATATCTAAAATGCAATAAAAGTGTAACTTCTTAAACTATACTTTTTATCTGCATCTAAAATGCAAATAATAATATAATATTTTAATTTATGATTTATTTGCATCAAAGAATGCAAATAAAAATTCGACTTTTAAACAGGATGTTCATTTGCATTCAAGAATGCAAATAAAATTATAACTTTTAAATAGAATTTTATTTGCATCAAAGAATGCAAATAAAAATATAACTTTAAAATACGATGTTTATTTGCGTCAAAGAATGCAAATAAAAATATAACTTTTAAATACGATGTTTATTTGCATCAAAGAATGCAAATAAAAATATAACTTTAAAATACAATGTTTATTTGGATCAAAGAATGCAAATACAAATTCAACTTTTTATACGGTGGTTTATTTGCATCAAAGAATGCAAATACAAATTCAACTTTTTAATACGGTTGTTTATTTGCATCAAAGAATGCAAATAGAAATTTGACTTTTAAATACGGTGTTTATTTGCGTCAAAGAATGCAAATAAAATATAATATTTTAACTATGATGTTTATTTGCATCTAAATATGCAAATAAAAAAATATATATTTTTATGCTTTGTTTGCAACTAAATTTATAAACAAAAATATAACTCTTTTAAATCATATTTTTTTATTTCTATCTAAAATACAAAATAAAAATGTCATATTCATTCTAGTCTTTTTGTTTGCATTTATAATTGCAAAAATGAAATTTTGACTCTAATGTTTATTTGCATCTAAAATTGCAATTAAAAATATAGTTTTACTTCTAATGTTTTGTTTGCATCTAAAATGGCAAACAAAAATATAGCTTTCCTTATTTCAATGCATATTTGCGTTAGAGAATGCAAATAAAAGAATATTTTATATTTCAATATATATTTGCATAAAAGAATGCAAATAAAAGAGAATTTTTCTATTTCTATGTATATTTGCATAAAAGAATGCAAATAAAAGTACATTTTATATTTCTATGTATATTTGCATAATCGAATGCAAATAAAAGAACCATCTTTATTTATTTAAATACTTTTTATTGTAAACAACATTACATAAAAATGTAATCTTTTAATCCTATTTTTTAGTGAGAATAATATTACCTAAAAATGTCTATTTTTATCTAATTCTTTTAATGTACAAAAATGTTCATTTTTGTCTAATTCTTTTCAATGTACAAAAATGTCTATTTTTAGTTTCATTCTTTCAAAATGACAAAAAGGAATGTTTGGTTACATTCTTTTAAGTTTGAAAAAGATGAATATGTTCGTCTACTTCTAATTAAATGACAAAAATCTATATTTTTATTTCAATAATCATGTTTTGACAAAATCTATATTTTATTTCAATAATCATGTTTTGACAAAATCTATATTTTATTTCAATAATCATGTTTTAACACAAAAATGTTATTTTTCTTCACTAACATGTTTTAACACAAAAATGTTATTTTTCTTCACTAACATGTTTTAACACAAAAATGTTATTTTTCTTCACTAATATGTTTTAACACAAAAATGTTATTTCTCTTCACTAACATGTTTAACACAAAAATGTTATTTTTCTTCACTAATATGTTTTAACACAAAAATGTTATTTCTCTTCACTAACACGTTTAACACAAAAATGTTATTTTTCTTCACTAACATGTTTTAACACAAAAATGTTATTTTTCTTCACTAACATGTTTTAACACAAAAATATTATTTTTCTTCACTAACATGTTTTAACACAAAAATGTTATTTTATTCTAGACATAAATCCTAACGTATACATTTGCATTTAAAAAGATATTTTCATTATGCATACCAAACTTTGTTTCACAATTCTAATTCAAGAAAAATGACGAATCATATTTTGTTGATCTAATTCAACATAATGACAAATTATATTTTGTTAATCCTAGTTCAAATAAATGACAAATCATATTTTGTCAATCTAAGTCAAATAAGTGACAAATCATATCTTGTTGATCTAATTCAAAATAAAAATGACAAATTATATTATGTTGATCTAATTCAAATCAATGACATATTTATTCCTAATATAACATTTCTAACATAAATGTAACTTTATTTCTAACATATGTTTCTAACCAAATGTTATATTTGATTTACAAAATGTATTTCTAACCAAAATTGTTATTCTTATTTACATAACATTTTGGTAATTAAAAGTGGAACTTTTATATTAACAAGAACAGGTAATTCACAGATCATCACAACCCATCATCAATCAGTCAATCTAAATTTAAATACAACACATATCTATGTTGCATATGACGTATATATATAAATATTTAACATCACAATCATGATCTATTTAAATAAATAAATAAATTTATTTATTTTAAAATGTTAAAACTGAGAAATCTCACCTTGGTATTTTGTCAGATCTATAAATCAATTTGAGTCAGAATTTGTTCACAACAGTTCTGGAATGTTATTTTGTGTGTCGCCGTTCCAACATCACCAAAATCGTCAAGTTCTGAGTTGATTTGAATCAAAAATGAATTTTAATCGCTTAAATTACAATTTGCAACGTATTTAAAGTGTCGCAAATCAATAAAACAGAATTTACAGTAAACCTCAGATTTGGTTCCAAACTTCAGATCGATATAACTTGAGCATCGGTGCACGGTTTCACGAATGGGAAGTTGGAGGTGGAAGGCCTTGGGGTGGCGCACGTGCGCCAGGAAGAGAGGGGGGTGCGGTGCAGCGTGGTGGGCCCGGCGGAGGGAAGAAGGCGGCGGCTTTGTCAAGGTGATTCTCGAGCCACGTGTAGTTTTGGAGGATGAAACTTATATGGAATCGAAGAGGAGGAAGAGAGCTTGAAAAAGTTCTAAAGGAGCATGGTGTAATTTTGCTTGGAGGAGGAGAAATCAATGGAAGAAGGGTAGAAGGAAGAGGCGGCTGCGGGTTTGAGAGGATCGGGGAAAACGATGAAGTAATATTAGGGTTTTCTATTATTTATAATAAAAAAATAATAAATGCTTTAATTTTACAAATAAACCCGTCAGTTCTAACTAACTCCAATTTCAGCCCAATGAAGGATGTTCTTAGGCCAATACTCCCGTTCCAGATCCAATGGGCTAGGTCCCGTCACCCCGTTCGATCGTCTTGGCCCACTTTTCTTTAAATTACAATATAAATCATTTAATTATTTAATTTGAACACACATTTTAAATTACCAGGGCCATAAACTGACTCTAAAAATTACAGAAAAATTATTTCTGGTTATGTTTTGATGATACGGTTCTAACAAGACTAATTTCGTCGAATTCCGAGATCGTTTGAAAAATGGTCATTTTCTGGTCGATCAGATTTGACTGAAATTGACAAAACACGTTTTCTTTTTCCACGCTCACATATTTATTCGAAAAATTAGGAAAATTGAAACCAAACAATAATTTGATATTCCAGTTCCAACAAATGTGGTTTCGTCGAAAACGGAGGTCGTTTGAAAAATGGCTATTTTTAATATTAAAATATATATATTAATTCTACAGCGACTATTCTGAAATTTAAACTGGGCATAACTTTTGATCGCCGCTATGAAATTTCGATTTTTCAGATTCATTGAAAAGATATTTTTAAATAGATTCTAATATTTTTAGTTTCACTAAAATCCGCTAAATTTTGAATCCGGTACATTCGGTCAAAGTTCAAGTTTGACTTTTCAAACTACCGCGCTATTTCTAACTCCTTTATAATTAGAATAAAATTATTCATTCTAACATCAATTTTTAGTCATTTTTATTTAGAATAAAGTATTTTTACTATTAAAATTTCTAAAATAAAAAATTTAAATTGGTTCAAAATTCGCGGGTTGTTACAACTTTTGTGGAGGAAGACTGTTAATACATATAGAATTTAAAAGGCTTGCCGTTATTCCATTTATATTATTAGTCGGATAAGGAAATAGATATCGATTATATATTGATTTGTTTTTCCGTGAAGATTCCATGATTAATGGAATGTGATTTTGGGTTTATTGTGAACTGTGTTGTAAATGACATAAGTTCTTTAACCCAGTTAAAGGCAGGATTACATGTCTGTCATTGTATTTTGAACTGTATGGTTGATCTCTACTAAATATATATCTATTTGGTGGCGGAGAATTTATTCTCTTGCTTAACACCCTTCTCTAAGACGTACGAGCTTAGAGGTTATATATCGATAGAAATCAATAGTACGGTGTAGATTGTCGATGCGACGTGTTTGTGTTTCCAAAGTTAAATAATCATTAATATTTATTTTTGGAAAGATTGAAACTAAGTGGAGTTTTAATGAATCTTTAATTAGATTGAAATGTGAATTGATAATTTAAATTATCAAATTTGGGAAATGATCGAGAATGGAGTATCACCAGTTTTGCTCCTAGCGATAGTTAAATCTTTAATTAGATTTGAACGGGAAATGGTAATTAAATTTACTAATAATACCGTGGTGTTAGATATGGGGTATGACCAGTTTTGCTCCATGGGATGAAAAGGTTGGGATTGGGAAATTAAGCAAATGATTACTTCGGTAAGGTGCGTTAATTCCGACTAGTTTGGAAAACCTTGATATGGTTTGAATGATATCCAAAGGAAGATTAAAGAATAAATTTTAAAGAATTTATCTTTGATAAAATTTATGGGAACAAATCCCTAAAGAAGTTAATATTTAAATGAAAGAATATTCAGAATTGGAATGAGGCGTATGTTGTGTTTTATAGCACTTGTTTATTATATACGTGAGTTATTCAGAAAGGCCGGGTTTACACCCATTCTGAATAACTGATTCGACGATAAGTCGACGATGAAGATGGTGGTTAAAGATCGGAGGTCTTCACATTGTTTGGATGATTACTGATGTCTTGATTGGGTTGTACACCCAGGACAAGATAATAAGTGGTGATCGTCCAGGCGTACTTGGAGATCAACCGGATATGTGAGGACCTCTCTCCTGTATTGGGCATATGGGACGAGGAATAAGGGGCCTCCGGTTTCGTTCAGACCTAGAACGAACATGTAAATGGATGTGTGTCTGGCACTGGATTTTACTCTATGTTGATTGATTTCTATTAAATATATATCTGTTTGGCGACGAAGAATTTATTCTCTTGCTTAACACCCTTCTCTGAGACGTGCGAGCTCAGAGGTTATATATTGATAGATAACAGTCACATGTCATGAATTGCCTGTGTGGCATGCTGAGATGCAGTGATCAAGGCTTTTGTTGAAAAGCAGAGTCTTGTGTTTGATGATCAAAGCATGGCTTTAATATAGCGCCGCTTTGTGTATAGCATTAATTCGCGAGCCTCACACCTCGGTATGAGTCAAAAACGGGATAAGGACCGTTGGGAGAACATGACGTTTCTTTCTAGCTATGGGTGGTGTCAACGTTTTCAAGCCCTGGCATTTTATATTTTTACCTATGTGGTTGTTGGAATGTGAGGCGCCTCGGATATATCGGTCTCTATGGAGCCGATGGATATAGGTCCAATAGGACCAGGAAACATGTGTTCAGGAATTACCAATCCACTAACGTAAGTGTGGACCGGCCCAACCGATTCCAGGGGTTACCCAAAGTGCGTAATCTTGAGACATTTGCTAGAGTGTCTCAAAGCGGTGAGGATCCATCCCTGACCTCGACTCATGATGGAAATCCAATTTCCAATACGTGACATTCAGCTTTATTTGTAGAGCCTAGTATGGCGACATAGTGGGATGGGGCACTATGCCGTCTATGATTGATACATTTATATTTGAAGTTGTTTTCATACACTTTACACTATAATAGTATCAAAATGATTGGTTTTAAATGTACCAAGCATGTTTGGCTATTATAAGGGAAAATTCTATCCTCCGGCTTGCATTGCATTGTGTGATGGGACCCGAGTCTTATAATCGCTTCATTTTTCAAAAAACATTGCGCTGTTTATAAGAGTTTATGCACTGGTATTCTTGAGAGGAAACTCGTTCCGTGTTATACGGTGTGGTCCCTTGATTTACTTTATTTTTAGAGTAAAGATTTAATGACTGTTTTAGTTCTCACACCAGTCACATGACCAGCCTGGAGTTTATTGTTTTAACCTAAACTCTGGGTGCCCCTATTTTCCACAGGGCAGCTAGAAGTTTTTGTTTTGCAGATTTATATTCACAGGATCCTGGTTTACAGCTAAAATGATATTCGGAAAGCTCTGTATCCGTGAATCTCTTTCAGTTGTGTTTTGTATTATTTTCCGCTGCATTGTAAACTGTAAATCAATGATATTTATCAAATGTATATTTGTTCATACTCTGTATATTCTTGTACTCTGATGTAAATTGTTGTAATAAGCAATGAAATGTTCTTCTGTTTGTGTTCTGATTTGTCGTGTTCTCAAATCAATCTAGGATTTCCTTCACGGGGAAGTTCGAGTTGCTTCAAGAATGACGAAAAAATTCGAAAACAACCCCTATTTATAAGATTTGAATAGTTGCAGCGCTTCTGAAATGTTACAAATAGTGAAAAGACACTTCCTTTCAAAATTGAATTTCTAACAGTTGTATATCGACGTACCCATATATGTATGGCGACATATACATATAATTTTTATTTTTAAAACCATTTTTTCAAGTGTTTGATCATATATATTATTCTGGAATTCTTGAATTAAAACCTAATGATGTAAAAGAGTATTCTAAAGTGTAAAATTATATGAAAACATAAATATATATTATATAAACATATTTATAAATTTATAAGGTTTAAAAATATATAACTATAAAATTATAAATCTATATAACTATATAAACTTATATTTTAAACTTAAAACATATATTTGAAATCATAAGTAAGATAGAAAAAAAATTTAAATTAGAATTTGAATTATAAAACTAGAATTTGAAATTTAAAATTTGAAAATCAGAAGTTAAAAAACAAAATTTGAACGTGGAGTGTTATTCAGAGTCTTACATATAAACTAGACTCTATTACTATATTTTCCTTGAACTCTTGATAACTTGATTTGTAATAACCCGGTTTCCACATCGATCTTGAACTCGTTTAATTTTAGGTATGTGTGAACAAACAAAAATTTTTGACCAAGTATTTAAACTAGAACTTGTTTGTTTTTCTTTTGTATGTGATAATGAAATAGTGAAATTTACATTTGTGTTAAGAAACAAGTTATGATGACATTTAACAAAGGACATGACTCGACGAAAACAATTTTTATTTTTCAAAAGACTTTAAATCGATGGTTTTAACAAATTCTTGTTTTAAAACATATGTAAACATGGCCAAACATGATCTAAACATTTACCTTATTCTAAAATCGCATTTCATCGACAAAAACCAATGTTTATCAAAACATTCATGTGCCTTAAAACATCAAAATTATGAATACCCAATTTACTTGCATTTACTTGCAAACATGAGTCCATAAACGTCCCATACACCAAGTTGCAACTACACTAGAAGAGCCTGGGCTAGAAACTACTTTTGAAAAGAAATTGTTAGCTTGTACACTTCATAGGATGATGTTCCCTTGTTCAAAATTTTCAGTCTTTAATCATTTTTATTTTTCTGAAATTTTCTTTTCTATTGTCCCCTAAAACTCTTACATTCTTGTCAAAAAAATTACGGCACTAGAAGACCTCAAAACATGTATAAACAAACATAGTTTCATTGCTACCCTTGATAAGATTCAAGAAATGTTTTTTTTTAAGTTTTCTATGCACAAAAATGACCTGGCCGTGAGCACATAATGGTGCAGAAATTGCAGAAATATTTTGCCTTGGAAGCCAAGGTGTTTATATAGTACACTTATGTTAAATCAGCACATGTTGTATAGGAGAGATGTGAGCAAATACACGTGAAAAAACTGAGCATGGTTGAGACATACAGGACTCCTATTTTTGGCTAAGAACATATGATAATTTTTGAAAAGAGACACAAGGTACAAAGAGCATTTAATTTGATTTTTCTTAGTACACCAATAGGAAAGCTTTGCGCAAAAATATCTCATGTGAAATGGCTGCTAAAGCATGTGAAATCCTAGGTAGGTGTGTGGTAAATGGTATTTTATTTTTATTGTTTTTCAATGGTCACAAAAATCAGAAAAAAACTGTTTTGTCTCTTCTTTTATGAACAGGCATTTAATACCCCATTTTTATATTATATCCTACCACTATATAAAGACACCCTTGCATGCCATATTCTACACACACAAATTATCAGAAAAACCTAAGTCTTCATCAGAAAAGAAGAAGAGTTGGAGAGCTTGAAAGTGAGTAAACAACACTTTATTTCTGTCTGTTCTTCTCCTACTGCAGTTTCTTTTACTGTGTGGATGCATGCAATCTTGTGTGGTTGATCTAGCTTAATTCTTGTTGCATGTATGTTCGGTTGTTATGGATTAGTACACCAAGGCTTTGTATGTAAACATCACCAGGAAGTTTTGATTTAACTGTTTTAGTTTGAGAACTAGTTACCTTGTTACACAGCAGGTCCTGTTACTATGGATGCATGTCTGGAAATTTGGGGTAGGTTAGTATTCATAAGGTAGGAGTTGAAGAGGGAAGGTCTGATCTTGAAAATCACCATCTGCATGTGTGATTTCTAGTTTCAAAGTGGATTAAACAAAGGGAAGAACACCTCTGTTATGTTTGAAACAACAGTATACTTTTATTTGCTCTCTGTCCTAAGAATCAACATTTGATTTTCAAACATGATGAATTGAAAGTTTGTGTATAGAATCCGAATCAAGTGAACAAATGGTGATTTTTAAAACTAAAATCATGATTTTAAACATAGTAAATCAAGAGAAAATTTAAGATGATCAAAATTTGGGCTTTGACCAAATTCCGGCGGAGTGGATGGACGTGGGTGATGGCGTTTGGCCAGGAGCTGTGGTAGAGGCCAAGGATCATTGGAAAAATAGTGATTAAATTTATAAATAAACAGTTTGTGGGAAATCATCAAAAACGTTGGGTTTAGTACTGTCGTTGGGTTTGGTTGTTTGCTTCGATCTGTGCTTCATCGGAGTCACGTGAAGGGTGCGGTCAGGGGGGGACGGCAGCGCCTGGACTTGGCGAGGGTAGTGTGATGAGGCGGTGGTGGCTCGACGGCCTGAGGTGGAGCAGCGATGGGTTTTCCCCGATGATGACAGTGGTGAAATTTTGAGTGAGACGGTGATTTTGAGATGGACGTCGAGGTGGAGCCAGTGGAGCTCGCCGTCGTGATCAGGGAGGAAGGATGGACTTGCGTGGCCGGTCGCTGGTGGGTAAAGTCGCCGGAATCCTGTGTGCACGTGCACAGGCCGAGTGCTGGACAAAGAAGATGAGCACCATGGTTTCACTGTATTTTCAACATGGTCCTTCGGCGTTTTCATTGGTATGGCACTTGTATGGGTACTTTGGTACTAATCAGGTCTGGCATTTGAGTTCCTTAGGTTAGCACTTGTTTTAGATGGAATTGGCAAGTGTTTTGATGGTGGATGATACTAGTATTTTGGTTTTGGTATGGGTACTGTGCGTTTGGCCTTGATACTTGGTTGTCTTGGTACTTTGAAAAAGTCCAACTCAAAACTATGTTTCCAAATGGTTTCAAAAATTCAAATAAGTTTTATATGAACATTTGTTTAACTTTAAATAAGAAAATAAATATTTTAAATATTAATTTCAATTTATTTCAAAAGGAGAAAGTGAACCAGGATGTTGACAAATCTTGAATTTTTACGTCAAAACAAATACTTGTAAAAAAAAAATTCAAATTTTTGTTCAAAACTTTTAAAAAGAATAAAATTTAAATAAAGTATTTAAATTTCTTAATCATACTAGAGAACGTATTCAAGGGATGTGTTGAACGTTGTCAACAGGCTGTAAATTTTCAAGTATGAATAACCGGTCAAGTACAGTATAGAAATTTATGAACCGGTGCTGTAAATTATAACTAAGCATGTTGAATTTATTATTTTAAAGGAAATTTATTCGCTTATCATTTCAAAGAGACCGAAACCAAGTTCCACCTTGAAATTGATTATACGTTGTACGTCGGATGTTCAAAGTTGAAGACGACGTTGTACAAGGGCTATTTTAATAGTGCCTTCGGTTTGTTCAAACCCAGAACAACTTGTATGGACGAGTGTCCGACAAAGTAATTCCGACTGGTCACATACGTTGATCTTTTCAAACGTAGTTATATGGTGGCAGAGGAATTCGTTTCTCTCGCCGTATACCTGTAATCTATTTTTGAGGACGTCAATTAGTGATCGGAAGGTCTGGACGATGTGACACTCAAAGAAATAAACCAGAAATGATGACGTTAGTCTAGCCTCAAGCCTCACACCCAGGAAATGACAAAAATCGGGCAGGCAGCATGGCTATGTGGGTCGCTCCCATTAGGGTGTAGTATCACCTATCTAGAGAAATTCTTATTGTTCTTAATCTATCGATTCTGCCCATTCGGGGATGGTTGTCGTACACAACCATCGGTGATATACATTCGATACACTCAAGCGAAATGAGTGGTCGGTCATGTGAGGGCCGGGTTGCAAGAAGTTCTTGTTGAACCCAGATGTATTTGCCTCTAGAGATACATCAGCGGAAGGTGAACCCATACCTTGTCAAGTTGGAAAAATCAATTTCCATAAGCGCCAAGCGTGTTTTGTTTGTATACTATATTGGGAAATGTGAGATGCAAGCATTTTCCTAGATTCTAAATTTATTTGTGAAAAATCAAATAAACATTTTGATAATGTCTGGTTCAAAGAATACAAAAGTGTTTTGATCTCATAAGGGAAAACCGTTCAGTATTCACGACATGGTCTTATGAGATGTTTTCTTAAACTGTTTTTAAATTGTTTACTCATACCAGTCCCCTGACTGACCCGGAGTTTATTTTCTGTGTTTTCCCTTAAACTCTTGGGTATTCATAACGCTTGTTATGAATAGACAAGTGAATCAGGATGTTGAACTTACGATGCTGAATGGAGACTATCAGTATGCTGTCCTACCTACCTATCTACTTACCTACTGTATAATTATAAGTTTGCCAGTCAGTAGTGAATGATATGTATAATTACTGATGTACTAGAAATGGGTTGTATCACTAGTCATATGATGTTCTGTTGTATCCTGTACTGTTGTGTAATATTATAAAATATTATCTTTTTGTGAAAATTCCGCTGTGAGATTCTGATGTTCTGTGTTTATATCTTCTATCTATTCTTATTTCTTAATAATGGCACGACTTCCGATGTGTTCGAAAGTTGGGTCGTTACATGATTACTCATGCGTCTTGAATCTCTTGAAACTCTAAAATTGTACAATCTTCGTTATTTAAGTCCTGTATACAAATCCTGCATATATGTGTGTGTATATATGTATTCTAGATAGTGAGCCGTTACCATGTAATCTCCAATTTGGGCTGATATGCCTAATAAAAAGTTTAAGTTTATAATCAGTGATAATTGCAATAAAGTTGTTGTCAACAAAACTCCATTCTCCAACAATCTCCCCCTTTTTGATGATGACAACCTTGATTTATAAAATATTATACATGATATTACTTATTGCTTTGATTCCTTAGTTACTCTCCATTTCACCATGAATTCCTTCTGACCCCCCTCCCCCCTTAAACTATGCCTATCTGAACTATATCCTATTTTATAATTTCTCCCCTTTGTCATTATAAAAAAATACCCTATACAAGACTATATTATGTTATACCTATAGTAGACCAAACTAAAGTAAGTTATACTCCCCCGAAATCTATACTATAAATGATCCTAATGACTAAATTATACTCCCTGAATTGAATAACCTTATATTTCCCCTAAACCTATGATCCTAAATTTAAAATATTATAACTCCCCCTAAAATTATGACTATACCAATCTAAGTAGAAGGATAATAAACTAAGCAATCCAATCAATATTTACAATCAATCCAAACAAGCAATTCAAACAATCATTCTAAACCAAATCAAGCAAATAAAAATAATATATGTCAATTTAAAAACACTTCTTGAATCTTCAACTAATCCTAGAAACTAAAAAACTCCCCCTTAATCTAGTGTAAGACTAAACCTAGCGTAAACCCTAATTCACTTAAAACTATAATAAGACTTTAATCTAGACTAAGAAATAATTTTGATAAGATATCCTTAAAACTATAATACAACTTAAATTAATATTAATCAAGTAATGACAAGTCAATATTTAAGTAATTTCATCCAAACAATCAACTAATTTAAGTTTTGTTGTCATAAAACATCAATTCAAATAAATTCAAAAATAAAGCCAAACATTTTTTTATAACTTCTATTTATCCTAAACTCCTATCAACCACAAATGCACAAGTATATTTCTAACACACCTGTCAACCACTAATGAAATTCAACCATATCAAACAAATCAATTAAGTTTTTCATGTCAAACAAATCAAACAAGTCAATTAAGTCAAACAATTCAAACAAGTAAATCAAGTTAAACAAATATGTTATGTATTTAATTTATAATCATATTTATTTCTAATTAGATAAAAACTCCCCATACAGTATACTTGTTGTGTGTAGAGTAAAAAAGTTAACATGTAATGCAGTGTATGCAGTATGTTGGTTATAATGTAATATGAACTATATGTCATATGCAAGGCAATATGAGATGATATATGAAATGAAACTTGTGATGTGAATGATTTTAATTTGAGATGCACTATAATTTATAATAATGATGTATGATATGAAATAGGATGTGTAATGATAATATGTTAAATGATTTGGTGATGATTTCTATTTTGGTAAAAGATATTCAAATTACTATCTAACTATTATGCATATACATATATTATAAATTATTTCAATCAAACAAAGGTAATGTTAATTTCTAGACTTAGGTTAATAATACTAATGAAAGAGATCAAGAGTTTAACGATAATTAAAAATATATTCATGATAGATGGTAAAATATATAGAGTAATTCTATGAGAAATATGGATTTAAATAATCTTAGTAGGGTGCTTCTTTAAAAATAATAAATATTGAAGATCATTTTAAAGGGGATATAAAGTTTATCATATAAAGTAAACTATTTTGGTATAAATATATATTCATACTTGTATATAAAAACTAACAAAAATTAATGTATTATGAAATATACATCCATCTTTTAATACAAATTAACTTTAAATTTATACTATATAATAAATTAATTTACTAAAGAACCATTAAAATGTTAAAACTTCAAATTAGAAAGTTATTATAATATAAAACCTGAAATTATAACAAAATTAATTTTTTGATAAAATCTGGTAATATAGAGTAAAATATGTTTTATATACCAAAGTTTAAATATACTAGTTTTATAAAAATATGATGATCAAAGTTAGTATTCAATTTACAATGTAACCCAAATCTTTATGTAATCATAGGTGAAAAATATATAAGTTAATGTGTGTTTAAACTACATATAAAAGATATATAAATTTATATTTTTTAACAATATCAAATGTTTGAAAATTTTAAATTATTTCAATCATATTAACATATCTATGTACTATATATATATATATATATATATATATATACACACATACATACATACACACACACATACACTTTCAATATATTTTTGAAACAAAATATATGAAACATAAGTAGATGATCAAAATTGATAACTAGAGTTTGATTAGACAATTTCATATTGAAAAGATGTACTTTCAATTTTGAAGTTAAAGCAAAGAGTAATGAAATTTGAGTTTATAAGAAAAGATCTCTTCGAAAAAAACGGGTAGGTATATTGATTAGTATAGTATGGTGTATTGAAGTATGAACCAAAATATCTAAAATTATAAAAAAGATAAATTTCTATACCTAGCTATGTGCATAGATGCATATTTCTAAATATAATGATAATTATGAACATATTGTAAGGCGTACGTCCTTTTGCAATCCTCCATTTTTTGGTCCTTCCATTGTTATGAACCACACGTTCACAATTTTTAGAATTTGACTATGAGATCTGCTCTATTGCGACGGGCTCATTTTTCTGATCAGCGTAGTATATTCATTTGCTGAATTTGAAGATCGTACGAAAAAGATATTGATGATTTAGTAGCTTAACCAACTTGGTGCCAAATCCTTGAGTTTGAATTTGAATTTCAAATGAATGACACTTCATTCTTTTATAAATAGGCCCAACAGCCACTTCCTTTCATAAGATCTCTCTTCTTACTTTTTTTCTGTTTTTCTTTTTCTATCAATCTTTCGAAAGCCATATCTCCCTCATTTTTCAACAGAATTGGATGAAATCAACGGCAAATCGAAGAGGAATGCAAGGGCTATGATTAGTAACAGTTTGGGGGTGTATTTGGGTGGTGTTAGGGTGCAGCAAGTCAAAACAGTCAGAGAGATGTAAGAAATGTCGTATACAATTTTCAGTTTTGCATAGCCAACTTCGAATAGTCATATCTCACTCAATTTTGATTAGAACTCGGTGATCTACCCATCAAAATGACCGCAAGAATAAGAACTACAATCTAGAAAAAGATTTGGGACAAAATAGCCTAACCCGTGGATGCAGTTTGAATCTCTTTATTCACCAAAACTTCATTTGATCATTACTTGGTCAATTCTTAACGGATTCACATGAAACCAACGATAATACGAAGCGAATGAAGAGAAGTACAATATGAAGTTTAGTTGTAGATGAAAATCCAAAGTTATAAATTGATCTAGTACCCATTTCTTTATTGATTTACATTATATATATACATTTCTTCCTCTTGACGTCTTTTCACCAACTGTCATTACTCTTCTCATGGAAAACAAAACAACTTTTCAAATAATCAAATAACTTTTCAAATAATCAAATGATTTTTCAAAATAACTAACTATAATTTTAAACAATAATATCATGATGGTTTTGTAACATATATCAAAATTATCAAATTTTTAAAAATTTTAAATTTTAGAAACCAAATTTAAAAAATCGGATTATGATTTTTAAACTAGTGTCATAAATTATTTCGGAATTTGCCATCTAATATATCCAAAAATTAGATTATGAACTTTTTGAAAACCTATGCTCTGATACCAATTTTTAGGGAACGCGGAATGCAGATCTTAAGGAAAGACTAACAATAGAGGGGGTGAATAGTGTTTCTAAAGAATTTAAAGAAATCTTAATTTTAACTGATCTGCTATATGAATCACACACAACAGAGATGGTTACATACACAGAATCAAACACAAACATAGAAATAGATAAATATAAAATGCTGAAAAGAGAAGAACACACTGGATTTTATACAGGTCCGGATTACTCCTACGTCCAGTCCAACGCAACACTGGATTGCATAGAGTTTTATTAATATCACTTCCAAGTACAATCCCCTTGATTTCGCAGCTACAAGGTTAACACTACTCCAACCACTCTTGATTTCACGGTTACAAGATTAACCCTGCTCCAATCACTCTTGATTTTATGGCTACAAGATTAACATCGCTCCAACCACTCTTGATTTCACAGCTACAAGATTATCACCGCTCCCTTTCCTTGATTTCAGGGCAATAAGGAACATACCCATTCCCAAACACTTCCCAAATGATTACAACAGCCCTATAGCTCTTCAATAACACTTCAGTTCAGAGAGTAGTTGATAGAGAGTGAGAAAAGAAGAAGTTTTATGTAATTAGAGTAGAAATCGGCAAAGTAGAAGTGTAGAAATCAATAAAATGATAAAGAATAATGGTGGGATGAAGGGGTGAAGATGGAGAAGAAGAATGATGAAAAAATTCAAAATCAGTCCTTATTTATAAGATTTGAAAGGTTGCATGTAACATACTGTCTTTCGTCCACTTCAAGCTGGTAATTAAACCAACTCAAGCTGTTCGAAGTGACAGAATGTTATTAGCTTTTGAGATAAATAGAATAAATCACAGAATCACAGACGTAGAAAAACAGAATATCTCACAGCGGAATAAATAAATTATACAATAGTAGTTCATGAAGCTACTAAATAAAATAAAAATTTATACATAATATCAGAGTTACAAAATTAAAAACAGCGGAAGTCTAAATACAAGAATTTCTGATACAAAAAAGAATTAACCAGAATCAACAGATAGAGGTTATGTCTTCAGCAGTCTCCAACTTCAAAAGGTGAAATCTCAACACTGCAATACTCGATCTGACCCGAGCAATAATGTAAAACAAAACAACTCGGATCAAGACTAACATTCTCATGGAAGTAAATCAACTCAAATGAAATGTTAAATGAAATGCATCAGTAACTTAAAGGATGTTTGGGATCACCATCCTCTAAGGATCCGTTAAACTAATATCATATAATATAATATGCTATTATAATAGTGTCTATGGTTAAATATAACATATTAAAATAGTGTAAGTGGGATTACATTTTTACCCTTACATTGTTTATAAACATTGTCGTAAACATTGCATATAAAACTAGGGGTGTTACGGTTACGGCAACCGTAACCGCAACAGTTGTTGACGGTTAGCAAATTTTATAGCCGTTACCGTAACCATTTAACCATTACCGCAACCATTACCGTAAATTTACATTGTTATCCATAAATAATTCAGGTTCAAACTTTTTTCTTAAGAGTTAGTTTGTTTATTTATGAAACAAACCATCCATATGCATGTTGTCTATAAATAAAAACACAAATTATTTATACATATGTTATTTCTCTAGCTTAAGTTATTAAAAATACATATATTTTTTATGAAATACTACAAAAAAAATCATGTCCGGTTCGATATATTTTACCGCGGTTATCAAAATCCACAACCGTTACCGTCACCGTTACCGTAGTAGGCAGCAACCGTGTGAATGGTTTGAACGGTTCGGCGGTTGAATGGTTTACCGTAATAGCCCTATATAAAACACAAGTAATGGTCGGTGGATAGGGATGCACCGCTATACGACAACGTCAAATCAAAATCGTAGGGGCTCGATCAGGATAAATATGACAAGGCATCAAGGCAATACCCATCTATAGGATTCTACCGGATTGCGGACCCAGGCCGGTGGTAACGCATAGCCGCGACTACCGCCCACCCCAAACAATACTTCCAAAATCAAAGGTGCCAATCAATCACAAAGTAATATATATGGTATCGAAGAAGCATGTCTGCTAAGAGGAGCTAGCTCACATTAACCTGGGTATGGCTCCTGTTTTAGTCATTTTAATTATGACCCGAAGGTCAAGGCTATCCATCATCGTTCTCTTTCTTCAAATTCAGTAATCGCCTCCAGATCCATCCTACTTCATTCTGGAACTCCACCGCGTACACAGTTGTTAAAGTGGTTTTCGGTATTGGCAGAGAGTATGACAATATCCAATCCCGGCCTCTTTAACAACCAAACGTTTACATTATTCACACCATGGCCATTTTAATAAAATCATATCTTGAAATAAATTGATTTAAGAAATTTCTTTATTTCAAACCAAACAGTTTATAAATCAATTCGATATATAAAAATTATTTCAATTCATATTCAGTCAATTTATAATGGAATTCATAAATTCATATCAATTATAAATTCAAATTACAATAAATTACGTAGTTCACGTTCAATTCCTATAAAGTTCAATTTTTAAGTCGATTCAAAATTCACATTTAGTTGAATTAAAATCAAATTCATTAAATCAAGTATCGTTATATACATTTAAATCTTTATACCTTGAATTTAAATCGCAAAATCAAAACTTATCCACTGAGTTTATTATTAAGGTTTATAAAATATATATAAAATAAGCATTGAAAATATATTTATAAGTTATAAATTTATATAGAAAATAGCTTTATAAACATATATAGGTTTAAATAATTTGAAATAGGTTTAAAAAGAATAATTTATTATAATATATCAATTTAAAGTAAAAATACATATATGATTAAATTTTACAGTTTAAAATAAATTAATTATAAGCAAAATCTTAAATAAGCATTTAAATACATTTTTACTCATAAAATCATTTTAAAACATATAATTTAAAATTTACAAAATTTAATTATAAATATTATAAAATATAATATCTTAAATTAATATTATTACAATCAATTTTTCCAAATCATTTTAATTCGATAACATGACCAACGGTGTTCTATATAATTTTCTACCCTATGGTCAAGTGATACAGATATTTATCATTTCAACCCACAATTAATAAAATTTCTTCAGGTTTATCATTTCAACCTGAAATCCCAAATTCAGTAAAAATCGTTCAGCTCTATCATTTCAACCCATAACGATTTTTCCCTAATCTAATGTCTGTTTGGGTATGTATCATTTCAACCCTTAGTGATTTGTCCTAAACTAGAGGTATATACAACATAACAAATCATCACATATCATCAATCACATCATAGTCATACATATTCAGTGTACATACATGTCATATGAATATCGTGTCACATATGAAAGTGCATATTTTAAACAAACAATTTCTACTGGCAATCCTATATATTTCATAACAGTTCATTTAGTTGATTTAACCTCTATAAAAGAATGTGAGTCAAGTGTGAGATAAACTCACCTTTCGTGGCGTAGAATAAAGACAATAGATGGATTTATGCAGAATTGAAACGATGACTTCCATGCTAAATTCAGAATAATTTTAGCTCGATGATCGCTCAATATTATTGTAATAACCTCGAACTTACCCGTGAAGGAAAGCCCGGATTGAGTTGAGAACAAGCCACATCAGGACACAAATAGAAGAACATTTCATTGCTTATTACAACAATTCCATCAGATATAAGAATATACAGAGTATGAATAAATATTATACATCAGAAAAATATCAGAGATTTAAATACATTACAGTAGCGGAAAAATAATACCAAACATAACTGAAAGAAAAGCACGGATACAGAGCTTTCCGAATATCACTTTAGCTATAAACCAGGATCCTGTGAATATAAATCTGCAAAACCAAAACTACTAGCTGCGCGTATGGAAATAGGGGCACCGAGAGTTTAGGTTAAAACAATAAACTGCAGGTCAGTCATGTGACTGGTGTGAGAACTAAAACAGTTATTAATCGTTATTTTAAATCAGATATATCAAGGGACCACGCTGCATAACACGGAATGGGTTTCCTCCCAAGAATACCAGTGCATATAACAAAACAACGCAATGCTTTTTGGAAAAATGAAGCTATTATAAGACCCAAGTCCTATCACACAATGCAACGCAAGCCAGGGGATAGGGTTTTCCCTTATAATAGCCAAACATGCTTGGTACGTTAAAACAAATCATTTGATACTATTATAAGTGCATAGTGTATAAAACAACTTCAAATATAAATGTATCAATCCTAGGCGGCATGGGTACCATATATCATGTCGCCAATACTAGGCTCTACAATCAAAACTGCAATTGTCACGTATTGGAAGTTGGATTTCCGTCCGTGAACCAAGGCAAGGGATCATCCTTACCTCTTCGAGACTCTCTAGCCTGAGCCTCTGGTCAGAGCTTGTAACAACCCGGAAATGCGAGCCAGTTTAAAATTTTTATTTTGGAAATTTTAATGAAGTTTGAACATTTAAAATGAATTATTTTAAATAATATGACCAGAAATTTATTTTGAATAGAAATCGAACGTATATATTATATACGTCGTCGTTAGAATATAAATAATTATTTATAATTATAAAGGAATTGAAAATGGCGCGGTAGTTCGATAATTCGATTTCAAACTTCAATTGAATGTACCGGGTGCAAAACAATCCGGATTTTAGTGAAACCAAAAATAATAGGATCTATTTGAGAATATCTTTCCAACGAATCCGACAAATCGAGATTTCATAACGGGAATCAAAAGGTATGTCCAGTTGAAAATTCTGAATAGTCGCTATGGAATTCAGGCCCTTAAAAATAAACATTTTGCAAATGACCTCGGATTTCGACGAAACCACTTTTGTTGGATCCGTGATGACAAATTATTTCTAGGTTTCAAATTACATAATTTTTCGAATCAATATGTGAGCGTGGCAAAGGAAAACGCGTTTGACCAATTTCAGTTGATTTTAATCGACTGGAAAATGGCCATTTTTCTAACGGTCTCAGAATTCGACGAAACTAGTTTTGTTAGGACCGTATCGTCAATACGAAGCTAGAAAATATTTTTCTGGAATTTTTCGAGTTAGTATGTGACCCCAGTAAATTGAAATGTATGTTAAAAATTCAATATAATGATTTAAATGTAAATTTGACGAAAACTGATTCAAACGATCGAATCACCTTGTGATACATATCCCATTGTGTTCGGAATGGGGGTAATTAGCTATGGACGACAGGCGGTGGGCCTCGTTTAGAGGTCATATGAAAAAGTTGCTTTTTGAAATTAAATAAATTAAAAATAAAATTCCTCACTCTCTCTCCTCTCCTTAACCGTTCAGCCCCCCCCCCCCGATTAAATCAGAAATCGAAAAGAAAAAAAGAAAAAAGGGGGAAAGAGGAGCGGGCGACGGAGGGGGGGAAACCGCCGCCGCCTCTATCGCGCCCCCCCCCCCCCTCAACGGCGCGCCGTCCGCCACAGGCCCCCCCTCTCCGTTCTTCCTCCTTCTCCTCCCTCCAGTGCTAGGTCGCAAGCCCCAATCCAACGCGCCGCTGTGAAGACCACCGCCCCTCTGAACCCCCTCCCGACCCCCAGCAAGGCGCAGCAGCACCCCACGCTCCTTCTCCGACTTCGGCAGTGAGTTCTTTGAATTTTTTTATTTAATTTATCTTTTTTATAATATATATAATCTCTATAGAATGGTCATATAAGAAGGAAAGTATATTTTATTATAGAGAGTTAAAAATATAATTTTTATAATAGAAATAATAAAGATGCGATTTTTATTTATAAAAATATAATTTTTATAATAGAAATAATAAAGATGCGATTTTTATATAATAGAAATAATAAAGATGCGATTTTTATATAATAGAAATAATAAAGATCTGATTTTTATATAATAAAAATAATAAAGATACGATTTTTATATAGTACAAAGAATAAAAATCTGATTTTTATTATATATATAGTGATGTAAGGAAAAGACGAAATCTTCATATAGAGAATAGCGGTGTAAAAATAGAATTTTTATCTATATAATAGCAATGTAAAAATAGAATTTTTATCTATAGAGAGTAGCGATGTAAAAATAGAATTTTTATCTATATAGTAGCGATGTAAAAATAGAATTTTTATCTATATAGTAGCGATATAAAAATAGAATTTTTATCTATATAGTAGCGATGTAAAAATAGGATTTTTACCCATATGGAGTAATGATAAAAATATGATTTTTATATACATAGCAACAATATAAAAATGTGATTTTTATATATGTAGTGAATACGGGCAGCGAAAGTGACAAAAGGCGAGAACGGCGAAGATTTCTACATAAGAAGAGTCGAGATGATTGGATTATCTATTTGTGAGAACTTCTCACTCTAAATATCCTTTTTCTAGTTATATATATATACTAGGATGCAGACGGTGCTTAGCAGCACCCGACACCCGTCATCCACAGACCATGGATGGCTTGTTTGTTTAATTGATGTGTTGTGAAATTTGTTTGTGTTGTTGATGTGAAATCGATAATAAAATGTGGATGTGTTGAAATAAATTAATTATCGTTAAAAATATAATTTTTAACGTGAATGTGAATAAAGGAATATTTATAAATGAATCGGCCGATTTGTTTATATACACTGATTTGACTGATATTGATTGGGTCGATAAATTTTACACATCGCCCAACTGCACAAATAAAAATCTGCGTTTGTTGATTTGAAACCCTACACGGGTGTTGGGATGATATTTAGCGCACACTAATCCCAATTATTTAATTGTATGTCGATCAATTGGTCGACAGGATATGTAAGCGTTAATTATTCATATTTGATGCTTATGCAGTTGTGTGGTGCACTTTGGATGATGGTTGATTATTTGTCATTGCTATTATATACATGTGTTGTGTGGAACCCATATAATTAACATTATATGGTGATTGATTGTGCCTCATTCCAATCGGGAAAATAATGAATATTATAAAAGAAAATTCATGTGTTGAATATAAAAATGGTCATGTGTTGACGATGTTCATGTGTTGAAAATATTCGTGTGTTGAGTAAAATATTTTAATAATAAAATTTACATCTTTATCATATTTAAAATTAGACACTACTTCACGGTGGAGTCTAATTGAAAATCAAACGATAGATACCATAGTTTTATAAAATATTTTACATAACAAAAATAGTCGTGTGTTGACAGTGCTCATGTGTTGAGATTAGTCGTGTGTTGAAAGAAATATAGTGTAATAACCCGGAAATTCTGAACCAGTTTAAAAATTTTATTTTGGCGATTTTAGCGAATTTCGAATATTTAAAATGAATTATTTTAAATAAAATCGACGAGAAAATTTATTTTGAATATAATTCGAACGTATATATTATATACGCCGTCGTTAGAATATAAATAATTATATATAATTATAAATAGAATTGAAAATGGCGCGGTAGTTCGATAATTCGATTTCAAACTTCAATTGGATGTACCGGGTGCAAAACAATCCGGATTTTAGTGAAACCAAAAACATTAGGAACTAATTGATGATATCTTTCCAACGTATCCGACAAATCAAAATTTCATAGCGGGGATCAAAAGATATGTCTAGTTGAAAATTATGAATAGACGCTATGGAATTCAGGCCCTTAAAATGGAAATTTTGCAAATGACCTCGGATTTCGACGAAACCACTTTTGTTGGATCCGTGATGTAAAGTTATTGCTAGATTCCAAATTTCATAATTTTTCGAATCAATATGTAAGCGTGGCAAAGGAAAACGCGTTTGACCGGTTTCAGTTGGTTTTAATCGACTGGAAAATGGCCATTTTTCAAACGGTCTCGGAATTCGACGAAACTAGTTTTGTTAGGACCGTATCGTCAATACGAAGCTAGAAAATATTTTTCTGTAATTTTTCTAGTTAGTATGTGACCCCGGTAATTTGAAATGTACGTTTAAACTTCAATATAGTGATTTAAATGTAAATTTAACGGAAACTGATTGTAACAGCCGAATCAGCCTACGATACATATCCCATTGTGTTCGGAATGGGGGTAAAACGCTATGGACGACAGGCGGTGGGCCTCGTTTTGAGGTCGTATGTGAAAGTCAACTTTTTGCAATTAAAATAAATATATATATATATAATTTCTCCTTTATACTCCCCCCCCCCCTATTTTTTCAGAACGAAACAAACAAAAAAAAAGAAAAAAAAGGAGGCCGACGTTGACCTCGAGCCTCTTTCCCCCGTCGCCCATCGACGGTGACGCCACCGCCCTCCCCAACACCCCCCTTCCTTCATCACCGTCCTCCTTCCTTCTTCCTCCCCCTCTTCTGAATCGAATGCCCCTATCCTCAATTAAACCCCAGACCTTAATCGATGGACGCTCTCGCCCTAGCCACTGCTCTCGCCTCCTTCACCAATCGCCGAGCCGTCGTCCGCCCTAGTGGCCATCTCCGACCTCACCTCGCGTCAGCCCCCTCCGAACCTTCCAAGTCGCAGCTGCAGCCCCCTTGTCCCACCTCGTCGACAAATAAACCACCGTTCCTGAAATACAATGTAAGTATATTTTAAAATTGGATTTTATTTTCAAATTTTGATTATGTTTAGCTAATGCATGAATTCCAGAATATTATAAGTAAATATGACATGGTTTATAAGATAAAGTTTTAATCTTTTATACGTATGAAGTTTAGATTTTTAATAGATAAAAGATTAGATTTTTAAATATCTAAAGATGTGATTTTTATCATCAAAAAGATGAGATTTTTATGAAACTAAAAAACGTGATTCTTATCCATACAAAGATTTGATTTTTAAAATTGAAAGGATTATATTTTTATTTATAAAAAATTGATTTTTATAGAAGGAAGAGTAAGAATAGATTTTTATTCAATTAAAAATATGATTTTTATATTTTTAAAGTAATAAAAATACGATCTTTATATTTTTAAAGTATTAAAAATATAATCTTTACTATATAGAAGATGTAAAAATATGATTTTTGGTTAGGTAGAGAGTTAAAAATATAATTTTTACATGAAAGGAATATTAAAAATATCATCTTTATATGTGTAGAAAAATAAAAATGAGATTTTTATAAAGATGAAATCTTTAAATTTGAAAAGGCGAAATCTTTATTTTAGAAAAGGCGAAATCTTTATATGGAAAATAGCGTGATAAAAATATAATTTTTATCTATATAACATAGAAGAAAAAAAATTCGATTTTTATATATAGAATAACGGAATAAAAATTCGATTTTTAAATGTAGGAAGCGATTATAAAAATATGATTTTTAAATTGAAAGTGAATAAATAAAAATGTGATTTTTATTTTAAAGACATCAAAATATAAAAATGTGTGATTTTTATACATGTAGTGGCTACGGGCAAAGAAGATGACGAAGATGCGATAGCGATGAAGATTTCTATCAGTGAAGAGCCGTGAAGTTAGGATAACTTTCGGTGAGAATTTGTAATGTCCCGACTTTTTCGACCATTTGTAAATCATTTTGATGAGTAATTAAAATGAGTTAATTAGTTAAAAACAAAGCTAAAGGAGATTTTTGAAAACAAATATATATATATATATATAGGTATAGGCATATGTATATATATGTGAGAAATATTTTAATAAACATATATACTTGAATAATCTTAGATTGGAATATACTTGAATTATCTTGGAATTCAAAACAAGTATATGATATAAAATAGAAATTCCTAAGGGAATAAATTTATAAAATAAATGATACTTTGGAATGTCATTTTGATGAAGCAAGAAGTTTTCAAGAACAAAGGACTAAGAACTTAAACAAAAAAATAAAAGGAGCATTTCTTCCATTTGAAAATATAGGGACCTATGGATAAAAAAAAAACACCACCATATGTTGTCTACAACATAAACAAGTCGGCAAGAATATGAATCATATGAAATATTCAAACTAAAGACAAAAAGAAATTTCCAAGAAGAGACAAAAACATTAAATGGAACATACCTTAAATAGTAACACTAGAATTAGCAAATCATTACCTAAATCCTATAGTAAAGATGACATGTGTATTTCCAGCAAAGAAGAAAACAAATGCAAGCATTTGTTTAAGGCTTTAAAAATCCAAAATGGATCCTTGCATTTAATGCAAGAATGGTTCAAGCTTCTAGGAGCACTACCTAGGAGCTACAAACCCTTAGTGAGACAAAATTTGAAGCCATTATCCTCATTTTCTAGCCGTATGAGAGGGGTGAGGCTAGAGAGTTTGCTGTTGGAAATTGTGCCCAGAAATTCATTTTTAATACATGACTTTACCTATATATACCACTCAAATTCTCTCATACTTTCACACAAACAAACTGAGTTTCCATTCAAAAATCTGAAGTCAAATTTCTGGATCATTTGAGAGCAATTTGGTGAGTAAAACATTTATAACTCTCTTGTTTTAAAATACAGTAAACAGTTTTTGGGTTAATTAGAAATCTGCCATGTTTGATTGTAACCATCATTTGAAAATACCAGTCAGTAGATCATGGTGTAGAAGACCTTGAATTCATCTGTATAGATGGATCCATCATATAAGATTCATCATAGTATGTGTTGCGAATGGTTGATGTTCACCAGCATAAATTTCCTGTATAAGTTCTGTTAAACACAGAACCTGTTCATTTGCTAGCTAAAATAGGATGATCCACTTTTTGTTGATGAAAGCATGTAAATCTAGTGAATAAACATCATACAAACACATCTCAGATCAAAGAAAAACCATTTGAAATATATTAGTTCAAAAACAGAAATACAGGAGTGTTCTCTGTAAGTGGAAAATCAAAGTATAAATTCAAATGAAATAAAAACCTGTTTTGATGTTATGAATTTAATCCCGAATGCAAATGATGATTTTTAAAGTAAAAATCACGATTTTTAAGCTTGTGCATTTCGAGAATTTATGATATGAACGGAAATGGTGTTTTGACCAAATTCCGGCGATCGGAGGGACGAGGGTTCAGGCGGTCAAGGGTGAAGCATCATCGGGGACCAAGGACTACGGGAAAAATACGAAAAGATTTTTATAATGTATGAATTGTGTAAGTGGATCAAAATTTGGGTTGAATACTGTGAATGGGTTCGACTGTTTGGCGGCGACGTGGAGCCCCCACAGGCGTGCGAATTGGCTGGGGTCGAGCATGGAGCGACGTTGGGTCTTGGGGAAGATGGTGGCGGTGGTGCGAGGCGCTCTGGTGGTCGGAGGCGATGGGACGAGCTCGGTTTTAGTGGGGTACTTTTTACTGTTGCGAACGAGAAAACTGATGGAACATCGATTTTGAGGAGGAGGTGATAATTGGAGGTGGTGGCTGGTCGGTTGAGGTCGGCGGAGCAAGTGGAGTTTGTGAGTGGTGGTTCGGTGGTGTCATGGCGGCGTGTGGTGGCGTACACGTGCACGGTGCACCCGTGTACTGTGCAAATTGAACGAAGTACCAAGGCTGGTACTTGGCAAATGCCAAGACCAGTGCCTTGGCACTTTTCCAAGACCTGGTACTTGGCAAATGCCACGTCCAGGCACTTTGGCACTTTGCCAAGTGTTCGGCACTTTGGCAGTGCCAAACTTGACACTTTGGCAGTGCCAAGTTCTGGTACCTTAGCACTGCCAGAGTCCAGTTCTGGCACTTGCCAAACCCGGTACTCGGGCAGTGCCAAAGCCCGGTGTTTTTCGTTCAGTAGAATACGAGATTTTAAATTTAAATAAATTTTAAATTTAAATTATAAATAAATAAATGTTTTATTAAGCCGATGACAAGTGAGAAGTAGAAACCGAATTTTGAACCGACAAGTTCGACCGTGAAAGATCAACCAAGTTGAAATGTAAATTAGGCGAAAATAAATAATTTAAAATAAATTGTTTGAATTATTTATATAAATAAATAATCGTTAAAGGATAAGAACAAAAGGAAAATAAGTTCAAACATCATTTGAACTAAAATAATAAAAGGGGAATACACCGTGTGCGGAGCACGGGAAATTTCCAAAGGATGAACAAACACCGTCAAAAACCATATACACCTCAACTGATGTATGTAACAGATAAACTAATGATGCTAATGCAAACCAAATAAACAAACACTATTTGGAAAATATATATATTTTATCTGAAATGAAGTGATACTCCTGATTTCACTGATAAACATTTATCGACTGTAAAATATTTCGTACATCGTTCGAAGAGTCCGGAATAAACAAATTCCACTTCGATTCGAAGTATACGACGCATATCAATGTGCTAAAGACAACGAGATGCAAGCGTTATTTAGAATGATATTTTTGGTCTGTTCAAACCCAGAACAAACCCGAATGGACGAGTGTCTGACAACGTATATCAGTCAGATCTTGCACATCGAATTTACGTAAGTATATTATGTTGGTGGCAGGGAAATTCGTTTCTTTTTGCTTCATTACCCGTAATATATTTGGGTAATCGAATGAGTATTTTCTGACGGATAGGACGATGTGGCATTCAAAGAATGGAAAGAGAAAACCTGTCAGAAGAACAACGTAGCCTCAAAACTTCACAACCCGGAGGTAACAAAAGTTGGGCTAGGCAGCATGGCTAGTTGGGTCATACCCAAGCAGGGTATATTATCACCATCTAGAGGATTTCCTTATTTACTTCTAAAATCATTTTCACTGCTGTTGCATTCGGAAACGGTAAATCGAGCTCAACCGTAGGAGTGATAATATATTCGTTACACTCAAGCTAAATGAGTGGACGGTCATGTGTGGCCGGGTTACAAGACGTTCTTGTTGAACCCCGGTGTATCCTCTCTAGAGTACACTGATCGGTGGGTGCTCCCATACCCTGTATGTTGGAATCCAAACTCAAATACGCGCTCTGCGACTTTAAATTTGTATACTATATATGTGAACGTGAGATGCAAGCGTTTCACTAGATTTTAATTACCTGTTACAAACTATTATAATATCAAATGTCTTGATATAAAAGAGATTAGATCATTTCCAGATATTAGACATGGATGGATCTAATGATTTTTATGTTAAAAGTAATAACATGGATCAAAATAAACACCTTGACACCTATACCCTGTTTTTACTGTCTAACTATGTTTCCTCACACCAGTCCCCTGACTGACCCAGAGTTTATTTTTGTGTTTCTTAAACTCTTGGGTACTCATAATATTTATTATGAGTAGACAAGTAGGTTCAGGCAAGGCAAGTGGAACATGATGCTGAACCAGTTCAAGACCCAGTAGCATATATGTTTTAATTATCAGTTTAATTACCAATGGTATTGTAATATGGTATTGTATGAACCATGATGATGTAATATATTATGTACTCTGATGTATCAGGCTTTGTGATGTAATATATAAGTATTTTGTGAAATTCCGCTGTGAGATTCTGATAACTTTTTTCTCTTCTATTCTATAAGTTCTACCTTTTCTATCTCATCTTCTAAGTTCTTTCAATAATGACACGGTTTCCCAGGTATGGAAAATCGCGCCGTTACAGAATTTCTCACCTCTCAATTTCTTTTCTAGTTATATATATATACTAGGATGCAGACGGTGCTTAGTAGCACCCGACACAATCGTCCACAGACCATGGACTTGTTTGTTTGGTTGCATAAATTAGTTAGACGATTTGATTTGAATTTGGTTGATTGGTGAATTTGATTGATGTGTGAATGGCGTGGGCCTTCACTAGACCGGGGATAAGGCTGGGCCTCGTCCCGTTTCTAGTATCGTGCCGTTATGCCGCCGAAATTTTCTAAAATATGTTAGAAAAATAAAAATATCATTTTATTTAAAGAATGAACTGAATAGAAATTCATATGTTGAAATAAAATGTTTTATCGTTAAAAATATAATTTTTAACGTGAATGTGAATAAAATAAATATTCATTTACAAACCGGACGGTTTGTTTATGTACACCTATTTGAAGGACATAGATTGGGTCGATAAATTTTACACATCGCCCAACTGCACAAATAAAATCTGTGTTTGATTGTTTGAAACCCCACACGGGTGTTGGGATGAAATATTAAGTTCACTCATCCTGATTGATTAATTATGTCGATCGATTGATTGACAGGCTGTTATAAGCGTTAGATATCTATATTTGATGCTTATACAGTGTAGTGCACTTTGGTTGATGGTTGATTATTTTTCAATGCTATTATATACATGTGTTGTATGAAAATCCATATAATTAACGTTATATGGTGATTGATTGGGTCTCATTCCAATTTAGAAGAAAAAGAATATATAAAATAAAGGTTCATGTGTTGACTGTACTCATCCGTTGAGATTAGTCATGTGTTGAACGAAATATTTTTATAATAAAATTTACATCTTCATCAATATAATATAAAGAATCATGTGTTGACTGTACTCATTCATTGAGATTAGTCATGTGTTGAACGAAATATTTTTATAATAAAATTTACATCTTCATCAATATAAAATAAAGGTTCATGTGTTGACTGTACTCATTCATTGAGATTAGTCATGTGTTGAACGAAATATTTTTATAATAAAATTTACATCTTCATCAATATAATATAAAGGTTCATGTGTTGACTGTACTCATTCATTGAGATTAGTCATGTGTTGAACGAAATATTTTTATAATAAAATTTACATCTTCATCAATATAAAATAAAGGTTCATGTGTTGACTGTACTCATTCATTGAGATTAGTCATGTGTTGAACGAAATATTTTTATAATAAAATTTACATCTTCATCAATATAATATAAAAGTTCATGTGTTGACTGTACTCATTCATTGAGATTAGTCATGTGTTGAACGAAATATTTTTATAATAAAATTTACATCTTCATCAATATAAAATAAAGGTTCATGTGTTGACTGTACTCATTCATTGAGATTAGTCATGTGTTGAACGAAATATTTTTATAATAAAATTTACATCTTCATCAATATAATATAAAGGTTCATGTGTTGACTGTACTCATTCATTGAGATTAGTCATGTGTTGAACGAAATATTTTTACAATAAAATTTACATCTTCATCAATATAAAATAAAGGTTCATGTGTTGACTGTACTCATTCATTGAGATTAGTCATGTGTTGAACGAAATATTTTTATAATAAAATTTACATCTTCATCAATATAATATAAAAGTTCATGTGTTGATTGTACTCATTCATTGAGATTAGTCATGTGTTGAACGAAATATTTTGATAATAACAAATATTTTGATAATAGGAAATATTTGAAATAGAAATATGTGAAGCCGTGTTGATTAGATTGACGCCATTTTGACGTGAACGATATTTATATCGATTTTATTCATTTCGAAATGAATTGAATATATAACGATTTCGAAATGAATTGAATATATAACGATTTCGAAATGAATTGAATATATAACGATTTCGAAATGAATTAAATATATAACGATTTCGAAATGAATTGAATATATAACGATTTCGAAATGAATTGAATATATAACGATTTTGAAATGCATTGAATAGAAAACGAATTTGATTTCAATTGAATATATAACGAATTTGATTCGAATAGAAAACCAATTTAAATTGAATCGAATAGAAAACCAATTTGAATTGAATCGAATAGAAAACGACTTTGAAATTGAATTGAATTAAAAACGAGTTCAAACTGAATTGAAAGCGAATTGAAATGGATTCAAATTGAATTGAAATTTGAATTGAATAGAAATGAATTTTAAAACGAATTTATAAAGAAGAATTCAATTTTACTTTGAATTGAAATGGAAGTTGAAATTGTTTTTGAAACGAATTCAAAACTATTCATATAATTCGTTTTAATTAGTAATCGACGAAATATATATTATATATATATTATATATATAATATAATGGCCTGAATAGAACGCGCCGCGCCGCGGCAGTTCGTGAATTTCGACCAGTTGTTTCAAACTGACATTACGGGAGATCCGACCGTCGGATTCTCCAAAAACCAGAACCGTTGGGTTCATATCGAAAAGAACTTTCTAACGAATATTAGAAATCCAAAATTGTAACGGCCCAGATATTTTTGACCATTTAGTTTAATATTTAAAAATGTTTTATTGTTTTGGAATTTTAAATGGTTTAATTTCAATAATTTTGAATATTTTATTTTATTCCGAAATGGTAGAAATTTAGTGGATCTGCAATATAGTGTGAACTGGCAGTATAAAAGGATAAATTTTTAATTTAAAAATAGTACGTTTACAAAGGAAGTAGTAGCTAACGAACTCGGATTTCGATGAAATCAGTTTCATTAAATCTGAAATGATGAAATTAGGTAACCAACCAAGTTACGTCAAAAATGGCATCCGTATGTGGAAAAGAAAAAATAAAAGGCCAAAATTTGAACTAAATTTTGACGGTAATTGGAATTTGCTAATGCTAACGGCAAAACTGGAACCTGAGACCTATCTAGGAAAATTCTAAACATAGGATATTAGCTATATATGAAATCTGGGAAAATCCTATAACGGATATAGAAAGTTATTAAGGAAACAAAATTTAAATAAATTATTTGAAAATCTAAACGAACTCCGATTTTTGATTTGAATACATAGGATTGAAGTACGTTAAAAACCGGACCAGATGGTGGAAGAATTTCTGAAAACCGTTATCGTTTGATACTCCAACATGAGACCGGAAGGTGTTGAAACTAACACAAAACACAATTTTGAATTTGAATTTAAATTATTTGAAAGTTCAAACGAATTCAAAATTTAAATATTTTTATATATTATTGAAGAGCAAGAAAAATTGAACAACATGGTCGAAAAAGATTTTGGATAAGGTATCAATAAGTAAGTCAAATTAACGTCCGAATAGGGTTGAGAAAACACACTTTACTATTCATAAATTATTAAATTTATTTATAATTTAATAAATTTAAGGATTAATCCTAGCCATCCATTTTCGACCGTTGGATTCGCGCCACCTCAGCAATCCATGTGACTCCTTCGGCTATAAATAGCCCCCCCCCCTCATTTTAAACTCACTCCTCCTCCTCCTCTTTCAAGCTTTGGCAATGGCAGAAATAATAATAAAATATTAGGAAATAGGGAAAAGGGAAGGAAGGGAGAAAGGAGGGCAAGACGGGGAGCTAGGGACTCTTAGGCAGAGGCTTGGGCTTCGCGGGGTAAGTTTTTAAATAATATTTATTTATTTATTTATTTATTTGTGTAATATATATATATATATATATATATTATAATTAAAATAGAATTTGTAAAAATAAATATCAGAACATTCTAAGGGTGACAGAGAGGATAGTGTCTAAGGCTTGAGTTTGGAAAATATAGTTTCCTGCTCTCCCTGGCTATCCCTAACTGATCCGACGGATGGGATGATTAATTTAAATTTTAATTTAAAATTTAATTTGAATTTAATTTGAATTTAAAACAGACCAGAGGCATTTTCGTAACTTTTAACCATAAACTTTAAAAGCTTATAACTTTTTCAAAACAAGTCGGATTTCCACGAAACAAGGACCGTTGGATTCTTATCGGAAAATACTTTAAAATGAGTGGAAGCAGATTTTTGATCCGGGTTAAAAATTTTAAGTTATAATTAAATGAATATTTTTAAACATTTTATTTGAAAATTAAATTTAATTAATATTAAAATGGTTTTTCAATTTTAAAAAAATTTGGATATGGCTAGAGATGGAAAAGTATGATTTTTTAGAAGGGCAGGGAAGGTAATTTGGCTAATAACGCAATTAGAAATTAATTAAGATAAAATTAATTTAATTAATTTAATTAAATATATATTCATTTAAATTAGGTAAATATTGTAAATAGCATAACTTTTGCATACATTAACGAAATTTAACGAAACAGGATCCGTTGGGATCGTATGGACGAGCACTACGCAATGGAACTGACCGCAAGTGGATTGGAGCTCGTTTGGATTTATGGTGAAATTTAACGTTTGAACCAAATCAATGACCGATTATCGTTATTCAACGATAAACCGTCCAATGTGAGTAAATCTCACTAACTCTGAACAGTTTATATTTCTCTAAAGTATTTTTAGAATTGGTAAATATTGGCTGATTTGCTGTGAATTGGCTGTTTGGTTGAATTGCTAGTCAGTTGATTGAAAATATCGATAACGATATAGATAAATCGTATCGAACTATTGATTCTGTTTATCAGAATATTTTACCTCCATGTTATTTATGTTGACTGACATCTGTGGATGCAGGGAAACAGGTTGGAGGGACCCAACTGGGTTCCTCGACATTTATTTACCGTTTTTCATATATTTTGATATATGATGTGCTATATCATCTGATATTGATTCTGTGTGTTTGGATGATGATCAATCCTTTTGATTTGGTATTTTCATACCATAAGTGATACTGAGAAGTGAAAAAGTGAATTTTCAAAGAATATTTGAAAATAATCTATTTATATAAAATCAACGGATTATATATATATATATATATATATATAAAGAAAAAAAAGGGTTTATTGAAGGGAAATAATTGTAAAATCAGAAGAGTTAAAGGAAATATATTTGTAAAAACAAATGTAAAAGAAATATATGTGTAAAACAAATATTGAGGAAATACATTTGTAAAACAAATGTAAAGGAAAATATTTTCAAATCAAATAGAATAGGGAAAAAAGGAAATATTTGTAAAACAATTACAAATGGAATTGAAAAGGGAATATTCATTTGGGGAATAAAGGAAAGTTAACGGAGATATTTATGTAGAGAATAAATGGAAAAGTTAAAAGTAATATTTATTTGTTAAATAAATAGAAGTAAAAAGGGAATAATTATTTGTTATGTAAACAAATAGAAAAAGAGAAAATTCAAAAGGATTATTCAAAAGGAGTTATTCAAAAGGAATTATTCAAAAGAGAAAAGTCAAAGGGATTAATTCAAAAGAGTTAATCAACTAGAGTCAAACCGTTGGAGTTAAACTGTTAGAGTTAAACCATTGGAGTTAAACTGTTAGAGTTAAACCGTTGGAGTTAAACTGTTAGAGTTAAACAGTTGGAGTTAAACTGTTAGAGTTAAACCGTGGAAGTTTAACTGTCAGAGTTAAACCGTAAAGTTAAACAGTTAGTTAGAGTTAACCAGTTAGAGTTATTCAGTTAGAGTTATCCAGTTAGAGTTATTCAGTTAGAATTAACCAGTTAGGGTTAATCAGTTAGAGTTAATCGTTTTGAGTCAAATCGAACTAGAGTTATTCAAATATAGTAATCGAATAAGGGTTAACTGAATATTAGTTATTCAATTAGAATTGATCGAATCTAATTATTCGAGATAGAGTTAAAAATAGACAAAGTTATTTAAGGATGAATTTCCATTTAGCACGACTGCTAGCGTAATTCGCAGGGCTGCAGATAGCCTACGGCGGTCGGATGTTTCCTGGGGGAATCAGGCGTAACCATTGTGATCGCTGCGATCTAGAGTCAAGCAAATGGTGTTAAATCAAATAGTAATTAATCAACAGAAGTTAATTAAGTCGAGTTAGTCGAGTATTAGTAAATTAAGTAGGGTTAGTCAAAAAGGGAATTAATCGAATATCACCTATTCGAAGTAGAGTTATCGAATATAGTTTATTCGAGAAGAGTAATCGAATATAGTTTGTTCGAAGTGTGTTAAATCGAATATAGTTATTCGAAGGAGAGAATTATCGAATATGGTTTATTCGAAGTGAGATTTTTTTGAATATTAGTTATTCGAAGAAAATGATTATCGAATATTAGTTATTCAAACAGGGGAATCGAATATAGTTTATTCGAAAGAGAATTATCGGATAGTGATTATTCGAGAGCGAATCATACATGGAAATTCGATTATATCGAATCAAGGGAAGTAATGTTTACTTTCAATTTCAAATCAAGTTTTAATTATCTGTTAATAAAGTAGTTGGTTGTTTATTTATCCAAATTAAGATATGGAAATATATTTAAGTTAACATATTTTGAAAGCATGGAATTATAACATTTATAGTTATAATCAAATGATTCAGTAAAGGAAGTGGATTTGTAAATAGAATCCGAGAGTTACGTAAGTAAGTGGTTGAAAGTGTAAAAAAGTGAACTTTGTTTGTTTCGAAGTTAGAAATGTTGTTCAGTTAAGGTCTGAGAGGTAATTATACCCCAACTTGATTGACTTCGTTTTTAACTAAGAAGTGGATAAGGTTCGAGAGTGAAAGTGGTTAAGTGAATTTAGTTAATGAGCGAAATGGTTGGTGTTGGCATAGCGATGTTTATTCAAACATCAGTTTAAACCCAATGAAGGAGATTTGGAAATGTCTTCCAAATGAAAAATCAGAAATGTTTTCTGAATATAGAAAACAAGAAATGGAAATGTTTTCCATTGTTAATAACGTATATTTTCTAAATATAGTAAATAAGAAATATAGGAAAACAAGAATAAGGAAAAGGGTAAATTTATGATAATTTGATGATGAATGATGATTGATCGATAGAATTTCCATCTGGAAATAATATCGTTGTTTGCACACAGACATGTTTTCATTTGATAGTTAAATCACCGACTATCAAAGTTTTTGACCATTTTACGTTGTTAATATGGAGAGACCGGTTGGATTATTATCCAGAGAACCACTCCGTATTGGCATAAGCGTTGCGAATCAAGTATGCTGAATATATTGAAGACGGAGTTATGCAAGGGCTATCCTATTTACAGAATAGTGCCTTCGGTTTGTCCAGTCCCAGGACAAACGTGAATGGACGAATGTCTGACAGAGTATATTCAAAGGATCGCGTAAGTTGATCTCTTCAAACGTACTTACGTTTGGTGGCGGAGGAATTCGTTTCTCTTAGCTGTATACCCGTGGTATTTTTGGTGAAATCAATTTGTGATTTGGCGGGTATGACGATGTGGCATTCAAAGTAATGGAGGTGTGATCCGTCAAAAGATACGTTATGACCTCTAGCCTCATCAACCGGGAAATGACAAAAATCGGGCAGGCAGCATGGCTATGTGGGTCGCACCCATTAGGATGTATGATCACCTATCTAGAGAAATTCCAATTGCTTCTTAAATCTATCGATGCTGCCCCATTCGGGAGACGGTTGCTGATCCCAACCGTTGGTGATATACATTCGATACACTCAAGCGAAATGAGTGGTCGGTCATGTGAGGGCCGGGTTGCAAGATGTTCTTGTTGAACCCAGTGTATTCGCCTCTAGAGATACACTATCGGCAGGTGGTCCCATACCTTGTCAAAGTCGGAATCCAATTTCCAATAAGTGCCCGCGAGTTTGATTTGTATACTATATATGTAGAGCGTGAGATGCAAGCGTTCTACTATATTTTAATTACTTGTGATTAGACATTATTATAATATCAGATAATATATGATTTCCAAAGTGTTTTGGCTTATCGTAAGGTAAAAACCGTCCGTGTTTATGTGTGGATTGGTCTTACGATTATCTTTTCTTTCGGAAGGATTTTGAAAGTTAAACCAAATGATTTGAGTTTACTCACACCAGTCCCATGACTGACCCAGAGTTTATTTTGTTTTGTTTTCCCTAAACTCTTGGGTGCCCAAATTTGTACGGGCAGTCAAGTAGTCAGGATTTACAGGTATGCTTGAAGAGCTTGGAGCAGGAGGCTTCAAGATTTTTCTAGCTATTGATTATTCCGCTGTGATGAAAGTGTTGTACTCTGATAATGGTATGATATACATATACTACTTTGATTTCAAGATATGTTGTCTATTATATTTTATTCGTTCCGCTGTGAGATTCGTGTTACTCTGATGTTGTTGTGTTCTTCTTCTTCTTCTGTTCTAATTTTCTATCTTATCTATCCTCACCCTCTAATTTCTTTCTTGGACTATCCGGTAATTTCGACTTTTGATTGTTCGATAGGTGTTATATATCGGATAACCAAGGTCGTTTTTTTCTCGGGTCGTTACAAAAATCTAACGGTTGGATTTGGAGATACGTCCAAATCAAATTTGAAAAAGGTCGCTGTAAGTGCAGTTCGATGGCCGTTGATGGAAATCGAGTGTACGGGCCTTAATAAAATTATTAAAAATATCAATAATTTGTGTAAAATCATAAGAAATGATTTGAGAAAATTTGGGATGAAAAACCCCATATTTGAAAAGATAAAAATGAATTTTTATCAAAATGAACTAGTTTGAACTAAATTTAAAACCCGATTTGTTTTTAAATAAATAAATTAGATTTAAAAAGGGGTTTTAAATAATCGGAATTTCTAATATATTTGATTGAATTTGAAATGGGTTTATCGTGAACGGTGTTTTAAATAACACTAGTTCTTTAACCCGATAACAAATAGAATGTGATTCGGGTTTGTCGTGAACTGTGTTTTAAATAACACCTAGTTCTTTAACCCAGTAAAAGGAGTTCTAACGAATCTGCAATTAGATTGAAATGTGAATCTATAATCTAAATTATCAAATTTAGAAATGAGCGAGAATGGAGTATCGCCAGTTTTGCTCCAAAGCGATAGTTAAATCTTTAATTAGATTTGAACGTGAAATGGTAATTAATTTTACCGATAACACCACGGTGTTAGATATGGAGTATTACCAGTTTTCCTTCATGGGATGAATAGGTTGGGAAAGGGAAATAAAATAAATAATTACTTCGGTGTGGTTCGCTAATCTCGACTAGTTGGAAAAACCATAATTTGGCTTTAAATGACATCCAAAGGAAGATTACAGGATAAATTTTAAAGAATTTATCTTGGATAAAATTAATGGGAACCTTTCCCTAAGAATGTGGAGTTTAGAAACTAGCTGTAGGTTGGCCAAGAAGAATGGTTTCCTGGGTATTGATCTGATGTTGGTTTCGGCCTTCGGGGTTAATGTTTGGGAAATTGTTCTCTTGCTAATTTGCGGTTAGTGACTAATGAATTGGAATGAGGCGTATTTTGTGTTTGTGTAACGTTTGTTTTAATATACGCGGGTTGTTCGGAAAGTCCGGGTTTATACCCATTCTGAATAACCGATTCGACGATAAGTCGAAGATGAAGACGGTGGTCGAAGACCGGAAGTCTTCACATCGTTTGGGAAGTTACTGACGATCCTGATTGGGCTGTACACCCAAGAGGATGGAAATAGTTGGTGGTCGTCCAGACGTACTTGGAGATGGATGGATATGCGAGGAAAGTGCCTCCGGTTTCGTTCAGTCCCAGAACGGACGTGAAAATGGATTGTGTGTCTGACATTGGATTTTATTCTGTGTTGATTGATTTCTATTAAATATACATCTGCTTGGCGGCGGAGAATTTATTCTTTTGCTTAACGCCCTTCTCTGAGACGTACGAGCTCAGAGGTTGTATATCGATGGACATCAGTCGCATGGCATGAATTGCCTGTGTGGCACGTTAAGATGCAATGATCAAGGCTTCTGTTGAAAAGCAAAGTCTTGTGGTTGACGATCAAAGCACGCCTACGTGGCAGCTTTGTGTATAACGTGAATTCGCGAGCCTCACACCTCGGTATGAGTTAAAAACGGGATAAGGACTGCGGGGAGAGCACGACGTTTCTTTCTAGCTTTGGTGGTGTCAGTGACTTACCAGCCCTGACATATATATATACTTTTCACCTATGTGGTTGTTGGATGAGGCGCCTCGATTATAGGTCTGTAAGGACCGGGAAACGTGTGTTCAGGCATAAATAATCCTCTAACGTAAGTGAGGACCGGCCCTGAAGCATCCAGGGGTTACCCAGAGTGTGTAGTCCCGAGGCATTTGCTAGAGTGTCTCAAAGCGGAGAGGAGCTTGCCCCTTGCCTCGACTCATGACGGAATCCAATTTCCAATACGTGTAATTCGGTTTTAATTGTAGAACTAGTATGGCGACATAGTAGATGGTAGTTATGCCGCCTATGATTGATATTTATGATTGAAATGTTTTGACACTATACACTTATTATAGTATCAAATGATTTGTTTTAAACGTATCAAGCATGCTTTGGCTGTTATAAGGGAAAACCCTATCCCCCGGCTTGCGTTGCATTGTGTGATAGGACCTGGGTCTTATAACAGCTTCATTTTTCTTTATTTAGCATTGCGCTGCTGTTTTATGCACTGGTATTCTTGGGAGGAAACCCGTTCCGTCTTATATGGCGTGGTCCCTTGAATTACTCTCTTTTAAAGTAAAGTTTTAAATAACTGTTTTAGTTCTCACACCAGTCACATGACTGACCTGGAGTTTATTGTTTTAACCTAAACTCTGGGTGCCCCTATTTTCCGCACGGGCAGCTAGTAGTTTTGGTTTTGCAGATTTTTATTCACAGGATCCTGGTTTACAGCTGGAATGATATCCGGAAAGCTCTGTATCCGTATATCACCTTCAGTTGTGCTTTGTATTATTGTTCCGCTGCTATGTAATTTATTGTAATCTCTGATATTTATCGAATGTAATTTATTCATTTATACTCTGTATATTCTTGTATCTGATGCATTGTTGTAATATACAATGAAATGTTCTTCTGTTTGTGTTCTGATTTGTCGTGTTCTCAACGATCAGGGGTTTCGAACGTTCTAAATCGGTTTAACGACTGATTCGGATCGAGCGAAATTCCTGGCCGTCACATTTGGTATCAGAGCTTTGGTTTACAGAGCTCGAGAACAAGACACATTAGAACCATACGAAAGAATTCATCAGATATTGGATTAATTATATCCAATTAGAATGACTCGTTAGAGATAGGATCAGTAGTATCCTAGAACGAGTGTGAAGAGTATATTTTCCAAATGAAAACAATTTTGTTTTGAAATTTAAACCATTTTAAAACGTATTTGAATTATTTATTTATTTTGAATATGGACATTCGAGTATATAAAGATTTTGCATATACTGGTCATGAACGTATATTCGAAGTTTTAATATATTGGATAGATATAGAATCACGCTCTAGTGGCCCGAAGATGATTCTGATGATTGACTAGTCATCATTAGTATTCATGTTCGAGTAACGAAGGTGTGATATCGATATATTTCCATTAGACTGGTGTGAGAACCAAAACTTATATAGTTAGAACACATTGTTGTGAATTGGCATCAAAAACATGATTTTTTGTATATATATCAAAATTTATGGATTTGAAACTTTAATCCACTAATTGATTGATGTTTGTGTTGTTTGTCTAATAGTTTGCTAATTTTGAACCATTATGCCTAATTGAACCAAATATTGAATTGTATTGATAATTGGTCGCATTTGCTTGCATATACATATACTTACATTGAACAGGTCATAGCAAGGAGGCTAGAGCCAGAGAGTAAAATTTGTTTGCCCGACAAATAGGTACATGTTTACTACATAATTTACTGTTTTGTTTGGATGATGATGAATTTATGAGCCTATTGGCTAGCCGCTTGGCTTTTTCTTTTTCTTTTTGAGATTAGAAGGACCGGGGAAGCTATTTGAAATTCCCCGATGCTCCCGGTGCAGGGGAGGTTATGGCGAAATTTTTCGAAAATTTAGGGTGTTAGCCAAATTTTTGAAAATTTGAAAATTCTCAGAAACAGAAAAGTTGGAGAATGGAAGCCAGATCGAACGTGGAGCTGATTAATCAAACCACTTTCGACTTTGTTCCTTTTCGGGGACGAAAAGTTTTAAGTGGGGGAGATTGTAATAACCCGGAAATTCTGAACCAGTTTAAAATTTTTATTTTGGCGATTTTAGCGAATTTCGAATATTTAAAATGAATTATTTTAAATAAAATCGACGAGAAAATTTATTTTGAATATAATTCGAACGTATATATTATATACGCCGTCGTTAGAATATAAATAATTATATATAATTATAAATAGAATTGAAAATGGCGCGGTAGTTCGATAATTCGATTTCAAACTTCAATTGGATGTACCGGGTGCAAAACAATCCGGATTTTAGTGAAACCAAAAACATTAGGATCTAATTGATGATATCTTTCCAACGTATCCGACAAATCAAAATTTCATAGCGGGGATCAAAAGATATGTCAAGTTGAAAATTATGAATAGACGCTATGGAATTCAGGCCCTTAAAATGGAAATTTTGCAAATGACCTCGGATTTCGACGAAACCACTTTTGTTGGATTCGTGATGTAAAGTTATTGCTAGATTCCAAATTTCATAATTTTTCGAATCAATATGTAAGCGTGGCAAAGGAAAACGCGTTTGACCGGTTTCAGTTGGTTTTAATCGACTGGAAAATGACCATTTTTCAAACGGTCTCGGAATTCGATGAAACTAGTTTTGTTAGGACCGTATCGTCAATACGAAGCTAGAAAATATTTTTCTGGAATTTTTCTAGTTAGTATGTGACCCCGGTAATTTGAAATGTACGTTTAAACTTCAATATAGTGATTTAAATGTAAATTTAACGGAAACTAATTGTAACAGCCGAATCAGCCTACGATACATATCCCATTGTGTTCGGAATGGGGGTAAAATGCTATGAACGATAGGCGGTGGGCCTCGTTTTGAGGTCGTATGTGAAAGTCAACTTTTTGCAATTAAAATAAAAAATATATATATAATTTCTCCTTTATACTCCCCCCCCCCTATTTTTTCAGAACGAAACAAACAAAAAAAAAAAAAAAAAGGAGGCCGACGTTGACCTCGAGCCTCTTTCCCCCGTCGCCCATCGACGGTGACGCCACCGCCCTCCCCAACACCCCCCTTCCTTCTTCCTCCCCCTCTTCTGAATCGAACGCCCCTATCCTCAATTAAACCCCAGACCTTAATCGATGGACGCTCTCGCCCTAGCCACCGCTCTCGCCTCCTTCACCAATCGCCGAGCCGTCATCCGCCCTAGTGGCCATCTCCGACTTCACCTCGCGTCAGCCCCCTCTGAACCTTCCAAGCTGCCGCTGCAGCCCCCTTGTCCCACCTCGTCGACAAATAAACCACCGTTCCTGAAATACAATGTAAGTATATTTTAAAATTGGATTTTATTTTCAAATTTTGATTATGTTTAGCTAATGCATGAATTCCAGAATATTATAAGTAAATATGACATGGTTTATAAGATAAAGTTTTAATCTTTTATACGTATGAAGTTTAGATTTTTAATAGATAAAAGATTAGATTTTTAAATATCTAAAGATGTGATTTTTATCATCAAAAAGATGAGATTTTTATGAAACTAAAAAACGTGATTCTTATCCATACAAAGATTTGATTTTTAAAATTGAAAGGATTATATTTTTATTTATAAAAATATGATTTTTATAGAAGGAAGAGTTAGAATAGATTTTTATTCAATTAAAAAATATGATTTTTATATTTTTAAAGTAATAAAAATACGATCTTTATATTTTTAAAGTATTAAAAATATAATCTTTACTATATAGAAGATGTAAAAATATGATTTTTGGTTAGGTAGAGAGTTAAAAATATAATTTTTACATGATAGGAATATTAAAAATATCATCTTTATATGTGTAGAAAAATAAAAATGAGATTTTTATAAAGATGAAATCTTTAAATTTGAAAAGGCGAAATCTTTATTTTAGAAAAGGCGAAATCTTTATATGGAAAATAGCGTGATAAAAATATAATTTTTATCTATATAACATAGAAGAAAAAAATTCGATTTTTATATATAGAATAACGGAATAAAAATTCGATTTTTAAATGTAGGAAGCGATTATAAAAATATGATTTTTAAATTGAAAGTGAATAAATAAAAATGTGATTTTTTTTTAAAGACATCAAAATATAAAAATGTGTGATTTTTATACATGTAGTGGCTACGGGCAAAGAAGATGACGAAGATGCGATAGCGATGAAGATTTCTATCAGTGAAGAGCCGTGAAGTTAGGATAGCTTTCGGTGAGAATTTCTCACCTCTCAATTTCTTTTCTAGTTATATATATATACTAGGATGCAGACGGTGCTTAGTAGCACCCGACACAATCGTCCACAGACCATGGACTTGTTTGTTTGGTTGCATAAATTAGTTAGATGATTTGATTTGAATTTGGTTGATTGGTGAATTTGATTGATGTGTGAATGGCGTGGGCCTTCACTAGACCGGGGCCATTTCTAGTATCGTGCCGTTATACCGCCGAAATTTTCTAAAATATGTTAGAAAAATAAAAATATCATTTTATTTAAAGAATGAACTGAATAGAAATTCATATGTTGAAATAAAATGTTTTATCCTTAAAAATATAATTTTTAACGTGAATGTGAATAAAATAAATATTCATTTACAAACCGGACGGTTTGTTTATGTACACCTATTTGAAGGACATAGATTGGGTCGATAAATTTTACACATCGCCCAACTGCACAAATAAAATCTGTGTTTGATTGTTTGAAACCCCACACGGGTGTTGGGATGAAATATGAAGTTCACTCATCCTGATTGATTAATTATGTCGATCGATTGATTGACAGGCTGTTATAAGCGTTAGATATCTATATTTGATGCTTATACAGTGTAGTGCACTTTGGTTGATGGTTGATTATTTTTCAATGCTATTATATACATGTGTTGTATGAAAATCCATATAATTAACGTTATATGGTGATTGATTGGGTCTCATTCCAATTTAGAAGATAAAGAATATATAAAATAAAGGTTCATGTGTTGACTGTACTCATCCGTTGAGATTAGTCATGTGTTGAACGAAATATTTTTATAATAAAATTTACATCTTCATCAATATAATATAAAGGTTCATGTGTTGACTGTACTCATTCATTGAGATTAGTCATGTGTTGAACGAAATATTTTTATAATAAAATTTACATCTTCATCAATATAAAATAAAGGTTCATGTGTTGACTGTACTCATTCATTGAGATTAGTCATGTGTTGAACGAAATATTTTTATAATAAAATTTACATCTTCATCAATATAATATAAAGGTTCATGTGTTGACTGTACTCATTCATTGAGATTAGTTATGTGTTGAACGAAATATTTTTATAATAAAATTTACATCTTCATCAATATAAAATAAAGGTTCATGTGTTGACTGTACTCATTCATTGAGATTAGTCATGTGTTGAACGAAATATTTTTATAATAAAATTTACATCTTCATCAATATAATATAAAAGTTCATGTGTTGACTGTACTCATTCATTGAGATTAGTCATGTGTTGAACGAAATATTTTTATAATAAAATTTACATCTTCATCAATATAAAATAAAGGTTCATGTGTTGACTGTACTCATTCATTGAGATTAGTCATGTGTTGAACGAAATATTTTTATAATAAAATTTACATCTTCATCAATATAATATAAAGGTTCATGTGTTGACTGTACTCATTCATTGAGATTAGTCATGTGTTGAACGAAATATTTTTATAATAAAATTTACATCTTCATCAATATAAAATAAAGGTTCATGTGTTGACTGTACTCATTCATTGAGATTAGTCATGTGTTGAACGAAATGTTTTTATAATAAAATTTACATCTTCATCAATATAATATAAAAGTTCATGTGTTGACTGTACTCATTCATTGAGATTAGTCATGTGTTGAACGAAATATTTTTATAATAAAATTTACATCTTCATCAATATAATATAAAGGTTCATGTGTTGACTGTACTCATCCGTTGAGATTAGTCATGTGTTGAACGAAATATTTTGATAATAACAAATATTTTGATAATAGGAAATATTTGAAATAGAAATATGTGAAGCCGTGTTGATTAGATTGACGCCATTTTGACGTGAACGATATTTATATCGATTTTATTCATTTCGAAATGAATTGAATATATAACGATTTCGAAATGAATTGAATATATAACGATTTCGAAATGAATTGAATATATAACGATTTCGAAATGAATTGAATATATAACGATTTCGAAATGAATTGAATATATAACGATTTCGAAATGAATTGAATATATAACGATTTCGAAATGAATTGAATATATAACGATTTCGAAATGCATTGAATAGAAAACGAATTTGATTTCAATTGAATATATAACGAATTTGATTCGAATAGAAAACCAATTTGAATTGAATCGAATAGAAAACCAATTTGAATTGAATCGAATAGAAAACCAATTTGAATTGAATCGAATAGAAAACGACTTTGAAATTGAATTGAATTAAAAACGAGTTCAAATTGAATTGAAAGCGAATTGAAATGAATTCAAATTGAATTGAAATTTGAACTGAATAGAAATGAATTTTAAAACGAATTTATAAAGAAGAATTCAATTTTGCTTTGAATTGAAATGGAAGTTGAAATTGTTTTTGAAACGAATTCAAAACTATTCATATAATTCGTTTTAATTAGTAATCGACGAAATATATATTATATATATAATATAATGGCCTGAATAGAACGCGCCGCGCCGCGGCAGTTCGTGAATTTCGACCAGTTGTTTCAAACTGACATTACGGGAGATCCGACCGTCGGATTCTCCTAAAACCGGAACCGTTGGGTTCGTATCAAAAAGAACTTTCTAACGAATATTAGAAATCCAAAATCTAACGGTTGGATTTGGAGATACGTCCAAATCAAATTTGAAAAAGGTCGTTGTAAGTGCAGTTCGATGGCCGTTGATGGAAATCGAGTGTACGGGCCTTAATAAAATTATTAAAAATATCAATAATTTGTGTAAAATCATAAGAAATGATTTGAGAAAATTTGGGATGAAAAACCCCATATTTGAAAAGATAAAAATGAATTTTTATCAAAATGAACTAGTTTGAACTAAATTTAAAACCCGATTTGTTTTTAAATAAATAAATTAGATTTAAAAAGGGGTTTTAAATAATCGGAATTTCTAATATATTTGATTGAATTTGAAATGGGTTTATCGTGAACGGTGTTTTAAATAACACTAGTTCTTTAACCCGATAACAAATAGAATGTGATTTGGGTTTGTCGTGAACTGTGTTTTAAATAATACCTAGTTCTTTAACCCAGTAAAAGGAGTTCTAACGAATCTGCAATTAGATTGAAATGTGAATCTATAATCTAAATTATCAAATTTAGAAATGAGCGAGAATGGAGTATCGCCAGTTTTGCTCCAAAGCGATAGTTAAATCTTTAATTAGATTTGAACGTGAAATGGTAATTAATTTTACCGATAACACCACGGTGTTAGATATGGAGTATTACCAGTTTTGCTTCATGGGATGAATAGGTTGGGATTGGGAAATAAAATAAATAATTACTTCGGTGTGGTTCGCTAATCTCGACTAGTTGGAAAAACCATAATTTGGCTTTAAATGACATCCAAAGGAAGATTACAGGATAAATTTTAAAGAATTTATCTTGGATAAAATTAATGGGAACCTTTCCCTAAGAATGTGGAATTTAGAAACTAGCTGTAGGTTGGCCAAGAAGAATGGTTTCCTGGGTATTGATCTGATGTTGGTTTCGGCCTTCGGGGTTAATGTTTGGGAAATTGTTCTCTTGCTAATTTGCGGTTAGTGACTAATGAATTGGAATGAGGCGTATGTTGTGTTTGTGTAACGTTTGTTTTAATATACGCGGGTTGTTCGGAAAGTCCGGGTTTATACCCATTCTGAATAACCGATTCGACGATAAGTCGAAGATGAAGACGGTGGTCGAAGACCGGAAGTATTCACATCGTTTGGGCAGTTACTGACGATCCTGATTGGGATGTACACCCAAGAGGATGGAAATAGTTGGTGGTCGTCCAGACGTACTTGGAGATGGATGGATATGCGAGGAAAGTGCCTCTGGTTTCGTTCAGACCCAGAACGGACTTGAAAATGGATTGTGTGTCTGACATTGGATTTTATTCTGTGTTGATTGATTTCTATTAAATATACATCTGCTTGGCGGCGGAGAATTTATTCTTTTGCTTAACGCCCTTCTCTGAGACGTACGAGCTCAGAGGTTGTATATCGATGGACATCAGTAGCATGGCATGAATTGCCTGTGTGGCACGTTAAGATGCAATGATCAAGGCTTCTGTTGAAAAGCAAAGTCTTGTGGTTGACGATCAAAGCACGCCTACGTGGCAGCTTTGTGTATAACGTGAATTCGCGAGCCTCACACCTCAGTATGAGTTAAAAACGGGATAAGGACAGCAGAGAGAGCACGACGTTTCTTTCTAGCTTTGGTGGTGTCAGTGACTTACCAGCCCTGACATATATATACTTTTCACCTATGTGGTTGTTGGATGAGGCGCCTCGATTATAGGTCTGTAAGGACCGGGAAACGTGTGTTCAGGCATAAATAATCCTCTAACGTAAGTGAGGACCGGCCCTGAAGCATCCAGGGGTTACCCAGAGTGTGTAGTCCCGAGGCATTTGCTAGAGTGTCTCAAAGCGGAGAGGAGCTTGCCCCTTGCCTCGACTCATGACGGAATCCAATTTCCAATACGTGTAATTCGGTTTTAATTGTAGAACTAGTATGGCGACATAGTAGATGGTAGCTATGCCGCCTATGATTGATATTTAAGATTGAAATGTTTTGACACTATACACTTATTATAGTATCAAATGATTTGTTTTAAACGTATCAAGCATGCTTTGGCTGTTATAAGGGAAAACCCTATCCCCCGGCTTGCGTTGCATTGTGTGATAGGACCTGGGTCTTATAACAGCTTCATTTTTCTTTATTTAGCATTGCGTTGTTGTTTTATGCACTGGTATTCTTGGGAGGAAACCCGTTCCGTGTTATACGGCGTGGTCCCTTGAATTACTCTCTTTTAAAGTAAAGTTTTAAATAACTGTTTTAGTTCTCACACCAGTCACATGACTGACCTGGAGTTTATTGTTTTAACCTAAACTCTGGGTGCCCCTATTTTCCGCACGGGCAGCTAGTAGTTTTGGTTTTGCAGATTTTTATTCACAGGATCCTGGTTTACAGCTGGAATGATATCCGAAAAGCTCTGTATCCGTATATCACCTTCAGTTGTGCTTTGTATTATTGTTCCGCTGCTATGTAATTTATTGTAATCTCTGATATTTATCGAATGTAATTTATTCATTTATACTCTGTATATTCTTGTATCTGATGCATTGTTGTAATATACAATGAAATGTTCTTCTGTTTGTGTTCTGATTTGTCGTGTTCTCAACGATCAGGGGTTTCGAACGGTCTAAATCGGTTTAACGACTGATTCGGATCGAGCGAAATTCCTGGCCGTCACATATAGATTCATGTGTTGAATAGAATAAATATTCATTTATTGAATAGAATAAGGAAGTTTTTGAAAATATAAAGCCGTGTTGATTAGAGATACGTTATTTTGACGCGAACGATATTTATATCGATTTTATTCATTTTATAATGAATATTGAAACGTGATTTCAAAATTTAATATTTTGAAATGAAATTGAAATTAAATTAGATTAAAATTCAAACTGAAATTTTATTGAATCAATTTGAAATGAATTCGAATCGAGTAGAAAATGAATTCGATACGAATTGAATAGAAAGTGAATTTGAATTCGAATTGAATAGAAATGAATTCAAATTGAATTAAATTGAAATTGAATTAAAAATGAATTGAAATCGTTTTGAATGAAATTTAAAACGAACTGAAATTGAATTGAAATCAATTTGAAATGAATTCGAATTGAATTAGATAGAAGGTAAATTTGAATTTGAATTGAAACGAATTAGAATTTGAATTGAAACGAATTTGAATTCGAATCAAATAAAATTGAAATGAATTCGAATTGAATTGAAATCAAATCGATTTGAAATTGAAGATGAAGTTGGAATTGTTTTTGAAACGAATTTAGAACTATTTATAAAATACGTTTTAAAAGGAAAGTGACGAAATATATATAATATATATATATTATATATATAATGGCCTGAATAGAACGCGCCGCGCCGAGGCAGTTCGTGAATTTCGACCATTGACTTCGAATTGACGTTGCGGGAGATCCGACCGTCGGATTCTCCTAAAACCAGAAGCGTTGGGTTCGTATCGAAAATAGCTTTCCATTAAATATTAGAAATTTGAAATCTAACGGTTGGATTTGGAATTATGTTCAAATCAAATTTGGAAAAGGTCGCTGTAAGTGCAGTTCGATGGCCGTTGATGGAAATCGACTGTACGGACCTTGATAAAATTATTAAAAATATTGATAATTTGTGTAAAATCATAATGTATGAATTGGAAAGAACTGGGATGAAAAAATCCATATTTGAAAAGATAAAAATAGATTTTTTTTTGAAATGAACTAGTTTTGAACTAGAATTAAAATCAATTTATTTTTGAAATAAATAAATTGAATTTGAAAGTGATTTTAAAAATAATCAATATTCCCAATACGTGAATTGTACTGGAGTTGAATCGAAATTATCTTCGGAATATTTCGATATTGGATTTCGTGACTATACAAGTATTGTTATGGGAATTTGAAAGATATATTTTATATCGTTATTTCCAATACGATATTTGTTGGTTTCAGGATTTGATATTGAATATAAGCCGGTATATTTTCTATTCAGAGCCTTGTATTTAATATCAAATGTGATTTGGGTTTGTCGTGAATCGTGTCTTCATTAACACTGTTCTTAAGCCCAATAGAGAAAAAGATTAAATCTTTCTATTTAGATTTAATGAAGTGTATCAATTAAATAATATTTAATTGGAATTGAATTTGAATTGGTTCTTAGGTTTATCGTGAGCGGTGTTATGAACAACACCTGTTCTTTAACCCGATTAACAATAGAGTGTGATTTTGGGTTTATCGTGAATCGTGTTTTAGATGACATTGGTTCTTTAACCCAGTTAAAGACGAGATATTGATTTTTGAAAAGATTAAAACTAAGTGGAGTTTTAATGAACCTTTAATTAGATATAAATGTGAATTGATAATTTAAATTATCAAATCTGAAAAGTGATCGAGAATGGAGTACCACCAGTTTTGCTCCAAAGAGATAGTTAAATCTTTAATTAGATTTGAACGTGAAACGGTAATTGATTTTACCGATAACACTGTGGTGTTAGATATGGAGTTCTACCAGTTTTGCTCCAGGGGATGAATAGGTTGGGATTGGGAAATAAAACAAATAATGACTTCGGTGTGGTTCGCTAATCCCGACTAGTTTGAAATGATATCCAAAGGAAGATTAAAGAATAAATTTAGAAGAATTTATCTTGGATAAAATTAATGGGAACCTTTCCCTAAGAATGTGATTTTGTGAATAAGAGAATATTCTGAATTGGAATGAGGCGTTCGTTGTGTTTGTCTAACATTTGTTTATTATATACATGGGTTATTCAGAAAGGTCGGGTTAATACCCATTCTGAATAACCAATTCGACGAGATGTCGAAGATGAAGACGGTGGTTGAAGACCGGAAGTCTTCACATCGTTTGGGTGATTACTGATAATCTCGATTGGGCTGTACACCCAAGATGAGGGAAACAGTTGGTGATCGTCCAGACGTACTTGGAGATGGATGGATATGCGAGGAAAGTGCCTCTGGTTTCGTTCAGACCCAGAACGAACTTGTAAATGGATTGTGTGTCTGACATTGAATTTTATTCTGTGTTGATTAATCTCTATTAAATATACATCTGTTTGGCGGCGGAGAATTTATTATCTTGCTTAACGCCCTTCTCTGAGACGTACGAGCTCAGAGGTTGTATATCGATGGACATCAGTCGCATGGAGTGAATTGCCAGTGTGGCATGCGTAAGTGGCAATTGATCAAGGCTTCTGTTGAAAAGCAAAGTCTTGTGGTTGATGATCAAAGCACGGCCTGTGTGGCGTAGCTTTGTGTATAACGTGAATTCGCAAGCCTCACACCTCGGTATGAGTCAAAAACGGGATAGTGACTGCAGGGAGAGCACGACGTTTCTTTCTAGCTAGGGTGGTGTCAGTGACCTACCAGCCCTGACATTTATATACTTTTCACCTGTGTGGTTGTTGGAATGCGAGGCGCCTCGGATATAGGTCTGTAAGGACCGGGAAACGTGTGTTCAGGAATAATTAATCCTCCAAAGTTAGGTGAGGACCGGGCCTGAAGATCCAAGGATCATAGTGGGGTCCTGGGACATTTGCTAGAGTGTCTCGAAAGGAGAGGAGCTTGCCCCTTGCCTCGACTCATGACGGAAATCCAATTTCCAATACGTGATATTGCGATTTTAATTGTAGAACTATTATGGCGACATGATAGATGGTACCTATGCCGCCTATGATTGATACTTATGATTGAAATTGTTTTGACACTATACACCTATAATAGTATCAAATAATGTGTTTTAAACGTATCAAGCATGCTTTGGCTGTTATAAGGTAAAAACCCTATCCTCCGGCTTGCGTTGTATTGTGTAATAGGACCTGGGTCTTATAACAGCTTCATTCTTCTTTATTTAGCATTGCGCTGTTTGTTTTATGCACTGGTATTCTTGTGAGGAAACCTGTTCCGTGTTATACGGCGTGGTCCCTTGATCTACCTAACTTTAAAAATAAAGATTAATAACTGCTTTAGTTCTCACACCAGTCACATGACTGACCTGGAGTTTATTGTTTTAACCTAAACTCTGGGTGCCCCTATTTTCCACACGGGCAGCTAGTAGTTTTGGTTTCGCAGATTTATATTCACAGGATCCTGATTTACAGCTGGAACGATGCTCGGAAAGCTCTTTATCCGTGTATCACTTTCAGTTGTGTTTTGTATATTTTTTCGCTACTATGTAATTTATTGTAATCTCTGATATTTGTTGAATGTAATTTATTCATTTATACTCTGTATATTCTTGTATCTGATGGAATTGTTGTAATAATAATGAAATGTTCTCCCATCTGCGTTCTATTTTGTCCTGTTCTCAATTCTATCTGTGCTTTCTTTCACGGGGAAGTTCGGGTCGTCTCGGAGCTCGAGTGACCTTGGATCCTCAGGGCCAGTCCACATGGAGTGGATTAAACTTAAACGATGAACATGAGTTTCCTTTCCCTATGGGGCGTAAATGAGCCAACGAATGAATCCATCGGTCCCGAATCGACCGATATAACCGAGGCTCCTTGCATTTCAACAATCCATATAAGTCAAACTCATCAGGGCATGTAAAACCACTGATGCCATTTCTAGCTAGAAGGAAACTTATGCCCTCCCTTACGTCCTCTCCCGTTTTTGGTTCACACCGGGGTGTGAGGCTCGTGAATTAACGCTACACAAAGTGACACTATATTAAAGCTACGCTTTGAACATCAACCACAAGGCTCTGCTTTTCAACAAAAGCCTTGATCATTTGCATCTCAGCATGCTACATAGGCAATTCACTCCATGTGATTGATGCCTATCGATATACAACCTCTGATCCCGTACGTCTCAGAGAAGGGTGAAGTAAGGGAATAAATTCCCCTTCACCAGGCAGATGTATATTTAATAGAGATCAATCAACACAGGGCAAAATCCCATGTCAGACACACAGTCCATTTACAAGTCCGTTTTGGGTCTGAACGAAACCGGAGGAACCTTATTCCTCGCATGTCCATCGACCTCCAAGTACGTCTAGACGATCACCAACTGATTCCCTCCTCTTGGGTGTACGGCCCAATCAAGATCATCAGTAATTGTCCAAACGACGTGAAGACCTCCGGTCTTCAACCACCGTCTTCATCTTTGACATATCGTCGTAACAGTTATTCAGAATGGGATAAACCCAGTCTTTCCGAATAGCTCGCGTATATAATAAACAAGTGTTATGAAAACACAACATACGCCTTATTCCAATCCAAAATATTCTTTTACTTTGGGAAAGATTCCCATTAATTTTTCAAAGATAAATTCTTTAAATTTATTCTTTACTCTTCCTTTGAATATCAATTCAAACCATATTATGGTTTATCTAAACTAGTCGGGATTAACGAACCTTACCGAAGTAATCATTTGTTTTAATTTCCCAATCCCAACCTATTCATCCCATGAAGTAAAACTGGTAATACTTCATATCTAACACCATGGTGTTATCGGTAAATTCAATTACCATTTCACGTTCAAATCTAATTAAAGATTTAACTATCGCCTGGAGCAAAACTGGTGATACTCCATTCTCGATCATTTCAATCTAATTAAAGATTCATTAAAACTCCACTTGGTTTTAATCTTCCCAAAAATCAATATTAATGATTGTTTAACTTGGGAAATCATATCCTGTCGTTAACTGGATTAAAGAACCCATGTCATTTAAAACACGGTTCACGATAAACCGAAAATCACATTCTATTCCATCAGCCTTTAACCGTAAATTAGCAAGTGAACAATTCCCTAAGCATTAACCCCGACGGCCGAAACCAACATCTGATCAATACCCAAGAAACTATCCAACTTAACTAATCTCCAGTTAATTTCTGATTTTCTTAACTCCATTGGGTCTAAGAACAGTATCATTAAAGATACCATTCACGACAACCCAAATTCACATTCCACTAATGATGGAATCTTCATGGAAAACAAATCGATATATATAATTGATATAAACTTCCATATCTGACTAACAATATAAATGGAATAACGACAAAGCCTTTTAAATTCCATATATATTAGCAGTCCTCATCCATAGAAATTCACTTCGATTATTACTAAATCGAATTCCATTCCATTCCAATTTATTTTATTTAAATTGGAAAACTTTACTTTGGAAAATCTCCTTTAAATCTTAACAAAAGATTTATAAATTCCAAATCACATTTCACTGTGAGTCGGGTTAAAGAACGAATGTCGTTAGAACACAGTTCACAATAAACCCAATTCACATTCCATAAATTATCTGGTTAAAGAACAAATGTTATTTAAAACACCGTTCACGATAAACCCACTAATCAATTCCAATTCGATTCCAATTAAATATTATTTAATTGGTATACTTCATTAAATCCAAATAAAAAGATTTAATCTTTTTTCTCAATTGGGTTTAAGAACAGAGTTAATGAAGACACCATTCACGACAAACCCGAATCCCCTTTGATATTAAATATAAGGCTCTGAATAGAAAATATATCGGCTTATATTCAATATCAAATTCTACGACCAACAAATATCGTGTTAGAAATAACGATATAAATATATCTTTCAAATTTCCATAACAATATCCGTATAATCACGAAATCCAACATTGAAATATTCTGAAGACAATTTTGATTCAAATCCATTTCCAATTTACATATTGGAAATTCCGGTTATCTTCAAAACCATTTCCAATCCAATTTATTTATTTTAAAAAAATTGGATTTATAATTCTAGTTCAAAACTAGTTCATTTTGATAAAAAACTATTTTTATCTTTTGAAATATGGAATTTTTCATCCCAATTCTTTCCAAATCATTTGTTATGATTTTACACAAATTATTGATATTTTTAATAATTTTATCAAGGCCCGTACAGTCGACTTCCATAAACTGCCGTCGAACTGCACTTACAGCGACCTTTCCCAAATTTGATTTGGACATAATTCCAAATCCATCCGTTAGATTTCTAATTTCTTGTATTTGTTACAAAGCTCTTTTCGATACGAACCCAACGGTTCCAGTTTTAGGAGAATCCGACGGTCGGATCTCCCGTTATGTCCGTTCGAAGTCAATGGTCGAAATTCGCGAGCTGCCGCAGCGCGGCGCGTTCTATTTAGGCCATTATATAATATATATATATATATATATATATAATATATTTCGTCGATTTTCTTTTAAAACATATTTTATAAATCGTTTTAAATTCGTTTTCAAAACGATTTCAACTTCCTATTCAATTTCTAATCAAAATTGAATTTTTCCTTATAAATTTGTTTTAAATTCATTTCAATTCGAATTTCAAATCCATTTCAATTTAATTCAAATTTCAATTCTATTTCAATTACAATTAGAATTTCAATTCTATTTCAATTTCAACTCGAATTTCAATTCTATTTCAATTAAATTCGAATTTCAATTCTATTTCAGTTTAATTCAAAATTAAATCTTCCATATCATTTCAATATTAAAACGATAATATTTTCAAAACATTAGATTTCGAAATCATTTCCTTTTCGATATTCATTATAAAAATGAATAAAATCGATATAAATATCGTTTATGTCAAAATGGCGTCAATCTAATCAACACGGCTTTATATATTTATATATATTCGTGTCCATCCCAAAATTCTTTTCATAATATTATTTGAAAATATTCATTATTTTAAAATAATCGTTATTTTAAAATATTCATTCTTTCTGAACTGGAATCAGACACAGTCAATTACCATATAATTTGATTATATGGATTTCACACAACAAACGTGTAAAATAACAATGAAAACAGAAATCCATCATCCAGAGTGCATTCTACGCTGTATAAGCATTAAATATAAATATTTAATGCTTATAACAGCCTGTCAATCAATCGACCGACATTGAAACGACCCAATCTTCCCTGTTAAGGAAAGCATGGATTGCTTTGAGAACAATGCACAACATAACACAAACTGAAGAACATTTTATTGCTGATTACAACAATTACATCAGAGTACAAGAATATAACAGAGTATGAATACTTAATTACACAATAGAAATACAATAATATCAGAGATTTAAATTACATTTAAATAGCAGCGGAAAAATAATACAAATATACAACTGAAAGGAATACAGGGATACAGAGCTTTCCGAATACCGCTTCAGCTATAATCCATGATCCTGTAAATATATCTGCAAAAGCTACTCGACTGCCCGTGTGAAAAATATGGGCACCCGAGTTTGCCAGTGAAACAAACTACAGGTCAGTCATGGGACTGGTATGAGAAATCTTTCTATACTAGCTAACATTTTGGCGAATCACAGGACCACGCCGCTAAAGCAGAACGGGTTTACTCCATTGGATTGTCAGTGCATAATTTAATAAAGTAAATCGTTAAACAACAAAATGCTTTTTAGAGAGAAAAAATGAGATCATTATAAGACCCAAGTCCCATCACATAATGCAACGCAAACCGGAGGATAGAGTTTTACCTTATAATGATCAAAAGATGATAAATACGTAAAACGGATTACTACTAGTGTGTATATGTTTTCATAAATCATTTCAATATAAATGTATTAATCCTAGACGGCATAGCTACCATATACAATGTCGCCATACTAGTTATACAATCGAAACCGAAATGTCGTATTGGAGATTTGGTTTTCCATCAAGAGTGAAGGCTAGGGAGGAGCTCCTTACCGATTTGAGACACTCTAGCAAATGCCCCAGGATTCGGACTCTGGCGAACCCTTGGATAGCTGCAGGGTCGGTCCACTCCGAAGGGTCGTGGATTGGCAATTCCTGAACACACGTTTCCCAATCCTTTTGGACCTATAATATGGCCACTAACAACCAATGAAAACATGAGGTACCTCATAATCCATCATCCACATAAGTAAAATGTCAGCGCTGGTAGGTCCCTGACATTACTCTAGCTAGAAAGATAATGTGTGCACTCCCTGCGTTCCCTTCTCCCGTTTAAGACTCATACCGGGGTGTGAGGCTCGTGAGGTTACGCTACACACAAAGCTACGCTTAAACAGGTCGTTCTCTGATCATTAACCACAAGGCCTGCTTTTCAACAAAAGCCTTGATCATTCGCATCTTGGCGTGCCACATTGACAATTCACGCCATGCTATCAATAACTATTAACATATACCAAGGTGTTAAGCAGAGAATAAATTCTCCACCACCAAACAGCATACATTAATAAAAATCAATTTAATTCACATGGAACGAAATCCAATGTCAGACACGCATCCATTTACAAGTCCGTTCTGGGTCTGAACGAAACCGGAGACACCTGAGAGGTTCTCGCATATCCGGACAATCAACAATACGTCTGGACGGCTACCACTGAAGCCCCTTCAAGGTAGCTACTCCCATCATGGGTCTCAGTAGCAACACATCCATTCGATGTGAAGATTTCGGTCTTCAATCACCGTCTTTAACTTCGACTCTTCATCGTCGTAGTGATTATTCGGAATGGGTTAACCCGGTCTTTCCGAATAACTCGCGTATTTTTATATTTAAAAATCAAGTACTATAAAAACACATCCAACGCCTCATTCCAATTCAGAATATTCTTTTAATAGGATATTCGTTTTATTCTATCAAAGATAAATCCTTTAAGTTTATTCTTAAATCTTTCTTTTAAAGATTTATTAAAAACCCAATTTGGTTTTAAATATCAAAAATCATTATTCAATGATTATTTAATTTTAAGAAATTAATCTTATCTTTAATTGGGTTAAAGAACTAATGTCATTTGAAAACACCGTTCACGATAAACCCAACTCGAATTCCATAAAATAGGGAATCTTCACAGAAATCAAATCAATATATAATCGTTATAAATTTCTGTATCTGACTAATAATATAAATGGAATAACAGCAAAGCCTCTTAAATTCCATATGTAGTATCGATCTTCTTTTACAGAAACTGATCTCAGTTATTATTAATTCGAATTCCATTCAATTTCAAGTTAATATATTAAATTGGAAAACTTTACTTTTGGAAAGTTTCCATTTAAATCTTAATAAAAGATTTATATATTCCAAATCATATTTTCACTGTCTGTTGGGTCAAAGAGCACATGTCACTTAAAAACATGGTTCACAATAAACCCAACTCACGTTTCATCTTATTTCAATTACTAAATATAATTGAAACTTTAATAATCTAAATTAAAAGATTATTCCTTTTATACGGGGTTTAAGAACAGTGTTACTTAAGACACTATTCACGACAAATCCAAAATATTAAATTTAACTTCAATTAAATATTGGCAAATTAGAAAACTTCATTCAGTCTAAATTTTATGATTTATTCTAGTTAATAACTAGTTCATTTCAATAATAATATATTTTTCCAAAATATATTCTTTTTCTAAAATATATCCTCTTCTAAGAAAATTTCTAATATATTCTTTTCTAGAATATTCTTTATTGGAATGTGACTCAATCAACATCCATATATTGCATGAAATCAACAATCATGATGAATAATTATCAAACATCCAAATAACAGCCAAAGTGGACTCTACACTAAATATTGGGGCTAGTGTAGATCAAAAATCATCCCAACACCCGTGTGTGGTTTCATCCCACAAACAAATAATAAATTATTTGTGCACTTGGGCGATGTGTAAAAATTATCGTCCCAATGACATAAACAAGTCGGATGACCTGTAAATGGAAGTGTAGTATTTAGTATGCATATACTAACATAATATTTAACACATCAAACATTTCAACATCACAGACAAACATTTCAATCCTTTTTATTGTGAACAAGTGACAATAAATATCTAGCCTTTCATTCTCATTCTTTTTATAGGTAACAAAGGCCAATAAAAATCTATAATTTCAATTCTTTTTATTGTGAACAAATAATAATAAAAATCTAACCTTTCATTTTCATTCCTTTTTATTGTTAACCTATCGACAATAAAAATATTAACTTTTATTTCTAATCTTTTGTGTTATCCTTTTAAGTGACCAAAAATGCCTATTTTTAATTCATTCATATTAAATGGCAAGAATGTCCCTTTTTATTTTGATTCACATTTTCTAACAGAAATGTACTTTTTATTCTGATTCACATTTTCTAACAAAAATGTATATTTTATTCTGATTCACATTTTCTAAATAAAATGTATATTTTATTCTGATTCACATTTTATAACAAAAATGTTTATTTTATTCTGATTCACATCAATATAAACAAAATGCCAGTTTTATCTAATTCATTTCAATGTAAACAAAATGGGTATTTTTACTTCACTCTTTTTAAATGATAAAAAGAATGTTTTTATTTCATTCTTTACATTTGACCAAAAATGCATAATTTTATCATCCTTTTACATTTGATAAAAATGTCTATTTTTCTCATTCTTTTACATTTGATAAAAATGTAGATTTTTCTATCATTCCTTTTCATTTGCTAAAAATGAGCATTTCATAAAAATATACCTCTTCAATTTATACTTTTTAATGTATAAAAATATACCTTTTCTAATCATACTTTTTAATGCATAAAAATATAAATTTTCATTTCATTCAACTCAAATGTGCAAAAATATCCTTTTTATTTCATTCATGTCAAAGTGACAAAAATGTCATTTTATCATATTTAACATTTTTAAACCAAAAATGTTAATTCTGTTCTTTATAATCTAATTAACCAAAATGTTAATTTTGTCCCTTTTCACTAATCAAATTTTGGGAAAAAATGTGTTTCCTTTCACTAATCAAATTTTGACAAAAATGTTATTCTTTTTCGTAAATCAAGTTTTGACAAAAATGTTATTCTCTTCGCTAATCTTTCTTTTGACCAGAAATGTTAATTTTGTTCGCTAATCTTTATTTTGACAAAAATGTTGTTTTTATTCACTATAAACATATTTGGACAAAAATATGTCTTTTATTTCCATAATTCATTTTCTTTTACTGTAAACAAAATGTGAATTTTTGTCTAATCTTTTTAATGTAAACAAAATATGAATTTTGTCCAATCCTTTTAATGTAAACAAAAATGTGAATTTTTTGTTTAATCTTTTTAATGTAAACAAAATATGAATTTTTATTTCTATAATCATTCTTTCACAAAAATGTGATCTTTATTTCTAATTCTACACTTCCATATTGTAAACAATATAAAAATAAAAACATAATTTCTCTTTATTGAAAAAGGATGTTTAACAAAATCTATTCTTTTTAATGTATAAAAATGTTCATTTAATCTCACTAACATGTTTAATACAAAAATGATATTTCATTTCACTAACATGTTTTTAACAAAAATGATATTTTATTTCATTCTTCTAAATATGACAAAACTGAACATTTTGCCTCATTCTATTTATTTTAAAATATATGAACATTTTTTTTATTTATAACCTTCTTATTATAATCTTTTTATTATAATGGGCGAAGATGTTATTTTCATAACCAATTTCTAATCAAAAATGATATTTTGATTTGCAAAGCATATTTCAAATAAAAAGGTTGTTCTTATTTCTATAATCAATTTCTATTCTAAAATGATATTTTGATTTACAAAACATATTTCAAATAAAAAGGTGTTTTATTTCTATAATTATATTTTTGACAAGAATGAGATTTTTATTTAACCATAATCTAATTAACAAGAAATGTTAATTATGTTCAACATGATCTAATTAACAAAGAATGTTAATCCTGCTCTAATCATCATTTCTAACCAAGGTGGTATTTTTAATCTACCTTAACAAAACATGATCACTACAATTCATCACAACAACAAACAGAGAAACACAGTTCTGAATTTATCACATTCATACATCGATTTCCAATAGCAAAGAAATAATCAAATTTTAATTAATTATATAAAAAAATAGAAATCTCACAGTGGGGTTTTTATTTCATCTGAATTTTCAGTGTGCCCGGTTTTTGTTCTGATCTGTTTCATCATGTAGAACTTCGCTCCACGATTCCAGCGTTTTTCGTTTCGCTGAATTTTGTTAAGATTTGAACAAGTTATAGCAGTTTGAACATTTGATCACATTATTTAAATAATTAATTTTCTAATCACTCTCTTAACCTTTCTTCTACATCAGAACACAGGCCACCGAGTTTACCTTTTGTTCAGAACCTAGGGTTCCTAATTCGCCACCAAACAGATCGCCGGAGTCAGATCCGGAGCCTCCACGTCGTCGACCATGCAGCCGCCCCCCTGCGCCTAGAATTTGGTGCAGCTCGCACGCACTAGTGGCCCCAGAAACACCCACGCACGGCGCCACTTCCCAAGCAAAAACCGATCGCCAGAAGTCCTCAGAACAGATCATGACCGTTGAAGAGGTGCATCACCCTGAGACGAAGAGTTTTGCAATAATAATTCTTTGATGATGGTGAACGATTAAGGAGAAAAGTAGAGAGGAATTTGCGAGCATACTGGCCATTGTTTTCAGGAAACGGCGGCTCAAAGAATACGGTGTGTTGGGTATTAGGGTTCTGTATCGTGTAGCTTATTTATAAGAGTATTTTCTATTATTTAATTAATTAATTCAAGGAAATAACTGGTTAAACAATCCGAACTCCAAACGAGACCCAACGAGAGTCACCCCAAGCTAATAACCCCCGTCCCGGACATAATGGAATATGTTTCGTTACCCAGTTCGGCTGTTACGATATGTTTTTCTTTAATTTAAAATATAAATCAATTTATATTTAATTTATGCGAACATTTTAAATTACCAGGGCCACATACTATCTCTAAAAATTACAGAAAAATTATTTCTATTTATGTTTTGATGATACGGTTCTAACAAGACTATTTTCGTCGAATTCTGAGACTGTTTGAAAAATGGTCATTTTCAAGTCGATTAAATCTGAACGAAACTGACAAAACACATTTTCCTTTGCCACGCTCACATATTAATTCGAAAAATTATGAAAATTTAAATCTAGTAATAATTTGACATTCCGGTTCCAACAAAAGTGGTTTCGTCGAAAACCGAGGTCGTTTGCAAAATGGCTATTTTTAAGGCCAATATATTTAATTAAAATATATATAAATTCTACATTGACTTTTCTAAATTTTAAACTGGACATAACTTTCTATTTTTAAAGTGAAATTTCAATTTTTCAGATTCGTTAGAAATATATGATTAAACAGATTAAAATATTTCTGGTTTCGCTCAATTCTGATTTAAAATGAACCCGGTACAGTCAGTCAAAGTTCAAATTCAAAATTTCAAACTGCAGCACTGTTTTAAACTCCTTTTATAATTAAATTAAATTTATTCGATTTAAAATAAAATTTTAGTCGTTATTATTTAAATAAATTATTTTACATATTAAAATCCATTAGAATTTCTAAAATAAAAAAAATTAAATTGGTCCCAAAATTTCGGGTTGTTACAATCGCCCCCACTTAAAATCTTTTCGTCCTCGAAAAGGAACGTAGCTAAAAGTTGTTTAATTAACTAACTCAACTTTCAATTCTAAGTAATTTTTAATTTAATTCAATATGAAGCTTGATTTATCCAAGTTTATTATTCTTTCTCATATTGGTTGAATTAATTATCATTCCAATATTTTAATTAGTTCAACTAATTACCAAACATCACAACCAGCAATCAATTAAGTGGTTAACTTTTCAAATATATATAACTTTTATATATTGTCAAAAGTCATATTTTTAGTGCAAATCACATCAATGTGTACTAACTAAGTTTTGGTTCTCATACCAGTCGATGGAAATATATACAAATCCCACCTTCGAAACTCGAACATAAATACTGGTGATGGTCGACCTATCACTAGAATTATCTCCGAGCGACTAGAGTGTGATTCTATATCTACCCAGTATATTAAAACTTCGAATATCCGTAAATTACTCGTATATTCAAATTCCTTATATATTCGATTGTCCACATTAAAATATAATATACTCAAATACGTATATTAAGATAAAATTTTCAAAACTAAATTTGTTTTCATTTTTATTTTAAAGAAAATAATAGTCTTCACACTCGTTCTAGGATACTACTGATCCCATCTCTAACGAGTTATCCTCATTGGATATTACTAATCCAATCTCTGATGAATTCTTTCGTTCGGTTCTAATGTGTCTTGTTCTCGAGCTCTGTAAACCAATGCTCTGATACCAACTGAAACGACCCAAACTTCCCCGTTATGGAAAGCATGGATTGCTTTGAGAACAATGCACAATAGAACACAAACTGAAGAACATTTTATTGCTGATTACAACAATTACATCAGAGTACAAGAATATAACAGAGTATGAATACTTAATTACACAATAGAAATACAATAATATCAGAGATTTAAATTACATTTAAATAGCAGCGGAAAAATAATACAAATATACAACTGAAAGGAATACACGGATACAGAGCTTTTCGAATACCGCTTCAGCTATAATCCAGGATCCTGCAAATATATCTGCAAAAGCTACTCGACTGCCCGTGTGAAAAATATGGGCACCCGAGTTTGCCAGTGAAACAAACTACAGGTCAGTCATGGGACTGGTATGAGAAATCTTTCTATACTAGCTAACATTTTGGCGAATCACAGGACCACGCCGCTAAAGCGGAACGGGTTTACTCCATTGGATTGCCAGTACATAATTTAATAAAGTAAATCGTTAAACAACGCAATGCTTTTTAGAGAAAAAAAATGAGATCATTATAAGACCCAAGTCCCATCACACAAAGCAACGCAAACCGGAGGATAGGGTTTTACCTTATAATGATCAAAAGATGATAAATACGTAAAACGGATTACTACTAGTGTGTATATGTTTTCATAAATCATTTCAATATAAATGTATTAATCCTAGACGGCATAGCTACCATATACTATGTCGCCATACTAGTTATACAATCGAAACCTAAATGTCGTATTGGAGATTTGGTTTTCCATCAAGAGTGAAGGCTAGGGAGGAGCTCCTTACCGATTCGAGACACTCTAGCAAATGCCCCAGGATTCGGACTCTGGCGAACCCTTGGATAGCTGCAGGGTCGGTCCACTCCGAAGGGTCGTGGATTGGCAATTCCTGAACACACGTTTCCCGGTCCTTTTGGACCTATAATATGGCCAATGAAAACCAATAAAAACATGAGGTACCTCATAATCCATAATCCGCATAAGTAAAATGTCAGCGCTGGTAGGTCCCTGACATTACTCTAGCTAGAAAGATAACGTGTGCACTCCCTGCGTTCCCTTCTCCCGTTTTAGACTCATACCGGGGTGTGAGGCTCGTGAGGTTACGCTATATACAAAGCTACACTTAAACAGGTCGTTCTCTGATCATTAACCACAAGGCCTGCTTTTCAACAAAAGCCTTGATCATTCGCATATTGGCGTGCCACATTGACAATTCACGCCATGCTATCGATAACTATTAACATATACCAAGGGGTTAAGCAGAGAATAAACTCTCCACCACCAAACAGCATACATTAATAAAAATCAATTTAATTCACATGGAACGAAATCCAATGTCAGACACGCATCCATTTACAAGTCTGTTCTGGGTCTGAACGAAACCGGAGACACCTGAGAGGTTCTCGCATATCCGGACAATCAACAATACGTCTGGACGGCTACCACTGAAGCCCCTTCAAGGTAGCTACTCCCATCATGGGTCTCAGTAGCAACACATCCATTCGGAATGGGTTAACCCGGTCTTTCCGAATAACTTGCGTATTTTTATATTTAAAAATCAAGTACTATAAAAACACATCCAACGCCTCATTCCAATTCAGAATATTCTTTTAATAGGATATTCGTTTTATTCTATCAAAGATAAATCCTTTAAGTTTATTCTTAAATCTTTCTTTTAAAGATTTATTAAAAACCCAATTTGGTTTTAAATATCAAAAATCATTATTCAATATTATTTAATTTTAACAAATTAATCTTATCTTTAACTGGGTTAAAGAACTAATGTCATTTGAAAACACCGTTCACGATAAACCCAACTCGAATTCCATAAAATAGGGAATCTTCACAGAAATCAAATCAATATATAATCGTTATAAATTTCTGTATCCGACCAATAATATAAATGGAATAACAGCAAAACATCTTAAATTCCATATGTAGTATTGATCTTCTTTTACAGAAACTGATCTCAGTTATTATTAATTCGAATTCCACTCAATTTCAAGTTAATATACTAAATTGGAAAACTTTACTTTTGGAAAGTTTCCATTTAAATCTTAATAAAAGATTTATATATTCCAAATCATATTTTCACTGTCTGTTGGGTCAAAGAGCATATGTCACTTAAAAACATGGTTCACAATAAACCCAACTCACGTTTCATATTATTTCAATTACTAAATATAATTGAAACTTTAATAATCTAAATTAAAAGATTATTCCTTTCATACGGGGTTTAAGAACAGTGTTACTTAAGACACTATTCACGACAAACCCAAAATCCAAATTATTTAATTTAACTTCAATTAAATATTGGCAAATTGGAAAACTTCATTCAGTCTAAATTTTATGATTTATTCTAATTAATAACTAGTTCATTTCAATAATAATATATTTTTCCAAAATATATTCTTTTATTAAAATATTTCCTCTTCTAAGAAAATTTCTAATATATTCTTTTCTAGAATATTCTTTATTGGAATGTGACTCAATCAACATCCATATATTGCATGAAATCAACAATCATGATGAATAATTATCAAACATCCAAAGTGGACTCTACACTAAATATTTGGACTAGTGTAGATCAAAAATCATCCCAACACCCGTGTGGGGTTTCATCCCACAAACAAATAATAAATTATTTGTGCCCTTGGGCGATGTGTAAAAATTATCGTCCCAATCACATAAACAAGTCGGATGACCTGTAAATCGAAGTGTAGTATTTAGTATGCATTTACTAACATAATATTTAACACATCAAACATTTCAACATCACAGACAAACATTTCAATCCTTTTTATTGTGAACAAGTGACAATAAATATCTAGCCTTTCATTCCCATTCTTTTTATAGGTAACAAAAGCCAATAAAAATCTATAATTTCAATTCTTTTTATTGTGAACAAATAACAAAAAAAATCTAACCTTTTATTTTCATTCCTTTTTATTGTTAACCTATCGACAATAAAAATATTAACTTTTATTTCTAATCTTTTGTGTTATCCTTTTAAGTGACCAAAAATGCCTATTTTTAATTCATTCTTTTTAAATGGCAAGAATGTCCCTTTTTATTTTGATTCACATTTTCTAACAGAAATGTACTTTTTATTCTGATTCACATTTTCTAACAAAAACGTATATTTTATTCTGATTCACATTTTCTAACAAAAATGTATATTTTATTTTGATTCACATTTTATAACAAAAATGTTTATTTTATTCTGATTCACATCAATATAAACAAAATGCCAGTTTTATCTAAAACAAAATGGGTATTTTTACTTCACTCTTTTTAAATGATAAAAAGAATGTTTTTATTTCATTCTTTACATTTGACCAAAAATGCCTAATTTTATCATCCTTTTACATTTGATAAAAATGTCTATTTTTCTCATTCTTTTACATTTGATAAAAATGTAGATTTTTCTATCATTCCTTTTCATTTGCTAAAAATGAGCATTTCATAAAAATATACCTTTTCAATTTATACTTTTTAATGTATAAAAATATACCTTTTCTAATCATACTTTTTAATGCATAAAAATATAAATTTTCATTTCATTCAACTCAAATGTGCAAAAATATCCTTTTTATTTCATTCATGTCAAAGTGACAAAAATGTCGTTTTATCATATTTAACATTTTTAAACCAAAAATGTTAATTCTGTTCTTTATAATCTAATTAACCAAAATGTTAATTTTGTCCCTTTTCACTAATCTAATTTTGGGAAAAATTGTGTTTCTTTTCACTAAACAAATTTTGACAAAAATGTTATTCTTTTTTATAAATCAAGTTTTTACAAAAATGTTATTCTCTTCGCTAATCTTTCTTTTGACCAGAAATATTAATTTTGTTCGCTAATCTTTCTTTTGACAAAAATGTTGTTTTTATTCACTATAAACATATTTGGACAAAAATATGTCTTTTATTTCCATAATTCATTTTCTTTTACTGTAAACAAAATGTGAATTTTTGTCTAATCTTTTTAATGTAAACAAAATATGAATTTTGTCCAATCCTTTTAATGTAAACAAAAATGTGAATTTTTTGTTTAATCTTTTTAATGTAAACAAAATATGAATTTTTATTTATGTAATCATTCTTTCACAAAAATGTGATCTTTATTTCTAATTCTACACTTCCATATTGTAAACAATATAAAAATAAAAACATAATTCTCTTTATTGAAAAAGGATGTTTAACAAAATCTATTCTTTTTAATGTATAAAAATGTTCATTTAATCTCACAAACATGTTTAATACAAAAATGATATTTCATTTCACTATCATGTTTTTAACAAAACTGATATTTTATTTCATTCTTCTAAATATGACAAAATTGAACATTTTGCCTCATTCTATTTATTTTAACATATATGAACATTTTTTTTATAACCTTCTTATTATAATCTTTTTATTATAATGGCAAATATGTTATTTTCATAACCAATTTTTAATCAAAAATGATATTTTGATTTGCAAAGCATATTTAAAATAAAAAGGTTGTTCTTATTTCTATAATCAATTTCTATTCAAAAGTGATATTTTGATTTGCAAAACATATTTCAAATAAAAAGGTGTTTTTATTTCTATAATTATATTTTTGACAAGAATGAGATTTTTATTTAACCATAATCTAATTAACAAGAAATGTTAATTATGTTCAACATGATCTAATTAACAAAGAATGTTAATCCTGCTCTAATCATCATTTCTAACCAAGGTGGTATTTTTAATCTACCTTAACAAAACATGATCACTACAATTCATCACAACAACAAACAGAGAAACACAGTTCTGAATTTATCACATTCATACATCGATTTCCAATAGCAAAGAAATAGTCAAATTTTAATTAATTATATAAAAAAAATAGAAATCTCACAGTGGGGGTTTTATTTCATTTGAATTTTCAATGTGCCCAGTTTTTGTTCTGATCTACTTCATCACGTAGAACTCCGCTCCACGATTCCAGCGTTTTTTGTTTCGCTGAATTTCGTTAAGATTTGAAAAAGTTATAGCATTTGATCACATTATTTAAATAATTAATTTTCTAATCACTCTCTTAACCTTTCTTCTACATCAGAACACAGGCCGCCGAGTTTACCTTCTGTTCAGAACCTAGGGTTCCTAATTCGCCACCAAACAGATTGCCGGAGTCGGATCCGGAGCCTCCACGTCGTCGACCATGCAGCCGCCCCCCTACGCCCAGAATTTGTTGCAGCTCGCACACACCAGTGGCCCCAGAAACACCCACGAACAGCGCCACTTCCCAAGCAAAATCCGATCGCCAGAAGTCCTCAGAACAGATCATGACCGTTGAAGAGGTGCATCACCCTTAGACGAAGAGTTTTGCAATAATAATTCTTTGATGATGGTGAACGATTAAGGAGAAAAGTAGAGAGGAATTTGCGAGCGTACTGGCCATTGTTTTCAGGAAATGGCAGCTCAAAGAATACGGTGTGTTGGGTATTTGGATTCTGTATCGTATAGCATATTTATAAGATTATTTTCTATTATTTAATTAATTAATTCAAGGAAATAACTGGTTAAACAATCCGAACTCCAAACGAGACCCAACGAGCGTCGCCCCTAGCTAATAACCCCCGTCCCGGACACAATGGAATATGTTTCGTAACCCAGTTCGGCTGTTACGATATGTTTTTCTTTAATTTAAATTATAAATCAATTTATATTTAATTTAAACGAACATTTTAAATTATCGGGGCCACATACTGTCTCTAAAAATTACAGAAAAATTATTTCTAGTTATGTTTTGACGATACGGTTCTAACAAGACTATTTTCGTCAAATTCTGAGACTGTTTTAAAAATGGCCATTTTCAAGTCGATTAAATCTGACCGAAACTGACAAAACACATTTTCCTTTGCCACGCTCACATATTAATTCGAAAAATTATGAAAATTTAAATCTAGTAATAATTTGACATTCTGATTCCAACAAAAGTGGTTTCGTCGAAAACCGAGGTCGTTTGCAAAATGGCTATTTTTAAGGCCAATATATTTAATTAAAAAATATATAAATTCTACAGCGACTTTTCTAAATTTTAAATTGGACATAACTTTCTATTTTTAAAGTGAAATTTGAATTTTTCAGATTCGTTATAAAGATATGATTAAACAAATAAAAATATTTATGGTTTCGCTCAATTCTGATTTAAAATGAATCCGGTACAGTCAGTCAAAGTTCAAATTCAAATTTTCAAACTACAGCACTGTTTTAAACTCCTTTTATAATTAAATTAAATTTATTGATTTAAAATAAATTTTTAGTCGTTATTATTTAAATAAATTATTTTACATATTAAAATCCATTAAAATTTCTAAAAAAAAAAAAATTGGCCCCAAAATTTCGGGTTGTTACAGACATACCACTAAATATCAAGATTAGTATATGTCCAATATTAACCCAATACCCGTATGGGGTTTCAAACAAGAAAACACAGGTTTTATTTGTGCAGTTGGGCGATGTGTAAATTTTATCATCCCAATCAATATCACTCAAATCAGTGTACTTAAAAAAATCATCTGATTTGTAAATGAATATTTATTCCCTTTCACATACATGTTAAAATTATATTTTTAACGATAAAATATTTATTCGATTTATTTACACAATAAAAATGATATTTTTAATGTTCTAATATATTTTAGAAAATTTCGGCGGCATAATGGCACGATAGTAGAAACGGGATAAGGCCCAGCCTTATCCCCGGTCTAATAATGGTCCACGCCATACACATACCAAATTTATTCAATTCCATTTCATTTCCCCAAACCAATCCAAACAAACAAACCAATCAACCAAAAACCACAACACAGTATAACCAAACAAACACACAAGTCGTCCATGGTCTATGGACGACGGGAAAACAGTTCATATATGCAGTTACATAATAAATAACTATATAAAGAAAATTACAGTGAGGAGTTCTCACCATTGGGTTCCACTCCTCCATTCCTTATTTCTGAACAGTTCGGATATGCCCAAAATTCCAATGCAATCTTTTTCACGCTGTTCACATTAAAAATCAAATTTTTATCTCACTATATATATAATAAAAATCAGATTTTTATTTCGCTCCATATATAAAAATTATATTTTTATATTATCTATTATATAAAAATTCTATTTTCAATCCGCTACACGTACAAAAATCGAATTTTTATTTCGCTACAACTTATATGAAAATCATATTTTTATATTCTCTGTCTTATAAAAATCATGTTTTTATAATCTCTACAATATAAAAATCATATTTTTATTATCTCTATAATATAAAAATCATATTTTTAATTATAAAAAAACATAATCTTTTTCGTTAAAAGTCGGGTCTTTGTATCACATAAAAATCAAATCTTTATAGCGTTAAAAATCATATCTTTTCAATTTCAAAAATCTAATCTTTTTTTTTTCTGTTCATACATATTTAAAACTGAAACAAAATCTATATTAAAAAGCTTACCTTTCCTTTGAAAAAAATAGTTTGCAGATGGTGGAGGGGCCTATGGCTGACCAAGGCAGCGGAGGAGAGGCGCAGGGGGCCTTGAAGTGCGGCGGAAGGGGCTTCGGCAGTGTCAGGCGGCTAGGGTTTCGCGGTGCTCTCGATTTTGGGCTATTGGGTTTGGGGTTTTTGATTTTAGCCGGAAGACAGAGGGGTGGTGGAAGCTGAGGGGAGCAGGCGGAGGTGGGGAGCGGCTGACGGAGGGAGGCGGGCCCACTGGGACAGGCGGTGGTTATTTGCACCAGGGGTTGCGGTTTGAACTAGAGGAGGAGAGAGAAGCGCGTGAGAGGGGGGTCATCGAGGGTGGGGCGCCGGCGTTGGAGGGGGGTCACGGCGGTGGGCGGTGCTCGTGGGTAGAGGGCGACGGAGGGGAGGGGGGCTCTGCGTAGAATGACGGGGTTTTATTTATTTCTTTTTTTTATTTCTGAAATGAGGAGAGAGGAGCTGAGGGGTGGAGTTATATACATATATATATTATTTTTTTATTTTCTAAAAAGCAACTTTTTATTTCGACCTCCAAACGAGACCCACCGACTGTCGTTCATAACTAATTACCCCCATTTCGAACGCAGTGGGATATGTATCGTAAGCTGATTCGATCGTTTCAATTGATTTTCGTCAAAATCAAAATATAAATCAATATATTGAATTTGAATGCATATTTCAAATTACCGGGGCCACATACGAACTCTAAAAATCCCCATAAAATATTTTCTAGCTTCGTATTGACGATACAGTCCTAATAAAACTAATTTCGTCAAATTCTGATATCGTTTGAAAAATGGCCATTTTCTGGTCGATCGAAATTGACAGAAACTGTCAAAACACGTTTTCTTTCGCCACGCTCACATATTGATTCAAAAAATTACGAATTTTGGAATCAAGCAATAACTTGACATCCCGGATCCAACAAAAGTGGTTTCGTCGAAAACAGAGGTCGTTTGCAAAATATTCATTTTTAAGGGCCAGAATTCCACAGCGACTATTCTGAATTTTCAATTGGACATAACTTTTTATCCCTGCTATGAAATTCCAGTTTTTCGGATTCGTTGGAAAGATATTCTCAAATAGATTCAAATATTTTTGGTTTCGCTAAAATCCGGTTCATTTTGAATCCTGTACCTTCATTTGAAATTTGAAATCGAATTTTCGAACTACCGCGCCATTTTCAATTCCTTTTATAATTAAAATAAAATATTTATATTCTAACGTCGATTCAAATAAATATATTCATTCTAATTTTATTCAAAATAAATTTCTCGTCGTTATTATTTAAAATAATTCATTTTAAATATTCAAAATTCATTAAATTGCCAAAATAAAAATTTTAAATTGGTTCAGATTTTTCGGGTTATTACAATCTCCCCCACTTAAAACTTTTCGTTCCCGAAAAGGAACGAAGCTGAAAGATGTTTTACAAATCAACTCAACTTTCATTATTTTCATTATGGCTTAAGTTCTTCATAATTTCAGTTTCTAAGAACTTTTCAAATTCTTCAAAAATTTGGCTCTCCCTAAATTTTCGAAAAATTTCGACATAACCTCCCCTGCATGGGAGCACTGGGAAAATCCCGAAATTGCCATACAGGCCTCTCCAATCCAAAAAGAAACAGCCAAGCGGCTAGCCAATCGGCTCATAAAATCATCCAAAACCCAAGAAATTAGTAAACATGTACCTATTTGTCGGGCAAACAATTTTATTCTTCTGCTCTAGCCTCTTTGCAATGACCTGTTCAATGGATACACATGTATATGCATGCAATTTCAAACAATTTCCAATTCAGTCCAATATTTGATACAATTTGGCTAAATGGTTCAAATTTTAATTAATCAACCAATAATCAAACAACACAATCAGCAATCAATTAGTTGATTAACGTTTCAATCACATAACTTTAATATGTAGCCAAAAATCATTTTTTTGATGCCAAATCACAATAATAATCCCTATCTAGTTTTGGTTCTCACACCAGTCAATTGGAAATATATAGATATCCCACTTTCGAAACTCGAACCCAAATACTGATGATGCGATCGCTATCATCAGAATCATGCCCAGGCGACTAGAGTGTGATCCTATATCTATCGAATATATTTGAGGCTTTAAATACACGTGGATCAGACATATATTAAAATCTCTATATACTTGATTGTCCAAATCAATATAAAAATAATATTCAAATACGAAAAACTGAATTGAATTTTCAAAACAAAAATTGTTTTCATTTTTATTTTTAAAAACAACACTCTTCACACTCGTTCTAGGATACTACTGATCCTATCTCTAACGAGTCATTCTCATTGGATATTGCTAATCCAATCTATGATGAATTCTTTCGTTTGGTTCTAATGTGCCTTGTTCTCGAGCTTTGTAAACCAAAGCTCTGATACCACCTGTAATAACTCTGAACTTCCCCGTGAAGGAAAGCCCGGATTGTGTTGAGAACAAGCCACATCAGGACACAAACAGAAGAACATTTCATTGCTTATTACAACAATTCCATCAAATACAAGAATATACAGAGTATGAATAAATATTATACATCAGAAAAATATCAGAGATTTAAATATATTGCTGCAGCGGAAAAATAATACCAAACATAACTGAAAGAAATGCATGGATGCAGAGCTTTCCGAATATCACTTCAGCTATAAACCAGGATCCTGTGAATATAAATCTGCAAAACCAAAACTACTAGCTGCCCGTGTGGAAATCGGGGCACCCAGAGTTTAGGTTAAAACAATAAACTCCAGATCAGTCATGTGACTGGTGTGAGAACTAAATCAGTTATTAATATTTATTTTAAATCAGATATATCAAGGGACCACGCCATATAACACGGAACGGGTTTCCTCCCAAGAATACCAGTGCATATAACAAAACAACACAATGCTTTTTGGAAAAATGAAGCCATTATAAGACCCCAGGTTCTATCACACAATGCAACGCAAGTCGGGGGATAGGGTTTTCCCTTATAATAGCCAAACATGCTTGGTACGTTAAAACAAATCATTCGATACTATTATAAGTGCATAGTGTATAAAACAACTTCAAATATAAATGTATCAATCCTAGGCGGCATGGGTACCATATATCATGTCGCCAATACTAGGCTCTACAATCAAAACCGCAATTGTCACGTATTGGAAGTTGGATTTCCGCCTGCGAACCAAGGCAAGGGATCGTCCTTACCGCTTCGAGACACTCCAGCCCGAGCCTCAGGTCAGAGCTCGAGTGACCTTGGATCCTCAGGGCCAGTCCACACGGAGTGGATTAAACTTAAACCCTGAACATGCGTTTCCCCATCCTATGGGGCGTAAATGAGCCAACGAATGACTCCATCAGTCCCGTATCGACCGATATAACCAAGGCGCCTCGCATTCCAATAATCCACATAAGTCAAACTCGTCAGGGCGTGTAAAACCACTGACACCACTTCTAGCTAGAAGGAAACGTATGCCCTCCCTGACGTCCTCTCCCGTTTTTGGTTCACACCGGGGTGTGAGGCTCGTGAATTAATGCTACACAAAGCGATGCTATATTAAAGCTATGCTTTGATCATCAACCACAAGGCTTTGCTTTTCAACAAAAGCCTTGATCATTTGCATCTCAGCATGCCACATAGGCAATTCACTCCATGCGACTGATGCCTATCGATATACAACCTCTGATCCCGTACGTATCAGAGAAGGGTGAAGTAAGGGAATAAATTCCCCTTCACCAGGCAAATGTATATTTAATAGAGATCAATCAACACAGGGCAAAATCCCATGTCAGACACACAGTCCATTTACAAGCCCGTTCTAGGTCTGAACGAAACCGGAGGAACCTTATTCCTCGCATGTCCATCGATCTCCAAGTATGTCTGGACGATCACCAACCGATTCCCTCCTCTTGGGTGTACGACCCAATCAAGATCATCAGTAATTATCTAAACGACGAGAAGACCTCCGGTCTTCAACCACCGTCTTCATCTTCGACATATCGTCGTAACAGTTATTCAGAATGGGATAAACTCGGTCTTTCCGAATAGCTCGCGGATATAATAAACAAGTGTTATAAAAACACAACATACGCCTTATTCCAATCCAGAATATTCCTTTATTCAAATATTCTTTTACTTTGGGAAAGGTTCCCATTAATTTTATCAAAGATAAATTCTTTAAATTTATTCTTTAATCTTCCTTTGAATATCAATTCAAACCATATTATGGTTTATCCAAACTAGTCGGGATTAACGAACCTTACCGAAGTAATCATTTGTTTTAATTTTCCAATCCACACCTATTCATCCCATGAAGTAAAACTGGTAATACTTCGTATCTAACACCACGGTGTTATTGGTAAATTCAATTACCATTTCACGTTCAAATCTAATTAAAGATTTTACTATCGCCAAGAGCAAAACTGGTGATACTCCATTCTCGATCATTTCAATCTAATTAAAGATTCATTAAAACTCCACTTGGTTTTAATCTTCCCAAAAATCAATATTAATAATTGTTTAACTTTGGAAATCAGATCTTGTCTTTAACTGGATTAAAGAACCCATGTCATTTAAAACACGGTTCACGATAAACCGAAAATCACATTTTATTCCATCACCCTTTAACCGTAAATTAGTAGGTGAACAATTCCCTAAGCATTAACCCCGACGGCCGAAACCAACATCAGATCAATACCCAAGAAACTATCCAACTTAACTAGTCTCCAGTTAATTTCTGATTTTCTTAACTCCGTTGGGTCTAAGAACTGTATCATTAAAGATACCATTCACGACAACCCAAAATCACATTCCACTAACGATGGAATCTTCATGGAAAACAAATCGATATATATATATAATCGATATAAACTTCCATATCTGACTAACAATATAAATGGAATAACGACAAAGCCTTTTAAATTCCATATATATTAGCAGTCCTCATCCACAGAAATTCACTTCGATTATTACCAAATCAAATTCCATTCCATTCCAATTTATTTTATTTAAATTGGAAAACTTTACTTTGGAAAACTCCTTTAAATCTTAACAAAAGATTTATAAATTCCAAATCACATTTCACTGTGAATCGGGTTAAAGAACGAATGTCGTTAGAAACCAGTTCACAAAAAACCCAATTCACATTCCATAAATTATCGGGTTAAATAACAAATGTTATTTAAAACACCGTTCACGATAAACCCACAAATCAATTCCAATTCGATTCCAATTAAATATTATTTAATTGGTATACTTCATTAAATCCAAATAAAAAGATTTAATCTTTTTTCTTAATTGGGTTTAAGAACAGTGTTAATGAAGACACCATTCACGACAAACCCAAATCCCATTTGATATTAAATACAAGGCTCTGAATAGAAAATATATCGGCTTATATTCAATATCAAATTCTACGACCAACAAATATCGTGTTAGAAATGACGATATAAATATATCTTTCAAATTTCCATAACAATATCCGTATAATCACGAAATCCAACATCGAAATATTCCGAAGACAATTTCGATTCAAATCCGTTTATAATTTATATATTGGAAATTCCGGTTATCTTCAAAACCATTTCCAATCCAATTTATTTATTTTAAAAATATTGGATTTATAATTCTAGTTCAAAACTAGTTCATTTTGATAAAAATCTATTTTTATCTTTTGAAATATGGAATTTTTCATCCCAATTCTTTCCAAATCATTTGTTATGATTTTACACAAATTATTGATATTTTTAATAATTTTATCAAGGCCCGTACATTTGATTTCCATAAACGGCCATCGAATTGCACTTACATCGACCTTCTCCAAATTTGATTTGGACATAATTCCAAATACAACCGTTAGATTTATAATTTCTAGTATTCGTTACAAATCTCTTTTCGATATGAACCCAACGGTTCCGGTTTTAGGAGAATCCGACGGTCGGATCTCCCGTAATGTCCGTTTGAAGTCAATGGACGAAATTCGCGAACTGCCGCAGCGCGGCGCGTTCTATTCAGGCCATTATATATAATATATATACAATATATATTTCGTCGATTTCCTTTTAAAACATATTTTATAAATCGTTTTAAATTCAGTTTCAAAACAATTTCAACTTCCTATTCAATTTCTAATTAAAATTGAATTTTTCCTTATAAATTCGTTTTAAATTCATTTCAATTCAATTCGAATTTCAAATCCATTTCAATTTAATTCGAATTTCAATTATATTTCAATTACAATTCAAATTTCAATTTCAATTCGAATTTCAATTCGAATTTCAATTCTATTTCAATTAAATTCGAATTTCAATTTTATTTCAATTTAATTCAAAATTAAATCTTTCATATCATTTCAATGTTAAAACGATAATATTTTCAAAACATTAGATTTCGAAATCATTTCCTTTTCGATATTCATTATAAAAATGAATAAAATTGATATAAATATCGTTCACATCAAAATGGCGTCAATCTAATCCATACGGCTTTATATATTTATATATATTCGTGTCCATCCCAAACCGTACATCAAAATCATATTTTGATTCTTTTCTGAATATTATTCGAAAATATTCGTTATTTTAAAATACTCGTTTTTTTAAAATATTCATTCTTTCTGAACTGGAATCAAACACAGTCAATTACCATATAATTTGATTATATGGATTTCACACAACAAATGTGTTTAACAACAATGAAAACAGCAATCCATCATCCAGAGTGCATTCTACACTGTATAAGCATTGAATATAAATATTTAACGCTTATAACAGCCTGTCAATCAATCGATCGACATACCACTAAATATCGGGATTAGTGTATGTCCAACATTATCCCAATACCCGTATGCGGTTTCAAAAAAACAGACATAGGTTTTATTTGTGCAGTTGGGCGATGTGTAAAATTTATCGTCCCAATCAATATCAGTCAAATCAGTGTACATAAACAAATCGTCTGATTTGTAAATGAATATTTATTCTCTTTCACATACATGTTAAAAATTATACTTTTAACGATAAAATATTTATTCGATTTATTTACACAATAAAAGTGATATTTTTATTGTTCTAATATATTTTAGAAAATTTCGGTGGCATAACGGCACGATACTAGAAACGGGATAAGGCCCAGCCTTATCCCCGGTCCAATAATGGCCCACGCCATACACATACCAATTATATTCAACTCCATTTCATTTCCCCAAACCAATCCAAACAAACAAACCAATCAACCAAAAACCACAACACATTATAACCAAACAAACACACAAGTCGTCCATGGTCTGTGGACGACGGGGAAACAGTTCATATATGCAGTTACATAATAAATAACTGTATAAGGAAAATTACAGTGAGGAGTTCTCACCTTTGGGTTCCACTCCTCCATTCCTTATTTCTGAACGGTTCGGATATGCCCAAAATTCCAATGCAATCTTTTACACGTTGTTCACATTAAAAATCACATTTTTATCTCACTATATATATATAATAAAAACCAGATTTTTATTTCGCTCCATATATAAAAATTATATTTTTATATTCTCTATTATATAAAACTATATTTTCAATCCGCTACACGTATAAAAATCGAATTTTTATTTCGCTACAACTTACATAAAAATCGTATTTTTATATTCTCTGTCTTATAAAAATCATGTTTTTATAATCTCTACTATATAAAAATCATATTTTTATTATCTCTATAATATAGAAATCATATTTTTATTATCTCTATAATATAAAAATCATATTTTTAATTATAAAAAAAACATAAGCTTTTTCGTTAAAAGTCAGGTCTTTTTATCACATAAAAATCAAATCTTTATAGCATTAAAAATCATATCTTTTCAATTTCAAAAATCTAATCTTTTTGTTGCTGTTCATACATATTTAAAACTGAAACAAAATCTATATTAAAAAGCTCACCTTTTCCTTTGAAAAAAATTATTTTGCGGATGGAGGAGGGGCCTACGGCTGACCAAGGCAGCGGAGGAGAGGCGCAGGGAGGCCTGAAGTGCGGGGAAGGGGCTTCGGCAGTGTCAGGCGGCTAGGGTTTCGCGGTGGTCTCGATTTTGGGCTATTGGGTTAGGGGGTTTTGATTTTGGCCAGACGACAGAGGGGTGGTGGCGGTTGAGGGGAGCAGGCGGAGGTAGGGAGCAGCTGACGGATGGAGGGGGGCCCATTGGGACTGGCGGTGGTTGTTTGGACCGGGGGGTGCGGTTTGATTAGAGAAGGAGGAGAGAGAAGCGTGCGAGAGGGGGGTCGTCGAGGGTAGGGCGCCGGCGTTTGAGGGGTGTCATGGCGGTGGGCGGTGCTCGTGGGTAGAGGGCGACCGGGGGGGTCTTTGCGTAGAACGATGGGTTTTTTTAATTTCTTTTTTTTTACTTCTGAAATGAGGAGAGATGAGCTGAGGGGTGGAGTTATATACATATATATATATATTTTTTTTTTCTAAGAAGCAACTTTTTATTTCGACCTCCAAACGAGACCCACCAACTGTCATCCATAACTAATTACCCCCATTTCAAACGCAATGGGATATGTATCGTAAGTTGATTCGGTCGTTTCAATTGGTTTTCATCAAAATCAAAATATAAATCAATATATTGAATTTGAATGCATATTTCAATTTACCGGGGCCACATACGGACTCTAAAAATCCCCAAAAAATATTTTCTAGGTTCGTATTGACGATACGGTCCAAACAAAACTAATTTTGTTAAATTCTGAGATCGTTTGAAAAATAATCATTTTCTGGTCGATCGAAATTGATAGAAACTGTCAAAACACGTTTTCTTTCGCTACGCTCATATATTGATTCAGAAAATTACGAATTTTGGAATCTAGCAATAACTTGACATCCTGGATCCAACAAAAGTGGTTTCGTCGAAAACAGAGGTCGTTTGCAAAATTTTCCTATTTAAGGGCCTGAATTCCACATCGACTATTCTGAATTTTCAATTACACATAACTTTTTATCCCCTCTATGAAATTTCAATTTTTCGGATTCGCTGGAAAGATATTCTCAAATAGATTCAAATATTTTTGGTTTCGCTAAAATCCGGTTCATTTTGAATCCTGTACATTCATTTGAAATTTGAAATCGAATTTTTGAACTACTGTGCCATTTTCAATTCCTTTTATAATTAAAATAAAATATTTATATTCTAACGTCGATTCAAATAAATATATTCATTCTAATTCTATTCAAAATAAATTTTTCGTCGTTATTATTTAAAATAATTCATTTTAAATATTCAAAATTCATTAAAATTGCCAAAATAAATTTTTTAATTGGTTTAGATTTGCAGGGTTATTACAATTATTATTATTTTTTCATAAGAGGAGGCCAGGGAATGTCTCAAAGGATCGATAAGGCTACTGGGTTTCAGAATAGTCTTTAAACTCAACACCCAACCGACTTAAAATATAAACACAACATTTACTTTTACAAATATTATATATATTTATATATATACAGATACAAATTGTAAAATCATAACATATATATATAATTCAAGTTCAACACACACCAAAAGATTTTATAAATTTATATATTATATAACACACAAAAAACTATGTATATAAAATAAATATACAATGCAAACTCACACAAAAAATACATTGAAACCATTGTACGAATATATTAACATTAAAAGAAATATATATATATACACACATTTTTTTAACAAATAAATTTTCAAAACAAACTCAACACAAATACACACACACACAATGTAGTACCCACACCATTTCACACGCAAGAAAACACACTTAAAGCTTGTATATTATAGATTATATATAACATATATACATACAAATAAATTTTCCTTCAAAACAAATAGATTCAAAATAATACATTTATTATTATAAAATATAAATTTTTATTACATACACACAAATACAAACGCAGTTACACATAGTATTATAATACACACTCATTACAATAACTATACGCATACAATATGACTCACGCACCACACACTAGAAAAAACACTACACAGAACCCACACATGCACACAAACAGAAATGCACATACACAATACACTACGCCAAACACACAAAACAATACACAAAATCAATTATATATATATATACACACACATTCGCAAACTATTTATTATATATAGACAATCGATTAAAATATATATACATACATATTAATAATAACATAAAAATTCAACAAATATATATATATATATATACACACACTGAAAATATATATTTATTTAAAAATCAACACACACGCACCACCATTTCAAAATCCTATATATATATATAAATCAACTCACACAAAACTATTATATATATTATAAAATTAAAAATACACGTTTAAACATCACCCAAGACACCACATAATCAATACACACACACACATGGAATAGGCATTACACACACAGCACACACACAAACACAATTACATACATAAATGCATATTATAAACACACACAGTCAACACTCCAAAACATTTGATGTTATAAAATATGTATAAACGCTCTGAAATCAATCATTTATCATTATATTATCTACTAGTTTTACGTTAATATGAAATAGAATAAATTTCAAATCAAAATGAATAAACTTGATTTAGATTTTTGGAAGTGCAAATATATTTGCTATCATAAATTATATTTGTACCAAAATATTTTCAAAACAACTCACACAAAATGTGACGACCCTGATTTTCAGAACCAGTTTAAAATTTTTATTTTAGTTATTTTAATGAATTTCGAATATTTAAAATGATTATTTTAAATAATAACGACTAAAATTTAGTTTAATCGAAGTTAGAACGTATAAATTTATTTAAATTATATAACGAGCCTGAAATGGCGCGGTAGTTTGAAAATTCGATTTTTAATTTCAAATGAATATACAGGATTCAAAATAAATCGGATTTCAGCGAAACAAGAAATATTTGAATCTGTCTAATCATATCTTTCTAACGAATGTAAGGAACTGAGATTTCACTTTATAAACTGAAAGTTATGTTCAATTTAAAATTCAGAAAAGTCGCTGTAGAATTTATATATTTTTTAATATAATATATAGCCCTTAAAAATAGCCATTTTGCAAACGACCTTTGTTTTCGACGAAACCACTTTTGTTGGATCCGGAATGTCAAATTATTGTTGGGTTTCAATTTTCATAATTTTTGAATTTAATATGTGAGCGTGACAAAAGAAAACGTGTTTGGTAATTTCAGTTTGAATTTAATCGACTGGAAATTGGCCATTTTTCAAACGGTCTCAGAATTCGATGAAAGTAGTTTTGTTGGGACCGTATCGTCAAAACATAGCTAGATTAATTTTTCGGGAATTTTTAGAGTCGGTATGTGGCCCCGGTAAATTAAAATGTGCGTTCAAATTTAATATATATTGTTTATATTTTAATTTTGATGAAAACTGATTAAAACAGTCGAATTGGCTTGCGAAACATATTCCATTATGTTCGAAATGGGGGTATTTAGTTAAGGACGACAGTCGTTGGGTTCGATTTGGAGTTCGTGATGATTTTGACTCTTAAAGCGGATAAAATAGTAATATTATTTACTATAAATGGTCCCTGGCCAATCAAATTTTTCCACTAAAACCTAATTCCCTTTTCTGCGCCGTCAGCCCCAAATCGAAGGCGATTATTGCTCGAAACTTTCCACCCGCTTTTCTCTAAATCTACTCAATAAATTTTCAAACTAGTGAATGGAAACTCTTCGTCTCTCCGAGCTGGATGTTCTCAACGGTGGTGATGGACGGGTGAGCGACGTGGGGGCGGATTTCTGGCCACGATGGCGGCGGGTTCAGACGAGGTTTCAGGCGGGTACAGGGGGTCGAGTTCATCGGCGTTTGGCGAGTAGGGAGGTGACTTTCCGGTGGTTCACGTGAGCACGTCAGATCGTCGGTCAGTGGCTTGGATGTGGCGGCACACGGTGGTCCTTGCTGCCGAGGTTGGGTTCGGTTTCAACGTGAAACCTGAAGAGGAAGAAGAACAGAAGGTGCGGCCCTGATTTGTTGAAGAGGAATTAAGGAATTAGGTTTAATAATTAATTATTTAATTACAATGTTTATGACGCGTAAATTGTGTAAACTTTGAAGGTTGATAACTTTGCCGTACGAAATCAGAAATGGGCAAATTCAGTTGCGTTGGAACCGAAATTCCGAACACTACGCAACAGAACAGACCAGAATGGAAAAGGAGCAAATAAAAATTTAAGGCAAATTCAAATTCAAATCAAGGTGAGTTTTCTCACACTGCAAAAATATTCACATTTTTGTGAAATTGAAATTATGTGATTTATCTGATTGTTTGTTTGTTGATTTCTATTTTAAATGGACATCTAATTTAAACTGTTAGAAATTAAATTGCCAGTTAGTTTATTTTGAATCGAACTGCTAGTTAAACCCTGACACATATAATCAGTAAATTATTGCATATTGAACCGTTTGAATGATGGTTGTGATGTGTGTTTATTTGTGGATATTTTGAACTGTACGGATATTGTCTATATTTTTATATCACTGTTATCACCTTGGATTGAAATGATATATCCATTCCCTGAAATAAATTATATTGAAATGTCGAAAGTGAATTATTTTGAAATGTCGAAAGTGAAATATATTGAAATGTCGAAAGTCAAATATGTTGAAATGTCGAAAGTCAATTATACTGAAATGTCGAAAGTAAAATATATTGAAATGTCGAAAGTCAATTATATTGAAATGTCGAAAGCCAATTATATTGAAATGTCGAAAGTGAATTATTTTGAAATGTCGAAAGTGAAATATATTGAAATGTCGAAAGTCAAATATGTTGAAATGTCGAAAGTCAATTATACTGAAATGTCGAAAGTAAAATATATTGAAATGTCGAAAGTCAATTATATTGAAATGTCGAAAGTCAATTATATTGAAATGTCGAAAGTCAATTATATTGAAATGTCGAAAGCCAATTATATTGAAATGTCGAAAGTGAATTATTTTGAAATGTCGAAAGTGAAATATATTGAAATGTCGAAAGTCAATTATATTGAAATGTCGAAAGCCAATTATATTGAAATGTCGAAAGTGAATTATTTTGAAATGTCGAAAGTGAAATATATTGAAATGTCGAAAGTCAAATATGTTGAAATGTCGAAAGTCAATTATACTGAAATGTCGAAAGTAAAATATATTGAAATGTCGAAAGTAAATTTTATCGAAATGTCGAAAGTGAAATATATTGAAATGTTGAAATTGAATTATATTGAAATTGAATTATATTGAAAATTGAAATTGAATTATATTTGAAATTTGAACTGAAATTGAATTATTTCAAAGGTTTAAATCTTTATTTAAACTTTGAAATAAAATTCAAATTGAATTGATCTAAAATTTGTTATCTGGAATTTGAACTGAAATTGAAATATTTCAAAGGTTTAAATCTTTATTTAAACTTTGAAATAAAATTCAAACTGAATTGATCTAAAATTTGTTATTTGAAATTTGAACTGAAATTGAAATATTTCAAAGGTTTAAATCTTTATTTAAACTTTGAAATAAAAATCAAAATTGAAATGATCTAAAATTTGTTATTTGAAATCTGAACTGAAATTGAATTATTTCAAAGGTTTAAATCTTTATTTAAACTTTGAAATAAAATTGAAATTGAATTGATCTAAAAAAAATTGTTATTTGAAATTTGAACTAATTTGATTTTAATTTAAATTATTTCAAAGGTTTAAATCTTTATTTAAACTTTGAAATTAAATTCGAATTATATGGCTCAAATAAATATTATGAATTTGAACTTGAACTCAGATTTGATTTGATTTGATTTGAATCGAATAAATTAAAATAATACTTCGAAATTGGAAGTTATCCTTTAAAATGGTTTGTTCTCAAACAAATTGGATTTTGGAAATTGGTTTGGATTGGAAATTGGAAATCGATTTGGTTTGTTTTGAGATCTGAACTTAGGTTCAGATTTATTGAAATGGAAAGAGAACAGTTGATTTGAAAATATTTCCATATAAACAAATTTATATATAAACTATTTTATGAAATTTCTTCCTTCGACATATGGAATATTCTATATAAATTGTTTCCAAAACCTATTTCTCTCTATATATAAAAGTAGTTTATTTTATAAAATATTTTAATATATATAAAACCATTTCCAATACTCAAGCTGTTTTGATTTCCAAACTATTCCAAATCTCTTAACTATTTAAAAATTTATTTAAACCCCAAAACTATTTCAAACTTACAAACTGTTTTAGAAGTGAAAAGTGTTCACATTTAAATCTGTGATTTAAAAGTAATTATGATTATTTTGATGTTAAAATCAGAAATGAATTGAAAACTATTCTTGAAGTAAATTGAATGATTCAAATGAAGTGTGGTTAATTGAAGTTATAACCAGTTGTTGAAATTGAAATTTATCTCAAAGTGAATATGAATTGTGAAAGTAAATATTATAGTGATTAAAATAATATGATATTTTAAAGTGAAAATTTGTTTAGTTGAATATGATATTTTGATATCATAACGATTCACTTTTGAAACATAAAATACCAATCGGTGTGTAACATGACGTTTTGTTGTTAAAGAGACCGGGGCCTCTTATTGACATACTCTCTGTCAATGTTGGAACCACTTTAACAACTGTGTACGTGTTGGAGTTCCAGAAATGAAGTAGGATGAATTTGGAGGCGATTACTGGATTTGAAGAAAGTGAACGATAATGGATGACCCCGACACTTGTGTCGATTTGAAATGACTAAAACAGGAGCCGTGCCAGACCAAATGAGGCTTGACTACCTCTTAGTGGACATCTGCTCTTCGATTTTCCTGGGCCTCGGGTCCATACTATTACTATTCAGTTGTTGTTGTTTTGTTGGTGCGCACCCTTGATGGGAGGTATTTCCCTTTGATTCGATATGGGGCGGATGTCTACGGTGGGCCGTTAGGGGTAACCACCAGTCTGGATCAGTCAAACTAGTAGCATACTACTTTGGGTATAGCCTCATGTGCCTTGTCATACGTTTATCCTTATGCGAGACAACTACGATTTTGATTTTTGGCATAGGTCTATAGGGGACTCACTGGCTACCGACGTTACTGGTTGTGTTACAGGACCTGCATAGACCATGTGCTTATAAACTGTGTAAGGGTAATCAATGTAACCCCGCTTACGCTATTTTTCTGACAAGTATTTGTGAATAGACACTAGTATAATAGCAAAATTATATTATATAGTATCTAGTTTTACGGATCCTTAGGAGATGGAATTTCCCGTAACATCTCTTGAGTTATGTGTGTGCATGTTCATATGATATCGATTTGACTTAGATGAGAATATTTTTGCCTGATCCGAGCTTGTTTTATTTTCACGCTATTACGCTCGGGTCAGACTTGAGCATTCCAGTTTCAAAGGTTATCTTCTGAAGGATGAAGAAGAAGACGGTATACTATTATTACTATTGTATTCCACTACTATTCTGTTGCATTACTCTGTATTATCAGTTGTGTATATAAAATGTATAACTCTGATAAATGTTGTAAAATGATCAAATGTTTATTTTAAACAGCTTCATGAACTGTTATTTGATTATTATATTTTGTTCATTCCGTTGCGAGATTCTGTGCTTGTTTTCTTCTTTCTTTCTAATTCTAAATTAATCCCCTTGATTATCTATATTTTTGACTATAATGGTTGAAGATGTTGATCGTCATTTAACAATCTGTAAATACGTACAGTTTTGAGTTAGACATGTGTGGATTACTGTCGATTCAAAAGGTACGGGTTTCCGGGTCGTTACAGTTGGTATCAGAGCTTACGGTTTAGCAGTAAACCTTGGCTCTATTGGGGTTTACTCATCCAGAATGAGTTTGAGTGTACATATATACGAGAGAGCATACTTGTATTTTGATATAAAATGGTTTTGTATTGTGTTGTTTGGCTTGTTGAGTTTGAGTTGGAGTTCTGGTCGATGCGTCTGGACAACGTTATCGACAGGAGTTCTAAAACACTTGAATAAGGTATTTTGACACAATATAGTTTTCGATTATATATTTTGTATACAAAAGGATATACTTTGAAAATCAAAGAGTTAAATGGTTCAGAAATCAATATTTTTAACCTATTGATTACCATATATATAAAAAAAAATCGAAAAATCGAAATTTATATTTGATTTATAATTAATGAGGAAGTAAAAATAAAATAAAATAAAATGGAGAATTTGAGATATTTAAATTCAATTGGTTTTAAATGATTTTCAAGACTTTGAAAAATTTATAGTAGTAATATTTGAAGGATATTCAAATAGAAAAATTTGGTTAAGTACTCTATTTTGCTACTGGGAAATAAATTTCGGTGATGAGATGATCATAGTCATCGACTTTCATTTTCGAGTCTCAAAGTGGGGGAGACTACTTGGTAGCATTGCTACCTATTCGTTTTTGAAATTTTAAAATTTGAAATCTTGGGTATATTTTGATATAATTTTTTTTTATGAATAGTATATATTATTTCAAAATGTTTTGAAAAGAATTTGGTATTTAAGATTCTCAAGTCTCTATTTATACAAATAACTCTCCTTGTTGGTAATCAACGAAATAAATAATTGTCAGTATTAATATCAAATGAAATTTGAATAGGTGAATAAAGAAATATGATAAATGGATAAGAAAAATATAAATGAAAATATAATATAATATTATAAAATTGAAACATAAAGTAAGGAAAATGTTAAAGAAAAAAATGAAACAAATACCCCTGTTACTTTGATGAATAACAGTAAGTTGTGAAATATTAAATTTTCATTTGTTATATATACAAACCTACCTAAATGAGAAGTTTAAGAGTATATATATGTACTGAAATATTTTAAAAGTGAAATTTAAATGAATAACATGTTCAAAATGATGTGTTGAATCACATAAATGTTATGAAGATAACGAAAAGTAAAGATGAAAAAAATGAATTTGAATCGAAGAAATGTTATAAAGGTTAAATTAAGTGGTTGTAATAAATTTTTAATGTGTTAATGTTCTGAAACGATTAACAAATGGATAGAATATTTGCAAAGGACTGGTAATAACTAAAATTGTAACCTCCTAAGACAATTGTAAACTTGAATAGAATCGTATCAAAAAGGGAAACGAGTCTTAAGTAATGTGTAAACTTAAGAAATTAAATAACAAGTCATTCCATAGTAATAAATTTATAAAGTAACGTAAATAACAAAGGAAATAAAGTCTATAGGTTGTGAAATAATGTGAATTAACAATAAATTACAAATTTGGTTAGTTATGAATAAAGGAAAATGGACTTAGATTCTGACTGAATAAAATATCAAGATGAGCTTAAGAAAATTTACAATAATATTTAACTAAGTTAAATAAAATAAAATAAAAACATAGAGAGCATAAGATATAGAAATTGAAATGAGTAAGTACGTAAATTTCAAACATGTTGAGAATAAGTATAGATAAAATGAAATGCCAGCATATAGAAATTTTAATACAGTTGAAATAAGTAGTATAAAAAAAATCCAACAGTTTTAAATAACAAATTGGATTTTGGGTTGTCGTGAGTGGTGTCTTAAATAACATTGTTCTTGATCCCATTTGAGGGAAAAAAAATCTTTTAACTAAGGTTTAAAGAAGTATTCTAGTTAACAAATATAATTAGAATTAAGTGGAAGTTGGTTTTGGGTTGATTGTGAACATTGTTTTAAATGACATTAGTTCTTAAAACCCGATTAACAATGAAATTATGATTTGGAATTTATTAGTCTTTTAACTAAGATTTAATGGAAAAGCTTTGGTTTACAAAGCTCGAGAACCAAAACTTAGTTAGAGGTTAATGGTTGTGATTTGGCATCGAAAATATGATTTTTGAGTATACAGAAGTTATATGTTTTGGAAATTTAATTCATAAATTGATTGCTGGTTATGATGTTTGATAATTAGTTCAACTAATTAAAGTATTGGAATGATCAAACCAATAAGAGAACAAAAGGTAAAAATTTAGCCAAATAGAATCAAATTTGAACTGAATTGAAATTTATTGAAATTTGCATATATGTACATGTATATATATTGAGCAGGTCATAGCATGAAAGCTAAGAAGAGGAATAAAATTGTATGCCCGACAAATAGGTACATGTTTACTGTATTTATTGGGGTTTTGATGATTTTATGAGCCGATTGGCTAGCCGTTTGGCTTTTTCTTTTTCTTTTTGAGATGAGAGGGCCTGTGTGGCGGTTTGGGGATTTTCCCGATGCTCCCCGTACAAAGGAGGTTATGGCGAAATTTTTCGAAAATTTAGGGTGTTAGCCAAATTTTTGAGAAATTTGAAAATTCTTAGAAACTGAAAAGTTGAAGAATGAAAGCCAGAACGAAGGGCGAGTTGGTTGGTTAAATGACTTTCGGCTTCGTTCCTTTTCGAGGACGAAAAGTTTTAAGTGGGGGAGACTGTGACGACCCTGATTTTCAGAACCAGTTTAAAATTTTTATTTTAGTTATTTTAATGAATTTCGAATATTTAAAATGATTATTTTAAATAATAACGACTAAAATTTAGTTTAATCGAAGTTAGAACGTATAAATTTATTTAAATTATATAACGAGCCTGAAATGGCGCGGTAGTTTGAAAATTCGATTTTTAATTTCAAATGAATATACAGGATTTAAAATAAATCGGATTTCAGCGAAACAAGAAATATTTGAATATGTCTAATCATATCTTTCTAACGAATGTAAGGAACCGAGATTTCACTTTATAAACTGAAAGTTATGTTCAATTTAAAATTCAGAAAAGTCGCTGTAGAATTTATATATATTTTAATATAATATATAACCCTTAAAAATAGCCATTTTGCAAACGACCTTTGTTTTCGACGAAACCACTTTTGTTGGATCCGGAATGTCAAATTATTGTTGGGTTTCAATTTTCATAATTTTTGAATTTAATATGTGAGCGTGACAAAAGAAAACGTGTTTGGTAATTTTAGTTTGAATTTAATCGACTGGAAATTGGCCATTTTTCAAACGGTCTCAGAATTCGATGAAAGTAGTTTTGTTAGGACCGTATCGTCAAAACATAGCTAGATTAATTTTTCGGGAATTTTTAGAGTCAGTATATGGCCCCGGTAAATTAAAATGTGCGTTCAAATTTAATATATATTGTTTATATTTTAATTTTGATGAAAACTGATTAAAACAGTCGAATTGGCTTGCGAAACATATTCCATTATGTTCGAAATGGGGGTATTTAGTTGAGGACGACAGTCGTTGGGTTCGATTTGGAGTTCGTGATGATTTTGACTCTTAAAGCGGATAAAATAATAATATTATTTACTATAAATGGTCCCTGGCCAATCAAATTTTTCCACTAAAACCTAATTCCCTTTTCTGCGCCGTCAGCCCCAAATCGAAGGCGATTATTGCTCGAAACTTTCCACCCTCTTTTCTCTAAATCTACTCAATAAATTTTCAAACTAGTGAATGGAAACTCTTCGTCTCTCCGAGCTGGATGTTCTCAACGGTGGTGATGGACGGGTGATGAGACGACCCGAAATCCCGTTCTCACGAAAACAGGGTTATCTTTGGAATATAACACAGAAACATATAATAGCAGAACAGAATTAAATAAATACACCAGATATGAACAATAGAATGCACTGGATAAAATAATCATCAGAGTTACACAGTATACAGGATCTTACTTAGTACAAATACAGTTCAGCTATACATAAATGTCTACAGCGGAAATAAACAAAATATGTACAATAGGAGCTGAACAGCATAAAAAGAAATAAATGATAGAATCCATCTTCAGCTCCAGCTATCCAGAAAGAACCAGCTAAACCTGAATACAAGGCTGCCCGTGTAGAAAGAGGGGCACCCGAGTTTGAAAGTGAAACAAACTACGAGTCAGTCATGGGACTGGTATGAGAAATCCACTCAACACATATATAATTGGCTAATCACAGGACCACGCCACTTTCGTGGAACGGGTTTACTCCATTGGATTGCCAGTGCTTTAAAACAAATCTTTCTTTTAAACATCGCTATGCTTTTTATAAAAATGAAGCCATTATAAGACTCAGTTCCCATCACACAATGCAACGCAAACCGGAGGATAGAGTTTTACCTTATAATGGCCAAAATATGATTGATACGAATAAAACAAAGGCATTTGATATTATTGCTAGTGTTTATATGTTTCGAAAACAATTTCAAATCATAACTATCAATCATAGACGACATGAGCGTCCCATGCCACTATGTCGCCAAATGTATATATACAATCGAAATCGCACGATGTCGTATTTGGAAATTGGATTTCCGTCATGAACCAAGGCAAAAGATAGTCCTTACCGAATTCGTGACTCTCTAGCCCGAGCCACAGGACCCAGACTCAGGTGGGCCCTTGGAGCGACAGGGCCGGTCCACCGATGTGGATTAAAATGCCTGAACAATACGTTTTCCCGCCCTTTGGGGCGTAAACGAGCCAACGAATGACTCCATCGGACCCGGATCGTCCGATCAAACCGAGGCGCCTCGCAACAGCAACAACCACATAGGTGAAAAGTATATAAATGTCAGGGCTGGTAGGTCACTGACACCACCCTAGCTAGAAAGAAACGCATGCCCTCTCTGAGGTCCTTCTCCCGTTTTAGGTTCATACCGGGGTGTGAGGCTCGCGAATTCACGTTATACACAAAGCTACGCCACACAGGCGGTGCTTTGATCATCACCACAAGACTTTGCTTTTCAACAGAAGCCCTGATCACTGCATCTTAGCATGCCACACAGGCAATTCATGCCATGCGACTGATGTCCGTCGATATACAACCTCTGAGCTCGTGCGTCTCAAAGAAGGGCGTTAAGCAAAAGAATAAATTCTCCGCCGCCAAACAGATGTATATTTAACAGAAATCAATCAACACAGAATAAACTCCAATGTCTGACACACAGTCCATTTACAAGTCCGTTCTGGGTCTGAACGAAACCGGAGGCACTAAATACCTCGCAAACCCTTCGATCACCACGTACGCCTGGACGATCACTACTCATTATCCATATTTCGGGATGCCTCCCAATCAGGACCTCGGTTACCATCCAAACGAGGTGAAGATCTCCGGTCTTCGACCACCGTCTTCATCTTCGAATTTCAATCGTCGGTCAATTATTCGAAATGAGAATTAACTCGTCCTTTTCGAATAATTCACGTGTATTTAGAATTCCAAATCGATTTATTTCAATGGTTAAATTATTCGACAACACCAATATTGTTCTTTAATGTAATTTTCACACCAAACACATTCAACCATCAAAAGCCACATAAATCGAGCAAATTCAGTTTATTTCCATTCCATATCGCTTATGATATTTTATAACTATTTATCACTATTTTTATTTATTTTAAAATAGCTAATTTATTCAAAACGACGCTTCGGGCCATAAAGCGGCTGTGGCGCTGTTTTTCTTCAGATTTGGTTTACACATATCTGAAAATCTAACCGTTGGATCTTCGCAAAATTTACATCATTAGAAAGGTCTTTTCAAAACGAATCCAACGGTTCCAGTTTCGGGAAAATCCGACGGTCGGATCTCCCGGTACAATCGTTTGAAATTTCGATTTCAAAATACGAACTGCAGCGTCGTTATTCGATTAAATATATAATTATATTTATATATATATAAATATAATCGCTTCTGGCGCTGTTTTTCTTCAGATTTGAATTAAACATTCCAGACAATCCAACCGTTGGATTTTTACAAGGTTGGTGCCGTTGGGAAGATATTTCCAAGGCGTACCCGACGGTTGAGGTTTCGGGAAAATCCAATGGTCGGATTTCCCGTACTAGTTGTTTGAAATCATGGTTTCAAAATACGAACTGCACGGCTTCGTTTTGTTTTAATTTTATTTATATTTATATATTTATATAAATATAGTTCATTCAATGATTTCCATATCGTTTTCACTTCAAATATTTTTCTAACACCTTAAAATTTTGGAAAATTTCGCCATAACCTCCCCTGCACCGGGAGCATCGGAAAATCGCAAATAGCGTTCCCGGTCCTTCTAATCTCAAAAAGAAAAAGAAAAAGCCAAGCGGCTAGCCAACAGGCTCATAAAATCATCACCCAAACAAAACAGTAAATGTGTACCTATTTGTCGGGCACAAAATTTTATTCCTCTTCTCTAGCCCCTTTGTTATAACCTGTTCAATGAATATGCATGTACATATATATACAGTTCTTATCATTTATCATTTTCTATTCAACTTCATATTTGATTTTCATTGGGTTTAAAAACACCATTCATTCTAATGTTACATAAATAGGTGCAAATCATTTCATTAGTTAATTAATGAATATTTCAACTCATATATGTTTATTTTGAACAAGTGGCTATTTTTAACACTTCACATTTCAACGATTTATGCATACAATAAAAATGTGATTTTTATTGTAAAACAATTCATTTCAAAACACTATTTTTCTATATAGTTCATATAGGTGACAAAAATAGGATTTTTTATCATAAAACCATTTCTTTTAAAACGAGATTATTTTACACAGTTCATATAGTCGATAAAAGGTGATTTTTATTATCAAACAATTTATTTCAAAATATGAATACCATTCAACACATGAATTTCTAATCAACGAATGAATATCAATTCAACACATGAATGTTTTCTATAGTTTCTATATATAGATAAAAGGTGATTTTTACTATCAAACAATTTATTTCAAAATATGAATACCATTCAACACATGAATTTCTAATCAACGAATGAATATTAATTCAACACATGAATGTTTTCTATTCAATGAATAAATATAGTTTAAGCATATGAAAATAATTCAAACACACGAATATTATTCAAAATTTCGGCAGCATAACGGCAGGGTAGTTAAACCGGGACCGTCCCTAGTACGGCTCCTCGCTCTACCTTAAAACCTCGCGGTTTTTGACAATGGGGATCATGCATCTAGTTCGCACGCAGGCGGCATGTATATATTTATTTTATTTCCACAAACTAATCCTATGTGGTTTCAACCAAATATTTTCCAACCACAAACGGGTATTTTTCAACCACAATCAACCAATATCAACCACAAACAATCTCAAATAACCATTCGCTATCAATCAATTTTCACAACAATTTCAACCAATAAATATCATCCATGGTTTGTGGACGAGGGGCGTATATATATATATATATATATATATATATATATATATATATATATATAGCAATTCACTTTTATTTCCACACATATATATATATAGAAAAAGAAATTGAAGAGTGAGAAATTCTCACACATTTATAATTTTTAAATCAGAAATCTCACCAATAGCTATCCAACTACGACTCTTCACTTAGAGAAATCTTCGCCTTTCTCGCCTTTTGTCGCTTTCGTTGCCCGTATTCTCTACATATGTAAAAATCGAATTTTTACTATGTTATTCAATATATATAAAAATCGAATTTTGACTTCGCTATTCAATATATAAAGATCATATGTTTAAAAATAAAGATTATATTTTTAATATTCCTATGATGTAAAAATTATATTTTTATTGCTTTAAAAATATAAGAATCATATCTTACTTCTCCTACTTAATAAAAATTCCGTCTTTTCTATTTTTAAAAAAAATACGATCTTTATTATTCTAAAAAAAATCTGATCTTTTCTATTTTAAAAATCTGAACTTTTTCTTTTTTTAAAGTTTAAACCTTTTTCTTTTTAAGGTTAAAATTAAAATCAGTTTAAAGTTCAAATCTTTTTCTTTTAACTTAAAATTAAAATCAGTTTAATCCTTTATAAAAAAAACAGTTTTAAATTTTTATTAAAAATTAGTTTTAAACCTTAAAAAAAAACTCAGTTTTAAATCCTTTTCAAATTCAGTTTTTAAATCATTTTCAAATCAGTTTTTAAATCATTTTCAAATCAGTATTTAAATCATTTTCAAATCGGTTTTTTTTAAATCATTTTCAAATCAGTTTTTTTAAAATCATTTTCAAATCAGTTTTTAAATCATTTTCAAATCAGTTTTTAAATCATTTTCAAATCAGTATTTAAATCATTTTCAAATCAGTTTTTTTTACAGAATAAAAAATAAAATAAAAATAAATATAAATAAAATACTCACCGATTAGCTGCGAAAGGGGGGGGGACAGCCAAGCTCGGCGGCGTCGGGGAGGTCGCGGTTGGAGGAGGGACAGGCGGAGGCGGAGGGGTCTCGAACGGGGCTCGCGAATTGGTGTCGCGATGCTTTAGGGGGGGTTTGGGCTCGTCACTGGTTCGACGAACGAGGGGAGCGGGTGCGGTGATGGGCGGCGGTGGCGTCGATGCTTCAGGGGGGCGTCGGTCGATAGTTTTAGGTTTTTTTTTTCTCTGATTAATGAATCGGGGGGGGGGGGGCAGAAAGGGAGATAAAGGGAGGGAGGGAAATATATAATATATTTTTTTATTTATTTTATTAATTAATTTAATTGCATAAAGTTGACTTTTACATACGACCTCGAAACGAGGCCCACCGCCTGTCGCCCATAGCGTTTTACCCCCATTCCGAACACAATGGGATATGTATCGCAAGCTGGTTTGATCGTTACAATCAGTTTCCTTTTGAATTTTCATTTAAATCATTATATTGAATTTTAAACGCACATTTCAAATTACCGGGGTCACATACTAACTAGAAAAATTCCAGAAAAATATTTTCTAGCTTCGTATTGACGATACGGTCCTAACAAAACTAGTTTCGTCGAATTCTGAGGCCGTTGGAAAAACGGCCAATTTCCAGTCGATTAAAATCAACAGAAACTGGTCAAACGCGTTTTCCTTTGCCACGCTCACATATTGATTCGAAAAATTATGAAATTTGAAACCTAGCAATAACTTGACATCACGGATCCAACAAAAGTGGTTTCGTCGAAATCCGAGGTCATTTGCAAAATGTCCATTTTTAAGGGCCTGAATTCCATAGCGACTATTCAGTATTTTCAATTGGACATATCTTTTGATTCCCGCTATCAAATTTCGATTGGTCGGATTCGTTAGAAAGATATTCACTAACAGATTTAAATATTTTTGGTTTCACTAAAATCCGGATTGTTTTGCACCCGGTACAGTCCGACAAAGTTTGAATTCAATTTTTGAAACTGCCACGCCATTTCAGGCCTTGTTTATAATTATAATTAATTATATTCGTTTTCAATTGTTGATTCAAACTCAGTTTTCATCGCCATTATTTAAAATATTTATTTTAAATATTTAAAATCAATTATTTTAGCCAATTTTAAAAAATTTAAATTGGTTCAGATTTTCCGGGTCGTTACAGGTGAGCGACGTGGGGGCGGATTTCTGGCCACGAAGGCGGCGGGTTCAGACGAGGTTTCAGGCGGGTACAGGGGGTCGAGTTCGTCGGCGTTTGGCGAGTAGGGAGGTGGCTTTCCGGTGGTTCACGTGAGCACGTCAGATCGTCGGTCAGTGGCTTGGATGTGGCGGCACGCGGTGGTCCTTACTGCCGAGGTTGGGTTCGGTTTCAACGTGAAACCTGAAGAGGAAGAAGAACAGAAGGTGCGGCCCTGATTTGTTGAAGGGTAATTAAGGAATTAGGTTTAATAATTAATTATTTAATTACAATGTTTATGACGCGTAAATTGTGTAAACTTTGAAGGTTGATAACTTTGCCGTACGAAATCAGAAATGGGCAAATTCAGTTGTGTTGGAACCGAAATTCCGAACACTACGTAACAGAACAGACCAGAATGGAAAAGGAGCAAATAAAAATTTAAGGCAAATTCAAATTCAAATCAAGGTGAGTTTTCTCACACTGCAAAAATATTCACATTTTCGTGAAATTGAAATTATGTGATTTAACTGATTGTTTGTTTGTTGATTTCTATTTTAAATGGACATCTAATTTAAACTGTTAGAAATTAAATTGCCAGTTAGTTTATTTTGAATTGAACTGCTAGTTAAACCCTGACACATATAATCAGTAAATTATTGCAAATTGAACTGTTTGAATGATGGTTGTGATGTGTGTTTATTTGTGGATATTTTGAACTGTACGGATATTGTCTATATTTTTATATCACTGTTATCACCTTGGATTGAAATGATATATCCATTCCCTGAAATAAATTATATTGAAATGTCGAAAGTGAATTATTTTGAAATGTCGAAAGTGAAATATATTGAAATGTCGAAAGTCAAATATGTTGAAATGTCGAAAGTCAATTATACCGAAATGTCGAAAGTAAAATATATTGAAATGTCGAAAGTCAATTATATTGAAATGTCGAAAGCCAATTATATTGAAATGTCGAAAGTGAATTATTTTGAAATGTCGAAAGTGAAATATATTGAAATGTCGAAAGTCGAATATGTTGAAATGTCGAAAGTCAATTATACTGAAATGTCGAAAGTAAAATATATTGAAATGTCGAAAGTCAATTATATTGAAATGTCGAAAGTCAATTATATTGAAATGTCGAAAGTCAATTATATTGAAATGTCGAAAGCCAATTATACTGAAATGTCGAAAGTGAATTATTTTGAAATGTCGAAAGTGAAATATATTGAAATGTCGAAAGTCAATTATATTGAAATGTCGAAAGCCAATTATATTGAAATGTCGAAAGTGAATTATTTTGAAATGTCGAAAGTGAAATATATTGAAATGTCGAAAGTCAAATATGTTGAAATGTCGAAAGTCAATTATACTGAAATGTCGAAAGTAAAATATATTGAAATGTCGAAAGTAAATTTTATCGAAATGTCGAAAGTGAAATATATTGAAATGTTGAAATTGAATTATATTGAAATTGAAATTGAATTATATTGAAATTGAAATTGAATTATATTGAAAATTGAAATTGAATTATATTTGTAATTTGAACTGAAATTGAATTATTTCAAAGGTTTAAATCTTTATTTAAACTTTGAAATAAAATTCAAATTGAATTGATCTAAAATTTGTTATTTGAACTGAAATTGAAATATTCCAAAGGTTTAAATCTTTATTTAAACTTTGAAATAAAATTCAAACTGAATTGATCTAAAATTTGTTATTTGAAATTTGAACTGAAATTGAAATATTTCAAAGGTTTAAATCTTTATTTAAACTTTGAAATAAAAATCAAAATTGAAATGATCTAAAATTTGTTATTTGAAATCTGAACTGAAATTGAATTATTTCAAAGGTTTAAATCTTTATTTAAACTTTGAAATAAAATTGAAATTGAATTGATCTAAAAAAAATTGTTATTTGAAATTTGAACTAATTTGATTTTAATTTAAATTATTTCAAAGGTTTAAATCTTTATTTAAACTTTGAAATTAAATTCGAATTATATGGCTCAAATAAATATTATGAATTTGAACTTGAACTCAGATTTGATTTGATTTGAATCGAATAAATTAAAATAATACTTCGAAATTGGAAATTATCCTTTAAAATGGTTTGTTCTCAAACAAATTGGATTTTGGAAATTGGTTTGAATTGGAAATTGGAAATCGATTTGGTTTGTTTTGAGATCTGAACTTAGGTTCAGATTTATTGAAATGGAAAGAGAACAGTTGATTTGAAAATATTTCCATATAAACAAATTTATATATAAACTATTTTATGAAATTTCTTCCTTCGACATATGGAATATTCTATATAAATTGTTTCCAAAACCTATTTCTCTCTATATATAAAAGTAGTTTATTTTATAAAATATTTTAATATATATAAAACCATTTCCAATACTCAAGCTGTTTTGATTTCCAAACTATTCCAAATCTCTTAACTATTTAAAAATTTATTTAAACCCCAAAACTATTTCAAACTTACAAACTGTTTTAGAAGTGAAAAGTGTTCACATTTAAATCTGTTATTTAAAAGTAATTATGATTATTTTGATGTTAAAATCAGAAATGAATTCAAAACTATTCTTGAAGTAAATTGAATGATTCAAATGAAGTGTGGTTAATTGAAGTTATAACCAGTTGTTGAAATTGAAATTTATCTCAAAGTGAATATGAATTGTGAAAGTAAATATTATAGTGATTAAAATAATATGATATTTTAAAGTGAAAATTTGTTTAGTTGAATATGATATTTTGATATCATAACGATTCACTTTTGAAACATAAAATACCAATCGGTGTGTAACATGACGTTTTGTTGTTAAAGAGACCGGGGCCTCTTATTGACATACTCTCTGTCAATGTTGGAACCACTTTAACAACTGTGTACGTGTTGGAGTTCCAGAAATGAAGTAGGATGAATTTGGAGGCGATTACTGGATTTGAAGAAAGTGAACGATAATGGATGACCCCGACACTCGTGTCGATTTGAAATGACTAAAACAGGAGCCGTGCCAGACCAAATGAGGCTTGACTACCTCTTAGTGGACATCTGCTCTTCGATTTTCCTGGGCCTCGGGTCCATACTATTACTATTCAGTTGTTGTTGTTTTGTTGGTGCGCACCCTTGATGGGAGGTATTTCCCTTTGATTCGATATGGGGCGGATGTCTACGGTGGGCCGTTAGGGGTAACCACCAGTCTGGATCAGTCAAACTAGTAGCATACTACTTTGGGTATAGCCTCATGTGCCTTGTCATACGTTTATCCTTATGCGAGACAACTACGATTTTGATTTTTGGCATAGGTCTATAGGGGACTCATTGGCTACCGACGTTACTGGTTGTGTTACAGGACCTGCATAGACCATGTGCTTATAAACTGTGTAAGGGTAATCAATGTAACCCCGCTTACGCTATTTTTCTGACAAGTATTTGTGAATAGACACTAGTATAATAGCGAAATTATATTATATAGTATCTAGTTTGACGGATCCTTAGGAGATGGAATTTCCCGTAACATCTCTTGAGTTATGTGTGTGCATGTTCATATGATATCGATTTGACTTAGATGAGAATATTTTTTCCTGATCCGAGCTTGTTTTATTTTCACGCTATTACGCTCGGGTCAGACTTGAGCATTCCAGTTTCAAAGGTTATCTTCTGAAGGATGAAGAAGAAGACGGTATACTATTATTACTATTGTATTCCACTACTATTCTGTTGCATTACTCTGTATTATCAGTTGTGTATATAAAATGTATAACTCTGATAAATGTTGTAAAATGATCAAATGTTTATTTTAAACAGCTTCATGAACTGTTATTTGATTATTATATTTTGTTCATTCCGTTGCGAGATTCTGTGCTTGTTTTCTTCTTTCTTTCTAATTCTAAATTAATCCCCTTGATTATCTATATTTTTGACTATAATGGTTGAAGATGTGGATCGTCATTTAACAATCTGTAAATACGTACAGTTTTGAGTTAGACATGTGTGGATTACTGTCGATTCAAAAGGTATGGGTTTCCGGGTCATTACACAAAAACCACACATAAATTTACCCTAAAAAATATATATATATTTCTTATATACATATAAATTTATAAATTCTCACACACAAATAAAATCACTCACGCGCCCACACAAACAAATACAAAGCACACACAAATATCAACATAGTACTCCTATAAACTAACCAAATACACACACTAGTACAAAATATATTAATAAACCGGAAATATTCTCACAAGGAAAAAAAGTTGGTGGTGTCACTGAAACGCGCAGATTGGGGTAAATGGCGGGGCCAGTATGTGAAAAAGGAGAGGCGAGGCTTGGCTTTGGCATAGGCTTCATGCGGGTGCAGCTACGTTTTGAGCTTGGCTAGTGATGTGGCGCTGATAGGTTGTAGGCACGAGTTTGATCGATTGTGATTGTGAGGGAGCAGAGGTCTTGTGTCTAAGTGAGGAGAGGCAACGGCGGTAAGCAGGGGAAACTTGGTGAAGGGTACAAACGTGGAGAATGGTAGAAGAAAACTGGCGTAGGTATAAATTGGAGCTACTATGCCCATTTTTCTTTTGTCTGCGAATAGATGAGAAATCAATGGATAGAAGGGAGAAACATGAAGAATAAATAGATGGGATGGAGAGCTTTAAACAAGGAATGGAAATGGAGACAAATATGGTGATGCGAATAAATGGATAAAGATGGATTCAAAAATATATGGAAACGTAATGCATGTGGAGAAAGGTGTATATTGGCATTTAATGCTTAATAACGCTTAGCAATAAATAAATAAATAAAACAAAAGTTTCAAAATTCAAAATGCACAAGAATATTTTGGAAATAAAAACTTCCCATTGGAAACATAAGTGAACGCATGGAAACATGGAAAAATAAAAAATCAAGAACGCTGCTCGAAATGTGTAATATTAGAAAATTTAAGTGGATAGATACTAGACAAACAAAAAATGGAAACAATAAAATGAAGAAGATTCTTCTAAAAAAAGGTTGTGAAAGAGAAATGAAGCGATGGTTTTGAGAAATGGAGACAGTCTAAAATTTTATTTATATATACGAAAAGTTGTTGATGTATAAATATATTGAAAGAAAACAAAAAGAAACTGACATGGTTTATATTAAATTTCCCATGTGTGTTTTGGAAAGAATTGAATGGTACTTTAGGAATAATAAACATACAGAATTTATGCTTTCCATTCATAACAATCAATTTGTTTAAATTTCAAAAATTAATGGTGCAGTTAAAAATAGAAACAAGAATTAAATAGTTTGCAAATTTCATTTACCAATTGAAAACATTTTTAGGATAAAAGGAAACGAATAGATTATAACATTAAGGAATGAACGGTTTAAATTTTGAAAAAAATGAACATGTAAGGAAACATTAATACTAAGGAACGGACGTTGAATAGTAAAAAGGTAATCAATGTTTGCAAATAAAGGAAACAATATAAATATTTTTGCAAATCAAATAAATAATAGACGAAATAAAAGAAAAAAAAATCCAAACAAATAAAATAAATAAAACAAAATTTAAATTAAATCATTAAATAAAATATACTTAAAATTGAGGTTGTTACATTGCAACTCTTTTGGAGCGTCACAAATAGTGTAAAGACACATCCTTTCAAAATTGAATTTCTGATAGTTGTATGTCAACATACCCATATATGTATGTCGACATATACATATAATTTTTATTTTAAAACCTATTTTTCAAGTGTTTAATCATATATGTTATTCTGAAAATTCTTGAATTAAAACTTAATGACATAAATGAGTATTCTAAAGTGTAAAATTATATGAAAACATAAATATATACTATATGAACATATTTATAAATTTTTAAGGTTGAAAACTGTATAACCATAATATTATAAATCTATAAAGCTATATAAACTTATATTTAAAACTTAAAACATATGTTTGAAATCATAAGTAAGATAGAAAAATAATTTGAAATTAGAATTTGAATTTTGAAAACCAGAATTTGAAATTTGAAAATTTGAATTTGAAAAGAAAATTTTGAACGTGGAGTGTTATTTAGAGTCTTATATATAAACTAGACACTAATACTATATTTGTCTTGAACTCTGGATAACTTGATTACTCATGAGTCTTGAATCTCTTCTGAATTTTGAATCTCTTGAAACTCTAAAATTGTACAGTCTTAAATATTTAAGTCCTGTATACAAATCCTGCATATATGTGTAACGACCCGCATTCTACGCATCGGAGGGTCATAGAATATTTATTTCTTTTTCATATTAGGTCGTATAGTCGTGTAACTTTGGGGAACGACTATTGGGGTCATTTCCCATGTTCACGGTTTTCGCCGATTTTTAAAATGACCGTTTTGCTCCTGGCGAATTTTGTTTCGCCTATAACCTTTGATTGGTAAGGAGTTTTGACCTAAAACCACTTCCATTAGATCCAAATGAAGGTTTACCTTTCGGTAGAGTGGTCACACTTGTCAGATGGACTTACCGTTTGGGAGATATGGCTGAATTAAGGTTTAGAAGGTGAAAAACAGCTTAACTGGGCCTAATTAGGGTGATTAGCAGCTAGGCCCATAATCCATTTCGGGATTAGGGTTATAGGGAGGCTGAAATCAGTTAGGAAAGGATCTATTTTCATTTTCTCAGCCGCCTAAAACATTTCTCTAAACCTAGCCATGGCCTCCACCTTCTAAAATCATCCCAAATCACCTTCTAATCACTAATTAAGAAGATCTACATCAAATCAAGGCAAATCAACACCAAATCAGAGTTGGAGCTGCTGTGTTGCATAGGAAAACGCCCCAAATCAGAGATAGTTTCAGATCTAAGTTTTATTTGTGGCTAAGGTGAGTGATTTGCATTGTTTTTCACTAATTACGGCTAATTAAGGGTGATTAGTGATAATTAGCGAAATTATGGCTTAGAAAAATCTGGAAAAATTTGTAAAATTCAAAAATATTATTTTAAGGCTCTGATAGAAATTTTGGCTAATTTGGATAAGTTTTGCTAATTGTATGCTTAAACATGATTAAGGGGGATTAAGGGAAAAATATGGGTTTTAGGTATGTTTGATCCACTTTGGCATGTTATATGGTTGTTTTGGTGTTTACGGTTGAATATACATGTTGTCATTACTGTTTGGAATGCTTTTTGATTGAATAGTTAGGTTAGAATGGTCGAAAATGCCGTCGTACTGCATAAACAACTCACTGGAAAAGTTGCAGGAATTTGACCCGAACCGGATCGGATCGGAGGAAGGAGGCACGAACCGACCGATCGTGACACCCTACTCGTGGCCAATGACCACGAACCGACCTGATGATTTGGAAGATGCAGAGCACCATGGACCAGAAGCTCACGACCGATCCGAAGCACCTCGACCCGGTGGAAGAAGCTCGAACCCAGACCGATGAAGGCTTGACCCACGAGCCAATGGAGAATCCCGACCCGAAGAGACTCACGATCCGAAGTTGGAGCCACGACCCAACGCTCTGGAGAGGACATCACGAACCAAGGAGCTCGACCCAACCCGATAGGGGCAATCACGGCCGAACCGAACCGAAGGAGGAAGAGAGACCAATCTGAATGGAAGCTTATTTCCGAACCGATCCGGAGGAGACCAAAACCCAAGATGCAAAGATAGTCCAAATGGGAAGTAGAACTCAGGATCCAGTTGGGAACCAACGAGTTAGCTTCATGAGTTGGGCTTTGTTGCGGGATGTGTGCTAAGGGGTTATCGACGTCCGTAACTTTGATTCGCCACTAAGATGGATGTTAGGCTACGGATTAGTGTAGTGGGGTAGTTATTACTCCATGGGGAAGAGTGATCGTAGCATGGCTATGAGCCAGTGCAGTGGAGTCGTTATGACTTCATGGGGCAGAGTGGACATAGCAAGGGATTATTGGCTATGGATCAGTGCAGTGGAGCCATCATGACTCCATGGGGCAGAGTGATCATAGCAAAGGATTTGTGTGGTCAAAGCAGTGGATATCGTATGCTTTACGCACTGAGTGAGAGTTGTGAGGATGGATGCTATGCTTGATTGTTTGATATCACTATGACATGCACACCCCCACCCCCGTATCTTTACACCATATGTTAGTGTCACCTTAGAGTATTCTACATCTTGTTGTGCTAACTCTTTGGTTGCAGGCCCAGGTTTAGGTATGGTTATGTATACCTGTTATTGTTCCGTTTTGCTGCTTATCGCTCATACCAGACTTTTGTCTGACCCAAAGTTTTATGTCTCTTCTTATTACTCTAGGTGCTCTTAAACGGGCAGACTAGAGACAGGTTAGGTGGTATGCACGAGTAGCTGTGCCGGAGACGAGCAGGAGGCTTCCACGTATGATATGTATAGATATTCTCCCTGTGTTGTTGCTGGTCAATTCTTTGGGCATTAGTAGTGCACCTTTTTCTTTGCTTTAGAGACGGTATGTTGGAGTTGTAATAAGCTGTATTTTGAATTTCTGCTGCTATGATGATTATAGTTTAGTTTTCAGCTTATACACTGTCTCGTCTGCTTTATGTCAAGTGTGTTACTATTATATTTTACTCCATGCGCTGTGAGACATTCTACAGGTTCCTTGTTAGTTCAAATCCCTTTCTTTTCCTTTCTTTGGCAACGTCCCGTGCTAGTCAGGCATTAGCACAGTTCACTTTTATTGGAAATGTCGACTGGTGCGGGGCGGGCTGTCACACTTGGTATCAGAGCGAGGTTGCATAGTTAACCAAGAGAAAGACGCCAGGGAGAGATAGTATATGCATATGAGAGTGTGTATTTGTGATATTTTGGTTTTCAAAAGTTATATATACTATTGGTATATCTAAGGATGGAGTCGCACTGCACTGGCACCACTAAAGAGATGGTTAATCGTTTTCTCCTTACAGATTGAACGATGAGCCGACATACGAGGGGTACTGGTAGAGGAGCTAAGAATGGGAATGCTCCTGATATGAGGAAGATGTTCACTGACTTCATGAGAGAGATGCTAAGAGATGTGCAAGGAGCAGCTCCTAATGCTGCTAATGGTGGTGGTGCGGCGGTGCAGGCGCCTAGGGCCGATTTCGCCAAGCTTTGCAAGGATTACACTAGTCTTGGTGGGAAGCCGTTCCACGGAACGGAGTCAGCTATAGAAGTTCAGGATTGGCTTGATAGTTGTGAGCTTATCTTCGAGGATCTGGGAATTGAAGACGCGATGAAGAGGAAGGTAGCATCCCGTCAACTGCAAGGACGGGCTATGAATTGGTGGAATGCTATTAAGGCAGCTATCCCTGAGGATCAAGTTACTTGGGATCAGTTTAAGGCCCAATTCAGTGATAAGTTTATCCCAACTGCTCAGAATTCAGAATTGTTTAGGAAGTTCTTGGAGCTTAAGCAGAATGGTAGGGTTGTCTCAGAATATATTGCTGAGTTCGATACTTTATCAAAGTATGGATTATCCCTTATTGACACTCCCGAGAAGAAGAATGAGAAGTTCATAACTGGTTTAGATCAATATTTATGAGAAAATCTCATAAACCATATTGATGAGACTTTTGAATCGATTGTTGGGAAAGCATTGAGGTCAGAGAGCCTTTATCCTAAGCCCAAGACTGAAGTCATTGTTGCATCTGCAGAGGAGCCAAAGCCGCAAGCAAGCGGTGGAGGTAAGAATAATTCTCAAAACAAAAGGAAACAGAACCAGACTAAGGATGGTCAGAAGAAGAGTAAGAAAGATGTTGAGTGCTTTAGCTGTGGAAAGAAGGGCCATTATGCTAAAAAAATGTCGAGCAAAGCCTGCGGATAGGAAGTGCTTTAACTGTGGCCAAGTGGGACATCACAAGGATAAATGTCCGCACCCCCAAAAGAGAAGCAGATTGTGAAAGCATATGCTTTTAATGTTGTTCCTTCTTCGTTGAATGCCCCAACTACGGCGGAGAAAGGAAAGAATGTCATCATTCAAGGTAAGCTTTCTGATTATGACGTTCTTGTTCGAGTACTGTTTGATATTGAGGCTTCCCGTTCTTTCATATCTAGTGACTTGGTAGATAGGTTGGGATTGGAACCCGAGATAGTCGATAGACCTTTAGCAGTGATGAACCCAATTGGCGGTTCGACTAGCCTTAGTATGATTTGTCGTAATGTGGTCTTATCGAGTCATGGATGTATGTTTGCTTATGATTGCTTTGTTTTGGGCTTTACAGGGTTTGGCACTATTTTGGGAGTCGATTGGCTCCAAAGGTATGGGGTGGTGGTAGACTGTGAGGGCTTTTTGGTGACAGTTAAAGCGGATGATAGGCAGAGGGTAGTGTTTGGTGGTATACCTAGTGATGGGGTAATGGCTAGTTTTCTAAATTCCCTCGACATCCCGCATGATGAGTTGTCAGATGCGCCCGTGGCTGGCCTGTATCCGGACGTCTTCGAGGAAGTGACTGGACTTCCACTACACCGAGGGATTGAGTTTTGTATTAATTTAGTGAAAGATGCCAGACCTATTGTGATGCCACTTCGTCGTATAGCACCAAGGGAGCAGCGAGAGCTCAGGGTGCAAGTGAGCGATCATTTGAAGAAGGGATTTATCAGAAGAAGTGTTTCTGAGTGGGGAGCACCAGTTGTGCTTTCTACCAAGGTAAATGGTTCCCTTCGATTGTGTGTGGACTACCGCGAGTTGAATAAGGTGACAAGGAAGAATAAGTATCCTCTACCGTGGATAGATGATTTGTTTGATCGGTTGAGTGGCACGAGAGTGTTCTCCCAGTTGGATCTCGCGACAAGTTTTCATCAGCTTAGGGTGGAAGCTGAGAGTATAGCTAAAACGGCCTTTCAGACGCCATCTGGATTCTATGAGTGGTTGGTCATGCCATTCGAGTTGACCAATGCAGCAGCATATTTTGTGGATCTTATGAATAGAGTATTCTGAGATCAATTGAATAAGTTTGTTCTTATGTTCATAGACGATATCTTGGTTTATTCAAGGATAGAGGAAGAACACAAGGAACATTTGAGGATAGTGATGGAGGTGTTGAACAACATCAATTGAAAGTAAAGTTTTCTAAGTGTCACTTCTGGAGAAGGGAAGTAAGATTCCTGGGCCATGTTGTTTCAGAGAATGGTATTGTCGTGGACCCTACGATGGTAGCTATGATACAAGATTGGTCTACGCCCAAGAATGCAACAGACGTAAGAAGTTTCTTAGGGTTAGCTGGATATTATCGTAAGTTTATCCAAGACTTCCCCAACATAGCAGCACCGTTAACTCAGTTGACCGAGAAGAATCAAGCTTTCATCTGGGACGAAAAGTGCGAGAATGCATTCAAAAGTCTAAAGGACAAGTTGACATGTGCACCAGTGCTTGTCATTCCTAAAGGGAAAGAGATTACAGTATATACAGATGGATATGGTACCAGATTGGGTGCTGTATTGATGCAAGGAGGTAGGGTTGTAGCTTATGCAAGTCGGCAACTGAAACCGCATGAGAAAAGATATCCTACCCATGATTTGGAATAGGCTGCGATCGTTTTGCATTGAATATGTGGAGAAATTATCTCTTGGGAGAAAAATTCGAGTTGTTTACTGATCATAAATCGTTAAAGTACCTTTCCCCCCAGAAGGGTCTAAATCTTCGACAGTAGAGATAGTTAGAATTCTTGGCTTCCTATAATTTCGAAATTGCGTATAAACCAGGAAAGGGCAATGCGGTAGCTGATGCATTGAGTAGGAGACATGCCAATTTAGGAGTTATGTTTCTATAATGGAAGCAACTGGAGTATATCGCAAGGTATGATTTCAGACCAAAGTGCGAATTGGATCCAGAGACGCTAGAAAGTTTGACGATCATACCCACTTTGAATAAGCGGATTGGTTCCAGTCAGAGGGACGATCCTAACTCATTGGAAATCATCTACAAGTTAGAGAAGGGAATCGACGAAGAGATGAACAAGTATGGGCTTGATCGAGATGGATGGCTTAGAAAGAATGGTAGACTGGTTGTACCCAATGTCAATGGACTGAGAGATGAAGTGCTTAGAGAATGTCATCACTCAAAACTGATTATGCACCTCGGTGGTAATAAAATGTATCGAGACTTGAAGCAGACATACTACTGGGAAGGGATGAAAAGAGACATTGGGAAGTTTATATCCAAGTGCATGAATTGTCAGTTAGTTAAAGATGAGCAAAAGAAACCTAGTTGTTTGTTGCAACCATTAGAAATTCCAGAATGGAAATGGGAACAAGTCTCAATGGATTTCATTGATGGGTTACCAAGGAATAGATCGGGCCATGATAGCATTTGGGTGATTGCGGACCGATTGACCAAGAGTGAAAGGTTTATACCTGTCAAGTCGAATAGAACAGCAGCTAAGTTAGCAGAACTGTATAAGAAGTGGGTAGTGAGATTTCATGGAATACCCAAAGGCATTGTGAGCGACCGAGATCCGTTGTTTACTAGTTGGTTTTGGAAGAGCTTACAAGAGGCGTTAGGATCAGAATTACATCTCAGTACCGCGTATCATCCCCAAACCGACGGTTAGACCGAGAGGGTGAATCGTATATTATAGGATATCTTGAGAGCTTGTATATGGGATTTTGGATGATCATGGGATGACTATTTGCATCTGGTTGAATTCGCATATAATAATTGTTATCAGTCCAGTATTGGTATGGCCCCATTTGAAGATTTGTACGGAAGACCGTGTAACTCACCATCATGTTGGTTAGAAACCGGTGAGAGATTTTTGCTTGGACCAGATGTAATAAGAGAAACCTCAGATAAGATCAAGGTCATCCGACAACGAATGAAGGCTTCCCAAGATAGGCAGAAGAGTTATGCTGATAAGAGGAGAAGAGATCTGAAATTCTCCATTGGCGACTTGGTGTTTGTTAAAATTTCTCCGGTAAAGAGCGTGATTCGATTTGTTAAGAAAGGCAAGTTAGGACCAAGATTTGTTGGTCCATTCCCAGTTCTCGGGCAAGTTGGGAATTTAGCAGTTAAGTTGCCGGACAAGATGGCGAGAGTTCACAACGTATTTCATGTTTCCCAGTTAAGGAAATTCATGCACGACCCCAATGTGGCTATTTCACCTGATTAGATGGATGATATCGAAGTAGAACCCGAGGTGGTTGGGAACCGCAAGACGATTCGTATTGTCGAGCACGATATGAAGAAACTTCGAAGGAAAGCGGTGAATCTAGTCAAGGTTCAGTGGGGCGAGGATGAGAATGACTGTACTTGGGAGATAGAAGAGAGCATTAGGAAGACGTATCCAGAACTCTTTGCCTGGTAAGATTTTAAATTGCGATTTAGTCATTCCACATGCTAGGATAGGTTTGTTCTGTTTGTTTTGTATGTTTGATTGCGAAATATGGCTGGTAGGCATGCGGGACCCATTAGTTGTTTGTTAGTTGAGGAATTTCGGAGGCGAAATTTCTTAAGAGGGGAGAGTGTAACAACCTGCATTCTACGAATCGGAGGGTCATAGAATATTTATTTCTTTTTCATATGAGGTCGTATAGCCGTGTAACTTTGGGGAACAATTATTGGGGTCATTTCCCATTTTTGTCGATTTTTAAAATGACCGTTTTTACCTTGGCGAATCTTGTATCGCCTATAACTTTTGATTGGTAAAGAGTTTTGACTTGAAACCACTTCCATTAGATCCGGATGATGGTTTACCTTTTCGTAGAGTGGTCACACTTGTCAAACGGACTTACCGTTTGGGATATATGGCTGAATTTATGTTTAGAAGGTAAAAACAGCTTAACCGGGCCTAATTAGGGTGATTAGCAGCTAGGCTCATAACCCATTTCGGGATTAGGGTTATGGGGAGGCTGAAATCAGTTAGGAAACGATCTACTTTCATTTTCTCATCCGCCTAAAATATTTCTCTAACTCTAACCATGGCCTCCACCTTCTAAAATCATCCCAAATCAACTTCTAATCACTAATTAAGAAGATCTACATCAAATCAAGGCAAATCAACACCAAATCAGAGTTGGAGCTACTGTTTGCATAGGAAAATGCCCCAAATCAGAGATAGTTTCAGATCTAAGTTTTATTTGTGTCTAAGGTGAGTGATTTACATTGTTTTTCACTAATTACGGCTAATTAAGGGTGATTAGTGATAATTAGCGAAATTATGGCTTAGAAAAATCTGGAAAAATTTGTAAAATTCTAAAATGTTATTTTAGGGCTCTGATAAAAATTTGGCCTAATTTGGATAAGTTTTGCTAATTGTATGCTTAAACATGATTAAGGGGGATTAAGGGAAAAACATGAGTTTTCGGTATGTTTGATCCATTTTGGCATGTTATATGGTTGTTTTGGTGTTTATGGTTGAATATATATGTTGCCAACACTGTTTGGAATGCTTTGTGACTGAATAGTTAGGTTAGAATGGTTGAAAACGCCGTCGTATGGCGTAAACAGCTTGTTGGAAAAGTTGCAGGAATTTGACCTGAACCGGATCGGGCGGAGGAAGGAGACACGAACTGACCCGATCGTGACACCCTACTCGTGGCCAGTGACCACAAATCGACCTGATGATTTGGAAGACGTAGAGCACCATGGACCAAAAGCTCACGACCCGGTGGAAGAAGTTTGAACCCGAACCAATGAAGGCTTGACCCACGAGCCAATGGAGAATTCCGACCCGAAGAGACTCACGATCCGAAGTTGGAGCCATGACCCAATGCTCTGGAGAGGACATCACGAACCAAGGAGCTCGACCCGACCCAATGGGGGCAATCACGGCCGAACTGAATCGAAGGAGGAAGAGAGACCGATCTGAATGGAAGCTTGTTTCCAAACCGATCCGAAGGAGACCAAAACCCGAGATGCAAAGATAGTCCAAATGGGAAGTAGAACTCAGGATCCAGTTAGGAACCAACGAGTTAGCTTCATGAGTTGGGCTTTGCTGCGGGACGTGTGCTAAGGGGTTATCTACGTCCATAACTTTGATTCACCACCAAGATGGATGTTAGGCTACGGATCAGTGCAGTGGGGTAGTATTACTCCATGGGGGCAGAGTGATCGTAGCATGGCTATGAGCCAGTGCAGTGGAATCGTCATGACTTCATGGGGAAGAGTGGACATAGCAAGGGATTAGTGACTATGGATCAGTGCAGTGGAGCCATCATGACTCCATGGGGCAGAGTGATCATAGCAAAGGATTTGGGTGGTCAAAGTAGTGGATATCGTATACTTTACGCACTGAGTGAGAGCTGTGAGGATGGTTGCTATGCTTGATTGTTTGATATCACTATGACATGCACACCCCCAGCCCCGTATCTTTACACCATATGTTAGTGTCACCTTAGAGTATTGTACATCTTGTTGTGCTAACTCTTTGGTTGCAGGTCCAGGTTCAGGTATGGTTATGTATACCTGTTATTGTTTCGTTTTGCTGCTTATCGCCCATACCAGACTTTTGTCTGACCCAGAGTTTTATGTCCCTTCTTATTACTCTAGGTGCTCTTAAACGGACAGACTAGAGACAGGTTAGGTGGTATGCACGAGTAGCTGTACCGGAGATGAGCAGGTCCACGTATGATATATATAGATATTCTCCTTGTGTTGTTGCTGGTCACTCTTTGGGCATTAGTAGTGCACATTTTTCTTTGCTTTAGAGACAGTATGTTGGAGTTGTAATAAGCTTTATTTTGAATTTCCGCTGCTATGATGATTATGGTTTAGTTTTCAGCTTATGCACTGTCTCGCCTGTTTTATGTCAGGTATGTTATTATTATTATATTTTACTCCATGCCCTATGAGACATTCTATAGGTTCCTCGTTAGTTCAAATCCCTTTCTTTTCCTTTCTTTGGCGACCGTCCCGTGCTAGTCAGGCATTAGCACAGCGCACTTTTATTGGAAATTTCGACTGGTGCAGGGCGGGCCATCACAATATGTGTGTGTGTGTGTGTATATATATATTCTAGATAGAAATGTAAGTGTATATTTTATAATCAATGATAATTGAAATAAGGTTGTTGTCATCAAAACTCCGTTCTCTAACAAAGTCCACTGAAGCCCAAGTTGGGTATCTAGTATCCTGCAAATAGACAAAAATAAGTATATTGCAACACAGATAAGAAACTCAAAGCGCAAATGATTAAATGTTATAATTGGTAAATACTTACCGAATATTGACACTTCTTAAACAAGTGTCTCTAAGCTGAATAATCCCTGTCTATCACCAAACCTATGGATAGTTATGAGGAGAAGGTCGGAACTAAAGTTCTGCTGAATGGACAAATTATACTTTTAAGAATAACGCTATATATATCATTCTATTACCATTTTAATTTTATTTGATTATTCGAGTTTGCAATACTCTTGCCTCTGTGCGTAACTCGTACCCTTCTTCTCTCAGGTAGACCAAACTTAATAATTAATATATATAGCTATATGCCCACAGACCGACTCTGTCTTAGGTAGTATCCATAATATCTTCTATATCCTCCTCGGTAGGACTCCATCGTCAAGCTACGACCACAATTACATCTTTAAAGGACAGATTTATGAGGCCTACAATACAGATGTTTTGTCTTCTGATAAGAAAATGTGAAACTACGTCTGCATCAGCCCGCTCCGATGCTCGAACATCCCTGATGTACCACCCAGTGCGTACGCTCTGGACTCACACATAATCGTACTGCCTACAACCTGAGCTTGGCTAACAAGGTCCACCCTTGTACGAAACTCATTCTCGGATTTCTATATCTATAAAGGACAACTTTGTTGGGCCCATTGTATATATATACTATTTGATTCATCTCTTTATCCGTGGTTATGGCTCCACGCAGCCCCTCCCTCAACTAGTTGAAAGACCCATCAAGAGCTAAGTGATCGTGCCCTACAATAAACAATATAAACAACCAACTGGCATTGTCCCTCGTTTATGTCTCAAAAGTGAATGATCATTAGCCTTTTGGTTCGGCTCCACTCCTCCTCGTTATCGTTTTGAATGAAGATGATAGGTATCAGAATGGTTACTATCTTTATTGGGTCCTAACCAAGAAGCCTGCTTCCTGAGCAGAGGCAACGACGAATCCTAAATTCACCCATCAATCTTATGACTGCCCTCATATGAACGCGTTCAAGGCATACCCTTTGACGGAACCATTACAGACTTGCCTCCGGGGGTGCATCTTCGTTAGGCTTACCCAGACGGTCATCCTAAACTATCCTAATGTCCTGTAGAAGTCTCACAATTCCTTCCAGCCTCGCTAAACAATATGTTGGGCGTGCTCCCATTGTGCTAAAGCATCTGTGTCGATCCGCTTCTTTAGGCACTTTACCTAGACTCCCTTCGGACTGCTCCAAACGCACATCACTATTTTATTAGATCCTATGTCTTATCTTTAATCATGCGTTTAGCTTACTTTTCTTTTCTTTTATTATAACACTGATTAGCATTTCCTACCCAGTGCCCTCTATTATGAGCCTTATTTATTTTCATATTAACCGAATGTAAGATCTAAGTTTAAATACAATAAGTCTATCTTATTTTCTCTTTTTAATTACAATCCTCGTGTTATAATTTACTTGCAAATATTCAAATTTACCGAATTTTTTCCTTTTAGCTCAATCTTATATCTGAGCCCAATCTATTGACTCAGTTATCAGCTTAAGCCTATGATATTATACTTTAACCATAATAGGTTACATCCTTTTTCTTTTATTATGACTTTTCTAACATGTCAGTACAGTTCTTATTATCGTAATAATATGTTCATTTTCTATTACTTTTTGAATTGTAACACATACCATAATTTACCGCAAATTCTCATTAGTTTGCATAATTCAGTTTAATTTCTCTTTATTACAGTTTTACAATTTGTACATATGCTTATTGTAATTTTAGTTCTCTTTCATTTAACCTATGTTAGCAAAGTTACACTTTTCATTCTCTTTTATTTAACCCGAGTTTGCGAAGTTACACTTTTTATTCTCTTTCATTTAACCCATATTGCTCCACATGACCCAATAAACATTTCATAAAGCCCAAGAAGAAAACAAGGACAACTATGAAAAGAAAAAGGAGAGGGATATAAAATATACATACAAACACGCGTTTGTGCAATGTAAATTGCAAATTCAAAGCAATAAAACTTTGATTTTGATGAAACGAAAAGTGGAAGTCACTTTAGAATCTAGGCTAGTGTCTTGAAATTTTTTCTTTTTTTAAGTTTCGACTAAAATTCAAACGTTGAGCAAATTTGATCAAAAATTAATTTTTTTTAGAAAATTTCTTCTTTTGTTACAGTAAAAGATACTACTCAAAATAACAAGTTCATTACTTAAATTTAAAATTTCGACTTTAACTGAAATTCTGTAAATCATACTACTTAATTTGTTCAAATTTTGTGAGTCATTACAATATATCTAGAGATGTTATCGATGCTACTAATGAAAGTTGATGATATTCGATGTAAATGTCTTTGGGTGCTGATTAACTACAACTTATCATATGGTATAGTTCATTTATAAGGGGGTTTTATAATAAGGGCTTATTTCCCTCGGTCAAATAATTTTAAGAACACGCATTCCAAGTAATTATTTTTCAGGCCAAAATTTCTTAAATCATCAAAGACCGTAAAATTTGTATCGCTACTCACATTCGAAGCTTCAAACGAAAATCAGAATTAGGTTTTATAAAACCAATTTGTCTACAACATCAAAATCGTGTAAAATCATGTAGCCGACTTTGATTATTTGTTAAAGAAATCAAATTGTCTTACCTAGAACTGAATATCGATACACAGACAATCTACGCTGATGTGAAAACCCGTAACTTCCCCAGTGGGGAAAGCGCGGATAGTTCGAGGACAAGCCACAGAAGAACGCAGACGGAAGAACATTTCATTGTCAATTACAACAATTCCATCAGATTACAAGAATATACAAAGTATAAATCAATATTACACAATTTACCAAATATCAGAGATTACAATAAATTACATAGAAGGGGAAAATAGTACAATACACAAATGAAGAAGATATACGGATACAAAGCTTTCCGGATATCATTCCAGCTATAAACCAGGATCCTGTGAATATAAATCTGCAAAACCAAAACTACTAGCTGCCCGTGCGGAAAATAGGGGCACCCAGAGTTTAGGTTAAAACAATAAACTCCAGGTCAGTCATGGGAGTGGTGTGAGAACTAAAACAGTTATTAATCTTTATTTTAAAGTTAGGTAAATCAAGGGACCACGCCGTATAACACGGAATGGGTTTCCTCCCAAGAACACCAGTGCATAAAACAAACAGCACAATGCTAAATAAGGAAAAATGAAGCTATTATAAGACCCAGTTCCCATCGCACAATGCAACGCAAGCCGGAGGATAGGGTTTTTACCTTATAATAGCCAAGAATGCTTGATACGTTTAAAACAAATCATTTGATACTATCATAATTGCATAGTGTATAAAACAACTTCAAATCATAAGTATCAATCATAGACGGCATAAGCGCCCAATCCCACTATGTCGCCATACTAGGCTCTACAAATAAAACCGCAAATGTCACGTATTTGGAAATTGGATTTCCGTCTGTGAACTGAGGCAAAAGATAGCCCTCTACCGATTCGAGACGCTCTAGTCCGTGTCTCAGGTCAGAGCTCGAGTGACCTTTGGATCATTAGGGTCGGTCCACCGATGTGGATTAAAATGACTGAACACTGCGTTTCCCCACCCTTTGGGGTGTCAATGAGCCAACTAAATGACTCCATTGATTCGAGAACGACTGATATATCTGAGGCGCCTCGCAACAGCAACAACCACATAAGTCAAACTCGTCAGGGCGTGTAAAACCACTGACGCCACTTCTAACTAGAAGGAAATGCATGCCCTCCCTGAGGTCCTCTCCCGTTTCTGGTTCACACCGGGTGTGAAATTCGCAAATTAAACGTTACACAAAGCTACGCCACAAAGGCCGTGCTTTGATCATCCACCATAAGACTCTGCTTTTCAACAGAAGCCTTGATCATATTGCCACTTAGGCATGCCACACAGGCAATTCACTCCATGTGTTTGATATCCATCAGTATATAACCCCTGAGCTCGTACGTCTCAGAGAAAGGCGTTAAGCAAGAGAATAAATTCTCCGCCGCCAAACAGATATATATTTAATAGAAATCAATCACACAGACTGAAATCCAATGTCAGACACACAGTCCATTTACAAGTCCGTTCTGGGTCTGAACGAAACCGGAGGCACCTAGTACCCCGCATATCCATCGATCTCCAAGTACGTCTGGACGATCACCAACTGTTTCCATCTTCTTGGGTGTACATCCCAATCAAGATCATCAGTAATTATCCAAACGACGTGAAGACCTCCGGTCTTCGACCACCGTCTTCATCTTTGACTTATCATCGTATCAGTTATTCAGAATGAGATAAACCCGGTCTTTCCGAATAACTCGCGTATATAATAAACAAGTGTTACACAAACACAACATACGCCTCATTCCAATTCATCAGTCACTAACCGTAAATTAATCAAGAGAATAATCCCCCAAATATTAACCCCGAAGGCCGAAACCAACTTCAGATCAATACCTAGGAAATCACTCTGCTTAGCCAATCTACAGCTAGTTTCTAAATTTCACATTCTTAGGGAAAGGTTCTCATTAATTTTATCAAAGAAAAATTCTTTTAAATTTATTCTTTAATCTGCTTTTGAATATCAATTCAAACTAGTCGGGATTAGCGAACCTTACCGAAGTAATCATTGGTTTTAATTTCCCAATCCCCACCTATCTATCCCATGAAGTAAAACTGTTAATACTTCATATCTAACACCATGGTGTTATCAGTAAATTCAATTACCAATTCACGTTAAAATCTAATTAAAGATTTAACTATCGCCTGAAGCAAAACTGGTGATACCCCATTCTCGATCTTTTCAATCTAATTAAAGATTCATTAAAACTCCACTTAGTTTTAATCTTTAACTGGGTTAAAGAATCAGTGTCATTTAAAACACGGTTCACGACAAACCCAAAATCACATTCCATTTCAATCAGACCCTAACCATAAATTAGTATGTGAGCAATTCCCTAAGTATTAACCCCGAAGGCCGAAACCAACATCAGATCAATACCCCATAAACCATTCAACTTAACTAATCTCCAGTTAGTTTCTGATTTTCTTAACTCCTTTAGGTCTAAGAACAGTATTATTGAAGATACCGTTCACGACAACCCAAAATCGCTTTCCATTAATTATCGGGTTAAAGAGCAAGTGTTATTTAAAACACTGTTCACAATAAACCCAAAATTCAATTCCAATTAAATATTATTTAATTGGTACACTTCATTAAATTTAAATAAAAATATTTAATCTTTTCATAACTGGGCTTAAGAACGGTGTTAATGAAGACACCATTCACGACAAACCCAAATCACATTTTATATTAAATATAAGGCTCTGAATAGAAAATATATCGGCTTATATTCAATATCAAATTCTACGACCAACAAATATCGTATTGGAAATAACGATACAAATATATCATTCAAATTCCCATAACAATATCTGTGTAATCACGAAATCCAACATCGAAATAATCCAAACACAATTTCGATTCAAATCCATTCCAATTCAATTATTGGAAATTCTGGTTACTTTTAAAACCCTTTTCAAATTCAATTTATTTATTTAAAAATAAATAGAATTTTATTTCTAGTTCAAAACTAGTTCATTTCGATAAAAATCTATTTTTATCTTTTCAAATATGGAGTTTTTCATCCCAATTCTTCCCAAATCATTTCTTATGATTTTACACAAATTATTGATATTTTTAATAATTTTATCAAGGCCCGTACAGTCGATTTCCATCAATGGCCATCGAACTGCACTTACAGCGACCATTTCCAAATTTGATTTGGACATAATTCCAAATCCAACCGTTAGATTTCTAATTTCTAATATTCGTTAGAAAGCTCTTTTCGATACGAACCCAATGGTTCCGGATTTAGGAGAATCCGACGGTCGGATCTCCCGTAATATCCGTTCGAAGTCAATGGTCGAAATTCACGAACTACCGCAGCGCGTTCTATTCAGGCCATTTTATTATATATATAATATATATATAATATATACTTCGTCGATTTCCTTTTAAAACGTATTTTTTAAATTCGTTTTCGAAACGATTTCAACTTCATTTTCAAATTCAAATCAAAATTGAATTTTTCCAATATAAATTCGTTTTAAATTCTTTTCAAATTGATTTCAATTCAAATCGATTTTTGAATTCAATTTCAGTTCGTTTTCAATTCAATTCGAATTCATTTCTATTCATTTCTATTCAATTTCAATTCGAATTCATTTCTATTCAATTTAATTCGAATTTCAATTCTTTTCAAAATATCAGATTTTGAGATCACTTTCGATATTCTTTATAAAATGAATAAAATCGATATAAATATCGTTCACGTCAAAATGGCGTAAATCTAATCAACACGGCTTCATATATTTTTATTTTCAAATATTCTATTTCAAATATTTCTATTCAAATATTTCTATTTCAAATATTTCTTTTCAAATATTTCTATTTCAAATATTTCTTTTTCAAATATGGAATGAGGCCCAATCAATTACCATATAATGTTAATTATATGGATTTTCTACAACATGTATATAACAACAACGATAAATCATCAACCATCATCCAAAGTGTGTTCTACACTGTATAAGCATCAAATATAAATTTTCAACGCTTATAACAGTCTGTCAATCAATCGATCGACATACAACTAATTATTGGGATTAGTGTATGTCATCTATCATCCCAATACCCGTGTGGGGTTTCAAACAATCAAACACAGATTTTATTTGTGCAGTGGGGCGATGTGTAAAATTTATCGTCCCAATCAATATCAGTCAAATGTGTGTATATAAACAAATCGTCCGATTTGTTTATTTTTATTTTTATTTCATTTCATTTCATATACACGTTAAAAATTCTATTTTCAACTATAAAATATTTTAACTATATAAATATTTTATTTCATTTCACATCACATCACACAATCAACTACACTCAAAATCATACAAACAAGCATACAAGCCGTCCATGGTCTGTGGACGATGGGTGTCGGGTGCTACTAAACACTGTCTGCATCCTAGTATATATTTTTAACTAGAAATAAAATTAAAAGGTGAGAAGTTCTCACCGACTAGCTAAACCAACGCCACGACTCTTCTTATGTAGAAAATCTCCGCCGTTTCTTCTTTCATTACTTCCGTAATTCGTATTCACTACATATATAAAAATCGAATTTGTACTTCGCTATTCAATATATAAAAATCGAATTTTTTCTTCGCTATTCAATATATAAAAATCAAATTTTTACTTCGCTATTCAATATATAAAAATCGAATTTTTACTTCGCTATTCAATATATAAAAATCGAATTTTTTCTTCGCTATTCAATATATAAAAATCGAATTTTTTTCTTCGCTATTTAATATATAAAAATCGAATTTTTACTTCATATACAAAGATCGGATTTTTATTTCATTGCTATAAAAATCACATTTTTATACTTCTACAATATAAAAGATTATATTTTTATACTTCTACAATATAAACGATTGTATTTTTATACTTCTACCTAAATAAAAATCATATTCTTACTATGTAAACAAAATGATTTTATACTTTATAAACAAACTGATTTTATACTTTGTTAACAAACTGATTTTATTAAATAAAAACAAAGCAAAATAGAAATAAAAAGAAATAAAAAGAAAGCTTACAGTGTTCAACTGAAGAGGAGGGGCTACCTGCGCCGTCGCAGGTGGTGGGGGAGCGTGGGAGGTGGTCGTCGCTGGTGGTGGTTGCGACGCAGGCTGTTGGAGGGGTTAGGGTTGCAGTTGGGATCAGATTTTTGGGGGTCTTCGTTGATTGGAGGAGGGGCTAGGCGGCGGGTTGGCCAGAGGAGGAGGGGTTCGACGGAGGGGAGGTGGTGCGCGGCCAGGCGGGGGCGTCGAGATCGAAAGGGCTCAATTGGGAACGACGGGTTTAGTTTAGTTTTTTTTTATTACTGAATCGAACTGAAGGAAGAGAGAGAAGGAGAATAGGGGGTTATATATAATTTATTTTATTATTATTTCAATTCAAAAAAAAAGAAACTTTTATTTTCAACATCGAAACGAGACCCACCGCCTTCGTCCATAGCTAATTACCCCCATTCCGAACACAATGGGATATGTATCATAAGCTGATTCGACTGTTTCAATCAGTTTTCGTCAAAATCAAAATATAACTCTATATATTGAATTTGAACGCGCATTTCAATTTACCGGGCCCACATACTAAACTCGAAAAATTCCAGAAAAATATTTTCTAGCTTCGTATTGACAATACGGTCCTAACAAAACTAGTTTCGTCGAATTCTGAGACCGTTTGAAAAATGGCCATTTTCTAGTCGATTAAATTCAACTGAAACTGGTCAAACACGTTTTCCTTTGCCACACTCACGTATTGATTCGAAAAATTATGAAATTTGAAACCTAGCAATAATTCGACATCACGGATCCAACAAAAGTAGTTTCGTCGAAATCCGAGGTCGTTTGCAAAATTTCCATTTTTAAGGGCCTGAATTCCATAGCGACTATTCTAAATTTTCAACTGGACATATCTTTTGATTCCCGCTATGAAATCTCAATTTTTCGGATTCTTGGAAAGATATTCTCAAATAGATCCTATTATTTTTGGTTTCGCTAAAATCCGGTTTATTTTGCACCCGGTATGTTCAATTGAAGTTTGAAATCGAATTATCGAACTACCGCGCCATATTCAATTCATTTTATAATTATATAAATAAATATTTTATATTCTAACGACGATTCGAATAAATATATACGTTCGAATTCTATTCAAAATAAATTTCTCGTCGTTATTATTTAAAATAACTCATTTTAAATAATCAAAATTCGCTAAAATTGCCAAAATAAAAATTTTAAACTGGCCCAGATTTTCGGGTTGTTACAGCTGATGATTTGCAATGGTTTGAATCTGATGATTGCTGAATAAGAAAGTATTTACCGTTTTTTGTTCACTAGTTGATTTAGTTTGCGATTTTTATTTAATGATTGTTGATTGAAGTTGTTGTTCGTCAATTATTTGTATTCACCGAGTACTGAAATTAAACATGTAAAAAGCTATTAATGTTACCTTATTCAACATGTAGAAAACATATTTGTACTGAAATTTGTAGTGCATTAAGCATGTAAAAAAGATATTTGTACTGAAATTAAACATGTAAAAAAGCTACTAATGTTACATTATTCAACATGTAAAAAAGACAAACACACTTATCTTTTACTATAATTGATTTAAATAGAACTTAAGCCTTAGTTATATTAAATAGCTGCTGTAAATGTTAAACATATTTATAGTGCATGTAAAGTGTTTTTGTTTTTTTTATGGTTTAACCTAATATGAAAATCTATGATTAATTATACATGGTTTGATGTTATTCTATTCAACTGCTTAAGAAGAAAAGTGCATTTAATTTTGTTGTTTATTACTCATATAAAAAGATTAGTGCATTTATCTTTGCTTTTTGTGTGCATTTATCTAAGTTAAGCTATACTTGAAAAAAGATAAAATTGTATATGTTTTATTCTTAAACAAAATCAATCTACTTGCTCTAGTTGCAAAGTAGGTTCATATGTTCATTATACAGCCATGCTTACTCTTATTGTAACATATCAGTAAATAATTGCACAATCATTTCAAAGTTGTACAAAATTGCATTTTTGTAATTAACCAGTTTTAAACGTTTAGTAGAATATCTTATTTTATGTAACGACCCAGCGGATTTCGGCCTCGAAAATCGACATAAATACCTTTACTGTATCTCATGCCGATTCTCCAAGCACCGAAAACACTGGAACGTTTTAGAAAGAAATTAGAGGGTGAGATAAGAAAGAAAGAAATATAAGAATAGAAGAAGAAGAACCATCACACAGAATCTCATATCGCAGCGGAACAAAGTATAATACAGAAATAAACCTTTATTGAGAGCTTTTGAACATACTTACAATATCAGAGTACAACACACATCTGGACAGTGTATATAATCACACAGCGGAATATCGTTCATCTGAACATCTTCAGCTCGTCTCCGGACTTTTCAGCACCTGATAACCTGAACCTGTACACCTCGGTCTAACCCGAGCATTTACAAAACACCGGGTCAGTCTGGTGAACCAGAGTGAGAAAAACTCGCACAGCATTAAGGTATCACACATCTTGCTTTTAAAGTTAAAATCCTTTTGAAAGAAAAAAGATAATCGTAAGACCGATCCACACATAAACACGGACGGTTTTTACCTTACGATAACCCAAACCAGTTTTCGAAAACAATATCTTTTCTGATATTTTCATAGTGTCTAAATACAAGTAAATAAAATCTAGTAGAACGCTTGCATCTCACGCTCTACATATATAGTATACAATCAAAACCGCAGGCGCTTATTGGAGATTGGATTCCGACCTTGACAAGGTATGGGACCACCTACCGCTCGTGTATCTCTAGAGGCGAATACACAGGGTTCAACAAGAACGTCTTGCAACCCGGCCCTCACATGACCGACCACTCATTTCGCTTGAGTGTATCGAATGTATATCATCAACGGTTGGACTCAAACCACCGTTCCCGAATGGGCAGAATCGATAGATTAAGAAACAAAATGAATTTCTCTAGATAGGTGATCATACACCCTAATGGGAGCGACCCACATAGCCATGCTGCCTGCCCGATTTTTGTCATCTCCTGGTTGTGAGGCTTGAGGCTAGAATTTTCCTCCAGAACATCTGGCCATCCTTTACTTTGAATGCCACATCGTCAGATCCTCTGGATATCACTAATTGACGCCCACAAAAATACCCTAGTTGGGAGCTAACCAACTATGATACGTTTGAAGAAATCAACGTACGTGGCCCATTGGAAATACTCTGTCAGACATTCGTCCATACAAGTCATCCAGGAACAGGATGAACCGAAGGCACTCTCCTACTGCATCAATTATAGGAATCACCCCATGGATCAGTAGCGATAGTCCTTGCAATCCACAGTTTCAACCACGACAGAACCTCAGTATATCTCCGGGTCGAATCAGAGATTGTAAGTGGTTCTTCCGCTTCATGAAGATCTATGGTCTTCACATGCTCCATCTCAATCGTCACTTGATCTCTTCTATATATTCGTATTTGTTGGTCGGAATGGTTTTCGAATAAACATTCGATCCCGGTCTTTCCATACCCACAATCGTAAAGGTCAGACTTGATAGTCGGTTATTTAACTATCAAGTAAACATCCATAAAAATATAATTACTGGTCTGGTACTCAGTATCACTTGGCTTTTAAAATTAATCGCTCAAGTCCCTTTTTATTTCATTGCTATGGAAAATATCACCTCATCTTATTTCCGTTACTTCGGAAAATCTTATTACACACTGTCGCCATCGCCTACTAGTATCATCTTTGGGTCGTCCCGAAGCTGTTCAAGTTGGGGTATTTTAATTACCTCTCAGACCTTGACCAACAACGTTCTTACCTTCAGATAAATACGAGTCGTGATTCAAAAACCCTATTTTATCATTTTAATCCTTATTTCAAACCTCGTTTACTGAGCTCTAAGCAAACCCCTTTTCCCAATTACCTTTTCTCTTTCGGGAAACTCCTTTTAAATTTATTTATTCAACTTAATACCATTATTAAGCATTTCTAGTTTAAAAACGATGTTTAAACTCATATTCATTTATAAACCTTGTTATAAATTCCAGGCTATATATATATACTTTTTGCATCTGCATTTCCTTTACTTAGTTGAACCTAAAGTAAAAGAAAACTTTCATTTACGCTAGGTAACCTCTTTATTGCCTTATTATAAGACTCGAGCCCAAAACAAAGACTCATCCTTTAGCCCTCTCCAACCCTCGACCCTTTCATTTCCCACTTGCTTACTTAAATATATCTCCTTTGATTAATGATAACAACTTTACATTAATCATTCAAAACAATTTACTTCTTTACTTAAATAATACTTTCCTCTACTTAAAACCTTACTAAGCTGGATTAATTAAATTAATTCACTAATTTAAAATCTATCTTAGTCTAAATGGTCGACACACCAAACATGGTTATTCACTTAACCCATTCTAATTAATCCCATCTTTAAATTTATTAAAATATAATAAATTTTAAATAACTTTATTTAAAATGACAGCTTTCAAAAACTTATTCTAGTTAAAAAATATATTTATAACCGTAACTCTGTCGACATATAGTCGATAAAATTCATCTTTAGAAATCGATTTACTTATCGACCGGGTGATGTAAATTTTCCAACACGGACCATCCATTTGTCTATGTCAGAACAAATGTTGCAGTACGATTCAATCATCAACAAATAAAAAAACCAATCAATCTACGGCCAAATCAAACAACGCAACCAATTCCAGCATTTTTATAAATGCGATCAATCAAGGGAAATTCCCTTGTTTGGGTCCAAACAAAATGATTTGTATTTCTTCTGAAGTTAACTGACTGTTTAACTTCCAGTAATTAAATCCATAATTATATAACAGGCAAACAGTCAAACACTATCAACCAGAACACGAAAATAAAAATCCAATATAAATTGAAAGAGCTGAGTGAGTTTAACTCACCTGGACTTAAACCCATCGATAACAGTCTGATTTTTGTTCAATTAAACTGACGTTTAATTGGAAATAAAATTCCCGTTACTTCAGATCCGACCCAGACCTGCTCCATCTCGAAGTACTCGGCTTCATGGTCCCAACGCGACTGACCGCGCTTGAATCTGATAACGTATGTGGAAAATATCGTATAAACAATTTTATAAACAAATTTAATTAATTAAAACATGGGTGTTTTATAAATGGGCTTCTTACCTCAAACCTTAGCCCAAAGGAAACCCGACCCGCCTCACATATTAAAACCCTACCCCTTCGATCCCTTTTCATTTCCATCGGCCGCCACAAAATTTCCATCCCCAATCCCTAATTGCAAACCCTAATCCTCTTCCGGTCCTCAGCACATCGAGCCCTAAGGCGACGCAACCCCTCCGTACTCCACCACTTCCTCGTCCTCCTCCTTCTTACAACTCAACAAACCCCTCAGCAATCCCTGGCCATCGCAGACGAACCACGAACCACCCGAGCCTTCCAGAACCACACGAGCAACCCGAATCAAGTCGACGGCCTCACCAGAAAAACGAAAGCTAAGTTTTTCTTTTACTTGCTTTTTAAATTCGGTGTACTGTTTTTATTTGATTTTCTGATTCTCGAATTTGGATTTCCTTGTTACTGTATTTGTTTGGGTTGTCTTTGGGATGGTGAATTACCTCTGCGTGAACGTCCTATTTATAGTATGGCTTTGTCTAGATCAGATTAACGTCCTTCAAACCCTAAATAGGTTCAGCTACCCCTAGTTTAGACCATATGGTTGTTTCCTTCTTTTCAGATGTTGTACTAGTGATGGTCGCTGGACAGTGATCACTATATGTTGGATTTTTAGCAGACATTTTGCTGAGTATTGTATTGTATTTTCAATGTCTACTGGTCTGGTTGACATGAAACCGTGATGGATCCTGTAGAGATTAAGTGGGATTTGGTTATGACTTGTTCATTCAGTCATGTATAAATCATCTATTTCGATTCGGCTGTAATTTAAATGGTATAAATATATACACGCATTGGATTTTGATTTCACTTAACTGTTCTTTGTGCTAGGAATTAATGAATGAATATTTTGATAGTATAGCTGTGTTGCTATTTCATTTAGCTGACTTGATCCTATATAGATGTATGTGTGAATATATTTATATCTATCCCTTTGTACAGATTTGAAGTAAAAAAAATGAGTATATTTAATTTTTCTTAGCTGTCCATACCCTCTCTCCTTAGCTATGTATTGTCTATTTCTTTTAGCTGTTTGTAGTCTAATTTCCTTAGTTGTACATTTTTCTCTTTCACTGTCCATTGTACTAATCCTAGCTGTTCTAGCTATGTATTCAAATCAGAGATCTTTGGGACAGTGATATAGATTTTCTGAACTGTATTTGATTTCCATTTTAAATATAAGTAAACAGTGAAATTCATATCAGAAATTTACTGTTTACACATGTGAGTTTATTGTTCAACAAAGATTTGATCAATATACATGTCAGTTCTTCATGTGTTGTTCTTTCCTGTAAAGATTTTGATGATCTCATTTTCTGATGATATGATCCTAGTTCAAGATTACATTTTGTTTTCTTTTCCTCTTTTTTTTTATTTAAGATATCTTGTATGGTAAACTTACAGTACCAGACATAATATAACCTAACACCTTTTAAGGTCGAATTCTTGAGGCACATGTTCCTTTAACTGAAATTAAATTGATGCCGGATATTTAAATTACTTCATGAGTTGAAACTAATTTTAAAATAAAGTATAGTCTTAAGCAAACAACTTCTATTCTAGTCTCGACTTATTCTTGAATGTATGCAACTTTGTTGTATTATGCATGTTCACATCCATACTCATTTTCTGCCTGCGCCTTACTCATGCTTGAGACATTGGAACCTATCCTGATGTTTTGTTGTCTGGTTATTTATGTTTCTATGTATTGATCATTTATATTTTTTTTTCTCTTCTTCCTTTCTTTTTTTTTTATCTTTTGCTGTTCATTATTATCATGAAATTACCCTTTTAATGGGTTTTCTTCTTTTTCTTTGCAGATCTCACTTAATCAAGATGGATTCGCTGGTTCGTCAAAAACCTGAAGAAGCTGATTTACAATTATTGATTTTCTTTCTTTGTGTTTTGTACTATTGAAGTTGTATTGTATACATGTATTAACCCCAAGATTAATGTATTAACCTTGTGACCTGTATTGTATACATGTATTCATTTTTTTCTTCTTTGTGTTGTGTGCGAATCCCACTTTCGAACAGCTACATATCTGAATTGGACATTTAAATGATATATATAACATTTAAATGATACAGGTTGTGTGATGTATTAGTTTTAAACAGATATGTATATCATTTATAAGGAAATCCTGGGTATTTGATTCAAATGTATATCATTTAAATGTTACATATCTGAATTTGGTATTTATAAGGAGCCACATTTGAAAACCATTTATTAATACCAAAGTGGAGCCATACACTTAAATCTAATACCAATTCAGAACTGGGTCATTACATTTGTCGATTTAAAGGTATTTACATATATATATATATATATATATATATATGTTATAGGTTTTGTAAACCCTAAAAATTTGTTGATATAATTAAAATTTCAAACAGTTAAAATAAATAAATTAATATTAACAAACCACTTCATTTTCTATCCATACAGAATTCTAAATCCAACATTTAAACGTCCTGGTTTTAAATAATATTCTATTTATATAAAAATCCCTTAATATAAATAAATTCGATAAAAATCCATTATAATTTCAATATAATATATAATCTGATTTAAATATTATATTTTAAATGGCCGAAAAATCCGGGACGTTACATTCTTCCCCCCTTAAAATAATTTCGTCCTCGAAATTGCAAAGTAAGAAGAGTATTCTGAACCGTATTATTTTTAAAATCATGACTATTGAATTAAATTCAAAATAAATTCGAACTCTAAATTTTTTTGAGAATTTTGCTAGCACCTCCTCTGCATGGCTCGATTGGTAGACTATAACTGCCACTCTGGGCCTCAATTTCCTCAAAAAGAAAGTTCAAAATCCAAATGGCAACCCGCTTAATCTGAATCCTAATTTATTTATCCATTAAATTTTCAAACCCCAATCCATTCAAATTCACTCAATTTGAATTCAATCTTAACTTGATTTTTCTTAACTAGATTTAGTTTTATTTTCATATCTGGTTCAATTGACGAATTGATTTTTTTATCAGTTCAACTTTATTTCAAAATTCAAATTTGATTTCAAATCAAATCTACCAGAACAAACAAACAACCCACATTACTATAATATAGAAAATAATTTCCTTTTCTATATAAAAATATATATTGGGTAAAAATTATTTCGTTTACCCATTTTATAAAACAATACTGTATCCACTCGCTAGTTCAATGCTTCTCAACACTTGAACCAGTCAAATAACACAATACAAAACATTTTTATATAAAATCTTACAAATACGCTCTCATATATAGACACTCAGCTCAACCTAGGGTGTTACTAACCCCATCTCTATTGAGTTACGCCACAGAGCCAAGGTTACTACTCAACCAATAGCTCTGATACCACTGTAACGACCCAGCGGATTTCGGCCTCGAAAATCGACATAAATACCTTTACTGTATCTCATGCCGATTCTCCAAGCACCGAAAACACTGGAACGTTTTAGAAAGAAATTAGAGGGTGAGATAAGAAAGAAAGAAATATAAGAATAGAAGAAGAAGAACCATCACACAGAATCTCATATCGCAGCGGAACAAAGTATAATACAGAAATAAACCTTTATTGAGAGCTTTTGAACATACTTACAATATCAGAGTACAACACACATCTGGACAGTGTATATAATCACACAGCGGAATATCGTTCATCTGAACATCTTCAGCTCGTCTCCGGACTTTTCAGCACCTGATAACCTGAACCTGTACACCTCGGTCTAACCCGAGCATTTACAAAACACCGGGTCAGTCTGGTGAACCAGAGTGAGAAAAACTCGCACAGCATTAAGGTATCACACATCTTGCTTTTAAAGTTAAAATCCTTTTGAAAGAAAAAAGATAATCGTAAGACCGATCCACACATAAACACGGACGGTTTTTACCTTACGATAACCCAAACCAGTTTTCGAAAACAATATCTTTTCTGATATTTTCATAGTGTCTAAATACAAGTAAATAAAATCTAGTAGAACGCTTGCATCTCACGCTCTACATATATAGTATACAATCAAAACCGCAGGCGCTTATTGGAGATTGGATTCCGACCTTGACAAGGTATGGGACCACCTACCGCTCGTGTATCTCTAGAGGCGAATACACAGGGTTCAACAAGAACGTCTTGCAACCCGGCCCTCACATGACCGACCACTCATTTCGCTTGAGTGTATCGAATGTATATCATCAACGGTTGGACTCAAACCACCGTTCCCGAATGGGCAGAATCGATAGATTAAGAAACAAAATGAATTTCTCTAGATAGGTGATCATACACCCTAATGGGAGCGACCCACATAGCCATGCTGCCTGCCCGATTTTTGTCATCTCCTGGTTGTGAGGCTTGAGGCTAGAATTTTCCTCCAGAACATCTGGCCATCCTTTACTTTGAATGCCACATCGTCAGATCCTCTGGATATCACTAATTGACGCCCACAAAAATACCCTAGTTGGGAGCTAACCAACTATGATACGTTTGAAGAAATCAACGTACGTGGCCCATTGGAAATACTCTGTCAGACATTCGTCCATACAAGTCATCCAGGAACAGGATGAACCGAAGGCACTCTCCTACTGCATCAATTATAGGAATCACCCCATGGATCAGTAGCGATAGTCCTTGCAATCCACAGTTTCAACCACGACAGAACCTCAGTATATCTCCGGGTCGAATCAGAGATTTGTAAGTGGTTCTTCCGCTTCATGAAGATCTATGGTCTTCACATGCTCCATCTCAATCGTCACTTGATCTCTTCTATATATTCGTATTTGTTGGTCGGAATGGTTTTCGAATAAACATTCGATCCCGGTCTTTCCATACCCACAATCGTAAAGGTCAGACTTGATAGTCGGTTATTTAACTATCAAGTAAACATCCATAAAAATATAATTACTGGTCTGGTACTCAGTATCACTTGGCTTTTAAAATTAATCGCTCAAGTCCCTTTTTATTTCATTGCTATGGAAAATATCACCTCATCTTATTTCCGTTACTTCGGAAAATCTTATTACACACTGTCGCCATCGCCTACTAGTATCATCTTTGGGTCGTCCCGAAGCTGTTCAAGTTGGGGTATTTTAATTACCTCTCAGACCTTGACCAACAACGTTCTTACCTTCAGATAAATACGAGTCGTGATTCAAAAACCCTATTTTATCATTTTAATCCTTATTTCAAACCTCGTTTACTGAGCTCTAAGCAAACCCCTTTTCCCAATTACCTTTTCTCTTTCGGGAAACTCCTTTTAAATTTATTTATTCAACTTAATACCATTATTAAGCATTTCTAGTTTAAAAACGATGTTTAAACTCATATTCATTTATAAACCTTGTTATAAATTCCAGGCTATATATATATACTTTTTGCATCTGCATTTCCTTTACTTAGTTGAACCTAAAGTAAAAGAAAACTTTCATTTACGCTAGGTAACCTCTTTATTGCCTTATTATAAGACTCGAGCCCAAAACAAAGACTCATCCTTTAGCCCTCTCCAACCCTCGACCCTTTCATTTCCCACTTGCTTACTTAAATATATCTCCTTTGATTAATGATAACAACTTTACATTAATCATTCAAAACAATTTACTTCTTTACTTAAATAATACTTTCCTCTACTTAAAACCTTACTAAGCTGGATTAATTAAATTAATTCACTAATTTAAAATCTATCTTAGTCTAAATGGTCGACACACCAAACATGGTTATTCACTTAACCCATTCTAATTAATCCCATCTTTAAATTTATTAAAATATAATAAATTTTAAATAACTTTATTTAAAATGACAGCTTTCAAAAACTTATTCTAGTTAAAAAATATATTTATAACCGTAACTCTGTCGACATATAGTCGATAAAATTCATCTTTAGAAATCGATTTACTTATCGACCGGGTGATGTAAATTTTCCAACACGGACCATCCATTTGTCTATGTCAGAACAAATGTTGCAGTACGATTCAATCATCAACAAATAAAAAAACCAATCAATCTACGGCCAAATCAAACAACGCAACCAATTCCAGCATTTTTATAAATGCGATCAATCAAGGGAAATTCCCTTGTTTGGGTCCAAACAAAATGATTTGTATTTCTTCTGAAGTTAACTGACTGTTTAACTTCCAGTAATTAAATCCATAATTATATAACAGGCAAACAGTCAAACACTATCAACCAGAACACGAAAATAAAAATCCAATATAAATTGAAAGAGCTGAGTGAGTTTAACTCACCTGGACTTAAACCCATCGATAACAGTCTGATTTTTGTTCAATTAAACTGACGTTTAATTGGAAATAAAATTCCCGTTACTTCAGATCCGACCCAGACCTGCTCCATCTCGAAGTACTCGGCTTCATGGTCCCAACGCGACTGACCGCGCTTGAATCTGATAACGTATGTGGAAAATATCGTATAAACAATTTTATAAACAAATTTAATTAATTAAAACATGGGTGTTTTATAAATGGGCTTCTTACCTCAAACCTTAGCCCAAAGGAAACCCGACCCGCCTCACATATTAAAACCCTACCCCTTCGATCCCTTTTCATTTCCATCGGCCGCCACAAAATTTCCATCCCCAATCCCTAATTGCAAACCCTAATCCTCTTCCGGTCCTCAGCACATCGAGCCCTAAGGCGACGCAACCCCTCCGTACTCCACCACTTCCTCGTCCTCCTCCTTCTTACAACTCAACAAACCCCTCAGCAATCCCTGGCCATCGCAGACGAACCACGAACCACCCGAGCCTTCCAGAACCACACGAGCAACCCGAATCAAGTCGACGGCCTCACCAGAAAAACGAAAGCTAAGTTTTTCTTTTACTTGCTTTTTAAATTCGGTGTACTGTTTTTATTTGATTTTCTGATTCTCGAATTTGGATTTCCTTGTTACTGTATTTGTTTGGGTTGTCTTTGGGATGGTGAATTACCTCTGCGTGAACGTCCTATTTATAGTATGGCTTTGTCTAGATCAGATTAACGTCCTTCAAACCCTAAATAGGTTCAGCTACCCCTAGTTTAGACCATATGGTTGTTTCCTTCTTTTCAGATGTTGTACTAGTGATGGTCGCTGGACAGTGATCACTATATGTTGGATTTTTAGCAGACATTTTGCTGAGTATTGTATTGTATTTTCAATGTCTACTGGTCTGGTTGACATGAAACCGTGATGGATCCTGTAGAGATTAAGTGGGATTTGGTTATGACTTGTTCATTCAGTCATGTATAAATCATCTATTTCGATTCGGCTGTAATTTAAATGGTATAAATATATACACGCATTGGATTTTGATTTCACTTAACTGTTCTTTGTGCTAGGAATTAATGAATGAATATTTTGATAGTATAGCTGTGTTGCTATTTCATTTAGCTGACTTGATCCTATATAGATGTATGTGTGAATATATTTATATCTATCCCTTTGTACAGATTTGAAGTAAAAAAAATGAGTATATTTAATTTTTCTTAGCTGTCCATACCCTCTCTCCTTAGCTATGTATTGTCTATTTCTTTTAGCTGTTTGTAGTCTAATTTCCTTAGTTGTACATTTTTCTCTTTCACTGTCCATTGTACTAATCCTAGCTGTTCTAGCTATGTATTCAAATCAGAGATCTTTGGGACAGTGATATAGATTTTCTGAACTGTATTTGATTTCCATTTTAAATATAAGTAAACAGTGAAATTCATATCAGAAATTTACTGTTTACACATGTGAGTTTATTGTTCAACAAAGATTTGATCAATATACATGTCAGTTCTTCATGTGTTGTTCTTTCCTGTAAAGATTTTGATGATCTCATTTTCTGATGATATGATCCTAGTTCAAGATTACATTTTGTTTTCTTTTCCTCTTTTTTTTTATTTAAGATATCTTGTATGGTAAACTTACAGTACCAGACATAATATAACCTAACACCTTTTAAGGTCGAATTCTTGAGGCACATGTTCCTTTAACTGAAATTAAATTGATGCCGGATATTTAAATTACTTCATGAGTTGAAACTAATTTTAAAATAAAGTATAGTCTTAAGCAAACAACTTCTATTCTAGTCTCGACTTATTCTTGAATGTATGCAACTTTGTTGTATTATGCATGTTCACATCCATACTCATTTTCTGCCTGCGCCTTACTCATGCTTGAGACATTGGAACCTATCCTGATGTTTTGTTGTCTGGTTATTTATGTTTCTATGTATTGATCATTTATATTTTTTTTTCTCTTCTTCCTTTCTTTTTTTTTTATCTTTTGCTGTTCATTATTATCATGAAATTACCCTTTTAATGGGTTTTCTTCTTTTTCTTTGCAGATCTCACTTAATCAAGATGGATTCGCTGGTTCGTCAAAAACCTGAAGAAGCTGATTTACAATTATTGATTTTCTTTCTTTGTGTTTTGTACTATTGAAGTTGTATTGTATACATGTATTAACCCCAAGATTAATGTATTAACCTTGTGACCTGTATTGTATACATGTATTCATTTTTTTCTTCTTTGTGTTGTGTGCGAATCCCACTTTCGAACAGCTACATATCTGAATTGGACATTTAAATGATATATATAACATTTAAATGATACAGGTTGTGTGATGTATTAGTTTTAAACAGATATGTATATCATTTATAAGGAAATCCTGGGTATTTGATTCAAATGTATATCATTTAAATGTTACATATCTGAATTTGGTATTTATAAGGAGCCACATTTGAAAACCATTTATTAATACCAAAGTGGAGCCATACACTTAAATCTAATACCAATTCAGAACTGGGTCATTACATTTGTCGATTTAAAGGTATTTACATATATATATATATATATATATATATATATATATGTTATAGGTTTTGTAAACCCTAAAAATTTGTTGATATAATTAAAATTTCAAACAGTTAAAATAAATAAATTAATATTAACAAACCACTTCATTTTCTATCCATACAGAATTCTAAATCCAACATTTAAACGTCCTGGTTTTAAATAATATTCTATTTATATAAAAATCCCTTAATATAAATAAATTCGATAAAAATCCATTATAATTTCAATATAATATATAATCTGATTTAAATATTATATTTTAAATGGCCGAAAAATCCGGGACGTTACATTTTATTTAAGATTTTAAAAATATAATTGCATCTATCTTTTACTAAAAGATAAAAGACAAGTTACATAGAATATCTTATTTTATTTTAGATTTAGTAGAATAAAAGATAAGTTACGTAGAATATCTAATTTTATCTTTTACTAAATAATATATTAACATGTTTATTTTTTACATAGGATATTTTATTTTATTTCAGATGTAAAAAAGATAAAACTAAACTAATCGTTTTATGCTTCCATTTTGTTCGTTTGTGATGATTTAACCTAATATGAAACTCTATGATTAATTATACATGGTTTGATGTTATTCTATTCAACTTCTTAAGAAGAAAAGTGCATTTATATTTTTTGTTTGTTATTCATTTAAGAAGATAAGTGCATTTATCTTTGCTATTTATTATTGTTCGCATTTATCTAAGTTAAATTATAGATAGAAAAGATAAAAACGTTTATGTTTTAATCTTTAACAATAACAATCTATTTGCTCTAGTTGCAAAGCAAGGTTCACAAGTTCATTATACAACTATGCTTACTCTTATTGCAACATATCAGTAAATAATTGCACAATCATTTCAATGTTGTAAATATACTTGATTTAATAGTTTAAAAAGATAAATGTATTTATCTTTCATGGTAAATGAACCTATAAGGCATTTATTGTTAATTAATTGTATGTGATTACAAAATTACAAATTGCTCTAGTTGCAAAACTGAACTTATGATTACAAAATTGCATTTTTGTAATTAACAATTTTTAAATGTTTAGTAGAATATCTTATTTTATTTCAGATTTAAAAAAGATAATTGCATCTAACTTTTCAAAAAAAAAAGACACTGTTTTATGTTTGTTATATCTACTGAATTTCACAAGTTGATATTGTCTGTGTTTTATGTTACTATTATTGTTGAAGTGTTAAATGATTGTCTATGTTTGTTTTAAATGATTGTTTGTGTTAGTTTTACTACTCCTGTATTTGTTCTAAGTAGTACTTCAGGAAGATATTTGTCTGTGTTTGTTGATTGTCTGTATTTGTTTTACACAGACAAACGATTTTTGATATTTTGTTGATTGTCGAATTTCATGTTGCCCAGTGTTAATTTACAGTGGTCTTTCAGACTTTTGTTGATCATTTTACAACACTGATTAGCAGTATTGATTTTCATGTTGACCAGTATTGATTTTCATGTCTCCCAATATTAATTTACAGTATTGTTTTACAGTGTTTTTTTCAGAGTATTATTATTTATCTTTTCAGAATTTTGTTATTATCGTTTTATAGTATTAATTTAGATGATATGTGCGGTTGCTATCTTTTTTATTTCTGACAATGCTTCTTGACAATTTTTTTTGCTGAGTTATCAGTAAATTTGATAAATGGATGAGATTTATCATTTTGAACTGTGCAAAAGATAAATGGTCCTAATAGTCGGCTAAAAAGTATCTTTCATGTAGTCTGTTTTTGTAATTTTTTTGTTCATTAAGGTCCGATATAAAGTTAATAATGTTTTTAGCATTTTTAATTATACGCTGCTCATAGTTTTTGAAAAAGATAAATGTATTTCACAAATGATAAATGGGTGTATTGGCATATTTCCCTCAACCCTTAACGAATTCATTTTACAATAAGGGCTGAGTGTTTGTTGAATAATTGAGTTGAGTATTTAAACCCAATGTATTTTATTGTTTGTTCTTTAAATATTTTGAGTTGAATACTCAAATAATTGGGTATTTTGTATTGTTGCTGAGATGTTTCTAATTATTTTTTGTTGTAAGTATTTTTTATGTTTAATTGTTATTTGGTATACACAGTTGTTAGTATGTGAAAATTATAAATTCATATATCTTTTTTTTTTCTACCATGTAGCATTTGTTTTCTGCTTCCATTTTGTCAGTATGTGAGATTTATTCCCACTTTTTGTTGGCATATGGACTAATTGGAGATTTATATGATGATTTATGCTTAAACATATAAAAAAGATAAAAACATTTATATTCTTCTTTATATTCTGAGTTTGTCATACTTAAATTTATACTTTTAACCTGTCTGCTACTTGAATGACAGTACATGTGCAAGCTTTAAATATACACAATAAAATCCCTATTTTATGCAGCTTTAAAATTGAAACTCGAAGATCGGCCAAAGTTATCAAAAATCAAAGATCAAATCAAAAGCTTGTGGCCTTGCTAATGGAAATGGCTGTAGAAGGCGAACTGGCTGGCTATAGTGTGGGTGCATATCGTTGAAATTTACAGTCTTTTCTTATGTTGTATGGATTTGCTTTTGAGCATTAGGACCTAAACAAATTGTGTAATTTAAAAGTGAATAGTTATCTAATATATTACTTTTGTTTGTCATCTTTTGTATAAATGTATTGCCATCGACAAAGTGTAGTGTTTATGTGTTAAGTTTTCATGGAGTTGATTGTCTGTTAATATTTCCTTATTTGCAATTTGTTGCCGCATATTATTATTCACGTTTGGAGCCGTGTGTATTTAAATATTGTTCTCTTGAAACAATGTGTTTATTTGAAGTTCTTGTTCTTTGCTTGCACTTCCCAAGCGCTTTAGTTAATCTATGTGTGGTTGTGATTCACATCAACAATTGACACCTCCTACTTGCTGTATCATTTTTTGCAAACTGAAAAAAGATATATGCATTTATCTTTTTCATAAAACATATAGCAATATATACAGTTGTATCTGATTAGAAATTTAAATAACATGATTAAGATTAGGTTAAGCTAAAAAACCAGTAAACAACAAAATGTAAATGAAGATGACATTGTATTCATATTATCAATACAAAATGACTAGTAAATGCACTTCTAATCCAAGCACAATGGAAATCATTTTAATAAAGATAAATGCTTTTATCCTTTTTAAGTATTGCATTAAAAAATAATCAATTATATAATATTTCATGGGACTTGAATCAACCCATATACAGAAAACTGAAACTATAGCAAAAAACACTATAAAAGTGTCGATATATATAGCTTAGTATGATTCTACACTTATAGTCAAAAGATACAATTTGTTATGGCAGCTTCTAGTGTTATTTTGTATAAAAGATAAGTTCTTTTAACTTTTCATACAAGATGAAAATGCTGCCGACATCAAGATGGCCTAGTTCTAGTGAAACTCCATTAAATTATTTGCCAGAAGTTCTAATTGCATCCAGCTCAACTATCAGCCACACTGAAAGGTTGCTTCCATTCTTCATATCAAACAATATAGTTCTAACAAAGTTCTGAACACAAGCCTAACACTTGAGAATATCATCAGCTATTGCAACTACCATTTTCTTTCCATTTGCCACACCAAAAGGAAAATTACCATTTATTTTCCTATAAACCCATACGAACTGCGACGAAAGTATGTTTCAAACGACTATATTCTTCATTTATGCTAACTAAACATAAGAAATTTTAGTTCATGAACATGCCAATCTACCTGCATGTATAAAATGCATTAAGTTCAAATGATCAAATACTTACATGGTCTGCAAGTTCTTCAATATTCCTAATGATAAATGGATTACTAAAATGCATTAAAGTGAACAACTAGTTGCTGAAATCCAACCGTACAAAATCATCCTTCTCACCGGAGTTACCAATATTGGCTAATCCACTTTGAATTACAGAAGCAACTCCTCATCTAAGTAATAAAGGTATTAAGCGCACAAATGATAATACTGAGAATATAATGAAACACAAGAAGAATACCTTTTACCCTAAACTGCTACATTCCAATCTTCATACCTACAACCACTACCCATTAACAATCATTTCAAAAAATAACATAACCATTACAAATGAATTACACCTGCAATTAAAGATGTAAACAAATAAATGCGTTTATAAAAATGTTTTACAATATCTAATCTTAATTAGCAACTTACATAAAATAGTACAAAATAAATCCATTTTTATCCACTTTTGAGAAAAAGATATAACCGTATATCTTTTTCGGAATCCAAACTTTGGAAATAATACAAACGATAAACATTTTTTTAAAAAGATAAACATATTACAAATAATACAAATGATAAACATATTACAAAATACAATATAAAAATGATACAACATCTTTTAAAAAAGATAAACTTGTTTATCTTTTTAAACTACTTCAGTTATAGATTGAAAATTTTTAACAGTTTAAAATTATAATTGTGTTTAAACATTTCTTCCTTAATAATTTAAGGATACTTTTGTATAAAAAAAACTACATTGTATGTATGATTTTGTGTAAAGACAACAGTCATTTAAATTGGTATCTCTATTTATCTTTTTCTTCATTATCATTATAAATTGTTTGAAATGATAAATCTATTTATCACTATACCTTAATATGATAAAAAAAACAGCAAAATTTCATATCATAAAACACATGTGAAAATTACTTATTATATGCATAAACGACTAACTATTTGCATGAAAATTGTAGATTTTATAGCATAAATCAAACATGTGTATGTTTTTTTATAAAAATTGACTATTTGTTTAAAAATATAAAGTTATTTATCTTTTTTGACAACTACGATTGTAACTTAAAATATATTAACAATTTAAAATCAGATTAGAAGTAAAATTATCACTGAATATAATTATTTTGATAGAAAGATAAATACAACTATCATTTAATAAACCATGATCACAGAATGATTACTACAACCATCTTGATATAAAGATGAACAGAAATAATATTTACTAAATAATAAAAAAAATCATTTGATAAATAATGTTTGATGTTTTGTTTCCCTTACCAAAATGAGCAAGATCATTTTCAACAATAGTTATCATTGTTTTCCTTACCAAAAATTATTTGTTTATCAAATGATTAATTGCTGATAAACAAATTGAGTTCAATTTAAACAATGATAACTAAGAGCAGTGAAGAACATTACATCAATCAAGTTGCATAAAATATATTACATAATATAAACTTCTTTATCACACAGTTTAAAAAAGATAAAAGAAATTATCCTTTTAAGTCCTATAACATATGTTACGTTATTCGAATAAACATTATCAGGACTACACAAGAGCTGCAATCAAATACACTAAAAAACAATAATTAATAGCACATCACACATGTCAATTCTAAATTTTCAGATATATATGCCAACGTTGTCTATGTAAGAAAACAGTAAATCCAATACACAAGTGAAAAAAGTTTTTACTTGCTACGTGTATTTAAGAAAACGTCAAATTAATGTCATCTAACATCACTGATCAAACCAAACACATTGCAAATCTATAGAAACCTTTCATCCTAGATAACAAATTACTGAACAAATCACCTACTAACAAAACTGTAAACCCGTTTATCTTTTCCATAATACATTTCCATTATAGTACTTTTCCATAGATTTGCAATGTGTTTGGTTTGATCAGTGATGCTAGATGACATCAAATTGATGCAACTTCTGTAAATTGCATAAAATATTACATAATATAAACTTCTTTATCACACAGTTTAAAAAGGTTAAAAGCAATTATCTTTTTCAGTCCTATTACATCTGTTATGTTATTGTAAAAGATAAATGTTAAACAAACTCGATAATTGTTAAACTACAATTTCATTAGTTACAGAACAGTGAAGAAACATTGCATCAATCAAATTGCATGAAATATTACATAATATAAACTTATTTATCACATAGTTTAAAAAAGATAAAAGTAATTATCATTTTTCAGTCCTATAACATCTGTATGCTATTCGAACAAACATTATAATACTTCTTCATAATACATTCCTATTTATCACACAGTTTAGAATAGATAAAAGCAAATATCTTTTTCAATCCTATAACATATGTTATGTTATTCGAATAAACAAATCACCTACTAACAAAACTGTAAACCCATTTATCTTTCCCGTAATACATTTCCATCATAATACTTTTCCAGTCATCCATGTTGATTTCAAAAATCCAATGCCATCCATATGTGAATTACAAAGCATTCTGTAAATTAACAATCGCACAATATTTAATAAAAAAAACACCGTACCTTTTAGCAACCTAATACTCTAAGCGACTACTTGAACTTTGAATTTCATCTCCCATTGATAGAACTACACACTACAAGAGAAACAGGGTTTTCCAACGGCCAGGGGCCGTTGGCGGCCGTTGGAAACCCCGTTGAAAGCCGTTGGTCAATCCGTTGGTATACGGATCAATGGCTTCCAATGACTTCCAATGCATACAATGCCTATTTTCCAACGGCTACCAACTGATACATATGGCCACCCTTATTTTTGGCCAAAGGGACGTTGAAAAAGGATGAAAACCGTTGAAAATTAGCCATTTGTAGCCGTTGGAAGCCGGTGAAATGATCGGACCAATAAGCCATTGATTTCCGTTGAAGGCCGTTGGAAATATGGGTGTTTTTTTTTCTTTCAGATTTCAGAATTGCCACTTCAAGCCACACACCACATATATATTCATCGAAACTGCTCCATTTCGAGCATATAACTCACAATATCAACCATATATATGCCCAAACACAGTATAAAATAAAAAATAAACACAAAACACATAAATTAACCAATATTTACATAACAACCAAACGTCGCCAGGACAACATATCCATGTCCAAACATCATAACCAACACCATGTCCAAACCGTACCATCACCAAACCATCATAACATCATGTTCAAACCATCATAACAATATATACAACAACCATGTAGCAAGCCTCACCAACTCTCAAAATACATATCAAAACAAGCTAACTTGATCAACTCTCTCCACCAGAAGATGAAGGTGGCGTACCGTGCTAGGTAACGTACTCCGCCAACCGCTGGTTAAGCAGCTCCATCTGCTCTTCACGGTGACGGTCACGCTCATGGAGCTCTGCAATATGTGCTTTTAGCTGTGCGATTTTTTCGTTCTCCTGAGCCCCCTGATACGTCTGCTGAGATGATTTAATCTGTATATAATTTCAAATTTTTAGTGTTTCGTAATAACATTTCGAGTACATTTAAGTTTTTATTATAAATTTTAGTATTACCTCTAGATTTCCAAAACCATATCGTCTGTTTCGGGTAGGTGGATCCATGTCAGCTTTAAATATCATGTCCTTATCGTCCTTAGTCAACTCACTTCTCCACTAGATTCCAGTAACTGCATCCTTTGTTCTTGAAATTTCTCCTGTTAAACCAAAAACAAATGAATTTGGATAACACTATTTTAATTAAATTATAACTCTACCTTATTAACTATTTTATACTTACATATCTCTCACGCGTCTTATCATTATGGTCCCAACTGTATGAAACTGAGCCTGTGTCGTCAGTCTGACTCAATGCATGTGTATGCTCGAAAACATCCCAGTACGACACAGGAAACATATGCGCTCTCTCCTGAAATAAGCATACATATATATATATATATGTGTGTGTGTGTGTGTGTGTGTGTGTGTGTGTGTAAATTAAAACTTAAACTTAAATCAACTATTGATTTTAACAAGTTATAAATTAAAATTTTAAACTGTGCAATTACAAAATATACCAAATCCTGACGATGATGCTAAAATGACTTGAACCCACCTCGTTGCGTAACCGGATTCTTGCTCCTGTTAGCTACATTTCTCTCAGACGAGACCTATACATTTAATTTTTAAAAAAATGTATTATTCTAAATCACATATTAATTAAATAGAATAATTTAAATTAAATATGCAGTAAATTTACCAGAAACTCCTCATTATTATTCCAATAAGTATATAGCTCATCCCATACCGCTTCGCCCATCCAAGATGGTCTTTTCCCACCTGATTTTAAGGTGTTCATTGTCTTTCGGTAATTTGTTGCCATTTTGTTGTTCCAGTGGCACTTGACGAGATCCAAATCTGTCTCCTGGAGATCCATCAAACCCTGCATTTTTTTTAAATTGCATACATATGAACTTATCAAATAGGAGCATGAAAACTTAACGTAATAAATGTTATATCATACATACGTACCCAAAAATCCTGCCATATGGTTTCCTTAACAATGTCGGGTATCGCGGTCCATGTGGGCCAATATGCAGTCATGCAAGCATGATAAGCGCATTTTTATATCTTCAACAATGTATTGGACAGCTCCAACTCAAAACCCCTATGTTAAACAAAAAAAACATGGTTACTAGAACAACAATTTAAATAACTTATTGTACTTAAATTAAATTTATACTAAAAACTTAGTGTTTACCCTTTGGAGGCTTTTGGCTTAAGCCAGACCATAGGACAAGATAAATCCGATGGACCACCCTCATAGCCACTTAAATGCCCTTGTGATGCCATACCTATTACAGACAACAACATAACATAACATGAAAGAGCTATGTAAAAACATGGTATGAGATAACATGAGTACTTGATAATAGAAATGTCATAACATATGTCTAGTTAACATTACAAGTTTTATTCGTAGAAGTGTTAAATATAAGTCTGATTCATAGATATGCCTATTTAACATATGAGATTGATTCATAGAAATGTCATAAAAATAGATATAAGTTTGATAGATAACATATTTTTTATTTATGATATGTGACTTATTAATAGATAACATAAGAAATATCTATTAAAATGTGTTAACATAAGAAATATCTATTAAATAAGAATTTGACTATTAAATTACCTTTCGAAAATGAGGATTATTAGTTAGTCTTTCTCATCACTTTCAACTTCTAATTCTATTTCCTCTTCCATATATGGTTCATCTGTATTCTCAAATAAATCAATTAATGCATTCGATTCATCGTTTAGAGGTCCAAAACGAAACGACCAAACTTCCACTTTCGGGAAAGCCCGGATTGAGTTGAGAACACGACAAATCAGAACACAAACAACATTGCTTATTACAACAATTTCATCATAGTACAAAAATGTAACAGAGTATGAATAAATAATATACAACAGGAAATTATCAGAGATTAAATTACAAAGCAGCGGAAAAATAATACATAACACAACTGAAAGAAATATACGAATACAAAGCTTTCCGAATATAGCCCCAGCTGTAAATCCAGGATCCTGGAAAAGAAATATATGTAAAAACCCAACTACTAGCTGCCCGTGTGGAAAACAGGGGCACCAGAGTTTAGGTTAAAACAATAAACTCCAGGTTAGTCATGTGACTAGTGTGAGAACTAAAAACAGTTATTAACCTGTACTTTAGAAATAATAGTAAATCAAGGGACCACGCCATATAACATGGAACGGGTATTCTCCCAAGAATAACAGTGCATTAAACAGTTTATAAACAGCGCATTGCTTTTCGAAAAATGAAGCTATTATAAGACTCGGGTCCCATCACATAATGCAACGCAAGCCGAGGATAGAGTTTTAACTTATAATAGCCAAACATTTACGTTTAAAACTAATCATCTTGATATTACTATAAGTGTATAGTGTCAAAAACAACTTCAAATATAAATGTATCAATCATAGACGGCATAGTATCCCATGCTACTATATCGCCATACTAGTTTTGCAATTAAAACTGAAATGTCACGTATTGGAAATTGGATTCCATCTATGAGTCAAGCCAACTAATGGCTCCTCACCGATTCGAGACACTTAAGCAAATGTCTCAGGATCCCCCGTAGTGAACCCTTGGATCTTCAGGGCCGGTCCACACTTACGTTAGTGGATTAATTATTCCTGAACACACGTTTCCCGGTCTTATCGGATCTATCCATCGACCCTGTGGTGACCGATATATCCGAGGCGCCTCGCTATCCGTCATCCACATAGGTAAAAAATATAAATGTCTGGGCTCCATACCATGACACCACCCATAGCTAGAAAGAAACATCGTGCACTCCCTGCAGTCACGATCCCGTTTTTGACTCATACCGAGGTGTAAGACTCGCGAATTAACGCTATGCACAAAGCTATGCTATTTAAAGTCGTGCTTTGATAATCAACCACAAGACTCTGCTTTTCAACAAAAGCCTTGATCATTTGCATCTTAGCATGCCACATTGACAATTCATGTCATGCGGCTGATGTCTATCGGTATATAACCTCTGAGCTCGTACGTCTCAGAGAAGGGTGTTAAGAAAGATAATAAATTCTCCGCCACCAAACAGATATATATGTAATAGTGATCAATCAACACAGAATAAATTGACACACATCCATTTACTAGTCTGTTCTGCGTCTGAACGAAACCGGAAGCACCTTATTCCTCGCCCCATATGTCCAATACAGGAGAGAGGTCCTCGCATATCCGGTCGATCTCCAAGTACGTCTGGACGATCACCACTTATTACCTTGTCTTGGGTGTACAGCCCAAGCAAGACATCAGTAATCATCCAAACGATGTGAAGAACTCCGGTCTTCAACCACCGTCTTCATTGTCTACTTATCGTCGAATCAATTATTCAGAATGGGAATAAACCCGGCCTTTTCGAGTAATTCATGTATCTTATAATCAAATGCTATAAAAACACAACATGCGCGTCATTCCAATCTAGAATATTTTTTTATTCAAATATTCACATCTTTAGGGATAGGTTCCCATTAATTTTATCAAAGATAAATTCTTTTAAATTTATTCTTTAATCTTCCTTTGGATATCAATTCTAAACCAAATAAAGGTTTATCAACTAGTCGGGATTATCGAACCATACCGAAGTAATCATTTCTTTTATTATCCCAATCCCAACCTATTCATCTAATGGAGCAAAACTGGTAATACTCCATATCTAACACCACGGTGTTATCGGTAAATTTAATTACCATTTCACGTTCAATTCTATTTGAAGATTTAACTATTGCTTGGATTAAAAACTGGTGGTACACCATTCTCGATCATTTACCAAATTTGATAATTTAAATTATCACATTCACATTTTAATCTAATTAAAGATTCATTAAAACTCCACTTAATTTTAATCTTCCCATATATCATTATTAATGATTATTTAACTTTGGAAAATCAAACATGCCGCATCGACAATCTACATTATACCATTGATTTCTGCCGATATATAACCTCTAACCTCGTACGTCTCAGAGAAGGGTGTTAAGCAAGAGAATAAATTCTCCGCCACCAAACAGATATATATTTAGCATAGATCAAAATACAATTCGAAATACAATGTTAGACATGAAATCCTATCTTTAACTGGGTTAAAGAACCAATGTCATTTAAAAAACAGCTCACGATAAAACCCAAAATCACATTCCATTACTTATGGAATCTTCACGGAAAAACAGATCAATATATATATAATCGATATCAATTTCCGTATCTGACTAATAATATAAATGGAATAACGACAAAGCTTTTTAAATTCCATATATATATCAATAGTCTTCCTCCACAGAAGCTCACTTCGATTATTACCAAATCGAATTCCATTCAATTCCAATTTATTTTATTAAATTGGAAAACTTTACTTTGGAAATTTCCATTAAATCTTAATAAAATATTCTGTTGATTGGGTTAAAGAACAAATGTCGTTAAAACATAGTTCACAATAAACCCAACTCAAATTCTTTTTTATTCCAATTACTAAATAAAACTGGGAACTCCAATAATCTTAATTAAGAGATTTATTCTTTTCACACAGGGTTTAAGAACAGTGTTACTGAAGACACCATTCACGACAAACCCAAAATCCAATTTAATATTAAATATAAGGCTTTGAATAGAAATTATATCGGCTTATATTCAATATCAAATTAAGAAACCAACACATATTGTATGGGAAATAACGATATATATCTATCTTTCAAATTCCTCCACAATATCTGTATAGTCATGGAATCAAATATCGAAATATTCCGGAGATGATTTCTATTCACATTCATTCCAATTTATATGTTGGAAATTTCTAGTTTTATCAAAATCCTTTATAAATCCAATTTATTTAAAAATTATTGGATTATCTCTCTAGTTAATAACTAGTTCATTTTGATCAAAATATATTTTTATCTTTCAAAAATGGAATTTTTCACCCCAACTCTTTCCAAATCATTTATTATGATTTTACACAAATTATTAATATTTTCAATAATTTTATTAAGGCCCTTTCAGTTGATTTCCATAAACGGCCATCGAACTACATTTACAACGACCTTTTCCGAATTTGATTTGGACATAATTCCAAATCCAACCGTTATATTTTAAATCTCTTATATTAGTTGGAAAGCTCTTTTCGATGTGAACCCAACGGTTCTGGTTTTAGGAGAATCCGACGGTCGGATCCCCTGTAATGTCAATTCGAATTGAATGGTCAAAATTCGCGAACAGTCGTGGTGCGGCGCGTTCTATTTAGGCTATTAAATATATATAATATATATATATTATTTTTATTTCATCGATTTCCATTTAAAACGTATTTTACAAATCGTTTATAAATTAGTTTTGGAACGATTCCCATTTTCATTTCAATTTTAAATCAAAATTGAATACTCCTTATAACTATAATATTAAAAAGATAATATTTTCAAAATATTATATTTTGAAATAATTTCCTTTTCGATATTCATTATAAAAATAAATAAAATTCATATAAATATCGTTCGCGTTAAAATGGTGCAAATTTAATCAACACGGCTTCACATATTTCAATATTTTCGTGTCCATCCAAAATCGGATATAGAATTCACATTTTAATCCTTTACAGAATATTATTTTAAAATATTCGTTATTTTAAAATATTCGTTCTTTCTGAATTGGAATCAGACACAGTCAATTACCATATAATGTTATTTATATGGATTTCATACACACATGTACACAATAATAATCATACACAATCGACCATCATCCAGAGTGCATTACACAACTGCATAAGCATTAATTATAAATAATTAACGCTTTTAACAGTTTGTCAACCAATCGATTGACATACCACTAAACAATTGGGATTAGTGTATCTCAAATATCATCCCAATACCCGTGTGGGGTTTCAACCAACAAATACTGAATATTATTTGTGCAGTTGGGCGACGTGTAAAATTTATCGTCAAAATCATTATCAGTTAAATGGGTGTACATAAACAAATCGTCCAATTTGTAAATGAATATTGATTTTCATTTCAAGAGAATTTCATGTCGTTCATATATATGTTAAAAATTATATTTTTAACGATAAAATATTTATTTCAACACATGAATATTTTATATAGTTCATACATTCAGTAAAAATAATATTTTTATTGTTCTAACATTTTATTCAACCCATGAATATTTTATACATTTCATTTATACAATAAAAATGATATTTTTATTGTTCAAATATTTTATTCACAATCAATTTTACAGCTACAATCCAAATTTCCACAATACAATTCAAATAAAAAACGATGGTTTGTAAAATAAATAGTGTTGGGGCTTCTAAGCCCCGTCTAAATCCTAAAATATATTTAACTGTAAAATAATTAGAGTGCGAAGGAGTTCTCACTTTGGGTTCCACTCCATCGGTCTTTAAAGAACGGTTCTGAATTTGAATATGTCCTAATTCCTAACAAGCTCCAAATTGGACCCGGTTAGTCTTATTGTGAAGTAATCGTCCCCATGATCGCAACGGATCCAGTTTCACGTGATTTGAACCTCGTATGTAAAAGTTATAGATTTTTAAACATTGGTTAATTAAATGGTAATTAATTAAAATAATTAAACTTTAATAACGCTTTTAAAAACGTTACCTTTCTTAATTAAAAACCCTGGACCCACGTCGGCCAACATTCAAAACTAAGGTTGAGCCTCACGCCGCCTACAACCACTTTGCCGACGATCAGCCACTTCCACGAGCTTCGTCTACGTGTCGCGCCCCTCCAGGCTCGCCACCGTCGACTCAACGTTCCCTTAGCCCCAATTTGAGATCGACGCCGCCCTCTTCTTGCCTCGATTTCTCCTAAACCACCAAACGAAAGTCGATCAAACCAGGATAAATTTGAAGAGCATGAAAAGTTCTTCAATTTTCGTTCAAGAATTTTAGGATTTCATAGTATGGATTGAAAGAAAAAGGAGGGATTAAAATCATACGATTTCCGTTGTTCAATCGTTGGGAGCGGTTGTGGGTTTTTTAAAATTATGGTTTTTTTTATTTTTCTAATTGGCCAAAGAGTATATATATATATTATTTAATTTCCAAAAATACCCATGTATCGATACGAACTCCAAATCAAACCCAACGATTATCGCCCTTAGCTAAATATCCCTACTCCGGACACAATAGGATATGCTTCGTAAGCCCATTCGATTAGTTCGATCGGTTTTCATCAAAATTAAAATATAAATTAATATATATTGAATTTAAACGTGCATTTTAATTTACCGGAGCCACATACTGACTCCAAAAAATCCAAAAAAATAAATATAGTTATGTTTCGATGATACGATCCTAAAAAAACTAATTTCATCAAATTTGGAGACCGTTTGAAAAATGGTCATTTTCGGGTCGATCCAATTCAAACTAAAATTACCAAACGCGTTTAAATTCACCATGCTCACATATTGATTCCAAAAATTATGAAAATTGGAATCTAGCAATAATTTGATATTCTGGATCCAACAAAGGTGGTTTCATCATAAACGGACGTCGTTTGCAAAATGGCTATTTTTAAGGGCTATATATTATATTATATTCCATAGCGACTGTTTTATATTTTAAACTAAGCATAAATTTCAATTCTCGTTACGAAATTTGGATTTTTCACATTCATTAGAAAGATATAATTAAACAGATTCAAATATTTCTAGTTTTACTAAAAATTCGATTTATTTTGAATTATGTACATTCATTTGAAATTTAAAATTGAATTTTCAAAATACCGCGCCATTTCAGACTTATTTTATAATTAAAATAAATTTATTCGTTCTAACTTTGATTAAAATAAATTTTTAGTCGTTATTATTTAAAATAATTCATTTTAAATATCAAAATCCATCAAAATAGCAAAAATAAAAATTTTAAATTGGTTTTGAAAATCCGGGATGTTACAATCTCCCCCACTTAAAATCTTTTCGTCCTCGAAAAAGAACGGAGCTGTAAGTTGTTTAACTAAGCAACTCGACTTTCATTCGGGCTTTCATTCTAGCTTTCATTTTTCAACTTTTCAGTCTTCAACTTTTCAGTTTCTAAGAATTTTCAAATTCTTCAAAATTTTGGCTAACACCCTAAATTTTTGAAAAATTTCGCCATAACCTCCTTTTTACGGGGAGACCTTTAAAACCGCAATTTACCTCACAGGGCCTTCATCAATCCACCAAAAAAAAAGCCAAGCGGCTAGCTAATCGGCTCATAAAATCATCAAAACCCAAGAAATACAATAAACATGTACCTTTTTGTCGGGTATTCAATTTTATTCCTCTTCTTAGCTTCCATGTTGTGACCTGTTCAATTATATACGTGTGCATATATGCAATTCTAACAAATTTTCAATTCAGCTCAATATTCGCTCACTTTGGCTAAATTTGCCTTACATTTTCTTATTGGTTTTATTAGCCCAATATTCTTATTTAGTCACACAAATTATCATACAACACAAGCAGCAATCAATTAGTTGATTAGCTTTTCAAATATATAACTTTATACATACCCAAAAATCACATTTTTAGTGTCAAATCACAACAATAAACCCAAACAAATTTTGGTTCTCACACCAGTCAATTGGAAATATATATGTCACACTTTCGAAACTCGAACATAAATACTGAGGATGTCCGGACATCCCCAGAATTATCTCGGATGACTAGAGTGTGATTCTATATCTATCCAGCATATTTGAGACTTTGAATATACATTCATGATGCGTATATGCAAAATCTTTATATATTCGATTGTCCAAATTCAATATAAAAAAATAAAATACTCAAACGCATATAATAGGGTTTAAATTTTCAAAATTAAAATTGTTTTCTTTTTTATTTTTAATAAATAATACTCTTCCAACTCATTCTAGGATACTACTGATCCCACCTCTAACGAGTCATTCTTATTGGATATTACTAATCCAATCTCTAATGAATTCTTTAGTTTGGTTCTAATGTGCCTTGTTCTCGAGCTCTATAAAACCAAAGCTCTGATACTAAGATGAAACAACCTAAACTTATTTTTTCGGGAAAGCCCGGATTGAGTTGAGAACACGACAAATCAGAGCACAAACAATAGAACATTTCATTGCCTATTACAACAATTTCATAAGAGTACAAGAATATAATAGAGTATGAATAAATATTATACAACAGAAAATTATTAGAGATTAAATTACAAAGCAGTGATAAAATAATACATAACACAACTGAAAGAAATATACGGATACAAAGCTTTCCGAATATAGCCCCAGTTGTAAATCCAGGATCCTAGAAAAGAAATATCTGCAAAAACCCAACTACTAGCTGCCCTATGGAAAATAGGGGCACCGAGAGTTTATGTTAAAACAATAAACTCCCGGTCAGTCATGTGACTGGTGTAAGAACTGAAAACAGTTATTAGCCTTTACTTTAGAAATAATAGTAAATCAAGGGACAACGTCGTATAACACAGAACTGGTATTCTCCCAAGAATACCAGTGCATAAAACAGTTTAAATAGCGCAATGCTTTTCGAAAAATGAAGCTACTATAATACTCGGGTCCCATCACACAATGTGTAACGACCCAGGGTTTTCGGCCCCGAAAATCGACATAAATGCCTTTACTGTATCACATGCCGACCTTTCAAACACCGAGAACACCGGATTGTTAATGAAAGAATTTAGAGGGTGAGATAAGAAAGAAAGAATATAAGAATAGAAGAAGGAGAAGAACACATCACAGAGTCTCACATCGCTGCAGAGCAAAATATAATATAGAAATAAATCTTTATTGAGAGCTTTAAATAAAACTAACAATCATCAGAGTACATGAACACATCTAGACAGTTATGATAATCTTCCCTTATAAACAACACAGCGGAATAACACTAAATATGTCTGGACTTCTCCAGCATGCCTTTCGTGGTGTTCAATAACCTGAACCTGCAAATCCGGGCAAACCCGAGCATTTACAAAATACCGGGTCAGTCTGGTGAACCAGAGTGAGATAAACTCGCACAGTTTTAAGGGTAAATCATCCAATCATGATTTTAAAGTTCGCAATCTTTTCAAAAGAAAGGATAATCGTAAGACCGAATCCACACATAAACACGGACGGTTTTTACCTTACGATGATCCAAAACAGTTTTGAAACCAATATCTTTTCTGATATTATAATAATGTCTAAATATAAGTAAATATCAATCTAGTGGAACGCTTGCATCTCACGCTCCACATATATAGTATACAATCAAAACCGCATGCGCTTATTGGAGATTGGATTCCGACCTTGACAAGGTATGGGACCACCTTCCGATGATGTATCTCTAGAGGCGAATACACCTGGGTTCAACAAGAACATCTTGCAACCCGGCCCACACATGACCGACCACTCATTTCGCTTGAGTGTATCGAATGTATATCACCAACGATTGGACTCAAACCACCGTTCCCGAATGGGCAGAATCGATAGAGTAAGAAACAAAAGGAATTTCTCTAGATAGGTGATTATACACCCTAATGGGAGCGACCCACATAGCCATGCTGCCTGCCTGAATTTTGTCATCTCCCGGTTGATGAGGCTTGAGGTCAGAACACATCTGATCATCATATACTTTGAATGCCACATTATCAGATCCTCTGGATATCACTAATTGACGTCCACAAAAATACTCTAGTTATTTGGCTAGAGAAAACCATTTTTCCGCCATCAACTATGGTACGTTGAAGAAATCAACGTACGTAATCTCCATTGGAAATACTCTGTCAGACACTCGTCCATACAAGTCATCCAGGAACAGGATGAACCGAAGGCACCCTCCTACTGCATCCAATACAGGAATCACCCCATGGATCAGTAGCTAGAAGTCCTTGCAATCCATAGATTCCAATCACGACAGAATCACTGTTGAAATATCTCCGGCCGCTAAACCAGAGAAATCCAATTAGTAGTTCTTCCGCTTATGAAGATCAACGGTCTTCCATTGCTCCGTCTTCAAAAATCTTCTTTCACGTATTCGCTGGTCGGAATGGTTTTCGAATATATATTCGATCCCGGTCTTTCCGTACCAACGATCGTATGGTCAGGTTTGATAGTCGGTGATTTAACTATCAAATAAATAATTGTGTGAATAACATGAGTTTACCAGCTCAATACCAACACCACATGGCCTCTTAAATTCAAACGATTAAAGACATAAATCTCAAATTCTTAACATTTCAAATAAAAACGTATTTGACGTAAAGTTCTTATTTCACACTATTTCACTTTCATATTTAAGAAAATATCATATACAATTCCTTATTCTACCATTATCACTCATTTTCCCTTATTGGAAAATCAACTCAATTTATATTACGAACCCACTTTTCGTTTCATTACTTGAATACGTTGATCCACTTTCAATTCTGTAAATGAATTCATTTTCAAACTTAATTCTCCAATTCCCTTTCATCTCGAAAGTACCCTTTTTAACTTCCCACCATTTCCTTTTTATTTATTTCACCTTGGACATTTATATAAATATATACCAAATTCTTTTCACTTTCGTTACTTGGAAAAACTCATTTATATATTCTCGACCCTTTCACTTTCATCTCGTTATTATTTCCCATATGGAAAATAAATTATTCCACTCCTTTCACATTACAACTAATATCATTCTTAGATAATCCCGAGGTCGTTCAAGTTGGGGTATTTATTTACCTCTCAGACCTTGACCAACAACGGTCTTACCTTTAGATAAACATCAGTTGTAACTCAAAATAGATATTTATTTTAAATATCGAATACACCTCATTTAGTTGTCTTATCGATAAACTTCTTATCTTTTGAAACTTCCGTCTCGAGTATAATCATACTTCTTAATTCATTGATTAAGAAAATTATTTTAAAAAAAATATCACGTTTCTCCTTTACCTTTCTAACTGGCACTTCTTACCACTTGGATTTTTGTTAAAATCCTATTACTTACCACATTCACCTTTAAGCCTTTCTCTTAATGTCTTATTTCATAAATTTCACTTAATTCCCTTATTAAGTAAACATTTATAAATCCTTTACACCTCATTTATTATTTTATAAATTTCGTTTATAAAACATGGTTCTATGTAACCCTTCTTTTATCACTTTCCTTTATAAAATCATTTAAAAACCCAATTATAAACTAAATTAATAAATAATAAATATTTATTTTCTTTTAAAAACTTTAATTCAAATAATAGATTTAAAAATTCATTTTCAGTTATAAAATGAATTTTATAACTTTATCTCGTCGATTTACCTGACGGTAGATCGATGGTAAAATCATAGGCCATGTACTGTCGATCACTAAACCAGTAGTACCCATTGGTTTAAACCAAACAAATGGTGAATTTCAGGTCAATATTCAACCATTGAATCAAACAATTCAATAATGGTCTTATAACAGTTTATGACGACAATTCAATATCAACCACAACAACCAATCAAAACAATTCATTTATCAAAACACGTTTATTTCATAAACGTGACCCATAAGGTAACTTACCTTAATTGGAACCAATCGTTAGAAATAACGATTTGGGTTTCACTGAAATTAAATGACGTTTAATTTCATCAGTTCAAACAATAATTGAATATATATATCAGCAATCAGTCAATCACTAGCAACCAAAGCACACAAAAATAAAAACCCAACTTATAACATATAAGGGGAATAACTGAGTGAGTTTAACTCACCTTTGATTTGATTTGTCGATAAATCAGCTTGTTTTCAGTTGAGTTAAACGACGTTTCATTTACCTGAAAAATCCAGTTGCTTCCTGCCCTACTCAGTTCCCTTCCATCACGTAGTACCCGTCTTCATGGTCCCGACGTTTTTCATTTCGTCGGAATCCGATTTCGTGAGTGTTCGAAATTAACATATGAAGTTTTATAAAATATTTAGAACTAAGTAAACTTTAAAATAATAAAAAAAAACAATGGGCCTTACCTCAATCCCTCCAGCCCATCTCGCATTAGTTCAAACCCATACCCATTAGTAACCCTAAAACCATCGGCCCCTTCATTCCTTTCATAAACGTAGCCGCCAACAAGAAATTTCCAGAGCAAAAGAAAATGGAAACCCTCCACCTTAAACCCTTGCCGCCGATGCTTGTTATTACCGGACCCCACCTTCCCAGCCTCACCAGAGGCGACGCTGTTCAGGCTTCCCTTCCTCCGTCGTTCGTGAAGAACTAGACCGAGCCTCCCATCCCAGAAAGCTAAGTTTTCCTTTGTGATAAAATTTCAGTTTATATTTTTTTCTGTTTTGTTTTCTTTGGGGATTTAAATTCGGCTGTGTTTTGAAATGTGGTGCGTAACCCCTATTTATATTTGTGGTTTGCTCTTGATAAGGACGATGTCAATTTGAATTCGAATCATAGATTTGGGGTTTTCTTCAGTCCTAGTTCTTAGGCCATATTTCGGTTCTGCTATGATCTTTGTGATGGACTTGATTTGTGAGTGATGTTTACTAGTGAATATGTAGATTTGCGGATGAATTTTCCCCATGTACAATCCTGCAAAATCCGAACTGTTCCTTCTAGGCTTAGATGGGCTATGTATTGTTTAATCGTATGATTTTGTCTTTGAAATATACAGCATTTGAATTGTATTGTCAATCCATACTGTAAATGGTGACTTCTTGTTTATACAAAAGATTTCTGAAACCATATCTCCTTTGGCAGTCACTGTATGCATCTAATAAGGATTCGACTATACATTTCACTGTTGTCTATAGCTGTTCCTATCTGTTACCCTATACAGTTATGGTTACTGTTTTGTTCACATGGTCCTGTCTTTTGTTATGTTAATTCGATTTCAGATCTGCCTTGTGATATGAAAGCAAGATTATGTGTTGGCTGTCTTATAGCTGTATAGATTTGGTGTTATATTTTTGTACTGGTTTTTTTTGTTCAGATTTTCACATGGATTGAATTGCCCCTATGTAGATTAGATTCAGTCATTAAATTATTGAGAATTTTTCACTGTCTCGTCTTGTTCGTATGGTACTGTCTGAGTATAGCTATCAAATTATTTAATTTGATTACAGATTTGAGTCAGATTTTCATGTGCACATCCTGCTCAGACTATCCCTATATAGATTTGGTATACATAGCCTGTTCGAGTTGTATTGTCTATATGGTCTATTGAATTGTTTATTGAATTGCAGATTTTTTTTCTCTTTTCGATTTGGTTGTAAAGATTTGATATCCCTTATTTGTTCATTGATGTAAATATATATGTTCTGTCTAATTTGATGCATGTGATTTTTCTTATTCAAAATCTTTCAACTCTACCTATATTTATTATTAGCTATTAATAGCTGTATATTTTTCTCTCTTTTCAGGTTAAATCTGCTGGTGGTGGAGATCGAGGTTGTGAGCAGATTTTATTGGATTCCTTTCATTTTTCTTTTATATGTATGAAAACTGAAATATAAAATTTCAGTATACATGAACATGTACAAAGATTCTATTGTTCAGTGTAATCAGTCGCATGTATATATATTTTTTCTCTTTTCTTTTCTTGTGTATTTCTGTTTTCCTTCACTGTTCATGTTGTTATTCCTTCTATTTGATTCTCTGTGTAAATTTGACTGATCATACCTATACCTTATTTCTTATACAAGATTATGTGTAAGATTTGTTTAAGATATGGTAGGTATTTTAGAACAGATCTTGTGTGAATTTCATTTCTACTTTTAAATATTTTGAACGATGTTTCGAGAATAATACTACTGATCTTATGAATTAATTCCATTCAAATCCGTCACTACCATCTCAAAAATAGTTATTCTAATTGGATTAAAATGATATAAAACTCATATTTCTATCAAATAAATATTAACCAAATTATTTAAAATTATGTTAACTTCCATTTCATTTCCATCAACATATATAACTATCCAAAAATCATTTATATTAAAAATCCAAGTTACACGGTATTCAAAATATTAGAAATCATTTTGTTTAATTAAATGAATATTTATAATATATAAATGATCCCAAATTATAATTTAAATATTTTAATTAAAATGGTCAAATCCCATTATTTAAACACAAATCAATAAAATATTCCAAATAAATGGTCAGAAAATACGGGACATTACACAATGCAACGCAAGCCGGGGGATAGGGCTTTACCTTATAATAGCCAAACATACTTGATACGTTTAAAACAAATCATTTTGATATTACTATAAGTGTATAGTGTCAAAAACAACTTCAGATATAAATGTATCAATCATAGACGGCATAGTATCCCATGCTGCTATATCGCCATACTAGTTCTGCAATTAAAACCGAAATGTCACATATTGGAAATTGGATTCCATCTATGAGTCGAGGCAAGGGATGGCTCCTCACCAATTTGAGACACTCTAGGAAATGCCTCAGGATCCCCCGCAGTGAACCCTTGGATCTTCAGGGCCGGTCCACACTTACGTTAGTGGATTAATTATTCCTGAACACACGTTTTCCAGTCCTATCGGATCTATCCATCGGCCCCGTAGTGACTGATATATCCGAGGCGCCTCGCTACACATCATCCATATAGGTAAAATATATAAATGTCTGGGCTCCATACGATGACACCACCTACAGCTAGAAAGAAACGTCGTGCACTCCCTGTAGTCACGATCCCGTTTTTGACTCATACCAAGGTATGAGGTTCGCGAATTGACGCTGTACACAAAGCTATGCCATTTAAAGTCGTGCTTTGATCATCAACCACAAGACTCTGCTTTTCAACAAAAGCCTTGATCATTTGCATCTCAGCATGCCACCCTGACAATTCACGCCATGCGACTGATGTCTATCGATATATAACCTCTGAGCTCGTACGTCTCAGAGAAGGGTGTTAAGCAAGAGAATAAATTCTCCGTCACCAAAAAGATATATATTTCATAGAGATCAATCAACACAGAATAAAATCCAATGTCAGACACACATCCTTTTACTAGTTTGTTCTGGGTCTGGACGAAACCGGAGGCACCTTATTCCTCGTCCTATATGTCCAATACAGGAGAGAGGTCCTCGCTTATCCGGTCGATCTCCAAGTACGTCAGGACGATCACCACTTATTACCTTGTCTTGGGTGTACAGCTCAATCAAGACATCAGTAATCATCCAAACAATGTGAAGAACTCCGGTCTTCAACCACCGTCTTCATCGTTGACTTATCGTCGAATCAATTATTCAGAATGGGTATAAACTCGGCATTTCCGAATAATTCACGTATCATATAATCAAGTGCTATAAAAACACAACATACGCCTCATTCTGATCTAGAATATTCTTTTATTCAAATATTCACATCTTTAGGGATAGGTTCCCATTAATTTTATCAAAGATAAATTCTTTTAAATTTATTCTTTAATCTTCCTTTTGATATCAATTCTAAACCAAATAAAGGTTTATCAACTAGTCGGGATTATCGAACCATACCGATGTAATCATTTCTTTTATTATCCCAATCCCAACGTATTCATCCCATGGAGCAAAACTGGTAATACTCCATATCTAACACCACGGTGTTATCGGTAAGTTTAATTACCATTTCATGTTCAAATCTAATTAAAGATTTAACTATCGCTTGGAGTAAAAACTGATGGTACTCCATTCTAAATCATTTTCCAAATTTGATAATTTAAATTATCACATTCACATTTTAATATAATTAAAGATTCATTAAAACTCCACTTAGTTTTAATCTTCCCAAAAATCATTATTAGTGATTATTTAACTTTGGAAAATCAAACATGCCGCATCGAAAATCTACACCGTACCATTGATTTCTGCCAATATATAACCTCTAAGCTCGTACGTCTCAGAGAAGGGTGTTAAGCAAGAGAATGAATTCTCCGCCACCAAACAGATATATATTTAGCAGAGATCAACAATACAGTTCAAAATACAATGTTGGACATGAAATCTTGTCTTCAGCTGGGTTAAAGAACCAATGTCATTTAAAATACAGTTCACGATAAACCCAAAATCACATTCCATTAACTATGGAATCTTCACGTAAAATAGATCAATATATATAATCGATATCAATTTCCATATCTGACTAATAATATAAATGGAATAACGTCAAAGCCTTTTAAATTCCATATATATTAATCATCTTCCTGTAACAACCCGGAAAATCAGAACCAATTTAAAAATTTTATTTTGGCAATTTTAATGGTTCTTGAATATTTAAAATGAATTATTTTAAATAATAACGACAAGAAATTTATTTTGAATAAAGTTAGAACGTATATATTTATTTAAATCGAAATTAGAATATAAATATTTATTTTAATTATAAAAGGAATTGAAAATGGCGCGGTAGTTTGAAAATTCGATTTCAAATTCCAATAAGTGTACAGGATTCAAAATAAATCGGATTTTAGTGAAGCCAGAAATATTAGAGTCTATTTGAAAATATCATTCCAAGGAATCTGAAAAATCCAAATTTCATAGCGAGAATAAAAAATTATGCCCAGTTTAAAATTCAGAATAGTCGCCATGGAAATATAGCCCTTAAAAATAGCGATTTTGCATACGACCTCCATTTTCGACGAGACCACTTTTGTTGGATCTGAAATGTCAAATTATTGCTAGATTCCAATTTTCATAATTTTTGGGATCAATATGTGAGCGTGGCAAAAGAAAACGTGTTTTGTCAGTTTTAGTCAATTTTGATCGACTAGAAAATGACCATTTTTCAAACGGTCTTCAAATTTGACGAAATTAGTTTTGTTAGGATCGTATCGTCAATACGAAGTAAGAAATAATATTTCTAGAATTTTTAGAGTCAGTATGTGACCCCAGTAAATTGAAATGTACGTTTAAATTGAATATATATTGATTTATAATTTAATTTAAAGGAAAACAGATCGTAACAGCCGAATTGGCTTACGAAACATATCTCATTGTGTTTGGAATGGGATATTTAGCTAGGGGCGACAGTCGTTGGGTTTGATTTGGGGTTCGAACTAATAAGCCGGTAAATGGAGAATTTATTATTAATTAAATTAAAATTATATAACCCTACTTTTCGTCTAACCCTCGGTCAAACCATCCTCCCCAGTCAAAATAGAAAAAAAACCACGCCCCCTTCAGAAATCCCGTCGTCATCGTTCTTCCAATCCCCCCTCCACCATTGACGCGCCGCCACCAGAGAACCGCATCCCCTCCAGCACCACCGCCCTCTTCTTTCCCACCCCTCGCGCCTCTCTCTCCTTCCTCCGCCAGCTGCCCTCGATCGAACCCCCCTGGCCTTCTTCCCCATCGCGCATAACTGTGAGTCCCCAGGCGCGAGCGCAAGAACCGAGACCCCCTCCCCTCTGCTCCAAACTCCGGCGCGACGTTCTTCTTCCCCCTCTCGTAGTTCAACAACAAAGTTTTTCCCTTCGATCGATGTAAGTTTTTACATTAAAAATTCTTATTTTAAAATCATTTTTATGTTTATATTTATTAGCGTAAAAAAAAGAAATGGGATGCATATGTAAATGAATGATTTTTATAAATACAAAGAGGTGATTTTTTTATGCAAAGAAGCGATTTTTACATGAATGAATAACATTTTAAAGATGACATTTTTACATGGATGAAATCATTTTAGAGTTATGATTTTTATTAATTATAAAGTTATGATTTTTATTGATTATAAAAATGTGATTTTTATTGATTATAAAGATGTGATTTTTTTATATATACAAGCGAAGTAAAAATATAATTTTTATTTATATGCCTTTAGAATAAAAATTTGAATTTTATTATAGGAACATCGTTATAAAAATATAATTTTTAGCGAGATAAAAATGTGATTTTTTATATATGTAGCGATATAAAAATACAATTTTTATATGGACAGTATAAGGAAAAAAATATGATTTTTATATATTCAGTAGCGATATAAAATAGAATTTTTATATATGTGATAGCACCATAAAAATATGATTTTTATTATGTAGAAAGAATTATAAAAATGTGATTTTTATAGCGTTGAAATGAAAATGTGATTTTTATCGGTATAGCATTGAAGTAAAAATTTGATTTTTATATACATAATAGCATAATAAAAATATGATTTTTATTATGAAGTTAGCAGAATAAAAATATAATTTTTAGCAAGAAAAAGATGTGATTTTTATAATATAAACATCGTGTTAAAAATGGGATTTTTTTAATGTAAATATCGTATTAAAAAAAATATGATTTTAAATATCAATTGCGTGAAATAGATGGCGATGGAACGGGCTGAAACCAAAACGAAATCCGAACCGTTCAGAAATAAAAGAATGGAGGAGTGGATCCCAAAGGGGAGAACTCCTCACTATAATTTTCTTTGTACAGTTATTTATTTTATAACTACATATATGAACTACTACCCTGTCGTCCACAAACCATGGACGACTTGTTTGATTGTTTGGTTTGGTTGATTTATTTGTTTAGATTGGTTTGGAATGTGAAATGAATTGCTATGATTTGGTTTGTGTATGGTGCGAGCCATTATTGGGCGAGGGATAAGGCTAGACCTTATCCCGGTTCTAGTATCGCGCCGTTATGCCACCAAAATTTTCTAAAATATGTTAGAAGAATAAAAATATCATTTTTATTGTGTAAACAGACCGAATAAATATTTTATCGTTAAAAATATAATTTTTAACGCGTATATGAATAAAATAAATACCCATTTACAAATCAGATGATTTGTTTATGTACACCCATTTGACTGATATGGATTGGGACGATAAAATTTTGCACATCGTCCAACTGCACAAATAATTTTCAGTATTTGTAGGTTGAAAGCCCACACGGGTGTTGCGATGATATTTGACATACACCAATCTCAATTGTTTAGTTGTATGTCGATCGATTGGTTGACAGGCTGTTGTAAGCGTTAAATATTTATATTTAATGTTTATGCAGTGTAGAATGCACTCTGGATGATGGTTGATTGCTTATCATGGTTGTTATATACATGTGTTGTATGAAATCCATATAATAAACATTATATGGTAATTGACTGTGTATGATTTCAGTTCAGAAAGAATGAATATTTTAAAATAATATTCAGTAAAAGATCAAAATCTGATTTTGATGTCCGATTTGGGATGGACACGAATATATTTAAATATATAAAGTCGTGTTAATTAGATATGCGCCATTTTGACGCGAATGATATTTATATCGATTTTATTCATTTTTGTTATGAATATCGAAAAGGAAATGATTTCAAAATTTAATGTTTTGAAAAAATCATCATTTGTATATTAATGATATGGAATATTCAATTTTGATTTAAAATTGAATATGAAGTTGAAATCGTTTTTAAAACGAATTTGAAACGATTTATGAAATACGTTTTGAAAGGAAATTGACGAAATATATATAATATACATTATATATATTAAATGGCCTAAATGGAACGCGCCGCGACCGTTCATGAATTTCGAATTCTCCTGAAACCGGGACCGTTGGGGTCGTATCGAAAAGAGATTTCCAATGAATATAAGAGATTTGAAATCTAATGGTTGGATTTGGAATTATGTCCAAATCAAATTTGGAAAAGGTCGTTGTAACTGCAGTTCAATGACCGTTTAGGAAAATCGACTGTACGGGCCTTGATAAAATTATTAAAAATATTAATAATTTATGTAAAATCATAATAAATGATTTGGAAAGAATTGGGATGAAAAATTCCATATTTGAAAAGATAAAAATATATTTTTTATCGAAATGAACTAGTTATGAACTAGGATTATAATCCAATATTTTTAAATAAATGAATTAGATTTGAAATGGTTTTAAAAATAACCAGAATTTCCAATATATAAATTGGAATGGATTTGAATCGAAATTATCTTTAGGATATTTTGATATTGGATTCCATGATTATACAGATATTGTTATGGAAATTTGAAAGATATACATATCGTTATTCCCAATACGATATTTGTTGATATCAGAATTTGATATTGAATATAAGCCGATATAATTTCTATTTTATAGCCTTGTATTTAATATCAAATTGGATTTTGGGTTCATCGTGAAAGGTATCTTTAATAATACTATTCTTAAACCCAATGGAGTTAAGAAAATTAGAAACTAGCTAGTGGTTAACTAAGTTGAATAGTTTCCTGGGTATTGATCTGATGTTGGCTTCGGCCTTCGGGATTAATACTTAGGGAATTGTTCTCTTACTGATTTACGGTTAGAGACTGATGGATGTGATTTTGGGTTTATCATGAACGGTGTTTTAAATAACACTTGTTCTTTAACCCAATTAAAAATGGAATGAGATTTTGGGTTTGTCGTGAATCGTATCTTTAAAAATACTGTTCTTAAACCCAATGAAGTTAAGAAAATTAGAAACTAACTGGAGGTTAGCTAAGTTGAATGGTTTCCTGGGTATTGATCTGATGTTGGTTTCATCCTTCGGGGTTAATACTTAGGGAATTGTTCTCTTACTGATTTATGGTTAGAGACCGATGGATGTGATTTTGGGTTTATCGTGAACCATGTTTTAAATGACATTGGTTCTTTAACCCAGTTACAGATAGGATATGATTTCCCAAGTTATATAATGATTAATATTGATTTTTGGGAAGATTAAAACTAAGTGGAGTTTTAATGAATCTTTAATTACATTGAGATAATCGAGAATGGAGTATCACTAGTTTTGCTCTTAGTGATAGTTAAATCTTTAATTAGATTTGAACGTGAAATGGTAATTAATTTTACCGATAACACCGTGGTGTTAGATATGGAGTATTACCAGTTTTGCTCCAGGGAATAAATAGGTTGGAATTGGGAAATTAAACAAATGATTACTTTGGTAAGGTGCGCTAATCCCGACTAGTTTGGAAAACCTTAATATGGTTTGAAATGATATCCAAAGGAAGATTAAAGAATAAATTTTAAAGACTTTATCTTTGATAAAATTAATGGGAACCTTTCCCTAAGAATGTGAATATTTGAATAAAGAATATTCTGGATTGGAATGAGGTGTACGTTGTGTTTTTATAATACTTGTTTATAATATACACGAGTTATTCGAAAATGCCAGGTTTATCCCATGATGAATAACTGATACGGCGATAAGTCGAAGATGAAGACGGTGATTGAAGACCGAAGGTCTTCATATCGTTTGGATGATTATTGATGCCTTGATTGGGTTGTACACCCAAGACGAGGTAATAAGTGGTGATTGTACAGACGTACTTAGTGATCGACCGGATATGAGAGGACCTCTCTCCTATATTGGACATATGGGACGAGGAATAAGGTGCCTCCGGTTTCGTTTAGACCCAAAACGAACTTGTAAATGGATGTGTGTCTGGCATCGGATTTTATTCAGTGTGATTGATAGACATCGGTTGCATAGCGTGAATTGTCTATGTGGCATGCTGAGATGCAAATGATCAAGGCTTCTGTTAATTAGCATAGCTTTGTGCATGGCGTTAATTAGCGAGCCTCACGCCCTGGTGTGAACCAGAAATGGGAGAGGACCTCAGGGAGGACACGTGTTTCCTTCTAGCTAGGAGTGGTGTCTCGGTTTTGCATGCCCAGACATTTTACTTATATGGATGATGGATAGCAAGGCGCCTCGGATATATCGGCACTACAGGGCCGATGGATGGTATGGTCTTTATACAGACCAGATTGACGCCCCCATAGGGCGGGGAAACGTAGTGTTCAGGCATTTTAATCCACATCAAGTGGACCGGCCCTGTCGACCCAAGGTGCAGTTGCGGCTGTTCCTGAGACATGGGCTAGAGCATCTCGAAGCAGTAAGGACGATCCCATGCCTTGGTTCACAGATGGAAATCCAACTTCCAATACGAGACAATTGTGCTTTTGATTGTAGAGCCTAGCATTGGCGACATGATATATGATACCCATGCCGTCTAGGATTGATACATTTATATTTGAAGTTGTTTTATACACTATGCGCTTATAATAGTATCAAATGATTTGTTTTAAACGTACCAAGCATGTTTGGCTATTATAAAGGAAAACCTTATCCTCCGGATTGTGTTGCATTGTGTGATGGGACCTGGGTCTTATAATAGCTTCATTTTTCCAAAAAGCATTGCGTTGTTTTGTTATATGCACTGGTATTCTTGGGAGGAAACCCGTTCCTTGTTATACGGCGTGGTCCCTTAATTTACTTTATTTAAAAGTGAAGATTTAATAATTGTTTTAGTTCTCACACCAGTCACATGACTGACCTGGAGTTTATTGTTTTAATCTAAACTCTGGGTGCCCCTATTTTCCACACGGGCAGCTAGTAGTTTTGGTTTTGCAGATTTATATTTACAGGATCCTGGTTTACAGCTGGAATGATATCCAGAAAGCTCTGTATCCGTGTATCTCTTTCAGTTGTGCTTTGTATTATTTTCCGCTGCATTGTAAATTGTAAATCTCTGATATTTATCGAATGTATAATATTTATTCATACTCTGTTGTATTCTTGTACTCTGATGGAATTGTTGTAATAAGCAATGAAATGTTCTTCTGTTCATGTTCTGATTTGTCGTGTTCTCAACTCAATCCGGGCTTTCCTTTACTGGGAAGTTCGGGTCGTTTCACTTCCTCAACAAAAGCTCACTTCGATTATTACCAAATCGAATTCCATTCAACTCCAAATTATTTTATTAAATTGGAAAACTTTACTTTGGAAATTTCCATTAAATCTTAATAAAAGATTTATAAATTCCAAATCACATTTCACTTCTAATCGGGTTAAAGAACGAATGTCGTTAAGAACATAGTTCATAATAAACCCATCTCACATTCTTTTTTTATTCAAATTACTAAATATAACTAGAAACTCCAATAATCTTAATTAAAAGATTTATTCTTTTCACACGGGGTTTAAGAATAGTGTTACTGAAGACACCATTCACGACAAACCCAAAATCCAATTTAATATTAAACATAAGGCTCTGAATAGAAATTATATCGGCTTATATTCAATATCAAATTTTGAAACCAACACACATCGTATGGTGAATAACGATATATATCTATCTTTCAAATTCCTCCACAATATCCGTATAGTCACAGAATCCAATATCGATTCCCGAGATGATTTCTATTCACATCCATTCCAATTTATATATTGGAAATTTCTAGTTTTATCGAAACCCTTTATAAATCCAATTTATTTATTTAAAAATTATTGGATTATCATTCTAGTTAATAACAAGTTCATTTTGATAAAAATACATTTTTATTTTTTAAAATATGGAATTTTTCACCCCAACTCTTTCCAAATCATTTATTATGATTTTACACAAATTATTAATATTTTTAATAATTTTATTAAGGCCCATTCAGTCGATTTTCATAAAAGGCCATCCAACTGCATTTACAGCGACCTTTTCCAAACTTGATTTGGACATAATTCCAAATCCAACCGTTAGATTTCAAAACTCTTATATTCGTTGGAAAGCTCTTTTCTATATGAACCCAACGGTTCCATTTTTAGGAGAATCCGACGGTCGGATCTACCGTAATGCCAATTCAAAGTCAATGGTCGAAATTCGCGAATGGTCGTGGCGCGATGCGTCCTAGTCGGGCCATTAAATATATATATTATATATATTTCATCGATTTCCATTTAAAAAGTATTTTACAAATCATTTATAAATTCTTTTTAAAATGATTCCGACTTTCATAATTTTAAATCAAAATTGAATACTCCTTATCATTATAATATTTAAATGATAATATTTTCAAAATATTATATTTTGGAATAATTTACTTTTCGATATTCATTATAAAAATGAATAAAATCCATATAAACATTATTCGCGTTAAAATGGCGCAAATCTAATCAACACGGTTTCACACATTTCAATATTTCCGTGTCCATCCAAAATCGAACATCAAAATTCACATTTTGATCCTTAACAGAATATTATTTTAAAATATTCGTTATTTCAAAATATTCGTTCTTTCTGAATTAGAATCAGACACAGTCAATTACCATATAATGTTATTTATATGGATTTCATGCGCACATGTACACAACAGTAATTATACACAGTCAACTATCATCCAGAGTGCATTACACAACTGCATAAGCATTAATTGTAAATAATTAACGCTTACAACAGTCAGTCAACCAATCAATTGACATACCACAAAACAATTGGGATTAGTGTATGTCAAATATCATCCCAATACCCGATTGGGGTTTCAACCAACAAATACTGAATATTATTTGTGCAGTTGGGTGACGTGTAAAATTTATCGTCCCAATCAATATCAGTTAAATGGGTGTACATAAACAAATCGTACAATTTGTAAACGAATATTGATTTTCATTTCAGGAGAACTTTATGACGTTTATATATATGTTGATAATTATATTTTTAACGATAAAATATTTATTTCAACACATAAATATTTTATATAGTTCATATTTCAATAAAAATAATATATTTATTGTTCTAACATTTTATTCAACACATGAATATTTTATACATTTCATTTATACAATAAAAATGATATTCTTATTGTTCAAATATTTTATTCACAGTCAATTCCCAATCAATTTTACAGCCATAATACAATTCAAACAAAAAACCATGGTTTGTACAATAAATAGTGTCGGGGGCTTCTAAGCCCCATCCGCATCCTAAAATATATTTAACTGTAAAATAGTTACAGCGCGAAGGAGTTCTCACTTTGGGTTCCACTCCATCAGTCTTTAAAGGACGGTTCTGGATTTGAATTTATCCTAATTTCTAACAAGCTCCAAATTGGACCCGGTTAGTCTTGTTGTGAAGCTCTCGTCCCCACGATCGCAACGGATCCAGTTTCACGCAATTTGGACCTCGTATGTAAAAGTTATAGATTTTTAAACATTTGTTAATTAAATGATAATTAATTAAAATAATTAAACTTTAATAACGCTTTTAAAAATGTTACCTTTCTTAATTAAAAAGCCTGAAACCATGTCAGCAGACATTCAAAAATAGGGTTGAGCCCCACGCCACCTACAGCCACTTTGCCGACGATCGGCCACCTCCACGAGCTTCGTCTACGCGTCGCGCCCCTCCAGCCTCACTACCGTTGAACTCGACGTCCCCCTTGTCCCCCAATTCGAGATCGACGCCGTCCCCTTCTTGCCTCGATTTCTCCCAAACCACCAAACAGAAGTCGATCAAACCAGGATAGATTTGAAAAGCATGAAAAGTTCTTCAATTTTCATTCAAGAATTTTTGGATTTCATAGTATGGATTGAAAGAAAAAGGAGGGATTAAAATCAAACGATTTCTGTCGTTCAATCGTTGGGAGCGGCTGTGGGTTTTCAAAATTAGGGTTTAATTTTTTCTGATTTTTCTGCTTGGCGAAAATGTGTGTGTATATATATTATTTAATTTCGAAAAATACTCATGTATCGATACGAACTCCAAATCAAACCCGACGACTGTTGCCCCTAGCTAAATACCCGCATTCCGGACACAATGGGATAAGTTTCGTAAGGCCGTTCGACTGTTTCAATCAATTTTCATCAAAATTAAAATATAAATTAATGTATATTTAATTTAAGCGTACATTTTAATTTACCGGGGCCACGTACCGACTCCAAAAATTCCAGAAAAATAAATCTAGCTATGTTTTGATGATACGGTCCTAACAAAACTATTTTCGTCGAATTTGGAGACCGTTTGAAGAATGGTCATTTTCTGGTCGATCCAATTCAAACTAAAATTACCAAACACGTTTAAATTTACCACGCTCACATATTAATTTCAAAAATTATGAAAATTAGAATCTAGCAATAATTTGACATTCCGGATCCAACAAAAGTGGTTTCGTCGAAAACGGAGGTCGTTTGCAAAATGGCTATTTTTACGGGCTATATATTATATTAAATTCCATAGCGACTATTTTATATTTTAAACTGGACATAACTTTCAATTCTCGTTATGAAATCCGGATTTTTCACATTCATTAGAAAGATATAATTAAACACACTACGCCATAGATGGCCTACGGCAACCCCAGAGAAATGACGCAGTAGGTGCCAAAAAGTGCTGCTGTAGGCAAAAAAGGATTTGTGGCAACACTTTTTTGGGTTGTCTTTTGTCGCATTCCCTTAGAGTCAAAGGCAACACATTTGCGACCCTAAGGCAATATCAGCACAGGTGTTGCCGCATGTACTAAATTTATAAAAATGTGGGACCCACTAAAATCTGTAACCCGGGTTTACGGAATCGTCACTAAAATCTATAGCCCGGGTTCAAGGAATCCAGTTGTGGGGCCCGCATGCATAAATCTATGGCAACAATTTTACCACCCAATGGCAACACTATATCATAGCTACGGAAACATTTAACATCACATACTGCAATATTATATTATATATATGGCAACATTACATAACATAACATCAAACTGAAATTAACAAAGAACTTTTTATTTCAAATTAATCAGCAAACACAAGTAGTACTTAGTCAACTACAAAATAACAAAACATAGCCACTAAATTCAATTTTACAGACATTTCAAAAACAAACACAGCAAGTCCTAAATTCATATTTACATAAAAGTAAAACAGTTTCAAAATATAGTGCAAGCCTTCAATGCGTTCAATGCCTCTGCTGCATCGCGTACCTCTAGTGCCTTCAGTAACAAGTTCTTGAAAATCCTCATCACTGCCTCCTTCACCTGCATACATCAGTTGCATTTCAGCACAAAATAAGAGGTATGCATGCCTTAATTGCATTTCAGCACAAACTATGGTCATAGTATAACTGTGTTTCCTTTCAGCACAAATTGAGTTTCATAACTGAATTCCATTTGCATTTCAGTATAACTAGTATACTGATCTAAACAATGTATATAAAAGTGTACTGATCTAAACAATGTGTGAGTTACATAACTGATCTAAACAATGTGTATACAAGTGTATACTGATCTAAACATAACTGAGTTTTATTTGCATTTGCGTTTCATTTACATAACTGAGTTACATAACAGAGGCACAATGTGGATACAGGTGTACTGATCTAAACACAATTGAGTTACATAACTGATCTAAACAATGTGTATACAAGTGTGGCAATGTGGCAAAAATTATGTAATCAGTAATTTAGGTTTAATGGGCAATGTGGCAAAAAATATCACTAATCTGCAATGTGGCAAAAATTATCACTAATCTACAATGTGACAAAAACTTAAAATTATACCTGAAAAACTGCCCATGCATGCTATTTCATGTTACTTCACTACTCTACATTGCCATAACAGCACATAAAAGAACTCCAAACATGATCCAGGACATAGCTAAAGCTTTTGCAAAGAATTTTTTCATGTCTCGTGTTTTCCACATTCAATGCGCATTAGGACCAACTCTTCCTTCATATCTGTCACAAATTCATCGGCTTTGCCCTCTTTTGCTTTTGCTTCAGCAGCTTTTATTCAATTGTCTTCTTTTCCATGAGCAATTGCGATATAATCTTTTCTTTTTCCATCAATTTAACAGTAGTATCATCCAATTCAGAATTGTTGTTGATTTCATACACTTCGTCATGCCACATAAAATACTGGCAATCGCCATTTTGCATATATATTAAATTCTCGAGTAAAACATCAATGAAAGATATGATAATCGGCATGGATCAAACAAAAAAAACCTAATTTATACTTACCGGCCACGTGGAGCAACCAAAAAACTTCTTCCCCACATTCGACCCTACCTTCACAGTCTTCATCTTCGCTGGTATTTTGTGGTGGCAGTTCTTTCTCGCAGCCGCTGTTGACCAATTTGAAGTAGAAATTGATTGAGCGGTCATTCAACTCGATTTAAAGGAAGAATTGAAGTGATATCACAAACAACAAATCATTCAGTAGGCTTTAAGGCATGTATTTCATGTATATTCAGTGTTTGTGTGCATAATCAAAACAAAACATGCGTATATTTATTAGCCAGTCTTACACACACACACTTAAGAAATCATGCACATATTTATTAGACAGTCTTATTGAAACAGATCATGGTAATACATAAGAAATGATAACTATCATGTATATGTAAGCATCCTTATGAAACCATTTTCATAAACCAGTGCATCATGTCTCAATCATCACAGGCAACAACGACCTGGGAAACCCGAGCAGTTGTTTAGAACATGCAGCTCATATAAGGTTGTTGGTCTAATTGTTCACAACCACACTTCAGTAGGAAGTAAAGTTCTGTTTTGTTAAATTGATTAACAACCAAATAGCGGCTCAAAGAACATTTCAGTAAATCAACATACAACGAAACCACAAAAATACACCACCATCTGCAATTTATAGATCTTAGTTTCAATTTTTTGTTTCATTATCATGCCCAATATTACAACTCATATCTACCTTAGTTTTTAAGTTTCAAAACTCCTTCAACTAAACTAAGCTACAAACCCAGAATCAAACTTGTATTACACATATTTAGAAGCACTGTTCTAGCCAAAAAAAAAAACTAGCCTCAGTTTCAGGCTTGTTTGTAGATGAAGATTCTGGATTATAGTCTAAGATAGTGCATTCTGAAGCTCAGTTTTTGCCACTATATCTCAAAGTATCTAGATTGAACACAAGCTCAGTTTTTGAGGTAACGCACTGCTCGAAAATGAATTGTGTGAAACAAAGTGGATTGTGTGAAACAAAAAATTAGGAATTTTACCTCAATAAATGCAAAGCATAAGGGAGACAACTGACAAAATAACCAGACTGTCGCACATACGGAGTTGGAGAAAGGGCACAACAACCGATTGGAATTGCGGTGGACAAAAAAGAGGAAATTGCTGAGGCAGAGGACGACAGTAAGATGTTGTAGGAGAAACGAAACAGCGACGATGAGCAGGGACGCTGATTATCTTGAGGCCGACCAATTTGATTGTAAATGGAAATTAGAAGGGAGAATTGATGGTCATTCGATTTGGAATTAGGGATCGATGATTTTGGGAAATTGGGAATTTGGGGTAGAAACGAAATGAAAAGAGAGGCGGTATAAAGAAAATAAAAGCGGGAATAGAAATAAGTGAGGTGCGGATTGATGATGTGGATGGATGACTGAGATTTTGTTTAAGCTAATGGTATGGATCGCTAAGATGTATTTATTTTTTTAAATATTTTTATTTAGAATATATCTATAGCCACTGCAACACAATTTGATATCTATCCTAACACACTAAAGCGTGTGTTGCAATAGACAAAAAACAGTATAACAATGGCAACATTATAGCTAGCAACACCACGGATTTTCGTTGCGATAGGCCATCTATGGCGTAGTAATAGATTCAAATATTTCTGGTTTTACTGAAATCCGATTTATTTTGAATCATGTACATTCATTTGAAATTTAAAATCGAATTTTCAAACTACCACGCCATTTCAGGCTCGTTTTATAATTAAAATAAATTTATTCGTTCTAACTTCGATTAAAATAAATTTTTAGTCATTATTTTTAAAAATAATTCATTTCAAATATTCAAGATCCATCAAAATTGCTAAAATAAAAATTTTAAATTGGTTCTGAAAATCCGGGTTGTTACACAAATCTATTTGATAATCGGTTACTACTATTTCTGCATTTTCCTCGACGTCTGCTTGATAAGCTTGGTCGTCAGGAATATTACGTCCGTCAAATGTAAACCTTGCATTTGTTTTGAAAACAGCCCATCAATCTATTTTGTCTCTTCTCATAGACGGATAAGGAGCATAATATACTTGAAGAGCTTGTTTGGAAAGTACAAAAGAATCGTACTTATAATAATGGGAAGTATGTCTTACTTGCATAAGATTATATTTTGGGTGCACGTTGATTTCAGAACCTGGAACATTGTTGAACTAGTTACATTTAAACAAAAATACTTCTTCTATGGGTCGTGTGAAATATGTCAGTTGCAGAATCTGGTTTAGCGCGCCATAAAAATCGTGTATATGGTCGTTTGGATCATCACTACCTTTAACAAATACACTGCTATTGTCAGTTAATTTTTCAACACCATATTCTTTAGTGTTAAATTTATATCCATTGACAAAGAATATTGGATATGTCTTGACAATCCAGTTCATAGCACGCTTTCGGTTTTCTGCTGTCATTTGGCTTTATATAAAGCTCCGGACGATTACATATTACTTCAATATCACGTCTTGATTTCAAATCACCTTTCGTCTTTCCTTTGACATTCAAAATTGTATTGATTACATTATCAAACACATTTTTCTCATTATGCATCATGTCAATATTATGACGAATCAGAAGATGTTTCCAATAAGGCAACTCCCAAAATATGATTTGTTTCCACCAATTATGAATCGTTGATTTACCTTGAATTTCTGTTCGTACTTCGGTTTCATGAATCTTGGGAAAATCTTGTACAAGTTCATAAATTTCTTCACTTGTCCATACTTTAGGTGGTCGTAAAGTTTCATGTCTATTAGCTAAAAAAATTCTTATCTCTTCTAAAAGGATGATTAATATGAAGAAAACATCTATGATAGTCAAGCCATGAAATTTTCTTTCCAATAGGTAAAGAAAATGCTCTTATTTTTTCCATGCAGTACGGACAAGCTAGACGACCAGTCGTACTCCAACCTGAAAGCATTGCATTAGCAGGAAAATTGCTAATTGTCCACAACAGAGAAGCATGCATATGAAATTTTTTTCTTTTGGGAAATATCATATGTTTCTACCCCTTCATACCACAATTTATTTAATTCTTCAATCAACGGTTGTAAATAAACATCGATTCCTTGTGTCGGATCATCGGGACCAGGGACGACAATTGTGAAAAACATGTAAGGAGTTTTCATACACATCCACGGAGGTAAATTATAAGATGTTACAATTACTTGCTAGGATGAATATTTAGAACCAAATTGAGAAAATGGTGAAAACCTATCCGTACATAACCCAAGTATAACATTGCGACTCTCAGATGAAAATTGATTTTCGCTTTCACAGCCTTCCCAAAGGGGTTTTTTCGCGGCATCTAATAAATCATATAATTTTTGGCTTCAATATTTGGTTCTTCTTCATCGTTACCATTGTCATCATTACCATCGTTATCATTAAATTGTTGAACCAGGAACATAAAACGTGCAACATCTTCAACCATTTGTTCTACAAGATTCGTCGTAGCAATTTCATTATTCACTACCTCCTCAACTTGTATAGAAGTAGATGCTAACGGTTCTCCATGACGATCCAAAACTAAATAGCTCGGAACAAAACCGTACTGATGCAAATGAACTCTAACCATTTGCAGTATCAAATGCTTCAATAACTTGCATCTACTACATGGACAACGGATTTCGATGTTGTTTCCTTTGTTACTTAAAGCGAAATCAATAAACACGCTAACACAATTAATAAATTGTTTGTTTATTGTGCTATCAGATTCTCTTCGTTGGTACATCCAGCTTCGATCATTAAAATAATCATTCATTTTTCCTAAGTACATATAAAATTAGAAAGTATGATATAAAATTAGATTCACAATTTTTCTGTCCAATTGCTCAAACGCTAAGATTGTATTTTACAATACATGAAAACATTTCTTTTACGTATTAATTATGATGATAAAATTTGCATTGACATTTTGTTAAAACAATTTTAGTGCTGAATGCATGTTATGTTAATTGATCATTTACTGGTGAGTCATCCTACCTCCTATTAAAAATACAATAAAATAATTAAATCGTGTAAATCTTTTCAATTTAAACGATTCAACAAAATTTCGGCAGCACTTCCCTTTAGTTCCCTGAACAGTACACAATTGTGTGTACATAGGGAACATAAAGGAAGTGCTTTCGAAATTTTGAGAACCGTTTAAGATGAAATATTTTACGAGATTTAATTTTGTTATTGTGTTCGTAACTTGTCCAATACAAAGGACAAATCCAACAAATATTATATATGATGAATATAAATGTCTGTTTCATTAACAAAACGAATATTCACATAACGATTATATATAGTATTATCAGACGGGGCCAAAAAAACTCTCTAAGGCTTTATGAATATAACATATTATGATTTGGTTTTTTTTTTCATGATTGAAGCGTTTTTTGTGCGCCTTAGCGCCCTTGTGCACCTTAGCGCCTTAGCCCAAAACATAAACTTAAATATTTCCGATTCCACGACACGTTTTCGACAAATTAAATATCGTTTTCAATGAATTAGGGCTCAACCAAATAAACAAATACATAGATAAATTACCAACTATATATATACATATAACACTATATGCATATATACATATTCAACTTGAACTAATTAAACCCTAGTTTAGCAGCATAATCAAATAAATCTATAAATACAAACTCATTAACAACTACTACTTAAACTATTTAAAACCCTAGATTATAACAACTAAGTAATTTATAAATAAAAACGCTAGACTAGCAACTTAAATGATTAAACCCTACATTAGCAACTAATTAACAACACTAGACACACAAACATACTCTAATTATGCTTAAATTACTAAATTTAGGGTGTTAAACAAAATTAGGGTTAATACTTACCTTGAAATCAGATATTAGAGAGGAGGAGAGAGTGCCTTGAGTGAGTTGGAGAGATCTTAGGCGGTTGGATTGGTGATTTCAGAATTGAAGGGAGGAAAGTTTGGGATTTGGGGAAAAAAATTGTGGGTTAAGACAATGAGGAAGAAGGTAGCAGGCTTCGGCTGTTTTCTACTCAACCCGTGTAACGGGTACCAACGGCTTCTAACGGGCTTAAAACCAACGGCCACCAACGGTTTCCAATGGCGTATTTTTGTACCCATAAGGAAATTCCATATTTTGGCTTCCGTTGGAAGCCATTGGTCAACGGCCGTTGGAAGTGTCTAATGCTATACTGTTCAATTCTAGTAGTGACATAAACCAAAAAAATGAGATAATATGTCATATATGACAATTTAGGTTTCAACTAAAAACTCAAATCACCTGAAAGAATTATAATCGAAGATTCAATTCAAAATGATGAAAACCACCTGACAAAATTGAAAAAATAATAAAACTAAGAAAATCGCCTCTTTAATCTCATGAAGGTATCAAATTGATTTCGAATTTCAAAATAGAAATAATAACGATAAAAACAAACCTCACCTGATAAAATTAACAATCGTAGCACGAAATCAAAAATCGCCTAAACATTTTGACAAATTTGAAAGATTGAATTTAGAAATCGCCGCCAGATAAAATCGGGGAAATGATTGTTTTGAACAATAAAAAGGCATGCGACATTTTGTCCTGCAAAATAATTATGTAAAAGCCGCGTCTTGCAAAATAATTAAGAGGTGTTAAGGAGCCCTTGTGGCAATTTTCACTTATTTATACATATACGACAATTAGAAGAATATCTTTGATCCATGTATTGGAGTTTGGATTCGACTTGACTGGGGGGACCTTCAAAGCTATGCAGTAAAAGTGCTTAGCGGTTATATAGCGGTGGAGGTGCAAAAAGATATAGCGGGGATAAAGAGGGGAAATAATGGGGATATAGTGGAGGCACAAAAATGTTCATTAGATGGAAATTCAAATATTTGAAAATGAATTAATCATCATTCTCACAATATATGTGTAAAAGAAACTAATATTAATTAATCTAAATATAATCAAATCAAGGAATATCATAATCATGCATGTTAAATTTGATGAATGTAATTGATTTTTACCATATATTAGACACTTATACGAAAAAAATACATAGTAAATAAGTCATGGCGATTGTTCTGGCGATTTCTTCTTCATCATTCATCTTCCCCCATTATAACACTCGTCTAATCGCTTCAATCCTCCCATCGCTCCATTCTTCTAAATCGCCTCCTAACTAAAGCTCCCCCCCGTTTCTCCATGCCGAAGAACAAGAAACTGAAACAGCACTTCTCCAAGAGTGTAACGAGATCTGGGTGTTGTTTTTCGGATCAGATTTCTGTGCCTAAATTTCCATCTGCAGGTCCTAACAACAACATCCCTCTTCAGATCTTATCGGATTCCCTTACTACGTCAACTGCTTCAGATCCATTATCAGGGTTCGGCACTTTATCTGCCTTGCTGAGATCATCAGTCTCTCCTTTGATGGCTAGAACGTTGGACGAAGTGAGATTGAAGGAAGAACGAATAACTCCAATGTTTAAATCTGACGTTGGCCAGAACGCTACAGGTAATTTTGAAATAGGGAGTGATAATGTTGAGGAAGTAATTACTGGTAATGACGTGAGTAACATTAAAAGTTTGAATCTGCTAGTTTGGGTGTGAATTCTGGTACAGACGCGACTATGGATATTGTAGATGTTCCTCACAAGACCGATGTCATTCATAACCCCGTTACTGTATCGAATTGCAACCAAGATGCTCGAGTTAATGCCATTAACAAACCTGATAATGTTCTGGCGGTGCCTTCTGCCCATGTATTTCCCCAACCTTCAAAGACAGTGATGAGCCATTCCAATAGCAACAAACAGAGCTATGCCACTTGTTTTTCAACTCTTCCTTGTTGTGCTGGTTTATACTCTCCCCGTGTATTCACGTCATCCTTAGATAACTCGTCTCCTCCTTCTGACATCGTTCAAGAGGGAGCCAATGTTGGGAAAGATCACTCAGTGGGATTCTTCCTTGATTCAGAAATTCCGTACGTTGATGTTCGTGCCCACTGTAGTAAGGCTTGGAGCCTGAGAGGAGGCCTTCGTGTTAATGTTGTGAATGGTATTTACTACTTTAAATTTTCGATTATGGAGGAGAGAAGGAAGGTATTGGAATCAGATCCAGCGATTGTTAGAGGGAAACCTTTTATTATTACATCTTGGAGTGCATAGAGAGAGCAAGAGAGCGTGTTTCTTCCATTTTGGTATGTGCTATCTTTACCAGAATTCCTTCTGTGTTTCACACCCTTCCTGGTTTGAATTGATTAGCTAGTAGAATAGGGAATTTCAAATGTTTTGATGCGAACAATGAGACCAGGAAAAATCTCATATTTGCTAAAGCTTTGATTGAAATAACACCATGCAAGCCTTTACCTAAGAAGCTCAAAGTAACTATAGAAGGATATGATTTCTATGTAGATGTACAATACTCATGGCAACCGGAAATATGAACAAAATGTCAATGCTTTGGGAATCTTCTAGATTCTTATAAACTTGTTGGACCTTCTAAGGTACGTGCCCCTCTCCTGTGTAACGACCCGTGTTTTTCGACCATTTGAATATGAATATTTAAATTAGTTTTAAATATTTTATTGGAATATTAATGGAATTAAATATTGAATTCGTTATTTAAACGAAGTTCGAACGTTATATATATTTATATAATTATAAATCGAGTTTGAAAATAGCGTGCAGTTCGTAAATTCGAGTTTTGAACTTCAATTGAATATACAGGATTCGATATAAGTCGGATTTCTGTGAAACAAGACACGTTGGGACCGTATTGACAATAATTTTCATCTGAAAGAGAAAAATCCAGATTTCGTGTTGTAAATTGATAGTTATGGCTAAATCAAAATTTGAAATAGTCGCTATGGAAAATCGTTATTTAATTATAGGCCATTAAAATAGCCGTTTTGCAAACGGACTCAGATTTCGACGAAATCAGTTTCATTGGGACCGTATCGTTAAATTATTGTACGGTGGTGAATGGCGTGGAAAACCGATGTCGCATGTGACCACGGTAGCCACAAACGCGCGTTCATTTCTATAGCGCGTATTTAAATAAATAAAGGGGTATTTGAATGTAACTGGAGAAGACGATGGAATTAGGCCACGAAACCAGTTCCGTTAAGTTCGTATCGTCGATTAGAGTCAGAATAAGTATATAGTTTGTTATTTTTAGAGATCGAGAAATTTGGCGCTAAAAAGGGTATTGCGGTTCGGGGTAAAAACAGCCTACCGGGGCAACAGTCTCAGAATGCGACGAAATTAGTGCCGTTGGGTTCGTAGCGAAAAGTTATTGTCGATGTTCGCAGTTTCAAGTGGATTTGATTTATCTGATGACCGTGGAAAAATTAAACGCGTGTTCATTTCTGGTTTCATAAAGGAAATTTTTTCATATGACCTCGGATTTCGACGAAACTCGTCCCATTAGGCCCGAAATACATTTTTACACCAAGATTAGCTTTTTAATCAGAAGACAGAAGTCGTCGGTGGTGGTTTCGACGTATTACTTTGCGACAAAGTTTCGTAAGTAATATTTTTATTATTTTCCACACTATATAAAGCCAACCAAGTAAATTCAATATACGGCTAACCTATACATTCACATCCAAACAAGAGGAAACTGTAGCTAGTTATTGATGGAGACGGCCTACCTCTGTTCGTTCTTTTTCAACGTGACGGCTGTGATATTTCTGCAAACCTATTTACACCTTGGATAACTTACAGAAGTCTGCATCAACATTTAATGGGATACAACAAACTTGCCGACAAAGTAAATTAGAAACCTGCGGACCTAACAACTAGATTGTACGTGCCTACCTTCCTATTACTTGCGTGCCACGGACTGTTACTTGTATAAATATACCCCCTTGTTCTTCACGGGAAAAAAAAAACTTTGCTGAAGCTTTAATGCGAAGGAAAAATGAAATACACGAAAAAGAAAAAAAAAAGAAAGAAAAAAAAAAGAGACGAGAAGAGGGAATACCGAGGTGGAGTAGGGGAGTTCGTGGACTCCTAGAACCGACAGGGGAGGTCTGGCAAGGAGCCAGTTGGGTCGAGAGCGGAGCAGGCTTAGGCGGATGTGGGGTTCCCTGGAGCAACCGTTGGCTGTCGGAAGGGCGAACTACTTTCGGTGATGGGCGAGAGGGGACGTCCGGGTTTTTCAATGGTCACGGAGGGGTCTCCGTTGACTGATGGAAGGCACAGCAGTGATCACGTGAGGGAGAGCAGGAGTTGAAATGGTGGTCCGGTGGGCGTAGTTGACCGCCACGATGGAAGATGGAGTGGAGCGTGGGTTTGCTGATGTCGTTCGAAGCCGTTCGGGAAGGATTAAGGAAAAAGCAGCGGCCCAGTTTATAATAAAAGTAAATAGTTTAAGCTTAATAATTAACTGATTAAGTAACCATTATTTTAATGGTTTTAATCGCATAATGATGGACTGTAAATGGTGTAGGTCATGGGGAAACGAAGTAGAAGATTGGAAAAGTGATGAAAGGTGGCTGTACGTGTTGGGAGGAGTTTTTGTTGAGCTGTTCATTTTGCTGAAGGAAGCCGGCATATTTACTAATTCATGATCTTATAATAAACTAATTAAATTCGTGTTGGCTTCTACAGATGAAACTGGAAGAAGGCAAGACGAATTATCGGATCCTAAAGCATGAACATACGAGAATTCAGCCGTAAATTTTTAGTCATGTAATTAGTATAATTTTTTTTACTTTAGTAATTAAGAGAATAAATTAATTATATAACTTAAAATGATGATAACTTACTCATATCTGATCAGAACTGGACAAACCAGATGTCGTGGAACCACGTTGGAAAGCACTACATCATGGAACCAACCTGGACGCTTTTGGAATCGACTGAGATTTTCAGTTAAATTAAAACACTTGTTTAATTTAACTGAAACGAGCCGATTAAACAACGGTATCAACTCAAGGTGAGTTAAACTCACTCAGTTACCCTTTTTATATTTCATATAAATTGGGTGTTTTTATTTTATGTGCTCTGCTTGCTGATGGTTTTCTGTTTGCTAGTTATACAGTTGTTTGTTGATTTAATCGATGAAATTAAACTGTGTTTAATTTCAGTGAATATCAAATCGTTATTTTCAACGATTAGTTCCAATAAAGGTAACTCACCTTGGTTGGTCACGTTTATCTATAAACGTGTTTAAATGGTTGAATAGTTTGAATTGCTTATGGTTGATGTTAAATGGTCGTTATTTAATTTATCAGTTAAACAAAGCTGAACCGTCTGATTTGAGATAACCATTTGAATACAGGGAAGAACAGGTTGGAGGGATCCAACCGGATTCCTCAAATGTATTATTTATTTTCATATGATCATATATAAACTGATCTGTTTGTGTGATTGATTTGATGGTTGATTATTGACTGGATATTCAACATCTGTTTGGTTTGAACCAATGGGCGATATTGGTTAAGTGTTTGGCAGAGTATGGCCTTTAAAACCAATCGAGTTATAGATATTGATTCACCGACAGGTGAATCGATAGAGTTGAGGTTATAAAATTTATTTTATAACCAGAGTTAGATTTTGAATTATATCATTTTGAATAAAAATTATTTAAGAGAAATAAATAAATATTTTATTTGTTTAAGACTTTGATTTGTTATGAATTTATTTTGCAAAGCAAATGCTGATGTTAATCAGATTTACCAGTTGAAGAATAAGAAATGAATTAAATGGTTAAACCTTGAAATTTGTTTTGTAAAGAATACAAATAATTAGAATCTATCTAAATTAATTATATTTTTAATTAATTTAAAGCGAGGATTGTTGAAATCGGTTAATGAGATAATCAAGTTTTTGAGTTAATCGACCGTTTGGAATTAGAATTGTTTATCAAGTTATTGTGTTTTGACTAAAATAGTTAAATGAATATTGTTTGAATTTAAATAAGGATTTAAAAGGGATTTAATATTTAATTTAGTTAATAAAGGGATTAACTACTAAAGTAGTTAATGTTTGAAATAAGTTATTATTTTAATTAATGATAAAGTTAGGAATATATTTTGAAATGGGAATTCATTTAAAAAGTTACCGAATGTGAGATGCAAGCCAATTGAATGGTGAAAGGGAATAAACGTACTCAATTATATGAATTAAGTGAAAGGAGATTACGATAAAAAGGGTTTATTATAAACCAGAGGTTTTAAGTGAGATTCAAAGTGTTAAGAAGTTAATTTTACATTAACGTTATTTGAAAACGAGATCTAGTCAAAAGGAGAATTTTAAATGAAATTTCAAAATGGGAAATTGAATATATTTATTCGAGATAGAATTAGCCAAACATAATTATTGGGCTAAGTTGCCATTTCGTACGACTGCTAGCGAAATTCGCAGGGCTGCAGATAGCCTACGGCGGTCGGATGTTTCCTGAGGGATTCAGGCGTAACCATTGTGATCGCTGTGATCTAGAGTCAAGCGAATGGAGTGAAGACGAATGTTAATTAATCAATTAGAGTTATTCAAATATCGTATTGTTGAATATTAAAAGAATTGGAAGTTTCAATTTAACAAAAAGTAAATCAGTTTGTTAAAGGCCAGGTGATGCTGAATACTGAACCAGTGAACTCATTGGAGTGTCATGATTGAAACACTGTATATTTTGATAGTTAAATCACCGACTATCAAATCTGACCAATACGATTGTTGGTATGGAAAGACCGGGATCGAATTTATATTCGAAAACCATTCCGATCAACAAATACGTGAAGATATCAGAAGATGATCGAGATGGTGCTGTGAAGACTGTGGATTTTCATAAACGGAAGAACCACTAATATTCTCTGCCTGGCAAGCAGAGATGAGCTGTGATTCTGTCGTAGTTGGAATCTACGGGTTGCAAGGACTTCTCGCTACTGATCCATGGGGTGATTCCTATATTGGATGCGGTAGGAGAGTGCCTTCGGTTCATCCTGTTCCTGGATGACGTATATGGACGGATGTCTGACAGAGTATTTCCAAAGGGTCACGTACGTTGATTTCTTCAAACGTACGATAGTTGTTGGCGGGGAGTTGCCGTTCTCTTAGCTTCCAGCTAGAGTATTTTTGTGGATATCAATTAGTGATATCTGATGGATTTGACGATGTGGCATTCAAAGTGAATGACGACCAGATGTTCAGAAGTTATTCTGACCTCAAGCCTCATCAACCGAGAAATGACAAAAATCGGGCAGGCAGCATGGCTATGTGGGTCGCTCCCATTAGGGTGTATGATCACCTATCTAGAGGAAATCCTATTTGCTTCTTTAATCTATGTTTCGACGCTGTCCCTTGTCGGGAGACGGTTGCTGATCCCAACCATCGGTGATATACATTCGATACACTCAAGCGAAATGAGTGGTCGGTCATGTGGGGGCCGGGTTGCAAGAAGTTCTTGTTGAACCCAGTGTATTCGTCTCTAGAGATACACTATCGGCAGGTGGTCCCATACCTTGTCAAGTTGGAATCCAATCTCCAATAAGCGCCTGCGGGTTTTTGATTGTATACTATATATGTGGAGCGTGAGATGCAAGCGCTCCACTAGATTGTTAATTACTTGTATTTAGACATTATTATAATATCAGACAAGATATTGGTTTCAAACTGTTTTGGGTTATCGTAAGGTAAAAACCGTCCGTGTTTATGTGTGAATTTGGTCTTACGATTATCCTTTTCTTTTGAAAAGGTTTTGAACTTTAAAATCATGATTGGATGGTTCACCCTTATTACTGTGCGAGTTTATCTCACTCTGGTTCACCAGACTGACCCGGTGTTTTGTAAATGCTCGGGTTAGACCGGGTTGTACAGGTTCAGGTTATCAACTGCTATGAAGAGACGAGTTGGAGTTGTTCGGACGTATGATATTACTACTATTCCGCTGTGTGTTGTATATGAGGACAGATTATTATCACTGTCCAGATGTGTACTCTGATATTGTAAGTATTTTCAAAGCTCTCAGTAAAGTTATTTCTATGTTATATTTTGTTCCGCTGCGATGTGAGACTCTGTGTGTGGTGTTTCTTCTTCTTCTTCTATTCTAATATTTCTTTCTTTCTTATCTCACCCTCTAACTTCTTTCTATTAATGATCTGGAATGTTCGATGTCTGAATGGTCAACACGGTAGTTTGATGTTGATTTTCGGAGTCGAAAATTCCGGTTCGTTACATCCTGATACCTCCTCCTAGTATTTGGGTTCGAAAGAACAAGGTATATGACAAACTAGTTGATGAAGAACCATGTATTGGTAAAGATTTGAAGTGTAAAGCTCCTCTCTGTGATGATGAATTAAAGAAAAATGAAGTGACATCTTCAGATGGGGTTTCTGAAGATGATCAGATATGTTGGATGTCAGATGATCGCGCTTGGGTTCATGTCTCTGGTATGAGATATGATCCATATGAAAACGAATATTGCAAATATGTATCAGACAAAGTGGAGGGTGCTAGAAGATTGGAATTTCATGTAGTTAGTGATAGCTTTGAGCTTATTCGGGAGGGTGTTCTTAGAGAGAAGAAACAGTCACTTTTCCATGACTCGTCTTGGGATTGGGAGTGTGAGTTTCGCAGTCCTAATCAGTGCTTTATTCCTGACCTTGTGGTACTTTTTTCTAAGTACATCAGTGTTATAGGTAGCGATAGTGACTCTTCCAGTTATTCCACCCTTGTGGAGGATTAATTGTTAGGTCCTTGTTAGTAGTCAAGACTATATGTTCCGCTCCTGTTCTTTATTGATAGAGTGTTCTGGCACTTCAAACCCGATGGAGTTCTTGTGCCTGTACAGAACTTCACTTTTTTCTATTCTTTTCTAATAAACAGTGGTACGACCACTATAAAACCGGCTTACCATGATAAAAAAATTAGCCCTTTACATTAAATTTACTGAATTTTTTAAAAAGAGAACTAGTCAAATCATGCTCTATATATTAATAGGGCTAAAGCAAATGCTAAAAAACATTGATTTATTGGATGCAACAGAAAATAGCAGGGCTAAAAGCGGATCTACTTTTCATCGATGCTAAATTGAAATAGCGCAGTAGTTGAAGGACGCTACGGACTACAGCGGGGATATTGCAGAGCTTTAGCAGGGATTAAACTGCATAGCTCCATAGTATGTGAATGTGCCTTGGCGATATTGATTGTATGTCTATTACTATTGTGTACACATTACACAATTATTATAATTTATATTCTACATCATATAGATCATCTTTTATTTAACTGTACGAACTCATTAGCTTTTGAGGGAATAACTGTTAAGTTTCAAAAGTACCATTGTATACTGATAATGCATTTCTTGATTTTCCCATAGTATAATTATGCATGACGTGTGGTTTTTGTCTTCCATAAATTCTTGTCTGCATTTTCAAGTAGCCTGAGAATGGCATGCTTTAGTTAGCTGCTAGTTAGAGCTCAATGAGACAACATAGATGTTTTGCAGAGCTATGTATTTTTCGTTTTGTTGTAATACTATATTATATGTTATATACATATATATGTGTGTGTGTGTGTGTATATATGTATGTGTATGTATGTATGTATGTATGTATGTATATATATATATATACACACACACGAAAAGTCTACTTAGACACAAAATTTGATACAATTAATGACACAATAAATCTAAACCATTGGATCACCCCATGAATTCCACTCCTCCATGTAAAGACAAAATGATCCAACGAACAAAGCTCTATGTCTATCAATTATATCTAGATTTGTGTCTAAATAGTTATCCCTCCCAACACACACACACACACACGCACGCGCGCGCGCACGCACATGCACACACACATATATATAAGCAATTGTGAGGACAAGTTGTTATCACTATCTAGATTGATTGTAGTTTTATAATTGTAGCTCTGAAATGTTATGTATCTTAGAGCAACAGTGTGCACTGTTTTTTATGGTGTATACGTCATCGTTCTACTGTGAGATTCCGATATTATATTCTTTTCTCTCTTGTTTTGTTTCTGTCTTTTTTAATTTACCTTAGAAATCTATCTTTTTGACACTTGGATGCGTGATATAAGAGTAACATGGATGTATTAGTATTGCCATTTGATGATCGAAAAGACATATCATTAAATAACGACAATAAGAAAAAATAGTGAAAAAATATACGATGATTGAACTACCAAGACATATTGTTACTCATGAGATTTTTGAGAAAATTAAAAGCGAAAAGGCACACTGATTTAAACTAGGATTTTATATATATAAACAAAGTGTCGCGTTGTTTAAACAATATTAATATTAAATTATTTATTTAAAATAAATATTTTCAACTTAATTTTATTTATATAATCTAAGAAAAGCAAAAGATGTACTTTCCAATTTAAGGAGTATAAGTAAGACAGACTGGACATAACTAATTGCAGGAGGATAAACTTTGTCATATGGTAAAAGAAAAGACAAAAAGAGGGGAGGAAGGCAGGACCGACCCTGAAGGCAACCAACCAAACCCTCAGATTGAGACAACCTACAGGACCTAGGGCAACCTAGAGGTATTTTGTGTTAAAAAATTAGTGGTAAAAATATGAGGTGTGCAAATCAAAGTTATAGTTGTAACGGTCTAGTGGTAAGTAGCTTAAGTTATTTTGTTTGTGATCAGCGTTGGAAACTTGATAAGGCAACGTATTTTATTTTGTAAATGTTTTAGTCCCTTTGGTTTTGTTTCGATTTTGAGTTTTTTGTATTTTCTATTTTGACTAAGAAATATGAGAAGATCTACAATTTGTAGTCACTACAACGGGCAACGGAAAGAGTTCGACTGTTTTTCGTACATTTATTACATCATAAAACATGAAAAGTAAAGTAAAACATTTTTCTACTTTTTATGTTAATTTCAATTTTCAAAATTGTTTGTTTTCTAACAATACAGATGACAAACACAATTTTTTGTGGTTATTGTCTAACAAAGAAGAGCTCTCTTCGTTAAAACTTGAAGATGAATGATTTCATTTACTCTTTCTGAGCCTTTTGGTCTTTTTTAGTCATTAGTGTTAGGATAATGACCTTTTCGTCTCTTAATGATGAACATTTGATTCTTTGTCATTTTATCATTCATCTTCGCCATCATTCGGTCCAACTAAACCTTTGTTACCACATCCATCCAGTGCAATAAAGTCCCTACATGAGTTTGTTGATTAGTTTCTTCTCTTGTAACGGCCCAGATTTTAACCGTTTTGTTTAATATTTTAAAATTGTTTTAATTGTTGTTTTAGAATTTAATTAGCTTGAATTCAATAATTTTGAATATTTTATTAATTTAAATAATAAAATAATAATATAATTTTGAAATAGTTGGAATTTGTTGATCTTGCATATTGTATGATTTGGTAATATTAAAGTATTTATTCAAGCTTTTATTGAATTATATTAATAATCTGGGATTTGATACTTGGGCTTTTGGTAAATAATACAGAGTTACGTATTATTGTCGAAAATTCGAGCGTCGAATTTTTCCGGGCCGTTACATCTCCATTCCAAGAGCATTCCTTCTCCCCTTCAATTAGAGCTTTGGATCTAGTAGCTTTATTCTTATTTGGATTCATTTCACCCTTTTGATTCAAGTGTAGACTTTATCCAAGTCCTAGTAACAATCAAATCTAATCTTGAATTCTTTGACCTTCTTCGTGGAAACAACAAAAATATTTGCATGTAAAAAGGAAAAAAAATATACCTAATCGGGTTATAAGTAAAATAAAATCAGTAAAAATCAAAAGAGATAAGATTTAAAAAAAAAAACCAATTTTTAAATGGTTCGATTATTATCTTTAATCTACGTCCATTATCAATTTTACTCCAAATTACTTTTACAAGTACAGTTAAGTTTATGACGTTTTCAGATATTGTTGACACACTTTTTAGTCAAAGCTATCACACGTCAAGTATTTGGTTAGCAACGAGCTCAAGCATGAAGAACATCGTCGCGAAACACAAAGCGATTTGTACGAAGTTGCTCCGCAAACATAAGAAGGTCCGAAACTTCTATCAGATGACCTCTTTTGGTCCCAAGAACGTCTGTTTCAAGGCCTTGCACTACAACTCTTAGGCGAACCATCAGCCGAGCCGTTAGCGGGTCCGGGCGCAACGTCGGTGTGGGCCTGGCGCCCCACAATCCTGGTGGCGATCGACCTAACAAGTGGGCACCGCCCGATTCATTAGATTTCCTCAGAACTGGAAGCTCGGATCCCTTCAGTTCGGACCATCGAAAACTCGAATCCTCTCGCTTCATGTTCGGGAACCTGAACTCCCTCAATGTTAAGATTTCGGATCCCCCGGTACAAAGATTTCGGCTCCCCTTTCACTTTCCCGTATGTTCTGGGGGGATACGAAAATTTGTATCCCTCCGTGGGTACGAAATTTCGTACCTCCTGGTGGGGTACGAGATTTTGAACCACTTCAGGGGGCACAAAAATTCCCACCCCATCTAGGGGTACGAGAATTCGTACCCCTGGAGGGGTACGAAATTCATATCCTTCAGGGGTACGAATTTCGTACCCCTGAGGGATACGAATTTCCTGTTTCTTGACCTTTTCCGGGGTTCGAAATCTGCTGCATGTTCCCCACTTTCTACGTACTTCCAGCCAACCTCTCACCTATAAATACTGCAAACCTTGGCCTTCATTTGGATTCTTCTCCCTTGGAATTTGTGGACTTCTAGAGCTCCAAAGCACTAATTAATGGCTGCCAACTCTTTGTCCATGACCATTGGACATGGCATGGACAATTAAAACATGGCATACGTGTTTTCCATCAACACTTGGACATTCGCAAGAATAATTATGCTACATTTGGGCTTTTTTGGACTTCTTGGACATTAAGGATCAATTTGGACATAGTTGACCAAGTCACCTCATCTAAAGGAGGAAGAAGAAGGCTATTTTAGTTAAAGTTTAGGATTAACATAAATTATATTATCCTATTGTAACACTTTGTACTAGAATATTGTCTAAGCTTGTATAACATTGTAATCAGATATTATATGATGAATAATCATTATAAAGTGGACGGAGGTGCTAGTGCCGAACCACTATAAAAGCTGTGTCCCCCGCATTTACTTTATTTTGGATTTGTTGTGCTCACACCACACCTACACATTTGGTGTTGGCGTGCGACGATTTTCCACGCCAACAGATATGGGAAAAGTCAATTTTGAAAACGATAGCAATAAAGTGCAAAATTCGAAGAAAGATTCAAATGCCCTTTCCCAGTTTCGTTGGCTCACTATTTATCGGGGAATTCGAGAACAAAAATCGGTATATCCAATTTGAACAAACAAGTATCTTTGGATTTGAAGTTCTAGCCTTCTAAACATGCCAAAATACACGATTTACATTAATCAATATTGTTTAGTATCGATCCATATGGGACCAACTGGTAACGTTGACTACATTTCTGCCTTTTCCCTTAACATAGTAACACAAATTCTTTAGCTTGAGGTAGTTGCTTTTCAAAACTCTGTGTGGTTGGATATCAAAGCATGTGGTTCAGTATCAATGCATGTGGTTCGTTATTGACCCATGTCACATCATGCACTTAACTTCTCTTCGACATTAAATCTTGCTCTTGTATAAGGTAAGGTGGGCCCCTTTCCTTTTTCTAGATCATTCGACGTCGGTTCACATAGATCAGTATCGACCAATATGAATTTTCCAACTCTTAGTCATGTTCATTGACTTCTTCGACTTTGATAGTCTTGCTGTCTTCAATCTTATTGACACGTTTTTTTTCCATCATTTTATTGTCAAAACTCATTAAAACGTTGATTGAATTGCATACTGAATAACATTGTCCATATAAAATCCCCATTAATGTAAATATTCAGTAATCAATAATTAATACTTTAAATCTAATAATTGATTACTAGTAATGTATGACTAATACAATCAATAACCAACATTTTATCACAAATGAAGTATAATTTATATCTAATACTTAATAACAAAGCGCACCGTTGTTTAAACAATATTAATATTAAATTGAACTATTCATTTGAAATAAATTCTACCAATTTATTTGTATAAGACAAGAAAAACAAAATAAATAGCTATTCAATTTAAGGCTGACGATGAGTAAGATAGATTGGATGGATAACTTTGTCATATGAAAAAAATCAATTAGAATAAAGAAGAGAAAGATGAGGAGGCGCATAAGGCTGAACAACTTTGTTTCCTTTTTGTTTTTCTTTAAAAGGTTTTCATGTTCACCTATACCTAAATTTATTGTCCTTTCTGTACCCAACCAGAGTATCTGGTTTTCACCTTTTTGCAATGAAGTCCGAGAGTCTAATTACAAAAAAAAATGAAATTCAGGAGGTTCTGATTGGTTGGGTACGGATGTTGGATACAGAAAATTATATTCGGTTCTTTTGACCTTTTATTCATTATTCTTTAGATCGCGCCCTTTCATGCGTGCTTCCAAATACAACTGCTTTCAGGCCTAGTAGTAGTTTCCAGAATGCATTGAAAATAATTTCAAACTATTTCTTGCGGGAAAAGAAACACATTGGAAAAGTGGGTCCATCAAAATAAACCCGGTCCGGAAATCCCAATGCTAAGGACAACTACCAACCATGATAATATACCAAAAGCCAACTGGACGGTTCAACTGCAGTTCCTCCTATAAATAATCAGTATCGTTGCTTTCTCGGCCTCATCCCCTTTTCTCCCAGTTTCAACGAAATCTTCGTCTGAACCAAAACGATGTCTTGCTACCGTGGAAAATACGCTGGTATGATTCCTTTTGTCTCCGTCTTTCGATTTTATTCACGGTTCCTACAAAATTTTGATCTCTATCTAAAGTTCTTTTTATAAATCATAGATCTGGATTTGAATTGATAAATTTAGCAATATTTGTTCGATCTCTGAGCTTAGCTGTAACTTATGGTTCTGTTTATGTGTTGGATGAGTTCATAGGTGTAGGCTGTGTAAAATCATTATCCGTTCGTTGTAGAATCATATCTGGAAGTCTCAGTTTGCAAACTATATTTGTTAGATCTGACTGGTTGCTGTTGGTTTATGTTGTTATTGTTGTGTCTTGATACCTAAGTGTTGGATTTACCCTTTGTGAGAGTGGTGTTAAATCATTGAATGCATTGCAAGATACATATTTTTGTTACGATGGTATAATTTAATTTTGAGCTTAAATTTGTGGTTACGTCTAAATTGTTGAAGTCAAATCGGAATTTTGTCATAGTATATAACTTGTCAGGAAAAAAAAAAAAAAAAAACTTTTTCCCAAATAAAAGTTATCTTAGTATTATGATGTAATAGAATGATGAAAATGTGATTAGTTATTTCATTATAATTTTCTGCGTTATCCAAATTCTAAAATGATATTGTATAACATAAAATTTGTGATCCAACAGTCAAGAGGTTTGCAATTACATAAGCAGAAATCAATTAATATGTCATAAACGTGAGATAAATGAAGTTTTTTTTAGAAGCAAATCAGATGAATTTAGTGTCATATTAATGAGTGCCTGATTGTCTTATTAGGTATTGTGTTTGCTTTCTGCTCAGAAAAGAAGAGTAATAAATAAAAAATGCTAAATGCATATGTCATAAACGTGAGATAAATGAAGTTTTTTTTAGAAGCAAATCAGATGAATTTAGTGTCATATTAATGAGTGCCTGATTGTCTTATTAGGTATTGTGTTTGCTTTCTGCTCAGAAAAGAAGAGTAATAAATAAAAAATGCTAAATGCTAGCACGTTCTAATAGCACACATTTTAACCGTACTGAGAGATGTCTATTCTGGCTAATGTAAAAAAAAAATGCAATATTCAGCTGCTTAATTAGTTACTGATTCAGGATATCCAAGTATTACAATCGTTGCATGTGCTTTGGTGGCATAGGTTGACAAAGCCCTGATAAGAAAAAGAACAGCGCGAGTGTATTTTTTGGAGCGAGAGCCATAAGAAATAATGGATCCCTTATAAATTTGTAAAGAAGCTGTGTATCAAAAGAAAATATAGGGGCGGACAGAATATGCCAGATATTGTTTTGTTAGAAGAAGAAATTAAACATTCAGTTAAGATTACGCCCTGGAGTATGGTACTTTGACATTTTAAAATTTATAATGGGTCCTCATTTCATAATTGTAGTAGTTGTTTTCATTATTGGTAGTCAATTTTCTCTATTTAGTTGTAAGTAGGGCTGACAATTAAAACCAAAAATCGAACCGATCCGAAAAGACTTGAAATTGATGTGTCTCGAGTCGGGTCTAGATGATGAAAAATACTGTATAAATCCGATCAAACCCGACCCGAACTGATCCGATCTAAAAGCATTGAAATATATGTGTTTTTAGTATCATTATCCAATCAAACCCGAACTGAAGCTCAGGTCGGATCCAGATTTTGAAATGTATAATTTAGACCCGACAAACCCGACCTGCCTAGAACCAAGGCCCACCGGATCGGGTCTGAGTCCACTGGGTCGGGTCTAATTGCTGCCCTAGTTATAAGAACTAAAGAAAATGGAATGTTAATATTTATGTATTGTGGTATGTTATACACACACACTCACAAATTCACACACAACATTCTTTTTTGTTGTTGTTTCTATCATCTAAATCGTGCAGAGATTGGATTTTGGAGACTTAAGTTTACGTAATGTCCTTTAATCTCATATGACTGGATTTTAGAATTTTAAGTTCACATAATGTAAGTAATTACTAAATGTTATAACTTATATATACATACATATTTTCTTTTTTCTATCATCTATCTCGTGCATATACTGGATTTTAGAAGTTTTGATATTACACGATGTCCTTTGATCTCATATGACCTAGGTAGATTGGATTTTCCTCATATGTGATCTAAGGACATTAAGTAAACTTAAGCTTCTAAAATCCAGTCCTTATGCATGATTTAGATGATAGACATAAGTATGTATATATAACACAAGTGTTATGGCACGGGCTTTGTGCGTGAGTTATTTTTTACAAATCTTATATGTTTAACCCATTCAAAATAAAATTATCTGCATGTATATTTGATGTTAAAATCATGTGTTTTTTTTTTAAATTTATTTTTATGTTGTAGTATCTTATGATTTTTAACTGTGAATCTTCGTTTCTATTATTCGTTAATTGAAAAATGAATTTGTATATAAAGATTATTTGTTAGAAACTTAGATCCTATTTTAAACGATATTAAGACTTGTTAATATTTATGAGTGGATGTTTTGAATTTGTAAAAAGGTTCATGTGCAAAATCTTATTTTTAAACGATATTATGATAATAATATTTGTAGATTGATATGTTGAATTAGTAAGTGAAATTTATTTCTAAAATTCTGTACTTTAGTAATAATAAGTTTATATTACATATAAGGGCATTTTTGGTAGTTTATATTTAAAAAACGTGACATCAACTTACGAGACCATCAACCTTGTATTCAAAAAAAAGTAAGGAAAAAGGGGGGAAAAACACACATTTTGATTTGCTTTTAACAATAAACAGCATCAACATACCACAGTTATACCCATGCCATCTAATTAAACAATCCATGCCCATATGAGGTCTATATTTTCTGTTGTCAAAACATAGAATTGTCACGTGGAGTTAAAAAATTGTGTAGTTCCAAGTGCTTGAATAAAAAAGATGTGAGCTGCTTGCCTAAAATCAGCTTATGTTGTGTTATCCTCTCTTAAACGATTGTATTATCTGCAAGTATTTTACTTTCCCGAAATCACCATGGTGCATAAGTATTTTTCCAGTTTAGTATATCCTGGCTTAAATAAAAGCTGCACTTTTGTGTAGTTCCATGTTTTTCCATGTGTACTCAATAGTAAGTAACTGCTTCATACCATGCATGACTCAGTTGCTTGATTGGTAAATGGTAATCAGATGTTATACCTAGATGAGTAGTTTGAATCTTTATAATTCAGATTGCATGTGGTGATATGAGGCATGTGTGTTGAAGTATTTTATTTTTTAAACTTAAATTAAGAAAAACTCTCAGCTAAGCGTCGTGCTATTAGATGATGTATGGTAGTTTGAAATTGAATGTTTGTCATACAACCTTGTATTCTAAAAAAGTAAATTTTATGCTTCAATTTTCATTCTTACAGCTACAACCAAACATCTACCTCAGTTAAACTCTGACCGTTTGATAATTTTTAACTACAGATGAGCTCATTGCCAACGCAACTTACATTGGCACCCCAGGCAAGGGTATCCTAGCTGCTGATGAATCCACCGGAACAATTGGAAAACGTCTTGCCAGCATCAATGTAGAAAACGTCGAAGAAAATCGCCGTGCCCTTCGTGAGCTCCTATTCTGCACACCAGGTGCCCTCCAATACCTCAGTGGCTGCATCCTTTTTGAGGAAACCCTATACCAGAAGACAGCAGATGGCAAGCCCTTCGTCGATGTCCTAAAGGAAGGAGGTGTCCTACCTGGAATCAAGGTCGACAAGGGCACAATCGAGCTTGCTGGAACCAACGGTGAGACCACCACCCAAGGCCACGACGACCTTGGAAAGCGGTGTGCTAAGTACTATGAAGCTGGTGCGCGTTTTGCCAAGTGGCGTGCCGTCCTTAAGATTGGGCCTACCGAGCCATCGCAGCTCTCTATTGATGCCAATGCTCAAGGCCTGGCCCGTTATGCTATCATCTGCCAGGAGAATGGGCTTGTTCCCATTGTCGAACCTGAGATCCTTGTCGATGGATCCCATGACATTGACAGGTTAGTTCTATGTTGGTTTCACTTGTTAAAAAAAAAAAAATCAGTGGCCTTTAAACCTTAATATTGTTTGTTCCACAAAATTATATAACATGGTGAATGGCCTTGAAATTGGCAGGTGTGCAGATGTGACTGAGAGAGTGCTTGCTGCATGCTACAAGGCCCTAAACGACCACAAAGTCCTATTGGAGGGTACGTTGTTGAAGCCTAACATGGTCACTCCTGGATCAGACTCCGCTAAAGTGAAACCGCAGGTCATAGCTGAGTACACCGTGCGAGCTCTTCTGAGGACTGTGCCACCTGCAGTACCGGCTGTTGTGTTCCTATCAGGAGGGCAAAGTGAGGAGGAAGCCACTCTGAACTTGAATGCGATGAACCAGCTCAAGGGCAAGAAGCCATGGTCTCTGTCCTTCTCTTTCGGACGTGCTTTGCAACAGAGCACCCTTAAGACATGGGCTGGAAAGAAGGAGAACATCGACAAGGCTAGGGCTGCATTTTTGGCTAGGTGCAAAGCTAACTCCGAAGCTACTCTTGGAACCTACAAGGGAGATGCTGTTTTGGCTGAGGGAGCTTCCGAGAGTCTCCATGTTAAGGATTACAAGTACTGATCTGATTTTCGTCCTTGTGTTTGTTGTTTAGTTTGAGTTTTTTGTTTGTTGTATGCTGATGATGGAGGATTTCCATCTTTGTTATTGTTTTTGTTTTCATTTTGGTTTTGTTTTCTTTGTTATGAACCTTTGAATTCTTAGTATTTATGGTGAGGGGTCTAATAAATTTTAACTTTTTGAGGCATGCTGTCTCATCCTCGTGAAGTGATCTGTTCATTGCTTACCTTCTGTGTTATTTTTAGATTTGAATTTTGTAGGGTTAGGAGTAGGGTTGTTATGATAATGGTAAATTTATCATTATCATATCATTACCAGTCGATTGGTAATCATTTTTGATTGAAATTGGTATATCAGTTAAAACAGTATGATAATGGTAAATTTACCATTTTTAAAGGTAAATTATCAGTACTATTTCTTTAATACCAACCATAATGGTAATTTTACCAGTTAATTCAAAACATAACTATACTCATCTGATATGTTTTTTTTTCATTTATGTTTTTTATAAACGAACACTACATATAGTATAATAAAGATGCACTATGTACAAAAAATATGTCAAGGTATAAACTTTAATGAACAAACGGTAATTTACCATTACCAACATAACGATTACCAGAATATCGGTATACTAGTCGATTGGTAACGGTAAGCAATTCTGGCTTACCAGTAAAAACGGTATGATAACGGTATTTGCTAAACGGTAATTGTAACCATTACCATAACAACCCTATTCAGGAGTAATATTTGGCATTCAAAGTTGGCTCACTTGCACGTTTGAGCAATTTTAACTTCTTCGCATTTGGCTTTGCCTTTATTGGTAATTTGACTTGTTCTCCAACCAGTCTCTAATTTAGCGACGTGTTTTCTTCATTAATGGAATTAATGATCAATTCTTTTTAACTGATTCTTTCTTTGGAATGAAACCTAATTTATTGATTTAACGAGTATTTTATTTAAGGATTAAGTTATTACTTAATAAAGATTAAATAAAATTCAAGAACAAGAAATTCTATTTTCGGATGGAGAGTTCTAATTATATGTATTAGTATAAGGTGCGTTTACCTGTTAAATTTGAATGATTTAAGTCTAGGGTGTTACTATTCATACATCGATTTACACTTTGGCCACCAAAACTAAAAGCATCCCAAATATTTCAGATTTCCTCTACTGACCACCGTCTAAATTAATAACTTAAATATGGAGAGACCACCAGCACCTTCCTCTACATGAAAGTTTCCTTCCTCACTTATATCATGCATTTATATTTTTTGAGTCATTTGATCGAACATCTTGCATCATATTATCACAACCATCATGTTTATTGTCCAATTTATCATCATTCAAATACTCCATCTACCAAACGATTAAAAAAATCAATGTATCAACTTATAAAAAAAGATACGTAAGTTATACGGATAAAAACCCTACAAGTCAAAACTTGCATTGTCATTCTCTATTACAACGTCGTCAAATTCAATGTCTTTCAAGCTTAAAATTTCCAACGGAACGGAAAAATATCCTAAAACGCAATGAGAAACCCTAACCATTAAGAAAACCGTAACAACATGTTCTATAACATAATAAAAAACAATAAAAATCAAGCAATTCTAACATCTTTTTTTATTTTCATCTTCCATCTTTATTAGCCACAAAAGAATATCTACTTTTGTTAGGGTTTGAAATTGTAGAGAAGTATGTGTTTTTCTTTTTTGTAGAGAAGTACGGTGGTGAATAACTGAGTGAAAGAATAATATATGGTGGCCGAAAGAATATAAAAATAATCATTCGTATTAAATTTAGAAAGGTGACCGGAAGTGTAAACCGGGATGTGAATAGTAGCACCCTAAATCTATTTGTTATGGAGAAGATTTTAATTGATTTTCGTAATCAATGGGTAACAAATTGAAAAGGTACGAAGAGATTTCATTTGATTTGATGAATGAAGAATCAATCAAATATAGATATATGTGGCAATAAACATAACTATGCAAGCTTTTGTGTTGAAATCTCTAGAAAATCCGAAAAAAAATCATCCTTATTTTTATGAAAGTCTTCATCTTCGCTCATATAAATCAGAAGTTATTTGCTTATTTTTTTCATTACAAACCAATAGTGAACTCTTCAATATATTCTCAATAAGATCCTTATTTTTGTATCAATTATACTATGAGAAATTTATATTGAGTGTTTGTACTATTCTTTAATTCTACTTTCTCTTGAATGGAAAAAAAATAAAAGAAATTGTTTGGTTTTCGTAGACATAGAATATTCATATCCGAACCATGTTAAATTTCTATGTCTCTTATTTTTATTATTGTTTCTGCGATGCTGCATAATTGATTTTATTTCAAATTTCATTGGTATCCAAATTAGCAATACTAGATCATGACCAAATAATAACGTTTCCGCTCAAATTAACACAAATTCCACTATAGTTTAGTATCGAAGCTAGTGTTATTATTCGTGTTTGGTATTAATGACTAGTTCCAGCAAGTCTATTGGTAGATCTGGTGTCAATTATGGAGTAACACATTTTGACGGAAAGAGAAATTTTGGTACTTGGAAGTTGAAGGGAATGCTATATTAAAGGAGAAGAGTTTAAAGTTGTTACCGCGCCTGAGAAATTGAAAGATATGAATGTAGCTAACTTGGAAAAGATGAAAGATGAAGCTCTCATAATAATTTAGTTGAGTCTTTCAGATGAAGTTATTAGATAATTCTCTCAGAAGAAGACAACAAAGAAACTACGGGATGCATTATCAGATGCATATCAAGATAGATCTCTTACTAATCAGATTGTTCTTCAACTTGTTCAAGATGAAGCCTGGAGCCAATCTCATGGAACATGTAGATGTTTTGACCACTTTGATTATGAACTTAAAATCAATGGAAGTTGATATTACCAATGAAGCTCAGACTGTGATCCTCTTATGTTCCTTGTCTAAGAAGTATACTGCTTTTGCTGATTCCATGATTTATGACCACTGTAAAATTAGTCTATCTGATGTAAAGGCTGACCATCACAATGAAGTATTAAGAGGTGGCTTGGCGAGCACTAGCTTGAGTAGTGATACCGAAGACTTATATATTCAGTGAGTTAGAGGTCAAAGCACGTTGAAGAAAGGTGGATGACGAAGTTCTTCGCTGTCTCAATCTAGGGGAGTAAGAAGTTGATTTTTCATTATTGTAAGAAACTGAGGAACTTCATAGCACAATGTCCTAAGCTTGAAGGTAAATGAAAAGGTCCAAAGCAAGCCTCAGCTTCTATAGCAGACAAATCAGTTACAAAGAGCAACATGATGTATCTACAGCTTCTGGCTCTGATGGGAAGAGCAATTTATGGCTGATTGATTCTGGCGCATCATATCATATGACACCTAATAGGAACAACTTTTCCACTTACCGTGAAATTGATGGGGGAGAAGTACCGATGGGTAATGATGCTTCTTGTCATATGGTTGGTGTTGGTAGCTTGAGGATTATGATGTCTGACGGTGTTATTCGTACGATTACTGATGTTAGACATGTATCTGATTTGAGGTGTGGTTTGATATCTGTTTGGGCATTAAGTAGGCTTGAAGATTATAGTGGAAGGAGAGAAACGAAGATATCGAAGGGTTCCGTGATTGTTTTGAGAGGTGTGAAGGCATGAACTTTTTATTTATTAGAGGGAACCGCTGTAGTTGGTGAACCAGCTTATGTTACATCTATTGATTCAGATTCTTTCAGATTATGACACTTACGGATATGGTCACATCGGTGAGTGCAGTAGGATGAGTTGAGAAAACGAGGATTGATTAATGGAGCTCATCATTCAAAAAAAAATCGAAGAGTGCGTTCTTGGAAAGCAGACAAAGGTTTCTTTCGATATAGGGAAGCATAAAGCAAAAGATGTCTTGGAGTATGTTCATATAGATGTCTGGGGACCCTCCCCTTATCAGTTTTTAGGTGGACTCCGGTATTTAATTTCATTTATAGATGATTTCTCTCGTAAAGTATGGGTATACTTTCTTCAATCAAAAAGTGAAACCTTTGTCAAGTTTTGAAAGTGGAAATCTATGATAAAGAAGCAATCAGGGAATAAATTGAAAATTCTCCGTTCAAATAATGGCGATGAATTTGTATCACATGAGTTCATCGATTATTGCAAGTTTGAAGGCATTAAGAGGCATTACACCACACCAGGCGACCCCCAGTCTAATGAAGTTGCGACAAGGATGATTCAGACATTATTGGAGAGAACAAGATGTTGCAGGCTAAATACCAAACTGAAGAAGGGATTTTGGACTGAAGTTTTATCTATGGCAGGTTTTCTCATCAACCGCACAGCTATTGCCAAAGATATGAAGATCCCAGAATAAGTATGGGAATGAGAGCCTGTTAGCTATTCATTTCTCAAAGTGTTTGGTTTTCCAAGTTATGTACACGAGAGTAAAGGGAAGTTGGAACCTAGAGCTCGCAAGTGCATCTTTCTAGGTTATAGGAGAAGAGTGAAGGAATATAGACTGGGGTGTCCTATTAGCAAGAAGATCGTTATGAGCAGGCATGTGACTTTTGTTGAGAATGCTATGTTGAAGGTGGATCCTTCCTCATCGTATGACATTGAGGGGACATGTGAAGAATATCAGACAAAAAGCAAGTCATCTGTTGATTCTTTTCATAGACGTTCAAATGGTGTTTTAGGTGACACCGTGGTTGATGAGAATATCACCAATGTTGGCACAGAGGATTAGACACAAGGTTGAGCTCATTCATAACTTAGTCTTGTCATACAAAGGAGAAATAAGTGGCTTGATGAGTTTGTTGGATTGAGCATCGAAGACATTAACTTTGATGGTACGGAAACATATACTTTAAATGTTGTCCATGATGAGCCTTGCGATTATAGAGAAACTATCGCATCGGTTAACAGTTTCAGTTGGTTATTTGCTATGGAGAAGGAGATTGAATCATTATGGAGAACGAGATTAAATCATTATAGAGAAATCATATTTTGGATTTGATGCCTCTTCCCACCAACAAAAGAGCTATTGAATGCAAGTGGATTTATAGACTGAAAAACTACGAAAATAGAAATCTCAGATACAAGGCAAGATTATTTGCAAAGGGGTATTTTCAGAATAAGGGTTAGAGTATCATGATATATTTGCTCCTATGGTTAGGAATACTATTATTCATATTCTCTTGGCATTAGTTGCTCATTATGATATGGAATTAAGGAAAATAGACGCCAAATCTGCATTCTTGCATGGTGATCTAGATTAGTAGATTTATTTAAAGCACCCAGAATGGTTCATTGATAGTAGTAGACTATATTGTGTTTGCAAACTCAATAAATCTCTATATGCAAAGAAACAATCTCCCAGATTATGGTATAAGAAGTTTGATAAGTTTATGCTTTCACAGGGATATTCTAGAAGTTTAAAAGACCAATGTGTTTTTTAGGAGATGTGACGATGATATGATTCATTTGTTGATATATGATTTGGACCATTTCTTGATTTGTGCATGTCATCCTTTCGCAGGGGCCATTCTATCGTTCCAATTATATCGTATGTCCCCGAAGGGACTATTTGTTGTTATATGTTGATGATATGTTGATTGCATCTCGGAGTATGATCGGAATTAAGGAGTTGAAAGCGGAGCTCGGTATAGAGTTTGACATAAAGAATTTGAGAAAGGCACAAAGAATATTGGGTATAGAGATAAGTAGGAATAAGAAGCAGAGGAATTTAAGGCTCACTTAGGCGCAATACATCGAGAAAGTCCTCGCTCGATTTGGAATGGAGAAAGCCAAACCGTTTGGTGCTCCGTTGAGCTATCATTTTAAGTTTTCAAAAGACTTATCTCCCTCGTCGGAAGAAGACAAATGGTATATAGCTAATATACCTTATTCTAATGTTGTTGGTAGTCTTATATATGCGATGGTGTGCACAAGGCTAGATTTGGCACACACAATGGGTATTGTGAGTTGATATATATCTAACCGAGGCAAAAAACATTGGCAAACAGTGAAGTGGATTCTTTGATATCTTCGAGGAACGTCTTCGGTGGGCTTGTTATATGGTGGAGTAGATGATGACATCTCCCTTATAGGATATTATGATTCTGATTATGCTGGGGATAGAGATGCTAGAAAGTCAGTGTCGGTTTATGTTTTTACACCTGGCGTAGGCTCGATTTCATAGAGATAGGAGCTGCAATCTATCGTAGCTTTGTCGATTATCGAAGAAGAGTTGATATTTACTATGGAAGCAACAAAGGAAGTATTGTACTTACTTCAGTTGTTGGATGATCTTCTAATGACGCAACGAATATCAGAGCTATTTTAGATAGTCAGAGTGCGATTCACCATATAGAGAATTAAGCTTATAGCTCACCGACGAAGCACATTGATGTCAAAGGTTTCTTTCTTATGTTTGAGGAAGAATGAAACAAGATCAAGTTGGCGAAGGTAGGTACTTTGGATAATCCTTCAGACATGACGACAAATTCACTTCTAAAGGACGAGTTTGAGCATTGCTCAAACTTGATTAGTTTGCATCCTGCTACTTGAGCGCCATGAGGCGCTGACTGTAACACCCCGTATTTTCTGTGAACATTAACGAATTAAAGAATAGTTAATTTTATAAGTGGGAATGAAGTAAAACGAGTTACACCATTGCGTTCGTCTCGGAATTCAGCTTAAGATAGAGTCCAAGTTTGCGTGGAACGGACTCCGTATGAAGAAGTTATGGAGTTCAGAAGATTTCAAGTATAAATAGAAATTAAATTAAAAATCAGAAAACAGTTTGAAATTCGAAATTTGGTCAGAATAGTTGGGCCAGAAATTTCCCGCTCAGGGGTGTCGACCCCCCCAGGGGGAGTCAACATAGGTGTCGACCCCCCTATAGGGGTGTCGACATAGGTGTCGACCGCCCTATAGGGGTGTCGAAATAGGTGTCGACCCCCAGGGAGTCGATCCCTTTGAGATCCAATTCCTGTGATGAATTTTTATAGCCCTGAGTTGATGTGGCCTTCTGTGATTGGCCTGATGACAAATTTCTGAGGTATTAGGGCTTATGTGTCGTGTTGTGGTTGGCTGGATGACACATCTCTTTGGTTTGGATGGCTCTGATTACTCCTAGACTAATCTAAAGGCTAGAATTAATCCTAGACTTCTATATAATCACCCCCAAACCTCAACCCTAGGCCTCATAACCCTATTCTATGAAGCCGTCATGATGTCCATGTCTAAGCTAGCCTAGTCTCCATCTTCTCCAAATTAGAAATCAAGTTAGAAAGCTCCAAACCAAATCCAAACTAGAGAATCAAACGTCTACATCAAAGGATAAGCTTAACAAATTCAGCAATCAGATCGCAGAATACAAGATCCGTTCTTTTGCTGTAAGTTCAGTTATTATTCCGATTTAAACACCTAATAGAAATCATGACTATAATAATCAGATTTAGAACTATGCCTAATTCTAATTCATGCTTATCCTTTTGTCAAATCTGAATTGCTTATGCCTATGAGACTATTGTGATTGATGTAATGACACCTATCATGCCTATGGGACTGTTGTGACTGACATAATGAAACCTATCATGCCTATGAGACTGTTGCGATTGACATAATGGAACCTATCATGCCTATGAGACTGTTGTGACTGATATGATGGAACTTATCATATTGTACATCCTATGCCTATGAGACTATTGTGATTGATATAATGGGGAATCATAACTTCATCTGTTTTGAGAGTCCATCAATGGGGAAGGGTTTCCGCCACGTCCAACTTTCTTCCTTCTTATTGTCTCTTCGTCCTTTCATTTCCTTCCCTCCATCTCTCGGTTCATCCTCTAGCAACCTAATCTCTTCATCCGCTCGCTTTCGTTTATTTTTTTCCGATTTCGTTTTTCCTTTTGTTGTTTAAATTTTCCTCCTCCTATCACCAGTTTGCAACCACTTGTTCCGCGTCTTTGTTTGTTGTCTCGTTCAAATCTGTATATCACGGCTACTTTCTTCAATCGGTGATGCTCTTGAGCCTCTCTTATCTAGGGTTTGCTAGTTCAGCAATATTAGTTGGTTGGTTGTACTGCTTTTCTCGGATCTGAATTTTTTCTTGAGATCGGACTTTCTTTGCTGCTTAGTCAGGGATTTCGTGCTCTTATGTTGCCTCTGTTGGATTTGTTTGGGTTGTATCGCTCTATCGTCAGATGGACGGATCTCGTTTTGGATTCGTATCTCTGTTTTTCTCCCAATCTGGTTTTTCTTTGCTTTGTTTTTGGGTGTTGTGTTTTGTGCTGTAGGTTCCCCTCCGCTTTTCTCCATCTTCCTGTTTATATTGGGCCCAGTTCGAAGGTCCTTATCTTATTGTCTGGCTTCAGTGATCGCTGCTTATCTCTGCTTTTCTCCTGGTGTACAGCATCGCCTTCTACCATGACCTACATCGTGTCACGTCCTTCTATGTTTGGTAAGTTGCCTATCTTCCTATAAGTTGTGTGTTCATCACCTTTCGGTGAACAATCGCTTGGGTCTCGGCTCCACCAGGCATTAGGAGGATTGTGCTGGTAGTTAGTGGTATGGAGGTTTTCATTGTACGTCAGCTTGTTCTTTTCTTTTAGCGGTCTGTCCGGAGACCTTGGAGGTATAAGATTTTCGATGCTCTTTGGGTTTCTTTTATTGAAGAATGGTTGCTGTTTTTTCATTGGTTTCAAGGGGGACATTCTTGTTTGGTCTTTGTAGCTCTACTGTTTGCTACAGGGTGTCGGTTCTGCTATTGTTCTTGGTGTGCTATGGCTGTCCACGGCATGTTGGTTTATGGTGGTGCTCTTGATTGGTAATAGGAAGATGGTTTTGAAATGTTTATCTCTTCTGTTCTATTTTGATTGTGATGTATTTGTTTAATGGAGCTTGTTGCTTCCTTTTGTTTATTTTCGTTCTGTAATAGGCCTGTAATAGCTGTTGTTTGAATGGAAAACTATTGTTTTTTTGTTTTTTTAAAAAATGATTGATATAATGGGACTTATCATGTTGTATATCAAAATAAGTTATTCTCTTAAGTCCAATCCTATCTAATCTTTATACCTATGGTGTAAATTGCTTAGCTTGCCCACACTTATTATTAATGTACAACATGCCTGTTGAAACATGAATCTTGAATCTTGAATTGGGTAGACCTTTACATGCCTATTTTTCCTTATGTCAATTCTTATGCCCCTTCTCTATTTTTTTCCATTTCTTTTGTGAATACTAAGTTCATTAGGAACTTGGACTAAATCTCGTCGTACGTGCGATTATAACGCGGGAAAATTGGGTATAATTTAATTGGGTAAATTTTGGCATAGCATGTGAATGTGGCATTAAACTTGTACTGACTACACTTGGAAATATTGACATAAAACTAGGACACATATGACAAATATGTAAAATGGCTAAAGATGAACATGCCTAACCCGAGGTTAGATTGAGTTACGGTGTAAGACTGCCCAGAACCGCCCGGCACATCCAGTGACCGCAGCAATATAGATTTAATGTGAGAGGTTAGCGCACTAATCCCAAAAACCCGAGGTTAGATTGAGTTGAGGTGTAAGACTGCCCGGAACCGCCAGGCGCATCCATCAACCACAACAATATAGATCTAATGTGAGAGGTTGGTGCTTTAATGAATGAATTAAAGCTAAGGAACAGACAGGCTAAGAATGGTAGGGTTAAGTTAATTAAGGCAACACTTAACCAATATAACATGTTAAACAGATGGGTGGGGTTAGGTAAATTTGAGAACACTTAACCGTTATAACATGTTGATTAGGAAACCCTAGTAATGGGGACCCATTTCAGCAGTAACCCACATAGATGTATCACGGTACCCTGAACTAGGCAGGGTGGGGCACGATTATTGGACTTACTATAAGCGGTCAAAATAGCGGCAGGTGGTGCGGCAGTGTAGGTTCCGATGGAGTTTGGACGTGCACGTACTCCGGAGTGGAAAAAGCATGCACTGGGCATCAATAGTATACACTGTACATCTTGAATTTGTGTCGGGTTGCCTCCAAGGGATTGATACACCCCATGGCCGGACCAACACAGGTATCTACAATCAAGCAGGACCGAATGACACAAGAAATAAATGCATGCGAGTAGAAGCCAACCGGAAAAGGGATCACTTTGTTATGAACACATGATGGTAGTTGAAACATTCGTTAGTAGGTGCAGAAAAATGGAAATGAATGCGATAGTATATTCAGTCTATCTTGCCTTATCTTATGTTATCTTATTGCTATGGTATTGTCCTAAATTCAGTTTATTCATGTCATGATCCATTTACCTGTTTACATGCTGAATAATCACTGGACTTATTAGGCTTATGTCTGACCCGTTTTCTTTCGCCTTCTTTTCTTCCGTTCCCCCCCATGGTCCGCAGGGAGGAAATACTTCAGCTTAGTGTGGACCTTTTCCAGCTTGAAGAGAGTAGATGTATTGCTTGGATTCTCTTTCCTCGGGCTATGGCTGTGGTTACACTTTTATTAGGGATTTATGCCGCTTTACTACTATTTCATGCTTCTTTATGTACTTTGAGTTTTAAATCAAGACAGATGTTTTATTGTAATAATTTAGAAGTTGGGTTTTGAGACAATGCTTGTAATGTTTTGACTGAACCACATTATTTATTAAATGATTTCTGTTTTCCGCTGTTTATATGTATGTCTTGCAAATTATCTATGCCTTTTACCCAAATTGCTTTGTCAAAGTTAATGCATTCCCTTAGTGAGTGACCTTAACGGAGGTGGGGTGTTTCACTTGGTACCAGAGAGATGGTTCACCAGATCAGATAAAAGTTTTTGAAAACTATTTTTTCAAAAAGAAATTTAAAGAAGCATTTTCAAGAAAAAGTTTTGTTTTATTTTAAAGGCATAATCCCCAAAGCCATATGCACTGTCTCTCTATCCTTTGTTTTGAACCTTTTCGTTTCAGCATGTCTAGGGATCTTAATCTTCCTGAGGCTTACCGATACCTGGTGGTTCAGAAGGTATCTGGAGGCTAGGGCTAATGACGCAGGCCCAGCAGACGTTCCTCCTCCCCCAGTTGCAGTCGTTGCTCCTCCTCCTCCGCGTGTGAATGCTTTCTCGAAGATATGTAGAGACTTTCGAGCTATGGGTGGAAAGAACTTTAATGGGACTGATTCATTTGTGGAAGCAGGAAACTGGCTCAAGAAAAGAAAAGATTTGTTTGTTATCTTCGAAGTGGACGATAGGCAGAAGATACAATTAGCTGTATGGTTCTTAAGGACGAAGCCTCTTACTGGTGGGAAGTTACTAATGCTGAGAGACCGGTTGAAACTTGGGAGGATTTCAGAATGAGATTTGAAATGAAGTTCCTCTCACAAGCTGAACGAAGTCTACAGATGGAGAATTTCTTAGCACTCAAACAGGGAAGCCTATCGGTTAAGGAATACGTCAACCAATTCAACCAGCTGGCTAGATTCGGACTGGAGTTAGTAAACACTCCACATAAAAAGGCTCTCCAATTCGTTAAAGAGTTAAATGAGCCACTACACAGCCTAGCTATGTCCCATATACCTATGGGTGTGACTTTTGAGAGACTGGTGGAGATGGCACTGTTACAGGAAGAAGACAAGGATGGCAAGAAAGAGGCAAAGGTGGAAGAACCTCTAGACAAGAAATTGGAGGGATCGCAGAATAAGAAGACGGATTCCAAGAAAGGCGGGAAGAATAACAAACCCTGTGACAAGAGGAAGTGTAAATTTTGTGGCATACCTGGACATCTAATTAAAGATTGCAGGAAGTAGAAGAGGAAGATGGGTGGTTGCTTTCAATGCGGCGAGGCAGGACATATGGCTAAGGATTGCCCAAAAAGCCAAGGGCAAGGGCAGAGGAATGGATCTACTTCTGGAGGGCAGCTTCACGCTCTCATTGCACCTCCGCAAGAAAGAGGTAGAAATATTTCTGTTGAGAGTTTAGTTTATCTTTCTGATCATCCATTTCGTACTCTTTTTTATTCTGGCGCATCGCACTCTTTTATATCTACTGCTTTAGCTGAATCTCTACACCTAGATACCGGTATAGTAGAGGATACCATGGTTGTTTCAAATCCAATTGAGGGTTCGGCCTCAATGATTTGTTTGGATTTGGAAATTTCTACATTAAGCATTAGGTTTAGATGTAATGCTTATGTTTTGGGTTTCACGGGCTGTGGGTTGATTCTAGGCATGGATTGGTTATCCAGTAATGGTGCCATCCTCGATTATGAAAAGAGAGTGGTTAGACTTATGACTCACCTCGGTAACACTCTCGAAATCTCTTGTAATCCTATGAATTCTGTTATGCTTAGCTACCTAGAATCTCTTGATGCGTCTGTTGAAAACTTGCAATCTGTTAGAGTAGTCCATAAATACTCGGATGTCTTCGAAGAGGTGAAGGGTTTACCTCCGAAGCGAGAGATAGACTTCCGCATATACCTTGTTGATAATGCAAAACCTGTTGCTTTACCCGTTAGACACATGGCTCCAAGGGAAAGGAAAGAGCTCATCAAGTAAGTTAAAGAGTTGCTTGAAAAGGGGTTTATAAGGCGGAGTATTTCTGAATGTGGTGCTCCAGTGGTGTTTGCAACCAAAGCGGATGGTTCACTTCGCCTGCGCGTGGACTATAGGGAGCTAAACAAGCTGACCAAGAAGAATAGGCACCCACTTTCTAGAATAGATGACTTGTTCGACCAGCTCGTAGGTGCCTCGGTTTTCTCCCAACTAGATCTAGCCACCGGATTTCAACAACTTAGAGTGGCTAAAGACAGCATAGATAAGACCGCGTTCAGGACCCCGGATGGTTTCTTCGAATGGCTTGTCATGCCTTTCGGCTTGACAAACGCATCCGCCTACTTCGTAGACTTGATGAGTAGGGTGTTCAGAGAATTCCTTAATAAATTTGTAGTGGTCTCCGTGGATGACATTTTGATTTTATCAAAAAGTGAGGAAGAACATGCTTTGCATTTAAGGGAAGTTATGGATACTCTTCGTGCACATCAACTCAAAGAAAAATTCTCCAAATGCCATTTTTTAATAAAAGAAGTAAGGTTTCTTGGACATGTGGTGTTCAAAGAGGGAATAGCTGTGGATCCCGCAAAAGTAGTTGCGGTGCAAGATTGGAAGATTCCACGGAATGCAACCGAAGTACGAAGATTTCTCGTGCTAGCGGGCTTTTACAGAAAGTTCATTACGGACTTTGCGAAGATCTCAGCCCCATTTACTAGGTTGATGAAGAAGAACCTAACTTTTGCCTGGGATTTGTATTGTGATGTTGCTTTCCAATGATTGAAAAGGGCTCTAACAACAGTCCCGGTTCTGACATTGCCTGATGGGAGTAAGATGTTTACGGTATACATAGACGCATGCGGTACCGGACTAGGCGTTGTCTTGATGCAAGAAGGAAAGGTAGTTTGTTATGGGGGAAGGCAGTTGAAGGTACATAAGAAAAACTACCCAACTCATGATTTAGAGTTAGCTTCCATTGTTTTCGCTCTTAAGTCACGGCGTCGCTACCTACTAGGAGAAAGGTTTGAATTGTTTACTGACCGTAAATCGTTAAAGTACCTTTTCTCATAGAAAGATCGTAACTTGAGACAACAAAGGTGGATGGAATTTCTTGCCTCATACGATTTTGAGATTGCTTATACCCCTGGCAAGGGCAATGTGGTAGCAGACGCCTTAAGTAGGAAAAAGCTGACCTTAAGTCCTCTCTTTGTATAAAGGCAAAGCTTGGAGTACATGGCAAACTTTGACTTTAGACCCTCCTTTGAATTTGTACCTGGTTTGTTAGCTTCGCTAGAGGTGCGGCCTACTCTTTTGGGCTCAATAGGAACCGCGCAACGTGAAGACCCTCAGCTAGTTGATGTGATGGATAAGCTAATTAGAGGTGAGAATTCTAGTCACCTCAATAGATACTCCATCGATGACAAGGGTTGGTTGAGACGGGATGGAAGACTATGCATCCCACAAGCAAGGGATTTGGTGAAAACCGTTCTCAAAGTAGCACACCATTCTAAGTTGACAATACACCCAAGTGGGGACAAGATGTATAAAGACATAAAAAGGGTTTTCTTTTGGAATGGCATGAAGAAGGATGTAGCCGAGTTTGTCTCTAAATGCTTGATATGCCAGCAAGTCAAGGCAGAGCAGGAGAAGCCTGGTGGTCTGCTTCATCCTTAACAGGTCCCACAATGGAAATGTGATAGCATTTCGATGGACTTTATTGATGGGTTTCCTAGGTTAAGAAGGGGGAATAGCAGTATTTGGGTAATAGTGGACAGACTCACTAAAAGTGCTCACTTTATAACTGTTAAGAGTAGGAGGACTGCCTCATCATTAGCATCCATTTATCTTAAAGAGGTAGTTCGACTCCATGGAATACCCTCTAGCATAGTAAGTGATCGAGACCCTATCTTTACAAGCGAGTTTTGGAGGAGTTTGCAAGAGGTTGTAGGCACACAGCTATGCTTAAGCACTTCCTATCACCCTCAAACCGATGGTCAGATGAAAAGGGTGAACAGAGTATTAGAAGATCTATTGAGATTGCGCATTCTTGATTCTGGGGGAACATGGGAGGATCACCTTCCTTTGGTGCAGTTCGCCTACAACAATAGCTACCAAGCCACTATAGGCATGGCACCCTTTGAGGCCTTGTATGGGAGACCATGCCGATCACCAACTTGTTGGTGGGAGTCTACAGACAAGCTTGTAATTGGGCCTGACATGATCAGAGAAACTTCAGAGGAGGTGGACTTGATATGAAGACAAATGATGACCGGACAAGATAGACAGAAGTCCTACGCTGATAAAAGAAGGACCGACCTTGAGTTTGAGGTTGGAGACAGAGTTTTTCTTAAAGTATCTCCTTTGAAGAATGTCGTTCGCTTTGGGTCCGTAGGAAAATTGGCACCAAGATTTGTAGGGCCATTTCCTATCATTGGGAAGATTAGGAAGATGGATTATAAAATAGAGTTGTCCCAAAGAATGGCTGGAGTATATAATGTCTTTCATGTCTCTCATCTACGAAAGTGCTTACATGAGTCTGTGGAAGTTGTGGGAGCCAAGCAAACTAGAGGAAATAGAAGTGGAACGAGAAGCAACGGTGAGAAGAGGTCCAACTCATATCTTGGGTACAGAATTTAAAAAGCTACGCAATCGTGAGGTCAAGCTAGTTAAAGTACAATGGAGTGATGCTGAGGAAAATGCGGCTTGGGAGACTAAGGACAAGATACGCGCAGCCGACCCTTATCTTTTTGAGGGTACATTCTTGATCTCTTTTTTCATAAGTTTATGCACGCTTGCATCTATCTTTTAAGTATATCTCCTCGGTCCTATTCTTGATCCTTAGGTAGAAACCAATGAATGTAAACATGTATTTGAAAACATGTTATGATTGATGGTTGCAAGTGGTTGCAAGTGGTTGCTAGTGGTTGCTCGTGGATGCATATACACACACTAGGTACTAGATCGACTCAGTCACTTTCATATTGCATATGCATATATGTATTTATATATGGATTGAAACTTGATGTGATATCATGTGGACGTTGCATTTGTATGAATGATTGTGCACTCATGTAGAAGTTACAAAATATGATTAGGAATAATCGCATACATGATGGACTCATAGCACCGACATGATTCGCATCAAGGAGGTCAACTGAATCAGTAGACTGCCTGATTTTGCATTAGATAAGGACATATACACACACTAGGCATATGATCATGAAAACATTAGAAAACTTTTAAGGACAATGGATGCCCATGATTGATGGTTGAGTATATGGATGATGGATGTTAGGATACATTCTTCTTAACTTAGAGATTTCGGGGACGAAATCCTTTAAGGAGGGGAGAATGTAACACCCCGTATTTTTTGTGAACATTTACGAATTAAAGAATACTTAATTTTAAAAGTGGGAATTAAGTAAAACGGGTTAGGCCATTGCGTTCGTCTCGGAATTCTGCTTGAGATAGAGTTCGAGTTTATGTGGATCGGACTCCGTATGAAGAAATTATGGAGTTCAGAAGATTTCAAGTATAAATAGAAATTAAATTAAAAATCAGAAAACAGTTTGAAATTCGAAATTCGGTCAGAACAGATGGGCGGGAAATTTCCCGCTCAAGGGTGTCGACCTCCCCCCTCCCCCCAGAGGGAGTCGACATAGGTGTGACCCCCCAATATGTCGACCCCTCTACAGGGAGTCGACCCCTTTGAAATCCAATTCCTGTGACGAATTTTTATAGCCCTGGGCTGATGTGGCCTTCTTTGATTGGCCTGATGATAAATTTCTGAGGTATTAGGGCTTATGTGTCGTGATGTGGTTGGCTGGATGACACATCTCTTTGATTTGGATGGCTCTATTACTCCTAGACTAATCTAAAGGCTAGAATTAATCCTAGACTTCTATATAATCACCCCAAACCTCAACCCTAGGCCTCATAACCCTATTCTATGAAGCCATCATGTTGTTTATGTCTAAGCTAGCCTAGTCTCCATCTTCTCCAATTAGAAATCAAGTTAGAAAGTTCCAAACCAAATCCAAACTAGAGAATCAAACATCTACATCAAAGGATAAGCTTAACAAATTTAGAAATCAGATCCCAGAAAACAAGATTCGTTCTTTTGCTATAAGTTCAGTTATTATTCCGATTTAAACACTAACAGAAATCATGACTGTAATAATCAGATTTAGAACTATGCCTAATTCTATTTCATGCTTATCCTTTTGTCAAATCTGAATTGCCTATGCCTATGAGACTATTGTGATTGGTGTAATGACACCTATCGTGCCTATGGGACTGTTGTGACTGACATAATGAAACCTATCATGCCTATGAGACTATTGTGATTGACATGATGGAACCTATCATGCCTATGAGACTGTTGTGATTAATATGATGGAACTTATTATGTTGTACATCCTATGCCTATGAGATTATTGTGATTGATATAATGGGACTTATCATGTTGTACATCAAAATTAGTGATTCTCTTAAGTCCAATCCTATCTAATCTTTATACCTATGGTGTAAACTGCTTAGCTTACCCACACTTATTATTAATATACAACATGCCTGTTGAAACATGATTCTTGAATTGGGTATACCTTTACATGCCTATTTTTCCTTATGTCAATTCTTATGCTCCTTCTCTATTTTTTCCTTTTCTTTTGTGAATACTAAGTTCATTCGGAACTTAGACTGAATCTCGTCGTACGTGCGATTATAACGCGGGAAAATTGGTTATAATTTAATTGAGTAAATTTTGGCATAGCATGTGAATGTGGCATAAAACTTGTACTGACTACACTTGGGAAATATTGACATAAAACTTAGACACATATGACAAATATGTAAAATGGCTAAAGATGAACATGCCTAACCCGAGGTTAGATTGAGTTGCGGTGTAAGACTGCCCGGAACCGCCCGGCACATCCAGCGACCGCAACAATATAGATCTAAGGTGAGAGGTTAGCGCATTAAGCCCAAAAGCCTGGGGATAGATTGAATTGCGGGGTAAGACCGCCCGACACATCTAGCGACCTCCCGGCACATCCAGCGACCGCAACAATATAGATCTAATGTGAGAGGTTGGTGCTTTAATGAATGAATTAAAGCTAAGGAACAGACAGGCTAAGAATGGTAGGGTTAAGTTAATGAATGGTAGGGTTAAGTGAATTAAGGCAACAATTAACCAATATAACATGCTAAACAGATGGGTGGGGTTAGGTAAATTTGAGAACACTTAACCGTTATAACATGTTGATTAGGAAACCCTAGTAATGGGGACCCATTTCAGCAGTAACCCACATAGATGTATCACGGTACCCTGAAATAGGCAGGGTTGGACACGATTACTGGACTTATTATAAGTGGTCAAAATAGCGGCGGGTGGTGCGGCAGTGTAGGTTCCGACGAACTATGGGCATGCACGTACTCCGGAGTGGAAAATAGGCACTGGGCATCAGTGTACATCTTGAATTTGTGTCGGGTTGCCACCACAGGGATTGATGCACCCCATGGCGGGACTAGCACAAGTATCTACAATCAAGCGGGGTCGAATGACACATGAAATAAATGCATGCGAGTAGAATCCGATCGAAAAAGGGATCACTTTGTTTTGAACACATGATGGTAGTTGAAACATTCGTTAGTTGGTGTAGAAAAATGGAAATGAGTGCGATAGTACATTCAGTTTATCTTGCCTTATCTTATGTTATCTTATTGCTATGGTATTGTCCTAAATTCAATTTATTCATGTCATGATCCTTTTACCTGTTTACATGCTGAATAATCACTGGACTTACCGGGCTTATGTCTGACCTGCTTTTTTTGCCTTCCTTTCTTCTGTCCCCCCCCCCACCCCTCCGGGTCCGTAGGGAGGAAATACTTCAACTTAGTGCAGACCTTTTCCAGCTTGAAGAGAGTAGATGTATTGCTTGGATTCTCTTTCCTTGGGCTATGGCTATGGTTACACTTTTATTGGGGATTTATGCTGCTTTACTACTATTTTATGCTTCTTTATGTACTTGGAGTTTTAAATCAAGACAGATGTTTTATTGTAATAATTTAGAAGTTGGGTTTTGAGACAATGCTTGTAATGTTTTGACTGAACCACGTTATTTATGAAATGATTTCAGTTTTCCACTATTTATATGTCTATCTTGTAAATTTTCTATGCCTTTTACCCAAAATGTTTTACCAAAGTTAATGCATTTCCTTAGTGAGTGACCTTAACGGAGGTGGGGTGTTTCACTGGCCCAATCGATAATTATGTTGATTGATGAATATATTTAAATCGAGGTTGAATATAAATTTGGACAATTTAAATCTATGCAGAATTTATTATAGTGACGATTTTAATTGACTCCTGTAATCAACTAACTATCTCATGCGTTTTATAACGTAGATATTTATTTTTTATGCAACAAAAAAAATGATTGAACCAAAATGTATGTTAGATGTAACACCTCGAATTTTAATAAATAATAATTAAATAGAAAGCGGTAATAAAATAATTATTAATCAGACTAATATTCAAAATTGGACAATTGTACTAGCACAATTGGGTCCGTTGTGATTTTATGTTGAAAATAGACACTTGGTTTGTTGAAAACGGAGTTAAAATGAATAAGTTACGAATTAAAGAAGATAAGCTAAAATCAGCAGAAAAATATATTAATATATTAAGTAAGTCGACCGAGTGGGACAACCTATTCCCACTTGGGTTGACCTAGAGTCTACCCATAGGTGCCTGGGTCGACCCTATGTCGACTTAAGGCGCGAGTTAGTCGACCCAAAGCGTCTGTAGGCATATGCCTCTCCGGGGATGAACGTTTATTATTTTTCCAACATCATTTTCTGATGTGGCCTAGTTTTATTGATTCAATTTTGAACCTTAGGCTGATGCGGCGCTTTTTGATTGGTCGAATACCATGGGTGGTTCAGATTTAATCCTAAATTTGGACGGTTGAGGACACCTAGTAAACCCTACAAATATACTAGCAGGGCCTCTCTCATTTCTTCACATCCATTCTTTCTCTCTTCTTCTTTTGCTTCTTTCCCAGACATATCCTCAAAATTAGGAAGGGCCAAATAATTAAATTTTTATGGAGATAAAGAAGTTCTATACCTTTAAATATCTATTTTTATAAATACTTCTGGAGGCAGAGGTTCTACTGGAATAAGAATGTCACAGGGGAGACTCTCTTCATCAGATCTGTGAGTTTTTATGTGATTTCTATATTAGTAATTTATATTGGAAAATTTAGATAGTTAAATAGTTTTAGTTTTGTAAGTTTAATATTTATGCGTTTAGTTTTTCTGTAAAGTTACTGCAATTTATTTACTGCCTATGCTTATTTCTTTCCTGTTATTTACTGTTTATAAGTATTCTCCTTTGTTGTGGTTATATTTACAGTTTGGGCTATGCCTTATTTTATTTGTTTTGTTTCTTTTTGAGTCTAGGCCTTTACGAGTAGCCTAGACCATTTCCCTTTTACTTTTAGCACCGAGCCATGGCCTAAAGAGAGCCTTAGCCTTTATCGTTATTTTGCGCTAAAATTGAAACAATAATGAAATTGAATATAAAAACGGATTGTTGGGCTTGTTAGAACTGATTAATATTATACTCAATATTGGACTGTAAATTGGGGATAAAACGCAATATGTAATCAGAGTGAATGCAAACAGAGAAACTGGAATAGGTAACTTAGTTGGACGCTAGGTAGTATGGGTTTGAGTTGTTTGAAAAGATAATGATTAATTAGAAATATTCAATACAACCTAGGAATATAACATGAGGTTATGTTGGGCTTACTAATAAACTTAAATTGTGTTAAGTTGAATTAATGACAAAATTAATAAGGTAAGATAGTGGAGTTCGTTCTGGCAGCACGGGAATGATTGGGGAAAATAAGTGGCTCGTAGGTTAGGTCCGTTCTGGTAGCATGTGGTTGATTGAGGAAAATAAGAGGCTTAATAAAATGATAATATTGTAGTTTAGGTCCGTTCTGGCAGCATGAGGCTGATTGAGGAAACTAAGTGGCATAATAGAAAAATAAATGGGGACCAAGGCTAGGGGTGACTTGTGTCAATTGCATATTGGTTAGGGACCCATATTAGGTAGTATTCTTATTATCGTATATACAGCTCTCACACTAGGTAGAGGCGAGGGCATGCTTTACTGTGTTGGATAGTAAGAGGTCCAAACGAGGTCGGTACAGGCACGTTTAGATGAGACGATGATCGTGCATCGAGATGATTGGGGAAAGCCGCTGTAACGTCTATGATTAACGGCTATGCCTTTTTAGTTGATGGGTTCGGGATTGATAATGTTGAATTCCATATTTGGCATAGGTTATCACGTTGTGGTTTTAAGAGCTGATCGACGGATAGAAATTAGGTAAAGCCTAATTATGATATCTTGGTAAGCTAGTGCGACAGTCTTGGATATGAATGCGAAGTCAATCTTTATTTGTGTTTAACTTTGTTTACTGCTTTTGTACCTTTATGTCTTATGACCTTAGAACTATTCATTTGTATAATGCTTTGTTAACTCATGCTCATGCTAGAAATTAATAGAACTCGCGAGACGTATGTCTGACCTATTTTGTTTTCTCCTTCTCTCTTCCTTTTCCCCTAGATTCGCAGGGCTGAGGGTCTCAACAGCTATTCTTGATTTTTCAGCTCATCTTGGATTCAAACTCATTTCAGACTCATGTATTGGTCCATTTCGTCATTTTCTGATTATTGTTTTGACATTAAGAGGGATAGTTTAACTTATGTACTTTGATATTACGGTTTTCCATGAGACAGTGTATTTCATTTTATATTGATGACTATTTGGTACCTTGGAAATGTAATAACTACTATCATTTGACATGCTTTATTAAATGTTGTTTTAAAAATTTCCGCTGTGTTTTATATTTTTGTATTGTGAATTTTAGTCTTTGGGTTGTTACTTTATACCTAAGCGCTTCATAAATCTTACCGCATCCTTGTATGGGTGACGTTAAGTGGTATGGGGTGTTTCATTAGTAACAGAGTGTAACGCCCCGAAACCTCCGCCTGGCGTGGACCGAACTAGAATGCGGATTGTATGAGAATACGACGCATCTTAACATAGAACAATAGAATTTTTCATTGCTTTTATAACAGTTTACATCAGAGTACAAGAATATCAGAGTATGGAAAATAAATATACAGCAGAAATACAATTATCAGAGATTAAAAACAATTACATAGCAGTGGAAATAACAAGGTATAAATACAATGCAGCGGAAAAACATCAACTAACACAGCAGAGGAAAATACACAGATACAGAGCTTTCCGAGATATAGCTGCAGCCGTAAATCAGGATCTTGTTAAATAGAAATCTGCAAAACCAAATCTACTAGTTACTCGTGTCGAAAATATGGGAACCTAGAGTTTAGGCGAAAACAATAAACTCCGAGTCGATCATGGGACTGGTGTGAGAGCTCAAAACAGTTATTAAAACTTGACTTTAAAATGGGGTAAATCGCTTGACCAAGTCGTATAACATGCAATGAGTTTACTCCCATGAATACATTGAAATAAAACAATTAATAAACAACGCAATGCCTCTTGAAAAAACGAAGCTATTATAAGACTTAGGTCCCATCATACAATGCAACGCAAGAAGAGGATAGAGTTTTACCTTATAATAGCCAAGGATGCTAGGTACGCTTTAAAACAAATATTTTTGATATATTTATAGTGCATAGCGTAGAAAATAACTTCAATTATAGATATATCAACCATAGACGGCACAGTAACCCATCCTACTATGTCGCCAAATAGGTTTACAACTAAAACCGAAAAGTCGCGCATTGGAAATTGTAATCCGTCTATGAGTCGAGGCAAAGGATCTTCCTCACCGATTCCGGGTCACCTCAAGCGAGATGCCCCGGATCAACACACGTGACCCTTGTATCTTGCAACATCGATCCGCACTTACTTTTGTGGATTGGCAATTCCTGAACAATACATTTCGTGGTCCTATCGTACATATAATCTGTCAGTACGTTGACCATCTGGGCCATTTACGGTCATATCTAAGGCGCCTCGCTATCCAATCATCCACATAAGTAAAACGTATGGGCTCCATACCATGGCATCACCTATAGCTAGAAAGAAACGCGTGCACTCCCTGTTATCCCTAATCTCAATTTTGACTCATACCGGGGTGTGAAGCTCGTGAATTGACGCGATACACAAAGCGGTGATAAATTAAAAATGTGCTTTGATCATTATCCACAAGGCTCTTCTTTTCGACAAAAACCTTGATCATTGCATCTTAGCATGCCGCATTGTCAATCCATACCATACCATACCATTGATTCAACCAATAAGTAACGTCTAAGCTCATACGTCTCATAGAAGGGTGTTAAGAAAAAAGAATAAATTCTCCACCACCAAACAGATATATATATATATTTAGTAGAGATCAATTAATATAGCACAAAGTACAATGTCAAACATACAATCCATTTACAAATCTGTTCTGGGTCTGAACGAAACCAGAGGCACGTTATTCCTCATCCCATATGTCCAATACATGAGAGAGGTCCTTGCATATCCGGTCGATTTCCAAGTACGTTTGGAAGACCACTGCTTATAATCTCTTCTTGGGTGTACTTTCCAACTGAGACATCAGCAATATCCCAAATGATGTGAAGATCTCTGATCTTCAAACACCATCTTCATTCTTTGACTTTTAGTCGTCGTAACAGTTATTCAGAATGGGTTAAACCATGTCATTCGAATAATTGATGCATCTTTATAACCCTGTGATAAATACACAAAGATAGCACACATCTCATTCCAATTCAGAATATTCTTTTATTCAAATAACCTTATTTTTCGAAGAAGGTTCCCATTAGTTTTATTAAATATTATCTCTTTTAAACTTATAGTTTAACCCATTTCTCGGAAATCATTTCAAAAGATTTTATAATATCTTTTTACCTTCAAAAATCATAACTAAATGATTATTTAATTTTTGGAAATTAAACTAGTCTTTAACTGGGTAAAGGAACAACTGCCATTTAAAAGCATCGTTTGCAAGAAACCCAAAATCATCTTCCATTAATATGGAATCTTCACGGAAATCTGAATACTTTATAATCAATATAAATTTCCGTATCAGGCAAATACTAAAAATGAAATAACGGCAAAGCCTTTTAAATTCCATAAATAGTAAAGGACTTCCTTTACAGAAGCTCATTTCGATTATTATGAATCGAATTCCATTCAATCCCAATTTAATTGAATAAACTGGAAAACTTCATTAAATCTTATATAAAATATTTATTCCTTTTTACCACTGGGTTTAAGAACAGTAAATTCAAGATACTATTCACAACAAACCCGAAATCCAATCTGATATTAAATATAAGATCTTAAATGGAGTCCTTGCCGGCTTACATTCAATACCAAATTCTAAAACTAACAGATATCATTTTGGAATAACGATATCAATATCTTCCAAATTCCTCGACGATATCTGTATAACACTGAACCTAATATCGAAATTATTTGAAGATAATTTCCATCCAAACCCATTTCAATATATATGTTGGAAAATCCTGCTTATATTAAAATCACTTTCAAATCCAATTTATTACTTTAAAATTATTGGATTACAACTCTAGTTGTCAATTAGTTCATTCAGATAAAATACCTTTTATCTTTTCAAACCTAGAGTATTTCATCCAAAAATCTTTCCAAATCATTTATTATTATTTTACATGATTTATGTATATATCTAATAATTTTATTAAGGTCCTTACAGTCGGTTTCCGATATTAGCCACCGAACTGCCTCCATAGCGACCTTTTCCAAAACTGATTTAGGCATATTTGAAAAAATTAAACCATTGGATTTCAAAAAATTCATTTTATAAGAAATCTCATTTCATTACGGTTCCAACGATTCCAGTTTTAGGAGAATCCGATGGTCGGATCTCCCATTACATCAATTCAAAGTTACGGGTTGATGTTCGCGAACTGTCGCTGCGGGACGCGTTCTATTCAAGCCCGAATCTATTTATAAATTTTAAATATAAATCGAAGCACTTCAAAACCATTTTTACAATTTATATAAAATATATAATTATCTTTGAAAGATCATTTCAGTCGTTTATATTCAAAATTGCATATTTCAATGTATAGTCAATTTCAATATCATTTTTACTTCAATACCATTCATTACAGTTACGTATATTTATCGATATTTTTATATGTTTGCATCCATCCAAAATCGAACGTAATCAAACTTCAATTTATATGGATATTATATTTTTAAAATATTCATTTTTATTTTGGATTGGAATGAAACTCAATCAGTATCCAGATAAATAAATTTAATGGATTTCATACAATCAACAGTAATTGTAGACAACTATTAAACATTCAGTTAACATCCAGAGTGCCCTTACACACGCATAAGCATTAAATAATTATTTAACGCCTATATCGGTCTGTCAATCAATAGATTAACATCCAATCTAAACATTTGTGATTAATGTAAATCAAATATCATCCTAATACCCGTTTGGGGTTTTCAACCCATAAATAATTAATAAATAAATTATTTATTCATTCTAAATTATTTTTCAATCCAACCAATTATACATAAGCAATTGATAATAAAATCATCGTTCAAATATAAAGGGATATTTAATCCAATTTCAACTACCACAAATAATTTAACATCATTTTTGATATGTTAATTATTCCCAAAATCCCATTCGAATCATAACATAAACAATCAACAATGCTTCAATTGGGTTTGCAAACAATTATGATGTGAGCTACCATGCATCGTATAACAATTGTGATAATTAAACAAATAAAAATCAGCATAAGAAATCAATATATTTTTAAATATATATATATAATAACATAACAAGTTAATTGAGTGAGAGAGTTCTCACATTGATCGGCTCGGATTTCAATTTCTTTTTAAATCAAATAAAACTTTGGTTTAACTTGACCTAAACTTGCTCCAAATTTGATCGAAATAGTCTTATTGCAAAGCTATTGACTCCACAATCGCAATGGATCTAGTTTCGCGCTATTCTGAGTTCGTATGTGAGAGATATTAACACCTGAACTTTGAATACACGAATTAAAAAATAATATAAATATTAACTTCACCTTCTTCCTTTCAACGATCATTCCACCTCAACCCACCGCTGTTGTGCCTTGCCGGAGCCACCATCGACCGACCTGGGCTCACCTCCGCTTCCCCCTTCCACATCGACCCCACGCCACAAGTGGCGATCGCCACCTCACCTACGGCGATCAGAATATTCCCTGATCCCCAGAAACACGTCGACCCATGATTCTCCCTCTTCCAGCCACGTGGCGATCGCGGATCACTGGCGTTGGGACCGTCATGCCACCAGTAACCGTCGCCCTTCAGGCGACTTTGCCTAAAAACGCCTGTGGTGGCTACCATAGGTCCAAATCCGGTCGTGGCCTTACCCAAAACGCTGACAACATTCGTGCTCAATTTATGGCCACCCTATGCCGATTCAAGTCAAACACTCTAAAGTAAAGTTGTTGTCCTTCCTCTCATCTACAAGTTTCCCTTTGACACCATCATCTAATTCTCATTGGTTTCCACACTATTCCACGAATTTCGAAAGCATTTTTCCGACTTAAACCTAGATCCTGGCTAATCCGTAACTCCAAACAACCTCAAAATTTTGTGGTAGGCATGTCTCAACATTCTCTAAAACTCTCCTGTCGGAAGTTTCCTCAAATTGTTTACGGATTGGAAGTTATAAATTATTTTGTGTTAAGAGGATTATCTGCAAAATATTTTGAGAGATGAAAGGGGGTGGCTACAAAATTGCCAAGAAGAAGAAAGAAATAGGGTTTGGAAGAGAAAAGTATCTTATATATGAAATTTAATTGGATTTAACAATATTTTATTCTTTTGTTAACTTAACGCTATCTTCAACGGACGTTTATCAATGCCCCGATCACACTCCATTTGCAATGAAAATTGACACATAACTATATTTTGATAATACGATCCTAATGAAACTCGTTTCATCTAATTCCGAGTCTATTTGCTTAAAAGCTCTATTTTTTGTTCAAATGGCCGATCGATTCACAATTTATTGCGCACGGCCACATATTGACCCCAAAAATCATGAAATTTGGAATCTAACAATTATTTGATATTCCGAATCTAACAAAAGTGGTTTCGTCAAAAACGGAGGTCGTTTACAAAATGGTCATTTTTAATGGCTTAAATAATATTAAAATATTAATAAACTCCATAACGACTATTTAAAATTTTAATTTGGACATAACTTACAATTTATAGCTTGGAATCTCAATTTTACAATCATTAGGAAGATATAGTTAATAAGAACCTAATGTTTCTTATTTCATCAAATTCTCATCTATATCGAATTTTCTATACTCGTTTAAAGTTTAAATCTAAATTTACAAACTGCCACGTCATTACGTTCTCGTTTTAATTAAATTATAAATTTATATGCTTAAACTTCATTTTAAATGAATTCTAAGTCTTTATTCTCAAAATAAATCATTTAAAATATTTAATTTTAAAATAAATTTTAAATTGGTTCCAAAATTCTTGGTTGTTACACAAAGCCAAAGGTTGCAAGATCATAGAAAAGTCTTTGAAAAATATTTTCAAAAGTAAAGTATTTCCAAGTAAAATTTGTTTTTGAAAATATCCCCTCAAGTCAACTTCAATGTTTCCTTAATTCCTTTTTGAATTCTTGTCTCTTTCTTTTCAACATTTTGAGACTCCTAATTTTCCAAAGGGTGTTCCCATCCCTACATGGTTCCATAGGTATGTTGAAGCTATGACGCTTGCCGAAGGACAAGAAAATTCCCAACTTCCTGTTGCAGCCGCGGTAGTTCCAACGAATTCAGTGGCTAATTTTTCTAAACTCTGTAAATATTTTTCTACTATGGGTGGCAAACCATTTCTTGGATCAGTGAGTTTTGTTGATGCTCATAACTGGTTTAAAGAGACCGATAGTGTATTTGGATTATTATTAGAGCTTGACGACATGAGGGGGATTTAGTTGGCCGCTTGGCAACTGAAAGGAGGGACATCATATTGGTGGGAAGTGGCTGAGGTAGAACGGACTGTGTTGACATGGGATGAGTTCAAGGATAAGCTCAAGAGAAAGTTTTTATCACAAGCTAAAGAAGGGATGCAGTTGGAAAGATTCTTGAGTTTGAGATAAGGTGATATGTCGGTTAAGGAGTACGTGAATAGTTCAATGAGTTGGCGAGATTTGGTTTAGATCTGGTTAATAATGCGTAGAAGAAGGCACTGAGGTTTGCGAGAGGACTGAACTAATCCTTCCAAGGACTAGCACTAACACACATTCCTATGGGTGCGACTTTTGAGACCCTAACGGAGATGGCTCTTATGCACAAATATGGGAAGGTTAGTACACAAGAGGCTAAGACTGAGGTGACCAAGATAGGTTTTGAAAAGAAAAAGTAGTGGCCTAAGAAAGGTGGAAAGAAAAAGGGAGAGAAGACGGATAAAGCACAAATCAAGAAGGAAGTGAAGTATCATGAGTGTGGTATGATGAGGCACTTCGTCAAAGATTGCAAGAAGATAGCTAAGAAGGGTGCTTGCTTTCAATGTGGATAGATGGAACATTATAGCAGATAATGCCCTCAAAGGCAGGGACAGGGAGTGGGTCCATCCGGAGAACGGATTCAAGGACCGGTGGTAGCGGTCAGGACTGAGGTAGGAAGGTCAATGTAGAAGGTTTTCTCTTTTCGACTTCCCTATTAGGACCTTGTCCGATTCTGGTGCTTCTCATTCTTTCATACCTAGTTATGTTGTTGATAGTCTGCACTTAGATAATTTTATTGTTTCTGATCCAGTAGTTGTCTCAAATCCCATAGGAGGTATGGCTCACCTATCTATGATGTGTATAGGTTTGAAGATTTCTATTCTTAGCGTCGAGTTTGATTGTGACGCGTATGTGTTGGGTTACATGGGTTACATGATTATTCTAGGGATGGATTGGTTGGCCATGTACGGCGCCATCATTGGGTATGAGAGGGGAGTTACGAGGCTTTTGACGTGCCATGGTGGGACTCTCGAGATTTTCTGCAACCCGCGTGGTTCAGTCATGCTCAGTTTTTTGGATTCCCTAGATGCTTCTGCAGACGATCTCGGTTTGGTGTCTGTAGTTAGAGATTTTAAGGACTTACTTAACGAGGTGAGAGAGCTATCTCTCAGTTGAAAAATTAATTTTTGGATATACTTAGTGGAGAAAGCTAAGCCTGTTGCATTGTCGGTTTACCACATAGCTCTGAGGGAGAGGAGGTGTAATGGCCCGAATTTCCGTACCCTTTGAGTTGACTACTTACACCATACGTCCAACCCAAATTGCACAGAAATACGAATCATTATTAGAAAGAAGTTAGAGGATGAGAAATAGAAAGAAAGAAATATTAGAATAGAAGAAAATGAAGAACACAAATATCACAGTGGAACGAATAAAATATATTAGATAACATAAACTTTGAAATACAATTCAGTAGCTTTATATACGTACCGTTATTAGAGAACCACAGTTATTCCTGGAACAGTTATAAACACATGTTTTCAAATACGAACATAATACAAAGCGGAAAAATATGATAGTCTGTAGCTAACTGGTGAAGCCTCCTGCTTCAAACTCTTCTAAGTGAATCTGTAAAATCCCGACTACTTGACTGCCCGTACAAATTTGGGCACCTAAGAGTTTAGGGAAAACAAATAAAATAAACTCTGGGTCTGTCATGGGACTGGTGTGAGTAAACTCCAACCATTTGTTTAACTTTCAAAAATCCTTTCGAAAGAAATGATAATCGTAAGACCGATCCACACATAAACACGGATGGCTTTTACCTTATGATAACCCAAAATATTTTTGATATCAAATCTAGTGATATTATAATAATGTCTACATCAAATAAACAGAATCTAGCAGAACGCTTGCAACTCGCCCTCCATATATAATATAAAATCAAAAATCGCAGGGCGCTTATGGGAGATTGGATTTCCAACATGAAAAGGTATGGAACCACCTTCAGATAGTGTATCTCTAGAGGGGAATACATTGGGTTCAACAAGAACGTCTAGCAACCCGGCCCACACATGGCTGGCCACTCATTTAACTTGAGTGTGCCGAGCATATTATCACCAACGGTTGTGATCAGCAACCGTTACTGAAAGCATACAGTAGTGAATAGAATAAGAAGCAAATGAAATTTCTCTAGATCAGGTGATAATACCCCTAATGGGAATGACCCACATGGCCATGCTGCCTGCTCAATTTTTGTCATTTCCCGGTTGATGAGGCTTGAGGTCACGATTATCCTTTTAAAACATCTTGCCACCATTTACTTTGAATGTCACCTCATCAGACATTTGTCCATATATGTTGTCCTGGGACTGGACAAACCGAAGGCACCATTCTATTAATCCATCTTGGGCAATTTCTACCTAGGATTAACAGAACAACCCTTGCACTTTACTCGGTCTTAAATTATCTTCAGCATACGTTGATTCGTAACGCTTTTGCCAATACAAAGTGGTTTTCAGATAATAGATTGATCCCGGTCTCTCCGTATTGACAATAGAGGTATAAAATAAAATAAAACGTTGATAGTCAATGATTTAACTATCAAAGGAACATCCATACAACTAATGATCCTATTTCCAAATGGAAATTCTATCGATCAAGCATCAAACAACATTGGGACCTTTTTAAATTAATTTCTTATTATATTTCTAATTCCCAAATATTCCTAAAAACCCCTTTTCTTTCACGATTCTTGGGAAAATCATTTCCATATACTATAGCTATTTATTTTCTTTATTCTGGGAAAAAATATCTTTTATTACAGTTGGAAAACATTTCCATATATTCATGAATTATCATTTTCTATATTTAGAAATATACGTTATTTACCATTTGGAAAATATTTCCATATTTCATTCCTTAACTTCTCATTAACCCATTTCATTTCATTTTCTATACATAGAAAATATCTTTCATTTTATTTGGGAAAACATTTCAAAAATCCTTTAAATTAACGCGATGTTATAAAACATCGTTATTATAACTCAAATCATTAATCATTTATTACCTAACAAAATTACTAACCAAATTTCACTATCGAACCTTAACCATTCTTCATCAATCATGAAGTCAATCAAGTTGGGGTATAATTACCTCTCAGACCTTAATTGAACAACATTCTCAACTTTGATATAGTCAAAGCTCACAACTTCGAACAAAACATCGCTTACGCGACTCTCAGATTCAATCTAAGAATACACTTCTTTCAAAAAAAAAACATTGATTATAATGGTAGCGTTATAATCGTTGTTTCCCAATATTTGATTTACAAGTCATTTATTGTAACGGCAGCGTTAAAATCGCTGTGTAGATTTACAAAACATTTATTATAACAACAATTTGGATTACCCATTTATTTTATATTCCAAATTCTGAAATAAAACTCATCATTTTCTTTGATTACCCATTTCCCTTTTCATTCAATTTCCAATTTGGATTCATATTTCCAAATCTAAATTTCCTTTATAGATATTTTATTTGCAAAATATTTGCTTTAACCCATTATTCACTTTAGTCGTGAATATATTCCTATTACACACAGTTTGATTTCATACTTATAAATACTCCCTTAAACCCAATTTTATTTGTAACTTCTATTCAGAATCATTCATATAAGTCTCGTTTCTTTTTATTTTAATCATTTAAAAACTCGTTTAACAATTCCTTAACAATTTCTAAGTTTAAATCTTATTTCAAATATTGGTTTCAAAACCGACTTCCACATTTTTATATAAATTCAAATTTGAATTTGTATTTCAATTTATCCAATGATAAATAATTCACTTAATTTATATTCTTGTTTTTAAACAACTTCTTGATTTATCCGCTTGAACCGGTTTCTATTTCTAACTCTATTTGAGATTTTACCTCTATTTTGGAAATAAATTCCATTTTTAAATCCCAATTTCCTTTTCCAAATTAAAAAGTTCTTTACGGTATATAAAATACCATGTTTCTAGGGTCAGGGTAAACCAAACACAACATATCCAATCATGGATTATTTAACACATTTTATATCACAATCAAATAAAATAGTAATACAAATTTTGAGGAATCTAGTTGGATCCCTCGACCCTATTTCCTTGCATCCACAAATGTTAATCACATCAATAATATTATTTTCACATGAATATGAAATATCATAGTAACAAAACTAATAATCGATCAACGATATAACTATATCAACCATTTCAACCATTTTTTTCAACCATTCATCCAAACAACCATCACACAGTATAAAATTACTATAAAAAAAATTGAAATTCATTTATATAAATAAGTCAAATTTTAGTGAGGTTACTCACCTTGGTTTGCAGTTGACGATTATGCTTTTCCGAAATCGATATAGCATTCTCCTTTTTTCCCTGATCTCGCTCTACCACTGGTGATCCTCAGGCAACCACACTTCTCACCTCCAACGTCCCACCAATACAGTCATCACCCCAGACTGACCTTGCCCCTACCACTCCTTACAGACCTCGCAATCTCCAAAAAATCCAATAGCTTTGAAAAGAACACCACAACAAAAATTCCTTCGTTCAACTGCTCGCCGTCCATGATGGAGACTACTAGATATCTCATTCCAGATTCCATCGCTCCAACATCTACGCAAACTCCATCAACATAGTCCATGCAACTTCTTAATACTAAACTCTTTAATCACATTTTAAATATTACTCCATTTTAACTTCCTTAACCCACGTACAAAAAAATTACTCACCATCTTCCCATATTCGAACCTATACCATGACAGCTCCCATTTTAGCAACTCTTAAACCATACATCGCTATTGTAAGGTCAAACGTGAACCATTCTGCCACTGTTACACTTGTCACTAAAGTCTTCATCTCGCCAATGTCCTAACACAACTCTTGAATCCACCTTCCTCACAGTCGCGATAGCCAAGATCCAAATCATTTGGACCCACTTCACTCGTTAATTAGCCCAAAAGAAAACTACAGACAGCCTTTTTTCCATCTTCTCCTATCAGTGCAAAAGTAACCTCCCAGTAAGACAAACCCACGCAACCGATGCTTCCTCCATCCATGAAATCATTGTCCAAACCTACCCTGCTTCGAGATCACCTGTATGCCTCACATCACCCCTTCCGACCTCCGATTCCACTACCACCAGTTCGAACTCATGGCCTCTAACAAATTCTAACTTCAACGCACCCCTATAGCCACATGCGAACACTGTTGTCACCGGAATCCCCCAACTTCTGGCCAACCACGCGTCGTCCCCTCACAAACCCTATGGCGATACTGAAATGACTAGCTTCTCCTAACCTTTTGTGAGTAACAATGCCCTAAGGCACTGCCTCAATTTCGAACAGTAGAGGTATTTAATCGCACTTTTAATACTTGTATAGAATTGAAGCCATTGTTTCAAGGATTTCAATGAACCCGAGTTTGCTCAATTCCATGCTATGTTCGATTTTTAATCTATTTTTGAAGTGGAAGATTTTCATTGTTTTTATTGAGTAAAGTCAATTTCTGGTATTGAAGAAAGAAAGTGGGATTGGAGCAATTATTTGGTGCTTAGGGATTTGTTGTGGCCAATGACTATATAGATGGAAAAGGCATCTTCTATGAGAAGCTTTAAGGAATAGATTGGCTTCCAACGAAAGCTTTCATGTTCATTTTATTAAAATATATACGTTATATATTATATTTTTATATGTCAACATGTTCTACAGTAGTCGTAATGTTTGAAAAGGGATGTGGCATATAATTTAAATGCTTATGAGGGTAAGGTTGGACAGTGTTCTCTCGTCGGAAAAGAAACGAAAGAGTGTATAAAATATATTTTTCCTTCTATTTATTTACATAAATATACAAGGTCAAGCCTCAGTTGTTGACAAAATAAACATGCTGAGACTACCGCGTGTCTTTATATGATTTTCCAAAGATTTGACCTGTGCTAAAAGATTTAGTACGATACGAATTTTCTTTTCCATTCATTGGTTTTCGAGATTGAAAGGAACGGGACAATCGAAGTAATTGAATTAAAGGTGAAGCTACACTGTTAAGCATGTACGGTAGGGTATGGCTTTCCTTTGTCATTAAGTTTTAGGGTTGATCTGTATTTAAGTAAGGTCTGCGTTGAAAGGAACCGTACAAATACACTTAGCTATTAAGGTAAGGTAAGGGGCAATAATATTTTATCCAATATTTTATGCTCCATTGTCTCTTTTGTTCATGTGTTGACATCATTTGAAAGTAAGGTCTCTTTTGTTCTAAGGATATTTAATTAAATAATTTCCTTATAAAAATTGATTCGTATTACCAATACAACAATTAAAATTAATTTAAATCTTTTAAAATTAATAGTGAAAAATCCGGGTCGTTATAGGAGGGAGCTTAGTTAGTAGGTGGGTGAGTTGCTCGAGAAAGGGTTTATTAGATGGAGTATTTCTAAGTGGGGTGCACCAGTTGTCTTCACAACTAAGGAAAATGGATCTCTTTGTCTATATATGGATTGTAGAAAATTGAACAAGCTCACGAAGAAGAATAGACACTCACTCCTTTGGATAGATGACTTGTTCGATCGGTTAGTAGGTGATTCAATTTTCTCGCAGTTGGATTTGGCATCAGGTTTTCATTAACCTAGGATGGCCGATGGTAGCATAGATAAGACTACCTTTAGGACTCCAGACAAATTCTTTGAGTGGATGGTTATGCCTTTTGGGCTAACCAATGCACCGACATATTTCTCTGATTTGATGAGCTAGCTATTTAGGGAGTTCCTAAATAATTTCATGGTAGTATTTGTTGGTGATATCTTTGTGTTCTCAAGGAGCGAGGACGAGCACGCCTTGCACTTGGGATAGGTCCTCCATACTCTCTGTGCACATCAGTTAAAGGCGAAGTTCTCTAAGTGCCACTTTTGGCGGAAGGAGGTGAGGTTCTTACATAATTGATTCCTGCGGATGCAAGTGTTTTCTAGTGGATGCATATACACACACTAGGCAATAGTTAGAGATCGAAAAATAGGATGCTTACATAATTGCATATGGGTGTATGTACATTTTTAATTTATTTTAAATATGGATGAAAAATGGTTGAACCATCACTAGGATGTTGACTTTTGGTGAATGGTTGTTGCAAACATATAGAATTATATGTATTATTAGGATTCCTTTGCATACATATTAGACGCATGACACAAACATGAAATTGCATTAAAGAGGTCAACTAAATCAGTGGACCACCTAATTTTTGCATTAGCTTAGGGGTATATACACTACACCTTTTGCATATGTTCATGAAAAGCAATAGAAAATCTAAGTACAATGGCTTCCAGTGGTTGATGGTTGAGTAGATGGGTGTTAATAATGGTTGACGATACTTATACCATTCTTCTAGCCTTGGAGATTTGGGGGACGAAATCCCTTAAGGAGGGGAAAATGTAGCACCTCCAATTTTAATAAACAATAATTAAATAGAAAAGGGTAATAGGCTAATTATAAATCATAATATCAGAATTAGGCAACGATAATAGCACCATTGGTTTCGGTTCTAGTTTTCTGATGAAAATAGACATTTCGTCTGCTGAAAATGAAGTTAAAATGAATAGGTTATGAATTAAAGAAGACAATCAAACCAAAAACATATATATTAATATATTAAGTAAGTGGGTCGGGTGGAACGACCTATTCCCACTTGGGTTGATCTAGTGTCGACCCATAGATCCTTAGGTCGACCCTTTTGTATCTAACAATTCTATGATTTTTGTTTGATGATAACAAACATATATTTATTATTATAAATGTGTTTATAATTATATTGTTATACTACATCATAGACATAATATAATATGTATATTTAAATAGAAAACTGCTGCACAAGAATTTAAATATTCAAACAGTATTTTATTTAAATATAATATTCTATTTAAACATTCCAAACAGTACAAATTTATATCTCCACTATTTGTACAATTCACTGTAATTCAATACAGTCAATTTTCAATTTCATTTGTTACTACATTACTCAGTTGTACAAACACTCATTTCTATAAAATGTTGCCTCCCTACATGTCTCTCAGTCACTCATACATTCATTGATACATACACTAACACTATCCCTTGTCTTCTTGTCTTCTTTGTCTTCACAGTCAGTCCAGTCTTTTGCTTACCTATCACAGAAACACATGCACATTAATCTGAAACAAAAATAATTTTATATTCTAACAGCTATAATTTTTATTTTAAAATTTTATTTGCCTCAGAATTTTGGTGTGTTTCTCATCATTTTTCATGACTTGATTTGATTTTTATGGACATCCATCTATGTCTAGACAACTTGTGATATTCACAGTGATATATTAAATACCACAAGGAAGACATCGTCTGTAGTGCTCACATATATATATTCTCTGGACATGCACTATACATGTATACACATACATGTATATGTATATACACATATTCTTTGTGCAGCGGTAATATGGTCAGAAAGGGATAAATATATTGATATGATGTGTCAGGTGAAGCTTGACAACATTTTCATGCCGTAAGTATCCATGAACACTCAAGCAATAAATACAAAACACACACACACATATATATATATATACAAACATGTGCGTGTATATACATATGTATGTATACGGTGATACATGAACACACATAACAATGTATAATGCTCAAGAATGACAAGAACATGGCCAAGTTCATGCACTGTTCAGATATGAACATGGTCGAGACAACTCAAAGATGGTGCAATAGAACAGCTCAAATACACGCTGATTCGGACACAGTTCGAGCATGATAATCAAGCCAAGGCAACACACTGGAGTAACATGGCATACACAAATTCATATACACAATGAAATAGTTTTTTTCGCAATGAAATCACAAATTGCATTCACAGCAAGATCCAGAGCAATGAGACAACAAGGAGCAATTTTTAGAAAATTCAAACACACAAAGTACACTGGCAAGCCAAAAAGGTGTACAAAATGGTCATGGCAGCTGATTCAGGCATGTATACAAAGGCCTCAAATAATGCAATTCTATTGTTTAAACAAATGGGTCATGGCAGTGGTAAGCATATAATTGTTCAAAGATTACATGGGCAGAGAAGTCAGGGAAGGTACAACTACACATAATAGCAGAGCCTGACAGGCGGCATGGAGAAGTAAATATACATGGCATGAAAGGAAACGACAGTGAACACAAACCAAATTCAAATTCAGGAAAAAAACAAAGTATACAACATGCACTTGGAAAATACACAAGGCAATGGCAACAACTCAAAGTCATCTGTACACTCATGTGTACACAACATGGCAAGGCTGCAATACTAGCTCCAGAGCCAGTGTGCATAAGAAAAAAGGATCAAGGCAAAACTAGCCAAAGCAACAGGTCAAAACATGTGGGCCAAAAGTTCTGCTGTATACATGTATGGCATGTACAAAGTCGAATTCATGGTTTTAAATGCATCTTAACTACATGAAAGCAATATGGTGAATGGGGACACATAAATGAGTCGGCAATCATAAAGTTTTAAACACAGTGGAATTTTTGACAAGAATACAACTGTGCAATTTCGCAATATCAGCAATTTCATATTGATCGAGAAAATCTTTTTGGCAATAAATCAAGACTGTTCAAAATATACAATGTAGAAATCTTGACATAATTTCTTGTTTCCAGAATGTGATATTCATTGAGTATCAAGCACGTTAAAAATGCATTCATGGGATTTATTTTGGGGCAGAAACAGATCGTGTGGTTTCCGGAAAATAAACAGGAAATCACGAATAAATATTTCTGAAATCACGCTTGTATAACAAAGTCGAAAAAAATCTTCAGTCAGTTTCCAGAAAAATCAAAGTGTATTTGGCAATAATACAACAAGTCGTAGACAATATATTTGGTAAGAACTACTCACACTTTATTTGTAGAAATCTATGTTTTTTTTGGGAAAGAAATCAATTTCATATTTCAAATGGTTTCCAGTTTTGCCACAAATCATTTTTGGGAATACAGTCATGCCATGGAGACATTCCAGAAATCACGCAATTCGAACAAGGCAACAAAGAGGAACAATCACGCAAGAGATTGTCACAGCAAGTCAGATAAATGCTTTCCACAAATTCACGCAGTAATCAGGGCAAGTCAATACCCAAGAAATCAGAGATGTATAGGATTTAAAAATCCTATTTATATCACCTAATACATCACAGGAAAGTATCGAAAAACTCAAAGAAACAATTCATAGACGAAACAAATTGAAATCAGAAAATGTACTTGTTTTTCAATCGCAAGGATTCTCATCTCAATAGACAAAGAACAAACATTCTCAAAGAACATCAGAAACGAATTCTATTTAGAAGCCACAGATCAATTTGGAGAATCAAAAGAAAAACCCTAATTCCTTTGAGCCTCCGCCAGTTTTATTTATAGAGAGCAAAAGTGACCGGGCTGAGAAAATTATGGTCAAACAAAATAATGAAAATGGTCGGCCTTGTTTACTTGTAAAAGGGAGGGTTTTTATCTTTTAGTTTACTTTTTTTTTTACTTTCTTTAGTTGACCTTGTGTTTTCTAGTTTTTTTTTGTAAAAACTAGGTTTACTAGTTATAGGATTTTAACTAGGGTTTACTAGCTACGGGTTTGTAGCTAGGCGAAAATCTGGTTCCGGGACAGAAATCAGTGCACGGTTTTGAGTGTAGAATTAGATCAACAACATGGTTGGTGAGTATACAAGACTATATAGGCGGTTAGCGAGTGAGTCGCAAGTTTATAAGTTTTTGTATATGGGAGTTTGTTTTTAATTCTAGTAAAAACCTTGGGGAATGCAGCAGTAGGCAGGGTTGCCGAAGATGGGTAAAATTTTTGTGTCATTTACTTTCTGACTTATTTACTCCTCTGTTATCTTTGTTGTAATTATTATTCTGTGTTATGATATTTAATAATACCTCAAATTAATTTAATAAACCCTATTCACCCCCCTCTAGGGTTATTATAGATCCAACAGACCCTGTGTCGACCCGAGGCACGCGAGGGTCGGCCCAAAGAGCCTGTAGGCGCGTGCCCTGAAGCGCACGTTTCGAGGACGAATATTTATTGTTATTCCAATGTTATTTTTTAATGTGGCCTTGTTCATTTGGTTCAATTTTGAACCTAAGGCTGATGTGACGCTTTCGGATTGGTCTAGTGACATGGCTGGTCCTAATTTAATCCTAAATTTGGACAGTTGAGGGAACTCAATAAACCCTATAAATAGATAGCAAAGTCTCTCTAATTTCTTCACATCCATTCTTTCTTTCTTCATCTTATTCTTCTCTAGGCCTATCCTCAAAATTAGGAAGGGTCAAACAATTAAATTTGTAAGAGGATAAAAAAGTTGTAGACTTTTAAATATTTATTTTTATAAATACTTCTGGAGGTGGATGTTCTGCTGGAATAAGAAAGGCCACGGGCGAAGCTCTCTTCATCTGATTTGTGAGTTTTTATGTGATTTCTAGATTGGTAATTTATGTAGGAAAATTTGAACAGTTAAATAGTTTTAGTTATGCAAGTTTAATATTTCCAGTATTTATGCGTTTATTTTTTCTGTAAAGTTGCTGTAATTTATCTATTGTCCATGCCTATTTCCTTCCAGTTATTTAATTTTTGTATGTAATTCTCCTCCTATCCCCTTCTTTGTTATGGTTTTATGTACAGTTTGGGCTATGCCCTATTTTATTTTATTTTGATTATTTTCGAGTTTAGGCCTTTGCGAGTTAGCTTAAACCATTTCCCCTTTTCATTTAGAGCTGAGCCCAGGGCTAAAGTGAGCTTATGCCTTTATCGTTATTTTGCATTAAATTGGAACAATGTTGAAATTGAATATAAAAATGGATTGTTGAGCATGTTAGAAATAATTAATATTATAATCAGTATTGGATTGTAGGAAATTGGCTTCGTTAAAATATTTGCCTTTCGAAAAGCTGTAGGGAGACGATAATATCAACTTTTCCCTTTTGTAACTTTTCTCTCATGAAATATAGATCCAGCTCTATGTGTTTCATGTAAGAGTGAAGCATTGGATTTGCTGACACCGTGCTAAGCATGTCACACCATATAATCGGTTTTTTGAATGGATTTATTTCAATTTATCTAAGAAGAGCTTTAATCTAAGTGATTTCAGTTGTAGCACTAGTGATGCTGCCATATTTAGCTTCAATACTTGATTTGGAGACAGTGGGTTGCTTCCATGAGCGTCATGAGATTGGATTTTCACCAAGGAATATGGCGTACCCTGATGTGGAACTTCGATCGTCACGATGTGAGACCCAGTCAGTGTCAGTTTCCTCTAATCTCTATTGTTTTACTTTTATTTAGCAGTAATCCTTATTTTGTGGTACTATATAAATATGTTATTATTCATTTGATGTGAGCACTGGTTAAGTTTTTTTATCTTGGGAACTCTAAGTAGATTATTGATATATAACTCTCTTTTCCCACTTATGGTTCCACTAGATGTGTGTGTGATGCTTATAGGAGTACCATTACCTGAGCAGACAGATTGCATACCTTTGTGCTCTCTGCTTCCCAAATTCAGATTGTTTAAGCTACTAGTGATGTGATTTGATGCTCTCGAATCTGGAAACCATTCTTCACTTAGCTGATCTTCAACTCAGGTAAGATTATCATCAATTTGATTTCTGGGTGTCTCGATTTGACTTCTTGAATCATTGCTTGTGTATGGAATGTTCGCATTGGGGTAGTTGTTCCTTTGAATATTGTTTCCTTGTTGATTAACAGTGAAGTTTTGATCACATCTAAAGTAGCACTTGCTAGCAACATGGCTAAATTTCTCATAAATTTGACACCAAATTTTTTTAGAATTGTTTCTACCTCTACCCTGCCTCTGTAGCTCTGTTGCCACTTTGGTTGGTCTGGTTATTTTTGTGATAGGAAATCTGTTCTTTCCCTTTGGCTGTAGATGCCTGATTATTCGAGAGAACTATGCAAGATTTTCTTGCATCTACTTTGCCTTCATGTGCAATCAATGCTGAGTGTACATGTTGCAATGGTGGAATGATAGGTTGAGAGGATAAGTAGGTCATCACAAATTCATACTCATCTTCCAAACCATTCAAAATTGCTAGAACCTATTTCGGTTCAGAAACTTCGTGGCCTTCCACTTCAAGTAAGTCACATAGACTTTTAATTTTTGTTACATATTCTTTCATGGTCATTGAGTCCTTTATTATGGTGTTTAATTGTCTTTTATGATGCATAACAAGAGCTGCTAGCTTTGTGTTGAATATCTGTTCGGCAGTATCTCAGATTTCTTAAGTAGTTTTACACCCAATTAATTATGACAAAATTGTGGTGTTGATTGATGAGAATGGCCATGAACAAAGTAGACTATCCTACCTTTTGTACTGTGTATACTCATGATTAGTCACAAGGTTGACATTTGAATCAGAGCACATTCTTGCTGGAATGGTGAGGGTGCCATTGATGTATTCCTCTAGGATGTAGCCAATGATGTGTTGTACTGACTTGAAATTTCCACAATATATAGTTATCTTTGTTCAGTTGAATTGAGATTGCACGACTTTCTGGATTGAGTATGTTTCTTGAATCTGATGCAGTGCCTTGATTATTAATTGGCGTTTGGGATGCATATCTCTGAATTGTGATGGGCGAGTCACAGATTCGTTATCGTTGGACATGACTGAGGGTAGGGAAGACAAGATGATGCAATGCTGATGGTCTGTCGATAGTTGCAACTAGGCTTCCTGAAAGGGTGGCAATGGATGGCACCATTGGTGATCAAGAATTGATACTTTGAGAACAAGAAACCGCACTTAGTCGAGAAAGAACCCTTCTTGATAATTATAAAGAAGCAAAGAGGAGAAATCTATTCCATAAACAGAATTGGAAAATGACCAGAGAGATTGTCGTGAGGCGAGAAACTTTGATACCATGATAACGAAGGCACAACTATAGAAGAAAGTGTCTAAGCTTTATTCTTGATATTATGAAAAGCAACTACAAAGTAATGTGCTAATTGTACCAATATACACACACACATGCACAATGCGAAAATACAGAAATGACATATAGAAATAGTGTGGACTAAAATGCCCTTGAAACCCTAAGTTATATTAGGCAATAAGTGGTAGTACCTTTAATTAAATTTCTAAGAGTCCTACTTTAATATATATTTCCCTTAGGTTCATTTCTTATCTCAGGTTTTAGAAGTCCATAAAATTTCAATTTTTAATTTATTTCTATGATTTGAAAATCATTAATTTTTTGAAAACCTAAGAATTCAACTTTGAATTTATTTCCGAATCAACTTTCAAAATATTATATATAAAACCATAGTATAAAAGATTTAAATGGAATTCAATTTCTCAAAACAAGGTATAAAAGTTCAAAATGGTCTTCCCCACTAGGACTCTCAAAGTAAACATCGGTGATGAGTGCACTCATCACCGAAATCATTTCCAAAGACAAGAGAGGAATATACACTTACTTTTAAAATTATCATTTGGAAAATTTTGTATGATACTTATATGATTTCAAAACTTCTACAAAACAATATTTCAAACACCAGAAGTTGAATTCTCAGTCCCATATTTAAATTCATTTTATCTCATTATAAATTAATTTATAATATTGCATTTTCTTTAAATCATCCAATAGTCAGTAGTTTAGTTATATAGACTAATTAAACCATAAATGAGGGTAATCTAACATTATCATCCTTAACAACCAACAAAATGAAAGTACGTCTGTCAAGCTCCATCTTCATCTTCATAACGGTGACTTCGATAGCTGAAAAACTCAGGCTGATCCAAGCATAAATCAAAAGACAAAAATGTTTAGATCAGAACTAAAATATTCTCTTATCAATTAAATCAAAACCATGTGATAATATAAGTGTCACATCATTAGAGATGCTTACGGTAATTCACATCTCATATCCAATGTGTTCATGAGTGCGGTGAGTTATGATATGTTACGAGATTTTCCATCTCTTAAGGATCTGTTAAACTAGATACTACATAATACAATACACTATTATAATAGTGTCTACAGGAAATATACTATTGAAAATAGCGTAAGCGAGATTACCATTATTACACTTATAACGATTATAATGTCGTAGTCTATACAGATACCGTCAAGTCCACCATAAATTAGTGGCTATCAGAGAGCACTTTATAAGTATGGTTACAAATCAAAGTCGTACAATCAGGATAAATATGAAAAAGCATCGAGGAAACACCCATAAGTAAGATTCTACCAGATTGCAGACCCAGGATGGTGGTAACACATAGCCACAACTACCGCCCACCTCAGACAATACTCCCAGAATCAAAGGTATGCCCAATAAGTCATAGAATAAGAGATATAGTATCGAAGAAGCATGTCAGTTAAGAGGAGCTAACCCATATTGGCCTGTGTATGGCTCTTGTTTTAGTTATTTTAAATATGATCCGAAGTTTAAGGCTATCGATAATCGTTTTCTTTTACTTTATTCCAGTAGCATTCGCCAAATCAACCTACTTCATTCTAGTTTCTTCACCATATACACAGTTGTTAAAGTGGTTTTTGGTATTGGCGGTGAGTATGACAATATTCGATCCCGATTCTTTAACAACTAAATGTTCACATTTTTCACACCAATTGGATCTTTACATTTCAAATGCTTCAAACTTCATACCAAAATATTAGGTTTTGCTTTAAAATCATTTCATATCCTAGATAGCATATACTTCCATATTTAAAACCAAACATAGAACCTAAACAATTCCAATCTTAAAATAATTTGATTATTTCAAATAGTTGAAAAGTATAGTAAAACAGTTTAGATATATACTTAAAATAGTTTGAAAACAAGTAGTTATGACAGTCAAAGTTCAAATAATAGTTTTGAATATAAAAATAGTATTTATCAAAATTTATTTAAATATATATACATAGTTAAATATTAAAGAATCGTATAAAATAGGTAGTTGATTGTTAAAATAGTTTATTCAAAATAATTAATACATATATAAGCTAAAAATAAAATAGTTTATAAAGTAAAATAGTTATTTATTAAAGTAGTTTAAAATAGTTACAATGTATGTAAGTTAAAAATAGAATAGTTTATAAGTAAAATAGTTATTCAGTAAAATAGTTTATATAATGGTTAAAAAAATACTATAATTAGAACTAGGATTATTTCACCAGAATTTCAATTAAACTTGAAGTCATATTCCAATTTCAAATCAAATCTACTCAACTTCGATATTTCAATTCGAGTAAACTTCCAATTTAAATTCAATACAATTCAAACAATTTGATTCAAATATTTGAAGTTTTAAATTAGACTTCTCACTTTGAATAATTTCAGTTTATAATGATCTCGAGTTCACAATTCAAATATCACTTTGAATCAAGTTAATTTAAAGTAAATTTCAAAGACAAATAAATAATTCATTTTTTTAAGTTCATATTCAGTTTCATTGTTAGCTTCAATTTACAATATTTAACAATTTCTTTTAGCTTCTGAATTTCAAAATACAAAGTTCAAATTCAAAGGAAATAAATGTATAAAATGTAACTACCCAGTTTTTTAGTCGATTAATTTTGAACATTTAATATTTTTTTTTAAACTGTTGAGTTGATAACATAAATGGAATTTTATATTGATTTGATCGATTTAATAATCGAAATACGATTTAATTCGAATGTACCGAATTATCGTAGCACGAAAAACGACAAATAATTGAATTCGAAGTTAAAACTGAATCCTAACGATTCAGATATTCAATATAAATCCCATTTCAATATAAAGGATATTAATAATTTTTTATCGAGGAGTTGATTGTTTTGGATTTAATTATATTTTTCTTGATTTAATTTGATATGTGAAAAGGGCCATGTTTCAAATGACCTCGGATTTCGATGGAACTAGTTTTATAAAATTTGTAATAGTTAGTGCCTAAATTTCAAATTTGTGGCAATTGGAATTATTTTGTGATCGTGTGATATTTAAATGCATATCAATTCTTATTGATAATTAAAAGGAAGTTATACAAACAATCTAGGAATTCAACGAAACCAGTTCCATCGTGTTTGAAATATAAAATTGTTATAGGATTTTCATTGCGATTGGAGCTCGTACGTGGTCGTTTAAACGTGTTAATTTAGGTGGAAGTTTCGCGAGAATATTTTAATATTAAAATCTTCTATAAATATACCCTCACCCCCCATCTCCTCTTCTATTTTTCTTCCCCCTTTCATTCCTTTCTTCTGAATGATTAAAAACCTGCTTCCCTCTTCGAAATTCTTTTATGAAAATCCTAAATTTTTAAATCAAGCATTTTTGAACTCATATGAGACTAAGCTTCCACCTGAAGTACCTAGTTTTGGGTTGAGGCATACTATACATCGCTCGATTTTCGAACATCCTGTCAAGGCTTTGGGTGTGCAATGAAGTAGATGAGGTTAGAGGCTAGTTTGAGGGTGTGGTCAAAGTTAGGGAGGCATGGCCCGTCGGTTCATGATGATTTGAGCTCCTCCGATAAATAGCAGTGAAAAGCGACGGTGTAGTTGCCACCGTACAGGGCCAAGTCACAAAGTGATCGAGTTTGATCATTTTTTTATCGATGTGTGACAAGAAGGAAAAATCGATGGGGGTGAATGGGCTCATGATGGGCAGTGATAGGCGATCAACAATGTGATCAACAATGAAGTAGGGTTTGACAGTTTTATTTTTTGTAGTGGCTTTAGGAAGGTCGTGATTTCTGAAAAGAGAAGAGGGAGATTAAACGTGGATTAAGGTATAAATTAGGCAATTTAGTTAATTCGTTTAATTTTTATACAATCGAAAAATCTTATAATGTAATTTATTTTATTCATACAAGTTGGAAAAATCGTAAAGTTAGATTCATAATTAATAGCTTACAATCTGGAATTCAGTTGGAGTCAATCAAAGTTGACTGGAATTTAATTTAGATCGAATGATATTTATTTTAATTTATGTTGGGATATTCAACGAATTAAAAATCAATGTGAGTAAACTCATTCACAGGAGCATTTATAATTTATTACAAACGAATTTTTATTTAGAATAATTTTTATAAGGTGTTTGTTAGCTGTATGGATGCATTGATAAATTATTTATGAATTGAGGTTAATACACACACACATACACACACACACACACACATATATATATATATATATATATATTAGTTATATTTAAGGTTGGTAGTTGGATATCCCTGCAATTATTAGCGTACGACGTTCTATACAGCGATATCCCGCCTTGAAGCAGGATAATATTATTTATGTTATCTAACATCTGTGGATGCAGGAAAACAAGTTGGAGGGATCCAACTGGATTCCTCAAAATTATTGTTTGTTTGTTTCATATGTACTGTAATATATGAAGTGTTACATGTTCTATGATAGGTTTTGTTGTGTTTGGATGTTTGAATAGCACTGCCCCTAAATATTGGTATTTTAAATATCATAAGAAGATATTTTGAGATTTATAGGAAAAACTATTTTTCCAAAATAGAAATTGAATTTCGATAGGGCTAGGAAATAATAACTTGTTTACAATTATAAAAACAAGTAATTTAATTTTTAGACGATGTTTATAAAGGAAGTGGAATATATTATCCCTCAATAATCTGGGAATGTGAATTTAAGAGTGTAATTAAAAAGGGGAATTGGGAATCGTTTCAAATGGAAATAATGAAATTCATTCTGATGTTCGGAGTATGAATGGAATTGAGATAAATCCGAGCGATTTATAATGGGAATCTGACTATGTCGGATTTTATAAAAATAATTTATTTCCAAAAAGGAATTACGAATAGTAGAAACTATAATTTAAAATTTATTATTTTTAAGAAGTTAGCGTTTCCAATATTTTAAAATATGAATTAAATGTTATATTTATATATGTAAGCTTATAAAAATAAAATATTTTCTTAAATGGAATTATTTAAAAGTGGAAGTTATGAATAAGTAAAATAAATATACAACGAAATAGGAAGAGTGAAATTATACTGGTTTTGACCAATATCTTATAAATAGATTAAAGTCGATATGGGATTTTAAACCATATTATAAGCGATGTCGGGCCTTAAAAAGGATTTGAACTCATAATAAGATTTTGTAAGTAAACGAATTTCAATAAATGGAAGTTATTAGAATAAAAAGGAATTGGAAATTGTTTCGAAAAGGAAACGATAGATTTTATTCCGGAATTCGGAATATAAACTGAATTGAGATAAATCCATTATGTCTAATTCTATAAAATAATTTATTTCCAAGGGAATTGGAATTTAATGTAAAAAATTGAGTTGTAAATAAATTTATAACCGGTTGGTGAATTTTGAATGAAATAATTGACGATTTAGGATAATAGAAAATTTAAGTTGGATTTGGAAAGATGACTTAGTTTATATTAAAATATATAAGACTAAGGGTGGAATGGATTTGATAAACGAAGTTTGAGTGTTTATAATTAAATTTAATGAAAACGAGATTGACGTCGCGTGGTAGTTCGTAGTTTTATGTTTCGAACGTAAATTGAGTATATAGAACTCAATATAAGTCGGATATCTATGAAACTAGAATCATCCAGACCTTTTGAATAATAGTTTTCTAATGGAACAGAAAATTTTGGATTTAGTCTTATATATTTTGAGTTATGTCAAAATCAATTTTCCATAAAAACAGCGGTATAATCATTTTTAAACCATAATGGTTTATTTAATAAAATGAAAGAATTTTAAGCAAATAAAAATCAAATTTCCATTAGTAAAATCTAGACTTGAGTTATAAAATAAATATGAACTCAAGTGGAGTAAATGAATTGATTTTTGAAACAAAAATCAGATTTTAATTACTAAATAAAGTTAACTAATTAGAAAAGTAATTAGTTGATGGAGTTTTTGATCGAATTTGACTTTGGTTTAGTAAATTTGATTTGTGAATTAAAATAGGGAATTGAATATGAAACCTGAATCAAATATGTAATTTGGGTTTGGTTTGCGTGTAAGAAAATTAAAATTATATTTTAACGTGATATGTTCAAACTAAAAGTAGTTTAAGCATAGGAGCTAATTAGAAAATTAATCAGTGATGGAAAGTGATTAAACTAAAAGTGTTGAATTGGTCTGGAATGAATTGGAAATGAAAATATGCATGTAATGTATATGTAAACAGGTATGGAATGAAGTGGATGAAGGAAATAAATTAAATGCTCGAAAAAGGTACATATTTAATTGAGTATGAGAATTTTATGAGCCTATTGGGCAAGCCGCTTGGCGTTTTGATTTTCATTTTGAATGGAAAGGGCCTAGAGAGTCGATTTATAATTATACCGATTGAGCCATGCAAAGGAGACACTAGCGATTTTTTTTAGAAAATTTAAGGCGATAGAATTTTTTTAAAGAAATTTGATAACTAGAAATCGATTTATCGATTATATATGGAATTTGATAAGTGAATAAACTTATAATGGAATTTTGTAAGTAAATAGGAAATTTATAAAATTAAATCTATGTAGAAGGAGAAACATATACATGTTTAAAAGTGGATAATTAATAGTATTTTGGTTGCCGTAACGATGTTTTACACAATATCCGTTTTTACCCAAATAAGTGTAATTTTGGAAATATAATAACAAATATTTCCTAAGTACAGAAATGGATGGTTTCGTGGAAGGGATAAGTAAAAGGAAATATTTTCCAATTATAAATAGAATATATTTCCTAAGTATAGAAATGGATGGTTTCGTGGAAGGGATAAGTAATTGGAAATGTTTTCCAATTAAAATAGAAGATATTTCCTAAGTATAGAAATGAATGGTTTCATGGAAGGGATAAGTAATTGGAAATGTTTTCCAATTATAAATAAATGATATTTCCTAAGTATATAAAAGAATGTGGAATATGGAAATGTTTTCCAAATATGGTAAGAGGCCAAAATGATTTGAAAATATTTGGGTAATAGATATTGAAAGGAAATTGGGAAATGATTTAATTTATGAAATATTAACTAAAAGGGCTCAGTGATTGTTTGGTGCAAATCAATATTATTTTCTTTTGGAAATAAGTTGGATGAATGTTTATTTCTTTGATAGATAAATAACTGATTATCGGAATTCCAGCCAACTAAATGTTATTGTTGTCAATATGGAGAGACCGGTTGGATTTATTATCCAAAAGCCACTTTGTATTGGCATAAGTGATGCAAATCATATTATTTTGAATATAATCAAAGATGGAGTAAAGTGTAAGCGCTTTTTCTATTAATCATAGGTATAAACTTTCTAAGATGGATTAATAGAGATAGTGCCGTCGGTTTCGTTCAGTCCTAGAATGAATTTGTATAGGAGAATGTCTGATATAATATTTCCAATTATTACATACATTGGTTTTTACAAATATTCCGAGTATGGTGGTGAAGAAGGTAACTTCTTTTAGCTTTACACCTAGATTATATTTTATGCAAATCAATTAGTAATTGATGGATCTGATAATGTGGCATTCAAAGTTGAATGTGATGGCCAAAATGGTAATTGTAGCCTCAAGCCTCATCAACCAGAAAGATGACAAAAATCGAGCAAGCGACATGGCTATGTGGATTGCACCCATTATGGTTTATTATAACCTGATCTAGAGAAAATTCATTTATTTCTTATTCTATCATAGTTGTATGCTTTCAGTAGTGGTTGCTGATCATAACCACTGGTGATAATACATTCGGTGCACACAAGAAAAATGAGTGGTCGGTCGTATGTGGCTGGTGTAACAACCCGGAAATCCGAACCAATTTAAAAAAATTATTTTGGAATTTTGAATATTTAAAATGAATTATTTTAAATAATGGCGACAAGAAATTTATTTTGAATAGAATTAGAACGTATATATTTATTTGAATCGACGTTAAAATATAAAATAAATATTTTAATAACAAAAGGAATTGAAAATGGCGTGGTAATTTGAAATTTCAATTTCAAATTTCAAATGAATGTACAGAATTCAAAATAAACCGGACTTTAGCGAAACCAAAAATATTAGAATCTAAATGAAAATATCTTTCCAATGAATCCAAAAAATTGAAATTTCGTAGCGGGAATAAAAAGTTATGCCCAATTGAAAATTCAGAATAGTTGCTACCTTAAAAATGGAAATTTTGCAAACAACCTCCGTTTTCGACGAAACCACTTTTGCTGGATCTGGGATGTGAAGTTATTGCTTGATTCCAATTTTCATAATTTTTGGAATCAATATGTGAGCGGGGTGAAGTTAAACGTGTATTGACAGTTTTAGTCAATTTTAATCGACTGGAAAATGGAAAATTTTCAAACGGTCTCCAAATTCGGCGAAATTACTTTTGTTAGGACCATATAGCCAAAACATAGCTAGATTTATTTTTCTGGAATTTTTAGAGTCAGTATGTGGCACCGGTAAATTAAAATGTATGTTCAAATTCAATATACATTGATTAATATTTTAATTTAAAGAAAAACTGATCAAAACGATAGAATTGGCTTACGGAACATATCCCATTGTGTCCGGAATGAGGATATTTAGTTAGGGGCGACAGTCGTTGGGTTCGATTTGGAGTACGAATAAAAAACTAACTTTTTGGAATTAAAAATAATAAATTAAATATAAAGTCAACCCTCCTATTTATCTCTCCCCTTCTTCCTCCACTCACGATCAAAAAAAGAAAAAAGAAAGGAGGAACGCTGTCGCTCCAGCCTCCCCCCTTCGCTGCCACCACCTATCCCTCCTCCTCCCTTTCTCCTCCTCCTCTTTCTCCTCTCTTCTCTCTCCTCCTCCTTCCCTCTTTGAATTTCAAATCCCTAAACCCCAAATCACCACCAACCACCTTCTTCGACCCCACCACCGCACTGCTACCCGCCACCTTCCCCACCCCAATCAGGTCCGGCACCGCCTCTGGCCACCCTCCCCTTGGCCGTGGGGCCCCCATCACCCAAAAACTCATTTTCAACAGAAATCCTGTTTAACACCCTAAGCTTCCACAGCCCATAACTCCCAAATCGAGTGCTTCTAACCAAAACTTCACAGTACCAAATTCGAAGAGCACGATTTTCTCTTCGATTTGGTATATGATAGTTCTATTTTGGATAGCGGAGCCATCGGGAAAACGCGTCGAAGGTCTGTTGTCCAAACACTGTCCAAATGCCGTCTTTTCGCGATTTCCGGCAAAATGGCACATTTTCGGAAGGAAGACCACCAGGCGAAAGTTTTCCGGAATGGCGCGTTTAAGCTATTAAAAAAGATGGTGTGAAGATGGAGCTCGTTTGCAAATTCTGGAACCAGAATAGCAAATCCAGACGATAGAAAATATGTGAGTTTTCTCCGCTTTAAAACTTCTATGGTTTTTGACGTATGAAGTATATAATGTTACGATTTTTATTTATATAAAGTTATGATTTTTAATTACATAAAGTTATGATTTTTTAACTACATAAAGTTATGATTTTTAGTTATGTAAAAATATCATTTTTGGTTAGTTAAAAATAGGAATTTTATCGTAGGAAGGAAATATTTTTGGCAAGATTAAAAATATGATTTTTAACTAATGTATGGCATGGAAGTGGTTTTAGAAAGATAAATATATTATTTTAGATTATATATGTTATTTATAAAATGATCATACAAAGAAATAATTATTAGTTGGCTAAAAATCCGATTTTTATATATGTAATAGCGATATAAAAATGTGATTTTTATAAGGTAAACATCGTGTTAAAAATATGATTTTTTACCAATGTAGTGGCGTTATAAAAATATGATTTTTATGTATATGTAGCGACATTAAAAATATGATTTTTATATATGAAGAGTATTAAAAATATATTTTTAGCAAAGTAAAAGTATAATTTTTAGAACTGAAATAAAAATGTGATTTTTACTATGAACATTGTGAATAAGATTGCGTTGGAATTTCAGGTAAGTCCGGACTGTTCTGAAATTCAGAAATAAAAATGGTGGAGTGGAAACTAAAGGTGAGAACTCCTCACCGTATTTTCTTACATAGTTATTTATTTTATAACTGCATATATGAACTGCTCCCCGTCGTCCACAGACCATGGACGACTTGTTTGATTGTTTGGTTTGGTTGATTGGATTGTTTGGTTGAATTTGGTTTGGGAAATGGAATTGATTAGATTGGTATGTGCATGGCGCAGGCCATTATTAGACTGGGAATAAGGCCAAGCCTTATCCCGTTTCTAGTATCGCGCCGTTATGCCGCCAAATTTTCTAAAATATGTTAGAAAAATAAAAATATCATTTTTATTGTGTAAATGAGTTGAATAAATATTTTATAGTTAAAAAGAATAATTTTTAACGTGTATATGAATAAAATAAATATTCATTTACAAATCAGACGATTTGTTTATGTACACACATTTAACTGATATTGATTGGAACGATATATTTTACACATCGCCCAACTGCACAAATAATATTCAGTATTTGTTGGTTGAAACCCCACACGGGGATTGGGGTGATATTTGACGTACACTAATCCCAATTGTTTAGTTGTATGTCAACCGATTGATTGACAGACTGTTATAAGCTTTAAATATTTATATTTAATGCTTATGCAGTGTAGAATACACTCTGGATGATGGTTGATTGTTTATCATTGTTGTACTATACACGCGTTGTATGAAATCCATATAGTCAAATTATATGGTAATTGGCTGTGTCTGATTCCAGTTCGAAAAAATGAATATTTTAAAATAATGAATATTTTAAAATAATATTCAATAATGGATCAAAATGTGATTTTGATGTCCGATTTGGGATGGACATGAATATATTTAAATATTATAGCCATGTTGATTAGATAACGCCATTTTGACGTGAACGATATTTATATCAATTTTATTCATTTCTATAATTAATATCGAAAAGGAATCGATTTCAAAATATAATGTTTTGACAATACTATCATTTATATATCGATGATATGGAATATTCAATTTTGATTTGAAATTGAATATGAAGTTGAAATCGTTTTGAAAACGAATTTAAAACGATTTATATAATACGTTTTAAATGGAAATCAACGAAATATATATATAATATATATTATATATATAATGGCCTGAATAGAACGCGCCGCGGTAGTTCGCGAATTTTGACCATTGACTTCGAACGGACATTACGGGAGATCCAACCGTTGGATTCTCCTAAAACTGGAACCGTTGGGTTCGTATCGAAAACAGCTTTCTAATGAATATTTGATATTTGAAATCTAAGGGTTGGATTTGGAATTATGTCCAAATCAAATTTGGAAAAGGTCGATGTAAGTGCCGTTCGATGGCCGTTTATGGAAATCGACTGTACGGGCCTTGATAAAATTATTAAAAATATCAATAATTAGTGTAGAATCATAAGAAATGATTTGGAAAGAATTGGGATGAAAAAATCCATATTTGAAAAGATAAAAATAGATTTTTATTGAAATGTACTAGTTTTGAACTAGAATTATAATCCAATTATTTTTAAAATAAATAAATTGGATTTGAAATGGTTTTAAAAATAACCAGAATTTCCAATATATAAATTGGAAATGGATTTGAATCGAAAGTGTCATCGGAACATTACAATGTTGGATTTCGTGATTATACAGATACTGTTATGGAAATTTGAAAGATATATTTATATCATTATTTCCAATACGGTATTTGTTGGTCGTAGTATTTGATATTGAATATATGCCGATATATTTTCTATTCAGAGCCTTGTATTTAATATCAAATGGGATTTTGGGTTTGTCATGAATGGTGTCTTCAGTAACACTGTTCTTGAACCCCATGTGAAGAGAATAAATCTTTTAATTAAGGTTGTTAGAGTTTCCAATTATATTTAACAATTGGAATAAAATGGAACGTGAATTGGGTTTATCGTGAACTGTGTTTTTAACGACATTCGTTCTTTAACCCGATTTACGGTGAAATGTGATTTGGAATTTAAAAATCTTTTGTTAAGATTTAAAGGAGATTTTCCAAAGTAAAGTCTTCCAATTTCACATATTAAATTGGAAATGAATGGAATTCGATTTGGTAATAATCGAAGTAAGCTTCTGTAGAGGAAGACGGTTAATATATTTGGAATTTAAAAGGCCTAGTCGTTATTCCATTTATATTATCGGTTGGATATGGAAGTTTATATCGATTATATATATATATCAATTTGTTTTCCATGAAGATTCCATTGTTAATGGAATGTGATTTTGGGTTGTCGTGAATGATATCTTTAATAATACTATTCTTAGACCCAATGGAGTTAAGAAAATCAGAAACTAACTGGAGATTAGTTAAGTTGAATGGTTTCCTGGGTATTGATATGATGTTGGTTTCGGCCTTCGGGGTTAATACTTAGGGAATTGTTCACTTGCTAATTTACGGTTAGAGGCTGAGGGAATGAAATGTGATTTTGGGTTTATCGTGAACCATGTTTTAAAGGACATTGGTTCTTTAACCCAGTTAAAGACAGGAATAAGATTTTGGGTTGTCGTGAAGGATATCTTTAATAATATTGTTCTTAGACCCAATGGAGTTGAGAAAATCAGAAACTAACTGGAGATTAGTTAAGTTGAATGGTTTCCTGGGTATTGATCTGATGTTGGTTTCGGCCTTCGGGTCAATACTTAGGGAATTGTTCACTTGCTAATTTATGGTTAAAGGCTGATGGAATGGAATGTGATTTTGGGTTTATCGTGAACCGTGTTTTAAATGACATTGGTTCTTTAACCCAGTCAAAGACAGGATATGATTTCCCAAGTTAAACAATAGTTAATATTGATTTTTGGGAAGATTAAAACCAAGTGGAGTTTTAATGCATCTTTAATTAGATTAAATTGATATCCAAAGGAAGATTAAAGAATAAATTTAAAGAATGTATCTTTGATAAAATTAATGGGAACCTTTCCCAAAGTAAAAGAATATTTGGATAAAGGAATATTTTGGATTGGAATGAGGCGTATGTTGTGTTTTTATAGCACTTGTTTGTTATATACACGAGTTATTCAGAAAGACCGGGTTTATCCCATTCTGAATAACTGATTTGAAGATGTGTCGAGCATGAAGATGGTGGTTGAAGACCAGAGGTCTTCACATCGTTTGGATGATTACTGATGTCTAGATTGGGCTGTACACCCAAGACATGGTAATAAGTGGTGATCGTCTAGACGTACTAGGATATCAACCGGATATGCGAGGACCTCTCCCCTGTATTGGACATATGGGGGAGGAATAAGGTACCTCCAGTTTCAACCCAGAACAAACTTGTAAATGGATGTGTGTTTGACATCGGATTTCACTATGTGTGATTGATAAACATCGGTTGCATAGCGTGAATTTCCTGTGTGGCATGCTGAGATGCAAATGATCAAGGCTTCTGGATAAAAGCAGGGTCTTGTGGTTGATGATCAAAGCACGGCTTTCATATAGCATAGCTTTGTGTAGCGTTAATTCACGAGCCTCACACCCCGGTGTGAACCAGAAACAGGAGAGGACTTCAGGGAAATTGACATATGCTGGTTTCTAGCTAGGAGTGGTGTTTTGGGTTTTACACGCCCAGACATTTTACTTATGTGGATGATGGATAGTGAGGCTCCTCGATTATATCGATCTTTGAGGAGCCGATGGAGTCATTTGGCTCATTTATGCCTTATAGGGCAGACTAGCATATCGTTTACGGTATTATTAATCCACTCCGTGTGGACCAGCCCTGACAATCCAAGGGTCGATGCGTTCTGATCCTGAGGCTCGGGCTAGACAGTCTCGAAGAGGTAAGGACGATCCCTTGCCTAGGTTCACAGATGGAAATCCAACTTCCAATGCGTGACACTTGCGGTTTTGATTGTAGAGCCTAGTATTGGCGACATGATATATGGTACCCATGCCATCTAGGATTGATACATTTATATTTGAAGTTATTTTATACACTATGCACTTATAATAGTATCAAATGATTTGTTTTAACGTACCTAGCATGTTTGACTATTATAAGGTAAAACCCTATCCTCCGTCTTGCGTTGCATTATGTGACGGGACCTGGGTCTTATAATAGCCTAATTTTTTTCAAAAAGCATTGCGTTGTTTTGTTATATGCAATGGTATTCTTGGGAGGAAACCCGTTCCGTGTTATACGGCATTGTCCCTTGATATATCTGATTTAAAGTAAAGTTTTAAATAACTGTTTTAGTTCTCACACCAGTCACATAGCTGACCTGGAGTTTATTGTTTTAACCTAAACTCTGGGTGCCCCTATTTTCTGCACGGGCAGTAAGTAGTTTTGGTTTTGCAGATTTATATTCACAGGACCTTGGTTTACAGCTGGAACGATATTCAGAAAGCCCTGCATCAGTATATTCTTTTCAGTTGTGTTTTGTATTATTTTTCCGCTGCATTGTAATTTGTAAATCTCTGATATTAAGTAAATGCGTAATATTTATTCATACTCTGTATATCCTTGTATTCTGATGAAATTGTTGTAATAAGAAATGTTCTTCTGTTTGTGTTCCAATCTGTCTTGTCTCAAGGTAATCTGTTCTTCCTCTTCTCTTCGGAGACCGGGGAAGTTTCGGATCCTTACAGTTGGTATCAGAGCTTTGGTTTATAGAGCTCGGAGAACAAGACACGTTAGAACCAAACAAAAGAATTCATCAGGGATTGGATTAGTAATATCCAATGGGAATGACTCGTTAGAGATAGGATCAGTAGTATCCTAGAATGAGTCGGAAGAGTATATTTTTAAAATGAAAAAAAAAAAATTGTTTTGAAAAAATTAAAACAATTATTCATATTCGAATATTATTTTTATATTGATTTGGACAATCAAGTATATAGAGATTTTGAATATACGTTTGATCCACATGTATCTGAAGCCTCAAATATACTGGATGGATATAGAATCACACTCAAGTTGCCCGTAGATGCTCTGATAGTGGTTCGAAACATCATCAGAATTTATGTTTGAGTTTCGAAAGTGGGATATGTATATATTTCCAAATGACTGGTGTGAGATCCAAAATATAGTTAGAATATATTATTGTGACTTGGCATCAAAAACATGATTTTCGACTATGTATTAAAGTTATATGTTTGAAAACGATAATCCACTAATTGATTGATGGTTGTGTTGTTTGATTATTAGTTTAACCAATGAGATTGTTGAAACTAATCTGTACATGAACGGTACATATAACAAATTGTATCAAATGTTGAACTGAATTGAAAATTGATAGAAGTTGCATGCATGTATATATATATGTGTGTGTGCGTGTGTGAACAGGTCATAGAAAGAAGGCTAGAACAGAGGAATAAAATTGTTTGCCCGACAAATAGGTACATGTTTATTGTATTTCTTGGAGTTTTTGATGATTTTATGAGTCGATTGGCTAGCCGCTTGACTGTTTCTTTTTCTTTTTAATAGGAGAGGCTTGTGTGGCAGTTTGGGGATTTTCCCGGTGCTCCCGTACATGAGAGGTTATGGCGAAATTTTTCCAAAATTTAGGGTATTAGCCAAATTTTTGAAAAAATTGAAAAGTTCTTAGAAACTGAAAAGTTGAAGAACTTAAGCCATAATGAAAATAAAGAAAGTTGAGTTGGTTAGTTAAACAACTTTCAGCTTCGTTCCTTTTTTGGGGACAAAAAGATTTTAAGTGGGGGAGATTGTAACAATCCGGAAATCCGAACCAATTTAAATTTTTTATTTTGGCAATTTTGATGAATTTTGAATATTTAAAAAGAATTATTTTAAATAATAGCGACAAGAAATTTATTTTGAATAGAATTAGAACGTATATATTTATTTGAATCGACGTTAGAATATAAAATAAATATTTTAATTATAAAAGAAATTGAAAATGGCGCGGTAGTTTGAAAATTCAATTTCAAATTTCAAATGAATGTATAGGATTCAAAATAAACCGGATTTTAGCGAAACCAAAAGTATTAAAATCTAAATGAAAATATCTTTCCAACGAATCCAAAAAATTGAAATTTCATGGCGGGAATAAAAAGTTATGCCCAATTAAAAATTCAGAATAGTCGCTATGGAAATATAGCCCTTAAAAATGGAAATTTTGCAAACGACCTCCGTTTTCGACGAAACCACTTTTGTTGGATCTGGGATGTCAAGTTATTGATTGATTCCAATTTTCATAATTTTTGGAATCAATATGTGAGTGTGGCGAAGTTAAACGTGTTTTGACAGCTTTAGTCAATTTTAATCGACTGGAAAATGACCATTTTTCAAAGGTCTCCAAATTCAGCGAAATTAGTTTTGTTAGGACCTTATATGTGATGACCCCAAACCCCGAACGACGGTTGCAAGGGTAATCTTTGGAATATAACACATAAACAGATAATAGCATAATAGAAATAAATAAATACACCAGATAATGTACAATAGAATACACTGGATAAATATAAACATCAGAGTTACACAGTATACAGGATCATACTTAGTACAAAATACTGTTCAGCTATACATAAATGTCCACAACGGAAAACAAAACATAATATGTACAATAGGAGCTGAACAACATTAAAAGAGAGAAGTGATAGAATCCATCTTCAGCTCCAACTATCCAGAAACAACCTGCTAAAACCTGAATACAAGACTGCCCGTGTAGAAATAGGGGCACCCGAGTTTGCAAGTGAAACAAACTACGAGTCAGTCATGGGATTGGTATGAGAAATCTACTTAACATATTTTATAATATGGCCAATCACAGGACCACACCACTTTCGCAGAACGGGTTTACTCCATTGGATTGCCAGTGCTTAAAACAAGTAAATCTTTTAAACATCGCAATGCTTTTTTATAAAAATGGAGCCATTAGAAGACTCAGTTCCCATCACACAATGCAACGCAAACCGAAGGATAGAGTTTTACCTTATAATGGCCAAAATATGCTTGATACGAATAAAACAAAAGCATTTGATATTATTACTAGTGTTTATTTGTTTCAAAAACAATTTCAAATCATAAGTATCAATCATAGACGGCATGTGTACCATATGTCATGTCGCCATATATAAGTATACAATCAAAACAGCACGGTGTCATATTTGGAAATTGGATTTCCATCATGAACCAAGGAAAAAGATAGTCCTTACCGAATTCGAGACTGTCTAGCCCGAGTCTTGGGATCAAAACGCATCGACCCTTGGATCGTCAGGGCCGGTCCACCGATGTGGATTAAAATGCCTGAACACTGCGTTTCCCCGCCCTTTGGGGGCGTAAATGAGTCCTATGACCACATCGGCTCCACATAGTCACTGATATATCCGAGGCGCCTCGCAACAGCAACAACCACACAGGTGAAAATAATATAAATGTCAGGGCTGGTAGGTCACTGACACCACCCTAGCTAGAAGGAAACGCATTCCCTCCCTGATGTCCTCTCCCGTTTCTGGTTCATACGATTTCATTCACATGATTATTTATTTGATAGTTAAATCACCGACTATCAAATCTGACCCATACGATTGTTGGCGCGGAAAGACCGGGATCGAATATATATTTGAAAACCATTCCGAACCAGCAAATACTTGAAAGAGGATGATTGAAGATAGAGAAATTTAAGACCGTTGATCTTCTTGAGTGGAAGATATACTTGTTGAGTTTCTTTGGTTAAGTGGCCAGACATATTTCGACAGTGATTCTGTCGTGATTGAATTCTTCGGATTTGCAAGGACTACTCACTACTAATCCATGTGGTGATTCCTATATTGGATGCAGTAGGATAGTGCCTTCGGTTCATCCTGTTCCTGGATGACTTGTATGGGCGAGTGTCTGACAGAGTATTTCCAAAGAAGTCACGTACATTGATTTCTTCATAAGTACCAAGTTGACGGCGGAGAAGTGCGCATTTCTTTTAGCTTAACAACTAGAGTATTTTTGTAGATTTCAATTAGTGATATCCAGCGGATCTGACGATGTGGCATTCAAAGTGAATGGTGGCTAGATGTTCCAAAAGGTAATTCAAACATCAAGCCTCACAACCGGGAAATGACAAAAATCGGGCAGGCAGCATGGCTATGTGGGTCGCTCCCATTAGGGTGTATAATCTCCAATCTAGAGTAATTCCATTTCCATCTTTAATCTATTTCGATATTGTCCCTTTTTCGGGAAATGGTTGCTGATCCCAACCGTTAGTGATATACATTCGATACACTCAAGCGAAATGAGTGGTCAGTCATGTATGGGCTGGGTTGCAAGACGTTTTGTTGAACCCAGTGTATTCCCCTCTAGAGATACACTATGTGCAGGTGGTTCCATACCTTGTCATAGTCGGAATCTAATCTCCAATAAGCGCCCGCAGTTTTGATTTTATACTATATATGCAGAGCGTGATATGCAAGCATTCTAGTACATTGATATTTATTTATATTTAGACATTATTATAATATCAGAAAAGATATTGATTTCAAAATGTTTTGTGTTATCATAAGGTAAAAACCGTCCATATTTATGTATGGATCTGGTCTTACGATTATCATTTTCTTTCGAAGATTTTGAACTTTAAAATCAGGTTGGATGATTTCCCTTAAACTTAGTGTGTTTTTCTCACTCTGGTTCACCAGACTGACCCGGTGTTTGTAATGCTCCGGTTAGACCGGGTTGTACAGGTCTAGGTTATCAGATGCTGCAAAGTCCAGAGACGAGCTGGATGAGTTCATACGTATGATATTATATAATATGTTTCTGCTGTGTATGTTATGTCTGAGGACAGATTATTATAAATGCCCAGAGGTATTGAGGTACTATGGTATTGTAAGTATTTTTAAAAGCTCTCAGTAAAGATTTATTTATGTATTATATTTTGTTCCGCCGCGATGTGAGACTCTGATTTTGTGTTGTATTGGTTCTTCTTCTTCTGTTCTTACATTTCTTTCTCTTTTATCTCATCCTTTAATTTCTTTCTATAAACGTTTCGGTGTTTGGAAGGTCGGCATGAGATACGGTAAATGTATTTATGCCGATTTGGTTTAGTAATAACCTTGGCTCTGTGGCATAACTCGGTAGAGATGGGGTTAATAACACCCTAGATTGAGTTTGAGTGTGTGTGTGTGTGTGTGTATATATATATATATATATATATATATATATATATATGAAAGCGTATTTGTAAATTTTACATACTAATGTTTTGTATTATGTTGGTTGATCGGTTCAAGTGTTGAGAAGCATTGAACTGGTAATGGATACAATATTGTTTAGTAAAGAGGGTAAATGAAATAATTTTACCTAAAATATATTTTCGTATAGAAAAGAAATTTTTTTATGAAATTATTGAGATATTGTGTGTTGATTGATTTGAACGGAATTCAAAGTTGAATTTAAAACTTGAAGTGGAACTTACCTTGATTAAGTGAAATTAAACTAAGAATGGTATTGGAATTTAATAAATTTGTTTTGGAAATAAAATTGATAATTGTATAATAATAGAAATCAGTAGAATATAAATCGATTGATGTTAAAATGAGATAAACCAAAGTAAACATGAAACTAAATGCAAATTCAATGGATTTATTGAGTTGGTTATGTATTGATTATTGATTGTATGATAGATCATTGGATAAAATTAATCAATGATTTAATAATAGAAGTTTAATGAATTAATGCTAAGAAAATGAATTCAAGAATTATAAATTGGAATGAAACCGCGTATGAATTAGAATTGGGTGATATAAACTTGTATTGTATTAACTGAAGTTATACTTGTTAACTAATGAAATGTTATTTAGAATTTCATATATTTATTACTTATGTGTTGAATTGAGTTGAGTATAGGTTCCAGAAGGCTGTGAGGATTAAGTTGGTTGCATAGACTGCACGTAAATTGAGAAAGTATGCTCAATAGCGTTCGTAAAAGGTACACCTACATGAAAATATAATTTTTGGGTTTTGATTTTTGTTTTTCCGACCGTGTGGGTCGATGTATATGTATTATTTGTTCCTGCGGTATCACGGATGTCCCTTCGTACAAGGGAAACTCTGTCGAATTTTTCCGGAAATTTAATGTGTTAGAAATTTTCGATATTTTTGAAAATTTATATTGATTATATAAATTAGTTTTTAATGTAAATTAAATTGGATTTTTGAGAAGTTAATGGGGTTGTAACGTTCTTTCCACCTTAGAAATTTCGAGGACGAATTTTTTTTAAGGGGGGAAGAATGTAACGTCCCGTATTTTTTGTAGTCAAATATTTAATTTAATTTATCATTTTAAATATTATATTTGAAATATTAATGAATTAATATTGATTTCGTTTATTTAAAACGAAGGTTGAACGTTCAATTTATACATAATTATAATCGAGCTCAAAACGGTGCGGCAGTTCGTAATATTGAGTTTTGGACTTTAACTAAATATACAAAATCCGATATAAGTTGGATATATGTGAAATAAGAAACGTTGGAATCTTTTCATTTATAACTTTCATATGGAAGAGAAAAATCCAGATTTTGTGTTCTAGATTGTTAGTTATGCCCAATTCAAATTTTAAAATAGTCGCTATGAAAATCGATATTAAAATATAACGTTTATTTAATATATTTAAAAGAGTTTTAATATAATTTGGACATCATTTAACTCGAAAATTGATGATATTGAGTTGTATAATTTGTATTTGAAGCTATATAATATTTCTAGTTGGGTATTTGCGATAATAATAATTTATTATTATTTAGTTTGGATTTAATTATTTTTTATCATAATTATATAGGCCTTAAAATATAACTTTCTTTTCAAATGACCTCCGTTTTCGATGAAACAAGTTTTATTGGAATACGTACATCTAGTTATTGCTAGATTTCTAGTTTGGAGCCAATCGAAGTTATTTTATCGGTGCATGCAATTTAAAGGTGAACTGATAAATTAAAATAACGCCATTGTACAAATGAAATCGGTTTTCAATGAAACTAATTTCATTAGGACTAGAACATTGAGACGTAGCGGATTGTCCGTTTTCATTGCGTTTGGGATTCGTGTGTGACGGTACGTATATTAAACGACGAGTGGTAAATAATGATTATATGCAGTAGTATGTAATACCATAATAAAATAAAACGAATGCTTAAGTAAATAATGTACGCCCCAGCCAAAAATGTGCCACCTACCGTATGCTAAAATTTTGCATGTCTACAACCAAAGATGTAACCAGACATATAAATCTAAGCCAACCCAGTCTACGTTGAAAACAAAAAGTCATGCTGCAAACCTAAAATCCTAAAAGCGGCAGCCTATGACTTGTAATCTCAAACTTTCCTTCATACTTAAAAATAGTATTGGACAAACATGCGCAACCTACTTTTTACATCACCTACCCTTAGATAACCAGAGATGTTGATATGAAAACGTGCAAGCTCTAAATATCTCTGCAAATAAAGCCGATAACTGCCCTGAAATCTCACTTCAACTGCCCAGCACAGATACCACCAACGTAAAGCCTACCTCGTATGACAATGAACTGGCGTCGTTCCAATCCTCTCTATTCGAACTGTATATATATCGTGCCTCATAACATTCTCTTCACCTCCTCCTTATTTCGAGAAAGCACAAGCCAGAATGAAATAAAACCATACGAAAGAGAAAAAAAAACCGAACCCTCCTCAGTAATCCATATTTAAACCCCTTAACTCATTCGAACATGCCTAAGATGCCATGTAAAAGAAGAAAAGGGAAAAGCAGCTCGAATTGAAGGTTCGTGTATATTATGGGTTCAAAACTGGGAAGTTACTGTTCATATAAAGCGGTGATTGTTTTGTTAGGGGGAAGCACGGGGAAGGAGTACTAGAGGCCGACCGGACAAGGGTGGTGGCGACCGTTCCAAATGGTGTATAGCGGCGGTGGGAGGCAGCTAAGTGGCGGGATGTTAGATTTTTAATGGTGTTCGGATTTCATTTCATTGTGGGTGATAAAGGAGTTTTCGGATGGAAGTGTCTGAAGATCAAATGGAGGAGAACGTAAGGCGGATCGAACGGAGCTAGAGTAGAGGCAAATGGTGGTCGGTGGGACGCGCTACGATTGGATGATCGGGATCTGTACATTTTGTGTTTTCTCATTTCATGGGGCCTACAAGACATTAGAGGGGCTGAGGCCGGTCGGGGGTCGAGGAGGGGAGTGCAGGCCGCCTTCTAGTTACGATGGCCAGAGGATCGGTGGCTCTGAGAGGTGCCAGTGACGATGTGAAGTCACGGCAGGCATCATGTTTTGTAATCAAAAGGGAATAGGGTTTTAATTATTGTCTAGGTGGAGATAATCTGAAGCGAATCGGCTGAGTTGGTACATGGGGAAAATGGGTGTGAGCCCATTTATAAAAAATAAAAAATGGAAAATGAATTGCAACGAAATGAGGAGGTAGTGGTTTACATGGCCGATTTAATATGCATGTAACGAACTTGGCGTGGCCAAATGAAGTGGGATCGAAGAGAACAAGAGCACCGAGTGAGAGTTTTAAAAGGGCCAAATTGACAATCAACATGCCTTATTAAATAGAGACAAGTAATTATCAGTCGAGATTTTTAAATAATTAGCATGGCAAATTAACATTTATTAATTATTAATCAAAAGGTTAGTTATTTAAAATTTAAAAAATTTAGCTTATATAATGTGTAACCTATTCATTTGTTAGCAGAATGCTATGAGACAAAAATTGTTCGGACCGTACGAATGAACACAACATTGTGATGGTTATATGGACAGTATTGGGGGCAGCAGGAATATTCGGTTAAATTAAGCGATTGTTTAACTTAACTGAAAGTGGAATCGTTTCAACCATGAATCAAACCATGGTAAGTTAAACTCACTCAATTCTCCCCATTTATGTTTTATATAAGTCGGGTTTTTAGTTTGTATGCTATGTGTGAAGACCCATAACTTCCCCGGTAAGGAAAGAGCGGATACTTTGAGAACAACACACAAAAGAACGCAGACAGGAGAACATTTCATTGTTTATTACAACAATTCCAATTCATCAGTCACTAACCATGAATTAGTAAGAGAACAATTCCCCAAATATTAATCCCAAAGGCCGAAACCAACATCAGATCAATACCCAGGAAACCATTCATCTTAACTAATCTTCAGTTAGTTGCTAAATTTCACGTTCTTAGGGATAGGTTCCCATTAATTTTATCAAAGATAAATTACTCAAATTTATTCTTTAATTTTCTTTTGAATATCGATTCAAACCAAATTATTGTTTATCCAAACTAGCCGGGATTAACGAACCTTACCGAAGTAATCATTTGTTTTAATTTCCAAATCCCAACCTATTCATCCCATGAAGTAAAACTGGTAATACTTCATATCTAACACCACGGTGTTATCGGTAAATTCAATTACCATTTCACGTTCAAATCTAATTAAAGATTTAACTATCGCTTGGAGCAAAACTGGTGATACTCCATTCTCGATCTTTTCAATCTAATTAAAGATTCATTAAAACTCCACTTAGTTTTAATCTTTAACTGGGTTAAAGAATCAATGTCATTTAAAACACGGTTCACGATAAACCCAAAATCACATTCCATTCTATCAGCTTTTAAACGTAAAATAGCAAGTGAGCAATTCGATAAGTATTAACCCAGAAGGCCGAAACCAACATCAGATCAATACCCAAGAAACCATTCAACTTAACTAATCTCCAGTTAGTTTCTGATTTTCTTAACTCCGTAGGGTCTAAGAACAGTATTATTGAAGATACCGTTCACGACAACCCAAAATCACATTCCATTAATTATCAGGTTAAAGAACAAGTGTTATTTAAAACACCGTTCATGATAAACCCAAAAATCAATTCAAATTCAATTCCAATTAAATACCATTTGATTGGTACACTTCATTAAATCTAAATAAAAAGATTTAATCTTTTTCTCAGCTGGGTTTAAGAACAGTGTTAATGAAGACACTATTCATGACAAACCCAAATCACATTTGATATTAAATACAAGGCTCTGAATAGAAAATATATCGGCTTATATTCAATATCAAATTCTACGACCAACAAATATCGTATTGGAAATAACGATATAAATACATCTTTCGAATTCCCATAACAATATCTGTACCATCACGAAATCCAACATCGAAATATTCCAAAGACAATTTCGATTCAAATCCATTCCAATTCAATTATTGGAAATTCTGGTTACTTTTAAACCCATTTCAAATCCACTTTATTTATTTCCAAAATAAATAGAATTATAATTCTAGTTCAAAACTAGTTCATTTCGATAAAAATCTACTTTTATCTTTTCAAATTTGGAGTTTTTCATCCCAATTCTTCACAAATCATTTCTTATGATTTTACAAAAATTATTACTATTTTTAATAATTTTATCAAGGCCCGTACAGTCGATTTCCATCAACGGCCATCGAACTGCACTTACAACGATCTTTCCCAAATTTGATTTGGACATAATTCCAAATCCAACCGTTAGATTTCTAATTTCTAATATTCGTTAGAAATCTCTTTTCGATACAAACCAAACGGTTTCGATTTTAGGAGAATCCGACAGTCGGATCTCCCGCAATATCCGTTCGAAGTCAATAGTCGAAATTCGTGAACTGCCGCGGCGCGGCGCGTTCTATTCAGGCCATTATATTATATATATAATATATATAATATGTACTTCGTCGATTTCCTTTTAAAAACGTATTTTATAAATCGTTTTAAATTCGTTTTCAAAATGGTTTCAACTTCATATTCAATTTCTGATCGTCGCTAGTCTATGAATTAGAAAAGCGCGACATTTGTAATAAATTCTGCAAGCATACAGGTGTGTAGCATACAGGTCGAACACAGGGAGGAAAGTTAAACTTTTATTATTTATATGTTTCGTGGGCGTGTTAGACAGAACTTTGGGGGTTGTTTTCAATGTTGTTGAAATAATGTTATTGAAACTGCTACAAATCTGAATCTAATCAGACGTATATCAAATTCAACAACAGGAAAGAAAATAACAAGTACTAGCAAAAACAACAAAAGTAAATAATAACTGGAACAATAACAGAGAATTAAAAATAGAGTTGTTGTTGAAACTAATCAAACAGTCAACACTAGTATGCAGTAACAAAGACAATAACAATATGTGTTCTACCGAATCTAATCGTGTAGATACACAAATTGTTTTAAAAGAAAAGTAAATAACTAGAACAAGAAAATTTTATTAAACTAATGGCAGCACAGAATTATGAGATGCTTTTTACAATGGTTACAATCACATATTTATAGATGAGAAGGGGAAAACCCTAACTAGGTCTATGAATAAATGGCCCTCCTCATTCATGAATATTTCTTGCCTTCCTTGACTACCTGATTGGGGAAAATCTGGGCATATCATATCCTGCAATTTTCCCATGTGGCTTGATTGATAGAAGATTGCATCTAATTTAATTCTTCCAAACAAGGGCGCTTATCAGACTCCAAAGGCAATATAAGATAAAATCTTCAAAATTGATTTTTCTCTTGGCAACAATTCAATCAGCAAATCTTCTAATTGAAATTGAATGATTCGAATTTAATTCCATGATAAGAATATGGCTATTGCTGAAATGTTAATTGGTGCACATCATAAATACATACACATGAATATGTGTATGTATATATATAACATAACACTAATCCAGATATTTCTCAAAGCAAAGGGGCCAGTGTGAACGCGCTCCGTTTCTTTGGCAAAAAGTGAGCTTGACGGGGTTCGAACTCAGGTCTCTCAGCACCAATTCCTATGCCTTTACCAGTGAGCTACTACTTCTTTTGCAATTGAAATGAATTTGATGTGAGGAAGTAGCTCTTTCTTGTAGTTGGCCTTTGATTTGAATTGAAGGAAGCATTTCTTGACATCCTGTAAAAGCATACAAAAGTAACCAAAGTATCATTTATTTATTTACAAAAGATAAGATATAGGAGCATAGAATAAACATTTTTTAATGTCAATCAAATACCCCCACACTTATCTTTTACTCGTCCTCGAGTAAAACAAAAAATGAAAAACTAAACTCGATAGGTCACACTTTCGTAGGAAACACGATTGCATTGAGCGTATGCAACAAGCCGTTAAACCTCTAGGTGTCCCTAGTAGGACGAGTGGTGTCTCGTGAGGGTTTTCAGCGAATACTACCCACAAAATCCAAATGCAGTATGTTATAATTCTAATGAAACTACATGAATGCAATGGACATATGCAACTAAAAACGAAAAATGAAAACACGACTTGTTTCATGAAAGTGGTACAACAAATTAAGTTAATAATTTCTAATCAGTTGATTTTATTTTAGATACCTCGACTTGTCACAAATTTGCAATATAAATCAAGTTTTCAAGTGTTAAATTCCAGTTTGGCCAGTTAGTTCGGTCGATAACATAGTGCAGCCATGAAATAAATTCTTAGTTTGCTTGGCACAGTTTGCAAAGTGGTATTCTAATTTTCTCATGTATGGCTAGTCAAATCAATAAGGTCAAGAAGTGTTTGGGTATCATCGCTTATTCTTTATTCTATAAAATTTTAAGATTTATGATTAAGTACATACACCTAACTTAGAAGACCAAGGTTTACCACCCATGCACTGCCTCGCGGACTAACGGAGAGTAGGTAAAGAGCTTGGCGGATTGTGCAGGCCGACTTTGACTTTGTCAACAACGTGTCGGTAATCCTTAGGTGTCCAATCCCATAAAATGAGACCAAGATATTCCAACTTTGACTTTGTCAACAACGTGTCGGATAGAGCTTGGCGGGTTTGCACACCAACGCTCGATATACAAGCAATGTTGGATACCCTTGGAATACTATTATTATTATTATCGAAAATATAAGCACAAAAGAGAGTTATGCGAATTCAACTTAACACAACTTAGTTTTAAAGATTTGAAAAGCCAATATAAGTCTTTTAAGTCCTCCACTTATTTAAACAAAGTCTACAATATAGAATAGATTTCATGGCCATCACCTAAGAATCTCCCTATGTACTGGTTACACTATTATCCCTCAAAATTAAACTTTTCATTATATTTCAAATTTGAACTTAGTTGAGAGAAAAAAATACTATCAACTGATTAATAATCCTTAACTTATTTTGTTGTATCAAATCTAAATTGAGTCGTATTTTTCAAAAAAAAAAAAAAATATGGTATGTTCGTACAATCTGGAATGTATGATGGTCCTATCTAAATGCATGAAAATAAAAAGAAATAAAATGAAAATGCAGACTCCCCCCCACACTTGATTCAGACAGTGTCCCAACTGTCTAAGGCAGAAAAACAAAAATGAAAAATGAAAAATAAAAATAAAAGAAAAAACGTGTACCACCTGATTTCATGGTGGATGATCATGCAGATCGATAGAGTCGTCTTCGTCATATTGCTCGAATTCCAAAAATGGTTTCAGTCGTTGACCGTTTACTTTGAAGACTTTTCCATCCCTAGGATTTTCAATTTCAACCGCTCCATGAGGGTATACTGTTTTCACGACATAAGGTCCAGTCCATCGAGATCTGAGTTTTCCTGGAAACAAGTGAAGTCTAGAGTCGTATAAAAGAACTTTTTGACCTACGTTGAATTCCTTACGAAGTATGTTTTTGTCGTGTTGGGCTTTGGTTCTTTCTTTGTAGATTTTCGCATTTTCATACGCCTCATTTCTTAATTCTTCTACTTCAGAAATTTGTAACTTCCTGTGTGAGCCGGCTTTTTCTAAGTCAAAGTTCAAAAATTTTATGGCCCAAAGAGCACGATGCTCTAATTCAAGAGGTAAGTGGCAGGCTTTTCCAAAGACTAATCGATATAGTGACATCCCTAGATTGGTTTTATAAGCAGTGCGAAAAGCCCAAAGTGCATCAATCAGTTTTACAGACCAATCTTTTCTATTGGAGTTCACGGTTTTCTCAAGAATTTGTTTGATTTGTCTATTGGAAACTTCTACTTGCCCACTCGTTTGTGGATGGTAGGGGGTCGACAGCTTGTGTGTGATTGAATATTTTTTGAGCAAGGACTCAAAAGCACGATTACAGAAGTGAGTGCCATTATCGCTAATGATAGCTCGAGGTGTGCCAAAGCGTGAAAAGATGTTTTCTTTGAGGAATTTGACAACAACCTTGTTGTCGTTGGTTTTGGTCGGAATGGCTTCAACCCATTTTGAGACATAATCTACCGCAAGTAAGATGTAAAGATTCCCAAATGAATTAGGGAATGGTCCCATGAAATCGATGCCCCAAACATCGAATAATTCAATCACTAAAATGGGGTTGAGAGGCATCATGTTTCGCTTAGAGATTCGACCCGTTCTTTGACATCGCTCACATTTAGAGCAAAATTCGAAAGCGTCACGGAAGAGTGTGGGCCAATAAAAACCACTTTGCAAAACTTTTGCAGCAGTTTTTCTTGCTCCAAAATGACCGCCACAAGCATGGTCATGTGAGAAAGAGAGAATACTTTGGTGTTCATGCTCGGGCACACACCTTCGAATGATTTGGTCTGGACAGTATTTGAAAAGATATGGGTCATCCCAATAGAAGTTTCGAACTTTCGACAGAAATTTTTGTTTATCTTGTTTCGACCATTCAGCAGGTGTTTGTTGTGTGACAAGATAATTCACGATGTCAGCATACCAAGGGGTGTTAGAGATCGAAAGGAGTTGTTCATCAGGAAAATAGTCATCGATTTGGGTGTCGTTATCATTTTCGTGCACAATTCGAGAGAGATGATCAGCTACTACATTTTCAGAACCCTTTTTATCTCGTATTTCTATGTCGAATTCTTGAAGAAGAAGGATCCAACGGATCAAGCGGGCCTTGGCATCCTTTTTAGAAAGCAGATACCGTAGGGCAGCATGGTCAGTGTAAACTATGACTTTGGATCCTATGAGATATGGCCTGAATTTCTCAAGAGCGAAGACAACTGCCAAAAATTCCTTTTCAGTAGTTGAGTAATTCAATTGGGCCTCGTTTAAGGTTTTGCTGGCGTAATAAATGACTCGAGGGAGTTTATCAATACGCTGACCCAAGATGGCTCCAATAGCAAAATCAGAAGCGTCACACATAAGTTCGAAGGGTTGAGTCCAATCAGGAGGTTGAATAATGGGAGTTGTGGTCAGGAGTGATTTGAGAGTTTCAAAAGATGTTTTGCAATCATTGGAAAATTCAAACTTTACGTCTTTGGCAAGTAAATTCGAGAGAGGTTTTGAAATTTTTGAGAAATCCTTAATGAATCTTCTATAGAATCCTGCATGGCCAAGAAATGAACGAACATCTTTGACAGACTTGGGAGGAGGTAAATTAGCAATCAAATCGATTTTTGATTTATCGACTTCTAGACCATCTTTGGAGACGACATGACCTAGAACTATCCCCCTTTTAACCATAAAGTGGCATTTCTCCCAATTAAGCACGAGTGATTTCTCCTTACAACGCCTAAGGACTAGTTCTAAATGAGTGAGACATTGGGAAAAAGATGATCCATATATTGAAAAATCGTCCATGAATATTTCCAAGAATTCTTCCACCATATCAGAGAAAATACTCATCATACACCTTTGGAAAGTCGCGGGGGCATTACAAAGACCAAAAGGCATGCGACGATAAGCAAAGGTTCCAAAGGGACAAGTAAAGGTGGTCTTATGTTGATCTTCTAAAGCAACAGGAATTTGGTTATAGCCAGAGTATCCATCGAGAAAACAGTAGTACTCATGTCCCGCTAAGCGTTCGAGCATTTGGTCAATAAAAGGCAAGGGAAAATGGTCTTTTCGTGTGGCTGAGTTAAGCTTCCGATAGTCGATGCACACACGCCATTTGGTTTTGATTTTTGTTGGGACGAGTTCATTACTGTCGTTTTTGATCACTGTGACTCCCGACTTCTTTGGTACAACTTGTACCGGACTTACCCAAGTACTGTCAGAGATGGGATAGATGATGTTATTGTCTAGACATTTGATTATCTCCTCCTTGACCACTTCTCTCATGTTTGGGTTTAATCGCCTTTGAACCTCACGGGTGGGTTTAGCCTCATCAACTAAATGTATGCGATGTTCCACAATTGATGGGCTAATTCCTTTTATATCGCTAATTTCCCACCCTAAGGCATCCTTATTTTCCCATAAAGTTTCCAAAACTTTTTCTTCTTGGTCTTTGGTAAGATCAGAGGCCAAGATTACGGGGAAAGTTTCTGCGGAGTCTAGGTAGGCATACTTAAGGTCTGGTGGCAAGGGTTTGAGGTCTAACTTAGGAAGTTCTTGTGTATCAACATTGGTCAACATTCCTTGGTTAGATTTAGGTGGCGAAGTGTCGGAGTCAAGAATTTTGTTCAGTTCAGAAATGTATTCGAGTTCGTCGAAATCAGGGTTGAAATGGTCAAGACACATTTTCAGGGCTTCCGAAGTGTCACTTGAGGTTTCATCAATTGTGGTTTGAATCATGTCAATTTCATCGATCTCAAAATCCCTAGGTTGTTTGTTGAGATTAAAGATGTTTAGCTCAATGGTTAGGTGCCCGAAGGAAAGTCGAAGCTGACCATTTCTACAATTAATGACGGCATTAGAGGTTGCTAAGAAAGGGCGTCCTAAGATCAATGGTATTTGAATGTTGGGATTTGAGACAGGCTCTGTTTCTAGAACTATAAAATCGACAGGGAAGTAAAACTGTTCGATCTGTATCAAGACGTCTTCGATAATTCCCAATGGCTTTTTGACAGATCGATCAGCTAGTTGAAGTGTGATGTTTGTTGGTTTAATCTCCCCTAGTCCAAGTTGACGATAGACAGTATAAGGGAGAAGGTTGACACTGGCTCCAAGGTCGAGTAGGGCACGAGAGATGTGAGTGTTTCCTATTTTACAATCAATCGTAGGGCAGCCAGGGTCTTTGTACTTGACTGGGGCAAGATTCGAAAGAACAGAGCTTGTATTCGCAGTTAGAAAAGCGGTTTTTGGGACATTTGTCGCACGTTTTTGTGTGCACAATTCCTTCAGACATTTAGCATATTGAGGAATTTGTTCTATGGTGTCTAAAAGAGGAATGTTCACACGGACTTGTTTGAAAATTTCCAGAATTTTATCGAAATTTGCTGCTTTCTTCTTATTATTGAGCCTATGGGGAAAAGGAGCAACTGGTTTTTCGACGCTGTGATGAGTTTCATCATCCGAAGAAAAAGGTGGTAGGGGTGTAGAAGATGAAATGTTGGGATTGCCAACATTAATTTTCGAAGGTGGGTCGGGTTTGCCGACGCTGGGAGAAGAACTGTTGGGATTGCCAACATTTAAGGGGACTTGAGGTTTAGAAGAATTGGCATTCGAAGCCAATGGGTGGTCATCAAGATTAGGGGTTGGGGTCGAGTTAGAAAGTTCGTCAGGGTCGTCCACGTTATTATCAATCCTCTTTCCAGATCGAAGGGTTGTGACAACATTGACTGGATTATGGTTTTCGTCCTCACAAGAATTTACAGCACGAGAGTTATACTTTGGATTCACCTCAGGTTGACTAGGCAATTTTCCTTTCTCATTATTTTTCGCCATTTCTTTTATCATATGCATTAGTTGGTCGATTTTAGCGTCTTGATTATTTATTTGTTTTTCCAATCGAACAATATCTTGTGATGGTTGAGAAGATTGAGAGGATTGGTTCGATGATTGAAAATTGGGGTGCCTATACGGTTGTTTGGATTGAGGTGCAGCTTGAGAGGTTTGAGAATTGGGGGGTGGAGCTTGGTAATTCGGATTGGGAATAAAGGGTTGCATGTGAGATGGGTTTGCCGAATTATTGGGGTTTGACCAAGAAAAGTTTGGGTGGTTCCTCCAACCAGGATTGTACGTGGCTGAGTAAGGGTTATTTTGAGCTATAGCATTGGCTTGGTCCTGAGAGTAGTAGTGGGGTAACCCTTCTCCGGCTTGAGGAGTTTGATTTTCTACGGGAGTTTGATTTGGGTCCACAACATGCACTCCTCTAGTAGAAGTACGATTGGGAACGCGAATTGATTCCCATTGCATGTCCTTTTCCGAATAATCTTCTAAGAACCGCCAAGCTTCATCAGCTGTTTTAGACATAAAATCTCCTCCACACATTGATTCTAGTTGAGTTTTAGATTGATAGTTAAGCCCTTCATATACAATTTGACACAAGTTGTCTTTTAGAATTCCATGATGAGGACAACTATACAGTAGTTGGTTGAATCTCTCAAAATATTTTGAAAAAGTTTCCCCCTCATTTTGACAAAATTGATTTATCTCAGTTCGGATTTTGAGAGTTTTATGGAAAGGGAAAAACTTTTTCAAAAATGCAGTGACAAATTCATCCCAACTTCTTATGGAATGTTTTGGAAGAGAATTTAGCCATCTTTTATCGCTTTCAAGTAGTGCAAATGGGATTAGCCTTAGCTTGATCGATTCGTTAGACAATTGTTGCATTTTTGTTGTGGACGCATACAATTCAAATTCACTCAGAAATTTATAAGCATTTTCAGATCCAGTAAACTTTGGTACCCCTTGGATAAAAGAATGTTTTAGCTCAAAATTGTTTCCTTCAGCTGGTGGGAACACAATGACAGAGGGTTGAACGGTCCTAGTAGGATAACATCGATCACGAAGAGACAAGGGTCTATCCACCTGGATATTGAGATTTTGAAAATTTTGATTTATTTGATTTTGATCCCCGAAGTTTGGAAAGTTTTGATTCACTCGATTTTGATCCAATTCGGTTGGAAAATTTTGGTTGATTCGAGAACCCCTAGGAGAATTTTGTTGGCTAACACTTTTTTCACTCATTGTTGTTGAATGCAAGCACAAAAATTAGCTACAACGAAGTTTTCTGTCCTTATTGGCTCTTAACCCAAAATTATAAGGTGATGTGTTTGATTACTTAGATCAAAAGATTTCTCAGCCAGTTAACGGACAGGAGTTATCGGTGCACCAGGAATCACCCTAGCAATGCAGCCGAAGGTTTAAGTACCTTCAGAGTAACAACCGATATAATATTTACGAATCACCGTAATATTTATAAACGGTTATTTCTCAGCCGTAGTCTAGACACCAAGAAATAATTCGTTCCAAATGAATCAACTGTCAAAATACAATTAAGCCCTAGATGAGCCCGTGACTCCCTTAAGTCCAACGTCTAACCGTTATTATTAGTCAGATTCTACGATGAAATGCAATTTGTGGGCTAAGGAAAGGGTGATGAAATCCCTCACCTTATGTGAATTGGGGTATTGCCCTTAACAGAATGAATAAAAGATGCAGAAACAACAGCAATCACACAAAATAATTGCAGAAATTAAAAATTGTACATTCAAAGCCGCTGCCCCTGCAGAATTTTTTTTACAACAATTGTCTATATATTTTTTTCTTTTTCCTTTTGCAGCAGAGCACCTGTAGAGTTTTAAAAGTTTTCACCTTGATCGGCAGTCCTCCAGTGAAATTTGGTAGCGCTAGCGCGTTCACACCCCACTTGGTGTGCAACCGCTCCGACTATTCAAATCAGCTGTTTGCAGATCTCTGAATCTCCTGATCGTTTGTTTGAACTCTATTCTTCCTTTGACCTTTGGGATTGTTATGTTTTTTTTTAGACTAAGGAAAAGAAAAGAACGCGAAAACAAAAGAAAGCAAAACTAATTCCTATAAGGAATGACTCAAGCACGTAACTTCAGTCGAAAAGACTCAACAAAAACTAAAACTGAGTTTAAGAAATAAGGCCTTAACACAAACATAAATAATGCTTCAAAAAGACAACCTCAACCAGTGTGCACACCACTGCATACGCACTACCAAGGGTTAAGCACTTGATCATATATAATAGGCCACACACAACAAAAGAAACAGTCAACGAAAAAGAATAAAATACCGCCCCTTCTTTCTCTTCCAAAATCACTCCGAACGGTTTCAATTAGGAACGGGATCTTTCAATTCGAAACAGGGAATTTCTAATCGAAGTGGGGTCTGCTAATTGGAGAAGTACTCAAACTGGGGATGTTCGTTCTTCGTGTGATGATCTGCGAATTGCGCAGATGAAGGCTTCAATTCCTCGTGGTTTATAGGGTTTTTGAAAATTGCAATTGCGATTTGGGATTTTTGGGTGTTCTGCGTTGAGATTTGAGGAGCGATTTTCGATGAAGGAAGGGTATGAACAGCAAGGGAGGAGGTTTGCTGTTTGATCGGTGGTGAAAGCAAGGGGGTGCGAAGGTGTTGATTGCGGTGAAAGGAGGACGTGGATAGTGCGAACTGATGGTAGTTCTGAGGTTGAAGAAGGGTACTAGAGGACGGCTTTGAGTTGCGTTGAAACTGGAGATAGTTGAAGGTTGCGATTTGACTTTTGTGAGGAGGGCTGTTTATGGTACGGGGGTAGTTTGGTATTTGTGGGTAATGGTGTAGTGGTGAGAGGGAACAACGTGACTGGAAGGTGTAGATATTTGTGGGTTGAGGCAGAAGATAGTGCAGTGTTTAGTTCAGGTGCAGATGACAAAGGGGTTCAGGTTGTTTGCGGTGGATTTTTGGTTTGGCAATGGGTATTGGATGAACTTGCGGTTTTGTAGAAGAAGAAATTTTTTGGAGGGTTTGTGAAAAGATGGTGGTTGTTGGTGAGGCTATGGACGTGTTTGTTGTGGAAGGAGATGTTTGACTGTGGAGTCAGTGGTTTTAGCAATGATGAAAGAGAAGGGTGACAGAGGATAGTTGTGGTGATGAGATTGGTAGGTGGAAGTGGGTTATGTTGAAGTGTTTAAAGAATATTAGACAGAGAAGGAAATTTAGTAAAAAAAAAAAAAAAAAATTCTCAGAAAAGTGGGAAAGAAGTAGACAGAAAAAGGAAAAAACTTAATTGGAAAAGTGTGAATGTAGAAAGAAATAGAAGAAGAGTGTAGTTGGAAAGAAATCGAATTGTGAAAGAAAAGAAATGCAAGGAGAGAGAGAAATAAATGAGAAGGGAAAGCAATCAAACAAAATTTGCAAGATTTTTTTTTTTTTGATTTTTTTTTTAATAAATAAAAACAACAAATAAAAAAAACTAACACGAATCAGAAATTAAATAAATAATAAAATTTAAATATTGCCTCCCCGGCAACGGCGCCAAAAACTTGATCGTCGCTAGTCTATGAATTAGAAAAGCGCGACATTTGTAATAAATTCTGCAAGCATACAGGTGTGTAGCATACAGGTCGAACACAGGGAGGAAAGTTAAACTTTTATTATTTATATGTTTCGTGGGCGTGTTAGACAGAACTTTGGGGGTTGTTTTCAATGTTGTTGAAATAATGTTATTGAAACTGCTACAAATCTGAATCTAATCAGACGTATATCAAATTCAACAACAGGAAAGAAAATAACAAGTACTAGCAAAAACAACAAAAGTAAATAATAACTGGAACAATAACAGAGAATTAAAAATAGAGTTGTTGTTGAAACTAATCAAACAGTCAACACTAGTATGCAGTAACAAAGACAATAACAATATGTGTTCTACCGAATCTAATCGTGTAGATACACAAATTGTTTTAAAAGAAAAGTAAATAACTAGAACAAGAAAATTTTATTAAACTAATGGCAGCACAGAATTATGAGATGCTTTTTACAATGGTTACAATCACATATTTATAGATGAGAAGGGGAAAACCCTAACTAGGTCTATGAATAAATGGCCCTCCTCATTCATGAATATTTCTTGCCTTCCTTGACTACCTGATTGGGGAAAATCTGGGCATATCATATCCTGCAATTTTCCCATGTGGCTTGATTGATAGAAGATTGCATCTAATTTAATTCTTCCAAACAAGGGCGCTTATCAGACTCCAAAGGCAATATAAGATAAAATCTTCAAAATTGATTTTTCTCTTGGCAACAATTCAATCAGCAAATCTTCTAATTGAAATTGAATGATTCGAATTTAATTCCATGATAAGAATATGGCTATTGCTGAAATGTTAATTGGTGCACATCATAAATACATACACATGAATATGTGTATGTATATATATAACATAACACTAATCCAGATATTTCTCAAAGCAAAGGGGCCAGTGTGAACGCGCTCCGTTTCTTTGGCAAAAAGTGAGCTTGACGGGGTTCGAACTCAGGTCTCTCAGCACCAATTCCTATGCCTTTACCAGTGAGCTACTACTTCTTTTGCAATTGAAATGAATTTGATGTGAGGAAGTAGCTCTTTCTTGTAGTTGGCCTTTGATTTGAATTGAAGGAAGCATTTCTTGACATCCTGTAAAAGCATACAAAAGTAACCAAAGTATCATTTATTTATTTACAAAAGATAAGATATAGGAGCATAGAATAAACATTTTTTAATGTCAATCAAATACCCCCACACTTATCTTTTACTCGTCCTCGAGTAAAACAAAAAATGAAAAACTAAACTCGATAGGTCACACTTTCGTAGGAAACACGATTGCATTGAGCGTATGCAACAAGCCGTTAAACCTCTAGGTGTCCCTAGTAGGACGAGTGGTGTCTCGTGAGGGTTTTCAGCGAATACTACCCACAAAATCCAAATGCAGTATGTTATAATTCTAATGAAACTACATGAATGCAATGGACATATGCAACTAAAAACGAAAAATGAAAACACGACTTGTTTCATGAAAGTGGTACAACAAATTAAGTTAATAATTTCTAATCAGTTGATTTTATTTTAGATACCTCGACTTGTCACAAATTTGCAATATAAATCAAGTTTTCAAGTGTTAAATTCCAGTTTGGCCAGTTAGTTCGGTCGATAACATAGTGCAGCCATGAAATAAATTCTTAGTTTGCTTGGCACAGTTTGCAAAGTGGTATTCTAATTTTCTCATGTATGGCTAGTCAAATCAATAAGGTCAAGAAGTGTTTGGGTATCATCGCTTATTCTTTATTCTATAAAATTTTAAGATTTATGATTAAGTACATACACCTAACTTAGAAGACCAAGGTTCACCACCCATGCACTGCCTCGCGGACTAACAGAGAGTAGGTAAAGAGCTTGGCGGATTGTGCAGGCCGACTTTGACTTTGTCAACAACGTGTCGGTAATCCTTAGGTGTCCAATCCCATAAAATGAGACCAAGATATTCCAACTTTGACTTTGTCAACAACGTGTCGGATAGAGCTTGGCGGGTTTGCACACCAACGCTCGATATACAAGCAATGTTGGATACCCTTGGAATACTATTATTATTATTATCGAAAATATAAGCACAAAAGAGAGTTATGCGAATTCAACTTAACACAACTTAGTTTTAAAGATTTGAAAAGCCAATATAAGTCTTTTAAGTCCTCCACTTATTTAAACAAAGTCTACAATATAGAATAGATTTCATGGCCATCACCTAAGAATCTCCCTATGTACTGGTTACACTATTATCCCTCAAAATTAAACTTTTCATTATATTTCAAATTTGAACTTAGTTGAGAGAAAAAAATACTATCAACTGATTAATAATCCTTAACTTATTTTGTTGTATCAAATCTAAATTGAGTCGTATTTTTCAAAAAAAAAAAAATATGGTATGTTCGTACAATCTGGAATGTATGATGGTCCTATCTAAATGCATGAAAATAAAAAGAAATAAAATGAAAATGCAGACTCCCCCCCACACTTGATTCAGACAGTGTCCCAACTGTCTAAGGCAGAAAAACAAAAATGAAAAATGAAAAATAAAAATAAAAGAAAAAACGTGTACCACCTGATTTCATGGTGGATGATCATGCAGATCGATAGAGTCGTCTTCGTCATATTGCTCGAATTCCAAAAATGGTTTCAGTCGTTGACCGTTTACTTTGAAGACTTTTCCATCCCTAGGATTTTCAATTTCAACCGCTCCATGAGGGTATACTGTTTTCACGACATAAGGTCCAGTCCATCGAGATCTGAGTTTTCCTGGAAACAAGTGAAGTCTAGAGTCGTATAAAAGAACTTTTTGACCTACGTTGAATTCCTTACGAAGTATGTTTTTGTCGTGTTGGGCTTTGGTTCTTTCTTTGTAGATTTTCGCATTTTCATACGCCTCATTTCTTAATTCTTCTACTTCAGAAATTTGTAACTTCCTGTGTGAGCCGGCTTTTTCTAAGTCAAAGTTCAAAAATTTTATGGCCCAAAGAGCACGATGCTCTAATTCAAGAGGTAAGTGGCAGGCTTTTCCAAAGACTAATCGATATAGTGACATCCCTAGATTGGTTTTATAAGCAGTGCGAAAAGCCCAAAGTGCATCAATCAGTTTTACAGACCAATCTTTTCTATTGGAGTTCACGGTTTTCTCAAGAATTTGTTTGATTTGTCTATTGGAAACTTCTACTTGCCCACTCGTTTGTGGATGGTAGGGGGTCGACAGCTTGTGTGTGATTGAATATTTTTTGAGCAAGGACTCAAAAGCACGATTACAGAAGTGAGTGCCATTATCGCTAATGATAGCTCGAGGTGTGCCAAAGCGTGAAAAGATGTTTTCTTTGAGGAATTTGACAACAACCTTGTTGTCGTTGGTTTTGGTCGGAATGGCTTCAACCCATTTTGAGACATAATCTACCGCAAGTAAGATGTAAAGATTCCCAAATGAATTAGGGAATGGTCCCATGAAATCGATGCCCCAAACATCGAATAATTCAATCACTAAAATGGGGTTGAGAGGCATCATGTTTCGCTTAGAGATTCGACCCGTTCTTTGACATCGCTCACATTTAGAGCAAAATTCGAAAGCGTCACGGAAGAGTGTGGGCCAATAAAAACCACTTTGCAAAACTTTTGCAGCAGTTTTTCTTGCTCCAAAATGACCGCCACAAGCATGGTCATGTGAGAAAGAGAGAATACTTTGGTGTTCATGCTCGGGCACACACCTTCGAATGATTTGGTCTGGACAGTATTTGAAAAGATATGGGTCATCCCAATAGAAGTTTCGAACTTTCGACAGAAATTTTTGTTTATCTTGTTTCGACCATTCAGCAGGTGTTTGTTGTGTGACAAGATAATTCACGATGTCAGCATACCAAGGGGTGTTAGAGATCGAAAGGAGTTGTTCATCAGGAAAATAGTCATCGATTTGGGTGTCGTTATCATTTTCGTGCACAATTCGAGAGAGATGATCAGCTACTACATTTTCAGAACCCTTTTTATCTCGTATTTCTATGTCGAATTCTTGAAGAAGAAGGATCCAACGGATCAAGCGGGCCTTGGCATCCTTTTTAGAAAGCAGATACCGTAGGGCAGCATGGTCAGTGTAAACTATGACTTTGGATCCTATGAGATATGGCCTGAATTTCTCAAGAGCGAAGACAACTGCCAAAAATTCCTTTTCAGTAGTTGAGTAATTCAATTGGGCCTCGTTTAAGGTTTTGCTGGCGTAATAAATGACTCGAGGGAGTTTATCAATACGCTGACCCAAGATGGCTCCAATAGCAAAATCAGAAGCGTCACACATAAGTTCGAAGGGTTGAGTCCAATCAGGAGGTTGAATAATGGGAGTTGTGGTCAGGAGTGATTTGAGAGTTTCAAAAGATGTTTTGCAATCATTGGAAAATTCAAACTTTACGTCTTTGGCAAGTAAATTCGAGAGAGGTTTTGAAATTTTTGAGAAATCCTTAATGAATCTTCTATAGAATCCTGCATGGCCAAGAAATGAACGAACATCTTTGACAGACTTGGGAGGAGGTAAATTAGCAATCAAATCGATTTTTGATTTATCGACTTCTAGACCATCTTTGGAGACGACATGACCTAGAACTATCCCCCTTTTAACCATAAAGTGGCATTTCTCCCAATTAAGCACGAGTGATTTCTCCTTACAACGCCTAAGGACTAGTTCTAAATGAGTGAGACATTGGGAAAAAGATGATCCATATATTGAAAAATCGTCCATGAATATTTCCAAGAATTCTTCCACCATATCAGAGAAAATACTCATCATACACCTTTGGAAAGTCGCGGGGGCATTACAAAGACCAAAAGGCATGCGACGATAAGCAAAGGTTCCAAAGGGACAAGTAAAGGTGGTCTTATGTTGATCTTCTAAAGCAACAGGAATTTGGTTATAGCCAGAGTATCCATCGAGAAAACAGTAGTACTCATGTCCCGCTAAGCGTTCGAGCATTTGGTCAATAAAAGGCAAGGGAAAATGGTCTTTTCGTGTGGCTGAGTTAAGCTTCCGATAGTCGATGCACACACGCCATTTGGTTTTGATTTTTGTTGGGACGAGTTCATTACTGTCGTTTTTGATCACTGTGACTCCCGACTTCTTTGGTACAACTTGTACCGGACTTACCCAAGTACTGTCAGAGATGGGATAGATGATGTTATTGTCTAGACATTTGATTATCTCCTCCTTGACCACTTCTCTCATGTTTGGGTTTAATCGCCTTTGAACCTCACGGGTGGGTTTAGCCTCATCAACTAAATGTATGCGATGTTCCACAATTGATGGGCTAATTCCTTTTATATCTCTAATTTCCCACCCTAAGGCATCCTTATTTTCCCATAAAGTTTCCAAAACTTTTTCTTCTTGGTCTTTGGTAAGATCAGAGGCCAAGATTACGGGGAAAGTTTCTGCGGAGTCTAGGTAGGCATACTTAAGGTCTGGTGGCAAGGGTTTGAGGTCTAACTTAGGAAGTTCTTGTGTATCAACATTGGTCAACATTCCTTGGTTAGATTTAGGTGGCGAAGTGTCGGAGTCAAGAATTTTGTTCAGTTCAGAAATGTATTCGAGTTCGTCGAAATCAGGGTTGAAATGGTCAAGACACATTTTCAGGGCTTCCGAAGTGTCACTTGAGGTTTCATCAATTGTGGTTTGAATCATGTCAATTTCATCGATCTCAAAATCCCTAGGTTGTTTGTTGAGATTAAAGATGTTTAGCTCAATGGTTAGGTGCCCGAAGGAAAGTCGAAGCTGACCATTTCTACAATTAATGACGGCATTAGAGGTTGCTAAGAAAGGGCGTCCTAAGATCAATGGTATTTGAATGTTGGGATTTGAGACAGGCTCTGTTTCTAGAACTATAAAATCGACAGGGAAGTAAAACTGTTCGATCTGTATCAAGACGTCTTCGATAATTCCCAATGGCTTTTTGACAGATCGATCAGCTAGTTGAAGTGTGATGTTTGTTGGTTTAATCTCCCCTAGTCCAAGTTGACGATAGACAGTATAAGGGAGAAGGTTGACACTGGCTCCAAGGTCGAGTAGGGCACGAGAGATGTGAGTGTTTCCTATTTTACAATCAATCGTAGGGCAGCCAGGGTCTTTGTACTTGACTGGGGCAAGATTCGAAAGAACAGAGCTTGTATTCGCAGTTAGAAAAGCGGTTTTTGGGACATTTGTCGCACGTTTTTGTGTGCACAATTCCTTCAGACATTTAGCATATTGAGGAATTTGTTCTATGGTGTCTAAAAGAGGAATGTTCACACGGACTTGTTTGAAAATTTCCAGAATTTTATCGAAATTTGCTGCTTTCTTCTTATTATTGAGCCTATGGGGAAAAGGAGCAACTGGTTTTTCGACGCTGTGATGAGTTTCATCATCCGAAGAAAAAGGTGGTAGGGGTGTAGAAGATGAAATGTTGGGATTGCCAACATTAATTTTCGAAGGTGGGTCGGGTTTGCCGACGCTGGGAGAAGAACTGTTGGGATTGCCAACATTTAAGGGGACTTGAGGTTTAGAAGAATTGGCATTCGAAGCCAATGGGTGGTCATCAAGATTAGGGGTTGGGGTCGAGTTAGAAAGTTCGTCAGGGTCGTCCACGTTATTATCAATCCTCTTTCCAGATCGAAGGGTTGTGACAACATTGACTGGATTATGGTTTTCGTCCTCACAAGAATTTACAGCACGAGAGTTATACTTTGGATTCACCTCAGGTTGACTAGGCAATTTTCCTTTCTCATTATTTTTCGCCATTTCTTTTATCATATGCATTAGTTGGTCGATTTTAGCGTCTTGATTATTTATTTGTTTTTCCAATCGAACAATATCTTGTGATGGTTGAGAAGATTGAGAGGATTGGTTCGATGATTGAAAATTGGGGTGCCTATACGGTTGTTTGGATTGAGGTGCAGCTTGAGAGGTTTGAGAATTGGGGGGTGGAGCTTGGTAATTCGGATTGGGAATAAAGGGTTGCATGTGAGATGGGTTTGCCGAATTATTGGGGTTTGACCAAGAAAAGTTTGGGTGGTTCCTCCAACCAGGATTGTACGTGGCTGAGTAAGGGTTATTTTGAGCTATAGCATTGGCTTGGTCCTGAGAGTAGTAGTGGGGTAACCCTTCTCCGGCTTGAGGAGTTTGATTTTCTACGGGAGTTTGATTTGGGTCCACAACATGCACTCCTCTAGTAGAAGTACGATTGGGAACGCGAATTGATTCCCATTGCATGTCCTTTTCCGAATAATCTTCTAAGAACCGCCAAGCTTCATCAGCTGTTTTAGACATAAAATCTCCTCCACACATTGATTCTAGTTGAGTTTTAGATTGATAGTTAAGCCCTTCATATACAATTTGACACAAGTTGTCTTTTAGAATTCCATGATGAGGACAACTATACAGTAGTTGGTTGAATCTCTCAAAATATTTTGAAAAAGTTTCCCCCTCATTTTGACAAAATTGATTTATCTCAGTTCGGATTTTGAGAGTTTTATGGAAAGGGAAAAACTTTTTCAAAAATGCAGTGACAAATTCATCCCAACTTCTTATGGAATGTTTTGGAAGAGAATTTAGCCATCTTTTATCGCTTTCAAGTAGTGCAAATGGGATTAGCCTTAGCTTGATCGATTCGTTAGACAATTGTTGCATTTTTGTTGTGGACGCATACAATTCAAATTCACTCAGAAATTTATAAGCATTTTCAGATCCAGTAAACTTTGGTACCCCTTGGATAAAAGAATGTTTTAGCTCAAAATTGTTTCCTTCAGCTGGTGGGAACACAATGACAGAGGGTTGAACGGTCCTAGTAGGATAACATCGATCACGAAGAGACAAGGGTCTATCCACCTGGATATTGAGATTTTGAAAATTTTGATTTATTTGATTTTGATCCCCGAAGTTTGGAAAGTTTTGATTCACTCGATTTTGATCCAATTCGGTTGGAAAATTTTGGTTGATTCGAGAACCCCTAGGAGAATTTTGTTGGCTAACACTTTTTTCACTCATTGTTGTTGAATGCAAGCACAAAAATTAGCTACAACGAAGTTTTCTGTCCTTATTGGCTCTTAACCCAAAATTATAAGGTGATGTGTTTGATTACTTAGATCAAAAGATTTCTCAGCCAGTTAACGGACAGGAGTTATCGGTGCACCAGGAATCACCCTAGCAATGCAGCCGAAGGTTTAAGTACCTTCAGAGTAACAACCGATATAATATTTACGAATCACCGTAATATTTATAAACGGTTATTTCTCAGCCGTAGTCTAGACACCAAGAAATAATTCGTTCCAAATGAATCAACTGTCAAAATACAATTAAGCCCTAGATGAGCCCGTGACTCCCTTAAGTCCAACGTCTAACCGTTATTATTAGTCAGATTCTACGATGAAATGCAATTTGTGGGCTAAGGAAAGGGTGATGAAATCCCTCACCTTATGTGAATTGGGGTATTGCCCTTAACAGAATGAATAAAAGATGCAGAAACAACAGCAATCACACAAAATAATTGCAGAAATTAAAAATTGTACATTCAAAGCCGCTGCCCCTGCAGAATTTTTTTTACAACAATTGTCTATATATTTTTTTCTTTTTCCTTTTGCAGCAGAGCACCTGTAGAGTTTTAAAAGTTTTCACCTTGATCGGCAGTCCTCCAGTGAAATTTGGTAGCGCTAGCGCGTTCACACCCCACTTGGTGTGCAACCGCTCCGACTATTCAAATCAGCTGTTTGCAGATCTCTGAATCTCCTGATCGTTTGTTTGAACTCTATTCTTCCTTTGACCTTTGGGATTGTTATGTTTTTTTTTAGACTAAGGAAAAGAAAAGAACGCGAAAACAAAAGAAAGCAAAACTAATTCCTATAAGGAATGACTCAAGCACGTAACTTCAGTCGAAAAGACTCAACAAAAACTAAAACTGAGTTTAAGAAATAAGGCCTTAACACAAACATAAATAATGCTTCAAAAAGACAACCTCAACCAGTGTGCACACCACTGCATACGCACTACCAAGGGTTAAGCACTTGATCATATATAATAGGCCACACACAACAAAAGAAACAGTCAACGAAAAAGAATAAAATACCGCCCCTTCTTTCTCTTCCAAAATCACTCCGAACGGTTTCAATTAGGAACGGGATCTTTCAATTCGAAACAGGGAATTTCTAATCGAAGTGGGGTCTGCTAATTGGAGAAGTACTCAAACTGGGGATGTTCGTTCTTCGTGTGATGATCTGCGAATTGCGCAGATGAAGGCTTCAATTCCTCGTGGTTTATAGGGTTTTTGAAAATTGCAATTGCGATTTGGGATTTTTGGGTGTTCTGCGTTGAGATTTGAGGAGCGATTTTCGATGAAGGAAGGGTATGAACAGCAAGGGAGGAGGTTTGCTGTTTGATCGGTGGTGAAAGCAAGGGGGTGCGAAGGTGTTGATTGCGGTGAAAGGAGGACGTGGATAGTGCGAACTGATGGTAGTTCTGAGGTTGAAGAAGGGTACTAGAGGACGGCTTTGAGTTGCGTTGAAACTGGAGATAGTTGAAGGTTGCGATTTGACTTTTGTGAGGAGGGCTGTTTATGGTACGGGGGTAGTTTGGTATTTGTGGGTAATGGTGTAGTGGTGAGAGGGAACAACGTGACTGGAAGGTGTAGATATTTGTGGGTTGAGGCAGAAGATAGTGCAGTGTTTAGTTCAGGTGCAGATGACAAAGGGGTTCAGGTTGTTTGCGGTGGATTTTTGGTTTGGCAATGGGTATTGGATGAACTTGCGGTTTTGTAGAAGAAGAAATTTTTTGGAGGGTTTGTGAAAAGATGGTGGTTGTTGGTGAGGCTATGGACGTGTTTGTTGTGGAAGGAGATGTTTGACTGTGGAGTCAGTGGTTTTAGCAATGATGAAAGAGAAGGGTGACAGAGGATAGTTGTGGTGATGAGATTGGTAGGTGGAAGTGGGTTATGTTGAAGTGTTTAAAGAATATTAGACAGAGAAGGAAATTTAGTAAAAAAAAAAAAAAAATTTCTCAGAAAAGTGGGAAAGAAGTAGACAGAAAAAGGAAAAAACTTAATTGGAAAAGTGTGAATGTAGAAAGAAATAGAAGAAGAGTGTAGTTGGAAAGAAATCGAATTGTGAAAGAAAAGAAATGCAAGGAGAGAGAGAAATAAATGAGAAGGGAAAGCAATCAAACAAAATTTGCAAGATTTTTTTTTTTTTTGATTTTTTTTTTAATAAATAAAAACAACAAATAAAAAAAACTAACACGAATCAGAAATTAAATAAATAATAAAATTTAAATATTGCCTCCCCGGCAACGGCGCCAAAAACTTGATCGTCGCTAGTCTATGAATTAGAAAAGCGCGACATTTGTAATAAATTCTGCAAGCATACAGGTGTGTAGCATACAGGTCGAACACAGGGAGGAAAGTTAAACTTTTATTATTTATATGTTTCGTGGGCGTGTTAGACAGAACTTTGGGGGTTGTTTTCAATGTTGTTGAAATAATGTTATTGAAACTGCTACAAATCTGAATCTAATCAGACGTATATCAAATTCAACAACAGGAAAGAAAATAACAAGTACTAGCAAAAACAACAAAAGTAAATAATAACTGGAACAATAACAGAGAATTAAAAATAGAGTTGTTGTTGAAACTAATCAAACAGTCAACACTAGTATGCAGTAACAAAGACAATAACAATATGTGTTCTACCGAATCTAATCGTGTAGATACACAAATTGTTTTAAAAGAAAAGTAAATAACTAGAACAAGAAAATTTTATTAAACTAATGGCAGTACAGAATTATGAGATGCTTTTTACAATGGTTACAATCACATATTTATAGATGAGAAGGGGAAAACCCTAACTAGGTCTATGAATAAATGGCCCTCCTCATTCATGAATATTTCTTGCCTTCCTTGACTACCTGATTGGGGAAAATCTGGGCATATCATATCCTGCAATTTTCCCATGTGGCTTGATTGATAGAAGATTGCATCTAATTTAATTCTTCCAAACAAGGGTGCTTATCAGACTCCAAAGGCAATATAAGATAAAATCTTCAAAATTGATTTTTCTCTTGGCAACAATTCAATCAGCAAATCTTCTAATTGAAATTGAATGATTCGAATTTAATTCCATGATAAGAATATGGCTATTGCTGAAATGTTAATTGGTGCACATCATAAATACATACACATGAATATGTGTATGTATATATATAACATAACACTAATCCAGATATTTCTCAAAGCAAAGGGGCCAGTGTGAACGCGCTCCATTTCTTTGGCAAAAAGTGAGCTTGACGGGGTTCGAACTCAGGTCTCTCTGCACCAATTCCTATGCCTTTACCAGTGAGCTACTACTTCTTTTGCAATTGAAATGAATTTGATGTGAGGAAGTAGCTCTTTCTTGTAGTTGGCCTTTGATTTGAATTGAAGGAAGCATTTCTTGACATCCTGTAAAAGCATACAAAAGTAACCAAAGTATCATTTATTTATTTACAAAAGATAAGATATAGGAGCATAGAATAAACATTTTTTAATGTCAATCAATTTCAAATCAAAATTGAATGTTCCATATCATTAACATATAAATGATAATATTTTCAAAACATTATATTTTGAATTCGCTTCCTTTTCGATATTCGCTATAAAAACGAATAAAATTGATATAAATATCGCTCGCGTCAAAATGGCGCAAATTTAATCAACATGGCGTCATATATTTCTATTTTCCTATATTCTATTTCAAATAATTCTTTTTCAAATATTTCTATTCAAATATTTCTTTTTCAAATATTCTATTCAAATATTTCTTTTTCAAATATTATATTCAAATATTTCTTTTTCAAATATTCTATTTAAATATTTCTTTTTCAAATATTCGATTTCAAATATTTCTATTCAAATATTCTATTCAAATATTTCTTTTTCAAATATTCTATTCAAATATTTCTTTTTCAAATATTCTATTTCAAATATTTCTATTCAAATATTCTATTTCAAAACTGGAATGAGGCCCAATCAATTACCATATAATGTTAATTATATGGATTTTCTACAACACATGTATATAATAACAATGATAAATAATCAATCATCAACCAGAGTGCACCACACAACTGCATATGCATTAAATATAAATAATTAACGCTTACACAGTCTGTCAATCCATCGATTGACATACAACTAAACAATCGGGATTAGTGTACGTCAAATCTCATCCCAATACCCGTGTGGGGTTTCAAATCAACAAACACAGATTTTATTTCTGCAGTTGGGCGATGTGAAAAATTTACCGTCCCAATCAATATCAGTCAAATCAGCGTATATAAACAAATCGTCCGATTTGTTTATAAATATTTATTTTATATACACGAAAAAAATTTTAACCATAAAATATTTTCCACTATAAAATATTTTATTTCATTCCACATCTCACAATCAAATTTCACCACATAGCAACCAAACAAACAAGCCATCCATGGTCTGTGGACGACGGGTGTTGGGTGCTGCTAGGCACCGTCTGCATCCTAGTATATATTTTAACTAGAAAACAAGATTTAAAGTGAGAAGTTCTCACCCAAGCTAAACCAAACGCCGCGACTCTTCATATGTAGGAAGATTTATTTCTGAACCGTTTGGATTTTGATTTGATTTTTGTCCGTTCCATCTCACTCTTTTTCACGTTGTTCACAATAAAAATCACATTTTTATTATTATTCCATTTACATAAAAGTCACATTTTTTTTCGGTACATACATGAATTAAAAACCACCTTTTAAACTAAAGTCCTACATATAAAAATCGCCTCTTCATCTATATAAAGATCGAACCTTTATATTGCTACTTCATATTTTTATTTCATTAAAAAAATTATATTTTTATAAAACTCGAAATATTTTTCTTTTATACGATAAAACCATATTTTTATGCGACTAAAAATTATATTTTAATCAACTAAAAATATTCTTACATAGAATAAAAATCACATTTTTATCTAATCTAAAAATCACTTCTTTATGATAATAAAAATCAAATCTTTTTCTTTTCAAATTTAAATTTCTAAACAAATGCCATAATCTATAAAAAAAAATCATTTTCTTTACAATGTTATATATTTAAGGAAGATTAGATTTTTATACAATGGTATTATATATATAAAAAATCTGAAATTTAAAAACAATGTCATTTTTATTTTAAAAACTAATGATAATTTTTAGATCAATTATATGTTTAATTTGCTAAAAATCAGATTTTAGACTTTCGAATAGTTTAAACTAGAAATTAAATTAATTAATTAACTGAATTAGATATAATAACGTTTAAAACTTACTTTGTCCTTTCCTGTTCTCATCAGGCCGATATTGAACTGCTCCTCCAACCTAGGGTTGGATTTTTCGCTATCGTCGTCCGTCGTTGGCCAGATCTGATCTCTCCACGACCTCCGCTGCACCTCACTCCCCCCACGCCCTAAGTGGCGTCCCACCCGATGGCTTGAGGCGCCTCCAATCCCAGCGCGAGCGGCGAGAGTTTGCACCAACGATTCGAGCCCCTTACTCCATGATAATGGATCATACCACCACCAATACGAAGATCTCACTTAGGTCTTTGATTTTCGTTCCAGGTGATGGGGATAATACTATGTAGATCGCGAGTTAGAGGAGGAGGAAGGATTGAATGTTTTCCGCCTTAGATCATGATGGAGGCGGGTTTCGAATGTTTGACTGTGAAAGGTATGGTTCGACCTAGGTTTAAGAAAATAGAAGTTTATATATATAATAATATAATATAAATAATATTTAATTCATAGAATTCTTGTTTAACCCTTTGAATTCCAAATCAAACCCAATGAGTGTCACCCCTAGCTAAATACCCCATCCCGAACACAATGGGATAGTTTCGTATGCCAGTTCGACTGTTTCGATCAGTTTCCATCAAAATTAAAATATAAATCAGTGTATATTCCATTTGGACGTACATTTCAATTTGTCGGGGCCACATACAGACTCTAAAAATTCCAGAAAAATTATTTCTAGCTTCGTATTGCCGATACGGTCCTAACAAAACTAATTTCGTCAAATTCTGAGACCGTTTGAAAAATGGTCATTTTCCAGTCGATTAAAATCAACTGAAACTGGTCAAACGCGTTTTCCTTTGCCACGCTCACATATTGATTCGAAAAATTACGAATTTTGGAATCTAGCAATAACTTGACATCACAGATCCAATAAAAGTGGTTTCATCGAAAACCGAGGTTGTTTGCAAAATGGCTATTTTAAGGGCCTGAATTCCATAGCGACTATTCTGAATTTTCAACTGGACATATCTTTTGATTCCCGCTATGAAATTTCGATTTCTCGGATTCGTTGGAAAGATATTCTCAAATAGATTCGAATATTTTTGGTTTTGCTAAAATCCGGTTTATTTTGCATCCGGTACATTCATTTGAATTTTGAAATCAAATTTTCGAACTACCGCGCCATTTTCAATTCCTTTTATAATTATAAATAAATTATTTGTATTCTAACGATGATCTATATAAATATATACGTTCGAATTCCATTCAAAATAAATTTCTCATCGCTATTATTTAAAATAATTCATTTTAAATATTCAAAATTCACTAAAATTGCCAAAATAAAAATTTTAAATTGGCCCAGAATTTCCGGGTTGTTACAATCTCCCCCACTTAAAACTTTTCGTCCCCGAAAAGGAACGAAGCCGAAAGTTGTTTAACTAATCAACTCAACTTCCATTATTTTCATTACGGCTTAAGTTCTTCAACTTTTCAGTTTCTAAAAACTTTTCAAATTTTTCAAAAATTTGGCTAACACCTTAAATTTTCGAATTTTTTTGCCATAACCTCCCCTGCACCGGGGACTTCAGGATATTTCATATAGCCTCTCATGGCCTTCTTCAATCCAAAAGAAAAAGAAAAGGCCAAGCGGCTAGCCAATCGGCTCATAAAATCATCATTACCCAAACAAAATAGTAAATTATGGTAAACATGTACCTATTTGTCGGGCAAACAATTTTATTCTTCTGCTCTAGCCTCCTTGCTATGACCTGTTCAATGTAAGTACATGTACATGCATGCAAATGCGATAAATTTTCAATACACTCCCTATTTGATACAATTAGGCTAAAGTTCAACGTTTAATTAATCAAACAATAATCAAACAACACAATCATCAATCAATTAGTTGATTAGCTTTTCAAATTCATAACTTTGATACATAATCCAAAAATCAGATTTTTGATGCCAAATAACAACAATAAGCCCTATCTAATTTTGGTTCTCACACCAGTCAATTGGAAATATATAGAAATCCCACTTTCGAAACTCGAATATAAATTTTGATGATGCTGTAGCATTATTAGAATCATCCCCGGGCGATTAGAGTGTGATTCTATATCTATCCAGTATATTAAAACTTCGAATACACGTGGATCAGACGCATATGCAAAATCTTTATATACCGGATTGTCCAAATTCAATATAAAATAAATAATCAAGTACGAATAATTGATTTAAATTTTCAAAACAAAACTTGTTTTCATTTTTAAAAATATACTCTTCACACTCATTCTAGGATACTGCTGATCCCATCTCCAACGAATCATTCTTATTGGATATTACTAATCCAATTTCCGATGAATTCTTTCGTATGGTTCTAATGTGTCTTGTTCTCTGAGCTTTGTAAACCAAAGCTCTGATACCAACTGTTAAGACCCGTAACTTCCCCGGTAAGGAAAGAGCAGATACTTTGAGAATAACACACAAAAGAACGCAGACAGGAGAACATTTCATTGTTTATTACAACAATTCCAATTCATCAGTCACTAACCGTAAATTATAAGAGAACAATTCCCCAAATATTAACCCCGAAGGCCGAAACCAACATTAGATCAATACCCAGGAAACCATTCATCTTAACTAATCTTCAGTTAGTTGCTAAATTTCACGTTCTTAAGGATAGGTTCTCATTAATTTTATCAAAGATAAATTACTCAAATTTATTCTTTAATCTTCTTTTGAATATCAGTTCAAACCAAATTATGGTTTATCCAAACTAGCCGGGATTAACGAACCTTACCGAAGTAATCATTTGTTTTAATTTCCCAATCCCAACCTATTCATCCTATGACGTAAAACTGGTAATACTTCATATCTAACACCACGGTGTTATCGGTAAATTCAATTACCATTTCACATTCAAATCTAATTAAAGATTTAACTATTGCCTGGAGCAAAACTAGTGATACTCTATTCTCGATCTTTTCAATCTAATTAAAGATTCATTAAAACTCCACTTAGTTTTAATCTTTAACCGGGTTAAAGGATCAATGTCATTTAAAATACGGTTCACGATAAACCCAAAATCACATTCCATTCTATCAGCTTTTAACCGTAAAATAGCAAGTGAGCAATTCCCTAAGTATTAACCCCGAAGGCCGAAACCAACATCAGATCAATACCAAAGAAACCATTCAACTTAACTAAACTCCAGTTAGTTTCTGATTTTCTTAACTCCGTAGGGTCTAAGAACAGTATTATTGAAGATACCGTTCACGACAACCCAAAATCACATTCCATTAATTATCGGGTTAAAGAACAAGTGTTATTTAAAACACCATTCACGATAAACCCAAAATTCAATTCAAATTCAATTCCAATTAAATACCATTTGATTGGTACACTTCATTAAATCTAAATAAAAAGATTTAATCTTTTTCTCTGCTGGGTTTAAGAACAGTGTTAATGAAGACACTATTCACGACAAACCCAAATCACATTTGATATTAAATACAAGGCTCTGAATAGAAAATATATCGGCTTATATTCAATATCAAATTCTACGACCAACAAATATCGTATTGGAAATAACGATATAAATATATCTTTCAAATTCCCATAACAATATCTGTACCATCACGAAATCCAACATTGAAATATTCCAAAGACAATTTCAATTCAAATCCATTCCAATTCAATTATTGAAAATTCTGGTTACTTTTAAAACCATTTCAAATCCACTTTATTTATTTTCAAAATAAATAGAATTATAATTTTAGTTCAAAATTAGTTTATTTCGATAATAATCTACTTTTATCTTTTCAAATTTGGAGTTTTTCATCCCAATTCTTCACAAATCATTTCTTATGATTTTACAAAAATTATTACTATTTTTAATAATTTTATCAAGGCCCATACAGTCGATTTCCATCAACGGCCATCGAACTGCACTTACAGCGACCTTTCCCAAATTTGATTTGGACATAATTCAAAATCCATCCGTTAGATTTCTAATTTCTAATATTCATTGGAAAGCTCTTTTCGATACGAACCCAACGGTTTCAGTTTTAGGAGAATCTGACGGTCGGATCTCCCGCAATATCTATTCGAAGTCAATGGTCGAAATTCGCGAACTGCAGCGGCGCGTTCTATTCAGGCCATTATATTATATATATATATAATATATATAATATATATAATATATACTTCGTCGATTTCCTTTTAAAAACGTATTTTATAAATCATTTAAAATTCGTTTTCAAAACGATTTCAACTTCATATTCAATTTCAAATCAAAATTGAATGTTCCATATCATTAACATATAAATGATAATATTTTCAAAACGTTATATTTTGAATTCACTTCCTTTTCGATATTCGTTGTAAAAACGAATAAAATCGATATAAATATCGCTCGCGACAAAATGGTGCAAATCTAATCAACACGGCTTCATATATTTTTATTTTCAAATATTCTATTTCAAATATTTCTTTTTCAAATATTTCTATTCAAATATTTCTTTTTCAAATATTCTATTCAAATATTTCTTTTTCAAATATTCTATTCAAATATTTCTTTTTCAAATATTTCTTTTTCAAATATTCTATTTCAAATATTTCTATTCAAATATTCTATTCAAATATTCTATTCAAATATTTCTTTTTCAAATATTCTATTCAAATATTTCTTTTTCAAATATTCTATTTCAAATATTTCTATTCAAATATTCTATTTCAAAACTGGAATGAGGCCCAATCAATTACCATATAATGTTAATTATATGGATTTTCTACAACACATGTATATAATAACAACGATAAATAATCAACCATCATCCAGAGTGCACCACACAACTGCATATGCATTAAATATAAATAATTAGCGCTTATACAGTCTGTCAATCCATCGATTGACATACAACTAAACAATCAGGATTAGTGTACGTCAAATCTCATCCCAATACCCGTGTGGGGTTTCAAATCAACAAACACAGATTTTATTTGTACAGTTGGGCGATGTGTAAAATTTACCATCCCAATCAATATCAGTCAAATCAGTGTATATAAACAAATCGTCCGATTTGTTTATAAATATTTATTTTATATACACGAAAAAAATTTTAACCATAAAATATTTTCCACTATAAAATATTTTATTTCATTCCACATCTCGCAATCAAATTTCACCACATAGCAACCAAACAAACAAGCCATCCATGGTCTGTGGACGACGGGTGTCGGGTGCTGCTAAGCACCGTCTGCATCCTACTATATATTTTAACTAGAAAACACAAGATTTAAAGTGAGAAGTTCTCACCCAAGCTAAACCAAACGCCGCGACTCTTCATATGTAGGAAGTCTTTATTTCTGAACCGTTTGGATTTTGATTTGATTATTGTCCATTCCATCTCGCTCCTTTTCACGCTGTTCACAATAAAAATCACATTTATATTATTATTCTATTTACATAAAAGTCACATTTTTATTCGGTACATACATGAATTAAAAATCACCTTTTTAAACTAAAGTCCTACATATAAAAATCGCCTCTTCATCTATATAAACATCGAACCTTTATATTGCTACATCATATTTTTATTTCATTAAAAAAAAAATATATTTTTATAAAACTCGAAATATTTTTCTTTTATACAATAAAACCATATTTTTACGCGACTAAAAATTATATTTTAATCAACTAAAAATATTCTTACATAGAATAAAAATCACATTTTTATCTAACCTAAAAATCACTTCTTTATGATAATAAAAATCAAATTATTTTCTTTTCAAATTTACATTTCTAAACAAATGCCATAATCTATAAAAAAAAAATCATTTTTTTTACAATGTTATATATTTAAGGAAGATCAGATTTTTATACAATGGTATTATATATATAAAAATCTGAAATTTAAAAACAGTGTCATTTTTATTTTAAAAACTAATGATAATTTTTAGATCAATTATATATTTAATTTGCTAAAAATCAGATTTTAGATCTTCGAATAGTTTAAACTAGAAATTAACTGAATTAGATATAATAACATTTAAAACTTACTTTGTCCTTTCCTGTTCTCATCAGGCCGATATCGAACTGCTCCTCCAACCTAGGGTTGGATTTTTCGCCATCGTCATTCGTCGTTGGCCAGATCTGATCCCTCCACGACCTCCGCCGCACCTCACTCCCCCCACGCCCTAAGTGGCGTCGCACCCGATGGCCTGAGGCGCCTCCAATCCCGGCGCGAGCGGAGAGAGTTTGCACCAACGATTCGAGCCCCTTACTCCATGGTAATGGATCATACCACCACCAATACGAAGATCTCACTTAGGTCTTTGATTTTTGTTCTGGGTGATGGGGATAATACTATGTAGATCGCGAGTTAGAGGAGGAAGAAGGTTGAATGTTTTCCGCCTTAGATCATGATGGAGGGGGGTTTCAAATGTTTGACTGTGAAAGGTATGGTTTGACCTAGGTTTAAGAAAATAGAAGTTTATATATATAATAATATAATTTAAATAATACTTAATTCGTAGAATTCTTGTTTAACCCTTTGAATTCCAAATCAAACCCAACGAGTGTCGCCCCTAGCCAAATACCCCCATCCCAAACACAATGGGATATGTTTCGTATGCCAGTTCAACTGTTTTGATCAGTTTCCATCAAAATTAAAATATAAATCAGTGTATATTCCATTTGATCGTACATTTCAATTTACCGGGGCCACATACGGACTCTAAAAATTCCAGAAAAATTATTTTTAGCTTCGTATTGCCGATACGGTCCTAACAAAACTAATTTCATCAAATTCTGAGACCGTTTGAAAAATGGTCATTTTCCAGTCGATTAAAATCAACTAAAACTGGTCAAACGCGTTTTCCTTCGCCACGCTCACATATTGATTCGAAAAATTACGAATTTTTGAATCTAGCAATAACTTGACATCACGGATCCAACAAAAGTGGTTTCGTCGAAAACCGAGGTCGTTTGCAAAATGGCTATTTTTAAGGGCCTGAATTCCATAGCGACTATTCTGAATTTTCAACTGGACATATCTTTTGATTCCCGCTATGAAATTTCGATTTCTCGGATTCGTTGGAAAGATATTCTCAAATAGATTCGAATATGTTTTGTTTCGCTAAAATCCGGTTTATTTTGCATGCGGTACATTCATTTGAATTTTGAAATCGAATTTTCGAACTACCTCGCCATTTTCAATTCCATTTGTAATTATAAATAAATTATTTATATTCTATGGACGATCTATATAAATATATACGTTCGAATTCCATTCAAAATAAATTTCTCGTCGCTATTATTTAAAATAATTCATTTTAAATATTCAAAATTCACTAAAATTGCCAAAATAAAAAATTTAAATTGGCCCAGAATTTCCGGATTGTTACACTATGGTTGTTAATGGTTGACTGTTTGTTGCTTGTTATTTATATATTCATATATTGATTGAATTTCTGAAATTAAATGGTTGTTTAATTTCAGTGAATAACCAAATCATTATTTTAATGATTGGTCCCAATTAAGGTAACTTACCTTATTGGTCACGTTTATAAATAAACGTGTTTAGTTTAATGAATTGTTTGAATTGTTATGGTTGTGTGAAATAAATAGTGATATCGAATTGTCATTATTGACTGTTATGTGATCATTATTTATTTGAATTGAATTATATATTGAGATAATTGACTATTATGTGAAATAAACAGCTTTTATAAAAAAAAATTGGAAAGGCAACATACACGCCAAGTACCATTCGCATGTTTCCTTCAAGCTGATGGAAATGCCTATTTCCAAAGGTGGATTAGGCATTACTAATATGATACAATGGAACAAGGCAGCGTTTGTTAAATACATTGATAAGATGTTGCAAAATTCCGAGAGCATTTGGGTTGAATGGTCGAGGAATCATGTTGTACATAACCAACACTTTTGGACCATGAACCCTCCTCCAAACCTTAGCTGGACCTGGATAAGTATCTTCAAAATTAGAAAAGATATTTTACCCTTTTTTAAATATAAGCAAGCTGCATTTCCTATTATTAATTTTTGAGAGGATCTGTGGATTGACTACGACATTATTTTGAACAACCTACTTACTTTTCACGACAAACACTGTTCTGGGGTGAATGCTAATGCCACTGTTAGTAATTATTTTGCTAATAACGGTTTTAATTTGCCGAGAACCTCTTCCAATGTATGTAACGCACTCTGGAGGAGGATCAATGCACTGTCACTTGACGGCTCAACACAACAAAGGACTGGGTGGAAGTGGTCAGGTGAATCCTTCTCCATTAAGAAATTATACATATCTTTAACTGGTATTTCAGCTTTGCCTCCATGTCCGTGGCAGGAAATTATCTGGAGTGGAGTTAATGAAGCGAGAGAGAACCTGTTCTTATGGAAAGTATTACGCAATGCACTGTTTACGAAAGTGAAGCTGGTGTCAAGAGGAATTCTGGTGACGATTTTTTATACATTCTGTGAAGTGGAACCAGAAACCATTGGACATCTTTATTTTGACTGTCCTCACATCTTCATGATATGGAAGGAGGTTATGTTGAAAGTTGACCGCACTAATGCTAGCATGCATAGTCAAGAAGAATGGAGCTGTCTCTACAAACACATAAATAAGGGGGACGCTAAAGCTAAATGTCTAGCGTTTGTTTTGAAGAAGTTCATACTCATTATCTGGAAAATAAGAAACGACAGAATATTCAACTCATATAAGGCAATTGCGAACGAGAGGATGCAAAACTTTGTGATGCAAAAACTCAGGAATGACATTGAACTCATGTCTCAAGTCTATGATCCTGGCATCCGTTTCTGAGTTTTATCGCCCTTTCGCCCAATCTTTTTATGTGTGTTTATGTTTGTTGTATTTCGCTGTGGTTGATAACTGTGTGATCTTTGTTCTCTTTTTTCTCCTTTCTCTTACCTTGTTTCTCTGTATTCGTCTTTGGTTATCAATAAAGTGGAAGGGGACCACTTAACCCCATCGGCATTGCCAAAAAAAAATTATATATTGAGATAACTTATTCGATGCAGGGGAGAACAGGTTGGAGGGATCCAATCGAATTCCTCAAATATATTAGATATTGTTTATTTTTATATTATCATCATATGAACTGTTGTGATTAGATGATTGACTTGGGTATTGAATGTTAACCTGAAATTCAATATTTGTTTTGTTTAAACCAATTGTTAATATTGGTTGAGTAATTGGCAGTATATGGCTTATAAATCAACCGTTTTATAAATATCGATTTACCGTCAGGTAAATCGATGAAATGAAGTTATAAAATTTATTTTATAACTAAAGACAGATTTTTAAATCGGTAATTTGATTAAAAGTTTTAAAAAGGATATTAATATTTTTATTTATTGATTAAGTTTATGATTAATTATTGAATGATTTGACAAAGAAATTTCTGATATTAATAATTGTTGCGAGAAATTAACCTAACGATGTAGATTTGAATAATTGTTGTGAGAAACAAATAAATGGAGTTATTTAAATTAATCATATCATTAATTAATTTAAAGTAAGGACTATTTGGAATTGGTTGACGAAATAACCGTGTTTTTAGTTGATTAAGTGATCCATTTTAACTGGACTGATTATTAAATCAGTTTGTTTTGAATTAAACTAACAAAATGGTTTAACAAATAATTGTTTTAATTCTAATAAGTTTTCAAAAAGAAATTTATTATTTATTAAGTAAATAAAGAAGTTAAATAGTTATACGGTAGTTAACGATGAAGTGAATTTAATTTAATTTATTACTATTTAAATGAGAATCATTTATGAAAGCTAATCAAAATTGAAATGAAATCTAATTGCATTATGAGAGGTAGGTTATGAATGGGTTTTATATTAAAAACCGAGTTTTTATAACAAAGTTATAAAAGGGATTTTTAAGCGAATACGATGGATTAAATAAATGTTGAGTTAACATTTGAATTAAGAAATCGAGATAAAAAGGGTTTATACTAAACCTGAGTTTTATAAATAAGGTGTATAAAAAGGGTGCGAGGCTAAAGCGTTGATTTTAGGTTGATGTTACTTAATAATGGGTTTAAGAGAAGTGAATGAAATTGAAATGAGACTTTCAGAGGGGGAAATGGTTTAAAAGCAAATGTTTTGCAGATTTGAATGAAGTTAAGGAAATTAGAAACTAACTGGAGGTTAGTTGAGTTGAATGACTTCTTGAGTGTCGAACTGATGTTGGCTTCGGCCTTCGGGGACGATATTTAAGGAGTTATTCTCTTGCTAGTTTTCGGTTAGGGACTAATGAATGTTGAAGTAACGGAATTAAAAAGAGATTTTAGAAATAACGAGATTTTCGAGATTTAAGAAATTTATAGGATGAGTTTGAATACTTTTATTTAAAAGGAAAGGCTCGTCATTGTTTTCTAGAATGAAATAAAAGAGATGCCGTAACGATATTTTACGTGAAATTTTAATTGAGTCCAAAGTGGAATTATATATATATATATATATATGCTTTAATTCTAATATAGTTTTTGTAAATACTTCTAAAATGAAATAAGAGATAAATACTATGTTAATAATAATGGAAGATTTAGAGTTTTAAATTAACCATGGGTTAATTATTTTATTTAAAAAGGCCAAGTAATGCCGAATACCGAACCGGTCAACTCACTTCATTCACATGATTATTTATTTGACAGTTAAATCACCGACTATCAAATCTGACCCATACGATTGTTGGCACGGAAAGACCGGGATCACTTATATATTTGAAATCCATTCCGAACAAACAAATACGTGAAAGAGGCTAATTGAAGACGCAACAATTGAAGACCGTTGATCTTCATGAGCAGAAGAACTACTTATTGAGTTTCTCTGGTTTAGCGGCTAGAGATATTTCGACAGTGATTATGTCATGATTGAAATCTTCGGATTTGCAAGGACTACTCGCTACTGATCCATGGGGTGATTCCTATATTGGATGCAGTATGAGAGAGCCTTTGGTTCATCCTGTTCCTGTATGACCTATATGGGCGAGTATCTGATAGAGTATTTCCAAAGGAGTCACGTACATTGATTTCTTCAAATACCAAAATGACGACGGGGAAATGTGCACTTCTTTTAGCTTAACAACTAGAGTATTTTTGTGGGTGTCAATTAGTGATATCCAGCGGATCTGACGATGTGGCATTCAAAGTGAATGGTGGCCAGATGTTCTGAAAGGTAATTCAAACATCAAGCCTCACAACCGGGAAATGACAAAAATCGGGCAGCAGCATGGCTATATGGGTCGCTCCCATTATGGTGTATAATCACCCATATAAAGAAATTCTGTTTCCTTCTTTAATCTATTTCGATGCCGTCCCTTTTTTGGGAAACAGTTGTTGATTCCAACCATTGGTGATATACATTCGATACACTCAAGCGAAATGAGTGATCGTTCATGTGTGGGTCGGGTTGCAAGACGTTCTTGTTGAACCCAGGGTATTCCCCTCTAAATATACACTATCGGCAGATGGTTCCATACCCTTCCATAGTCGGAATCCAATCTCCAACAAGCGCCCGCAGTTTTGATTGTATACTATATATGTAGAGCATGAGATGCAAGCATTCTGCTACATTGATATTTATTTGTATTTAGACACTATTATAATATCGGAAAAGATATTGATTTCAAAAATATTTTGGGTTATCGTAAGGTAAAAACCATCCGCATTTATGTGTGGATTTGGTCTTACAATTATCATTTTCTTTCGAAAAGATTTTGAACTTTAAAATCAAGTTGGATGATTACCCTTAAACTTTGCGTGTTGGCTCACCAGACTGACACGGTGTTTGTAATGCTCGGGTTAGACCGGATTGTGTAGGTCCAGGTTACCGGATGCTGCGAAATCCAGAGACGAGCTGGATGAGTTCAGACGTATGATATTGTATAATATTTTTCCGCTGTGTGGGTTGTATCTGATGATAGAGTATTATAATTGCCCAGAGGTATTGAGGTACTCTGATATTGTATGTATTTTTAAAAGCTCTTAGTAAAGATTCATTTTTGTATTATATTTTGTTCTGCTGTGATGTGAGTCTCTGATTCTGTGTTGTGTTGGTTCTTCTTCTTCTTCTTCTATTCTTATATTTCTTTCTCTTTTATCTCACCCTCTAATTTCTTTCTATAAACGTTTCGGTGTTTTCGGTGTTTGGAAGATTGGCATGAGATACGGTAAATGTATCCATGTCGATTTTCGAGGCCGAAAATCCTCGAGTCGTTACATAATTTTACCCAAAATTCTAATTAGATATAAAAGAAATAATTTCCTGAAATTATTATTGTAACAACCCGGAAATTCAGAACCAATTTAAAATTTTTATTTTAGCAATTTTTATGAATTTTGCATATTTAAAACGATTTATTTTAAATAATAACGACTAAAAATTTATTTTAATCGAAGTTAGAACGAATAAATTTATTTTAATTATAAAACGAGCCTGAAATGGCGTGGTAGTTTGAAAATTCGATTTCTAATTTCAATTTAATATACATAATTCATTTTAAGTCAGAATTGGACGAAATAAGAAATATTTGAATCTGTTTAACAATATATTTCTAACGAATGTAAGAAACTGAGATTTCACTTTATAAATTAAAAGTTATGTCTAGTTTAAGATTCAGAAAAGTCACTATAAAATTTATATATATTTTAATATAAAATATAGCCCTTAAAAATAAATATTTTGCAAACGACCTCCGTTTTCGACGAGACAACTTTTATCGGATCCGGAATGTCAAATTATTACTAGATTCCAATTTTCATAATTTTTGGAATTAATATGTGGGCATGGCAAAAGAAAATGTGTTCTGTCAATTTTAGTCAAATTTGATCGACCAAAAAATGACCATTTTTCAAACGGTCTCCAAATTCAATGAAATTACTTTTATTAGGACCGTATCGTCAAAACAAAGTCAGAAATAATTTTTCTGTAATTTTTGGAGTCATTATGTAGCCCCGGTAATTTAAAATGTACATTTAAATTAAATATATATTGATTTATATTTTAATTTCGATAAAAAAAATCAAAACAGTCGAACTGGCTTACAAAACATATGCCATTGTGTCCGGAATGGGGTAATTTAGTTAGGGGCGAAAGTCGTTGGGTTCGATTTGGAGTTGATAGCAACGAACAAATATTTTTCAAGTTAAAATAATTAAAATTAATAAAATATTATTACATTATATAAATAGCCCATTCCCCTAAACCCTAGTTTCAGAAATGAGCCACCGCTGCTCTTAAACAAACGATCCTTATCGCTAAATCCTTCTCCGTCCAAAATCTCCTCACATGTTCATCATCTCGAGATCATTTGAGCAACTCAAAGAGCTATGCGAGCTCGTCAATTTGATACGGTGATGATCACTAATGGCAAGCTGTGGTCATCGTATTCCCTTCCCAAATGCGCGGCGTTCGATCGGAGATCTGGAGTGACAAGGGCATGCGAGTTTCGAGGCATTCATGGCACTGGTGGAGGACGTGACAGGCTTCAACACGGTGGTCACCGATCGTCGGCAGAGTGACTGTGGAGGGTGCGAAGATCAAACCCTAGGATGGCAAAGGGGTGTTAGCAGTTCGATTTATTCCAGGAAGATGGAGCAAGGATTAGAATGTAATTAAATTAATTAAATTAATTAAATTAATTAAATTAATTAAATAATTAATGATGTTCAAAATCTTGTATAACTTGTAAAATTAAATCATGCTCATACGTGATCAGAATCTGACAAAATCAAATCCGTCGGAACCGTAAAATAGAAAGCTTCGCTGTGAAACTAACCAGAACTGAAATGGAACTAATTGGAATTTCTGACTGAATTAAACGCACAGTTTAATTTATTCAAAACAATTTTTCTATAATAATTTCTGATCCAATCAATGTGAGAATTCTTTCTCACTCAATTTATTTTACAGTTAAACATATACTAGGTTGCAGACGGTGCTTAGTAGTACCTGACACTATTTTTATGCACAAACCATGATTGATAGTTTGTTTGGATTAAGTGTGTATATTGACTGTATTGTATTCATTTTTGTTATATAAAATGTTAGCATAATAAAATTATCATTTTTGTTATATAAAATGTTAGCATAATAAAACTGTCATTTTTGTTATATAAAATGTTAGCATGATAAAACTGTCATTTTTGTTATATAAAATGTTAGCATGATAAAATTGTCATTTTTGTTATTTAAAATGTTAGCATAATAAAATTGTCATTTTTGTTGTATAAAATGTTAGCAAAATAAAATTATCCTTTTTGTTGTATAAGACGTTAGCAAAATAAAAAGACCATTTTCATTGTATAAAAAGTTTCATAATAAAAAGACCATTTTCATTGTATAAAAAGTTTCATTATAAAAAGACCATTTTCATTTTGTATGAAAAGTAAAGATTATAGAATTATCATTTTGTATGAAAAGTAAACATTATAGAATTATCATTTTGTATGAAAAGTAAACATTATAGAATTACCATTTTGTATGAAAAGTAAACATTATAGAATTATCATTTTGTATGAAATGTTAACATTATATGGATTGGGACGATAAAAAATTTAACATAGCCCAACTGCACAAATAAATAACTGTTGTTGTTTGGAAACCCCACACGAGTATTGGGATGATATTTGACATACACTATTCTCAATATTTAGTTGTATGTCAATCGATGGATTGACAGGCTCTGATGAGCGTTATTTATTTATTTAATGCTCATACAGTTGTTAATTTCACTTTGGATGTGAATGGACTATTTAATGATTATTTACCATTATTGTTGATTATATGCGATGTATGAAATCCATATAACTGAAATTATATGGTAATTGATTGAGTCGCATTCTGATTTAGAAATAAATAATGTTTTATAAAGAACATTTGAGAATAAAGAACATTTTAGAATAAAGAATATTTTTAAAATAAAGAATATTTTAAAATAAAGAATATTTTAAAATAACGAATATTTTAGAATAATATTCAGTGAAGAATAAAATTATTGTTTTGATGTCCGATTTTGGATGGACACAAAAATATTAAAATATGAAGTCGGGTTAAGTATAGAAACGCTATTTTGACCCGAACGGGTTTATCGATCAATTTTATTCATTTTAAAATGAATATCGAAAAGAATTGATTTCAAAATTTAATATTTTGAAAATATTATCATTTTAATATGATAACTATATAGAATATTCAATTTTGATTTAAAATTTGAAAATGAAGTTAAAATCATTTTAAAACGAATTTATAAACGATTTATAAAATACATTTAAAATGGAAATCGAAGAAATATATATAATATATATTTAATGGCCTGAATAGAACGCGCCGCGCAGCGATCGTTCGCGAATTTTGACCATTAACTTTAATACGGCGTAACGGGAGATCCGACCGTCGGATTCTCCTAAAACCGGAACCGTTGGGTTCGTATCGAAAAGAGATTTCCAATGAATATATAAGAAATTTGAAATCTAACGGTCGGATTTGGAAATATGTCCAAATCAATTTTGGAAAAGGTCGCTGTAAATGCAGTTCGGTGACCGTTACTTAAATCGACTGTAAGGGCCTTAATAAAATTGTAAAAAAAATGTAAAAATTATGTAAAATCATAATAAATGATATGGAAAGAATTTGGATGAAAAATTCCAATTTTGTAAAGATAAAAAATATATTTTTATCGAAATGAACTAGTTACTAGCTAGAATAAAAATCCAATTAATTAATATTTAATTGGAATTAAAGAGAATAAATTGGATTTTGGGTTGTCGTGAATGGTGTCTTTAATAACATTGTTCTTAAACCCCGATTAGAAAAGAATAAATCTTTTAAAAAAGATTTAATGAAGTTTTCCAATTAATATTTAATTGGAATTAAATAGAATATAATTTTGGAATTTATAATTCTTTTAAATTAAGATTATTAGAGTTTCCAGTTATATTTAGTAATTGGAATAAAATGAAGTGTGAATTGGGTTTATTGTGAACTGTGTTTTAAACGACATTTGTTCTTTAACCCGATTAACAGTAAAAATATAATTTTGGAGAGAATAATTTTTTTAATTAAGATCATTAGAGTTTCCAATTATATTTAGTAATTGGAATAAAGTGAAATGTGAAATGGGTTTATTGTGGACTGTGGTTTTAACGACATTTGTTCTTTAGCCCAATTAACAGTGAAAATATAATTTGGAATTTATAAATCTTTTATTAAGATTTAAATGGAAAATTTCCAAAGTAAAGTTTTTTAATTTAATATATTAATTTGGAATTGAATGGAATTCGATTTAATAATAATCGAGATGAGCTTCTGTGAATGAAGACCGTTACTATATATGGAATTTAAAAGGCTTTACCATTATTCCATTTATGTTATTAGTCTGATACGGGAATTTATATCGATTATATATTGATCTGATTTCTGTGAAGATTCCATTTTGATGGAAGATGTTTTTGGGTTTATCATGAACAATGTTTTTAAATAACATTTGTTCTTTAACCCAGTAAAAAGATAAGATTAATTTCTTAAATTTGAATACTCATTGAGTAATGATTTTTGACATTAAAACTAAACTAGATTTTTAATGAATCTTTAATTGGATTAAAATGCAAGAGAGATAATTAAATTTATCGAATTCTTGAAATGACCGAGAATGGAGTACCACCAGTTTTACTCCAGGCGATAGTTAAATCTTTAATTAGATTTAAACGGAAAATGGTAATTAAATTTACCGTTAACACAGTGGGTGTTAGAAATGGAGTGCTACCAGTTTTGCTCCATAGGATGAATAGGTTGGGATTGGGATAATAAATTATTTAATGGTTACTTCGGTAAGGTTCGTTAATCCCTACGAGTGAACAAACCTTAATTTGGTTTAGATTTGATAAAAGATAAAATAAAATCTTTTGAAATGAGATCCATAGGAAGATTAAGGAATAAATTTAAAGAATTTATTTTTGTTAATGGGAACCTTTTCCCTAATAATGTAAATATTTTATTAAAAGAATATTCTGAATTGGAATGAGGCGTATGATATGTTTTTATAGCACTTGATTATAAAATATGTGAGTTAGCACTTGATTATAAAATATGTGAGTTATTCAGAAAGACCGGATTTAACCCATTCTGAATAATTAATACGACGATCAAGAGTCAAAGATGAAGACGGTGGTTGAAGACCGGAGTACTTCACATCATTTGGATGATTACCAATGTCTTGATTGAGCCGTACACCCAAGACAAGATAATAAGTGGTGATCGTCCAAGCGTACTTGGAGATCGACGGATATGTGAAGGCTTCTTTCCTGTATTGGACATATAGGACGAGGAATAAGGTGCCTCCGGTTTCGTTCAGACCCAGAACGGACATGTAAATGGATAGTATGTCTGACGTTGTATTCCTTTATGCTGTATTTGTTAATCTCTGCTAAATATACATCTATTTGGTGACGAAGAATTTATTCTCTTGCTTAACACCCTTGTCTAAGACGTACGAGCTTAGAGGTTATATATTGGCAGAAATCAATGGTATGGTATGGATTTACAATGTGGCTTCCCAAGATGCAAGGGATCGAGGCTTTTGTTGAAAAGCAGAGTCTTGTGGATGATGATCAAAGCACAGCTTTAATTAGCATATCTTTGTGTATAGCATTACTTTGTGAGCTTCACACCCCGGTATGAAACAGAAAAGGGAGAGGACGGCAGGGAGGGCATTGCGTTTCTTTCTAGCTAGGAGGGATGTCAAAGTTTTGCATGTTTGAACATTTTACTCATGTAGATGTTGCTTATTATTACTTGATGGATAGAGAGCTACCTCAGATCTTTTTATAGTCAACATTACTGGCCAGATTTTACGCCCCATAGGGCGGGGAAACGCATTGCTTAGGAATTATGAATCCACCATCACACTTAGTGTGGACCAACCCTGCATGTTACCTAAGGCGCACTCGAGCTCTGAGCCTGAGACATGGGCTAGATTGTCTCGAATCCGGTAAGGACGATCCCTTGCCTTGGTTCATAGACGGAAATCCAACTTCCAATACGATATCATGCGGTTTTGATTGTAGAACTAGTATGGCGACATGATATATGGTACACATGCCGTCTATGATTGCTACATTTATATTTGAAGTAGTTTTTAAACACCATGCACTTATAATATCAAAATAATTTGTTTTATACGTATCAAGCATATTTTGGCTATTATAAGGGAAAACTCTATCCTCCGGCTTGCATTGCACTGTGTGATGGGACCTGAGTCTTATAATAGATTCGTTTTTCCAAAAAGCATTGCGTTGTTTTATTTTAAACTAAAATTCATGTGGAGTAAACCCCTTCCGTGTTATATTGCGTGGTCCCATGATTTCCAACTTTTAAAATAAAGTTAATAACCGTTTTGAGTTCTCACACCAGTCCCATGACTGACCTGGAGTTTATTTTTTTAACCTAAACTATGGGTGCCCCTATTTTCCACACGGGCAGCTAGTAGTTTTGGTTTTGCAGATATTATATTCATAGGATCCTGGTTTACAACTGAAGCGATATTCGAAAGCTTTGTATCCGTGTATTTCTTTCAGTTGTGTTTTGTATTTTTTTTCCACTGCTATTTAAATGTAATTTATTAAATCTCTGATATTATATTTCCAATGTGTATTGTTTATTCATACTCCGTTGTATTCTTGTACTCTGATGTAATTGTTGTAATAAGCAATGAAATGTTCTTCTGTTTGTGTTCTGATTTGTCTTGTTCTCAAAACACTCCGGGCTTTCCTTTACAGGGAAGTTTGGGTCGTTTCATTTGGTATCAGAGCTTTGGTTTACAGATCTCGAGAACAAGACACATTAGAATCGAACAAAAGAATTCATTAGAGATTGGATTAGTAATATCCAATAAGAATAACTCGTTAAAGATAGGATCAGTAGCATCCTAGAATGAGTTCGAAGAGTACTATTTATTTATAAAAAAAGAATTTAGTATTGAAAATTTAATCTACGTATTTGGATATATTATATTATTTTGTTTGGAAAATTGAGTATATAGAGATTTTAATATATGCCTGATCCACGTGTATTTGAAGTCTCAAATATACTGGATAGATATAGATTCACACTCTAGTCGACCGGGGATAATTCTAATGATTGACGCGTCATCATCAGTATTTATGTTCTAGTATCGAAAGTGAGATATCTATATATTTCCAGTTGACTAGTGTGAGTACCAAAACTAGCTAGGATTTATTGTTGTGATTTGGCATCAAAAATATGATTTTTGACTATATATAAAAGTTATATATATTTGAAAAGTGAATCAACTAATTGATTGCTGGTTGTGATGTATGATAATTAATTTAATTAATTAAAATATTGAAATGATAATTAATTTAACCAATATTAGAAAGAATGATAAATTTAGCTAAATCGAATTTAATACTGAACTGAATTGAAATTTGATTAGAATTGAAAGTTGAGTTAGTTTGTCAAACAACTTTCAGCTCCGTTCCTTTTCGATGACGAAAATATTTTAAGTGGGGGAGATTGTAACAACCTAGAAATTCAGAACAAATTTAAAATTTTTATTTTAGCAATTTTAATGAATTTTGCATATTTAAAATGATTTATTTTAAATAATAACGACTAAAAATTTATTTTAATCGAAGTTAGAATGAATAAATTTATTTTAATTACAAAATGAGCCTGGAATGGCGTGGTAGTTTGAAAATTCGATTTCTAATTTCAATTTAATATACAGAATTCATTTTAAATCAGAATTGGACGAAACAAGAAATATTTGAGTCTGTTTAACAATATCTTTCTAACGAATGTAAGAAACTGAGATTTCACTTTATAAACTGTAAGTTATGTCTAGTTTAAGATTCATAAAAGTCGCTATAGAATTTATATATATATATATATATTAATATAAAATATAGCCCTTAAAAATAAATATTCTGCAAATGACCTCCGTTTTCGACAAGACCACTTTTGTTGGATCATTTTTTTATTCCAAATGAAAAGTGCCCAAATTCAATTATAAACTTGAAAAACAAAGATTGGGTTGCGCTATATATATCAAAGAGTATACAATAATGATGTATTTGGTGAATCAAATGCATGGTCTAATAAGAAACTTAATTCATTGTAAAATTATTGCTAGATTCCAATTTTCATAATTTTTGGAATTAATATGTGAGCATGGCAAAATAAAACGTGTTTTGTTAGTTTCAGTCAAATTGGATCGACCAGAAAAAGGCCATTTTTCAAACGGTATCCAAATTCACTGAAAATACTTTAGTTAGGACCGTATCGTCAAAACAAAGTCAGAAATATTTTTTTGTAATTTTCGGAGTCAGTATGTGGCCCCGGTAATTTAAAATGTACGTTTAAATTAAATATATATTGATTTATATTTTAATTTCGATAAAAAAAATCAAAACAGTCGAACTGGCTTACAAAACACATGCCATTATGTCCGGAATGGGGGTATTTGGTTAGGCGCGACAGTCGTTGGGTTCGATTTGGAGTTGATAGCAACGAACAAATATTTTTCAAGTTAAAAGAATTAAAATTAATAAAATATTATTATCGCTGCTCTTAAACAAACGATCCTCATCGCTCAATCCTTCTCCGTCCAAAATCTCCTCACATGTTCATCATCTCGAGATCATTTGAGCAACAACGTCAAAGAGCTATGCGAGCTCGTCAATTTGATATGGTGATGATCACCAATGTCGAGTTGTGGCCATCTATTCCCTTTCCAAATACACGGCGTTCGAACGGAGATCTGAAGCGACAGGGGCATGCAATTTTCGAGGCATTCATGCCACTGGTGGAGGACACAACAGGCTTCAACACGGTGGTCACTGATCGTCGGCAGAGTGACTGTGGAGGGCGCGAAGATCAAACCCCAGGATGGCAAAGGGGTGTCGGCAGTTCGATTTTATTCCAGGAAGATGGAGCAAGGATTAGAATGTAATTAAATTAATTAAATAATTAATGATGTTCATATTCTGTATAACTTGTAAAATTAATATCATGCTCATACGTGATCAGAATCTGACGAAATCAAATCCGTCGGAACCGTAAAATCGAGAGCTTCGCTCTAAAACTGACCAGAACTGAAATGGAGCTGATTGGAATTTCTGATTGAATTAAACGCACAGTTAAATTTGATCAAAACAACTGTTCTATAACAATTTCAGATCCGATCAAGGTGAGAACTCTTTCCACTCAGTTTATTTTATAGTTAAATATATATTAGGTTGCAGACGCTGCTTAGTAATACCTGACACTATTTTTATGTACAAACCATGATTGATTGATTGTTTGGAATGAATTGTGTATATTGACTGTATTGTATTCATTTTTGTTATATAAAATGTTAGCATAATAAAATTATCATTTTTGTTATATAAAATGTTAGCATAATAAAATTGTCATTTTAGTTAAATAAAATGTTAGCATAATAAAATTGTCATTTTTGTATATAAAATGTTAGCATAATAAAATTGTCATTTTTGTTGTATAAAATGTTAGCGAAATAAAATTATCATTTTTGTCGTATAAGATGTTCGCAAAATAAAAAGGCCATTTTCATCGTATAAAAAGTTTCATAATAAAAAGACCATTTTCATTGTATAAAAAGTTTCATTATAAAAGGACCATTTTCATTTTGTATGAAAAGTAAACATTATAGAATTATCATTCTGTATGAAAAGTTAACATTATAGAATTATCATTTTGTATGAAAAGTAAACATTATAGAATTATCATTTTGTATGAAATGTTAACATTATATGGATTGGGACGATAAAATTTTACACATCACTCAACTGCACAAATAAATGAACTGTTGTTGTTTGAAAACCCCACACGGGTATTGCGATGATATTTGGCATATACTATTCCCAATATTTAGTTGTATGTCAATCGATGGATTGATAGCCTGTGATGAGCGTTATTCATTTATTTTAATGCTCATATAGTTGTAAATTTCACTTTGGATGTGAATGGACTATTTAATGATTATTTACCATTATTGTTGATTATATGCGATGTATGAAATCCATATAACTGAAATTGTATGGTAATTGATTGAATCACATTCCAATTCAGAAATAAATAATGTTTTATAAAGAACATTTGAGAATAAAGGACATTTTAGAATAAAGAACATTTTAGAATAAAGAATATTTTTAAAATAAAGAATCTTTTAAAATAAAAAATATTTTAAAATAACGAATATTTTAGAATAATATTCAGTGAAGATTAAAATTATGATTTTAATGTCCGATTTTGGATGGACACAAAAATGTTAAAATATGAAGCCGGGTTAAGTATAGAAACGCCATTTTAACCTGAATGGGTTTATCGATCGATTTTATTCATTTTAAAATGAATATCGAAAAGAAGTGATTTCAAAATTTAATATTTTGAAAATATTATCATTTTAATATGATAATGATATAGAATATTCAATTTTGATTTAAAATTTGAAAATGAAGTTAAAATCATTTTAAAACGAATTTATAAATGATTTATAAAATACGTTTAAAATGAAAATCGACGAAATATATATAATATATATTTAACGACCTGAATAGAAGGCGTCGCGCAGCGATCGTTCGCGAATTTCGACCATTAACTTCAAAATGGCATAACAGGACCGTCGGATTCTCCTAAAACCAGAACCATTGGCTTCGTATCGAAAAGAGTTTTCAAATGAATATAAGAAATTTGAAATCTATCAGTTGGATTTGGAAATATGTCCAAATCAATTTTGGAAAAGGTCGCTGTAAATGTAGTTCGGTGACCGTTACTGGAAACCGACTGTAAGGGCCTTAATAAAATTATAAAAAAATATTTAAAAAATATGTAAAATCATAATAAATGATCTGAAAAGAATTTGGATGAAAAATTCCAATTTTGTAAAGATAAAAATATATATCTATCGAAATGAACTAGTTATTAGCTAGAATAAAAATCCAATTAATTAATATTTAATTGGAATTAAAGAGAATAAACTGGATTTTGGGTTGTCGTGAATGGTGTCTTTAATAACATTGTTCTTAAACCCCTATTAGAAAAGAATAAATCTTTTAAAGAAGATTTAATGAAGTTTTCCAATTAATATTTAATTGGAACTAAATAGAATATAATTTTGGAATTTATAAATCTTTTAAATTAAGATTATTAGAGTTTCCAATTATATTTAGTAATTGGAATAAAATGAAGTGTGAATTGGGTTTATTGTGAACTGTGTTTGAAAAGACATTTGTTCTTTAACCCGATTAACAGTAAAAATATAATTTTGGAGAGAATAATTTTTTTAATTAAGATCATTAGAGTTTCCAATTATATTTAGTAATTGGAATAAAATGAAATGTGAATTGGGTTTATTGAGAACTGTAGTTTTAACGACATTTGTTCTTTAACCCAATTAAAAGTGAAAATATAATTTGGAATTTATAAATCTTTTATTAAGATTTAAATGGAAAATTTCCAAAGTAAAGAGTTTTAATTTAATATATTAAATTGGAATTGAATGGAATTCGATTTAATAATAATCGAGATGAGCTTCTATGAATGAAGACTGTTACTATATATGGAATTTGAAACGCTTTGTCGTTATTCCATTTATATTATCAGTCTGATACGAGAATTTATATCGATTATATATTTATCTGATTTCTGTGAAGATTCCATTTTGATAGAAGATGATTTTGGGTTTATCGTGAACAATGTTTTTAAATAACATTTGTTCTTTAATCCAGTTAAAAGATAAGATTAATTTTTTAAATTTGAATAATCATTGAGTAATGATTTTTGACATTAAAACTAAACTAGAGTTTTTAATGAATCTTTAATTGGATTAAAATGAGAAAGTGATAAAAATTTATCGAATTCTTGAAATGATCGAGAATGGAGTACCACTAGTTTTACTCCAGGCGATAGTTAAATCTTTAATTAGATTTAAACGGAAAATGGTAATTAAATTTACCGTTAACACAGTGGGTGTTAGAAATGGAGTGCTACCAGTTTTTCTCCATGGGATGAATAGGTTGGAATTGGGATAATAAATGATTACTTCGGTAAGGTTCGTTAATCCCGACTAGTGAATAAACCTTAATGTGGTTTAGATTTGATAAAAGATAAAATAAAATCTTTTGAAATGAGATCCATAGGAAGATTAAAGAATAAATTTAAAGAATTTATTTTTAATAAAATTATTGGGAACATTTTCCCTAATAATGTGAATATTTTATTAAAAGAATATTCTTAATTGGAATGAGACGTATGATGTGTTTTTATAGCACTTGATTATAAAATACGCGAGTTATTCCGAAAGACCGGGTTTAACCCATTCTGAATAATTAATACGACGATCAAGAGTCCAAGATGAAGACGGTCGTGGAAGACCGGAGTTCTTCACATCGTTTGGATGATTACTGATGTCTTGATTGGGCCGTACACCCAAGACAAGGTAATATGTGGTGATCATCCAAGCGTACTTGGAGATCGACGGATATGCCAGGCCCTCTCTCCTGTATTGGACGTATGGGACGAGGAATAAGGTGCCTCCGGTTTCGTTCAGACTCAGAACGGACTTGTAAATGGATAGTATGTCTGACGTTGTATTCCTTTATGCTGTATTCGTTGATCCCTGCTGAATATATATTTGTTTGGTGGCAGAGAATTTATTCTCTTGCTTAACACCCTTCTTTGAGACGTACGAGCTTAGAGGTTATATATTGGTAGAAATCAATGGTATGGTATGGACTGACAATGTGGCACGCCAAGATGCAAATGATCAACGCTTTTGTTGAAAAGCAGAGTCTTGTGGATGATGATCAAAGCACAACTTTAATTATCATAGCTTTGTGTATAGCGTTACTTCGCGAGCTTCACAGCCCGGTATGAACCAGAAACGGGAGAGGACAGTAGGAAGGGCATTGCGTTTCTTTCTAGCTAGGAGGGGTGTCAGAGTTTTGCATGCCCGAACATTTTACTCATGTGGATATTGCTTATTATTACTTGATGGATAGAGAGGCGCATTGGATATTGTTATGGTCGACATTACTGACCAGATTTTACGCCCCATAGGGTGGGGAAACACATTGCTCAGGAATTATGAACCCACCATCGCACTTAGTGTGGATCAGCCCTGCATGTTACCTAAGGCGCACTCGAGCTCTGAGCCTGAGACATGGGCTAGATTGTCTCGAATCCGGTAATGACGATCCCTTGCATTGGTTCAAAAATGGAAATCCAACTTCCAATACGACATCATGCGGTTTTGATTAAAGAACTAGTATGGCGACATGATATATGGTACCCATGTCGTCTATGATTGATACATTTATATTCGAAGTTATTTTTAAACACTATGCACTTATAATATCAAAATAATTTGTTTTATATGTATCAAGCATTTTTTGGCTATTATAAGGGAAAACTCTATCCTCCGGCTTGCATTGCATTGTGTGATGGGACCTAAGTTTTATAATAGCTTCATTTTTCCAAAAAGCATTGCATTGTTTTATTTTAAACTAAGATTCATGTGGAATAAACCCCTTCCGTGTTATACGGCATGGTCCCATGATTTCCACTTTTAAAATAAAGTTAATAAATGTTTTGAGTTCTCACACTAGTCCCATGGCTGACCTGGAGTTTATTGTTTTTAACCTAAACTCTTGGTGCCCCTATTTTCCACACGGATAGCTAGTAGTTTTGGTTTTGTAGATATTATATTCACAGGATCCTGGTTTACAGCTGAAGCGATATTCGGAAGCTCTGTATCCGTGTATTTCTTTCAGTTATGTTTTGTATTATTATATTTTCCGCTACTATTTAAATGTAATTTATTAAATCTCTAATATTGTATTTCCAGTGTGTATTATTTATTCAAACTCCGTTATATTCTTGTACTCTGATGTAATTGTTGTAATAAGCAATGAAATGTTCTTCTTTTTGTGTTCTGATTTGTCATGTTCTCAAAACAATCCGGGCTTTCTTTTACGGGGAAGTTTGGGTCGTTTCAATTATTATATATAGTTGTATTAATTGTTTGCAGTACAATCGAATGAGATTATAAATTTGGAATAATTTTATATAACCAAATATAATTTTTATATGAATGAAATATACAAATAAGATGAACTAGAGTTGGATTCAAACCATAATTTGGAATTTAAAAGTCCAGGAGGTTGGAAAAATATTTTCTGAATTATATTAAAATAATATAGCTTTTCTTGTAAGGATTTTTGAATAAAAATCAATGTAGATGGTTTTTAGAGCAATTAAGCAATGAACTCAGTTTAGTCGCTAAAAAATAATTCTGATGATGGCTGCAACATCATCAGTATTCATCTCGAGTTTCTAAGTGATGGATTGGTACCATATTAAAATTTACAGGGGAAATTTATTTCTGAAAACAAGTTGTTTTGGAAAATTTCAAATGTTTTGAATTTCATATTGTTATAAATATATGTATATATTTATGTGATTTCTAAAGGATTTGAAATTAAAAAAAAAACACTGGGACTTGAATGTTGGAATTTAAATTTAACACAAGCAAGTTAAATGGATTGACATGGATAAAAACTTATTTGGAATCAATTTTAAATTGTCCAAAGATATAAGTAGCTATTTTATTAATTGAATAATACCATATGCGTAGAAAAAAAATTGTTTGTCGTAGATGAAGTAAATAAATTGATTAGAATCAATTTGGATAAAATTGAATGCATATGAATGGAATATGAATTGGATATGAATACATTGGTTGTAAATCATTCAGATTGAATGAATATAAGCATATATGGTGTGCAATATGAATAAAACCAAAAGTTTGTTGGAACTAAATTTGTAGAAATATGAAAAGTTAAGTTTGAACATAAGTGGATTTTGAAAAGTTAATGGGTTTATAGCATTTTTCCTACCTTAGCAATATCGAGGACGAAATTCTTTTAAGGGAGGAAAGAATGTAACGACCCAGGTTTTTTGTCGATTAATTTTAAACATTTAATAATGTTTTAAACTGTTGACTTAATAGTATAAATGGATTTTTGTATTGAGTTTATCAATTTAATAATCGAAATATGATTTAATTTCGAATATATCAAATTATTGTAATAAGAAAAACGACAAATAATTGGATTTAAATTTAAATCTAAATTGAAACGATTCAGGTGATCAATATAAATTTGATTTGAATATAAACGATACTAATAATAATTTATTATTGAGGAGTTGATTATTTTGGATTTAAATTGTATTTTTCTTGATTTAATTTCATATGTGAAAAGATCCATGTTTCAAACGACCTTGAATTTCGATGAAACTAATTTTATAAAATTCTTAATAGTTAACTAAGCCTAGATTTTAAATTTCGTGTCAATTGGAGTTATTTTGTGATCGTAGGCAATTTAAACGCATATGAATTCATTTTGAGAATTAAAAGGAATTTTTACAAACGATCTCGGAATTCAACGAAACTAGTTCCATAATGTCTAAAATATTACATTGTTTTGGGATTACAAGTTTCATCGTGATTGGAGCTCGTATGTGGTTGTTTAAACATGTTACTTAGGGCATAAGTTTGACGAGAATATTTTAATACTAAAATCTTTTATAAATATACCCATACCTCTAGGACTGTATATCAGACAGGACAGTCCGTTGTCTGGCTCGGTCTGAAGCTATAAGGTGTCTGGTCTGTGTCCGTCCGATTCTCTTATAGGATAGAGCTTGGACACACTGGTGTTCGGTCCGATCTAAAATGTTCGATGTTTTTCTATTATTCAAGGCTATATTAGATAGGACAGTCCGTTGTTCGGCTCGGTCCGAGGCTATATGATGTCTGGTCCGTGTCCGTATGAATTCTTATAGGATAGAGCTTGGACACACCTCCGTCCGGTCCAGTCTGACCGGCTTACGCCCCTACATACCTCCATTTTATCTTCTATTTTTCTTCCCCCCTCTTGTTCATTTCTTCTGAATGATTAAAACCCCGCTTCCCTCTTCGAAATTCTTTTAAAAATCAAACGAAACCCCAAAATATGTAAATCAAGCATTTCCGAACTTGTATGAGATTAAGCTTCAACCTAAAGTACCTAGTTTTGGGTTCAAGCATACTATACGTCGCTTGGTTTAGGAATAGCCAATCGAGGCTTTGGGTGCGCGATGAATTATATGAAGTTTGAGGCTGGTTTGAGGGTATTGGCAAAGTCAGGGAGGCAGGGCGCGTCAATTCATGATGGTTTGAGGTCCTCCAATCAACAGGGGTGAAAATTGATAGTGTAGTTGCCACCGTACAACGCCAAGTCACAAAGTGATTGAGTTCAATCGTTTATTGATGGACGTGTGGATTTCGGGAAGGAAAAGTCGATGATAGTGAATGATCTCGTAATTGGTGGCTGCAAAGGCAGTGAAGGGCGGTCAACAGTGAAGTGGGGTTCGACAGTTTTGGTTTTTGCAGAGGCTTTGGGAAGGTCGTGATTTTTGAAAAGGGAAGAGGGAGATTAAACATGGATTTAGGTATAAAGAAAATAATTTAGTTAATTCATTTAATTTTTATATAATCAAAAATCTAAAATGCAATGTGTTTAATTTGTATAAGGCGGGAAAATTGTAAAGTTGGATTCGTAATTATAGATCTTACAATCTAGATTTCATTTGGAGTCAATCAGAGTTGAATGGAATTTAATTTAAATTGAATATTATTCGATTTAATTTAAATTGGGATATTCAGCAAATTAAAAATCTATATGAGTAAACTCACTTTCTGGTTCATTTATAATTTATTATACACTAAATTTTATTTTGTATAATTTTTATATACTATTTGTTGGTTGTTTGGATGCATTGATAAGCTATTTATCAATTATGGTTATATATATATATATATATATTAGTTATATTTAAGGTTGGTAATTGGATATTCCGGCGATTTTAGCGGATGAGACCCTATGCATCCCGCACAGAGTCGCATGACCTTCCATACCGTGATATCCCGCCTCGAAGTGGGAGTGGTATTATTTATGTTGTCTAACATTTGTGGATGGAGGAAAACGGGTTTGAGGGATCCAACTTGATTCTTTAAAATTATTGTTTGTTCGTTTTCATATATATATATGTGTGTGTGTGTGTGTGTGTGTAAGTATGTATATATTGTAATATATGATGTGTTAGATGTTTTATGATAGATTTTGTTGTGTTTGGATGTTTAAACAGCACTGGCCCAAAATATTGATATTTAGAATATGATAAGAAAGGATTTTGAGATTTTATAGGAAAAATATATTTTTCCAAAAAAGGAATTGAATTTCAAATGGGCTAGGAAATAATAACTTATTTATAATAATATAAATAAGTAGTTTAATTTATAAACAATGTTTATAAAGGAAGTGGAATAAATTATTGTTGGATAATTTGGGAATGTGAATTCAAGAGTGAATTAAAAAAGAGGAACTGGAATCGTTTCGAAAGGAAACAATGAAATTTATTCTGATGTTCAGAGTAAATGGACTTGAGATAAATTCAAGGGATTTATAATTGGAATTCGACTATGTTGAATTTTATAAAAATAATTTATTTCTAGAAAGGAAATTTAGAAACTATAATTTAAAATTTATTATTTTTAAGAAGTTAGCATTTCCAATATTTTAAAATATGAATTAGATCCTATATTTATATATAAGTTTATAATAATAAAGTATTTTCTTAAATGGAATTATTCAAAAGAGGAAGTTATGAAGAAGTAAAATAAATATACAATGAAACAGGAAGAGTGGAATTATATTGGTTTTGACCAATATCTTGTAAATAGATTGAAGTTGATATGGGATTATAAACCATATTATAAGTGATGTTGGGAGTTAAAAAGGATTTGAACTTATAATAGGATTTTGTAACTAAAAGAATTTCTATAATTGGAAGTTATTTGAATAAAAAGGAATCATAAATCATTTTGAAAAGGAAACGATATATTTTATCCTGGAATTCATAATATAAGTTGGACTGAGATAAATCCAAGGGATTTGTAATTTTAATCCGCTAATGTCAAATTTTATAAAATAATTTATTTCCAAGGGAATTGGAATTTGATATAGAAAATTGAGTTGTGAATAAATTTATAACCGGGTTATGAATTTTGAATGAAATAATCGACGATTTAGGATAATTGAAAATTTTAAGTTGATTTTGGAAAACTAAGTTAGTTTATATTAAAATATATAAGAATAGGGTTGGAACAGATTTGATAAATGAAGTTTAAACAATTATATTTAAATTTAATTAAAACGAGCTCGCCGCAGCATGCTAGTTTGTAGTTTTACGTTTCGAACTTAAATTGAGTATATAGAGCCCAATATAAGTCGGAATTCTATGAAACAAGAATCATCTGAACCTATTGAATAATAGTTTTCTAATGAAAAAAATCTAGATTTTGACTTATAGATTTTGAGCTACATCAAAATCAAATTTCCATAATAACAGCGGTATAATCATTTATAAAACCTAATGATTTATTTAATAAAATAAAAGAGTTTTAAGCAAACAAAACTTAAATTTCCTTTAGTAAAATCCAGACTTGAGTTATAAAATAAATATGAACAACTCAATTCGAGTAAATGAATTGATTTTTGAAACAAAAATCAGATTATAATTGTTGAATAAAGATAACTGATTAGAAAAGTAATTGGTTAATGGAGTTTTCGATCGAATTTGACTTTGGTTTAGTAAATTGGATTTGTGAATTAAAATTAGGAATTGAATCTGAAAACATGAATCGAACATGGAATTGGAGTTCGATTTGTGTATAAACGAAGTAAAATTATATTTGAACATGACATGTTCAAACTAAAAGTGGTTTAAGCAAAGGGGCTAATTAGAAAATTAATTAGCGAATGTAAAGTGATTAAATTAATAGTGTTGAATTGATTCAGAATAAATTGGAAATGGAAATATGCATGTAATGTATACGTAAACAAGTATGGAATGAAGTGGAAGAAGGAAATAAATTGAATGCCCACAAAGGTACATATTTAATTAAGTATGAGAATTTTATGAGCCTGCTGGGCAAGCCGCATGGCTTTTTGATTTTCTTTTTGAATGGAAAGGGCCGGCATATGCGATTTGTAGTTGTATCCATTGAGCAGCGCAAAGGAGATACTGTGAAATTTTTTGAAATTTTAAGGAGATAGAAAATTTTAAGGAAATTTATTAACTAGAAATTGATTCATCGATTATATATGGAATTTGATAAGAGAATAAACTTATAATGGAATTTTATACATAAAAAGGAAATTTATATAATTAAATCTTGTGAAGTTGGAAGGAGAAACGTATACACGTTTAAAAGTGGATAATTGGCAGTATTTTGGGTTGTCATAATGATGTTTTACACAACATCCATCTAAACAGAAGTAAGTGTGATTTTGGAAATATAATAACGAATATTTCCCAAGTATAGAAATGAATGGTTTCGTGGAAGGATTAAGTAATTGGAAATGTTTTCCAATTATAAATAGAAGATATTTCGTAAGTATAGAAATGAACGGTTTCATGGAAGGGATAAGTAATTGGAAATGTTTTCCAATTATAAATAGAAGATATTTCCTAAGTATAGAAATGAATGGTTTTGAGGAAGGGATAAGTAATTGGAAATGTTTTCCAATTATAAATAGAAGATATTTTCTATGTATAGAAACTAAAAGAATGTGGAATATGGAAATGTTTACCAAATATCGTAAGAGGCCAAAGCAATTTGAAAATTATTTGGGCAATAGATATTGAAAGAAAATCGGGAAATGATTTAATTAATGAAATAATAATTAAAAGGGCTCAATTATTGTTTAGTGCAAATCAATAATATTTCCTTTTGAAAATAAGGTATTTGGATGAATGTTTGTTTCTTTGATAGTTAAATAACTGACTATCGGAATTCTGGCCAAATAGATGTTATTGTGTCAACATGGAGAAACCAATTGGATTTATTATTTGAAAATCACTTTGTATTAGCATGAGCGTTGCGAATCAGATTATTTTGAAGATAATCGAAGACAGAATAAAATGCAAGTGCTTTTCTGTTAATCCTATGTAGAAATTGCCTAAGATGGATTAATGGAGATAGTGCCTTCGGTTTCGTTCAATCCCAGAATGAACTTGTATGGACGAATATCTGACAAAGTATTTCCAATGATTACGCACATTGGTTTTTACAAATATACTGAGTACGGTGGCAAAGAAGATAACTTATTTTAGCCTAACATTAAGAGTATATTTGTGCAAATCAAATAGTAATTGATGGATCTGACAATGCAGCATTCAAAGTTGAATGTGAGGCCAAAAAGGTAATCGTAGCCTCAAGCCTCATCAATGGAAAAATGACAAAAATCGTGAAAACAACATGGCTATTTGGGTCGCACCCATGATAGTGTATTATCCCCTATATAAAGAAAATTCATTTGTTTCTTTTTCTATCACAGCTGTATATTTTCGGTAATAGGCCGATCACAACCATTGGAGATAATATATTTGGTACACTCAAGCGAAATGATTGGCTAGTCGTGCATGGTCTGGTTGCAAGATGTTCTTATTGAGCCCAATTATAACACCCTACCCCGAGACCCACCCTAATAAGGAGCAATAACAAGCAATGTCGTCTATTAGAGCAAAGCATAGGGCTGGTTAGGGGCGACCATCTGTAATTTTATATTAGACCAATATTGAATAAATCGATTGGGTGTATAAATTTTTATTTTATTTTCTTAAGTGGATCAACATATTCAATATTCCTAATAAAAAATCACATTGGCTAAGGATCATTTTAGAACAATATACGATACATCACAGTCACATATCACAGAACAGTTACACATAGATACAATCATAGAAATACGACTTATACATGTGCTATATCTCAATATAATATACAACACGGGCACAACAAGGTCAATGGGAAACAACTATACAATAACACGAATTACACAATGAACAACTGGAATAAGTCTTGAAGGACAGTCCAACCTATAACAACAAAGCTCGAATCAACAACTACTGAACCTGAAATAACTCGGTCTGAGCCGAGTATGACATACATGGATCAGTCTAGTTTACATATCAGCAGTGATAACAGGTGAAATAAAATATCAATGAGGTACTAATTCCTTTCCATAAGAAAAGAAACTCCAAGACATGGATTCCTATGGAAACTCTGACATAAAGTTTTCCTTTCCATCAGAAAGTAATGACACACATCGGTCAACAAAGCACAATATTCATAAGCACACAAGATTAACATATAGTTATGTGAGTGAGGATTATGAGCATGGATTTGAACACTGCTTTAGCACGCAATACCCGGACTCCACGGTTGAGGTAACCAACACTTGAAATCGCATAACACGAATGAAAGACTTAGAGGTGCACAGAAATCACAAGATGAACTCACAAAACCACGTAATTCACAATCACTGAATCATAAAATCACTGAAACACAAAATAATGAATCACTGAAAACACCATATCATGAAATCACTAGAACTCTATTTAGAGTTTAAAACCACAAATGAAATCAACAAAAATAATAATAATAATTACCATGGTGAAATCGGTTACAACCACAAAACATAGAAACAAGAGATTGGATCCAACTTGGAGTGGCATGCTGAAGCTATGCCTGCATGTGCTATCACACATGATGGCTTAAAGCCATAGCCAATACTATATCACTCAGAAGGGTAGCCAGATGACCCGAGGGTCCATAGAGTTCACACTAGATTGACCCAAAGGCCCGCTATAGTTCACACAGGATTGATCCGAAGGTCTAGTACCGGCAGTTACACAGAAATGTGTGAAGACCCTCGGATAGTAACCTGAAAAGTGGTATTTGTGCGTCCCATGCCACATGTTCTCACTTAATGGTTTACACACTGCAAGTTAGCTCCACACAAGAAAACACAAAAATTCACAAGAAATCACAGAAACCGCCGAATATCTCAGAGGATCACAAAAGAACACTGAAACACAAAAAATCAACGAGATTCATTAAATCACAAAAATCACTGAAACACTAAGAATCACTAAGATTTGTTGCTTCGATTGGACGGGTATGCAATTAAATAATACTGTATACCGCCACGTCCCATACTGTGGGGGATCCGATACTATTTGATCGCCAACACGTCTTCCGGAAGAGTGTAAATGAGTGTGGTTTTTAATAAAAACATACTTTACGAAAATAGTTAGAAAAACATAGTTTCTCAGAATAAATCTTGAAAAAGCGAATAGTTTGAAAATCTATACTCAAATATTTCTAATAAATTCGTTTTATTAATACAATATTTATTTTCTAAAAACCATGTTGTAATGACCCGTATTCTACGCATCGGGGGAACGTAGAATATTTATTTCTTTCCCGTATGAAGCCGTATGGTCATGTAACTTTGGGAAACATCTATTAGAGTCATTTCCCATGTTCATGATTTTTGTCGATTTTTAAATGACCATTTTGCCCCTAGTTGGTACTGTTTTGGCCATAACTTTTGATAGGAAAGGAATTTTGACCTGAATCCATTTCCATTAGATTCGTTTGATGGTTTACCTTTCCGTAGAGTGGTCTCAATAGCCAAACGGACTTACCGTTTGGGAGATATGGCTGAAACAAGGTTTGGAGGGTGAAAAACTGCTTAACCGGGCCAAATCGGGTGATTAGTGAGTAGGCCCATAACCCATTTCGGGATTAGGGTTATGGGAGGGATGAAATGAGATGGAGAATCATTCCATTTCAGTTTTCTAGCCTCCACTTATCACCAAGGATCCCTAAAAATGGCCTCCAACTTCTAAATCACCTCCAAATCATCTTTTGGTCAAGGATTTGGCTTAGCAACCCCTAATCAAGGAAGATCTTCACCAAATCAACATAGGAGATGCTGTTGGCATTGAGATTCACATCAAATCAGAGAATTATTTCAGATCTTAGTTTATTTTGTGGCTAAGGTGAGTGATTTGCATAGTTTTACACTAATTATGGCTAGTTAAGGGTAATTAGTGCTAATTAGCGAATTTAAGCATGATAAAATTCGGGAAAAATGTTCATAAATTCCTAAATGATGTTTTAGACCTCTGATATGAATTTGGGTTAATTTGGTTAAGTTTTGCTAATCCTATCATTAGTTTCACCTAAACATGCTTAAGGGGAAATATGGGATTTTGGGTATGTTTGATCCATTTTAACCTATCATATTGATGTTTTGATGTTTGTGGTTGATCATGTATGTTGTTATGACTGTATGAAATGCTTTGTGATTGATTCCAATAGTTAGAATGGTCGAAAACGTCGTCGAATGGCGTAAACACTTGCTGGAACAGTTGCAGAAAACAGTGCAGGGTTCGGATCGGATCGGATAAGGGGGCTCGGATCGGATATGTTGAACTGAGCAAAGGATCCGATCGGATCGGAACCCAACACTTGGGAAAAGTGGCAAAAAGGAAGGCCACGCTAGCTGAACTGGGATCGGATCGGATAAAGAAAGACGGATCGGATCGAGGAGGACGGATCGGATCGAGGAGGACGGATCTGAGCGGAAGCATGAAGACGAATCAGAGCGGGAGCACGAAAGCGGATCGGATAGGAGCACATAAAGGGAGCATGAAGACGGATCGAAAGCACGAACCAAGAAGGGACACCCGACCCGACCCGAAGGGAAGCACCCGACCCGACCCGAAGAGAAGCATCTAACTCGAACCCAAAGGAATGCCCGACCCGAACCGCACCAGAAGGAGACCCGACCCGAACGGATGAAGGACACCGACCCGAACCGATGGCTCGAGGAGGAACCCGACCCGACCCAGTATTGACCAATAACCCGAGATGCAAAGGTAGTCCAATATGGGAAGTTAGAGCTCAGGATCCAGTTGGGAACCAAGGAGTTCACTTCATGGTTGGACTTTGCTGCGGGACGTGTGCTAAGAAGTTGACGACGTTCATAACTTCGATTCACCACTAAAAATGAAGGATGGCTAATTATCAGTGCAGTAGGGTCATTATGACCTGAGGGGCAAGGTGATGGTAGCAAGACTACGTTATCAGTGCAGTAGGGTCATTGTGACCTGAGGGGCAAGGTGATGCGTAGTAAGACTATGAGCCAGCGCAGATGGGGTGAATAACTCCATGGGGCAAGTGGACATAGTAAAGATTGGTAAGGCTATGAGCCAGTGCAGTGGGGTTCTTGTGACTCCATGGGGCAAAGTGGACATAGCAAAGGATTAGTGGCTACGTTATCAGTGCAGTGAAGCCATTTATGACTTCATGGGGCAGAGTGATCGTAGCAAGGAATGTTGGGTGATCGAAGTGGTGAATATCGTATGCTTTACGCACTGAGTGAGAGATGTGAGGATGGATGTTATGTTTGATTGTTTGCCATCCCTATGACATGCACACCTCCCCCACCTCCGTATCTTTACACTGTTTGATATGATACCTTAGAGTGTTGTACAGTATGTAGTGCTAACTCTTTGGTTGCAGGTCCAGGTTCAGGTATGTTTTTAGTCTACCTGTTATTGTTCACTTTAGATGCTTATCGCTCATACCATGCTTTATGTCTGACCCATAGTTTTACGTCTCCTCTTATTACTCTGGGTGCTCACACGAGCAGACTAGAGACAGGTTAGCTGGTGATGCGCGAGTAGCTGATTCGGAGGCGGGCAGGAGGCTTCCACGTATTATATATATACACATTCTCCCTGTGTCGTTGGTGGTCGCTACTTGGGCATTAGTAGTGTACCTCATTTATCTTACTTTTGCTTTGAGACAGTTTGAAAGTTGTAATAAGCTGTATTTTGGATTTCCGCTGCTATGATGTTTAGTTCTGATTTTCAGCTTATGCACTGTCTCTCCTGTTTTGTGTCAAGTATGTTATTATTATATTTTATTCTATGCGCTGTGAGACATTCTACAGGTTCTTTGTATGTTCATTTCCTTCTTCCCTTTCCTTCTGACGACCCGTTCCGTGCAAACTGGACATGTGTACAGCGCACTTTTGGAGTAAACTTCGGTTGGTGCGGGGCGGGCCGTCACACTTGGTATCAGAGCTCTAGGTTGCGTAGTTAACCTAGGGAAAGACACTAGGGAGAGATAGTACGTATATGAGAGCGCGTATTTGTGATTACTTTGGTTTTCAAAAGATATATGTATATACTATTAGTAGTATAAGAATGAAGTCGCACTATACTAGCACCACTATGGGGTCGTTAATCGTTTCCCTTTTTCAGATTGACGATGAGCCGAGACACGAGGGGTGCTGGTAGAGGGACCAACCAAGGGAATGCCGCTGACATGAGGGCTATGTTTACTAACCTCATGAGAGACATGCTTAGAGAAGTGCAAGGGGCAATTCCCAATCCCGGAGTTGGTGTTGGCCCAGTAGTGCAGGCGCCTGGGGTCGATTTCGCCAAGTTGTGCAAGGATTACACTAATCTTGGTGGGAAGCCGTTCCATGGGACGGAGTCGGCCACGGATGTTCAGGACTGGATGGATAGCTGTGACCGTATCTTCGATGACTTGGGTCTTGAGGATGCGATGAAGAGAAGGCTAGCGTCTCGTCAGCTGCAAGGGCGAGCGATGAATTGGTGGAATGCCATTAGAACAGCTACTCCAGAGGACCAGGTTACTTGGGATCAGTTCAAGGCTCGCTTTAGCGAGAAGTTCATTCCAGCTGCCCAGAAGTCAGTGTTGTTTAAGAGGTTCTTGGAACTCAAGCAGAACGGAAGGGCAGTTTCTGATTATATTGCTGAGTTCGACACTTTGTCGAAGTATGGACTGTCTCTCATTGATACTCCTGAGAAGAAGAATGAGAAGTTCATTACTGGTTTGGATGGATACTTGGGGGAAAGGCTTATCAACCACATCGATGAGACTTTTGAATCGATCGTGAGGAAAGCTTTGAGATCAGAGAGTCTTTACCCTAAGTCAAAGACTGAGGCTGCATCTGTAGAAGGGCCAAAGCCGCAAGCAGGCGGTGGAGGCAAGAATAACTCTCAGAATAAGAGGAAGCAGGACCAATCTAAAGGTGGCCAGAAAAAGAGTAAGAAGGATGTTGAGTGCTTCAGCTGTGGAAAGAAAGGCCATTATGCTAAGGAATGTCGGGCCAAGCCAGCGGAAAGGAAGTGCTACAACTGTGGTCAAGTGGGACATCAGAAGGATAAGTGTCCGCAACCTCTTAAGGAGAAGCAGATTGTGAAAGCATATGCTATTGATGTTATTCCTTCTTCGTCGAATGCCCCAACTGCGGCGGAGAAAGGAAAAAATGTTGTTATTCAAGGTATGCTTTCTATTTATGATATACCAGTTCGAGTTTTGTTTGATACTGGGGCTTCCCGTTCCTTCATATCTAGTGACCTGGTAGATAGGTTGGGACTGGAACCCGAGATAGTCGATAGACCATTGATTGTGACGAACCCGATTGGTGGTTCGACTAGCCTTAGTATGATTTGCAGGAATTTGGTCTTATCGAGTCATGGATGTATGTTTGTATGTGATTGCTTTGTTTTGGGCTTTACTGGGTATGGCATTATATTGGGAGTCGATTGGCTCCAAAGATACGGGGTGGTGGTAGACTGTGAGGGCTTTTTGGTGACAGTGAGGGCGGATGATGGGCGGAGGGTAGTGTTTGGTAGTCTACCCAATGATGGGGTTATGGCTAGTTTTGTAAATTCCCTCGACATCCCGCAAGATGAGTTGTCAGATGTGCCCGTGGTTGGCCAGTATCCGGACGTCTTCGAGGAGGTGACCGGGCTTCCACCACACCGAGAGATTGAGTTCCGTATTGATTTAGTGAAAGATGTCAGACCTATACCGATGCCACTTCGTCGTATGGCACCAAGGGAGCAGCGAGAGCTCGGGGTGCAAGTTAGCAATCTTTTGAAGAAGGGATTTATTAGGAGTGTCTCCGAGTGGGGAGCACCAGTTGTGTTTGCCACTAAGGCAGATGGTTCCCTTCGTTTGTGTGTGGACTATCGCGAGTTGAATAAGGTGACGAGGAAGAATAAGTATCCTCTACCGCGGATAGATGATTTGTTTGATCAGCTGGAAGGAGCTAGAGTGTTCTCCCAGTTGGACCTCGCGACAGGATTTCATCAGCTACGAGTAGCGGATGAGAGTGTTCCGAAAACGGCATTTAGGACGCCGTCTGGATTTTATGAGTGGTTGGTCATGCCATTTGGGTTGACCAATGCACCATCCTACTTTGTGGATCTTATTAGAGATCAGTTGAATAAGTTTGTTCTTGTGTTTGTGGATGATATCCTTGTTTACTCAAGGACAGAGGAGGAACACAAGGGACACTTGAGGATAGTGATGGAGGTGTTAAGGAAACACCAATTGAAAGCGAAATTCTCTAAATGTCATTTTTGGAGAAGGGAAGTGAGATTCTTGGGCCATGTTGTTTCAGAGAGTGGTATTGCCGTGGACCCTGCGAAGGTGGCTACGGTACAGGATTGGCCTACGCCCAAGAATGCTACAGATGTAAGAAGTTTCTTGGGATTAGCTGGATATTATCGTAAGTTTATCCAGGACTTCTCCAAGATTGCAGCACCGTTGACACAGTTGACTAAGAAGAATCAGTCCTTCGTCTGGGACAGAGTGTGTGAGGATGCCTTCAAGAGTCTAAAAGAGGTTGACGCGTGCGCCAGTGTTAGTCATTCCTAAAGGGAATGAAGAGATGACGGTATACACGGATGCTTGTGGTACCGGACTGGGTGCAGTATTGATGCAAGGAGGTAGGGTTGTAGCTTATGCTAGTCGACAGCTAAAGCCGCATGAGAAGAAGTATCCTACCCATGATTTGGAATTAGCAGCGATTGTATTTGCGCTGAAGATGTGGAGACACTATCTCTTGGGAGAAAGATTTGAGTTGTTTACCGATCATAAATCGTTAAAGTATCTCTTCTCCCAGAAAGATTTGAATCTCCGTCAGCAGAGATGGTTAGAGTTCTTGGCTTCGTATGATTTTGATATCGCATACACACCTGGGAAGGGTAATGCGGTAGCCGATGCCTTGAGTAGGAGACATGCCAGCTTAGGGGCAATTTTTCTTGAATGGAAGCAACTGGAGTATATCGCGGGGTTTGATTTCAGACCAAGGTGCGAATTGGATCCAGTTATGCTAGCTAGTTTGGCGATCAGACCCACTTTGATAGAGCGGATTGGTTCTAGTCAGAGGGACGATCCTAATCTATTAGAAATCATCACCAAGTTAGAGATGGGTATCGATGAGGAGATGAATGTGTATGGGCTCGATCGAGAAGGATGGCTTCGAAAGAATGGAAGACTAGTTGTGCCCAACGTGAATGGTTTGAGAGATGAAGTGCTTAGAGAATGTCATCACTCAAAACTGACTATACATCCCGGTGGTAATAAGATGTATCGAGACATGAGACAGACTTACTACTGGGAAGGGATGAAAAGAGACGTTGGGAAGTTTATATCCAAATGCATGAATTGCCAGCTAGTTAAAGCCGAGCAAAAGAAGCCTAGTGGGTTGTTACAACCATTAGAAATTCCCGAATGGAAATGGGAGCAAGTCTCGATGGATTTCATCGATGGCCTACCAAGGACTAGATCGGGATATGATAGCATTTGGGTAATTGTGGATCGATTGACTAAGAGCGCAAGATTTATACCAGTCAAATCGACCAGGACAGCAACCAAGTTGGTAGAATTGTATATGAAGTGGGTAGTGAGATTTCATGGAGTACCCAAAAGCATCGTGAGTGACCGAGACCCGTTGTTCACTAGTGGGTTTTGGAAGAGCTTACAAGAGGCTCTAGGGTCAGGATTACATCTCAGTACCGCATATCATCCTCAGACCGACGGTCAGACGGAGAGGGTGAATCGTATATTGGAAGATCTCTTGAGAGCTTGTATATTGGATTTTGGTGGATCATGGGATGACCATTTGCATCTAGTAGAGTTTGCATATAATAATAGCTACCAATCCAGTATCGGTATGGCTCCATATGAAGCTTTGTACGGAAGACCGTGCAACTCACCATCGTGTTGGATAGAGACTGGCGAGAAATTTGTGCTTGGACCAGATGTGGTGAGAGAAACTTCAGATAAGATTAAGACCATTCAGCAATGAATGAAAGCGGCTCAAGATAGGCAGAAGAGTTATGCCGGTAAGAGGAGAAGAGACTTGAAATTCTCCGTTGGTGACTTGGTGTTTGTCAAGATCTCTCCGTTGAAGAGCGTGATACGATTTGGCAGGAGAGGCAAATTAGCACCAAGATTTGTTGGCTCATTCCCTGTTCTTGAACTAGTCGGGAATTTGGCATATAGAGTTGGCTTACCAGAGAAGATGGCGGGAGTTCACAATGTATTTCATGTTTCCCAACTAAGGAAGTTCGTTCACGACTCAGATGTGACTATTTCACCTGATCAGTTAGAGGACTTCGAAGTAGAACCCGAGGCGGTTGAGAACCGCAAGCCGATTCGTATTGTGGGGCACGATACGAAGCAACTTCGAAGGAAGGCGGTGAAGCTAGTCAAGGTTCAGTGGGGCGAGAACGAGAATGATTGTACTTGGGAAACAGAGGAGAGCATTAGGGAGGCATATCCAGAATTTTTTGCCTGGTAAGACTTACTTCGTAATTCAGTTTTTCCGCATGCTAGGATAGACTTGTTTTGCTTGGTTGCATGTTTGATTGTTGTTTTATGATTGATAGGCATGCGGGAACCTTTGTGTGTGTTTTGATTAGGGAATTTCGGGGGCGAAATTTCTTAAGGGGGGGGGGGGGGGGAGAGTGTAATAACCCGTATTCTACGCATCGGGGGATCGTAGAATATTTATTTCTTTCCCGTATGAAGTCGTATGGTCATGTAACTTTGGGAAACATCTATTAGAGTCATTTCCCATGTTCATGATTTTTGACGATTTTTAAATGACCATTTTGCCCCTAGTTGGTACTGTTTTGGCCATAACTTTTGATAGGAAAGGAATTTTGACCTGAAACCACTTCCATTAAATTCGTTTGATGGTTTACCTTTCCGTAGAGTGGTCAAAATAGCCAAACGGACTTACCGTTTGGGAGATATGGCTGAAACAAGGTTTGTAGGGTGAAAAACTGCTTAAGCGGGCCAAATCGGGTGATTAGTGAGTAGGCCCATAACCTATTTCGGGATTAGGGTTATGGGAGGGCTGAAATGAGATGGAGAATCATTCCATTTCAGTTTTCTAGCCTCCACTTATCACCAAGGATCCCTAAAAATGGCCTCCAACTTCTAAATCACCTCCAAATCATCTTTTGGTCAAGGATTTGGCTTAGCAACCCCTACAAGGAAGATCTTCACCAAATCAACATAGGAGCTGCTGTTGGCATTGAGATTCACATCAAATCAGAGAATTATTTCAGATCTTAGTTTATTTTGTGGCTAAGGTGAGTGATTTGCATAGTTTTACACTAATTATGGCTAGTTAAGGGTAATTAGTGCTAATTAGCGAATTTAAGCATGATAAAATTCGGGAAAAATGTTCATAAATTCCTAAATGATGTTTTAGACCTCTGATATGAATTTGGGTAAATTTGGTTAAGTTTTGCTAATTCTATCATTAGTTTCACCTAAACATGCTTAAGGGGAAATATGGGATTTTGGGTATGTTTGATCCATTTTAACCTATCATATTGATGTTTTGATGTTTGTGGTTGATCATGTATGTTGATATGACTGTATAAAATGCTTTGTGATTGATTCCAATAGTTAGAATGGTCGAAAACGTCGTCGAATGGCGTAAACACTTGCTGGAACAGTTGCAGAAAACAATGCAGGGTTCGGATCAGATCGGATAAGGGGGCTCGGATCGGATATGTTGAACTGAGCAAAGGATCCGATCGGATCGGAACCCAACACTTGGGAAAAGTGGCAAAAAGGAAGGCCACGCTAGCTGAATTGGGATCGGATCGGATAAAGAAAGACGGATCGGATCGAGGAGGACGGATCGGATCGAGGAGGACGGATCGGAGCGGAAGCACAAAGACGAATCAGAGCAGCACGAAAGCGGATCGGATAGGAGCACATAAAGGGAGCATGAAGACGGATCGAAAGCACGAACCAAAAAGGGACACCCGACCCGACCCGAAGGGAAGCACCCGACCCGACCCGAAGAGAAGCATCTGACTCGAACCCAATGGAATGCCCGACCCGAACCGCACCAGAAGGAGACCCGACCCGAACGGATGAAGGACACCGACCCGAACCGATGGCTCGAGGAGGAACCCGACCCGACCCAGTTTTGACCAATAACCCGAGATGCAAAGGTAGTCCAATATGGGAAGTTAGAGCTCAGGATCCAGTTGGGAACCAAGTAGTTCACTTCATGGTTGGACTTTGCTGCGGGACGTGTGCTAAGGAGTTGACGACGTTCATAACTTCGATTCACCACTAAAAATGAAGGATGGCTACTTATCAGTGCAGTAGGGTCATTATGACCTGAGGGGCAAGGTGATGGTAGCAAGACTACGTTATCAGTGCAGTAGGGTCATTGTGACCTGAGGGGCAAGGTGATGCGTAGTAAGACTATGAGCCAGCGCAGATGGGGTGAATAACTCCATGGGGCAAGTGGACATAGTAAAGATTGGTAAGGCTATGAGCCAGTGCAGTGGGGTTCTTGTGACTCCATGGGGCAAAGTGGACATAGCAAAGGATTAGTGGCTACGTTATCAGTGCAGTGAAGCCATTTATGACTTCATGGGGCAGAGTGATCGTAGCAAGGAATGTTGGGTGATCGAAGTGGTGAATATCGTATGCTTTACGCACTGAGTGAGAGATGTGAGGATGGATGTTATGTTTGATTGTTTGCCATCCCTATGACATGCACACCTCCCCCACCTCCGTATCTTTACACTGTTTGATATGATACCTTAGAGTGTTGTACAGTATGTAGTGCTAACTCTTTGGTTGCAGGTCCAGGTTCAGGTATGTTTTTAGTCTACCTGTTATTGTTCACTTTAGATGCTTATCGCTCATACCAGGCTTTATGTCTGACCCAGAGTTTTATGTCTCCTCTTATTACTCTGGGTGCTCACACGAGCAGACTAGAGACAGGTTAGCTGGTGATGCGCGAGTAGATGATTCGGAGGCGGGCAGGAGGCTTCCACGTATTATATATATACACATTCTCCCTGTGTCGTTGGTGGTTGCTACTTGGGCATTAGTAGTGTACCTCATTTATCTTACTTTTGCTTTGAGACAGTTTGAAAGTTGTAATAAGCTGTATTTTGGATTTCCGCTACTATGATGTTTAGTTCTGATTTTCAGCTTATGCACTGTCTCTCCTGTTTTATGTCAAGTATGTTATTATTATATTTTATTCTATGCGCTGTGAGACATTCTACAGGTTCTTTGTATGTTCATTTCCTTCTTCCCTTTCCTTCTGACGACCCGTTCCGTGCAAACTGGACATGTGTACAGCACACTTTTGGAGTAAATGTTGGTTGGTGCGGGGCGGGCCGTCACACATGTTTTCTTTTTACAAAAATATTTTGAGAATAATTTATAAAAGTCGTGCATGTGTCACTGATTCATCGAATTTTAACACGAAAACATCATCCGTTGCGACACAAAATTGCAAATCCGGAGTACGAATCTGCGTACAATATTGGCTTGTCCAATAAAATCAAAATTTGACAAAATCCATTCTAAATCAGTAAAACAATAAGGAAAAACTCATTCGGATTCACAAAGAGCTACTGCCAATTTTTTCTCTATCGGGATAGTAGTATAAGAGTATAAATTTGAGCAAGTTATCATTAGAATCATAGAAAACTCGAAACGCCAAACTCGTAGGATATCTTCTGCGCTTTCCAAAACATCCAAGATAGTCGAATTCGGACATAAAACGAAAAAGGTATGGCCAAAACATCTTTTAGGTCTAAGATCATTACTACTGTCGATTTTCTCTCGGGACAACAACAAAGAAGTGCAATTTTGAACAAGTTAACCACAAAATCTTAGAAAACTCAAAACATGCAAGTTGTAGAACGCATTCTAAGCTTTCCAGAACTATATAAATTATTGAATTCCGATCTACAACGAAAAATATATGGCCAAAACATCTTTCATCCCTGAGATCATTGCTACTTTCGATTTGTTCTCGAGACAACAGCAAAGAAGTGCAATTTTGAACAAGTTAACCACAAAATTTCAGAAAACTCAAAACATGAAAGTTGTAGAACGCATTCTAAGATTTCCAGAACTATATAGATTATTGAATTCCGATCTATAAAGGAAAAGATATGGCCAAAACATCTTTCAACCCTGAGATCATTGCTACTGTCGATTTGTTATCGAGACAACAACAAAGGAGTGTAATTTTGAACAAGTCAACCACAAAATTTTAGAAAACTCAAAACATGAAAGTTGTAGTATACATTCTAAGCTTTCCACAACTATAATTATTGAATTCCGATCTATAACGAAAAAGATATGGCCAAAACATCTTTTAACTCTAAGATCACTGCTATTGTCGATTTGTTCTCGAGACAACAGCAAAGAAGTACAATTTTGAACAAGTTAACCACAAAATCTTAGAAACTCAAAACATGAAAGTTGTAGAACACATTCCAAGCTTTCCAGAACTATATAAATTATTGAATTCCCATTAATATCGAAAAAGATATGGCCAAAAAAAAAATTCAGCCCTGAGATCATTGCTACTGTCGATTTGTTCTCGAGACAGCAGCAAAGAAGTGCAATTTTGAACAAGTTAACCACAAAATCTTAGAAAACTCAAAACATGAAAGTTGTAGAACACATTCTAAGCTTTACAAAACTATAAAAATTATTGAATTCCATTCTATAACGAAAAAGATATAGTCAAACCAGTTTCGAGTTCAATCTCGAGAATTTTATTTTAAAGGCAGAATTGAACTTTTACATTCAACTCTGTTTCTCATCAATCAAACTTCAATGTTACGGATTGAAACCAAAAGGAGAATTATTTCTTATTGTGTTTAGTTTCTAACACAATAAGAATGGACTTAAACCGATTAAAAACAAGGAGGATATGATTATTTTACTTCTGCCTATTTTTCTAATTCATTTTTCAGCTAACCCTACCCAGAAATCATCTTCCAAATTCACAAATTCAACCAAATATTCATTTGATATTATAAAATCAGTATTCAATCTTAATAAACTAGAAGAGTGAGTGTTCAAACTCACTTAACTGGATTATAGCACGATTTTCCTTCAATTTAGAGCTGCAAAGACCAAATTGGAAGCATAGGATTGCAAAAGAAGAATATCTAGCAGTCATGGCTTCTTGAAACTCACTAACTTTGATTTTCTCTTTACTGGAGACTAGATATGGGCTCGAATTGACTGAGAAATGGATTAGAGAGCAACTAGATGCTACTGGAACTCAAGACTTTAACATGCAAAGTGGTTTTAGAGGGAGAAAAAGGAATTCAGTCATTACCCTTTTACTGAGTTCCTCTCATTATAAGAAGGAGGAATCCAAATGATAAAGCCATGTATCATTTTTCAGCCAATATTTTAGAATCAAAATAAAAGAAAACAATGGGCCAAATACCCAATTCAATCCCAAAACAAGGTTAATTAGTTTAATTAACCCAAATTACAGTATCTTAAGGCTTAAACACACATTAACAAGTTAATTAAACATTATCCTCACATTCTCAACACTAACACACACAACACTTATTAAGTCGTGTTAATTTTAGTGGATATTTGTTTCAAGGACGCATTCTAAAACAAAATTAGATCAAAGGACAAGCGGCTTTCGCAATGTAAACCAAGGACAACTTTTATGATTTAATTGGAAAATGTCCAAATATTTTAAACTAAGGACACACTTTGACATTTCACAAATCATAAAGGTTAATACAAAAATGCTTCCCTGTGATTATATGATTAAAAATTAATTAAGAAATGATTTTGGTATAAAAAATACAGGAAAAATGAATATAAAAAATTCAGGATAGAAAGCTATATGCATATAGCTTCATTATTTACGATATAGCTTTTTTATGATGCAAATGTGATTAGCTTTAAAATGACTTAATTTTGTATTTGGGTGATACAATATAAAGCTATATTTTTAAGTAATAAAGCTATATTCATTTAGCTTTCCGAGCCGATTATTTCTATATGTTTATAATAACATCAATCGACTAAAACAATTTTGAAATCGCTTTTTTATTTTCAATTTTAAGGGCAATTTTTATTTTTTAATTAGTTTAGTAGTAATGATAAATTAAAGTGAACTCCATTTTGACCCCTACTTTATACAGAAAACTTGTGTGAAGGACAAAAAAAGAAAAAAATTTGCCCAAAAGGACAAGAGCCAAAAAATTTGCTCAAAAGGCCAACTTTTAGTGTAAAGTGGAAAAACAAGGAGGCCCCCTGAATTCCACCATTTGCACTAGAAAATGTCCTTTTGGACAAATTTTTTGGCCCTTGTCCTTTTGAGCAAACTTTTTGCTCTTTTTGTCCTTGTGCCAAAAATCCCCTGCATTCAACATAATACATCAAAATAAATGTGTTTGACAAAAATTTCTTTATTTATTTACAACCATTAAGGTTTGTACGACAATATTTACCAAATTTTTCAATAATTGCTCTATTACTCAAATATGTACAATTATTGTTATCAAACCATAATAAAAATGATTTTAACTCGATAGTTACCACAAAAAACATTTTTACCCTTTTTGTTATAATACTACAATATACATACACATATTTTTATAATTAATTAGTATTTAAAATGCAACTTCTCAATTCGTTAATACAATAATGTTGTTGTACACTTTATTGACTCACTAAATTAAATTTACTGTCAAACGATAATAAAAATATACCAATTCTATGAATATTGATCCACAATCAATATTTATATTTTCTTACAAACAACAAACCAATTAATTCATTTACCATTATATAAAAGCCACATATTCACTTTAAATCCACTAATATAGTTTAAGACACTATTCCTTAATTATTATTATCAAGAATACATCCTGTATTTTGCCAAATTAATAATTATTTCAACCAACAATTAATTTAAATATTGAAAATATATTTTCCCTTAAATATTGATTCCTAATCATTACTGTGTATTTTCAATTTCCTCAAAATCATTTGATTATAATCTTAAGATTATATTTTACACATTCGAATAAATTCCCTACTATAACCGAGTTATATAATTTAGTCCAATTATTGAGATTTAGAAATGCTCAATACCTTTTATTTTCATATTTAAATATTATACGAGTTGGTTTCACAAACTCATATCACCTACCTGTTATCTTAAGAATCACAAAACATAATTAATATGTACTTCCCAATTACTCGAAAATTCAGGTTATAACACCAATATAATCCTCTTTAGAGATACACTATCAGAAGGTGGTTCTATATCTTGTCATAATTGGAAATTCATTCTCCAATAAGCACCCATGTGTTTTGATTGTATATTATGTTTATGGAGCGTGAGATGCAAGTGTTCTACTAGGTTGCTATTGATTTGTTTAAGCACTATTATAATATAAGAATAGTGTTGATACAAAGAATATTTGTGTTATCATAAGGTAAAAACCATTCATGTTCATGTATGGATCGTTCGTACGATTATCTTTTCTTTAGAAAAGAATTTTAAAGGTAAATCAAGTGATTGGAATTTACTCACACTAGTCCCATGACTAACCCAGAGTTTTTTTTTGTTTTGTTTTACCATAGACTCTTGTGTGCCTAAATTTATACGGGCAGTCAAGTAGTTCAGGTGTTTATAAATACCATTGGAGGAGCTTGGAGCAGGAGGCTTCAGTATTAGATGTCTTTTGTTTATTTCTATTGTAATATGTTGTATTGTACGATAATGATGGTACATATATATGATACATAATTTTGTATTCAAAAGTCGTTATACATATATATTATTTTATTTTATTCTGTTGCGATGTGAGATTCTGTATTGTTATTCATATTCTTCTTCTGTCTTTTTCTTTATTACCCATAATGATACGTATTTCTGTGCAATTTGGGTTTGACATGTGATATATTTAGCCAACTCAAAGGGTAAAGATTTGCGGGTCTTTACATAAAACAACATTTATATCGTCTTTAAACAAGATTTCGAGGTTAAAACAAATTTATTTAACCAACTGATGTACATATATGATTTTCAGTCTTATGGCCAAGGGATACTTAAAATTTAATTTTAGTATTTTAGGAATGAATATATATCATTTCACTAAATCAGGCTCATAGGTATTTATCATTTCAACCTACGCTCTTAATTCATTTTAACGATTAATCCCCTATTTATTTGATGTTCATAACATCAAAGGTAAATGGTTGGGATTAATCAACACAAGCAAACATTCAAATAAAAAAAAGTGAATAATAGGAAAATTCACACAATTTAACATCGATATAGAAAACATATCAATCCAAGGCATTCAAATAGTTTAATATCACATCAATTTACTAGTAATTAGGTATCTGGTTTAAATGAGTAATTAAAGGTCAAATATAACTTAACTATAACCTAAAAGGCAAATTAAATTACGCTATTGATGTTAATTAACATAAATATGCAATTTTATCCACCAAACAACAATCAATATAATGATATAATAACATGATTTTAATTCAACTAACAATCAAATATCTTGATTTAAGTGTGAATGGGTTTAATCACTCACCTTTGATTTTAGGCGATTTTGAAATCCAAATGAAGGCCCAAAATTTAACTGTCTCAGAATCCTTCCAAAATAATTTCATATTGTTCTAGCTGAACATATCGCATGTCAATCTGAGTTCGTATGAAGGAGTTATTCGCGTTTAAACATTTCAATTTCAAATAAATGTAAAATAATATAAAATCCTCCTCACCAATAACTTTCTACCACATCAACAATCCATCCGTCGCCCTTCGTTCATTTCGCTATGGGAAAGCAATGTTCAAACCCCAATACGCCGCGACTTCCTTTCAACCATGCTCCACCCACAGACAATCAGTCACTGATCGAATACCTCCACGCGATGCGCCTCCTTGAAATCCACCAACGCCCCAGTTTTGGCTACCTGCAATCACTACCTCCGCCTCTAACACACCATAAACTGGCGTTCCTTCCAAGCAACATTCCAGTGAATCTAGATCGTAACAAAAACAATCACCCATATGGATTTGAAGATCTTATGAATATCTATCACTTTGTAGTTTGAATTTTCTTGAATATATGCATGGATTTGAAGAAATTGAAGGAGAAAATTTGGGGTTTTCTAACCATTGAAATTCCTATAGACGACCATGACAAAAGATAGAGTTGTGTGAATATTTTATTATTTACTTGTCTTGGTTTTCGTGCTTTGAAGCCAAAAACGGACAGGAGTCCAAATCTGACCCGCTAACAGCTATCCGTAGGTTTTAAGGCTCCTTGAATGTAATGAGACAAGTAGTGAGATCCAATTCGGAAGTCTACAGTTGTTGCACTTAAAATTTTTATTATTCTAAATAAATTACGCAAACAAATTTCTATAGGTTTTAAATTTGCACAATCAAACGACAAATCTGATGGCTATGAAATTTGAAACCTTACAATAATTTAATATTTCGGATTCGATGAAACTTGTTTCATTGAAATCCAAAATCATTTGAAAAATGGCTATTTTAAATCTCAAATCGTTAAATCGATACACGTTTATATCGCGCATGATCACATAACAACTCTGATTGATGCAAAACTTGGAATCTTACAATAATTTACCATTTTGGATCCAATGAAATCAATTTCATTAATTTCAAGATTGTTTGCAAAATGACTATTTTAATATGTTTCATTATTATATATTATCGGTTTTCATTTGTTCACCTTTTAATTCAATTTAAAGGTTCATTAACTTTGTTCAAACCAAAATAAAATTCAAATAACTTCATAAATATAATTTCAGATGCTTTGAATTTCTATTTTGATTATTTATCAAATTCATTTTGGATTTCAACTGTAAATTAATCAAATCGGCTCCATTCAAATATTTAATATTAAATTTCAACTTTCAACGTTATAAACTAAATCGTAATTTTACTTGCAATCAATACAAGTTATTATTGTTATAACAAATTGAATTTCATTAATTAAGCGTTTTAATTAAGTTTACATCATAAAATTAAAATTAAATCATTAAATTTTGTTTATAACCATAACATATTCAAAAGTCATATTAAATTTAATAATTTAAATATTCGAAAAATAAAAGTTGTTACAAATCGCCATCTCCATCTTCCTTCCATCCCCTCTGTCATGCTCTATTTTTCTCATTTTTTTGTAGTTAATTTTGAAAAATCAAAACATAAAATAAACCAAACAACAATTAAGCTTTTCCTGTATGCTTTCTTTAATGTTTTCGTTCACTTTAGTTGTGCTAAATGAAGATCAATATTGGATTTAAACTTTAATACGATCTTCTGTATACATATTATTCTTATATATGTTTTTCTGATGAATATTGAAATATTTCTTTAGAGAATATAAATCATATATCAAAATCATTTTCAAAGTCTTCAGTTAAACCAAAATCAAGATAAAAAATATATATTTCAAAACGATAAGTTCATGTACTAAACATGTTTTACTTAAATTCATATCTAAACCAAAACACAATCAAATTTTCTAAATTTATTTGAATCAACAATAACAAGAATTATTAAAAACCCAAAATTACTTTACAAAATAAATGAACTTAAATGCATAGAAAAATAAGCAAGTTTTAAATCAATTCATACCTAAATTCAAAAAATCACTACATTGATTTTTTTTAAAAAAAAAAAAAAACACGAGCAGAACTCAGTTATATATCACGAGATTTACGACACGCGCTTCGCACGTGATCTTATATGTTTTTATGCGTAAATTATGGCTTAAAAAATATACGTGTTTAACACATTTAAGAGAAAATAATTTGCTTGAATGTTTAGTTATATTTTTAAGTTGAATCATGTGTAGTTAGACTGAATTTTTATTTTTTAAGTTATAATATCTAATTATTTTTATTATCTTTAATTTTTATGTTTGGTGTTAATTATCAAATAACAACGTTGTAAAGATTACATGTTAGATCCTATTTTTAAGTGATTTTAAAACTTGTTCATTTTATAAAAAGGCAGTTTGAATTTATGAAAATGTTTAACTGTTAGATCCAATTTTTAAGTGATTTATAAAGATAAAGATTTATAATAGTGGAAGTTCGCGGTCGAACCAAAATTTTGTACTTTTAGGGCAACTATTAATAAAAATGTATATGAAGTTTATTGGTAGATCATATTTTTAAGTGATATTAAATTCATAAGTATATGTGAAAAGACATTTTGAACTTATAAAAAAAGACTATTAGATCTTTATTTTAAGCAATGTTAACTTTTATAAAAATTAAGGTTCTTTCATGTGGATATTTGTTTCAAGGACACATTTTAGAAAAAAAATAGATCTAAGGACAAGTGACTTTTGCTATGTAAATCAAGGACTATTTTCATGTTTTAATTAGAAAAAGTCTAAATATTTTAAACTAAGGACATGTGTTGGCATTTCACAAATAATAAAGATTAATACAAAAATATTTTCTGTGATTATATGATTAAAAAAATAATAAAAAATATTTATGAAATGATTTTTTGTAAATATAGAAGAAAAAACAATATACGAAAACTCTGGACGGAAAGCTAAATGCATATAGTTTCGTTATTCACGGTATAACCTTTTTATGTTGTAAATGAGATTAGCTTTAAAATGACTTAATTATGTATTTGGGTGATACAATATAAAGCTATAGTTTTAAGTTATAATGCTATACTCATTTGGCTTTCTAAACTGATTATTTTTGTATGTTTATAATAGCATAATTTGACTAAAACAATTTTAAAATCATATTTTTTTTCTTTTAGTTTTGAGGGTTGTTTTTTATTTTATAAATTAATTCGTTAATAACGAGAGTTAAAGTGAATTTTATGTTGCATAATAGAATTTGGTCTTTGTCCTTAATTTAATTATTAAACTTAGTTGTCATTTGATTTGATTTTTTTGTTGAAACGTGTCCTTAAAACTAAATACCCCTTCTTTCATTTAGATGCTACACTTTTTGATATGTCAATTGTTTAAGGGACTGTACATGGGAACATGAAGGGAAATTTGAAAGTTCACGGTCAAACCAAAAGTTTGCATTTCCGAGATAGTTATTAATAAAGAAAGATATGAGCATGATATTGAGGTATACAATAGAGTAATATCAATAAAATAAAATAAATCATATCTATAGTAGAAACCAATCTGAAATATAATAACTAAACAATTGTACAAAGGAGTGAGAAATACAAATTAGTTCTATGGTAGAATGAGATGTTCAAATCGATCTATAATAGAATGAGATCTAAAATAAGTAGAATGAGATCCGAAAAACTAAATCTAAAATGAGAAGTTTAATAGAAAAAGATTTGCAAAACACGATCAATAGAATGATGTACGAAAAATTAGAACTAAAATAATTCTTACTATTTTAAGATCGTATTGGTTATATGTTGTGAAATAAACCATTAAAAAAACACTTTTGATTTATTTTAGATCCGAATAAAACAACCAGGCTATATCCATAGACTTTTGTTAAAGAAGAAAATTACAATGTTATTAAATATTTAGCATATCCATTCTTTGTGGTTATATATATCTTTACTAATAATCGGAATATGTTTGGTGTCACACTTTTTTGGTGTACACGCAAACTCCCGAAAATGCCCTTTAATAAAAACAAACACATCTTTACTAATCTTTATCTTTACTAATAATCGGAACTTTACTAATAATCGGAATATGTTTGGTGTCACACTTTTTTGGTGTACACGCAAACTACCGAAAATGCCCTTTATTAAAAACAAACACATCTTTACTAATCTTTACTAATAATCGGAATAGGTTTGGTGTCACACTTTTTTGGTGTACACCTGAACTTACGAAAATGCCATTTATTAAAAACAAACACATCTTTACTAATCTTTATCTTTACTAATAATCTTTACTAATAATCTTTACTAATAATCGGAATATGTTTGGTGTCACACTTTTTTGGTGTACACGCAAACTACCGAAAATGCCCTTTATTAAAAACAAACACATCTTTACTAATCTTTATCTTTACTAATAATCGGAACTTTACTAATAATCGGAATATGTTTGGTGTCACACTTTTTTGGTGTACACGCAAACTACCGAAAATGCCCTTTATTAAAAACAAACACATCTTTACTAATCTTTACTAATAATCGGAATAGGTTTGGTGTCACACTTTTTTGGTGTACACCTGAACTTACGAAAATGCCCTTTACCAAAAAACAAACACATCTTTACTAATAATCTTTACTAATAATCGGAATAGGTTTGGTGTCACACTTTTTTGGTGTATACCTGAACTTACGAAAATGCCCTTTACCAAAAAACAAACACATATAATAAAAGGAATTAAATTAAGAAATAAACGGAAAGTAATTTAAGTTAAATAGCAATGTTCCTTTAATTAGCAATGCGCGTCATTAATGACATTAATAGAGACATAAATGAGATTAACGTTAAAATTTGAAAGCAGACAATTAAATCTATAAGGGTAACGTAAATGGAATTAAATCACGCGTATGTTCGAATTCGAAAATAAACGCGCATCGTAAATGGAATTAAATCACGCGTATGTGTAGACATATTTATTTCAAGAGAATGTGCATACGTATTAAGAATGAATTTTTTTTCCAATAAAACTAGAAATAAAAATAAATGTTTTGAATAACGGTCACATGAATTAACATGCATGAATTAGAAACAGAAGAAAATTAATGCGCAGTAATGAAAATAGGAAAATAAAAAGAAACTATCAAGCAAATAAATATGCAGAAAAATAAAATGAGCAAGAAATATACCAGACAATGTATTAACGACATATTTTTATTTTGTCATCACAACACGCAGAGCGCATGCCATCACCACGCGCAAAGCGCGTGCCTATACGTCTCGTGTGTGTGTGTGTATATATATATATATATATATATATATATATATATATATATATATATATATATATATATATATATAGAGAGAGAGAGAGAGAGAAAGGTTATATGGCATCACATTTTGTTGACACCCGTTTTGCACCTCTTTAATAGCCTTTCATTTATTATTAATTAAGTTAGTGGGGGGGAGAGAGTTAGTGAAAGGAGGAAGAAAAGAGATCGTGTGGTGGAAATCAAGGGCCCTAAAGGGGTGCTGAATTACTTGGGGTGCTCTTGATCGCTCTTTATATATATATATATATATATATATATATATATATATATATGTATTATAACAATTTCTTTTTTTTGTTATTTTGCTTTTTTTATGCATCTCGACTTAGGATGTCGTTTTATTTTTAGCAGCATTGCAACTCAGCGTCCAATACATCCGACGCAAACACAGATACGCACAGATATCCAGCCGTCCGATTGTAGCCGCCTTAGCATATCTACACTATGACCAACGGCCAGGATGAACCAGATCCGATCGGAGAGAAGGAGGAAAAAACACCACGATAAGTATAGGACTAATTTCGTGCGGTCGCCGTTTTGAGCCTCTGGGATTCTTGCTCCCTCGTTATAAGAGGTATGCGATTTTTATTTTCTGTTTAGTTTTTAATTTTAGGGTTTCTAATGGAGGGGTCTAGGGTTTTCTTCGAGCGATCTAGGGTTCTTTTTTAGAGGGAGATCTAGGGTTTTAGTTATCAATTGGAGGACATGATCTCCGTTTTTGAGGATTTTTATTCTCAATGTTATTATGGTTTGATGCTGTTTGGCATTGGTTTCGTTCCGATAAGTTATTGGAAGAGGATTAGGGTTCGAATTGAATTGCGAATTGGATCGAGAAAAGTTTGAAGTTTGTGAAGAAAATACGGATAACCTTGGCATCTTGTTTGTTTATTCAGTGATATAATAGTTTAAAGAGAAAACTGTTTAATGGTAATTTGGTCGATGCAAATTGAATGACACTAATTGAAGCTGGAACATTGACAGCCGTCTCATGTAATTGAGGTTAATTTTTGGTACTAGTTATTGATTTCTGAATACAGTAAAATGCCTGTTCAAATTTACAATATAAGCACTGGATTCAATTTTAATCACATTTTTTCATTTAAAAATAAGTAACAGTAAATTGTTATTTTGCAAATACCAACCATTTATCATTGTTGAATTTGGCAAGGGAGAAAAGAATACAAAAGATGGATGTAGTTTCTGTTTTAACGCGTGCTTGTTTGTGCACGCACGTGCCAATATGTCATACACATGTATTTATTATTACAACTGGATAAAACCTTCTTGTTGAAATTTTTTTCATCCCCCAATCTGATAGCCTGAATCCCTGATAGAGGAAAGAGTGTGACAATATATCTGTACCATATAAACGATTATATACAACAGCTGGACCGGAATACATACATACATACACACACAGGTTCATACACGCACATGTGTTTATATGTATATATGTACCCATGCATACAGATGTCATCACATGTATATGTACATGTATAACAAACGGAAAAAATGCAGCTAATAACAATATTATTACATTAATCAAATAAATCATCTTATGAAATTGATATTAGACCAACCTTTAAACATTGAAAGGGAACTTATTCCAACATAATCGTGTAAGCAATTGAATTTTGAGTATTACTCTTTGCATGAATTGGAATAACATATATCCTGTAGTGGTAGAATCTAATGACAAAGTTACTGATGGCGCTTATATGCAATCCTTTACAGAGGCCTTTATTATTGACCCTATGACACAGACAGTAATTATCGAGTGCTCTAACGGGAAAAAGTTAAAGCGAAATCGTAGCAACAGTTCATCTATAGTTATGGGAAAATCACATGTATTGTCCAAAGAATATCCGTCTGCTTTTGCCACAGATTGCAGTCATGCAGTAGAGACTGTTGGTGAAACAGAAGGGTTTAACAACTCTTTCCGTGCCGATTCTGAAGATTCTCATACCCAAAAGAGGAAGTGCATGAATTTAAACGCAGATCAAAGCAACAGTTTTAATGTTCCGGTTCAGTTCATTTCACCATCGACTATGTCTTGTCAAGAGCGGAAGGAACTGGAAATGAAATTAACGGAAGATCTTGAGAGGGTTCGGATATTACAAATGAAATTTCAATCACGATATCCAGCTAATGCTAATCATGTTTCGAGTCGATGCTATACAAAACCTACACCAATTCCTCCACCCGTAAACCTGAATGCCATGGTACTGAAACAGTGTGAATCTCTACTAAAAAATTTGATGCAACACAAGTATAGCTGGGTATTCAAGTCACCGGTCGATGTAGTAAAGTTGAACATTCCTGATTATTTCAACATCATAAAGCATCCAATGGATCTTGGAACTATCAAGAAAAAATTAGCATCGGGTTCTTATTCAAACCCAATGGCTTTTGCTTCTGATGTGAGGCTTACGTTCACCAATGCTATGACTTACAACCCTCCTGGTAATGATGTGCATATTATGGCAGATGCTTTAAACAAGATTTTTGAGAAAAAGTGGAAACCTATAGACCAAAAATTGGCTGTGGCAGCAGAAGTAATGAAACGAGAGAAGGAAAGTGCAAAATCTGAATCATCATCAATGCCAAAAAAACGAAAAGCTTCAACTGAGAACGGGGTTACTATGTCCATTGATAATAAGCCTAAGATGTCATTTGTCGAGAAGCAGAAACTAAGTAATCGCTTGCAATCCCAAATTGATGAAATGCCTAATCACATTATTGAATTTTTGAGGCAGAAATCCAATAATGATAAGTCTAACGAGGATGAAATAGAGATTGATATTGAGAGCCTTGATGACGAGACCCTGTTTGAGTTGCAGAGGCTTTTGGATGATTATTTTAATAGGAAACAACCAGCACTTCCAGAGAAAGAAGAACATTGTGAAATGGAGGTAGATATTACTGATTAAGTACGATTGTCTTTTCCTGGAATGCTGATCATATTTATGCAGAAAAATCAACATAAAAACTAACAACCACAGTTGTAGGATTAAAGAGTTTGATATAAGCTTATGTATGAATGACCATCTTATTTTCAGTGCGGAGGCTGTATATGTTACTGCATTAATTCAGCAATTATCTTCTGTACTACTGTCACCTTAATAGCAGAATACTGTTGTTGATATCAGTCATTCTTTGAGACTTTGACACGTGTAAACTGGAGTTTGTTAGATAGATCATGATGCATATGTTTTAACAATAAAAATGAATATTCATTTTAACCTTCCGATGAGCAAATGTTACACATCTAAAATCCATTGGTTTTTTCTTAGAAGCACTGTCATGTTAACAAAGTGTTTGAATCTTACTCATGTCTGTTGTTAACTTAGCTAACAATATTTCTGGAAATATACTCATAGTAGAAAGGAAAATAGACAAGGACCATATAATTTGTTAATTGACCATCCAATTAGTGTTAAAAATAACGTTCATTCTAACAGATAGACGTTTTATTTGTTAAATACTGAAAAACATAGATACGTTCAAGTGATTGCATTTTCTAAATTCAGTAGTTCTGTTGGGGGTTAGTGCAGTTGTCATGTGGCAAGTGAATCTTACTCATGCTGATTATTAAGCTAATGATATTTCTGCATTCAAAATTATTGTAAAAATATATAAATCCACAAATATCCTACTACGTTATTATTTGACCATCAGATTTGCTTATAAGGGTAGCTGTAAAGAATTTAAGAATATAGGTGTAAAAGACTGCCTGCCAATATAGTTTTCATTATTAGGAGGGATAAATATCATGTTTAATTTACAACACTTAGTTGAGTTCTGTTCAATTTGAAAGCAGTCACCACTCAGTAGTCTGTACTTAATTGGATGTATAAATGGTTTCTATTATTTTCTTCTTTATTCATGCAGATTTTGGCTGAATCTGGAGTTAGCAATTCACCAGTACAGCCTCCTCAAGGTACACACAGACACACACGCATGTGCGCAGATGCGGACACGCGCGTGTGATAAATGATCCTCAGCCTCTCTATTTTTACCCTCTCAATAAATATTGGCCGTCAAATCGAGTAAATTATTGTTTGCCTAAATAAACGATGATGTAAGAGAAATAATAATAAAGGATGAGTACTAGATATCTATTCTATATTAAACCCATCGATTGATTTACTGAATCTGATGATCATTATTTAAGGGCCATGAAGACTAAAAATTGAAGTATTGCATATCCTTCCTATATGTACACGAACTCAAGTTTTTATTTGTTTTTTTTTAGTAGTAACATCTTTAAAATATTCTAAACCCATTCTAATATATGTTTAGTCAACGAGCCTGCTGATGAGGATATTGACATTGGTGGGGATGATCCTCCTATTTCAAGCTTTCCTGCCGTGGAACTGGAGAAAGATACAGCACCCAGTTCTAGTAGTGAGTCTGGTTCCTCTTCAAGCGGTCAGTTCACAATTTACTCTCTCAGTTTCTTCAACTGTCTGTAGTACCTTCATGATTCTACCTATTGGTGAATGCAATATATGTGTTGTGGTTGTCAAATCTTACTGAATTTATTTTGTTTTCAATAAGCATTTTTATTCATATGCAGTGTAGTTGATTTGGTACTATGATTGTTTTGTACGCTTATAATATCTTTTTCTTGATTGTTCTGAAGACTCTGATTCTGGTAGTTCTTCAGAAAGTGATTCAGATGAGAAAGTTGCAGCTTCAACCAAATATTCAAAGGTCCAAATCACAGTGTTTGTTTTAACTCTCGTATTTTCTTCTATGTATACCCACCTTCTTAGATTGAAATTATAATTTTCATTTCCTGTGTAATTGTACAGGAAAATGAACAGAGCGTGGTAACTAAACGCCCTAAAACTGATTTGGCTCCACTGGACACAAACAGTGCGTTATTTTTATATTTCATATTTCGTTTCATCTGCCATGCTTGTCTCAAAATTTACATAATTCATAGTAATCACTTGGGATTTTGTTGTGTGGATCTTTACAATGAAGCTGTTATTTTATAGGAGAGAATAGTGTACTTGAACGAGAAAATAGTGCTTTAGAGGTAAATGGCTCAGGACAAGGTAAGATAACGAAAAACATGCCAGACATTAAGCTCTACACATTTGAATGTTTAGACCTTGATATGGTACTTTGAATATTCTAGTAGGGGAATATCCAAAATCTGAGCGGCAGGTCTCCCCAAATAAGCTTTATCGTGCAGCTCAGTTGAGGAACCGTTTTGCGGACACAATATTTAAAGCTCGTGAGAAAACTCTAAACCAGGTTTGTCCTTATTTTGTAAACGATCAACCCGTCTTTCGAAAAGCTTTGTTTCGGCCAATATACCATGACTTAAACATTGTTTGGGAGTTTAGAGCGAAAAGAAGGATTTTGAGAAGTTACAGCGTGAGAGGGAAGAATTTGAACGCCAGAAAAAAGAGGGTATGAATCACGCAGTTCCCTTTTGTGTGTTGTGTGCGTGTGTGTTTACGTCAACTTCACTGATTTTGTAAAAACAGAGAAAGCACGTTTGGCAAAAGAAGCAAAAGTTGCTGAGGAAGCTCAGAAGCTAGCAGAGGCTGAAGCAGCTAAGAAGAGAAGGGAACATGAGAGGGAAGCAGCACGTCAGGCCCTTTTACAGGCAAGTTTATTGTTTGTACTTTGTACATGTGTTCGTTTTAAGCACATGGCCATATTTGCTTGGCTGATAATTGATCATAAATCAACTGTAAGTTACTTCACTTGGGTCAGTAAGCTGGGGATGATGACAGGTTAATTTAGCGATGATGACAGGTTTATTTAGGGATGATAAGACCAAAGAAGAGGATGTTAAACTCTTAATGATAAAAAATTACATCGTAACCAACATTATCCCGGAAATGCCAAATTGACCAATGGGGTTATCTACAATTGTGCCGACACTGTCACATTGGTAAATTGATTTTAATTAAATCACTTGTACCAAGGTCATTATACTGGAAACTTTAAAATTCATCACTGTTAATATTTGTGGAATCTATCATGTATGTAATTACTAATCAAGCAAGCATTGGGCCATGTCTTCTTCTCCAATTTAACTTTAAAAAAATCTTCATTTAGAATTCCTTGCCTATGTTTGGTTACTATGGCTGCTACTGGTAGAGCTAATGCCAATTTGAAATATATGCACCGTCTTTCATCTATGCTTTCAAATGGTAACAACGTGCTTAAATAAATACTAAAATCTGCATTTGAATACACACCTATAATATGTGAACTGACTTCCAGTTATCATAAGATTGCAAGTGGAAAGTCGTTTGGATAAGACCAGATGACATTATGTTGTACTTTATGATCCGAAAAGCAGAAATTAAGTAGAAAATAAGTTTGGTTGGATCAATACTTTCCATGTATGATAGGAAAACTGTATTTGTTTTGACATTTCAAGAGAAGATTGTCTAGTTTTGAAATTTATAAATTTATAACAGTGGCAAAACCCTGATCTAGTAATTATGGTGCAAGCGAGTCACTTTCGCGTCGTATGCGACTTGAGCTTCTGCAAGCTACAAGCTCGTCATCTATGTTGTCAGTAATTTATCTTTCCTAATAGCCGTAATATCTTTGACGTTCTTTTTTTTTTTCTTTTTTTTGCCTCGGGGGAGGGGGGGGGGGGTGTAGATGGTTAGTGCAACATATATGGCGGAGGACTTAAATGTTCAATGTCTGCTTATCACAAAATAAATTTGGCATTTAGATTATCAGTAGTGATATATCTAATCATTTTTCTTTGTAGTTTATTTTTTAATTTTCTATGTCATATGCATGCCTGCATACCTTTTCCAAAAGAATCGTTCTCTTGCTTTTTTTTTTTTTTCTACATTTGTACATTCAGTATTCTACCTATCTTACCTTTTATGTACAATGTTTCTTTGATGAATCTATTCACGGTTAACTGCTTATTATTTTGTAACAAATTATTTTCTTAAAAAAAAACAAATAAAACTATATAGTTGTAGTTCATTTTTTACTTATGAAATTAGGAGGTCTTGAAGTCACTTTGAACTATACTTTTGGTATTCTATTATTTTGCTATTTTTAATCAAATTTATCATGAAAAATAGACTATAATTTTGATTTAATGTACTTATTTGGTTACATTTTTTTTTTATGAGAATGTTCATTGCACATGCCAAAAAATTATAATATTGAATTTGTTGAGTGTAGAATATCTAATCTAATCCCATGAATAGCTTTTTATTTCCTTTTGTGTATACTTTTAAGTTCCAAAATTTGATGAATCGTTGTTTGAGATTACAATTTTCAATTGCTTTGAGATGATATAGTTTGATTTCATTTCAAACTATGCTTTCATCATGTTTTATTATTTTAAAAAAATATTTATTTGTTTATTTTGATGATTTACATATCTCGAAGGCTATTGTATCACAATAGGCATTCACTATCATTTCTAACTTGATAACACGGATGGAAGTTGAATTCAGAAACGCAGAGTAAAATGTGAATGATACACACACAATGCCTCCCCCTCTCTCCCTCTTGTTTTTCCCCTCTGCCTCCCCTTTCTTTTTTCATAATAACACAGTCTCTTTCCCGCTCTCCTCCTCCCCTGTCTGTTTGCATAATAACACTCCCCTCCCTGTCTTCTGCCCCCTCCCCCTCCCTCTATCTTCTGTTTTTCATAATGACTCCCAGAGCCGGTCCTGAGACTTCTGTTACCCGGTGCAAATTATTAAATATGATGCCCCACTATTTGTAGTTACAACACTTTTTTCATCATAATTATAAATAAAAATTTATATTCTTAACATAATCGATGTTTAAAAAATCTAATCTAAATTCACATTCTTCTCCAAATTCTTAATATTAGAAAAATCAATGATTTTCTTTTTTATTTTAAATCAGAGAACTAGTTAGTATTTAGGGTTCTACACTTACATCGTTTCCTCGATTGCCTTCTTTGCAAAATTAGTAATAGAAATATAAAAATTGAATCATTGATCACTAATTAAAATTGTAAAAATTACAAAATAATGGATGAATAATCAATTGCAAAATTGTAAAATATGATATGAACAACCAAGTACAAAATTTATTTCAAACAAAACTATGGAGGACCTGGTCAATATTTTTTGCTTTTGCTTATTATATTGAAATAAACACGTGGGATGATTATTGATCCAAACTCTATACTTTAGAACAACTTATAGCAAGCTGCCAAGCCCGCATCATTTTTCCTCCTTTTTGAATTTGCTGAATTAGACAAAAATTACCTCAGATCTCAAAGTTCTCCTTCTTCTTTTCTATGCTTAACTCTTCAAATTAGGTCTTCCCCAGTCTCTCGATTTCCTTCAATTTCCTGTAAAAAACCACTAAACTTGGATTTAATTTTCTTTTGTCTTCTCTTCTGCCGACTCCTACAGCGTCGCTCGACCTTCCTTCTGCCGCTCACGTTCATTTGCTTCTGATGTGAATTTTTTATTTTTTGGGTTGCGGTATACTAATTTTTATGCCTCCGCGATGTGCTGCCCTGTGCGGTGGCCCCGTTTGCACTGGGCCAGGGCCGACACTAACTCCCTCCCCCCCCCCCCCACTCTCTTCCCTCTTTCCCTCTCCTCCTCCTCCCCCCCCCTTTGGGGCTTCCTTTTTTCTCCTCTGTCTCTCTCAGCTTTAACGAAGTATATTTCTTTTTTGCCACTTTTAATTTCCTTGTAGTTCAAAAATTACTTAGAACAACGGACAGTAATGAATCAAATTTGAAACATGCATCTAAAATTGGTTCTTATTTCTGTTTGATATTCAACATTACTTCAACTACATTGTCTATTTTTAACATACAATAACCAAACTAAAAATATTATATAGTATGTGCACATTTATGGTTTGATTATTTCAGCTAACCGTATATATATTCAAGGATCTTGGTATGCATATTTACATCACATGCGCCATAGTATTAACAAACCATCTTTATCAGAAACTCCAGTTTTCATAGCTGTATCCCATCTCCTGTAGATTTTTTGTTGATACCCTTCACCAACTTAAAATTAATTTGCAATTCATATTCCTTTGATTGCTACTCAAGAGAGGTCAGTGGTTATTTCCAACGTAACTTCCATCGCGTATGAGTAAATCGTAACAAAAAGAACTTCAGCAAATTATCCCATTATCACGAGTGAACTTAAGTACATAATTATAGAAGAATTCAAAGGCAAAGAGTGAACTCTAGTGTTTTCTGGTTTGTTTTTCCCGCTCCTTCAACGTTTTGCAGCTTCATCTCCTTTTGCTTAGCTACCATGAATCATTTTCTCTTGCATAATCATGGCGTGTTAATCATGTGATTATCAGTTTATACTGTAATGTCACTATGCTCATTGCCAACATTTGCTAACCGATATATCAAGTGTCGAATCAGTTACCTAAAAGTGTGTCCCATAGATTTTCATTCCTTGATTGTTATATAGAAATGGATTTGAACATAATTTTATTCTTTAATTATATTGAAGAATGAAGGTTTCATGTATTAACTGTAGAAGCAACACGTCTAATATCTTGCAAATACTAGTTTCATAGATTCGTCATGTTCGTCGACCGAGTCTAGAGTAGTAACTGGACCTGAATGCATTCTGTTGATTTTATGTAGATGGAAAAGACAGTGGAGATCAACGAGGGCAACTTAGTTTTGGAAGACCTGGAAATACTTGGAACAGCTAAAGACAATCATGTTCAATCTGCTGTTGATGAAATAAGCCCGGATCAGTTGGGATTCAACATTGGCGGCAGTAATCCTTTGGAACAACTTGGATTGTTTAGAAAAGATGACGACGAAGAGGAAGATGAATGTGGGTTTAGCAGTGTTCCTTCAAATAACATGGATGATGGCGAAGTCGATTGTAACTGAAGACAGTAAATTAGCTTTTCGTCTTATGACTGAATATGTTGGGTTCCTATGTACATGTCAATTTTGAGTACCTTACATGTTTAGACTTATGGAGCAAAACCTATATAGTCCGAGTAGGCAATTTTTTCAGAGTTTTATTTTCAGGAAGATGCTTTCTTTTTAGGGGGAGGATTTTATAGATTATAGGATGTGTTGCTAAGCAGAAACATTAATATTTATCAAATGTTGTTTCTTGCTTCAAAACAATTAGGATATATGGTACTCTGGAATGAGAGACTTGGGAGGAAACTTATAATTTACTTGAAGTTCTTGGGAATATGGCGTGTATGTAAAAGTTTCTTATTTTTGCATTTATTCCTGTTTGTGGACGGGTTAGACTTTTGAGTCAGAACAGTGGAAGTTGCTTAAAAGATGATATTTGTTTAGTTGTTTGTTTAATTGTAACGTGGTGTGTTCTTTTGCCCTTTCTTTTTTTTCCATTTTTATTCGTCTAATTTGTGGTCGTAGTACGTGCAAGCCTGAACCTGCATTTAATTTTAGTCTGAGCACAAAATGCTTGAAAATTGTTGTTTTCCTTGCAGCTGTTAAAAATATTTAATAACACAGTGTTGACAAATGGTTATGAACGATAATTAAAAAGGAGGCCTAAAAAGAGTTCACAAATGTGGGATATGCATGGTTAAAGGCTTATGGCTGTGGCGCTAGTTTTGTTGTAGTAGATGTAGAAGCCAAATTCCCAACCAATATATGGCTTACATGCCAATAGATGGATGTATTTGTGTATGATAACTTTTAGTTCTTCAATTCAATATGTTTCTAGCAGGATTTGGAGGCATGCAAATGTTGTCGAAGGTCTTTTTTTTTTTCCAAAGAATAAGTTCGTCGGTATCAAAATGGGAAATAAAATTCATATCAACTTTTAGTTCTTATACATGTACACGAAACAAAGGACAAATAACCAATCAATCCTTTGAATGAAAATTGCAAATCGAACCAATGCACCAAAGAGTACAAAATAATTAGCAGTTATATGAGATATCTATAATAGAGGCATTAGTGTTCCTGTGAAGGTATGCTTTCACTTTGTCGGTGTCGAATTCACAACTATTTTGAAAAATTATGAAGCAACACCAATTTTTATGAAAAAAGAGTTGCATAATTATTTATATCCGGATAAGCATTTATATATTATGTATAACGAAATTTAGCCAATTTGTTATGAAAAATTATGAAGCAAAACCAGTTTGTTATGCATTCTAGATTATAACAAAATTTCATTTTTTTATGATGATAAAGCTAACTAAATTCATAGTTTAATGTAATATACTTGTTTATCAAATTAAAAAAAAAAAAAAAATCAAGGTTTGATTAGATCTATTCTATTATTTTAGTAACATACGAGTCTGTGATTTGATATTCAATCAACTAAAATATTCAAAAAACAGTAAAGTAAACCCAAAAAATATTACCCAATGTGAGATTTATCACTGATGCAACTGATTAGCCTAGGGGAGGAATTGGTTCGGTACCAGAACTTTATATTCAAAACCATTACCGTACCAACTTTATATGGTAATGGAAAATCATACCATTACCAGCCAAAGAAATCTGTTACCAACAGTTCGGTTTATGGTTGATAATGGCTGGTAGAGGTCGGTAATAAGTTTTTACCATTCATTAGTATGAGATTTTTTTGTTTACAACATTTTACGTTAAAAATATTAAATATTAAAACTGATTTTTTGTTATTATATTATTACTTATCTATTTTATTTTACGTAGTCAAACATGCATGAAAACTTTATGGATGAACGAAAATATCATATAAATTATACCATTTCTAAGATATATGATAAAAATTGCATTCAATTTTGTATCGTAATAATATTTTCCTAGGTATTTTATTAAATAATTACATATTTGAAGTTCTTTGTTATATAATAAACGTATATGATGAAATATAAGAATATACATACATATCGTTTAAGATATGTGGTAGGTATGGTAATTACCATTGTTAATGCTCAATTATCGTTACCGTACCGCATATTTTCATATGGTTTGACATACCGTACCAATCAAATTGATTACCGATTGTTCGGTACCACTTTCATTGGTAGCGGTTGGTAATGGCTGGTAAGTGGTAATATGGTAAAAATGTCCAGCCCTAGATTAACCAGTAGACACCTATGTTAGCTAAAAATTCTTTGCTAGCTATTGATCAACTTACGGGATCCAAATATGTTAGTAGATTTCAGTAGCCTGCAATGTTGATCAAGACTTTAGCACAATGCATAAGAACTAAAACCCAATAGTTTGTGTTGATGGCAAAAAATGTCGTAAACACCAAAGATTCCAATTACTAGTAATACTTAATTTGGTCGCATAGACAAGAGCAAAAAAGCGGTAAATGACACAAGAGATTTATAATGGTTCGGCCTTGTGAAGGGCCTACGTCTACTTTGAAGCGTTGTTGGAATATTATTAATCACTCAAAGTTACAAGTGTGAGACCATCCCATTACATCTCATTACACTCATCTTTATGCTGATGTCATAATTAAGCTACATGATGTCATCCTTAAGGCTATATGATGTCATCTTTAAGGCATGATGTCATCATCATCATATATGATGTCATAATTATCATATATTCAATATATTAAGAAAATGACACTTTTGCTCTTCTTCTTCCTCAAACGGGAGATGCCATTTATGAATCTCTCCAGAGGTCCCAGGGTTTCAAATTCCAACCCCTTTGAAGTGTGAAGTCATGGGGTATTTATAGGAGAGTGGTTGGGTAGGAGTAGGTAGAAATAAGAAACCACACCCAGAAATTCGCACCTGGAGCCTGCACATGCCAGATTTTAAAGAACATGCATTAAAGCGACAAAATGGAACCCATGGTTGCTTAAGTAGTTGTGGCAATAAATCATTAAAATAGCATTCCCTGTCGTTTTAAAGAAAAATGCATTAAAGCGGCAAAAAATACATATGCTGTTTTAATGCAGCTACGCACTAAAACGATATTAAAACGGAAAACAAACGATCACCCCTTACCTTTAAAATCAACAAATTGGAGTCGTCAATTTTATAGATATGAATAGACATGTATGCCAAATTTAATTATCTTTAACAATTAAATGCTTTTTTTAGTCTCTCTCTTAGCTGGTTATTACAAGATTCATAAGAATGTAATGTTGTAAAAGTTGATAACTAAATTCATGCATGTACGTGTATGATATTTTAATTTCATATCTCCAAGTAGTCAAGTTCTCATGTTAAACAATAGCCAGATGAATCGGTATGATAGTGTGAGCTTTCAAACGGCCAGTATCTGTTTTTAGAGAATGCACTTTCTACGGTCAAAATGACAGTTTGAAATACTGTACAAATATATTGGAATAGAAGATGAACTTAAAAATACTATGCTGATTCCAAATTTATAAGTATGCAAAAGTAGTACAAGATAAAAAGTACTTTCTTGTTGAAAGAATAAAATTATACAGGTAGAAGAGAAGACATACCTTAAGCTGGTTTGATATCGTGTCCATTTGATTGGTAGTAGTTACCACTCATGCAAAGCACATCCATCATACGCTAATTTATAACCGCTCTCTGCCTACTATTCGTGGCAATAACTCTGCAAATCACTCGGATTACAATTCAAATCCACAAGCGTGCCCAAATCAAGCAACATTAACAAAAAATCAAAAATTCCGAGATTAGAAAAGACCAAAATCAAAATCAAAATCAATTCAGAATCGTACCTTCTTTTCCAAACGACCAGCGAAATGAAACAACTCGTTTTATTCTCCATCGTCGGAGGGCAGGTTGTAGCTTTGGTTTCTGAGGAGGCAGGAGGCCGATTGTTAAAGTTATAGGTGCTTCAAAGTAATTAGTTCATGAATTCTAAGTATCAGTTTGTATAGTGTTATGTCTTTGGAGTCAAGAGTCATGTCAGTTGAAGTGAAGAGTTGTGTCTGTTCGTGAAAAGTCGTGTCCATTAGTGAACAGGTTTGTCTATTCAACAAGTCATGTCTATTTGTAAGGGAGTTTAGTCCACTATATATAGGTGGTCATTTTGTATGAATGTAATCAAGAAAATAATAATGTAGTCATTTGTGCTTTATTGTATTTCTCTCTCCTCTCTGTATTAAATTCTAACATGGTATCAAAGTTAGGTTAGAGCGGAGAGAACCAGAAAGAGTCCACGAGAAAGAAAAAAATGGGCATATGGCAAGGAATTGTAGGTTCAAAGATGAAGAGTAAGAGAACATAGCATAAGTGGTTATGGAAGAAATTTTATTTTAGAGTTGTGGGTGAGAAGTGCACCATGGAGAGAAGTGCTCCAATATTCAAAGAGTAGAGTTGATGAGACGTGCTTCAACAATTGAAGGTGATGAGAAGTGCATCACAAATCGAAGAGAAGTGCTTCGTTTATTATCTCAACAACTTTGAAGCAAGGGGGTGTGTTAAAGTTATTGGTGCTTCAAAGTAATTAGTTCATGAATTCTTAGTATCAGTTCGTAAAGTGTTATGTCTTTTGAGTCAAGAGTCATGTCATTTGAAGTGAAGAGTTGTATCTGTTCGTGAAAAATCGTGTCCATTAGTGAACATGTGTGTCTATTCAACAAGTCATGTTTATTTGTAAGGGTGTTTAGTCCACTATATATAGGTGGTCATTTTGTATGAATGTAATCAAGAAAATAGCAATGTAGTCATTTGTGCTTTATTGTGTTTCTCTCTCCTCTCTGCATTAAATTCTAACACCGATCACAAATTACGGTGTTTGGGAGGTTGGTTTTTTAAAGGTAAACGGATTGTGGTTTTCTCAAGGAAAACCAAATTTTTTATTATAGATAAATAACAAGGAGAAAATCGCGCTGATTTGCTTAGAAGAGGAAGAATCGGAAGAGAGGAAAACGATTGTTATAAATAGCAAGGAGAAAATCGCGTTGATTTGCCTAGAAGAGGAAGAATCAGAAGAGAGGAAGACGATTGTTACGCGAATTTTAGATATTTGTGCCGATTATAATTGGGTTCAGAGAGTTTGATTTTGGCACTCTCACAATAATGAACCTCCCTAACGATCAATTTGATTATTTTTTACTGTAGGATAAATTAGTAATTTGTTATTACAAAATTAGTGATGTACATAAATAAATTTATACTTCTGAGAATGAAAGTAAATGTATTTTTTCACTGTATGATAAACTGTTGGATGAAATCATTTAGTTCTTCTCAAGTTGAGTGAATTTTCTCTTAGTAGTTCTTATATTAAGGTTTATCATACTAATTTTTTTTCCAACTAACTGTATTTTTTGCTTGATTAATTAATTAATTGAATAGCTTATTTTTCTTTGTTAGGCTTTGGTTTGGTTATTATAAATACTTAGTCTGTGAATTTGTTATATGCTTCAGGTAAAACACTATACGACTTTTAAGCATATTGAAAACTGAAAAAGTATAATTACATATCTCCATTAGTTGAAGACTTAAAATTCGAAGCTAACGGAAAATGAAAGTCAAATTGGCATCCTATTGAGGGTTCTTTAGTATATTTCCACATTCTGCTTATCGTATCATTATACCATATATAATTTTTTTATTATATTTCAGATGGGACAATTTACACGGTAATGATTTTGCTTCAGAGATTATCACGAAGGCTACTAAAAAGTACAAAAACTGTTTGATGTGGCATTGATAATGATGTTTATCTCCAACAGTTGCTAAACATGGTTGTTTGGAGAGATCATCGGATTTCTTAATAAAGAGTAATCAAAAAGGATATTTTCATTGTTATTATGCTTTCAAAACATCAAGTATGAGATCTATGTGATTGGTATATACAGTATTGTGATTTCAAATTCGTTTGGCACTTACTGGAATTAACTCGATTTATACCTTTCCAAAATCGGTAGAATTTAGTTTTAGTGAAAAACAAATCACCAATAATATCAAAAATAAGCCAAGAATGAACAATTAATCTTTATAGCTTAAGAACTATGTTAAGAACAATTGAGTTCTACTATTTTATAATATTATCAAGCTATTACTATTAAGGTGAACTATATCATTACCACAATTATGTTTAATCAATTAAGTTTCATTGAAAAACAGAAGTATTCATTTTTGCAAGTAATGATAACTTAGTAATTTATACATTATCACTTTGCTTCAGATTGCAGTATCGGTCAAAAACTCAAGATGTTCGCAACAACTCGGTGAAAATATGCTTTCTTGAGGAAAAATACTGGAGAAACATGTCTGAATGTATTTGACGTGACAACTTTTACGTAGCAACTAAAACCTAGGTTGCAGCCAAATAATATTCTTTCATATTTAGCGCACTCAATGATCTTATTTTAACTTCTAGACCAGCTTATCGATGATGTAAGTAAATATTTCACTTTGTTTATTTTTAAATGCATATGATTTACTGCTAGCAGCTATTAACTATTATTATGTTTTTTCTCGAGGTACGCCTAAAAATTATTCAAATTCGCAAATCAGCTCTAAAAGCAAAAAATCCATTGATTAAAGGTAATATCTTCTGTCTTCTTATTAGATTACCGCATTAATGCCTACTTTCAATCTTGAATGAATTTTCAATGTTTAGGTAATTACTTAAGTATTACAATAAATTTGTAATTTCTTATCATAGTTTGTGGGATACATTCTTAGAGATATAATTTTCGCATTTCCAACAATTTCCTTCTTGTTTGTGGTATTTGTCTCTGTTATTTCTGCTAACACTTAACAATTCATTATACAACAAAATTTTGGTTCTTTCGTTCTATTTTTGTTGAATTTGTTCATTCGTATTTTGTTGTCTATCGATCACCATAGAATTTGAAATTTGGTTAAACTTGAATAACTTTTATTTTATCTTAAATGTTTATAATATCTCCATTAGTTGAAGATTTAAATTTTGAAGCTAACTGAGAATGACAGTCAACTTGGGATTCTATTGAGGCTTCTTTAGTATATTTCCACATCGTACTTCTAATAAAACCAGCATATTGCATCATTGTATATAATACCATGTATAATTTTTTGTTATATTCCAGATGGAACTATTTGTTGAAAATAATCTTGGTTTTTAAGAAAACAATTAATTGTATTGATAAATTAGTAATTGTATTAATGAATGGAATAAGTGAAAGGAAAATCTAGAATTTCTATTCTAGAGAATTCTAGATAATGCTTTCCTATAATACTTTAGAGAGTGTATTGCATTATAAAAGCAATGCAATCAGGCTGATGTACGTGAGCAATTAAGTTTGAGTAAAATAAGTTATTTCCTCTTCATATTAAGTCTCCCAAACTTCTTCTTCTTCTAAAATTTCTAACAGTGGTATCAGAGCTACAAAAACTTCTAACAGTGGTATCAGATCAAGGTTCAATAATCAAGGAAGATGGAAACTGGAACATCAATCTTTCAAGTTCCTTCATTGCAGAAAGATAATTATGACAATTGGAGCATTCACATAAAGGCATTGCTTGGATCGCAAGATGCATGGGATATCGTGGAAAATGGGTATGAAGAACTCGCTGATATTTCCGTCTTATCCCAAATTGAAAGGGAAAATTTAAATTTTTTGAAGAAGAAGGATCAAAAGGGTCTTACGCTCTTTTATCAAAGTTTGGATGACACTATGCTCGAGAAGATAGCCAATGCAAAAAACAGTAAGGAAGCATGGGAGATTTTGGAGAATGCCTTTAAAGGAATCAATAAGGTAAAGAAAATTAAACTACGAACTATACGACGTGAGTTTGAAGCTTTACATATGAAATCATTAAAATTAATTGATGAATATTTTTCTCGAGTTCTATCTATTGTAAATCAAATGAAAGGATACGGAGAAAAAATGGAAGATTCTAGAATTGTCGAGAAAATTCTACAATCTTTAGATTCAAAATTCGATTACATAGTTGTGGCAATTGAAGAATCTAAAGATGTAGAGTCCATGATTGTTGACCAACTTTTGGGTTCACTTCAAGCCCATGAAGAAAAATTAAAGAAAAAAAGTCAAAGAAGAGCCATTGGAGCAAGCACTTCAAACATAGCTCATCTTGGGAGAAAATGAAACATTTAAAAATGGAAGAAGTCATAGCCAAAGAGGAAGAGGTCGAGAACAAAGCTATGGAAGAGGTGGTTACAAATCTTTTAATAAAGAGGAGAGAAGCAAAAATGCATATGCTACAAGAGGTCAAGGAAGAGGAGGAAACATAAGGGGAAATGGAAAGCCAAGGTTGACAAATCACAAATAAAATGTTATAATTGTGATAATTTGGGCATTTTGCTTCAGAATGTTGATCTACCTTTTATAAAGTTAAAGAGAGAACAAATTATGCTGAAAAAGTTGAAGAGGATTCAGCACTTTTGTTGACACATAAAGGAGGTGAAAGCAGTGACAATCATACATGGTATTTGGACTCGGGGGCAAGCAATCATAGTGTGGAAGGCGAACTTGATGAATCAGTAAATGGAAACATTCTTTTTGGAGATAAATCTAAAATTCCAATTGAAGGAAAAAGAAATATACAAATTAATTTAAAGAATGGAAAGAATGATTTTATTTCTAATGTTTATTATGTGCCTAAAATGAAGACAAATATTTTGAGTTTGCGGCAACTTTTGGAGAAAGGATATGATATACACATGAAAAATAGAAACCTTTTCATAAGAGATGGTAAAGGTGATTTAATTACTAAAGTGGAGATGTCAAAAAAATAGAATGTTTCCATTAAATATTTCCGATAATGTTGCAAAATGCCTAAAATCATGCTATAAAGATTTATTATGGCTTTGGCACTTAAGATTTGGACACCTTAATTTTGGAAGCTTATCTTTGTTAAAAAAAACAAAAACATGGTGAAAGGTTTACCATCAATAAATCATGAAAACAAATTGTGTGAAGGTTGCATATTTGGAAAACAATCAAGAAAATATTTTCCAAAAAAATCAACAACAAGAGCCAAAGAACCATTAGAATTGATTTACACTGATATTTGTGGCCCCATAAAACAATGCTCACTTGGAAAAAGTAAATATTTTGCACTTTTTATTGATGATTTTAGTAGAAAAACATGGGCTTATTATCTCAAACAAAAATCAGATGTATTTGATGCTTTTAAGAAATTCAAGGCTTTAGTGGAAAATGAAAGTGGTTATAAAATCAAAGCCATGAGATCTGATCGAGGTGGAAAATCTACATCAAAAGAATTTGAGAAGTTTTGTGAAGAAAATGGAATTCATCGTCCATTGACACTCCCATACACTCCACAACAAAATGGAGTTGTAGAAAGAAAAAATAGATCTCTTCTCAACATGGCGCGAAGTATGTTGAAGAGCAGAAATGTTCCAAAAGAGTCTTGGGCTGAAGCTATCGAATGCGTAGTATATTTTGCAAATCGTTCTCCAACTCGAAGTGTATGGAACAAAACGCTTGAAGAAGCATGAAGTGGTAGAAAGCCTTGTATATCCCATTTGAAAGTATTCAGAAGCATTGCATATGCCCATGTGCCGGGTCAAAGACGCTCAAAGTTAGATGATAAAAGTGAAAAATAAATTTTTATTGGCTATGATTCACGGTCAAAAGGATATAAGTTATATAATCCTATTAATGAAAAGGTGGTTGTTAGTCGTGATGTGGAGTTTGATGAAGAAAGCGCTTGAAATTGGAACAAAAAGGAAGATGATTACAAATTCTTTCCTCTTTATGAAGAGGAGTGCAATGATGATGTGGAAGAAGAGCCCATTAGTCCAACAGCGTCATCTCCTTCAACCATCCATCAATAATATTCATTTGAAGAAAGCTCAAATGAAAGACAACCACACATGCGATTCTTGCAAGAATTATATGAGATAACACCAATTTTTGATGATACTACATTATTTTATCTTTTTGGAAATTGTGAAACAATAGGTTATGAAGAAGCAAAACATGACAAAAGATGGAGGAAAGCTATGTATGAAGAAATCAAAGCTATTGTAAAAAACAGTACATGGGAGTTGGCTACTTTACCAAAAGGACATAAAGCTATTAGTGCAAAATGGGTGTACAAAGTGAAGAAGAATACTAAAGGAGAAGTTGAAAGATTCAAATCAAGGTTTTTTTTTGATTTACGTGTGGAACCTAAGACTTCACTCAAGCCATTGCTTGTCGGTCTTAGTAAACCCCACGGGTAGTGATATACCCCGATTTTTCAACGCCTTCACACTACCTAGGTAGTCACCCCTAGAATTTGGCAGAGGCGGCCCTCGAACCTGAGACCTATGTCTCATCCCAATTCGCCCACCTCTGACCAACTGAGCTAGGAGTGTCGGGTAAGATTCAAATCAAGGTTGGTGGCTAAAGGATACAAGCAAAGAGCAGGTATAGATTATGATGAAGTGTTTGCTCCTGTTGCCCGCTTGGAGAAGATAAGGTTATTAATAGCTTTAGCCGCTCAAAACAAATGGAAAATACATCAAATGGATGTGAAATCTGCTTTCCTAAATGGTAAATTGGAGGAGGAATTTTATTTGGAACAACCACCTGGTTATAAAGTTAAAGGACAAGAAGACAAAGTTCTAAGATTGAAGAGGGCGTTGTTCGATTTGAAGCAAGCCCCAAGAGCATGGAATATAAGAATTGATAATTATTTTTTAGAAAATAATTTTATAAAATGCCCCCATGAACATGCTCTTTACATAAAGAAAAATGAAAATGGAGATATTTTAATTGTATGTTTGTATGTTGATGACTTGATCTTTACTGGAAATAATCCTAAAGATTTTAATGACTTTAAAAAGAAAATGAGTTTAAAATTTGAGACGACGGACTTTGGACTCATGTCATACTAAGTGATTAAAAGTGAGCATGGTATATTTATTTCTCAAGAATCATATGCAAATGAAATATTGAAGAAATTCGATATGGATGGATGCAAGCCTGTAAACACACCAGTAGAATGTGGTACAATTTTTTTAAAATGTATGTAAGAAGAGATGGTGGATCCTACCCTATTCAAGAGCATGGTTGGTTGTTTGAGATACTTAACATGCACAAGGCCAGATATACTAAATGGTGTGGGCCTTATTAGTTGCTACATGGAAGCTCTTACTATATCGTATTTAAAGACGGCGAAAAGAATTCTTCGATATATTAAAGGTACCGCTAATTTTGGGTTGTTATATTCACATTCTAATGATTTCAAGTTAATTGGTTACAGTGATAGTGATTGGGTTGGAGATGTTGATGACCATAAAAATACAATTGGATTTGCTTTTTTCATGGGAGACACGACATTTACATATGGAGCTAAAAAAAGCAACCAATTGTTACATTGTCAACATGTGAAGCGGAGTATGTTGCTGCATAAGGTTGTGTACATCATGCAATTCGGCTTCGAGAATTATTAAAGGAGTTGCACATGTCACATCATAATGAAACGAAGATATTTATGGATAACAAGTCAGTCATGACACTTGCCAAGAATCTTGTTTTCCATAATCGAAGTTCACATATTGACACACGATACCATTTTATTTGAGAAAAGACTGCAAAAAAAGAGATACAAGCGAAGTTCATCAATTCAAAGGACCAAATTGCGGATATCTTCACAAAAGCATTGAAGCATGATGATTTTAAAAGATTACAAGACATTCTTGGAGTTATAAAACCAAGCTCACAAGGGAATGTTGGAAGTATCTTGGTTTTTAAGGAAACAATTAATTGTATTGATAAACTAGTAATTGTATTAATGAATGGAATAAATTAAAGGAATATCTAGAATTCCTATTTTAGAGAATTCTAAATAATGCTTTTCTAGAATACTCTAGAGAGTGTACTACATTATAAAAGCAATGTAATCAGGATGATGTACGTAAGCAATTAAGTTTGAATAAAATAAGTTATTTCCTCCTCATTTTAAATCTCCCAAACTTCTTCTTCTAAAATTTCTAATAGTGGTGTCAGAGCTACAAAAACTTCTAACACTATCGATACAGTAATGATTTTGCTTTGGAGATTATTATGAAGGCTACTAAAAAGTACAATGAGCAGTTTTTTTATTCATTTTGAAACTTAATGATTCTTATTTATAAATTAACATGGTAGACACATCAATTCAGTAGTTATTAGGTAAAATTACCATTAGTGTATTTAAAATTTTGTTTCTCTTTATTGCTACATTGTCTAATTGAGTCATGAAAATCCACATTCAGTGATTTCGACATTTTTATTCCCTTTTCACAGAACTTCATGACAAACGAGAAAATTTCTTATTTTTATAATATTAATCTGGCAAAGAATATTATATATTTGCATTGGTTTGCATTAATTGATCATGTGTCATTATTGCTTGTGAATCAGCGTAATTCTGTGTGGTTAGTTTAGCTATTTTATAAGGAAAACATATTTCACATGCAACATCACCTTTAAACAAAAAGTATTACCCTATGATCTAGTTAAAACTGAATTATTTTTATTTTATTTTGAAAAATGTTGATATTTTGTACGTTTGTTTCTTGTTTCAATAATAAGTTTTAACTGAATTATTTTTATTTTATTTTGAAAAATGTTGATATTTTATATGTTTGTTTCTTGTTTCAATAATAAGTTTTACATTTGATCAGTTTGAGATAACCTAGATATTTTGTCACCAATTATTCCCTGATTTTATTGCCTTTGATTTCAATCTGATATGTGAAGTCAATAAGATTTAACTTCATTGTGTAAGCAACTACTTATCTACACAGTAAACATAAATAAATGACAGTCTCATATTTTATCATTGTTTACTTCTAATAGTTCTTTCTGCACATTTTTTATTTTTTTTATTTCTTTTTGCACATTTTTGCAAACCCTAGTTTTTCAACATATATTTGCCAAATGAGTGCATATTTGCAAAAACATCATTATTGTTTTAGAAGCACATTGCAAATCTTATGCACAATTAACTACCATTTTAGATTACGACATAACACATACTCTCTTATTTTATCTATTTTTTCATTTTCATGAAAAGAAACTAGATCAAAATAGTTCTCTTACTCGAAGGTGAAAAAGTAAATAGTTTGCAATATGAATAGATAAACTATTCCATGAATAAATAAAATATGCAATATGAATAGATAAAATATGCAATATGATTTTAGATTAAGAAACTGATACATAATTTTGTATACTGTACATAAAAGGTTTTGATTTTTTTTATGCATAAAATTTTGTAAATGACATATTAGATTAAGAAACAGAGATATAGAAAAATACCTGAATTCAGCGATATTAATAAAATGCGATCTGAACTTAATGCAATTGATATTTTGTATACAGCTACGTTTGGATTAAGAAAATGATACACAATTTTGTATACTTTACGTGAAAGGTTTTATTTTTTTTATGCATAAAATTTTGTAAATGACATATTAGATTAAGAAACAGAGATATAGAAAAATACCTGAATTCAGCAATATTAATAAAATGTGATCTGAACTTTATGGAATTAATATTTTCTTACGGTGCTCTGTTTATACAGGAAAGATTGTGATACGTTTAAATCTAGATATTTGCATTAACTGAGGATAAAGGGGAAGACTCCGTTATAAATATTTTAAGATTCCTTTTGAATTCAAACGAAATTGACCATTGAAATACTCTGTGTTCCTTTTATTACTGCATGTACTTCTATGACATGCAATTCTTTTATTTGTTTTGTGTGAATGTAGAGAGTTGTTTCTTATTATTGTTTCCGTTTTGTTCATTCTTTTTGCAGGTTACATGTTGTTCACTACTAGAATTGTACAGTATAACAACGGTAAGTTCCAACGACCTCCAACGGCCTTTGACCAACGACTTCGAATGGAAGCCAAATGTTGGTATTTTCTTACGGGGTAAAAAAAATAGCCCGTTGGAAGACATTGGCGGCCGTTGATATTAACTCATTGAAAGCTGTTGATAACCGTTGCATGGTTTGAGTAGAAAATTAGTCGAGCCTTCTTCCTCAATCTTCAATTTACACGAAAATTATCCTCTTTTCCCCAAATCTTTCCCCCTTTAATTCTGAAATCAACCACACCACGCCATCAACCTCCTAGGGTTTCTCCAACTCATTCAAGGCACTCTCTCCTCCTCTCTAATCTTTGATTTCAAGGTATGAATTAACCCTAATTTTTTTAATACCCTAAGTTTAGTAATTTATTCATAATTAGAGTGTATGTTTGTGTGTCTAGTGCTGTTAATTAGTTGCTAATGTAGGGTTTAATCATTTAAGTGCCAATCTAGGGTTTTATTTATAAATTAATTAGTTGTTAACCTAGGGTTTAATTAGTTGTATTTATAGACTTATTTGATTATGTTTCTAATCTAGGGTTTAATTAGTTCATGTTGTATATATATGCATATAGCGTTGTATGTATATATAGTTGGTAATCAATCTATGTATTTGTTTATTTGGTTGAGCCCCAATTCACTGAAAACGATATTTAATTTGTCGAAAATGTGTAGTGGAAATGGAAATATTTAAGTTTATGTTTTATAAAAATTTAACGAAAACGACATTTAATTTTGTATATAACCTACGATTATATAGTTCAATTTAATGTTGAAAATATACGTATACGTGATAAAATTCATATACATACAATTCATAGTAGTTAAGGCGCTAAGGCGCACAAAGGCACACGGCTTGAGCCTTGGGCTTTTTTGAGCCCGGCCGGGGCTTTTTGTGCGACTTTTTAAAAAAATGCGCACCACATATATTTAAAAAACACCTGCAACAGATCGTAAAGCTACAACTTCGATTTCACAAATTTTTGAAGTTCAAATTTCGAAATCGAAGTTAAAAAAAAAAAACCTAAAATCACGAAAAAAAACAAATCTTAATATGTTATATTCATAAAGCCTTAGAGAGTGTTTTTGGCCCCGTCTGATAAGTATTGTATATAATTGTTATGTGAGTGTTCGTTTAATTAACGAAATGGACATTTATATTCATCATACACAATATTTGTTGGATTTGTCCTTTTGTATTGGACAAGTTACGAACACAATAACGAAATTAAATATCGTAAATTATTTCATTTTAAACAGTTCTCAAAATTTCGAAAGCACATCCTTTATGTTCCCTGTGTACACGCAATTGTGTACTATTCAGGGAACTAAAGGGAAGTGCTGCCGAAATTTTGTTAAATCACTTAAATTGAAAAGATTTACGCAATTTAATTACGTTATTGTATTTGTAATGGGAGGTAGGATGACCCACCAATAAATGATCAATTAACATAACATGCATTCAGGCCTAAAATTGGTTTTACGTTATTTTATCATACTTTCTAATTTTATATGTACTTAGGAAAAATGGACGATTATTTCAATGATCGAAACTGGATGTACAAACAAAGAGAAACTAATGGCACAATAAATAAACAATTTATTAATGGTGTCAGCGTGTTTATTGATTTCGCTTTAAGTAACAAAGGAAACGATGTTGAAATCCGTTGTCCATGTAGTAGATGCAAGTTATTAAAGCATTTGATACCGCAAATGGTTAGAGTTCATTTGCATCAGTACGGTTTTATGCCGAACTATTTAGTTCGGGATCGTCATGGTGAACCGGTAGCATGTACTTCTATACAAGTTGAGGAGGTAGCGAATAATGAAATTGCTACGACGAATCTCATAGAATAAATGTTTGAAGATGTTGCACGTTCTATGTTCTCGGTCCAACAATTTAATGATAACGATGGTAATGATGAAGAAGAACCAAATATTGAAGCCAAAGAAATATATGATTTATCAGATGCCGCGAAAAACCCTTTTGGGAAGGCTGTGAAAGCGGAACTCAATTATCAGTAACTGCTGAATACATTGCGATGAAATCTAAATACAACCTCACAGAAGCTAGATTTACAGCTGTTATACAAGCTGCGAAGCGGCATATGCCTCCCAATAACTTAATGTGCGAAAATCATTATGAAGTAAAAAAAAAAAAATGATGTCGGCCTTTTGGTTACTGTATCAAAAAATAGATACATGTCTAAAGGGTTGCATGCTATTTTGGAAGGAAGATATCAACCTTAAGAATTATAGAATATGTAATCAGGAAAGATACAAACCAAGAAAGAAAAAGGGAAAGGAAGTCGTGTATAAACATATGCACTATTTACTTATTATTCCTAGACTTCAAAGGTTATATGTATCTTCTGTAACTGTGCAACATATGAGATGGCATAGGTGATAACACAGGAAGAAGGTATGTTAACACACCCATCCAATGGAGAAGCATGGAAGTATTTTGACCAAAAGTATCCAATTTTGCATCTGAGAGTCGTAATGTTAGACTTAGTTTATGTACACATGGGTTTTCACCATTTTCTCAATTTGGTTCTAAATATTCATCCTGACCAGTAATTGTAACACCTTAGAATTTACCTTCGTGGATGTGTATGAAAACTTCTTATATGTTTCTCATAATTGTCGTCCCTGGTCCTGATGATCCGACACAAGGAATCGATGTTTATTTACAACCGTTGATTGAAGAATTAAAAAAATTATGGTATGAAGTGGTAGAAAAATATGATATTTCCATAAAAAAAACTTTTGTATGCATGCTTATATGTTGTGGACAATTAGCGATTTTCCTGCTTATGCAATGCTTTCAGGTTGGAGTACGGCTGATCGTCTAGCTTGTCCATACTGTATGGAAGAAACAAGAGCATTTTCTTTACCTATTGGAAAGAAAATTTCATGGTTTGACTGTCATAAATGTTTTCTTCATATTAATCATCCTTTTAGAAGAGATAAGAATTTTTTTACAGCTAGTAGGCATGAAACTTTGCGACCACCTAAAGTATGAAGAAGTGAAGAAATTTATGAACTTGTACAAGATTTTCCCAAGATTCATGAAATCAGAGTACAGACAGAAACTCAAGGTAAATTAACGATTCATAATTGGTGAAAACAAAGCATATTTTGGGAGTTGCCTTATTGAAAAGATCTTCTGATTCATCATAATATTGACGTGATGCATAATGAGAAAAACGTGTTCGATAATATAATCAATACAATTTTGAATGTCAAAGAGAAGACGAAAGATGATTTGAAATCAAGGCGTGATATTGAAGTAATATGTAATCATCCGGAGCTTCATATAAAGCCAAATGTTACCAAAAAACTGAAAGCGTGCTATGAACTGGACAACAATCAAATTATAATATTTTTAAAATGGATGGAAGGATATCTTTGTAGATGTGTTGACTATAAAAACAGTAAACTTAGTGGGATGAAAAACCACGGCTGTCTTGTTATGATGGAAATTTTATTGCCCATCGCTTTCAAAGAACTATTGCCCGTAAAAGTTTGAACTGTTGTAACAGAGCGTAGTTTGTTCTATAAAGAGCTTTGTTCATCTACATTAAAAATTGATTGTCTACGTAAACTAGAGGAAGAAACCCCCATATTGCTTTACAAATTGGAAAAATATTTCCTTCAGGTTTTTTCAATGTTATGGAGCATTTATCTATACATCTTCCATCAGAAGCACGTCTTCGAGGGTCTGTGCAATACAGATGGATGTATCCATTTGAAAGGTATATTAATATTTAGTTAGTTTTGGTTAGTGAAATGTATGAAATAAAATTACAATAGTTCTAAATAGGTATTTAAATCATCTAAAGAAAAAAGTGAGGCAGAAATTTCGAGTTGAAGGTTCTATTTGCAAATCATACATCGAAGAAGAAACTTCATTTTTTTTTCTCTCATTATTTTAGTGATCATGTGAACATGTCATTTGCAAGTACTGCGCGTAATGATGAAGGCATTGATCAAGATGACTGTCGAACGACTTTATCTATTTTTAAAAAACATGGTTGACCTTCTGGTAGATGTATGAAAGAATGACTAAATGATAGAGATTAATAATGCAGTACATACATATATTCTTCTCAATTGCATCGAAGTTGCACCGTTCGTTAGGTAATGAACTTATACATCTATGTATACATGTATTGTATCTTTAATCATATATGTAACGTTTGTCCTATAATTACAGCATTTATGAATCATAGTATCCAAACGGCAATATCAGCAAAGAATTAGCTAGTTGGTTTACTAATTATGTTTTTGATCCAACAATTTGTATTGTGGATGAAGGATTGAAACATTTGGCAATGGGACCAAAAAGAAATGTCAAGACATATCCAATATTCTTTGTTAATGGATATAAATTTAGCACTAAAGAATATAGTGCTGAAAAATTAACTGACAATAGCGGTGTATTTGTTAAAGGTAGTGATGATCCAAACGACCATATACACGATATTTATGGCGTGCTAAACCAGATTCTGCAATTGACATATTTCACACGACTCACGGAAGAAGTATTTTTGTTTAAATGCAACTGGTTCAGCAACGTTCCAGGTTCTGCAATCAACGTGCACCCAAAATATAATCTTATAGAAGTAAGACATGCTAGAAACTCTATTGTTGGATTTTGATGACAACAACTATACAATTATACCAAAGAACCTCTAAGCTAACCTGCAGGTACATGGGTATCAAAAAGAGAAATATATAATAATATATGCATATTGACATATTGACATATTGACGGGGGAGTTACATATACAGTTGTCATTATCAAAAAGGGGGAGAATGTTGTGTACATATATATTATTATCGACTAAACTTTGTCTTCCAGGAAGATACTCAACAACAGATTCAAGAGCTATAATTGAAGATTAAATATGTTGTAAGAGTCTGTTAGTCCTATATTTATATGTTAAAGTCTTCCTTGATGATTATACACACACACGTTTTATATAAATATAGTTTTCTAATTTAAATAAGGAAAGGAATATGCAAGAAACAGAAAACAGACGTCTGGTCTGAAAAATTCAGACGTCTGTTTGCTGAAATAGAATATTTTTATACAATATTCAGACGTCTGGTTGATATATTTCAGACATCTGAAATGCCCCCGAAATACACTATTTCCTTTCTGATTTGATTTTTAAAATAAACAGACATCTGAATTTTATTTTCAGACATCTGAATTCCGAAGAGTTGCATCTTTTATGAAGAGATACAACTATTTAATCCATATCTCTTCATCAAAACTCTTCACGATCAGTTGTATCTTTTTATATATTATAAATAGAGAATTGCTTAGATGATCTAATAACCGAATTTTTTCTAATTCTCTCTATCTTATTCAAAGATCTCTAAGTTCTAAAAAGCTATCTACTTTCATACTTGAGACTTTTAAACTTCCATATTCCTTCACGCACTTCACGATTATCATCAAGGAAAGGCTATAGGAAGGGTGTACTTAATATTCGACAATCCGTGTTATCAAGAACACAAAAGAGTCAACAATTATTCTGTATTAGTGAAGACCTCTTCAGTGGTTGAGGCAAGAAATCCCGTTCAGTGGTTCGAGTAATTGTGAACCTATTCCTCCGGGCGAAGTGAGGGTTTTAGTGTTAGTGAAATACCAGAAGTGAGTCTGGGACTGGACGTAGGACAGTGGTCTGAACCAGTATAAATCGACTATGTGATTTACTGCTTACTACTCTACCATATACACTATATCCTATACTCCATTCTATACGATCCTACCGCTGCATAGACTCTTTCAATTGGTATCAGAGCTTGGAATTCTAGAGATCGTAACAACATCCTAGAATAAATGGCAATAAAGAAATCTAGTAAAGGCATTAGAAAGTGGAAGAACAACAAAGCAGAAGCGACGGAGCAAGAGAGCAAATGTTTAATGGCTAAAGGGAGATCACAATCGGTATGTGAGGATTCATTATATAAAGATCTTTTATTAGACCACGAAAAATTATTAAAAGATTTTAAAAGTTTGGGTAAACTTAATGCAATTATTTTAGCCAAGTCTAAAAATTGTGAGCAAGAAAATTCCAAATTAAAAGAAGAAAACAATTTTTTAGTCAAACAAGCCAAATGTTTTGAAAATACCTTAGAAGAGCTTGTTTTTCAAAAAGATTTCCTTCAAAAAGAAAATGAGCGACTAGAAGATAAAAACAATGTTCTTTTAAAGGAAATCAATCTCTTGAAAAATAGAAATGAATCATTAGAAGATTCTTTAAATAATTCTAATTCTTTAGTTTCGTCTCTTGAAATAGAGAATGGAGCTTTAACTGAAAAGAATTCAGAATTATCTAAAGAATATGAGTTTTTAAAGGTTAATAATAATACTTTGCAAAATGAAACGTATGATTCGAAAGAAAATTTTGAAAAATTACACTCTTCTTTAATTAATTCAGGATCTCAAATTTGTCGTCTCGAAAATGAGAATAGTACTTTAAAAAGGGAGAATTCTAAATTAAATAAGAAAATTGGTTTAAAAGATTGCATGACTTCTTTTGAAAATTTCAATCACGACTTTGGAATCAAATTTGAAAAATGTACAAATAAGTTCACAAAATTTAATAAAGGTCAAAATAATTTAAATGATATTTTATCCTGCTCTAGACCTTTACACGATAAAAGTGGCTTAGGGTATAATAAAACTAATCATAGAACTAGTACTAGATATGCTTTCATGTATAACAAAAGTTTAACTGCTAGTACTAATTAAAGCATGTGTAACTCGAAGATCAAATTTCTATAGAAATTCAAATGCTTCTATGACTAGAAACATTTATAATAGAAGTACAAAAGGAAATATTAATAGAATTTATCTAAGTATTTGGGTTCCTGTAAATTGGAAAAAACAGAGAAAGATATATAGATGATTATTTTGATTCAGTAGTTAATAATGAAAATTTTATTTTTAAAGGTTCAATTACACCCTCTTGGGTATGGTTACCTTCTCTCTAACCCCTGGACCATAACAGAGAAAGTGGGTACCAAAGTACATATATAATATTTGTTGTAGGTACACCACAACAAAAAGGAGGGTATTTCAGTATCTCTAATATCTTTGAAAACTGAGCTCAAAGCTAAATCAGGGAATTTGGGAAAATAATAGTCACATACTTAGGGGGAGGAATATTCATGTATCACACATTCAGGGGAAGAAAATAAAGAGAAGACGACGATATCTATTACATTCCCTCATTCTTTTTGATAATGACAAAGGGGGAGAAATTCATGTGTATATTGATAGAGGGAGATATTATACTAAGAGTATACTGATAGAGGGAGATATTATACTAAGAGGAAGATGTTATAGAAAGAATATATTTTTAAATTGTATAGTTGTCATCATCAAAAAGGGGGAGAATGTTAGAAACTCTGTTGTTGGATTTTGATGACAACAACTATACAATTATACCAAAGAACCTCTAAGCTATCCTGCAGGTGCATGGGTATCAAAAAGAGAAATATATAATAATATATGCTTATTGACATATTGACGGGGGAGTTACATATACAGTTGTCATTATCAAAAAGGGGGAGAATGTTGTGTACATATATATTATTATCGACTAAACTTTGTCTTGCAGGAAGGTACTCAACAACAGAATCAAGATCTATAATTGAAGATTAAATATGTTGTAAGAGTCTGTTAGTCCTAGATTTATATGTTAAAGTCTTCCTTGATGATTATACACACACACGTTTTATATACATATAGTTTTATAATTTAAATAAGGCAAGGAATAGGCAAGAAACAGAAAATATACGTCTGGTCTGAAAAATTCAGACGTCTGTTTGCTGAAACAGAATATTTTTATACAATATTCAGACGTCTGGTTGATATATTTCAGATGTCTGAAATGCCCCCGAATTACACTATTTCCTTTCTGATTTGATTTTTAAAATAAACAGACATCTGAATTCCGAAGAGTTGCATCCTTTATGAAGAGATACAACTATTTAATCCATATCTCTTCATCAAAACTCTTCACGATCAGTTGTATCTTTTTATATATTATAAATAGAGAATTGCTTAGATGATCAAATAACCGAATTTTTTCTAATTCTCTCTATCTTATTCAAAGCTCTCTAAGTTCTAAAAAGCTATCTACTTTCATACTTGAGACTTTTAAACTTCCATATTCCTTCACGCACTTCACGATTATCATCAAGGAAAGGCTATAGGAAGGGTGTACTTAATATTCGACAATCCGTGTTATCAAGAACACAAAAGAGTCAACAATTATTATGTATTAGTGAAGACCTCTTCAGTGGTTGAGACATGAAATCCCGTTCAGTGGTTCGGGTAATTGTGAACCTATTCCTCCGGGTGAAGTGAGGGTTTTAGTGTTAGTGAAATACCAGAAGTGAGTCTGGGACTGGATGTTGGACAGTGGTCTGAACCAGTATAAATTGACTGTGTGATTTACTGCTTACTACTCTACCATATACATTATATCCTATACTCCATTCTATACGATCCTACCGCTGCATAGACTCTTTTAAGACATACTTCTCATTATTGTAAGTACGATCCTTTTGTACTTGCCAAACAAGCTCTTCAAGTATATTATGCTTCTTATCCCTCTATGATACGAGATAAAATAGATTGGTGAGCTGTTTTCAAAACAAAGGCAAGGTTTACATTTGACGGACGTAATATTCCCGATGACCAAACTTATCAAGCAGACGTCGATGAAAATGCAGAAATAGTAATAACCGATAATCAAACAGATTTTGGACCTCTAAACGATGAATCGAATGCATTAATTGATGTATTTGAGACTACAGATAAACCATATATGGAAGAGGAAATAGAGTCAGAATCTGAAAGTGATGAGGATGACTAACCAATAATCCTCATTTTCAAAAGGTAATTTTATGTTTATTTTTACATAGTAAGAATCAAATTCATACTAAATAGATATTTCTTATGTTAACACATTTTAATAGATATTTCTTATGTTATCTATTAACAAGTAACATATCATAAATAAAAAATATGTTATCTATCAAACTTATATTTATTTTTATGACATTTCTATGAATCAAACTCATATGTTAACTAGACATATCTATGAATTAAACTTATATTTAACACTTCTACAAATCAACCTTGTAACGTTAACTAGACATTTCTGTTAACAAGTAACATATAGAATCATATCCTTTTCTACTTTCTTTACTTGTCATCTAGTGTGCTATTTATGTTATGACATTTCTATTATAAAGTACTCATGTTATCTCTTATCATGTTTGTTATGTAACAACAGTCGGAACAAAGCGCCCCTTCCTTGCACACATATGAGCTGGCACACAACTCCCATATAACACAAGGAATCCCTTATGTTATGTGCCTACCAACTCATATTTGTACTCAACTCCTTCAGCTTATTCTATGATGTGGGACTATTAATTCCAACCTGTCATTCCTCCTTAACAACATGCGAGGCAATCCTAACAGTCTCTCCCATGACTCGCATCCTACGAGTATCTTTTGAGAGCACTGTCTTGCCTGCATGGCCCAGTCCGAAACTTTCGGCTCTGATGCCACTGTTATGTAACGACGGTCGGAACAAAGCCCCTTTTCCTTGCACGCATATGAGCTAGCACACAACTCCCATATAACAAAAGGAATCCCTTATGTTGTGTGCCTACCAACTCATATTTTCGCTCAACTCCTTCAACTTATTTCATGATGTGAGACTATTAATTTCAATCCGTCATTCCTCCTTAACAACATGCGAGGCAATCCTAACCGTTTTTACATAGCTTTTTCATGTTATGTTGTTGTCTGTAATAGGTATGACGTCACAAGGTCATTTAGGTGGCGATGAGGGTGGTCCGTCGGAGTTATCCCGTCCTGTGGTCTGGCTTAAGCCAAAAGCCAACAAAGGGTAAATACTAAGTTTTTAGTATAAATTTAATTGAAGTACAATAAATTATTTAAATTGTTGTTGTAGTAGCCATATTTTTTTTTCGTTTAACACAGGGGTTTTGAGTTGAAGCCGTCCAATACAGTCTTGAAGATATCAAAACGCGCTTATCAGGCTCGCATGACTGCATGTTGGCCCACATGGACGTCGATACCCGGCATTGTTAAGGAGACCATATGGCAGGATTTTTTGGTACGTATGTACCGCCTATGTAGTTTTCTATGCAGCCTGTCCCAAAATAGGGTAAAGGAGGAGGGTTGTGATAGGCTTGGCGAGCCAACGTAAAAACTTGGCCTTTCTTATGGATATGGAACCTTATGATATTTCGTTGGGGCGTAACCCTCTTAGCGACACGCTATATCGATGCTCGGATATGGTGCTAAATATGCAAGGGCTGGACCGCCATTCTCTTAGTGGCACGCTACACTGACGTCACGGTGTAGTGATAAGTGAGCAAGGATCCTCACATTTTTCTCGGCGGATGCGAGGGGTATGGAAGCTAGTCGACGATAGTAGGGTTCGGTTAGGTAGTTGGAATGTAGGGTCCTTAACAGCAAAATTAAGAGAGATAGTGGATACTATGATTAGGAGATGGGTTAACATCTTGTGCGTTCAAGAGACTAAATGGGTGGGTCACAAGGCGAAGGAGGTAGAGAACACTGACTTCAAATTGTGGTACAGGGGAGAAGTACGTAACAAGAACGGGGTAGGCATATTGATTGACAAGAACCTTCAGAACAAAGTGGTCGACATCAGAAGACGAGGGAATAGATCATCCTAGTTAAGCTAGTAGTTGGTGAGGCGGTTTTGAATGTCATTAGTGCATATGCCCCACAGGTAGGTCTAAGTGAAGAAGCCAAGAGGAAATTTTGGGAATACTTGGATGTTATGGTTAGAAATGTGCATAGTAGCGAGAAACTTTTTATAGGAGGAGACTTCAATGATCATGTTGGCTCATCTAGCGGGGTTTTGAGCGAGTGCATGGTGGTTTTGGTTATGGCAGTAGGAACCAAGAGGGTGAAGATATATTGAATTCCGCTCTCTCTTTTGATCTTTTGATTGCTAATACCTTCTTTAGAAAGAAGCAATTACATCTGATCACCTTCAGTAGTAGCCAACAGGCTAGCCAGATTGACTTTGTCCTTACTAGAAGAGACAACAAACGAGGTTGTGTTGATTGCAAGGCCATACTTGGAGAATGTGTCGTCTCACAAAACCAACTCTTGGTATGTGGTGAAGGATAAGAGGGCGATGATTAGCAGGACGAAATGGTGGAAACTCAAAGGAGATGCTTCACGGGTGTTTAAAGATAGAGTGATGGGAGAAGGGGTTTGGAATGTAGAAGGAGAAGCAAATGTCATGTGGAATGCAATGGAAACTTGCATTCGGAGAGTCGCTATCGAGGTATTTGGGATAACAAGAGGAAGCAAGCAAGAACCCAAGGATTCGTGGTGGTAGAATGACGAGGTGCGAAAGGCTATCAAAGAGAAGAAGGAATGTTACAAATGCATGCACCATCATAGAAGCGAAGAGAACGTGCACAGGTACAAAGTGGAAAAGAAGACTGCAAAAAGGGTAGTGAGTGAAGCAAGGGGACAAACGTACGAAGATTTGTATCAAAGGCTATGTACAAAGGAGGGTGAAAAAGACGTTTAGAGAATAGCTAGGCTATGCGAGAGGAGGACAATGGACTTCAATCGGGTTAAATGCATTAGGACGAGGATGATAAACTTTTGGTGAAGGAAGATGAGATAAAGAATAGGTGGAGAGAATACTTTGATAAGCTTTTCAATGAAGAAAACGGTAGCTCTTTGATCGAGTTGGAAGACTTTGCCGACAACACCAATTGTAACACCCCACCTCCACTAGGGTGTCTCTTGCAAGCACTCTGACTTTGGAGGGGCGTTTGAATCAGGTAAACATGCATAATGATATATCCAGACAGAACAAGAACATATGAGTAAACAGCGTAAATAACATGGATAAAACAGCGGAAGATTTTTAAACCATTTCAAACCAGTCTAGTACATCATAATGTCAATTTTCCAAATAAATAAGTCTAGTACATAAAAACAACATCATCTGAAACTGAACAGAAAAACATAAGTAGCTATCCCCAAAGCAGAAAAACCATAGCGAGCTCAAGTCCAAAGCATACATGAGCTATCCAAGAAAGCAGATAGGATCCAAGCTAAGCTCCTGTATTCCCTCCCTGAGAACCTGGGGGGGGGGGGGAACGGAAGAAAAGAGGCGAAAGAAAACAGGTAAGTCAAAAAGACTGAGTAAGCCCTACTACAATCAATGTAAACTAATAAAGTTAACTGTCATGAGCAGCAGGAATGAACATAAGGATAACTACATACTGGCACGATAGATAAAGGTGTCATCGCATAATCAAGACTAAGGTTTTGCACCACAGATGTACTAGCAAACTAACATGGCTTGAATAAACAAGTATTGATCCCCCTGGCCCATGCTTTGGCCCAATAACCTGAAGTGACCCTCATACGAGGTCCATGAAGTGACCCTGCCACGAGGTCCAACCCAACGGTCTAGTCGATCGGCTCCCTAAGCCTATCTCGTCACGTGTTGGTGTCAATACGGCCCAAACATGAATGTAGTCGAACTGTGCCGGGTCCACCCGTCGGGTGTATCAAGCCTTAGGGTGTCAACCCTTGGACACCATAAACATGAGTGCACAGTCTCGGTCTACCGGTACCTGTGCTTGTTTTCTCCGGCTACGGACTATGTGCACAACCAGAGTCCGCCCAGAACTACACCGGCGTACCACTCGGCCGTCGCTTTTGGTCGCTTACCTCCAGCCCAGTAATCGTGCCCCCTCCCTAGCCTAGTCCCTAGGGCCTTGATGATACAAACTTGGGATTACTGCGGAGTGGACCCCCATTACTAGGATTTTTCTAGTGGGTTAAGTATGGTTTAACCCCTTCACTAATCATGGATTAACTTGGTTAAGTGTAACTCAAATGAGTATAGCAAATGTAAGAAACCCCTTATGCAACAAATTAAAACCCCAAAAATGCAAGCAAACTTGATCAAGACTCCTCCTTTATGATGCAAATATAAGAACTAGACTTTAATGCAAGCTAAAGAGGATCATACAAGCCTAAATACACTTGTATGCATGAGAATTTCTTAGAAATTTGTTTAGGAATTGTATGAAGAGAGTGGAGGCCATGAGAGGTTTGATTTTGCCATAGTTTAGTTGTAGGATAGACTAATGATGATTTAGGGTAGGTTAGGGTCTTATTTATAGATTAGGCTAGTGATTTAGACCATAGGATTAAACCCTAGTTCTCATCTCAACCCTCCAAATCGAATCTAGCCCCCAAGCTCAACACAAACCCAAACTGGTGCACCTGGCAGAACTGGGCGTCTGAGCCAAGTCGACAACCAAGTCGACAGGGCTGTCGACCTGGTCAGACCGAGTCGACTCCCAAGTCGACAGGGCTGTCGACTTGGGTACTGTGGCGGGAATTTTCCCGCCTGGCCCAAACTGGCCCAATTCCCAATTTTTGATTTGAATTTGAAATCTGTTTTTACTTAGGAATTTTCTGAAAACTTCGTTGGGCCTTAATCGGGTCATACGGACTCCGATCTTCGAAAACTCGGACTCTATTTCGCGTATTTTTCCGAGACGAACGCAATGGCATAGCCCGTTTCGCTTGATTCAAATTTTAGAATTAAATTCTGCCTCGATTTATGTTATAACAGGTTATTGAAAATACGGGTTGTTACATTCTCCCCTCCTTAAAGGATTTCGTCCCCGAAATCTTCAAGTTAGGAAGAACGTATCCTACCATCCAACATCCATCTACTCAAAACATCATCCACGAGCAATCATTGTCCTTACAAGATTCTAAATGCTGGATGAACATATGCAAAGGTGTGTGTATATGTACTTATCTAATGCAAATATCATCGATGCAGATTATGTTAGTGAAATGAATCCATATGTATGCAATTCCTAACATAATGTATATCATCTATATGTGTGCACATAACATACATCCATATGCAACATCCATGTGATAACACACAATTTTCATCCATGAATAAACATAAACACTCATGCATATGCAATATGAGGAGTGTGCGAGCCGATCTAGTGCCTAACGTGTATAATGCATCCACGAGCAACAACTTGCAATCACTTGCAACCACTTGCAACCATCAAGTATAACATGTTTCAAACACATGTTTCATCCAAAGGGTTTCTTCCTAAGGTTCTCATGACAAGATTAACACGATAAACTAGATAAATATGGATAGCAAAGAGAAAGATATGCTAACAAAGAAAAGAGATTGAGAGTGTACCCTCAAAAAGGAATGGATAAAGCCTACGCATCTTCTCCTCGGTTTCCCAAGTTGCGTCTTCCTCGGCTTCACCCCATTGAACCTTCACCAACTTGACCTCTCGATTCCTTAGCTTCTTGGTCTCCGTCCCCAAGATACGAATCGGAGCTCTCCTCAAGGTAGCTTCTTTCTCCACTTCCACATCTTCTAGAACACTTGGCTCCACAACCTCTGCTGATTCATGTAAACACTTCCGGAGATGCGAAACATGAAAAACATCGTGCACTCCGGCAAGCTTCTCGGGCAACTTCACTCTATAAGCCATCTGCCCGATCCTCTCTATAATAGGGAAGGGTCCAACAAATCTCGGTGCTAACTTCCCAACGGCTCCAAATCGGACTACATTCCGCAAAGGAGAAACCTTTACGAAAACCATATCCCCAACATCAAACTCCAAATCAGATCTTCGCTTATCAGCATAGGATTTCTGTCGGTCTTGGGCTGCTTTCATCCGTCTCCGAATCAACTCGATTTTCTCGGATGTATCTCTGATCATATCAGGCCCAAGTATCAGCTTATCTGTAGTCTCCCACCAACATGTAGGGGACTTACACGGCCTCCCATATAAAGCTTCAAATGGTGCCATCCCTATGCTTGCCTGATAACTGTTATTATATGCAAACTCAACAAGAGGAAGATGGTCTTCCCAAGTACCACCAAAGTCCAGAATACATAGCCTCAACAGATCCTCGAGTACCCTATTCACCCTTTCGGTTTGGCCGTCCGTCTGTGGGTGATAAGCAGTACTCAAATTCAACCTCATGCCCATAGCCTCTTGCAAGCTATTCCAGAACTGACTTGTAAAGATTGGGTCACGGTCACTGACAATACTAGAAGGGACTCCATGAAGTCTCACAATCTCTCGAAGATATACGGACGCTAGCCAAGATGCGGTCCTCTTGCTCTTTATCGGGATGAAATGAGCACTCTTCGTAAGTCTGTCCACAATAACCCAAATGCTCGTATTCCCTTTCCTTGACCTTGGTAGCCCATCGATAAAATCCATGGAAATACTCTCCCACTTCCATAGTGGAACGTCTAGAGGATGCAATAGCCCACCGGGCTTCTTCGACTCGGCCTTAACTTGCTGGCAAATGATACATCTAGAGACATACTCTGCCACATCCTTCTTCATCCCGGGCCAAAAGAAAATACGCTTCATATCTCTATACATCTTATCTCCGCCCGGATGTATAGTCAACTTAGAGTGATGTGCTTCCTCAAGAACTCTTCTTACTAGATCTTCTACCATTGGAACACATAACCTTCCGTCTCTCCTCAGCCATCCCTTGTCATCAATAGAATATCGAGCGAGATGACTAGACGTCTCTCCTAGAATTAGCTTATCCATAATCTCAACTATCTGAGGGTCTTCTCTCTGCGAAGCCCCAACTTGATCAAGAAGGGTAGGTCTGAGTTCCAGAGATGCTAAAGAACCGGTCATCGACTCAACCGCCAAAGAGAAATCAAAGGTTGCCACATACTCTAAATTCTTCATCTCAACGAATAGAGGACTTAGGGTCAACCTTCTTCTACTCAATGCATCAGCTACCACATTCCCCTTGCCAGGGGTATAAGCTATCTCGAAATCATAGGATGCCAAGAATTCCATCCAACTTTGCTGCCTCAGATTCAGATCCTTCTGAGAAAAAAGATACTTCAATGACTTGTGATCGGTATAAAGCTCAAATCTTTCTCCCAGAAGATAATGGCGCCAAGCCTTGAGTGCATATACTATTGCTGCCAACTCTAAGTCATGAGTGGGATAATTCTTCTCATGCACCTTGAGTTGTCTACCGCCAAAGCATATCACCCTTCCTTCTTGCATCAAAACAGCTCCCAACCCCGTGCCACACGCATCGGTGTATACTGTAAATAATTTCCCTCCATCGGGCAAAGCTAGAACGGGTGCTGATGTGAGAGCTCTCTTGAGCTTCTGAAAAGCAAGCTCGCATTCAATGCTCCAAGCAAAAATTAAATTCTTCTTCGTCAATTTAGTGAGAGGAGCAGAAATCTTCGCGAAGTCCTTGATGAACTTCCGATAAAAACCCGCAAGACCTAGAAAACTTCTCACTTCGGTTGCATTCCTTGGAGTCTTCCAATCTTGAACTGCAACCTGCTTAGCGGGGTCCACCGCTAAGCCTTGCTTAGACACTATATGCCCAAGAAATCTAACTTCCCTTCTCCAAAAGTGACACTTGGAGAACTTGGCCTTCAACTGATGTGCTCTAAGCGTATCCATCACCTCCCCGAGGTGCCTTGCATGCTCTTCCTCATCCTTAGAGAAGACCAAAATATCATCTACGAAGACCACGACAAACTTGTTCAAGAACTCCCTGAACACCCTACTCATCAAGTCCACAAAATATGCGGGTGCATTCGTCAAGCCGAATGGCATGACAAGCCACTCAAAGAATCCGTCTGGAGTTCTGAATGCAGTCTTGTCTATACTATCCTCAGCTACCCTGAGCTGATGGAATCCAGTAGCAAGATCAAGCTAAGAGAAGACAGAAGCACCGACAAGCTGGTCAAAGAGATCATCGATTCTTGGTAACGGGTGTCTGTTCTTCTTAGTCAGCTTATTCAACTCCTGATAGTCGACACATAGTCGGAGAGAACCATCCGCCTTGGTAGCAAATACCACAGGCGCTCCCCACTCAGATATACTTCGTCTAATGAAGTTCTTCTCAAGCAACTCTTTCACTTGCTTGCTTAGCTCCTGCCTTTCACGCGGAGCCATGTGCCGAACGGGCAAAGAAACCGGCTTTGCATTATCCACCAGATAAATGCGGAAATCAATCTCTCGCTTAGGGGGCAACCCCCTAACTTCATCAAAAACATCCGGATACTCTCGGACAACTCTCACAGACTGAAGAGTTTCCACTGACGAGTTAAGCGATTCCAGATAGCACAACATGACGGGACCTCTCGGATCACAAGAAATCTCTAGGGTGTTCCCGAGGCGAGTCACGAGCCTCACAACCCTATGCTCACAATCAAGAATGGCTCCATATCTGGACAGCCAATCCATGCCCAATATCAATCCGTATCCCCTGAAACCAAGAACATAAGCACTGCACAAAAACTCTACACTCAGTATAGAGATCCTCAAATCCCCACATATCATAGACAAATGGGCGGAACCCCCAATAGGATTTGAGACACAAGCGGGATCATCTACCAAGCTAGTACTAAGGTGCAAACTATCAACAAGATCAGATGAGATAAAGCTATGCGATGCACCAGAATCAAACAAAGTACGAACTAGAAAATCAGAAATATATACAAGGCTCTCAACAGAAATACTACCTCGATCGGGAACTGGAGTGGTAGTGAGAGCATGAACTTGCCCTCCTGCGGGTCCAGCACGCTGAGTCTGACCCTGGCCTTGCCCCTGTTTCTTCGGGCAATCCTTGCTGAGATGTCCAGCCTTACCGCATAAAAAGCATTCACCATTCTTTCTTTTTCTCTTCCTACAATCCTTAATAAGATGCCCAACTGTACCGCAATAATGGCACTTCTCCTTGTTGTTATTGCCCTTGTTGTTGTTCCCCTTGTTGCCTTGACCCTTGTTCTTGTTCTGATTGCCTTGACTGCTTTGACCACTAGTATTGCCCTGATTTCCCTTTCCCTGGGAATCGGTCTTCTTGACTTGAGTATCATTCTTCTTGACATCTCCCTGAAGTAACGCCATATCAACCAAACTCTCAAACGTGGTCCCATGAGGAATATGTGACATGGCCAATCCCTGTAACGGCTCATTTAACCCTCTAGCAAAACGAAGAGCCTTCTTCTGAGGAGTATTCACCATATCCAAGCCAAAACGAGCTAACTGATTGAACTTGTTCACATAGTCTTTGACAGACATATCTACTTGCTTCAAAGTTATGAATCTCTCCATCTGCAGATTCTCCTCAGCGGAAGATAGAAACTTAAGCACGAACCTTGCCCTGAGATCGGCCCAAGTCTCAACAGGCCTAGTACCATTGGTGACTTCCCACCAATAAGCGGCTTCATCCTTCATAAGCCAAACCGCCAATAAGACCTTCCTCTGATCGTCTATACCAAAGATAGCAAACAAATCCTCGGTCTCTTTCAACCAATTTCTGGCCTCTACAAAAGTCTCAGTGCCTTGAAAATTCTTGCCACCCATTGCTTTGAAATCCTTGCAAATCTTTGCGAAGTCAACTTGAGGATGCTGAGGGGGAGGAGGAAGAGGAACCTCAGCAACAGGAGGAGGAGGAACATTAGCAACGGGAGGAGGAATATTAACTACTGGAGGAGGAGGTGGGACATCTGCGGGGCCGGCTTCGGTCGCCCTAGCCTCCAAAAGTCTCCTATACCAAACGGGTACATGCACTCCCTCCGGAATAACAAAGTTATCAGCCATACTGAAAAAAAAGAAAAAGACAGATTCATAATGGAGAACAACGAAGGGATTCTGCTAATGGCTTTTTGGGGGATAGCCTTTTAAAATAAACTAGACTTTTCTTTGGAAAATACTTTATACTTGGTTTTGAAAATAGTTTTCCAACAGTTTTTCTAAAACCTTTTTGTTCCTTCTCGTAAACCATATGCTCTGATACCAAATTGTAACACCCCACCTCCACCAGGGTGTCTCTTGCAAGCACTCTGACTTTGGAGGGGCGTTTGAATCAGGTAAACATGCATAATGATATATCCAGACAGAACAAGAACATATGAGTAAACAGCGTAAATAACATGGATAAAACAGCGGAAGATTTTTAAACCATTTCAAACCAGTCTAGAACATCATAATGTCAATTTTCCAAATAAATAAGTCTAGTACATAAAAACAACATCATCTGAAACTGAACAGAAAAACATAAGTAGCTATCCCCAAAGCAGAAAAACCATAGCGAGCTCAAGTCCAAAGCATACATGAGCTATCCAAGAAAGCAGGTAGGATCCAAGCTAAGCTCCTGTATTCCCTCCCTGAGAACCTGGGGGGGGGGGGAACGGAAGAAAAGAGGCGAAAGAAAACAGGTCAGTCAAAAAGACTGAGTAAGCCCTACTACAATCAATGTAAACTAATAAAGTTAACTGTCATGAGCAGCAGGAATGAACATAAGGATAACTACATACTGGCACGATAGATAAAGGTGTCATCGCATAATCAAGACTAAGGTTTTGCACCACAGATGTACTAGCAAACTAACATGGCTTGAATAAACAAGTATTGATCCCCCTGGCCCATGCTTTGGCCCAATAACCTGAAGTGACCCTCATACGAGGTCCATGAAGTGACCCTGCCACGAGGTCCAACCCAACGGTCTAGTCGATCGGCTCCCTAAGCCTATCTCGTCACGTGTTGGTGTCAATACGGCCCAAACATGAATGTAGTCGAACTGTGCTGGGTCCACCCGTCGGGTGTATCAAGCCCTAGGGTGTCAACCCCTGGACACCATAAACATGAGTGCACAGTCTCGGTCTACCGGTACCCGTGCTTGTTTTCTCCGGCTACGGACTATGTGCACGACCAGAGTCCGCCCAGAACTACACCGGCGTACCACTCGGCCGTCGCTTTTGGTCGCTTACCTCCAGCCCAGTAATCGTGCCCCCTCCCTAGCCTAGTCCCTAGGGTCTTGATGATACAAACTTGGGATTACTGCGGAGTGGACCCCCATTACTAGGATTTTTCTAGTGGGTTAAGTATGGTTTAACCCCTTCACTAATCATGGATTAACTTGGTTAAGTGTAACTATGAGTTCACGACTTAACCCCGATTACTCTACCGAGCCCAAGTTGGTTAAGTATTAAATGGTCCATGACTTAACCCTAATCACGAGACATTAATTAATTAATGCGCCTTAACCTCTCACATTAGACTTTGTTGTGGTTACTAGTTAAGCCGGGCGGGTCCGGGTAGCTTTACACCACAACTTGGTCTAACCTCGGGTCCAAGGTACAACATGACCAACTTCTCACATTGGGTCCTATTGTTTGTAGCAACTAGTTAGGCCGGTCGGTTTCGGGTAGGTTTACGCTATAAACTCAACACAACCTCGAGTTGGCCACACTTATCTTTTCTAAGTGTCATGTCCATCACATTACAAGTTTTCAAGCAATTGGGTAGACCTAACTTAATAGGTAAATTCCCAATGGGTAGACCTAACTTAATAGGTAAATTCCCAAGCTCATGTTTTTATGTCTTTTAAGTTTACCCAAACCCCAAACGCAATCCCATCGCTTACATATCGCAATAGCGCATAAAGGATAGAAAGAGGGAACTTGGCATAATCATGACATAAAAGTGTTAAAGCCACAAGTTCAACATGGTGGCATATGAAATGTTCATGTGTTCACACACTTGCATATTACATTTTTACGCCCAAAAAGCTTGCATAACATGATAACATGAACCATATGACCATCCCAAACTTGCATAACATACTTGCATAACTTATGACAACTTGCATATCATACTTGCATAAATAAACTTGCATAACTTATGACAACTTGCATATCATACTTGCATAAATAAACTTGCATAACTTATGACAACTTGCATATCATACTTGCATAAATAAACTTGCATAACTTATGACAACTTGCATATCATACTTGCATAAACAAACTTGCATAACTTATGACAACTTGCATATCATACTTGCATAAATAAACTTGCATAACTTATGACAACTTGCATATCATACTTGCATAAACAAACTTGCATAACTTATGACAACTTGCATATCATGCATTTAACTTCAAAGTTCAAGTATGAGAGGAATAGGGCTTACAATGCTTATGTGGACTCAAATGAGTATAGCAAATGTAAGAAACCCCTTATGCAACAAATTAAAACCCCAAAAATGCAAGCAAACTTGATCAAGACTCCTCCTTTATGATGCAAATATAAGAACTAGACTTTAATGCAAGCTAAAGAGGATCATACAAGCCTAAATACACTTGTATGCATGAGAATTTCTTAGAAATTTGTTTAGGAATTGTATGAAGAGAGTGGAGGCCATGAGAGGTTTGATTTTGGTATAGTTTAGTTGTAGGATAGATTAATGATGATTTAGTGTAGGTTAGGGTCTTATTTATAGATTAGGCTAGTGATTTAGACCATAGGATTAAACCCTAGTTCTCATCTCAACCCTCCAAATCGAATCTGGCCCCCAAGCTCAACACAAACCCAAACTGGTGCATCTGGCAGAACTGGGCGTCTGAGCCAAGTCGACAACCAAGTCGACAGGGCTGTCGACCTGGTCAGACCGAGTCGACTCCCAAGTCAACAGGGCTGTCGACTTGGGTACTGTGGCGGGAATTTTCCCGCCTGGCCCAAACTGGCCCAATTCCCAATTTTTGATTTGAATTTGAAATCTGTTTTTACTTAGGAATTTTCTGAAAACTTCGTTGGGTCTTAATCGGGTCATACGGACTCCGATCTTCGAAAACTCGGACTCTATTTTGCGTATTTTTCCGAGACGAACGCAATGGCATAGCTCGTTTCCCTTGATTCAAATTTTAGAATTAAATTCTGCCTCGATTTATGTTATAACAGGTTATTGAAAATACGGGTTGTTACACCAATAGACATTTTGTGCGGAAATTTCAAGAAGCTGAGGTAAAGTGGGCGTTGAAACGGATGAAATCAGGCAAGGGGTAGGGCTTGATGACATTCCTATTGAGGTGTGGAGATGCTTTGGAGATGCAGGGATAACATAGCTAACTAAGTTATTTAATAATATTTTCAAATCAAACAAAATGCCAGATGAGTGGAGTAGAAGCATTTTAGTTCCAATTTTCATGAATAAAGGAGATATTCAAAGTTGCAGAAACTATAGAGGAATTAAGCTTATGAGTCATACAATGAAGCTTTAGGAGAGAGTTAGCGAGCAGCGTTTGTGGAGGCTGACAAGTGTCTCTAGGAATCAATTTGGTTTTATGCCTGGAAGGTTAACCACTGAGGCGATTTTCTTGGTTAGGCAATTTATGGAGAGATACAGGGAGTAGAAGAAAGATCTCCACATGGTTTTTATTGACTTGGAGAAAGCTTATGACAGAGTGCCGAGGAGGGTTATGTGATGGGCGCTAAAAAGGAAGAAAGTGCCATCAAAGTATATTACCCTTATTAAGGATATGTACGAGGGGGTTGTGACTAGTGTCAGGGCATGCGATGGTGAGATCAGAGATTTCCCAATTAACATAGGATTACATCAAGGTTCGGCTTGGAGCCCCTATATTTTTGCATTAGTGATGGATGAGATCACAAAAGATATACAAAGAGAGATTCCTTGATGTATGCTCTTGGCCGGTGATGTTGTGCTGATTGATGAAAGTAGAATAGGGGTTAATCGACAACTGGAGTTGTGGAGAGAGACTTTGGAATCAAAGGGTTTCACGCTTAGCAGAACTAAAACAGAGTATATGAAGTGTGTGTTTAGTGGTGTCAGCTCAGATGACGGAGAGGTCACCCTGGCCGGTAGAGTAGTTCCCAAGAAGGAATCATTTCGATACTTAGGATCTATGTTGCAGTTTGATGGGGAGATTGATAAGAATGTTAGTTTTAGAATTCAAGCAGGGTGGATGAAATGGCGACTAGCATCTGACATTCTCTGTGATAGGAAGATTCCTCAGAAGCTTAAAGGAAAATTCTATAGGACAACAATCAGGCCTGCAATGTTATATGGTGTAGAATGTTGGCATACTAAGAGGCAACACGTCCAGAAGATAAGTGTAACAGAGATGCAGATGCTGCGCTGGAGCTGTGGGCATACCAGACGAGATCAGATTAGAAATGAGGAGATTCGGGAAAAACTTGGAGTTGCACCTATTGAAGAGAAGTTAGTCCAACACCGCTTGAGATGCTTTGGACATATCCAACGTAGACCATATGATGCACCTGTGCGCGTTGGTATTATAGGCCTCGCTGAAGACCCAAAGAGAGGTAAAAGTAGACCTAAAATGACATGATAGGAGATAATAAAGAGAGATTTAAGTAATTGGAGTATATTTGAAAAGCTGGTAGTGGATAAGAGTGCATGGAAGTTGGTAATCCATGTACCAGAACCTTAGTTTTTTTTTTAATCTGTTTAATTATTTTAGACATTATTTCACTTTTATTGAACATTTTTATTACTATTATAGATTTTATAACACTTTTATTGAACCCTTTTTTTTTAACAAAAAAAACCTTTATCAGACGACTTTTTATCTATTTGGTTATTTCAAACTCTTTTATATATATTATTATCATTATTATTTATTTTATATTATTTTAATTTAGATTCCATATCTAGCCAACTCCAACTTGTTTGGGATATATGGCTTTGTTGTTGTATGTATGATATAACATTTATTATGATAAGTTGTCATGCTTCTATTTGATAAGTTCATATATATGCTATTATTTTAAAAAAATAAAGGGTTCGGTGGATCTTCCGGAGACGGATTTGGATCTCGTCAAGTGCCACTGGAATAGTAAAATGGCAAGAAATTACAGAGAGTCGATGAACACCTTAAAATCAGGTGGGAAAAGACTGGCTTGAATGAGCGAAACGGTGTGGGATGAGCTACATACTTCTTGGAATAATAATGAGGAGTTTCTGGTAAATTTACTGCATATTTAATTTAAATTGTCCTATTCGATTAATATGCGATTTAGAATAATACATTTTTTTAAAATTTAAATGTATAGACACAGTCTAAGAGAAATGCAGCTAACAAAAGCAAGAACCCGGTTACGCACCGAGGTGGGTCCAAGTCATTTCAGCACCATCGCGAGGATCTGGTATGTTTAGTAATTGCACAGTTTAAAATTTTAATTTATAACTTATTAAAATTAATAGTTAATTTATAACTTATTAAAATTTTAATATATATATATATATATATATATATATATATATATATATGCATGCTTATTTCAGGAGATAGCTCATATGGCTCATGTGTCGTACTGTGATGTTTTCGAGCATACACATGCATTGAATCAGATTGACGACATATGCTCAGTTTTGTACAGTTGGGGCCATGATGATAAGAAGCGTGAGAGATATGTAAGTATAAAATAGTTAAGTTAGATTTATAATTTAATTAAAATAGTGTTATCTAAATTCATTTGTTTTTTGTTTAACAGGAGAAATTTCAGACACAAAGGGCGCAGTTACTGGAATCTACTGAAAGGAGTGAGTTGACTAAGGACGATGAGGACAAGATATTTGATGCTGTCATCAATCCACCTACCCGGAACAGACGATATGGTTATGAAAATCTAGAGGTAATATTAAAATTTATAATAAAAACTCAAATGTACTCGAAATGCTATTATGAAATACTGAAAATCTAAAATTATATACAGATTAGAACATCGCAGCAGACGTATCAAAGGGTCCAGGATAAGGAAGAAATCGCACTGCTAAAAGTACATATTGCAGAGCTTCATGAGCATGATCGTCGTCATGAAGAGCAGATGGAGCTGCTTAACCAGCGGCTGACGGAGTTTATTGCCCAGCACGGTACGCCACCTTCATCTTCTGGTGGAGAAAGTTGATCAGGTTAGCTTGTTTTGATGACATCTTTGTTTTGAGAGTTGGTGAGGCTTGCTACATGATGATGGTTGTATATATTGGTTTGGACATGACGTTATGATGGTTTGGTGATGATATGGTTTGGACATGGTACTTGTTATGATGGTTTGGACATGTTCATGATGTTTTGGCGACGTTTGGTTAATGTATTATGCAAATATTGGTTAATTTTATACGTTTTGTGTTTGATTTTTCTTTTATATTGTGTTTGGGTGTATATATGTCGAGACTGTGAGTTATATGCTCGAAATGGAGTAGTTTCGATGATTATATATGTTGCGTGTGGCTAGAAGAGGCAGTTCTGAAATCTAAAAAAAAAAAACTCAGTTTTCCAATGGCGAGCAACGGATTTCAATGGCTTACAGGTCCATACAATCCAACGGCTTTCAACGATTTCCAATGACCCATTTTCTACGGTTTTTAACAATTTCCATCGTCCCTTTAGTCAGAAAGAAGGGACACGTGACCAACTGTATCAGTTGGAAGCCGTTTGTTGCATTGGAAGTTGATGGAAACCGTTGGTCCGTATACCAACGGCCTACAATGGCGTTTCCAACGGCCGCTGGCCGTTGGAAACCAGTGTTTCCCTTGTAGTTGTTGTTTTTCATTAATTTTCGTGTGAAGTCTGTCACAAAAGCTGCAGAGTCGCAGTGCATATTATGATTGTCTTAGACAGTTTATTATAAGCCATAAGATCTGACATTCCAGGATTCAGTTTTTTTAACACTTTATATCTGGAGTACAGGTAATTTGCATTTTATTCCTTGTTTATGACACATTTTATATGGTTATATATTATTTGCAGGGTTGGATATTCTTGCATGGTTGGGTAAAAAAAAGTACACCTTCAGTTTATACTGTATTTGTGATTGTATCCTTTCATCATTCTTCTACGTTTTAAAACATTCTAATCCAAGAAGTATGCTCGCAGGGTTAGGTTAAACGGGAGGTTACTAAAATTTGTTATAATGCCGAAACTTTTAAATGCCAGTGATGATGAATAAAATAACAAAGAAGATGATGAAGAAACTATTCAATAATATGAAAAGATAGAACCAGAGATAGTAGAAGACAGTCCAGATGCAGCTGAAAAGGATATAGAAGTTGCAAAATTTGACGTAGGCACAGAAATTATCAATGTTGATGAGAGTAGAAAGAAAGGAACATGCAAGTAAAAAAGTATGTTAGTATCTTTTGTATTTTACTGAGCGGAGAGTATGCTTGATTTATCATGTGTATATTGCATATGTTTGTTTTATTCTGTGTATATTACTGATGTATTATTTTCTGTATGTCAACGCAACCTTGTTTGGTGAATCTTATGTTAACAGTCAGCTCTAGATTTGATAAAGCAGGAATTGAAACTGAAATGTTATGGAATTTAGAATTTTTTTTCAGGTTGGGAGACTTAGTGCTGCTTTGATCACGTGTTACGCTTTCATGGAAATTATTTTTTTCAGACTTAAAGACTTGGCCTTGCTTTTACCACGTTATATACGCTTTATTATGTAAGTAGAATGTGAGAAGAAATACCTAGCTAGAGACTTTAATGGAGACAAAAGAAGAAATTCATAGATTTAAGGAGGAGCTAGAAAAGCTTCTGTTTTACGTTAGTTAATAGATTTGACACAGCGACAATCAATATTCACTTGTATATTTTATTGTAAGATACCGCGAACGACGTGGATAGTATCTGCTGACAAAATCAACAAGCCGGGTGATACTGCGGCTTCATGTTCTCTTTATAATCGTGGAACAGAAGAAGCATGTAACAGAAGCACCAGATAATGGGGATAAATCACTTAGATTACATACTGGTACCAATCTATGGCTTTTGTACATGATCCACACACAACCCACCAGAACGGTCATCGGTGTCAACTCCTTTAATCGGGGAATCTGGGTTCGAACCATATGATGCAGGTGTTTCATTATATCCTTACTAATTTTTTTCAATCAACTGTTGAAATATAGAAAAGCTGACCTTTGGTTAAACTGCCAAGACTCAAAGATAATCCTTTATGGAACCATCTTGCTAATGGTTCGAACAGATATAGTGAAATACATCCCTTTTTGCTTTGAATGTTCTTTTTATTGTCGGTTAGGTGTGTTGGAAACGTGTATGAACCGTGAAGCAAACACTAATGTTTTATATGAATCAAACATACAAACTCTCTCTTTTATTTCATACAAATACAAAAACTACTACTTGCTTTTCTCACAAATAAAAGACAAACTTTTCTTTATCACTCTAGAGCTTCAGCTCTTTTCTTTTTCTCTCTTGTTGCTTTGTTTCACTTTGGTGTTTATATTAGTTCACATAAAGCTTCATATATATAGGCAATGCATGCATCTTCATTAACATCATCTCTTACATCATTGTCTACTTCCACCAACCACCCCTTTTGAATTCATATGCACTTAGTCTAAGTTGTACACCATACACATTTTCTTCATGCATGCAATAATATAAGATAATATGCCTACCTTATTTTTAGGACGGGTTGTTGAGTTTGAAAAACTTTAACACTCCCCCTCAAACTCGACTTACCATTCCAAGCTTCTTTTTCATTTTATGAAATATCTCCGGTTTCAACAGTTTCGTAAAGATATCTGCTAAATTTTCTTCGGTCCTGCAATGTACTAGCTCCACAATTTTATCGTTCACCTGTTCTCGAATAAAATGATATTTTATGTTGATGTGCTTGCTTCGACTATGTGACACTGGATTCTTTGCGAGAGAAATAGCGGATTTATTATCCATGTAAATAGTAACTATATCATCCTTTGCAAGATTTAGCTCGCCCAATATGTAGCCTAGCCACATAGCTTGACATATTGTTGCTGTAGCTGCAACATATTCCGCTTCACATGTCGAGAAAGCAACTGTCTGTTGCTTCTTTGATGACCACGAAAATATCGCCGAACCGATATGAAAAGCATATCCTGAAGTGCTTTTCCTGTCATCCAAATCACCGCCATAATCACTGTCTGAGTAGGCAACTAATTTTGAATTTTGTGAATGGGTGTAAAAAAGCCCATGATCAAGTGTACCTTTTACGTAGCGCAAAATTCTTTTAGCTTTCATGAAATGATCTTGCTTTGGCTTCGCCATGTACCTACTAACCAATCCAACCGCGTACATAATATCGGGACGAGTGAAAGTTAGATACCTTAAACTTCCAACCAAACTTTTGAACAACGTTGGATTCACCAACTCTCTGGTTGAATCAATTCTCAGCTTTGTGCTTGCATCTGCTGGTGTGCTCACTGATTTGCAATTTTCCATTCTGAATTTGCTTAAAATCTGCTCTGCGTATTTTTTCTATGACATAAAAATCCCCTCTTTGTTTTGCTTGACTTCGACTCCAAGAAAGTACGACATTTTACCAATATCTTTCTTCTCAAATTCGTTAGTCATAACTTTCTTAAAATCATCAAACATACCAGGGTTGTTCCCAGTGAAGATCATGTCATCCACGTATAAGCATACGATCATAATATCTCCCCCTGAATTTGTTTTTGTGTACATTGCATGCTCGTATGGACTCTTGACAAAACCATTTTTCTGAAAGTATTCATCAACCTTTATGTTCCATGCTCGCGGAGCTTGCTTCAAACCATATAAAGCTTTCTTCAGTTTGTAGACTTTGTTTTCCTGGCCTTTCTGAACATATCCATGAGGTTGCTCGATGTAGACTTTTTCTTCGAGATTGCCATTCAAGAATGCTGACTTTACATCCATCTGATAAATCTTCCACTGATTCTGTCTGCAAGTGCTGTTAGAAGTCTTATGGTATCTACTCTTGCAACTGGAGCAAATACCTCATCATAATCAATTCCGTATCTCTGTTTGTAGCCTTTAGCCACTAGCCTTGCCTTGTACTTTTCCACTTCTCCATCTTGATTTGTCTTTGTCTTGTAGATCCATTTGACACCAATTGCTTTGTGTCCTTCTAGAAGATATGTGAGCTCCCAAGTGTCATTCTTCTTTATTGTACCAATTTCTTCATCATTGCTTTGTTCCATTTGCTTTCTTCACTAGCTTCCTCAAATGTCACTGGATCACATTCAGCCATTAAACAAAATAATGAGTAATCAAACGTTGTTTGTACCGGACTTGTTCCCTCATAGAAATTATCCAGACTCCGCATTCTTATCGGTACTCCCTCTGAACTATTGCTGCTTCTTGAACTTGATGGCATTGAAGCAGGAGTTTGTTGATTAGGGCTTTCTGGAGGAGTCTGATCATCATTTCCATCACTGTCTATGTCAGCGTCATCATCGTCATTATCATCATCATTAAAGAATATATTTGTAACTTTTCTTTCTTCCACGCTCCATCTCCAGTAATCTGATTCTTCATATTCAACATCTCGAGAAATGATTAATTTCTTTGTGAGTGGGTTATAAAGTCTATAGGCCTTGCTTCTTTGGTCATATCCGATAAAAATACATTTCTCTCCTTTGTCATCCAGCTTCTTTCTTTTCTGATCGGGAACATGTGCATATGCAACACATCCGAAAATTCGGAGATGTCCAACTGATGGTTTACTACCACTCCATGCTTCATTTGGAGTTCTGTTTCGGACACTTTTTGTTGGACAACGATTCAACAAATAAACAACGCATAGTATAGCTTCAGCCCAAAAATTTCTTGGCATGTGCTTTTCCTTCACCATACTTCTCGCCATGTCAAGAATAGTACGATTCTTTCTTTCAGCAACACCATTTTTTTGTGGAGTATATGTTGTTGTCAACTGGTGATTGATTCCATGTGTCCTGCAAAATTGTTTGAACAAGTTTGAAGTATACTCGCCTCCTCTGCCTGATTTGAGTATCTTCACATAATTTCCACTTTGCTTTTCTGCCATTGCTTTGAACTCCTTGAATTTATCAAGAGCCTCTGCTTTTTCTTTCAGAATATATATATACCCAACTTTTTCTGCTAAAGTCATCAATAAATGTTAGGTAATACCTGCTCCCGCCAAGTGATGTAATATCAAATGGACCAGCTACGTCAGTGTGAACGATCTCTAGTGGCCTCCTAGCTCTCCATGATTTTTCAACAGGAAAACTTTATCTGTGTTGCTTTCCTCTAATGCAAGCATCACATAGTTGATTTGGTTCGTTGATTTCTGGTATACCATCCACCATCTTTGTCTTTGATAATAATTTCAAGCCAGCAAATCCAAGATGGCCAAATCTCAGATGCCAAAACCATGAATCATTTTTAATGAACGACTTCAAGCATTTTTGCACTTTCGTCTGCATATCAAGTGTGAATAGACGATTCTTTGACATCTCCACATTGACAATCAACTCTTGAACTTGATTTCTGATAATGAGAGAATTGTCCTGTATCTGTATATTATATCCTTTCTCCACTAGTTGACCAAGACTGATGATATTGGTTTTCAAAGCAGGAATATAATAAACATCATTTATGTATTTTTTTCTCATCATTCTTTGACACAATTGTAATTGTACCTTTCCCTTTGACTGGAATCTTTGAAGAATCACCGAACGTTACTTCTCCTTTGATGGTGTCGTCTATCTCCGTAAATAAATCTTTGTGGCCAGTCATATGATTGCTAGCGCCTGAATCAAGATACCAAACATTCTTCTTGCCTTCTTCTTCTCCTTTGTAAGTGAGGAACATAGCAGTTCCAACAATTTTATCTTCTTTTGCTGCAGCAAAATGACTTCTTTCTTCTACTTTTGGAGATCTACACTCGTAACTGAAGTGACCATATTTATTGCAATTATAACATTGTAAATGAGACTTGTCACCTCGTTGTTGAAATACGCCTCTTCCTCGGCCTTTGAAATTTTGACCGCGACCAGATTGCTGATAGCTTTCATTATTTTGACCTCTGTTAAAAGGTTGTCTTCCACGTGCACGTCCACCTCGGTAGCCACCTCTATAGCCACCTATTCCACGAGCATAATTGATACTGTTTGAACTTTCATTTATGGACACCTTACTTTGCAAAGCCTTCTCTAAATGATTTGTGTCATCGTACTGGTTCATCCATTGTTCATGTGCTTGAAGTGAACCAACAAGCTCGTCAATCGAGATTGTGGACAAATCTTTTGATTCTTCGATTGATGTAACAATATAATCAATTTTTCTTGTTAACGAACGTAGAAGCTTTTCCATCACTCGAACATCATTGAGACTTTCGCTGTTTCTTTTCATTTCATTTGTCACCATTTTTAAACGCGTAACATATTCATTGATGCTTTCTGGACTTTTCATTTTTATATTTTCGAACTCGCCACGTAGTACCTGAAGTCGTACCTTTTTTACTTTCTCAGCTCCTTGGCATGATTTCTGCAGAATCTCCCACGCATTTTTTGATGTTTTTACTTCCGAGATTTTTTCGAAGGTCGATTCGTCAACCCATTGAAAAATCATGAACAAAGCTTTCTTGTCTTTTTTTGGGATTCTTTCAACGTCGTCTTCTCGTCATTGGATAAACGTGTTTCAGTAGTTGCATTTGTGGGTTCGATGTATCCTTTTTCGATAATATCCCAATTATCGTAAGAACTGAGTAGCACCTTCATTTGGATACTCCAGTTCCCGTAATTTGTAGCCGTCAACTTTGAGGTTTGTTGTTGCATCATATTCGCAATGAACGGAACCTTCGCTCTGATACCACTTGTTGGAAACATGTATGAACCGTGTAGCAAACACTAATGTTTTATATGAATGAAACACACAAACTCTCTCTTTTATTTCAAACAAATACAAAAACTACTACTTGCTTTTCTCACAAATAAGAGACAAACTTCTCTTTATCACTCTAGAGCTTCAACTCTTTTCTTTTTCGCTCTTGTTGCTTTCTTTCACTTTGGTGTGTATATTAGTTCACATAAAGCTTCATATATATATGCAATGCATGCATTTTCATTAACATCATCTCTTACATCATTGTCTACTTCCACCAACCACCCCTTTTGAATTCATATGCACTTAGTCTGAGTTGTACACCACACACATTTTCTTCGCATGCAATAATATAAGATAATATGCCTACCTTATTTTTAGGATGGGTTGGTGAGTTTGAAAAACTTTAACAAGGTGTATTCATGAATGCCAATTGCTAAAATTGTTTGTGGACAAAATTTATATGAAAAGATTGCGTTTGTTTGATGTCCCTTTTTATAAAAAAAAAAAATGTACAAACATACAAATTACATATTTATAGTTATTTACACTATGTAACCTTTTGTGCATAGACAATCGTGTAAAGATAAATTGCAATGTTTTTAGTTTAAAAACGTAACATCACGGATATAGTGATGTCTGTAATCTCAGGACCCAGCAAGTAATGGAAGCCTAGCAGTTCAAACCCTAGGTAACAACATGATGGCATCAACAGCGATGGCCACAGCAGCCACATAGTAGTTGGTTCACTTATCGCTGCACTGATGAAAAACACCTTTCTTGAACAAAAGAAAATCATCTTCGGAAACACAACAGAAGCATGCCAGCTTGTAAAGCTGATTACGACCATTATGTGCTTTCTTCTTGCTTTTCTATTTGGGTTACTATCGTTGTGGTACTACAGCCATACGATTATGCTTATCAATATGCCTACAGCGGTGGATAATAGGGCAGTTGCGATGATGTATATATGTGACTCGGGTTTTGGATAGAGGAGGACTGTTTTGGTTATGAGGGCGTACTATTTTTCTTTTCCTTTGTCCTACTCCTTGTGTGCTTTGGGACCTATTCCTATGATTTCTTGCTGCTTTGCTCTGGTTGGAATGTTGTATTCTCTCGATATGCATCACGATGCTGCTCCAAAACATATATAAATAAACGAGCCAATGTAATAGAAATAAAGGAGCCAATGTAATAGAAATTGGGTGAATAATCTAAATGAATAAAAATTTCATCTCCCTTTTGTTTTTCTGTTCTAAGTTTGTTTTACAATACTTTGTTATCAGTATGATCTATAGATAAAAATGAGGTATGGTTTTAATTATTTATTTAATTTCCTATGGTCTCTTCTCGATTAAATCAATTGATGATATATCTGGACCTATAGTTTTTTAATTTATTGTTTCTCAAATACATTGAAATATTTAACAATTATTACCAAAGCTGTCAGTAATTGGTTTGTTTAGAATTTCCCACTCCATTTTGGATTAAACTATAAGATTTCTTTTACCTGCCTATTTCTGAGTGAACCTGGATAAGTGTGGAGCCGAGAAAGATTTATTTTCATGCATTAGTAAGATAGTTAAATGTTTTTTCACCAAACTTTCATGTTTTTGAGGTTTCAAATTGCAAATTCATAAGAGAGCCTACCTGGTCAAATAAGCTACAAACTTAATCGTGTTGTTTGCTTATAGGAAGACTGTAAATAATAATATGTTCATTAGCACAATGTATTATACCCATTACCTCAAAAGTCAAAATAAGAGGAAAATGTGGAAACGTGGATTTTTGTTCAGAGCAGGCTAGTTATGATTCTTGTTTTGAATAACTTATAAGCATTGATACTGGATCAAGTCTGTTCATATTACTCCACTCCAGATTTATGCATTAAACTAGATATATTTATCCACTTGTTTATCTCAATATTCAAGTTATAATGGTACAACTCATACTTATTTGTTTGGTAGACGTGTACTGAGTCTTTAGTTTCATTTACATCATCATTACATATTCTTCTATCAACATATAAACACATGTTCTTTTGCAACGAAATGCATCAATCTTACATTATTTCTTATTTTTTTTGGTTTGTAACCGAAGATGTGCTACTAACTTTGTATATGACTAGTATAACCGCACAACGGTGGGGAACCGACCGTTAGACTGCATAGTTTAAACAAAAACTAATTTTTTTTATTAATCTTAGTTGAAAATAAAAAAATAATATGATAGAGAATATTTGAAATTAGAGAGATCTAAGGAGATAAAAGTGGAAAACATTAAAGGAATTAGACCAGTCAGAATTAAGTAAATGGAATTGAAGAGATTTAAGTAGACACGTTTCATATTTTTTTGGCTTCACAAAAGGGGTTTTTGCTACGGGATAGTAAGCAAACCTCCATAACGGTCGATTTAATTACAAATTAATCCGATTTTTTTGGGAAACTAAAAAGGAAACGAATGAAAGCTGGATATGGAGAAAAGTGCTGGTATCAAGAGACAAAGTAAAAGAACCCATGCAGCCATTGGCGGATCTATCAAGGGTCCAGTGGGGGCAGTGGCCCCCACTGAGATTTATATATATAAAAAAACAGAAAGCATTTTCTTTATATAAAATAAGTTTGCCCCACTCAGCATACCAACGCATTCATTTTCTGCCGAAAGCAAAAGGCAGCAGTATTCTCTCCAAAGGCAAAAGACAGCAGCTCCAACTCCAACAGTCCTTGATACGTTTCTTTTTACTTTATACTTGGTTATAGCTTAGATGATACTATGAAGTTTTCTCCATTTTTTATCAATTTACAGTGCATGCTATATGCTTGTAAAAATGTCCTAACCATGTAGTGGAACTTAATTTGTTTTTTATGTGAAAATAAATAATATATGTATGATAGTGTGAGTGTATAATTGTCAATTTAATATAGGAAGACATGGAAAAATATTTCAAAAGAGCATCATCAAATATGCTAGATTCTAAAGCTATAGATCCTAATAATTCAAAAAAGAAGTTATCTTAATGTTGATATGCAAGACCTCCCTTCTGATCATGGATTACAAACTCGTATATTAAACTATCATCCAAATATTCAAGACGAAGTTCGAAGACATTATTTACCACAAGGCCCTTGTCAACCGAAAGATCACGATTTTTCATTTAGTAATTTTGGAAAATCTAAAACGTCGTTTTGTATCCGAATGGTTTGATGATTTTCCTAATTGTTTGTAATATAGCAAAGAAAAAGATTGTGCATTTTTTTATATTGTTATCTTTTCAAACCGGTTGCAGGGAAACAAGCCGGTGGAGATTCATTTGTTGGGGAAGGATTTAAGACATGGAAGAAAAAAAGAAAGATTTTTATGTCAGTAGGCGATCAAACTAGTGCTCACAATGATGCATACAGAAAATGTCTAGCTTTGATGAATGAAAAGCAACATATTCAAAACATAGTGCATAAGCATTATGATGAAGAACGAGTTAGATATCGTATTCGTTTAACTGCATCTATAGATTGCATTCGTTTACTTTTACGATAAGGCCTTGCATTTCGTGGTCACGATGAGTCTGAAAATTCAAGTAATCAAGGTAATTTCCTTGAACTTTTGGCTTTTCTATGCAATCATAATGAAGAAGTTAGAGCAGCAGCTTTGGAAAATGCTCCAAATAGTTTAAAATTGATCTCTCCGATGATTCAAAAAGATATTGTTAATGCCGCTGTGCTTGAAACAATTCAAGTTATTATTAAAGATATGAGAAATGCTTTCTTTTCTATCTTATTTCATTGCTTTGCTCATCAACTACAATTAGCCCTCATGGGTGTGGCAAAAAAACATGTTCTAATAGGTACAAATATTTTATTTTTATTTTTATTTTATCAAAGTATTTTATGCTAGTTTCATTACAAATATTTTTTATATGCTAAATAGGTACTTTCTTCACTATTATATCCAATTTGGTAAATATTGTTGGAGCTTCATCTAAAATCCGTGACATACTTCGAGAAGAACATGCTCGCAAGGTCGTCGAAGCTTTAAATGATGGAGTACTTTCAAGTGGGAAAGCCTTAAATCAAGAAATTGGTATAAAACGTCCATGTTACACACGTTGGGGTACACACTTTAATACTTTGCTAAGTATTGTTGCCGTGTTTTCATCTTTGATTGATGTGCTTGAGGAAATAGCGAATGATAGAACAAATAGTGATAAAAAATATGAAGCATCTATTATGTTAGGATTGGTACAAACGTATGACTTTGTATTTAGTTTGCATTTTATGAAGACCATGTTTGGGATTACAAATGAGTTATCACAAGTCTTACAAAGAGATGATCAAGATTTAGTGAATGCCATGGATTTATTTAAAATATGCAAGGAACAATTACAAAAAATGAGGGATAATGGATGAGACTCTTTAATGGAGACGGTTATTGATTTTTGTGATCAACAAAAAATTGATGTCTTGGGTATGGATAATATGTATCACCCTCAAGGAAGATCACGACGCAAGGTCCAAAAAATCACAAATATGCATTATTATCGATTTGATTTTTTCAACACGGTAATTGATATGCAACTACAAGAGTTGAACAACCGTTTCAATGAGGTTAACACAGAGTTGCTACTTTGTTTGGCATGTTTGTCTCCTAATAATTCATTTGAAGCTTTTGACAAAGGAAAGCTGATTCGTCTTGCCCAACTTTACCCATATGATTTTTCTACTATAGAATTGATGGTGCTAGAAAGTCAGCTTGACACTTATGTTTGTGATATGCGATCTAATCTTATGCTCTCGGACTTGAAAGGAATTTCGAATCTTGCAAAAAAACTTGTGGCGACAAAAAAACATGAGGTGTATCAACTAGTGTATTTGCTAATCAAGTTGGCGCTAACATTGCCGGTTGCTACTGCTTCTGTCGAAAGAGCTTTCTCTGCTATGAACATTGTGAAGAATCATATGCGAAATGGGATTGGTGATCAATGGTTAAATGACTGTTTGACTGTGTATGTTGAAAAAGATATATTCAATAGCATTTTAAATGAGCCAATTCTTCAATGTTTTTAGAACATGAAGTCTCATCGAGGACAACTTTAAATATATGAACTAGTTTATGTATAAACTATTTTTGTATGAACTAATTCTTGTGTGAACAAGTTTATGTATTATCTTTATTATTAGCTTTTGTATGGAAAAAAATATTTTGCCCTCACTGGAATTACTTTCTGTATCCGCCACTACATGCAGTTGGCCATATCTCTACGATTTCATGCCATGTTTTCGAATGCACCGTGGGCATCTATATATATAATATATTGTATAAAGTGAAGGGCTAAGTTTCAACAAGATATCTCAAACTAGCATACTCTCATGCGAAACTACTACATGCCTATATGTGAGAAAATTACCAGCAAGCTAAATTCCTGGCATAACAAGAGTTCAAACCAAGCACTACATGCCTATATGTGAGAAAATTATCCTAGGAGCCCCGCAAGCCGCGGAGCGGCTCGGAGCGGAGCGCTGCAATCCGCGGATACGTAAGATGCGGAGCGCCGCAAGACGTGGAGCTCCGCAAGCTGCAGATATGCAAGACGCGGATACGCAAGGCATATACACATGCAAGACGCGGAGCGCCGCGAGCTGCTGATATGCAACACGCGAAGCGCCGCAAGTCGCAGATACGCAAGATGTGGAGTGCTGCAAGTCGCATATATGCCAAACGTGGAGCGCCACAGTGCGGAGCATGGACTGCCAACTTTCAGGACCAACGAAGTCAGCCCCTATGATAAAACAAAAAAAAATATTACAAAGGTTAGCAAACTTTGACATGTAAAACAAATCAATGCTCAAACTGGAAACCAAGCTTCTTCTCCAAATAAACCGCTATGCATTATGTTAATAGCTTCAGCGTGGAGACTGGTTAGCGAGGAAAAAAGAAAGTATTTGTTGTGTTAGTAAATCAACACAGAGGTAGCAATGAAATGTTTTCTCCTGCATATGTACTTGACTTGGTTTGCACTTTTGTTGTATAGAATGTTTGCACTTTTTCACCTGCATGCATGTTGATACGATTCTTTCTAATAAAAAGGGAGGAAAAGTTATAATAATCGATCAAGTTGTTGGTTTGAATGAGCTAAATGAAAATTCAAGAAAGGCTGAGCTACGCCTTGATATGTTAATGATGGCAATATATAATGGAGTAGAATGAGATGAGGAAGAGTGGGTTAGAATCTTCACCCAAGCACAGTTTGAACGCTACAGGTTGATACTAGCTTTAGGCAATATATGTATTATTGAACTTTTTCTTTAACAGAATTTGTAGGTGGGGAGTATTGTAGGGAAGCTGCTGGATAGAACTGACGAGATTATTATAAGGTGTGGGTGGAAGAACTAACGTGATACAGGGGATTTTAAGTACAGGTGATTATTTCTGGGGGGAAGCTGCTGGTTAGAAGTGCAGTGAAGAATTTGTAGGTGGGGAATATTGTAGGGAAAAACAAAAATATGTTAAGTGAACTGAGTTGGAGCAATTTCAGATTGCACCCCAGAGGTAAGTAATTTTTTCCTTTCTTTAAGTGCACTGACGCATTTTGGGACTGCGCCAAAGTACACGGCGCAATCCTAGATTGCGCCAGTGCATTCTGGCCAACTCAGCACTAAGTCGGCAAAACTGGGCTATATTTGTAACTTTTTGGAAAAGTTGGCTACTAGTGACATAAAAAAAGGCTGATTTGAAAAAAACACCCTTAAAAAAATGTGTCATAATATAAACAGCAAAAGGGGAGTAATTACATAAAATTGTACGTTATTTGGCTGTTTGCATACCACGACCATGATGAACCATTATTCATTGGGTATTTTTTTGCTTTGGCCCCCTTTCTTTTTCTGACTAATAGCCCACTTTTTGAAAATATTGCAAACATAGTCCATTTCTGGCCCACTCAGCACTAAGTTGGCCATAATGTACTGGCGCAATCCAGGATTGCGCCTATACACGTGTACAATTCAAAATGTACAGGTGCAATCCCAAACTGCGCCTGTTTTTGAAAGAGCAAAACGCACTGGGGCACAGTTCAAGATTGCGCCCCGGTGCATATAAATAATAAACGGCTCACTTTATCCTTTACATTACTCATTCTCCAATCCTCTACAAAATAACTCATAATCTAGAACAAAAAATTTAGATCCTTCATTGTTATTCAACAAAACAGGAATATTTCTTTGTGAATCTATTTGTAGAGTACACAAGGTTAGCTGTTGTTAGATTATCAAAAGGTATGGATTTGTTTTTCTAGTTTATTTTGTTTTCCATTTAACAATCTAAGTTATTTTTGTCTTGTGTTCTATTTAGAATGGCTCCAAATTATATCGCTACTATATGCTACTATGATGGAGATTTGGTTATTGATGAACGTAAATGTGGAACATATAATAGTGGATTTAGTAAACCGGAAAAAGTTTTAAAAGGCTCATACTTCTTACAATTGAAAGCGACTGTCTATAAAGCTACTAAAATTAAGTCGGATGAGTTTGACATTCAATTAATTTGCAATTGGCCAACCAATTCTGGAGCTAAGGCAATAAAAATTCGAGATGACGACAATGTTGAAATTATGTTGTCCACCGTGTCAAAATTTATAGAATTATTTGTTTTAAATGAGAGAAGAGTATCGGCAGGGCCACATGTAACTCCAGTCGTAGTGGCTCCTGCAACCTACCATCCATATCCGCCTACTAGCATACTCAATTATTCGCAACAACAAATGTGTTTTGGGTATAATCTGTTCGTGAATTTTCAACAAGTATCGCAACCCGTCTATCCATATCCGACACAAGATACTGTTGCCAATATTAGTCAAGGGTAACTCGAATTTCTGAATTCTGCTATTGCGTGATATTACCATTGTTTTGTGTTTGATAATAAAATTATTTTGTATCTTTCAGATGTGTTCCGAATTACTTCCCGACACAAACTATCGCTGGACCGTCAACAAGTTATCATTCTTCTGCCATGCAGCCAACGCCCTCCGAATTGTATCACATGAGCCAACCGTAAGTTACTTGTATTATTGACGTAGGATTATGTTGCATATAAAAATTTACTCAAAATTTCCCGCTTGCGTACTACAGTTATCCAACACAAGCTACCAAAGCAGAATCGAACTTAGAACCAAATCTTCCCGATGTCGACATGGAAATAGATGAACCGGACATTGGAGAGGTAAATCCAGATCCTTCACTTGATCGCATGACCATTGTTAGCATTCATGATAATGATACGACATGATTTGATGTAAAGCAAGTAAACAATGCTCCTTTAAATTATGATTTTGGAGTCGAAGACAATACTCCCGATGATAGTGATGGCGAGGAGCCGTATTTGAGAAGCCGTTAGATGATGATTTATGCAATGCACAACTGTTGGCTAGATCCGTTGTTGCTAATATGCAATTCACCAATGAAATTTTCTCATCATCTTGTGTTTAGAATTGTTTCAAAGTCGATATGATGTTTGAGAGCAAAATTAAGTTCCTTGTTCAACTAAGTGAATGATCAATTTTGCATGTAGTTTCATTTAAGCCGATCATTATAACAAAAAGAAATACACGGCTATTTGCAACATCGATCCCAACTGCCCATGGAGAATACATGCCATTGACTCTAAAAAATCGCAGAAAGATGGGTGGATTATAAAAAAAAAATGCACAGTTGAACATAGTTGCGTAAATCCAACAGTGAACTTCAATCACAAGTAAGAGACGTCCGTGTTTTTGGTTTCGAATATAATGCCATTTGTGAAATCTGATTTGAGTATTACTGTCGGGACAGTGCAAGTGTTAATAGAGGAACAACTATTTACAAAACCTGTTACATTAAAGCGTGGAGGGCATTAAGCAAAGCAATTGAACGTATATATGGTGACTGGGCGGAGTCGTACTCCACCCTAAGGCAGTATTTTGACGAACTGGTCAAAGCTAATCTGGGAAGTGTTAGGCATGTAGTAACCGAACAATGTGGTGTATTTAAAGGAGCATTTTGGGCATTTGGGCCTTGCATTGAAGGATTTGTACACTATTGACTTTTTCTTTGCATAGAGGGAACACATTTATATGGTAAGTACAAAGGTATGTTACTAGTTGCAACTGCAGTAGATGCGAATGATCAACTATACCCGTTGGCTTATGTGATTGCTGAGTCCGAATCGACCGATAGTTGGGGTTGGTTTTTTGCATGTATGCGAACATTCATCCATAGTGTTAACAATCGACGTATCACTTTCATTTCTGATAGAATGAAAGGAATAACGATAGTCTTGGAGGATCATTGGAGATACCCTCACAAACATAGATATTACGCAAGGCATCTAAAAGCCAATTTTCAAGCTGCTGGATATAAAGATAAAAAGTTGACAGGTTTATTTTATGCAGCAGCATGTGCTTTGTAGGTGATTGAATATCAACGAATTCGTGATGAAATTAAAATAACCAATGTTGAAGCACATAATTGGATTGAGCGTAGTTTGCGGGGAAAGGAAGAGTGTTGGGCTTTGTGTAAGGATGACGGTGGAAGATTTCATGTCATGACAACAAATGCTTCTGAAAGCTTTAATGGTGTACTTAGAGGTGCATGATCATTGCCCGTCACAGATTTAGTTGCTCACATGTTTTTTTGGTTGTTAGATTATTTTTGTAAACGAAGAAAGTTTGGTATGTCAGCGACGGCACAGTTAACCCCAAGATGGGAGACAAAGATAGCTGAAAGGGAAAGTGAAACAAGACTTTGTCGCATTGTCCAATATAGTGAAGGCGAGTGGGGAGTGATTACGCATTTTGGCAATGAGTACAAGGTACTAATCAATGGAAACATACGTTCTTGTACATGCAACATTCTGTTGCTACAACACCTTCCATGCGAATATGTAATAGCGGCTTGTTCAAATGTAGCCAATGGTGTTAACCGATTTCATCATGACTTTGCTTCAAAATGGTATATGGTCCAGAGTTACTACGCAGCTTACAAACCAGAATTTCAATATGTTCTAGATAAATGTTACTGGGGTGAATTTGAAGGACCGGTGGTATTACCGCCAACAATGCGTAGGGCACCTGAGTGACCTAAATCAACAATAATTAAAGGAACCATGGATGAAATGTGGGCTCCTAAAATGAATGTATGCAGTAAGTACGGAGTGATAGGTCATAAAAGAAGTCCTTGTAATTCAGTAAATTAGGCTTTAGTATTGTAGTTTATGTTTGAACGACTGGTATTATTGTTGTTTGTAGAAGATTTTTTTTTCTTTGATACATTGATATCAATTTGTAGTGACCATATATTCATCACCTTCGTTCGTACACTCAAGCAATACATACATTGACCAATATATTGTTGCAAACTACATTAGTATTTGGGATACATTAGTACATGCCACAAGTCCAAACTACTCATTGGGATATCGTGGGAGCTTGGACTCTAAGTCTGATTTAAGTAGTTTCAAATGGAAAATTTCCTTTTCCAAACGTAATTTTTGTTCCGCCATCTCCATTTTTAGTCGCTCATCTCCTGCATCTGCAAAGCATACTCATGTCCTCTTCGGCACATCGGAGGATCAATCCACTTGCTATAGTTACAAACTCGGAAGGTGTTCAGATAAAGGAGGCTCATATCATAGCGACTAAAATTGTAGATCCTACGGCCTGTACTAACGCTTCTATTTTTGTTCACAATCATGCAGTAGTATAATCTGCAATAATAAACTTTTCTTGGTACTGGCTCCCCGATTGCTAGTGCTTGACCTCGATTAACATATTTACCTCCATCCACCGCGATGAAATACTTTTGCGGTGCATTAGGTAGATGATATAGGAGTTCAACCAATTCAGATGTTTCCGTATCGGGGCAAATTTCCTTACCCGGTCGATGAGCAATTGGTGACATTGGAGCTTGTGGTGGAGGATCAACATCCCTCATGCTCTCATAAAATCATGACTCCAAACTTTCCCAGTACTTCATTAAAGTGTCGTCGTCAATCTCCCATTGATTCATCCTACCAAATGATGAAATAAAATTTGGGGAGGTACAATTGTATTACATTCAATGTATGAAAATAGGGGGAAAATGTAAGTACCGTTGACTTTGATCTTAGTCCTCCTAAAGAGAACAAGTGCACCAACCCATGCTATCTAATTCTTGAGTGGAAGTGAAAATAGATTATTGTGCTGTTTTTTATGAAATATTTTGGTAAAGTAGGAGGATGGAAAAGTAGGTGAAAATGGGTTATTGGGTTGTTTTTTTTTTGAAAGATTTTGGTAAAGTTGAAGAATGGAAAAGTAGGTGAAAATGAATTTACAAATGCAAGCTAAAAGTTGGAGCCTGTGCTCGGGGTGCTATCCTGAATTGCGCCCCAGGTTTTTAAATGGGGAGAAAGAGATCATGGAGCAAATCAGCTCTCTGTTTACTTACAAGCGGAATCCTGGATTGCGCCTGTAAGTAAACAGAGAGCTGATTTCTCTTTAATAATCCGCGGCACAATCCAGGATTGCGCCAGTGTACACGTGTACTGGCTGGATTGCGCCAGTTCAATCTAGCCCACTCAGCGCTGAGTTGGCCAGAAGTGAGCTATATTTGCATTTTTTTTAATAAAACAAGGCTATTAGTGAGAAAAAAAGAGAGGCTAAAATGAAGAAAAATACCCTTATTCGTTGAATGCATAAAAAATTTAAATTTTGCTCTATATCAGCAGTTAAACCCAGATACCAAATAATCCAAAGTAAGATAAAGGCTGAACGAATGTAATGAAAAAAATTATAGTTCGCTAGAGTATACGAAGCTTATAATAGCTGAATAAAATCATGTATGTAGAGCAGATGTATGACCGTATGTTGACTATCTTGTACCGTGAAGAACTGAAAACTAGTTTAGTACAAATTTTATACAAAAGACTCGAAACTTGCCAGTTAAACGCACTAATTAACTGAAAAGAAAAGGAATCCAAGTAGTTGGAAATTTTTCCTATTTAATAATCATACTTGGACAATAGGTTTAACCTATCCCCAAACATTGAATAAAATAAAATACCTTTCAGCGATAATCAAATTAGTCAAACACCACCACTATATACACACTGGTCCAAAAATCAAATTTAACAAAAAAAAGAGAGGATAATTATCCTTACTCTTCCATATGCATGTCTGAGTAGCAAAGAATATACAATTCATTTAAAAAATAATACTAATTACAGTTTGTAATGTCGGTAATGTCACATTAATTAGGTAAATTAAAGTACTTGCATTTCGAGGGCACTCATGTTATATATGAAGAACCGATGGGTAGAGTGGACAATATAATTAAATGAGACCTAAATATAACTTAGGAAAATTTAGTACTACGCAGATTAAAAAAATACGAACGTAGATGTAAGCATCAGAAAAGTGGAAAATATATTAAAGTCTGAATTAGACATACAAAGATTTTTTTATGTTATGTCAATGTAACCAACTGGACCTAAAAATTAGCTTTACTGATGCTTGTGAAATATTTGCGAGAATTATGCTTGTCCAGTTTACGACATTTTAGAGACGAAAAAGAAATGGAGGATTAGTGAAAAGTAAAATGTATCAACACTGTAGTATAACGACATAATAAAGATGCTGTCATCATTCATCACAGCCGTTCATTTTGAATTAGGTCTCATATACATCGTATTGTTATAATCAGCAAGTATTAACCGTTACAATGTTATATACGACAAGTATTATACTAGCTGTTACATCTTTATGTATAAATACATGGTCTTTATGTCAATCTTATCATCTATAAAATTACAATAAAATTCTCTGTTTAATTTTCTCTAATTCTCTTTATGGTGTCGGAGCTCTAATTTTCCGACAGGCATTATTCTTTGTGTGCCAACTTGATACTGCCACGCCATGGCCAATGATAATGAAGCTACTTCTGCTCTATCTGGCAGCAATGCCAATGGCTCATCTCCAAGCCTCATGAACCTGATTAAGCCAAAAAGTCAAGTTATTACAACTTCATTAGATGAAGATAACTATATTTTATGGAAATATCAAATAGAAATTGCTCTCAAAGGCTATGGTCTACAAGACTACATAAAAGGAACATTAGTTACTCCACCAGTAATGATTACTGATGAAGAAGGAAAAACAGAATCAAATCTTGAATACATCAAATTTTAGAAGCAGGATAGCTTATTATCATCATGGCTCTTATCTTCTATCAGTTCTAATCTATTATCACAAATTGTTGGATTCAACTCATCATACGAAATATGGACTACTATAGAGCAAATTTTCAGCTCTCAATCTGCAGCAAGGATCATGCAATACAGAAGGAAACTTCAAAATTGCAGAAAGGAAGATACAAGCATGAAAGATTACTTAAGCAAAATTAAAAACATATGCGATAAATTAAATGCTGTTGGACATAAAATCAGTGATAATGAGCAAATACTTTTTATTACCGGAGGACTTGATGAAGAATATGAGTCTTTACTAACTATTCTTGCTACTCAACAAACGTTACCTAATCTGCAGTTCGTCTGATATGCACTCCTCGCTCATGAAGGAAGGATCAATCAAAGGAAAACAACACAAGGTGAATTTTTTGCTAATTATGTTGTGACTAAAAACAGGCAATCACAAGCAAGCAACAATAATATAAATGCAAACAGACAAGATAATCAGTATTCAAGGGGATTCCAGCCACAAAGGGGAGGCTTTTAGCCACAAAGAGGACGAGGACGTGGCAGATGGAACAACAACAACCGGGTAAAGTGCCAAATATGTCAAAAGTTTGGTCATATGGCAAACAAATGTTATTTCAGGTATAATACCGACAATGGGCAGCAATATAATCAAAGCAATTTAGGTCAGAAGGCACCACAAGCCAATATGGATATGATGAACTCTAATAGAAGCAGTAATGATGCAAATAATACTCAGAATACAAGTAATGATGATGGAAGTAAGAATGAAGATAGTGTTTTTGAAGAATCGTACCAAGATTCAGGTGCCACTTATCACATAACAAATAATCTCCAAAATCTTAACATTGGGAGCAAAAACTACTCAGGTATGAAAAATTTACATATGGGTAATGGTAAAACTGCATGTATAACACACATTGGCAAGGGTTCCATCTTAGGAAAAAGGCAACTTAATTTAAACACAATGCTTAGAGTACGTTCTATTAATAAAAATTTGTTAAGTGTGCCAAAATTTGCCAATGACAATCACGTATTTTTTGAATTTCACCCTAAAATCTGTGTAGTTAAGGATTTACTAAATCACGAAATATTACTATGGGGTAATCTACATAATGGTCTTTACAAGTTTGACACCTTGAAGACTGGAAACTCTAGTGACAAACTCTGGTGTAATAATGTAGAAACTAGTAGTAATGATTGTAATAGGGAAAATAATGTTAGCAGTAACAATGGATATGATGGAAATATTGAATAATGACATACGAGACTAGGGCATCCTAGCATTGAAACTGTTAAAACTTTTTTAAGCAATAATAATATTTCTTTTAATAAAAGCATACATATTAGGCATACATGGACACACTGCCAAATTGGCAAAAGCCATAAACTTCCTTTCAGAGATTCTGAAACAAAGTACAGTAAACCCCTCGATTTGATAGCTGTTGATTTGTGGGGACCAGCACCACTTAACTCATATCAAGGACATAGGTACTGTCTTTCCTTTGTGGATGCATATTCGAGATATACTTGGATATACATGATAAAGAATAAATCAGAAACATGTAATATTGTGATACAATTCATAACTCATGTTGAAAAACAAACAGATTGTAGTGTCAAAACTATCCAAATAGATGGTGGGGGAGAGTTTAAGCCATTAACTAATTATTTTATTAAAAGAGGAATGAAACATAGGCTGACTTGTCCTCACACATCTGAACAAAATGGTTTGGTTGAAAGAAAACACAGACACATTGTAGAGACTGGTCTAACACTAATGTCTGAAGGCTCAGTACCAATGAAATATTGGAATGAAGCTTTCTACACGTCAGTTTCTGTTATTAACAAATTACCAACTAAGGTTTTATATAATAAAACTCCACATGAAGTGATACATAATGTTAGACTAGACTACAGTTTTTAAAATTTTTACGGTTCTTTGTGTTTTCCATGCTTAAGAGACTACAATAGGCACAAACTAAGCATGAGATCAAGCCCATGTACCTTGGGTATGCTCAGAATAAAAAAGGTTGTAAATGCTTAGACAAAAATGGAAGAATTTATATTTCTACACATGTAGTTTTTGATGAAAATGCTTTTCCCCTTGTAGGAAAACAAGAAACTAAAAATTATGAAGAGCATTCTATCCAGGGATATCAATTCAAACAGTTACTTACTGAACCACCTATTGATGGCATTAATGAAGACCAGCTAGACATCATCATGTAAAAAGACTCCATGGAAGTAACAAATGCAAATACAAATGAATCACAGAACAGTTCAGAAAGTATGCACACATATCAAATCAACGAAGATATGCAAAGCAATGATGCTACAAGAACCAACAATGATGGAGACACATGAACAAGCAGCAATACTGACATACACCAACAAACATGCAATACTGACAAGCACCAACAAACACAACAATGACATCATATGACAACAAGGTCGAAGAGTGGCATATACAAACCTAAAGTGTATAACATCTCAGTTATTGAAGCTGAACCAATCAACTTCGAGCAAGCAATAAAATCAGAGAAATGGAAAAATGCTACGAATGTTGAATGCCAGGCTCTCATGAAAAATAATACATGGAGTTTGGTGACACCACCTAAACATAATAACATTAGTGGATGTAGATGTGTATTCAAAATAAAGAGAAAGGAGGATGGAACTATTGACAAATACAAAGCTAGACTGGTCGTTAAGGGATATGCACAACAATTTGGATTCGATTTCAATGAGACTTTTTCTCCAGTCATAAAACCCACAACAATTAGAATCATATTAACCATTGCTATGAGCAATGGATGGAACATAAGGCAGTTGGATGTCGACAACGCTTTCTTGAATGTGGAGTTGATAGAGGAAGTTTATGTGTATCAACCCGAAGGTTACAACTATGGCAACAAAGTTTGCAAGTTACATAAGGCTATATATGGTTTAAAACAAGCTTCGTGGGCTTGGTATTAGAAAATCAAGTTAACCTTATCCAACATGAGTTTCATATAAGCTAAACCAGATAATTCATTATATATGAAGAGAAGCACACATGGAATTGTCTATGTTTTGGAATATGTAGACAATATGTTGATAACATTGTTGTTGTATACACAATTATATGATTTTTGTTTGATGATAACAACCAAATATATTTCTATTTTAAATGTGTTTGTTATTGTACTGTTATATCACATTACAGACAGGAATATAATATTTAAGTGAAATACTACTGTACAGAGGTTCAAATATTAACACAGTATTTTATTTAAATAGAATATTTTATTTCAATATTCAAACAGTACAACTTTTTAACTCCACTATTTAATCACTTCACATATTTGTACTTGTATATAAACAGAATAAAATAAACAAGCTTGTTTGACAACAATAAAATGATATTTTATTTCAATCAACCTTGTTTATTACAAATAAAAGTACAATTCTCATTTTTTTTCATTTGCTCCTCACTGCAGAAACAATTAGACACTCATTTTCAGTTTCAATTCATTTACATACTCAACACTTTCTTGTTGTCTTCAGTCTTTAGTCTTCAGTCTTCACAGTACTTCACTATCAGTCCAGTCATCACCTGTTTACCTGTCACATGAAACACACACACACAGTACACTGCAATAGAAATAAAAAAAACTGAATACATGCAGATTTGAATTTTATTTTTTGAAATTTTATTTGCCTTAGTTTTCTGGTGTGTTCCTCATCATTTTTCATGACCTGATCTGATTCATCTGTGTCTAGGCAGACAGTTTGTATATGTACAGGGACAGGAATTTTTTTTTTGATCGACTGCATATACACACACGTATAGATATACACGTATGCACTGCCTCGCCGATCAATGTGCAACTGAGGAGTAGCCACGTGGACCATCTCGACTCAGTACACACATGACAACAATTCAATGTAAATGATCAACATAGAATAACTTTCAAAGTCAACAGCAAATTCAATATGGTCGAGACAGCAAAAACAACTTTCAAAGCTCAAACATGTCAAGTGTTTTCAGCAAGCAAAGAGTATGGAGCAAGAATATACACAAGCATTCATAGTGCAGCTACAAATGTGTTCAACACAAAAATGATGCAAGGATACAAAATCAACACAGTGCTTGTGTGTGTTCATAAACAAGTCGGGGCAAATATATAAGCAGCAGTGTAAGGCAGCAAGAGATGTTCAAGTTAATGATGTCAGAAAAGCAAGATGGTGTCAGTTTCATAATACTACAGCTCAACAAATGCAAGAATTTCCAAGGCAGAGAGGTACAGCGAATACATGTTCACAAATGTAAAGTGGATTAAGTAAACAATGGTATGTGTGCACAAATAAAATGGTGCAACTGCTCAGCAGAAAATCATGTTCAAACCAGACTAGGATGGCATAAGTACAAGCATGTATGCAACACAGTGTTGCAAAGAATCGAAATAGCAAGAAGTTCATCATATCTCAAGCATGAACAAGCAACAATGCACCAATTTATGAAGAGAAGCAGGCACTTCAAAATAGTTTTGACATGGGTCAAGCAAATCTTGCAACTGGAGTATGTCAAATTTGGTCAAGCCACACAAAACCAAACTATTTTCATATGTAAGTAACAATGGTTTGATGTCAAAGAAAACAGAGATGGACAAGTACATGGTTCAAACAAAAACAATGTGATCGAGCAACATACTAAGGCAGATTCACAAATTACAAGTGCAGTTCATGTATGGATGACAAAACAGTGAGAGCATACAAATCAGGTGAACAACACACTTATGGTCAAGCAAGGGGATTCAAACGTAAATGAAGGAATATATGGCAAGCTTTAAGATATGCTTTATAGCAAGCTCAAATGGTTCCAGAAATAATGCTACTGTTTTCTAGAAATGGTATCAACGACATTTTTTTTAAAAGGCAAAAATCAGCAAAGTCAAATGGCATTTTTCCTTATTATTCAATGCTGTTTATATTCATGGAAAATCAAACCAAGGCAATCCAAGAAATCAGTCATTTGATTCCAGTTTGGTTCAGAAAGTTTTGAGCAAGACATAAATGACTTTCCAGAAATGACACAAGATTCATGAACACGGTTTTGGACAAGTATTTAACCAAAAGTAAAAGAATTATATGTCAAGAAATATTTGTTTCTGGCAAGTTATTTTCGGCTGAAATCAATCAGGGTATTTCCACAAATTAACAACAGAAATGCACGCAAGTAAATCAAAGCAGCAAAAGGAGCAAGTTTTTATTTTTCCAGAATCATCAATCAAAAGTGGAAACCAAATTGAAAATCCCACAAAATCAGGACAGTCATATGTGAAATCAGAGTATCGACTAGGGTTACAAATTACCCTATAAGTTTACACCAAATTCATCATCGGCAGCCATCAAAAACAAACCCAACATTCCAGATCGAAAACCAAGCAACAAAACCCTAAAGCATATCAAAGAAAATCATTTCTCAAACTTATAGTTTTTCGATCACCAGAAGCTCAAATTGTTAGCCATCGAAGAATCGAGCATCGAAGAATCAATCTCCTCAAGAAATTTAAGCAGCGATTTGGAGCAACAGAGAAAATCGTATTCAGAAGCACTCACAGGTTTTTCAGAGATTCGATCGCCAGAGACTGAGAGGGACAACCAAATCAATCGACGAAGAAGAACACATCAGAGAACATGAATTCATCAATCTGAAGCCATCGAGATTCAATTTGGGGATTCAATATTGAAATCCCTTGGGCAGCCGCCATTTTTGATTTTCCAGAGAATAAAGAGGATCGGGTGCAAATGAAATAAGAATGGGCCGGCCATTTTTACTTTAAGGGCTAAGAAGAAAAGAGAGATTTAATTTTATTAAGCCTAGGGTTTTTATATTTGTTTTCTTTTATTTTGTATTGTTTTAGTTTTAATTTCTTTGTAAACCGAACAGTTTATAGATTCTGTAAAATCTAGGGGGAACCAGTTAGGGGTTTAACTGGCAGTTGACTAGTCTGTGTAAAACTAGGGGAAATTCTGATTCAGGGGTTTGAATCAGTCTAGGGTTTTGAGCGTAGAGTTAGAATAGGAGCGAGAGTCGCGAGTGTACAAGGTCTTGTATGCGGGATCCGTTCTCTCATCTAGTAGAAACCTTAGGAATGCAGCAGTAGGCAGGGTTTTGCCGAAGCTGGGTATATCTGTGTGTGATTTATTTTCTGCACTTTTATTTCTGCTGCATTCTGTGATCTGTTTTTTATTTTAATATCCTGTCAATTTTTTCAATTCAGTTTAAAAACTGTGATAAACCCTATTCACCCCCCCCTCTAGGGTTAATCTAGATCCAACATTTGGTATCAGAGCTGGTATAAGGTTACAACATGATAGGGAGTTCTCGCTCTATGATCTAGTGGCGAAGTAGTGACTCTTATCCCTACATGTCCGTGGGTGGTTGTCCATGTCGAGAGGCAGGACGTGAAACCAGTGTCTGAGGTATCTTTGGTGGCCACCGGGGTGATTTATAATTCCTCGTAAATAGAGACAACATTTGGTATCAGAGCAGGTATTTTTTTAACTCTAGAGTCATGGGTAACCCTAGTTGTCTGTCTAGCGAGAGTCAGTCCAGTTCATCTCCAACTATTTTCACTGGAACAGATTTTTTAAACTGGAAATCCAAAATGGAATTTTATTTAAAATCTGTTAATATTAAATGTTGGGATGTTGTTATCAATGGGTACGATATGGTAGATAAAGTTTTTGATTCTCGTGCTACACATATTCTTTATTCTCATCTTGATGATAATCAATACAGTCTGATTTCCCATTGTTTAACTGCGCAGGAAATTTGGACAGCTCTCAATACGAAGTATGGTCAAATTGACAACTCCAGCTCAAAACCCCAGATTGTCAATTCAGATTCAGAATTCTGTTTAACAGGATTTACAAATGAAAATTCAGAAGGATCAGATGATGGAGAATCAACAGATGCTGAAGTTGAAAATTTCTCATACGAAGATTTGGTTTATATGTGTGTTGATTTAACTAAATCTGTTGATAAACTCAAATCTAAAAACAAATCTCTGAAATCTAGGAATTCTGAGTTGACCAGCAAAATTGATGATTTGGAATCATAGCTTTCAAATTTTAAAAATTCTTCAAATTCAGATTGCAAAAATTGTTTAAAATTGAAAACCAATCTTGTTCATATCAATAAAAATATTCAAAAGTTTGAAAAGGAAATTCTGATCTTAAAAGAAAACAAGATTGAGTTATCAAATTTGAACAACCTTCTGCAAAAGGAATTTGAAAATTTTAAAACAGATATAAATTCCAAATTTGAAATTGCTGAAAAGGAGAACTTGTTGAAATCAAATTTGATTTTAGAAGAGCTTGAAAATGAGATTGAAAAATCCAAGAAATTTGAGTCTGAAAAACAAAAACGATTTGAATCTGAAATCATGGAATCTCAAGCCAGAATTAAAATTCTTGAAGATGAAAATTTGGTTTTAAAATCTGATTTTGAAAGATGTAAGATCACTAAAAATCATTGTTCGGATTTAATAAAAGAGAACCGTGATCTTAAAACTAAAATTCAACAGCTTGAGTCAACTTTGACTAAATTTTCTAACGGTGAAAAATCTCTGAATATGCTGTTGAAAAATCAATTTTCATCTGGTAATAAAAGTGGTCTTGGCTTTGAGAAAAATAACGTTTTTGAAAATCAGAACTCAAATGATTTTAAAAATCCTTTAAAGTGCTTTGGAAAGAATCGATATGAAAATTCAAACTCTGGTAATCGCAAAGGATTTTTGAATAAACGTGATGTGAATTTGTTTTATAATAATCCAATTGAACAACTCTGGATCCCAAAAAGAAATAAAATAAACTTCTTTAAATTCAAACAGATATGGGTTCCAAAGGGTACAAAGATAGATTCAAATGGATTATTATACAAACAAGTCTGGGTACCAAAATGTGTGAATAAAATTGTGAGTGGTTTTGCAAATTTTGTTAGACCACTTGATTCTATAAATTCATAGGTACCGAAGGATGGCTAAGGAACTACTGTGCTGAAAAGAAATTTGAAATCAAGCTAGCTTGTACTTTTGTATCATTTACAGTTCCTTCTGCCAAGATCTGTTGAGTTAGAGATTCTGCTTTACATTGGATTCTGGTATGATATCTAAACTCACCTTTGTATATTCTTTTTGTTTTATTCTTCTGTGCTTATTCCTTCCTTTACTCTTTCTGTTTTTTTTTTGTTTTGTTTTGACACTGCCATATCTTCTTTGTCTGTTTTTCTTAAACTTCCAGTTGCAGAATTCATGTTTTTTTTGGAAGTATGCTTTATTTGTATAAAATCATCGTGGGATAATCATTTCCATATCCTGAATTTAATCTTGTAAATATCTGCAATTGTTTTAAGGTTTATTTTTCTAATTTCTGAATTCATAACAGTGTTGATGTATTCTTGTCATATCTTGAACACTGTTGATTTGAATTCTAAATTTTCGAAGATCTGAAAGTTTAATGGAAATTCACACATCTTTGCTGTTTTGAGGTTCTTCTAATTCATTTTAGAAAATCTTGAAATATTACACTCATTACAGCACTCTATTATTTATCAGTTGTGATATTTTGATTATCTTTCAGATTGGCTTGGAAATTTTAAATTGTCTAGAATCTCAGTGATACATCTTGAAAATCATTGTTATTCATGGTCATCATGGTTAGAATTTGTTTGTTTGAAATCATATGAAATTATTAATATTTTGAATAATCACACACCTCCTAAATTTGAAATTCTCAACCTTGTGTGACTGATTCATTATATTTCAAAACTTGACATTGATTCAAGTGATTCCAAATAAATTATTTTGGATCATGGATATCTATCAGACCTGATGTAAATGATCTGATTTTTTTTTATGGGTTTGTCAGAAATACTTGTGAAAATTTCTTTGAAAATATGGTCTTAAAATTCTCTATTATTTCATGGTTATTTGATTTTAATATATGTTTGTTTAAAATCATTTGAAATTTATTGAATCACACACATATCTTGAATCTGAAGTATAATATTGTGTGATTGATTCATTAAATCCTGATATATTCACATTTTTTCAAATGATTCAAAATAAACTAAATTTTTATAATCATGGATCATGGAATATATTGTTTTTGTGACCTTCAGAAACATCGTCTGACAAGTCTGTTGTGATACTGACTTCTCTGTGCTGCTCTGATACTGTTTTTGAAAAATGTTTGTTTTTGGAATCATGCTGCTCTGATTATAAGAAATTGATTTGTATATAGTTTTTTTGGACTGCTTGATTTGGTATCAAAGGTTTATCGTGCTCTGATAAATGAAACTTGTGTGCTTGAGTTGCTTGGTTTGTAATTAAGTCTTTCTGTTGACTGAGATACCCTTGTTTAGCCACCAGTGTCTTTTTAAAAATCCTCTTTAATAGAGACTACAAGTGGTATCAGATTAGGAAGTGCTGAATTTTTTTATTCTCATCATGTATATATTTTTCTTTTCCCTCTTGTGCATTGTATAGCTCTTCATATTCCTCTTGTAATTGATTTTCAATTTTAAAACTATTTATTTTTTATTCATTCACAAATTGAAATCAATATCCATATTGTTCTGTATTTATAATTCATCAAAATATATCAGAATTTGAAATTGTGATGAATTATGACTACAATATATTTCACAACAAGAGGAGATTTTATTTAGATTTTCATGACGGTTGAATATTTATTATAATATCTTTGAACTGGGAATTATTTCACGAACATCTTCTATGCCTCTCATCATTCTGTCATCCATTATGAGTTTATATTAATGTGGAGAGTTTATATTTTTAAAATAATCTTAAAACAGTGAAAATAGTTGTGATGGAAATGTGACTGCATTATTTTTTCAGAATTAGTGACAATTGAAAATTTTCAAGAATCCCGGTACAGTTCATGCATATCTCATAATATAATTAATTTAGAAATTTATTTCACAGTCCATCTCTGTACTTACCACATTTCTATCATCCATATTGGTTTTATATATCGAGGAGCTTTTCCTTTTTAAAAGCTGAAAATGATGAAAATATAATTAATATATAAGTGTGTCTCTAACCTCATTTAAAAATCCAAGCTCTGGTCATGAATGGTTAAGAGACAACTTATAATTTAAGCTGCGATTGACTTCATTTAAAAATCCAAGCTCTGGTTATGCGTGGTCAGTGTGCTCTTAAATAAAATAAAAAGAAAAAGGAAAATTGTGCTATAAATTGAAATTAATTTGAAATTCTCCTTGGTGTTTATAAAAACCAGCCTATCAATCCATCTTTCTAATCTGTGAAATGTGTTGAAATCTTATGAAATATTATGATTTGTTGATTGATAGCTATTGGGATTTGAGATTATACTACTTTGTCACTTAAATTGGATTATTAATTATAGTCCAAGTCCATCACTGTTTTTTGTGCTTTACTTTTAAAAATCTTTTGAAAATAATTGGAAATGATGAATTTTATAAAACTCTCCCCATTTTATATAAAATTCATCGTAAATTCGTCATTCTCTACAATGTGAGATATGCCACCAGTTCTTAATTTATTATGATTTTTGTTTGACTGATTGAAATTTATGATGACCGTTCTTCCTTTTAAGATGAAATTATATTTTTAGTCAATTTTTCATCTGTATTTTAAAATCTGTATCCTTTTGATGATAACAAAAGGGGGAGAATGGATTAGATTTTGATAAATGAGTGAATATTTTATAAATATTTTTAATTTTGAAAAATTTATTATTATTCATACATTTCACTCATGCACAGTTATAGGGGGAGTTGTCTGTTGTAAGAGGAGCTGATAAATAGGTGGAGTTCAATAGTCACTGTCAAACACATTTATTATATTCAAAATCTTCATGTTTGTTTGTCATCATCAAAAGGGGGAGATTGTTGTTGTATACACAATTATATGATTTTTGTTTGATGATAACAACCAAATATATTTCTATTTTAAATGTGTTTGTTATTGTACTGTTATATCACATTACAGACAGGAATATAATATTTAAGTGAAATACTACTGTACAGAGGTTCAAATATTAACACAGTATTTTATTTAAATAGAATATTTTATTTCAATATTCAAACAGTACAACTTTTTAACTCCACTATTTAATCACTTCACATATTTGTACTTGTATATAAACAGAATAAAATAAACAAGCTTGTTTGACAACAATAAAATGATATTTTATTTCAATCAACCTTGTTTATTACAAATAAAAGTACAATTCTCATTTTTTTTCATTTGCTCCTCACTGCAGAAACAATTAGACACTCATTTTCAGTTTCAATTCATTTACATACTCAACACTTTCTTGTTGTCTTCAGTCTTTAGTCTTCAGTCTTCACAGTACTTCACTATCAGTCCAGTCATCACCTGTTTACCTGTCACATGAAACACACACACAGAGTACACTGCAATAGAAATAAAAAAAAACTGAATACATGCAGATTTGAATTTTATTTTTTGAAATTTTATTTGCCTCAGTTTTCTGGTGTGTTCCTCATCATTTTTCATGACCTGATCTGATTCATCTGTGTCTAGGCAGACAGTTTGTATATGTACAGGGACATGAATTTTTTTTGATCGACTGCATATACACACACGTATAGATATACACGTGTGCACTGCCTCGCCGATCAATGTGCAACTGAGGAGTAGCCACGTGGACCATCTCGACTCAGTACACACATGACAACAATTCAATGTAAATGATCAACATGGAATAACTTTCAAAGTCAACAGCAAATTCAATATGGTCGAGACAGCAAAAACAACTTTCAAAGCTCAAACATGTCAAGTGTTTTCAGCAAGCAAAGAGTATGGAGCAAGAATATACACAAGCATTCATAGTGCAGCTACAAATGTGTTCAACACAAAAATGATGCAAGGATACAAAATCAACACAGTGCTTGTGTGTGTTCATAAACAAGTCGGGGCAAATATATAAGCAGCAGTGTAAGGCAGCAAGAGATGTTCAAGTTAATGATGTCAGAAAAGCAAGATGGTGTCAGTTTCATAATACTACAGCTCAACAAATGCAAGAATGTCCAAGGCAGAGAGGTACAGCGAATACATGTTCACAAATGTAAAGTGGATTAAGTAAACAATGGTATGTGTGCACAAATAAAATAGTGCAACTGCTCAGCAGAAAATCATGTTCAAACCAGACTAGGATGGCATAAGTACAAGCATGTATGCAACACAGTGTTGCAAAGAATCGAAATAGCAAGAAGTTCATCATATCTCAAGCATGAACAAGCAACAATGCACCAATTTATGAAGAGAAGCAGGCACTTCAAAATAGTTTTGACATGGGTCAAGCAAATCTTGCAACTGGAGTATGTCAAATTTGGTCAAGCCACACAAAACCAAACTATTTTCATATGTAAGCAACAATGGTTTGATGTCAAAGAAAACAGAGATGGACAAGTACATGGTTCAAACAAAAACAATGTGATCGAGCAACATACTAAGGCAGATTCACAAATTACAAGTGCAGTTCATGTATGGATGACAAAACAGTGAGAGCATACAAATCAGGTGAACAACACACTTATGGTCAAGCAAGGGGATTCAAACGTAAATGAAGGAATATATGGCAAGCTTTAAGATATGCTTTATAGCAAGCTCAAATGGTTCCAGAAATAATGCTACTGTTTTCTAGAAATGGTATCAACGACATTTTTTTTAAAAGGCAAAAATCAGCAAAGTCAAATGGCATTTTTCCTTATTATTCAATGCTGTTTATATTCATGGAAAATCAAACCAAGGCAATCTAAGAAATCAGTCATTTGATTCCAGTTTGGTTCAGAAAGTTTTGAGCAAGACATAAATGACTTTCCAGAAATGACACAAGATTCATGAACACGGTTTTGGACAAGTATTTAACCAAAAGTAAAAGAATTATATGTCAAGAAATATTTGTTTCTGGCAAGTTATTTTCGGCTGAAATCAATCAGGGTATTGCCACAAATTAACAACAGAAATGCACGCAAGTACATCAAAGCAGCAAAAGGAGCAAGTTTTTATTTTTCCAGAATCATCAATCAAAAGTGGAAACCAAATTGAAAATCCCACAAAATCAGGACAGTCATATGTGAAATCAGAGTATCGACTAGGGTTACAAATTACCCTATAAGTTTACACCAAATTCATCATCGGCAGCCATCAAAAACAAACCCAACATTCCAGATCGAAAACCAAGCAATAAAACCCTAAAGCATATCAAAGAAAATCATTTCTCAAACTTATAGTTTTTCGATCACCAGAAGCTCAAATTGTTAGCCATCGAAGAATCGAGCATCGAAGAATCAATCTCCTCAAGAAATTTAAGCAGCGATTTGGAGCAACAGAGAAAATCGTATTCAGAAGCACTCACAGGTTTTTCAGAGATTCGATCGCCAGAGACTGAGAGGGACAACCAAATCAATCGACGAAGAAGAACACATCAGAGAACATGAATTCATCAATCTGAAGCCATCGAGATTCGATTTGGGGATTCAATATTGAAAACCCTAGAGCAGCCGCCATTTTTGATTTTCCAGAGAATAAAGAGGATCGGGTGCAAATGAAATAAGAATGGGCCGGCCATTTTTACTTTAAGGGCTAAGAAGAAAAGAGAGATTTAATTTTATTAAGCCTAGGGTTTTTATATTTGTTTTCTTTTATTTTGTATTGTTTTAGTTTTAATTTCTTTGTAAACCGAACAGTTTATAGATTCTGTAAAATCTAGGGGGAACCAGTTAGGGGTTTAACTGGCAGTTGACTAGTCTGTGTAAAACTAGGGGAAATTCTGATTCAGGGGTTTGAATCAGTCTAGGGTTTTGAGCGTAGAGTTAGAATAGGAGCGAGAGTCGCGAGTGTACAAGGTCTTGTATGCGGGATCCGTTCTCTCATCTAGTAGAAACCTTAGGAATGCAGCAGTAGGCAGGGTTTTGCCGAAGCTGGGTATATATGTGTGTGATTTATTTTCTGCACTTTTATTTCTGCTGCATTCTGTGATCTGTTTTTTATTTTAATATCCTGTCAATTTTTTCAATTCAGTTTAAAAACTGTGATAAACCCTATTCACCCCCCCTCTAGGGTTAATCTAGATCCAACAAACATGAGATAACAACTAAGAAATAAGCAGCATCATACGAAGACTGGATCAAAAGTTTTCTATAAAAGACATGGGGAACTAATTTTTTTTTCTTGGAATACAAGTGATTAAGAAAAATGACAGCGAATTATTTTTATCTCATCAAAATTACATTTCAGAAACCTTGCAAAGGGCTAAAATGCATCAAGCAATTCTTTACCTACACCAATGACAAGCAATCTAAAACTGTCCAAGTACAAAGGTGAAGCCATCGACAACATCAAGGAATATAGAATCATAATATGAGCACTTCAATATGCAACTGTTACTCGTCCAGATATATGTTATAGTGTTAACAAATTAAGTCAATACATGCATAATCCTCCATCAGAACATTGGATAACTCTTAAAAGAATACTAAGATACTTGCAAGGCACAAAATTCCATGGTATAATTATAAAATCTGAGAAAGAACTTAGCTTACCGTGCTTTAGCGATGCTGATTGGGCAAATGATAGTGATGACCGAAAGTCAGTCTCAGGGTACTGTATTTATCTTGGCTCAAACATAATATCTTGGCACAAAGAAGCAACAAACAACTTCCAGGTCCAGTATGGAGGCAGAGTATCGAGCTTTGGCAAGCGCAACGGCAGAAGTTACTTGGATACGGTCGCTGTTGGAGGAACTAGGGTTTACTCTAAATCGAAAGCTTGTTATTTGGTGTGACAACAAGAGTACGGTGTCTCTATCACTCAATCCGATTCAACATTCGAGGACGAAGCATCTTGAAATTGACCTTCATTTTTTTAGAGACAAAACTCAGACAGGAAAATTGGCGGTTTGTCATGTCCGCGCATATTACCAGGGAGCTGATGCGCTTATAAAAGCTTTGTCTATCAAGAATTTCATGAGATTGAGGGAGGATCTAAAAGTCGTTGACAGAGACAAAGATAGAAATGGGAAAGTAGTTGATGGAGGCGGAGATAATAATGGGAACCCTAGTTTGGTTAGAGGGAGAGTAACGAAATAATAAAGATTCTGTCATCATTCATCGCAGTTGTTCATTTTGAATAAGGTCTCATATACATCGTATTGTTATAATCAGCAAGTATTAGCCATTATAATGTTATATACGACAAGTATTATACTAGCCGTTACAATGTTATAATCAACAAGTATTAGTCGTTACAATGTTATATACGACAAGTATTATACTAGTTGTTACAATGTTTTATACAGCAAGTATTTGACGGTACAATGTTATATACGGCAAGTATTATACTACCTGTTACATCTTTATGTATAAATACATAGTCTTTGTATCAATCTTATCATCAATAAAATTACAATAAAATTCCCTATTTAATTTTCTCTAATTCTCTTTACAATACATTATTAAACATACACATAATGCATAACGTAACATATCTGAATGTAAATAGTAATAGTTTGAATAAAAACTAAGATACCGAAGTATAAGGAAAACAATTTGTATACCTCATACAGAAGTAAGTCCACAGCCTCTCCGATTACTCATTTCATTGAGCTTCAAAATGAGATATAGAGTTTGATGGATCGACAATTATAGGTATCCAGTTTTGGTACAGAACAAAAAATCAATTGAAGGCTGTCATGGCCTTGACCAGTGTAATGGTCGACCTACTTCACCTGCGTTTGAAAGACAGGAGCAAGAGTAAATTTATCGATTATAGTATTTAAGAGGTGCAATTTGTAAAGGAAACGATTAGAAGTTTTTCGATTAAGAAAAACAACTACATAACATAACTTGTATACAACAAATTTTTAAATAATAATATGACAAAAAGGAAGATTGCATTTTTCTGGTAATTGGTAATTATTGGTCATATAATATTAGAAGAGGTTAAAATACAATATAGTTCATAAGCATGACACACCCTTTGGGTAAATCAAAGAAAAAATTGAAAAATAAGTATTGTTAAAAAAAAAGGGTAAATTTGTCTCAGGTCCTTAATAGGTTTGGAAATTAAGCTCACATCCCTGTCTTAATTTTTTATAAAATACATACCTATTTATCGTAAATCAGCTTAAAAAAATGAAAATTCATAATTAAATACAACAACTAATTGTCATCAAATTCAGGTAATAAAACCACCAAAAAACACATCCAAAAAAAAAAAAAAAGAATCTGCAGTATTGTGCACCAAACGATGCATTTATTTGCAATTGTTGCATACATTTCTGCAACAATTGCATTTATGCATCAAACTACAATATTACTGCAGAAATGTATGCAGTAATACTGCAATAAATGCATCGTTTTATGCATTAATTCAATCCTGACCTGTTTTTCAAGCATACACCGTTTTTAAGCATTGTTGCTTACATTTCAGCATTTATAAGTAATAAATTTATACATGTCAGCACATATTCATAAGCCTTCACCCGTTGTAACTTTGTTGCATACTTTCCAGCAGTTATACAAAATAAATTCATACATTTCTGCAATAATTCGTAAGCCATGAAAAGTAGTTCAAGTTTAACTACATACATCTCAGCAAGAATAACCAATATATGCATATATGTATCCAATAATTCACCTAGATTTTCAATATAAACTCTGGATGAATATATGCATACATGTATGCATATATTGGTTATAATTGCATACATTGACGAATTTTTCTAAGTTTTTTCTACATGGTTCTGGGAATATTTGCGATTTTTTGAAAAAAAAAATTATTCATTAGCGCTTTTTTTTTGTTTGGAAAACACGTAAGGGTGAAAATAGGGACCCGCTTTACGTAAATCTTTACTCGGAGAGGCCGTTTATATTTCCAAACTTTGTAGGGTCGTGAGCTTTATTTTCACCAAAAAAAATAATAAGAATGAGAGATCTCAAATGCAATTGTTATTTGTACGTTGGCCGAAAACATGGAATTACCAGGAATTCATGCTGAATAAATTTGGTGGCTAACGCCTGAAACAATCGCATGCTTCAACAAATCAATCGCATGCTTCAACAAATCAATCCCATGCATGTAAACCTGAATGAATGTTGGTAGAGCAAAAGTGTCAATGACAATGTAATAAAGTTGTGGTGGATAACAATTAAAAAACTGGAAATAGTTGAACTGAGGTAGAAAGCTATATAGTAAGGAAGAGGATAGATGACCAGACCAGTTCACATAGTAACCAAAATGTGACGTGGTAAACAGGACAAGGGCGATGGTTCATTGGTACAATACAACATGACGTTGAATTCCCGACAAATGCAGAGAGGTAGAAGAAACCTGAAATTCGCATAACAAACAGAAACGTTGGTGGAGGAATTTCAACATTATGGAAAAAAATATTATTACCTTAAATGACGGCAGCGGGCATCGATCGAAGAAAATGTGGAGTGAACAAATTAGGGATTCTAGGTGATGACAAATTAAGGAGACGCATGCGACAGTCGGAGAAAATTGGATGATCGACTGGTACATGGAGCTGACATTGTAAACCTTTTTTTTATTATTTGGGGGAGGAGGAGTTAGGAAAATGAGAGTGGAGGAAGAAGATTGGACCAGAAAGGCAAGGGAAACTAGTTTCCCAGTCACGTGCTGGATGAGGGATTTGAAATTAAAACATCGAGGAATAGGGGTGAGCGTTTGGCTAGTTCGGTTTATTTGATGATGAAAATTGTTAAACCGAATTGAAACCGATAAAAATGAAAACCAAACCAACCAAATTAAGTTTGGTTGGTTCGGCTGGTTATCCGATTTAACCGAACTAAAAATATTTTAGACTTTAAGTTTGTAATGTTAACTATAATTTGAAATAATTATAAATATATGATTAAAGTATTATTATTTATGATTCTTATGAATTTTAAAAGTAATTTTGACACATATGTGATGATTAAAATTTACATGGATAACTAAACTAACCTAAAATATTTATTATAATATCAATAATTTTGAAAGTATCATACAAGTTTGGTTAATTTGGATGAACCGGTAACCAAGCTAAATATTTTTTCGAACCGATTATAAACCGATCTAATTTCAAAATCAAACCAAACCGACAAAAATAAACTGGTTTGGTTGGTTTATTTGGTTTAACTAAATAATGCTCACCCTATTGAGGAACAAACTACATTGTAGAATTACTTGAGAGGGCTGATCGACTGGACCTAAATCCCCCGGTCCCTGGATCTAGTCAATCAAGAGAATCTGATTTGACTATTTTGCCATTAAAATCACATTCTTTCAGGTGTTTAATTGCAAAATAGAGGAAATCAGGGTGCCCTGATTGGTTGGGTCCAGGGAACCAGGGAAATTTGGGTCCAGTGATTTCATCTCGGAACTTGAGAAGAGCGGAGAATGTACAAGTGATGAAGAGTAGTCCTATTTTTGTGTTTAAGTAATAAATTCCATTTCGGTTTACTAAATCAGAACTTTAAGTACAAACTTAGGTCTTTAAGCCATTGAGTCAAAAGAATGATTGCGAAATCAGAACGTTTATGTTCTTTTTATAATGAGAGTTTAGATTAAACCATATATTCCAACAAAACTGTAAAAAACTTTGTATTTGTTTATTATTAGTTCCGAATGGTGAATTATAACCTTTCCCTTTCTGTCTTGTATAATATCTATAAGCCTAATGTTAATTCTAAATCTCAGTAATAACATATTTACAGTTTTATTTCTTTATGAAATTTCTATTCAGGAAACTACTTACAAGGACAAACGATATTAATATTTTATCCATAAGGACACGCGCTTAAAATTTTATCCAAAAGGACATAACCCTAAAAATTTCCATCGCCCCTTTCTCTCTTCTTTGATTTCTTCTTCCGCTCCTTTCTCTCTTCTCAGATTTCTTCTCCCACGAAATCAGCAAATCAAAATTAACGAAATCATCTCAACTGGAAATCGAATCAAATCAAATCAAATCCGCCTACTATCTTACATTCGAACCTTAATCATAAATCGAACAGCAAAATTTATGGTAAGAAATCGATCTCAACAATCAACCTCGACTGAATTTTTTTTGTTGCTATAATCATTATAATTTTTGTTCATTTCTGCCGATTAGTTTTTTTTTATTTCGCTAGGTGATTCATGTTTTTTGGTTCTGCAACTTTAATGTTCAACTTTTCAGCAGTTGGGTATCATTTTTATATTTTTCTAGGTATCATTTTTGTTTATTTACCACTGTTTTATATTCGTTTGATGTGTTTTTAATGTTGTATTTATTTTGTAGCTGTATTGTTGCATTATCTATGTATTACAGTCGAACCTATTTCATTTAAAAAAACCAAATTGTGATGAAAACATTTTTTGCATTAATTTTTCTTTAAAACGTTGCAGCAGTTTTAGGGTATCATTTTTATATTTTTTAAGGTATCAGTTTTATTGTATTAATAGTGTTATGCTGTTTTGTTTATAGTTTTGGTGCTATTTTACTTTTGTTCTTGTACTGATGCATCAGTTTTGCTACTCAAACGAATTTATTTCATTTTAAACAATCAAATTGTGATTCGAACATTTTCTGTGTTACTTTTGTTGTTAAAATATTAAAGCAGTTTTAAGGTATCATTTTTATATTTTTTAAGGTATCAGTTTTATATTTTCTAGTTGAATTTACATTGTAGCAGTTTTTAGGTATCATTTTTATATTTTTTTAGTTATTAGTTTTATATGTTCTAGTTTAATTTACGTCATAGCAGCTTTTAGGTAGATTTGTGTTGTTTGCTTTGGCAATTGACTTTTTTTGGTACATAACATTAATTTTAACTATTAACCACTGACAAAAAAAATAACACCCACCTACTCAATTCAAATCTCACAAAAATAATATTTATTCGCAATAATACCTACTAATTAAAAAAATAATAGCGATCAATTCAATTCAATTGTCACAAAAATGAGATTATTCTCAGTAATACACAATAATACCCACTTGTATCATATGATACCTACAATGATACATAACTGATCTATATGATACATTTTTTTTCCTACACAATCTAAGTACATAGAACACTGCTCCCCATTCCAAGCATGCATTCATGCATTTACTTTTACTTGTAGGCAATCCAGTCTTGAATTCAAGTAATCTCCAGCAATATGCAGTATCTGCAAGTATTTCATACACAATTAAAACTTATACCAATATATTACTGGAAATTCAACTAGAAAATATAAAATTGATACCTAAAAAAAAATAAAAAAATGATACCTAAAAACTGCTATGATGTAAATTCATGTTGAAAATATAAAACTGATACATAAAAAAATATAAAAATGACACCAAAAAACTGCTATGATGTAAATTCATGTTGAAAATATAAACTGATACCTAAAAAATATATAAATGATACCTAAAAACTGCTATGATGTAAATTCATGTTGAAAATATAAAACTGATACCTAAAAATAAAATAAAAATGATACCTTAAAACTGCTATGATGTAAATTCATGTTGAAAATATAAGACTGATACCTAAAAAAATATAAAAATGATACCTTAAAACTGCTTTGATATTTTAAAGGAAAACTAATGAATAAAAATGTTTACATCCCACTTTGATTGATTAAAATGACATAATTTCGTTTGAGTTGCAAAGTTAATGCAACAGTACAAGTACAAAACTAATATATCACGACAATAAATTAACACAGAAGCATTACACTGTAATAACAAGAAAAATGATACCTTAAAAAATGGGAAACTGATACCTACGAACTGCTACTGAATTCACCATCCAAAAAAGTAACTTCCGCCATTCATTTCTGTCGTTCGTCTCTCTCGTTCGATTTTCTACGAAGAATTCACAAAATCAAAATCACGAAATCTCTTTACTTCCTATCGAATCAAAATCAAAATCCACGGCACTTTAGACAGATGTCGAGATCAGATCTGATCGAGAGATCAATACGCTCGAGAGTGATTTTGCAATTTGAATCAGAAGAAAAAAACGCGCTGGAGAAGAAAAAAACGCGCTAGAGAAGAGAATTAGAGATCGAGAGAAGAAAACTGCGTTCGAGGAAAATAGAACGAGAAACTCGCGAGATAGGAGCGTCGAAGATGAAACAGGCACGTGATTTAAGGAATCAAACTATAATTAGTGTATTGTCCTTTTGAGTAAAATTTTAGTGGGTTGTTTTTATGAATAAAAAAGCCCTTAATTTTGTCCTTGTCGTTAATTGTCCCATTTCTAATACCTAATTTCTGTATGAAATCTTACTTTTAAGTCCTAGCTTTCGAAAACTCCAAATTTATAAAACCAAAGTTGTTGAAAACTATTTGCTTAGTCAAAAAGCACAAGAAAATCAAAAGTAAAAGTTCGAGAAATTATTATTTTCGTAAATTATAACATTGAACATTAGAAATATCTATAACGTATAAGTTCAAAATATTTATATTTCAAAATTAATATTTTTTTAGACTTTTTCTAGTATTTCAGTTTCTCTTAATTCAGTTTTCTCTTTTGAATTTTAAAACATTTAAAATTTGATATTCCTCCTTTAGATAATTATTATCGAAAGAATAATTGATGTAGAGGGTATTATAACCAAAAGAACATAATTCCCATTTTAAGATTAATATGCAAATAAACAAGTGATTATCCCCCCTCCCTTCCCACAACAGAAAAATACCGATAAGGACAAACTTCATAACATTTTATAATTAAATATTACAATTTTATTGCTAGTTCCACTTTAATCACCAAATTAATAACTAGATAAACACAGATAAAATCAGAATCATGGATTTTATTGTTACCACCTTTATATTAACCCTTTATCTACTATTTGCATGATTTGTTCCACCAACTCTCGGGTTTTTAGCATAATTTTTAAGATCATTATTTATTTAATTTAGATAATGTATTGATCCAATGGTTTAAAAACCTAAGTTTGGAAGTAGATGAGTTTGGATTTGAAAACCTTTCCATTATGTTTACAATTTCGTTTAGACAAAGAAAACATATAGGACTTGGTTGTTTGAAGTAATAGATTAGGACGCATTACAAGTTTTGCAATATTTTAAGGAACAAACTGGTTGGTCACAGTCCTAAACTAGGCTAAGCATTTTAAGGGGTTGCCTACTTTTCCCAAGTTATTGCAAAGCATTTCTCATGCTTCGTCTCTTTCAACCTGTAATGATCTAGATTTTCGAAACTTTGTATTTAAATATTTGAATATTGATTCGATGTGATTAAATTGATATAATAACCGTGTGTAATTGATAAGTAATGATAAGAAACTTGTTTTGAAAAAATATATCTACAAAAATAAATGTTTTAAAGAAATATAGGTAATGTGATTGTAAATCATCTTATCTATAAATGGCTTTTCACTAAATATGTGTTGTTCAAACTTATTGGGTCCGTCTGATATATTCATATGTAATTAATTAAAAACTAAAAATATTTATGTAGTTTTGGTTAACAAAATGGAGGTTTACGGACCATATAAGGAGTGAGGTGGAAATAAGCATGTAAAAGGAAGGTAGTGGACATTCCCAGAAAAAAGAAGATATTTTCAAAAGAAAAGTAAAGGTTCAAAATTGCGCATGAGAGGGAGGCTGCTTTGTGACCTTCCATGGAGGGTAAGAGGTGGATGGCAACCCCTTGGTTAAGTCTGTTTAAACTCCTCAAGTGTTTATGAAATAAGTTTGCAAATTTGTAAATATAGGAAAACAAATCATCTTTATTTTTTTCTTCTCTCTAACAATTCCTAAATAATACAAATCAAGTCCAAATTTTGGCTAAAGGCCTAATTAACATAATGTATGAGACAAGTATAGCAAAGAAAAAGTTGGAAAAATATAGCGCAAACCCCAAATAAATTTGGCCCATGAGTAATTATTGGGGGACGAAGTTGGACAAAAGCAACAGTAAACAAAAGGTGGTGTCTTTGGTGATAGTATGAAGTGTTCATGTAATTTAGGCACTTGTGCTAGCTTGGTTTTGGGTAACTTTACTCACCATTGAATATGTATATACGGTATATATATTGTTTTTGTTATGGTTTGTGATATTTATCACATGGATATTAAAGTGGAGATATTGGAAGCTGCGTGATTTTAGGATCTATTGACCGAGTTTTATGGATTTGTTGAGATATTTTAGGGAAAGTTTTATTTTGAACAAGTTTTAAGGATTATTTATTTCTGAGATATTTTAAGGTCCAATTGGGTATAGATCTAGTCTTTCCATTTGTCTATATAAGCATGCCATTAGGGATAAATTTATTCGTACTTTTAAAGGAGAAAAACTTGTTTTTGTTTTTTAGGGATTGAGATATCTTCTCAATTTTAGGTCTTTCTTTCTAATTAATTGATGGAATAATAAAGATTTGTTTGGTGGAATTTGCTTGTTATTGTCATCTTCTTCCCTCTTTCAAAATCTAATTGTGTAATGATCTTGCGGAAACCCTAACAATTGGTATTAGAGCCTTCTACACAAATTTTTTGGAGAGGGTTTGAATATGGATAAAATAATTATTGAAAAGCTTAATGGAAGAAATTGGGGATTATGGAGGGCAAAGATGGAAGATTTCCTTTGTCTTAATGATCTTCATCAACCACTGGAGAATAATGGGGAAAAAACCTAGCAATCTATCCGAAGCAAAATGGGAAACTTTAGATAGAAAGGTCGCTGCGTCTATTCGATGTTTTTTGGATAATTCAGTGTTTCATATTGTTGCTAATGAAACATCTGCTTATGCGATATAGAAGAAATTAGAAGGGGTTTATGCAGTGAACTCCGCAACAAATAAGGCTCTTCTTATGAGAAGACTGGTTAATCTAAAGCTTAAGGAAGGTGGATCAATTGGAGAGCATCTTAATGGTTTTCAGAAAATTGTAAATCAATTGGCTGTTGTGAATTTCAAGGTGGATGATGAAACATAAGCCTTAATGATGATGAGTTCGTTGCTAGAAAGTTGGGAAACACTTGTGGTTGCGTTGAATAACTCAAATTCCGATGGCGTTGTTTCAATGGGGTCCGTGGTTAGTAGCTTGCTTAATGAGGAGATGCAAAGGACGAGTCTTATGGAAGAAAAAGATAAGGAGGCAACGGAAATTGAAACTCCAATTGAAAAAGATTTTATTGCAAGGAGGGCTAGTCAACAAAATATGGAAAGGCAATCGAATAGATCGGACATGAGAAAGGAATACATTTGTTTTTACTGTGGCAAACCCGGTCATACTCTGAGATTTTGTCACAAGCTTAAAAGGGATAAGTAGAAAGTGAAGGCATTAGAAGAAGAGACCGATGAACAAAATAACAATGGTAATGAGGTGAATTTTAGTGAGGAGATTGAAGGAAATGTTTTATGTGTTAATGAAGGCAAAAACAAAGATTGGATACTTGATTCAGGAGCTCGTTTCCACGTGTGCCATCAAAAAGAAGCATTTATTGATTATGAAGAACAAAGTAGTAAAGTTGTATCCGCCAACGGTCGAGATTTGCATGTTAAAGGCATAGGTTCGGTTCGATTGAAGATGAATGATGGAAAGATGGTGAAGTTAACGGGAGTTAGGTACATCCCAGAAATTAAGAAGAATCTTGTTTCAATTGGACAGTTGGAACAAAAAGGTTACAATTTCTCGACTAGAGGTGGAGTTACAAGGGTTTGGAGGGGCAACAAGCAGCTTCTGCGCACAAAACGGAGAAATGATAACATATATAAATTGCTGGAAAAACGTTGGAGAATGCTATGAGTTCTCAAATTGGATTAGGAGAGGCGAGTTCATCTGAATCAAGGTGGAGCCATCAACGTAAAGCTACAAAGTCTACATGGAGATCATTGTGGTACTACAAGCAATTTTGAGATCTTTTATGTGGTGTATCTCATTAGGGAAATGCATAGTTTGGGGGTGGTTTTAGATTTGTTGAGTGTTGGAGTGATTTCATATCAAGGTGGAGTGATATAGTTTGTGATAATTATCACATGGATATTAAAGTGGAGATATTGGAAGTTGCGGGATTTTAGGATCTGTTGACCGGGGTTTATGGATTTGTTGAGATATTTTAGGGAAAGTTTTATTTTGAACAAGTTTTAAGAAGTATTTATTTCTGAGATATTTTAGGCTCCAATTGGGTATAGATCTAGCCTTTCCATTTGTCTATATAAGCATGTCATTAGGAATAAATTTATTCGTACTTTTGAGGGAGAAAAACTTGTTTTTGTTTTTAGGGGATTGAGATATCTTCTCAATTTTAGGTCTTTCTTTGTAATTAATTGGTGGAACAATAAAGATTTGTTTGGTGGAATTTGCTTGTTATTGTTATCTTCTTCCCTCTTTCAAAATCTAATTGTGTAGTGATCTTGCGGAAACCCTAACAGTTTTGAAATATATAGTCAATGAACTATTCAAGTTATACTTTTGTACCCTTTTGCTTTGAGAAGCAATTTTTTTTATATGTAAACATGTACGTGACTTTGACTTTTCGTTTGCATGTTTGCTTGTTTTGTTTGGTTGCATGTGGAGTTGAAGTATGTTGTAAGAGTTCGAGGCAAGAAGTCTATCTATAAGTGCACTCCAACATCCATTGTGCTAAAGTTGTGTTAAACGGTTATACGTAAATATATTGTGATAGAATATATCTTTGGTTGTTCTTTCGTACGTATAGTGGTGTATGGGACACTAAGTGGTTTAAGAAATTATTTAAATGATTAAATAAGTAAAAGTTAGAAATGAAATAGTCATTGTAAGTGCACTTTGAAATAGCTCGTTCTTCGAAATTTTTAGTATGTTATTGAAAAACATCCTAACACATTTCTTTACAAAGTTTTTAAGTAAGCTAAGTATACCTTTTACTATTAAAATTTATCATCTTAATTGACTTGTTCCAATAGAGAAAGTTTTTTAAGTACGCTAAGTATACTTTTTACTATAAAAATTTATGATCTTAATTCACTTGTTCGCATGAATATACAATTCGTTTTCGCATAATTATCCAAAGCTACGATTAATTCTAACAAAATACATAACTCGTGTTCGCATAAATTAAATTGTTTGCAAAACTTATCATACGACTACAAACAATCCAAATAAAATCATCTTGCACATATATAATATATATATAATTAACTTAGCAATTAATAATAATTTGAACGTTTTGATGACAGAAACAGTAATTAACATGCAATATGATGTAATAAACAATTATAACTATTAGGAATAGGTATAATACAAATTTAGGCCTAAATTACAAAACCTAAATAATTAGGATTTAATTAAAAACCCTGATTTTGAGAGGCTGGAAAGTGGAGGGGCAGCAAGAGAAGCTTGGTGGCAACGCCCAGAGGTGATTTGGAGGCGATTTGGGGTGGTGCAACGTTTGGGGAGGAGGAATGTAAGGTGGGTTTTGATTGATTTGGGTGGAGGAAGAAGGAATGAGGAGCATACATACGGGTTTCTGGAAAAATGTATACAAGCGATTTCCAACGGCTGCAAACGGCTTATATTCCAACAATTTCCAACAGCTTTAGAAGGCTTGTTTCAAAATCAACGGACCGTTGGAAGTCGTTGGATAAACCATTAGCAGACGTCGGGATACACTGTACTTCTAGTAATGTGATGTGGTTCCTGGTAAGACACTATACTAATATGAGGTTTTGATAAGTTGCTGAACTTGTTTTCTTGAATCTTGACACAAGATTGGGGTTGAATTGTAATTGACAAGGGCAACCACTTGCTTGATTTCTCCGGTGAGGCACTGAAAAGCAGACGCAACCGAGAATTAGTGGGTTGGTGAGGCACCTGATAGTCGTGATCACTCTAATTTTCTCAAATGATGAGAATAAATTCTGACACAGGACAGAAGCAACTCAAAAGATGAAGATTGTGTGATGAGTTGCTGCAATAAAGAACCAGAATCTATGTTGTTAAGCTTGACAGGTCGAATACCATGTTCAAAGACAATATGCATGAGTCGTATTGATTATATCACAATAAAGAACAAAGAAAAAGTAGAAAATTATTTTATTTCTCGGTGTTAAAATGTATTACAGAGCTACATACACACACATACATACACACACACACACACACACACACACACACACACACACACACACACACATATATATATATATATATATATATATATATATATATATATATATACAGAGAGACATAATAAAAAAGAAATAGGCACAACCCAATACCAAATACAAGAGTGGATACAAAAGCATCAGGTAACACAACACGGCACAGCCACAACCCTTGTTTTATTTTTTCCAACCATTTGGTAAAATGGTATCACGTAGCTCATGTTTCAAAGTAGCATGCATGCAAACATAAAAAATTCGGCAAAGACTATGACCATCCACACTAGTTTCGAAATTGTGATCGACAGCTGGTTATGATACTATAACATAGAACATAAATAATATAAATGTAAAATGACGGTAAACTTATAACCTCAAATGGGGATATGCTATAGATTACCAGTAAATCACAAAATCATACAACTCAAGGTTTTAGGTGTAGATCATCTGTTATATATGCAGGAAAGAATAGCAAATTAATCTACATTTATGTAAAAAAAAAATACCGATGTATAAAATATAGCATTAACAGTCACATATAATATAAATTCAAGGACAAAACAGTCACATATAATATAAATTCAGGAAAAATTACCGATGTATAAAATATAGCATTAACAACCACACCCTAAAATATTAGAGCCATACGATCTCAAATAAACTAAACAAAATTTTCTTCTATCATCTGATACATAAAATATGGTAGTTACAAAGAGTAGGATAAATGTATTGGAATATAATGAGTAACATTAATAAGTATAACATGGTAAATTTCAATTGTTAAAATTGACATAATTGTTTCCTTATTAAATGGGATCAAGTTAATTTAGATTTATTTACAAAAGTATCACTTATTACGACTTTTTGTTTTAGTGTGTGTGTATTGAAATAGAAAATTCTAAATAATTAATCAGAATGGATTGTTTGCGCTAGCAGCCAAGAGTCATAAAGCCAGGGACAATGATACTGATTCTATGAATTTTACAATATATAATTCAAGAATTGATGCGAAAAATACATTTTATAAACATTAGAATTGAAAAAAAATGGTATAAATATCGAACAAAGCGAGTTTCATTCAAAATGCAAAGAAAGTGCATGTCTATAAGAAAGAATCACTAAAAGGTACAAATATAATTTTATATTATGTATGGCCAGTTTTACTACCACTCCAGCTTTTGCCTTAACCATCCAACTAAAAAAAATGACAAATTTACCCTTATATATTATTGTACTTAGCATATTCATTTTTTCATTCTATCATGCACTTTATCCATAAAAAAATTATGAGAACGAAACGATAAATGATCTGAAGAGTACAATATTCTTTTTTTTTTTCAAAATGATAATGTTTTATTTTAAATTTTCCCTTTTAAAAAAATTATTAATTGTTCAATTGTTTTCTGAAATAAATTGAAACGTAATTTTTTTATATTATACGATTGTTGAAAGTAATAATTATGAATTACTACTTCATTTTTTTTTTTTAATGTTAAGTTATTATCACTGAAAGAGTAAAATAAAAGGCAAGTATTGTGCAAAAACAAAAAGAAGGAAGTGATGCATTTTGTCTGAATAATGGGGTGGGAAAGGCAATCCGTGGGGCGAAAATAGAAGTGGCGTATATGTAATCAATAATAATGGATTGGAGAAGCAACAAAAATGATCGCTTAGAGAGAAATGACATTTCGGTCCCTTCCCGGTCCCCCCCTCCTTCACCACATCTCAAATATGCATCGCAATTCCTTCCCTCCCTCGTCTACTCACGCTCGTCTCCTCTCCAGCCATTCGCTCGATTCTCATGCATAATGGCAAAGGACCCAAAATCTAAAGCCCGCTTCACAAACAACGCAACCAGATCTGGGCGTATTGTTAAAGCAGTTTCTGCTATAGCTTCTATGGAGATTCCAGTTTTTTCAAACCTTGTTGTTGACCTAGCTTCGTTCGTGAACAATGATTCTCTCACGAGTCTTTCGAATCCCAGTAAATCTTCTATCTCGGCATTGCTAGCTAACGGTGTTCATCCTCATGAACAGTGGAGTGATGAAATTGTTAATGCTCTTAATGTTACTGGTCTAAATAATGTTGGTGGTACTAAAGAAAGTGAGGAGGTTGGATGTTCGACTGTCAACATGTCGATGGGCCAGAACAGTGAAAACATGGGAAGTGTTGATGTGAAACGTGGTTCAGTTGTGCTTGACTCCTCTGGATCTAAAGAAATTCCAAGTCCCACTCTTACTGTTAAACCCCGACCAATTGTTTGCATAAATGCCGAGCCCAAGCCTGCTGCTGCTGCAAAACTACTGGCTTCTAGCTCCATTCATAGTCTTACTCTGCCCAAATGGATTTCATTCTTTACCACATTACTTCGGTGTGCTGCTGTCTACACTCCACGTGAGTTGGTGTCTTCCCTAAATGAAGCGATCCCGCCGCATGACATTGTTTTAAAGGATGTCAATTATTGCAAGGACTTCTTGGTGGATTTTTTTTCTAGATTTGAAGGTATCCTATTATGATGTATGCGACCACTATCTAAGTGCTTGAAAGCTCAAGGAAGGTTTGTGTGTCAACTTTTTGAATGATTTTTTATGTCAAATTCTCAAATGCAGAAGAAAGAAGGAGAGTGTTTGAATCCGAACCAGCAATTATTGGAGACAATTATTTATTATTACAACTTGGAGTCCAACAGTTGATAAAGTAAAAGAACCAGTCCTCTCTATTTTGGTATGGACAATTTTCATGAGGATTGCCTCTATTCTTCATATAGTATTCGGCCTTAACTGACTTGCTAGTAGAGCTGGTAAATTTAAACAATTTGGTACCAATACCATAGCAAGGGAAAATCTAGTATTTGGTCCAGATTTTTCGCTTTCATTTAAGCTTGAAGTTTTCATTGAAGATATTGACATATTACATTGAATACTCTTGGCAACCCGACATCTGCACTACTTGTCATTCTTTGGACATTTGCCTACAACATGAAAATTATCTTCTAATGACCCTGTTAGCCTACTTTGTGAACTAGGCAACACAAAGTCGAGAAACCAAACATTGAAGGGTATTTTTTATTATAAGGCTTCGGTTCGGATTGAAGGAAAACACTACAATTCAGATTGATAGCTGCAGTTGTTCGGATCGGATAGGGTCCTCTGTTCGGATCGGGTTAGAGCAGCATATTGGTTCGGATCGGATAGAGTTCTTTGTTCGGATCGGTGATCTCTTACTGGATAGATTGGTAAGGCATATCCAATCGGATCGGAAGGCAACTAAATCTTGAATGGATCGGAAAGCCATCTGCTTGCCACAGCACTGGAGCGGAGCGGAATAGGTTAGAGAAGGAGAGACACCCAAACCAATCCGGTTCGGATCAGGTATCCCGATCCGAGCCCCTTACCTGCATATCTCCGACCCGCACCCATGATCCATGTTAATCTCCTGTAAAATCGCCTGGAGAACCGGACCGGCTATGACTAATTCCTACCCCTAACGTCCTTCCCTTTGATGCGTTGTCAACCTGATAGTTCATCCGAACCCGAAGAGAGTGCGATGGATGACATGTGGTCCGACCCGGATCAAGTCTCAAGCAAATTCACACCTATAAATACCCCATCTGGAGACGAAGAGAAGGATCTTTTTTCAGCACTTAAAGAATTCAAGCACCTCCATCATTCGAACTCCATTACTCCCAAAGAATCCAAATCATCTTTTATTTCTTGTTTTAGTCAATTGAGTGAACAAAAGTGAGTTGTGAGTGAATCTTTCATTGTATTTGCAACTGAATCATTGAATATAGTGAAAAATAAGTGGACGTAGGCATTTGTTTGCCGAACCACTATAAATCTTGCGTGTTCATTTTTATTTTTATCTCATTTTATCTTGTTTCAAATCAATTTGGGTGTTAGAACCACTTTTGGGTCTAACATTTTGGTGCTTTCACTGAGAAACCTCATCTAAATTCTTTATTTTCCGGGATCTCTTTCTACTTTTTGGACCGTTGAGTTCAAAGAAGTGAATCCTTAAGTTTCTCCGCTTTCTTACATTCGTTGAAGTAATTGTCAAAAACTCATGGCCAAAGGAAAAGGCAAGGAAGTTCAGTCTTTTCGAGGAAATGGAGCTGGCGAAGATCAGCAAAATGCTGTTGTAACAAGGTCTCGGGGGCAGAGTTCAGCAGCAGGAAGAATCAATGCAGGAAATCCGAGCCGCCAGCAGGGGGAGAGCTCCGATCCGATCCGGGTAGGAGACTCTGAAGCAGTGCATTCCCCCAATCTGAACCGACCCGAACTGCCTGCTGCGCTCCGATCCGACTAGGCACCCCAGCTCCGATCCGATCCGACTTCCTACCTCCGATCCGACCCGATGCTTGGTGAAGCTGGAACCTCTACTCGAGTCCCTACGAATGCTCCAATTCCAGCTGCCAGGGTTGGTGATCAGGTCAATCCATCTGCGCCCATCACTCAAGGAGATTTCTCGCGCTTGCTTGATATGCTTGAGAGCACGAGGGAAGCTATGAGAGTTCATGAGCGCACTAATCTCATGATGCAGGAAAATATGAGGCTCATGAGTCGGGAGATTAGCGAACTCCGTCGGCAACGGACTCCATCACCGGTTCGTCACACACCAGTAGATCAATCTTCATCTTCCGAGGAAGAGAGGCCCCGTGAACGGAGGCCACTCGAACGACCTCAGAATGTGGAGCAGCTAACATTTGGATCTTTGGGATCTCGCGAGGATATCGCACGAGCATTAGGAAACGATGACCCCACTCGGGGGCAAAGACTCCAGTCCCCTCTTCCCGAGATCGACCGGGAACGCAGGGAACGGAATCGAGCAGAAGCAGCTCGAAGAAGAAGGGCATCTCCTGAGCAAGAGCCCAGAAGGAACTCGGATACTAGGGCCAGGGAACCTGAGCAGCCCCTAACTAGTGCTGATGTACAGGCAATGGTTCGTCGAATTATGTCCGAGAGCCGGAATTATACAAATGAAGACTATGGCATTGAGCGAAGCCATACTCCGTTCACTGACGATATCCTCGACTTCCAGTTTCCCCGACGCTTTAACTTGCCACAGATGGACAAATATAACGGAAGGACTGATCCAGGACAGCATTTGATGCGGTATTCGTGGCTCATGAATGCCGCTGCTGCCCCTGATGAAGTGAAGTGCAAAACATTCCCAATCTACCTAGAAGATGTGGCATTATTCTGGTTTACCCGACTTCCTCCTCGTTCAATTTCTAATTACAAAGAACTAAGCGAGCATTTCATGAACCAGTTCCGACTACATGCCCGAAAGTCCAAGAGTGTTATTGAATTGTCGAGAATCAAACAGGCACCGGGAGAGTCTTTAAGGGCATATCTAGATCGTTTTAACCAAGCTGTAACTGAGGTCAGTGACCCGCATGAGCCCACTATTCTGATGGCATTGAAGGAAGGAGTTGATCCTGAATCTGAGTTTGGAGACTACCTTTCTGAGAAGACACCCCCCACAAGGGCGATATTCTACGAAAAAGCCGATATTTATTTAAGACGAGAGGAGGCCAGGGCAAACCGAAAGAGAAAGTCTGAGACAGCTTCAAAGGAGAATGTGCAGAATAATATTGCCGTGAAGCAGTCTGGGGAAAGTTCTGGCAAGGTTGAAGTAAATGTAGGAAACAAGGGTGGAAACAGCAATACTGGAAATGGGGGAAACAACAACAACCGTAATTCGAACGGTAACAGGAGAAACAGAAATAGGGGAAGCGACCCTAACAAAAGGCCCCGATTTCAGAACTACGAGAACTATACACCATTGAATGACACCCTGGAAAATATTTACCTGGATACGTACAATGTGTTGCAGTACAAAAGACCGCCACCTCGTGATTCGACCGAGAAAGAAATGGCGACAGGGAAATTTTGCTTGTTTCACGGAACACATGGACATTCGACCAATGAATGTCGGCATTTGAGGGATGTAATTGAAAAGCTGCTGCGTGAAGGAAAGTTGGATGAGTACAAGGTTGCCCCGAGGGACAGGGGGCAAGGAGAGCAGGCTCCAAAACAGATCCTACCTGCTCCTAAGCCTGCCGCGCAGCAGAAAGGTAAAGGGATCGTCATCAACTCCATAGTAGGCGGACCTCACCCGGCAATCCGAAGTTTTAGGTCAATGGACCAATATGTGAATGCTGCCAAGCATCTAGATGTGAATGAAGGTGACGATTTGGAAGATGTCACCCCCATAAAACAACAAAAAACCATGTTCGACGACGTGGTATTTCGCAGCCGAGATAACACGGGGATACAATCTCCCACCAATGATCCGTTGGTTATTACTACCACCATTGGGCCTGCCTTGGTCCATAAGGTATTAGTAGACAACGGAAGTTCCGTTAATATTTTGTTCAAGAAGTCATTTGATCAGATGAAGCTTGAGCCCGAAGATCTGAAACCTTGTGAAGGATGGATAAGAGGTTTCAACGGAGCGACGACAGCTCCCATGGGATATATAGAATTGCCCGTGACCCTAGGGCAAGGAGAACGTAGAAGAGTGCGAATGCTGCAGTTCGTAGTATTGGACGTAGATTCGCCATATAACGCGTTTTTAGGGAGACCTGTCCTAGCCGAATTTAGAGTTTGTATCGCCCCTTGGTGTTTGTTACTAAAGTTCCCAACCGAAGCCGGGACTGGAGTAATGAGAGGGGATCAGGTTTCTGGACGGGCCTGCTATGTGGCCGAACTGAAGATGTTGATAAAAGGAGTTAATGCTGAGAGTAAGGATGCCTCATCTCCCTCAAGGGGGGACTCGGCATAGCAATTAGAGAGATTGAACTCGAGGGAGTTGCCCAAAGGAACGCCTGAAGACCTGGATCCTAGAAAAGACGAGGAACCAGAGGCTAGGAATGCAACTCCTAATGAAGCGACAGTGGAAATTCCCATTGATAAAGCTGATCCGACGAAAGTTTTGAAGATTGGTTCTCAATTGGATCCACGTCGTGCAGAAGAACTGACGGACTTCTTGAAGGCAAACTTAGATGTATTCGCCTGGACCCATGCTGACATGTGTGGGATATCACCTTCTATTATTAGTCACAAATTGAATGTAAATCCGAAGCATCCGCCTGTGAAGCAAAAGAGACGCATGCTGGGCCTAGAGAGGTCGGCTGCTCTCAAAGAGGAAGTAGAGAAATTGAAGCAAAACGGATTTATTCGAGATTCGACTTATCCCGATTGGATATCGAATCCCGTCTTGGTAAAGAAGCCAAACGGAAAGTGGCGAACTTGTATTGACTTTTCGGATTTAAATAAAGCTTGCACAAAAGATAGTTTCCCACTTCCCAGGATTGACCAGCTTGTAGACTCGACAGCAGGTCATGAACTTCTTTCTTTCATGGACGCATACTCTGGATACAACCAAATTCCTATGCATGTACCAGACCAAGAGCATACGAGTTTCATTACGAATTTGGGGCTATATTGTTATGTTGTAATGCCATTCGGGTTAAAAAACGCTGGAGCTACTTATCAGCGCTTGGTAAATAGAATGTTTTATAATCAAATAGGAAAAACTATGGAAGTTTATGTGGATGATATGCTTGTTAAATCAAAGCAGTCTTCCAGCCATACGCAAGACTTAGCGGAAATGTTTGGTATCTTACGAAAATACCGTATGAAATTGAATCCTTTAAAATGTTCATTTGGAGTGGCGTCGGGAAAGTTTCTAGGCTTCATTGTGAGTTCCCGAGGAATTGAAATCAACCCTAGCCAGATAGCAGCGATTAGAAACATCGAAGAACCGAAGAGAATTAAAGACGTCCAAAGTCTGGCAGGGAAGGTAGCGGCGTTGAGTAGATTCATCTCCAAAGCCACAGATAAGTGTGTTCCGTTTTTTGATTTGATAAAAAGGGGAAAGAAGAACTTCCAGTGGACTCCCGATTGTGTTGAGGCCTTTCAAAATCTGTTAGAATTGTTAGAGAAACCGCCAATCCTATCAAAGCCCGTAGATCACGAAGAATTATTTGTTTATCTAGCAGTCTCGGCTCACACTGTCAGCACAGCCCTGGTTCGAGAAGAAGACAAAGTACAAAGGCCAGTATACTATGTGAGTAAGAAATTAGCAGCGGCAGAGCGCAACTACCCAAAGATTGAGAAGCTTGCTTACAGCCTCCTGATTGCATCCCGAAAACTTCGTCACTACTTCCAAGCCCATCCAATAACCATATACACCGATCAGCCGTTAAGACAGGTGTTGCAGAGACCCTAGGCATCGGGAAGGTTGATCAAATGGAACATAGAACTAAGCCAGTTTGATTTGAATTTTCAACCACGAAAGTCAATCAGGGGGCAAGCTCTAGCGGACTTTATTGCGGAGTTCACCATTCCAGAGGAGGAAACAATCAATGACCGAGTGGTTAAATCCGAGGATGAGATAGAGATGAATCCGTGGAAATTATATACAGATGGAGCCAAGAATGACCGAAGGTCCGGAGCTGGAATTGTCTTAGTTACTCCCGAGGGACGATCGTTATATTACGCCCTGCGATTAGAATTTTCGGCAACTAACAATGACTCTGAGTATGAAGCCCTGATTGCCGGGCTGAAACTTGCTAAAGACCTCGGGGTAAAAATGATGGACATATTTTGTGACTCTAAAATTGTTGTTTGCCAAGTGCGAGAGGAATTTGCGGCTCGAGGACCTCGGCTTATCGCCTACCTCAAGAAAGTGAAAGAGCTATTAAATAGCTTAGAGCGGTACAACATAACACATATTCCCAGAGTTGAAAACCAGAAAGCGGATAGACTGGCAAAGTTGGCTAGTTCCGACAATCCAGAAGAGACTGAGGTAATTCCAATTGAAACGTTGGAGTTGCCAAGCTTTGAGTCAATGGAAATTGAATTCGCTTTTGAAGCGGAACCAGAGAAGGAGTCATGGATGACTCCAATTAAGAATTTTCTTAAGAATGGGACACTCCCATCAAAGAAGAGTGAAAAGAGAGCTGTAGTGCGCAAAGCTACCAGATATGTTATACAAGACGATACTCTCTATAGACAAGGATTTTCTATGCCCCTGTTACGATGTATCGCACACGACGACATCAAGCGTGTACTAAGAGAAGTACACGAAGGTGAGTGTGGAGATCATACAGGAGGTCAAACTTTAGCAAAGAAAATATTGCGGTACGGATACTTCTGGCCTACGATCAATAAAGATGCAGCTGATTATTCACGACGCTGCGATAAGTGCCAGAGATTCGCCAAAATCCCCAGGGCATCGTCAACCCAGCTTAAATCGATGGTGAGTCCTTGGCCATTTGCCACATGGGGAATTGATATCATTGGAGTTTTACCGATTGCTAAAGGAGGAGCTAAGTATGCAATAGTAGCCGTGGATTATTTCACAAAGTGGGTGGAAGCTGAGCCCTTGACTAAGATCACCACAAGAAAGGTGATAAGTTTTGTGGTCAGAAATATTATATGCCGATTCGGGATCCCAAGGACGATTGTTACTGACAACGGGACCCAATTTGATAGCACTGAATTCAGAAATTTTTGCCAGAAATATAAGATAGACAAACGATATACTGCAGTTGCCTATCCACAATCGAATGGGCAAGTAGAGGCAGTAAACAAGGTTATAAAATCCATCCTCAAGAAACGGTTGGAGCGTGCAAAGGCGAGATGGGTTGACGAATTGCCCCTAGCTTTGTGGGCATATCGAACAACATTTAAAACGGTTACCGGTCATACCCCTTTCTCTCTCTCCTTTGGTTCAGAAGCAGTAATTCCAGTTGAACTGGAAATTCCTTCCCACAGGGTGACGTATTATGACCCGATGACGAATCGGGCACTTTTACTTGAGTCTCTTGATGAAGTCGAAGAGAAAAGGGACGAAGCAGACTTGCGTGCAGCAAGACATCGGCGTCAGATGGCACGCTATTATGACAAAAAAGTTCGCCTCAAAACTTTTGAACCGGGAAATTTGGTACTAAAGAGAGTTTTTCCATCCCTTCCTCACCTCGGCCCAAAATGGGAAGGACCCTTTGTCATTCAACGGAAACTTGAAAAAGGAACCTTCAAGTTAACGACCGTAGATGGCGAAGAAGTCCCTCGAGCATGGAATGCCCAACACTTAATGCGATATTTGGATTAGAAATGCTGTACTTTTTGTTATTTTTCCTGTGAACTCTGTAACTAGGCACGACTTGCCTTGGGAAAATTTGATGATATGAATGAAGGACTATAAAGTGGATGTAGGCTACGACTTAGCTGAACCACTATAAAAATATTGTGTGTTATTTACTTTTATGCATTTACATTCATTAGTTATTCTGTTGTGATTATAAAATACAGAATAACTCAGAGCCTAAAAAAGGTTGAAAACAGTTTGGACGTAAAAAGAAGCACAATGATTATTTGTGCAATAAGACGTAAAAGAATGAGAAAACGACATTCTAACTCTAACTCTCCAGAGAAAGAGAGAGAGTATAAAAGCGTCTCAGATTGAGCGCTGAAAAAGAAATTCTATTCTTAACTCTAACTCTCCAGAGAAAGAGAGAGTATAAAAGCGTCTCCGACTGAGCGCTAAAAAAGAAATTCTACTTCGAACTCTAACTTTCCAGAGAGAAAGAGAGTATAAAGGCGTCTCCGACCGAGCGCCGAGAAAGAAATCTTTTCCCGTTGAGAGACCGGGGAATGAATAGATGACTAAGCTCGAACTCTAACTCTCAAGAGAATGAGAGAGAGTATAAAAGAAATAACAGGAAAAACAACAGGTATTGATGATACAGGAAATGCTATCCCGTTAGAGGATTGGGAGCATTCAGATTGCATGGTTAAGCATTGAATAACATATGGAAATTGACTGGGGACACATGGAAATAGCCAAAAAAGAAAGTGCGGAAGCTGCTTTTGTAGCAGCACTTATTGGTTCACAAAGATGCTAAAAAGATACAGGGGAACCCACTATTTGGGTTTGGAATGAGCCTTCGATTTCTTGGCAGCTTTCTCTGTATCCTTTGCCTCCTTCTCGGCTTCAGTCAAGATTCGTTTTGATTTCTTTTTCCCTGAAGATGTGGTACTGGAGCCAGCAGACTTCTTCCCGGAGGGCGGGACACTGGAATCAAGAGAAGATTTTTTAGCAAGTTCTTCGGTAATAGATCTAGTTGAGAGCTTAACAACTAACCTTGAACCTGCATCCACAACTGCGAGGGGCTTGAGGACCTCAGGGTCTAGTTCTTCGGCCTTTAATTGCAAGCGCTTGTCTTGATCAGCCTTCATGGCAGCCAAGGTAACGTCATCAGCGCTTTTCGATTCCCCAGTTATTGCAACCTCCGGTTCCTCATCATGCCCCTCGTCTCCTCCGTCGTCTTTTAAAGCTGCAATCATTTCTTCATCCTGGGGAGTAGTGACCTTAGTTGGCTCACTTCTTTCCCCCAGGTCTGCGGAAGCAGCCTTGTCTTCCCCTTCTTTGACCCTATCAGCGGGCTTCGTCCCAGCAACAGCTCCTTGAGCTACATCTGTCTTTGCGGACGATTCAACGCCTACAGAATGAGAAACATCGGTTATCAACTCAGGCGAAAGCAAAGGATTTCTCATCGAACGTTCAATCATGTAGCCAAAGGTAGTAGTAGCCTTGGCAAATTGAGGAGAAAAGATAGGAATACCTTCTGAAGACTTTTCAGCGGGGGTGACTACTACCTCTGGAGTTATTTCAGGAATGGGAGATAGCAAAGTTGTCCGGGGAATTCCCGGGTTTTCGGGATCATACCCTTCTACTTCGGGAGTTGCAGGAGCAGAAGAAGAGGAGCCAGCTTCGGGAATGGTTTTCTGTTTAGACTTCCGCCTCTCTTCTTCCATGGCCTCAGCAATTAGGCGGCGCCCTTCAGCTAGGCGCTCTGGTTCGTCGTCTCTCAAGTATTTCTCCATCAGCTTATCTTCATCAAGGGAATCGACCTTAAGTTCTTCTTTTTCCCACTCAACGATTTGATTCCATACTTGAACCAGAGTGGATGGGTAGTCCTCGATCCAAGAAATGTTTCGACGACGAATAATGTGCGCGAAGAATTCAATCATTAGCTCGCCGAAGCCCTGAATATCAGCCTCCGCCTCTGATAGTTGTTTGCGGGTTTCCTCCGCAGGTTTAATAGCGCATTCCACATTGCCCTCAGCCAGAGCAGCCCTGTTTTCCGCCTCCAACAATTTTGAAGCCAAGTCAGCGTTCTTCTTTTCTAACTCAGCACTCCTTTTCGCTAACTCGGCGTTTTTCTGCTCAAGCTCAGCATAAGCAAGGCGTGTCTTAGCAGCCTCTGATTTGGCCTCGTCAGCTTGCTTCTTCAACTCAGAACGCTCCTGAGTGTGGGATTCAAGCAGGTCATGATAGCGCTTTTGCATGTCCTCAAACTGTTGTTTGAAGTTAGAAGCGTTCTTTTGAGCGACAGCTAGTTGAGCTTGAGTGTCTTCTAAGTCTTTTCCTAAGGTTTTTAAGGCCTTAGCATCCTCCTCCACGGTCTTTTGCATTGAGTTAGCATTTGTCATTAGAGTGCGGATGATTCTAGAAAGATTGCGAGAATACTTGAACATCTCGGAATATTGTTTTTCTACCAAATCAATTTTTGCCTTGGCCTCATCTGCCCAATTAGAAGAAATAGGTTCAAGGGTAGGTAGAAAGGTCAGAGTCTCGAAGTAGTGCTCGGGAAATTGCTCCTTTAAATATGCCAGCTTTACTGTGGTTCCCGCATCTGGTGGAGGAGGAGCGAGGATTGTTAGTTCGGTGTCCCTTCTTGAGGAAGATTCTGTAGAACCCTTGTCTGTCCTAGGTCGTTTAATAGCAGAGACTTTTTGCTTACTTCGAGACCCAGTTTCCTTTGGAGGAGTTTTCTCTCTACTCCGCTTTTCATGGGAGGAAGTGGAATCCTTAGATGGTGGTCTATCCTCCTCTCTACGACCTTGATAGCTCTTGTATTTCTCTTGTTCCGGTCGAACTGGTGAGCGGGAGCGTGAGGGCCGAGATCGATAGGGATCATAAGGTCTTCTCTCCTCCCTACCACGGTCATCCCGGCGATCATACTCGGCATCCTGAGGAGGATTGGACATGCTGCGACGAAGCTTTCTTATATCATAATAGGATCGAGACATTGTACCTGCACGATAAAATAAACGAAGTTTAGAATCGATGGATTCATGGAGAAAGAAGTGCAATTAATGCTAATGCTGTGGTGTAAAGTGCATCCTAAGTGGTGTGTGCCCCCCCAACCAACCCGAGTCTGAAGCTAGACTGGTGCGGGCGGGCTCTTTGGCCTTAGCGGGAGTAGTTTCTTCAGAAGAGGTGAAGACTAAAGGGTCCTTCCTGAAATCCTCTGAAGTATATATAGTCTCAGGTAAGGGGAGATCCCCCAAACCCTGAAATATGTGCTCGTCAGTGCTAGGAACATCCCCTTCGGAAGCGCGAAGTGGCGACTCTTGGGAAGACTTTGACTTGTCTGGAGAAGTAGTTTCCTCGGGGGCAATATACCCTTCACGATGTTTTTCGGCCAGATTAGCCAGTTCGTCATCTTGTGTGGAAGAGGGAGAAGGTGAAGTTTGAAGAGGAGCTGCAGGAATTCCCGAGCCTACTCCTATCTCTGGAACTGTTTCCACTGGAGGAATGTATGCATAAGGGACCGTCCCATGACCGATGCTACGGAAAACGGATAGTAGCCCGTGAAAATGAAGGTATTCATCTTTAAGGACCTCGTCGATAGTCAGGAATTTTTGATCGCCGTTAAGAAGACGGTGCATCCGATCAAAGAACACCTGGTCTGATATCTGTTTGGGATTGTCGACTGCAAACAAAAAGGAAAACAGGTCAGGGTGATGATTCAAGTGTATAGAGTCCGGGTTCAGAAAATCAATGCTTTACTTGATTTTGTCCATCTCCTGGCGCATCCAGACTGTTGCTTTATATAGAACCACTCTAGTCTGGAATCTCCAGCTTTACTGCTAAATGGCGTAGAGATTATCTTCCTTTTTGGGACTGATTCAAAGTAACAGAAAGATGGAGTTTCTCTAGTCCGATGTTTGAAATTATAGAAGAAATGAACATCATCGAACGTGAGCTCTACGCCTAGAATTTCACGATATGCTATGAATAAGGTATGCAGATAGGCATATGAATTGGGATGCAACTGCATGGGGGCAATCCGCATTTGTCTTAAGAAATCAACGATGAAAGGCGAGAATGGAGGAATGGCGCCGACCATGCACATCAGTCGAGTGACCGTCATATATCCTTCCGGAGGGTTGTGGGGACGGTCAGAGCGTGAGGGCACTAGGGTGTCCCTTTTCATTATTCCATACTTCAAGCAAATTCGAACAAGTCGGTCGTTGTCGATTGTCGATTCTACGGAATCTGGAGGTGACTCCAATATAATGGCTGAGTCAAATTCATCGGGTGCTCGATTGTCACCAATCCCTCCTTCCTCCTCAAAGCCTAGGGAAACTTCATTTTCTGAAGACATTTCGTCGCTTTCCCGATGACCAATTCCGTAATCCGGACCCTCACTGTCCCATTCTGGATCAGATGAAGAAGATATATCCTCAAGAGTGGTTTTGCTAGAAGTTTCCGGAGCTTCTTTCCTCTCAGCTAGACGGGAAGAGCGTCTGGGCCTCATTGTCATGGAACTATTGAAGAAGCAATAGCACGGATTAGAGTAAATTATCCCGTGTCCCTCTTTTGTGTATGTGTGTGAACTAAAGTGTGTGCAGCAAATGTGGGAAATGCAAAATAAAAGTACAGCAATGTAAGACGAAGCTTTAAAGAGAAGGTGATAGTCAGAGTTGTTCTTAATTCTCGTTTATGTTCACAGGGCACTATCCTAACTGTCCGCGAAGTTATCGTCTAGAATAAGTGTTAGTTGAATTAGTTGGGTAGTCTTTATGTGCCAAGTTTGATACGTTCGGTTCGGTTCGGATATGCATATGATAACTGGCTCAATACAAATACAGATAACAGTCGGTTCGGGTGCTTCATTAAAGCAAGGTCAGTTCAAGACAAGGGAAACGATGGGTTCGGAAGCAGGACTGATCTGATCGGATCGGGTGACCTGATCCGAACCGAACCAGCACCACTTAACCGGTCCATTTATTTCAACCTCTTATCCCATTCTCTTCTCCGACCCGAACCGACATTTTCCTCCCTTCCCGTCTTTCTAAAGTATGCAACCCGAACCGATCCCCTTTCCTTCTCCTTCCTTTTTGCTCCTTCGTCTTCTACCCGAACCAATTTGTCATCACACTCTTTTCTTCATCTTCTTCCACTTTCCCCCCTACTCACAAACAAATCCGTTCTATCACCAAAACTACCGTTAAGGACAAATATTTGCCTTCTCCAGCCTCGCAATGCCTCGAAGTGATGGCGGATCCACCGGTAACGACGTGGAGCTCGAGCGAAGCCCCGTGGCTAAACCATCCCAATCAACCACGAATTGAAATCAAGAACAGTTACAACGAAGTTATTCGAGATTAAAAAAGCTACCTATATGTTCGATTTGAGAAATCTACAAGGAATAGTTTCAGAATATTGGAGTTTCTGACGTTTTCAATACTAGGGTTGGGAGCGGCAGCAGAAAAGAAGAAGGAAAGAAGGAAGACAGTGGCGGATTTATATAAGGGGTGATGTTGACTCCTCGTATTCCTATTCTTTCTCACCCGCTCGGACCGGAGTGAAGGCCCAGTAGCACGACTCTGCCTGAAGGCCCAACGTCCAAGAACCAAATCCACGAAAACGCATCGGATCGGAATCCGAACCGAATAGAAATCTGTGCATTCCTCCTGACCGTTCCGATTCGAGGACTAGCATTTCGAACGACATCAAAGCACGCTTCGTATACAACAGAAGCATCCTTTGAGGGGGCAAAATGTTAGCCTACTTTGTGAACTAGGCAACACAAAGTCGAGAAACCAAACATTGAAGGGTATTTTTTATTATAAGGCTTCGGTTCGGATTGAAGGAAAACACTACAATTCAGATTGATAGCTGCAGTTGTTCGGATCGGATAGGGTCCTCTGTTCGGATCGGGTTAGAGCAGCATATTGGTTCGGATCGGATAGAGTTCTTTGTTCGGATCGGTGATCTCTTACTGGATAGATTGGTAAGGCATATCCAATCGGATCGGAAGACAACTAAATCTTGAATGGATCGGAAAGCCATCTGCTTGCCACAGCACTGGAGCGGAGCGGAATAGGTTAGAGAAGGAGAGACACCCAAACCAATCCGGTTCGGATCGGGTATCCCGATCCGAGCCCCTTACCTGCATATCTCCGACCCGCACCCATGATCCATGTTAATCTCCTGTAAAATCGCCTGGAGAACCGGACCGACTATGACTAATTCCTACCCCTAACGTCCTTCCCTTTGATGCGTTGTCAACCTGATAGTTCATCCGAACCCGAAGAGAGTGCGATGGATGACATGTGGCCCGACCCGGATCAAGTCTCAAGCAAATTCACACCTATAAATACCCCATCTGGAGACGAAGAGAAGGATCTTTTTTCAGCACTTAAAGAATTCAAGCACCTCCATCATTCGAACTCCATTACTCCCAGAGAATCCAAATCATCTTTTATTTCTTGTTTTAGTCAATTGAGTGAACAAAAGTGAGTTGTGAGTGAATCTTTCATTGTATTTGCAACTGAATCATTGAATATAGTGAAAAATAAGTGGACGTAGGCATTTGTTTGCCGAACCACTATAAATCTTGCGTGTTCATTTTTATTTTTATCTCATTTTATCTTGTTTCAAATCAATTTGGGTGTTAGAACCACTTTTGGGTCTAACAGACCCTATCTCTAAAAAATACCTCTCCTAAGGCCACCTATACGTACTTGGGTCCCAAACCCTAAGGTGTCGATAGTAGATCTGAATACACTTGTGACTCGTCTAACTTCTCCTTTGGCTGTTGTCGCTTACCCGATGGAAACAGTTGCCTCTGTCAAACATATTATTGAGTTGAGTCCTCATGAGCAATCGTGGATCCATGACCATTCTGACATGCGCTATAATCCAATCCGTAAGGACTTTTACATGTTTGTTAATAGAGGTATTAACGAGTCTAGGAGATTACATTACTATGATGATAGGTCTGATCTGATTTTATGTAGAAAGAGGAAATTTAGGGAAATTAATATGGTCGTTCTTGAAGATGAAAGTTGGGGTACAAAGTTTATCTATGACAAGAGTTATTCTACTTATGTCTCAAACCTTCTCGCTCACTTTGCAAGTTTCTTGCATGACATAGGGCCTGGTCTCCTTCCGTCAGCAACTATTTCTCCTCTGCTAAGGGTGATTAGCTCATGACATCTAGTAATTGAAGCACTTTGCTTCGCTTCTGTATTTTTTTTTAAATTTTTTTTTGGTAAAGCCCACTGATTTTTATAGTGATCTATAAAACACCTATTATTCGTTATAGTAATAAAAAGTGGCAAAGACCACTATAAAAGCCGACCTGCCTTGCAAAAAAGAATATTGCTGATGGTTAATGAAGCACTTATATTAAACTAAGGCATAGTTAATTGTTTAATAGTGAACATCAGATTTTTAAATTATATCTTTTATATAGTTATAAAAGATGGCGGGAGAGTCCCAAATTATAATAAAGACCCCATATTAAAATGCTTAGTATGATATAGGTAAGATGGATTCCTTACGCATTGATATTTTAAATTATCATAAATGTTGACTTGTCTACAATATCATAACTTATGTATTTGACGTGAGAAGCAAATATCAAACCCTAATTAAGACCACTAAATGTTAGTTTGAGTGTTTTTAATGTTTATGGAATACTAGAGAATTATTTACCACAAAAATGAACTTTTTATGAAATAAAGTTCAGAATAAGACTTCATAAATGACGTCTAGTATTTTAACATTAATTTCATGTTAGAACCTTAAAGTGGAAATCTTCCAAATGAAGCACTATGTCTAATTCAATGAAAATGCTAAGTACATCATTTTGGATGGTGCCATAATAAAAGCAATATATAAATGTAAATGCATAAATTTAAAACTAAGCTAATGATGATTCCAATATTAAGAATATTGCATTATTGTTATATGATAACAATGTAAAAAGATCACTATAATTTAAGAAACACACTTGGAATAATTGCACATGATAAAGGTAGTCTATCCTAGGAAATTGGTGTAGTTAAGAAACAAATAGAAAATATACAAGTTGTATATAGAGCATTTTATTTGCATTACAATCCTTGATCTAGTATCCACATATAGGATTTCTTGGCGACTTATATTAGTTTGAAAGAGGCTATTTTACTTGATTCTCAATGGTGAACAATTGAAACAGATTTTTGGTATAATTTTGATTTTTTTATTGTAGTATATGGCTATGTAAGGGAAATAGAGGTCTCTAATCAAGGAACCTAACTGGGTATGTAATATCCCCTTTTTTGAGATCTGAAACGAAATGCTATAATCATCATAGTATTAATTTTCGATGATGGAATAAGGATACATTAATGATATCAATGCTAATAGAACGTGAATATGAAATAAATTTAAAAGCAATTCCAAAATGCATTTCTTATTCCATAAAAGCTATACTTCATATTTGTTACATAATCTCAACACTTCCCGATAATCGATAAAATAATAACACCAATATAGAGGTGGCAATTAGACCCGATCCGATGGACCCAGACCTGACCCGGCGGGTCTCGTTTCTAGGCGGTGTTGGGGAATGGAGTTTTGATGACAACAACCTTATTTCAGTTATCATTTATTATAAAATATATACTAACACTTTTTGTATAGAATATATATACACACACATATGCATGAATTATATACAGGAAATATTACTGAAGACTGTACAGTTTCAAAGATGATAGAGATTCAAAGATCAGAGAAATTTCAAGACTCATGAGTATTCAAGATTTCAAGAATTCAAGATTAATATTGTTATAAAGTCTAGATTGTGTAAGACTCTAAATAGCACTCCAGGTTCAAATTCAAATTCAAATTCAAATTTTTAATTCTATCCTCAATTCTCTCTACTTTATTTTCTATCTTTTCTATTTTTTCTTTTCTTATTTTTTTTCAAACTTAAATTTTATATATTTATATTCTTATACTTTATATTATATAGTTTAAAACCTTATAATTTTATAAATATGTTTATACAATTCAAATTTATGTTTTCATGTGATTTTCTACTTTATAATATTAAATTACAATACTATATTTTGATTCAAGAATTTCCAGAATTATAATTATATCATAACACTTGAAAAATGTTTTAAAATTCAGAAATACACTAGGGTATGTTGACATAACAAAAACATCATGTCGACATATAACCGTCACTTTTTCAATTTTGAAAGGAAGTGTCTTTTCACTATTTGAAACGATTCAGAAACGTTGCAACCTTTTACACACTATAAAAAGGGGTTAAAACCGAATTTTTAAACATATCTTCTTCTCCACTTTCATCCTCTTTCATCCTCTTTCATTATATAGTCATTCTTAATCATTTTTATGATTTCTACACTTATACTCTGTGGAATTCAATTCTGTTTTGATCAAACTTCTTCTCTCTACACTCTCTTCTCATCTCTCTCTAAATCAAGTGCTATTGAAGAGTTTTAAGGCTATTTGTAATTGTTTGGGTTGAGTAAAAGAGGAATCGGTGGTATCCTTGTAGCCGAGAAATCAAGGAAGTAAGAATCGGTGTTTCCTTGTAGCTGAGAAATCAGGGAAGTAGAAATCGATGGTATCCCTTATAGCCGTAAAATCAAGGAGGGTGTACTTGACTATTGATATAGTAATAAAACTCTACGCAATCCAGCATTGTGCGGGACTGGACGTAGGAGTAATCCGAACTAGTATAAAATCTGGTGTGTTCTTTTCTTTTCTGCATTTTTATTTCTGTTTATTTTATATTTGTGTTTGAATCTGTGACTGTGACTGTGTTTGATTCATCCCGTAGTTCACATAAGTTTTAGATTTTGTTTAAATTCTCACAAACACTATTCACCCTCCCTCTAGTGTTTTTTTTTTTGCCTTAACGATCCATTCCGCATTTCCTAACTATTGGTATCATAGCAAGGTCTTTCAAAAGTTCATAATCTGATTTTTGAAAATGATGATAATGACAAAGTTTGGAATCTCCATTAATACTAGTGTCAATTCATGCATTGCATCAATGTTGAAAGAGTCTACATATAATAATGTTAAAGAGGCGTGTAATCTACTGAAACATTGTTCAATTCAGAAAAGGATGAGTACTATGGCTTTTGAAAATTCAAAAGTTGAAAAGATGGGTAAAGTGGTCGTTGGCAATTCAAATTCTGAAAAGGTGACTGTTGGAAATTCAAATCCTGAACTGGTGTGTTACATGAATGTTGAAAATTCAAATTCTAGAAAGCAATTGGTGGAAATGAAAAAGGACAAATGGATACTGGATAGTGGCTGTTCAAGACATATGACTGGAAATGCAGAACTACTCAATAATTTGAAATATGAAGATGGTGGAATGGTAAACTTCGGAGATAATTCTAAAGGATACATTATTGGAATCAGCAATGTCGGTAATTCTGAAACTCCTACTATTTCTGATATTTTATTAGTTGGGAATTTAAAACACAACTTGGTAAGTATAAGTCAACTTTGCGATAAGGGTTATAAGATAAATTTTGAAAAGAATAATTGTTTTATAGAAGATAGGAATTCAAAAGTTATATTCGAAGGAGATAGAAAGAAAAATATCTATATATTAATTATGAAAATCTCCAGCGATAATTTATATCTTACAGCAAATACAAGTGATCCCTGGATCTGGCATAAGAGATTCAGTCATACAAATTTCAAACACATTTCTAGAATTTCTAAATTAGATTCAGTTAGAGGATAAACCTAAATGAAATTTAAAGTTAATACTTTATGCGACACTTGTCAATTTGGAAAATAAAAGAAGAGTTCGTTTAAATCAAAAGAAGAAATTACTACTTCAAAACCATTAGATATAATACACATGGATTTATTTGGTCCATTCAAAGTTCAATCAATAAATCATAACATATATGTGTATGTAATAGTTGACGACTTTTCTAGATTTACTTGGACTTTGTTTCTTAAGAATAAAAGTGATGCTTTCAATCAGTTTAAATTTTTTTCTAAAGAATTCAAAATTTATTATCACTAAAAAATAAATAATACGTAGTGATTATGGCGGAGAATTTGAAAATGAGAATTTTGAAAAATATTGTAACAAAAAGGGAATAGCTCACAAATTTTCAATTTTAAGAACCCCTCATCAAAATGGAGTAGTTGAACGTAAGAATAGAACAATACAAGAATGTGCAAGAACTATTTTATCCGTTAGTAATTTACCATAGAATTTTTGGGCTGAGGAAGTTGCAACAGCTTGCTATATTATTAATAGAATTTCAACTAGACCTTTAACTCATAAAACGCCATATGAACTTTTGTATAACAAGAAACCAAAAGTATCATATTTTAAAATATTTGGAAGTAAATGTTTTATACTAAATACAAAAAATAATTTAGACAAATTTGATTCAAAATCCAATAAAGGAATTTTTATTGGATATTCAAAAAGAAGTAAGGCTTATAGAGTTTTCAGTACTCAAACCAACACGATAGAAGAAACATTAAACGTATCTTTCGACGAAAACTATAAAAATATAACTCAAAACAACGAAGACGATTGTGAAAATGAAACTAATGAAATAAATTATGAAGATAATCAACCAAATAAATGAATTAGATTACTTAGAGACCATCCTGTAGAAAATGTCTTAGGAGATATTGAATCCATTGTTAGAACTCGTAATCAATTAAATAATATGAGTAATACTGCATTTATATCAACTATTGAACCCAAAAATCCAAAGAAGCTTCTTCCGAAGATTCATGGATACTTGCTATGCAAGAAGAACTGAATCAGTTTACGAGGAATGAAGTATGGGAACTTTTTCCTAGACCAGAGGATAAAACAATAATAGGAACCAAATGAGTCTATAAAAATAAAATGAATGAACACAGTGAGGTAGTAAGAAATAAGGCACGACTGGTAGCACAAGGTTATACTCAAGAAGAAGGAATTACAATGAAACTTTTGCCCCCGTAGCAAGACTAGAGGCTATTAGAATTTTGTTAGCTTTTGCAAACTATAATAATTTCAAATTATATCAAATGGATGCCAAAAGTGCCTTTCTAAATGAATTTGTCAAATAAGATGTATATGTAGAGCAACCACCCCTATTTGAAGATGAAAAATTACCAAATCACATATATAAGCTGAAGAAAGCGTTATATGGATTAAAACAGCCTCCTAGGGCTTGGTATGATAGGTTACGAAATTATTTATTATAATCAAATTTTGAAATAGGAAAATTAGATCATACTTTGTTTATCGAGAAGAATAACAAAGATATACAACTAGCACAAATATATGTTGATGATATAATTTTTGGGTCAACAAATGATAAAATGAACAAAGAATTTTCAGATATTACGACTAAAGAATTTGAAATGAGCCATATGGGAGAATTATCATTCTTTTTAGGGTTACAAATTCGACAATTAACGAATGGAATATTTATTAATCAAGAAAACTATGCAACAGATTTAATTAATAAACATAATCTAATAACAACAAATGGTAGACCAACACCTATGGCAACTAATATTGCTTTAAGTAAAGATGATACATCAAGATATGTTGATAAAAATTTATATAGAGGAATGATAGGATCTTTATTATATATTACCGCTAGTAGACCAGATATAATGCATAGTGTATGTCTCTGTGCAAGATACCAATCACAACCTAAGGAAACACATTTAACATCCGCAAAACGTATTCTGAGGTATGTAAAGCATACATCAGATTTTGGATTATTTTATCCTAAGAGTGATTCATCTGATTTAGTTTCGTACTGTGATGCTGACTATGTGGGATGTAAATCCGATCGTAAAAGTACTAGTGGAACATGTCACTTCCTAGGACATTCCCTTGTATCATGGTTTTGTAAAAAGAAAAATACTGTATCTTCATCAAGAACTGAAGCAGAATATTTCTCTGCTGCTTTGACTTGTTCACAAGGAATATATATGCAACAAACTTTAAATGATTTTTGTTTAAATATAAATAATTCTCCTATGTATTATGATAATACAAGCGCTATAAATATTTCTAAAAATCTAACTCATCATTCGAGAACTAAACATATTCATGTGAGACATCATTTTCTAAGAGATAATGTAAGTAAAGAAAAGATTTCAATCGAATTTATAGAAACTGATAAACAAATAGCAAATATATTAACTAAATCATTAAATGAAGCAACATTCACTTAATTTAGGAGAAATTAGGCATATGTTCATTAAGTGAGTTAGAACAATTAAATATATTAAAAATATATATATTAATAACATAAGAAATAAAAAATAGTAAATAAATTTTAAAATAAGAGTATGTCAACATAGAGTTTTTCGTATATCGACATATAACTGCCAAAATTTTAAATTAAATTCCCACCAAAAGTTAGCTATTTCAATTATTTAAACCTTCTATTTCAACTTTCCTTCTTCATTCTCATTCTTCTTCTCTGTAAAAACTCTAAATTATAAAATATAATGGCTTCCACTAATCAAAATACTCAAATCAACTCTGATTCACACATTGGACCATCCGAGGGTCCGTTTCAACGATCTACGCTGTCTAGGGTTATCAAAGTCGAAGAAAAATGGAGTATATACTACAAATGGTGGATGAGATACAAGTACTGCAGATTAGGATGAGTCAAGAGCAAAACAGGCAAGGGAAAGTAATGAGAAGCCTCTTAAAGTTTATAATGGATAACGAGGCTAATCCGATAATTATCGATGATGATAATCAAGCCATGGAAGAGGAGGAAGACCAGAAGAAGAGCTGGAGGAAGAACGAGAAAAGGTAGAAGAAATGACGGAAGACGAGGAGCATCACGAGATGCAAAAAACGATTCCGGATGAAGATGATAAGGTTGAATGTGTAGGAGAAGTCGTATTTGACGAAAATGGGAATGTGATTGAAAAGAATGGAGAATTCTGTCTCCATTATCCAAATTGTCCAATTCACAAATCTCCCATTGTCAAATAATTAAGTGTTTAAGGGATTTCTTGTTCTTTCATTTAATTGCATTCCTACGATAAATCATATTTTTATAAATTCGTGTATTTGTACAAATTCATGTGTAATAAAATTGTCATTTATGATTATGGTTTAATTAATTATAACTCCCTAAACATAAAAATATGGATATAAGACTAAGATGGAGTATCTTTATAGGTTAGTTACTTAAGTTTTATTCAAAAAGTTATAAAATTTAAGGGGAGTACTCTTAGAATTTCTTTTTGATAATGCCAAAGGGGGAGAAATTATAAAATATAAGAATAGTTTATAGGATTCTTACAGACATGGGGAGTATTAGAAGGATCATCATCAACATGTATATACAGATATGATATTTTATAAACTAAGGTTGTCATCATCAAAAAGGGGGAGATTTTTGGAGAATGGAGTTTTGATGACAACAACCTTATTTCAATTATCATTGATTATAAAATATATACTAAAACTTTTTGTATATATATATATATATATATACATACACACATATGCAGGAATTATATACAGGAAATATTACTGAAGACTGTACAGTTTTAAAGATGATAGTGATTCAAAGATCAAAGAAATTTCAAGACTCATGAGTATTCAAGATTTCAAGATTTCAAGAATTCAAGAGTTCAAGATTAATATATTTATAGAGTCTAGATTGTGTAAGACTCTAAATAGCACTCCAGGTTCAAATTCTAATTCTAATTTTCAAATTCTGATTTTTAATTCTATCCTCAATTCTCTCTATTTTATTTTCTATCTTTTCTATTTTTTCCTTTCTTATTCTTCTTTGTTTTTCAAAGTTAAATTTTGCATATTTATATTCTTATACTTTATATTTATATAGTTTAAAACCTTATAATTTTATAAATATGCTTATATAGTTTAAATTCATGTTTTCATATGATTTTCTACTTTATAATATTAATTTACAATACTATATTTTGATTCAAGAATTTCTAGAATTGTATTTATATCAAAACACTTGAAAAATGTTTTAAAAATCAAAAATACTCTAGGGTATGTTGCCATAACAAAAACACCATGTCGCCATATAAATGTCACTTTTTCAATTTTGAAAGGAAGTGCCTTTTCACTATTTGAAACGATTCAGAAACGTTGCAACCTGTCACACACTATAAAAGGTGTTAAACCGAATTTTTAAACATATCTTCTTCTCTACTTTCATTCTCTTTCATTATATAATCATTCTTAATCATATTTATGATTTCTACACTTATACTCTGCCGAATTCAATTCTGTTTTGACCAAACTTCTTCTATCTACACTCTCTTCTCATCTCTCTTTGAATCAAGTGCTATTGAAGAGTTCTAGGGCTATTTGTAATTGTTTGGGTTGAGTAAAAGAGGAATCAGTTGTATCCTTGTAGCTGAGAAATCAAGGAAGTAGGAATCGGTGTCTCCTTCTAGCTAAGAAATTAGGGAAGTAGTGTATCCCTTGTAGCCGTGGAATCAAGGAGGGTGTACTTGACTATTGATATAGTAATAAAACTCTGCGCAATCCAGCGTTGTGCTGGACTGGACGTAGGAGTAATCCGAACCAGTATAAAATCCGGTGTGTTCTTTCCTTTTCTGCATCTTTATTTATGTTTATTTTGTATCTGTGTTTGGATCTGTGACTGTGATTGTGGTTTTTGATTCATCCCGTAGTCCACATAAGTTATAGATTTTGTTTAAATTTTTACAAACACTATTCACCCCCCTCTAATGTTTGTTTATCCTTAACGATCCATTCCGTATTCCCTAATAGGAGGGTCGGGTTTTGTCGGATCTGAACTACACATTTCAAAAATCTGGACCCGAGCTTCGGTTCCGGTTGGGTCAGTTCGGGTTCGGTTGAATAGTAACACTAAAAATACATATATTTCAATGCTTTTTGATCAGTTCGTTTGGGTCAAGTCAATTTGGGTCGGGTTTGATCTGGTCTTAATTGTATTTATCATCACCTAGACCCAGCCCAAGACCCGTCGAGTTCGATTTAGGTTCAGGTCTCATCGGGTCGGTTCGGTTTGTTTTATCAGTTTTCGGTTCTAATTGCCAGTCCTACACGAATACTTCAAAATCGACATATGAAGATACCCCTTGATTGATCAAATCACCAATAACAAATAATTGGCATACAACAATTATTACAACATTTCAATGACAACGCAACAACTCCAAAAGATAATTCCTAAATAGCTAGCGTTGCCACTTGCACAATTTCAAAATCTTTGTTCCCCAAAATCTAACAACTTCGAGTAAATAGGAAAGACAAAAACTTCAAGTCAGACAATAAGTCTAGCTTGAATAAAAACATACCACCTCGTAAAATGCATATCAGTGAGATTCAGGTTTTCCCCTCACTGGTATCCTTAATTAACTTAATTAAATCATGCTTTTGCAATCAAAATGGTTATTAAACATTAAAAAAACAATCAAACAAATTTTTGCATGACTGATTGGTAATCATAACTATCCACCTCAACTTCATAGATTTACTAGGGTAACTACAAACCTATGTGACTGACTTAAACATACTAGATATAAACGCCTAACGAACTGTTAGAAGAAAACTTGATGGTATGTCCAAACATGAACCTTTATCTGACTTCCTGTCTAACTCTTATTTTTTCTAGGATTTCTAAGAACCTAACGATTTTGTGGGGTCACCAGTAACCTATTCATTGCATATTCCTTTATGTGCATATCATATTTTCAGTTTTACCCTAACTCTGCCCTACACGCTGGAATTTAGGATAATTCCAGGTAGGGTTCATAACTAAAGTATAGGGCGTGACCCTACACCATTCCTATCTTTTTTAAGCAAGATGGTTGTGTAGAGAGGCTCCGCATAGCCGGTTCATAAATAAAGTTGAATAGAATATACGATCAATAGGCCTGACTGTAATCCTCGCCAAAGCTGGCGAATTAGTGTTCAAGAAGTGCAATAATATACAAATACATATTAGGTCCGATAGAAATAAAGCAGTGCAAACATAAAACTCAACCAAGGCAAAGCAAAAATCCCAAGAAGCATGCCCGAGAAGACTAAAGCTAAATCATATCTGAAATAAAGCCAAAGTACTGGTCTTAGCGCAAGAGATGAACAACATGAGGAACTGGATGAGCTGATTACCATAGACGGGGAAAGATCCTCCTGTAGCGGACTCCCTCCACCTCTGAGCTACCCACCGAGTCTTCTGAGATGTTATCCCTATCGGTCAATCTGGGCCTGAAGGGCACTTGAACGTAAGCACCTGACCAAGTATAGAAAAGGTGAGTTAATTTATGGCAAAGTTGAGTGATAGATTTTTCCCTTCCATTGAAGCATCTGCTGTTACGTTCGAGCCAGACGATCTAGGAAAAGGCAACAGTAAAGGAATCTAGATCGGGAGATAAGGGGGAGTACTGCTACTACTCAAAGTGATGGGAAGAGGACGGTTTGAAGCTCAGTAAATGGGCCGCTGCGGATGACCAAAGGAAGAAGCTAAAGTCACAATCATTAAAAAGGCGATGAATAGACTCGTCGATTTGGAGATAGAGGACACATTTTGAGTCAATGTGGAGATTTTTGCGGACTAATCTATCTTTAGTGTTGGTTCTTCCATGCGCCAAAGCACCACAAAAAGAAGCGGACTCTAGATGGTGCAGAGATCTTCCAAAGTCTGAGGAAGGTAACCAATCTAACATTGAGAGTGAGGAATTTAAAACATGATTTGACCGAGAATGATAGGTTGGAAGTGAGGCTCTAGGTGAATTTATCCGCGTCAAGGGAAAGTTGGGCGGTTTGAATAATGTGGCAAACTTCAAATAGCTCCGTAAGCACATTTGGAGGGAAGTATGAGGTGGGAGTGATGGAAGGAGGGCCAAAGTGCATAACCTCATGGACAGAGATCACAGGAAGGGGAGTGATGGAGTAGTGGGCGGGGTAAAGGTGGGCCAAAGGACAACAGTAGAAACAGGAATCGTGCCAGAAGGAGAAAGAGGTGCCATTGCCAATGTGGATAGAGAAAAGATTCCTGATGCGGGTAAGGGAACGAATAAATCCACTCCAATAAGGTGAGGGGCATGTCCGGAGGGAGCATGCAGAAGGGAAGTAGGGTTATTATTATAGTAAAAGGAAAGGACCCATGATTTCCATATGAAATCACTGGGGCTATGGCATCGCCATAACCATTTGGAGAGCAGAGCAAGGTTTAACAGTCGAAGATCAGGGATACCCAGCCCACCAGATCAGATGTCCATGCAAATAGATCTCCAATTAAGAAGTGAGCTAGCAAGACTGCCATGCCAAAGAAAAGAGCGTTTAAGTTGATCAATCCTCGTTATGGTCCAGGCGGGGTATGGTGTACAGAGAACCAATGCAGAGGAAAGGAGGAAAGAACAAATTTGACAAGGGTCAGACGGTCGGCGGCAAAGAGAGAGGGGGCCTTCCACCAGGCAAGTCTAGATTTAAATTTATTTATGAGGAGGGTCCAGTTGTTGCGGGTTAACTTAGTAGGACGTATGGAAACACCAAGATAGGACGTTGGGAAGTTGCTAAGACAACAATTCAGGACATTAGAAATTGTTGGGCCAATCAAATCGGCCCTAATAAACATGATAATGGATCTCTTCAAGAAATTGATGGAGAGGCTGGAGATGAGTTCGAAGGTGTAGAGTACGGCTGTCAGGAAATGTATATTATTAGGGTTAGGAGTTGTGAAGAGGTGAGTTTTATCTGCAAAGTGAATGTAGGTGGTGAGCGGACCGCTGGGGAAGGGTTGAATATCACTAAGTATATCGTTGCCTAGGGCAAGCCTAGTCATCTGGTTAAGGCCGTCAGTAATCAGGATGAAAAGAAGCATGGACAGAGGATCACCTTAGCACAAACCAGGTCTGGATTTAATTAGGCCCTATCGACGTCATTGGTGGGAACTGATAAGAAGCTAGAGTTAAGGAAACTACAGATCTAATCACACCAACGCAGGGGGAAACCTCTATGAGATAGAATTTGGATCAGAAAGTCTCAGTTAACAGTGTCAAAAGCTTTGTGAAATCTATCTTAAGTAGAACTTTGGCAGTTGAGATACGTTGACAGAAAGAGATAGTCTCTTGAACTGCGACAATGTAATCATGAATATTACGATTGAGAATGAAGGTGGGCTATTCTTCACTAATAAGATGGGTAATATAGGTCTGTAGGCGATTGGCGAGGACCTTAGTAATGAGTTTGAATGAATAGTTAAGGAGACTGGTTGGACGGAAGCAATTGGGATTAGAAGCTCCTTCATGCTTGGAAGAAGAATGTTCTTAGTGTAGTTTAAGCAGTTGATGCATGAAGGGTCAGAGTGCAATTCTTGGAACAGGTTCAGAATGTCAGACTTGATGAGGTCCCAGAAGTGGAGGAAGAAGGAGGGTCTAAAACAATCTGGTCCTGGAGTTTTGTTGACATTCATGGCTTTAAGTGCAAAGAGAATCTCACTCTCAGTGAAGGGATCATCGACAGAGTTTTATAATTATCTAATCCAAAGCTATCCTTATCCCATTTATCCAATAATGAAGGGATTATAAATTGCTTTAGTAATATGCTAGGTTAAATACACTTAAAATTTTACATAGGCCTTAATAAATATTTCAATCTGTTGAATTTTATACTTAAAATAAGAAAATTCTATAATCCTTTACTGTATAAAATTCTATGCCAAAATATATGCTTTCAAAATCTTTATTGATGATAATGAGAATTTAAAGCTATAAAGAAAAAATTACTCGAAACAAGTACGTAAAATAGTGAGACACAAGGATATCACATCAAAGGCTTCACCTTTCCTTATAATAGGATACATGGTCAGCTTTAAAGCAAAACAAGATTGGCTTCGCACCTTTATGGGGTAGAACGCGAAACCAAACGCATGGTTGCTTTTTATCAAAATCTTATCAAAATAGTGACAATACCCTTTAAAATTCGATTTGAAACCATCACGCTTCCATGTCGACACAAAAATAAAGGGGGTTGGGTTAAAAAGCGGCTTCCTCATGTTGAAGCGGTGTATCGCTTTGAAGAGAAGCTTCCTATATTATTCTTCATTAAAGAACTTTATAATAGCTTTCCTTTGTATCATGCTTTCTCCCTGGATCGACACAATGAACTGAAGTGAAAAAATTGTTCTGGCAAGTGGTAGAGCCGTTATTCTTATAAAAATGGCATTTTCTTTTTAAAGAAATTCTTTTCGCTAGCCCCTTGGTATTTGGAAAAATTTAATTAGTTAATATTTTTTTTGTCAATTTCTTTTTAGATTACCATGGATATTGGAATATGAGTACTTAAAATGATTGCAAACCACTTAATTATCTTTAATAAGAAAATTATTTACTTAAGCTTCAGTGGTTTAAAAAATTCATATCAAAATATTAAGAAAAATCTCTAAAAAACATACTAAATCCCTTTCCAACAATTCTTTATCATTTAAAATTTTCAAATCCAAAAATTTATTCAATTGTTTTAAATAATTAAAATTCGAAATATATGCTTATTCTCACTTAGGAAATTTACCAAAAATTCATAATTGCATAAAAGATCATGAAACTTAAAACACACTTCCAAAATAGTGCACTTCACATCATACTAAAAGCCCAAGTCAATTGGGTGTCATATGATAACATTTCTATCTTAAACCTACATAATAATTTCATAATTAATTTATGTAATCATCAAGAAATTTATATATCATCATTTAACATTTAAACATAGCATAAACAACAATGAAAACGCGCATTGATTCAGATCTTAACTTAGAGTTGAATCAATCATAGAAAAAATAAGTGGATGTCATTATTCATCTTGATTTATGTGCAAGGGGATTAGATTTGTTGTTGTCTTGAATTCCTAAGCTTTAATTTCAAAACTTCTAGCTTTTTCTTCCTTGAGATCTTCTAATCATGGCCGACCTTATAGTGTATTTTGTTTAAGTGGAAATAAAGTGAAGTGAAGTGAGGGAGATAAGAGGATAAGGATTTAAGTGTTGGTCTTTTCCATTTTACCTTCTTCTTATTTCTCCTTCCTTATACCAGTACTAATTGATCTAATATTTAGTTAACTATGACTCAGCCTATTTCATTCGCCATTTTAACTAACATTATTTTGTTTAATTTACATAACTAAATGTTCTAATAAAATCTAATAAATTTAGGGATGTTAGTATCTCCTATCCTTAAAGGATTTCATTCTCAAAATTACATTAAGATACACTCACTGACGATCAAGCATAAAGGTAAAACATATCATCAATAAAATCAAGATAAATAGCCCTAATCATGTCCTCTGTTTCCCAAGTATGATCCTTATCATTGCAACTCTAATAACTTGATTGTCTTGTTCCTTAACATCTTCTTATCTCTATCTACTATCCTTACTGGATGTTTAATAAACATCATGTTTGTCTTTACTAGTAAGCCCTCCAATACAGCCAGATCTGTAATAGACTTCGGATAGCGAACACAATTTTTGAGATGAGAAACATGAAATACATTGTGGAACCCAACTATTCTTCTTAATAATTTTATCATATGAATTGTCCAACAAACCCTGGTGTTAACTTCCCCAACTTTCCAAATTAGGCTACAACTTTTATTGGACATACTTTGACAAATCATAATCTCAAAATAAGATCTCTAAGTCTTTTCTTCTCTCATTTACATGACTTTTCTATATACACTGAGCTTCTTTCATCCTAAATTGAAATAACCTAATCATTTAAGTGGCTTCTCTAACCATATCTGGTCCAAGGACTACTTTATTCCCAGTTTCTATCCAACAAGTTGGTAACTTACACGGTCTTCTATACAAAGCTTTAATGGTGTCATTCCTATACTAGTATAAACTAGTCTGAAAACTACTATTATAGGAAAACTCCTCTCAGCGCAAATGGCCCTCCCATAAGCCTCTAAAATCTATATCACAAGCTCTCAACAAGTCTTCCAAGATTTTGTTGACTCTTCTCATTTTCCCATCAATCTATAGGCAATAAGTAATACTCATCTTGAGCTTCGTACTTTAAACTTCATGCAAAATTTTCTGAGCTCCCTAGTAAATAGAGATATTTATCATTAACTGTATTAGTAGATATCCCATGCAGTCTGACTATGTTTTTCACGAATAACCCAGCTAAAATAGTCATTGTTCTAGTCATTTTAATGGTAGTGAAATGTGCACTCTTCAATAATCTATTAACTATAACACATATACTCTTATTTCCCTTTCTTGACCTTGGAATCCCATCAACTAAGTCCATGGAAATTAAATTCCATTTCAAAACTAGAATTTCTAATGGGTGAAGTAACCTATGTAGCTTGTGATGCTTGGCCTTTACTTGTTTACAATTTAGACATAATTTAAACCATAACGAAATATCTTTCTTCATATCTTCTCAAAAGAAACTTCTCTTCATATTCTGATACATCTTAGTTCCTCTTGGATTAATAGATGACTTTGATTTATGGCATTTCTTGAGAACTTCCTTCCTAAGGTCTCCAATATCTAGAACACATAATCAGCCTTTCTTTCTTACCCATTGTAACACCCCGTATTTCTGTTAACACTATAGTAATAAATTAAAGAATAACTAATCTCAGATGTGAGAATTAAGGGAAACGAGTTGCGCCATTGTGATCGTCTCGGAATTCTGGTTGAGATAGAGTCCGAGTTTGCGTGAATTGGACTTCGTATGAAGAAGTTATGGCCATCGGAAGTTTCAGAAAATTCAAAACAGATTTCGAAAATTCAAATTTTTGAGTTAGAATGGGCTAGGCGGGAAATTTCCCGCCAGGGCCAGGTTGACCTGGGGGTCGACCTACCCTGACCAGGTCGACCATAGGGTCGACCTGGGGGTCGACCTGCCCCCCCTCCGGGCAGACTTGTTTGGTGACCTGTTTATGATTGTATGCTGACTCATTAGGGTTTCTGATCTGCTCTGATTGGCTGGGATTAATTCTGGGTTGATCGGACGGCCTAAACTAATCCTAAACTCTATAAAAAGACATGTAGACTCAAACCCTAAAATCAAATTAAAATTAGATTCATGGCCTCCATGCCGTCACCTAGCAACCTAGAATAGCCGCCACCAATTAGAGAGGAAGAAAGCTAATCAAATTCAATTCTATTCAACTCTAACAACGAATCTACTACAAAGGAAAGCTAATTCAACTTCAGAACTCAGATTTCAGAACTCAAGACCTTCTTTGAGTTATGAGTTCGATTTCGTTAATAAAATAATTAACAATTTAATTGGATTAAGCTATGATGCGGATTATATGGTTATGTTGTGAATTATTGACCGCATGTTATCATCTATGTTGTAAAATTGTGATGTTACCATTTATGCTGTGAATTCTATGATGTTATCATCTATGTGGTAAAGTTGTGATGTTATCATCCATGTTGTAATTCTAAGTTTATGTATTCATAGTGATGTTTCATATGCTAGTTCGGTTATGTTGATTCATATGATAAATCACATGTATGTATGCAAGTTAGGATGTTAATTGAGACATAGATCATATGCAAGTTAGTGAAAATTTTATGCATAACCTTACATGTTTCATGACATCTAGTTTAGATCTAAAGTTAGGTTATGACATGTATGAGTTATATGCTAAATTTTACATGCTAGTTTATATGTTTAGATGTAAGTTTACACCATCGTTATGTTGCGTAAATCACATATGCAAGTTTATATAAATATATGTGTTTGGAGTATGAATCATGTTATGTAAGTTTGTGGTTATTGCCTATGCAAGTTCACACCTTTAGATGTAGATCTATGACATACATGATTTATGCAAGTTTATGACTATTGCCTAAACAAGTTCACTCCTTTAGATTTGGACCTATGACATATGTAGTTTTATGCAAGTTTGTGATTTTGGCCTATGCAAGTTTTAGATGAAGAACCTTATTCACACGTGCAAGTTCACCCCTTATGTTTAGATCTAGTTTTATTTTATGTATGTTGTGATGTTTTCCCTTTATTCTATGAGTTATACTATTCGAGTCTAACGTATATTTTACGTTAAACGAACGAACATACAACGTGGGTCCATGGGATAATATTAAATCTTTTAATATTGAGAATTGGCATAAATGCCTTAAATGGCATAAAATAAATTTGTGATGAAAATTGGTATGATTTTGCATACCATAAATAGATGGACATAACTGAGTCAATTATGGCCATAGTTAAATTTGGAATTGATTGATAATTTGAATAGGGAAATTAATTCAAATTGGGGGATGATTAATTAGGTGTAATTAATCGCCTAAGACATGAGGTTAGGCTCTTTTGTGGTGTAAGACTGCCCGGATCCGCCCGGAAAATCTAGCTGCCATAAATGCCAGTCTAATGTGGGAGGTCTTAGGCATAAATTAAATATGTAATAGTTGTAAAGACACGAGGTTAGGCTCGTTTGTGGTGTAAGACTACCCGGACCCGCCCAGCAAATCCAGCTGCCACAAATGCCAGTCTAATGTGGGAGGTCTTTATAAGGTTACAGTCTTAATAAATTAAGAAACACTTGACCAGATAAACATGTAGTGGGAATGAGGGGTTTAAGTGGGTGCCTTGGGTGGCATGTGGAATTTAGAGGGTGCCTTGGGTGGCATTTGAAATAAGATTAGAAACACGTAACCAAAATTTAAACATGTAAGTGAACATGAATATGAAGTGGGTTAAGTGGGATGTACTAGAGGGGACCAAGCTTAGGTCGATAGCTTGTGTCAAGTAATGGGGGCCCGTTTCAACCAGTAACCCGTACGTATCTTTGTGGGCTCGACCCAAGTAGAGGACGGGACATACATACTGGGCTTGACTATAAAAGGCCAAAACGGGTTAGCGGTGGCAACGCAAGTCCAACGGGTTCATATGCGTGTGTGGGCCCGGACTGGTAGGTAAGACGTTGTTGCATCGTGTAGGTATAAGCCGTGCATTGTTGGTTGTATCGGGTTGCCACTTTGGGGAGTGATACACCCCACTATGGGGCCAGCACGGGTATCTACGAGTTAGGGAGCTGATCTCATGGGGGTAGTGGGTACACCTAGTGGAGATAGGGGCAGGCGACACCTATGAAGGCAACTAGGGGTGCACGAAACTACCATTATCATTATTAAAGTCTTGTAGGTGGGATCAACCTTAGGGTGACTAGTGGTGGTGCAGTATAGTAATTATCTTATAGTGGTTTAGGTGCGCCTTTAACGTTATCTTTGTTCAATCTTATTTCTTTGTTTACTCTGTCATACCCAATTGTTCATAGTCATTTCCTTATTTTCCAACTTATGCCTTAGCCTAGTTATTTTGGTAATTATATTGTTAAAGTTATCGCACTCGCCAGACTTTATGTCTGACCCCCTTTGTTTCCACCTCTTTTCTTCCTTCCCCTCCCCCCCAAGGTGCTCAGGTTGGAACTAGCACTAGTGGAGCTTGATTTTAGACAGCTGTATCTCTGCTTTTAGAAGTTGCTTGGATCGCTGAAGTAAAGTTCAGCCTCTCTTATTTATGGCTATTTTGTACTGGGTTTATGTCTTTCAATTTATGTACTTTGATTTAGTCAAGATGGATATTATGTATTTTGACTCTGGTTTTCGATGATGTAATCAAACTTATGTGTTTACCGCTGCAATGAATAAAATTTTAAAGTTTTAAGTACTGTTTATATCTGTCTTGTTGTTAAGTTTCTGTTCTATACACACTTAAAATGCTCCGTGGAAGTTAATGCATTCCCTTTGTGAGTGACATTAATGGACGTGGGGTGTTACACGTGGTATCAGAGCTGAAGGTTACCAGAACAGATATGAATTTTGAAAAACTGTTTTTCAAAAGCACTTTTATAAAGAAGTACCTTCAAAAGTACGTTTTAAGGAAAGTATTTTCAAGAGAAAAGCTTATTTTAGAAAGCATAACCCCAAGAGCCATATATCTTTCCTTCGGTTCTTTTGTATTGAATCTTTCCTTTTCCGTTTCAGCATGTCTGGAATTCCTGAGATACCCGAGGGGTTACCGATACCATGATGGTTTAGGTGGTATTTGGAGACTAGGGCCGCCCCCGCAGGTCCAGCAACTGCTCCTCCTCCTCTCCCTCCTCCTCCTCGTGTCGATACTTTTGCTAAGATATGTAAAGACTTTCGGGCAATGGGTGGAAAACCTTTTCACGGGACAGAAACATTTGTTGAAGCTCAAAATTGGCTAAAGGAGGTAGAAGAATTGTTTAGGATCTTTGAAGTGAAGATGGAAGAAAGGTCCAGTTAGCTGCCTGGCTAATGAAGGATGAGGTCTCGTTTTGGTGGGAGGTCACTAATGGAGAACTTCCAGTCGATACATGGCCAGATTTTAGGTAGAGGTTTGAGGCGAAGTTTCTCTCACGGGCAGAAGAGAATCTATACATGTAAAGGTTTCTAGCATTGAAGCAGGGGAATCTGTCAGTGAAAGAATACGTCAACAAATTCAATCAGTTGGCGAGATTTGGCTTGGACTTGGTGAATACACCAGAAAAGAAGGCCATGAGATTTGTTAAGGGTTTGAACGAGCCGCTTCACGGGTTTGCTATGACCCACATCCCCATGGGGGATACTTTTGAGAGACTAGTTTACATGGCGCTTATGCATGAAGAGGAGAAGGGCGCCGATGCTAATAAGGCACCCGAAAAGAAAGGGGATCAAAAGAAACCGCAATAGCAACAACAGAACAAGAAAGGCGGTAAAGGCAACAATGGTAAGGGAAAGAAAAGATGTTTTAACTGTGGAACACCAGGCCATCTAAGCAAAGATTGTAGGAAGAAAAAGAAGACTGGCTGTTTCCACTGTGGCGAAGCGGGACATCTGATTAAGGACTGCCCAAGCAAAGGGCAGAGGGCAGGGTCTACCTCGGGAGGATAGCTGCAGGCTCTTATGGCACCAGGGCAGGCAAGGGGGCATGTTCAGGCTCTCGTGGTCCCACTACTGCAAGAAAGAGGTAAAGCAATTTCCGTTGAAAGTTTAGTTTTTCTGTTTGATCATCCTGTCTGTACTTTATTCGATTCTGGCGCATCACATTCGTTTATCTCTACATCATTAGTTGAAACACTGCACCTAGATACTATTCTAGTTACAGATCCCTTAGTAGTCTCAAATCCTATTGGCGGTTCGCCTCATCTTTCTATGATTTGTCGGGATTTGTGAGTGTTTATCTTGGGCGTTGGGTTTGAATGCAACGCCTTTTTTCTTGGCTTCTTGGGCTATGGCTTGATTCTAGGTATGGATTGGCTAACTAGATACGAGGACATCCTAGATTGTGAAAGAAGGGTAGTTAGGTTGTCGACTCATTATGGAAAGACCCTCGATATTTCTTGTGACCCTAGAAGTCCAGTAATGCTTAGCTACCTAGAATCCCTTGATGCATCCGATGATGATTTACATTCTGTTCATATAGTCAGTGAGTATGTTGATGTCTTTGATGAGGTGAGGGGTTTGCCCACAAAACGTGAGATAAACTTTCGAATATATTTAGTAGATAATGCAAAGCCAGTTGCATTGCCAGTGCGCCACATGGCTCCAAGAGAGAGAAGAGAACTCAGTAAGCAAGTGAAAGAATTGCTTGAGAAGGGGTTCATCAGACGTAGTATATCGGAGTGGGGTGCTCCAGTAGTATTTGCCACGAAGGCAGATGGGTCCCTTAGACTTTGTGTGGACTGTAGAGAACTTAATAAGCTTACTAAGAAGAATAGACACCCACTGCCGAGGATTGACGATCTCTTCGATCAGTTAGTTGGCGCCTCAGTGTTTTCGCAGTTGGACTTAGCCACTGGTTTCCATCAGTTGAGAGTGGCTGAGGATAGCACATACAAGACTGCCTTTAGGACTCCAGACGGCTTCTTCGAGTGGCTTGTGATGCCCTTCGGTTTGACAAACGCCCCCGTGTACTTTGTTGATTGGATGAGTAGGGTGTTTAGGGAGTACCTTAATAAATTCATGGTAGTCTTTGTGGATGACATCTTGATCTTTTCTAAAAGCAAGGAAGAGCATGCCCTACATCTTAGGGAAGTGTTAGAGACCCTTCGAGCGCACATCCTTAAAGCTAAATTTTCTAAATGTCACTTTTGGAGGAAGGAAGTGCGATTCTTAGGGCACGTGGTTTCCAAAGAAGGGATAGCTGTGGATCCCGCAAAGGTAGTGGCCATCCAAGATTGGAAGGTCCCTAAAAATGCTACCGAGGTGAGGAGTTTCTTAGGGTTGGCTGGCTACTATAGGAAGTTTATCAAAGACTTCACAAAAATATCAGCCCCATTAACACGCTTGATGAAGAAGAACCTAGTTTTCACATGGGACGTAGATTGTGATGATGGGTTCCAACGTTTAAAGAGAGATTTGACCACAGCCCCAATCTTAGTGTTGCCAGATGGGAGTAAGCCATTTACTGTTTATACCAATGCTTGTGGAACAGGACTAGGCGCAGTCTTAATGCAAGAGGGAAGGGTAATAACCTATAAAGGTAGGCAGTTGAGGGTGCATGAGAGAAATTACCCTACCCATGACCTAGATTTTGCCGCTATTGTTTTCATGCTTAAGTCTTGGCGCCATTATCTTCATGGCGAAAAATTCGAATTGCTCACTGACCACAAATCGCTAAAATACTTGTTCTCTCAGAAGTAATTGAACTTAAGGCAGCAAAGGTGGATGGAATTCTTCGCGTCCTACAATTTCGAGATAGCATATACCCCTGTCAAGGGTAACGTGGTGGCAGACGCCTTAAGTAGGAAAAGATTGTCCTTGAGTCCGTTGTTTGTTGAGCGGCGAAGCTTAGAGTTCATCTCTACGTTTGACTTTAGACCTTCCATTGACTTTGTACCCGGTTTACTAGCATCCTTAGAGGTCAGACCTACACTTTTGGGACGGATCGGTGGGACACAACGAGATGACCCACAGTTGGTTGAGTTAGTAGAGAAGCTCAAAAGGGGGGAGTCATCGAGCCATCTCAGTAGGTATACCCTAGATGATAAGGGTTGGTTACGTAGGGACGGTAGACTTTGTGTACCATGGGACGAGAATTTGAGGAAGACCATTTTGATGATGCACATCGTTCGAAGATGCCTATCCATCCCGGCGGGGACAGGATGTACATGGACATGAGATGAGTTTACTTTTGGGCCGGTATGAAGAGGGATGTGGCCAAGTTTGTCGTTAGATGCTTGGTGTGCCAACAAGTAAAAGCAGAGCAAAAGAAGCCGGTGGGTTGCTTCACCCATTGGAGGTCCCACAATGGAAGTGGGAAAGTGTCTCGATGGATTTTATCGATGGGTTACCGAGATCAAGGAAGGGTAATATGGGGATTTGGGTCGTGGTAGACAGACTTACTAAGAGCGCCCATTTCATTCCCGTGAAGAGTAAGAGGACTGCTCCATGGTTAGCCTCCGTATACATTCGAGAGATAGTTCATTTGCATGGTGTTCCTTCTAGCATAGTGAGCGACCGCGATCCTATCTTTACTAGCGAATTTTGGAAGAGCTTATAAGAGGCAGTAGGGACTCAGTTATGTTTGAGCATCGCATATCATCCCTAGAGGATGGCCAGACCGAGAGGGTGAATCATATTCTAGAGGACTTATTAGGTTGTGTGTCTTAGACTTCGGAGGTGAATGGGAGGAACGTATTCCATTGGTGGAGTTCGCATATAATAATGGCTTTCAGTCTAGCATTGGCATGGCACTGTTCGAGGCACTATATGGACGACCGTGTCGTTCGCCTACATGTTGGTGGGAATCTACAGATAAGATCTTGCTTGGGCCCGATATGATTAGAGAGACTTCGGAAAAGATCGATTTGATTCGAAGAAGGATGAAGACGGCGCAAGATAGGCAGAAATCTTATGCGAACAAGAGGAGGACAGATCTTGAGTTTGATATTGGGGACATGGTTTTTGTCAAGGTGTCTCCATTACGAAATGTTGTTCGCTTTGGGTCCATTGGGAAGTTAGCTCCAAGGTTCGTAGGGCCGTTTCCTATTAAGGAGAGGATTGGACAGATGGCGTATAGAGTGGAGTTGCCCGAGAGACTTAGTGGTGTACACGATGTATTCCATGTATCACATTTGAGGAAGTGCTTGCATGAGACCGCGGAAGTGGTAGAGCCGAGCTTGCTTAGAGAGGTGGAGATAGAGCGTTATGCGACTATTCGACGAGCTCCTATGTGTGTTCTTGGGTCGGAGATTAAGAAGTTGAGGAATCGAGAGGTTATGCTAGTCAACGTGCAATGGGGAGATGATGAGAGCAACGCTACTTGGGATACGGAAGAGAAGATGCGTTCATTGTACCCTTTTCTTTTCGAGGGTATGTCTTTTAATTTCTCCTTTATCGCTTAGCTTGTACTTGTTTTATCTTTGGTATGTCCTCTCGGTAGTATCTTTGACCTTTAGATAGGGTAGTCCTATGGTTGAAACATGTGTTTGAGACATGTTATGTATGATGGATGCATGTGGATGTAAGTGGTTGCTCGTGGATGCATATACACACACTTTAGGCACTAGATCGGCTCAGTCACTTCATACTGCATATTGCATAAAAATGTGTGTGCATATTTAAGTTAATGGATGTATAATGGTTGTACTATCATATGGATGCTGCATTTTGGTGAATGGTTGTGCATACATGTAGAAATAATATGTATCGATAGGATTCTTTCGCATACATAATGGATGCATGGCACTATCATGGTTTGCATTAAGGAGGTCAACTGAATCAGTAGACTGCCTGATTTTGCATTAGATAAGGAACATATACACACACTTCTTGCATATGTTCATACAACATTAGGAATTTTATAAGGACAATGGATGCCTGTGTTTGATGGTTGAGTAGATGGTTGTTTGGATGTTAGGATATGCATTCTCCATAACTTGGAGATTTCGGGGGCGAAATCCTTTAAGGAGGGGAGAATGTAACACCCCGTATTTCTGTAAACACTATAGTAACAAATTAAAGAATAACTAATCTCAGATGTGAGAATTAAGGGAAACGGGTTGGGCCATTGTGATCGTCTCGGAATTCTGGTTGAGATAGAGTCCGAGTTTGCGTGAATTGGACTTCGTATGAAGAAGTTATGGCCATCGTAAGTTTCTAAAAACTCAAAACAGATTTCGAAAATTCAAATTTCAGAGTCAGAATGGCCTAGGCGGGAAATTTCCCGCCAGGGCCAGGTCGACCATAGGGTCGACCTGGGGTCGACCTACCCTGACTAGGTCGACCTGGGGGTCGACCTACCCTGACTAGGTCGACCATAGGGTCGACCTGCCCCCCCCCCCCCCGGGCGGATTTGTTTGGTGACCTGTTTATGACTGTATGCTGACTCATTAGGGTTTCTAATCTGCTCTGATTGGCTGGGATTAATTCTGGATTGATCGGACGGCCTAAACTAATCCTAAACTCTATAAAAAGACATGTAGACTCAAACCCTAAAATCAAATTAAAATTAGATTCATGGCCTCCATGCCGTCACCTAGCAACCTAGAATAGCCGCCACCAAATAGAGAGGAAGAAAGCTAATCAAATTCAATTCTATTCAACTCTAACAACGAATCTACTACAAAGGAAAGCTAATTCAACTTCAGAACTCAGATTTCAGAACTCAAGACCTTCTTTGAGTTGTGAGTTCGATTTCGTTAATAAAATAATTAACAATTTAATTGGATTAAGCTATGATGCGGATTATATGGTTATGTTGTGAATTATTGACCGCATGTTATCATCTATGTTGTAAAATTGTGATGTTACCATTTATGCTGTGAATTCTATGATGTTATCATCTATGTGGTAAAGTTGTAATGTTATCATCCATGTTGTAATTCTAAGTTTATGTATTCATAGTGATGTTTCATATGCTAGTTTGGTTATGTTGATTCATATGATAAATCACATGTATGTATGCAAGTTAGGATGTTAATTGAGACATAGATCATATGCAAGTTAGTGAAAATTTTATGCGTAACCTTACATGTTTCATGACATCTAGTTTAGATCTAAAGTTAGGCTATGACATGTATGAGTTATATGCTAAATTTTACATGCTAGTTTATATGTTTAGATGTAAGTTTACACCATCGTTATGTTGCATAAATCACATATGCAAGTTTATATAAATATATGTGTTTGGAGTATGAATCATGTTATGTAAGTTTGTGGTAATTGCCTATGCAAGTTCACACCTTTAGATGTAGATCTATGACATACATGATTTATGCAAGTTTATGACTATTGCCTAAACAAGTTCACACCTTTAGATTTGGACCTATGACATATGTAGTTTTATGCAAGTTTGTGACTTTGGCCTATGCAAGTTTTAGATGAAGAACCTTATTCACACATGCAAGTTCACCCCTTATGTTTAGATCTAGTTTTATTTCTATGTATGTTGTGATGTTTTCCCTTTATTCCATGAGTTAGACTATTCGAGTCTAACGTATATTTTACGTTAAACGAACGTACAACGTGGGGCCATGGGATAATGTTAAATCTTTTAATATTGAGAATTGGCATAAATGCCTTAAATGGCATAAAATAAATTTGTGATGAAAATTAGTATGATTTTGCATACCATAAATAGATGGACATAACTGAGTCAATTATGGCCATAGTTAAATTTGGAATTGATTGATAATTTGAATAGGGAAATTAATTCAAATTGGGGGATGATTAATTAGGTGTAATTAATCGTCTAAGACACGAGGTTAGGCTCTTTTGTGGTGTAAGACTGCCCGGACCCACCCGGAAAATCCAGCTTCCACAAATGCCAGTCTAATGTGGGAGGTCTTAGGCATAAATTAAATACGTAATAGTTGTAAAGACACGAGGTTAGGCTCATTTGTGGTGTAAGACTGCCCGGACCCGCCCGGCAAATCTAGCTGCCACAAATGCCAGTCTAATGTGGGAGGTCTTTATAAGGTTACGGTCTTAATAAATTAAGAAACACTTAACAAGATAAACATGTAGTGGGACAAGAGGGGGTTAAGTGGGTGCCTTGGGAGGCATGTGGAATTTAGAGGGTGCCTTGGGTGGCATTTGAAATATGAATAGAAACACTTAACCAAAATTTAAACATGTAAGTGAACATGAATATGAAGAGGTCTAAGTGGGATATACTAGAGGGGACCAAGCTTAGGTGGATAGCTTGTGTCAAGTAATAGGGGCCCGTTTCAACCAGTAACCCATACGTTTCTTTGTGGATTCGACCTAAGTCGAGGACGGGACACGCATACTGGGCTTGACTGTAAGAGGCCAAAATGGGTTAGCGATGGCAACGCAAGTCCAACGGGTTCATGTGCGTGTGTGGGCCCGGGCTGGTAGGTAAGACGTTGTTGCATCGTGTAAGTATAAGCCGTGCATTGTTGGTTGTATCGGGTTGCCACTTTGGGGAGTGATACACCCCACTGTGGGGCAAGCACAAGTATCTACGAGTTAGGAAGTCGATCGCATGGGGGTAGTGGGTACACCTAGTGGAGATAGGGGCAGGCGACACTTATGATGGCAACTAGGGGTGCACGAAACTACCATTATCATTATTAAATTCTTGTAGGCGGGATCAACCTTAGGGTGACTAGTGGTGGTGCAGTATAGTAATTGTCTTATAGTGGTTTAGGTGCGCCTTTAACATTATCTTTGTTCAATCTTATTTCTTTGTTTACTCTGTCATACCCAATTGTTCAAAGTCATTTCCTTATTTTCCAACTTATGCCTTAGCCTAGTTATTTTGGTAATTATATTGTTAAAGTTATCGCACTCGCCAGACTTTATGTCTGACCCCCTTTGTTTCCACCTCTTTTCTTCCTTTCCCCCCTCAGGTGCTCAGGTTGGAACTAGCACCAGTGGAGCTTGATTTTGGACAGCTGTAGCTCTGCTTTTAGAAGTTGCTTGGATCGCTGAAGTAAAGTTCAGCCTCTCTTATTTATGGCTATTTTGTACTGGGGTTATGTCTTTCAGTTTATGTACTTTGATTTAGTCAAGATGGATATTATGTACGTTGACTCTTGTTTTTGATGTTGTAATCAAACTTATGTGTCCACCGCTGCAATGAATAAAATTTTAAAGTTTTAAGTACTGTTTATATATGTCTTGTTGTTAAGTTTCTATTCTATACACACTTAAAATGCTCCATGGAAGTTAATGCATTCCCTTTGTGAGTGACATTAATGGGCGTGGGGTGTTTCACCCATCCATTTTGGTCTAAGCTAAAATCTCTTTGCCTATCTGTCTCAATTCCATTGTCTAATTCTATTATACGTTAAGCTAGCAATGGATCATCCTTCTGCTTGGATTTTATTCTGTCGATCATTACCAATTGAATTTTAAGCATGAAAAAAATAGTTGTCTCTTAAATAGAACTAGCCTTAAAACTTACTTTAATACTACAAATGTTTAATGCTTCTAAATTGTTTTCATTCTGCTACCAAAGCCAACGTTGCATTTCGATATTTTTGGCTAAGTGCATTTGCAACCAGCTTATTCCCTTTTTTGATGTGTACTCAATACCAAAGTTGTAAGATAACAAGTGTAACAACCCGTATTTTTATAACATGTTAAAACCATAAAACAAGGCAGAATTAATTTTTAAAATAAGAATAAAGGGAAATGGGTTACGCCATTGCGTTTGTCTCGGAATTCTACATGAAATAGAGTCTGAGTTTGCGTAAAACGGATAACGTACGAAGAAGATATGGACGAGCGAAGTTAGGCAGAAAAACCAGAAACCGGCCAGAATACACTGGCGCACTTGGGAAGTGCACCAGAACAAAATTGCACTGGCGCACTTGGGAAGTGCGCCCATGCAATTTTGCATTGGCACACTTGGCAGGTGCGCCCAGGCCGAGCCGCAGGCTTGAACAACTTTCAGGTTTGACCCTGGCTGGCCTGGTCTGGTTCTGGTCAAATTTCTGAGCTCTGCTCTGTCACTAGGGCTAACTTGTCACTTTATGATTGGCTTCTCTTGAGATGGATGGCCTTGATTAACTCTAGCTTCATCGACGGCTCTAATTAGTTTGAAACCCTATATAAACAGCCTCCTAGCCTCATTCTCTTTACACCATTCTTCTCTAACCTTATGCTGCTCAAACTCTTGATGATCATGGCTTCTTCTTCTTCCTCTAAAATAAATTAAATTAAAATAAATCATGAAGATTATTTCTTGAAGACTATGGCTAGGAATTTCTTATTGGGGATTTGCTTCTACAATCAAAGCAAGATTCAGCGATTCAACAATTCCACGACCAATTTCTATACTTGACTTCTGCATCTAAAATTCTCAGACCATGATCTGTAAGTTCCAGTTACTTTTAGATAAAAACTATAAATCTAATATGGGCATGTTAAATTGGAATTGATTTATGTATGATTCATATCTATTCTTGTTTTCTTCTTGGATCTTGGCTATTGGGAATATTGTCTACGACGTTGAAACTATTGTTAATGGCATAAGACTATGACCACTCCTATGACTGTGAACATAAGACTATGACTATGCCTATGACTGTGAACATAAGACTACGCCTATGACTGTGAACATAAGACTATGCCTATGCCTATGACTGTGAACATAAGACTATGATTGTGAATATTTGACTATTGCCTATAACTATGACAAGGACAATTGTGGCTAATCACTTATGAGGTTATTACCTAGGATTATGACTATGAAATTGGATCTAAGCTTGACTTTCTATTCAGACCTATTTTCTTTATTCTTGATTTGGGGATTTTTCTATTTAAGTTAGATCTATCAATGTTCTCGAACCTAGATTATCATTCAAAACTTTTCATGTTCATAATGTTATCAGAGCTATATGCCTGTGATGTTTTAATCAATTTATTCGGCTATGTCATGCCTTGGAAATAAATGGATAATAGGACAATGTTTATTATGTTATATGTGGAATCGAATGATATTGATTTGTGCCTGTAGTTTATTATCATGTTGAATTGGGAATTAATGAATAAGTCTATTCATATGTGTAACGACCCAAGAATTTCAGCCTCAAAAATCGACATAAATACCTTTACTGTAACTCATGCCGATCCTCCAAGCACCGAAAAACTGGATAGTTATTAGAAATAATTTAGAGGGTGAGATAAGAAAGAAAGAAATATTAGAATAGAAGAAGAAGAAACAACAAGACACAGAGTCTCACATCGCAGCGGAACAAATATAATACAGAAATAAATCTTTATTGAAAGCTTTAAAATACTTACAGATATCAGAGCAACGGGACAGTGATAATAACCTGTTCCCATATATATACATCACACAGCGGAATAGTAGCTATATAATACCATACGACTGAACATCTCCGGCTCGTCTCTTCACAGCTCTTGGTATCCTGATCCTGTCAACCCGGGCTAACCCGAGCATTTACAAAACACCGGGTCAGTCTGGTGAACCAGAGTGAGGTAAACTCGCACAGTAATAAGGGGAAATCATCAAATCATGATTTTAAAGTTCAAAAATCTTTTCAAAAGAAAAGGATAATCGTAAGACCAAATCCACACATAAACACGGACGGTTTTTACCTTACGATAACCCAAAACAGTTTTGAAATCAATATCTTGTCTGATATTATAATAATGTCTAAATACAAGTAAATATCAATCTAGTAGAACACTTGCATCTCACGCTCTACATATATAGTATACAAACAAAACCGCGGGCGCTTATTGGAGGTTGGATTTCCGACTATGACAAGGTATGGGACAACCTGCCGATAGGGTATCTCTAGAGGCAAATACACTGGGTTCAACAAGAATGTCTTGCAACCCGGCCCACACATGACCGACCACTCATTTCGCTTGAGTTTATCGAATGTATATCACCGACGGTTGGGATCAGCAACCGGCTCCTGACAAGGGACAGCATCAAAATAGATAAAGAATGAAATGAATCTCTAGATAGGTGATTATACACCCTAATGGGAGCGACCCACATAGCCATGCTGCCTGCCCGATTTTTGTCATTTCCCGGTTGATGAGGTTTGAGGTCAGAGTTTATCTTTGAAACATTTGATCACCATTCACTTTGAATGCCACATCGTCAGATCCGTCAGATATCACTAATTGACGTCCACAAAAATACTTTAGCTAGAAGCTAAGAGAACGACAATTCCCTGCCAACAACCATAGCACGTTTGAAGAAATCAACGTACGTGACCCTTTGGAAATACTCTGTCAGACATCCGTCAATACAAGTCATCCAGGAACAGGATGAACCGAAGGCACTCTCCTACCGCATCCATATAGGAATCACCCCATGGATCAGTAGCGAGTAGTCCTTGCAACCCGTAGATTCCAACCACGACAGAATCACAGCTTATCTCTGCTTGCCAGGCAGAGAATATTAGTGGTTCTTCCGTTTATGAAAATCCACGGTCTTCAATGTTCCATCTCGATCATCTTCTGAGATCTTCACGTATTTGTTGGTAGGAATGGTTTCGAATATGAATTCGATCCCGGTCTTTCCGTACCAACAACCGTATTGGTCAGATTTGATAGTCGGTGTTTTAACTATCAAAATATACAGTGTTTCAATCATGACACTACGATGAGTTCACTGGTTCAGTATTCAACATCACTTGGCCTTTTAATTAAAACAAACTGATTCACTTCTGCTTAATTAAACTTTCTAACTCCTTAATATTTAAGGATACGATATTTGAAATCTTGTCTAATATACAAATGTCCTCAAAACCCTTCTTTGTATTACGTAGTAAAATAACTTATAACCATATTCAATTCTCACTTAATTCTCCTTTCAAAAACATTTCAACATCATTCCTTATTATTTAAAACATGGAAAAATCCATTCAACTTATTACTTCATAAACAACGTTACGTAATATCGTTTATCCCATTCTTGAAACGATAACAAATGTTTGTTAGTATAAAGTAAAATTAACTTTACATTTCCTTTACTTCGATCTCTCGTTATATATATTCTCCAAATTTCCAAACGTTGCATTACTTCACTAATGGAAATAATGAACTATCACTAACCTCTTTTACGATTACCAACTAATATCAACTTCAGATAATCCTGCTGTCGTTCAAGTTAGGGTATTTTAATTACCTCTCAGACCTTGATCAAACAACGTTCTTATCCTTAGATGAATATAAGTTGTAATCAAAACCAATATTCCATTTCAATATCAAAACAATTCCCATTATAACTTGGATTTGGTTATACAACCTCATAACCCACCTCTTTAACTAGATTCACTTATTTCCAATCTCCTTTCAAACTATTTGACCCTTTTCACTTTGGAAATCCTATTTCAATTCTTCCCTTTCCACTTTATTTCAATTTCACTTTGATTTCTTTTGAAAGGAATTTTCTAAATTATCTAAAATATAATTTTCTTCGATTATTAACTACTTCAGTAGTTAAGTCTTTATTAACTAAAGAAAATAGTAACCCCTTTAAATCCTTATCTAAATTAAGAAATATTCATCAAAACACATTAATTGATAATCACTACCAATAACGGTCGATTAAATTTACTTCAACGCGGTTATTCCCTTAACCGATTCCAACTAATTCTCAATTTAAAATAATTAAAAATATAATTGATTTAAATAAATTGCCATTAATTGTTTCTTTACCACAAAATTTCCAAAGTTTAACCATTTGTTTCATTCCTTATTCTCCTACTTGTAAAATCTAATTTACATCAGCATTTACTTTATGAAATAAATTAATAACAAATCAAAGTCTCAATAAAATATTTATTTCTCTTTAATCACTTTTATTCAAAATAATATATTTCAAAATCTAGCTTCAGCTATAAAATAAATTTTATAACTTCAGCTCTATCGACTCACCTGACGGTGAATCACTATCTATAACCTGATTGATTTTAAAGGCCATACTCTGCCAGACACTTAACCAATATCGCCCATTGGTTTAAACCAAACAGGTGTTGAATATTCAATCAACCATCAAATCAATCACACAAACATATCAGTTCATATATGATAATATGAAGAAAAAACATATTTGAGGGATCCGGTTGGGTCCCTCCAACCTGTTCTTCCCTGTATACAAACGGTTATCTCCAAACAGTTCAAATAGATCAAATCGTTCAACCAGATCAACAATTCAAACCATCAACACGTTTATTGAAATACGTGACCAATAAGGTAGATTACCTTTATTGGAACCAAATGTTAAAATAACGATTTGGAATTTCACTGAAATTAAACACAGTTTAATCCCATCGGTTAAATCAACAGATAAATATCTAACTAGCAAAACAGGCAACCATTGGCAAGCAGAGCACACAAAATAAAAACCCAATTTATATAAAATATAAATAGGGTAACTGAGTGAGTTTAACTCACCTTGAGTTCATTCCGTTGTCACCGACTTGTTTTAATTAAATTAAACAGTCGTTTAATTTAAATAAAAATCCAGTTGTTTCCAATTCAGTTCATCCCTGTTCCACAGTGTAGATCTCGTCAAGGTGATCATAACACAATTCGAACAGTCCAATTCTGTTGACAAGATAAAGAAATACTCATGTTATACGATTATACGAGTTTAATTTACCTAATTAACTCTTAATAAAAATCTAATTTAACTAATTTCTCGTTAGTGTTACAACAAGTGGATTTGTTTTGGTTTAACAAATTAGCAGGACCGACTCATTTGGTTTCAGATTGAATAAACTGACCCGGTTCTATTTAGCCTACGAAATCCTAAATCACCCATTTAGTTTTTCCATTTATCGGTATTTACATCAACTAAGTCAGCTAAACCTTAACTATATTTTAAATAAAATAATTACAGTGTAAAATTAAAATGGGCGTGATACTAAAATCTTGTTTCCCTGTTACTTGTTTTGTCACCACATCTAAACGTGTTTAAACAATTATTTAATCCTTAATTAAAATTATATAAAAGTAATTACGTTCAGTAACAGTAAGGCCAATCGAATGTTGGTACTCCTTTCCCCATTGTTTTTCTGCTATCGCTCCCTTCTTTGTCTTTTCTGCTCTTTGTTCTCGCAAGAAATAGTCTCCGTTCACCATTCCAGGCTTTACTGCCTTAGTCCCAATCCTTCAAACGAAATAGACCAAGCTGTTTCTGTTTTTGAATCCATTCACCACTGCTTGCTCCCCCTTTGACGTTGACCTGCTTCATTAACAAGGTGCTCCATCGCCATACAGCCCATCTCTTCTACCGTTTGTAAATCCTTTCCCTTATGTAGCAAACGCCACCACACTCATATGTGCCCGCCACCCCATTTACACGTTAAAGCCTCCCCTTCCCATTGATGCTTATACAGACTTTCGGATTTGGTTTTTTTTCTTTTTTTTTCAAAGATGGATCACCATTATTTGTGTCCAGTCCTCTTCATTTGCTCACGCTCACACAAGAAAAGCTTCACCAAAACCGTGCTTCCCTTCAAACAACGACCCAGTGACGCCTTACCCCGTTTATCCCCGGCTCATCAGAGCTCGCCCAAACCGGCGCCTCACCATCCTCAATATGACGCCGCCGTCCCTCAACCATATGCCCACTAGTACTATCAGCAAACCCGAACAGAACCTGCCCTAAATCTGGTTCCAAACTGGACGTCGCACCAAGAAAAAGCAGTACTAGTGTGAAGCTTAGGGTCTCGAGAGTTCAAGGAATTTAACTTTGTGATTTTTCTTTGATTTGTTTTGAATTTTTAAGCTTGCATTTCACTGTTAGAAAAAGAGAAGTAGTGGCGGCTCAAAGAAAACGGTGGAAAGACTTTTCTGTAGGGTTTGGGAATGCTCAGGTGTATATATATAGTGTGAGGGAAAGATTAAAATATTATTTATATTGAAACTTCGTCATGAAGTAGTTGATTAAAACCCTTATAAATGATCTCTGTTTACTGATAAAAAGACTATTCTTGGTGTAAAAAGGTATTCCGGACCCAATGGGACAAGTTTCGTCGAAATCCGAGGTCGTATGAAAAATATTCCTTTATAAAACCAGAAATAAACACGCGTTTAATTTTTTCACGATCACCAGATAGATCAAATCAACCTGAAACCTTCAGATCCTATAATAACTTTTCAATACGAACCCAACGGCACTAGTTTCGTCGCATTCTGAGAATGTTTGCCCGATAGGTTGTTTTTACCCCGAACCGCCCTACCCTTTTTAACGCCAAATTTCTCGATCTCTAAAAATAACAAACTATATACCTACCCTGACTATAATCGACGCTACGAATTCAACGGAACTGGTTTCGCGGCCTAATTCGATCGTTTGCTCTAGTTACACTCGAATGTCCCTTTATTTATTTAATTACGCGTTATAGAAATTGAACGGGCGTTTATGGCTACCGTGACCACATACGACATCGGTTTTCCACGCCACTCACCACCATACAATAATTTAACGATATGGTTCTAATGAAACTGGTTTCGTCGAAATCTGAGTCCGTTTGCAAAACGGTTATTTTAAAGACCTATAATTTAATAACGATTTTCCATAGCGACTATTTCAAAATTTGATTTGGCCATAACTTTCAAACTGTAACACAAAATCTGAATTTTCCTCTTTCATATGAAAATTATCGTCAATACGGTTCCAACGTGTCTTGTTTCACAGAAATCCGACTTATATCGGGTCCTGTATTCTCAGTTGAAGTTCAAAACTCCATATTATGAACTGCACGCCATTTTCAAGCTCGATTTATATTATATATAAATTATAACGTTCAACTTTGTTTTAATAACGAATTAAATATTTAAAAACCATTATATTCCCGATATATAATATTTAAAATAATAATTAAATTAAATATTCGATAGGCAAAAACATGGGTCGTTACATTCTTCCCCCCTTAAAATAATTTCGTCCTCGAAATTGCTAAGGTAAGAAAGAATGTTATAAACTCATTAATTTCAAATCTAATTTTATATTAAATTAGAAACCAATTCAACACCTATAAATAAATATTTTCAAAAATTTTGAAAATTTTCTAACATTTTAAATTTTCGAAAAATTTCGCCAGCACCTCCTCTGTACGGCTCAATCGGTACAACCACAACTTGCCTCTCTGGGCCTTCTCCAATTCAAAAGAAAATAAAACAGCCAAGTGGCTTGCCAAATCGGCTCACAAATCTATAAATCCATGTAAAAATAAATGTGTACCTTTTTGTCGGACATATCATTATATCCTTCCCATCTGCTACCCTGTCAGCATATACAAATGCATTCCCAACAAAATTCCAATTTTATCCTCATAACCAAATCCTTCACGCATCCAAGCCAAATACCATTCTTAACTCACTTTCCACCCATTATCGATTTCAACTCTTAACTTACCAGTCCAATGCCATTTCAGATTCTTGTCTCACAATCCAAAATCTGATTCTACTTGATATACTATATCCCGATTCAATTCCCAATTAATTTGTTTCAATTCAAATAATCTGCTATGGGAGTTTTTAAATAGCTTTGCCTTTTCCAAAAATCAAATATCCTTTTCTGGAATTTCAAAACAACTTGTTTTTCTCAAAATAGTTCAAAAACAAAACCTTTGGTAGTAATCCATCACTTAGAACTCGAAAATGAACACCGATAATGGCACGCACATCATCGGAATCTATTTTCCAGCTATCAAAGCGAGTTCAATACTATATCACTTTCAAAACCATTTCTAAACACTTCCATTTTGAAATCAGTTCAAAATATCCTTTGCAAGGCTTGTAAAACAATTTAAAAACCTCCCAGGATTTTAAAATTCTCATATATTCAATTCAAGTTCATTTGCAATCATCTTTCCCACCTTAAGGAATTTTAATTCCAATTCTGATTTAGATTTCAGATTTAATTCATCTAATTCCATATTATACGAATTTTAATTGGTTATTTATATAACCATTTCAATTATAATCAACCAACACATCCAATATACTATAATACCTCAAATATATATCATTCTTTTATATTAAAATATAATTTACGTAAAATTATTTCATTTACCCTCTTTCAAAACATACTATGTCGGTTTATCGTACTTGAGTGTTTAGAAACCCCTATCGATATAGTGGATCAAACTGATCGACCAGAACTCATAAACAACTCAACCAATAAATCTCCACAATATAAAACAAATTTTATAAAATCTACAAATACGTTCACTCATATATATACACTTAAACTCAATCTAGGGTATTACTAACCCCATCTCTACTGAGTCACGCCTCAGAGCCAAGGTAATCACTTAAACCTCAGCTCTGATACCACTGTAATGACCCAAGAATTTCAGCCTCGAAAATCGACATAAATACCTTTACTGTAACTCATGCCAATCGTCCAAGCACCGAAACGCTGGATAGTTATTAGAAAGAATTTAGAGGGTGAGATAAGAAAGAAAGAAATATTAGAATAGAAGAAGAAGAAACAACAAGACACAGAGTCTCACATCGCAGCGGAACAAATATAATACAGAAATAAATCTTTATTGAAAACTTTAAAATACTTACAGATATCAGAGCAACGGGACAGTGATAATAACCTGTTCCCATATATATACATCACACAGCGGAATAATAGCTATATAATACCATACGACTGAACATCTCCGGCTCGTCTCTTCACAGCTCTTGGTATCCTGATCCTGTCAACCCGGGCTAACCCGAGCATTTACATAACACCGGGTCAGTCTGGTGAACCAGAGTGAGGTAAACTCGCACAGTAATAAGGGGAAATCATCAAATCATGATTTTAAAGTTCAAAAATCTTTTCAAAAGAAAAGGATAATCGTAAGACCAAATCCACACATAAACACGGACGGTTTTTACCTTACGATAACCCAAAACAGTTTTGAAATCAATATCTTGTCTGATATTATAATAATGTCTAAATACAAGTAAATATCAATCTAGTAGAACGCTTGCATCTCACGCTCTACATATATAGTATACAAACAAAACCGCGGGCGCTTATTGGAGGTTGGATTTCCGACTATGACAAGGTATGGGACCACCTGCCGATAGTGTATCTCAAGAGGTAAATACACTGGGTTCAACAAGAACGTCTTGCAACCCGGCCCACACATGACCGACCACTCATTTCGCTTGAGTGTATCGAATGTATATCACCGGCGGTTGGGATCAGCAACCGGCTCCCGATAAGGAACAACATCAAAATAGATAAAGAATGAAATGAATCTCTAGATAGGTGATTATACACCCTAATGGGAGCGACCCACATAGCCATGCTGCCTGCCCGATTTTTGTCATTTCCCGGTTGATGAGGTTTGAGGTCAGAGTTTATCTTTGAAACATCTGATCACCATTCACTTTGAATGCCACATCGCCAGATCTGTCAGATATCACTAATTGACGTCCACAAAATACTTTAGCTAGAAGCTAAGAGAACGGCAATTCCCTGCCAACAACCATAGCACGTTTGAAGAAATCAACGTACGTAACCCTTTGGAAATACTCTGTCAGACATCCCTCCATACAATTCATCCAGGAACAGGATGAACCGAAGGCACTCTCCTACCGCATCCATATAGGAATCACCCCATGGATCAGTAGCGAGTAGTCCTTGCAACCCGTAGATTCCAACCACGACAGAATCACAGCTTATCTCTGCTTGCCAGGCAGAGAATATTAGTGGTTCTTCCGTTTATGAAAATCCACGGTCTTCAATGTTCCATCTCGATCATCTTCTGAGATCTTCACGTATTTGTTGGTCGGAATGGTTTCGAATATGAATTCGATCCCGGTCTTTCCGTACCAACAACCGTATTGGTCAGATTTGATAGTCGGTGTTTTAACTATCAAAATATACAGTTGTTTCAATCATGACACTCCGATGAGTTCACTGGTTCAGTATTCAGCATCACTTGGCCTTTTAATTAAAACAAACTGATTCACTTCTGCTTAATTAAACTTTCTAACTCCTTAATATTTAAGGATACGATATTTGAAATCTTGTCTAATATACAAATGTCCTCAAAACCCTTCTTTGTATTACGTAGTAAAATAACTTATAACCATATTCAATTCTCACTTAATTCTCCTTTCAAAAACATTTCAACATCATTCCTTATTATTTAAAACATGGAAAAATCCATTCAACTTATTACTTCATAAACAACGTTACGTAATATCGTTTATCCTATTCTTGAAACGATAGCTAATGTTTGTTAGTATAAAATAAAATTAACTTTACATTTCCTTTACTTCGATCTCTCGTTATATATATTCTCCAAATTTCCAAACGTTGCATTACTTCACTAATGGAAATAATGAACTATCACTAACCTCTTTTACGATTACCAACTAATATCATCTTCAGATAATCCTGATGTCGTTCAAGTTGGGGTATTTTAATTACCTCTCAGACCTTGATCAAACAACGTTCTTATCCTTAGATGAATATAAGTTGTAATCAAAACCAATATTCCATTTCAATATCAAAACAATTCCCATTATAACTTGGATTTGGTTATACAACCTCATAATCCACCTCTTTAACTAGATTCACTTATTTCCAATCTCCTTTCAAACTATTTGACCCTTTTCACTTTGGAAATCCTATTTCAATTCTTCCCTTTCCACTTTATTTCAATTTCACTTTGATTTCTTTTGAAAGGAATTTTCTAAATTATCTAAAATATAATTTTCTTCGATTATTAACTACTTCAGTAGTTAAGTCTTTATTAACTAAAGAAAATAGTAACCCCTTTAAATCCTTATCTAAATTAAGAAATATTCATCAAAACACATTAATTGATAATCACTACCAATTCAAAACGGTCGATTAAATTTACTTCAACGCGGTTATTCCCTTAACCGATTCCAACTAATTCTCAATTTAAAATAATTAAAAATATAATTGATTTAAATAAATTTCCATTAATTGTTTCTTTACCACAAAATTTCCAAAGTTTAACCATTCGTTTCATTCCTTATTCTCCTACTTGTAAAATCTAATTTACATCAGCATTTACTTTATGAAATAAATTAATAACAAATCAAAGTCTCAATAAAATATTTATTTCTCTTTAATCACTTTTATTCAAAATAATATATTTCAAAATCTAGCTTCAGGTATAAAATAAATTTTATAACTTCAGCTCTATCGACTCACCTGACGGTGAATCACTATCTATAACCTGATTGATTTTAAAGGCCATACTCTGCCAAACACTTAACCAATATCGCCCATTGGTTTAAACCAAACAGGTGTTGAATATTCAATCAACCATCAAATCAATCACACAAACATATCAGTTCATATATGATAATATGAAGAAAAAAAAATATTTGAGGGATCCGGTTGGGTCCCTCCAACCTGTTCTTCCCTGTATACAAACGGTTATCTCCAAACAGTTCAAATAGATCAAACCGTTCAACCAGATCAACAATTCAAACCATCAACACGTTTATTGATAAACGTGACCAATAAGGTAGATTACCTTTATTGGAACCTAATGTTAAAATAACGATTTGGAATTTCACTGAAATTAAACACAGTTTAATTCCATCGGTTAAATCAACAGATAAATATCTAACTAGCAAAACAGGCAACCATTGGCAAGCAGAGCACACAAAATAAAAACCCAATTAATATAAAATATAAATAGGGTAACTGAGTGAGTTTAACTCACCTTTTGTTCATTCCGTTGTCACCGACTTGTTTTAATTAAATTAAGCAGTCGTTTAATTTAAATAAAAATCCAGTTGTTTCCAATTCAGTTCATCCCTGTTCCACAGTGTAGATCTCGTCAAGGTGATCATAACACAATTCGAACAGTCCAATTCTGTTGACAAGATAAAGAAATACTCATGTTATACGATTATACAAGTTTAATTTACCGAATTAACTCTTAATAAAAATCTAATTTAACTAATTTCTCGTTAGTGTTACAACAAGTGGATTTGTTTTGGTTTAACAAATTAGCAGGACTGACTCATTTGGTTTCAGATTGAATAAACCGACCCGGTTCTATTTAGCCTACGAAATCCTAAATCACCCATTTAGTTTTTCCATTTATCTGTATTTACATCAACTAAGTCAGCTAAACCTTAACTAAATTTTAAATAAAATAATTACAGTGTAAAATTAAAATGGGCGTGATACTAAAATCCTGTTTCCCTGTTACTTGTTTTGTCACCACATTTAAACGTGTTTAAACAATTATTTAATCCTTGATTAAAATTATATAAAAGTAATTATGTTCAGTAACAGTAAGGCCAATCGAATGTTGGTACTCCTTTCTCCATTGTTTTTCTGCTATCGCTCCCTTCTTTGTCTTTTCTGATCTTTGTTCTCACAAGAAATAGTCTCCGTTCACCATTCCAGGCTTTACTGCCATAGTCCCAATCCTTCAAACGAAATAGACCAAGCTGTTTCTGTTTTTGAATCCATTCACCACTGCTTGCTCCCCCTTTGACGTTGACCTGCTTCATTAACAAGGTGCTCCATCGCCATACAGCCCATCTCTTCTACCGTTTGTAAATCCTTTCCCTTATGTAGCAAACGCCACCACACTCATATGTGCCCGCCACCCCATTTACACGTTAAAGCCTCCCCTTCCCATTGCTGCTTATACAGACTTTCGGATTTGGTTTTTTTTTTTTTTTCAAAGATGGATCACCATTATTTGTGTCCAGTCCTCTTCATTTGCTCACGCTCACACAAGAAAAGCTTCACCAAAACCGTGCTTCCCTTCAAACAACGACCCAGTGACGCCTTACCCCGTTTATCCCCGGCTCATCAGAGCTCGCCCAAACCGGCGCCTCACTGTCCTCAATATGATGCCGCCGTCCCTCAACCATACGCCCACTAGTAGTATCAGCAAACCCGAACAGAATCTGCCCTAAATCTGGTTCCAAACTGGACGTCGCACCAAGAAAAAGCAGTACTAGTGTGAAGCTTAGGGTCTCGAGAGTTCAAGGAATTTAACTTTGTGATTTCTGGATTTTTCTTTGATTTGTTTTGAATTTTTAAGCTTGCGTTTCACTGTTAGAAAAAGAGAAGTAGTGGCGGCTCAAAGAAGACGGTGGAAAGACTTTTCTGTAGGGTTTGGGAATGCTCAGATGTATATATATAGTGTAAGGGAAAGATTAAAATATTATTTATATTGAAACTTCGTCATGAAGTAGTTGATTAAAACCCTTATAAATGATCTCTGTTTACTGATAAAAAGGCTATTCTTGGTGTAAAAAGGTATTCCGGACCCAATGGGACAAGTTTCGTCGAAATCCGAGGTCGTATGAAAAAAATTCCTTTATAAAACCAGAAATAAACACGCGTTTAATTTTTTCACGATCACCAGATAGATCAAATCAACTTGAAACCTTCAGACCCTATAATAACTTTTCAATACGAACCCAACGGCACTAGTTTCGTCGCATTCTGAGACTGTTTGCCCAATAGGCTGTTTTTACCCCGAATCGCCCTACCCTTTTTAACGCCAAATTTCTCGATCTCCAAAAATAACAAACTATATACCTACCCTGACTATAATCGACGCTACGAATTCAACGGAACTGGTTTCGCGGCCTAATTCGACCGTCTGCTCTAGTTACACTCGAATGTCCCTTTATTTATTTAATTACGCGTTATAGAAATTGAACGGGCGTTTATGGCTACCGTGACCACATACGACATCGGTTTTCCACGCCACTCACCACCATACAATAATTTAACGATACAGTTCTAATGAAACTGGTTTCGTCGAAATCTGAGTCCGTTTGCAAAACGGTTATTTTAAAGGCCTATAATTTAATAACGATTTTCCATAGCGACTATTTCAAAATTTGATTTGGCCATAACTTTCAAACTGTAACACAAAATCTGAATTTTCCTCTTTCATATGAAAATTATCGTCAATACGGTTCCAACGTGTCTTGTTTCACAGAAATCCGACTTATATCGGGTCCTGTATTCTCAGTTGAAGTTCAAAACTCCATATTACGAACTGCACGCCATTTTCAAGCTTGATTTATATTATATATAAATTATAACGTTCAGCTTCGTTTTAATAACGAATTAAATATTTAAAAAACCATTATATTCCCGATATATAATATTTAAAATAATAATTAAATTAAATATTCGACAGGCAAAAACACGGGTCGTTACAATATGTATATGAACTTGGAATATAACCTGTTGTGACAAGTTGAGTAGTTTATCATGTTATGCAAGTTTTAGGCTGTGAAATCATATCAACATATGTGACCAAATGTTAGATCTACATGTTTATGTGTATATGTTAAACCTATGTCATATTTCAAGTTCACACTTATTCATATGTTCGTGATTGATTTGCAAGTTCACATATATGTGAGTTGATTTAGTCTATGTTGCAAATTCACATATATGTATGTTGGTTTAGTCTATGTTGCAAGTTCACACCTATGATATTCATGTTGATTATTTTGCAAGTACACACCTATGATGTTCATATTGACTATGCCAAAAAGATGCCTAGTTTACCCCTATGTCGTGTTTATGTTAATGAATCTCTTTATGCCAATTTTGCGTACGTTAAATTAGGCTAAGTTTTAGCCTAATATTATATGCCAAAAATCATGCGAACGGAAAATTAGGCTAAGATTGTTAGTGTAACACCCCACGTCCGCTAAGGTCACTCATACCAGGGGAATGCCTTAGTTTCGGTGAAGTATTTTAAGTGAATATAGAACAGTAAAATTACAGCAAGACAGATATATAAGTAATATTTGAAAATTTAAATCATCATTTCATTGCAACGGGAAGTAATACATGTTTGGTTACATCACAAAACCATAAACCAGAGTCAAGTACATAATATCCATCTTGATAAAATAGAAGTACATAATCCCACTACATAACTAATAGCCATAGAAGGAAAGATAAGCTCGGCTTCACTTCAGAGGTCCAAGCTCCATAGGATAGATACATCAATCAGATCAAAGCCCACTAGCACCAGGCCCACTCTAATAACCTGGGGTTGGGGAAAAAAAGATAAAAACAACGGGGTCAGACATAAGTCTGAGTGAGTCCTATAACCCTAACAATACAATCATTAAAATAACCAGAGAAGACATAAGTTGATATACGGTAACGACTGGGGATGAATGGCTACACTAAGCAGCTTGGTAAACTTAGGATAAACTAAGATCATCGTAAAGACGCATTTATCCACCCAAGGATAATTACTAGATTACACCGCCCCAGACTTATCCACCCAAGAGTAATTCCTACACTGCACCACACCAGTTCTACCTACCCAATATTAGTTCCTACTTAAAGGTTGATCCCACTAAATGCACTTAGTAATTTTTAGCCAGTAGTTTCTTTTACCCCTACATAGGTGCCGTATGCCCCTCTCTTTACTAGGTGTACCCACTACTCCCAAGCGATCGGCTCCCTAACGTAGATACCCGTGCTGGTCCCACAATGGGGTGTATCGTTTTCCCAAAGTGGCAACCTGATAGTATCAACGGTGCACGGCTTTATATCTACACGATGCAACAACGATTTATTAACCAGCCCGGGTCCACACACGCATATGAAACCCGTTGGTCCTACGTTGCCACCGCTAACCCGTTTTGGCCTCTTATAGTCAAGCCCAATATGCGTGTCCCGTCACTCGACTTGGATCGAGCCCACAAAGATACGTTTGGGATATTGGTTGAAATGGGCCCCCACAAGCTACCACCTAAGCTTGTAACCTTATCTAGTGTATCTCACTTAACCCTTTACCCATGTTTAATTACATGTCCCACTTTGGTTAAGTATTCTAATCGTATTTTCTATTGTCACCCAAGGCAACCACCAGATTTCCACATGCCACCCAAGGCACCCACTTAACCCTCATGCCCCACTATATGCTTATACGGTTAAGTGTTTCTTAATTAATTAAGACCGTGATCCTCATAAAGACCTCTCACATTAGACTATCTTTTATGACCGCTGGTTAAGCCGGTTGGGTCCGGGCAGCCTTATGTCATAACCAAGTCTAACCTCGTGTCTTTACATTAATCACGTATTTAGTTTGTGCCTAAGACCTCTCACATTGGGCTAACATTTGTAGCAACTGGTTAAGCCGGTCAGGTCCGGGCAGTTTTACACTACAAATGAGTCCAACCTCGTGTCTTAGTCGATTAATTACACCTAATTAATCACCCCCATATTAATTATCCCTAATTAATATCTAGTTTGCATAACATGGGTAGACCTAACTCAATAGGTAAATTCCCATGGGGTAGACCTAACTCAATAGGTAAATTCCCACTTATGTTAATTTATTTTTATGGTATGCTTAATCATACCCAACCATACTTTAATTAACATATTTATTAACCCCATCGTTCCCCACGCAAATCGTTCTCATTTCACGACAAAATAAAAAGGGAAGATCCATCACAAATATCATGGGTTTTAACGAAATCTTAGCATATAACTTTGTCATGGGTTAAGAGGATGTCAACTTGCATATATGAGCATATATTAACCCAACTACTTTTTAACCCAAACTTGCATATTATCGCACATGACTTGCACAACCTATTGCATATGAACTTGCATAAGCACACATAACTTGCATAACATGTTGAACTTGCATATACGCATTCTCACAACTTGCATAACATGTTAAACATGCATTTAAGCATACACATAACTTGCATAAGCATTCGCATTCTTGCATAAGCATTCACATACTTGCATATTAACAAACATGTAACTTGCATAGCATATCTTGCATATTAACAAACATGTAACTTGCATAGCATATCTTGCATATTAACATACATGTAACTTGCATATTAACAAACATGTAACTTGCATAGCATATCTTGCATATTAACATACATGTAACTCGCATTTTAACAAACATGTAACTTGCATAGCATATCTTGCATATTAACATACATGTAACTCGCATTTTAACAAACATGTAACTTGCATAGCATATCTTGCATATTAACATACATGTAACTCGCATTTTAACAAACATGTAACTTGCATATGGACTTGTTTAACATGCATAAACCCACTTGTTAAATATGCATAAAACAACTCATTAATCATGCATATTATCACATACTTAGCATGCATAGAATCACATACTAAACTTGCATAATATCATATACTTAGCATGCATAGAATCACATACTAAACTTGCATAATATCATATACTTAGCATGCATAGAATCACATACTAAACTTGCATAATATCATATACTTAGCATGCATAGAATCACATACTCATCATGCATAAAACCACATACTTAACTTGCATAAAATCAATTACTTATTATACATAAACCCACATATCCAACTTGCATAAACTCTCATATTCAACTTGCATAACTTACATATTCAACATGCATAAACTCACATATTCAACTTAGGATTAATATTATACATAGATTAGCATATCATTACAAATGATTCAAACTCACAAATCCGCATTCAAGACCATAAGTCTCATTACACCTAATCTACTTATCTTAACAATTGATCATCAAAGTGATAGAAACTCACCACTAGCAATTTGCACTCCAAATGAAGAAGATTAAGATGCTTAGAATGGATTAGAAGTTGATTAGAGAGGTTGATTAGCTTGCTTTCCTCTTCATTGATTTGTGGAGGCCATGATCAAGTTTCATTTTGCCATAGTTTAGTTACAAGATTTAATTATGAATGAATTAGGGTAGGACTAGGGTGTTATTTATAGGATTAGGTTGCATTTTAGACCCTTAGATTAACCCTAGATAGGATTAGGACCATCAGATCCAAGAAGCTTCCAGAACCAGCCCTCCAAGCCAGCCCAAGAACCCAAACTGGTGCACCCAGTTTCACTGGGCGTCGCCCCCCTGTCGACAGGCAAGTCGACACCCCTGTCGACAGGCCTGTCGACAGCCCTGTCGACATGGGTAGGGCGGGAATCTTCCCTCCTAGCCCCGCCTGCTCTATTTTAAAATCTGAATTTAAATTATAAATCTGTTTTTAGTTTCAAATTTTCTGCAAACTTCATCGGGCCATAACTGGGCCATACGGACTCCGATTTTCGAAAACTCGGACTCTATTTCGCGTATTTTTCCGAGACGAACGCAATGACGCAGCCCGTTTCCCCCAATTCTCACATCTGAGATTATATATTCTGTAATTAGTGAATTTTAGCATTAACCGAAATTCGGGGTGTTACATTCTCCCCTCCTTAAAGGATTTCGTCCCCGAAATCCTAAGCTAAGGAGAATGCATATCCTACCATCCAAACAACCATCTACTCAATCCATCAAACACGAGCATCCATTGTCCTTAAACAATTTCTAATGATGTATGAGCATATGCGAAAAGTGTGTGTATATGTTCCCTATCTAATGTACGAACATATGCAAACCATGATAGTGCCATGCATCCAATATGTATGCGAGATAACCCTATCGACACATACAGTATCTATATGAGTGCACAATCATTCACCAAAATGCATCATCCATATGATAACACAATCATTATACATCCATAAATATAGCTAACCACACACAATTTTATGCAATATGCAATATGAAGTGATTGAGCCGATCTAGTGCCTAGAGTGTGTATATATGCATCCACGAGCAACCACTAGCAAACACTTGCATCCACTTGCATCCATCAACCATAACATGTCTCAAACACATGTTTCAACCATAGGTTTTCCCTATCTAAAGGTCAAACAGCACTAATCGAGAGGACATACTAGAGATAAGGTAAGTACTAGGCAAGCGATAAAGGAGAAGTTAAAAGACATACTCTCAAAAAGAAATGGATACAAAGAACGCATCTTCGCTTCCGTCTCCCAAGTAGCATTGCTTTCGTCATCTCCCCATTGCACTCTAACTAGCTGAACTTCTCTGTTCCTCAACTTCCTAGTCTCTAACCCAATGATGCGAGTAGGAGCTCGTCGAATCGTCTCATCGCGCTCTAACTCTGCTTCTTTAAGCAAACTCGGCTCTACCACCTCAGCGGTTTCATGTAAGCACTTCGTCAAATGGGACACATGAAATACACCCGGTACACCACTAAGTTTGTCAGGCAACTCCACTTTATATGCCATCTGTCCAATTCTTTCCTTAATGGGAAATGGCCCTACAACCCTTGGTACTTATTTCCTAACAGATCCAAAGTGAACCACATTCCGCAACGGAGATACCTTGATAAAACCATGTCCCCAACTTCAAACTCAAGATCCGTCCTTCTCTTCTCCGCATAAGATTTTTGCCTATCCTGTGCTGCTTTCATCCTTCTTTGAATCAAGTCAATCTTCTCTGAGGACTCTTTAATCACATCGGCCCAACCAAGATCTTATCCGTAGATTCCCACTAACATGTAGGTGATCAACAAGTCCTTCCATAAAGAGCTTCAAAAGGAGCCATACCACTCCTGGACTGAAAGCTGCTATTATATGCGAACTCCACCAATGGGAGATTCTCTTCCCATGTACCTCCAAAATCCAAAATACATAACCTCAAAAGATATTCTAAGATACGGTTCACCCTCTCGGTCTAACCGTCCATCTGAGGATGATATGCGGTGCTCAAACACAACTGAGTCCCTACCGCCTCTTGCAAAATCTTCCAAAACTCACTAGTGAAGATAGGATCTTGATCACTCACAATGCTGGAAGGTACACCATGCAATCTAATAATCTTTCGAAGGTAAACTGAAGCTAGACATGTAACAGTCCTCTTGCTCTTCACGGGTATGAAATGGGCATACTTAGTAAGTCTATCTACCATAAGCCCAATCCCCGTATTACCCTTCCTTGATTTCGGTAATCCAATGAGACACTATCCCACTTCCCATTACGGAACTTCTAACGGGTGAAGCAACCCTCCGGGTTTCTTCTGCTCCGCTTCCACTTGTTAGCACACCAAGCATCTAGCGACATACTTGGCCGCGTCTTTCTTCAGATTGGCCAAAAAGAAAACTCGCTTTATGTCTTGGTACATCTTGTCCCTACCGGGATGAATGGTTATCTTCGACCGATGTATATCATCAAGTATAACCTTCCTCAAACCCTCGTCTTGTGGTACACAGAAGTCTACCGTCTCTACGCAACCACCCCTTACCATCTAGGGTGTACCTACTCAAATGGCTGGACGACTCCCCTCCTTATGAGCTTCTTTACTAACTCAACCAATTGTGGGTCGTCTCGCTGTGCTCCGCCAATACGCCCCAAAAGAGTAGGCCTAACCTCCAAGGAGGCTAGCAAACCAGATACAAAATCAACGGAAGGTCTAAAGTCAAACATAGAAATAAATTCTAAACTCTATAGTTCAACGGACAACCTTTTTCTTCTTAAGGCGTCTGCTACCATGTTTCCCTTGTTAGAGGTATACGCTATCTCAAACTCATAAGATGCTAAGAATCCTATCCAAAATCGTCACAACTGTCCATCTCTCACGCAGACCACCCTAGTCGAATTCGACATCCCCCAAATGCAAGCCCCAAAGGCCGAAACCAATATCAGACAAACACCCAAGGGATATCTCCTTCGAGTTCAGGCAACCTACGTGAGATGATACTAAAAATAATAATAATAATGGCTAAACAATTAAGCCTTTGACCAACTTTGGATGTTCTTGCCAGTCTCGCTCCAAAACCACCGTTTTATCCCATAACTGGCTTTTCTCAACCTATTGAGCACATATGAAAACTTATTTCGCTCCTAGAAAAGACCAAGATGTCATCCACAAAGATCATCACAGACTTATTTAGGTACTCCCTGAACACCCTTCTCTTCCAATCAACAAAGTATGCGGGGGCGTTCGTCAAACCAAATAGCATCACCAGCCACTCATAAAACCATCCGGAGTCCTAAAGGCAATCTTCTCTATACTATCGTCAGCCACTCTCAACTGACGAAACCATGTGGCTTAGTCCAACTGCGAAAATACTGAGGCGCCAACTAACTGATCAAAGAGATCATCAATCTTCAGCAATGGGTGTCTATTCTTCTTTGTGAGTTTATTTAGTTCTCTTTAGCCTACACAAAGTCTGAGGGACCCATCCGCCTTCATGGCAAAAACTACTGGAGCGCCCCACTCCGATATACTTCTTCTTATGAACCCCTTCTCAAGCAATCGCCTACTTACTTATGGAGTTCCCTCCTCTCACGAGGAGCCTTGTGGCACACTGGCCAAGTCACTGGTTTGGCATTGTTTACCAGATATATTCGGAAGTCAATCTCCCGCTCCGGAGGTAAGCCCTTCCCCTTCTCAAACACATCCGAGTTTTCCCGGACCACTTCTAACAGATCGCAAACTCTCGACCGACGTGTCAAGCGATTCTAGATATCTTAGCATAACAGATTCTATGGGATTACAAGAGATCTCGAGAGTGTTACCCAAGCGGGTCATAAGCCTAACAACTCTCTCATCAAAATCAAGAACGGCACCCCTACTGGATAACCAGTCCATGCCCCCAAAACTAACCCATAGCCTGTGAAGCCCAACAAGCGTCACATCCAAACTCAACACTAAGTATAAACCCAAACACATCATGGAGCCCAATTGGGTTTGAAACAACTAAGGGATCATCTACTAAACTGGTGTCTAAGTGCAGTGACTCAACTAACAATGATGAGATAAACGAACTCGATACATCAGAATCAAATAAAGTTTGGATCGGATAATAAAGAAATCCAAATTCCAACCTAGACGGTCTTATTCCCATCTGCCACCCTAGTCGTGAGGAAATACAACTATCCTCACTAAGATTCCCTACCTTGCCCTTGCTTCTTTGGACAATCCTAATAAGGTGTCCTATTCCTCCCCAAAAGGATAACTACTAGCCTTCTCCTTCCCATTCTCAACTCGTAACCTCCCATTAATGAGGTTTCGTCCTTCATTAACCAAACAACTATTAGAGCCTTCCTCCCATCGTCCATCCAATAAGTACTTACAAGTTCTCCTCCTTCTTGAACCAACTTCTAATCTGATTTACGTCTAATTCCCTTGAAGCGGTTTTCCATCCTTATCTATCTTAGAAAGATCATCTACACACGGAGGGGAAACTCAAACCGAGAGAGAAAGAGATTCAAACGGAGAATTCGAAAGATAAAGATATGGCTATCGGGGATTATGCTTTTCTTTTAAAAGACATGTTTTTGAAAATACTCCTTCAAAAATTTTCTTAGAAAAATAGTTTTTCTAAAGATTTTATCTGTTCTGGTAACCTTAAGCTCTGATACCACGTGTAACATCCCACGTCCGCTAAGGTCACTCATACCAGGGGAATGCCTTAGTTTCGGTGAAGTATTTTAAGTGAATATAGAACAGTAAAATTACAGCAAGACAGATATATAAGTAATACTTGAAAATTTAAATCATCATTTCATTGCAACGGAAAGTAATACATGTTTGGTTACATCACAAAACCATAAACCAGAGTCAAGTACATAATATCCATCTTGATAAAATAGAAGTACATAATCCCACTACATAACTAATAGCCATAGAAGGAAAGATAAGCTCGGCTTCACTTCAGAGGTCCAAGCTCCATAGGATAGATACATCAATCAGATCAAAGCCCACTAGCACCAGGCCCACTCTAATAACCTGGGGTTGGGGAAAAAAAGATAAAAACAACGGGGTCAGACATAAGTCTGAGTGAGTCCTATAACCCTAACAATACAATCATTAAAATAACCAGAGAAGACATAAGTTGATATACGGTAACGACTGGGGATGAATGGCTACACTAAGCAGCTTGGTAAACTTAGGATAAACTAAGATCATCGTAAAGACGCATTTATCCACCCAAGGATAATTACTAGATTACACCGCCCCAGACTTATCCACCCAAGAGTAATTCCTACACTGCACCACACCAGTTCTACCTACCCAATATTAGTTCCTACTTAAAGGTTGATCCCACTAAATGCACTTAGTAATTTTTAGCCAGTAGTTTCTTTTACCCCTACATAGGTGCCGTATGCCCCTCTCTTTACTAGGTGTACCCACTACTCCCAAGCGATCGGCTCCCTAACGTAGATACCCGTGCTGGTCCCACAATGGGGTGTATCGTTTTCCCAAAGTGGCAACCTGATAGTATCAACGGTGCACGGCTTTATATCTACACGATGCAACAACGATTTATTAACCAGCCCGGGTCCACACACGCATATGAAACCCGTTGGTCCTACGTTGCCACCGCTAACCCGTTTTGGCCTCTTATAGTCAAGCCCAATATGCGTGTCCCGTCACTCGACTTGGGTCGAGCCCACAAAGATACGTTTGGGATATTGGTTGAAATGGGCCCCCACAAGCTACCACCTAAGCTTGTAACCTTATCTAGTGTATCTCACTTAACCCTTTACCCATGTTTAATTACATGTCCCACTTTGGTTAAGTATTCTAATCGTATTTTCTATTGTCACCCAAGGCAACCACCAGATTTCCACATGCCACCCAAGGCACCCACTTAACCCTCGTGCCCCACTATATGCTTATACGGTTAAGTGTTTCTTAATTAATTAAGACCGTGATCCTCATAAAGACCTCTCACATTAGACTATCTTTTATGACCGCTGGTTAAGCCGGTTGGGTCCGGGCAGCCTTATGTCATAACCAAGTCTAACCTCGTGTCTTTACATTAATCACGTATTTAGTTTGTGCCTAAGACCTCTCACATTGGGCTAACATTTGTAGCAACTGGTTAAGCCGGTCAGGTCCGGGCAGTTTTACACTACAAATGAGTCCAACCTCGTGTCTTAGTCGATTAATTACACCTAATTAATCACCCCCATATTAATTATCCCTAATTAATATCTAGTTTGCATAACATGGGTAGACCTAACTCAATAGGTAAATTCCCATGGGGTAGACCTAACTCAATAGGTAAATTCCCACTTATGTTAATTTATTTTTATGGTATGCTTAATCATACCCAACCATACTTTAATTAACATATTTATTAACCCCATCGTTCCCCACGCAAATCGTTCTCATTTCACGACAAAATAAAAAGGGAAGATCCATCACAAATATCATGGGTTTTAACGAAATCTTAGCATATAACTTTGTCATGGGTTAAGAGGATGTCAACTTGCATATATGAGCATATATTAACCCAACTACTTTTTAACCCAAACTTGCATATTATCGCACATGACTTGCACAACCTATTGCATATGAACTTGCATAAGCACACATAACTTGCATAACATGTTGAACTTGCATATACGCATTCTCACAACTTGCATAACATGTTAAACATGCATTTAAGCATACACATAACTTGCATAAGCATTCGCATTCTTGCATAAGCATTCACATACTTGCATATTAACAAACATGTAACTTGCATAGCATATCTTGCATATTAACAAACATGTAACTTGCATAGCATATCTTGCATATTAACATACATGTAACTTGCATATTAACAAACATGTAACTTGCATAGCATATCTTGCATATTAACATACATGTAACTCGCATTTTAACAAACATGTAACTTGCATAGCATATCTTGCATATTAACATACATGTAACTCGCATTTTAACAAACATGTAACTTGCATAGCATATCTTGCATATTAACATACATGTAACTCGCATTTTAACAAACATGTAACTTGCATATGGACTTGTTTAACATGCATAAACCCACTTGTTAAATATGCATAAAACAACTCATTAATCATGCATATTATCACATACTTAGCATGCATAGAATCACATACTAAACTTGCATAATATCATATACTTAGCATGCATAGAATCACATACTAAACTTGCATAATATCATATACTTAGCATGCATAGAATCACATACTAAACTTGCATAATATCATATACTTAGCATGCATAGAATCACATACTCATCATGCATAAAACCACATACTTAACTTGCATAAAATCAATTACTTATTATACATAAACCCACATATCCAACTTGCATAAACTCTCATATTCAACTTGCATAACTTACATATTCAACATGCATAAACTCACATATTCAACTTAGGATTAATATTATACATAGATTAGCATATCATTACAAATGATTCAAACTCACAAATCCGCATTCAAGACCATAAGTCTCATTACACCTAATCTACTTATCTTAACAATTGATCATCAAAGTGATAGAAACTCACCACTAGCAATTTGCACTCCAAATGAAGAAGATTAAGATGCTTAGAATGGATTAGAAGTTGATTAGAGAGGTTGATTAGCTTGCTTTCCTCTTCATTGATTTGTGGAGGCCATGATCAAGTTTCATTTTGCCATAGTTTAGTTACAAGATTTAATTATGAATGAATTAGGGTAGGACTAGGGTGTTATTTATAGGATTAGGTTGCATTTTAGACCCTTAGATTAACCCTAGATAGGATTAGGACCATCAGATCCAAGAAGCTTCCAGAACCAGCCCTCCAAGCCAGCCCAAGAACCCAAACTGGTGCACCCAGTTTCACTGGGCGTCGCCCCCCCTGTCGACAGGCAAGTCGACAGGCAAGTCGACACCCCTGTCGACAGGCCTGTCGACAGCCCTGTCGACATGGGTAGGGCGGGAATCTTCCCGCCTGGCCCCGCCTGCTCTATTTTAAAATCTGAATTTAAATTATAAATCTGTTTTTAGTTTCAAATTTTCTGCAAACTTCATCGGGCCATAACTGGGCCATACGGACTCCGATTTTCGAAAACTCGGACTCTATTTCGCGTATTTTTCCGAGACGAACGCAATGACGCAGCCCGTTTCCCCCAATTCTCACATCTGAGATTATATATTCTGTAATTAGTGAATTTTAGCATTAACCAAAATTTGGGGTGTTACAGTTAGCCTAATATTTAGACGGGGTAACATTGGGAAAAATTGGAAATTATAGGAGACTTGGCATGAAACTTGCCTTGAAAACTTGACACGAACTCCACATGAAAACTTGAACATGGACATGACACTAGAATGAACTTGAAAATGGCTAACTCGAGGTTGGGTTGAGTTTGCAGTGTAAATCTGCCCGGAACCGCCCGGCAAATCCAGTGACTGCAAACAATAGGATCCAATGTGAGTAGTTGGTCATATCGCGCTTGAAGCCCGAGGTTTGTGGTGTAAATCTGCCCGGAACCGCCCGGCATATCCAGTGACCACAACAACAGGTCTAATGTGAGAGGTTGGGGTGCATTAATGAATTAATGCCACATGATAGGGTTAAGTCATGAACATGAAAGACAACACTTAACCAACTTGAGACATGATTGGTAGGGTTAGGTCATGAACTTGAACGACAACACCTAACCAACTTGACACGTGAATTGTAAGGCTAAGTCACGAACTTAAATGACAACACTTAGCCAATTTGACATGCTAGACTGATAAGGGTTAAGTCTCTAATTCAAACGAGAACACTTAACCTGCTGGACGGAAACCCTAGTTACGCGGTCCATTTCAGCAGTAACCCACTAGATGTATCATGGTACCCTGGAACTAGGCAGGGTGGGGCACGATTACTGGGCTGTTTTCAAGCGACCAGAACGACGGCTGTGTTGGTGCGCCAGTGTAGGTTCAGGCGGGCTATGGTCGTGCACGTGGTCCGGAGTTGAAAAAGCAGGCATTGGGCATCAGTAGGTTTATCTGTGCATGCTTGATTCGTGTCGGTGGTTGGCACCATAGGGCTTGATACATCCTATGGTGGACCTAGCATAGGTAACTACATTCGTGATAGGGACGTATGACACAGACACATGACGAGCTAGAACTTGTAGGGAGCCGATCGACTAGTGGATTGTTTCGTTGGACCTAGAAATGGGTCATTTCATGATATTGGGCAAGGAATCATTTCATGATTAACATAAGACATGGGTTTGGGATTCTAGTACAGTTGATGCAGCGAACCTTGAATACGTGATGTTATACTTGATTTATCATGTTATCTTAGTCTACCTTGCCCATCTTGTCATCATCCGTATGATTACTTTCAGTTTATACATGTCATGTTACCTTTATCTGTTGTTATGCTGAAAGTCACTTGGACTTACCAGTCTTTATGACTGACCCGTTTTCTTTCGCCTCTTTTTCTTCCGTTCCCCCCTAGGTTCTCAGGGAGGAAACTCTAGCACTTAGCTTGGATTTCACTTGCTTTTGGTTCAGATCATGTACGGTTTGATCTTGAGCTATGCTATGGCTGCATTTTTGCTACCTTTGGAGAATTAAGCTCCTTTTGTTGTTTCAAGTTTATGCTTCTTTATTTATGCAAGATAGAATTTATTGTAATGGAAAATAATGACCTTGACTATTTGATGTAAAAGGTTTTGACTCTTTACGAAAGTAATGAAATTTATCTTTTGATTCTTCCGCTGTTTTATCTATGTTCTGTCTTGTAATATTTCTGTGTTTGTTTACCTCAATAATGCTCCTCCAAAACTAGTGCATTCCCTTTGTGAGTGACCCTAGTGGAGGTAGGGTGTTACATTTGGTATCAGAGCAGAAGGTTACCAGACTGGGCAATAGTTTTCAAAACCTTCTAAAATTATTTTCAAAAACCGTTTACAAAGAAGCATTTTTCGAGAAATGTCTTGTTTTATTTAAAGGCTATTCCCCAAAAGCCATTAGCACTATCCTTTGTTTCCTCGTTTGAATCTCTTTTCCTTTCTTTTCTCCATTTGTAGTCGCAGTAGTTTTAACCTGCGGCTAATCTTCTTTCTAGCTTCGTAGAGGTTTACCCGTACGATGGAGATAGTTTTCGTGAGGCTTGTTAACATGTTACATAGGGAAGGTATGAGTGATAAGTTAAGGTGGATGGGTCTCAGAACGAGAAGAAAGACTCCGAGAAAGGAGGCAAGAACAACAACAACAATAAGGATAACAAGACACGTGAGAAAAGAAAATGCCACTTCTGCGGTATTGAGGGCCATATAGCCCAGGATTGCAGAAAGAAGAAGATGAAGATGGGAGCATGCTTTCAGTGTGGTGATACTGGACATATCAGCAAGAACTTCCCTAAGAAGCAAGGGCAAGCCCCACAGGCAGGACCTTCTGGGGGTACATCTTTAACTTCTTCTCCTAGATGCTTTGGTTTATCTTGTTTATCTTCTCAATCCTATCTTGAGAACCTTAGGTAGAACCCTTATGGATGTAAACATGTGATTGAAACATGTTATTGTTGATGTTTGCAAATGGTTGCAAGTGGTCGCAAGTGGTTGCTCGTGGTTGCATAACACACATTAGGCGCTAGATCGGCTCAGACACATTTTCATATTGCATATGCATGAGTGTTTATACTTGTTTATGGAAGAAATTGAATGTGTTATCATGTGGATGTTGCATATGGATGGATGCTTGTGCACTCATATAGTGTTTATGTGACTAGGACTATTTGCATACATGTTGAATTCATGACACTAAACATATTTTGCATTAAGAAGATCAATCAGGCCTGATCATTTGCATTAGATAAGGAACATACACACACACTTTCTGCATATGTTCATATAGCATTAGAAATCGTTTAAGGACAATGGTTGCTTGTGGATGATGTTTTGATTAGATGGATGATTGGATGATAGGATGCATTCTTCTTAACTTGAAGATTTCGGGGACGAAATCCTTTAAGGAGGGGAGAGTGTAACAACCCATATTTTTATAACATGTTAAAACCATAATTCAAGACAGAATTAATTTTTAAAATAAGAAAAGGGAAACGGGTTACTCCATTGCGTTCATCTCGGAATTCTACTTGAAATAGAGTCCGAGTTTGCGTAAAACAGATACCGTACGAAGAAGATATGGACGAACGAAGTTAGGCAGAAAAACCAGAAACCAGCCAGAATACACTGGCGTAATTGGGAAGTGCGCCAGAACAAAATTGCACTAGCGCACTTGGGAAGTGCACCCATGCAATTTTGCTTTGGTGCACTTGGCAGGTGCGCCCAGGCCAAGCAGCAGGCCTGCACAGCTTTCTGGTTTGACCCTGGCTGGCCTAGTCTGGTTCTGGTCGAATTTCTGAGCTCTGCTCTGTCACTAGGGCTAACTTGTCACTTTCTGATTGGCTTCTCTTGAGATGGATGGCCTTGATTAACTCTAGCTTCATCGATGACTCTAATTAGTTTGAAACCCTATATAAACAACCTCCTAGCCTCATTCTCTTTACAACATTCTTCTCTAACCTTATGCTGTTCAAACTCTTGATGATCATGGCTTCTTCTTCTTCCACTAAAATAAATTAAATTAAAATAAATCGTGAAGATTATTTCTTGAAGACTACGGCTGTAATGACCCGCATTTTCAGTAGTATAATAATTTATTTAATTAATTATTTAAAGGGTGATTAAAAGGATTTAATGGTCATGGAATTAAATAATGGTGAATATTTAATTAAAATAATAAATTAAATAATATATTTAATTCTGAAATAATCAGAATTGGCTGAAATGGCGATATGGTGTGAACTGGATCATCCGTGATATTCAATTCAGTTTAGAATTCGAATTAGAATAACGAATATATTATTTGAACGACGGTTTGAACGTATAATTATATTATAATTAAAATTGAGCTTGAAATGGCGCTGCAGTTCGTAATTTGGCGATTTGAACTTCAACCGAATGTACAGGATTAATTTTAAGCCAGATTTCTGTGAAACAAGAAACATGTGGAGCTGGTGGAGTATATCTTTCTAGTGGAAGAGAAAAATCGGGATTTCGTCGTGTAGATTTTTATTTATGTCCAAATCAAATTTTAGAGAAGTCGTTGTAGAATTCCTTTATAATTTATAAAGGAATTATTTATATTTTAAAAAGGGATTTCAATATAAATCGAATATCGGGTTGACCCAGATTTGAAATATCAAGTTAGAAATTTGTATAGGAATATTCTGGAGCTATATGGTATTCCACTGTGAATATATACGATAATATTAATTTATTAATATTTTATTTAATTATATTTAAATATATTTATATATTTAAATGGGTCATCCAAAGCTTTAAAAATAGCCACTTTTGAAAACGAAGTCGGAATTCGACGAAACTAATTTTGTTGGATCCGCAATGTCAAATAGTTGTTAGATTTCCAGTTTCGTGATTTTTAGAGTCACTGTGTGGTCGTACGGATTTTTAGAGTGAGAAACAGTCAGTATTTCGACAGTTAAAAATACACTGTGTGAGCAAACGGAGTCGGAATTCGACGAAACCAGTTTCGTTGGGACCGTAATGTCGAACTGTAGTTGCATGTCCATTTTCGAGATTTTTGATGATCTGAGAATATACCGGGAATATTCCTTCTATAAAATATCTAGATATTTTGTTTACCTATAAATAGGCCTTAAAATTTCCTAAACCTAATTTTTCTCATTTCAAAGTCAACAGATAAATTCCGCCGTTCATTCTCTTAAGGCAAAAACATTTCATGAGGAAGAAAAATCAAAATAAATCCAAATAAAATTCCTAAATTCTCAAAGCACCTTTCTTTGGATTTGTATGGAAATAGGCTTCAATTCTATACCAAATTTATAGGGTGCGTTGACCATTTATGGGTTCGAAGAAATTACAGTGAAAACTAGGGCTGACCCCTGGCAGCACCCTACGACGGCGGAGGAATAAAGGAGGTTGGCATTGGATTGTGGTGGCGAGGGGCTTCGGTCACCGGAAATTGGGAGAGTGCGATGCCAGTTCGTGGTGATTGAAGGTCAATGACAGACCGATGTTGAGGTGAAGGAGCTGTGTGGGAGTCGCATTAGGCAGGGAGGAGATCGAGCTTGGGATCGTGGGTCCCGGCGGATGAAGGAGGAGGCGACGAGTCCTCTGGGGATGTCAGCGACGACCATCGATGGCCGGACGAAGGGATAGGAGAGGTCAACGAGGCGGTCAAAGATGGATAAGAGGGAATTGGGTTCGGTGATAAAATCTGGAGCAAGAGAATGGCTTCGGGTGGGTTTTGTTTGGGTATGATGGGCCAGAACTTAAGGTAAAGCCCAAGTAATTTTAAAGGAAATTTTTTTTTAAATTATATTTAAATTAGTTCAATCGTGTAAATCGAATATCTTGGTCATACAATATCAGATTGGCGAACCGTAAGTTGCGTTGGGATCGTAGGGACGAGGGCAACACCATGGCACTAACTGGGAGTGGATTGGTGCTCGTTTGAATTTATGGCGAGATAAATTGTTTGATTTAAATCAAATAAACAGTTTATCGTTCTTTAACGATGAACTGCAAATGTGAGTAAATCTCACTAACTCTGAACAGTTTATAATTTCATGTTGTATTTTTATAACTGTTAAATATTGGATGGTTGACTGTGTGTTGACTGTTTGATTGAACTGCTAGACATTTAGTTGAATTTCTATATTGATTATGTTTATCAGGATAAGTCATATCGAACTGAAAGTGATGATAATCATATTGTGTAACATCCGTGGATGCAGGGAAACAGGTTGGAGGAATCCGACTGGATTCCTCAACATTTATTTTACTATTTTTCATATATTGTATTATATGATGTGATATATAATCTGTTGTCAATTATATGTGTTTGGACGGTATTGATCATCGTGATTTGATATGTTGAATACCATAACATACCGGAATGTTGATAAGGGAATTTTCAAAGTGATATTGAAAATAAAATATTTATAAACTGTAATATTTATAAATAGGAGATATTTAGAAAGGGAATAATTATAAAATCAAAGAATTTTATAAAACGATTATTTACTTAGCAAATAAATAGAAGTGTAAAACGATATTTATTTAAGAAGTAAATAGAAGTATAAAGAAAGATATTCACGTAGAAAGTAAATAAATAGAATAAAGGAATATTTAGTTGATAAATAAATAGAATAAAGGAATATTTATTGGGAAAATAAATAGGATTATAAAAGGAAATTAATGAGATAGAAAAGAGTTAGTCGATTAGAGTCATCAAATAGGAGTCAATTGAACATAGTTATTCAAAAGAAGTTAATCGAACATAGTTAAAAGAAATAGAGTTAAACAAGATTAGAAACTGACTAGGGATTAGTTAAGTTGAATAGTTTTCTAAGTATCGATCTGATGTTGGTTTCGGCCTTCGGGGTTTATACTTAGAGAATTGTTCTCCTACTAGTTTACAGTCAGGGACTGATAGTTGTGAAATGATAGTGATATATAAATAAACAATGGAAATTTTTTCCAGTGTTAATAACTTATATTTTCTAAACATAGAAAATAAGGAATTATATATATATATATGATTGATGATTGATTGATAGAATTTCCATTTGGAAATAATATCGTTGTTTGCACACGTGTTTTTCTTTGATAGTTAAATCACAGACTATCAAAGTTTTGACCATTTTAACATTGTTAATATGGAGAGACCGGTTGGATTATTATCCAAAGAACCACTCTGTATTGGCATAAGCATTGCGAATCATATATGCCAAAGATAAGTGAAGACATAGTAAAGTGCAAGGGCTGTTGTATAAGTCTTAGATAATAGTGCCTAAGATGGATGTACTGAATAGTGCCTTCGGTTCATCCTATTCCTGGATGACTTGTATGGATGAATGTCTGACAGAGTATTTCCAGAAAGGTCGCGTACATTGATTTCTTCAACCGTACCAAGAGTGGAAGCAGAGAAGGAAACTTCTTTAGCTAACATGTAATATACTGTTGTAGACGTCAATTAGTGATTTTCGATGGATCTGACAATGCGGCATTCGAAGTGAATCTGATGTGATGATAAAGCGTAACCTCAAGCCTCATCAACTAGTAAATGATAGATATCGGGCAGGTAGCATGGCTATGTAGGTTGCACCTATTAGGGTGTATAATCACCTGATCTAGAGTTTCATTTACTTCAAAAATATCTATTGTTAATGCTGTCCCATTCGGGAAACGGTTGCTGATCCCAACCGTTGGTGATATACATTCGATACACTCAAGCGAAATGAGTGGTCGGTCATGTGTGGCCGGGTTGCAAGATGTTCTTGTTGAACCCAGTGTATTCCTTTCTAGAGGTACACTAGCGAAAGGTGGTTACATACCTTGTCATAGTTGGAAATCCATTACCCAATACGTGCTTGCGATTTTGATTGTATACCATATATGTAGAACGTGAGATGCAAGCGTTTCTGCTAGATGATTATTATATTGTGGTTGATAGACATTATTGACATTATTATAATATTAAAAGCTTTGTGATATAAAGATATTTTGTATTCTCATAAGGGAAAAACCCGTTCCGTTATACGGCGTGGTCTTATGAGATATCGTTTACTTGTTCAAACTGTTTTACTCACACCAGTCCTATGACTGACCCGAAGTTTATTTTGTTTTGTTTCCCCTAAACTCTTGGGTGCCCAATTTTGTTCGGGCAGTCAAGTAGTCGGGATTTATAGATACTTGAAGAGCTGGAGCAGGAGGCTTCAGGATCATATAGCTATAGTTTATTCCGCTGTGTTGTAAGTGCTGTACTTTGATAATGATGTATATTCAAGTACATATGTATATTTCAAGTTATGTTATATATATTATATGTTATTCGTTCTGCTGTGAGGTATGTGTTACTCTGATGTTGTGTTCTTCTTATTCTTCTTCTATTCTAAGTTTCTATCTTATCTATTCTCACCCTCTAATTTCTTTCACTAACTATTCGGTTATTTTCTACCCTTGGATGTTCGATATGTGTTGTATATCGGATAACCAAGGTCGCCAAAATTCCGGGTCGTTACGACGGCTAGGAATTTCTTATTGGGGATTTGCTTCTACAATCAAAGCAAGATTCAGCGATTCAACAATTCCACGACCAATTTCTATACTTGACTTCTGCAACTAAAATTCTTAGACCACGATCTGTAAGTTCCAGTTACTTTTAGATAAAAAATATAAATCTAAATATGGGCATGTTAAATTGGAATTGATTTATGTATGATTCATATCTATTCTTGTTTTCTTCTTGGATCTTGACTATTGGGAATATTGTCTACGACGTTGAAACTATTGTTAATGGCATAAGACTATGACTACGCCTATGACTGTGAACATAAGACTATGGCTATGCCTATGACTGTGAACATAAGACTACGCCTATGACTGTGAACATAAGACTATGCATATGCCTATGACTGTGAACATAAGACTATGCCTATGCCTATGACTGTAAATATAAGACTATTGCCTATAACTATGACAAGGACAATTGTTGCTAATCACCTATGAGGTTATTGCCTAGGATTATGACTATGAAATTGGATCTAAGCTTGAATTTCTATTCAGACCTATTTTCTTTATTCTTGATTTTGGGATTTTTCTATTTAAGTTAGATCTATCAATGTTATCGAACCTAGATTATCATTCAAGCCTTTTCATGTTCATAATGTTATCAGAGCTATATGCCTGCGATGTTTTAATCAATTTATTCAGCTATGTCATGCCTTGGAAATAAATGGATAATAGGACAATATTTATTATGTTATATGTGGAATCGAATGATATTGATTTGTGCCTGTAATTTTATTATCATGTTGAATTGGGAATTAATGAATAAGTCTATTCATATGTATATGAACTTGGAATATAACCTGTTATGACAAGTTGAGTAGTATATCATGTTATGCAAGTTTTAGGTTGTGAAATCATATCAACATATGTGACCAAATTTTAGATCTACATGTTTATGTGTATATGTTAAACCAATGTCATATTTCGAGTTCACACTTATTCATATGTTCTTGATTGATTTGCAAGTTCACGTATATGTGAGTTGATTTAGTCTATGTTGCAAATTCACATATATGTATGTTGGTTTAGTCTACGTTGCAAGTTCACACCTATGATATTCATGTTGATTATTTTGCAAGTACACACCTATGATGTTCATATTGACTATACCAAATAGATGCCAAGTTTACCCCTATGTCGTGTTTATGTTAATGAATCTCTTTATGCCAATTTTGCATACGTTAAATTAGGCTAAGTTTTAGCCTAAATTATATGCCAAAAATCATGCAAACGGAAAATTAGGCTAAGATTGTTAGCCTAATATTTAGACGGGGTAACGTTGGGAAAAATTGGAAATTATAGGAGACTTGGCATGAAACTTGCCTTGAAAACTTGACACGAACTCCACATGAAAACTTGAACATGGATATGACACTAGAATGAACTTGAAAATGGCCAACTCAAGGTTGGGTTGAGTTTGCAGTGTAAATCTGCCCGGAACAGCCCGGCAAATCCAGTGACTGCAAACAATAGGATCTAATGTGAGTAGTTGGTCATATCGCGCTTGAAACCCGAGGTTAGACTGAGTTGTGATGTAAATCTGCCCGGAACCGCCCGGCATATCCGGTGACCACAAAAACAGGTCTAATGTGAGAGGTTGGGGTGCATTAATGAATTAATGCCACATGATAGGGTTAAGTCATGAACATGAAAGACAACACTTAACCAGCTTGAGACATGATTGGTTAAGTTAGGTCATGAACTTGAACGATAACACCTAACCAACTTGACACGTGAATTGTTGGGCTAAGTCACGAACTTAAATGACAACACATTGCCAATTTGACATGCTAGACTGATAAGGGTTAAGTCTCGAAATTTAAATGACAACACTTAACCTGCTGGACGGAAACCCTAGTTATGCGGTCCATTTCAGCAGTAACCCACTAGATGTATCATGGTACCCTGGAACTAGGCAAGATGGGGCATGATTACTGGACTGATTTTAAGCGACCAAAACGACGGCTGCGTTGGTGCGCCAGTGTAGGTTCAAGCGGGATATGGTCGTGCACGTGGTCCGGAGTTGAAAAAGCAGGCATTGGGCACCAGTAGGTTCATCCGTGCATGCTTGATTTGTGTCGGTGGTTGGCACCATAGGGCTTGATACACCCTATGATGGACCTAGCACAGGTGACTTCATTCATGATAGGGCCGTATGACACAGACACATGACGAGCTAGAACTTGTAGGGAGCCGATCGACTAGTGGATCATTTTGTTGGACCTAGAAATGGGTCATTTCATGATATTGGGCCAACGAATCATTTCATGATTAATATAAGACATGGGTTTGGGATTCTAGTACAGTTGATGCAGCGAGCATTGAATACGTGATGTTATACTTGATTTATACTTGATTTATCATGCTATCTTAGTCTATCTTGCCCATCTTGTCATCATCCATATGATTACTTTCAGTTTATACATGTCATGTTACCTTTATCTGTTTTTATGCTGAAAGTCACTTGGACTTACCAGTCTTTATGACTGACCCGGTTTCTTTCGTCTCTTTTTCTTCCGTTCCCCCCAGGTTCTCAGGGAGGAAACTCTAGCACTTAGCTTGGATTTCACTTGCTTTCGGTTCAGCTCATGTACGGTTTGATCTTGAGCTATGCTATGGCTGCATTTCTGCTACCTTTGCGGAATTAAGCTCCTTTTGTTGTTTCAGGTTTATGCTTCTTTATTTGTGCAAGAGAGAATTGACTGTGATGGAAAATAATGACCTTGGCTATTTGATGTAAAAGGTTTTGACTCTTTTTGAAAGTAATGAAATTTATCTTTTGATTCTTCCGCTGTTTTATCTATGTTCTGTCTTGTAATATTTCTGTGTTTGTTTACCTTGATAACGCTCCTCCAAAACTAGTGCATTCCCTTTGTGAGTGACCCTAGCGGAGGTGGGGTGTTACACCAAGAACTCCAGTTTTCTTTGTTCTCTTGTATTTATTTCCTTCCTTTTGAGGGAATAAATAACTCAAAGATTTATAATGCATAAACAATTTGAATCCCCCCTAAGAGATAATGTCTCCAAATCTTCAAGGAAAAGATAATGACAACTAACTCTACATCATGAGTTGGATACCTAATTTCATGTGGCCTGAGTAGTCAAGAAGCATACACATTACCATTATGCATAAGACAACTCTTAATCCAGTTCTACATATATTAGTGTAAATGATCAATCTTATATTTCCCTCGGATGCAACTAACAAATATGCATTGGTCAGTAAATGCTTTAGTAGCTGGAATGCTCCTTGACATTTATCAGTTCAAGTAAACTTTACATCCTTTTTGACTAACCTACAACATCAGCGTTTCTATACAAGTCAAAACCTTTATGAATCCCTTATAATATCCATCTATCTAACAAAACTCTTAATCTCAATAACTATATCTAGTCTCTTCCAGTTATTAACAGTTTAAATCTAGACCGGATCCACTGCTAATCCTTTATCTAAAACTACATGATCAATAAATTTAACTTCTCTTTCCTAAAAATTGACATTTCATAAACTTTACTTTCAGTTGATGTTTCCTGAAGGTCTTGAGCGCTATCCTAAGTTGAACTTCATGATCCCATTCATTATAAGAATGAGTTAGAATACGTCTCTAAATACTAGCACAAATCTATCCAAATATTCTTGAAAGATTTAGTACATTAAGTGTGCAAATAAAGTGTTTGCATTAGTTAGCCTAAATGGCATTAGTTACTACTCATATGACACATGTATGGTTATAAATGTTGTCTATGGAATACTATCTTTGGCCACTCTCAATTGATGGAACAATATAACCAAATCTAATAAAGAAAACACTTTGGCTCCACTTAAAATAATCGAACAAGTCCTCAAATCTTGGTAAAGGATATTAATTCTTCGTTGTATTCCTATTTAATTCCAATAGACAATATGTAACTTTAATGATCTGTCGAGCTTCTTTCACAAGTACCAGGGTGCTTCCCAAGGTGAATCGCTCAGTCTAATAAATCTCTTTTCTTCCAAGTCCATTAGTTACAACTTTAACTCCTTCATCTTGTAGATGGTATAGCTCTAGGCACAAGATTAATTATGAACTCTATAACTCTCTTTCATGGCAACCTGTAAATAGTTCAGAAACGTCTACAAACTTATTGGACGCAAAAATATTATTTAACTCATCTTCTTCCTTTATTACACTCAACAAAGCAAAATTGTAAAAATTTGAGTTATCTACGAAATACACTATTTAACCATCACTACTAGGGCATCTTATAGTTATTCTCCCATCTTCAAAAAATATCCTAGCATTATATTTACTTAACCAATTCATACCTAATATAATACTGAAACCTATAAGATCGAGCACAAACAAACTACATGCAAAGACATGATTTAGCAACTCAAAATTTAAGTGATCGCTTTTTAGTCCTAGATTTACATATCCTCCTATAGGATTAACTACCCTTAATGAAATAACATAGTATGATGGTTCTAATTTTCCTTATCTACTAAGCAATGAGATATAAAAGAATGTGATGCACTAGTATCAAATAATACTTTAATAGGTAAGTCGTGAATCAAAAGCATACCTATAGACTTTCCCTTTTCCTCTACTATTGGCTTTATGGTAGAAGGATTTAAAGAAGTTTTCCCTATGTATATTTTGGACGCTTTTTTTATAATGTCTAACCTGGTCACAGTTAAGGCAAAATCTCGCATAATGATCTTTCTTTTTGCACTTATCATAGACAACATTCAACTTTACCTTCTTTGGGTCACTTTCTGAGATCCTTTCTTTGGATAGAACTTCCTTTTCTGATCTTGCCCACTCTAAGCTTCTTTGGCCTTATTATTGAGTAAATAGAGCATCTCCTCACCCCTTAGCGTCATATCTACCATTACATCACATCACATGGATTTTTGATATTTGGTAAGTTTGCCTTAGCAAGCTCTAGATTCAAATCTTGGATAAAATTCTCATTCGTTTTAAGTACTATATCCATGGTTGTATACCCATAACAAGATCACTTTTCAGACCTTGTTGCATACCCAAACACTATTATATCGCCTTGATCCAACTCTGCAAACTTCCTAAGTAAAGTGACCTTCCAATATCTGACATGAACCTTTCCACGAATTTCCTTAAAAATTCTTCCTAAGTCATGGTATCTTTCTGCAATGCCAATAATAACGTCATTCCACCAATATAATGTGGCTCTTTTTGATTTTCAAATCTTCTCTTACGCTCATTGTTCAATCCTACATCAACAAAGATTCTCTCATAGCGAAGCAATCAATTCTCTACTTTTATATCATCGTTCATGCTAATGAATGGCATTCCTCCAAGTCTAGCATAATCCCATCTCAAAGTAGCCTAACCGTGGATAAGAAATTCGGGAATTGCTCCTTTGACATTTCCTCTAACCATCCTAACATTAGCTCTAGCGTGTATCAAGTTAACAAAGAATTGATACATATGGACAATGTTCCGGCATCCACATTAGAACTAACATTTGGTTATCAACCCAAATTTCTCTGAGTATTGGGCTTAAAATTACCATCAGTTATGGTGCTTCCTCCACCAAGATTAACTCATCCATTTCCTGGATCTATATCCTAAATCCTTAAATCTACATTCGAACCTTAGTAATATACGTGGGATTGGTCAAAGAGTAAAAGAAATGGAAGAATAGATATAAGATCTATATACTTATATCTAACGATACAAGGATATTACTATAACGTTATCCCATACCCCAATTTCTTCCTTGATTCATTAGGATTATGTTTTAAAGACTATTAAATTTCAAAGTCATTTCAATTTCTTGTCTATACTGTCCTCGACCACTCTTAACTGATGAAACCCAGTGGCCCAGTCTAACTGAGAGAAAGCAGATGTGCCAACAAGCTGGTCAAACAGATCGTCAATCCTCGGAAGTGGGTGCCTATTTTTCTTGGTGAGCTTATTCAACTCCCTATAATATATACATAGACGAAGTGAACCATCCGCCTTGGTAGCGAAAACGACTGGAGCATCTCCATTCTAATATACTTCGCCTTATAAACCACATCTCAAGTAGCTCCCCTACTTGCTTGCTAAGCTCCCTCCTTTCCCTAAGAGCCATGTGGCGCATAACCAATGCGACTGGCTTCGCATTATCCACCAAGTATATCCAGAAATGAATCTCATGCCTCGGGTGTAACTCCCTAACCTCATCAAAAACATCCGGATACTCATAAACTACAGGCACAAATCGCAAATCATCGACAGAAATATCAAGTGATTCTAGGAAATTAAGCATGACAAGCCCTTTCAGTCACAGGAAATCTCGAGAGTCCTTCCTTGGCAAGTCAACAGTCTAACGACCCTCCTCTCACAGCCTAGAATGGCACCATACATGGCTAGCCAATCCATCCCTTGAATCAGACCATAGCCCATAAAACCAAGCATATATGCGTCACACTCAAACTCGATGCCCAACAGATATCCTCAAACCCTGACATGTCATAGACATATGAGTCGTTCCCCCAATGGGGTTTGAGACAATAATGGGATCAGAAACAATACTGGTACTAAGGTGAAGAGACACCACCACAGAATCAGATATAAAAGAGTGAGAAGTGCTAGAATAAAAAGAATCCTAACTAGATGATCGTAAAGTGAAATCAAACCTTCAGCAGAAACTTTCCTACCTCTGTTCGGTACACTGGCCTCGAGGGCATGCACCTGTCCTCTAGAATATCCTGCCCTTTGGCCCTGTCCTTTCCTCTTCGGGCACTCCCTGGTATAGTGTCCGACATCACCACAGTTGAAACAAGCATTCTTCCTTTTTCTACAATCTTTGACCAAATGACCCAATATCCCACAACCATGCCACTTCTTCTTTCCTCGAGCTTTTTCGTTCTTTCCACCTTCTTTTGTGTTTCTTTCTTGGGCCACAATTTCTTGTTTTGCGTCTCATCAGTTTTAGCCTTCTTTTTCTAATCCTTACCATCTTCGTGCATCAATGCCATATTAACTAGTCTCTCAAAAGTACCCCCATCGGAATGTGAGATAATGTCAATGCTTGAAGAGGTTGATTTAATCTTCTTGCAAACCTTAAAGCTTTCTTGTATAGGGTATTCACCAGCTCCAAACCAAAACTTGCCAACTAATTGAACCTATTGGCACACTCTTTAACAGACATGCTCCGTTGCTTAAGTGCCAGATATCTCTCCATCTGCATACTCTCTTCTTCCAGAGAGAGAAACCTAGCGTCGAATCTCAGTTAGAAATCATCCCAAGTGTCAATTGGATGCCCTGCTTGCGTCACTTCCCACCAGAATGAAGCCTCGTCCTTGAGCTGCCATGCAGCCAACTATATCTTCCTGCGGTCATCAACCTCAAAAAGCCCAAACAATTTTTTCGTCTCTTGTAGCCAATTCCGTGCTTCCACAAAGTTCTCAGTTCCTCGGAATGGCTTTTCTCCCATAGCACAGAATTCTTTGCATATCTTAGAGAAATTATCCACTCACGGAGGAGGAGGAACAACGACTGCAGCTAGGGGAGGGGAGTCTCCTTGGCCTCCGGTAGGCGCCGTAGCCTCAGGATATCTATGGAACCAGGCTGATATCTGAACGTCGGTTCCCCAGACATACTGAAAAGAAAAGGAAAGTGATTCGAATAGAGAATCGAAAGATATTTTATATGGCGTTGGGGAATATATTTTTCAAAAGCAGTCTTTTCTCTTAAAATACTTTATTTTTGAAAAAAAATTCAAAACTTTCATTCGATCTTGTAACCTTCAGCTCTGATACCAAATGTGACACCCCACGTCCATTAGTGTCACTCTTTACCAGAATGCATTCAGTTCCATGAAGCATCATAGGTAAACAGAAACATAATATCACAAGAAAGGTATAAAATAGCAGCAGAAATTAAAACTTCATTATTTGGCAGAAAAACATCGTAGTCCCAATACTAGTTACAACATCAGGATAAAATACTGAAACCAAATACATAAAACCAAAACATATGTCTTGCGCTGCAAAACCATCAGAGTATAGAAATATGAAATCATAATCCCCAGTAATAGCTATAACAATGTAGACAAGTAGTTAAAGCGATACATCAAAGAAGATCCAGATCCAAACAGAAACAGAAGAGAGTCCTAATCAAGCCTGAGCGTTCCCACCCAGAGAACCTGGGGGGGGGAGGTAGAGAAAGAAATGGAAACAAAACGGGTCAGATATAAAGTCTAGCGAGTCCAGTGACTTTTAGCATATAAAGAAGTAAAAGTATCATGATAGACATATAAACTGGATGAGAGATAACCATGTCATATAACAGGTATAAACAGAGTGAACAAGATCAGCAGACTAAATAGTGTAGATTGTGCTTCTCAAATACTTTTCTCTGCACCAATACTAGTATAACAGATATGTGACAGAATTAGGTATCCCCTGATTACTTAACAGCAATAGAGTGATCCCCACAAAAATATAATGGTGGGATTAGGGGTACTCTAGTAATGGGTTTTACCCAAATAGAAATAACAGGCACCTCAACAGAAATAACGGGTGTTACCCCAAACAGAAATAACATGTACCCCAACAGAAACAGACAGGACTAGATGTACCCTAGTTACTAACCCCAAGCGATCGGCCCTTAACTTGTAAATACCCTATGTCGGCCCCATAGTAGGGTTTATTACTTCCTAAAGTGGCAATCTACAGAAGGACATAGACCTATTTACTGGTGTTGCAGTGGCTTATTTCCCCCTACAGACTGGACTCATGCACGCACATGACTCCGTTGGAACGCGCCCGCATACACACCCTTTCAGATGAATCTCTTAAAATTAGTTCAATATACGTGCCCTGATCCCTACTTAGTGTGGGGTCCCCGTTTAATGCATGAATCAGTTACTGACTGATATGGGTCCCACACAGCAGATGACACAAGTCAACCCCTATACTTGTGTCCCTAATTAATTAGTATTTTTAATAGGTTAAGCCTACAATTAATAGGTTCGCCAAAACCCCACAGATTAACAGGTTAAGTTTCACCAGTTAACAGGTTTACATAATCCCAGCAAATTTAAACGGGTTAACCCCAACAGATTAAACAGATTTCACAGGTTACTTACAGTTCCATTAACATGTTCCGCTTAATCTTTAAATTAAGCCTACAGATTTATATTCCCCAAATTCCAGTGATAATTCATAGTATAACATATGCCCCCTAATTTTAGTCATATTTCACAGTGTAGGTTATGCCCTCAAATTCCAGTCATGATTCATAGTACAATATATGCCCCCAATTTATCATTCCCAATTTATCCCAATGTCGTTCGAACGCATATTTCAGCGATATTGGTGTAGGCTCGAAGGTAACCATAGCTATAAAAATAAAAAGGAAATGAGGGAGCGAGAAGAACAGAAATAGGCATATAATAACATAAATAGGCATATGATAACAGAAATAGGCATATGATAACAGAAATAGGCATATGATAACAGAGTTAGGCATATAAGAACTGAACAGCAGAATAGGTGTACAGAAGAATATATGTAGTTGTTTAGGTATGAATCAGTTTCTTAACAGGCATAGGTTTAGATCCAGGTTTATAAACATGTCAGGGTTACTGTTAAATTTTTATATCTAAAAGTAATATGAAATCACGGAGATAAGATCGAAGTACAAGATATGTTTATGATGTGTGTATAGACTCATGTTTGAAGAAGATAGTCTAATTCAATCCAAGTTGGAGAAGCATCTCATTATCTCCATTGTTTTAGGTGTAGAAAAAGAATAGAAATGTTGTCCTATGTATAACTTATCCTCGATGAACCCAATCACAATTGTGTCCAAAAACCCACAGAAGAATTCGGCGAGATCACAGTTGGGTCGACCCATAGTTCGACCCTCCAGACCTTGGGTCAACCCATGGGTCAACCCAGACCAGGCGTGCATCAGACCCCAATGGGTTTGGTTCCTGCCTATGCCTGCCTCTTTTTTCCGCTTCATATTTTTGAATTATTTTGAAAATTCTAGTTGTTTTATTCGCGTATATTCTCCTTACACGTATACAAACTTCTAACTTTTATATCTTCCCTATACGATGTCCGTTTTACCTAAACTCGGAGTCTATCTTAACCAGAATTCCAAGACGAACTTAATAGTATACTCCGTTTTACTTAATTCCTAATATTTAATTGAGTATTTTTTTAGTTTATTGTTAACAATGTCCTTTAGAATTACAGGGTGTTCCAAATTTCTTCTTATTATGACACCTCCTTGAGGTGTATTTTGTTTGAGTTGAAATAAAATGAATATAATTCAGCAAGATCAGAGGATAAAAGCTTAAATGTGGATCTTTTTTCATTTTACCCTCTTCATATTCATCCTTTCTAATTCATATAATAACAAATCTAATTCATTCTTTAATCACGACTCTTCAAATTTTACCTGTTAAATATCATTCTTCACATTAACAAACATAGTTTTATTTAGTTTACCCAATTAAATGTTCTACTTATTGTATAGTAATTTTAGGGATGGTAAACAAAGTCCATTCTTCAGAGGTCAAGCGACCAGTACTAGTTTGAAAAAATTTATGTAATTTAGCAAGTGATCAAATTGGATATTACATACAAATGCAGGCTTAAGTATATATGCATACTATTTTTGTTTTCTTTTGGAGAGCTCGAGAAATGAATCCATCTTTTACTCCAAGATAACTAGAATAATATTCTAAGTAATAACTTGAAGCTTTCTGGCATAAGTTAAGTATAAGAATTATTTTAAAATTTAAATTGTGATTAAATTTGTTTAATAACCTTGTTAACCCCTTGTAATTTGTAACCACCGATAAAAAGCTATTTTAAAAAATATTTTCAAAAAATAAATACTTCGAAGATATATCAATAATGTAACCAAATTTTTTGTCGGTAAACAGCTTTTTACTCAATGTGAATTCTTCAAACTTTGGGCTTGTCCAATACAATTATATGGAACTAATCAATAAGTAGAAGTATGTTCATAGTTTTGATTAGGTAAATAGAGATACAGGGACATGATAAAGACTGAGGTATAAAGGAGAATGTAAAAAGAACGTGCATGGAAATTTCCTAAAAGTAATATATTTTCCTAAGGAAAGTGAAATTTAAAGTTGCGCATGAGAGGAAATGCTTTCTGACCTTCTGTAAAGGGTAAGAGGTAGATGGTAACCATTTGGTAAAGTCTATCTAAACTTCTTAAGTGTTTAGGAAATATATTTGCAAATTTATAAATATAGAAAAAAATGTCTTCTTCCTTTTTTAACAATTGCTAAACAATACAAATCAAGTCCAAACTTCACCAAAATTTTGATAAGGGTCAAGTAAAACATAAGTAACAAGTAAACCAAAGTAAAAGTTGAAGAAATGGAGCATATATGCAAAATCTATATTTGGCCGTGATCAATTATGGAGGGAAGAAGCATGGCCAAGAGAAAAAGTGAGCTTAAAGATGGAGTCTTTGAATGTTTATGTGATTCAACATGGATTATGCTTGTGTTACAATAGTTTCAGGTGAGTCTACTAACAATTCAACGTGTATATATATTATGTACATATGCTATGTTGAATTATAAAATTAATGCTCTATGTATTTTATAATTTTTGGACTCCTTTGTTTTAGAAACCTAGTGATAAAGTTTATGTAATATTTCACTTTGATTACCCTCTGCAATATGTAATATGACATGGACTTTGCATTTAGATGTTCCGTTTGGTCTTATTTGGCATTGAAGTGGGTTGTAAGTGTTGAAGTGGGAAAGGGCGGAATAAGCACACTTCGTAATCCCTTTATGTTAAGCTTGCGTTAAATTTATATATGTTAATATATTATGATATAATTTATCTTGGTTGTTCTCACTATTATAATAGTGTATGTAATAACATGAAAATGGTTTGGAAATTATGGAAATGGCAGAATAAAGCTATAAAAGTTAATGATGAAATAGTCGTTATACGATTTGTAGTTAATGCCCTGTTGTTGCCCCTATATAACGCTGCTATATTCCATAATGAATTACCGCTATGATTTTCTTAAATAGCCTCAAAAATATCCTTTCATCTTTAATCCCCGTTATATTCAGCTATCTCCGATATATCATATTATTTTCGCTATATTCTGTTATTCCTACTTACCCACATAAAAGTGATGAACTGAAAATTAACATTTGTACATTATAAAAATTATGAAATTAGTTTTTTACTTGAGTTTTTAAACATATATTTTAAAAACAAGAATACTTTAACATTTTATTAAATTAAATTTAATTAAATAAAAGTTTACGTTTATTCACAAATATTTGCACGCTTTTTGTTAGAAATTAGGAATATAGAATTATAATTAAATCGAATGTTAGTTTTCCATCTAGTTACTTCTTTTATCTATAAAAACCTTGCGTACAAATTTTATGTGCTATTTTGGAGTCAACTACTAAAACATCTCCATTTCCTTGATTTATTCGCTCTATAACTTTTTACTCCTCCATTGCATTGAATCCGTTAAGTTCTTTATATGCACATGCTATAAGTGTATTTTGAATTAGCTTGTTTCTCTCTCGGAATTTTCAATATGTTTTCGAATCCCTAAAGGCTTATTTACATGGTTTTTGATTACCTTAAGTATACTTCTTACCTTAAAATTTAAATCTTAAATCATTTATTGAAGTGAAGAAATTGGATATAATTCATGCTTCTTTTAAAATGTTTTATGTCCATTATCTTTTTCCACACTGACAAATGCTTCCTTTGAACTACATCACCACTTCTGGCCTTTTATTTGTGCAGTATTGCTTTAAGCTACCTTTTGTTGAATTTATGTGATTCAAATATTTGTTTAAGAGAGGAATAAACTAATCAATTGATTCAATCAATCAATTATGCTATATGTGGAAATATTTGAGAGGATATTTTAGAAAGAAAAAATTGATTACATAATTAATTAATTAATTAATTAATGGATTTATAAAAGAGGAAAGAAGTATTATTAACTACAAAAATTGCGACAACACCTAATTGATCGCGAAAGCACAACCTAATGATGGAGAAACAGTATAAAAAAATAGTAAAAATAAATGAAAAGGAAAGAAATGGAAAGAAGAACACAATCTTTATAGTGGTTTAGCTTGAGATCAAACCTACATCCACTTTTAAATTTTTTATTATGATCCTTTCCATACCAAGTACAATATGTTATGGATGATTACAAAATTCCATAAAGTAGATATCAACAGATAATCACTAGTACTACTGGTTAGCGGAGAATCACGATAACCGGCCTAGATTTGTTATCTTTGGAGAAGAATCTTTGCTCTCGAAGATGAGTAATGGCTACTGAGGATGAAGATATATCTTGGCAGAGCTTTGGATCTTCTTTCATGTTGGAGCATGGGGGTATTTATATATGTTTTGGATGGAGTAGGGCCAGATCCATATGTAGAAATCCTCAAAATCACATGAAGGTCACCCTCTAGAAGTCGTGGCTCAAAATAGTCAATCTCTATGGATTGATACCAGTCCATGATGGACCAATACCGGTCCATGGAGACTGCCTATTTTCCACTTCCGATATCACCAGTGGCTTCCCTATGTCCTTTTTAGTCTTCGAACGCAATTTGACTTTGTTTGGACTTGTTTTGGTTTGCCTCGAGCTCCTTCTTCTTACTGTCTAAGTTTTTCCTTTCGGTCCATCGGGCATTAACATCTAGTAAGTTCATGTTCCCTTGAGATTCCACATAGTCTCCAGATATTGATATCAAGAAACTGGCATGGGTCGCATGCCCATTAGGGCAAACACTATGGATCGGTACCAACCCATCGGGCATGGACCGGTACTAGTCCAAGTACTTAGTAATTTTAGGCTCGAGACTTTTATGGATGCTTTGTTTTGCTTCTTAGGCTTCTTTTGTGAAGTTTCATATGTTTTTATGGTCATACGATCTTGTTTTTCACTTAGATTCTGTGTGACTATCTGCCGGGTTCACATGACATTTGCCACTCAGATTATATTCGTGTTGAAAACAAGATGTGATCTAGAAACATCATCTTTTGTGCTTTATGGTGGGAATATATGGAATTAAGAAACTAAATTTTCTCGAGTGTTTGTTGTGTGCTAATCAATTGTTTCCTCACAACCTCTAACCGGAATTCGTTTTAATCATGGAAAATGGATTTTCTATTCTCGAATTATAGGCTTCAAGCTTGGAGTTGCCACATACGCTTATGGGACTTGTGCCATGAATTTTTACAAAAGGGTGATGGATCGGTCCCAGTCCAAGGGCAAGGGAACAGTACCGGTCCTCGATCTTAGAAAAAGTTCTATGTTGTTCATCTGTGACGACCGCCCACAGCCCCAGCACTAAACAAGAGGAATAATGCGCTGAAAGACGTGTTAGGCAGCTATGGACGATCATCAAGGTATGATACATAAGCAGAACATATCGTAAACTCACAACGCAAGGGTAAAATATAATAGAACATATACAACAGGTTGTGATAGTGAAGCTGAAAACACCAAAACTTTCATAACAACTAGAAAGTTATATCCATACAGTGGATGACAACAATAGTGTATGTACAATTTGCCTCACTATAACATTCATAGAAATGGAAAACATCGGAAACGAATACTAGGTTGTAGTAAAGATAGTACGCCAGCCTCCTGCTCGCCTCCGGACAACAACACCATCCTCACTAAGCTATCAGCTATCACTTAGTCTGCACATTCAACAATCAGATGAACAACCCAAGGTAATAAGAGGGAAACATAAAACTTTGAGTCAGTTAACAGTCTTTGTGAGCGATAAAATAGCTAACAAACTTCAACAATAAAGTATATGAGAATGGATAGATAAACATAATAATCTACCCACAACACCAGAGAAGAACTCAACCTTATCTTCCCCACATCGGACAGTAGTAGCCTTTATAATCCATAACATCCAAGGTAACAACAATTCATCCATGGTAATCAAAATAACCATCGATAACATTCATAACATCCAGATTACTTAGGTCTCACGTAGACAATCCTACTCGAGTTTAACATCCTTCAAGCACTATCCCAAGAGGCCTAAAAACCAATATTAGTCAAGCATTCAAGGAACATCTCCTTCAACGTTAGATAATCCTCGTGAGATGGTAAAAACAAAACATCTAGACATTCAAACATTCATGACATACCCTGGCTATCACCGCCAATTCTGCTTTGAAACCATCATTAATCGTATGACGGCCAACCTTGCCATATGTCAAGGGCTAATGGTAACCCCAGTTCTAGCTAAAGCTCCATACGTCGAACCTTGACAACTAGGCCTTTCCACAAGACCCGCTGTACTCGACCTACAACCGGTCTTTTAGACATCTCTAGTGTATCCTTGCTTTGAGCCTGCTAGAACTTATGATAAAGAATCTCTTGGCCTTCACATCTCTAATCATCCAACCCGATGACTCATCATAGCTCAAGCAACCTTCTCGAGCAAATATTATTCACCAACTCACGACCTTTGAGTTGCCACCTTCCTCGTTGGTCTACACCGACCAACGATCACATTCAACACTTCGAATATTCCCGCTTGATTTCTCCTCGAAGCTATCACTAACCTCAAACCAAAGAAACATTAATCATGTGGTCTGAAACCATTCCTAGCATCACATCAACTTGCTAGAGAAAACAAACCACAGCACATAAGCTATTCACCACGGCACTTTAAAAGCACTGTTGAGAACCAAACTCGGCCGACCGGCCCTTGGGAGCATGACCGACCAGCATAGGACCGACCTCCAACTCCGCACGACCGACTAGCCTTCACTTCAACTCCCCAGTTTCACTCCTGAACGACCGATCCGACTCAATCGGACCGACCAACCCATTCAACTAGAAGCGACCAACCCATCGTTTGACCAAGCAAAAATGCACAACTAACCATCCTCTTCTAGGCTCGCTCGCTCACCCTTTTCCTCAAGGCTCGGTCGGTCGAACAACCCTATTCATTCCCAGGTTCACTTGCTCGACCGACCCTGCTCATCCCCAAGCTTGCTCGCTCGAACAACCCTGTCCATCCCCAGGCTCGCTCGACCGACCCTGTTCTGTCTTGTTCCCTAAGAAAACCATTCCATGTACGACCGACCCACCACATGCGACCCAAAACCAGCAGTTCTCAATTGAAACTCCAATTTCGACAAAAATTTCGCCAATCGACACAATCGACGAAACCAACTCAACCAATCCATTCAACACAATCATAAACATGTTATGAAGTTACTAAATCATGAATATGACAATTATCACTAAAAATTATGCAAATCATTCCAAAATCATGATGAATTGTCATATGAATAAAATTATAGATCTAACTTGCATATGCACATGAAATAGCATAGAAATAACCAATTTAAAACTTGCCAAAATAGATCATAAGGTGTTTCATATGAAAATGAACTTGTCATGGCAAATCTATGGTTAAACACTTGAATTCGATGAAAAACATGACCAAACATTCATATACTTCATTGAATCCATGTGAGAGATGTAAATCACTCACTGATTCTCCCAACAAGTTAAAATGATAGAAATATAAATCCAGACAGCAAGCACCTCGCACCAAACCCCTTGATCCGATGAATTCTTGCTTCAATTGATGTAGATCTAGCCTATAGTGGTGTAGGTATATGATTTCCCATCTTAGATTTTGATTTTTAATGGTGGAAAGGTGTTAGAGGAAGGAGGAGCACAAGGCCACCAAATGAGAGAATGAGGAGGTAAACCATTTCCCATACCTCTCACCCCCTATTTATAGTTTCCACCAACCCACTAATGGGCCTTCCCCATATCAGCCCATTAGGCTCCCAAAACCTGAACAACCAACTGAAAAACCTTAAAACAACGATTCCACCCAAACTACTGAACCAAATCTTTAATGTAACCACTCTACGGAAAGGTAAACATCAATTCCTTTCCAATGGCACAAATCTCACCCCCTGATTCGACCAGAGTCAAAAGTTATGCCCTGTACAAGGCTGGCAAGAGAAAAATGGTAAAAAAGGGTAAAAATTATGGACATTTCTCACATCCCCATAAGCAACATATTAAAAGACGAGAATGATCCAACCCTCAGGGAATAAAATAAAAATATTTTACGATCTTCCGATACATAAAATGTGGGTTGTTACATTCTCCCCCTTAAGAATTTCGCCCCCGAAATTCCAAGCAAACACAAGCAACCACAACAATTCTGCATGTCTATCATCCATGAGAAGCCAATTCTATCATCTAAACTAACAACCATTAAGCCATGCACCCATAGCCTTATCCTAACATGCGGAATTCTATCAAACAACAACAAGATACAACGGTATAATGATGATATGATATCAAAGGGTCCTACCGACAAAGAGTTCTGGATGAGTTGCCTTCATGCTCTCTTCTGTCTCCCATGTACAATCGTCACCGTCTTCATTCCGTTGTACCTTTACTAGCTTAACTGTTTTCCTCCTAAGCTGTTACGTGTCATTTCCCACAACACGAAGCGACTTACAAGGTTTCACAACTGTAATTTCTACTTCTAGGTCTTTGTACTGCTCTAGAGGTACCACCACATATGAATCATGCACGAACTTCCGTAGAAACGACATATGAAACACATTATGCACACTCGACATCTTCTCGGGTAACTCCAATCTATATGCAAGCTTTCCAATTCGCTCGACTACTGGAAATGGCCCAAAGAACCTTGGGGCTAACTTTCCTTTATTTATGAATTGAACTGCATGCTTTAATGCAGAAATCTTCACGAAAACCATATCGCCTACGTCGAATTCCAAATCTTTTCGATGCTTATTGGCATAACTCTTCTGGCAATCTTTGGCTTCCTTCATTTCAGGCCTAAGTACCAACTTATCTCCAGTTTCTAACCAACAAGATGGAGAATTGTACGGCCTCCCATACAACACCTCGTATGGTGCCATCCCAATGCTAGACTGATAGCTATTATTATATGCAAACTCAGCTAGATATAGATGGTCTTCCCATGATCCCCCAAAACCCAACACACAAGCTCTTAGGAGATCTTCCAAAACTTGGTTAACCCTCTCGATTTGGCCATCCGTTTGGGGATGATAAGCAATACATAAACACTACTCGGTTCACAAAGCTTCTTGTAGACTTTTCGAAAATCCACTCGTAAATAATGGACCTCGGTCACTCACTATACTCTTTGGGATACCATGGAATCGATCTATCTATTTCACATAAAGTTCAACCAATTTCAATGTCGTCCTAGTTGACTTGACAGGAATGAATCTCACACTTTTTGGTCAAACGATCCACAATGACCCAGATTCCTTCGTTTTCTGCCCTGGTTCTAGGTAGCCCATCGATAAAATCCATCGATATCTGCTCCCACTTCCACATAGGAACTTTCAATGGCTGAAGCAAACCACTTGGCTTTTTCTGTTCAGCTTTCACCAACTGACGGTTCATACACTTGGAAATGAACTTTCCAATATCTCGCTTCATCCCTTCCCAATAGTAGATTTGCTTCATGTCCTTATGCATCTTATTACCATCGGGATGAATCGTCAACTCCGAGTGATGACATTCTCTCAGAACCTCATCTCTCAGCCCATCTATATCAAGAACGACTAATCATCCTTGCTTTCGAAGCCAACCTGCTTGATCGACTTCGAACTATTTATTCTCTTGTTCCAATTTCTGGATAAACTCGACAAGCTTAGCATCTCGTTTTTGGCTTTCGCCAATTCTTTCGATAAGTGTAGGTCTTATCGATAAGCTTGCCAACATTTCATGCTCCAACTCGGTCTTTGGCCTGAAATCAAACCTTGCCAAATACTCGAGGCTCTTCCATTCTGAAAACATCGCTCCCGAACTCACATGTCTTCTACTTAACGCATCTGCAACTACGTTGCCTTTGCTAGGAGTATAGGCTATACCAAAATCATATGGTGCCAGAAACTCTAACCATTGTTGTCGCTGAAGATTCAAACCCTTCTGGGAGAAAAAATACTTCAACGACTTGTGATCCATACTCAACTCGAATCGAACTCTCAATAGGTAATGTCTCCACATCTTCAAAGCAAACACAATTACTGCCAACTCCAAATCATGAGTTGGATAGTTTTTCTCATGCGGCTTTAGCTATCGACTCGCGTAAGCCACAGCCTTATCCTTCTGCATTAGCACTGCTCCAAAGTCCAGTACCACATGCATCGGTGTACACTACCATCTCCTCATTCCCACTTGGAATGGTCAACACAGGTGCACTCATCAATCTTTCCTTCAAGATTCCGAACGCTTGTTCACACTTCGCATCCCATGTGAACACTTGGTTCTTCTTCGTCAATCCTGTCAATGATGCAGCTACCTTGGAGAAATCCTTGATAAACCATCGGTAATAACTAGCCAACCCAAGGAAACTCTGAACATCCATCGCATTCTTAGGCGTATCCCAGTCCTGGATTGCTGCCACTTTAGCGGGGTCAACCGCTATCCCATTCCTAGAAACAACATGACCTAAGGATCTCACTTCGCTCTTCCAGAAGTGACACTTCGAAAACTTAGCTCTCAGCTGATGATTTCACAAAATTTCCAACACAAATCTCAAGTGTGTCTTATGTTCTTTCTCATTCCGAGAATAAACCAGAATATCATCCACAAACACAAGCACGAACTTGTTCAACTAATCTCTGAACACTCTATTCATAAGATCCACAAAGTACACTGGCGCGTTAGTCGACCCGAATGGCATTACTAACCATTCGAAAAACACGGATGGTGTCCTAAAAGCAGTCTTTGGCACACTATCCCTTGCCACCCTCAACTGGTCAAATCCCGTTGCCAAATCCATCTGAGAAAACATTTTGGCTTCGTGAAGCTGATCGAACAAGTCATCAATCTTTGTCAACAAATACTTGTTCTTCTTAGTCACCTTGTTCATCTCACGATAGTCTACACTCAACCTTAATGAGCCAACCGCCTTGGTTGCAAACACAACTGGTGCACCCTGTTCGGAAACACTTCTCCGAATGAACCCCTTCCTTAGATTGTCTCGAACTGTCACCTCCAACTCTTGTTGTTCCTTAGGCGCAACCCGCCTAAGAGGCCTAACAATTGATCTAGCACCCTCGACCAAATCGATCCTAAACTCGATCTCACAATGCAGTTGCAACCCTTTGACCTCGTCAAAGACATCCTCATACTCATTAGCGATCAACACAGATGACAAGTCTTCTTGTGGAATCCCAAGCGAATATAGATAGCTAACGAATGCACCCTCTTCGCGCTTACACCTTATCAACACCTTTCACCCTTCCACATCCCCGACTCTTACCTCTAGCTTTTGGCAATTCAACCTTGCTGCATACCTCCTGAGCCAATCCATGCCCAAGATGATCTCAAAATTCAACGAAGTTAAGAACAAAAAAATCACACACAAAAGAGCAACCGTGACTCGACAACACTAGACCATGACAAATCATACAAAGATTGGATGAACCCCCAACTGGATTAGTCACTACAAAAGGTATATCACAAATTTCATGTTACAAACCTAAGCTCATTGCAAATGAATGAATGCGATGCTCCAGTTAAACAAAACTCGAACTGAAACACCATGAATAAAAAGAGTACCTTGCACCACGACACCCTTTCCCTTCTCCTCAGCAGTAGGAGCTCTTGAGGAAGTTGGCACGACTTCCAAAGCATATGCCTTCACAACCTGCTTGCCCTTAGCTGATTCTGGACAGTCTTTCTTCTCATGCCCAGGCTTCTCACAATTGAAGCACTCCTTCTCAGCTTTGGGATCCTTGCATTCACTAGCCTTTCTGTTGGAACTTAAAGCAAACCACCTCACTTTTAGGCTTCTTTTGGCCATTCTTCCCTTTTTGTTGTTGTTGCTTCCTCTTTTTATTATTACCACCCTGTTGTGGCTTCTGTTCTTCCTTAGGTGCAACAACAGATATCTTCATAGGAAACAGATTTTCATGCCTCAAAGCCTTCTCGACAACCTTCTCAAAGCTATCATCGAGGCGATCCACAAGCTGATTCCCAAGATATTCATCCAACCCCAAGACAAACTTCTCGTTCTTTTAATAAGAAGTATCCACATATGAATGAGCATACTTCGACAAGGCCTCGAAGTTAGAAATATAGTCAAGAACTTGGCAACCATTCTGTTTAAGATCCACGAATCTCTTAAACAGAATAGACTTTTACATGGTGGAGATAAATTTTGCTTCAAACATAGCTTGGAATAGCTCCCATGAAATATCCTCTTCAGGAGTCTCAAGTGTGACAGAGTTCCACCAGTCCATCGCTCTTCCCATTAACTGCCTTGATGCAAGCTTCCTCTTTGTTGCATCATCAACGCCCAAGTCCTTGAATATTCGAACACAAGTATCTAACCAACTTTGAATCTCTTCAACCGGTTCAGTGCCCTTGAACTATTTCCCTCCCAATGATGTAAAGTCTTTGCACAGCTTTGCAAATTCTACAGCTCTAGGCACTTGGACTCCAACATCAACCGTAGTTGCCACTGGAGCGGGGTTCCTTCGAAGACATGCTTCCATCATAGCTTCAAACATGGCCGGGTAGTCAGGTGCCCCGCCATTACCCCCTCCAGGCACAATTTCTTCCCTAACAGTATGTCTTGTATAACGTGACAACCCACGTCCATTAATGTCACTCATTAAGAGAATGTATTAAGTTTCATGAAGCGTTATAGGTAAACAGAAACATAAACATTACAAGACAGATACAAAATAGCAGCGGAATTAAAAAATTTATAATCATAAAGCATTGTGGTTCAAAACATGATAAGTCTGAAAATACATAAACCAGTACATCATTAATTTTTCTGTATTGTACTTAATACGTAAGAGTACAACAATAATAAAAGAATCATAATCCCCAAAAGAAAAATAGACAAAGTAGCAAAGATAAGAACTTGAGCAATACATCTAAACATCTCCAAGCAAGACGATAGCAGAATCCTGATCAAGCTTGAGTATTCCCACCCTGAGAACCTAAGGGGAAACGGAAGAGAAAGAAGAGGAAACAAAAAAGGTCAGACATAAAGTCTAGCGAGTCTAGTTGCTTTTAGCTAATAAATAAGTAAAAGTATTATGACAGGCATATAAAGTGGATAAGAAAGGTAACATCATAAAAGGTAGGTATGACATGGTAAATAGGATAAACATGACAGAGTATATTTGCTTCTCTAATGATTTCTCTACACCAAAACTAGTATAACCAGAATGAGATGGTCCCAACAATTATAAGATGGTAGACTTAAACGTACTTCCAATGAGAGGTTTTCACCCCATACAATCAATAGGCAGCCCAACGTTCCGGAGTTACCCCTATGGATAATAACGGGCTCTTGAACATACCAGTGTCTAAGTGTACCCTAATTACTACCCTAATCGATTGGCTCCCTACTCCGTAGATACCCTGTGCTGGCCTCACAATAGGGTGTATCACTCCCTAAAGTGGCAACCCTTCATTTCCCGGATGTGCACAACCATATCTACTAATGTCATAATGTCTTATTTTCCCGAGCAAGCGGAGTCATGCACGTACATGACCCCGATGGAACGCGCCATCGGGCACTGTCCCCACTTTTGGATCACTTATAATCAGCCCAATTAGCGTACCCCGACTCCGACCTTGTTTGGAGTACTCATTTGGTACCTATATATGGGTTACTAACTGAAACGGGTCCCACACACAAGATGATGCAAGCTCTTCCCTTTGTCTTGCGTCCTCACTACTAGGTTTTCCATAGGTTATGCCCTACTAGTTCAAAAGATCGCATAACCCCACAGGTTAAGTTTGTGGGCTTATATATAAATATTACCCACCCACCCCAGATTTACTTAACCCACCCACTGTTCAAAAAAGTTTACTTAACCCTTATTCAAGTTTATGTTCATACAATCCGTATGGATTCAACTAGGTTAAGTATTCCAATTCATTAGCATGTCCATTTATGGTTATAATATGCTAGACCTCCCACATTAAGCCTACCACTTGTGGATGCTGGATATGCCGGTCGGTTTCAGGCAGACTTCTTCCACAAGTCGGGCTTAACCTCGTGTCTTAGCACGTCTCGTGTTTGTGCATATAGACCCCTCACATTAGATTTACCACTTGTGGTCGCTGGATAAGCCGGACGGTTCCGGGCAGACTTCCACCATAAGAGTAATCTAACCTCGTGTCTAGGCGCGGTTACAGTTTCTAATTACTGTAATCCTAGGCATTCCATTATTAACCAAATTATACCTATGTCGTTATAGGTTTTCATTCCCCCATTTCCCAAGTTATGTTCATAGTGAACCATATTCCCCAAATTAATATTATTACACTTTATTCAAGTTATGCCCAAATTCCCAGTTACAAGTTATGCTCCAATTCAATGTTTTCCCCTCATTCTCAATCTAACGCATTTGCATATTTCAGCAGTGTTAACCCATAAAATATGTTCCATAAAATATGTTCCATAAAATATGTTCCATAAAATATTGAGCATGATATGATTTATGATTTTAGGACGTTAGGCCCTTTAGGTCATCGCATCCTCACTAGGTCGATGAGCTCCTTAACTCGCATGAGTATTCATGGTCGTTATGGCATCTTAGATCATTCAAATAATATGTGGTGTTCGCGAAGTTTTGACTTGTTTGAACATCTTAAGTCGTTGGGGGCATTTTGGTCCGCTCAGAGGATAGCTCGCAGGGTTCTTGGATCGCCAGCTCGTTGAAAGTTTTAGCCCGTTTCATCAAAGCCCAAACCGCTTCATTCTGGTTTAGCCCGTTCTGAGCATATTTAGGCCGCTCCATTCTGTTCAAGCCCGCAATGTCACATCTTAGCCCGCTCCGCGTCCTTTAGCCCGCACTACCTTCAGCTAGAACAAGTTGGGTCACCCCGCCTCGTTTAGCACGTCCCGCCTTGCTTTGGACCGTGTATTATCCATTTTAGCCCGCCTACAACCTAAAACAAGAGCACAGTATTTACATAGCTGCCACCTAGTATGAACTCCACATATAAATACCCCCCACATTCCTTCATTGGGGGGGGGGGGGCTTTGGAGATCACGAAGTGCTGCCGAAACTTTTCTACAACTATTCAAAGAGATTCTAAACACTTGTTCTTCAGAATCAAGTGGAGATCCTTGGTTAATCCGATTAAGTGTTATGTAGGAGAGAGTGATAAAGTTGTTGTAAGAGAGAAGTAAATCTTGTAATCAACATATTGATAATGGAATCTCTTATGAAAGTGGACGTAGATCCTCATTGGATCGAACCACTATAAAAACTCCATGTTATTACTTTATGCTTCTTGGATGTTTATGATTGAGGCCTCACTTTATTCTTCTTACCAAATTGATGAAGTGCTTTGTCACATCTTTGTTGTTGAATCCAATTTCGAGATCAACATTTGGCGCCCACCGTGGGGCCGCGTTCACATCTCCTACCTCTTCTTATGCCTTGCCGTTAAGATTCTAAGTTATATCCTTCTTCAATGTTATGGCCAAATCTAAGAAGACCACTACCAAAACCGTGGTAGAAACCAATGATGTTTCCAATGAAGAAACGCCACTAACAAACCGCTTTGAAGTGGGTGAAATTTCAGAAAGCGGGGCCAGTGTCACCAGAAACGAGTTAAAAATCGCCATTGCCAACGTCAACAACTGGATGTATGCCTCTACTAAGACGATGATGGAAAAACTTGACGCCATCCTTAACACTTGATCATATCTAATTCCTCCGAAAGTGCATGTAGATCTCAAAAGGAATGACAAGTCTCCCGTTTCTGATCGTAACGATAACAACAATATAGAAGACGGTTATGATGGGGCAAGTGACAGAGATGAAGGTAATATCGAAGAATCAAGATCAAAAGCTAAGAGCCATTCTGAAATGTATGCTCAAAAGGACATTAACTCTGTCGCAGGGGCACCTCCCGGCGAGAAGGCAAAGCACCTAAGCTTTTTAACCAAGACCGTGTTTCTAGACGAATATTTGGTAAAGAGCTCAGCTTCGCAGAGCATCATAGCACCGAAGAATACATCTCGGATATGATAAAACGATCTATGAAAAATAATCAAGCTAGCAAAGACAATGAAAGGGAATGGGACTTCTCTCCCGATAGGACTCCATTCACCGAGAGAATCCTCGAAGTAGAATGTCCAAAGAAGTTCAAACCGCCAACTCTGCCTCCGTATAATGGCCTCGTTGACCCGAACTACTTTTTGTTTAAATATGAGTAGCATTTGAGTGCGGTTAAAGCAACGGATGAGATGAGATGCACGTATTTACCTCTCTACCTAGAAGGAGCTGCATCATTTTGGTTCATGAAACTACCTGCTAAATCTATCGATCGGTTCTCCGATCTGACCAATAGATTCAAAGAGCAGTTCCGCTTATATGCTACCAAAGCCAAGGATGCTATAACACTCTCAGCCATGAAACAGAAGTCAGGAGAAACCATCAAGGCCTTCCTTAGTCAATTCAACATTGCCTTTTCTAAAGTGAGGAATCCAGAGCCGCGCATAGTCCTCAAGGCCCTACTCGATGCTATAGACAAAACGAGCGAATTTAAAAGGTGGATAAAGATGAAAGAACCAACTACGCTCGATAAGTTCTATAAAAAAGGTGAGGAGTACGTGAGGATAGATGACAATCCTGTGCCCCTTCAAATCATTGACGGTAACCCACTTCTTGAGGCTCCCATAAGTGCAGCTATGCAACCCAACCAAAAGAGAATTTAGGGGCAAAAGCGAATCAATGGCGGAAACGACAACAAGGCTACTAAGAAGTCTCGCCTTTTCAATTCGTCAGAGCTAACCCCTTTGAACGACACTCCTAAAAACATCCATATGGCAACCAAAAATTCTGAGGAGTATGTGGAGCCAAACCCAATGAGGATAAGCAACAAAGCAGCAAACTTGGGAAAGTTCTGTGGGTTTCACAACCAACCTGGCCACAATACTAATGAGTGCCAAAACTTGAAGAACCTCATTGAGGAATTGATCAGGAAAAGCAGGTTGCAACAATATGTAAAGAATCTGCAGGCTTTGAATCCTTTTGTAATTCCTCAGGGGCCCGGAGAATCAAATGTTTAGTCTGGTCCAAGCAATGTAGCTTTTGTTCAAGCCATTCCAAGACTGATTATCAACTAAAAGATGTTGAGGGTGATCCAACTTGGGTGGCCCAGAGTAAGCAATCAGCATTGCTATATCCTTACTTTATACTCTACTTCTTGCCTAAGTTCATGCTTTTCTTCACATTTTACTTTCTGTTATACTCAAGACTTATTGTAAAACAGTCTCTAATAATCTGCAGGTGATACACTGAACATAAGCTCTACGACTAGGAGCATATATGTTTGAATGAGTTTCTCACTTGAGAAGTCATATCTCAAATCACAACTTTCGTTAAAATTTGATTTCATATTGCAAGTCATCCGTCGAGTGCTTGCTTCTATATCATAGCGATTCCGACAATGCCGGTTCAAATACTGCCTTGAAAAGTGAACGGGGAAGTCGCAAAGATTCAAACAATGAGCAAACACCATGATAAATAGATGTAAAATTTGAAAATTTTATCAAGGGGTACCTCCCTAAATGAGGGGTCCAGAGCTTCAGCTCCTAAACTAGAATAATATGTTAAATCAAGCATGTGGTAAAGGGACTGATAGCCATCCCTCGAAGCAATAAAACAGCCAGCAAATTCACTTACGTAGCATCTGAAATCTCAGATGCGAAAAGTGTCGAACTATTCGCATAGCATATGAAATGTCAGATGTGAAGAATAATAAAAAAAATTAACTTACGTAGCATCTGAAATCTCAGATGTGAAAAGTGTCGAACTATTCGCGTGGCATCTGAAATGTCAGATGTGAAGAATAAAGAAAAAATTCACTTACATAGCATCTGAAATCTCATATGCGAAAAGTTTCGAACTATTCGCATAGCATCTGAAATGTCAGGTGTGAAGAATAAAGAAAAAAATCACTTACGTAGCATCTGAAATCTCAAATGCGAAAAGTGTCGAACTATTCGCGTAGCATCTGAAATGTCAGATGTGAAGAATAAATTTTTTTCACTTACGTAGCATCTGAAATCTCAGATGCGAAAAGTGTCGAACTATTCGCGTAGCATCTGAAATGTCAGATGTGAAGAATAAAGAAAAAATTCACTTATGTAGCATCTGGAATCTCATATGCGAAAAGTGTTAAACTATTCGCGAAGCATCTGAAATGTCAGATGTGAAGAATAAAGAAAAAATTCACTTACATAGCATTTGAAATCTCAGATGCGAAAAGTGTCGAACGATTCGCATAGCATCTGAAATGTCAGATGTGAAGAATAAAAAAAAATTCACTTACGTAGCATTTGAAATCTCAGATGCGAAAAGTGTCAAACTATTCGCGTAGCATTTGAAATGTCAGACGTGAATAATAAAAAATTCACTTACGTAGCATTTGAAATCTCAGATGCGAAAAGTGTTAAATACGCTCGTGTGAGCCATAAGAGTGATAACGTCCAGGACCTACAGTCAACTTAGGTTGATAGGTCCACTTTAAGCGTTAACACAAATTTGAAATAAAATGCTATGACTATGCGAGCAGTATTTAATGGGTTTTGGACCGTCAAATAAGATGTCCTAAGCTAGCATTTAATTCAACGCAAGTCAAAGTTCGTTATATTTCTTCTCTAACTAATCCACTGTCAACGTGGACAGTTGATAATGAGTATAAGTCCAAAATCATGTAAAGGTCGGTCCTGAATGCAAAGCAGGAAGCATGAGACAGAAGAATTCAAAGTCAAATGGTTACCACAGCGACTAGTTTCAGATAAAGGTCTGAAGTGCATCAGGAAAAATACAGTTACGACACTACATCACAAGCCCAATACAGAGACATTGGATGCAAAATATCATAAGTGTGTTAAGCGAGGACTGGCACTCGCATATACAACTAGTCTATAACATGAGCACATAAAAGATATAAAGCAAAATACAAACAAGAGAACTACTTCCTTTCATCAGTGAATTATTCTCCACCTTGAGCGGGAGGAGAAGTACCAGTCACCCTTGCCTTACCTTCGGGACTTGATAGTTCAACAATGATCTCATCCTGAGACCTAAGGGCCAGAATAAGCGTGGCCTTGTCCTTCTCCAAGGTGGTGATGAGCTCAATGTTTTCCCTGTTCAACCTTTGAAGCTCGCAAGCAAAGGTGTTCCAGGCTCCTAGTTTGCGCGCGTAATATTGACCAATTTCATTAAGTAGCTTGTCCATCCAAGTCCTGATAGCGTCAAGTTGCGCCAGCGAATGATTCCTCACGATGTCTAAATCTTTGGAGACTGTGCGATTGTCAAACGGATATATATCCAAGCTAAACTGGTTAAAGGTCACTCCTTGAAGACACCAGCTTCAAAGCGATCGGCAAGCTCAGAGGTGTGTAGTTTGGAAGCATAACTAGGCTGGTCTATAATGGTTTTTTGCTTGGCCAAACTGGGGGCAACAGGGGTAGCTTCAGTCTCCGACATCGAGAGTTTTTCTAACCTACGGTGCTTGCGAGATACGTCCTCACTTGAGGTCCCTTCAGTTCTTTTAGACTCCTGTGCGAATAGCAATGTTAAGAAGCAAAAATAAATCAGAAGACAACTTATTCAAGAGATTTAGATTGTTCCTACCAGCCATAGAATCTTAAGTCGTTACGTATGGTATTAGACTTTAGGTCATTCTGCGCAACCAAGAAGCTTTAGGTCGTTATAATAGTCTAGTTCCCCATGAAGTCTTTTTACTTCAAGTTTTTAGGTCATGAACAACCCAAAACTACAAGGGTTCAGCAACCCAAAGTTTAGGATTGAAATGACAACCTAAAGCCTTGAGTTATCTCAACAACCTAAAGTGCGGTTGCCTTAAAAGTGGTTACAGCGACCTAATTCAACACGAACCATTGCAAAACAACGACCTAGGATGTATAAACAACAAGGGCGCTTCAACTATTAAAAAAAAGGCAAGGCATGACATTGCAAATTAAGGATGACAGTGAACTGTGGGAATTTGTACATGAAAGTTAAGCTAAAAGTCATCACAAACAGGCAAGCTTAAAGTCATTGAACCCATCAATATGGTCATCAAACGCACGATTGAAATTGTACCAAACAATAATCTCACAAAGTCTAAGAGTACCATGTTCAACTTAAAGTGTACATATATACGCAGTAAGTAGAAGCCTATAATTGCACCTGGTTCTTGGTGATGAGGAACTTTGAAATTGATTATAAGACTAAGAGATTATTGGGACTTCAATCACTTTGATGGTGATGTGGATCGGTGGATTTAATTGATGTTGGACGCCATTGATGAGGGTTTTTAGCTTAAGAAGGGATTTTAAGTGAATGATAACCTAATGAAGGAATGAGGGCGGGGTTAAATAATTAAACTGAACTCTCAGGGCCCCACCGCGGTCTAATCCCAAGAAGAATACCAAGGGGCACTCATTAATGCGTGACCCAGAATCCATGATGACTTAAAATCCTACCAAGACCTAAGCACCTAGGCGACATTGGAATAAAATACTTTAAGGGCTCACGTGGTCTGAAGGCCCAAACGACTTAAGATCTTAAATTGCATGCTAATTTAGCTTAATTGGAAGTCCGAATTATTTTTAATAAATACGAACTTCGAGGGGAAAATTTTAACCCATAAAATATGTTCTAGAAAATAATGAGCACGATATGATTTCTGATTTTAGGATTTTAGACCCTTTAGGCCGTCATGTCCTCACTAGCTCGATGAGCTCCTTAACTCGCATGAGTATTCAAGGCCGTTATGGAATCTTAGAGCATTCAAATAATATGTGGTGTTCACGAAGTTTTGACTTGTTTGAACATCTTAAGTCGTTAGGGCATTTCGGTCCACTTAGAGGATAGCTCGTAGGGTCCTTGGATCGCCAGCTCGTTGAAAGTTTTAGCTCGTTTCATCAAAGCCCAAACCGCTTCATTTTGGTTTAGCCCATTCTAAGAATATTTGGGCCACTCCGTTCTGTTCAAGCCTGCAATGTCACAACCTAGCCCGCTCCGCGTCCTTTAGCCCGCACTACCTTCAGCTAGAACAAGTTGGGTCGCCCCGCCTTGTTTAGCACATCCCGCCTTGCTTTGGACCGTGTAACATCCATTTTAGCCCACCTATGACCTAAAACAAGAGCACAATATTTACATGACTGCCACCTGGTCTGAAATCCACATATAAATACCCCCCCCCCACATTCCTTCATTTTTTTGGGAGGGGGGAGGGGCTTTAAAGATCACAAAGTGCTGCCGAAACTTTTCTACAACTATTCAAAGCGATTCTAAACACTTACTCTTCAGAATCAAGTGGAGATCCTTAGTGAAGACGATTAAGATCTATGTGGGAGAGAGTGATAAAGTTGTTGTAAGAGAGAAGAAAATCCTGTAATCAACATATTGATAATGGAATCTCTTATGAAAGTGGACGTAGATCCTCATTGGATCGAACCGCTATAAAAACTCTGTGTTGTTACTTTATGCTTCTTGGATGTTTATGATTGTGGCCTCACTTTTTTCTGCCTTACCAAATTGGTGAAGTGCTTTGTCACATCTTTGGTGTTGAATCCAATTTTGAGATCAACAAGCGGCATGCCTAGGCTCAAAGGTAGCATGGCTATATAAAAATAAAAGGGAAAAGATAGAGGGAAAGATGATCATACTAACAAGGTTGACATGTAGCGGCATAAACTTGTAGTGGCATAGTGATAAGATAAGCATATAGGATGAACATATGACAATAGCACTACTTCTAACATAATTGGGACATACATGATGTAGCCTAAACAATGATTTAGATGTCCAACTAATAACAGATCTGATTTGGCCATAAACATAATAGAATAGGTATAAGGTGATCTAAACAGTGAATTAGATCTACAATCAAAGGCAGATCTATCATGATAAAGGTTAAGATCTAAGTCATAGTCATGTCAGAATATCATAGATACACAAGTTATAATAGATCTGATATGATTCAATCAGTCACAACATATATCCAAATTATAGTCATATCAAGTTTTGCTTTTAATTATTTAAATCTAAAAGTAACTTAAACTCACAGTGTTTGGATCTAAAAAAATAGAGAAGGGATTGCTAGCGTTGAATCACATATCTAAGATTGAAAAACTTGATGGCAGAAGAAGAAAAAGGCTTGATTTGATCCAGGTAGAGGCAATATCTAGTTCTCCATTATTTTTGGTGTGCAAAAATATGAGAAATGAGGCCATATTTATAGCCGAACCCAAAACCCTAATCTGCTTCATCTGCCGCAGGGGGGGTCGACCCCCCTTATGGGGTTGAACCATGGGTCGACACCCCCCTTGAGGGGTCGAACCATGGATCGACACCCCCTTGAGGGGTCGACCCAGAGGTCAACACCTCTGAGCGGGAAAATTCCCACCTCCCAATTTCTGTACGATTCTGAATTTTTGGACCTAATTTTGAATTTCTGGACTTTATATATATATATATGTGTGTGTGTGTGTGTGTGTGTGTGTGTGTGTTCTTGCGTGTATACAAACTTCAAACCTTCATAACTTCTTCATACGATGTCCGTTTTAAGCAAAACAGGTGTCTATTTTGACCAGAGTTTCGAGATGAATGCAATGACATAGTCCGTTTCCCTTAATTTTGAATGTTAAACTAATTATTCTTTATTTTGTCCTCTGTAGTGTTGTTAAAATTACGGGGTGTTATATTCTCCCTTACTCAAAGGATTTCGTCCTCGAAATTTCCAAGTTAAGAAGAATGTATATCCTAGCATCCATCACCCATATACTCATCCACCAATCACAGACATCCATTGTCCTTAAAGATTTCTAATACTTATATGAACATATGCAAAGGTGTGTGTATATGTCCCAATACTAATACGAAGATCAGGTGGTCTACTAATTCAGTCGACCTCCTTAATGCAACGTATGTTAGTGTCATGAATCCAACATGTATGACAATAATCCTGCTATAACATGTAAGTTCTATATGGGTGCGTAATCATTCGTCCAAATCATCCATATGATGATACATCCATTTCCATCCATTAAAAGAAGAAAAATGTACACACATCCATATGTAGTATGAGAGTGATTGAGCCGATCTAGTGCCTAATGTGTGTGTATATGCATCCATGAGCAACCACTAGCAAACACTTGCATCCAATTGCATCTATCAAACATAACATGTCTCAAACACATGTTTACATCCATGAAATTCCTACCTAAATGTCGATGATTTCCTCGATAGGATATACTTTAAATGATAGAAACAAGAAAAAAATAAAGCTTTGGAAAGGAAGTTAAGAACATACTCTCGAAAAGGAAAGGGTACGAAGCACAAATCTTGTCTTCGGCCTCCCAAGTTGCATCCTCAGGGTTATCTCCCCACTGATATTTCATCAACTTGACTTCCCTATTGCATAGCTTCTTAACTTCTGACCCAAGAATACGAGCAGGAACTTGTCTGACTGTCGCCTCCCGTTCCACCTCTACTTCCTCCAATATACTCGGCTCAACTACTTCCACAGTATCATGCAAGCACTTCCGCAAATGAGAAACATGGAAAATATCATGAATGCCGGATAGTCTCTCTGGTAGCTTTACTCTGTAGGCCATCTGGCCAATCATTTATGTTATGGGAAGTGGCCCTACAAATCTTGGTGCCAATTTCCCTATAGATCCGAAGAGAACCACATTCCTCAAAGGTGAAACCTTAATAAAAACCATGTCTCCCACTTCAAATTCAATGTTAGTCCTTCTCTTGTCTACATAGGGTTTCTGCCTATCTTGAGCGGTCTTCATTCGCCGTCTAATAAGGTTAATCTTCTCGGACGTTTGTCTAACCATATCTGGTCCAAGTAGTAGTCTTTCTGTAGATTTCCACCAATAAGTTGGTGATCTACAAGGTCGTCCGTGCAATGCTTCAAAGGGTTCCATGCCAATGCTAGCTTGATAACTGCTGTTGTAGGTGAACTCTACTAAAGGAAGATGCTCTTCCCAAATCCCTCGGAAGTCTAGGATACACAGCCTTAATAGATCCTTAAGAACTTTGTTCACCCTTTCCATTTGTCCATCGGTATATGGGTGATAAGTGGTGCTCAAACACAACTGTGTACCTAATGCTTCTTGCAAGCTCCTCCAAAATTCACTGGTGAAGATGGGATCACGATCACTTACGATGTTGGAAGGTACTCCATGAAGATGGACTATCTCACGAACGTAAACTACTACCAACCATACTACCGTCCTCTTGCTCTTAACCGGAATGAAATGAGCGCTCTTAGTAAGTCTATCTACTACAACCCAAATACTGGTGTTGCCTTTCTTCAATCTTGGCAAACCATCTATGACATCCATAGAGATGCTCTCCCACTTCCACTGTGGAATCTCTAAAGGATGAAGTAAACCATGGGGCTTCATTTGCTTAGCTTTGACTTTTTCACAAACCAAACATTGAGAAACAAATTGTGCCATATCTTTCTTCATCCCAGCCCAAAAGAAAACCCTTTTCATGTCCCTATACATCTTATCGCCACCTGGATGAATAGTCATCTTAGAATGATGGGCTTCTTCTAGGACTGTCTTTAACAAACTCCCAGTTTGGGGAACACAAAGCTTCCTATCTCATCGCAACCACCCTTTATCGCCTATGGCATATCTACTGAGGTGACTAGAAGTCTCCCCTTTACTGAGCCTATCCAAGATGTCTGAAATATGTGGATCCTCTCGCTGCGAAGCTTCTTTCTGATACATAAGAGTAGGTTGTATCTCTAGCATTGCAAACAAACCAAGCAAAAACTTAGTGGAGGGTCTAAAGTCAGAAGTCGATGTACACTCCAAGCTTTTCCTCTCCACAAACAGAGGACTTGAGGCCATCCTCTGCCTACTCTGTGCGTCTGCCACCATATTACCCTTGCCTGGGGTGTAAGCAATCTCGAAGTCATATGATGCTAGGAACTCCATCCACCTTTGCTGCCTTATATTAAGATCTTTATGTGAAAACAAGTACTTGAAAGATTTATGATTGGTGCACAACTCGAACTTCTCTCCAAGCAAATAATGATGCCATGTCTTAAGCGCGAATACTATGGCAGCTAGCTCTAAGTCATGGGTAGGGTAGTTCTTCTCATGAACTCTTCAATGTCTTCCTCCATTACCTACTACCCTTCCCTCTTGCATCGGAACCGCACCAAGCCCCGTACTACATGCATCAGTGTATACTGTAAACACTTTATTCCCATCGTGCAAGGTCAAGACTGGGTTTTAGTCAGAGCCCTCTTCAGTCGCTGGTAGGGCTGTCAACGTATTCTTTCGGATACGGATAGTGCTATATCCGTATCCGCAATCATTTTCGGATATCGGATATCCGTATCCGCATATGGATGGATATCGGATAATTATCCTATCCGCTAATGATCGATAAATCTAGAAAAATAAATGAAAATTTATAGTTTAACATGTTTTTTTTTTCAATTTCCTTGATCACTAAAGTGTTAAATATAAGCATATATAATGAAATTGAATAGATTTGAATAGTTAATATTCATTTAGTGCATAAAATATGAATCTTCGACTTGGTAAAGCAATAACTAAATCTGATTTATTGTACTAAAATACATATAATTTTGAGAATAATGTTAAAAAAATTCGGACGGATAATTTTCTGATGCGGATATCTATGTATCCATATCCGCATCCGTTTTTTCGGATATCGGATATTTATCCGCTTTTCGGATACGGATGCGGATGGATATCGGATTTTTCTGGTATCCATTGCCAGCCCTAGCCGCTGGAAAGCAACATCACAATCTATATCCCACGAAAATGTCAGATTCTTCTTGTCAGCTTGGTGAGTGGGGCTGATATCTTTGCGAAGTCTTTAATGAACTTCCTATAATAGCCTGCCAATCCAAGAAAACTTCTCACCTCCGTTGCATTCTTCAAAATTTGCCATTCTTGAACTGCAACTACCTTTGCGGGATCTACTGCTATCCCATCTTTGGAGACCACATGCCTTAGAAATCTCACCTCTTTTCTCCAAAAATGAAATTTGGAGAATTTTTCTTTAAGCTGATGCGCACGCAGAGTTTTCAAAACTTCTCTCAAATGTTGGACATGCTCTACCTCGCTCTTCGAGAAAATCAAGATGTCATCAACAAAGACCACGACAAATTTATTTAGAAACCCCTGAAACACCCTACTCATCAGATCAACAAAGTAGGCGGGTGCATTCGTCAACCAAAAGGCATAACTAGCCATTCAAAGAAACCATCTGGGGTCCTAAAAGCGGTCTTATCTACACTGTCCTCGGCTATCCTCAACTGATGAAACCCCATGGCCAAGTCTAACTGAGAAAATACCGATGCACCAACAAGCTGGTCAAACAGATCATCTATCCTTAGAAGTGGGGGTCTGTTCTTATTTGTGAGTTTGTTCAACTATCTATAGTCTACACATAAGCGAAGCGAACCATCTGTCTTAGTTGTGAATACCACTGGAGCACCCCATTCAGATATGCTTCGCCTAATAAACCCTTTCTCAAGTAGCTCCCCTACTTGTTTACTAAGCTCCCTCCTTTCCCTTGGAGCCATATGGCACATAGTTAATGCAACTGGCTTTGCATTGTCCACCAAAATATACGAAAATAGATCTCGCGCCTCGGAGGTAAGCTCCGTACCTCATCAAAAACATCAGGATAGTCACGGACTATTGGTACAGATCGCAGATCATCGATAAATGCATCAAGAGACTCTAGGAAACTAAGAATGACAGACCCTTGCGGGTCATAAGAAATCTCGAGGGTCCTCCTTTGGTAAGTAAAAAGTCTAACGACCCTCTTCTCACAATCCAGAATGGCACCGTACATGGTTAGCCAGTCCATCCCTAGAATCAAACCATAGCCCATAAAATCGAGCACAAATGCGTCACACTCAAATTCGATGCCTAACACAGATATTCTCAAATCCTGACAAATCATGGACAAATGAGCTGAACCACAAATGGGGTTTGAGAAAACTACGGGATCCACTAACATTCTAGTATTTAGGTGCAGAGACTCAACCAAAAAATTAGATATAAATGAATGTGAAACGCCAGAATCAAAAAGAGTTATTATAGGATGATTGGAAAGAGAAATCAAACCTTCCATGGAATCTTTCCTACTTCTATCTGGAGCACTGGTCGCGAGAGCATGCACCTGCCTTCCAGAAGCTCTTGCCCTTTGACTTTGTCCCTGTTTCTTCGGGCACTCCATAGCAAAGTGTCCGACCTCTCCATAATTGAAGCAAGTATTCTTCCTTCTTTTGCAGTCCTTTACCAAGTGTCCCTCGCAACCACAACTATGTAACTTCCTCTTATCCTTAGCCTTCTCATTATTTCCGCCCTTCTTCTGTTGTTGTTGTCCTTCCTTGGACCGTACTTTCCTGTTTTGTGTTTCCTCAACCTTAACTTCCTTCTTGTCGCTTTTGTCTTCCTCATGCATCAAGGCTCTATAAACAAGTCTTTCAAAAGTTGCTCCCATTGGAATATGGGACATAGCTAACCTATGAACGGGTTCATATAATCCTTTAACAGACCGTAAAGCTTTCTTACGTAGAGTATCTACCAGGTCCAATCCGAACCTTGCTAGCTGGTTGAATTTGTTAACATATTCTTTCACAGTCATGTTTCCTTGCTTGAGCGCCAAGAATCTTTCCATTTGCATGTTTTTTCAGCTTGAGAAAGAAACTTCATGTCAAACCTCTATCTAAAATCATCCAAAATTTCCACCGAATGACCTGCTTGAATTACTTCCCACCAGAACAAAGCTTCATCTTTCAGTAGCCAGGCGGTTAACTGAATCTTCCTACGATCGTCCACATCAAAAATTCCAAACAAGTCCACTTTCTCCTTGAGCCAATTCCTTGCCTCTACGAATGTCTCGGTTCCACAGAATGGCTTCCCTCCCATAGCATAGAAATCTTTGCAGATCTTAGAGAAGTTATCTACATGCGGAGGAGGAGGAACGACGGGTGCAGCAGAGGGAGGAACATCAGCTTGACCACCGGCAGGCGCCGTGGCCTCTAGATACCTAAGGAATCAGCTGAGTATCGTAACACCCTCTGGAATATTAGGTTCTCCAAACATGCTGAAAAGAAAAGGAAAGAGATTCAGACAAAGGATCGAAAGATATTACATATGGCTTTGGGGAATATGTTTTTCAAAACAGACTTTTCTTTTTTGAAAATGCTTTCTTTTAAAAACTTTTTGAAAATAATTTTCAAAAACTTTTATCTAATCCGATAACCTTCAGCTCTGATACCAAGTGTAGCACCCCACGTCCGTTAATGTCAGTCATTAAGAGAATGCATTAAGTTTCGTGAAGCGTTATAGGTAAACAGAAGACGAAACATTGCAAGACAAATTTAAAATAGCAGCGGAATTAAAAACTTTATTAATCATAAAGCATCGTGGTTCAAAACATCATAAGTTTGTAAATACATAAACCCAGTACATTATTAAATTTTCTGTCTTGTACTTAAAACATCAGAGTACAACAATAATAAAAGAAGCATAATCCCCAAAAGAAACATAGCCATAGTAGCAAAGATAAGAACTTGAGCAATACATCTAAGCAGCTCCAAGCAAGACGATAGCAGAATCCTAATCAAGCTTGAGTATTTCCACCTTGAGAACCTAGGGGGAGGGGGAAACGGAAGAGAAAGAAGTTGAAACAAAAAGGGTCATACATAAAGCCTGGCAAGTCCATTTACTTTTAGTAAATAAATAAGTAAAAGTATCATGACAGACATATAAAGTGGATAAGAAATGTAACATCATAAAAGGTAGGTATGACAAGGTAAGCGGGATAAACATGATAGTGTATATTTGCTTCTCTAATGATTTCTCTACAACAAAACTACTATAACCAGAATGAGATGATCCCAACAACTATAAGATGGTAGATTTAGGCGTACTTCCAGTGAGATCTTTTCACTCCATATAATCAACACACATCCCGTCGATCTGGAGTTACCCCTATGGATAATAACGAGCTCCTAAACATACCGGAGTCTAAGTGTACCCTAATTACTACCCTAATTGATCGGCACCCTGCTCCGTAGATACCCTGTGCTGGCCCCACAATAGGGTGTATCACTCCCTAAAGTGGCAACCCTTCATTTTCTTGATGTGCACAACCATATCTACTGATGTCACAGCGTCTTATTTTCCCAAGAAAGCGGGTCATGCACGCACATAACCCCGATGGAACGCATCGTCGGACAACGTCCCCACTTTTGGATCACTTACAGTCATCCCAGTAAGCGTGCCCCGACTCCGACCTAGTTCAGAGTACTCGTTTGATACCTATATATGGGTTACTGACTAAAACGAGTCCCACACACAAGATGATGCAAGCTCTCCCCTTTGTCTTGCATCCTCACTACTAGGTTTTCCACAGGTTATGCCCTACTAGTTTAAAAGATCGCATAACCCCATAGGTTAAGTTTGTGGGCCTATATATAAATATTACCCACCCACCTCAGATTTACTTAACCCACCCACTGTTCAAACAAGCTTACTTAACCCATATTCATGTTTATTTGCATACAATCCCTATGGATTCAACTAGGTTAAGTATTCCAATTCATTAGCATGTCCATTTATGGTTATAATATGCTAGAACTCCCACATTAAGCCTGCCATTGTGGATGCTGGATAAGCCGGTCGGCTCCGGGAAGACATCTTCCACAAGTCAGGCTTGACTTCGTGTCTTAGCACGTCTCGTGTTTGTGCATCTAGACCCCTCACATTAGATTCACCACTTGTGGTCGCTGGATACGCCGGGCGGTTCCGGGCAGACTTCCACCACAAGTGTAATATAACCTCATGTTTAGGCGCGGTTACAGTTTCTAATTATTGTAATCCTAGGCATTCCATTATTAACCAAATTATACTTATGTCGTTATAGGTTTTCATGGCCTCCTCAATCCCTGCACTGGCGTCATCCTCGTGGCATCTCTTGGACCCACCATCTTGAGAGTACCTTCACCTTGCAGCGAAGGCATTCCAGAGCTCGAATCCAGGCCTTGCAGGTTTTTCAGCTTTCAATTAGTGCCCGAACTCCACAAAAGCGGACACTCTGGAACATGATGACAACCTATAGCCTCAACAACAAACACCATGGCCATCACCAACCGCCGGCGCAACACCTGAGTCAAGATGCAGCTGCATCGTTGTTGGGTTATTGGTCGAATCCCGAGACTAACAACTCAACTATGTGTCGACATCCTACATAAGCATTCGTGCCAACGTTCCAAACAAGTCCATCCCTCGAGGACAGCGTCGCGAGACCGAAACTCACTGATCATTGTCCGCTCATCAGGTGCCAATGCAAATGTTCAATTTTACTAGCCCAAGCTTGGAGCCAAGACTAAGTCATCATAATAGGAATATGCGTCATGCTCCCACGCACTTGCTAGATTATCATGCCCCTCAAATTGACTTCGACCTCTTGAAAAACCGGGAGGGTTTATTAAGTGCTGGGGATACGAAGCCCAATCCCATATTCACACATACTTGGCGACCTTTATCCGAATTCCTAATCCCGTTACCCAAGATTAACTGCTCCAGTTCTTGAGTGCCAAATCCGAAAGCCCTCTTACTTTCCATATATCTCTTCCCTTCTCTCGAAAACCTAACAACACCTCGAACATCCAAAGTAAAAAAGAAATATTTTTAGTATCCTACATGCCTTAAGCTGATTTTCTGTCTGAAGAAGAGAAGAAAGGAAGCAACTACAATCAGGAGATCGACATGACCCAAACGAACGTTTCGGGATTAGAATTCAGGATCATACACCAAGAAATGATCATATTCATTTAACTTCGAAGCTCCAACTACCAAGTCAATCACGACTCGGCGACCACTCATGTACTCACAAAATGCCCAATCATCAAATGCTTAGCATTTGGGTCCGACCTCGCCCCAAAGGAAAATCTACGTGACTACATGCCACGAAATATGCCAAGTCTTGTCCTTACAACGACATCTGCATATGTGAGTTGCCCAAACTTTGTTCAGTGGATCCAACTTGGATCGATGAATGACTTTAGCCTAGCAAACCCAAGTGATCCAGTGAGTACCCCATGAAATCAAGCTCCATCCCAACAACGTTTCAACAACCACTTAAGGCGATTGCGCGCCTAGGCCATGGCAATGACCATGCTACACGCTTTGGAAATCTCAATTGAGCAGACCGACTTGATTCAAATGCATGCCCACAAGACTTAAGGGTTCAAATATACACACCAAATGGTCGGCTCTCGATCTAAAAACTCCTCGAATATCTAAAATACGTGATTACAAGCCCATAGCATGCAATCCACTTTCATGTTACCTATCCCAGCTTGGATCGCATCACACAAAACCACGTGCACACTTATGATTGCATGCGCAATTATGACCCGATAATGAATCTTTTGCACTTCGACGCAATCGGGAGTCGACAACTAACATTTATTGTATTTAATCTACAGGAACTAAACGCCTTGGACAGGTTCCAACCCAAGCCACAAGACTCAAGTAAGTCAAAACTCTAAGCAGTGTTGGAATCCTAAGCTCATACCTGCGCGTCCCAACCGCTCCAAAGCAGTGCACTCTCGGCATACAACTCAAAAGGAAGGTCATAACAAATCGCTAAGCACCGCATGAAAATGTTTGTGCCCATATTAGACTCATATCTCTTCAAAGCATGTCCCATCAACCCAAGACATACTTTGAGGGAGAAAATGTTAATCGGCCTTTTGTTCTGGTTCCCAAAAATACGCAAGACACGCTCGACTCAACTTATCGCATGGTATCATAGCCCAAAGGCATTGTCAATATCATCCGGGGTCCAGTACCAGAAGACTTGGGTCTGGCCACCAGTAGATTTTCGCCAACAAGTGTGTTGCCCATAATTACCAGACTGACTCAAAGTCAAGATTCAACCAACAACTTCTGCGAACCTCGCCGCTCCTCCAAACATTGCCAAAAAAAGATCTCGCAGTCCGAGCTGTGAACCCGAACCTTGGGCCACCAAAACATCCATACCCATGGCCTTCACACCACCCATAAGGCGAACTTCATACCCCTTGCGGTGCGAATTTCGCACCCCTAAGGGGTGCAAAATTTGCATCCAGCAGGGTGTGAAATTCGCACCCAGCCGGGTGCGAAATTCGCACCCAGCATGGTGCGAATTTCGTACCTTAGGGAGCGAATTTGCACCCCGAGAGGTACGAATTTCGCACCCCCATTGGGTATGAAATTCGCACCCCGCGAGGTGCGAAATTCGAACCCCAGGGCTGGGTGCGAAAATCTGGCATATGCAGGTTCCAGGTGCGAATTTCAGGTTGTGGTCCCCTATATCTACCTACTCCCACCTACTCCTACCTAACCCCTTTCCTATAAATACCTCACAACATCACACTTGAAAGGTGTTGGAATTTGAGACCTTGGGACCTCTAGAAAGCTCTTTTAATGGCATATCCTCTTTGAGGAAGAAGAAGGGCAAAAGTGTCTTTTCCCTAATATATTAAATATATGATAATTATGACATCGTATATGATAATGATGACATCATCTCTTATAGGTGACATCATATAGCTTAGAGATGACATCATCTAGCTTTGAGATGAATGTAATGAGATGTCATGAGATGGTCTCAACTTTGTAACTTTTTGTGATCAATAATATTCCAACAACGCTTCAAAGTGGACGTAGGCCCCTCAAGAGGCCAAACCACTATAAATCTCTTGTGTAATTTACTGCTTTCCTCTCCTGTCTATACGACCAAATTAATCATTCCTAGTAATTGGAATAGTTGGTGTTTACGACATTTTTTGCCATCAACATTTGGTGCTTTCACTGAGAGACTCAGATTTTTGTGCCTTTGTCACACGTTACCGTCTCGACCTTCGACGAGCTTTAGGTTCCTTAGCTTAACCTACCGCCGAGTCCGCTTACGATGGCAAAGCGACCAAAGAACGTAATGGTCGGCCTTTCAGCCGTAGCCGAGGCCGGGACTTCCCAACAATCTCAACCGGCGGATATCCCAACCACTAATGAAGATGTCCCTCCTATTATGAACCCCGAAGCGCCCGTAATACAAGCTCAAATCCGTGCGCTTAATGAAAATTATGAGAACACTGCGGTCGAGCTTAATTAAGCATTAAGGAATAACATCGACCTTAAGCGGCAACTTCAATAAAGTCAGCGCGTCGTTGCTCGACTTCAACCAGCTTGGAATAACGCTCGACCTCGACCAACTATATCGGAAACTTCCTCTTCTGAGTCTAGGTGCCCGCATCAAAGAAGGAGGTTTAATCTCATCGAAAACATCGCCTTTCGCATTAATGCCCTCGACAATGGCAATGGCAATGGTAACACCAATAAAAACGACGACCGAACTACAGTCACATATAGCGAGGGGGCACAATACCGAGATCGCTCTCGCTTAATCATCAATGACGGACCGGGTCCGACCAACCAACCCCTTCCTTGAAAAAACCCAATGGTCGCCCATCAGGATGATGGACCTACTATTCCAGTGGCCCGCGTTCTTCCAGAACAGGATCCATATCAACCCACTCTGCCTCATCATGCATACCCGGATCCGATCATAGATGTCGAGGATATGGAAGAAGATGACCTGGACATCCACCATAGAAGACGCCCTCACAACAAAACTCCGGAACCTCACCAAAACCCATGGGTCTCGATGGTGGATCCCCATCCAATTTATCTTCCTAACATGGTCCGAAGAATCATGAGGGAAATGCGAGGGAATGTGCACGATTCATGGGAAGCGCACATTAGGTGTAACCCCTTCACAAAGAGAGAAAATGAAGCTGAGTGGTCGCAACGCTTCAACATGCCATAGATGTCGCTTTACGATGGCACCACCGATCCCTGTGCCTTCCTAAATCGATATGAATGGCAAATGGACTCGAGCCAGGGAAACGATCCGGTCAACTGAAAGTGCTTTCCAGTCTTCTTACCAGGAACCGCTCTGTTATGGTTCTCTCGCCTCCCACTTGATTCCATTAACAACTTCGGCCAGTTAGCGATAGAATTGGTCAAGCAATTCAGCGTGCATATCCCGACTCCAAAGAACACCCTCACCCTGTCCAACCTATACCAAGGGCCTGCTGAGTCGCTCAAAAGCTACCTCTCCAGGTTCAACGTCACCCTCGCTGAGGTCGAGAACCCGGAACCTCGCACCATACTCTTTCAGCTAGCAAAGGGCGCCCTCCCTACTTCCGAGTTCGGGGGCATGGGTCGATCGGAAGAAGCCAAAAAGCCTCGACGCTTTCCATGAACAGGATAGACGGTACTTATGTCAAGAAGAAGCGAGACGAAACCGACTCTCCAGGGCCGCTCTTCCCAACAATCCACATGAGGATACCATAAAGGACAACATCAAAGGGAAACCGATAGGGAAGCTCTTTGATAAGGATAAGGGGGAAGGTCCCTACAAACAAAGGTTGAATAATAGTAGGCAAAGCAGCCGCAACAACAGCCAGGTTCCTACGGAACCGAGGAAGCCCGGTCCCCATCGGGCATACGAGACCTACACCATGCTGAATGAAGACTTGGAAACAATCTACCAGGAAACATGTAAAATGCTTCAACACAACAAGCCGTACAACAGGGAATCCACTAATCATGAGAGGAATACCGGCAAGTAGTGTCGATAGCATGACATGTATGGACATAATACTAATGATTGCCATCAACTCAAAGACGCAATCGAAAAGCTTATCTGCGAGAAGCGCCTTGAGCAGTACGTCCAAGGAGCATAACGACTCTCACCGGCATTAAGAAGAATTCCAGCAAAACCTAACGCTCACCCTGTTGGCCGCAATTGACGCTGGTACCTCTCGCCAGCCCCGAGCGGTTGAGGACCCGCTGGAAACAGATCTCCTTCCACTTGTGGACCCCGAAGCTCCTACGACTCAAGCACAGATTCACATGTTTAATAAGAAATATGAGATTGCAGCTCTCGCGCTATGCATTGAAGATTAACATCAAACTTATGTGCCAACTTCAAGAAAGTTAACACATCATCATTCTACTTCAGCTTGCTCACAATCGCGCCTGCTCGCGACACACCACATCTGAAATTTCTTCTTTCGAAGCTAGGGTCCTATGACAGGAAAGAAGGTTCAGCCTCATTAGAAACATTGTCATCTGCTCCAACACTCGTACGACGATGACAATGACAACAGAAATGAGATGATGATCGAACCATCATCACTTACGGCCAAGGAACACAGTAACAAACCAGGTCCTAGTAACCAACCTTCTACTCGGAAGAGCCCAGCTGTCACCACTCATAACCATATTCCCACTCTTCCAGCAGCTCGTCAAGCCAGAGTACTTCCGGACCAGGGTGCACAATAGCTCGCCTAACCTCGACAGTCATACCAAAACCAGACCATCTATGACATGAAAGAGAGCGAGCCGGATGTGTACAACAGACGACATCGATGGAATGGAACTCCCAAATTCGTCGAAACTAATGGGTTCCATTAGAAAATCCCCCTTCGGCATATCTCCCAGACGTGGTCCGAATAATCAAGAAAGATATGCGAAGGAACGCCGACAACCGAAGAGAAACACACTTGAGGCGTAATCCCTTCACAAGGATCGTCCGCAAAGCTGAGTGGCCCCAATGCTTCAACACACCACATGTGGCGTTCTATGAAGGCACAACTAACCTTTAATCTCGGCAATGTCAGAATTATCATCAGAAATGGAACACGTCATCCCAGCCATCCCCGGCTTTGACGCTCAAGCCTCCGCTAGGCGGACTCAAACTGCTAAGAGTCCGAACTTATCACCTACGCTTCTAGCACCTAACTAGGCCCAAGTTCACTTCAACCAACTTCCACAGCATCATGTAATCGTAGTTGGAGACTCACAGATTGCCGAAGACCTTTCATCAAGAAGGCGCGTTAGCCGCCACAAATGGCACGTAGGTTCATTAAACGTCGCCAACGCCATAAAGTGCAAGTGCTTCCCCGTCCTTATGTAAGATGGATCTATCCGGTTCTCTCGACTTCCACCTTGAACTATCCCCACTCTTGAAAAAATTGTTAGGGGATTGGTCACGGAGTCCAGGATGCACATCATAATGCCCAGAAATATCCTCTCAGTCTCGAACATTTACTAAGGCACCCGTGAAACTCTCAGAGGCTATCTTACAAGATACCACACCACCTTGGCCGAAATCAAGAAACCTACTCCTCGAATCGCACTTGTCCAGCTTACGAAGGGAATACCACCTGATTCCAAACTTAGAGCATGGACCGATCAAAAACAATCAAAGTTTCAGGAGATCTTCTGCATGAATGCTGACTACTTCCTATGCCGAAGGTTAGCATAAAGGAATCAAGCTTCTCATCTCAACATCCTGCCCCGTGGTGACACGCAAGGCTCCAACGACTCTAATTCCACCACTCTACGCGATTTTGCTCACGCCGGCAAAGGAAGTCGCAATAATAAAAGGAAGCGCCTTCGGCTTCCTTCTTTCCGCAGCTGTACTACTTTCAGCGAAACCCCTGGGAAAATCTACCTTGCAGCATGCAATTCCCAACCATGCAAAAATCCAAGACCTAAAAGCCCGATGAGCATACCAAGGGACTCTAAATGATATTGTCGGTTCTACAACATCCGCAGACACAACACAAACATGTCTCGTCACTTATAGAATGACTTCGAGGAACTCACTACATGGGATCTCCGAGCAACTCGATGCTCATCGAAGGTTCTCACTATGTGGGACCTTCGAGCCACTCGATGCTCATCGAGTACCCCCAGTGCATGGGATCTCTGAGCTACTCAGCGCTCATCAAAGATTCCTACTAAGCATGACCTCGACCGACAACTAATCCCTCAAGATCGTACCTCCACCTCGTCAGGACTACAAATTCCATGATGCATTTGACTTTAGGTTGTCATCGGAGATACCAGTTTGCAACTCCTCCCTGCCTATGTGTCCCTCATTGGAAGTAGAATAAAAACTAAAGGAGAACTTTCTCCTATAAAAGACACCTCTTTTTCGCTATGTCGTGTCCTTTTTGGTCCTCCATATGGCGCTCTCGCCCCTCTCCTATCAGCAGGGGGCACACTAGGAGACATTACTGGAAAAACGTTCGGAAGCAAGCCCGAGAGTTCCAGTCCACTGTTAGCCCCCACGATAGTTCTCTACGATATAGCAATCCCCGAGGTTATCATTGGAGATATCAGCCATCCATTAACACCATTAGCTCGCCCATTAAAAAAAGGAGGCAAGAGAGACGATTCAATATCATAAAGAAGGCATACACATTAATGTTTAAAGGTCAAAAAATAGGATCTCGAGCTCAATTGCCGATGGAAATGTTTGTTGATAAAGGGTCGCAACCTTTTCAATAGTCGTTACTGTCACAATTCAAACAGAATCATCCATTCACGGATAGATGCCTCATTCCAGCCTATATATATAGGCCTGCCAAATAAAATGAAATGAAAACGCAAAGCAAGGCCCCATATCTAAGACACACCTCCTCTTTGCTATATCATAGCCATCCTCCTCCAACTAATGCTCCGACCACTTGGGGGCACGACTGGAAACTCAACTGAAGGCCTGCTCGGACGTACATCAGCGACCTCGTATTCAAACGGGTCTTTCCTCCACCTACAGGCCTCTCTGCCCGTTAGGAAGGCCCGTACTCATACAATGGAAGCTCAGCGATGGAACTTTCAAACTCTCAACCATGGATGGAGTCGAACTCCCAAGGGCATGGAACAACGAACATCTTCCCTTTACCGTACATATCTTAGTGTACAATTGATTCACGCCTTCCAATGATGTTTTGCTTTCCTGCAGTTCGAGGCATTACAAAGGCTACTACTACCAGAGTTGTCCTTAGAAATGATGTTCAATTTCCTATCACCCTTCAATGGTTACTCCGTGCATGACGTTCATGACGTGTTTGATTAATCCTGACAAACAGCTTGCATACAAACATTCGATCGCCGCATCGGCGCCTCGAGCACGGGAGTTGGTGCCGCCATCCGAACCTCGATCCAACATCGAGGCCAAACAACACTGTCTACGATCGGCACCCCGAGCATAGGAGTTGACAACGCTACCCGATTCGCCGGTTTGCGGCGCGACCAAGTATAAATAACCACTAACTCGAACCTCGGCTATGTGCCGATGCCGAGGATAAATCGTTCGGCGCCCAAGTCCCAAGCGACTTGGGGCCACCCAACAGCCAGTCAGGAGTAATGTAAATTTCTTCCCTGGCCACTGTTGTCTGTCAAATCTCGGCGCAGCACCGAGACCGACATTAAATTGATTTCTCCCCGAAGCTCTAAAGGCTTAGGTGCAGCACATGGCCACGATCAGACCCTACGAGCTCATGATCCAGGATTATCTCCAGCGAATAACGACGTCGTCGTTTGCAACCCGAAGAATGACAGGAGAGCCACCCACCGGACAGACCGCATAATGTGACATCATACGCCTTCGCTACACTTGGGATTAACCCCGGGTAAACCAAAAGAGCAAGTGCTCAGCCTGGCTTCGCAAACTATGGGTTTTCAAAGCTGAGAGAAACTTACAAGAAGCCAACGCTCTATCACATCCCTCTGGAATAATCAACCCAGAGCACGGTCTTCGATTGCATCTCTGTTGGTGTAACAACAAGTACGCTTGGGCAAGTATGGGACGCTGGAAAACATGAGAGGAACATTCGAACACTTAACACGAAATACGGTCTTTACTAATTCATATTCCATTTCACACACATACACACCCCCCCCCCCGAATAGGCTACATGTCTAACATTTTTTCTTTATGATGACAGGGTGTACATGAAAATCACACCATACCTTTAGGGACCAAAGTGAGGGCCACACTCGCATATACTATCGGTTTACCTAACCCAAAGTATTTATAATTCCTTTAACAATTACTGATGATACTCATCCTTATCTTATCTTTTCTTTTTTTTGTACAGGTTCGGCACTTGGCAAGTCACCACCAGTGATGGGACCCTCCTTCCGGAACTTCTTCCTCCTCCTCTACTCTTCACAGGAGTAACGGATTCATGAGACATCGATGTGCGCCTCTTGCTATCATCCTCTCCCCCTTTTAATGGGCATCATCGACGACTTTCCGTTTTCCTAGCCTACTTAGAGGCCCTATCCTTCTCCGCTTCAATATCGGCCTACTTCTTTGCCACCACAATGGCAGTTTTCTCCTCGACATCCTGACTAACCTTTGCCCATGCATCTTGTATGGCAGCATCATCCTGTCCCTCTTCCCCTCTGGCTCCTCAGACTTTGCCATTATCTAGACTTCTTGATCTTCCACCATAGCTTGTATTGTTGGCACACTTACATCAGCTATGGCCGTCGCACGAGCACTTCGAGAAACCACAACTTCTCCTCCTCCAAAGAGACTCATATGAATATGGGATCCCAAAGTCCATGGGTTCTTCTACTTCTCCAGATTGTTCCCGTTGTAACTCCAGTTGGAACTCGAACGCTTGAGGAAGTACGAGGACAAAGCCTGGTGTCGCCTCCGCTCCAAGGGGGTTTCCCATCAAAAGAGGCAACTATTTGACTTCTGGGGGTTCATCGCTTGCATTCTCTTCAGTTGGCAAGAACTCGAGCTCGGGAGCAGTCCTTCCCCTATCTTTGTACAAGCTTGACCATCGCCGCAAGCTTCAAAGCAGCCATTTCTAAAGAGGAACGCCCACCTCACGTCGAGGATAACTCAAACCCAAAAGCTCGAGTCTTGGAAGCTTCTGACCTTGCACCAATACAAGGCAGGCCGGGCAAAGAGGCTTGAACCGAAAGACAAGGGGAGCAGCATAATAACTAGTCCTCCGAGGAACAGGGGAATTTAGACAAGTTCTCAGTACGCGAAATAAAAAATTCATATCTCGATGCAAAATCTTCCTACTTACAAGAGCATTAGAATGCAGTGGCAACATCTAGTTTTAATAACTAAAACCATGATTGCCGGTAACCATTAACACCATTTTCGGATCGGATGATGGTCACAACATAATTGGGTTGGAGACCGCGACCGTATGTCCATATCTTTGTGCGTATCCGAGTGCTCAGTTCGAATAAGTCCATTTCCAGAATTATTTGCCAATCAGTTATGTTACATTCAACTTCAATTACAGACCAAATATGGATCAGTCAGCAATGATCCGAACTTGCTAGCTTGTCACTAATGTCGAGCATAATCTAGCAGAAATCCGGGCTTGGGGACAACCCTCTATGGATTATCGCACCGGCCTGGCAATCATAGGCCCCGATCAGATCCACTTCAATCCTTGCACTGGCGTCATCCTTGTGGCATCCCTTGGAGCCACCTTCTTGAGAGCACCTTCACCTCGCAATGAAGGCATTCCAGAGCCAGAATCCAGGTCCTAGAGGTTTTTCGGCTTTCCATCAGTGCCCGGACTCCACAAAAGCGGACACTCTGGAACATGATGACAACCTTTAGCCTCAACAAGTAACGCCATGGCCATCACCAACTGCCAGCGTAACACCTGAGTCAAGATGCAACTGCATCGTGGTTGGGTTATTGATCGGATCCCGAGACTAACAGCTCAACTATGTGTCGACATCCTACATAAGCATTCGTGCCTACAGTCCAAGCAAGTCCATCCCTCGAGGACCGCATCATGAGACCAAAACTCACTGATCACTGTCCGCTCATCGGGCACCATGCAGATGTTCAATTTTACTAGCCCAAGCTTGGAGCTAAGACTAAGTCATCATAATATGAAGTTATGCGTCGTGCTCCCACACACTTGCTAGATTATCACGTCCCTCAAACCGATTTCGACCTCTTGAAAAACCAAGAGGGTTTATTAAGTGCTTGGGATAAGAAGCCTAATCCTGTATTTACACATACTTGGCGACATTTATCCGAACTCCTAATCATGTTTCCCAAGATCAGTCGCTCCACGTTCCTGAGTGCCAAATCTGAAAGCCCTCTTTACTTTCCATATCTCTCTTACCTTCTCCCGAAAACCTAACAACACCTTGAACATCCAACGTACAAAAGAAGCATTTTTAGTATCCTTCATGCCTTAAGCTAATTTTCTGTCCGAAGAAGAGAAAAAAGGAAGCAACTACAATCAAGAGATCGGCATGCCCGAAATGAACGTTCCAAGATCGGAATTCGGGATCGTACACCAAGCTACGATCATATTCACTTAACTTCGAAGCTCCAACTACAAAGGCAATCATGACTCAGCGACCACTCGTGTACTCACCAAATGCCCAATTATCAAAGTGCATGCGCTTAGCATTTGGGTCTGACCTCGCCCCAAAGGAAAATCTATGCGAATACAAGCCACAACGTATGCCAAGTCTTGTCCTAACAATGACATCTGCATATGCAAGTTGCCGAAACTTTGTTCAGTGGGACCAGCTTGGATCGACGAATGACTTTGGCCTCGCAAACCCAAGTGATCCAGCGAGTACCCCATGCAATCAAGCTCCATCCCAACAATGTTTCAATAACCACTTAGGGCGATCGCGTGCCTAGGACATGGCAATGATCATGCACACACGCTTTGGAAATCTAATCTGAGCAGACCGACTTTATTCAAATGCATTCCCACAAGACTTAAAGGTTCAAATATACACAGCAAACGATCGGATCTCGATCCGAAAACTCCTCGAAAAGCTAAAATACACGATTACAAGCCCATGGCATGCAATCCACTTTCATGTTACGTATTCCAGCTCAGATCGCATCGCACAATACCAAATGCAAACTTGTGATTACATACTCAATTATGTCCCGATAATGAATCTTTTGCATTTCGATGCAATCGGGAGTCGGCAACTAACATTTATTGTCTTTAATCTACAGGAACTAAATGCCTTGGACAGGTTCCAACCCAAGCTGCAAGACTCAAGCAAGTCAAAACTCTAAGCAGTGTTGGAATCCTAAGCTCATACCAGCATATTCCGACAAGGCATCCCAACCGCTCCAAAGCAGTGCGCTCTTGGCATACAACTCAAAAGGAAGGTCATAACCAATCATTAAGCAACGCATGAAGATGTTTGCACCCATATTAACACATCTCACTTCAAAGCACATCCCGTTAACCCAAGACACACTTTGAGGGGGCAAATGTTAACTAGCCTTTTGGTCTGGTTCCCAAAAGTATGCAAGACATGCTGACTTAACATATCGTGTGGTATCACAGCCCAGAGGCATTGTCAATACCATCCGGGGTCCAGTACCAGAAGACTCGGGTCTGGCCACTAGTAGAATGTCACTTCCCTCAAATGCGACCTCCATCAGTATCCGTCCGCAGCCGAGCCAAAGGCGAGCCATGCTACGAGCCGAAGGCGAGCTGTCAAGCGGGTCCGGGCACATCATCGGTGGGGGTTCGGGGCCCCACAGTCCCGACGGCGATCGACCTAGCCGGTTAGGTCGAACTAGTGGGCACTGCCCGATCCATCCGATTTCTGCCAACAAGTGAGTTGCTCAGTATTACCAGATCGACTCAAAGTCAAGATTCAACCAATAACTTCCGCGGACCTCGCCGCTCCTCCAAACATTGCCAAACAAAGACCTCGCAGTCCGAGCTGTGAACCCGAACCTCGGGCCACCAAAACACCCATACCAATGGCCTTCGCACCACCCATAAGGCGACCTTCGTACCCCTCGAAGTGCAAATTTCGCACCCCTAAAGGGTGCGAAATTCGCACCAAGCAGGGCGCTAATTTCGTACCCTAGGGAGCGAATTTCGCACCGCAGGAGGTATGAATTTCGCACCTCGTGATGTACGAAATTCGCACCCCAGGGTTGGGTGCAAAAATCTGGCATATGCAGACTCCAGGTAGGGCTGTAAATTTTGTTCGAATGTCCGACGTCCTTTCGTGTCCATGACCGAAATACGTCCTTCCGAGTTTCATTTAGGACACGAGTTAGGACAGCAAAATTTGTACGAGAAAAAAATCATATCAGGTCCGGGCTCGTCCGAATTACTTGTAATTCGGCGTATAGTTAAGAGAAAATCTAGTAAAATGTATAAAATGTGATATAAATAGCCATGTCCGACCAAGTCTGATCATGTTCGTGTCTGAAAAGTATATGTCCATGTCCGATCGATTTCATTTAGGACATGAATTAGGATAATGAAATTTGTACGAGAAATTTTTTGGTCTGGACCGTGTTCGGTCCAATTTTTTTAAGGATATAAACAGAACACACATCTGTCCAGTCCGGTTTGACTGATTTACACCCCTAGCTCTAGATGCGAATTTCTGGGTGTGGTCCCCTATTTCTACCTACTCCCACCTACTCCTACCTAACCCCTTCCCTATAAATACCCCACAACATCCTACTTGAAAGGGGTTGGAATTTGAGACCTTAGGACCTCTAGAAAGCTCCTTTAATGGCATCTCCTCTTTGAGGAAGAAAAAGGGAAAAAGTGTCTTTTCCCTAATGTATTAAATATATGATAATTATGACATCATACATGATAATGATAACATCATGTCTTAGAGGTGACATCATATAGCCTTAGAGATGACATCATATAGCTTAGAGATGACATCATCTAGCTTTGAGATAAATGTAATGAGATGTCATGAGATGGTCTCAACCTTGTAACCTTTTGTGATCAATAATATTCCAAAAACTCTTCAAAGTTGAAGTAGGCCCCTCACGAGGCCAAACCACTATAAATCTCTTGTGTTATTTACTGCTTTCCGCTCTTGTCTATACAACTAAATTAATTATTCCTAGTAATTGGAATCGTTGGTGTTTACGACATTTTTTGCTGTCAACAAACATAATAGAACGAGTGTAAGGTGATCTAAACAGTGAATTAGATCTACAATCAAAGGAAGACCTGATATGATAAAGTTTAAGATCTAAGTCATAGTCATGTCAGAATATCAAAGATACACAAGTTATAACAAATCTGATATGATTCAGGCAGTCACAGGCATAGATCCAAGTTATAGTCATATCAAGTTTAACTTTTAATTATTTAAATCTAAAAGTAACTTAAAATCACAATGTTTGGATCCAGAAAAATAGAGAAGGGATTGCTACCGTTGAATCACAGATCTAAGCTTGAATAACTTGATTGCAGAAGAAGAAAAAGGCTTGATTTGATCTGGGCAGAGGCATCATCTAGTTCTCCATTATTTTTTGTATGCAAAAATATGAGAAATGAGGCCATAATTATAGCCGAACCCAAAACCCTAATCTGCCTCATCTCCCGCAGGGGGGTCGACCCCCTTATAGGGTCGACCCATGGGTCGACATCCCCCTTGAGGGGTCGACACCCCCTTAACGGGTCGACACCCCTGAGCGGGAAAATTCCTGCCTCCCAATTTCTATGTGATTTTGAATTTCTGGACTTCATACATACATACATACATACATACATACATATATATATATTCTTCTTGCGCGTATACAAACTTCAAATCTTCATAACATCTTCATACGGTGTCCGTTTTCCACAAACCAGGTGTCTGTTTTGACCAGAATTCCGAGACGAATGCAATGGCGCAGTCCTTTCCCTTAATTCTGAATATTAAATTAATTGTTTTTTTTTATTTTGTACTCTTTAGTGTCTTTAAAATTATGGGGTGTTACGTATAAAGTCGACTCATTGTAAATCTGCAAGTTAGAATGATTATCCACTTACAAGATAAGCTGCTAAAGAAGTACATCCGCTACTATACTATATAGTATCATATAGTATGCACCCAATAGAAATCTACAAGTACGTCTCTCATACATGTTTATTTCCTTGAACTTTGGCTAAAATCATTAACCAGAGCTCTGATACCAAATGTGATGACCGCCCACAGTCCCCGCACTAAACAAGAGAAATAATGCGCTGAAAGGTGTGTCAGGCAGCTATGGACGATCATCAACGTATGATACACAAGCAGAACCTATCGTAAACTCACAGCGCAAGGATAAAATATAATATAACATATACAATAGGTTGTGATATTGAAGCTGAAAACACCAAAACTTTCATAACAACTAGAAAGTTATATCCATACACTTGGATGACAACTGTAGTGTTTGTACAATTTGCCTCACTACAACGCTCATAGAAATAGTAAACAGCGGAAACAAATACTAGGTAGTAGTATAGATAGTACGCCAGCCTCCTGCTCGCCTCAGGACAGCAACACCATCCTCACTAAGCTATCACCTGTCACCTAGTCTGCCCATTCAACAATCGGATGAACAACCCAAGGTAATAAGAGGGAGACATAAAACCTTGAGTCAGACAACAGTCTTAGCGAGCGATAAAACAGCTAACAAACTTCAACAATAAAGTATATGAGAATGGATAGATAAACATACTAATCTACCCACAACACCAGAGAAGAACTCAATCTTATCTTCCCACATCAGATAGTGATAGCTTTTACAATCCATAATGTCCAAGGTAACAACAATTCATCCACGGTAATCAAAACAACCATCGATAACACTCATAGCATCCAGATTACTTAGGTCTCATGTAGAAAATCCTACTCGAGTTTAACATCCTTCAAGCACTATCCCCAGAGGCCTAAACCAATATCAGTCAAGCACTCGAGGAATATCTCCCTCGACGTTAGATAATCCTCGTGAGATGGTATAAACAAAACATCCAAACATTCATGAAAAACCCTGGCTATCACCGCCAATCCTGCTTTGAAACCACCGTTAATCGTAAGATGACCAACCTTTCCATATGTCAAGGGCTAATGGTAACCCCAGTTCCAGCAAAAGCTCCACATGTCCAACCTTGACAACTAGCCTTTCTACAAGACCCAGAGTACTCCACATACAACTGGTCTTTAGACATCTCTAGTGCACCCCTGCTTCGAGCCTGCTAGAACTTATGACAACGATAATCTCCGGGCCTTCACATCTCCAGTCATCCAACCCGACGACTCTTCATAGCTCAAGCAACCTTCTTGAGCAGACATTATCCACCAACTCACGACCTTTCAGTTGCCACCTTCCTTGTTGGTCTACACCGACCAACGATCACATTCAACACTTCAAATATTCCCGTTTGAATTCTCCTCAAAGCTACCACCAACCTCGAACCAAATAAACATCAATCATGTGGTCTGAAACCATTCCTAGCATCACATCAACATGCTAGAGAAAACAAACCACAACACCTAGGCCATTCACCACAACACTTTAAAAAGCGCTGCTGAGAACCAAATTTGGCCGACTGGCCCCTGGGAACACGACCTACCAGCAAAGGACTGACCTACAGCTCCGCACGACCGACCAACCTTCACTTCAACTCCCCAGTTTCTCTCCTGAATGACCGACCCAACTCATTGGGATCGACCGACCCATTCAACTAGGAGCAATCGACCAATCGTTTGACCAACCAAAAATGCACAACTAACCATCCTCTTTCAGGCTTGCTCACTCACCTCTTTCCTCCAGGCTCGCTCGCTCGAACAACCCTGTTCATCTCCAGGATCGCTTATTCAACCGACCCTATTCATCCGTAGGCTCGCTCGAACAACCCTGTCCATCTCCAGGCTCGCTCGATCGATCACCCTGTTCTTTCTTGTTCCCTAAGAAAACCATATGCGACCGATCCACCACGTGCAATCCAAAACCTGCATTTCTCCAATGCAACTCCAATTTTGACCAAAACTTTGCCAATTGACACAATCGACGAAACAAACTCAACCAATCCATTCAACACAATCATAAACATGTTATGAAGTTACTAAAACATGAGTATGACAATTATCACTAAAAATTATGCAAATTATTCCAAAATCATGATGAATGGTCATATGAATAAAATTATAGATCTAACTTGCATATGCATATGAAATAGCATAGAAATATCCAATTTCAAACTTGTTAAAATAGATCATAAGGTGTTTCATATGAAAATGAACTTATCATAGCATAGATCTATGGTTAAACACTTGAATTTGATGAAAAGCATGATCAAATATTGATATACTTTGTTGAATCCATGTGAGAGATGTGAATCACTCACTGATTTTCCAAAACAAGCTAAAATGATAGAAATATGAATTCGGACAGCAAACACCTCGCACCAAACCCCTTGATCCAATGAATTCTTGCTTCAATTGATGTAGATCTAGCCTCCAATGGTGTAAATCTATGATTTCCCTTCTTAAATTTTGATTTTTAATGGTGGAAAGGTGTTAGAGGAAGGAGAAGCACAAGGCCATCAAATGAGAGAATGAGGAAGTAAACCATTTCCCATACCTCTCACCCCTATTTATAGTTTCCACCAGCCCACTAGTGGGCCTTCCCCAAATCAGCCCATTAGGCTCCCAAAACCTGAACAGCCAACTGAAAAACCTTAAAACAGCGATTCCACCCAATGTGCTGATCCAAATCTTTAATGTAACCACTCTACGGAAAGGTAAACATCAATTTCTTTCCAATGGAACAGGTATCACCCTCTAATTCGACCTGAGTCAAAAGTTATGTCATGTACAAGACTGATAGGGGATAAATGGTCATATACAAAATTGGTAAAAATTATGGATATGTCTCACATCCCTATAAGCAACATATTAAAAGATGAGAACGATCCAACCCACGGGGGATAAAATAAAAATATTTTACGATCTTCCGATACGTAAAATGTGGGCTGTTACATCACCCCTCTTTTATATACACTCTGACCCATTCCTTTTTTATTATTTCTCACTTGCCTGCAACCTAGGTTTTTGATTTTCTGGCTTCTCTACTGCATATCCATCTATCCAAGCCCACCATTGACCAATCAGCACCGTCGTCGACCACCGAAGCCCCTCGACCTTAACTTCGATCTTCCGCTACTAGATCTGACCCCATATCTGATCCTTGTTTACTTGATTTCGGCTGAAATCCCCAAATCAACCTTGCTCCTCATTGCTCCAACCACTCTTAGCATATTCCAATCAGTTATTACTTGTAGGTGACAATCTTTATTAGCTTTAGAATATGGAAATTGGGCTTAAGTTATTCTCGGTTTTCTAGGGTTTATAATTCCAATTGGGTGTTGAAACCAGTAATTCGTTCGTGGTTATAGTAGTTGTGACAATGGCTTGGGCTCTGAATGCTCGAGTCACGACATGTAGTGATTTATAAATAACCTTTCACCTTTTACGGAAGACATTTTAGGATTCGAATCATGTGATCATAAAAGATACGTATATAAATTTGGACTTTACTGGAAACGTGACTTGGATTTTATCCTTGGACTTAGATCGACGTCTTATATCGATGAACCACATATTCATGAACTCGTATTGAACTATATTGTACACGAAATCGCCTCAAACTAGAATTTTAGATTTTGGTGAACAACTCTTGATCACTTAATTTTTGCTCCTGACCAAATCTACTTTCTTGAGCGAACTACATTACTTTGCAAACATACAAGCTTTAATAATTTGGAATAACACAGGAGTGAGTCCGCATTGTGTTTGAACATGTAATTGTTATCTGAATGACTGGATAGTGTGTGATGTATCTCCATGACCTCCATTCTACTTTTTTCACGTGTGTGTTTTCTGGGAACCTATAACAAAAGAGCTTTTAGCGCCGATTTATGCGGTGTTCTCGTGGTCGATTGCTCGAGTCGACAATGCATTAGGCTAGTCAAGGAAAATAGAGAGTCAAAATTTCTTTTGTGTTTAAATGGACCGTTTCCATGAACTCATCTCCATAGGGATTTCACACTCTTGGGTAACGACCCGCCTTTTTGCCCCCATTCTCGCCGGTAATTAAACCAACGTAAATCGATCATAAAGACTAATGGTTATGGGTACTAACATATTTGAACGCAAGAAACAGAAATTTTATTTCATTACAAAATATTTTTATATCGGAGTTACAAAGAATTAGAGTACATAATCAGCTCAGCGGAAACAAAATGCTCACAACGGAAGAAGTACGACCAAAACAAAACTCTATCTCCAACTGAATCAATTTCTAAATGCTAACCTGCAAACTAAACTACTAGCTGTTCATGCAAAATTATAGGCACCTGGAGTTTAGGTACGTTTTGTGGAAACATGACACTACACTTGTACGTGGGTAAGGGTGTCAAAAATGTATCCAACCTGTTTACCCAACCCAACTAACATAAAATAATTGGGCTGGGTTAAACCCATTTATTTAGCTGGGCTTATTGGGTTAAACCATTAAACCCACGTATCCTCGTGGGTTACACGGTTTTAACCCATTAAACCAATGGTTTCCTTCGACCTATCAATAAAAAATTAGGGTTTCTGCTTGTTCCATCATATTATGATTCTTTTCGATACATAAACAAAAGCTACTCACTCGATTAGTGTGACAAAATCCAATTTAGGGATTTTACTTGATCGACACCTTTTCCATACCAGTTGATCGATGCCTTTCTCAACCTCGATTGCTCGCAATCCTCTCGGATTTTCTAGCTCTACTTGATGAATTCTAGATCAAATTAAAGTGAATTTGCAAATAACGATCTTTCTCAACATTTGTTGTTTGATTTGATTTTGAATTCAAGTTAATTTATTGTATTTTTGGTGTTTGAGAAACTGCAGATATAATTAAATACCTGACTCCATTTTGATCCCTATTTCTAGATGTATATAGTTATGCTTTTGTGCAATTTTGGCTGCTTTAATGGTACCGTGCATTCTGAGGAATGCAAGTAACCTGGAATGATTTTATCTTCGTCACTGCACTTAGATTTTGGTTTAAATTTAGGTTATCAAGTTTTTATCATAATGAAAACTTTATAGTATAAAACGTTAAAAACTTTATTATAACATTACTATTATGATTGGTACTAAACATTGTAGTTAAGTACGATATATGATAACTTTCCATAATTCTCGAATCGCTCTTTAGAATGTTATTGCTGAGTTGCGTATTTTTATGGCATTTCTTCTCTAAATTCTCTTTATAATTTATACTGAAATGAGATGTTTTCTATTATGCGCAGTCAATGCCATGCTTAGAATTCAACCTTGCTTTACTCCAAAGCAGTCAATAATGCGTAACTCTGACATGAAGTATTCACTTTTGAATCATTTTCTATGTCGTTCATGTAGTGGTACTTCTTCCTACAGTGTTGTCCTTAGGAAGAAATACCTGACGTACGTTATTTTGTTCCCTTTCATTGGAAGAAATGACTTAAATTTGAATATCCTTGCTTCTAGTGCTGATGCAAACTACAGGTAGTATAATATGTTTGCGGTATCACTTAGTATAATATCTTTGCATCCCTACCGGATTTCATTCCATATTACAGTTTCTCACTGAATAGTTAAAAATATAACAAAAATGTAGATTTTGTTGGAATTTTCAATAACTTTAGAGAGCTATATAGTTTGTTCACAAAACCAATTGGTTAATGTGAACTATAACATCTTAGTATTTATCTAGAATCTTAGTTGATTATTTCCCGATGTGGGACTATTATTTTCATCACTCCCCCTTCACGTGTGGCGTATTTGAGCCATCAACGTGAACATAGTATTTTGGATGGAGTGGAGCACGTATGGCGGTTAAGCACATACGTATTTTTTTGCATTGGCTCTAATCCTGAGCTCTGATACCATGTGATCAGTCACTCAAAAAACAATGGCAGTAGTCCCTACAATGTTCAAGTACTCTCCAAGTGAAGTGCCAATATTCGAAGGCGAGCATTATGATTATTGGAGCAGTGAGATGATGGACTTCTTCATCTCTCATGATTTATGGGATGTCATCGAAAAAGATTATCCGGAGCCACCTGAAGATGGAGATTCCACAAGATGGACGGCTGCACAAGAGAAGTTGTACAAAGAAAATCAAAAGAAAGACGCAACTGCACTTCGGTATATCAAACAAGGAGTGAGTAAATCTATCTATCCAAGAATTTTCAATAAAAGAAAAGCAAAGGATGCATGGGAAGTTTTGCAAAAAGAATTTCGAGGCAATGACAAAGTTATCTCCATTAAACTTCAATCTTTATGGAGAGATTTTGACAACCTGCAAATGAAGGAATCTGAAAATATCAGAGATTTCTTCTCCAAAGTCTCTGAAATTGTAAATCAAATTCAATGCCTTGGAGATAACATTCAAGAAAGAAAGGTGGTAGAGAAGATATTGAGATGTCTTCCTCCAAAGTTCGATCATTGCGTCGCTGCAATAGAGGAATCAAAGGACCTTGGCAAGATGTCGACACATGAGCTAATGAGTTCACTTCAAGCTCATGAACAAAGAATTAATAGAACATCAGCAAATGCATTGGAGCAAGCATTCCAATCTACCCTCAGTTTTTCAGAAAAGAAACGAAGTTATTACAACTCAAAGAAGGGCTCATTTCAAAAGCAAAATCAAAATCAAAGAAAGGGCAATGAAAGAAATTATCAAGGCAAAGGAGAACAACGACGAGAACAGCAGAAAATTCAAGGTAATTCTGTCACTTATTGCATTATTTGCAATAAATCAAATCATAATTCTGAAAATTGTCACTTCAAATGCACGAGATGTCGAATTTCTAATCATTCCCAAAAAGATTGTTGGATTTTTCAATAACTTTAGAGAGCTATATAGTTTGTTCACAAAACCAATTGGTTAATGTAAACTATAGCATCTTAGTATTTATCTAGAATCTTAGTTGATTATTTTCCGATGTGGGACTATTATTTTCATCAGATTTTGCTTATTGTGGAAGCACAGTTCATTCTGGATTTTGTTTATTGCAATCCAATTTTCTTGTATCACAGTTTCTCTAATTGGCTTATATGAAATAGTACTTACGTTAATGTAGCTTTTCATACTGGGGTGGCCTGCTTCTGCACTCAGTAAGATTAATTAAATAGGTTGTGAAATATAAGTGTGGTGTTATGCTGCAGCTTAGCTACTAGTGCAGTTCATCATTATTTGGCATCGTTTTGCAATTATATAACAATAGAGTGGTTTGTGTCCTTCTATTGTACAAGTGAAGGCGTGGTTGATAAAGATTAAAGACATAAGAGGTGCACAACCTTCCGTTTTTTTTTCATGGCTGCTAGGGCCTAGGAGCATGAATTGTAGTAGGTTTATTGTATTGGTTATCTGCATGTTTCCATCGAATGGTCCATACATTGCATATATCACTAACAAGAGAATATAATTGAACAAATATACTGTAAATGGTTTTCATTTAGTTAGCAATTTGATCATCGTTAGACCTTAAAGGGATTATCCTGGATTGGTGATTAGTTTTCTAATGAATTTTGGAATAATTATAGGTTTTTCTTTACATTCTTTGATCATTATGATCCATGCGATTTAGGCATTTGTTTACTATTGATATCATGCAAATATATTTTCTGCCAATTTAATATGCTTTCACAAAGTTTTTTCATGGTTGTAGAGAATACAGATTTAAAATAAAACTTAGCAGGGACTGGGATTTCTATTTCACAATCGTATCACACCATTGATATGGAATATTTAGATGTTGTTATATATATACTCATTCTGCATGTACGCTCATTTGAATTTTCTCTATTATTTATTTATAGTTCACAATTTTTATTGGGATTAATTGATATCATCCTTACTTCGATTACAGTTTAATTTATTACCAAACCATGTACAAATTACTTCTCTACATATTATAGTTTCATTTTTCAACGTGTTTAATCTAGCGCATTCAACATTCTATAATCATATTTACCTTTTTTTGGATTTTACTTCTGGGAATGCGCTCCACTTCCTAATAGAAGCCAAGCTTGATTAGTAAATACGTGTGGTGTTTTATTGCTAAAACTAGCACTGATGACTGTTTTGAACTATATCTGCATGCATGCATGTGTGTGCTCCATGTGATTGCACAATATGACGGCTTCATTCGTTGGGTAAACACTACATTGATAATTTGGCTGATTTGTCGTACAACTTTGTCTCTGTTAACAAGTTTGGTAGAAAATAGATGGGGGGAAACAGAATATGACGGCTTCATTCGTTGGGTAAACACTTACAGGCAGTTTGATGTTATATGTTATACATTTAGCTAATGCATTGTATTATTCTCTTTAAACGTTTGCTTACAATGGTTGTTTATTTTGCATGAATACAAGCAAATAATATCTATGAGTATTTCACATAATGTACATTCTTCCCTGATTTTTGTGAATCAACCGGAAATAGTTTTCTCCTCCATATGTATTTTTTGTTCATTCCACGCCATGTTTGAACATTGTAGATGGTTATCTCATTATGTGTTAGTTTTATTTGAATTGAAAGACTGCATGTGGAATTCAATTCAAATTCCAGTGCAAGAAAATGAATGCAGTTAAGGTGTATGAAACTAATTTTCTATAAACTCAGTGATGATTGATTGTATTAAAAATGCCCACACATTACAGTTTAAATTATTGAATTCGCATATACAACTCCTGTTAATTATCTGCAAATTAAGGTAAGTGAAATATACATATGGCATCTGATTTAAAGGTTCATGAACCACTGTCTAAGAAAGTTGTGTTTTTCTTTAATTTCTAATTGTTTACCTCTTACGTTATATGTTTAAAAAAGTTTTTCTAGAATCTTTTCGAGTACCATCTACTGTATATTACCATCTACTGTATATTGCACTGTACCATGAAATAACAAATGTAAAACTGTCAATTGTGCATGTATGTGAGCAACATGTGCTTATATGTGTAAGTTACACAGTGTAGCTAGAGATGATCAATTGATATAATACTGCACCCTAATTGATTGTTTCAGCCATGTCTTAATTATTTTCCATACATTACATTCTCTGAGTTCAAATTCATATTAGATTAGATATGTGAAAAATCGACTGTACACAAACTGCTCTAGTTTTAGGTGACATAGTTACAACAGCTAATCAACTTGTGTTGTTTGTGGCAGATTTATCATGATCCTGCTTCTGATTTTGCAATCCAAAGTCTGCAAGAATAGTAGTATATATAGCTATATTGACAATGTTATGTATTTTTTTGAAGGATATTTTAATTACTATTGTATTATATATGCTACATAACTTGTTCTCTAATGATAGTTCAAATACTGTAGTTTAAGTGATATTTTTATGTGATACAATCCATATTCATTTTATATGTTTTTTTTTTTTTTTTTGCAATAATTTCAGTTAAATGGGTTAATTGAGTTGGTTTGACCCACTAAATTATTGGGTTGGGTTTACCCATTTAATATATGGGCATAACGAGTTGGTTAGTTTTTTTTTGTTAAATGGGTTGGGTTAATCTTGAACCAACTCACTTATACCCAACCCAACCCATTTGAAACCCCTATACATGGGTGGTGCTTGGGATTCGTTAACTGACATACACCAGCTTTAAACTCCAAGCGTCAACCCTTCGCACAACACACACACACACTAATAGGACGTGCATATCTGACTATTTTGAACATAAAGTTCATTGTGTAGGGTGACCCCTCGACCTTCAGAGCATCTTCAATCCAAAAAGTGATTCCTCTCAGATTCAAATTCAATGTACTTCTGGTGTGCCCTCGTCATCTGTACAAACGGGAGCGTCTTCTCATGTCCTTCATGAGAGAGCTATTGTCGGGATGGGGCCTGTGGTTGATAGATCCCACCTTATTCTCGGGCTCATCGTAAACCCACTAGAGAGATGTCCTTTCGTGGTGACCCATCGAATGCTACACCATGTTTCTATATAGTTTGGTACCCCAAAAAAGGATGTCCAATTTTCTAGAAAAGATGAAGTGGCTGATCGCCCTCCCGCTGAATTTACTACTTGTCACCATTATATGTGTTCGCATGGCACGACCTCACCTTTTAATCCCTTTTTACAATTGGTCCTTGAGGAGCTGGGAGCTGCCCCTTATCAATTACATCTGAATGACTATGTTGTACTCACTAGTTTCTATGTAATACTCATGCGTACTCTGCAACGTGCTCCAAAACTCGAAGAAATCTGATACCTTTACATCTTTAAAAGAAAAAAGACCATACTTCTTTGATTTTTGTTGAGGCGGCCAGAAACCGGAAGCTCATCCTTGGTTTGCAAGATAAGAATTCTTTTGTCATGAATATGTTTTTCTACATCAAATGTCCGACGAGCTTCAATAGGTTTTGGACTTGCAGGGTTGAATGATTGTTTTAAAGCCATTTTCCTTATTGAATTCACGGGTCTACGTCATTCTGAATCAACTCCTTTTTTCTCCGTTACCTTTACAACTTTGCTTTCCCAAACTAAGGATCCCAAGCATCTGCCAGTGTTTGAGTCACTGAAAACAGTCATCGAGGATGAGAGACATAAGGATTTCCTGCCCTAGGATGAATTCCTTCATCAATTTGGCTTGTTAGAAGCTTCTCAGTTGGTTATCCCTCGAGAGATTTCGACTTCTTCTCATGCTATGGTATATAACCTCTCCAACCAATAGGGAAAAGTGGGCAAAGTAGAGGGAGTTTCTCCTGAAAAGTCATTCGCTATTGAAGGTACAAGTCAGCGGGTTGATTAGGAACAAGACACCCCGCACAGAATATCGCCCATTAAAGAAGGTGATGAAAGAGTGCTTATACAGCGCGAAGGGAAGCAGATTGCGGATCGTGGATATTGATAGAGAGGAGAGAGAGCTTTCAAGTGGTAGTGATACCAGCGTAGGGACCAATGAGTATGACCCTCAGTTTGAGAGTCCCTCCGGAGAAGAATCTATTATGATGAGTCTGAGGCTGACTCTGAAGATATAAACGTTGATGACACCCAAACTCCTCTGACCTAACCATCCCCCACTCAAATTATGGGCGGTAATGGCCAAGACAACTTTGGTGATTTAAGTGACATATACGCGACTCCTTCTAAGATTTTCAAGGATGACCATGTGCCAACCACCCCGGTGACAACCAGTTCAGGCACTCCCACGCTATCGAGTTCAGAACTTTGAAATTTGCTTTACGTTCCTTGAATTAGTCCTATGCTTTCTGTGAATCATAAGATTCCCCCTGCTCCAACCGGTTCGTAGGGGAATGGTGTTTAGAATGCACTCACACGCACTTCGCACCACATGCATTTAGTTATATCGTTCTTTTTGTACTTCTATCCCTTTGTTCAAACCTATTGCTAACTCACACCTTTCTTCTTTGTAGCTTCTTCCGTGAGTCGCCAACGTGACTATTATGACGATTTCTCATATCGAGCTTCCAAGGGTTTTAGAGAGTCATACCGCTTTTATCCAAGATGGTATGAGACAGATGAAGAGAGGAGAGCTAGGAAAGAACACGAGGAGCATGACCGTAAAGATTGGGAGGAGCATGATAGGAGAGATCGTGAAGACAAGGAAAAGAGGCACTGTAAACGTTCCGCCCGGGATCGTAGCCAGGAGGATAAGCATAAGAAGCGTGAGAGGGATGAGCACAAGAAAGATGGCGGTTCTAAAGAGACATCCAAGCGTGTTAGAGTCGACCAGGGTTCAGCTCCTTCCGCTACAACATCTGCCACCAATGCTCCCGTTAATCTTTTGGCTGCAACGCCTGCTGCCATTACTCCCATTGGTCCTTCCGGTTCAAATCTTCCAGCTACTAGTTTGGGTAAAGCTGATATTTATACGATCATGTATAAGCCTCCTTACTCACTCCCAAAATCTCCTAGTCAATTTCCGCAAAGGTTTCCTGGATGGTTCCTAGATGGAGTGCGTTTCGACTTGGATATCACTCTGATTGACTAAGAACAAATGCTAAAGAATATCAAACTTTTTAAGAGTTATTTAGAGAAACTTTTCAACTGGTATAAACTTATTTTGGAACTACAAAGGGTTAGCAGGTTAAATTAGGAAGCACAACGCACAATGGAGAATGAACGCGCTGAATGGGAGAAAACTCTTAAAGCAAGAGATGGAGAGATTAATCGGATGGCTACTTCATATGAGGAGACGGAGGTTGTTAAAATGAAAGCCGAAGAGGATTTGGCGGCCATGGTTCAATCTTATCAGCAGAAAGAAGCCTTAATAAATTCTCAAGTGCATAATGCTCTTGCCGCGCAGAAACAGGTCGAGGATTTGCTGGATGTGGAGAAAAGAACCATCAAGGACTATCGTAAGAAGGTGGCGAGTCTAACCGTGGCTTTCAACAGTGAGATTCTTGAAACTTCTAAGTTGAGGGAGAAACTTGCTAAAGTCCAAGAAGAGCGTGACCAAGTGCAACAAGAGCGCGACTAATCCCAACAAGAGCGCGATCAAGCCAGGAAGGAAAAGGTCGTTGTTGAGGGCAACCATGCCAGTATGATGAGCACTCTCAACGCTAATATGTTTTGGTATTATGTTCTCTGTGTTATGGGCAAGGGTAGCATGGAATTTTTGGAGGAGAGGTATCCCCGCACTCTGACTAAGGTGTAGGATAGGTCCTGAAACGGGTGAGTGATGGTGGTTACACGGAGGAGGAGCTCCTGGCCTTTTATTTGGACAACAATTCTCGTGCTGCTCTTGCTAAAATACAAGAGGAATTGAGGCATGAGAGAGAGGTCATTACTGCTGAAAGAGTTGGATCTTCTAACGAATCTCATCCTGATCCTCAGACTACTTTGGAAGCTTCCACTCCTCTTGAAGACCCGTCTCAAATCAAAATTGCCTTTACCGAGGTTACTATTGGTGCTAACTCCACCCGTGTTGATGCCACCCTTGCCATCGTGGCCCTTGTCGATGATACTACTGGAGTAACTACCCCTCAGATTACAACTACCGACGATGCCAATGTTGGGGCGAACTTGTCAAGTGATGAAGGAAATGGCCAGGGTGCGCATGATTTCGAGATTATAGCATGGGTTTCCTCGAAAACAAGTAACGATGATATCTTCTTTGGCACAGGGGATCAATTCCCTCCCATATACGAGTTTGATGATTTACTCAAACAATTTTTACTTGATGTAGGACCAGACCTACCAGACTCTTTCCCTTATACTGATGGCATTACGGGGGCTACCGCTATTTTTACCTCCTCGTTGATTGTTACAACGGATATCGCGCCAGCAGTGACTTCTCCTTAGACGACTGTTGTCCCCATCATCCTTTCCTCAGCTTCTACTCATGCCTCCCATCTGGGGTCACAAGCTAAGAATATTGTTGCCTTGCAAGACTTGGACGACCCAACAATCTCTTTTAGAGGCGGCGGAGACCCTATTGATGAAAGAGAGACCGTTGAGGATGGGTCGGGGAGCGATAAGAAATCCAAGGGAAAGCGTGGTGGGAAGCGCAGTGCACGTAAGAAGTCGAAGGATGCCGCTGCTACTTATGATGAGGGGAAACCTATAGTCTTGGCTTGCCCGGCTTCAACTACTACCACATCGATCAGGCATGCTAAACTGACGATTAAGTCGAGTGAGACCACAAAAGGTGGAAAAGAGATTGATGCTTTATCTATTGTACTTTGTATTTCTTGGACGTGATTATGCGAGTATCGGTCGTCGCTTTCTGATGCTTTGACATGATCTTGTAAATTGGTGTTGTTAATGAAATTTGACTTTTGTTGTTGTTCATCTCTATATCACTTATCTTGCGATATTCTCTAATGCGCTTTTTATTTTCTATATTTTTCTTTACTGCAGCTTTTACTCTTTACCTTAATTCATCATAGTGTTAGGGATAACCTACGATATGTTTTTATCTTGATGTTGTTCAAGGACACTGTAAGTAGTATTGCCCTTATATCCTGGGTTGTCACGAGTGTTGCAATGACTCTGACTCCTAGTCTCTTTGTGAGGTGTCTGATTTTGATGTTTTCTCTAGGCTGTGTTCATTTGACGTTTAATCAAGAGCCCTTGTGTAGTGGATTCTTCACGACAGTCTTTGTGTGCGTTGTTGGAGTGAGTTTTCTGATCCACTCGATGTTTGTTGATTGTCATGTGCCTTTATTCGGGGTTCAAGACCATCTTGTGTGCTAGTTGCGTTTCCCGAGGCCAGACTCTCTCACGATGTATATCGAGCGCCTCATAGGAGCGAGGTTTTTACCCACTCGATGTTTATCGATCGTCATGTATTCGGGGTTAGGACCATCTTGTGATGGTTGCATTTCCCAAGAGCAGACTTTATCACGATGTATATCAAGCGGCTCATAGGAGCGAGGTTTTTACCCACTAAATGTTTATCGACCGTCATGTGCCTTTATTTGGGGTCTGGACCATCTTGTGATGGTCGCGTTTCCTAAGGCTAGACTCTATCACTATGTATATCGAGTGCCTTATAGGAGTGAGGTTTTTATCCACTCGATGTTTATCAGTCGTCATGTGCCTTTATTTGAGGTCTGTTCAGCATGTGCTAGTCGCATTTGCTGAGGCCAGACTCTATCATGATGTATATCGAGTGCTTCATAGGAGCAAGGTTTTTATTTCCATCATGTGATCATTAGGGATCTCTTTGAGCTTGCTTTTATGGGTCCGATTTATCATGGCACTTTAGTTGATTTGATATTTTGTGCTCGGATCCTTATCGAGGGAAGCTTTTCCGAAGGCCGTGACGTTTTGTAAACCGCGCTTGCATTTTTGGACTTGTTGCCTGCACATTTTACATTGATTTGTGTTATGCAATTTCAAACGGAGAGAACACAATAAAAGACAAAAATTTCACAAGTGTATAGTCACAATCATTCAACAACAGTTTTTTATGATAATAAAAATAGCATAAGTTCAGATACAATTCCCCGGTATGAGTGATGGCTTATTCTTAACAGAAAAAAGAAAAGTAAACAAGCACTACAAGTTCTAAACATCATTCTTTACGCAAAATAAGGACGTAAGTGGTCATTATTCCATGCCTTGGGAATCAGGATTCCATTTGTTGTGGTTAACTTGAACGTGCTATCGAGGAGCTTTTGCCCAATTACATAAGGCCCGTTCCAGTTTGGCCCAAATACTCCAGTGTTGGTCATTATCCTTTTCAAGATGAGATCACCAATTTCAAAAGTATAGTTGGGGACTCTGGAGTCGAAGTGTCTTGCCACATTTCTCTAATGTGCTGCCATCTTGAGATCCGCCTCCTCCCTTCTTTCATCTAGTTGGTCGAGGGATTCCAACACCAACTGCTCATTTTCAATTTTATTGAAAAGAATCCTTCGATGGGTTGAGATCTTTAACTCCACTAGAATGATCGCCTCTGCGCCGAATGCCAAAGAAAATGGTGTGTTCCCAGTTGCAGATTTGTGGTTGTCCAGTAGGCTTATAGAACAAGTGGTAACACATCAACCCATCCGCCTTTGGCTTTCATCAACCGCTTTTTGATGGTATATTCGATGATTTTATTAGCCGCTTCCACGTGCCCATTTTCCTGTGGGTGAGCTACGTCTGAGAAGCTTTCCTGGATTTGATACCACTTACAAAAGCTCCGAAACTCCTCACTCTCAAACTGTGTCCTCTTGTCAGTAATTATCTTTTGTGGAACGCCAAACCTACAAACGATGTTTATAGTTACAATGTTAATAACATTTTTAGTTGTAATTGTGGCCAATGATTCCACTTTGTTCCACTTCATGAAATAATCTACAACCACTATTGTGTATTTGGCGCCAGCTTTAGCTATATGTAATAATCCAATTAAATCAATGCCCATATCGCAAATGGCCAAGGTCTGACCATTTGTGTCAATTTAGAGGACAGAGCCCTTGGAATTTTAGTGAATCTATGACATCTACCACACTTCCAAGCGTAATCTAAGGCGTCTCTGTTTACTTTAGGCCAAAGTTTAACTGCTAGAATGGTCTCCGTATTCACCCTTACGTATCTCAACCAAGATCCTTTTTTCTTCCTCCCGAGCTACACATCGGAGCAATGGCATAAAGAATCCCCTTCTATATAATTTTCCATCTTACATGAAAACCTCGGAGATTTTCTAAGTAATCTTTTTCGCTCCATCTGACCAGTGGGAAGTGTCCCGTTACTCAAATATTCTCTTATTGGGGTCATCCATGATTCTGGTTCTTTCGAAGTTTCCATCACATATTCGACTTCCATTTCACCAATACTTAGATTACTGAGGATTTCGACCAATACCAGACCCAAAAGCTCTACATCCCCCGAACTAGCATATTTAGCATGTGAGTCGGCCTTCATATTTTCTTCCCTTGGAATGTAGCTGTTGGTGTAGTATTCGAAGCCATCGAGAAGTTCCCATGCTTTTGATAAAATAGAGCCAGATTTCCTCCTTTTACCTGGAATTCTCTTCGGACTTAGCACACTACAAGCTGCGAGTCGCTGAATATCTAAAGAGTTTGAAGGTTCAATTCTTTGGCTATCCTCAATCCATGTTTCAAAACCTCGCATTCTACTTCATTATTAGTGGCTGGGAATTCCAATCGTAATGCGCAACAAACCGAGCATCCTTCGGGAGTCTCCAGGACTACCCCCGCACTTGAAGAGTATTCATTCATAGCTCCATCAACATACAAATTCCATTGCATTCTCACTTATACCTTCTCTTCCTCATCATCCCCCTGAAAGGTAAATTCTGCAATATAGCCAGCAAAAGCCTGCACTTCGATCGCCCTCCTAAGATAATATGTTACTTCATACTGGCTCAGCTCAATATTTCATTTCAATAATCGCCTTGAGGTTTCTGGAAGTAACAAGACTTTATTTAGTGGCTTATCAATAAGTAATTTAATTGGATGTGCTTGGAAATAGGGACATAATTTCCTTAACGCGATTAACAAGCAGTAAGCGAGCTTCTCGAGCTTTGGATAAAAAATTTTTGGCCCAGTGAATCGCTTTCTGATATAATACGCAGGCCACTGGATCCGTGATTCCTCCAGTTCAAAGCCGCACTTAAGGCATGGGAGGAAACCGCTAGATAAATAAACAGATCTTTCCCATTGCTAGGTATGGAGAGCATCGATGTGGTTTCCATATGTCTTATTAATTCCTCAAAAGTTGCTTGGCATTCAGCGGTCCACTCGAAGTTCTTCTTTCCTTTCTTCAAGGCATAAAAAAAGGGAATGCATCTATCGGTCGCCTTCGAGATGAATCTGCTCAGTGTCGCGATTTTCCCATTAAGACTCTGAAGCTCTCTTTTATTCCGAGGAGCCCTTACTTCTCTCAAGGTTGTGACTTGTGTTGGGTTAGCCTCAATACCTCTTGCACTGACCATAAATCCCGAAAACTTTCTAGATGAAACGCCAAATGAACATTTTAGTGGATTTAGCTTTATCACATACTTCCTTAGAATTGTAAACATCTTGGCCAAATTGTCCATCTGACTGACTGCCTTTTGTGATTTGACTAGCATATCATCTACGTATACCTCCACGATCTTACCAATTTGAGATCTGAACATCATGTTGACTAGTTACTGATAAGTTTCTCCGACATTCTTTAAGCCAAAAGGCATCACTCTGTAGCAATACAATCCTAATTCTGTAATAAAGATGGTATTATCTTTGTCAGGCTCATGCATTATAATTTGATTATAACCCAAATACGCGTCCATGAAGAATAGTAGTTCATGCCCTGCTATTTCACCCACAAGTTGATCAACCCATGGCAATGGGAAGCTATCCTTGGGACACGCCTTATTGAGATATGAAAAATCAATGCATACCCGCCACTTGCCATTTGCTTTCTTAACCAACACCGGGTTGAACACCCACTCTGGATATGTTGACTCCTTAATAAATCCGCTCTCCATCAAACGATTAGCCTCCTCTTTCAGGGTTGCTGATCTTTCTGGACCTTGGGTCTGTCTCTTCTGTTTTACCGACGTGTATCAAGGATCAATATTCAGAGTGTGACTTGCTACTCTTGATAAAATTTCACACATATTTGCGTGACTCCATGCGAACACATCCAAGTTGGCTTTAATAAAAACTATTAACTCCTTTTGTATTCTCATACCAAATTGCGGTCCAATATTCAGCATTCAGGTTAGATTCTTTGGATCTACCAAGACAGACACTATCACTTCGCGGGCATTGCCCTGTTATCCCCTGCACTGTTCTTTCAAGGGTCAATAGTTTTTTTGAGTGAGACTGTGCTCTTTAGTGAAGGGGTTTACCTTTAGTTGCTATAAGTCCTGAATGCATAGGCATCCTCTACATTCTTTTTCTTCTCTTTCTTCTTGGCCTCTCGTAATTCAGTTATATAGCATACTCAGGCCGCGTTCTGATCCTCTTTAACCACTCAAACACCATTTTCTGTCGGGAATTTCATTACGAGACACTATGATGCCAAGGTAATCTTAAAATTCATTAATGCAGGCCTTCCTAGAAATGCGTTATAGGCAGATATCTCTTCAACAATAACAAAAGTTTGAATTAACACCACCTTTCTCTCACCCTGTCCGAGCTCGGCAGGCAGACCGATCATTTCGATAGGCTGCTATGGCTCGCCAGAGTACCCTTGGACTTTGATTTGACAGGCTGACACATCCGTCATTGACAGTTTCATCTTGTCGAAGGTTTTTCTGAAAAGAATGTTTATGGATGCTTCACAGTCAACGATCACCCTCCTCACTATGGCGGGCTCAATGCCAATTGTTACTACCATCGGATCGAGTATAGGAGCTTTGACGCCTTCCGTACCCCTAGCTCTGAAAACTTTGTCAACATTGAATTTTCTTTACTGCTTTGTCGGGGTTGTATCTTCCAAAATAAGGTAAGATTCGTCCTTTATGGAATACTTCAGAGCACTTGAGTACCTCTTCGTCTCTCCCCAACTTTTTTGTGCAGGATGCGGGCTGCCTGAAATGGTATGAATGACCACCTTCCCATTGTTCTGACCTCCATTTTAGTTACTGGATGATTTGCAAGGAAAACTTTCCCTTAGGTCTTTGGGGATGGCTGCATTGCCTGTGGGTTTTTGATGAACTGCCGCAACTTGTTGTCATATATTCTTCTATTAGATTTTTCAAGTGTCGGCATTTGTTGGTATTATGCCCCGAATGATTATGTAAGTGACAAAATCTCCCAGAGTTCTTCTAGTTCTCCATCATTTTCATGGGAGGTGGCCTCGGGTATAGTTCCTGCTCATTGGTACCCAGGAAGATATTCTCGAGCGTCTCGTTCAAAGGTGTAAATTCTTCAGGCTTGTAATACCAAACACATTTTCTACCCTTTTTACCCTTGCCTTTGCCTTTATTGGCTCCCTCTGACCTCCCGACTTTTCCCCTTTTTCCCGAGCAACTCCTTCTTTCTTCGAGTTGTTGACAGGATAATTTTGCATAGTACCAACAACATTTCCATCTATTGGATTTTCTTCCTCTCATCCGAGGAACTCATCATCCTTCTTATAAAACTTCTCAAGAGTGTTGGGTTCTTCCATTTTCACCCACTTCCCAAACTCAATTTTTTTATCAATAGCCCATACCAGATCCATCAACACCCTTCTTGGATCGGAGTTGCCAACCTCCGTTATGGCTATGTTGAATCGATTCAAGAAGGATTTCAATGGTTCTCCCGGCTTTTGAACCATTCCGGACAAAGACATGATGTCCTTTGCCTTTGAAGTATACACTCTAAACTGCTATTTGAACTTCCGAGACAAACCTTTGAACTATTTGGTGCAAGCTTTGTAAACCACAATGATACGACCCCTAACAAATACATTCGAAAGCAACAACATTTTAGTTCGTCGGTCGCACGATCACCATTCGTATGGCAATCATATTTAAACAAAAATAAGTTGGGACTAGTCGTTCCATTGTATGCCAGCATCATTGGCAGGACAAACTTCTTAGGATATTCAGCCTTCAATATCCTTCCAGTAAAGGGAGTTCGGCTGGGTGCAAAACCCCAGTCTTCCTCCTCTTCCTTTCTAGCCAAACTTTCCTTCATAATCTGCTTTATCATCTCTGAAATATACTCTTCACTATCGTTCTACTCCATGGGGCGGACGCCGGCTGATTTTTCAGGAATTCGACTTAACAAACGACCTTGATTAGATAGCTGGGGTCCTGATCCTCCGATTCACGGAGGCGCCCCTCCGGTGGTTCTCACGATTGTCTAAGAAGATGGTTTCATAGGTTGTTTTTGCTTATTCCAATCAACATTAACTCCATTATTGTTGGCGTTGGCGTTATTGCCCGGATCATCGTTTACAACTGACATCCTATCCAAATCATGCACTACACCAAAACAGCAAATTTGGCACACCAGGATGTAGACATTTGATACGGCTTTAAGCCGTATCAAATTTGCTACAGCTCATAGTCGTATCAAATTTATTTGCTGCCGTATCAGTTTTTTTTTATGATTCGCACCACCCACAACGCATAAAATCTAACCCTTCATCTTGAAGGCTTCGGATCCATTCATTTGATACGGTTTAGATTCCCATCATATTTTTGCTCCCACACTTCCCTGCTATTTTCCATTTCTCTGTTAACCCTAAATCAATGAGAAAACTTAGTCTCCGCTTTCCATTTCCACTTCTCCACTAATAGCTAACAGCGCCCAATAATATTTCTTCCTAATTCAGTCGCCATGTTCCCTCCGAGCCTGGCCCTTTGGCAAAGCGGTAGAAGCATATGCTTTAGGCCACAACAAATCCTAGGGCACCAATTTAACTCGTCGATGTAGTAAAAAGAAGGAATTCATACGAAGTCGTGAACCGATCATCAACAGGAGTGCTCTGCATCTAGGCGATAGCGACTCCAACTCATACTGCAACTCCAACTCTCCATCTAAGCAACGAGCGCATAGGCAAATCGATCCCAAATAACCTAAGGCATAGTCAACTCGGAAGGCAGACGGGGATAAACTCGATTTTAGATTTGACAAATTCTTTGTTGAATCTTATTGATAAAGGTATAAAACTGAATTTGTGATTTTAGATTTGACAGATTCTTTGTCTCACCCATAGGATCGCTTATCGCAATGATCAATTAGGATTAGATTGAATGAGATTCACGATTGTTCACTTTTCTATTTTACTGTTAATTTCTGAAAAGGTATTTCATATTTGTTAGTTCAGTTTTTACTAATTTTGGATATTGCATCTGTTAAATTCTAACGTCTGTTCTTATTTTTGTGTGGTGTTTATTGTAATCTAACAACAACATAGAGCTACAATTAGCATTTAAGTGGTAGATCTTTATTCCATCTATTCTTATTTTGATATTCCGAGCAACAAAATAAATCTGTTATGCTTTAGATTCCAGTTACAGTTTAACCACTTAGTTTTGATCCATATTCCTTGTGTCAATTTTTGATTTGTAAACATAACTATTATGCTTGAGATTGCACTAATTCAACTATTCAATTTCAATCTATATTTCATATGTTTTATTTTTGAATTAGTTAATTATAAAATATGAATTGATCTGTATAATACGACTTAAATCAAAATCGGTATGTTTAGCTTTTTATTTGAAATAAATAGATTATATACAATAGTTTGACAATTGTTAGTTGATTTTCCCCCAGCTTTTTCGTTTCCCACAAACCCAAAAGAAATAGTCGGCTTTTCTTTTTCAATGGTGACCTAAAAAATTATGTTAAGGGAGCTTGTGAGAAGGTGTCAAATCACAAAATAGTGGTTAGATTGCTTTCACGCTTTTTCCATTATCTTCATTGCTACTTTATAACACAAAGATCATTGCCTGCTCTTAATGAAGTTGATCTCACTTGTTTTCGTGATCTAGTGTATAATGAAGTCCATGGGAAAGTTAAAGATGTCATGATCTCATTGATTGACCAAGAGAGGGAAGGGGAGAAAATAGACAGAACTTTATTAAATAATGTTTTGGGTATTTTCGTCGAGAATGGTTTGGGAAGCATGGAATGTTATGAGAATGATTTTGAAACATTAATGCTTAATGCTACAGAGGCCTATTATTCACGACAAGCTTCAAATTGGATTCTAGAAGATTCATGTATAAATTATATGCTAAATGCCGAGGGGTGCTTAAAAGATGAAAAAGATAGAGTTTCTCATTATTTGCATTCAATCAATGAACAGAAGTTGTTAGAGATAGTGCAACATGAGTTACTTTTCGTATATGCAAGTCAACTTCTCAAGAAAGAACATTCTAGATGTCATGCATTGCTTCGCGATGACAAGGTGAGAGATCTTTCACGCATGTATCTTCCTGATGAGATGGTAATGCGTTGAAGTTTTTTAAAAGTTTTACGAGACAAAAACCAAACACAGAAAACTTACATGGATTTATTCGTTGGGCACTTGCAACATCAATGGCAAGTTCGAAACGAAGACAATAGAGTTGGTTGTTACAACCTATCAGGCTGCAGTGTTGCTTTTATTCAACTATGTAGACAAATTAAGTTATTCCAAGATTGTGCAACAGCTAAACTTATCGGATGATGATGTAATCAGATTACTTCACTCACTTTCATGCGCTAAACACAAAATTCTCAATAAAGAATCTACTACCAGGACTATTACCCCGAATGATCATTTTGAGTTCAATTTTAAATTCACCGATAGAATGAGATGGATCAAGATTCCCCTGCATCCTGTGGATGAAAAGAAAAAAGTAATTGAATATGTTGACAAAGTCAGAAGATACGCGATTGGCGCATCCATAGTTCGAATCATGTGAAGTAGAAAAGTTCTTGGTCATCAGCAGCTTGTTTTGGAATGCGTTGAGCAGTTAGGCCACATGTTTAAGGATGACTTTAAGGCTATCAAGAAAAGGATGGAAAATCTAATTGCTAGAGATTATTTGGAGAGGGACAAGGACAATCCAAACCTCTTTAAATGTTTGTCCTAGGTATTATTTATGGCAATTTGTTTTCTTCTCCCTTTTCTATGTTTTTGAAGTTGGGCGCTTGACCTTAATGCAATTTATGAACAAAGGAATGTTCATGATTAGCAATTTGAGTGTCTTATATAATGTATATTAATAATCACAAGGATATATTTCGGGAATTAAAAAAAAACTAAGAATCATTAATTTCAACTGCAAATTGATTGATGTTAATATACATGATTTCTGTTGCAACATAGGAGCATGTTGAAGAGGCATTTAGGCTATTCAATGTTTCCACTTTAGATGTTGCTCGATCTGGACTCAATGAGCATATGAATCTGACTCCGGAAATTGCAAATGAAATCAAGGTAAAAATAAAAAATCATTGTTTATTTGATTAGAGAAGTTTCTCAGTTCACCGTTTAATGGTTGTTTTTCTTGAGCACAACGAGCAAAGGCACACATAAAGAGAAGAATGGTCATTGGTAGTCATATATTAGAACACTGTTTTGCTGGATGACTTGGCAATAATGGGGCTGAATGAGTCCATTGTAAGTGTTCAAAATGTATTGCATGGCTGAATATCTTCACAAAAAGCACTCAATAAATGCATCACTATTTCATCATGTTATTACTTTTGCAGGCGCGTGAACTACGTTTAAAGATTCAAAAGCAACTGGCATCACCACAGCCTTCTCATGAAGGAGCTTCTGTTTCAAACATCAAGGTAATTACCATAATTCTTCTTTAGTTATATTTACTATCTTCTAAAATTAACATTTTGATTCTTTTATTTGATTTTGATTTTGACCTTTGATCCCATAGCCTTATATTGGATATGTAAATTAATAATGTAAGAAAGAAACTGAATATTAGGCATGTTTATTCTTTACTATTTAGCTTCAAATCTATTAATATATGAATATGTGTGATAAACGGGGCAGTTCTATAAATAATTTTCTTATTGAGTGGCATACTTGATTGGTATTGTTGCATTGCATTTTTATTATAAAATCAATTTTAGGTGAGCGTATCTTAGATGAAATTTTTATTTCCATGAATGTTTGAAACAACATTTTTTTATACTACTTTGGACAGTCATTTCTGACCATTTGGCTCAAAATGACCTATAGTACATAGATGTTTTTTTTAAATACACTTAAAACTAAACTAAATATACATTGATGTTGATTTGGAATAACATTTGTGTAAGTACCCACTTTCAACCAAATGCTAATTTGGAACAACATCTGCGTATGCTAACTGGTAAGCTTTACATCCTAACATGTATGCATTTGGTTCAAGATAATCGTGAATACAAATTTTCTAACATGTGATTATTATTAGCCAAAATATCACGGATCCTTAGCTTATAAAGATCAATATCCAAAATCGGGTCTGTGTATGGCCTAACCACTCCAGCTTTAGTTTTGAAAGCAAGATAATGAAATATTCCATATGTATTATTTATTTTTAACTTGTCAGACTATATGTATCTTTATTGCTTTTTTTAAAACAAACTTATTCTCTATATGGAAATTTTGCAACAAACAGGTATAGATATCAGTTTTTCCTAATGTTATGCTTAGCAGATAACACATGACTACTTGACTTTTGTCTCTATGCAACAATTTGTGAAACATTTTCTTGTAGTATTATGGACTACTTGAAATGTTAGTAACTGGTTACATGTAAGTTCGCTTTGTCGACGTTCTCTTGGCATATTTTATACAAAACATGCTTTGGTGTTGTAAATAAATCAAAGTAGCACCATCATTGTTCATTCGTAGTATCATCTATATGTTCTATGATCATATGATTCATTCAGTCCACTACATGTTGCAGCCCACTAATATTCATTCGCTCCCACATGGCCATGTAATTTTATTTCAGTTTGGCTTCATACTATATGTAAATCAGATTTTGGACCTGTTCCATGCAGATTTAGTCCCACTGTAAGTGTATTGAATCGACTAAATTATTGGATTGGTTTGATTCTTTGGTTTAAGGGAGTTTTTAAAATTTCTTGTGTATAGAATCATAGTGGTAAAATTAACTACTCCAAACATCTATTTGGTCGAAATATTGCAAGGTATATAATGTATCATTTTACCTGTACCGGCTCAAGCTCAAGAGAAAGCTAACGCTCTCCATATTGTAAACAAGAAGCTTAGTTAGTGGTGCTGACTGCATATTTTAAACCAGAAGCTTAGTTCACTTGGCCATCACATGGTGCAAATGATCCAAAGCTTGAACTTGAATACCAGTACCTACTTGAATGGGCATGGAGATTATATGAGAGCCGCGGGTTAGTAAAGTTACATTGGTTTGTTGTATGTTTCAGTTTGATAGCGTTGTGCTATTGGTTTGCGTATACATGTAGTTGTGTAACTATAATTTGCAGATTTGGTGATTGATGTCAAGCTACATTAATAAAATGGTTTATAGATTTATTTCTTGGACTAGTTTTTGTTTGTGTTGATGATGAGTTTTGAAATCCATAAATGTTTGTGCTGATTTTTCTTTCAGTGCGAATTCAAATAGTTGCTAATTGTATTATTATTTTTTACTTTTATTTTTTAAAATTAGATACGGCTCAAGGCCGTATATAATGAGCAATTAGATACGGTCATTAGCCGTATTAGTATAGGAATTTGATACAATTTTAAGCCGTATCAATATAGGAATTTGATATTGATACGGCTTAAAACCGTATTAAACTACGAATTTGACACAGTTTTAAGCCGTATCAAATTTATAAATTGATACAGCTTAAGACCATATCAAAGTAACAAAGACACCATTTTTTGATATGACCCTAAGCACTGCCAAATTGCATTTGATACGGTCAAAAGCACAGCTTAATTTGCAGTTATGGTGTAGTGATGGTCGGAGTTATCCTGATATTCCCCGTCACCTCCCACAGTGGTTCAACTTGAGATCAAGCTTACATGCACTTTGAACAATTTTATTATGATCCTGGTACCAAGTACAACATATTATGGATGATTACAAAGTTCTCCAAACCCACGAAATTACATGAAGGTCACCCTAGAAGTCGCTGCTCAAAATAGTCAATCTCTATGGATCGACACCAGTCCATGATAGACTAGTACTGGTCTATGGAGATGGTCTATTTTTCACTTCGTATCTCACTAGTGGCTTCCTCATGTCCTTTTTAGTCTTCGGACGCGATTTGACTTTGTTTGGACTTGTTTTGTTGCTGCCTCGAGCTCCGTCTTCTTAGCATCTCAGTCTTTCCATTCAGTCCATTGGGCGTTAGCATCTAGGAAGTTCATGTTGCCTTGAGATTTCACACATATTTTCCAAATGTGAATATCAAGATAGTGGCATGGGTCGCGTGCCCATTAAGGCAAACACCATGGATCAGTACCGGTCAATTGGGTATGGACCGGTACCGGTCCAAGTACTTAGTACTTTTAGGCTCGAAACTTTTGGGGATGCTTTGTCCTACTTCTTAGTCTTCTTTTGTGAAGTTTCAATTATTTCTGAGGTCATACGATCATGTTCTTTACTTAGATTCTGAGTGATTATCTTCCGGATTCACAACCGGGTTAACATGTATATTGATAAATTCATTGATTTTGTAATATGAAGAAATAAATAATTAGGCTTGGAAAATCAAGCAAGGGAGGAAATATACGGAAACCAAGATCTTCGATTTCTATATACAGTGCAATCAAATCTTGGACATTTGGAAAGGTTTCAACAAAATCGGGAAATTAATTCTCTTCGTCTCCAAGCAACCTTTCATCATGAAGCCTGTTTAGATCTTCATATGTGTGGTGTGTGAATGTGAGAGAGCACCACCAATATCCTCGTCTTTAGTATACCCTAATTTTTGTTGTCAGTTAATTACGGGTTTTGAGTGCATACAAGTCTTTATTGAAATTGATTATTCAATTTGTAAGTCTCTCCATCTACTACCTATAATTTTGTAATTTCTCTCTTGTGTTCTCTTTTGTACTCTCTTTAGTGAAATAAAAAAGAAGTTGTTGGGCCCGTGGACGTAGGCATAGCCAAACCACGTTAAATTTTTGTGTCTTCTTCTCTTCTTCTATTTTTGTTCTGTTTGGTGATTATTTTTCAGTGAGTTGGCAGTTGATAATTAATCGACAAGCTAGATACTCTTTTTTGTACTGCTCCTGCGTCTTTTGTATTCCACTATGTAGTTTTTGAGTTTGTGCAAATCAAATCAATTTTTTGGATAACATACTTTTATTAGAGCACTTTGTGCAATTATTCGCACAACAGATTGGTATCATAGCTAGTTGTCATGTTGTGTATTAGTTACCAATGGCTAATTCTTTTAGTAATGGTACAAAAAATTATGGCGTCACCAAATTTCTTTGAAGAGAAATTTTTGGGACATGGAAGGTCAAAGTGAAGACTAATGACGGTGTTCTTCAGCAACAACTTCGTTTACATAGAGGAAGAGATAAGATGCATATGCGCCTTGGAGGAGATGTGCATAGGTCCCACTTCATGGGTTCTTGAAGAGTTGCTTGCTGTTATTGTAAGAAAAAGGGACATTTCATACGAAATTGTTCAGCTCTTAGAAAGAGAGAGAAGAAGGAGGAAGCTTCAATTTTGGCCGTAATTAGATCAGATGCAGATAGAAGTGATAGTGATACATCATTATTTTCTGCCAGTATTTCACCTTTAGAGATTACAAGTTGGGTAATTGATTCTGGAGCCTTTTGTCATATAACACCAGATAGGAGCTATTTTGTCAGTTATGAGAAGATTGATGGTGGAGTAGTTCGTTGGGAGAATGACAATCTTGTGATGTTGTAGGCATTGAAATTGTGAGGTTTAAGATGCATGATGGTATTATTAGAACTATCATGGATGTTAGACATGTTCCGATGATGCATAAGAGTTATTGTTAGTTGGAACTTTGAGTAGACTTGGCACGGGGATAATAATAGATGGAGAGGATTTAAGAGTGGCGAAGGGTTACTTGGTAGTGATGAAAGGGTTGTGAGTTGGTGACATTTATTGTTGACGCCGAAAAGTGGTCTTCGACGCTCGTGATTTCCACGTGAGTGAAAATAAACGTCCAATGGTGGAATGTAAGTAAGTGGCGATGAAATGTACATGGGAAAAGCGCAAGTAAACAATCATACAGAGTTTATAGTTGTTCATCTCGTCAGAGCCTACAATAACTTTGAATAGCTCTTTTAATATGCTTTAGATACAAGTTAGAACATTGGATCAGAACGTGTCTGAGTGTACATGAGTTTTGATGACTTCTGGTACATATTTGAGTAATTTCTGAGTGCTTATGCTTGGTGGAGGAGGAAGATTCTTCTTCGTGATCTGAATGTTTGGAAGAGGAAGTAGGAAGCTTCGAATGTTCGAGAACCTCAATCTTAGTAGGGTGTGAATAACGTGGTTATGAAGTCTTCATGTTGCAAGTATAACCATGGTGGCAAGGAGGTCCAAAGATGATTTCTTTAACTTCTTCCCGGATGCCAAAACAACCCAAAGTGGTTTAATGTCCTAAAGTGTAGTCAAATATTCAAAAACATGAATGTATCCAAAAATATGCTTCTTCTTCTTCTTCCTTGAATGAAGGAAGATGTTTGGGAGGCTTTGGAAAGAGTGTCTTATTCTTAGGCATCCATTAGAGCTTGGAGGAGAGCCTGAACCAACCCCCTTTATGTTGGAAATGTGGGGGTATTTATAGGAATGAGCTTGTAACACCCCGCATTTTTAATATAATTAAAAATGAGATATATGTATATATGCATGGATATATTTAAAGGAAATATTAAATAATATTAATGTAATTGCACGTAAGAAGTTTATGCAGTGAAATAACGAAAAAGATTAATAAAGAAATTACATGCAATATTTGAAAAAAGAAGAAATACAGTGAAATGCGAAGAAATACATGCGAACATTTAAAAAGAAATAAAAAGGAGAATTTGAAGAGACTCTAGAATTTGGTCATGAAATTAGCGTCATTACGTTCGTGACGATTTTCTGGTCAATTTAGACCTATAGTTTGTAGAAAACTGATTTAAAACGAAGAAGTTATCCTTAATTTAAGAAATGCAACAAAACATGAAAAAGAGCAATGGGAAAAGAATAATATGTAGCTTGTTCCTAAGTCTTGTTAACAAAAGACTTAATAGCTCATTTGGTTAATACATGAGACTTGTACATAAGAGGTTGTGAGTTCAATCCCCATCAGTGCCATTTTTTTTTAAGGAGCGACTAAATATTGGCTTAGCAAATTGTTTCAGTGCGAAAGGGGATAAGTTAATTGGAGGTTTAATTGAAAGAATGGAAATAAACCATTAATTGATTGAGGAAGATAATTTCCAAATAAAATAGGCAATTGTTCGCATATAAAAAAATTAGTATATGCATAAGAGATGGATGCGTATGAACATGATTCAAATTTGAAGTTGTGCGCGAATATAGAGACAAACAAAAAGGAGGCATATATGTATACATGTTATTTGAAATTAATGCAATAAGGGAAAGAGGATATGTGAAATTATTGCATTAAATAAATGGATGATGCATGAACCTGAATAAAAATAAATTAATGTGATGCAAATAAAAGAAAAGAATATGGAATGCAAAACATGTCAAATGTGCAATTAAAGCATGCATAGAAAAAGGTTGTAAACATTAAAATGGAGCAATTAAATGTGAAGGGGATCAACTTTTGAAATTTAAACGTTTAAAGAGTAAACTAATAAGGCCATAAGCAAGCCACAATTGGAGGAAGGTTAAATAACATTCAAATCAGAGACGCATGCACATGTGATTAGATGTAAATAAATAAAAGAAAATGGTTTAAGGACATGCGGTTTCTTTTCAAAAAGACTAGACAAAAAGAGAAAGAAATCAATTAATTGATTAGGAGAAGAATATAACAAATAAAGGTTCACGTATAAGTGCAAATAAATAAATAAATAAATAAAATAATTGAATGCATGAAGGAAAGAGGTTGTTATACGTTAAAAATAGTATGTAATGCATTAATTAGAAAGAAATAAAGCGGTTACTTTTTCTTATTTTATTTAAAGGAGCACTAAGTGTGAAAATGGTTGTTCTGGATGGTTCTTTTCTAGGGTGAGGTGGACGGTTTAGATGAGTTTTTATTCAATCCTAAGGTCCTAGTTGCTCTAACCCACCTATAAAAGGACACCTAACCTAACCCTAAAATCATTCTATCTCTTATAAGACGTCTCCATGCCACCAAACTTCAACCCAACATAGCCGCCGCCTCTAAACTCTAAATTAAATTGCAAGTTCTTCATCAATTTTGGAGTTTAATCAAATCAAGTAGCAAGTTTCTTCAACAGCAATTCACGTTCTGCGTCAATAATCAAATAAGAAGCCTAAACCAACGTTCTACCTTAGCAACCAATTGTTTATTTCTCCAATCCAGTCAAGGTGAGTGGTTTAAAATACAGTTGTTGTATAATTGTACTTCTATCGTTTGCCATTCCCCATAATGAATATGATGATAATTTAATAAGATCAGTTATTTCATTTATGCTTACGATTGAGTTCTCTCCTTTTTATTCCTTCTCCTTTTTATTTTTATAGCTAGGCAATCTCGAGCCTACATCTATCATGAATTTATGCGTTGTAAACGAGAACGAGAAAGTAAATGGAAAAAGGGGTTGTTTGGGCATAATATGGGTTGGAATGATTTATGTATGATTTGAGGAGAATTATGGACATAATTGTATGATAATTTTAAATTTATGTAGTTTGGCATGATTGAAATTGGATATGGAATTAGTACAATTTAATATTAACAACATGTAATTGGATATCATGGATTGGTGAAATTTATTGGTAAGATAAGCCTAAAATGTGAATTAGGCTATATGTATGAACATGGGAACGTTGAGAAATATATTGAAAAAATATTGATTTTATGAACTTGAGTATTATTGGATATTTTAGATAATTGGAATATAAAAGAAATTGGCATATTTGGGTATGGATTACATGGAATTGATGAAATTGCCATAATTGGAAATTTATAATTAAGGCTAATTAATATGTAATTAGTGACAAGTTGGAATAGGCAATATTGTAAACATGACTATATGTTGAATTTGAAAGACATAACATGAAAATTGAGATTTGGGTGAAATACGATATTAATGAACCTTTGACACGAGGTTAGGCGCAATTGTGGTGTAAGACTGCCCGGAACCGCCCGGCAAATCCAGCTGCCACAATTGGACGTCTAATGTGAGAGGTCAAAGGCATGAATTGTAGGCGTAATGGTTGGTGACACGAGGTTAGACCAGCTTTGCGGGGTAAGACTGCCCGGAACCGCCCGGCAAATCCAACAGCCACAAAGTGTTCGGTCTAATGTGGGAGGTCATGCACCGTTAGTCATAATGAATGAATTAAGGAATACTAACCATAATAAGACATGTGGGTGACATGGGTATGGTTAGAGGGTTAAGTGGGTGACATGTAAAATATGAGATGTAAATATGGACTTAACCGTAGTAAGACAAGACATGTAAAGCATATAAATGTGGACTTAACTGTAGTAAAATACGTGAAGTAAAACATGACTAAGGTGGACTTAACCGTAGTAAAGCATGTGCAAGGCATGGAAACAATAATAAAAGAGGTTAAGTGGGACATGGGCGACATGTAAGACATAAATAAATAATGCTTAACCAAAGGGTACCCGTTATGGCATCACAAATTAATTGAATTGGGTAAAGTTTAGATAACGGGTTAAATAAATGGAAAGGGTTAAGTAAATCTAAATTAATGACAAAAGTGGGGAATGGTAAATAACCTATTATGAATGAATTTGAATAAGAAAAGGAAGGATAATAGGTTAGACTTGTCCTAGAGACAAGTGGAAAGTATAACTTATGGCATAAGGTAAGTTATAAGAAACGATAGAGGAAAATAAGGTAACTTATATGTGAAGATATACTTAATTATAAATTATGTAGTTTGGGAAGGAGACGTTTGAAATTTAAGATGATATAAGTTATATGAATGGAAAAGAAGTAAATTAGAATCATATATGTGAGTTGGGCTGAGTAATTCTCTGGATGCCAGTCTGACGTTGATTTCGGTCTTCGGGACTGGTGTTTAGGGGATTATTCTCCTAATCAGTATATATGTGGATAAGACATACTTAATTATGAATTATGTATAACATGTTGTTGCAACCCTAAAAGGGAATAAGTTATGAAGTTGGAAAACAACATGTTGTGGTCTTATTAATGAACTTAAATGAGTTAAGTATAAATTGAATTAATAAGCGAGGGTAACTTGGTAAACTTGAAAAGGAAGTCAATATGAATAAGAATAACCAAGTTAAATAAGAAAAACTGACGAGGTAACACAAGCACGTAAGAATTGATTAGACGTAGGGTCTAATGACATATAAAATCAAGGTGCTTGGGGCAATCCGTATGTTGTAGGATGAATAACCCAACAAGGTAAATCATCACGGTGTCATAAGACACGAGGGGAGCGCACATTCGTTATTTTGGCGGCTCCAACGGACTCGAAGGGAAAGCACGCGGCTTCCTGAGACGTTAAAGGTGCTCCTAGTAGTCCTCTATGTGGTGGAAAATGTTTTATGCTGTGCCCGCAGAGGTTGGGTCTGCGCGTAACTACTAGGTGGGTGGACCTTGACTGCAAGAATAGCTGGGCTGTCAGAATGCTGTTCGCGGTGACGGAAAAGGTGATCGACGGCTGCCTCAACGGAGGTGGAGGGTCAGGACCAACAAGGATAGTAGGTCGTCGAGTGCCTGTTACCACAGCCGGTAGGATGCGGAAAGACTAGAGGTAGACCCAATATACCATTAACCATTCACTATCGTGGGACGGTGGTTGAGGGGAGACGCCACATGGATGTTTAGATTGATTGCTTAGGGGCTTGTCGATTAGCTCTCGTAGTCTTTATTAGTTATGGGAGGGGCCGAGGTGGGGCCATAGCCACCATAGAAAACAGACCCTAGGGATATTTGTGTGGGAGGCTCTTAAAGGCGGGCCTTGCACAAATATAAGGAAAGCTCCCGACCAAGTTCCGTGTTTCTTGTGTAGCCCTGCCACGGAACTCGGGCACGCACACACGATGGGTGTGCGGGTTAGATATCGAATACGATAGAGAATACGTACGTGGAAGAGTCTAGATATAACCATGTCTGCTCTGGGTGGTGTATCGTAGACTGATGGGCATTATTCGACAACGACAGTCAAATTAGAGTGATCCTATATGGGCGTAGTGTTGTATTATATATATAAGAGGAATATACATTACTATGACATAGGACGGGGAACTGCGTATATCACTGCGAGGATACGGTGGGGACCATGCGAGTGGGGTACCACGGGGTGTACCTCAGTTTGGGGGTAACTACATATACATTATATTAGGTTAATCTACTGGGAGTAGATGGGTGCGACGTGTGTGTAAGCCTTGAGCGCTACTGACACAAATAACCTAATAAACAATAAAATGTAATTGAACGGTATATGTAGGATTATTCAAGAAGTGTAGTTTAAACTCATTCACACATAACTTATGTTCTGACCCCTCCTCGTAACATTCGCAGGTTAGATTCATGACAGAGACTTATAGCTTTGGAGATACTGATTTAGCAGTATTGTAATTAAGGTAAAGCTATGTTTATATATATTATATTCTATTCCTTCCGCTGTGAGGTGTTTTCCGAACTCTGACATATTTCTTGTCTATGTCTTTTCTGCAGGATACCAGAGCAACCAACTCGGGTTTTGATGGATTGGGTTTTTGAAAAAAAATCGGTCCGTCGGAATTCGGGTTGTTACATTTGGTATCGGAGCATAGGTTTACGATTCCTATATAGATAATGAGAGAGCGTATTTGTATTTTCAAATATATAAATATATTATATATAAACCTAGATCTATAAAGAAGCCCACTAAATAGAAAGAGTAAAATATGGAAAGAATTGGGATAACTGTTTTGTATGCTAAAAGAATGAGCAAGGAAATCTGAGACCCTTAGGTATGTTGGGTGGAAAGTGTACAAAATGATTGGTGTTAAGAAAGATGTATCCCATACAATAGTAACTGCGATTAGTGGGTTTAGTAGGGAAACCTTATAAAGTGGAAAATGGATTAGGAATATATATAGTTGGAAGAAATGATTTCGTGGATGTGTCTAGGAAAGCCTAGGTAATTTGAAACCCGATTAAGAAATAGTTGTCCTTGTCTACTCCAGTTTTTAATGTTTGAAAAAAATGTTTTGCATTTTTGTTACGGCGTGTTTTTATGGTTTGGCAAAAGCAAGTTTTGGTAAAGAAAATAAAGTTTTACCATTTTTAATTTTTGGGAGAAAAATTAAAAAAAAAAGAGAGGCCAAACCATGTTTTAAAACGAATGGAGTAGGTAAGGATTAGTGTCTAGAAAGAACGAGTTTGAGGCTAGGAAGTAAATAATAAGGACTATCCTAGAATAATAAAAATAAATTCCTGTAGATTGCATAAGCATTATAAAGACTAGAATTATTGCTCGAAAAAGATAGGTTGAAAAAAAAAAGTTTCTTATGTAATTGTGCTTGGATAGGAAAATAGGAACTTTTTATAGAATAACTATGTAAAAATCCAAGTGCAACCGGAAAAGGTACATAAAAGAAAAACGGAAAATGTAAATTCTTCCGTTTTATACCTTTTCGTAACATAAGTAATCGAATTTGAAAAATTAGATTTTTCTAAATTTCGAATTTAATAATGGTTGGTAGGATTTTGGATGCAACAATTGGATGAACTATGCTCTTATTCTATACGAGTATGGGAAAATTTGGATGAAAAATGTTTTGGTTTTTCAAAAATATTGCATTCATATAGAACTGCAAGTATATTTAGGATGTGAGCATCATGTTTTAAAAACAAAAAATTGAAAGTTTGCATACATATAGGTGGTACCAAATTAGGCATACATGCAATACTATGATGTATTTCACTTTGCACATGTGCACAATGTTTGCAAAAAAATTGGATGCACACTTGATGGTTAGACATTATGCGAGGAATTATATATTTTACCCCTATCGAATTTCGAGGACGAAATTCCTTAACGATGGGAGAATGTAACACCCCGCATTTTTAATATAATTAAAAATGAGATATATGTATATATGCAAGGATATATTTAAAGGAAAGATTAAATAATATTAATGTAATTGCATGTAAGAAGTTTATGCAGTGAAATAAAGAAAAAGATTAATAAAAAAATTACATGCAATATTTGAAATAAGAAGAAATACAGTGAAATGCGAAGAAATACATGAGAACATTTAAAAAGAAATAAAAAAAAGAATTTGAAGAGACTCTAGAATTTGGTCATGAAATTAGCGTCATTACGTTCGTGGCGATTTCTGCTCAATTTAGACCTATAGTTTGTAGAAAACTGATTTAAAACGAAGAAGTTATCCTTAATTTAAGAAATGCAACAAAACATGAAAAAGAGCAATGAGAAAAGAATAATATGTAGCGTGGTCCTAAGTCTTGTTAACAAAAGACTTAGTAGCTCATTTGGTTAATACATGAGACTTGTACATAAGAGGTTGTAAGTTCAATCCCCACCAGTGCCATATATTTTGTTTTGTTTTAAGGAGCGACTAAATAGTGGCTTAGCAAATTGGTTCAGTGCGAAAGGGGATAAGTTAATTGGAGGTTTAATTGAAAGAATGGAAATAAACCATTAATTGATTAAGGAAGATAATTTCCAAATAAAATAGACAATTGTTCGCATATAAAAAAATTAGTATATGCATAAGAGATGGATGCGTATGAACATGATTCAAATTTGAAGTTGCGTGCGAACATAGAGACAAACAAAAAAGAGGCATATATGTATACATGTTATTTGAAATTAATGCAATAAGGGAAAGAAGATATGTGAAATTATTGCATTAAATAAATGGATGATGCATGAACCTGAATAAAAATAAATTAATGTGATGCAAATAAAAGAAAGAGAATATGGAATGCAAAACATGTCAAATGTGCAATTAAAGCATGCATAGAAAAAGGTTGTAAACATTAAAATGAAGCAATTAAATGTGAAGGGGATCAACTTTTGAAATTTAAACGTTTAAAGAGTAAACTAATAAGGCCATAAGCAAGCCACAATAGGAGGAAGGTTAAATAACATTCAAATCAGAGACGCATGCACATGTGATTAGATGTAAATAAATAAAAGAAAATGGTTTAAGGACTTGCAGTTTCTTTTCAAAAAGAGTAGACAAAAAGAGAAAGAAATCAATTAATTGATTAGGAGAAGAATATAGCAAATAAAGGTTCACGTATAAGTGCAAATAAAAAAATAAAAAAATAATTGAATGCATGAAGGAAAGAGGTTGCTATACGTTAAAAATAGTATGTAATGCATTAATTAGAAAGAAATAAAGCGGTTTCTTTTTTTTATTTAAAGGAGCACTAAGTGTGAAAATGGTTGTGCTGGATGGTTCTTTTCTAGGGTGAGGTGGACGGTTTAGATGAGTTTTTATTCAATCCTAAGATCCTAGTTGCTCTAACCCACCTATAAAAGAACACCTAACCTAACCCTAAAATCATTCTATCTCTTATAAGACGCCTCCATGCCACCAAACTTCAACCCAGCATAGCCGCCGCCTCTAAACTCTAAATTAAATTGCAAGTTCTTCATCAATTTTGAAGTTTAATCAAATCAAGTAGCAAGTTTCTTCAACAGCAATTCACGTTCTGCGTCAATAATCAAATAAGAAGCCTAAACCAACGTTCTACCTCAACAACCAATTGTTTATTTCTCCAATCCAGTCAAGGTGAGTGGTTTAAAATACAGTTGTTGTATAATTGTACTTCTATCGTTTGCCATTCATCATAATGAATATGATGATAATTTAATAAAATCAGTTATTTCATTTATGCTTACGGTTGAGTTCTCTCCTTTTTACTCTTTTCCCTTTTTATTTTTATAGCTAGGCTATCTCGAACCTACATCTATCATGAATTTATGCATTGTAAACGAGAACGAGAAAGTAAAAGGAAAAAAAGGGGTTGTTTGGGCATAATATGGGTTGGAAGGATTTATGTATGATTTGAATAGAATTATGGACATAATTGTATGGTAATTTTAAATTTATGTAGTTTGGCATGATTGAAATTGGATATGAAATTAGTACAATTTAATACTAATAACATGTAATTGGATATCATGGATTGGTGAAATTTATTGGTAAGATAAGCCTAAAAGGTGAATTAGGTTATATGTATGAACATGAGAACGTTGAGAAATATATTGGAAAAATATTGATTTTATGAACTTGAGTATTATTGGATATTTTGGATAATTGGAATATAAAAGAAATTGGCATATTTGAGTATGGATTACATGGAATTGATGAAATTGCCTATAATTGGAAATTTATAATTAAAGCTAATTAATATGTAATTAGTGACAAGTTGGAGTATGTAAAATTGTAAACATGACTATATGTTGAATTGGAAACACATAACATGAAAATTGGGATTTGGGTGAAATACGATGTTAATGAACATTTGACACGAGATTAGGCGCAATTGTGGTGTAAGACTGCTCGGAACCGCCCGGCAAATCCAGCTGCCACAATTGGACGTCTAATGTGAGAGGTCAAAGGCATGAATTGTAGGCGTAACGGTTGGTGACACGAGGTTAGACCCGCTTTGTGGTGTAAGACTGTCCGGAACCGCCCAGCAAATCCAGCAGCCACAAAGTGTTCGGTCTAATGTGGGAGGTCATGCACCGTTAGTCATAATGAATGAATTAAGGAATACTAACCATAATAAGACATGTGGGTGACATGGGTATGGTTAGAGGGTTAAGTGGGTGACATGTAAAATATGACATGTAAATATGGACTTAACCGTAGTAAGACAAGACATGTAAAGCATATAAATGTGGACTTAACTGTAGTAAAATACGTGAAGTAAAACATGACTAAGGTGGACTTAACCGTAGTAAAGCATGTGCAAGGCATGGAAACAATAATAAAAGAGGTTAAGTGGGACATGGGCGACATGTAAGACATAAATAAATAATGCTTAACCAAAGGGTACCCGTTATGGCATCACAAATTAATTGAATTGGGTAAAGTTTAGATAACGGGTTAAATAAATGGAAAGGGTTAAGTAAATCTAAATTAATGACAAAAGTGGGGAATGGTAAATAACCTATTATGAATGAATTTGAATAAGAAAAGGAAGGATAATAGGTTAGACTTGTCCTAGAGACAAGTGGAAAGTATAACTTATGGCATAAGGTAAGTTATAAGAAACGATAGAGGAAAATAAGGTAACTTATATGTGAAGATATACTTAATTATAAATTATGTAGTTTGGGAAGGAGACGTTTGAAATTTAAGATGATATAAGTTATATGAATGGAAAAGAAGTAAATTAGAATCATATATGTGAGTTGGGCTGAGTAATTCTCTGGATGCCAGTCTGACGTTGATTTCGGTCTTCGGGACTGGTGTTTAGGGGATTATTCTCCTAATCAGTATATATGTGGATAAGACATACTTAATTATGAATTATGTATAACATGTTGTTGCAACCCTAAAAGGGAATAAGTTATGAAGTTGGAAAACAACATGTTGTGGTCTTATTAATGAACTTAAATGAGTTAAGTATAAATTGAATTAATAAGCGAGGGTAACTTGGTAAACTTGAAAAGGAAGTCAATATGAATAAGAATAACCAAGTTAAATAAGAAAAACTGACGAGGTAACACAAGCACGTAAGAATTGATTAGACGTAGGGTCTAATGACATATAAAATCAAGGTGCTTGGGGCAATCCGTATGTTGTAGGATGAATAACCCAACAAGGTAAATCATCACGGTGTCATAAGACACGAGGGGAGCGCACATTCGTTATTTTGGCGGCTCCAACGGACTCGAAGGGAAAGCACGCGGCTTCCTGAGACGTTAAAGGTGCTCCTAGTAGTCCTCTATGTGGTGGAAAATGTTTTATGCTGTGCCCGCAGAGGTTGGGTCTGCGCGTAACTACTAGGTGGGTGGACCTTGACTGCAAGAATAGCTGGGCTGTCAGAATGTTGTTCGCGGTGACGGAAAAGGTGATCGACGGCTGCCTCAACGGAGGTGGAGGGTCAGGACCAACAAGGATAGTAGGTCGTCGAGTGCCTGTTACCACAGCCGGTAGGATGCGGAAAGACTAGAGGTAGACCCAATATACCATTAACCATTCACTATCGTGGGACGGTGGTTGAGGGGAGACGCCACATGGATGTTTAGATTGATTGCTTAGGGGCTTGTCGATTAGCTCTCGTAGTCTTTATTAGTTATGGGAGGGGCCGAGGTGGGGCCATAGCCACCATAGAAAACAGACCCTAGGGATATTTGTGTGGGAGGCTCTTAAAGGCGGGCCTTGCACAAATATAAGGAAAGCTCCCGACCGAGTTTCGTGTTTCTTGTGTATCCCTGCCACGGAACTCGGGCACGCTCACATGATGGGTGTGCAGGTTAGATATCGAATACGATAGAGAATACGTACGTGGAAGAGTCTAGATATAACCATGTCTGCTCTGGGTGGTGTATCGTAGACTGATGGGCATTATTCGATAACGACAGTCAAATTAGAGTGATCCTATGTGGGCGTAGTGTTGTATTATATATATAAGAGGAATATACATTACTATGACATAGGACGGGGGACTGCGTATATCACTACGAGGATACGATGGGGACCATGCGAGTGGGGTACCACGGGGTGTACCTCAGTTTGGGGGTAGCTACATATACGTTATATTAGGTTAATCTACTAGGAGTAGATGGGTGCGACGTGTGTGTAAGCCTTGAGCGCTAACGACACAAATAACCTAATAAACAATAAAATGTAATTGAACGGTATATGTAGGATTATTCAAGAAGTGTAGTTTAAACTCATTCACACAGAACTTATGTTTTGACCCCCCCCCCCCCCTCATAACATTCGCAGGTTAGATTCATGACAGAGACTTATAGCTTTGGAGATACTGATTTAGCAGTATTGTAATTAAGGTAAAGCTATGTTTATATATATTATATTTTATTCCTTCCGCTGTGAGGTGTTTTCCGAACTCTAACATATTTCTTGTCTCTGTCTTTTCTGCAGGATACCAGATCAACCAACTCGAGTTTTGATGGATTGAGTTTTTGAAAAAAAATTGGTCTGTCGGAATTCGGGTTGTTGCAGAGCTGGTGGTGGAGTAGGTGAAATGTGGGTGGCAGCGGGCTATTTTTGTATCTCACATGTCGAGGGATCTCGCATCCCATAAGGGAAGGGAAACAAATTCGTATCCCTTGGATAGGGATATGATTTCGTACCCCATTTGCAGGATGCGAAATCGGCCTTGAATTAACTGGCCAGGATGCGAATTCGCATCCCATTTGGAGGAGGCAGGATGTGAATTCGCATCTCAGGAGGGTATACAAATTCACATCCCAGGAGGGGATCACTACGCCATAGATTGCATACTGCAACACCATAGAAGTGATGCAAAAAGTACCAAAAAGTGTTGCTATAGACAAAAAATGATATGTTGCAACACTTTCTTGGTGTTGAATTTTGCCGCATTACTGTAGATTCAAAGGCAACACCTTTGCAACCCTATGACAACATTGGTACAGGTGTTTCCACCGGTACCACTACAAAAAAAAATACCCTTTTACAACTGCCAAAAACAATTGTAATATGTTAGTTATATCTGCAATCGTAATAAAGTCAACCTTTTTTACAACCGTTTCTAGCAGTTGTTAAAATTTGTTTTACAACTGTTAAAAGTAATTATACCTTAGCTGCTATTAATCAAAATTTTCATAATATTGTAATTATAACCTCTATTTCATTAACGACAAGCATAATTACGCACATTAAAAGAAAAACAATTCAAGTTTACACAAACTTTATTATAGAAAATAACTGAATTCATTACATATGTAATAAAAGTACATACGCTTATTAAATGAGATTTTTTCTACATGGTCTCATGACTACTTTACTTTCAGTTATTACACAACAACAAAACATAAACATTGTAATATGCACTACTAGATTGCACAATTTGAAGGTACAAAGGCAAATTACCATTCGGGTTCATCACATAAGAGCGTGGAAAGAGCACAGATGTGTGGAGCACGTTGGCCGACCAGTGGCGATGGCTCCTGAAGTAATCATAAATGGGCTTACCATGCAGAATCCAGATCTGTTTTGTCACAAAATGGTGGAGAGTTCAGCAGTTTTGATTTCTTGCACAGTGAATGCGATTGGTAGGCTTTCTCCATATTGTAAATACTCCCTTCTCCACAACCTTTTCCCAACAAAGCCTTCTAGCAAGATCCTCAAATTCATTTTGTTCTGCTTCTAAATCTTGAGGTGTTCTCTTCCAACCTTTGTACATGTTTTTCCAATGAATAGGTGGTCCAGACAGAACCCAGTAGCCACCGGGGCGAAGTACTCAATCAATTTCCATAAGGAATTTCCCACCTGGATATGATAAAGTGTGGGTATGATTTCTAGACGACGCCTAGCTTCATACAAAAGAAATTTGTTCTGGCAAATGATAACAGGTAAGGACATATAACATATAAAAGAAAATATCTTCATTGGAAAAACACACATGTGCATTTTATACTTCAGTCATAAAAAAATCTAAATTCTACTAGTAATTAAAAAACAACTGAAATTTTACTAGTAATGTTGACAATAAGCATGAAACAAAAAGTGAAAATATCAAATGAAGATACTCAAATGAGACACCAACAATCTAGAAGGTAACGTTAAGTAGGTAAGACAATGGTACTTGTACCTCAAAATCTTATACATCTTCATGTAAGTGGAAATGATAGCACGACTGCCTCATGTTAAATTTGACACGTAAATCACATAGGTACACTATGTTCCTATCTAGTAAAAACAAACCGAGTCCAAGTTAACAAATAAAAGAAAATAACAAAGTGCCATTTGTACCAAAATAAAATAATAACCAATGAAGCGGACAAGGAATTCAAATTGTATTAGTCAGCCTATTAGAAAAAAAAGCTTGTAGTGCGAGATCCATTTCTACTGAATGCAGATGTGAGCCTACCTTGACCGGACCACCTGGTAAGACACCGAGCACAATGACCCATGTCAAAGGAGCTCGATGGATAAGGCAATCTGTCATTACTAAGGACACCCAAAATAGCTGGTAATCCACACTCTAAAGCAAATTGTACTTGAGCTTCATGTGAATCTCTGGGTGCAACAGACATAGTCAACACATTGTAATCTAGAAGGTGATTGCCAAAGCTTGCAACCTGTTTAAATTGTAATCAAATTATTATCGAATAATACAGAATATTGTAATCTAGAAGAATCACTAATAGATATGTTATAAATTGTGTGTATATCTGCCTTATTTATATATATGTACTATTTTCTGATCTTAAGGGAAGGAATAGTTCAGTTATTCTACGCTTACAAAAATAAAACAAAGCTACTAATTGAACTTACTATAGTTATTTTTTTTCTTCTTGGTACTATTATTACACCAAAAATCTAATTTTTATTCAATAGTTGTTCTTCTATATCATGATTTTTTGTTGCTTTGGGTACCACTTACTATTGAGAATGACCAGGACCTGAAAATTAAACAAGGCCTCGAAAATAGTTTAATCAAAGTAGTTCTCTAAATATAAGGCATTATAGTCTACAAAATATAGATGGTATTTTTAAAAAAGAAAGGGAAACTGTTGGAAAACATTAAGACTTACCCCTTTTAAGTGTACTGTTGGTATTTTTAAGTTGCTGCAACTTTCTTAGCAAGTTCAACTATTAACATATAGCTTATAAGGTACTGTTGGTCTTATTAAGTTGCTGCAATTTTAAGCGTACTGTTGTTTTTTTTTTTTAATCTCAAACACTCAACTATGAACATGTAACTAAGGTCAAAAAATTAAAGAATGCTAACAAATGGAAGTTGGACGATATAAACCTCAGTAGACAGTAATAATTTGACTTTACTATTACAACATTAGACAGAAAAGATTACACCTGAAGCAAAACTATGGGCTTAAATGGAATCGCTACTTGTTTAGGAGAAGTATTCTCCTAATCCAAAATCTTTTCCACATCCTTCTCCGTCACTTGAAATCCATCACAGTTTCTAATTGTTGATTCCAATAGAATCCTTATAGAATAAGGCAACCTATCTGCAATTTCACATTTTTAAGTTTCCATCTTCATCATAAATGAATCAATGAAGGAACATATGTCAAAACTCACTAATTTTGGGATCACTAAGAGAGCAATGCATAAGAAGAGAAGTGACTGAAGACTAAATCAAGAAAAATATAAACAAAAGTGGAATGCGTAAGAAGAGAAGGACTAGAATCTGAATCAAGAATAATGTAAAATCAGTTAATACTGAAGCATATATTGGCGGTGTCGATACGCAAAAAATACATACCTATATGGGATGACATAGGGAGCAGCAACAATACATTAAACTTGGTATAGTTCAGCAAGACTCTATCCTTCCTGGTTTAAACGATACACCTAATCAAAATTACTAAATACATATTGCAAACAAAATTACTAAATGCACACTGCAAACAAATATTTAGAATGTCATTGTTGGTACTAGGGCAGAAAAATTGATCGCTATGAAGTCACTCGATGTTCTTGAATCGTCTCCAAAACTCTCTCAATAGCACACAGACACTCTTTCCTATGTTGTATTTTAATTGTCTTTTTAAGAGTAGAAAAATATTATAGCTCAGAATCTGAATACATGGACAAAATAAAAAATAATAATTACGAAACTAAGGCACAAAAAAAAAAAAAAAAAAAAAAAAAGCTAACCAGAATAGTAACTTATACCACTTATTCTTGAGAACACTAACTTATACTATTTGTTCCTGACGATAACCTGATCCATTGCAGACTTGACAGACTAAAAGCATTGAAGGAGTTGAAATGGGAACAAAAATAATTCCTTTTTCAGCCAAATGCACCGCTAAGCTCTGTAAACCAAATACTAAGCATCAACAACTCAGTTCCAAGAACATATCAGAAAACATAGTAATAAAGAAATATAACGTTCAACCTGATGTGCTGAGTGAGTGATTAAAAAAACATTAAAATTATGTTGATCAACTACAAATACTGCAGCAATAGCCTAAATTAAAAGAATAGTAAATAAGGTGTAATAAATCAACTTGAACAATCTATTCCCTAAAATAAATAAAAAGGTACGAAAATTACTGCGATGGGGAAGACGTCCCCTCTGGTGCCAAACACCGTGAAAACTGCTCGAGGTCTTGTGTTTTTTTTTCATAGTTCCAATCGCACCCAATCGCAACCCACAATTCGAACTCACAACCCAATCACACCCATCAAAAAAAATCCTGTTCGAATTCCAAAAATGCCCAACCTGAAACTCGATTTGCGAAGCCCAAAAACGTTGTCGCTATTTTGATTTGCGTTAGGGATTCACTATTTTGATTTTCCTTAGGTATTCGCTATTTTGATTCGCAATTGGGGTCAGAATGATTTTGGAGATTTGGGGAAGAGAACGGCAGGTGAACGAAAATAAAACTGGAAAACAGAAATAACTGTGGTAAGGATTGGTGTATGGATTAAGCAGAAACCCTAGTTTCGATTTCGTGATTGAAGATATAAAGAGGAGCCGATACGGTGCGATGCAATAGACAAAAATCAAACATAGCTATGACAACATTTTAACTGGAAACACCTTGGATTTTCATTGTAGTAGGCACGTAGTGGATGCAAGTTAGCATCTCATGGGATGCGAGCAGAATTCGAATTCGCATCCCGTGTGGGATACAGATTCGTATCCCATAGGTAGATGCGATATTCATGCTCCTGTGGGCCTCGTGGAGTTGTGATGTCAGGTACGAGTTGATTGTGAGGCCAGGGTCTGATCTTGGATCGTTGGTTCATTGTCGAGTGATTTGGCTGAGCCGGATCGAAAGTTTGCTTCTGTCTGGACTTCTGCTCTGGATGCCTCAGCCAAGCTTCTGGGCTATTGATCCACGCGATGTACCGAGTTAGGTGGTCTTTAACTATTTTTGGGAACCAGTCTAAAAAGTTGGTTAACATTTATATGCTTCATGGATAGACAGTCTTGGGAGATTCGGTAGGTTCTACTGATTATAGCTTTCCAGATTCTACTCAGGTATGTCATCTTCATTTAGGTCATGTTAATGAGGAGAGTCTTAAAGTATTAAAGAATCATAGGTTAATTGTTGGTTGTTCTCAATCAAAGCCTATCTCTTGTGGAGGTTGTTCATTTGGAAAGAAGAAGCATGTCATATTTGATGTTGGATGACCTAGAGCTATGGCGTTTCTAGATTTTTTTTTTCATTCCTATGTATGGGGATCCACCCTAATTGCATGTTTTGGTGGAGCGAGTTTCTATGTCTTATTTGTTGATGATTTCTCACAAAAGGTCTAGGTCTATTTCATGAAGACTAGATCCAAAATGTTTGTCCAATTTCGAAAGTGGAAGACCTTAGTTGAAAAGAAGTCGGGAAAGAAGTTGAGAGTTCTTAGAGTTGGTAATAGTAGTAAATTTGCATCACAAGAATTCACTACCTATTGTGCATCTGAGCATGTGTTTAGAGATTTTTCTACTAAGTCACATTCTTTTTGAGTGACGGAGAGCATGTGTCAGATATTATAGTAAAAAGTTATGAGCTTGAGACTAACTACTAGTCTAGAAGAGGGATTTTGGGCAGAAGCGATATATATGGCAGTATTTCTCATCAACCGTACACCTTCTGTTGCTATAGATATGAAGATCCCATAATAAGTATGGAAAAGAGAGCCTGTGACTATTCATTCTTTAAAGTGTTTAGTTGTTCAACTTATTTAGAAGATAAGAGACATGATAAGTTGAAGCCTCGAGGAAGCAAGCACATTTTGTTAGGCTATGGAGAAGGAATGAAGAAGTATAGGTTGTGGTGCAAAAAACTAAAAGAATTGTGATTAGAAGGTATGCAATATTTGATGAGAGGTCTTTATTGAAGGTGAAGCCTCTATCAAGTGATGACTTTAGAAGGACACAATATTTCAAACACGTTTGGAGTCATCAGTTTGTTTCCATATTCGAAGAGAAAGTGGTATTACTGATGGTAACTTGATTGATGAGAAGATTTCATATATTCAGACTCTAGGTGGAGCTCAGTCGCAGTTAAGGGCTTTTGCTTCTTTTGGTCTTATTTGTGAGCATTATAGAGGTGATAATATAACTTATTATGTTATTTGTTGTGCGGAGCTTGGTGTTGAATTTGATAAGGTAGACTTGGTGAAGTCTAGTAAAATTCTCGAGGAGGTTGAAGTAGACAATATTGAGTATGTCCTCACTCAATATAGGATGAAGAAGGTGAAGCGATCTCTTAATTAGTCTCTCAGATTTCTGTATCTACAAGTTTGTCTCCTTCATCGTATTTTGTTGAAGAATTTTTGGTATTTTCTATCTTTCTTATGCTTGAGAAAGATTTGGAAGCTCTATTTGGGCAATATTGCCCAAAGTAGTTCACATTGAGCATGATTGTGTAGACCCAATAATTTGTTGAGGTTTGGTTATATCTAAATCAAGGCAGAGTGTTGAATTTATGCGATTCAAATATATATTTAAGAGAGAGAGAAATTAATTAATCCATTCAATCAATCAATTATGCTATATATGGAAATATTTGAGAGGATATTTTGGAAAGAAACAAATTGATTACATAATCAATTAATTAATCAACGGATTTATAAATGAGGAAAGAAGTATATTTATAAATTCATTGATTTTGTAGTATGAAGAAATACATGATTAGGCTAGGAGAATCAAGCAAGGGAGGAAACATATGAAAACCAAGATTTTCACTTTCTATTTACAGTGCAATCAAATCTTGGACATTTGAAAATGTTTCAATACAATCAGGAAATTAATTCTCTTCATCTCCTTATCCTCTTCTTCATTATACCATAATTTCTTTTGTTAATCAATTAGGGATTTTGTGTGCATACAAATCTTTATTTAAATTGATTATTCAATTTGTAATTATAGGTTAGTCTCTCCGTCTAACACCAATAATTTTGTAGTTTCTCTCTTGTGTTCTCTTTTGTACTCACTTTAGTAAAATAAAGAATAGTTGTTGGATCCGTGGACATAGGCATAGCCGAACCGCGTTAAATCTTTGTGTCTTCTTCTTTTCTTCTATTTTTGTTCTATATGATGATTAACTTTCACTGAGTTGGCAATTGATAATTAATCGACAAGCTAGGTCCTTTTTTTTGTATTGCCCCAACTTTTTTGTATTATGCTATGCAACTTTGTAGTTTGTGCAAATCAAATCAATTTTTTGTGCAACACATTGGTACTAGAGCAATTTGTGCAATTATTTGCACAACGCCTTTGTGATTTTAAATGAGTTTGAAATGATGTTTAATTTAACTATTTTTATGAGATCTATTTAGATAAGTTTAATATCAGTTTTTAAATTATTTTCAAGTGTAAATACATCTTTAATAATTATTAGCGAATATTTAAAACAAAGGGTTTATTATATAAAACACAATTTTTATAATTTTCTGCTAAAATTTTAAATTAGTTATTTATGCAAAAATATTTTACATAGACATTTATTAAATATTATAAGTATTTATATAAGTTTTGGAAAAGTAAGTCAAGTATTTTATAAAAGGATAAAAAAAGTTTATAAAATTAAACAAAAATGAATGATTTTGAGAAGTTAATTATAAGTAGGTTACTTTGTCAAATTAGTGTAGACAAATTTGACCTTTATACATACTATTTTAAAGATAATTACGGGTACAAAATGGTATTGGATTTATGGTAAATGATGTTTAAGTAACATTTTTCATTGCCCATTTGAATGGACTATTATTGAAAATAAGTAGATCTTTAAATATAATATTTTAAAGATAATTACAAATATAATTGCAAACTCTATTGTTAATGGTCGTGAAGCTCTACCGGTTAATGGCGACTGAGGCCGCATTTTCTTTTCATTTCACCATCCCCATTGTAATCTCCACTATCCTTCAACATACCTGCCCAGCTTCTTTTCCTCTCACTCCAAATCGTCTACTCGCTCTCAGTCTCACCTCAGCTTTCGTCATCGTGGTTCTGCTTCACGAACCCTAAATCGATTTGCGACTAATACCTCTTTCGTATCTGTACCTACCTCTGCCACAACGCCTTCAACAGATGCTCTTGAGCCCCAAATCGGGATAGCTGGTTATGCTTGTCTGTTGTTTGCTCCCTTCGGTATGTTCGGTCCAGATCTGATCAACCTCGTGCATCGATTTGTCCAAACTCATTCACTTCCTTCCCAGCCTTTTTTTGGTAGCTCCCAATGCCTTGCTTCTCTGTCAAGGGCAACAGCGACTTGCTGATGATCCTGGGCCCAGTGCAATGATTATTATGTAGGCGATGGCAGCTACCAATGTAAGTTCTCCCAGTTCACAGTGCTATGCGGCGTTCTCACTGCTTTGGTTTTCCCTAGCCAGAATTTGTTGTTTTATGTCATAGCTGTAATATGTAATTCTCTGTACCATGTAATTGTTGTATTATGAAATCTGAAATGTGATTCACTGACTCCCTGCGTGGAGCAGAGAAATTATTTTAGTCTAGAAGTTGTGTCTAGCTTCAGTACTATAACCTAGATACGATGACAGCGGACGGTCCAGTTGTTGAAAACCGAATTTGTAGGAGGTTGGTAACCGCCAACCTCCTATATTATTTGTATTTATTATTAGTTATAATAAAAGTGTTTGCGGTCAATTTATAAACCGGTCGGCTTTGCAAAAAAATAAATAAATAAATAAATGCTAACAATGTTTTTGTTTTTAACAATTTGAAAATACTTTTAAAAACATGAAATCTTATTAAGATATTTGTGAATATTCTTATAGTTCTAAGATAAGAATACAAATACATTTTTAAGAACGCAAAAAATAGAAATGAATAGCAAATCGCACCATGCATGTATACATATTTTCTAAAGGTACTTAGACATGTATATAAGTACTTTAAAAGACAAATTAATTAAATAAAATGAGGATTAAAAGTCGCTTATGCGATTTAATTGTGCTTCTTATGTTTATGGAAAGTGTTTACTCCTACACGTAGCACTAAAAGTCGACAAAATAAACATGCTCTAATTGTGAGAATTAATAATGAAGTATCAAGGTAGATCTAACTAGTGCTCTGACCTACATGGCTTCATGCTTGACTAAGGGATAACATAAGCTGAAAAGGTCAAAAATAGTTATATATGTATGAGAATTGATTACCCTACTTGATTGTTTTTATTCCTACCAAGCTTGAACAAATTAACTATGAAGTACATAAAAGCTTCACACTTTAATATGGTTTTGAGATTCCTCGGGAAAGACTCATTAGTATGAAATGTTTCTTGATTTAAGAATGTGTATACGAAAATTCACTTATTTCTAAAGAACTTGAATTGAATTAACCGAAAATTCATCAATTTAGTTTTGAAGTTCGAGATCGAATAAGTATGTTTATGCATTACTCATCGAAAACCACTTCAAAACTATTATACAAGTTCTATGTTTTAGAAACAACTATAGGGTGAAATATTATAGAGTTGAAGTGTCTACCTAAAGATTAAAGGAGAGGTCAACATTAACGTTTCAACCAATAATATAGAGTTGAACTAAGTTGAGAGGAGATCCCAACTTAGCATTCGTCAGATGACTTGTATTGGAATCCATAGAGAGGTTTGGGATCTGCTCGAGGGGTGAAGACTCGTATGTTGAGATGTTAAATGTGACTTCATCATCGAAAGCGATAAGAAAATAGTAGGTTGCACAACTAATGGATTTAACTAACCCAAAGGTATATCTGTTGGAAGAATGAGTAAAGTGGTTGAGGCAAACTAAGTCCCACATCGGGGAAATTTGTGCCTTATGCCACTACTTATACTAATGCTTGATGTATTATATCAATAGAAAGAGGAGATGGAAGAGGGAGAGACAATGACATGATAAAACATTCATGCTAATATTTAAAGGTCAAAGATAAAGGGCCTTGGGCCTTGGGTCTGTGATTAATTGGGCCTCCGATGGGCTCGCTACGGAGCCGCTATTTTTTGAATTTGACCGCGCGATTGCCAACGGAAATTTCTGTTGGTAAAGGGTCGCAACCTTTCCAACAGTCGTAGCCGTGGCAAATCGAACAGAAGCACCTGTTCATAAGAACATGCCTCTTCCAGCCTATATATAGGCCTGCAGTATTCGAATCAAATCACGAATTTGAAGTCTGATTTCTCTCCTCCTTGTTTTCTTCTTCCTCGCTCTGTTCTGCATCAAATATATACAAAAGCTCTCTTGCGTTCGTCGTCGATTTGTGACTGTAGCGCAACATCACAAATACGGTCCGTTTCATCCTTGGGAAACGATTGCTCATCATCCTTCCGCGCCGTAGAGGGAGCAACTTCGTTTCAAGGAAACAGCGCTCGCTGGACTCGGACAATAGTCGGTACTACTTCTTTCTCTTCCTCTGGATATTTGCTGCATCGGTGCATTCCCTTGCATACTTGAGGCTGAACTTGGTACTTGCAATTTGCAATATCATTGAATCAGTCTTGCTAACGCTTAAAGGCGTTACTGTTCATAGAAACGGTTTTTGCACGTTTCTAGTGATTGGTTTCTAACAATCTTGAAACGAAGTTTCTAATAGTTGCTTTCATTGCAGACGACAATGTCGCAAAACAGCAACAGCAAATCTGTGCCGACACTGAATGTGCCGCCGGCTCCGCCTCTGGTTCCACCAACTGTCCCATATTCGCATGGCGAGAGACCGGAGAAGTTTAATGGCCAGGATTTCAAACGCTGGCAACAGAAGATGCTTTTCTACCTAACAACCTTGGGCCTGGCCAAATACATTACGGAGGATCCACCGTTTGTTGAAGAATTAGAGCCAGACGCCACCAAAGTTGAGGCTTTTACTGCATGGAAGAATTCTGACTTCATCTGTAAGAATTACATTCTCAACGGATTAGATAACAGTTTATATAATGTATATTGTACCGTTGAGACTGCAAAGGTTCTCTGGTTATCACTTGAAAAGAAGTACAAGACTGAAGATGCCGGAATGAAGAAATTCATTGTCGGAAAGTTTCTTGACTTCAAAATGGTCGATTCCAAAACAGTCGTCAGTCAGATTCAAGAACTCCAGGTTATCATTCATGAAATTCACGATGAAAAGATGGTGTTAAGCGAGTCATTCCAAGTGGCTGCCGCTATCGAAAAGTTGCCACCGTCATGGAAGGATTTCAAAAACTATTTAAAGCATAAGCGCAAGGAAATGACCATGGAGGATCTGATTGTTCGTCTGCGAATCGAAGAAGACAACAGAAAATCAGAGAAAAAGGCCACCAGTTCATTGCAGGCAAAAGCCAACGTGGTTGAGGATGAAAAGACAAATAAAAGAAAGCGCGAGCAGAATCCTAATGCAAAGAAACAAAAGAAGTTTCAAGGATCTTGCCATAATTGTGGGAAGAAAGGCCACAAAGCAGCTGTGTGTCGTGCGCCCAAAAAGAAGAAACCTGAAGCAAATATGGCAGGAAATTCAGAGGATGTCACAGATATGGATTTGTGTGCAGTTGTTTCTGAATGCAACCTTGTTGACAACAACAAGGAGTGGTTTCTAGACACAGGAGCCACTCGTCATATATGTGCCAACAAGTGGATGTTTACAACCTACAAGCCTGCCACTGATAACGAGCAACTATTCATGGGTAACTTGTCCGCATCAAAGGTTGAAGGCAAGGGAAAGATTGTACTGAAGTTAACTTCTGGAAAGGAACTAAAATTGAATGATGTTCTCCACGTTCCAGAAATCCGCAAGAACCTGATTTCAGGATCGTTGCTCAGCAAGCATGGTTTCAAACTAACATTTGTTGCTGATAAATTTGTAATATCAAAGAACGGAGTGTATGTTGGAAGAGGATATGTGTGTGATGGCTTGTTTAAAGCAAATGTAACCACTGTTGTACCGAACAATGATATGAATAAAAGTGAATCTTCTGCTTATATTGTTGACTCTTCTAACATATGGCATTCTAGATTAGGGCATGTAAATTTTGATACATTGCGAAAATTAATTAATCTAGAATTCATACCAAAATGCAATATAGATTCCAACTATAAATGTCAAGTTTGTGCAGAAGCAAAAATAACTAGAACCTCGTTTCATCACGTTGAACGAGAGACCGAACCTCTAGAATTAATACATACTGATGTATGCGATTTGAAAATGTGTCAAACTAGAGGTGGAAAGAGGTACTTTATCACATTCATTGATGATTGTACCAGATACTGTAATGTATATCTCCTTAGAAGTAAGGACGAAGCAATCGATATGTTTAAACAGTATAAGGCAGAAGTTGAGAATCAACTCAATAAGAAAATAAAATCTTTAAGAAGTGATAGAGGAGGAGAATACGAGTCTCCGTTTGAGGAATTTTGTGCTGAGCATGGAATTATACATCAAACTACAGCCCCGTATTCACCTCAATCCAACGGTATAGCCGAACGGAAAAATAGAACTCTTAAAGAAATGATGAATGCCTTACTAATTAGTTCTGGATTGCCAGATAACTTTTGGGGAGAAGCTATTCTTTCGGCAAATCACATCTTGAATAAAATACCACGAAAGAAAACATCAAAATCTCCACATGAACTTTGGAAAAATAGACCACCATCCTACAAATACTTGAAAGTGTGGGGGTGTCTTGCCAAAGTAGAAATACCAAAGCCGAAAAAGGTCAAAATTGGACCAAAGACTATAGATTGCATATTCATTGGATATGCTCATAATAGTAGTGCATATCGATTTTTGGTGTACAAATCTGAAATTGATGATATTCATGAAAACACCATTATCGAGTCTCGAAATGCAAGATTCTTTGAACACATTTATCCTCTAAAGACCTCTACTGAAACTAGTGTTCAAAAGAGGCCAAGAGATTCAGATATTCCCGAGGATAATGCTGATCAAAGAGAAATGAATGATGAAACTGAGATAGAGGAACCGAGAAGGAGCAAGCGACAAAGGACCTCTAAATCCTTTGGACCTGATTTCTATGCATATATGATAGAAAATGAACCTCTAACTTACCAACAAGCAATGTCATCTCCGGATGCTCCTTATTGGAAAGAAGCCGTCAATAGTGAAATAGAATCCATTCTACAAAACCATACGTGGGAACTAGTGGATCTCCCTAAAGGATCAAAACCACTAGGATATAAATGGATATTTAAGAAGAAACTAAAGGCTGACGGCTCAATAGACAAGTATAAAGCAAGACTTGTAATAAAAGGATTCAGACAGAAGCAAGATCTGGATTACTTTGATACATACTCTCCAGTTACCAGAATAACATCGATTAGGATGCTTATTGCAATCGCATCTATATTGAATTTGGAAATACACCAAATGGATGTGAAAACAGCGTTTTTGAATGGTGAACTGGAAGAAGAAATATATATGCTGCAACCTGAAGGGTTTGTAAGCCCAGGAAATGAAAACAAAGTGTGTAAGTTGGTTAAATCACTTTATGGTCTTAAACAAGCACCAAAACAATGGCATGAGAAATTTGATGAAACTATGTTATCAAATGGATTCGCTATAAACGAATCAGATAAATGTGTTTATATAAAATACACACATATTGGATATGTCATTGTATGTCTCTATGTTGATGACTTATTGATCCTAGGCAATAATAAGGCCATAATAACATCAACAAAAGATATGTTATCCTCTAGATTCGATATGAAAGACCTAGGGCTGGCTGATGTAATATTGGGTGTAAAAATTATGAGAACACCACAAGGCTATGCATTATCTCAATCACATTACATAGCCAAAATACTTGAAAATTTCAAGCAATACAATATAACCATTGCAAAATCACCAGTAGATATGAACCAAAATTGGGTTAAGAACACTGGTGACAGTATATATCAGCTTGAATACTCTCGTGTATTAGGAAGTATCATGTATGTAATGAACTGCACAAGACCAGATATCGCATATGCTGTAAGTAAGCTTAGTAGATTTACCAGCAATCCTGGTAAACATCATTGGAAAGCGATAATAAGAGTTCTTGGATATCTAAAATATACACAGAATTTTGGTTTACATTATACAAATTATCCTTCAGTAGTGGAAGGTTACAGTGACGCAAATTGGATAACTGGATCACACGATACTAAATCCACGAGTGGATACATATTCACATTAGGAAATGGAGCAATTTCGTGGAAGTCATCCAAGCAGACTTGCATAGCAAGGTCAACAATGGAGTCTGAGTTCATTGCTCTAGATAAAGCCGCAGAAGAAGCAGATTGGATTAGGAGTTTTTTGGAAGACATTCCAAATTGGGAAAAACCAGTACCTCCAATATGTATACATTGTGATAGTCAATCTGCTATAGGAAGGGCTAACAGCACATTGTATAATGGTAAATCTCGACATATTCGTCGTAGACATAAAACCATAAGACAACTTCTCTCTAATGGAGTTATCACTATAGACTATGTAAGGTCAAAGGATAACATAGCGGATCCACTAACAAAAGGCTTGCCAAGAGAGAAAGTTCAAACCTTATCGATGGGAATGGGGTTAAGACCTATGAACTAAAAGTTTACTAAAACGGAAACCCCACCTAGTTGACTGGAGATCCCAAGATCTAGGTTCAAAGGGACAACTAAGTTTAGGATAAACTTGACGGCACTGTTAAATATAAACCATTCCTATGATAAGTCAGTGCATAACCCGTCGGAGAATAGGATAAGCTTGGCTTTTAATGATGTCTATACTGTGGTGTTATAAAGAACCAAGTGGGGTATTACGGGATACTCTTTATAGAATCACCTATGTGAGTGCGATGGCGCCGCTTCAAGAAGAATTGTAAGGTCGAATTCTTCAAGCACTCATGAAACCAAGGCGGTGTTCATGGCAAAAACGAACAAAAACAGAGAACCAAGGGGTTAACAAGCATTTATCATGTGTTATCTTTATAGACTTACACAAACGGCTTACAGTTCAAAGACAGTCCAGTCTACTGATTCGCCAGTTAGTTATAACGATATAACACTAGGAAAAGTTCAAGGCCTCTGTGCTACTTTTACCGATATGATAAATGTTACACAAAGTTTCAGAACAGATTATACAACCACTCACTCATGTGGGGGATTGTTGGAAGAATGAGTAAAGTGGTTGAGGCAAACTAAGTCCCACATCGGGGAAATTTGTGCCTTATGCCACTACTTATACTAATGCTTGATGTATTATATCAATAGAAAGAGGAGATGGAAGAGGGAGAGACAATGACATGATAAAACATTCATGCTAATATTTAAAGGTCAAAGATAAAGGGCCTTGGGCCTTGGGTCTGTGATTAATTGGGCCTCCGATGGGCTCGCTACGGAGCCGCTATTTTTTGAATTTGACCGCGCGATTGCCAACGGAAATTTCTGTTGGTAAAGGGTCGCAACCTTTCCAACAGTCGTAGCCGTGGCAAATCGAACAGAAGCACCTGTTCATAAGAACATGCCTCTTCCAGCCTATATATAGGCCTGCAGTATTCGAATCAAATCACGAATTTGAAGTCTGATTTCTCTCCTCCTTGTTTTCTTCTTCCTCGCTCTGTTCTGCATCAAATATATACAAAAGCTCTCTTGCGTTCGTCGTCGATTTGTGACTGTAGCGCAACATCACAAATACGGTCCGTTTCATCCTTGGGAAACGATTGCTCATCATCCTTCCGCGCCGTAGAGGGAGCAACTTCGTTTCAAGGAAACAGCGCTCGCTGGACTCGGACAATAGTCGGTACTACTTCTTTCTCTTCCTCTGGATATTTGCTGCATCGGTGCATTCCCTTGCATACTTGAGGCTGAACTTGGTACTTGCAATTTGCAATATCATTGAATCAGTCTTGCTAACGCTTAAAGGCGTTACTGTTCATAGAAACGGTTTTTGCACGTTTCTAGTGATTGGTTTCTAACAATATCAACACCATATCAAGAGATGCTTGAAGTTGTTGGTACTAAAAGATGATGATATTTAGTATCACCTGTTAGAGTATGGACCGGTTGTGTTTACCTTATTGGTATATTCAATCTGGAGAGACACGATACTCAAAAAGTAACTTTCGACCTTTGTCAAGAGGCTAGCATTAGTACACCTCCATGGAAATTTATATGCGAATATACCATAACGATTTTAGTTGTACTTCTAAGATTATTGTGCTGTGAGATGCAATTAACACAACTATATCTCGATCTATATTCTACACATCAAACACTACATATTATACCACCATATATGCTTATTAGATGAGTTTTTAAGGGTAAAACTATTCCAATGAATCAGTTGGCCTTGAAAGATGTTGTTATATGTATATCACATGTTTCTTGAGTTTCTTATAACATAATTATACCTGATTTATATTTTTATCTTACATTAAAATATTTGAGTGGTCTCTCGAGCAGATCAGGAAAGACATGTTTTTATTGATATCACTTGAAGCTCAAGGAGATGAGTTGGATGCTTCTTTTTGCTTATCATGGTATTCTTATTTCCACTGCAAGTATGTATTTATTAGCATTTATGATGACATATTGTTATAATTTTAACCTTTGAGTTAAATTGATTATTGATGGAATTAATTCTCTTATTTCATATTTAATACGGCTTTAAACCGGACCGAACCAAAATCAGACCGTATTAAACCAAAACTGAACCGAAGCCGAACCGTTTGAACAGTTAGTATAATAATTTGTATTTTTAATCAACCGTTTGATGCGGTGCGGATGTGGTTTGGTCTCCAAACTGCATCAGACCGAGTCGCGCCTACCCCTAGAAATTCCGTTCGAATACATTAACCGGACATCAACAATGACCAAATCTTAAACAATAAGTAAGATAACTCAAATACGATTATAATTAGCATTATCCAGAAAAATGATATAAAAACTATTATACTGGAATTATAACCTTTTCCCTTTGTGATAACAATTGATATTAATATAGTGTATTGCTAAAAGCACCCAGATTTGTTCTTCCTAACACCATGAGTTGTATTAGGAAGTGTAAAATTGGGTGCTTTTAGCATTGCACCACCATGTAAAACTAAATACACCCAGTTTTACACTTCCTAATACCATTCATGGTATTAGGAAGAACAAACCTAGGTGCTTTTAGTAGCACCCTTAATAGAATAACGAGATACGCTGAAAATAGAATATATATCGTTAAAATAAAAAATTGAATTGGAATTAGTTATATTTTTATCGTAACATTACCATTGTAGGTATGTTGTTCAGTCCGGTTTAATACAGTCAAACCGCGCATGTCGGTTTAGTTTGGGTTATTTGTTTTAGAGTAAGGATTCGCTACGGTTTTCAGTACTGTTTTTGCTAGCGGGTCTGAACGGTTTTCGCATTACGGTGCGGTTTATTCCCACTTCTAGGTTTTTCTATATTTAAATATAAAAATTATACAATACTGTGATATAAAGAATCTGAACTTTTGGTCTTTCTGTGATATATGAAATTTAAAGGCCCATTTCAAACGCAAACTTTCGTTTTCGTGTTTGGTGGCATAGCTATTACCGTCGCCGTTAAAACGTGAATCCTCCCAACATAAATTCGTCTGCGTTCGTCTCTCCCTTATCGTCTTGCTCCACCTTCAGATTCACCAAGCTCTCCAGCTTACGGTTAGGATTCCAAAGCAATGGCGGCATCGACTCAATTCAATCTAGCCACCTCTTTCTCTCCTTTTTCCTCCCAAAATAAAAAACCTTTCTCCTCCTCCAGATCCTCCTTTTTCTGTCTAAACACAACCCGGTTCCAGCCCAGTCTTAAGTACAGACGCAATTCTTCATACAGGCCTCTCCGAGTTGTCAGCGAAAAAGTTGTGGGCATCGACCTTGGCACTACAAACTCAGCTGTCGCTGCCATGGAAGGAGGAAAACCTACCATTGTCACGAATGCGGAAGGTCAAAGAACGACTCCATCCGTAGTGGCGTATACCAAAAGCGGGGATAGATTGGTGGGGCAAATTGCGAAAAGACAAGCTGTGGTTAACCCGGAAAATACATTTTTTAGTGTGAAGAGGTTTATCGGGAGGAAAATGAGTGAGGTTGATGAGGAGAGCAAGCAGGTTAGTTATAGGGTTGCAAGAGACGATAACGGAAATGTTAAGTTGGAGTGTCCTGCTATTGGTAAGCAGTTTGCTGCCGAGGAGATTTCTGCTCAGGTTGAATCTATCTCTTTTATTGGTTTTGTATATTTGTGATTTTATGTTAGTTAAGACTGAACTTGTCTATTTCTCTTGTACTTGTTATTGGTGGCTATTTATGTCCCAAGTTTCTTTGTTTATATAATTTTGATGATGCCACGTATGTCAAATCTGATTGCTAATTTTAGTAGAATCATTTTAACTAGGCTTGTACAATAACACTTTTTGGTATGCAAAATAACGAAGTGAATATATAGGGAATTTTGTTTTTAAACAGAAGGATCAGGCAATTGACAATGAGTTAAAACAGAGATTGTAGTGGTTTTGGTAGAGGCACACAAGTCATATTGTTATAAATTATGGAGTTTAGATGGAAGAAGATATTACTATGCCTAAATAATATTCAATGGTCCTACTACGAATGAATTCATGGTAACCTGTCAAAGGTTTTGTACATATTGAGGTTTGTTCGTTGTGTGCGCATCTCTGGTAGTGTGCGCGTGCATGTGTGGTTTAGGCTAAGGCAAAAATATGGCAATGTAAATAAAATAAAGAGATGGACACTTACGTAGGAAATTGTTAGAAAAGAAAGATTAATTAAGTGAAGATATATATATATATATATATATATATATATATATATATATATATATATATATATATATTGGATATGTCAAAGGTTTGGTGGAGGTATAAAGTTATGTTTCTTTAGGTTATGCTAATAATCTAAATGTAGATGCTAATAACCCCATGTAAAATTTGATGGGGTTATTATACTTCATGCTAATTAGTCAAAGGAACATATACGTATTGGGTTGTGTTTATGTGTGTGTATTTATTGAGCGTAATTTTGTTTCAAATCCGTATTTTTAATTTAGTCAAACATCTGTTAACCATGTATTGAAATCTATGTCTGCTTTTAATATTATTATAACATGTCATGTTACATATGCACTGTTATTTGATTTCATAAAACATTTTTGCAAGAATTGTTGGCACTATTTTTTCAGCTTTAATCTTAAAATTAGAAGTTACGCTTTTGTTAATTAAGATCCATGTATCGTTTGTAAAGATTTAGTCAAGATGCAAATGATTGAACAAATTTATGGTTTATGTTTCAAATTGCACACATTTCTATCAACAAAACTTTATCGAACAAACGACAATTGATCTTATTGAAAAGATGATAAAATTTGCAATCTTATGGTGAAAAGGAATTTCAATCAGATTTTTCAAATGTGAAATAAGTGCAAATGTTTGCGTGGACTATTTTAGGATGCAAATGATTGCAGATATTTTCAATCTTGTGTCGAATTGCAATTTTTTGAAGAATTTCACTGAAGTGTATGGCATATGAGTTGTATCGATTTTTTTGAACTTACGATTTAATTGAGAAAACAAAATTCCAATTAGCATACGTGTGAATGTTCATTATCTATTTCAAAGTACAGGTGACTGTAACTACTTTTCCATGTTCTGATTTGAAATGCACTAATTTTGTAAATATAATGCGCTTACTTTACAAACATTTGCACCAATAAAAATCTTAATTGGGTCTTTCAAGAAGGATGGTATCAGTTTTGTGTTGAACTAATGTGGTTGCAAGTTCAAATTCGGTGTGCGACTATAGGGAAGCGGATTGCATTTGATGATTAGCAAGGAGTTTTGTGGATAATGTTTGGTTTTAAGGATGTGTCTCAGATAACCATATCTATTTTGTTGGAGCATGTGGGATAACTGGTTTGAAACTGTTAAGGGCATTATTAGCATGAAGTTGTACTTCTATTTTGATAAGGTTGGATCGTCAACTACTATATAGTAGGTTGTTTTGTACATGTTCTTCCATTGTGCATGTTTTTATAATAGGATATATTTTTATTCAATCTGGACATGTATAAATTAATTTACCCCATGCTGTTTGTGTTTTTACAGGTCCTAAGAAAACTTGTAGATGACGCATCAAAGTTTTTGAATGACAAGGTCACCAAAGCTGTTGTTACAGTTCCTGCATATTTCAATGATTCGCAAAGGACAGCAACAAAGGATGCAGGGCGAATTGCTGGTTTAGAAGTTCTTCGCATCATTAATGAGCCCACTGCTGCATCACTAGCTTATGGTTTTGAAAAGAAGAACAATGAGACCATTCTTGTCTTCGATTTGGGTGGTGGCACGTTTGATGTTTCAGGTACAACGCCATCTTCTTTGATTACTGGCGAACACTCAACTAAATTACTTGATATATGTTGAATTTGATTATTAAACAATGATGAGTGTTAACATATATGAATTTGACGAATTCCCTTTTGTCAATAAAATGGGCTTTCTCAACTTATCCTCGAATAGGAAAATTTTATTCTAATATTTAATAAAACGTGTTATTTATTTACTTTTAGGTTCACATATTCTTTAATTTAAATATCACTATACACATAGATAATACGTTTCTATCTAATTGAGATTTCTAAGAAGTGTGTATATATATATTAGAATTACTATTTTTATTGCTCCGGATAATTGTTTGATGGTACGTACAAAATATATGCATGAATAATAAAATTAAATGGAATGGTCTAAGGCATTCTTAACAGTAGGTAAACATGAAATTAGTTATCATCAGAAAGTTTATTCAGCAAAGATGTAAAAAAAATCAATCTTAGATATAATGAATGGGGATATTTGTCGTCTTGTCAAGTAGCATTCCGCAAACAATCTATGGCTTTGCGTGACATCTGGTCATCACAAGTCTACTGGTGTGAATTAAAGTCAGAAATAATTAAAGGTATATGAATCTACACATCATCGTGCAGACTCCTAGCTGTAGCTGCAACATTGCTGCAAATAATGATGGTTTGTGTAGTTTTACCGAAATAACTAAACAGAACATCCTAATTTGCACTCATTGATCAGCTAGGGCTCTTTTCCATGGGCACGGATTTGTTTTCTGTACGTGATGATATTTTCATTAGAATCATGCATTATTATGGGCAGTTCATGGGCTTGAGTTTTACTTTCTAAAGTATAACTTATGTTATTACTCTGCTTTTTCTGTTACTCGCGTATTATTATTATTAAAAACATTGCAGTTCTTGAAGTCGGTGATGGAGTGTTTGAGGTGTTGTCTACTTCGGGGGACACACATCTTGGTGGAGATGATTTTGATAAGGTTGGTGCTAACGTTGTTATTTAACTAGCATTTTTGCTAACACACCTGTTCAAGCATGTATAGTGTAAATGCCAATTTAATAATTTTGTGATGCTCTTATGATAGATCCTGCATATTGATGTGTTTCTTATCTGTGAAATTGGGCTAGTCTTTAGAGATTCATCAGATCCTCAATATATTTTTAACATGTTTGACACTGTTCATGCTATAATTGCATTTTCTGAAGTTTGCTTATATGATTTATTTGTGCATCTAGCTTGGAAAAGGTTTTATTTTTGTTTGACTAATTAATCAAATTTCATTTTCTACAGAGAATTGTTGACTGGCTAGCTGCTGAGTTTAAGAAAGACGAGGGCATTGATCTCTTAAAAGATAAACAAGCTCTTCAACGACTCACCGAGACCGCCGAGAAAGCCAAGATGGAATTGTCATCTCTAACACAGACTAATATTAGGTGATTTTTTGAAACATTACCTTTTTAACCTGGGATCTTCTTATATGCTTATTTACACATGTTCATATCTTATTTATAAAAAAAAAGAAAGGGAAGCTAATAATTTTCTCTCTCCTTTGAATCCGCAATGACTGATGCATCTATGTTTTTGTAGCTTACCATTTATCACTGCTACTACTGACGGCCCCAAACACATTGAGACGACAATAACAAGAGCCAAATTTGAGGAACTGTGTTCAGATCTTCTTGACAGGTGAGCTCTGTTTTCTTTCCATGTAGCCCATTGTTGGTCATTTATAGCATCAATCTGTTTGCAGCTCATTTGCTGCGTAAGAATTATTCTTGTGGCTTGTGATAATATTGCTTTGTCCGCACTATTCATAGCTGGAACATATTTGTTGTTCCTCTTCCTATCTATTTGTAACGTCTTCTCATCCTGTGTACTTTATATTTGTTGTATTATGATAGGCTTAGAACTCCTGTTGATAACTCCTTAAGGGATGCAAAACTTTCCTTCAAAGATTTGGATGAGGTGATCCTCGTAGGTGGGTCAACCCGTATCCCAGCCGTTCAAGAACTCGTGAAGAAAATGACCGGAAAGGACCCTAACGTCACAGTCAACCCTGATGAGGTCGTGGCTCTTGGTGCAGCCGTTCAGGTCAAGAATCAACCACTTTGAAAGTTCATAATGTGCTGCATAAACAATAGTATCCATCCTCTTAAGATAATAATAGTAATAAAACACTATGATTTAAACATTACACGTTGATGAATGTTAAACTTTCAGGCTGGTGTGCTATCCGGTGACGTGAGTGATATTGTTCTTCTGGATGTAACGCCCCTATCCATCGGACTTGAAACATTGGGCGGAGTAATGACTAAAATCATCCCAAGGAACACCACTCTACCAACAGCAAAATCGGAGGTCTTCTCAACCGCAGCCGATGGGCAAACAAGCGTGGAGATAAACGTTCTTCAGGGGGAAAGAGAATTCGTGCGCGATAACAAATCATTAGGAAGCTTCCGGCTGGATGGGATCCCACCAGCACCGAGAGGCGTTCCTCAAATCGAAGTCAAATTCGATATAGACGCCAACGGCATTCTCTCAGTCACCGCTGTGGATAAAGGCACCGGAAAGAAGCAGGATATTACAATTACAGGGGCAAGTACCCTACCGAGCGACGAGGTGGAGAGGATGGTGAGCGAAGCAGAGAGGTTTGCGAAAGAAGACAAAGAGAAGAGAGATGCAATTGATACTAAAAATCAAGCTGATTCCGTCGTGTACCAAACCGAGAAGCAGCTGAAAGAGCTCGGCGAGAAGGTGCCAGTTCCTGTGAAGGAGAAGGTGGAAGCGAAATTGACGGAGCTGAAGGAGGCTGTAAGTGGAGGTTCTACGCAAGCAATGAAGGATGCCATGGCAGCGTTGAATCAGGAAGTAATGCAGTTGGGGCAGTCTCTGTATAACCAGCCTGGTGCTGGTGGAGCTCCAGGTGGGGCTGATTCCGCTGGACCTGTGCCTGGTTCGGAACCTTCCGGAACTTCAGGTGGTAAGGGGGATGAAGATGGTGATGTTATTGATGCCGATTTTACTGATAGCAAGTGAGGTTAGAGTCGAATATCATTGTAGGTGACCAAGTCGTAGGGAGGTTAGAATTTTGTGCTTTTTAGTGCTGGGTTTTTGATGGTTGATATTTCATAGCAGTTCAGCGTTTTGCTTGGGCTTTGGAAATATAAGTAGAGAAATTATTTTGTGCTCTATTGTATTTAGCACTGGTATGCATGTTCGTATTTTTAACGGTCAAACTTGACTGATTTTCAGTGATTTTTGGGTACAACAATAATGCAGACAACTACCAAAACACGTTGAAACTGTGTTTATTTAAAAGTTAGAAGTTTAAGCTACAAGCTTGGTTCAAGAGCCTTGATAAAACTATGTGATTTATTGTGCCAAAATTTAACCTGAAAGTTAAAAGCGCTCAGTCCTGCACATTCAGATGGAGGAAACCCTGGAAAATCATGCTCATCATGCCATAAAATCATTGAAGCCTGGTATTATGGGAATAGGAAATCAAAACTATACATGAAAAACATGAAAAATGTGTTTCGGAGACCCAATGAGGTTGGATTTTTGTACTTTTTAGGCATTCAACTCCCGAACTTTTACTCGGTAGGTAAGTAGCATACCACCCCTGTAAATATTGAGAATTTCGTTCGATCCGAATCGATCGCTAAACCGACCAAAATCGTGCGAAACCCCGGATTGTTTTGAGGACAAGACAAATCGGAACGCAAACAGAAGAACATTTCATTATTTATTACAACAATTCCATCAGAATACAAGAATATACAAAGTATAAATAAATATTACACATTTGATAATTATCAGAGATTTGAAAACATTACTACAGCGGAAAAATAATACAAAACATAACTTAAAGAAATACACGGATACAGAGCTTTCCGAATATCACTTCAGCTATATACCAGGATCCTGTGAATATAAATCTGCAAAACCAAAACTACTAGCTGCCCGTGCGGAAAATAAGGGCATCCAGAGTTTAGGTTAAAACAATAAACTCCAGGTCAGTCATGTGACTGGTGTGAGAACTAAAACAGTTATTAATCTTTATTTTAAAGTTAGGTAAATCAAGGGATCACGCCGTATAATACGGAACGAGTTTTTACCCCAAGAATACCAGTGCATATAACAACAGCGCAATGCTAAATAAAGAAAATGCAGCTATGATAAGACTCAGGTCCCATCACACAATGCAACGCAAGCCGGAGGATAGGATTTTACCTTATAATAGCCAAATAATGCTTGATACGTGAAATTTCATCTTTTATTATTACTATAAGTAAAGAAAACAATTTCAAATATAAATGTATCAATCACAGACGGCATAGTGCCCCATACCACTATGTCACCATATTAGGCTCTACAATCAAAACCGAAATATCACGTATTGGAATTTGGATTTCCGTCATGAGTCGAGGCAAGGGGCAAGCTCCTCTCCGTTCGAGACACTCTAGCAAATGTCTCAGGACCACACACAGCGATCCTGGATCTTCAAGACCGGTCCTCTCTTACTTTTGAGAATTGACAATTCCTGAACACACGTTTCCCGGTCCTTTCAGACCTATATCTGAGGCGCCTCGCATCCGACAACCACACAGGTAAAAAGTATATAAATGTCAGGGCTGGTAGGTCACTGACATCACCCATACCTAGAAAGAAACATCGTCCTCTCCCTGCAGTCACTATCCCGTTTTTGACTCATACCGAGGTGTGAGGCTCGCGAATTAACGCTATACACAAAAGTTATACCACGCAGGCCGTGCTTTGATCATCAACCACAAGACTTTGCTTTTCAACAGAAGCACTAATCATTTTCCACTTAGGCATGCCACACATGCAATTCATGCCATGTGACTGATATCCATCAATAAATAACCTCTGAGTTCGTACGTCTCAGAGAAGGGCGTTAAGTAAGAGAATAAATTCTCCATCGCCAAACAGATATATATTTAATAGAAATCAATCACACAGTATATAATCCAATGTCAGACACACAGTCCATTTACAAGTTCGTTCTGGGTCTGAACAAAACTGGAGGAACCTTATTCCTCGCATATCCATCGATCTCCAAGTACGTCTGGACGATCACCAACTGATTCCCTCCTCTTGGGTGTACAACCCAATCAAGATCATCAATAATCATCAAATGATGTGAAGACCTCCGGTCTTCCACCACCGTCTTTATCTTCGACTTATCGTCGAATCAGTTATTCAGAATGGGTATAAACCCGACCTTTCCGAATAACTCGCGTATATAATAAACAAGTGTTACACAAACACAACATACGCCTCATTCCAATTCAGAATATTCTGTTATTCAAATATTCACATTCTTAGGGAAATGTTCCATTAATTTTATCAAAGATAAATTCTTCCAAATTTATTCTTTAATCTTCTTTTGGATATCATTTCAAACCATGTTAAGGTTTTCCAAACTAGTCGGGATTAGCGAACCACACCGAAGTAATTATTTATTTTATTTCTCAATCCCAACCTATTCATCCCACGGAGAAAAACTGGTAATACTTTATATCTAACAACACGGTGTTATCAATAAATATTAATTAACATTTCACGTTCAAATCAAACTAAAGATTTAACTATCATTTGGAGCAAAACTGGTGATACTCCATTCTCAATCATTTTAATCTAATTAAAGATTCATTAAAACTCCACTTTGTTTTAATCTTCTCAAAATCAATATCCTGTCTTTAACTGGGTTAAAGAACCAATGTCATCTAAAACACGGTTCACGACAAACCCAAAATCACATTTCATTGTTAATCGGGTTAGAGAACATGTGTTATTCAAAACACCGCTCACGATAAACCCCAAAAACCAATTTAAATTCAATTCCAATTAAATACTAATTAACTGGACAATTTCACTAAATCTTAATTAAAAGATTTATTCTTTTTTAAACTGGGTCCAAGAACTGTGTTATTTAAGACACCATTCACGACGAACCCAAAATCCCAATTGTTATTAAATACATGGCTCTGAATAGAAAATATATCGGCTTATATTCAACATCAAATTCTGAAACCAACAAATATCGTATTTGAAATAACGATATAAATATATCTTTCAAATTTCCACAACCATATCTGTATAATCACGAAACCCAACATCGAAATATTCCGAAGATGATTTCGATTCAAATCCATTCCAATTCGTATATTGGAAATTCTGATTATTTTTAAAACTACTTCAAATCCAATTTATTTATTCAAAAATATTGGATTATAATTCTAGTTCATAACTAGTTCATTTTGATAAAAATATATTTTTATCCTTTTTAAATATGGGATTTTTCATCCCAGTTCTTTCCAATTCATATATTATGATTTTACACAAATTATTAATATTATTAATAATTTTATCAAGGCCCGTACAGTCGATTTCCAATAACGGTCGTCGAACTGCACTTATAATGACCTTTTCCAAATTTGTTTTGGACACAATTCCAAATCCAACCGTTAGATTTCAAATTTCTAATATTCATTGGAAAGCTCTTTTCGATACGAATCCAACCGTTCTGGTTTCAGGACAATCCGACGGTCGGATCTCCCGTAACGCCAATTCGAAGTCAATGGTCGAAATTCGCGAACTGCCGCGACGCGGCTTGTTCTTTTCAGGCCATTTAATATATATAATATAAATATTATATATATTTCGTCTATTTCAATTCTAAACGTATTTTATAAATCGTTTTAAATTCGTTTTCAAAACAATTTCAACTTCATATTCAATTTCAAATCAAAATTGAATCTTCCATATCATTAATATATAAATGATAATATTTTCAAAACGTTATATTTTGAAATCACTTTCTTTTCTATATTCATTATAAAAACGAATATAATTGATATAAATATCGTTCGCATCAAAATGACGCAAATCTAATCAACATGGCTTTATATATTTCAATAACTCCGTTATTCTATTCAACAAATGAATATTTTCTTCAACACATGAATATTCTCAACACATGAGTATTGTCAACACATGACTATTTTGTTTATTCAACACATGAATATAATTTATTATAATCTTTATTTTCTAAATTGGAATGAGGCCCAATCAATTATCATATAATGTTAATTATATGGATTCCATACAATACATGTATATAATAGCAATGATAAATAATCAACCCTCATCCAAAGTGCACTACACAACTGCATAAGCATTAAATATAAATAATTAACGCTTACACAGTCTGTCAACCAATCGATCGACATACAACTAAATAATTGGGATTAGTGTACGCCAAATATCATCCCAACACCCGCGTGGGGTTTCAATCCACAAACACTGAATATTATTTGTGCAGTTGGGCGACGTGTAAAATTTATCGTCCCAATCAATATCCTTCAAATGGGTGTACATAAACAAATCGTTCGATTTGTAAATGAATATTTATTTATTCACATTCACGTTAAAAATTATATTTTTAACTATATAATATTTATTTCAACACATGAATATATTTCCATTCATTCCATATCACAATCAATTTTCACCACACAATAAAATCAAACAAGTCGTCCATGGTCTGTGGACAACGGGTGTCGGGTGCTGCTATGCACCGTCTGCATCCTAGTATATATTTTTAACTAGAAAACAAGAATTAAAGTGAGAAGTTTTCACATTTGGGTTTCACTCCTCCAGTATCTATTTCTGAACGGTTCAGATATGCCCAAAATTCTAATGCGACCTTTTCCCACTGTTCACATTAAAAATCACATTTTTACAATGACATTTCATATATAAAAATCACACATTTTTATCGCTTCATTTCATTAAATAAAAATCATATTTTTATTTCTACTTCATATATTTTTACAACGCTTCTTTCTGTAGAAAAATTATATTTTTATATTTTTACTTCTTATATAAAGATCGAATTTTTATAATCTCTGCTATATAAAAATCATATTTTTACTACTCTACATAAATAAAAATTATATTTTTATATCTTCTATATAATAAAAATTATATTTTTATTATGTCTACAATATAAAAGTCATATTTTTCCTATCAACATATTTTTCTCTTATGGAAAATCTAATCTTTCTTTTCTTTGTTTTTAAAAATCTACACTTTTTTTTCAACATATAAAAATCTCGTCTTTATTTTTATAAAAATCACAACCTTATTTTCGTAAAGATAATAACTTTATTTACATAAAAGCGATAGTAAAACTCACTACATTTCGATGTCAGAGGCTTGGCGGCAGGGGAGGGGCTTCATCGTCGGAGGTGGGGCTTGCTGAAGGCGGCACAGGTGGTGTGGTGGTCGGGGACTGTTTTACAAAGCAGAAAAATGGTAAAAATCAAAATTTTAATTGTAGTGGGGCCTACGGTCGGGGTTGGTGGCTGTGGGAGTGGCACAGGGGTCGGGGACGGGTTCAGGGAGGTGCGACTAGGTGGTTGGTGGTTGGAGTGGTCCACGGTGGCTGATTTGGGGATTGGGAGGGTTTGGATCGGGTTTTTGAAGAAGGGGGGAGGGCGACGGCTGGAGGATGGTCGGAGTGGGACCGGAGGGGCACACCGCAGTTGGGCGAGGTGGCGGCCGGCTGTCCGAGCATGGGCGACGGCTGGAGGATGGTCTCCGCCCTTCGTTCGTTTTTTTAATTACGATTTAAAGTGAAGAGAGAGAGGAGGGTAGGAGGTTATAATATTTTATATATTTTATTATATTTTAAATTTCAAAAAGCAACTTTTTATTTCGAACTCGAAGTCGAACCCACCGACTGTCGTCCCTAGCTAATTACCCCCATTCCGAACAAATGGGATATGTATCATAAGCTGATTCGATCGTTTCGATCATTTTTCGTCAAAATCAAAATATAATTCTATACATTGAATTTGAATGCGCATTTCAATTTACCGGGGCCACATACGAACTCTAAAAATTGCCAAAAAATATTTTCTAGCTTCGTATTGATGATACGGTCCTAACATAACTAATTTCTTCAAATTCTGAGACCGTTTGAAAAATGGCCATTTTCTGGTCGATCGAAATTGACTAAAACTGTCAAAACACGTTTTACTTTGCCACGCTCATATATTGATTCGAAAAATTATGAATTTTGGAATCTAGCAATAATTCGACATCTCAAATCCAACAAAAGTGGTTTCGTCGAAAACAGAGGTCGTTTGCAAAATTTTCATTTTTAAGGGCCAAAATTCCATAGCGACTATTCTGAATTTTCAACTGGACATAACTTTTGACTCCCGCTATGAAATTTTGATTTTTCGGATTTGTTGGAAAGATATTCTCGATTAGATTCTAATATTTTTGGTTTCGCTAAAATCCGGTTTATTTTGAATCCTGTACAGTCATTTGAAATTTGAAATCGAATTTTCAAACTACCGCGCCATTTCCAATTCCTTTTATAGTTAAAAATAAATATTGATATTCTAACGACGATTCAAATAAATATATATGTTCTAATTCTATTCAAAAAAAATTCTCATCATTATTATTTAAAATAATTCATTTTAAATATTTAAAGTTCATTAAAATTGCCAAAATAAAAAATTTAAATTGGCTCAGAATTTCCGGGATGTTACAGTCTCCCCCACTTAAAACTTTTCTTCCCTAAAAAGGAACGAAGCTGAAAGTTGTTCAACCAACAACTCAACTTTCATTATTTTCTTTACGGCTTAAGTTCTTCAACTTTTCAGTTTCTAAGAACTTTTCAAATTTTTCAAAAATTTGGCTAACACCCTAAATTTTCGAAAAATTTCGCCATAACCTCCCCTGCACCGGGAGCTTTGGGATATTTCAAATAGCCTCTATGGCCCTCACCAATCCAAAAGAAAGAGAAAAATCCAAGCGGCTAGCCAATCGGCTCATACAATCATCCAATCCCAATAAATTTGTAAACATGTGCCTATTTGTCAGGCAAACAATTTTATTCTTCTGCTCTAGCCTCCTTGCTATGACCTGTTCAATGGATATACATGTATATGCATGCAATTGTAATCATTTTTCAATACAGTTCAATATTTGGTTCAATTAGGCTAAATGGTTCAAAATTTTAATAAATGAAACCAATAATCAAACAACACAATCAGCAATCAATTAGTGGATTATCATTTCAAATTCGTAATTTGTTATATATACAGAAAATCAAGTTTTTGGTGCCAAATCTTAACAATAAACCTATCTAGTTTTGGTTCTCACACCAGTCTAACGGAAATATATAGATATCCCACCTTCGAAACTCGAACATAAACTACTGATGCCGTACGTCATCAGTAGAATCATCTCCAGGCGACCAGAGTGTGATTCTATATCTATCCAGTTTATTAAAACTTCGAATATACGTTCATGACGCGTATATGCAAAATCTTTATATACTCGATTGTCCAAATTAATACAAATAAAATATTCAAATACGTATATTTGAATTTAACTTTCAAAACAAAATTTGTTTTCAATTTTTATTTTAAAAATAACACTCTTTCGAATCGCTCTAGGATACTACTGATCCCATCTCTAACGAGCCATCCATATTGGACATTACTAGTCCAATCTCTGATGAATTCTTTCGTTTGGTTCTAATGTGTCTTGTTCTCAAGCTCTGTAAACCAAACTCTGATACCAAATGTAACAATTGAGAATTTCACTCAATCCGAATCGATCGATAAACCGACCAAGACCGTGCGAAACTCCGGATTGTTTTGAGGACAAGACAAATTGGAATGCAAACAGAAGAACATTTCATTGTTTATTACAACAATTCCATCAGAATACAAGAATATACAGAGTATGAATAAATATTACACATTTGATAATTATCAGAGATTTAAATACATTACTACAGCGGAAAAATAATACAAAACATAACTGAAAGAAATACACGGATACAGAGCTTTCCGAATATCACTTCAGCTATATACCAGGATCCTGTGAATATAAATCTGCAAAACCAAAACTACTAGCTGCCCGTGCGGAAAATAAGGGCACCCAGAGTTTAGGTTAAAACAATAAACTCCAGGTCAGTCATGTGACTAGTGTGAGAACTAAAACAGTTATTAATCTTTATTTTAAAGTTAGGTAAATCAAGGGACCACGCCGTATAACACAAAACGGGTTTTTACCCCAAGAATACCGGTGCATATAACAACAACGCAATGCTAAATAAAGAAAATGAAGCTATTATAAGACCCAGGTCCCATCACACAATGCAACGCAAGCCGGAGGATAGGGTTTTACCTTATAATAGCCAAATAATGCTTGATACGTGAAATTTCATCTTTTATTATTACTATAAGTGAAGAAAACAACTTCAAATATAAATGTATCAATCATAGACAGCATAGTGCCCGATACCACTATGTCGCCATACTAGGCTCTACAATCAAAACTGAAATATCACGTATTGGAAATTGGATTTCCGTCATGAGTCGAGGCAAGGGGAAAGCTCCTCTCCGTTCGAGTCACTCTAGCAAATATCTCAGGACCACACACAGCGATCTTGGATCTTCAGGGCCAGTCCTCTCTTACTTTTGAGGATTGGCAATTCCTGAACACACGTTTCCCAGTCCTTTCAGACCTATATCCGAGGCGCCTCGCATCCAACAACCACACAGGTAAAAAGTATATAAATGTCAGGGCTGGTAGGTCACTGACATCACCCATATCTAGAAAGAAACGTCGTGCTCTCCCTGCAGTCACTATCCCGTTTTTGACTCATACCGAGGTGTGAGGCTCCCGAATTAACGCTGTACACAAGGCTATGCCACGCAGGCCGTGCTTTGATCATCAACTACAAGACTTTGCTTTTCAACAAAAGCCTTGATCATTTGCCACTTAGGCATGCCACACAAGCAATTCATGCCATGCGATTGATATCCATCAATATATAACCTCTGAGCTCGTACGTCTCAGAGAAGGGCGTTAAGCAAGAGAATAAATTCTCCGCCGCCAAACAGATATATATTTAATAGAAATCAATCACACAGAATAAAATCCAATGTCAGACACACAGTCCATTTACAAGTTCGTTCTGGGTCTGAACGAAAACGGAGGAACCTTCTTCCTCGCATATCCATCGATCTCCAAGTATGTCTGGACGATCACCAACCGATTCCCTCCTCTTGGGAGTACAACCCAATCAAGATCATCAGTAATCATCCAAATGATGTGAAGACCTCCGGTCTTCGACCACCGTCTTCATCTTCAACTTATCGTCGAATCAGTTATTCAGAATGGGTATAAACCCGGCCTTTCCGAACAACTCGCGTATATAATAAACAAGTGCTATATAAACACAACATACTCCTCATTCCAATTCAGAATATTCTTTTATTCAAATATTCACATTCTTAGGGAAAGGTTCCCATTTTTTTGGAGGAAGACGGGTGTATAGCGTGAAGCTACACAGCCGGTTACGCGTAAAACATAATAGGCAATAATATAAACTGGTTGACAGGCCCAACCTGTAACAAGTAGTCTAGACCCAGGCGGTCAAAAAGATAATACAAGTACTGATCTGAATATATACATCATAGAGAACTGAGCATAGGGTAAGAGTACACAGCCAAAATACTACATATGAAATATCGAGCAGCTACGTCTGGATCAACGAGGGGCAAAGGTACTGCTTTCTTGAGAGCCAGGAGACTGGGGTATTGGAAGGGAGAGCCTGAAGCGTGCATGCCTGTTTGTTCTTGTCCATGATTCAAATAGATGCAGGATATGATAACATGTACCCATCATGAGCTTCGAGGGTCTGCCGAAGATGATTGCATTACGTTCTAACCAAATACACCATGAAAAAAAGCCACTAAAGAATCTATTAATGGGTCAGGGGGGATGATGTTGCCAGTATTCGAAGAATGAGTTGAAAGAGGGGATGAAACCAAGGATGAAAGAACTGACTGCAGCCCACACTGCATATGAGAATTCACAATCAAAGAAGAGATGCGAAATGGATTCGTTACATTGTTTGCACAGCACACATAAGGGATCAATATTGATATTGAAGCGATGAAGCCTATCTCTGGTATTAATACAGTCATGTATGAGAAGCCATTGAAAGAAAATAATGGGGGGGGGGGGAGGTGGCATTTCCAGATTCTCGAGAAGGAGAAGCTTCGTCCAGGGTGTATTAAGAACTTGTAGCAGGATGCTACCGAGAAGATGTTGGATGGGCCTAAAGCCCAAACGAATGAATCAGGTTCTGTTAATAGTTGAGTAGAGATGAGAATATGATCCACAGAGTTTATTTCGTTTAATACTTCAAAGCCCAGAAAAGTTTCAGGAAAAAAGCCCATTGGGCCAAGCTCGTGGGCCTCAGCTATCGTGAGTATGCTATTTTTGCTTGATGCAAGGATGGGAAAAAGAGAGTGAAGAGGGATCTGTTCTTTCCAAATATCCAACCAGAAGAGGCAAGATTCCCCATTACCAACTTTAACATGAAAAAGAGATTTAATTCTCGATATGGTGGATAGAATTCCATTCCAGAATGGTGAGGGTCTGACATCAGGTCTAAAGTTGAGAATGATGAAGGGGTTAAAATTGTACAAGCGATTCAAGGTTCCCCTTAATTTTATCAAAGATAAATTCTTCTAAATTTATTCTTTAATCTTCCTTTGGATATCATTTCAAACCATGTTAAGGTTTTCCAAACTAGTCGGGATTAGCGAACCACACCGAAGTAATTATTTATTTTATTTCCCAATCCCAACCTATTCATCCCATGGAGCAAAACTGGTAATACTCCATATCTAATACCACGGTGTTATCGGTAAATATTAACTACCATTTCACGTTCAAATCTAATTAAAGATTTAACTATCGTTTGGAGCAAAAATGGTGATACTCCATTCTCGATCACTTTAATCTAATTAAATATTCATTAAAACTGCACTTAGTTTTAATCTTCCCAAAATCAATATCCTGTCTTTAACTGGGTTAAAGAACCAATGTCATCTAAAACACGGTTCACGACAAACCCAAAATCACATTCCATTGTTAATCGGGTTAGAGAACATGTGTTATTCAAAACACCGCTCACGATAAACCCCAAAAACCAATTTAAATTCAATTCCAATTAAATACTAATTAACTGGAAAATTTCACTAAATCTTAATTAAAAGATTTATTCTTTTCTAAACTGGGTCCAAGAATAGTGTTATTTAAGACACCATTCACGACGAACCCAAAATCCTATTTGATATTAAATACAAGGCTCTGAATAGAAAATATATCGGCTTATATTCAACATCAAATTCTGAAACCAACAAATATCGTATTGGAAATAACGATATAAATATATCTTTCAAATTTCCACAACCATATCTGTATAATCACGAAACCCAACATCAAAATATTCCGAAGATAATTTCCATTCAAATCCATTCCAATTCGTATATTGGAAATTCTGATTATTTTTAGAACCACTTCAAATCCAATTTATTTATTCAAAAATATTGGATTATAATTCAAGTTCATAACTAGTTCATTTTGATAAAAATATATTTTTATCCTTTTTAAATATGGGATTTTTCATCCCAGTTCTTTCCAATTCATATATTATGATTTTACACAAATTATTAATATTTTTAATAATTTTATCAAGGCCCGTACAGTCGATTTCCAATAACGGTCGTCAAACTGCACTTACAACAACCTTTTCCAAATTTGATTTGGACACAATTCCAAATCCAACCGTTAGATTTCAAATTTCTAATATTAATTGGAAATCTCTTTTCGATACGAACCCAACCGTTCTGGTTTCAGGAAAATCCAACGGTCGGATCTCCCGTAATGTCAATTTGAAGTCAATGGTCGAAAATTGCGAACTACCGCGACACGGACTGTTCTTTTCAGGCCATTTAATATATATAATATAAATATTATATATATTTCGTCGATTTCAATTCTAAACGTATTTTATAAATCGTTTTAAATTCGTTTTTAAAACAATTTCAACTTCATATTCAATTTCAATCAAAATTGAATATTCCATATCATTAATATATAAATGATAATATTTTCAAAACGTTATATTTTGAAATCACTTTCTTTTCTATATTCATTATAAAAATGAATATAATTGATATAAATATCGTTCGCGTCAAAATGGCGCAAATCTAATCAACACGGCTTTATATATTTCAATAACTTCGTTATTCTATTCAACAAATGAATATTTTCTTCAACACATGAATATTCTCAACACATGAGTATTGTCAACACATGACTATTTTGTTTATTCAACACATGAATATAATTTATTATAATCTTTATTTTCTAAATTGGAATGAGGCCCAATCAATTACCATATAATGTTAATTATATGGATTCCATACAACACATGTACATAATAGCAATGATAAATAATCAACCATCATCCAAAGTGCACTATACAACTGCATAAGCATTAAATATAAATAATTAACGCTTACACAATCTGTCAACCAATCGATCGACATACAACTAAATAATTGGGATTAGTGTACGTCAAATATCATCCCAACACCCGTGTGGGGTTTCAATCCACAAACACTGAATATTATTTGTGCAGTTGGGCGATGTGTAAAATTTATCGTCCCAATCAATATCCTTCAAATGGGCGCACATAAAAAAATCGTTCGATTTGTAAATGAATATTTATTTATTCACATTCACGTTAAAAATTATTTTTTTAACTATATAATATTTATTTCAACACATGAATATATTTCCATTCATTCCACATCATAATCAATTTTCACCACACAATAAAATCAAACAAGTCGTCCATGGTCTGTGGACAATGGGTGTCGGGTGCTGCTAAGCACCATCTGCATCCTAGTATATATTTTTAACTAGAAAACAAGAATTAAAGTGAGAAGTTCTCACATTTGGGTTTCACTCCTCCAGTATCTATTTCTGAACGGTTAGGATATGCCCAAAATTCCAATGCGACCTTTTCCCGCTGTTCACATTAAAAATCACATTTTTACAATGGCATTTCATATATAAAAATCATATATTTTTATCGCTTCATTTCATTAAATAAAAATCATATTTTTATTTCTACTTCATATATTTTTACAATGCTTCTTTCTATAGAAAAATTATATTTTTATATTTCTGCTTCTTATATAAAGATCGAATTTTTATAATCTCTACTATATAAAAATCATATTTTTACTACTCTACATAAATAAAAATTATATTTTTATATCTTCTATATAATAAAAATATATTTTTATTATCTCTATAATATAAAAGTCATATTTTTCCTACAAACAAAAATCATATTTTTCTCTTATGGAAAATCTAATCTTTCTTTTTTTTGTTTTAAAAAATCTACATTTTTTTTCCAACGTATAAAAATCTCGTCTTTATTTTTATAAAAATCATAACCTTATTTTCATAAAGATAATAACTTTATTTACATAAAAGTGATAAAATAAAAAAAAGGAAGTAAAACTCACTACATTTCGATCGTCGGAGGCTTGGCGGCATGGGAGGGGCTTCATCGTCGGAGGTGGGGCTTGCTGAAGGCGACACAGGTGGTGTGGTGGTCGGGGACTGTTTTACAAAGCAGAAAAATGGTAAAAATCGAATTTTTAATTGCAGTGGGGCCTACGGTTGGGGTTGGTGACTGTGGGAGTCGCGCAGGGGTCGGGGACGGGTTCAGAGAGGTGCGGTTAGGTGGTTGTTGGTCGGAGTGGGCCACGGTGGCTGATTTGGGGATTGGGAGGGTTTGGATCGGGTTTTTGAAGAAGGGGGGAGGGGGGGCTGAAGGATGGTCGGAGTGGGACCGGAGGGGCTCGCCGCGGTTGGGCGAGGTGGCGGCCGGTTGTCCGAGCATAGGCGGCATCTGGAGGTTGGTCTCCGCCCTTCGTTCGTTTTTTTATTACGATTTAAAGTGAAGAGAGAGGAGGGTAGGAGGTTATGATATTTTATATATTTTATTATATTTTAAATTTCAAAAAGCAATTTTTAATTTTGAACTCGAAATCAAACCCACCGACTGTCGTCCCTAGCTAATTACCCTCATTCTGAACACAATGGGATATGTATCGTAAGCTGATTCGACCGTTTTGACCATTTTTCGTCAAAATCAAAATATAAATATATATATTGAATTTGAATGCGCATTTCAATTTACCGGGGCCACATGCGGACTCTAAAAATTCCCGAAAAATATTTTCCAGCTTCGTATTGATGATTCGGTCCTATAAAAACTAATTTTGTCAAATTCTGAGACCGTTTGAAAAATGACCATTTTCTGGTCGATCGAAATTGACTAAAACTGTCAAAACACGTTTTACTTTGCCACACTCACATATTGATTCGAAAAATTATGAATTTTGGAATCTAGCAATAATTCGACATCCCAGATCCAACAAAAGTGGTTTCGTCGAAAACAGAGGTCGTTTGCAAAATTTCCATTTTTAAGGGCCAAAATTCCATAGCGACTATTCTGAATTTTCAACTGGACATAACTTTTGATTCCCGCTATGAAATTTTGATTTTTCGGATCCGTTCGAAAGATATTCTCAATTAGATTCTAATATTTTTGGTTTCGCTAAAATCCGGTTTATTTTGAATCCTGTGCAGTCATTTGAAATTTGAATTTGAATTTTCAAACTACCGCGCCATTTCCAATTCCTTTTATATTTAAAAATAAATATTTATATTCTAACAACGATTCAAATAAATATATACGTTCTAATTCTATTCAAAATAAATTTCTCGTTGTTATTATTTAAAATAATTCATTTTAAATATTCAAAGTTCATTAAAATTGCCGAAATAAAAAATTTAAATTGGCTCAGAATTTCCAGGTTGTTACAACCCCGCCACACTTTATTGGCACGCACTCAACTACTTATTTTTGAAGATTGCCAGTATATGTAAATAATGTTTCAAATGCAACCATGAGTTTAATCAACTACTTATTTTTGAAGATTGTTCGTATATGTAAATAGTGTTTCAAATGCTACCATGAATTTAATCGATTAAATATCACTTAGAGCAATTGAAATTTTACGATACGACTAAACCTTTTAATGCAAAAATTGCTAGAATTATAAAATGATATGCAGAAACTAATATAGAAATTAAGTTTAGGAAGCTAAAAATATTTTAATAATATTATCTATTAAAATGATTATTGGATAAAATAATAAATAAATAAAACCCTAGCTTGTAATGTTCTTTTTTACAATTCAGACAAAAAACTTTAGGCTTCGCTTGCGATACTGTTTACGACATGTTATGAGAATACTGATTTTAATGGTCAATAATCATAGCGATTTTGATTGGTTAACATGAAAATCAAGTTTGAGAGTTTAGTATATACATGCTTTGTAAGTTTTTGACTTAACTAATATTACATATGTGTCCCTATATTTATTCTTTGATTTTGTCCATAATATATTCAGTATGGGCGTAGCTGATATATATATATATATATATACACACACACATATATGTATATATATTATATAATCTTTCAAAATACCCCAATTTGATCGGTTGAAAATCACCATTGAAATTACGCTGCATTTATTCTCATCAATTTTATAACAAACAACAACCAGTGTGGAAAAAACTTACAAGTAAGGATTATGATAACATGTTATAACCCATCATGCAACAGGTCTAAATTTTGACACAAAAAAAATCATTGAAATTTAAAATCGTTCAAAGATAAGCGGTTGGTTGGTGTAACGACTCGGGGAATTCGACACACGAATTTCGACAATAATACATAAACCCGTATTACTTGCCAAAACCCAAGTATCGAAAACACCAGATAGTTAGTAGAAAGAAATTAGAGGGTGGGAAAATATAAGAAAAGAAAACGAACCAACATAACACAGAGTCTCAAACGAGTGTAACAAAATATAATATAGAAATAAATCTTTATTAAGAGCTTGAAATAAAAATTACGGTCATCAAAGTACATCAATACGTCTGCACAATTATAATAGCATGTCCTCATATGCAACACACAGCGGAATAAATACTAGATATCTTACGTCCGGACTACTTTAGCTCGTCTCTGGACTTCACAGCATCCGATAGTCTGAGCCTGCAAAATTAGGTCTGACCCAAGTATTGCAAACGCTAGGATCAGTCTGGTGAACCAGCGTGAGAAAACTCACTAAATTTATAGGTATCATCCAACTTGATTTTAAAGTAAACATCTTTCCGAAAGAAAAGAATAATCGTAAAATGACGGTGTTTACCTTATGATAACCTAAAACATTTTTAAATTCATATCTCTTCTGATATTATAATAGTGTCTAAAACAAATAAATAACCATCTAGTAGAACGCTTGCATCTCACAGTCTATATACATAGTCTATGTAACGACCCGTATTTTTGGCAGTCTAATATTTTATTTAATTCATTGTTTTAAATATTTTATTTGGGATATTAATGAATTTTTAATATTAAATTCGCTGATTAAAACGAAGGTAGAACATTAATTTTATTTATAATATAAAATGAGCTCGAAATGGCACAGCAGTTCATAATATGAGATTTTGAAATTTAACTAGATATTTAGGATCCGATATAAGTCGGATTTTTGTGAAACAAGAAACGTTGGAATCGTGTTGATTATAATTTTCATATGAAAGAGAAAAATTCAGATTTTGTGTTATAGATTGTTAGTTATGGTTAAATCAAAATTCAAAGTAGTCGCTATGGAAAACGTTGCAAACAAAGTCTGTTTTCGATGAAATTAGTTTCATTGGAACCGTAATGTTAAATTATTGTACAGTGTTGAATTACGTGGCAAACCGATGTCGTATGTGACCACGGCATCCGTAAACGCCTATTCATTTCTATAGCGCGTAATTAATTTAATTTAATTTAATAGAGAGATATTTGAGTGTAACTTGAGAAGACGATTGAATTAAGCCACGAAACCAGTTCCGTTGAGTTAGGATCGACGATTAGAGTCAGGATGGGTATATAGTTTGTTATTTTTGGAGATCGGGTAATTTGGTGTCCAAAATGGCATTGTGGTGCGTATAAAAATAGCGTATCGAGAAATAGTCTTTGAATGCGACCAAACTGGTGTCATTGCATTCGTATTAATTAATTATTGTAGGAATTTCAATTTTCGTGTCAATCGGACTTACTGTTTGATCGTAGCAACGATAAACGCCTCAATCAATTATATTGTTTTAGTCAATTCAGACAGGGGTAATTATAAACGAATAAACGACTAGCCAAATGAACTCCGATTTGAACGAAAAAGATTCATTGGATCTGTAAGGAAGAGGTCTAGTAAAATGTCAAGGTTTCATATTTATTGGATTTTTTATGTAATTTTAGGAATTTTAAACGCTTGATTTTTCATCAATAGTTATAAAGGACTTTTCACAAACGACCTCGGAATTTGACGAAACCTGTCATATTGGGTCCAAAATATTTTTTTATGCTAGGATTACCTTATTTTGTCGAAAACGGAGGTTGTATATGGTGGTTTTGAGTGTTATTTCGCATCATATTTTCTAATATAATATAATATTATTATATGGGTCCAAATTCTACATATACCTCCTCTTATTCCAAACCCTCGTCAACGCAAATCCTCTGGTCAAAGACGTTCTGCGCCTCCACCCCTTCTTCAATGGCTATAAATCATTCGTCCCTTTTCCCCTGTAATATTCGAATCCGATCATTTAAATACAATTGGATCAACGACAATCATGTCAAGCTTGGTGAGCTCTGCAAAATGACCGGTGGCATTAGTCTATTGTCCATCGAAGAGGTTGCAGCTGGACTCGAAACCGGAACCATTCAGGAAGCATCTGACGGTGGAAGGTGCCATCTTATTGGATGAAACTCAGGGCGGAGATGGACGAAACAACGGCGCACCCCCTGACATCTGCTGATGGAGCCCCGACGACCAGATTTGGCAGTGGCAATTTGATCTCTTGAGCATTCGTGGGCGAGCAGCAGTTGGAAGGGGGTATCGAACAGAAGCCAACCCTGTTTAATGCTTCTAACGAACGTAATTAACACAAATTAATTTATAATTAAGTAAGATAATTGGTTTTGACAGTAACTTGTAATTTCCGCGGATCAAACCATGGAGATGATACGTGATGAAGGGATTGGTTTAGTACAAGCTGAGGTATACTTGAACATGAGGGAGGAATAAGAAAACAATCGGCCTGTTTAACCCGTTAATAACAGTAATTAACGATTATAACTCTAGTTAAGGAATCGAAGTACTAAATTAATTGGCATGCCTATTATCTTATAACACATATGTTTTAAGTACCTGGGGTAATTTTGTTTGAGCTGAGAACGGTGATGGAGGAAGAAACAAGGACCGCTGACCTTTACAACGTAATCTATTAAATAATAGTAAAGCAGAAGCTTTTCAAGCTCTCTCCTTAATTCTCTCAATTCTCTCTATTCACCTTAATTCTCTCAATTCTCTCTGTTTAGCTTAAAACTCTCATGATATTTTATTCAAACTTAAATTCTTTTTGTTTACCTTAAAACTCTCAAGATATCTATACTATATATTAGTGAGTTTCATTTCAGCAACACAAAGCACCCAGAGCATTATCCGTTTTTTATTTTTTTCACTCGCTCTCCATTTCTTCACTCGCTCTCCATTTCTTCCTTATTCTCCAACCCCTGTATTACCTTCCGTTTTATCTACACTAGCAAGAGACGTATGTTCTATCGCTAAAAGGCCATGGAGACATTCTGTGTTGCGTTTCTTCCCCTTCTCATGCTCTCCCTAATCCATAATTTCACTTTACTAATCCTACAAGCCTAACATACCAACTCTCCCTGATTTGTCAATCCCTAACCCTAATTTACTTCCTCTAATGCCCACCGAATAGTGTACCCTCTTACTCCGATAGGGTAAAATATTCATAGGCGTTGAGGTCATTGCGATTGAAAAGTATATCATTTCGACTATTATTCATCATCATTCTAGCAAGAGACCTTTGTTCTATCGCTAAAAGGCCATCGAGACATTCTGGATTGCGTTTCTTCCCCTTCTCATGCTCTCCCTAATCCCTAATTTCACTTTACTAATCCTCCAAGCCTAGCATACCAACTCTACCTGATTTGTCAATCCCTAACCCTAATTTACTTCCTCTAATGCCCACCGAATAGCTTACCCTCTTACTCAGATAGGGTGAAATATTCACATGCATTGAGGTCATTGCGATTGAAAGGTATATCATTTCGACTATTATTCATTATCATTTTTTGACCAATGGCACAAATGTTGCCTTATGATTCTCTTCTTCCATTATTTTGGTTCTTAGTTCTGCTACAATATTAGCGAACCTTTCTGATCATCTCATATTGTGGTCATGCTTTTTATTAATTTATTATACGTTATTTCAAAAGGCCGAAATTTGATTTGTTTCCTTCGATATCTTGGATGCTATTTCAGAATTTCATGTTTTTCTATGTTTTTAGCAAACGCAGGTTATGACGTAAATTAGTTTTTTTTTTTTTTTTTTTTTTTTTTGTAGTCTGTAACTACGCCTTGAGAACAAATGGCCCCAATCTGCCTATTTGTGAATTTTGTATTATAGTTTTTTTTTAAAAAAAAATCTATTTTTTATAAATTAACCTATTTGCAGTTATGATGCATATTAGTTTGGCTGTAGTTTGTAACTAACCCTTAGGAACAAATGGTCACAATCTGCTCATTTGTGAATTCTGTGTTATACTAAAAAAAACTTTATTATTTATAAGATCCTCTAACAACCACACATAGGTAGTTTATACTGTTGTGAAATTAAGCTGTACCGTCACAGTTATGTTGCTTTGATTCCAATGCAAATCCGAAACTGTTTTAACTACCCAAAATATCCCTCATTTATGAAATTGCAGTACACTTATCAGCCTCTTTTAGTCATTTTTGTTTGCTGAATTTTTATGTACGTCCTCGATAACTTCTTGAATTTAGTTATGCACTCTCCGATTATTCATTACCTTCTCATATATATGTAGCTGTCTCTCATTGTAGACCAACAAAGTTACAAGAATAAAGGAATGTATAACCATATACTAATTAGCTTTACATCATTTTAATGACATTTCTATTTTACATCCAGGTTCTAGAGAGAAACGAAGCTTATACAAGTAAGCCAATATTATTACTGTAAGTGTTTGAACTTGAAAATGGTGGTTAATATCTTTGCATGACCACACAATTGGACATGGTATTAATGTGTAATTACATTATGTTTCCAGAATTGAAATTTTGTTTCCGCGTTGTCCTCGGTGGATGATAAACAAAAACGCAAGTTTCCATCTTCTAATCTGCTGATCCAGAAGAACCACAATTTCTTCTTCTTCTACGCTCAATATTCATGATGCTGCTACATTTCTTCGCTTTCGAAGATCTGGACTTTAGGTTTGTATTTTCGATCCGCTTGCTTTTGATTTTCAGTTCTTCGTGTGGATTTTCTCTGTTCAATCATTCCTTTTACAAAACATGTTTGATGGTTTCACAATCTATTTATGTTCAATTTCATATTTGATTTGAAGCTTTGAGGAAAAAAATGCAATTTCTTCGCTTTCGAAGATATGGACTTCAGGTTTGTATCTTTGATCCGCTTGCTTTTGATTTTCAGTTCTTCCTCGCGTGGATTTTCTCTGTTCAATCATTCATTTTACAAAACATGTTTGATGGTTTCACAACCTATTTCTGTTCAATTTCAGATTTGATTTGATGCTTTGAGGAAAAAACCCTATTAGAGATTTTTCGTTTAGGTTTTCCACTTTATTTGCAACTGATAATAGCTTTTCACTTATTTATCCACTTTCTTTTATTTAATTATCTACCTACGCTTTGGATGGTTCTCATATCTGTAAGTGACTGAACGAATAGGTCTTACTTGCTTCTAAATTATAATATTCCACCATTTCAACATCTACAACAATGTAGAAAATGACTGGATTTAGGAATGATTCCTCTGCAGTTGTTGGTTTGTAAATTTAAGTTCTTTTGCATGTTTTTAACCTGTCTTTTGTAATGTAGCAAAATTTTCTTTTGCATGTTTTTATGTAATTTATAACCTCATTATCTTAAATTGGCTTATTTCAGGTGATTGTTATTCTTGGCTAAGTAATATATTCATGATGTGAAGCTCTTAAAAAGGTAAATGATATGCAGTTTCCCTGGAATGTAGTCATTGTTTTCTTCAATTCAGCAGTGATCTATTTTCCAACTATGATATACTTTATTTGTTTACTCTATGTGTTTCTTATTGCTCGCAATTTGAGGAAATTTTTTAACTAAACATACGCATTATGAAGATATTACTCGTTTTGATGTGTTGCAGTGCCTCCTTTCTTCCCGTGTCTTGCATTTGAAAAATTTATTGAGTATGTTGATATTTGGTAGTGAAATTATGGTTCTGAATATAAAAGTAAAGTCTGTGGAGTTTTAGGTAAGAAGACAAATATTCATGAAGATAATTCTCGGTAAAATAAGAATAAAACTGAGTTTGAATTTTGAAATTAATTCTTTTGGAAGATGTCAATGTGTGTCAAATTTGAAGTCCTCTTTTCAGCTCTGAGAAATAAAGTTGTCCTACTTCTAAACCCTTGAAAATTGAAATGGGAGTGTGATAAAATATGTAGTCATACCATGGACGTTTATCCATAGAAGTGCAATTAGACAGTATAGATGAGCGATTCACATTCAAAGCAGAACAATCTACATCTTCTAGGCTGCAAAATGTTTTTTCTTTCTTTTTTCAATTGACCTACTTATTTACAAGTATAATCTTTTCCGCAGGGTGCACCATGAACCTGGCTTTGTTCAATACGTTGGCCCAACGAACTAGAGCTAAATATCAAATAGATGACTAACTTTATTTGGCTGTGAGCTGACAGTTTTTTCTACTAAGAACAACAGAAAAGGAAGATGATATGAGGCAAAGGTAGACAGAGAGGTAGTTGTTTTCTTAACCCTGGCATTTTATGAGAGGAAATCAAGTTACATTTTGTTTTTCAGTTGCAACAAAATAGTAATTACTGCAATGATTTTTTTACTGTTTCATGATTCTTTTGTCAGAATAGGTAGTTCTACATATGAAAAATCAGTATCATAAGACATTGCGTAATTAGGTTGTCTTGGTGTGTGTATGTGTATGTGTATGTGTGTGTGTGTGTATATATATATATATGTGTGTGTATACATATATATATATATATATATGTGTGTGTGTGTGTGTGTGTGTATTGCTAAATGGGTCCTTGATTAGATGTGGTTTCATTCTTAGCTAAAAAGATGTCACACTGGCTTCTCTCTCATTTGTTAACTCTGTTGATTTAAGCTTCATTATCCTTTGTCCTCTATCCAAAATAACTAAACTTTTCTATATTTTTTAAAATGTTGTTTTTTTGGGCCTGATTGAATTATTCTTCAATGAGCCCTGGACATTTATGGTGCGTTTCATTCTATATTCTTATTCCTTTTTACATTTCAGTGTGAATGTTGACTCTTACATATTCTTTTTGATTTCGCATGTGACGATTCACGGCTCTCTTAAATCCACACTCAAGTCAAAAGAATCTATGTACAAATTCATGCTCGAGGTATTTTTCAAATTTTGCTTCTGATTATTCAAGCTCTTAAATCGAATTAGATGATAAAATTTTCTGTATTTTTCTTCTCAGATTTATACTATGTTTTTGCGGTTTTGACGCATAATAATTTCGTGGACCTTTTGGATCCGACTCAGTCAAGAACATCCTTAATGAATCTACGATTGAGGTACTTTTCTCTTATTTTTAATCTTTTCAGCCTCGATTGATTTATCCGATTAAAATGTCCTCAATGATGGACTTAACAAATTAATGATGATAATTTTTTTTGTATTATTTTCTCAGGTCTATTCTTTTTATCTTGCGATTTCGTTGCATGATAATTTTTTTGTATAATTTTCTGTAAATTAAGCTTTGCTGCCAAATGCTCAAATGTCTATTTTTGCTGCAATTTAAGTTGCATGCAAAAGGGTATAAGGATAAAGTAGATAAATGCTTTTCCAACTCAGAACTGCTTCTCTTTTTTCTTTACTGGTTACTTGATAAAATGTGAAAATATTGATTAATATTACCCAACTGTGCCTCAAAGGCTTTCTTTTAGAAAATAAAAGGTGTGCTTGATTGATTTAATATATAAAATAGTGTACTAGATTATTCTTGCTTATATTTCTATATTTCAACTCACATGTATAATTTTCTTAACTAATGCCTCTGGATAAGAATCTCCATTTTATAAATAATATTGTTGTAATGTTTTCTCAGTTTCCCCTTCAATAGCATTATAGCAATCCAAAGCATACCTTCGATTTTGAAATGACCATTGTACACTCATTTATAATTTCATAGTCTGGCATATTGAACATTATATGATAACTCGCAAAGGAATTAACAATATATTTGTTGCATGTGAAGTTTAAGGAGTGTGGGCCTTTTTAAGCTACATTTGTTTCATTCAATTTTTTTAAGTTTCTAACAAATTGATGGATTATCTATACTCCTCTTTACTTAAAGCGAATAATTGAATGTTCTTCGATTAGAATATGAAATACAAAATTTTTGATTGCTCCATGCATTAGAATCACCATATATCATTTTTGTTAAATATTCTTAAAACTTTATTTCAAAAGAGTAAAAAAATTAAAGGAAAAACTACCAAGAACGAGTAAATTTGAACAGAATAGTTAAGTTGTTTTTCTTAATAATCTATAAAGTATGAACTGAGACATTTATTGTCTTCGTTAGTTATAGTTTTGAGTATAGGAAAATAAAATGAACAAAGTGTAAAAAAGAATACAAGCTTAATAAAAATGAAAAGTTAGTGAGAGAATTTGCTGACAAGGGAACGTTATTAATAGAAAAATCTGAGAACTTAAAAAGATCGACTGATTGACATCCTCTTCCATAAAATGAGACCCATTCTAAGAACTTTCCCTTCAGTAAATAAATCTAGCTTGCGAGTTTCAACTGCTGTGAACAGTGAGATGTCTATAATTTTAAATACGCATATTTACCGAATGAAGCAAATGAAGTACATGCTTATAAAGCTGACGTGATGGACTGAAGGATGACGTGGAAGTAGGACGTGAAAGTAGAGGTGGAAGTAGGTTGTGTGCTTCAGATCAATGTAGAAAGGAATATGGAACTTGAAGAGAATGACATATGGCATCGAATTATTTGATGCAGTAGAAATTTGATAACAAGGTTTAGATTTGCGATGGATTTGATGAAAGTTGCAATGGAGAATGAAATTCTTACTATTATTTTGCTGAAAGAACAAGGTAACAAATTCTAACTGTTCATTTTTATGATTAATCCGTGCACGAAGCCGGGTTCGTATCCTACTTACGGTCGCATAAGGGGTAGTATAAGCTTAATTACTAAAGATATTGGTACGCACAGGTCTACGTACTAAACGTAATTTGTTTAAAGATCCTATTGGTTGGTCTGAAATGAATTACACGAGCTCTGTGAGTTTAACTACAAATATAATATATGAATATAATAGAATGAAACCGGATCTTGCTTTTTATGTTTCATCAAAAGTTAGATGGTTTTTAGTTTTCCTATGATATATTTAACTAGCATATGCCATGTAAGTTACACCAAATATTGATGGTATGTTTTTTTTAGTCAATTTGATTCTAAAAATGTCTAATGATGCCTTGGATAGTCAAGACACGTTGACAAGCAAACAAAGTTTGATATGCTTGCATAATCGCTTCTGGATTCCGATTGCAAATTGTTGCTTATTGATCTATTTTGGATGGGGTTATCTATCCTTGTGAGCTGACCAAACTTATATATTATATAGCTTTATTTACTAATTTTTTGCTTGATTTAACTGTCATGATGCGCTAGAACTGTTCACCTAATAATAGCAAAAGTCTGCATAATAAATATGTAACATATTATTATTGAATTGATTACTAAATTATTCCTATATATGTTTGTTAGGATAAATGCAAGTTGGACGTGTTCATGGCTAGACAAAGCTACGTTCCTACGACCAGCTTGGCATCCACAAGGAGCACATGAAGATGGAATTATGTATTGTTGTTTGTATTAAAATGCCTAGGACAAATTGGTAGCAATGAATACAGTATTATAGATTGCTATTTGTATTAAAATGCCTGGGATGAAAAATGGTAGTGGTGGACCATAGAAATGACTATTCATACATGTCAATTACAAACGCAAGTGCTTTTTTGTAATATGAAGTTGCTTGCAATCCATATTTATGCTGTACAGATAATCAAATTGCCTTCAGTTGGCAATGAACATACATCAAATAATGCTTCATAATTGCTTTTGTTCCTCACTCGCACTGGTGTTGATGAGAATGAGAAGTATGTTTATAATTTATCTATCTTTTAGCTATTTCGCGCATAATATTTTGATAATATGATGCCCAAATATCGAATACTGATTATTCCAAATATCCAATATTGTACTTTGGCATTGCAATTTTCCAACAATACCACAAAAGATTGAAGTCAGCTATGAAATTAAACAATGCATATGAGGTATCGTTTTCAATGTGAGCATGCTATAGTTATTATCATTTGATGTGGCCATTTTTAATTTCCTTTGGAGTTACTATAGCAAAATATTATATTGATTAATTAATGTCGTTTTAATAACTTTGATGTATGTGTATTATTATATTATTATTATTTCCAATTGATAGCTGTACAAAATATATAGACGCGACCGTATGTGAAGTACAGGTTTGCACTCCAGTATTTTATAAAGACGAAAAATACATAATTTTTTAAAGAAAAACAGAGTTGACTGTTTTTAATTAATTATAAATGTAGAATGCATAGATTTTTACTGTCATTTTCTCCATGTTTTCCAACTGTCGTTAGAACCATTGAATTTGAGATAAATATTATCAGCTAATTATTATTTTATTTTTGTAAAATTTATAACATACTTTTTGTTAGCATTGCTTGCATTGATTGGATATATACACTTTTCCTATTCGCTCTGATCTTGGATACATGCCTATTGATTTATTTATATATTTTAATTATTTTACTCATAAGATAACCTCAGCTTTACTCATAGGACACATATTAGTTTTTTATTTCATAGATCATATTTGGGTTACAATTTCTAATAGCAGTGGATATTTTATACCATTTCCGCTTAATATTTATACACATTGCAATTTCTGATAAGAACACAATTTCCACAATACTCGGTTTCAGCGCTTGTATGGAGAATGAAAATATTACTTCATATAAACCATTTACAATTTAGGGCTCCATGATTTTTAGCAAATGACAAAAGTTCAAACCACTCAAAATAAAAGTCAATTATTCAAATGATTCACATAATATAAGCTTAATATTTTATTCATTTATTATTTAACATAAGATACCTGTATTTAAAATGGTAAAATATATTTATCATGCATGACATTATAAAATTCTACATTTAACTTAAAATACCTATTTTAAAATTACCACAATTATTTACGAAACTCACACCACTTTCTCATATGGTTTATGCTTTAGTTCTTGTGTTTAAATTAATTATGTAATCTTAAGTTTGAAATGATAAGATAATGTAAATAAATGATATTCATTAGTTCAGATAACAATATGAAAAATTCAATAATTCATGTCACATACATATCAGTGAAATATGATAAAATTGCATTTTGATTAAACTGAAATATGTAAGTCACGGATATACAAAATAACATAAACAATAGGGAACACTCTTTAAATTTTGAAATACCTATACATTTTTTTTTTAAAAACATGCTTTAAAAACATTTGTCACTTTTAGTTCTAACCAATTTATGAATAATTATAGTCATTTTTGCAAAAAAAAAAAGAACCATTTGTGCAAAGAAAAAAAAACAATGCTTGTAGAAACGTGACACTAAGTACAAATTTAATTTTTGAAATAAAATAAAAAAATATCAACAATTCTGTCATGCATTACAAAAATATGTTTTTTATAGATGAGACCTTCATTTTAACATTTTACCGAGCTATCTCAATTATCTTCTAATAATTTATATTTAACTTCATACACTGGAGTTAATCACAAATCTTAGAACTATAATTAGATTTAGTAACTATTAATTGTTGATGTGTCAAATAAATCATAAAAAAAAATCAATATCTGCACAATAATCATTTTAAATAAAGGGTATTAAATTCATTTGGATAGACAAGTACATCAGTCACATAATATAATAATATACGTAAAAATAATCACAAGTTTAATTTATGATTCATCTGTATCAATACATTAGTGCATTACACTACAAAATTATTACTTTAAATAAAGTGTATACCTTCTGAAATTTTTACAATTGCCCAAAACAACCACCTCGATATCACATAATTTTGTACATTTACATCTATATATTTTCAATTAATCACGTAAATGTTGGTTATAAATTATTTGAATAAATTTAATTAATAATTATTCACTAATTTATCTAATAAATCCTCTAATGTGATGGTTTCTATATGTACATCATATTCATATTGAAACAAGGGAAAGTCTATTTGAATACAAAATTTTAGCACAATCGGTGGCACTGTTAATCTCCACTATTAGTTCCCTCAGAATTCTACCTCTCAATATAAGGATAAAAAATCCAACGACTCAGATGTCTTGTGCCACCAACTATGTATAATTTTGTGTCCAAATAGCCGTTCTCTTAAAAAATAGTCAAGTGAAATTTTCATTTAAATATAAAAATATATAATTTAATTATCATGAATACTAGACATGATTAACATTAACAAAGATAATTTATTATTCATTTATCTGAATAAATTTATCTACACGTATAATTCTATTTTTAACTCTAAATATCCATGTTTTGTTATTTCTATAGTTATAAGCACTTCATCGACTGTTTACTAATTTTTTTTATATTTAGATCTTATGTATTTAAATTGCTTATGAAATCTCAAATTTAAAATATTTTAATTATATACATATATATATATATATATATATATATATATATATATATATATCAATAACATGTGTGCAGACTTACATATTAATAAAAACCATGATAAAAAATTTGTGTTTAACTAGGTAGATATATAGATCACATGCATACATTTATGTACATAAACAACAATAATAAAGTTAATTTGTAAATAACTATCATCGTTTATGTAGATAAACAGTAAATTTATCACATACTACGTTAAAAATAATAATACTATTTTTAACTTCAAATAACTTTACAATAAGACCTATATAATGTTGCTATAAAATCGTTCTCAATTTATTTAGATTATTTACTCTTAAGATAATATATTTTAGCCAATTACATAATTTCAAAGTTAACATATTTTTAAAAGAAATAAATAATATCTTTTAATATATCTAAAATAATTAAATGTTAGTTTCAACATAAACACTTGCTTATAGTAATAAGAACAATAAAACTATTTTTTTACTTCAAACAAATAAAAGTAACATAATGTACACCTTATATGAACAACAACAACAACAATAATAATTTATAATTAATTTATTTCGTCAGATTCATCGTATGCTATAAAATAAAGTTTCAATTTTAATAATAAAATTCTAAATACTATATTTTTTAATATTATCGTGTGCAACGCACGGGTTACACACTAGTAAATATAATTAATTTAACTTTATCAGGAGATTAGTGATTTAATTACTATTTTAGGCTAATCCATGATTTAAATAAATTATTTAGATAGCGACACAGATCGGAATAATGGAAGAGGTGAAACAAAAGCAAGGGCTGGAACAAAGTATCATGAATGAAGGGAGCAGACTTTCCAAACTACAGCGTACAAAAGGGAACGCAGGGATTCAAAATACATTGACCTTATTAAGAACCTTAAACCGTGATTAGGTTTGACTAATCCTAATTGGTAATTAATCATTTTAAGTTCGTATAGATTAGTGTGTTAATAAAACTCTCCTATACATGAACATGACCTGGAAACAAAGACAAAACGTAGAAGGGGAGAATTAGAAGGGATCGACCCGCTCATCGATATATGTAATTAGATTATAATTAATTATTAATTAGGAATAGAAATTTTATAATTTAATGATATTAACTTCAAGTATCAATAACTATTGCATATCTTAACAGAATCTGACAAACCCTATACCCTTGGACTCGTCTCAACGAGCACTACATCATGAGATATATCTGGATGGAATTAGAATCAACCAGAATTTTTAATTAAATTAAACAACTGTTTAACTTAATTAAAACGAGCCGCTGACAATGGAATGAGATGCAAGGTGAGTTAAACTCACTCAGTTTTTCTCATTTATATTTTATGTAAATTGGGTTTTTATTTTGTGTGCTCTGGTTACTGATGGTTGACTATTTGCTAATTATATATCCATTTGTTGATTTAACCAATGAAATCGAACCATCGTTTAATTTCAGTAAAATACCAAATCGTTATTTTAACGATTGAATCCAATAGAGCTAATTTACCTTGTTGGTCACGTTTATAAAATAAACGTGTTGAATTGTTTGAATTGATTGTGAATTATTTGTTGTTAAGTGGTCGTTATTTATTATTATCAGTTAAATGGAATTGAATGATCTGATTTGAGATAACCAACACATGAAAGAACAAGTTGGAGGGATCCAACGGGATTCCTCAAATATATTATTTATTTTCATATTATCATATATGAACTGTCCTGTTTGGGTGACTAATTTAATTATTGATCATTGGTTGGAAATTCAACCCGTGTTTGGTTTTAACCAATGGGCAATATTGGTTGAGTAATTGGCAACTTTTGGCCTATAAAATAAATTGTTTTGTTATATTGATTTACCATATAATGAATCGATAGAACCGAAGTTATAAAATTTATTTTATAACTGGAGACAGATTTTGAAATGTATTATTTTAAAATAAAAGTCCATAAAAGGGAAATAAATATTTATTATTTAGATTTTTAATTAATTATTAATTGATTTTATAAAGTCAATTCTGATGTTAATCAGATTTATAAATATGAGAATAGAAAATTAATCTAATAGTTAATTTGGATAATTGTTTTGTTAAGAAACAATTAAATGGAATTTATTTAAATTAATTATATTATTAATTAATTTAAAGTGAGAACGAATTGGAATCAGTTAATGAGATAACTGTGTTTTGAGTGACTAAATCGACCTTTTTTAATTGGAATTGATTATTTAATTAGTTTGTTTTGAATTAATCTAATAAAATATTTTAATGAATTTTGTTTTAATTTTAATAAAGTTTTAAAAAGGAGTTCACTGTTTATTTTAGTAAATAAAGGAATTAACTACTTTTACAGTAGTTAATGATTAAAGTTATGTATTATTCTGATTAGCAGTAATTTGGGAAAATTTCTTTTTAATTGAAATTCAATTAGAAAGTAATCGAAGTGGAAATGAAGTCTAATTGAATGGTGAAAGGAGTTTATGAATGGGTTTATATTTAAAACCCAAAATTTTACAATGAAGTTATAAAGAGGAATTTAAGCGAATACGATGGCTTAAATTATGTTGACTTAATATTTGAATTTAGTTAGAAAGAAAGTGAGGTGGAAAAGATTTAGATTAAACTAGAATGTGAACAAGATTTATAAACAAGCGATGAGGGGTTATATCGTTAATTTTGAATTAAAGTTGCTTAATGGGATCAAGTAAAAAGGGAGAATTGAAATAAGATTTTCAAACGGGAAATGATTGAATGAATTTGAAGAGGAATTGGTGAAGTTGAATTTGGTAAAAGAAGTGGGTCATAGGGTTGTATAACCAAATCTAAATTATGAAATAAATATGTTTAAAATGGCAGAGTTAGAATGTGATGTTTTGTAAGAAATTGTTTAATTATGGAATTAAGAAATAATGATTATATCTGAGGAAGAAATTTTCAAAAAGGTAAGAAGGTTTATGAAACTGAATTTTGAATAAAATAGTTAAATGGAACTTGTTTGAGACTGGAATGAAATATTGGTTTTTGGATTACAACTTATATTTATCTTAAGATATGAACGTGGTTGATCAAGGTCTGAGAGGCAATTAAAATACCCCAACTTGAACGACATCAGAATTATCTGAGGAGGATATTAGTTGGTAATGGTAAAAGGGGTTAGTAATAATTTATTGTTTCCATTACAGAAATAATAATGCAACGTTAAATGAAGATTTGGAAAATATATAAAATGAGGACTTCCAAAGTAAAAGGGAAGTAAAAAGGGGTTGCCGAAAATATAACGATATTTTTGAGTTAGAAAAGGAAGTGTAAAGTTGAGTTTTATTCCATAAGAATAATCATGGATTATTGTTGTCAAGTAATGAATAAAAGATATTTTGTAATGTTGCTTTACGAATAATAAGTTGAATTGATTTCCCAATATTAGATAATAATGTGGCCAATATTTTGAAAGTGAAAACAGAAAACTGGATATGATATAGAATTTTCCTAAGTAATAAAATAAATTTGTTTAAAGAAAAATCTTATGTTAAATAAGAAGTGAAAAACTATATTCATATATCGAAATATTTAGGAGTTTTAAATTTACGTTTGTTTTAATTAAAAGGCCAAGTTATACTGAATACTGAGCCAGTGAACTCATTGGATTATCATGATTGAATCACTATTTATTTTGATAGTTAAATAACTGACTATCAAATCCGTCCAATACGATTGTTGGTATGGAAAGACCGAGATCGAATTTATATTCGAAAACCATTCCGACCAATAAATACATGAAGATATCAGAAGATGATCAAGATGGAGCATTGAAGACCGTACATTTTCATAAACGGATGAACCTCTAATAATCTCTGGTCTACAGCCAAAGAGATACTGTGGTTCTGTCGTGGCTGGAATCTAGGGATTTCAAGGACTACTCGCTACTGATCCTTGGGGTGATTCCTATATAGGATTCAGTAGGAGAGTGCCTTCGGTTCACCCTATTCCTGGATGACTGTATGGTTGGATGTCTGATAGAGTATTTCCAAAAGGAATCGCGTACGTTGATTTCTTCAAACGTACCATAGTTGATGGCGGAGAAATGGTTTTTCTCTAGCCAAATAACTAGAGTATTTTGTTAGACGTCAATTAGTGATATCTGGCAGATCTGACAATGTTGCATTCAAAGTGAATGGTGGTGTGCTATCTGAAAAGATAATTTAAACCTCAAGCCTTACAACCGGGAAATGACAAAAATTGGGCAGGCAGCATGGCTATGTGGGTCGCTTCCATTAGGGTGTATAATCACCTATCTAGAGAATTTCCATTTCCTTCTTTAATCTATTTCGATGCTGTCCCTTTCGGGAAACAGTGCTTTGAGCCCAACTGTTGGTGATATACATTCGATACACTCAAGCGAAATGAGTGGTCGGTCATGTGTGCGTCGAGTTGCAAGACATTCTTGTTGAATCCAGTGTACTCCCCTCTAGAGATACACTATCGGTAGGTGGTCCCATACCTTGTCATAGTCGGAATCCAATCTCCAATAAGCGCTCGCGATTTTGATTGTATACTGTATATGTGGAGCGTAAGATGCAAGCGTTCTGCTAGATTGATATTTACATGTATTTAGTCACTATTATAATATCAGAAAAGATATTGGTTTCAAAATGTTTTGGGTTATCATAAGGTAAAAATCGTCCGTATTTATGTGTGGATTTAGTCTTAAGATTATCCTTTTCTTTCGAAAAGATTTTGAACTTTAAAAGAAAGTTGGATGATTACCCTTAAACTTAGTGTTTTATTCTCACTCTGGTTCACCAGACTGACCCGGTGTTTTGTAAATGCTCGGGTTAGATCAGGGTGTACAGGTCCAGATTATCGGATGTTGCGAAGTCCAGAGACAAGCTGGAGAAGTTCAAACGTATTATATATATGGTGTGTATTCCGCTGTGTTGTGTATGGGGAATATTATTATAACTGTCCAAAGGTGTTATTTACTCTGATATTGTAAGTTTTTTAAAAAGCTATCAATAAAGATTTATTTCTGTATTATATTTTGTTCTGCTGCGATGTGAGACTCTGATTCTGTGTTGTGTTGATTCTTCTTCTTCTTCTTCTTCTTCTATCCTAATATTTTTTTATTTCTTATCTCACCCTCTAATTTCTTTATAAAAACATTCCAGTGTTTTCGGTGTTTGGAAGATCGGCATGAGATATGGTAAATGTATTTATGTTGATTTTCAAGGATGAAATTCCTGGGGTCGTTATAGTCTATAATAAAAAACCACATGGTCTTATTGGATAATGGATTCCGACTATGACAAGGTATGGAACCATCTTACGATAATGTATCTCTAAAGAGGAATACACTGGGTTCAACAAGAACATCTTACAACACCGCCACACATGACCGACCACTCATTTCCCTTGAGTCTACCGAATATATAAATTCACCTATGGTTGGTACCAACATAATCATTCCCGGAAGATACAGAAGTGATAGGAGAACAAAAATTGAATTTTCTCTAGATGGCAAAAATACACCTTAATGGGAGCAACCCACTTAGTCATGCTATCTGCTCGATTTTTTTCATTTCTCGGTTGATGAGGCTTGAGGTATAATTTACCATTTTAGAAGATCTAGCCACCCTTCACTTTGAATGCCACATTGTCAGATTCGCTAGAAATTCACTAATTGATGTCCATAAAAATACTCTGGGTGTTAAGCTAAAGAAGTTCACTTCTTTGCCACCAAACTCGGTTCGTTTGAAGAAATCAATGTACGTGATCCTTTTGGAAATACTCTGTCAGACATCCGTCCATGCAAGTTGTCTTGGGACTTGACAAACAGAAGGAACTCTCCTACCACATCCTAGGAATCACTATATGGATCAGTTTCGAGTATCCCTTGCAATCTGTAGATTCCAACCACGATAGAATTGCAGTTTATCTCTGGTTGTAAGTCATAGATTATTAGTGGTTCTTCCGTTTTATGAAGATCCACAGTCTTCAAATGCTCCATCTCGATCATCATTTAATATCTTCCACATTCACGTATTTTTTGGTTGGAATGGTTTTCGAATATAAATTGGATCTCAGTCTTTCCGTCCAGCAATCGTATAAGCCAAATTTGTTAGTCGGTTATTTAACTATCAAATAAAGAATCTTTCAACCATGAAATTTATAATGAGTTCACTGGTTCATTACTTAGCATCACTTGGCCTTTTTCATTTTACATTTGTTAATCAAAACCTTTAAATCTCTAATATTTGGAACAAAGCCCCTTTATTTCTTAGTACTCAAATAAAATTATACTCAAACACTTCTATTCAACTTATAAAACTTCTCGAATTATAATTTATTATATCATTCTCAAAAATACAAATTTTATTTCTCTCAACTACTCTCGTTTCTAAACTAATATCATCCTTGGATAACCATGAAGTCGTTCAAGTTGGGGTATTTTATATACCTCTCGGACCTTGAGTAAACAACATTCTTATCTTTAGAATAGATAGAAGCTTATCAACAAAAACCTATTCCAGTCATTATCCCACATATTTCATTTACTCTCCAATTTTAAATATGGTTTTAATATTATACTCTCTCTTGGAAATCTTGTTTCAATCTTAACACGTTTATTTAAGTATTAAGTAAACTATTATTTAAAACCTTCTCTATTAACTTTAACAACCTTTTAAAACATTATATACAAATCTTAATTCTATTGTAAATAGAAACCTTTATAAACTTCTGATAAGTTTTTCAATCCCATCTAGTTATATCTCGATAAAACCTCATCCCTTTCTCAAAATATGCGAATTTAGGCAAAATCTTTATAATATAATTCGCCTAACCGTTTTAATTCAAATTTGGGGTTTCTGTTTGATTTCCATTTCATACATTCATCAGTCACTGACCATAAATCGATAAGAGAATAATCCTCTAAATATCAACACCAAATGCCAAAACAAACATCAGATCAATAATAAAAAAATCATTCAACTTAACCGATCTCTAGTTAGGTTCCAATTTTTTAATTTCATATCTTGGACTTTTATCCCATTCATAGGCCATTTTAAGTTTATAATTTAATAACTCGTTCCAGTAATATATTCAATCAAACTTGGGTTTTATAACTTCGTCCATTTTTTTTATAAATCTAATTAAATAGGATTCCGACAAGAATTTAATTTAACTTGAATTTAAACTTGACTTGTATTACTATTAATATAATTTTCTTTGAAACTTCATCTAGCTATAAATAGGGACTTATGGCTTCATAAACCTTCATTAGTGAATTTTAATTACTTTGATTATTTTTAAATAATCAACTTCAAAGTTATTAAAACAAAAACGGTTTTATTCATCATTAACAATTTCCATTAAATTTATAAATTAATCTAATAATCAATTCCAGTTAAACAATTGACTTACTCAACTCAAAACAGGATTAACTCGCTAATCAATTCTCATTAGTTCCTTCTTTAAGTTAATTAATAATATAAGCGATTCAAATAATCTTGTTCACTTTGATGATTATTATTAAATAATAATCACTTTCAATTAGTCATTTCCCTAAATTAATTAATAATATAATTAATTTAAATAATCACATCTAACTTTCTTTAAAACCAAAATTCCACTTAGGTAGATTTCTTCCTGCTTGCTTCTAAAATTTATTAACATAAGAATTTTCTTTATAAAACCATTCAATAATTACTTAAGTTAACTAAATAATAAACATTTATTTCCTTTTTATAAACTTCCATTTAAAATAATATATTTAAAAAATCTATCTTCAGTTATAAAATCTAACTATAAAACGATGAATATATAGGCCATCTGCTATTAATTCCTCAACCAATATTACCCATTGGTTAATAACAAAACAACGTTGAATTTGGATTCAACAATCAATAACCAGATAAAAAAATCCAATCATATTCATTAAATAATTCATATAATGATAATATGAAACTAAACAATAAACTTTCGAAATTCAGTTGGATCCCTCCAACTTGTATTTCCCTATGTCCAAATAGGTTACCTTAAATAATATTGTTCAATTCAATACCTAAATGAAACTTCAATAATCAACCAATAACGATAATTTAAGTATCCAACCATTTATTTTATACGTTTATACTAATATAAACATGATCAACAAGGTAAGTTACCTCAATTAGTTACAATCGTTAAAAATAACGATTGGTTTCAATTAAATTAAACGAACATTTAATTTAATCGGTTCAGTCAATATATAATAATATATTCGATAAACATCCAATAATAAACAATCATAGCACACAAATATTAAGCCCGACTTATATAAAATATAAGTGGGACAACTGAGTGAGTGAGCTCACCTTGATTTCCATTTGACATTGAAAATAATTTGTTTTAATTAATATAAACAAGCGTTTAATTTAATTAAAACTCATATATGCGCCCAACATGTCCAAACCAACTCCAAAATGTTACGTTCATCGATACGGTTCTAACATTCACTGTTTGGTCTGATTCTGTGTACGTATGAACGAGTTATACATATTATAATATACGATTTAAATTTAGGAATAATTGACAGGAATAATCCAAAGTTTCACATGTCTTCCATATTAATCCCATGTTTTGATTATTTTTAAATTCCGAAGTTTGGGGGGTCCCTTCCCATATTGAACCCTATTACCTTTTAACTTGCTATAGTCGGTTAATTGTTCTAACTTTCCTAATTCATCTTCTTCCTCTTGATTTCCTTTCTTCAGCAAAGGCTCTCCTTTTCTTGACGGTGACCAAAACCCCAACTTCCTTTTCCTCCATGGAAAAATGCTTCTTTTCAGACTTTGAATCATAGCTTGATTCAAATTATGCAACGCCTTATTGTCATCTGAGCATTCCAAATCTGATTTTTTCTACTTGCAATAGATCAATTTCTGTTGTTCCCCCAAATTTCCAACAAGCAAATTAACTACAGCTAACAGGCCATAATTGCAAGAATTTATAACACTCAAGTCTTCTTCTTCAGTATCGGCAAGACTTTAACAAACAAGATCTTTCCAATTCATAACTTTTCTCAATCCTGACGTAAGTGAAGAAGACTCGTCTTTTTCAGATATTACAAAATATCCTGAGCTAGGTGAAAATGGAGCAGACTATGAAATATGTGATTTCAATATTATGCCAGAAGATTCTTGGCTACGTCCCAGCTCTATCAGGTCATGACAAAAGTATACAAACAGATAAACAATGTACCTTACTCGAATTATGTCCTAGTTTAGTTGTCTAAGTCTACCTTTAACACTCAATGGCTTCATAATGTTGATAATCAATTGTATGGCACTTCTGCTCCTACATATATCATGTAATTTCATGCTTATGAGCTTGCTTCTTCCCCTTGTATTTTACTGATGTATGAATGAAGTGAGTTAATAAACAATGAAATAATGAGTTAGTTAAATTAAAATTTGACTAGTAAAACAAACTTAAAAATTAAATTATATATATATATATATGTATATAGTGATATGCATATATTTAAATTATGTTTTAACATGAATTCATAATAAAATCTTGCAATAAAACCTTAAACATACACATCAATCATAACATACTATACATATTTATGTATAATGGCATTTAGTGACTTAGGAAATGTAGATGAGTTATGAATTAAGAAGCCAATGCAGACAATGAAGGAAAACGTATGCAAGAAGTAATTCCAGTAAACACAAGTATACATGAATGGTTAAAAACAAATCGTATTATAAATGAACACAACGTGTATGTGGAAATGCCACAATATAAAAACAAGTGTATTGCTCATAAAAACAAACAAAAGTCAAACTTTTTAATGTGATGTAACATTTGCAAATAATGTGGCTATTAATTCAAGACATTCCCCTAAACCAATCAGCTCAAGAAAGTTCATGTATAAAAAAATATACTTTTGAGCAATATCATACATTAAAAAACTGGTTTATGTATCTTCAAATCCAAGAAGAGATTATGACCATTTCGAGCATTAATGAGGCATGGTGGAAAGTTTCTAGAAGCAAGGATGTGAAGACGGATTTCAATAAAAATCTAGCATTAAAGAAATAATACTTGCTATAGAATAGAATTGGAAAAATAAGAAGTCTAAAGCTAATACTGTAGCACCTACCCTCCTTATAATATAAGTAGGCAAATAGTTTAATATTTCTACTTGTCTATAAATAAGCACTTGAAACCCATACCTTTTCTCATGCAAAACAACAAAGTTCAAGAAATAGCAGAGCATAACTAGAAAAACGGGGAGAGCTATTATGTGAGCAAACTTCCCTTGTTTGTTATTGATTTTTCATATTATAATTAGATTATTCCTGCTTGTAATTTTAATAAGTTATCTTAGTTAAACAACATATTTGTGTATGTAAAACGTGGAAACAAATAAACATGTGAGCTTGATGGTGAGTAAACATTGTTTTTGTTTTCTGTCTCTAAAGTTTTTGATCTGGGTAGTCTAAACATAAGACAGTGCATATATGAAGTATGTTGTTAAGGCGTGGATACTTGATAAATAGGAATGACCAAAAAGTATTTGAGATGTGTTGAATGAAGTATTGCTTAGAACTAAAAAACAGTGGAAAGTTTGAGAATAAATTTCACTAAAAATTCCCATTTGTTGATCTGATTTTAGACAAATCTATAAACACCTATGCTTAATAGTCACAAAATAATGGGTGAATAAATGAAAACCTGAAAACAAGTAGTGTATTTTGGTAAACCATTACACTGTCATGCATATACAAATATACATAAGATTTTATGCTTCAGAGTGTGACTGAGTGTAGTGGATGCAGACCTACATGTGAATCTGATGGATGAAATCTGGGATGCAATTAACAGTACATGGAAAAGAAAAACCCAATACTCTGTTATACCGTAAACATCAACTTGTATCAAGAAATCAATATCATAACTTCTACTAAACATATAAAATAGAGTCCAACAAGAAAATTGTGTCCATATATGTAGTTAATTTAAAAACAATCTCATATTAGGATAGTGAGTTGTGCATTGAAAGTTTTATGGAATCTATAAGTTGCATTTTTCCTCGTCATCTATGATTTATGAATAAACAGAATTCGAGCATGCACAATATTTATGAATGGAATTAATTCAGATTTTATTTTCGAAAATGGTCCACTGAGATTGGGGATTTGGTAGGAAGTTAAATAACAGTCCAAATAAATTCTTTGAATGGGTTGACTTCGACGTGATACTGCACCTGAACGGCAGCGTCAAATATCGCAAAATTTGGGTTGAAGGTTGGGTCCGGAGTCAGCTTCGAGCTGAGGGAGTTTGAATGTGAATGATGAACGGGGGTTGTCATAGCGAAGGGGTTTCTTTGATCGGACTTCAGTAGTGAGGCCACGGTGGGTACCACAAATCTTGAGGGGGTGGTTACCAGACTTTTAGGCGATGAGGAGGGCTTCAGTGTGGCTTGCGGCGATGCTGTCGTGGTCGGGAAAGTCATGGTGGAGTTGTGCATATGCACCAAGTGTGCCATGAAATACTGTAAGTAGAAGGAACATAGGAGAAAAAGGAACTGGTTTGGTCATGGGAACAAGACGGGGAAGTTTGTACTGTTGTGGTATGAAGTTGTATTAAGCTGAAATTGGGTAAGGAGGCAAGAGCGAAGCAAATATATGGTCAGACGTAGGGAATGTTGTGCGTGTGCACCATGCACAGTGCACCAGTTTGGTGTATCAAGAAAACAAAAGAATGGGATAAAAAAGTATGAAGTTGAAATGTGCAACAGAAAATCCAAAGGGAAGAAAGCGGCAACAGGAAATCAAGAGAAGGAACGAAAAGAAGTGTGAAGGGATACTAGTACATGCGTGGGCTAACTGGGTGATTAGGCCATGACATAGAAATTTAAAATAACATAATATTATTTACCATGAGAGATAACCCTGAAACATTTTCTATGTTTATTGTGTCAATAGGTAGATTATTAAACAAAAGCAAATAGTCTGATAGCAAGTTCCAGTGATCGAGCACCTACAAAAATGCAAATAACAATGCACTATTACAATGATCAGGCTTATTGTTTATGAATTTAACATTGTCGATGATTGATCACATGTTAGGAAATAACAGGGCGCAAGGTTTTGACGTGGGGTTTTGTTACACGAGTGGCTGGGTTTCGGTTTTGGTCTACGGAAAAAAGGGAAAATGGTAGAGAACAAGTGGGGAGGATGGCAGCAGCATGAAGAAGTAAAGAGAAGAGTAATGGCGTGAAAGAGTGGTATTGGGCTGAGGAAATTAAGTCCTTTAAGAAATAGTGAAAAACCAATTAGGATTTGGTTGGGCTTAAATCAGTAAAAGTAAATATAAAATAGTATAAAATAGAAGAGAATGAATAAGGCCGAAGTTTGGGCTTTAGGAAAGGTTAAGGAAAATTAGAAAAGAAAGGAAAGACAAAAGAAAGAAAAGAAGTGATCGTGCAAGAGGAAAATGAAGTGATCGTGTAAGGAAAATAAAGTGATCGCACAAGAAGAAAAGAAGTGATCACACAAGAGGAAAATGAAGTGATTGCCCAGGAAATTAAATAGAAAAGAAAGGAATAAAATGGAGGGAATTGGGCCGACTCATTTAAAGTATAAAAGAAGAAAATAAAAATAGATTTTTTTTAGAATTAAAGAAGAAAGGAAGTCAACATTTGGGACCGGTGGAAGGGAACATTAAGAGGAAGATGAACCGTAGGTAGATGAGCTAAAAAGATTTAACCAATTTAAAAATCTAACGAAAAGGAAATAATAAAATAAAAATAGAAATTAGTATAAATTTATTATTAAGGTTTGTGTAAGAAATAAAAGAAAATTTACAAGGTAAGACAAAGATATAAAGTGTAAATAATTGTTGTGTAAACAAGCTAACATTTTTGAATGAAGTGCCGTGTGCGACGCACACACTTTAGTTGTTCATTTATAAAAGACAGTCAAATATCTGGATTTAAACCATATAAATATATATATAATTCTATTTGGTCGAAGCTTATTATTTAAAGAATGTATGAAATGAATTAATCAAACTGTAGTAGACATTATTATCGACTACTTGGATAATTCATTTCTGTTAAGCCTTGAAGCGTATCTAAGTCAATCATCGGGAGTCGATAACTATTTCCTTTGAAATAAGAAATGTTTTGAGATAAAAAATTGAAACCAGTTTCCTTAAGTATCGATTAACCATAAAAGACATTATGCTAATCATTTCGAACCATCCGGAATTAATATTCCATTTCGATTCGCTTTATACGTCGTGTGTCAGAGATTATTGAAGATAATTGAAGACGCAGATATGCAAGGGCTATTTTGTTTTACGGAATAGTACCTTCGGTTTGTCCAGTCTCAGGATAACTTGTATAGACGAATGTCTAACAGAGTATTCCAAATAGATCACATAAGACGATCTTTTCAACATATTTCGTCTGGTGGCGGAGAAATTCGTTTCTCTTAGATTTTATACCCGTAATATTTTCAGGAAGATCAACTAGTGATTGACGGGTTTGACGATGTGACATTCAAAGTGAATGGAGACCAGATGTTCTGAAAGAGGAATGTAACCTCACAACCAGAAAATGACAAAAATCGGGCAGGCACCATGGCTAGGTGGGTCATTCCCAAGCAGGGTGTACTATCACCATCTAGAGAAATTCCTATTTTCTTCTTAATATATATTTCGCTGCTGCAGTATTTCGGAAATGGTGGGTCGCTCCCAACCATGGGGTGATAATATATTCGCTACACTCAAGCCAAATGAGTGGGCAGTCATGTGTGGCCAGGTTACAAGACGTTCTTGTTGAACCCCAGTGTATCCCCTCTAGAGTACACTGACCGACAAGCGGTCCCATACCTTGTCTGTTGGAATCCAATCCCCAATAAGAGCCCACGGTTTTTTATTTTATATTATATACGTAGAGTGTGAGGTGCAAGCGTTCCGCTAGATGGTTATTTATTTGATATAAATTATTGTAATATCAGAAGATTTTGATATCAAAAATGTTTAGAGTTATAGTAAGGTAAAAACCGTCTGTGTTTATGTGTGGGCTGGTCTTACTATTATCTTTTCTTTCGAAAGGTTTTCTAACATTAAATCAATATGTCCTCATAAGAGAAAAACCTCGTTCCATATTATCTTGCTTTTAATATGTTTAAAATTGTTTACTCACACCAGTCCCCCGACTAACCCATAGTTTATTTTTCTGTGTTTTCCTAAATTCTTAGGTACTCATAACAATTGTTATGGGTAGACAAGTGATCCAGGCAGTCAGTGGAAATCCTTTGGAGTATTTTGGATGGGAAGTTTAGGAGTCAGCTTATTTATATCTATATCTAAGTATCTGGTCGTATGATGTATTGGGCCGGTATCACGTGATGTTTATTCTAATGATGTACTGCGATGTAATATACTCTGATATGTAATATATTATGTGATATTTTATTTGTTAAATTCCGTTGTTTGATTCTGATGTTCTTGTTTAGTTCTATTCTCTATCTATTTCTGTTTGTTCATTAATGACATGATTTACGAGGTCATCGAAAGTCGGGCCGTTACAGTTGGTATCAGAGCAAATGGTTTACCGAATACCTAGGCTCTGGGTGAGTGTTGAGAGAGCATAATTTTAAACTATATATGTAAATATATATTTAGTATATATCAACTAGAGTTATCGACTTAGGTCACATTTAAATATATATACAATTAAGTTTTGATTATTAGGTCATTATAAGCAGATAGTTGAAAATGAGCTCTCGTGGAAGAGGAGATCGAGGAGCGAGTAGGACAACCATAACAACCAATGGTAGGAATTAAATGAACCAGGGTCGGCCTCAGGAAAAGTGAATGGACTTAAAATGATTCGGGTCAGCCCAGGATAAGTTATATAACATTAAATTAAATTTAGAATAATATCCAGTAAATAAATTTGGTTTTTCCCAGGAATAAAAAATCAGGCTTGAGTTATTAATTGGATATAGACCCATGTGAGTTAAGTAAGATGGTTTTGTAATGAAATCAGAATTTTGGATTTTAGAAATAAGTTGACTAAATCCCAAATAAATTAGAAGTTTATTCGGGAGGTATGGTAAATAGTTATGGATCTATTTGATCTTAGTTAAAACTGAAATCTACTCGTGACTCTTTATTTCAGGGACGAAATTCTTTTAAGGGGGTGGATTGTAGTGTCCGGGTTTTTAAACGACTTTGTGTGATAACAAAGAATGAAATAATGAGTTAATTAAAATAAAATTTGATAATAAAACAAACTTAAACAATATATATATATGTATATAGTGATATGCATATATTTGAGTTATGTTTTAACATGAATTCGAAATAAAATATTGCAACAAAACCTTAAACATACACATCAATCATAACATAATATACATATTTATGTATATTGGCATTTAGTGACTTAGGAAATGTAGATGAGTTATGAATTAAGAAGCTAGTGCAGACAATGAAGGAAAACGTATGCAAGAAGTAATTCCAGCAAACACAAGTATACATGAATGGTTAAAAACAGATCGTATTGTAAATGAATACAACGTGTATGTGGAAACACCACAATATAAAAACAAGTGTATAGCTCATAAAAACAAACAAAAGTAAAACTTTTTAATGTGATGTAACATTTGCAAATAGTGTGGCTATTAATACAAGCCATTCCCCTAAACCAATCAGCTCAAGAAAGTTCATGTATAAAAAAAATACTTTTAAGCAATATCATACATTAAAAAACAAGTTTATGTATCTTCAAATCCAAGAAGAGATTATGACCATTTCGAGCATTAATGAGGCATGGTGGAAAGTTTCTAGAAGCAATGATGTGAAGACAGATTTCAGTAAAAATCTAGCATTAAAGTAACAATACTTGCTATTTAATAGGATTGGAAAAATAAGAAGTCTAAAGCTAATACTGTAGCACCTACCCTCCTTATAATATAAAGTAGACAAATATTTTAATATTTCTACTTGTCTATAAATAAGCACTTGAAACCCATACATTTTCTCATGCAAAAAAACCAAGTTCAAGAAATAGCAGACCAGAACTAGAAGAACGGGGAGAGCTATTAAGTGAGTAAACTTCCCTAATTTGTTATTGATTTTTCATATTATAATTAGATTATTCCTGCTTGCTATTTTAATAAGTTATCTTAGTTAAACAACATATTTATGTATGTAGAACCTGGAAACAAAGAAAGATGTGAGTTTGAGTGTAATAACCCGGAAAATACGAGCCAATTTAAAATTTTTAAATTGATTATTTCAAAGCAATTTGAACCATTGAAATAGAATTCCGAATCGATCTAATTCCCAATGCTAGACCCGTGGTACATCGCTGTGACGATCCCAAAACCCCGTGGCACGGTGTTAAGGATAATCATTGGAATATAACACATTAATCATCATTAGCAGATCACAGATAATAGCATAAACAAAAATTAGAATAATTTACACACATATGACAGCGGAATCATATAGATAACATCACATCAGAGAAGCACAGTACAGGATACAACTTAGTGCATAATGATACATAATCAGTCACCATCGCCTGAGGCGGAATCATACATAAAGAGTACACAAAAGGAATATCAGTCTACATCGCCAGTGGCGGAATCATAATATAGATACAATAATGGCGGAGAAAATCCAAGTCAGCACAGTGTAGTCAAGCCTCGCCATGAGCCAAAAGGTGCATCAGAAACCTGTAACTAGGCTGCCCGTGTGAAAATGAGGGCACCCGAGTTTGCAAGGTGAAACAAACTACGAGTCAGTCATGGGACTGGTATGAGAAATCTATTCAACTTATTAACAACAATAATAAGGCAAATCAAAGGACCACGCCACTTTCGCGGAACTGGTTTACTCCAATGAGTGCTAGTGCATGAAGTAAAGTAAATGATTAAATCAACGCAATGCTTTTTCTAAAATGAAGCCATTATAAGACTCAGGTCCCATCACACAATGCAACGCAAGCCGGAGGATAGAGTTTTTACCTTATAATGGCCAAAGATGCTTCATACGAATAAAACAAAAGTGCTTGATATTATTACTAGTGCATATATGTTTCAAAAGCGATTTCAATCATAAATATCAATCATAGGCGGCATAAATGACCCATACCACTATGTCGCCATACTAGTAATACAATCACAACCGCACATATCGTATTGGAAATTGGATTCCTTCATGAGTCGAGGCAAGGGGCAAGCTCCTCTCCGATTCGAGACACTCTAGCAAATGTCCCAGGACCCCACTATGATCCTTGGATCTTCAGGGCCGGTCCTCTCTTACTTTTGAGGATTGGCAATTCCTGAACACACGTTTCCCGGTCCTTACAGACCTATAATCGAGGCGCCTCGCATTCCAACAACCACACAGGTGAAAAGTATATATAATGTCAGGGCTGGTAGGTCACTGACACCACCTTAGCTAGAAAGAAACGTCGTGCTCTCCCTGCAGTCACTCTCCCGTTTTTGACTCATACCGAGGTGTGAGGCTCACGAATTCACGTTATACACAAAGCTACGTCACACAGACCATGCTTTGATCATCAACCACAAGACTTTGCTTTGCAACAGAAGCCTTGATCATATGCCACTTAGGCGTGCCACACAGGCAATCCACTCCATGCGACTGATTTCTGTCAATACATAACCTCTAAGCTCGTACGTCTCAGAGAAGGGCGTTAAGCAAGAGAATAAATTCTCCGCCGCCAAACAGATATATATTTAACAGAGATCAATCAACACAGAACAAAATCCAATGTCAGACACACAGTCCATTTACAAGTCCGTTCTGGGTCTGAACGAAACCGGAGGCACCAATTCCTCGCATATCCGTACAATCAACACTATGTTTGGACGGCTACTACTTCAATTCCTTCATGGTAGCTACTCCAATCACGAGCATCAGTAGCGCCCATCCATCCAACGTGGAGATCGTCGGTCTTCAGTCGTCTTCGACTCTTCGACTTCTCAACGTCGATCGATTATTTGAAATGAGATAAACTCGGCCTTTTCAAATAACCCACGTATATTTAGATTTTCAAACCAATTAATCACAGGGTTGAACTATTCAACATTCACATTTCAGTTGTTTAGTTATAATTTTCACGTCAAATACATTCAACCATCACATATCAAGCAAACACAACAAAATTGGTTTATTTTCACTCTATATCGTCTATAGCACTTAATAACGATATATCGCCATTTTTATTTAATTTAAAACGACCATATTTAATTAAACGACGTTTCAGGTCGTGTCGATGCACTGGTGCTGCTTTCCACTAATTTTGTTTTACACATATAGGAAAATCTAACCGTTGGATCTTCACAAATTTTACATCATTAGGAAGGTCTTTTCAAAACGATCCCAACGGTTCCAGTTTTGGGAAAATCCGACGGTCGGATCTTCCACACTAACCCTTTGAAGTTACGATTTCAATTTACGAACTGCAGCGTCGTTATTCGATTTAATTTAATTATATTTATATATATATATAAATATAATCGTTTCTGGCGCTGTTTTTCACTAATTTTGAATTAAACATTTCAGACAATCCAACCGTCGGATCTTCACAAAGTTGGTGCCGTTGGAAAGATATTTCCAAGGCGAACCCAACGGTTGAGGTTTCGGGAAAATCCAATGGTCGGATCTTCCGCACTAGTCGTTTGAAATCACGGTTTCAAAATATGAACTGCACGGCCACGTTTCGTTTTAATTATATTTATATTTATATATTCATATAAATATAGTTCATTCAATAATTTCTATATCGTTTTCACTTCAAATATTTTTCTAACACCTTAAAATTTTGGAAAATTTCGCCATAACCTCCCCTGTACCGGGGGCATCGGGAAATCGCAAATAGCGTTCCCGGTCCTTCTAATCTCAAAAAGAAAAAGAAAAAGCCAAGCGGCTAGCCAATAGGCTCATAAAATCATCACCCAAACAAAACAGTAAATGTGTACCTATTTGTCGGGCACAAAATTTTATTCCTCTTCTCTAGCCCCTTTTTGCTTTAACCTGTTCAATAGATATGCATGCACATATATACAATTTCTAACATTTATCATTTTCTATTCAACTTCATATTTGATTTGCTTTGGTTTAAAAACACCACTCATTCTAATATCGCATGCATAAGCTAAAATCATATCATTAGCTAGTTAATGTATATTTCAACTCATGCACGTTTATTCGAACCAGTGGCTATTTTTAACACTTCACATTTCAAAGATGATAATTTTGGCGAACTAAAATGGATTTCAACACATGACTATTTTATTTAGTTCCTATGCATGTTAAAAATAATATTTCTATCACAAATATTTATTTCAACGTCCGCATATCTTTAGCATATCACACATATGATAAAAATGATATTTTTATCATTTAAAATATTTATTCAACCAATGTATGGTTTCAACACTTCATAGTTTCAATAAAAATGTAATTTTTATCATTCAATCTTTTTATTCAACACATGAACCTTTTCCACTACACACATTTCTCAACAAATGAGTATTTCCACACAGGGACAATTTATTTATGTTGTTCATATTAGAAAGATGAAATTTTTATGATTGAAATTATTTATATAAAGCGAATATTTTTCATACTTCATATATATATAAAAATGTGATTTTTATTGTTTATACACTTCATTCATTCACAAATGAATTTTATTTCCACACAACACTTTTCAACACATGAATATTTCCACACATGGACATAGTTTCAATATATGGCTTTAATTTCTATGCATGCAGATAATTTCAACATATGAAAATAATTCTAACACACAAAGATTATTCAAAATTTCGACAGCATAACGGCAGGGTAGTTAAACCGGCACCGTCCCTAGTACGGCTCCTCGCTCTACCTTAAAACCTCGCGGTTTTTGACAATGGGGATCATGCATCTAATTCGCACGCAGGCGGCATATTTATTTTTATTTTTGTTTTATAAAAACTGATTTATTAAACGATAAAAAAAAACTGTATTGATTTTTTTTTTTAAGTTATAAAAACTGATTTATAAAAAGATTTAAAAACAGATTTTTTAAAAAGATTTAAAAACAGAATTTTTAAAAGATTTAAAAACAGAATTTTAAAAGAAAATAAAAACAGAATTTTTAAAAGAAAATAAAAACAGAATTTTTAAAAGAAAATAAAAACTGGATTTTTAAAAGAAAATAAAAACAGAATTTTTGAAAAGAATTTTTAAAACTGATTTAAAGAATTAAAAACTGATTTGTTTTAGAATTTAAAAACTGTTTTTTTTAAAAGAATATAGAAAACTGATTTTTTTTTTGTTATAAAAACTGATTTAAAAAGAAAGTAAAAACTGAGTTTATTTTAAGGTTTGAAAAAAAGGGGTTTAAACTTTGAAAAAGAAAAAGGTTTAATCTTTTAAAAGAAAAAGATTTGAACTTGCAAAAATAAAGATCATATTTTTAAAAAAGAGAAAAGACGAAATTTTTGTTAAGTAGGAGTAAGATATAATTCTTATATTTTTAAAGCAATAAAAATATAATTTTTACATCATAGGAATATTAAAAATATAATCTTTGTTTTTAGAATATGATCTTTATATATTGAATAACATAGTAAAAATTCGATTTTTACCTATGTAGAGAATACGGGAAACGAAAGCGACAAGAAGACGAAATAGGCGAAGATTTCCATAAAGGAAGAGTCGAGTTATTGGATAGCTATTGGTGAGAAATTCTCACTCTTCAATTTCTTTTTATATATATGTATGTGTGGAAATAAAAGTGAATTGCTATATATATATATATATATATATATATATATATATATATATATATATATATATATATATATACGCCCCCTCGTCCACAAACCATGGACGATATATATATTGGTTGAAATTGTTGTGAAAATTGGTTGACGACAAATTGTTGTTTGGGATTGTTTGTGGTTGAAATTGAATTGGTTGTGGTTGAAAAAAAATGAAGCGACCCGAAACTTCCCCGGTCTCCGAAGAGATGAGAAAGAACGAATTACTGTGAGGACAAGACAAATCAGAACACAAACAGAAGAACATTTCACTGTTATTACAACAATGCATCAGATTACAAGAATATACAGAGTATAAATGAATATTACATAGAAATATCAGAGATTTAAATTACATTTAAATACCTAGCAGCGGAAAATAATATAATACACAACTAGAAGAGATATACGGATACAAAGCTTTCCGGATATCATTCCAGCTGTAAACCAGGATCCTGTGAATATAAATCTGCAAAACCAAAACTACTAGCTGCCCGTGTCGAAAATAAGGGCACCCAGAGTTTAGGTTAAAACAATAAACTCCAGGTCAGTCATGTGACTGGTGTGAGAACTAAAACAGTTATTTAAAACTTTACTTTAAAAGAGAGTAATTCAAGGGACCACGCCGTATAACACGGAACGGGTTTCCTCCCAAGAATACTAGTGCATAGAATAAACAGCGCAATGCTTTTTCGAAAAATGAAGCTATTATAAGACCCAGGTCCCATCACACAATGCAACGCAAGCCGGAGGATAGGGTTTTACCTTATAACAGCCAAACATGCTTGATACGTTTAAAACAAATCATTTGATACTATAATAAGTGTATAGTGTCAAAAACCATTTCAATCATAAATATAAATCATAGACGGCATGAGTGCCCCATCCCACTATGTCGCCATACTAGGCTCTACAAATAAAGCCGAAATACACGTATTGGAAATTGGATTTCCATCATGGTGGCTCCTGATTCGAAAGATCGATCGCGTAGTACAAATCACCGCGGCTTACGTCTCAGCGAGAGAAAACACCGCTATGCACATCCGCACTTTTGGGACTCAAGTATCACCGCGGCTTACGTCCCAGCAAGAGAAAACACCGCTTACTCTATCCCTCCGAGCACGAAGCTCAATATCGGTCGACCGAATCCACTACACTAAAAATGTATACTGATCAAACCATCAGTTTACCACCATCCCGGGCTGTGAGGCTCGCGGATCAACGCTATACACAAAGCCATGCTATATCAGCTGCGCTTTGATCATCAACCACCAAACTTTGCTTTTCAACAAAAGTCTGGATCACTGCATCTCAGTATGCCACACTATCAATCCATATCGTACCATTGATTTCTGCCAATATATAACCTCTGAGCTCATATGTCTCAGAGAAGGGCGTTAAGCAAGAGAATAAATTCTCCGCCGCCAAACAGATATATATTTAGCAGAGATCAACAAATACAATATAAAGGAATACAATGTCAGACACACCATCCATTTACAAGTCCGTTCTAGGTCTGAACGAAACCGGAGGCACTTTCCTCGCATATCCATCCATCTCCAAGTACGTCTGGACGACCGCCAACTATTTCCATCCTCTTGGGTGTACAGCCCAATCAGGATCGTCAGTAATTATCCAAACGATGTGAAGACTTCCGGCCTTCAACCACCGTCTTCATCTTCGACATCTCGTCGAATCGGTTATTCAGAATGGGTGTAAACCCGGCCTTTCTGAATAACCCACGTATATGATAAACAAATGTTACACGAACACATCAATCGCCTCATTCCAATTCAGAATATTCTTTTATTCACAAAATCACATTTTTAGGGAAAGGTTCCCATTAATTTTATCCAAGATAAATTCTTCTAAATTTATTCTTTAATCTTCCTTTGGATATCATTTCAAACCATATCATGGTTTTCCAAACTAGTCGGGATTAGCGAACCACACCGAAGTAATTATTATTTTATTTCCCAATCCCAACCTATATATCCCATGGAGAAAACTGGTAATACTCCACATCTAACACCACTGTGTTATCGGTAAAATTAATTACCATTTCACGTTCAAATCTAATTAAAGATTTAACTATCGCTTTGGAGCAAAACTGGTGGTACTCCATTCTCGATCACCTTTCAGATTTGATAATTTAAATTATCAATTCACATTTTTAATCTAATTAAAGATTCATTAAAACTCCACTTAGTTTTAATCTTTTCAAAAATCATTATTATGCCTTTAACTGGGTTAAAGCACCAATGTCATCTAAAACACGATCCACGATAAACCCAAATCACATCTGATATTAAATACAAGATTTGAATAGAAAATATATTGGCTTATATTCAATATCAAATTCTGAAACCAACATATATCGTATTGGGAATAACGATATAAAATATATCTTTCAAATTCCCATAACAATATCTGTATAGTCACGAAATCCAACATCGAAATATCCCGAAGATAATTTCGATTCAACTCCAGTCCAAGCCACGTATTGGAAATTATCGATTATTTTCAAAATCACTTTCAAATTCAATTTATTTATTTCAAAAATAAATTGATTTTAATTCTAGTTCAAAACTAGTTCATTTCGATAGAAATCTATTTTTACCTATTCAAATGTGGAGTTTTCCAGCCCAATTCTTTCCAATTCACATATTATAATTTTACACAAATTATAGATATTTTTAATAATTTTACCAAGGCCCGTACAGTCGATTTCCAACAACGGCCATCGAACTGCACTTACAGCGACCTTTTTCGAATTTGATTTGGACATAACTCCAAATCCAACCGTTAGATTTCAAATTTCTAATATTCATTGGAAAGTTCTTTTCGATACGAACCCAACGGTTCCGGTTTTAGGAGAATCCGACGGTCGGATCTCCCGCAATGTCCGTTTGAAATAAATGGTCGAAATTCACGAACTGCCGCGGCGCGGCGCGTTCTATTCAGGCCATTATATATATAATATATATATATATATTATATATTTCGTCGATTTCCTTTTAAAACGAATTTTATAAATAGTTCTACATTCGTTTCAAAACAATTTCAACTTCCATTTCAATTCAAATCAAAATTGAATTCTTCTTTATAAATTCGTTTTAAAATTCATTTCTATTCAATTCAATTTGAATTCATTTCGAAATCGTTTTCAATTCAATTCATTTCGAAATCGTTTTCAATTCAATTCATTTCGAAATCGTTTTCAATTCAATTCATTTCGAAATCGTTTTCAATTCAATTCATTTCGAAATCGTTTTCAATTCAATTCATTTCGAAATCGTTTTCAATTCAATTCATTTCGAAATGAATAAAATCGATATAAATATCGTTTACGTCAAAATGGCGTCAATCTAATCAACACGGCTTTATATTTTCAAAACTTCTTTATTCTATCCAACAAATGAATACTATCCCATTCAACACATGAATCTATATTTATTTCAACACACGACTAATCTCAACACATGAGTACTGTCAACACATCACTATTTTTATATTCAACACATGAATTTTCTTTTATAATATTCATTACTTTCCCGATTGGAATGAGGCCCAATCAATCACCATATAACGTTAATTATATGGATTCCATACAACACATGTATATAATAGCAATAATAAACAATCAACCATCATCCAAAGTGCACCACACTGTATAAGCATCAAATATAGATATCTAACGCTTATAACAGCCTGTCAATCAATCGATCGACATATTTAATCAATCGGGATGAGTGAACTTCAAATTTCATCCCAACACCCGTGTGGGGTTTCAAACAATCAAACACAGATTTTATTTGTGCAGTTGGGCGACGTGTAAAATTTATCGACCCAATCGATATCAGTCAAATCAGTGTATATAAACAAATCGGCCGATTTGTTTATAAATATTCATTTATCCATTTTCACATTAAAAATTATATTTTTAACGATAAAACATTTTATTCTAACACATGAATTTCTATTCCGTTCATTTATTCAATAAAATAATATTTTTATTTTTCTAACATATTTTAGAAAATTTCGGCGGCATAACGGCACGATAATAGAAACGGGACGAGGCCTAGCCTTATCCCCGGTCTAGTGAAGGCCCACGCCATTCACACATCAATCAAATCAATTTTATTTCACCAAACAATTCAGTTCAAACCAAATAATCTAACCAACTACACAACCAAACAAACAAGTCCATGGTATGTGGACGGGTGTCGGGTGCTTCTAATAAGCACCGTCTGCATCCTAGTATATATATAACTAGAAAAATAGAATTTGAGTGAGAAGTTCTCACCGATAGCTATCCAACTTCACGACACTTCTATTATAGAAATCTTCTTCGTCATCCCATCTTCGTCATCTTCGTTGCCCGTAGTCACTATATATATAAAAATCACACATTTTTATATTTTGATGTCTTTAAAATAAAAATCACATTTTTATTTGTTCGTTTTCAATTTAAAAATCATATTTTTATAATCACTTCATATATTTAAAAATCGAATTTTTACTATACTATTCAATATATAAAAATCGAATTTTTACTTTCACGCTATATGGATAAAAATGCTATTTTTACACCGCTACTATATAGATAAAAATTCTATTTATAAAGATCTCGCCTTTTCAACTATAAAGATTTCATCTTTATATAAAAAAAACAGCACTTTATTTCGACGTATAGAAAATAAAAATCAGATTTTTATTTTGCTACATACACAAAGATGATATTTTTATATTCTCTATCCTATAAAGATTATATTTTTAATACTTTAAAAATATAAAAATCATATTTTTAATATTTCTATATAGTAAAGATTATATTTTTAATACTTTAAAAATATAAAAATCATATTTTTATCACTTTAAAAATATAAAGATCATACCCTTTACCAAATAAAAATCCTATCTTTTCACCTTTTAAAGTTCTAATCTTTTTCCATTTAAAATTCAAACCTTTTCTATTTTAAATTCTTTTTAAAATCAGTTTTAAATTACTTTTAAAATCAGTTTTCATTATTTCTTAAAAAAAATCAGTTTTTATATCTTCCTTAAATCAGTTTTAAAATTCCTAAAAAAAAATCAGTTTTAAATTTTCTATTTATATAAAATAAAAGTAAAACAAATAAATTAAAAAAACGACTTACAGTGGGCTACGTCGGTCATCAGGGGGGGGGGGGGAGCTGTCACGGTGGCTTGGAAGGTTCGGAGGGGGGGCTGACGCGAGGTGGAGGTGGGTGGCCGTCGAGGTGCTTCGTTGAAGGCGGAGGGGGCCAGAGAGTTGGCGCTCTGTCGGAGGTAAGGGTCGCGATTTGGGGATACAGGCTGAGCGGGTTTTGAGGAGAAGGGGGACTGGGAGGGCGGAGGCGTTGCCGATCGAAGGGGGGAGGGTTGCGCCTCGCTGGCGGCGGCGTGGGCGCCGTCGTCGGAACGGGAGGGGGAGCGAGTTTCCTCCATCGTTTTTTTTTATGTTGACCTAGTTTGACTGATTCAACGTGGAAGGGGGCTAGGTTTTAAAGGAAAGAATTATTATTTTATATATTTTAATTTATTATTTTCTCTCTCCTCAGTTGACTTTTCATACGAACTCGAAATCAAGTCCACTGACTGTCGTCCCTAGCGTTTCACCCCCATTCCAAACACAATGGGATATGTACCGCAAGCTGATTCGACTGTTTGAATCAGTTTCCGTTTAATTTGCATTTAAAACACTATATTGAATTTTAAACGTACATTTCAAATTACCGGGGTCACATACTAACTCTAAAAATTCTTGAAAAATATTTTCTAGCTTCGTATTGACGATACGGTCCTAACAAAACTAGTTTCGTCGAATTCCGAGACCGTTGGAAAAATGGCCAATTTCCAGTCGATTAAAATCAACTGAAACTGGTCAAACGCGTTTTCCTTTGCCACGCTCACATATTGATTCGAAAAATTGTGAAATTTGAAACCTAGCAATAATTTGACATCACGGACCCAACAAAACTGGTTTCGTCGAAATCCGAGGTCGTTTGCAAAATGTCCATTTTTAAGGGCTTGAATTCCATAGCGACCATTCAGAATTTTCAACTGGACATATCTTATCATTTATAAAGTGAAATCTCAGTTTGTTAACTTCGTTGGAAAGATATCGTCAATTAGATCCTAATGTTTTTGGTTTCACTAAAATCCGGATTGTTTTGCACCCGGTACATTCAATTGAAGTTTGAAATCGAATTATCGAACTACCGCGCCATTTTCAATTCTATTTATAATTATATATAAATATTTATATTCTAACGACGACGCGTATAATATACACGATCGAATTCCATTCAAAATAAATTTCTCGTCGATTTTATTTAAAATAATCTATTTTAAATGTTCAAAATTCGCTAAAATTGCCAAAATAAAAATTTCAAACTGGCTCGCATTTTGCGGGTTATTACAATCTCCCCCACTTAAAACTTTTCGTCCCCGAAAAGGAACAAAGTTGAAAGTGGTTTGATTAATCAACTCTACGTTCGATCTGGCTTCCATTCTCCAACTTTTTAGTTTCTGAGAATTTTCAAAATTTCAAAAATTTGGCTAACACCCTAAATTTTCGAAAAATTTCGCCATAACCTCCCCTGCACCGGGAGCATCGGGGAATTTCAAATAGCTTCCCCGGTCCTTCAGATCTCAAAAAGAAAAAGAAAAAGCCAAGCGGCTAGCCAATAGGCTCATAAAATCATCATCACCCAAACAAAACAGTAAACTATGTAGTAAACATGTACCTATTTGTCGGGCAAACAAATTTTATTCTCTGCTCTAGCCTCCTTGCTATGACCTGTTCAATGTAAGTATATGTATATGCAAGCAAAAGCAACCAATTTCAATACAATTCAATATTTGGTTATATTAGGCATAATGGTTCAAAATTAGCAAACAAATAGGCAAACAACACAAACATCAATCAATTAGTGAATTAGAGTTTCAAATTGATAATTTTGATACATATACAGAAAATCATGTTTTGATGCCAATTCACAACAATGTGTTCTAACTATATAGGTTTTGGTTCTCACACCAGCCTAATGGAAATATATAGATATCATACCTTCGTCACTCGAAAATAAATACTGGTAACGCTGCAGCATTATCAGAATCATTCCCGGGCAACTAGAATGTGATTCTATATCTATCTAATATATTAAAACTTCGAATATACGTTCATGACGCGTATATGCAAAACCTTTATATACTAGATTGTCCATATTCAAAATAAATAAATATTCAAATACGTAAAAAGTGATTTAAATTTCTAAACAAAATTGTTTTCATTTGAAAAATATACTCTTCACACTCGTTCTAGGATACTACTGATCCTATCTCTAACGAGTCATTCTAATTGGATATTACTAATCCAATATCTGATGAATTCTTTCGTATGGTTCTAATGTGTCTTGTTCTCTAGCTTTGTAAACCAAAGCTCTGATACCAAATGAAGCGACCCGAAACTTCCCCGGTCTCCGAAGAGATGAGAAAGAACGAATTACTGTGAGGACAAGACAAATCAGAACACAAACAGAAGAACATTTCACTGTTATTACAACAATGCATCAGATTACAAGAATATACAGAGTATAAATGAATATTACACAGAAATATCAGAGATTTAAATTACATTTAAATACCTAGCAGCGGAAAATAATATAATACACAACTAGAAGAGATATACGGATACAAAGCTTTCCGGATATCATTCCAGCTGTAAACCAGGATCCTGTGAATATAAATCTGCAAAACCAAAACTACTAGCTGCCCGTGTCGAAAATAAGGGCACCCAGAGTTTAGGTTAAAACAATAAACTCCAGGTCAGTCATGTGACTGGTGTGAGAACTAAAACAGTTATTTAAAACTTTACTTTAAAAGAGAGTAATTCAAGGGACCACGCCGTATAACACGGAACGGGTTTCCTCCCAAGAATACTAGTGCATAGAATAAACAGCGCAATGCTTTTTCGAAAAATGAAGCTATTATAAGACCCAGGTCCCATCACACAATGCAACGCAAGCCGGAGGATAGGGTTTTACCTTATAACAGCCAAACATGCTTGATACGTTTAAAACAAATCATTTGATACTATAATAAGTGTATAGTGTCAAAAACCATTTCAATCATAAATATAAATCATAGACGGCATGAGTGCCCCATCCCACTATGTCGCCATACTAGGCTCTACAAATAAAGCCGAAATACACGTATTGGAAATTGGATTTCCATCATGGTGGCTCCTGATTCGAAAGATCGATCGCGTAGTACAAATCACCGCGGCTTACGTCTCAGCGAGAGAAAACACCGCTATGCACATCCGCACTTTTGGGACTCAAGTATCACCGCGGCTTACGTCCCAGCAAGAGAAAACACCGCTTACTCTATCCCTCCGAGCACGAAGCTCAATATCGGTCGACCGAATCCACTACACTAAAAATGTATATATACTGATCAAACCATCAGTTTACCACCATCCCGGGCTGTGAGGCTCGCGGATCAACGCTATACACAAAGCCATGCTATATCAGCTGCGCTTTGATCATCAACCACCAAACTTTGCTTTTCAACAAAAGTCTGGATCACTGCATCTCAGTATGCCACACTATCAATCCATATCGTACCATTGATTTCTGCCAATATATAACCTCTGAGCTCATATGTCTCAGAGAAGGGCGTTAAGCAAGAGAATAAATTCTCCGCCGCCAAACAGATATATATTTAGCAGAGATCAACAAATACAATATAAAGGAATACAATGTCAGACACACCATCCATTTACAAGTCCGTTCTAGGTCTGAACGAAACCGGAGGCACTTTCCTCGCATATCCATCCATCTCCAAGTACGTCTGGACGACCGCCAACTATTTCCATCCTCTTGGGTGTACAGCCCAATCAGGATCGTCAGTAATTATCCAAACGATGTGAAGACTTCCGGCCTTCAACCACCGTCTTCATCTTCGACATCTCGTCGAATCGGTTATTCAGAATGGGTGTAAACCCGGCCTTTCTGAATAACCCACGTATATGATAAACAAATGTTACACGAACACATCAATCGCCTCATTCCAATTCAGAATATTCTTTTATTCACAAAATCACATTTTTAGGGAAAGGTTCCCATTAATTTTATCCAAGATAAATTCTTCTAAATTTATTCTTTAATCTTCCTTTGGATATCATTTCAAACCATATCATGGTTTTCCAAACTAGTCGGGATTAGCGAACCACACCGAAGTAATTATTATTTTATTTCCCAATCCCAACCTATATATCCCATGGAGAAAACTGGTAATACTCCACATCTAACACCACTGTGTTATCGGTAAAATTAATTACCATTTCACGTTCAAATCTAATTAAAGATTTAACTATCGCTTTGGAGCAAAACTGGTGGTACTCCATTCTCGATCACCTTTCAGATTTGATAATTTAAATTATCAATTCACATTTTTAATCTAATTAAAGATTCATTAAAACTCCACTTAGTTTTAATCTTTTCAAAAATCATTATTATGCCTTTAACTGGGTTAAAGCACCAATGTCATCTAAAACACGATCCACGATAAACCCAAATCACATCTGATATTAAATACAAGATTTGAATAGAAAATATATTGGCTTATATTCAATATCAAATTCTGAAACCAACATATATCGTATTGGGAATAACGATATAAAATATATCTTTCAAATTCCCATAACAATATCTGTATAGTCACGAAATCCAACATCGAAATATCCCGAAGATAATTTCGATTCAACTCCAGTCCAAGCCACGTATTGGAAATTATCGATTATTTTCAAAATCACTTTCAAATTCAATTTATTTATTTCAAAAATAAATTGATTTTAATTCTAGTTCAAAACTAGTTCATTTCGATAGAAATCTATTTTTACCTATTCAAATGTGGAGTTTTCCAGCCCAATTCTTTCCAATTCACATATTATAATTTTACACAAATTATAGATATTTTTAATAATTTTACCAAGGCCCGTACAGTCGATTTCCAACAACGGCCATCGAACTGCACTTACAGCGACCTTTTTCGAATTTGATTTGGACATAACTCCAAATCCAACCGTTAGATTTCAAATTTCTAATATTCATTGGAAAGTTCTTTTCGATACGAACCCAACGGTTCCGGTTTTAGGAGAATCCGACGGTCGGATCTCCCGCAATGTCCGTTTGAAATAAATGGTCGAAATTCACGAACTGCCGCGGCGCGGCGCGTTCTATTCAGGCCATTATATATATAATATATATATATATTATATATTTCGTCGATTTCCTTTTAAAACGAATTTTATAAATAGTTCTACATTCGTTTCAAAACAATTTCAACTTCCATTTCAATTCAAATCAAAATTGAATTCTTCTTTATAAATTCGTTTTAAAATTCATTTCTATTCAATTCAATTTGAATTCATTTCGAAATCGTTTTCAATTCAATTCATTTCGAAATCGTTTTCAATTCAATTCATTTCGAAATCGTTTTCAATTCAATTCATTTCGAAATCGTTTTCAATTCAATTCATTTCGAAATCGTTTTCAATTCAATTCATTTCGAAATCGTTTTCAGTTCAATTCATTTCGAAATCGTTTTCAATTCAATTCATTTCGAAATGAATAAAATCGATATAAATATCGTTTACGTCAAAATGGCGTCAATCTAATCAACACGGCTTTATATTTTCAAAACTTCTTTATTCTATCCAACAAATGAATACTATCCCATTCAACACATGAATCTATATTTATTTCAACACACGACTAATCTCAACACATGAGTACTGTCAACACATCACTATTTTTATATTCAACACATGAATTTTCTTTTATAATATTCATTACTTTCCCGATTGGAATGAGGCCCAATCAATCACCATATAACGTTAATTATATGGATTCCATACAACACATGTATATAATAGCAATAATAAACAATCAACCATCATCCAAAGTGCACCACACTGTATAAGCATCAAATATAGATATCTAACGCTTATAACAGCCTGTCAATCAATCGATCGACATATTTAATCAATCGGGATGAGTGAACTTCAAATTTCATCCCAACACCCGTGTGGGGTTTCAAACAATCAAACACAGATTTTATTTGTGCAGTTGGGCGACGTGTAAAATTTATCGACCCAATCGATATCAGTCAAATCAGTGTATATAAACAAATCGGCCGATTTGTTTATAAATATTCATTTATCCATTTTCACATTAAAAATTATATTTTTAACGATAAAACATATTATTCTAACACATGAATTTCTATTCCGTTCATTTATTCAATAAAATAATATTTTTATTTTTCTAACATATTTTAGAAAATTTCGGCGGCATAACGGCACGATACTAGAAACGGGACGAGGCCTAGCCTTATCCCCGGTCTAGTGAAGGCCCACGCCATTCACACATCAATCAAATCAATTTTATTTCACCAAACAATTCAGTTCAAACCAAATAATCTAACCAACTACACAACCAAACAAACAAGTCCATGGTATGTGGACGGGTGTCGGGTGCTTCTAATAAGCACCGTCTGCATCCTAGTATATATATAACTAGAAAAATAGAATTTGAGTGAGAAGTTCTCACCGATAGCTATCCAACTTCACGACACTTCTATTATAGAAATCTTCTTCGTCATCCCATCTTCGTCATCTTCGTTGCCCGTAGTCACTATATATATAAAAATCACACATTTTTATATTTTGATGTCTTTAAAATAAAAATCACATTTTTATTTGTTCGTTTTCAATTTAAAAATCATATTTTTATAATCACTTCATATATTTAAAAATCGAATTTTTACTATACTATTCAATATATAAAAATCGAATTTTTACTTTCACGCTATATGGATAAAAATGCTATTTTTACACCGCTACTATATAGATAAAAATTCTATTTATAAAGATCTCGCCTTTTCAACTATAAAGATTTCATCTTTATATAAAAAAAACAGCACTTTATTTCGACGTATAGAAAATAAAAATCAGATTTTTATTTTGCTACATACACAAAGATGATATTTTTATATTCTCTATCCTATAAAGATTATATTTTTAATACTTTAAAAATATAAAAATCATATTTTTAATATTTCTATATAGTAAAGATTATATTTTTAATACTTTAAAAATATAAAAATCATATTTTTATCACTTTAAAAATATAAAGATCATACCCTTTACCAAATAAAAATCCTATCTTTTCACCTTTTAAAGTTCTAATCTTTTTCCATTTAAAATTCAAACCTTTTCTATTTTAAATTCTTTTTAAAATCAGTTTTAAATTACTTTTAAAATCAGTTTTAAATTACTTTTAAAATAAGTTTTCTTTATTTCTTAAAAAAAATCAGTTTTTATATCTTCCTTAAATCAGTTTTAAAATTCCTAAAAAAAAAATCAGTTTTAAATTTTCTATTTATATAAAATAAAAGTAAAACAAATAAATTAAAAAAGCGACTTACAGTGGGCTACGTCGGTCATCAGGGGGGGGGGGGGGAGCTGTCACGGTGGCTTGGAAGGTTCCGACGGTCGGATCTCCCGCAATGTCCGTTTGAAATAAATGGTCGAAATTCACGAACTGCCGCGGCGCGGCGCGTTCTATTCAGGCCATTATATTATATATATAATATATATTTCGTCGATTTCTATTTAAAACGAATTTTATAAATCGTTTTAAATTCGTTTCAAAAACAATTTCAACTTCATCTTCAATTTCAAATCGATTTGATTTCAATTTAATTCGAGTTCATTTCAATTCAATTCAAATTTTAATTCAATTTGAATTCATTTCAATTCACTTTCAATTCAATTTGAATTCGTTTTCAATTCAATTCATTTCGAAATCGTTTTCAATTCAATTCATTTCGAAATCGTTTTCAATTCAATTTAATTCAATTTGAATTCATCTCTATTTTATTCGAATTCAAATTCACTTTCTATTCAATTCGCATCGAATTCATTTTCGATTCGATTCGAATTCATTTCAAATTGATTCAATAAAATTTCCATTTGAATTTTAATCTAATTCAATTTGAATTTCCTTTCAAAATATTAAATTTTGAAATCACTTTTCAATATTCATTATAAAACGAATAAAATCGATATAAACATCGTTCGCGTCAAAATAACGCATCTCTAATCAACACGGATTTATATTTCAATAATTCGTTATTCTATTCAACAAATGAATATTTGTTCTATTCAACACATGAATCTATATTTCTCTCAACACACGACTAATCTCAACACATGAGTACTGTCAACACCTCACTATTTTTGTTATGTAAAATATTTTATAAAACTATGGTATCTATCGTTTGATTTTTAATTAGACTTCTACTGGGAAGTAGTTCTAATTTTAAATATGATAAAGATGTAAATTTTTTATTATATAAAATATTTCACTCAACACATGAACATCGTCAACACATGACTATTTTTATATTCAACACATGAATTTTTCTTTTATAATATTCATTATTTTCCCGATTGGAATGAGGCCCAATCAATCACCATATAACGTTAATTATATGGATTCCATACAACACATGTATATAATAGCATTGAAAAATAATCAATCATCAACCAAAGTGCACTACACTGTATAAGCATCAAATATAGATATCTGACGCTTATAACAGTCTGTCAATCGACCGATCGACATATTTAATCAATCAGGATGAGTGAACATCAAATTTCATCCCAACACCCGTGTGGGGTTTCAAACAATCAAACACAGATTTTATTTGTGCAGTTGGGCGATGTGTAAAATTTATCAACCCAATCAATATCAGTCAAATCAGTGTAAATAAACAAATCGGCCGATTTGTTTATAAATATTTATTTATTCACTTTCACGTTAAAAATTATATTTTTAACACTTGAATTTCTATTCAGTTCATTTACACAATAAAAATGACATTTTTATTTTTCTAACATATTTTAGAAAATTTCGGTGGCATAACGGCACGATACTAGAAATGGGACAAGGCCTAGCCTTATCCCCGGTCTAGTGAAGGCCCACGCCATTCACACATCAATCAAATTCATTCCATTTCACCAAACAATTTAATTCAAACCAATTAGACTAATCAACTACACAACCAAACAATTTCACAAACAAGCCATCCATGGTCTGTGGATGACGGGTGTCGGGTGCTACTAAGCACCGTCTGCATCCTAGTATATATATATAACTAGAAAAAGAAGTTTAGAGTGAGAAGTTCTCACATAAAGCTATCCTAGCTCCACGGCACTTCGTTGATAGAAATCTTCATCGCTATCGCATCTTCGTCATCTTCCCTGCCCGTAGTCACTATATACATAAAAATCACATTTTTATTTATTCACTTTCAATTTAAAAATCATATTTCTATAATCACTTCATATATTTAAAAATCGAATTTTCACTACGATGTTCAATATATAAAAATCATATTTTTACTATCACGCTCTATGGATAAAAAAATTCTATTTCTACATTGCCACTATATAGATAAAAATTCCATTTCAAAAATATAGATTTCGCCTTTTTCTAATATGAAGTTTTCGCCTTTATAAAAATAAAGTTTTCGCCTTTATAAAAATAAAGTTTTCGCCTTTATTAAAATAAAGTTTTCGCCTTTATAAAAATAATTACCACTTTATCTCAACGTATATAAAATAAAAATCAGATTTTTATTTCGCTACACATACAAAGATGATATTTTTATATTCTCTAACCTATAAAGATTATATTTTTAATACTTTAAAAATATAAAAGTCATATTTTTTAATATTTCTATATAGTAAAGACTATATTTTTAATTCTTTAAAAAATATAAAAATCAGAGCTTTGGTTTACAGAGCTCGAGAACAAGACACATTAGAACCCCACGAAAGAATTCATCAGATATTGGATTAGTAGTATCCAATTAGAATGACTTGTTAGAGATAGGATCAGTAGTATCCTAGAACGAGTGTGAAGAGTATATTTCCCAAATGAAAACAATTTTGTTTTGAAAATTTAAACCATTTTAAATGTATTTGATTATTTATTTATTTTGAATATGGACAATCCAATATATAAAGGTTTTGTATATACGCATCATGAACGTATATTCGAAGTTTTAATATACTGGATAGATATATAATCATACTCTAGTCGCCCGGACCTGATTCTGATGATTGACGCGTCATCATTAGTAATTAGTTTCGTGTTTCGAAGGTGTGATACCTATATATTTCCATTAGACTGGTGTGAGAACCAAAACTAATATAGTTAGAACACATTGTTGTGAATTGGCATCAAAAACATGATTTTTGTATATATATCAAAATTATCAATTTGAAACGTTAAATTCACTAATTGATTGATGTTAGTGTTGTTTGTTTATTTGTTTGATAATTTTGAACCATTATGCCTAATAGCATCAAATATTGAGTTATATTGAAAATTGGTCGCATTTGCTTGTATATATATACTTACATTGAACAGGTCATAGCAAGGAGGCTAGAGCCGAAGAATAAAATTTGTTTGCCCGACAAATAGGTACATGTTTACTACATAATTTCCTGTTTTGTTTGGGTGATGATGATTTTGTGAGCCTATTGGCTAGCCGCTTGGCTTTTTCTTTTTCTTTTTGAGATCTGAAGGACCGGGGAAGCTATTTGAAATTCCCCGATGCTCCCGGTGCAGGGGAGGTTATGGCGAAATTTTTCAAAAATTTAGGGTGTTAGCCAAATTTTTGAAATTTTGAAAATTCTCAGAAACTAAAGAGTTGGAGAATGGAAACCAGATCGAATGTAGAGTTGATTAATCAAACCACTTTCGACTTTGTTCCTTTTCGGGGACGAAAAGTTTTAAGTGGGGGAGATTGTAATAACCCGAAAATCTGGGCCAGTTTAAAATTTTTATTTTGGCGATTTTAGCCAATTTTGAATATTTAAAATAGATTATTTTAAATAATATCGACGAGAAATTTATTTTGAATATAATTTGAACGTATATATTATATACGTCGTCGTTAGAATATATAATAATTATATATAATTATAAAAGGAATTGAAAATGGCGCGATAGTTCGAAAATTCGATTTCTAATTTCAAATGAATATACAGAATTCAATATAAGTCAGAATTGAACGAAACAAGAAATATTTGAATCTGTATAACTATATCTTTGTAACGAAGTTAACAAACTGAGATTTCATTTTAGAAATGATAAGATATGTCCAGTTGAAAATTCTGAATAGTCGCTATGGAATTCAGGCCCTTAAAAAAATGGACATTTTGCAAACGACCTCGGATTTCGACGAAACCAGTTTTGTTGGATCCGTGATGTTAAATTATTGCTAGATTCCAAATTTCATAATTTTCTGAATCAGTATGTGAGCGTGGCGAAGGAAAACGCGTTTGATCAATTTCAGTTGATTTTAATCGACTGGAAAATGGTCATTTTTCTAACGGTCTCAGAATTCGACGAAACTAGTTTTGTTAGGACCGTATTGTCAATACGAAGCTAGAAAATATTTTTCGAGAATTTTTAAAGTTCGTATGTGACCCCGGTAATTTGAAATGTACGTTTAAAATTCAATATAGTGATTTAAATGTAAATTCAACGGAAACAGATCGAAACGATCGAATCAGCTTTCGATACATATCCCATTGTGTTCGGAATGGGGGTGAAACGCTATGGACGACAGGCGGTGGGCCTCGTTTAGAGGTCGTATGTGAAAGTCAACTTTTTGAAAAATAAAATAATTAAATTAATAAAAAAAATTTAACTTCCCCTTTTTACCCGTTCTGGCCCCCCAATTTCATATTTCAACAGAATAAAAAGAAAAAAAAAAGAAAAAAAAAGAGACAAATCGCTCCACCGGCGATCGAACACCACGACGCGCCGCCTTCTTCTTCCACCACCCCTCGCTCCAAGATCCGACGCAACCCCCCCTGCGCCCCTTCGCCTCCATCTCCTCGATTTAAACCCCCCCCCAAACCAGTACAGCCGACGCCGCTCGCATCGCTTCTGGTGGCTCGTGGGACCTTCGAACTGCACCGAAGTTCGTGCGTGGGGAGAGTTTGCCAAGGCGGACATCGTGGTGGCGATGGATGGTGGCATCGTTGACCGTGGCAGCGGTGGTTATTAACCCTAGGGGCGGAGCTTTTCAAGCGAACGGTTTGAAGGGTCCAGAACTTTTATCAGTGAGTGTTTCTTCAAGTAATTAGTCTAAATCAATTTAGTGATTAAATTTTAATGTGAGAAAACATTGGTTTGAAAATAGCTTTCCTTTTGGAAATAAAAATAGCAAGGTTTAACTATATAAAAATCAGATTTTTATATATGTAAATAGTGGATAAAAATTTGATTTTTCTTAGAGAAAAAGAAATGATTTTGCTTTGTAAAAGAATTGATTTTTACCTTGTAAAAGAAGGTGATTTACATTTTTTATTATTATTTAAAAATCCGTTTAGTTAAAATAAGTCTAGTTTAAATCAGTTTTTATTTATACAATATATGAAAAGGTATGATCTTTATATTTTTAAAGTGATAAAAATATGATTTTTATATTTTTAAAGTATTAAAAATATAATCTTTACTATATAGAAATATTAAAAATACGATGATTACATTTTTAAAGTATTAAAAATGTAATCTTTATAGAATAGAGAATATAAAAATATCATCTTTGTATATGTAGCGAAATAAAAATCTGATTTTTATTTTATATACGTTGAAATAAAGTGATGATTTTCATAACGATGAAATCTATATTTTTGAAAAAGATAAAGTCTTTATATTTGAAAAGGAGAAATCTTTATAGTTGAAAAGGCGAGATCTTTATGTAGATGATAACGATGTAAAAATATAATTTTTATCTATATAGTAGCGTTGTGAAAATATGCTGATTTTTATATATTGAACTTCGAGAATAAAATATGATTTTTATATATTGAACTTCGAGATAAAGATATGATTTTTATATTTTTAAAGTATTAAAAATATGATTTTTATATTTTTAAAGTATTAAAAATATAATCTTTACTATATAGAAATATTAAAAATACGATGATTACATTTTTAAAGTATTAAAAATGTAATCTTTATAGAATAGAGAATATAAAAATATCATCTTTGTATATGTAGCGAAATAAAAATCTGATTTTTATTTTATATACGTTGAAATAAAGTGATGATTTTCATAACGATGAAATCTATATTTTTGAAAAAGATAAAGTCTTTATATTTGAAAAGGAGAAATCTTTATAGTTGAAAAGGCGAGATCTTTATGTAGATGATAACGATGTAAAAATATAATTTTTATCTATATAGTAGCGTTGTGAAAATATGCTGATTTTTATATATTGAACTTCGAGAATAAAATATGATTTTTATATATTGAACTTCGAGATAAAAATATGATTTTTATATTTTTAAAGTATTAAAAATATGATTTTTATATTTTTAAAGTATTAAAAATATAGTCTTTACTATATAGATGATGTCAAAATATGATTTTTGTTTATAGATTTACAATGTGAAAATTCGATTTTTATATATTGAATAGCGAAATAAAAATTCGATTTTTATATATTGAATAACAAAGTAAAAATTCGATTTTTTTCATATGTAGTGGCTACGGGCAACGAAGACGACGAAGATGCGATAGCGATGAAGATTTCTATCAATGAAGTGCCGTGGAGCTAGGATAGCTATACGTGAGAACTTCTCACCTTTCAATTTAAATTTTCTAGTTATATATATATATACTAGGATGCAGACGGTGCTTATTAGCACCCGACACCCGTCATCCACAGACCATGGATGGCTTGTTTGTTAAATTGTTTGGTTGAATAGCTAGGTAGATTATTTGATTGAAATTGAATTGTTTGGTGAGATGAATGGATTTGATTGATGTGTGAATGGCGTGGGCCTTCACTAGACCGGGGATAAGGCTAGGCCTCGTCCCGTTTCTAGTATCGTGCCGTTATGCCGCCGAAATTTTCTAAAATATGTTAGAAAATAAAAATATCATTTTATTGTGTAAATGAATTGAATAGAAATTCATAGGTTGAAATAAAATGTTTTACCGTTAAAAATATAATTTTTAACGTGAATGTGAATAAATGAATAGTTATAAACAAATCGACCGATTTGTTTGTATATACACTGATTTGACTGATATTGATTGGGTCGATAAATTTCACACATCGCCCAACTGCACAAATAAAATCTGTGTTTGATTGTTTGAAACCCCACACGGGTGTTGGGATGAAATTTGAAGTTCACTCATCCTGATTGATTAAATATGTCGATCTATTGATTGACAGGCTGTTATAAGCGTTAGATATCTATATTTGATGCTTATACAGTGTAGTGCACTTTGGTTGATGGTTGATTATTTTTCAATGCTATTATACATGTGTTGTATGAAAATCCATATAATTAACTTTATATGGTAATTGATTGGGCCTCATTCCAGTTTTAAAATAGAAATATTTGAAATAGAAATATTCGAAATGGAATATTTGAAAATATCAATATATGAAGCAGTGTTGATTAGATTGACGCCATTTTGACGTGAACGATATTTATATCGATTTTATTCATTTTAAAATGAATATTAAAAAGTGAATTGAGAACGATTTCGAAATGAATTGAATTGAGAACGATTTCGAAATGAATTGAATTGAGAACGATTTCGAAATGAATTGAATTGAGAACGATTTCGAAATGAATTGAATTGAAAATGATTTCGAAATGAATTTAATTGAAAACGATTTCGAAATGAATTGAATTGAAAACGAATTCAAATTGAATTGAAAGCAAATTGAAACGAATTCAAATTGAATTGAAATTTGAATTGAATAGAAATGAATTTTAAATCGAATTTATAAAGAAGAATTCAATTTTGATTTGAATTGAAATGGAAGTTGAAAATGTTTTTGAAACGAATTCAAAACTATTTATATAATTCGTTTTAAATAGAAATCGACGAAGTATATATTATATATATAATATAATGGCCTGAATAGAACGCGCCGCGCCGCGGCAGTTCGTGAATTTCGACCATTTATTTCAAACGGACATTACGGGAGATCCGACCGTCGGATTCTCCTAAAACCGGAACCGTTGGGTTCGTATCGAAAAAACCTTTCTAATGAATATTAGAAATTTGAAATCTAACGGTTGGATTTGGAGTTACGTCCAAATCAAATTTGAAAAAGGTCGTTGTAAGTGCAGTTCGATGGCCATTGATGGAAATCGACTATACGGGCCTTGATAAAATTATTAAAAATAGTAATAATTTGTGTAAAATCATAAGAAATGATTTAGAAAGGATTGGGATGAAAAACTCCCGCCTGCTTCCCCTCCCTTCTTCCCTTCGCGTTCTCCTCCTCCAGTCAAGAAACCCGCCAGACCCTCCCCCTTTGGCTCCGACGCCCCTGCCCAGACCCCCACCTTCATCCGCGAACCCTAGGACCACCGCCCCCCTCTTCTTCCTTCCTCCTCTTGCCGCCGCTTCCCCCACGACCTCCAGCAGCCACCGCCTGACGCCAGCGCCCCCCTGTAAGTTTTTTTAAATTTATTTATTTATTTTTATTTTATATAAACAGAAATAAAAACTGAATTTTGTTTATTTTAAAATCTGAATTTTATTTTGTTTAAAAACGAAATTTTATTTACTTTAAAAACTGGGTTTTATTTATGTTGAAAAGTAAGAAAAATATAATCTTTTACATTGTAGAAAGATAAAGGTATGATTTTTATATTTTTAAAGTAATAAAAATATAGTTTTTATATTTTTAAAGAATTAAAAATATAGTCTTTACTATATAGAAATATTAAAAATATGACTTTTATATTTTTAAAGTATTAAAAATATAATCTTTATAGGTTAGAGAATATAAAAATATCATCTTTGTATGTGTAGCGAAATAAAAATCTGATTTTTATTTTATATACGTTGAGATAAAGTGGTAATTATTTTTATAAAGGCGAAAACTTTATTTTTATAAAGGCGAAAACTTCATATTAGAAAAAGGCGAAATCTATATTTTTGAAATGGAATTTTTATCTATATAGTAGCAATGTAGAAATAGAATTTTTTATCCATAGAGCGTGATAGTAAAAATATGATTTTTATATATTGAACATCGTAGTGAAAATTCGATTTTTAAATATATGAAGTGATTATAGAAATATGATTTTTAAATTGAAAGTGAATAAATAAAAATGTGATTTTTATTTTAAAAACATCGAAATATAAAAATGTGTGATTTTTATATATATAGTGACTACGGGCAACGAAGATGACGAAGATGGGATAACGAAGAAGATTTCTATAATTGAAGAGTCGTGGTATTGGATAGCTTTAGGTGAGAACTTCTCACTCTTCAACTTTTTTTTCTAGTTATATATATATATATATATATATATATATATATATATATATATACTAGGATGCAGACGGTGCTTAGTAGCACCCGACACCCGTCATCCACAGACCATGGATGGCTTGTTTGTGAAATTGTTTGGTTGTGTAGTTGATTAGTTTAATTGGTTTGAATTAAATTGTTTGGTGAAATGGAATGAATTTGATTGATGTGTGAATGGCGTGGGCCTTCACTAGACCGGGGATAAGGCTAGGCCTTGTCCCGTTTCTAGTATCGTGCCGTTATGCCGCCGAAATTTTCTAAAATATGTTAGAAAAATAAAAATGTCATTTATTGAATAAATTAACTGAAAAGAAAATTCATGTGTTGGAATAAATATTTTATCGTTAAAAATATAGTTTTTAACGTGAATGTGAATAAAATAAAATATTCATTTACAAACCAGACGGTTTGTTTATGTACACTGATTTGACTGATATTGAGTGGGACGATAAATTTTACACATCGCCCAACAGCGCAAATAAAATATGTGTTTGATTGTTTGAAACCCCACACGGGTGTTAGGATGAAATTTGAAGTTCACTCATCCTGATTGATTAAATATGTCGATCGATTGATTGACATGCTGTTATGAGCGTTAGATATCTTTATTTGATGCTTATACAGTGTAGTGCACTTTGGTTGATGGTTGATTATTTTTCAATGCTATTATATACATGTGTTGTATGAAAATCCATATAATTAATTTTATATGGTAATTGATTGGGCCTCATTCCAGTTTAGAAATAGAAATATTTGAATTAGAAATATTTGAAATAGAATATTTGAAAATAGAAATTTATGAAGCCGTGTTGATTAGATTGACGCCATTTTGACGTGAACGATATTTATATCGATTTTAATCGATTTCGAAATGAATTGAATTGAAAACGATTTCGAAATGAATTGAATTGAAAACGATTTCAAAATGAATTGAATTGAAAACGAATTCAAAGTGAATTGAATTGAAAACGATTTCGAAATGAATTGAATTGAAAACGATTTCGAAATAAATTGAATTGAAAACGAATTCAAAGTGAATTGAATTGAAAACGATTTTGAAATGAATTGAATTGAAAACGATTTCGAAATGAATTGAATTGAAAACGATTTCGAAATGAATTGAATTGAAAACGAATTCAAATTGAATTGAAAGCAAATCGAAATGAATTCAAATTGAATTGAAATTTGAATTGAATAGAAATGAATTTTAAAACGAATTTGTAGAGAAGAATTCAATTTTGCTTTGAATTGAGATGGAAGTTGAAATAGATTTTGAAACGAATTTTAAAACTATTTATATAATTCGTTTTAAATAGAAATCGACGAAGTATATATTATATATATTATATATATAATATAATGGCCTGAATAGAACGCGCCGCGCCGCGGCAGTTCGCGAATTTCGACCATTGATTTCAAATGGACATTACGGGAGATCCGACCGTCGGATTCTCCTAAAACCGGAACCGTTGGGTTCGTATCGAAAAGAGCTTTCTAGCGAATGTTAGAAAACTGAAATCTAACGGTTGGATTTGGAATTATGTCCAAATCAAATTTGAAAAAGGTCGCTGTAAGTGCAGTTCGATGGCCATTGATGGAAATCGACTGTACGGGCCTCGATAAAATTATTAAAAATAGTAATAATTTGTGTAAAATCATAAGAAATGATTTGTGAAGATTTGGGATGAAAAACTTCATGTTTGAAAAGATAAAAATAGATTTTTATCGAAATGAACTAGTTTTGAACTAGAATTATAATTCTATTTATTTTTAAATGAATAAATTGAATTTGGAATGGTTTTGAAAATAACCAGAATTTCCAATGATTGCATTGGAGTGGATTTGAATCGAAATTGTCTTCGGAATATTTCGATGTTGGAATTCGTGATTATACAGGTGTTGTTATGGAAATTTGAAAGATATATATTTATATCGTTATTTCCAATACGACATTTGTTAGTCGTAGAATTTGATATTGAATATAAGCCGATATGTTTTCTAATCAGAGCCTTGTATTGAATATCGAATGTGATTTGGGTTTGTCGTGAATGGTGTCTTCACTAACACTGTTCTTGAACCCAGTTGAGAAATGATTAAATCTTTTTATTTAGATTTAATGAAGTGTACCAATTAAATAATATTTAATTGGAATTGAATTGATATTGATTTTTGGGTTTATCGTGAACAGTGTTTTAAATAACACTCGTTCTTTAACCCGATAATTAATGAATGTGACTTTGGGTTTATCGTGAACCGTGTTTTAAATGACACGGATTCTTTAACCCAGTTAAAGATTAAAACTAAGTGGAGTTTTAATGAATCTTTAATTAGATTGAAAAGATCGAGAATGGAGTATCACCAGTTTTACTCCAAGCGATAGTTAAATCTTTAATTAGATTTGAACGTGAAATGGTAATTGAATTTACCGATAACACCGTGGTGTTAGATATGAAGTATAACCAGTTTTACTTCATGGGATGAATAGTTTGGGATTGGGAAATAAAATAAATGATTACTTCGGTGTGGTTCGCTAATCCCGACTAGTTTGAATTGATATTCAAAGGAGATTAAAGAATAAATTTAAAGAATTTATCTTGGATAAAGTTAATGGGAACTTTTCCCAAAGTATAGGAATATTTGAATAAAAGAATATTCTGAATTGGAATGAGGCGTATGTTGTGTTTGTGTAACACTTTTATAATATATACGCGAGTTATTCAGAAAGACCGGGTTTATCCCATTCTGAATAACTGATTCGACGTGGTGTCGAAGATGAAGACGGTGGTCGAAGACCGGAAGTCTTCACGTCGTTTGGGTGATTACTGATGATCTTGATTGGGCTGTACACCCAAGAAGATGGAAACAGTTGGTGATCGTCCAGACGTACTTGGAGATCGATGGATATGCGGGGTACTAGGTGCCTCCGGTTTCGTTCAGACCCAGAACGGACTTGTAAATGGACTGTGTATCTGACATTGGGTTTTAGTCTGTGTGATTGATCTCTATTAAATATATATCTGTTTGGTGGCGGAGAATTTATTCTCTTGCTTAACGCCCTTCTCTGAGACGTACGAGCTCAGGGGTCATATATTGATGGATATCAAACGCATGGAGTGAATTGCCTGTGTGGCATGCCTAAGTGGCAATTGATCGAGGCTTCTGTTGAAAAGCAAAGTCTCGTGGTGATGATCAAAGCACAGCCTGTGTGGCACAGCTTTGTGTAACGTGAATTCGCGAGCCTCACACCCCGGTTGTGAACCAAAAACGGGAGAGGACCTCAGGGAGGGCATGCGTTTCTTTCTAGCTAGGGTGGTGTCAGTGACCTACCAGCCCTGACATTTATATACTTTTCACCTGTGTGGTTGTTGCTGTTGCGAGGCGCCTCGGTTAGATCGGACGATCCGGGTCCGATGGAGCCATTCGTTGGCTCATTTACGCCCCAAAGGGCGGAGAAACGTATTGTTCAGGCATTATAATCCACATCGGTGGACCGGCCCTGACGATCCAAGGGGCAGTTGCGGCTGTTCCTAGACATGGGCTAGATTGTCTAAAATCGGTAGAGGACGATCCCTGGCCTCGGTTCATAGATGGAAATCCAACTTCCAAATACGTGTATTGCGGTTTTAATTGTAGAACTAGTATGGCGACATGATATATGGTACCCATGCCGCCTATGATTGACACTTATGATTTGAAGTTGTTTTATACACTATGCACTGATAATAGTATCAAATGATTTGTTTTAAAACGTATCAAGCATTCTTTAGCTGTTATAAGGGAAAACCCTATCCTCGGCTGCGTTGCATTGTGTGATGGGACCTGGGTCTTATAACAGCTTCATTTTTCCTTATTTAGCATTGCGCTGTTTGTCTTATGCACTGGTATTCTTGGGAGGAAACCCGTTCCGTGTTATACGGCGTGGTCCCTTGATTTACCTAACTTTAAAAACAAAGATTAAAAACTGTTTTAGTTCTCACACCAGTCCCATGACTGACCTGGAGTTTATTGTTTTAACCTAAACTCTGGGTGCCCTTATTTTGACACGGGCAGCTAGTAGTTTTGGTTTTGCAGATTTATATTCACAGGATCCTGGTTTACAGCTGGAATGATATCCGGAAAGCTTTGTATCCATATATCTCCTTCTAGTTGTGTATTGTATTATTTTCCGCTGCTATGTATTTAAATGTAATTTAAATCTCTGATATTTCGGTGTAATTTTCATTTATACTCTGTATATTCTTGTAATCTGATGCATTGTTGTAATATACAATGAAATGTTCTTCCGTATGCGTTCTATTTTGTCGTGTTCTCAAACGATAGGGCGTTTTCGAACGGTCTGGGTCGGTTTAGCGACTGATTCGGACCGAGCGAGATTCCATTTCGTCACATTTGGTATCAGAGCTTTGGTTTACAAAGCTTAGAGAACAAGACACATTAGAACCGTACGAAAGAATTCATCGGATATTGGATTAGTAATATCCAATGGGAATGACTCGTTAGAGATGGGATCAGTAGTATCCTAGAACGAGTGTGAAGAGTATATTTTTAACGTGAAAACAAATTTTGTTTTGAAAATTTAAATCAATTATTCGTATTTGATTATCTATTTATATGGATGTGGACAATCCAGTATATATAGATTTTGCGTATACGTCTGATCCGCGTGTATTAGAAATTTTAATATACTGGATAGATATAGATTCACACTCTAGTCGCCCGGAGATGATTCTGATGATTGTAGCTACATCATCAGAATTAGAGTTCGTGTGTCGAAGGTGTGATATTTATATATTTCCTATAGACTGGTGTGAGAACCAAAATTAGATAGGGCCTATTGTTGTGATTTGGCATCAAAAACATGATTTTTGTATATGTATCAAAATTATGAATTTGAAACTCTAATTCACTAATTGATTGATGTTTGTGTTGTTTGTTCATTGTTTGATAATTTTGAACCATTATGCCTAATTTGAGCAATATTTGAATTATATTGAAAATTGGTCGCATCTGCTTGCATATACACATATATCGTTGAACAGGTCATAGCAAGGAGGCTAGAGCCAGAGAATGAAATTTGTTTGCCCGACAAATAGGTACATGTTTACTACATAATTTCCTGTTTTGTTTGGGTGATGATGATTTTGTGAGCCTATTGGCTAGCCGCTTGGCTTTTTCTTTTTCTTTTTGAGATCTGAAGGACCGGGGAAGCTATTTGAAATTCCCCGATGCTCCCGGTGCAGGGGAGGTTATGGCGAAATTTTTCGAAAATTTAGGGTGTTAGCCAAATTTTTGGAATTTTTGAAAATTCTCAGAAACTAAAGAGTTGGAGAATGGAAGCCAGATCGAGCGTAGAGTTGATTAATCAAACCACTTTCGACTTTGTTCCTTTTCGGGGACGAAAAGTTTTAAGTGGGGGAGATTGTAATAACCCGAAAATCTGGGCCAGTTTAAAATTTTTATTTTGGCAATTTTAGCGAATTTTGAATATTTAAAATGGATTATTTTAAATAATATCGACGAGAAAATTTATTTTGAATATAATTCGAACGTATATATTATATACGTCATCGTTAGAATATAAATATTTATATATAATTATAAATAGAATTGAAAATGGCGCGGTAGTTCGATAATTCGATTTCAAACTTCAATTTGATGTACCGGGTGCAAAACAATCCGGATTTTAGTGAAACCAAAAATAATGGAATCTAATAGTGAATATCTTTCCAACGAATCCGAAAAATCAAGAGTTCGTAGCGGGAATCAAAAGATATGTCCAGTTGAAAATTCTGAATAGTCGCTATGGAATTCAGGCCCTTAAAAATGGACATTTTGCAAATGACCTCGGATTTCGACGAAACCAGTTTTGTTGGGTCCGCAGTGTCAAGTTATTGCTAGGTTTCAAATTTCATAATTTTTCGAATCAACATGTGAGCGTGGCAAAGGAAAACGCGTTTGACCAGTTTCAGTTGTTTTTAATCGACTGGAAAATGGCCATTTTTCCAAAGGTTTCGGAATTCGACGAAACTAGTTTTGTTAGGGCCGTATCGTCAATACGAAGCTAGAAAATATTTTTCGGGAATTTTTCTAGTTAGTATGTGACCCCGGTAATTTGAAATGTACGTTTAAAATTCAATATAGTGATTTAAATGTTAATTCAACGGAAACTGATTGTAACAGCCGAATCAGCGTACGATACATATCCCATTGTGTTCGGAATGGGGGTAGAACGCTATGGACGACAGGCGGTGGGCCTCGTTTCGAGGTCGTATGTAAAAGTCAACCTTTTTGCAAAATTAAATAATTAAATAATAAAAAAAATATGTTTCTCCCTCCTTTTCTTCTGCTTGCCCCCCCCCCCCGATTCATTATTCTGAAACGAACAAAAAAAAAAAAAAAAAAAAAAAAAAAAAACGGGCGGGGCCCTAGCCGCCATCGCTGGCCATCCAGCGCCCGTCGCCGCCTGCGACTACCCTCACCAGCCCCTCCCTTTCACCTCCGACCGCTCCCCGCTTCTCCGCCCTTTGGGGCGTAAATGAGCCAACGAATGGCTCCATCGGACCCGGATCGTCCGATCTAACCGAGGCGCCTCGCAACAGCAACAACCACACAGGTGAAAAGTATATAAATGTCAGGGCTGGTAGGTCACTGACACCACCCTAGCTAGAAAGAAACGCATGCCCTCCCTGAGGTCCTCTCCCGTTTTTGGTTCACAACCGGGGTGTGAGGCTCGCGAATTCACGTTACACAAAGCTGTGCCACACAGGCTGTGCTTTGATCATCACCACGAGACTTTGCTTTTCAACAGAAGCCTCGATCAATTGCCACTTAGGCATGCCACACAGGCAATTCACTCCATGCGTTTGATATCCATCAATATATGACCCCTGAGCTCGTACGTCTCAGAGAAGGGCGTTAAGCAAGAGAATAAATTCTCCGCCGCCAAACAGATATATATTTAATAGAGATCAATCACACAGACTAAAACCCAATGTCAGACACACAGTCCATTTACAAGTCCGTTCTGGGTCTGAACGAAACCGGAGGCACCTAGTACCCCGCATATCCATCGATCTCCAAGTACGTCTGGACGATCACCAACTGTTTCCATCTTCTTGGGTGTACAGCCCAATCAAGATCATCAGTAATCACCCAAACGACGTGAAGACTTCCGGTTTTCGACCACCGTCTTCATCTTCGACACCACGTCGAATCAGTTATTCAGAATGGGATAAACCCGGTCTTTCTGAATAACTCGCGTATATATTATAAAAGTGTTACACAAACACAACATACGCCTCATTCCAATTCAGAATATTCTTTTATTCAAATATTCCTATACTTTGGGAAAAGTTCCCATTAACTTTATCCAAGATAAATTCTTTAAATTTATTCTTTAATCTCCTTTGAATATCAATTCAAACTAGTCGGGATTAGCGAACCACACCGAAGTAATCATTTATTTTATTTCCCAATCCCAACCTATTCATCCCATGAAGTAAAACTGGTTATACTTCATATCTAACACCACGGTGTTATCGGTAAATTCAATTACCATTTCACGTTCAAATCTAATTAAAGATTTAACTATCGCTTGGAGTAAAACTGGTGATACTCCATTCTCGATCTTTTCAATCTAATTAAAGATTCATTAAAACTCCACTTAGTTTTAATCTTTAACTGGGTTAAAGAATCCGTGTCATTTAAAACACGGTTCACGATAAACCCAAAGTCACATTCATTAATTATCGGGTTAAAGAACGAGTGTTATTTAAAACACTGTTCACGATAAACCCAAAAATCAATATCAATTCAATTCCAATTAAATATTATTTAATTGGTACACTTCATTAAATCTAAATAAAAAGATTTAATCATTTCTCAACTGGGTTCAAGAACAGTGTTAGTGAAGACACCATTCACGACAAACCCAAATCACATTCGATATTCAATACAAGGCTCTGATTAGAAAACATATCGGCTTATATTCAATATCGAATTCTACGACTAACAAATGTCGTATTGGAAATAACGATATAAATATATATCTTTCAAATTTCCATAACAACACCTGTATAATCACGAATTCCAACATCGAAATATTCCGAAGACAATTTCGATTCAAATCCATACCAAATGAAGCGACCCGAACTTCCCCGGTCTCCGAAGAGATGAGAAAGAACGAATTACTGTGAGGACAAGACAAAATAGGACGCAGACGGAAGAACATTTCATTGTTATTACAACAATTCCATCAGATACAAGAATATACAGAGTATAAATGAATAAATTACATTCGATAACTATCAGAGATTACAATAAATTACATAGCAGCGGAAAAATATACAAAACTCAACTAGAAGTGATACACGGATACAGAGCTTTCCGAGCATCGTTCCAGCTGTAAATCAGGACCCTATGAATATAAATCTGCAAAACCAAAACTACTAGCTGCCCGTGTGGAAAATAGGGGCACCCAGAGTTTAGGTTAAAACAATAAACTCCAGGTCAGTCATGGGACTGGTGTGAGAACTAAAACAGTTATAATTCTTTATTTTAAAGTTCGGTAAATCAAGGGACCACGCCGTATAACACGAAACGGGTTTCCTCCCAAGAATACCGGTGCATAAAACAAACAGCGCAATGCTAAATAAAGAAAAATGAAGCTGTTATAAGACCCAGGTCCCATCACACAATGCAACGCAAGCCGGAGGATAGGGTTTTTACCTTATAACAGCCAAAGCATGCTTGATACGTTTAAAACACATTATTTGATACTAGTATAGGTGTATAGTGTCAAAACAATTTCAATCATAAATATCAATCATAGGCGGCATGAATGACCCATACCACTATGTCGCCATACTAGGTTCTACAAATAAAACCGCACTATCACGTATTGGAAATTGGATTTCCGTCATGAGCCGAGGCAAGGGGCAAGCTCCTCTCCGCGTTCGAGACACTCTAGCAAATGCCTCGGGACCGCACACAGCAATCCCCTGGATCCTCCAAGGCCGGTCCTCTCTTACTTTTGAGGATTAGCAATTCCTGAACACACGTTTCCCGGTCCTTACAGACCTATATCCGAGGCGCCTCATATCCAACAACCACACAGGTGCAAAGTATATAAATGTCAGGGCTGGTAGGTCACTGACACCACCCTAGCTAGAAAGAAACGTCATGCACTCCTTGGGTCCGTCTCCCGTTTTTGACTCATACCGAGGTGTGAGGCTCGCGAATTCACGTTATACACAAAGCTACGCCACACAGGCCGTGCTTTGATCATCAACCACAAGACTTTGCTTTTCAACAGAAGCCTTGATCAATTGCCACTTACGCATGCCACACTGGCAATTCACTCCATGCGACTGATGTCCATCGATATACAACCTCTGAGCTCGTATGTCTCAGAGAAGGGCGTTAAGCAAGAGAATAAATTCTCCGCCGCCAAACAGATGTATATTTGATAGAGATCAATCAACACAGAATAAAATCCAATGTCAGACACACAATCCATTTACAAGTTCGTTCTGGGTCTGAACGAAACCGGAGGCACTTTCCTCGCATATCCATCCATCTCCAAGTACGTCTGGACGATCACCAACTGATTCCCTCATCCTGGGTGTACAGCCCAATCAAGATCATCAGTAATCACCCAAACGATGTGAAGACTTCCGGTCTTCAACCATCGTCTTCATCTTCGACATCTCGTCGAATCGATTATTCAGAATGGGTATAAACCCGGCCTTTCTGAATAACCCACGTATATGATAAACAAATGTTACACAAACACAACGAACGCCTCATTCCAATTCAGAATATTCTTTTATTCACAAAATCACATTCTTAGGGAAAGGTTCCCATTAATTTTATCAAAGATAAATTCTTCTAAATTTATTCTTCAATCCTCCTTTGGATATCATTTCTAACTAGTCGGGATTAGCGAACCACACCGAAGTAATTATTTATTTTATTTCCCAATCCCAACCTACATATCCCATGGAGAAAACTGGTAATACTCCATATCTAACACCACGGTGTTATCGGTAAAATTAATTACCATTTCACGTTCAAATCTAATTAAAGATTTAACTATCGCTTTGGAGCAAAACTGGTGATACTCCACTCTCGATCACTTTTCAGATTTGATAATTTAAATTATCAATTCACTTTTTAATCTAATTAAAGATTCATTAAAACTCCATTTAGTTTTAATCTTCTCAAAAATCAATATTATGTCTTTAACTGGGTTAAAGAACCAATGTCTTCTAAAACACGATTCACGACAAACCCAAATCACATTTGATATTAAATACAAGGCTCTGAATAGAAAATATATCGGCTTATATTCAATATCAAATTCTGAAACCAACATATATCGTATTGGCAATAACGATATAAAATATATCTTTCAAATTCCCATAACAATATCTGTATAGTCACGAAATCCAACATCGAAATATCCCGAAGATAATTTCGATTCAACTCCAGTCCAATCCACGTATTGGGAATATTGATTATTTTTAAAATCACTTTCAAATTCAATTTATTTATTTCACAAATAAATTGATTTTTAATTCTAGTTCAAAACTAGTTCATTTCGATAAAAATCTATTTTTATCTTCTAATGTGGAATTTTCCAGCCCAATTCTTTCCAATTCACATATTATAATTTTACACAAATTATAGATATTTTTGATAATTTTATCAAGGCCCGTACAGTCGATTTCCAACAACGGCCATCGAACTGCACTTACAGCGACCTTTTTCGAATTTGATTTGGACATAATTCCAAATCCAACCGTTAGATTTCAAATTTCTAATATTCATTGGAAAGCTCTTTTCGATACGAACCCAACGGTTCCGGTTTTAGGAGAATCCGACGGTCGGATCTCCCGCAACGCCCGTTTGAAATAAATGGTCGAAATTCACGAACTGCCGCGGCGCGGCGCGTTCTATTCAGGCCATTATATTATATATATAATATATATATAATATATATTTCGTCGATTTCTATTTAAAACGAATTATATGAATAGTTTTAAATTCGTTTCAAAATCTATTTCAACTTCCATTTCAATTCAAAGCAAAATTGAATTCTTCTTTATAAATTCGTTTTAAAATTCATTTCTATTCAATTCAAACTTCAATTCAATTTGAATTCGTTTTCAATTCAATTCATTTCGAAATCGTTTTCAATTCAATTCAATTCGAAATCATTTTCAATTCAATTCATTTCGACATCGTTTTCAATTCAATTCATTTCGAAATCGTTTTCAATTCAATTCATTTCGAAATCGTTTTCAATTCAATTCATTTCGAAATCGTTTTCAATTCAATTCATTTCGAAATCGTTTTCAATTCAATTCATTTCGAAATCGTTTTCAATTCAATTCATTTCGAAATCGTTTTCAATTCAATTCATTTCGAAATCGTTTTCAATTCAATTCATTTCGAAATCGTTTTCAATTCAATTCATTTCGAAATCATTTTCAAATCGATATAAATATCGTTCACGTCAAAATGGTGTCAATCTAATCATCACGGCTTTATATTTTTCACAACTTCTTTATTCTATTCAACAAATGAATATTTATCCCATTCAACCCATGAATCTATATTTTTTTCAACACACGACTAATCTCAACACATGAGTCCTGTCAACCCCTCACTATTTTTGTTATGTAAAATATTTTATAAAACTATGGTATCTATCGTTTGATTTTCAATTAGGCTTCTACTGGGAAGTAGTTCTAATTTTAAATATGATAAAGATGTAAATTTTATTATATAAAATATTTCACTCAACACATGAACATCGTCAACACATGACTATTTTTATATTCAACACATGAATTTTCTTTTATAATATTCATTATTTTCCCGATTGGAATGAGGCCCAATCAATCACCATATAATGTTAATTATACGGATTTCCATACAACACATGTATATAATAGCTTTGAAAAATAATCAACCATCAACCAAAGTGCACCACACTACTGCATAAGCACCAAATATAAATAATCGACGCTTACACAGTCTGTCGACCAATCGATCGACAATAATTAAATAATTGGGATTAGTGTATGCCAAATATCATCCCAACACCCATGTGGGGTTTCAAATCAACAAACACACATTTTTGTTTGTGCAGTTGGGCGATGTGTAAAATTTATCAACCCAATCAATATCAGTCAAATCAGTGTAAATAAACAAATCGGCCGATTTGTTTATAAATATTTATTTATTCACTTTCACGTTAAAAATTATATTTTTAACGTCAAAAATATTTATTTCAACACTTGAATTTCTATTCAGTTCATGTATTCAATAAAATGATATTTTTATTTTTCTAACATATTTTAGAAAATTTCGGCGGCATAACGGCACGATACTAGAAACGGGACGAGGCCTAGCCTTATCCCCGGTCTAGTGAAGGCCCACGCCATTCACACATCAATCAAATCAATTTCAATTCCCCAAACAATTCAAATTTCAATCAATTAGACTAACCAACTACCCAACCAAACAATTTAACAAACAAGCCATCCATGGTCTGTGGATGACGGGTGTCGGGTGCTACTAAGCACCGTCTGCATCCTAGTATATATATAACTAGAAAAAGAGAATTTAGAGTGAGAAGTTCTCACCAATAGCTATCCAACTTCACGACACTTCTTTTGTAAGAAATCTTCGTCGTTATCCTATCTTCGCCATCTTCGTTGCCCGTAGTCACTATATATATAAAAGTCACACATTTTTATATTTCGATGTCTTTAAAATAAAAATCACATTTTTATTTATTCACTTTCAATTTAAAATCATATTTTTATAATCACTTCATATATTAAAAATCGAATTTTTACTATGCTATTCAATATATAAAAATCGAATTTTTACTACTATGTTATATAGATAAAAATTATATTTTTATCACGCTATTTTCCATATAAAGATTTCGCCTTTCTAAAATATAGTTTTCGCCTTTATAAAACATAGACTTCGCCTTTTCAAATTTAAAGATTTCATCTTTATAAAAATCTCATTTTTATTTTTCTACACATATAAAGGTGATATTTTTAATATTCTATCATGTAAAAATTATATTTTTAACTCTTTAAAAATATAAAAATCACATTTTCACTACTTCTATATAGTAAAGATCATATTTTTTATTATTTTAAAAATATAAAAATCATACCTTTATCTTTCTTCAATGTAAAAGATTATATTTTTACTACTTTACAACATAAATAAAAAAACAGTTTTTAAGGTAAATAAAAATCAGTTTTTAAAATAAAGAAAATTCAGTTTTCAAGTAAATAAAATAAAAAACAGTTAAAGTAAATAAATAAAACAAACGTTTAAAGTAAATAAAATAAAATAAAACATCAGGGAACTTACAGGGGGAGGGGGTCTCTTTGAGTTCGCCGGAGGTGGCTAGGGGGTCTGGGGTTGGCGGAGGGCGCAAGGGAGGAGGCGGAGGCCGGAAACGGCGGTCAGGGGTTTGGGGCTCCTGCGATTCGGGAAGAAGGCGGACGAGGTGGAGAAGAGGAAGGGGAGGGGGAGGAGCACGCAGGGAGGCCTTGGTGGTGGGCGGCGCCACCTACGTCGGTGGAGGGAGCGGATCGCGTGGCTCAGCTGCGCGGTCTTCTTCCTTTTTTTTTTTTTATTTATTCGATTCTGAAAATCGAAGTAAGGGGGGGGGGGCCAAAGGTTATAGGGAGAAGTTTAATTTTTTTTTTATTTAATTATTTTATTTTTCAAAAAGTTGACTTTTACATACGACCTCGAAACGAGGCCCACCGCCTGTCGTCCACAGCATATTTAATTCAAGATAATTGGATAGCTATACGTGAGAACTTCTCACCTTTCAATTTAATTTTCTAGTTATATATATATATATACTAGGATGCAGACGGTGTTTAGTAGCACCCGACACCCGTCATCCACAGACCATGGATGACTTGTTTGTTAAATTGTTTGGTTGTGAAGTTGAAATAGATTTTGAAACGAATTTTAAAACTATTTATATAATTCGTTTTAAATAGAAATCGACGAAGTATATATTATATATATTATATATATAATATAATGGCCTGAATAGAACGCGCCGCGCCGCGGCAGTTCGCGAATTTCGACCATTGATTTCAAATGGACATTACGGGAGATCCGACCGTCGGATTCTCCTAAAACCGGAACCGTTGGGTTCGTATCGAAAAGAGCTTTCTAGCGAATGTTAGAAATTTGAAATCTAACGGTTGGATTTGGAATTATGTCCAAATCAAATTTGAAAAAGGTCGCTATAAGTGCAGTTCGATGGCCATTGATGGAAATCGACTGTACAGGCCTCGATAAAATTATTAAAAATAGTAATAATTTGTGTAAAATCATAAGAAATGATTTGTGAAGATTTGGGATGAAAAACTTCATGTTTGAAAAGATAAAAATAGATTTTTATCGAAATGAACTAGTTTTGAACTAGAATTATAATTCTATTTATTTTTAAATGAATAAATTGAATTTGGAATGGTTTTGAAAATAACCAGAATTTCCAATGATTGCATTGGAGTGGATTTGAATCGAAATTGTCTTCGGAATATTTCGATGTTGGAATTCGTGATTATACAGGTGTTGTTATGGAAATTTGAAAGATATATATTTATATCGTTATTTCCAATACGACATTTGTTAGTCGTAGAATTCGATATTGAATATAAGCCGATATGTTTTCTATTCAGAGCCTTGTATTGAATATCGAATGTGATTTGGGTTTGTCGTGAATGGTGTCTTCACTAACACTGTTCTTGAACCCAGTTGAGAAATGATTAAATCTTTTTATTTAGATTTAATGAAGTGTACCAATTAAATAATATTTAATTGGAATTGAATTGATATTGATTTTTGGGTTTATCGTGAACAGTGTTTTAAATAACACTCGTTCTTTAACCCGATAATTAATGAATGTGACTTTGGGTTTATCGTGAACCGTGTTTTAAATGACACGGATTCTTTAACCCAGTTAAAGATTAAAACTAAGTGGAGTTTTAATGAATCTTTAATTAGATTGAAAAGATCGAGAATGGAGTATCACCAGTTTTACTCCAAGCGATAGTTAAATCTTTAATTAGATTTGAACGTGAAATGGTAATTGAATTTACCGATAACACCGTGGTGTTAGATATGAAGTATAACCAGTTTTACTTCATGGGATGAATAGGTTGGGATTGGGAAATAAAATAAATGATTACTTCGGTGTGGTTCGCTAATCCCGACTAGTTTGAATTGATATTCAAAGGAGATTAAAGAATAAATTTAAAGAATTTATCTTGGATAAAGTTAATGGGAACTTTTCCCAAAGTATAGGAATATTTGAATAAAAGAATATTCTGAATTGGAATGAGGCGTATGTTGTGTTTGTGTAACACTTTTATAATATATACGCGAGTTATTCAGAAAGACCGGGTTTATCCCATTCTGAATAACTGATTCGACGTGGTGTCGAAGATGAAGACGGTGGTCGAAGACCGGAAGTCTTCACGTCGTTTGGGTGATTACTGATGATCTTGATTGGGCTGTACACCCAAGAAGATGGAAACAGTTGGTGATCGTCCAGACGTACTTGGAGATCGATGGATATGCGGGGTACTAGGTGCCTCCGGTTTCGTTCAGACCCAGAACGGACTTGTAAATGGACTGTGTGTCTGACATTGGGTTTTAGTCTGTGTGATTGATCTCTATTAAATATATATCTGTTTGGCGGCGGAGAATTTATTCTCTTGCTTAACGCCCTTCTCTGAGACGTACGAGCTCAGGGGTCATATATTGATGGATATCAAACGCATGGAGTGAATTGCCTGTGTGGCATGCCTAAGTGGCAATTGATCGAGGCTTCTGTTGAAAAGCAAAGTCTCGTGGTGATGATCAAAGCACAGCCTGTGTGGCACAGCTTTGTGTAACGTGAATTCGCGAGCCTCACACCCCGGTTGTGAACCAAAAACGGGAGAGGACCTCAGGGAGGGCATGCGTTTCTTTCTAGCTAGGGTGGTGTCAGTGACCTACCAGCCCTGACATTTATATACTTTTCACCTGTGTGGTTGTTGCTGTTGCGAGGCGCCTCGGTTAGATCGGACGATCCGGGTCCGATGGAGCCATTCGTTGGCTCATTTACGCCCCAAAGGGCGGAGAAACTTATTGTTCAGGCATTATAATCCACATCGGTGGACCGGCCCTGACGATCCAAGGGGCAGTTGCGGCTGTTCCTAGACATGGGCTAGATTGTCTAAAATCGGTAGAGGACGATCCCTGGCCTCGGTTCATAGATGGAAATCCAACTTCCAAATACGTGTATTGCGGTTTTAATTGTAGAACTAGTATGGCGACATGATATATGGTACCCATGCCGCCTATGATTGATACTTATGATTTGAAGTTGTTTTATACACTATGCACTGATAATAGTATCAAATGATTTGTTTTAAAACGTATCAAGCATTCTTTAGCTGTTATAAAGGAAAACCCTATCCTCGGCTGCGTTGCATTGTGTGATGGGACCTGGGTCTTATAACAGCTTCATTTTTCCTTATTTAGCATTGCGCTGTTTGTTTTATGCACTGGTATTCTTGGGAGGAAACCCGTTCCGTGTTATACGGCGTGGTCCCTTGATTTACCTAACTTTAAAAACAAAGATTAAAAACTGTTTTAGTTCTCACACCAGTCCCATGACTGACCTGGAGTTTATTGTTTTAACCTAAACTCTGGGTGCCCTTATTTTGACACGGGCAGCTAGTAGTTTTGGTTTTGCAGATTTATATTCACAGGATCCTGGTTTACAGCTGGAATGATATCACACAATGCAACGCAGCCGAGGATAGGGTTTTCCCTTATAACAGCTAAAGAATGCTTGATACGTTTTAAAACAAATCATTTGATACTATTATCAGTGCATAGTGTATAAAACAACTTCAAATCATAAGTATCAATCATAGGCGGCATGGGTACCATATATCATGTCGCCATACTAGTTCTACAATTAAAACCGCAATACACGTATTTGGAAGTTGGATTTCCATCTATGAACCGAGGCCAGGGATCGTCCTCTACCGATTTTAGACAATCTAGCCCATGTCTAGGAACAACCGCAACTGCCCCTTGGATCGTCAGGGCCGGTCCACCGATGTGGATTATAATGCCTGAACAATACGTTTCTCCGCCCTTTGGGGCGTAAATGAGCCAACGAATGGCTCCATCGGACCCGGATCGTCCGATCTAACCGAGGCGCCTCGCAACAGCAACAACCACATAGGTGAAAAGTATATAAATGTCAGGGCTGGTAGGTCACTGACACCACCCTAGCTAGAAAGAAACGCATGCCCTCCCTGAGGTCCTCTCCCGTTTTTGGTTCACAACCGGGGTGTGAGGCTCGCGAATTCACGTTACACAAAGCTGTGCCACACAGGCTGTGCTTTGATCATCACCACGAGACTTTGCTTTTCAACAGAAGCCTCGATCAATTGCCACTTAGGCATGCCACACAGGCAATTCACTCCATGCGTTTGATATCCATCAATATATGACCCCTGAGCTCGTACGTCTCAGAGAAGGGCGTTAAGCAAGAGAATAAATTCTCCGCCGCCAAACAGATATATATTTAATAGAGATCAATCACACAGACTAAAACCCAATGTCAGACACACAGTCCATTTACAAGTCCGTTCTGGGTCTGAACGAAACCGGAGGCACCTAGTACCCCGCATATCCATCGATCTCCAAGTACGTCTGGACGATCACCAACTGTTTCCATCTTCTTGGGTGTACAGCCCAATCAAGATCATCAGTAATCACCCAAACGACGTGAAGACTTCCGGTCTTCGACCACCGTCTTCATCTTCGACACCACGTCGAATCAGTTATTCAGAATGGGATAAACCCGGTCTTTCTGAATAACTCGCGTATATATTATAAAAGTGTTACACAAACACAACATACGCCTCATTCCAATTCAGAATATTCTTTTATTCAAATATTCCTATACTTTGGGAAAAGTTCCCATTAACTTTATCCAAGATAAATTCTTTAAATTTATTCTTTAATCTCCTTTGAATATCAATTCAAACTAGTCGGGATTAGCGAACCACACCGAAGTAATCATTTATTTTATTTCCCAATCCCAACCTATTCATCCCATGAAGTAAAACTGGTTATACTTCATATCTAACACCACGGTGTTATCGGTAAATTCAATTACCATTTCACGTTCAAATCTAATTAAAGATTTAACTATCGCTTGGAGTAAAACTGGTGATACTCCATTCTCGATCTTTTCAATCTAATTAAAGATTCATTAAAACTCCACTTAGTTTTAATCTTTAACTGGGTTAAAGAATCCGTGTCATTTAAAACACGGTTCACGATAAACCCAAAGTCACATTCATTAATTATCGGGTTAAAGAACGAGTGTTATTTAAAACACTGTTCACGATAAACCCAAAAATCAATATCAATTCAATTCCAATTAAATATTATTTAATTGGTACACTTCATTAAATCTAAATAAAAAGATTTAATCATTTCTCAACTGGGTTCAAGAACAGTGTTAGTGAAGACACCATTCACGACAAACCCAAATCACATTCGATATTCAATACAAGGCTCTGAATAGAAAACATATCGGCTTATATTCAATATCGAATTCTACGACTAACAAATGTCGTATTGGAAATAACGATATAAATATATATCTTTCAAATTTCCATAACAACACCTGTATAATCACGAATTCCAACATCGAAATATTCCGAAGACAATTTCGATTCAAATCCACTCCAATGCAATCATTGGAAATTCTGGTTATTTTCAAAACCATTCCAAATTCAATTTATTCATTTAAAAATAAATAGAATTATAATTCTAGTTCAAAACTAGTTCATTTCGATAAAAATCTATTTTTATCTTTTCAAATATGGAGTTTTTCATCCCAAATCTTCACAAATCATTTCTTATGATTTTACACAAATTATTACTATTTTTAATAATTTTATCAAGGCCCGTACAGTCGATTTCCATCAATGGCCATCGAACTGCACTTACAGCGACCTTTTTCAAATTTGATTTGGACATAATTCCAAATCCAACCGTTAGATTTCAAATTTCTAATATTCATTAGAAAGCTCTTTTCGATACGAACCCAACGGTTCCGGTTTTAGGAGAATCCGACGGTCGGATCTCCCGTAATGTCCGTTTGAAATAAATGGTCGAAATTCACGAACTGCCGCGGCGCGGCGCGTTCTATTCAGGCCATTATATTATATATATAATATATACTTCGTCGATTTCTATTTAAAACGAATTATATAAATAGTTTTGAATTCGTTTCAAAAACAATTTCAACTTCCTTTTCAATTCAAATCAAAATTGAATTCTTCTTTATAAATTCGTTTTAAAATTCATTTCTATTCAATTCAAATTTCAATTCAATTTGAATTCATTTCAATTCACTTTCAATTCAATTCGAAATCGTTTTCAATTCAATTCATTTCGAAATCGTTTTCAATTCAATTTGAATTCGTTTTCAATTCAATTCATTTCGAAATCGTTTTCAATTCAATTCATTTCGAAATCGTTTTCAATTCAATTCAATTCGAAATCGTTTTCAATTCACTTCATTTCGAAATCGTTTTCAATTCAATTCATTTCGAAATCGTTTTCAATTCAATTCATTTCGAAATCGTTTTCAATTCAATTCATTTCGAAATCGTTTTAAATATCGTTCACGTCAAAATGGCGTCAATCTAATCAACACGGCTTCATATATTGATATTTTCAAATATTCCATTTCGAATATTCCTATTTCAAATATTTCTATTTTAAAACTGGAATGAGGCCCAATCAATTACCATATAAAGTTAATTATATGGATTTTCATACAACACATGTATATAATAGCATGGAAAATAATCAACCATCAACCAAAGTGCACTACACTGTATAAGCATCAAATATAGATATCCAACGCTTAAAACAGCCTGTCAATCAACCGATCGACATATTTAATCAATCAGGATGAGTGAACTTCAAATTTCATCCCAACACCCGTGTGGGGTTTCAAACAATCAAACACAGATTTTATTTGTGCTGTTGGGCGATGTGTAAAATTTATCGACCCAATCGATGTCCTTCAAATAAGTGTACATAAACAAACCGTCTGGTTTGAAAATGAATATTTATTTATTCACATTCACGATATTCATATTCACGTTAAAAATTATATTTTTAACGATAAAACATTTTATTCCAACATATGAATTTCTATTATTCATTTACAAAATAAAATGATATTTTTATTTTCTAACATATTTTAGAAAATTTCGGCGGCATAACGGCACGATACTAGAAACGGGACGAGGCCTAGCCTTATCCCCGGTCTAGTGAAGGCCCACGCCATTCACACATCAATCATATCAATTTCAATTTCACCAAAACAATCCAATCCAAATCAAATAATCTAACCAACTACACAACCAATCAAACAAGTCCATGGTCTGTGGACGGGTGTCGGGTGCTTCTAATAAGCACCGTCTGCATCCTAGTATATATATATAACTAGAAAAATAAATTGAAAGGTGAGAAATTCTCACAGATAGCTATCCAATCATCTTGACTCTTCTTTTATAGAAATCTTCAACGCTCTCGCCTTTTGTCGCTTTCGACGCCCGTATTCTCTACATATGTAAAAATCGAATTTTGACTTCAAAGTTCAATATATAAAAATCGAATTTTTACTTCAAAGTTCAATATATAAAAATCGAATTTTTACTTCAAAGTTCAATATATAAAAATCGAATTTTTACTTCAAAGTTCAATATATAAAAATCGAATTTTTACTTCAAAGTTCAATATATAAAAATCGAATTTTTACTTCAAAGTTCAATATATAAAAATCATATTTTCATTCGAATATCTACATATAAAAATCATATTTTCATTCGAAGTTCTACATACAAAAATCATATTTTTTCGCAAGGATTTCGCCTTTTCCCATTTCGTAAATCTAATTTTTCCTATTAAAAAAAATATGATCTTTTCCATTTTAAAAATTCAATCTTTTTCATTTTCAAAATTCAATCTTTTTCATTTTCAAAATTCAATCTTTTTCATTTTAAAAATTCAATCTTTTTCATTTTAAAAATTCAATCTTTTTCATTATAAAAATTCAATCTTTTTCATTTCAAAGAAAATTTATTTTCAGATCAAAGAAAACCAAATTTGTAATCAAAGAAAGATCTATATATTTTCGCTATTCATATATGGAAAAATTATATTTTTATTCGCTACCCAAATAATAAAAATCACATTATTATCTACTGCAAAATTTATTTAAGTAAGATTTAAAAATAAATAAAACAAAGCTTACATTGTTTTCAGCGAAGAAAGGGGGTGCCGGAGTTCGTCGCTGGTGGCTGGAAAGGGGGCTGGAGGCGCTCGGCGTTAGGAGGTCTGGTAGGCGTCGGGGTTGGTGGGTGTAGGCGGATTAGGGTTGGTGGGTCCTTGCGTCACGGCTTCAGGGGGTTCAGGGGTCTCGATTTCAAGTGGAGGAGGAGGAGAGTAGGGGGGAGGAGTGGGGAGCACGATGAGACGACCCGATTTCAGAACTAAGCTTAACCAAAGCTCTGATACCACTATGTCGCCATATATAGGTATACAATCAAAACCGCACGATGTCGTATTTGGAAATTGGATTTCCGTCATGAACCAAGGCAAAAGATAGTCCTTACCGAATTCGAGACTGCCTAGCCCGAGCCTCAGGACCCAGACTCAGGTGGACCCTTGGATCGTCAGGGCCGGTCCACCGATGTGGATTAAAATGCCTGAACCATGCGTTTCCCCGCCCTTTGGGGCGTAAACGAGCCAACGAATGACTCCATCGGACCCGGATCGTCCGATCAAACCGAGGCGCCTCGCAACAGCAACAACCACATAGGTGAAAAGTATATAAATGTCAGGGCTGGTAGGTCACTGACACCACCCTAGCTAGGAAGAAACGCATGCCCTCCCAGATGTCCTCTCCCGTTTTAGGTTCATACCGGGGTGTGAGGCTCGCGAATTCACGTTATACACAAAGCTACGCCACACAGGCGGTGCTTTGATCATCACCACAAGACTTTTCTTTTCAACAGAAGCCCTGATCACTGCATCTTAGCATGCCACATAGGCAATTCATGCCATGCGACTGACGTCCATCGATATACAACCTCTGAGCTCGTGCGTCTCAGAGAAGGGCGTTAAGCAAAAGAATAAATTCTCCGCCGCCAAACAGATGTATATTTAACAGAAATCAATCAACACAGAATAAACTCCAATGTCAGACACACAGTCCATTTACAAGTCCGTTCTGGGTCTGAACGAAACCGGAGGCACTAAATACCTCGCAAACCCATCGACCAACACGTACGTCTGGACGATCACCACTCATTATCCATATTTCGGGATGCCTCCCAATCAGGACCTCGGTTACCATCCAAACGAGGTGAAGATCTCCGGTCTTCGACCATCGTCTTCATCTTCGACTTTCAATCGTCGGTCAATTATTCGAAATGAGAATTAACTCGGCCTTTTCAAATAATTCACGTATATTTAGAATTTCAAATCGATTTATTTCAATGGTTAAATTATTTGACCACATCACGTTTGTTCTTTAATGTAATTTTCACACCAAATACATTCAACCATCAAAAACCACACAAATCAAGCAAATTCAGTTTATTTCCATTCCATATCGTTTCCAATATTTTATAACGATTTATCGCTATTTTTATTTATTTTAAAATAGCCATTTTATTCAAAACGACGCTTCGGGCCATAAGGCGGCCGTGGCGCTGTTTTTCTTCAGATTTGATTTACACATATCTGAAAATCTAACCGTTGGATCTTCAAAAAATTTACATAATTAGAAAGGTCTTTTCAAAACGAATCCAACGGTTCCAGTTTCGGGAAAATCCGACGGTCGGATCTCCCGGTACAATCGTTTGAAATTTCGATTTCAAAATACGAACTGCAGCGTCGTTATTCGATTAAATATAATTCTATTTATATTTATATATAAATAAAATTGATTCTGGCGCTGTTTTCAATTCTGAATAGCTGTGATTTTGCTTGGATCCACAGCGATTCCATCTTTCGATACGACATGGCCCAGAAATTTCACTTCATCTTGCCAGAATATACATTTGGAAAACTTGGCTTTTAATACATTCCGTCTGAGAATTTCTAACACTTGTTCCAGATGCTTTTCATGTTCGGCCTTTGATTTAGAGAAGATTAGAATATCATCAATAAAAACCAGAACAAATTTATTCAATACTCCTCTGAATACTCGGTTCATCAGATCGACGAAATAAGCTGGAGCGTTACATAAGCCGAATGGCATTACTAACCACTCGTAGAATAGGTCGGGGCCTCTGAACGCTGTCATTGGAACACACTCTTCGGCAATTCGAAGTTGATGGAATCCTGTAGCTAGGTCCATTCGTGAAAATACTTGTGCGCCATTCAGACGATCCAACAAATCATCAATCCGCGACAATGGATATTTGTTCTTTATTGTCTGTTTGTTCAGATCACGATAATCCACACATAGCCGTAGAGTACCGTCAGATTTTGGGACAAATACCACTGCTGCACCCCAATCAGAGAAACTAGGCCTGATCAGACCTTTCCATACCAGCTGTCGTGTTTGATTGTCTAATTCCTCCTTCTCTTTCAAGGACATTCTCCGAATAGCGTGAACTACCGGCCTTGCATTGGGAATCAAAGCAATCTTGAAATCTATTTCTCTCTGCGGAGGTAAGCGAACAACTTCTTCGAACACATCCGCATAGTTATTGACGATAGGAATGTCTTTGATGAGGTCAGGAATATTCACTGTGACTTCAGGAACATTTTCTATTTGGGCTGGAGAAACATTCAAAGCTGCCCAGAAGTCTTTTCTATTTGAAGTCGGGCCTTCAGATGGTATGGTTATATAACTCCCTGATTTAATCTTAGCTCTAACAACTCTCTCGGCGCATCTAACCTCTGCTTCATATTTGGTTAACCAATCCAATATAGAAGTTCTATTCAAGAGATTTCGAAATCTTGGTGGATCGCCATTCTTAGGCAAGGAGCCCGAAGTGAATCGGAAAAGGGCTAGATCTGAAAAGGAACCTACCACGACTGCCATATGCAAGAACTGCAATCAGAAGGGGCATTTGTCCAGAAAATGTAAATCTGTAAACAAACGAGGGAAGAGTGGATTAGAACCCCGTAAGAAGGTCCCTGAAGGCAGAGGATGCCATAAGTGCCATCAGGCTGGGCATATCGCGAAAAACTGCCCGCTATCTCAAAAATCTGAAGCATTACAAGTGAATGAAGTGGTAGAAGTACCTGCCTCCCCGTCTGCTCAGGAAAGGTCTGATGTTTTAGAAGGCACGCTCAATGTCAAAAACATTCCAGTTAAAGTACTGTTTGACACAGGCGCGTCACGAAGCTTTATTGCAAAGAGTGCAGTCAAGAAGTTGGATTTGAATCTGAAGAAGCTCAAAGAGCCAATGACTGTCCGAAATCCAGTTGGAGGATCCATCAATCTCAGTTGGGTTTGTGCAGTACCCGTCTCTTTTTCTTGCTATAAATTCCCTATTATCTCTGTCGTCATGAATTTTGATGAATTCGATCATTTCGAAATCGATTGAATTGAAAACAGTTGGTGATCGTATAGACGTACTTGGAGATCGATGGATATGCGGGGTACTAGGTGCCTCCGGTTTCGTTCAGACCCAGAACGAACTTGTAAATGGACTGTGTGTCTGACATTGGATTTTAGTCCGTGTGATTGATTTCTATTAAATATATATCTGTTTGGCGGCGGAGAATTTATTCTCTTGCTTAACGCCCTTCTCTGAGACGTACGAGCTCAGGGGTTATATATTGATGGATATCAAACGCATGGAGTGAATTGCCTGTGTGGCACGCCTAAGTGGCAATTGATCAAGGCTTCTGTTGAAAAGCAAAGTCTTGTGGTGATGATCAAAGCACAGCCTGTGTGGCACAGCTTTGTGTAACGTGAATTCGCGAGTTTCACACCCGGTATGAACCAAAAACGGGAGACGGACCTCAGGGAGGACTTGCGTTTCTTTCTAGCTAGAAGTGGCGTCAGTGGTTTTACACGCCCTGACGAGTTTGACTTTTGTGGTTGTTGCTGTTGCGAGGCGCCTCGGATTGATCGGTCGTTCTCGAACCGATGGAGTCATTTAGTTGGCTCATTTACGCCCCAAAGGGCGGAGAAACGTGGTATCAGAGCTTTGGTTTACAGAGCTCGAGAACAAGACACATTAGAACCCTACGAAAGAATTCATCAGATATTGGATTAGTAGTATCCAATTAGAATGACTCGTTAGAGATAGGATCAGTAGTATCCTAGAACGAGTGTGAAGAGTATATTTCCCAAATGAAAACAATTTTGTTTTGAAAATTTAAACCATTTTAAACGTATTTGATTATTTATTTATTTTGAATATGGACAATCCAATATATAAAGGTTTTGTATATACGCGTCATGAACGTATATTCGAAGTTTTAATATACTGGATAGATATAGAATCATACTCTAGTCGCCCGGACCTGATTCTGATGATTGACGCGTCATCATTAGTAATTAGTTTCGTGTTTCGAAGGTGTGATACCTATATATTTCCATTAGACTGGTGTGAGAACCAAAACTAATATAGTTAGAACACATTGTTGTGAATTGGCATCAAAAACATGATTTTTGTATATATATCAAAATTATCAATTTGAAACGTTAAATTCACTAATTGATTGATGTTAGTGTTGTTTGTTTATTTGTTTGATAATTTTGAACCATTATGCCTAATAGCATCAAATATTGAGTTATATTGAAAATTGGTCGCATTTGCTTGTACATATATACTTACATTGAACATGTCATAGCAAGGAGGATAGAGCCGAAGAATAAAATTTGTTTGCCCGACAAATAGGTACATGTTTACTACATAATTTCCTGTTTTGTTTGGGTGATGATGATTTTGTGAGCCTATTGGCTAGCCGCTTGGCTTTTTCTTTTTCTTTTTGAGATCTGAAGGACCGGGGAAGCTATTTGAAATTCCCCGATGCTCCCGGTGCAGGGGAGGTTATGGCGAAATTTTTCAAAAATTTAGGGTGTTAGCCAAATTTTTGAAATTTTGAAAATTCTCAGAAACTAAAGAGTTGGAGAATGGAAACCAGATCGAACGTAGAGTTGATTAATCAAACCACTTTCGACTTTGTTCCTTTTCGGGGACGAAAAGTTTTAAGTGGGGGAGATTGTAATAACCCGAAAATCTGGGCCAGTTTAAAATTTTTATTTTGGCGATTTTAGCGAATTTTGAATATTTAAAATAGATTATTTTAAATAATATCGACGAGAAATTTATTTTGAATATAATTTGAACGTATATATTATATACGTCGTCGTTAGAATATATAATAATTATATATAATTATAAAAGGAATTGAAAATGGCGCGGTAGTTCGAAAATTCGATTTCTAATTTCAAATGAATATACAGAATTCAATATAAGTCAGAATTGAACGAAACAAGAAATATTTGAATCTGTATAACTATATCTTTGTAACGAAGTTAACAAACTGAGATTTCATTTTAGAAATGATAAGATATGTCCAGTTGAAAATTCTGAATAGTCGCTATGGAATTCAGGCCCTTAAAAATGGACATTTTGCAAACGACCTCGGATTTCGACGAAACCAGTTTTGTTGGATCCGTGATGTTAAATTATTGCTAGATTCCAAATTTCATAATTTTCTGAATCAGTATGTGAGCGTGGCGAAGGAAAACGCGTTTGATCAGTTTCAGTTGATTTTAATCGACTGGAAAATGGTCATTTTTCTAACGGTCTCAGAATTCGACGAAACTAGTTTTGTTAGGACCGTATTGTCAATACGAAGCTAGAAAATATTTTTCGAGAATTTTTAAAGTTCGTATGTGACCCCGGTAATTTGAAATGTACGTTTAAAATTCAATATAGTGATTTAAATGTAATTTAAATCTCTGATATTTCTGTGTAATATTCATTTTTACTCTGTATATTCTTGTAATCTGATGCATTGTTGTAATATACAATGAAATGTTCTTTTATATGCGTCCTGTTGTGGTTTGTTCTCGAACTATCCGACGCTTTCCTTTACGGGGAAGTTACGGGTTTATACACGTGGTATCCAAATGAAACGACCCGCAACTTCCCCGTAAAGGAAAGCATCGGATAGTTCGAGAACAAACCACAGCAGAACGCATACAGAAGAACATTTCATTGTATATTACAACAATGCATCAGATTACAAGAATATACAGAGTATGAAACAATATTACACAGAAATATCAGAGATTTAAATTACATTTAAATACATAGCAGCGGAAAATAATACAATGCACAACTGAAGGAGATATACGGATACAAAGCTTTCCGGATATCGTTCCAGCTGTAAACCAGGATCCTGTGAATATAAATCTGCAAAACCAAAACTACTAGCTGCCCGTGTCGAAAATAGGGGCACCCAGAGTTTAGGTTAAAACAATAAACTCCAGGTCAGTCATGGGACTGGTGTGAGAACTAAAATAGTTAATCTTTATTTTAAAAGCTAGGTAAATCAAGGGACCACGCCGTATAACACGGAACGGGTTTCCTCCCAAGAATACCGGTGCATAAAACCAATAGCGCGATGCTAAATAAAGAAAAATGAAGCTGTTATAAGACCCAGGTCCTATCACACAATGCAACGCAAGCCGGGGGATAGGGTTTTCCCTTATAACAGCCAAAGAATGCTTGATACGTTTAAAACAAATCATTTGATACTATTATAAGTGCATAGTGTATAAAACAACTTCAAATCATAAGTATCAATCATAGGCGGCATGGGTACCATATATCATGTCACCATACTAGGCTCTACAAATAAAACCGCAAATGTCACGTATTTGGAAATTGGGTTTCCATCTATGAACCGAGGCAGAAGATAGTCCTCAACCGATTCGAGACGCTCTAGCCCGTGTCTCAGGAACAGCCGCAACTACCCCATGGAGCGACAGGGCCGGTCCACCGATGTGGATTATTATGCCTGAACACTACGTTTCCCCGCCCTTTGGGGCGTAAATGAGCCAACAAATGACTCCATCGGACCCGGATCGTCCGATCAAACCGAGGCGCCTCGCAACAGCAACAACCACATAAGTCAAACTCGTCAGGGCGTGTAAAACCACTGACGCCACTTTTTAGCTAGAAGGAAACGCATGCCCTCCCTGAGGTCCGTCTCCCGTTTCTGGTTCATACCGGGTGTGAAACTCGCGAATTCACGTTACACAAAGCTGTGCCACACAGGCTGTGCTTTGATCATCACCACAAGACTTTGCTTTTCAACAGAAGCCTCGATCTATTGCCACTTAGGCATGCCACACAGGCAATTCACTCTATGTGTTTGATATCCATCAGTATATAACCCCTGAGCTCGTATGTCTCAGAGAAGGGCGTTAAGCAAGAGAATAAATTCTCCGCTGCCAAACAGATATATATTTAATAGAAATCAATCACACAGACTAAAATCCAATGTCAGACACACAGTCCATTTACAAGCCCGTTCTGGGTCTGAACGAAACCGGAGGCACCTAGTACCCCGCATATCCATCGATCTCCAAGTACGTCTGGACGATCACCAACTGTTTCCATCTTCTTGGGTGTACAGCCCAATCAAGATCATCAGTAATCACCCAAACGACGTGAAGACTTCCGGTCTTCGACCACCGTCTTCATCTTCGACACCACGTCGAATCAGTTATTCAGAATGGGATAAACCCGGTCTTTCTGAATAACTCGCGTATATATTATAAAAGTGTTACACAAACACAACATACGCCTCATTCCACTTCAGAATATTCTTTTATTCAAATATTCCCATACTTTGGGAAAAGTTCCCATTAATTTTATCCAAGATAAATTCTTTAAATTTATTCTTTAATCTCCTTTGAATGTCAATTCAAACTAGTCGGGATTAGCGAACCACACCGAAGTAATCATTTATTTTATTTCCCAATCCCAACCTATTCATCCCATGAAGTAAAACTGGTAGTACTTCATATCTAACACCGCAGTGTTATCGGTAACTCAATTACCATTTCACGTTCAAATCTAATTAAAGATTTAACTATCGCTTGGAGTAAAACTGGTGATACTCCATTCTCGACCTTTTCAATCTATTTAAAAGATTCATTAAAACTCCACTTAGTTTTAATCTTTGACTGGGTTAAAGAATCAGTGTCATTTAAAACGCAGTTCACGATAAACCCAAAGTCACATTCATTAATTATCGGGTTAAAGAACGAGTGTTGTTTAAAACACTGTTCACGATAAACCCAAAAATCAATATCCATTCAATTCCAATTAAATATTATTTAATTGGTACACTTCATTAAATCTAAATACAAAGATTTAATCTTTTCTCAACTGGGTTCAAGAACAGTGTTAGTGAAGACACCATTCACGACAAACCCAAATCACATTCGATATTCAATACAAGGCTCTGAATAGAAAATATATCGGCTTATATTCAATATCGAATTCTACGACTAACAAATGTCGTATTGGAAATAACGATATAAATATATATCTTTCAAATTTCCATAACCACACCTGTATAATCACGAATTCCAACATCGAAATATTCCGAAGACAATTTCGATTCAAATCCACTCCAATGCAATCATTGGAAATTTTGGTTATTTTCAAAACCATTTCAAATTCAATTTATTTATTTAAAAATAAATAGAATTATAATTCTAGTTCAAAACTAGTTCATTTCGATAAAAATCTATTTTTATCTTTTCAAATATGGAGTTTTTCATCCCAAATCTTCACAAATCATTTCTTATGATTTTACACAAATTATTACTATTTTTAATAATTTTATCAAGGCCCGTACAGTCGATTTCCATCAATGGCCATCGAACTGCACTTACAACGACCTTTTTCGAATTTGATTTGGACATAATTCCAAATCCAACCGTTAGATTTCTAATTTCTAATATTCGTTAGAAAGCTCTTTTCGATACGAACCCAACGGTTCTGGTTTTAGGAGAATCCGACGGTCGGATCTCCCGTAATGCCCGTTTGAAATAAATGGTCGAAATTCACGAACTGCCGCGGCGCGGCGCGTTCTATTCAGGCCATTATATTATATATATAATATATATAATATATACTTCGTCGATTTCTATTTAAAACGAATTATATAAATAGTTTTGAATTCGTTTCAAAAACATTTTCAACTTCCTTTTCAATTCAAATCACAATTGAATTCTTCTTTATAAATTCGTTTGAATATTCATTTCTATTCAATTCAAATTTCAATTCAATTTGAATTCATATTCAATTCAATTCATCTCGAAATCGTTTTCAATTCAATTCATTTCGAAATCGTTTTCAATTCAATTCATTTCGAAATCGTTTTCAATTCAATTCATTTCGAAATCTTTTTCAATTCAATTCATTTCGAAATCGTTTTCAATTCAATTCATTTCGAAATCGTTTTCCATTCAATTCATTTCGAAATCGTTTTCAATTCAATTCATTTCGAAATCGTTTTCAATTCAATTCATTTCGAAATCGTTTTCAAATCGATATAAATATCGTTCACGTCAAAATGGCGTCAATCTAATCAACACGGCTTCATAAATTTCTATTTTCAAATTTTCTTTATTTTTCAAATTGGAATGAGGCCCAATCAATTACCATATAAAGTTAATTATATGGATTTTCATACAACACATGTATATAATAGCAACGATAAATAATCAACCATCAACCAAAGTGCACTACACTGTATAAGCATCAAATATAGATATCTAATGCTTATAACAGCCTGTCAATCAATCGATTGACATATTTGATCAATCAGGATGAGTGAAATTCATATTTCATCCCAACACCCGTGTGGGGTTTCAAACAAACAAACACAGATTTTATTTGTGCAGTTGGGCGATGTGTAAAATTTATCGTCCCAATCAATGTCATTCAAATAAGTGTACATAAACAAACCGTCTGGTTTGTAAATGAATATTTATTTATTCACATTCACGTTAAAAATTATATTTTTAACGATAAAACATTTTATTTCAACCTATGAATTTCTATTTAAAGTTTTAACCTTTTTCTATTTAAAGTTTGAAATAAAAAAAATCAGTTTCTTTTTCCTTTTAAAATCAGTTTCTTTTTCCTTTTAAAATCAGTTTTTACTGAATTTAAAAAAAAAAAAAAAAAAAGAATGAACGAGGAGGACGGAGGGGCGGAGCGGCCTCCTCCACCGCCGCTGCCACCGCTGAAGGCGGCGCCCTCCGCCAGGGTCTCTCCTTCCCCCCTCGCGACTCTTTCCTCTCCCTCCCTTCTAAAATCGAACAAAGAAAAAAAAAACTCTGCACCCTCCAGATGAACGCGCCGCCGCCAGCAGGGGGACCCACCGCACCCTCAAAACCCCACCGCGAAGACCACCTCCCTGACAGGCTGCGACCAACACTACCCCCTTCCACCTCCGCCGACGCCTTCTTCCCCCCCCCTTCTTCGCAAAGCTGTAAGTGATTTTAAGCAAATGTGACGAAATGGAATCTCGCTCGGTCCGAATCAGTCGCTAAACCGACCCAGACCGTTCGAAAACGCCCTATCGTTTGAGAACACGACAAAATAGAACGCATACAGAAGAACATTTCATTGTATATTACAACAATGCATCAGATTACAAGAATATACAGAGTATAAATGAATATTACATCGAAATATCAGAGATTTAAATTACATTTAAATACATAGCAGCGGAAAATAATACAATACACAACTAGAAGGAGATATACGGATACAAAGCTTTCCGGATATCATTCCAGCTGTAAACCAGGATCCTATGAATATAAATCTGCAAAACCAAAACTACTAGCTGCCCGTGTCAAAATAAGGGCACCCAGAGTTTAGGTTAAAACAATAAACTCCAGGTCTCTATAAATTCGTTTTAAAATTCATTTCTATTCAATTCAAATTTCAATTCAATTTGAATTCCAAATGTGACGAAATGGAATCTCGCTCGGTCCGAATCAGTCGCTAAACCGACCCAGACCGTTCGAAAACGCCCTATCGTTTGAGAACACGACAAAATAGAACGCATACGGAAGAACATTTCATTGTATATTACAACAATGCATCAGATTACAAGAATATACAGAGTATAAATGAATATTACACCGAAATATCAGAGATTTCAATTACATTTAAATACATAGCAGCGGAAAATAATACAATACACAACTAGAAGGAGATATACGGATACAAAGTGAGTAAACATTGTTTTTGTTTTCTGTCTCTAAAGTTTTTGATATGGGTAGTCTAAACATAAGACAGTACATATATGAAGTATGTTGTTAAGGCGTGGATAGTTGATAAATAGAAATGACCAAAAAGTATTTGAGATGTGTTGAATGAAGTATTGCTTGGAACTAAAAACAGTGGAAAGTTTGAGAATAAATTTAACTGAAAATTCCCATTTATTGATCTGATTTTAGACAAACTATAAACATCTATGCTTAACAGTCACAAAATAATGGGTGAATAAATGAAAACCTGGAAAAAAGTAGTGTATTTTGGTAAACCATTACACTGTCACGCATATATAAATATACATATGATTTTATGCTTCAGAGTGTGACTGAGTGTAGTGGATGCAAACCTACATGTGAATCTGATGGTTGCAATTTGGGTTGCAATTAACAGTACATGGAAAAGAAAAACCCAATACTCTGTTATACTGTAAACATCAACTTGTATCAAGAAACCAATATCATAACTTCTACTAAACATATAAAATAGAGACCAACAAGAAAATTGTGTCCATATATGTAGTTAATTTAAAACAATCTCATATTAAGATAGTGAGTTGTGCATTAAAAGTTTTATGGAATCTATAAGTTGCATCTTTCCTCGTTATCTACGATTTATGAATAAACAGAATTCGACCGTGCACAATATTTATGAATGGAATTAATTCAGATTTTATTTTCGAAAATGGTCCACTGAGATTGGGGATTTGGTAGGAAGTTAAATAACAGTCCAAATAAATTCTTTGAATGGATCGACTTCGACGTGATACTGCACCTAAACGGCAGCGTCAAATATCCCCGGATTTGGGTTGAAGGTTGGGTCCGGAGTCAGCTTCAAGCTGAGGGAGTTTGAGGGTGAATGATGAGCGGGGGTGGCATAGCGAAGGGGTTTCTTTGATCGGACTTCAGTAGTGAGGCCACGGTGGGTACAAAAAATCTTGAGGGGGTGGTTACACCATTTTTAGGTGATGAGGAGGGCTTCAGTGTGGTTTGCGGCGATGCTATCATGGTCGGGACAGTCATGGGTGGAGCTGTGGATATGCACCATGCACAAGTGTGCCATTAAATACGGTAAGTAGAAGTAATAGAGGAGAAAAAGGAACTGGTTTGGTCATGGCAACAAGACGGGGAAGTTTGTACTGTTGTGGTATGAAGTTGTATTAAGTTGACACTGGGTAAGGAGGCAAGAGCAGAGCAAATATATGGTCAGACGTAGGGAATGCTGTGTGTGTGCACCATGCACGGTGCACCAGTTTGATGTATCAGGAAAACAATAGAATGGGATTAAAAAAAAAATATGAAGTTGAAATGCGCAATAGAAAATCCAAAGGGAAGAAAGCGACAACAGGAAATCAGGAGGAGGAACGAAAAGAAGTGGGAAGGGAAACTAGTACATGCGTGGGCTAACTTGGAGATTGGGCCATAACATAGAAATTTAAAATAACATAATATTATTTACCGTGAGAGGTAACCCTAAAACATTTTCTTTGTTTATTGTGTCAATAGGTAGATTATTAAACAAAAGCAAATAGTCTGATAGCAAGTTCCAGTGATCGAGCACCTACAAAAATGCAAATAACAGTGCACTATTACAATGATCAAGCTTATTGTTTATGAACTTAACACTTTCGATGGTTGATCACACGTCAAGAAATAATGGAGCGCAAGGTTTTGGCATGGGGTTTTGTTACACGGGTGGCTGGGCTTTCGGTTTTGGTCCACGGGAAAAAAGGGAAAAGGGTTGAGAACAAGTGGGGAGGATGGCAGCAGAATGAAGAAGTAGAAAGAGGAGTAATGGCATGAAAGAGTGGTATTGGGGTGAGGAAATTAAGGCCTTCAAGAAATAGGGAAAAACCAATTAGGATTTGGATGGGCTTAAATCAGTAAAAGGAAATATAAAATAGTATAAAATGGAAGAGAATGAATAAGGCCGAAGTTTGGGCTTTAGGAAAGGTTAAGGCAAATTAGAAAAGAAAGACAAAAGAAGTGATCGCGCAAGAGGAAAATGAAGCGATCGGGCAAAGGAAAATGAAGTGATCGCAAAAGAGGAAAATGAAGTGATCGCATAAGAGGAAAATGAAGTGATCGGGCCAGGAAATTAAATAGAAAAGAAAGGAATAAAAGGGAGGGAATTGGACCGACTTGTTTAAAGTATAAAAGAAGAAAATAAAAGCAAATAAAAAGAGATTTTTTCTTTCGAATTAAAGAAGAAAGGAGGTCAACATTTTGGACCGGTGGAAGGGAACATTAAGAGGAAGATGAACCGTAGTTAGATGAGCTAAAAAGGTTTAACCAGTTTAAAAATCGAACGAAAAGGAAATAATAAAATAAAAATAGAAATTAGTATAAATTTAATTATTAAGGTTATTGTAAGAAATAAAAGACAATTTACAAGGTAAGACAAAGATATAAAGTGTAAATAATTGTCGTGTAAACAAGCTAACATTTTTGAATAAAGTACCGTGTGCGAGGCACACGCTTTAGTTGTTCATTTATAAAAGACAGTCAAATATCTGGATTTAAACATTACAGATATATATATATATAATTCTATTTGGTCGAAGCTTATGATTTAAAGAATGTATGAAATGAATTAATCAAACTATAATAGACATTATTATCGACTATCTGGGTAATTCATTTCTGTTATGCCTTGAAGTGTATCTAAGTCAATCATCGGGAGTCGATAACTATTTCCTTTGAAACAAGAAATGTTTTGAGATAAAAAATTGAAATTAGTTTCCATAATATCAATTAACCGTAAAAGACATTACACTAATCATTTCAAAGAGTCCGGAATTAATATTCCACTTCGATTCGATTTATACGTCGCGTGTCAGAGATTATTGAAGATAATTGAAGACGAAGATATGCAAGGGCTATTTTGTTTTACAGAATAGTACCTTTGGTTTGTCCAGTCCCATGACAACTTGTATGGATGAATGTCTGATAGAGTATACCTAATAGATCACATAAGGCGATCTTTTCAAGATATTTCGTCTGGTGGCGGAGAAATTCGTTTCTCTTAGCTTTTATACCCGTAATATTTTTGGGAAGATCAACTAGTGATTGATGGGTTTGACGATGTGGCATTCAAAGTGAATGGAGACCAGATGTTCTGAAAGAGGAACGTAACCTCAAAGCCTCATAACCAGGAAATGACAAAAATTGGGCAGCCAGCATGGCTAGGTGAGTCATTTCCAAGCAGGGTGTATTATCAACATCTAGAAAAATTCTTATTTGCTTCTTAATCTATATTTCGCTGCTGCAACTTTTCAGAAACGGTGGGTCGCTCCCAACAGTAGGGTGATAATATTTTCGCTACACTCAAGCCAAATGAGTGGACGGTCATGTGTGGCTGGGTTACAAGACATTCTTGTTGAACCCCAGTGTATCTCCTCTAGAGTACACTGATCGGCAGGTGGTCCCATACCTTGTCTGTTGGAATCCAATCCCCAATAAGAGCCCGCAATTTTTGATTTTATACTATATACGTGGAGCGTGAGATGCAAGCGTTCAGCTAGAGGGTTATTTATTTGATAAAAATTATTGTAATATCATAAGATTTTGATATCAAAATTGTTTTGGGTTATAGTAAGGTAAAAACCGTCTGTGTTTATGTGTGGGCTGGTCTTACTATTATCTTTTCTTTCGAAATGTTTTATAATGTTAAATCAATATGTCCTCATAAGAGAAAAACCCCGTTCCATATTATCTTGCTTTTAATATGTTTAAAGTTGTTTACTCACACCCGTCCCCCGAATTACCCAGAGTTTATTTTTCTGCGTTTTCCTAAACTCTTGGGTACTCATAACAATTGTTATGGGTAGACAAGTGATCCAGGTAGTCAATGGAAATACTTTGGAGTATTTTGGATGGGAAGTTCAGGAATCAGCTTATTTATATCTATATCTAAGTATCCGGTTATATGATGTATTGGGCTTGTTTCACGTGATGTTTATTCTAATGATGTACTGCGATGTAATAGACTCTGATATGTAATATATTATGTGATATTTTATTTTTTTAAATTCCGCTGTGAGATTCTGATGTTCTTGTTTAGTTCTATTCTCTATCTATTTCTATTTCTTCATTAATGATACGACTTCCGAGGTCATCGAAAATCGGGCCGTTACACTTATGCTTTGATAAGACTGTAACGACCTAGGGAATTTGACGCTTGAATTTCGACAATAATACATAAACCCGTATTACTTGCCAAAACCCAAGTATCAAAAACAGCAGATAGTTTATAGAAAGAAATTAGAGGGTGAGGAAAGAGTAGAAAGAAATATAAGAATAGAAGAAGAACCAACACAACACAGAGTCTCACAATGCAGCGGAACAAAATATAATATAGAAATAAATTTTTATTAAGAGCTTGAAATAAAACTTACAGTCATCGGAGTACATCAACACATCCGGGCAGTTATAATTACATGTCCTCATATACAACACACAGCGGAATAAATACTAGACATCATATGTTCGGACTTCTCCAACTTGTCTCTAGACTTCACAGCATCTGATAGCCAAAACCTATAAAACTCGATCTGACCCGAGCATTACAAACGTCAGGATCAGTCTAGCGAACCAGCGTGAGATAACTTGCTAAGTTTATAGGTATCATCCAACTTGATTTTAAAGTAAAAATCTTTCCAAAAGAAAAGGATAATCGTAAGACCGAACCCACACATAAATATGGACGATTTTACCTTATGATAACCCAAAATATTTTTAAAATCATATCTCATCTAATGTTATAATAGTGATGAAAAATAAATAAATAACCATCTAGCATAACACTTGCATCTCACGCTCTACATACATAGTCTATAATAAGAAACAACGGGGTCTTATTGGATAATGGATTCCTACTATATCAAGGTATGGAACCACCTTCCGATGGTGTATCTCTAGAGAGGAATACACTGGGTTTAACAAGAACATCTTGCACATCGACCACACATGACCAACCACTCATTTCCCTTGAGTGTACCGAATATATTGCCACTTATGGTTGGTACCAACATAACCATTCCTGGGAGATACAGAAGCGATAGAAGAACAAAAGTTAAGTTTTCTTTAGATGCACCCTAATGCGAGCGACCCACTTAGCCATGTTGTCTGCCCAATTTTAGTCATTTCCCGGTCGATGAAGCTTGAGGTTATAATTTACCTTTTCAGAACATCTGGCCACCCTTCACTTTGAATGCCACATTGTCGGACCCGCTAGAAAATCACTAATTGATTTCCACAAAAATACTCTCGGTGAAAAGCTAAAGAAGTTTCATTCTTCGCCACCAAACTCGGTGGTTTGAAGAAATCAACATACGTGACCTTTTTCGAAATACTATATCATACATCCGTCCATAAAAATTGTCCTCGAACTGGACAAACCGAAGGCACTCTCCTACCACATCCTAGGAATCACCGTATGGATCAGTAAGGAGTAGTCCTTGCAGTCCATAGTTTCCAACCACGAAAGAACTACAGTTTATCTCTGGTTGCAAGTGAGAGATTATTAGTGGCTCTTCCATTTTATGAAGATCACGGTCTTCAAATGCTCCATCTCGATCATCATATGATATCTTCCACATTCACGTATTTGTTGGTCAGAATGGTTTTCGAATATAAATTCAATCCCAGTCTTTCCGTCCAACAATCGTATATGCCATATTTGATAGTTGGTTATTTAACTATATGAAAAAAACAATCTTTCAACCATGAAATTTAAATGATTTTATTGGTTCAGTACTTAGCATCACTTGGCCGTTTTAATTTTACATTTGTTTGTTATTTAACTATCAAGCCACTTTATTTGTTATTTCTCATTCAACTTATAAAACTTCTTGAATTATAATTTATAATATAATTCTCGAAAGTACAAATTTTATTTTCCTTAACTACTTTCGTTTCTAAACTAATATCATCTTTGGATAATCATGAAGTCGTTCAAGTGAGGTATTTTATTTAACTCTCAAACCTTGAGTCAGCAACATTCTTATCTTCATAATAGATAGAAGTTCATCAACAAAACCCTAATCCAGTAATTATCCCACATTTTCCATTTACTTTCCAGTTTTAATATCATACTCTCTCTTAGAAATCTTATTTCAATCTTAACACGTTTACTTAAGTATTAAGTAAACTATTATTTAAAACCTTCTCTATTAACTTTAATAATCTTTTAAAACATTATATACAAATATTAGTTCTATTATAAGTAGAAACCTTTATAAACTTCTGATAAGTTTATTTCAATCCCATTTAGTTATATCTCGATAAAACCTCATCCTTTTCTCTATATATGCGAATTTAGGTCAAATCTTTATAACTAAATTTGCCTAACCACTTTAATTCAAATTAGGGTTTTCTGTTCGATTTCCATTTCATACCTTCATCAGTCCCTGACCGTAAATCAATAAGAGAATAATCCTCTAAATATCAACCTCGAATGCAGAAAACAACATCAGACCAATACTCAGAAAACATTCAACTTAACCGATCTCCTGTTAGGTTCCAATTCTTTAGTTTCATATCTTGAACTTTTATCCCATTTATGGGCCATTTTATGTTTATAATTTAATAATTCGTTCCAATAATATATTCAATCAAACTTGGGTTTTATAACTTCATCCAACTTTGTTTTTTTATAAATTTAAATAAATAGGATTCAGGTAGGAATTCAATTTAACTTAAATTTAAACTTGACTTGTATTACTATTAATATAATTTTCTTTTAAACTTCATTTAAGTATAAATAGGGACTTGTGGTTTCATAAACCTTCATTAACAAATTTTAATTACTTTTACATAATCAACTTCAACATTATTAAAAAAAATGATTTTCTTAATCATTAACAATTCCCATTAAATTAACAAATTAATTTAATAATAAATTCCAGTTAAACGGTTGATTTAGTCAACTCAAAAACATGATTAACTCGCTATTAAATCTCATTAATTCCTTCTTTAAATTAATTAATAATATAATTAGTTTAAATAATCCCGTTGACATTGATTATTACAATATAATAATCACTTTTAATTAGTCATTTCACTAAGTTAATTAATAATGGAATTAATTTAAATAATCCCATCTAACTTTCTCTAAAACCAATTAATTCCGCTTAGGTAGATTTCTTTCCACTTGTTTCTAAAATTTATTAACATAAGAATTTTCTTTATAAAACTATTCAATGATTAGTTAACTTAAATAAATAACAAACATTTATTTTCTTTTTATAAAATTCCATTTAAAATAATAGATTTAAAAAAATTATGTTCAGTTATAAAATAAATTTTATAATTTCATTTTTATTGATTCACCTAACTGTAAATCAATCTTTATAAAACAATGAAGGTTTAGGCCATCTGCTATTAATTCCTCAACTAATATTACCCATTAGTTAATAACAGAACAACATTGAACTTGGATTCAACTATCAATAACCAAATCAAAAATCCAATCATATTCATTAAACAAATCATATAATGATAATATGAAAATAAATAATAAATTTGAGGAGTCCAGTTAGATCCCTCCGACCTGTATTTCCCTGCATCCAAAAAGGTTACCTCAAATAATAAAATTTCAAAAATCAACCAATAAGGCTAATTTAAGTATCCAACTATTTACTTTATATGCTTATATTATTACAAATGTGACCAACAGGGTAAGTTACCTCAATTGGTTAAAATCGTTAAAAATAACGATTGTTTCAATTAAATTAAATTAATCGAACTTTTAATTTATCGGTTCAGTCAATATATAATAATATATTCGGTAAACATCCAATAATAGACAGTCATAACACACAAATATTAAACCTCACTTATATAAAATATAAGTGGGACAACCGAGTGAGTAAACTCACCTTGATTTCTATTTGACGTTGAAAATAATTCATTTTAATTAATATAAACAAGCGTTTAATTTAATTAAAACTCGCAGATGCGCCCAACATGTCGAAACCAGCTCCAAAATGTTACGCCCGTCGATACAGTTCCAACATTCCCAGTTTGGTCCGATTCTGTGTATGTATGAACGAGTTACACATATTATAATATACAATTTAAATTTAAACAAACATTTTGTTTTTCCTTAATTAAAATAAACTAATATACTACACGTTCCTAACATGTCCGGACTAGTTACCATTTCATATTATGTTGGCCATGCTGAATTTGGATCAGGCAACGTTAAACAACCACTTAGTCACTTTAAAATACAATTTAAACGTACATTTTATTAAAATTATGGGCCTTACCCTGTTTCTTTTTGCACAACCCAATTATTCTGCACCCAACCCGCCAGTCTCACTTCTTCTTCCCTATCCCTTCATTCGAAAAATAATAACACTACTACATCTCCTCCCATTGTCGCGGCGTCACGCACTCCTATCATCTCCATATCCCCACCATTGTCAAAACCAACGCCATGACGATCGCCTCCTCTCCATGAGCACACCACTGAATAGCGTTCGGTCTCCCCTTTTAAAATGCGACAACGGCTTCTGGCCGTACAAACCGCATCGAAATTTCATCAACTCCGACCAAAATTCATCAACACCTACGGAATACTCACCACAGTCACCACCTCATGCTCCAAAGCTTGAATTGGTGCACCCGCGTTCCTCGAAAAACTAACCCTAAGCTACAGTGATAACACTATATCGAACAAAAATCACTTGATTCCCTTGGAAATGAGTACCAGTATGAAGCCCACAGCAAGTAGGAAACATAGGAAAAGATTTCGGGATTTTAAGGATTAATTTAAAATTGTTTGATTTATTTTGTTGAAAGAAAAACTGATTTCTTCATTACTGGAACAAACGAAAAAATGGAGCAGCTGGATGTGTTTTTATAGGGGAGAAGAACCATGGTGGCCAAGTTTTAGGATACAGGTTTGCAGAGAAAATAGGTTAGCTGTTGTGTGGGTGGGAGATTCAAAAAAACTTGATTGGCACGGTAGAAGGTAGATTGGCAAGCAAGGAAAATGAAAATTTGGGACGTAAGAAAGAGAAAGGACACTAGGAAAGTTTACAAATAAATATATTATACCCATTCTCATATATCAATGTTTAATTTTTGTATAGCCACACATAAACTCTAAAATTAACGAAAATAGAGATACTGCTAATGTCTTAATATTTCTGAACCAACGAAATTAATTTTGTCAAATTCTGACCTTGTTTGCACAACGACATTATTTTAATTTTAATATTTTTATCAGTTCCCATTTTATTTTCATCTGCTCACAAAACAACCCTGATTGGCTCCAAATCAAAAACCCTACAATAATTTGTTTTACGTATTCCAATAAAATTTGTTTCGATGAAAATGGTGGTCGTTTCAAAAACGTCTATTCTTAATGCTTATATAATATCAATAAAATATAAAAAAATTCCAAAATAATTAAATAATAATAATAAATAAAATTATTATCATCCAGTATATCCAAATGTACTAATCCATCACTTCAAGTTCAACCAATGTGGAATAATAACTCAACATTGACATTTTCGAGTTAAACAATATTCAAATTATTAGAAACCCCTTTTAAATTTATTAAATAAACGATATCATTTAAAAACGAATGCATAGCGACTATATGAAATTTTGATTTAGCCATAAATTACATCTATAATATAAAATCTAAAATTTTCTCCTCATTAGAAAATTATTATCAAATAGATTTGGTTGATTCTTGTTTCAAAGAATTGTGACTAAAAAAGGATTTTGTATATTCAATTGAAGTTCAAAACTCAATATTACAAACAACCACGTCGTTACGAGTTCATTTTAAATTAAATATAAATTTATATGTTTAAACTTCATTTATCAATAAATTTTATATAAAAATCCGATTATATTTCCAATATATTTAAAACATATTTAAATATTCAAATTTAAATGACTCAAAAATCAGGGCCGTCACAGTTGGAAAAAATAATAGTATAGAGCAAAAATATTCATCCAGAACATAAAATGGACGGAATAAAATTTAATATTAAAATTCACCGGTTTATTTCAAAAACCATAAACATGCCATACTATAAGAGTTATAAAATCGTAAGGAAGTCTCTTGTGCAAAGTCATATGGGTACATAAAAAGAAAACATAAAGGTAGAAAATAATAATGCCACAAGCTAGTGTCTTCATCTCCAAACTTCTTTGTCTCGCTACTTCTTCCCAACATGTGTTGTTATAAAGAGAGAGTCAAAATAACAACGATCTAATGAATAAAAAGGACTTAAGTTTTACCTTTTCCATTACTTGAACAATGTGTTTTCATAAATAATAATGTGTATACGAGTGAGTACGGAATTGTGAACTACTCAAATAAAGAGAGGAGTGATTCTAATGACCACTTAATATCCATATTCAATAAAGGCACATCCAATCGTCGCGCATGTGAGTATATAAAGTTTATTTAGACACAAATTAGAGGATACAAAATCTCAATCATTGAATTATCCATTGATTTTCACCCCTCCTAGATAAATTAATCCCATGACTGAGATTTTATGTCTTCAAATTTATGTCAAATTTTTGTGTTTGAATAGTCACTCCATATATATGTATGTATTTACGTGTATATATATATATATATATATATATATATATGTGTGTGTGTGTGTGTGTGTGTGTGTATAACAATAATATGAAAGATAACAAGCAGTCACTTAATGCCTACATTATAGGTAGTATCCTTGCCACTTAAGACCTTCACGCAGTAGTCTTTTGTGTTACTATTTAATTGACATTAGTCTCCTGGGCACTTAATACTTCCCTTAGGATGGATAGACCCTTCAATGATTTAATACATATTCCTGTCACTTGATATCCAGGCGGGTCCAACAACTACTTAATACCTTAGGGAGGATTAGAGCACTTAATGTTAGGGATTGAGATGTTGTTGAAGATAACAACCTTGTTTCAATTATTATTGTTATAAAATATCAATTTGTTAGGCACATTCATTGGACGTGTGTAATGAATACTGAGACCAAATTTATGAATAGTAAAATAATGGTCAAATAAATAGTTGTCTCTTTATATAAATTTGTAGTTGTAATTTCGTAGCTTGGAACATTATTCATTTCCCTTATGAAGAAATTCAATATTATCATGATTAATAACAAAAACATAAAGAGTAAAATCAAAAGTCATGAATATAATGATACACTCTCTAGTTATGCACTAAAAACACACATCAATACCTTATTCACATACACATACAAATTAGACTCACCCACTCACAATGCACAACATAGAATATATTAAACCCATCACGCATACGAACCGACACAAAAGTACAACCCATCATACATGTATGCAAATAAACATGTTAGCAGCTTATCCTATATACCCATTAAAAAATAAACACAGTACAACTTATTCGCATTCACCTGCAAATATACTTCCAAAACTTAGGTAAAATAAATTTCGCTGTAAGGCTTCCTATATATATATATGTATATATATATATATATATAAATATATATATATATGCGTGTGTGTGTGTGTGTATAGGCGAGCGTTCAATGACACCCCAAATAGTGTAGCACCCCAAAATCCCTCTGATTTCCACCAAGCATTTCACCCACTCTCTCCTTCCACTCATTCTCTCCCATTCTACTAACTTATTATAATATAAATACTTTGTTTCTGTAGGGAGGCTTTTGGGGTGCTCACTATTTGAGGTGCCATTGAACGCTCCTCATATATATATATATATATATATATATATATATATATATATATATATATATATAGCGCACTCATGTATATAGGAAAACAAACTCTTAAGGTCATTGAACTAATACATTATATATAAAATTCAAAAAATGGCGCACGCATCATAAGAAAAAACTTATATATTTAGAAGTGTAGTAAATAATGGAAGTACAACATTCTTTATCTCACATATCGATTGATAGTTTCAGTTCAGGCCACTAACTACTGACTAATGGCATCAAACTTGATGTGGAACTCGTAATAACATGAGTTCCAATGCATACATGATGCTCTAATTAACCTTGCTATAAACTTTTCAGCTAAAGGATGATTATATCAGTAGTGAAGGGAGTAGATGGTGCAAAGAATAGGCTTTGATACTTGTATAGAATATAGGTGTGTAGAAAATGGTACAACATATTATAAGAAAAAGTAGTTTTGTCTGATATACCAAGAATCACTTCATATGTTGCTGGCCGTACTCCGCATCAAGAGCCTTGACAATGCAAATAAGTTCCAACATCAAAGTAGCTTGCTGGAAAATAGAATTCGTCACATATATCGACTTGGACGACTATAAGTTACGGAGGAACTGCCAAAACATGACCAATTGAACAACAACAAATTCGTATCTCTCAATTAGAGTATTATTGTTATTATCATTATTATTTGAAACAACATACCAAATAGTCACTCGTAACTTACATGTATACATCATTCATAAATATTCATGCACAAATCTTCAGGATTGTGCAGAAATTACAGATCACTCGTATCTTACAACTTAATTTTCCTCGAATCATATGTCACCATTAACGAATGACCTCTCTATGTAATGTCTATTCCTTTATTTTTGTAGACCAAATGTGAAACACCCCACCTCCGTTAAGGTCACTCACAAAGGGAATACCTTAACTTCGGTGGAGGTTTATAAGTAAAAGTCACAGATAAAACACAAGACAGATATAAACACATATATATATAAATAGCAGAAAAACAAACAGACTTTCATATCATAAATACGAGTTCATACAAAACACTTCCATAATTTCCTCAAAACAAACTTCCAATTATTACAACCATAATACTGTCTTGATTTAAAACTTAAAGAAGCATGAAACATAATTAAAACCGCATAGATCCCCATAGAATGTCCAAAGCCATAGCCCAAACGAAAGAGATCCAAGCAATACACACACTCTCTCTCTTCAAGCTGGATGAAAAATCTGACTAAGCTGAGGTGTTTCCTCCCTGTGGAACTGTGTGGGGGGGGGGACGGAGGAAAAGAAAGCGAAAGGAAAATGGGTCAGACATACGTCTGGTAAGTCTAGTTATATTTCTAGCAGGTGAACAATAAAAAGATCATCACTTGCATAAACTGAAAACAGGACAATACCAGAATATAAGACAAGATATGGCAGGAAATACTAACTATACTAAACGAACTCACTATTACTTCTCTGCACCTACTAACTAGCCTAACTAGCACCACGTGTTCATGACAAGGTGATCCCTTATTCGATCGGCTCTTACTCGCAACGTTTTCTTCATGTGTCATACGGCCCCACATGATTGTTGATACCTATGCTGGTCCCACTATGGGGTGTATCAAGTCCCATGGTGGCGGCCTGACACAATTCTAGAATGCATAGGTTATACTACTGATGCCCAGTGCCCTGTTTGTCTGCTCTGAAGTGTGTGCATGCCCGCACTCCGTTAGAACCTACACTGCTGCACCAACCGCTGTCGCTTTTGACCGCTTACAATCATCCCAGTAATCGTGCCCCACCCTGCCTAGTTTCAGGATACCATGATACCTAATTGGATTACTGTTGAAATGGGTCCCCGTTACTAGGGTTTTCTAGTCAAACATGTTAAGCGGTTAAGTGTCTGTATTTACCTAACTCCACCCATCAGTTTAATTAACATGTTCAATTGGTTAAGTGTTTTAGTTAACTTAACCTTACCATTCTGACTTGTCTGTCCTTAGCTTTAATTAGTTAAAGCACCAACCACTCACATTAGACAGGTATTGTTATGGTTACTGGATGTGCCGGTCGGTTCCGGGCAGGTTTACACCGTAACTCGGTCTAACCTCGGGTCCTTATTGGGCTCAATGCCTTAACCTCCCACATTAGATAGTTATTGTTGTGATTACTGGATAGACGGGCGGGACCGGGCAGGTTTACATCACAACTCAATCTAACCTCGGGTTAAGCATATTCGTATTTTCTGAATTTACATTTTTATTTATGTGTATTATCCAGAATTCATGTCATTGCCCAGATTTGTTTCTAATCAAGTTCATTAATTTTAGGTATATAATTTATACCGTTTCATGCCATAAATTACCTATGTGATTTTTCACCAATTTATGTCAAGTTTCCTATAATTACCAATTTTTCCTGACGTTACCCCGTCTAAATATTAGGCTAATAATCTTAGCCTAATTTTCGTCCGCATGATTTTTGACATATAATATTAGGCAAAAACACAACCGAATTTAGCGTATACAAAATTGGCATAAAGAAATTCATTAATATAAACATGACATAGGTGTAAACTTGGCATTTTCGGCATAGTCAATATGAACACCATAGGTGTGAACTTGCAAAATAGTCAACATGAATATCATAGGTGTGAACTTGCAACGTAGACTAAATCAACATACATATATGTGAATTTGCAACATAGACTAAATCAACTTACATATATGTGAATTTGCAACATAGACTAAATCAACTTACATATATGTAAATTTAAAAATCAATCACGAACATATGAATAAGTGTGAACTTGAAATATGACATAGGTTTAACATATACACATAAACATGTAGATCTAACATTTGGTCACATATGTGATATGATTTTACAACCTAAAACTTGCATAACATGATAAACTACACAACTTGTCATAACAGGTTATACTCCAAGTTCATATACATATGAATAGACTTATCAATTAATTCCAAATTCAACATGATAATAAAATAGAACTTCAGACATAGATCAATATCATTCAATTCCACATATAACATAATAAACATTGTTCTATTATCAATTTATTTCCAAGGCATGACATTAATTTTGATTCGCATCCCAAAACATAACTAAACTTACAACGAATGACAAACTTGAGTTCTGGATTCTGAGTTATGGAATTGAGATGCTTTCCTTTGGGTAGATAAACGTTGTTTTGATTTTAATTGAATTAGATTTTGTTCGTCTCTTAGCTTTCTTCAAGTGGAAGCTACTCTTAGTTTTCTCCCGACAGCGTGGCGACTCTGGTTCTAATTTTTGTGTGAATTTAGGTTGGAGACTTAAGTTGTTTATATAGAATTTCGAACTAATTAGAGCCGTAAGATGATCATAGATGAATCTAGACCATTGACATCGAGAAGAGCCAAGCAGAAAGTGACAAATCAACCCCAATGACACACCAGAACTCAGAAAATCGCTCAGAACCCGACCAGGCCAGCCAAGACCTGACCAGGTCGACTGGGTAGGTCGACCCCTAGGTTGACCCCTGGTCGACCTGGGTACCCAGGTCGACCTGGGTCCTGGGCGGGAATTTTCCCGCCCAGCCCAATTCTAGTCCAGTTTTTTCGAATTTTGAACTTGTTTCGGGCTGTTTGAATTTTAAATCGAATTCTGAAACTTCCGAAGACCACAACTTCTTCATACGGAGTCCTATTTACGCAAACTTGGACTCTATCTTAAGCAGAATTCCGAGATGAACGCAATGGCATAACCCGTTTCCCTCAATTCTTTCATTTAGAATTAATTATACTTTAATTTGTTAATTTATTATTAACAAAAAATTCGAGGTGTTACATTCTCCCCTCCTTAAAGGATTTCGTCCCCGAAATCTTCAAGTCTAGAAGAACGTATATCCTAACATCCAATCGTCCGTCTACTCAACCAACGAACACAGGCGTCCATTGTCCTTAAAAGACTTCTAATGCTTCATGGTCATATGCATAATGTGTCTATATGTCCTTATCTAATGCAAAATTAGGCGGTCTACTGATTCAGTTGACCTTCTTAATGCGAATCATGTAAGTGTCATGAATCCGTTATGTATGCAAATTTTTCCCTACTCATAATTCTACATGAGTGCGCAACCATTCATACAAATGCGACATCCATATGACAACATATCAAGTTTTAACCACACACAAATATGAATACATATATGCATATGCAATATGGAAGTGACTGAGCCGATCTAATACCTAGGGTGTGTGTATATGCATTCACGAGCAACCACTAGCAACCACTTGCAGCCACTTGCAACCATCAATCATAACATGTTTCAAATACATGTTTACATCCATTAGTTTCTACCTAAGGAGTTAGGAGAAAATGGACCGAGAAGATACACTAAAAGGTAGATACAAGAACAAACTTATGGAAAAAGAGAGATCAAAGATGTATCCTCAAGAAGAAAAGGGTAGGCAGTGCGTATTCTGTCCTCAGTTTCGCAAGTCACGTCTTCCTCGGCATCGTTCCATTGAACTTTAACAAGCATGACTTCACAGTTGCGTAGCTTTTTGATTTTAGTTCCTAAGATTCGATTTGGAACTCTCCTCACAGTTGTTTCTCGTTCTATTTCAACTTCTTCTAGAATGCTTGGCTCCACCACTTCCGCAGATTCATGTAAACATTTCCGGAGCTGAGAAACATGAAAGACATTGTGAATTCCAGCCAACCTTTCGGGCAGCTCTACTCTATAAGCCATCTTCCCAATCTTTTCGATGATGGGGAACGGACCTACAAATCTTGGCACTATTTTTCCTGCGGATGCAAAGCGAACGACGTTCCTTAAAGGAGATACCTTAAGGAAAACCATATCCCCAACCTCAAACTCAAGGTCGGTCCTTCTTTTGTCTGCGTAGGATTTCTTTCTATCTTGGGTAGTCTTCATTCTCCTTCATATCAAGTCCACTTTTTCTGCAGTCTCTCTAATCATGTCTGGCCCAAGTATAAGCTTGTCTGTAGACTCCCACCAACAAGTTGGTGATCGACACGGTCTTCCATATAGAGCTTCGAAGGGCACCATGCCGATGGTGGCTTGGTAGCTGTTGTCGTAGGCGAATTCCACTAAAGGAAGATGATCCTTCCATGTCCCTCCAAAGTCAAGAACGCACAGTCTCAAAAGAACTTCTAATACTCCATTCACCCTTTCCGTCTGACCATCGGTTTGGGGGTGATAGGTCGTGCTCAGGCATAACTGTGTGCCTACAGCTTCTTGCAGACTCCGCCAAAACTCGCTTGTAAAGATAGGATCTCGGTCACTCACTATGCTGGAGGTTATTCCATGGAGTCGAACTATTTCCTTAGGATAAAGAGATGCTAGAGATGAGGCAGTCCTTCTACTCTTGACAGGTATAAAGTGGGCGCTTTTTGTGAGCCTGTCCATTATTATCCAAATGCTAGTATTGCCCCTTCTTGACCTAGGCAACCCATCAATGAAGTCCATTGAAATGCTATCCCACTTCCATTGCGGGACTTCTAGAGGACGAAGCAGTCCTCCAGGCTTCTTTTGTTCCGCCTTGACCTGTTGGCATATCATGCACTTAGAAACGAAATCTGCCACATCTTTCTTCATGCCGCTCCAAAAGAAAACTCTCTTTACGTCCTTGTACATCTTGTCTCCACCTGGGTGTATTGTCATCTTGGAATGGTGTGCTTCCTCGAGAACCATCTTTACCAAATCCCTTGCTTGTGGGACGCATAGCCTTCCATCTCGCCTCAGTCGGCCCTTCTCATCGATGGAGTACCTATTGAGGTGACTGGAAGTTTCACCCCTAATTAGCTTATCAATCACATCAACAAGCTGAGGGTCTTCACGTTGTGCGGCCCCTATTGAGTCTAAAAGAGTGGGCCGTACTTCTAGTGATGCCAATAAGCCAGGTACAAAATCGGAGGAGGGCCTAAAGTCAAAACTGGCTATATACTCCAAGCTTTGCCTTTCTACAAAGAGAGGGCTTAAGGTCAGCTTCTTTCTACTCAAGGCGTCTGCTACTACGTTGCCCTTGCCAGGAGTATAGGAAATGTCAAAATCATACGAGGCAAGAAACTCCATCCACCTTTGCTGTCTTAAGTTAAGATCTTTCTGCGAGAAAAGATACTTCAATGATTTATAGTCAGCATATAATTCGAACTTCTCACCTAGGAGATAATGTCGCCAAGACTTAAACAAAAAGACGATGGCGGCTGACTCAAGATCGTGGGTTGGGTAGTTCTTTTCATGAACTTTCAATTGTCTTCCACCATAAGCTACTACCTTCCCTTCTTGCATCAGAACACCGCCTAGTCCCGTACCACAAGCATCAGTGTATACTGTAAACATCTTGCTTCCATTTAGCAATGTAAGAATTAGGGCTGTTATGAGAGCCCTTTTCAATCGTTGGAAAGCAAACTCGCAATCCAAATCCCAGGCGAACGCTAGATTCTTCTTTGTTAGCCTTGTGAGTGAAGCTGATATTTTCGCGAAATCTCTAATGAACTTTCGGTAAAAACCTGCTAGCCCGAGAAAGCTTCGGACTTCGGTTGCATTTCTTGGTGCCTTCCAATCTTGCACCGCCACCACTTTCGCGGGGTCCGCAGCTAACCCCTCTTTGGACACTACATGTCCAAGAAACCTTACTTCTTCCCTCCAAAAGTGGCACTTGGAGAATTTGGCTTTCAGCTGATGAACTCGAAGAGTTTCCATGATCTCCTTCAGATGCTGAGCATGTTCTTCCTCATTCTTTGGGAAGATCAAAATATCGTCTACGAAGACCACCACGAACTTATTAAGGAATTCTTTGAACACCCTGCTCATTAGGTCTACGAAATAAGTGGGTGCGTTTGTCAAGCCGAAAGGCATGACAAGCCACTCGAAGAAACCATCTGGGGTTCTGAACACCATCTTATCAATGCTATCTTCAGCTACCCTTAGCTGATGGAACCCAGTAGCTAGATCAAGTTGGGAGAAAACCGACTCACCTACAAGCTGATCAAACAAATCGTCTATTCTGGGAAGCGGGTATCTATTCTTCTTAGTCAGCTTGTTTAGCTCCCTATAGTCCACACAAAGACGTAGTGAGCCAACTGCTTTGGTGGCGAACACCACTGGAGCACCCCATTCCGAGATACTCCGGCTTATAAACCCCTTCTCGAGAAGCTCCTGAACTTGCTTACTGAGCTCCTTTCTCTCCTTTGGAGCCATGTGTCTAACAGGTAAAGCTACGGGCTTTGCATTATCAACAAGATATATGCGGAAGTCTATTTCCCACCTCGGAGGTAATCCCTTCACCTCTTCAAAGACATCTGGATATTCACGGACCACTCTAACCGACCGCAAATTCTCAACAGAAGCATCAAGCGACTCTAGATAACTAAGCATAACAGCATTCAAGGGATTACAAGAAATTTTTAGAGTGTTACCGAGCCGATTCAAGAGTCTGACCACACTCTTCTCACAATCAAGAATGGCACCATTACTGGATAACCAGTCCATGCCTAAGATCAATCCATATCCCGAGAAGCCCAAAACAAAGGCACTACATCTAAACTCAACACTTAGAATAGAGATTTTCAAATCCAAACAAACCATTGACAAATAAGCTGAGGCCCCAATTGGATTTGAAACAACCAAGCGATCTTCTACCATACTAGTGTATAAGTGTAGAGATTCTACTAAAGCAGATGAAATAAAAGAGTGCGATGCGCCAGAATCAAAGAGAGTGCGAACTGGATGATCATAAAGATAAACTACACTTTCTACAGAAATATTTCTACCTCGTTCCTGCGGAGGTGCCACCAGCACGTGAACCTGTCCCCATGAAGTGGATCCGGTCCTCTGTCCCTGCCCTCGCTTCTTTGGGCAGTCCTTAGCCATGTGTCCAGTCTCGCCGCAATGGAAACAACCACCATTCTTCTTCGCCTTCTTCTTTCTGCAGTCTTTCACTATATGTCCAACAATGCCACAGAAATTACACCTTCTCTTTTCACGGGATTTGTTGTTCTTCCCGCCCTTCTTGAAGTCTGTTTTCTTAGCCTGTAAACCCTCTTTCTTTTCTTGAGGTACTTCCACCTTTGCCTCTTTCTTGCCTTTATCTTCCTCGTGTAGCAGTGCCATGTCCACCAAGCTTTCATAAGTCGCTCCCATGGGTATATGGGTCATAGCAAGGCTGTGTAGAGGCTCATTCAGACCTTTGACAAAGCGAAGAGCCTTCTTGTGTTGGGTGTTTACTAAATCCAGCCCAAATCTGGCCAGCTGATTAAACTGATTGATGTACTCCTTGATCGTCATACTTCCTTGTTTAAGAGTTAGGAACTTCTCCATCTGCAGGCTTCTTTCAGCTTGGGAGAGGAATTTCATCTCAAACCTCATCCTAAAATCTTCCCAAGTTTCCACTGGCCTCTCAGCATGGGTAACCTCCCACCAATAAGAAGCTTCGTCTTTAAGCAACCACACTGCTAGCTGTATCTTTTGTCTGTCGTCAACTTCGAAGATGACGAACAAATCTTCGGTCTCCTTAGCCAGTTCCTTGCTACCACAAAGGATTCAGTTCCATAAAAGTCCTTTCCACCCATAGCCTTGAAGTCTCTACATGTCTTTATGAAAGCATTACCACGAGGAGGAGGAGGAGGAGGAACCACTGCCACTGAGGGAGGAGGAATTTCTGCTGGGCCCACGTCATTGGCCCTAGCCTCTAGGTACCTTCGGAACCACCCGGGTACCGGTCCTCCTTCTGGAAGGTTAAGGTCTCTAGACATGCTGAAACAAAAAGGAAAGATTCAAGACAAAAGGATATAGAGATAGTGCATATGGCTTTGGGGAATTATGCCTTTTAAAAACAACGCTTTTTCTTGAACAAAAAATGCTTCTTTAAACTTCTTTTTGAAAATAGTTTCAAAAACCTTTATCTAATCTGGTAAACCTGTGCTCTGATACCAAGTGAAACACCCCACCTCCGTTAAGGTCACTCACAAAGGGAATACCTTAACTTCGGTGGAGGTTTATAAGTAAAATTCACAGATAAAACATAAGACATATATAAACACATATATATAAACAGCGGAAAAACAAACAGACTTTCATATCATAAATACGTGTTCATACAAAACATTTCCATAATTGCCTCAAAAAAACTTCCAATTATTACAACCATAATACTGTCTTGATTTAAAACTTAAAGAAGCATGAAACATAATTAAAACTGCATAAATCCCTAAAGAATGTCCAAAGCCATAGTCCAAACGAAAGAGATCCAAGCAATACACTCTCTCTCTTCAAGCTGGATGAAAAATCTGACTAAGCTGAGGTGTTTCCTCCCTGTGGACCTGAGGGGGGGGGGGGGACGGAAGAAAAGAAAGGGAAAGGAAAATGGGTCAGACATACGTCTGGTAAGTCTAGTTTTATTTTTAGCATGTGAACAATAAAAAGATCATGACTTGCATAAACTGAGAACAGGACAATACCAGATTATAAGACAAGATATGGCAGGAAATACTAACTATACTAAACGCACTCACTATTACTTCTCTGCACCTACTAACTAGCCTAACTAGCACCACGTGTTCATGACAAGGCGATCCCTTATTCGATCGGCTCTTACTTGCAACGTTTTCTTCCTGGGTCATACGGCCCCATATGATTGTAGATACCTATGCTGGTCCCACTATGGAGTGTATCAAGTCCCAAGGTGGTAGCCCGACACAATTCTAGAATGCATAGGTTATACTACTGATGCCCAGTGCCCTGTTTGTCTGCTCCGAAGTGTGTGCATGCCCGCACTCCATTAGAACCAACACTGCTGCACCAACCGCCGTCGCTTTTGACCGCTTACAATCAGCCCACTAATCGTTCCCCACCCTGCCTAGTTCCAGGGTACCATGATACCTAATTGGGTTACTGCTGAAATGGGTTCCCGTTACTAGGGTTTTCTAGTCAAACATGTTAAGTGGTTAAGTGTCTGTATTTACCTAACTCCACCCATCTGTTTAATTAACACGCTGAATTGGTTAAGTGTTTTAGTTAACTTAACCCTACCATTCTGACTTGTCTGTCCTTAGCTTTAATTAGTTAAAGCACCAACCACTCACATTAGACAGGTATTGTTACAGTTACTGGATGTGTCGGTCGGTTCCGGGCAGGTTTACATCGTAACTAAGTCTAACCTCGGGTCCTTATTGGGCTCAATGCCTTAACCTCCCACATTAGATAGGTATTGTTGTGATTACTGGACAGCCGGGCGGGTCCGGGCAGGTTTACATCACAACTCAATCTAACCTCGGGTTAAGCATATTCGTATTTTCTGAATTTACATTTTTATTTATGTGTATTATCCATAATTCATGTCATTGCCCAGATTTGTTTCTAATCAAGTTCATTAATTTTAGGTATATAATTTATACCGTTTCATGCCATAAATTACCTATGTGATTTTTCACCAATTTATGTCAAGTTTCCTATAATTACCAATTTTTCCCAACGTAACCCCGTCTAAATATTAGGCTAACAATCTTAGCCTAATTTTCGTCCGCATGATTTTTAACATATAATATTAGGCTAAAAACTCAGCCTAATTTAGCGTACACAAAATTGGCATAAAGAAATTCATTAATATAAACATGACATAGGTGTAAACTTGGCATTTTCGGCGTAGTCAATATGAACAACATAGGTGTGAACTTGCAAAATAGTCAACATGAATATCATAGGTGTGAACTTGCAATGTAGACTAAATCAACATACATATATGTGAATTTGCAACATAGACTAAATCAACTTACATATATGTGAATTTGCAACATAGACTAAATCATCTTACATATATGTGAATTTACAAATCAATCACGAACATATGAATAAGTGTGAACTTGAAATATGACATAGGTTTAACATATACACATAAACAGGTAGATCTAACATTTGGTCGCATAAGTGATATGATTTTACAACCTAAAACTTGCATAACATGATAAACTACACAACTTGTCATAACAGGTTATACTCGCAGTTCATATACATACGAATAGACTTATCCATTAATTCCAAATTCAACATGATAATAAAATAGAACCACAGACATAGATCAATATCATTTAATTCCACATATAACATAATAAACATTGTTCTATTATCAATTTATTTCCAAGGCATGACATTAATTTTGATTCGCATCCCAAAACATAACTAAACTTATAATGAACGACGAACTTGAGTTCTGGATTCTGAGTTCTGGAATTGAGATTCTTTCCTTTGGGTAGATAAACATTGTTTTGATTTTAATTGAATTAGATTTTGTTCGTCTCTTAGCTTTCTTCAAGTGGAGGCTACTCTCAGTTTTCTCCCGACAGCATGGCGGCTCTGGTTCTAATTTTTGTGTGAATTTAGGTTGGAGACTTAAGTTGTTTATATAGAATTTCAAACAGTTAGAGCCATCAGATGATCATAGATGAATCTAGACCATTCACATCGAGAAGAGCCAACCAGAAAGTGACAAATCAGCCCTAATGACACACCAGAACTCAGAAAATCGCTCAGAACCCGACCAGGCCAGCCAAGACCTGACCAGTTTGACTGGGTAGGTCGACCCCTAGGTCGACCCCCTGGTCGATCTGGGTACCCAGGTCGACCCCCAGGTTGACCCCCCTGGTCGACTTGGGTCCTGGGCGGGAATTTTCCCGCCCTGCCCAATTCTGGTCCAGTTTTTCGAATTTTGAACTTGTTTCGGGCTGTTTGAATTTTAAATCGAATTCTGAATCTTCCGAAGACCACAACTTCTTCATACGGAGTCCGATTTACGCAAACTCGGACTCTATCTCAAGCAGAATTCCGAGACGAAAGCAATGGCATAACCCGTTTTCCTTAATTCTTTCATTTAGAATTAATTATACTTTTATTTGTTAATTTATTGTTAACAGAAAATTCGGGGTGTTACAAAATGACCTTGCTAATTGGACTAATACAATGCCACCAAATAGCTGGATATGAAAACTTGAACCTTTACTAAAGTCTACACGTACTACAACTTTCAAGCCACTTTTGGAAATATACAAATAAACACATAAATTTTTATCATGCAGTCATCTTTACAATGCTGAGCTTACTGCTGTCTATGTCTTTTCCTTAAAGAGTTAGGAAAGGCTGACATTACTGAAAATGAATCGAGGTATTTAATTTTAGGGGTTCTCATCTTTGAGCATGTATTTTGAAAAAAAGAAAGTAAAGATGCGTTACTGCTTCAATAAAACAAATGTGAGCATGAGAACATAGGCTATGTAACTGGAATGCTATTGTATTTGTCATTTTCGTTGTAATTTATTGTAAATATATGTGTTTTGGCTACACAGGCAGCTTGCTTCAAAAAGATGCTTGAATATATAAATAGTTTTTTTGAATGCCAACATACCCTGTAAGTAATTACTGGTTGATTTAGATTCAAACTTGATGGAAAGGTTCATAAGTTAACTAAGAAGCCGATATACATATCAAAGAATACTCAACCGATGATTGAGCTATTAGTAGCATAAAAAACTCTTTCTATGTAACTTCCATGATATATTATAACTCAAATATTTTTCCATCGTACGGATATTTTTACATGACAACGCATAATGGCCCGAAAATTTGGAACCAATTTAGAACTTTTAAATTTCATAAGTATCAAAATAAATTTGAAAATGGATAATGATATAATTGGAACAAGGTTATAGTAATGAGTTTTAATATAAAAATAGCACGTTTACAAAGGAAGTATAAGAAATATTCATTTCTAGACCCTGAAACTAGTTCCATTAAATCTAGAATAATGAAATTGGGTAACTAGCCAAGTTTGGCCAAAACCAGAATCCGTTTAATATTGATTAAAGATTGAAATGTTAAAATTTGAACTAAAAACAGATGATTTTGAGGATACTTTGAGAAAGCGGTATTGTTAGATCGTGAGCCCACCTCCGTTGGATCTTAAATAGTGAATTGTAATACTCAGAGAAGTTTTGCATAAAGTGACATTCGTATGTGGAAAAGGAAAAATAAAAGTCCAAAATTTGAACTAAATTTTGATGGTAATTGGAGTTTGATAGTGCTAACGGCAAAACTGAAACCTGAGACCTATCCAGGAAAATTCTAAACGTAGGATATTAGCTATGTATAAAGTCTGAGAAAATTCCTTATCGAATATAAAAAGTTATTAACAAAACAAAATTAATTTAATTATTTGAAAATGAAAACGAACTTAGATTTTATATTTGAACACATAGGACTGAAGTACATTAGAAACATGACCTTATGGTTGAAGAATTCCTGAAAACCATTATCGTTTGATACTCCAACACGAGGCCGGAATTTGCAGGAGAAAACACAAATTACTATTCATAGGGATAGGGATGAATAATGGCCTTAGGATCTTCCATGCTTACCCATATCCATGCATTACCCCTTTATTATATATACCTTATTCCTTCCTTATAACTCCATTCTTCTTCTTGGGAAATTGTTCCTCCCCTCTCCATGAATTGCTCACGTTTTTGAACCGTATTAAATAAAAAAAAGTTTTTTTTTAAGAAAATAAAGAAGAAAAGAAGGAGAAAAGCTAGGAGAAGGATTTATACATCCAGGGCCAAGTTTTGGAAGCATCCGGGGTAAGAAATCTTGTAGTTTAAAGGGTTTATTTCCTTAGTTTTAACATGTATACAAAGTGTTTGTAGAAATTCCTAAATGAAACCTTAAGTAATTATGTGGTGAGATATTCATGGATTTAGGTTAAAGTTGGTAGCTTTATACTCTCATAAAGTTTATACATGAATCTGTTGAGATTAGAAGTTAGATCCCAAAGGTAGAAAGAAAATTCTATTAGAAAATTTGTGTATGGAAGTAGAAAATGGTAATAGCAAAAGAGGACATTCCTAAGTGAAAGAATAAATGATTTTAGTATAATTAACACCTATGTAAAGTATTAATGTCATCGGAGTTGAGTTAGGAATGAAAATCCCAAATGTAATAAGCCAATTACCTATTTAAGTGATCAGCAAAATTAAGAGTAATATTGTGAAAGCTATAAGGACCTTTGAAAATTGTAATTATGAATTTAAGTTAGCTAAGTCCATGGAGAAGGTATTCTCATGTATGAATATAGTTAGATTTGGAAATCAATATATATTTAAAAGTATATTCATGTTAATTAGAAAAGGTATTAGTATTACAAGGGCTAATGTTAATTATAACCCTTAATGGATAACTTGTTAAACATTCGAGAGAGAGCGCAAAGCTGTGATGGTCCTATAGTGAAGGAATTGAAGGAACCTACTAGGATGGTGAGTGGTTTATCCCCTCACATTTGCTTGTGGCATTTGTTTGTGTGAGATGATTTTATGCATGTTGTTGTGTGGCTTGAAATGCTTAATATTGTTTGGAAACCTTACACAGGTCGTGGGATGAAATTACACTAGTCCCATGTGTTTATTACACGGATTGCTATTTATTAGTAAACCCATATACAAGGTATTGGGATGATGACTCACACCAGTCCCAATGTTCACTAAATTGTGTATGTGGTTGCTTTGTGGATGTCATAATGTTTGATATTTGGATTGGGCTGACCAATGGTTATGAACACCATTTGGTTTGATATGTGATTTGGATTGCCTTTGAAGGCAATAGTGTGGTTGTATCGGTGCTCCCATATAGAGGAGGTGAATTTTCTGCAAATATAGAAACCAAATTGTCACCGACATATATGGTTAAATAACTAACAAGTTTGGTTGCAACTCGTTAGACACATGATATCTTGTTTATGTTTATTGGATGTTTGTGTACACCTAAATTCTTGGGTTATACAGGAGTTGAATGAGTCTCACTCTAGAAATTGGATTTTAAATGATAATTTTAATAATAAAATAATCGGGGAAAATAAAAGTTTGAATTTAAGTTCCAATACTTTCCGGAAATGAAATTGAGTTCATAACAATGAACTTTTGCAAAAGAACAAACTGGATTTTAAGAAGTTAAGAACAAGTTATGGCTTATCGAATGTTGAAACGAATGGTAAATAAATTTTACGATGAATAGTAAATTGAAGTTGCAGTTGCCCAACAAACGAACTCGGTTTTATGAAATTTTGGTTTCAATGTTCTTTTTTATTTTTATAATGGGTGTCAGCCAACTTTGAGACATCAATAATCATTTTTGAAGAATAATATTATTTTAATGATTTAAATATTAATTTAAATCTTAAAATGTGGAATAATTGATTTGATGTCAAAAATGTGGAAAATGAATTCCAAAAGTTATTTAATATGGTTTGAATAATTTTTGAACTTATTTTGAAGTATTTTGACTCAACTTTAATAATAAGTCACTTTTGGGTTCAAATAGGACTCGTCGCGTAGCGATAGTTCGCAAATTTCGACCTGAAATTTGAATTTGAAATTGAAATTCCAGGAGATCTATCCATCAGATTTTCTTGAAATGCATCATGTTTTTTTCGAAATTTGAATAGCTTTTCAACAAAAGAAAAAGAAACATTTTTCAACGGTCAGATTTTCCTATAAGTTTGAATCAGTTTGGCGGGAAAAACCAGTTTCGGTAGTTCAAGTGCCAAATTCGGATTTTTCATAAAAAGGTGTTTATAAATTATAATTTTTTTGGAAAAATCACGATAAAACATATTAAATGATTTAAAAGTGTTTTGGACCAAATATATTTATATTTGGTAAGATAAAAACGAATCATATTAAAGTGAGCTATTTAGCAATTAAAGTGAACCCTTTAGGAAATCCGGTTTTGACTTTTAATAAGACCCTTACTTAAATATAAAGGTGTCTTCAGTTGATCAATCCAATTCATGGGGAAGCGACTTCCTACTGATATGGATGTTTTCTGGGGAACCTAGATGAAACTATTGTGTATCTGCAATTCATGAATAGTTCATCTGTCGACATTAATACAATCCGGTTTAAACATTTAACAAGATCTTCATTTAAACATAAAGGAGTTTATTTATTAATAAATGAGATTATTAATAAGGGTAAATTAGAATCCAAGTTTCCAATCTATTTAATTAAATTGAAATTGAATAGAAACCAGACTGGTCATTGACTGAGATAAGTCTCCATGGATGATGACTTAGGCTATTTGTAACGACCCGGAAAATCTGAACCAATTAAAAATTTTCAAATTGGCTATTTTAGTGGATTTTACATATTTAAAATAAATATTTTAAATAATAACGATGAAAAGTAAGTTTGAATTGACATTTGAAAATGAATATAATTAATTCTAATTATAAACAAGGCCTGAAATGGCGCGGTAGTTTCAAAATTTGAATTCAAACTTTGACTGACTTTACCGGGTGCAAAACAAGACGGATTTGAGTGAAACCAAAAATATTTAAATCTGTTAGTGAATACCTTTCTAACGAATCTGAAAAATCGAAGTTTCATAGCGGGAAGCAAAAGTTATGGCCAAATGAATTTTCTGAAAGGTCGCTATGGAGTTTATATAGTCTGTGAAAATGGCCATTTTGCAAACGACCTCGGAATTCGATGAAACCACTTTTGTTGGATCCGGGATGTTAAACTATTGCTAGGTTTCAAATTTCATAATTTTTGAAGTTAATATGTGAGCGTGGCAAAGGAAAACGTGTTTTGGTCAATTACAGTTAAATTGGATCGACCGGAAATGGGCCATTTTTCAAACGGTCTCAGAATTCGACGAAACTAGTTTTGTTGGGACCGTATCGTCAAAACAAAGCTAGATTTATTTTTCGGGAATTTTTAGAATCAGTATGTGGCCCCGTCAAATTGAAATGTACGTTCAAATTAAATATTGAATGTTTTATATTTTAATTTGAAGAAAAACTGACTGAAACATTCGAATGGGCCTTCGAAACATATCCCATTGTGTTCGGAATGGGGGTAAAACGCTAGGGACGACAGTCGTTGGGTCTGGATTGGGGTTCGTGAGTGAAAGAGGGTATTTTCGAAATTTAAAAATATATAAATAAACAAAATATTCTCATTGGGCCACCTCATCTCTCTCTCTCTCTCTTTTCTCTCTCCCGCTCCCCTCGATTAACGGCGATAGACCTCCGATCCTTCCCTCCTCCTTTTCTCTTCTATCTCTCAACGAAACCACACCCCCTTTGGAACTTTTTGAAGATCTGAGCCTCCTCTTCAAATCCATATAGGATTCGCCCTCCCTCGTTCAGTATTTCGCAAGATCGGACGCCCTGAAATCGCCACCTTTCCGCCGCTGTAACCCCCTACAGCCGCCGTCGAACTGGCCACCAGTGGTGGCGCTGGAAAGCCCCTTCAACCCCCTACGTCGTCGTGTAACCTGATCGAGACCACGTGCATCAGATCCGAAGAAAATTTAAAACCTAGATTTGAACGTTCAAACTGAAGGTGCGGCTATTTTTATTTTAAACTATTTAATAGCAGTTTAAAGCGCTACGGTTTTTGATTTCACTATAAAAATCATATCTTTTTCGTTTCGTGACGAAATTTAGTGAAACAAGAGACAGTGGACTCGTGTGGATGCCTTCTACATTCTAGAAGAGACCACATATTTTTCTGAGCCTTCTGCTATTTTTGGTGGTGTGGAACACAATGTGAGATTTCTAAATTATAAACGATATGGAAAACGACGATGTATAAATTATATGGTCGATGTATGAGTTATATAAGCATTGTACACCTCATGTATAAGCGTTGTATAAGTTGTACGTTCGATATATAAGTTATATATGCATTGAAAAAATTATATATGTGTTGAAATAGAAGTGAAATGCTTATATATATATATATATATATATATATATATATATATATATATGTGCCCCTCGTCCACAAACCATGGACGATATTTATTGGTTGTGATTTGTGTGAAAATTGGTTGATTAGAATTGTTTGTGGTTGAAATTGATTGATTGTGGTTGAAAAATATCCATTTGTGGTTGAGAATTATTTGGTTGAAACCCACATAGGATTAGTTTGTGGAAATGGAAAATAAATATACATGCCGCCTGCGTGCGAACTAGATGCATGAAATCCCCATTGTCAAAAGCTGCGAGGCTTTAAGGTAGAGCGAGGAGCCGTACTAGGGACGACCCCGGTTTTAACTACCCTGCCGTTATGCTGCCGAAATTTTGAATAATATTCATGTGTTAGAATTATTTTCATGTGTTGAAACTATATTCGTGTGTTGAATAGAAATTCATTTATTTAACAACATTCATGTTTTGAAATAAATTGTTTTGCAATAAAAATCACATTTTTTACTTTATATACACAAACTATAGAAAACCTTCATGTGTTGAATAGAAATTCATTCGTTGAATGGAAATTCATGTGTTGAATGGTATTCATGTTTTAAATATAAAAATCACCTTTTTATCAATATATAAAAACTATAGAAAACCTTCATGTGTTGAATAGAAATTCATTCGTTGAATGGAAATTCATGTGTTGAATGGTATTCGTGTTTTAAATATAAAAATCACCTTTTTATCTATATATATAAACTATAGAAAACCTTCATGTGTTGAATAGAAATTCATTCGTTGAATGGAAACTCATGTGTTGAATGGTATTCGTGTTTTAAATATAAAAATCACCTTTTCATATATATATATATATATATATATATATATATATATATATATAAACTATAGAAAACCTTCATGTGTTGAATAGAAATTCATGTGTTGAATGGTATTCGTGTTTTAAATATAAAAATCACCTTTTTATCTATATATATAAACTATAGAAAACCTTCATGTGTTGAATAGAAATTCATTCGTTGAATGGAAATTCATGTGTTGAATGGTATTCCTGTTTTGAAAGAAATTGTTTTATAATAAAAATCATATTTTTTACCATCTATATGACTTATATAAAATAGCCGTGTTTTGAAAGAAATTGTTTTATAATAAAAATCATATTTTTACCATCTATATGAATTATATAAAATAGTCGTGTTTTGAAATAAATTGTTTAACAATAAAAATCATATTTTTATTATATACATGAATTGTGAAAAATAATGAAGTGTTGAAATAGAAGTTAGTTTGATAAAAATATCATTTTTATCAAAGGTATGAAATGAATATGGTTTTGAAATCGAAGAATCGATTATATATATAATTAAAATAAATCGAATAACGAAGCTGCAGTTCGTGTTTTGAAACCGTGATTTCAAACGATTAGTGTGGGAGATCCGACAATCGAATTTTCCCGAAACCGAAACCGTTGGGATTGCTTTGGAAATATCTTTCCAATGACACCAATTTTGTAAAGATCCAACGGTTGGATTGTCTGGAATGTTTAATTCAAATCTAAAAAAAAAAACAGCGCCAGAATCGATTATATATATATATATATAAATATAATTAAATTAAATCAAATAACGACGCTGCAGTTCGTAATTTGAAATCGAAACTTCAAACGATTGTACCGGGAGATCCGACCGACGGATTTTCCCAAAATTGGAACCGTTGGATTCGTTTTGAAAAGATCTCTCTAATGATATAAATTTTGTGATGATCCAATGGTTAGATTTTCAGATATGTGTAAATCAAATCTGAAGAAAAACAGCGCCACGGCCGCGTTATGGCCTGAAGCGTCGTTTGAATATATAGGCTATTTTTAAATAAATAAAAATAGTGATAAATCGTTATAAAATATTATAAAAGATATGAAATATGAAATTTATAAACTAACTGAAGGTTGGCTAAGTCGAATGGTTTTCTGGATTTTGGTCTGATGTTGGTTTCGGCCTTCGGGGTTAATATTTGGGAAATCGTTCTCTAACTGATTCACAGTTAGTGACTAATGAATTGGAATAAAGAGCATGTCGTGTTTATTTAGCACTTGTTTATTATATACGCGAGTTGTTCAGAAAGACCGGGTTTATCCCATTCTGAATAACTGAATCGACGATAAGAAGTCGAAGATGAAGACGATTGTCGAAGACCGGAGATCTTCACCTCGTTTGGATGGTAACTGATGTCCTGATTGGGAGGCATCCCGAAATATGGATAATGAATGGTGATCGTCCAAACGTACGTGGAGATCGATGGGTTTGCGAGGTATATAGTGCATCCGGTTTCGTTCAGACCTAGAACGGACTTGTAAATGGACTGTGTGTCTGACATTGGAATTCTTTCTGTGTAATTGATAGCCATCAGTTGCATGGTGTGAATTGCCTGTGTGGCATGCTAAGATGCAGTGATCAAGGCTTCTGTTGAAAAGCAAAATCTTGTGGTTGATGATCAAAGCACAGCCATTGTGGCGTAGCTTTGTGTATAACGTGAATTCGCGAGCCTCACACCCCGGTATGAACCAGAAACGGGAGAGGACATCAGGAAGGGCATGCGTTCCTTTCTAGTTAGAGGTGGTGTCTGTGCTTAAACTGGCTGACATTTATACTATTTTTCACCTATGTGGTTGTTGCAGTTGCAAGGCGCCTCGGTTATATCGGTCGATCCGGTACCGATGGAGTCATTCGTTGGCTCATCTACGCCCCAAAGGGCGGGGGAACGCAGTGTTCAGGCATTTTAATCCACATCGGTGGACCGGCCTTGACGATCCAAGGGTCGATGCGTTCTGATCATGAGACACAGGCTAGAGCGTCTTGAAGTCGGTAAGGACTATCTTTTGCCTTGGTTCATGACGGAAATCCAATTTCCAAATACGTGATTGTGCGGTTTTGATTGTATATAAATATGGTGACATGATATATGGTACCCATGCCGTCTATGATTGATATTTATGATTGTGCATAAAATTAGAAACTAACTGCAAACGAGCTAAGATGGGTGGTTTCCTGGGTATTGGTCTGATGTTGGTTTCGGCCTTCGGGGTTAATACTTAGGGGGTCGTCCTCTAGCTAATTTACAGTTGGAGTCTGATTAAGAATTAAACGACAAAGTTTACACTTTAAATGATTTGTTTTGCACGTATCAAGCATATTTTGATCGATATAAGGTAAATCTCTATCCTCCGGTTTGTGTTGCATTGTGTGATGGGACTTGAGTCTTATATCGGCTTCATTTTTATAAAAAGCATTGTAATGTTCAAAAGATTTAATTATTTTAAAGCACTGGAAATCCAATGGAGTAAACCCGTTCCACGAAAGTGGCGTGGTCCTATGATTAGCCATATTATAGATTGTGTTAGTTAGATTTATCATACCAGTCCCATGACTGACTCGTAGTTTGTTTCACTTGCAAACTCGGGTGCCCCTTTTTCTCCACGGGCAGCCTTGTATTCAGGTTTTTAGCTGGCTCTTTCTGGATAGCTTGAGCTGAAGATGGATTCTATCATTTATCTCTTTTTATGCTATTCAGCTCCTATTATACATATTATGTTTGTTTTTCGCTGTAGACATTTATGTATAGCTGAACTATATTTGTACTAAGTATGATCCTGTATACTGTGTAACTCTGATGATTATGTTTATCCAGTGTATTATTTGTTCATTATCAGGTATATTTATTTAATTTTGTTCTGCTATTATCTGTTTATGCGTTATATTCCAAAGATTACCCTTGACACCGTGGTACGGGGTTTTGCGGTCGTCACGTTATTCGATGGATTTAAAAGGCTGAGCCGTTATCCTGCTTATAGTGTTTGTTGGATATGGAGGTTTATATCGATTATAAACCAATATGATTTCTGTAGAGATTCCAGTATAAAAGGAAATATGATTTTGGGTTTGTTGTGGATGGTGTCTTCAATAACATTGTTCTTTGGCCCATGAAAAGGTAAGATAATTTTCCAAGTTAAGCAAATGAAATCTTTATTTATAAAGATTTTTGGGAAAGGAATGAACATGTTTTTACATGAGGCAAATGGAGAGTAATCGATAAGGATTATTGGAAATATTTAACTTGGAATTTGAAGTTAAGTAATCATAATATTTGATTTGAAATCTTTCAACAAGATTTGAAGGAATAGGTTTTGTATGGTAGTTAAAATTATCAAAACATAAGATGATTAAAAATGGAGTACTACCAGTTTTGCTCCATGAGATAGAAATGAAGAGTTTTGATGTCTTAAAACTTAATATAGTTTGAATGAATGGATTGAATAAAAGAATGGAATTAGGTTGATGAGATCCTTTAAACCGAAAGGTTTAAAAAGTTGCGCTAATTATTTGGAAAGGCCGGGTTTTTCCTCATTCTAAACAATTATACGACGTAAAAGGATTAAGTTCTCAATGATAATGGTTGAATACTGGAACTCTTCGCACCGGATGGAGAGCTAGTCGATGCCCAGGGGTCGGTCCTCAAAAGGTTAAAGTAATGACATTATCTGACCGTACTTGAAGCGTTTCGGATTGCAAGGACTTGCACTCCTAGGCTGGGACATGGAATCAAGTGCCTTCGGTTTTGTTCCTATTCCCAAAACTGACTTGTGGATGGATTGCATGTCCGACATGGAATAACCATGGGGCATGCTAAGTGTTGAGCAATGATCAGGGCTTTCGTTGAAAAGTAGGGCTCTGTGGTGATGATCGAAGCATGGCTTAAATGCGTACTTTGTATATGACGAGACCTTGTGATAGCCTTACACCCCGTCATGATGGTATACTGATAGTCAAACCAATATGACTTTATGTTTTGCACGGATTCGGTCGACCTAGCATGTGTGGTGGCCTGCCTACTGATAGGGTGTAGGGATTAAATTCCGCCAACCTGAGAAATGGGTGCGGTATTGTGTACAAATATGGTATCCGCTGAATGCCTGAGAGATCTTTCGAATTAGTAACCATCATGATGGAATCCAAACTCCAATACGAATCCTTTTGCGATTTTCAGTTGTATACCTATGTAGCCAACATAGTGGTATGGGACGCTATGCGAGATAAGATTTATAAGTTATTTTCTAAAGGATTTTTCCACACCCTAGATGTTATTACAATATGAAATGTTTTGTTTTAACTATATCAACATGTTTTGCGATTATAAGGCAAAACCCCATCCTCTGGCTTACGCTTGCATTATGTGATGGGACCTGAGGCTATTATTGAGTTTTATTACATACATGTATGCAAATAAAGATGAACTAATATGCATGAGCTACGAATTATTGTAGAAATGCATGCATTTATTCTCAATATATATACACATGTATGCATATAATCATCCAGAGTTTCTATTAAAAATATGGATGAATATATGCATACATGTATGCAGTTATTGAGTTTTATTGCATACATGTATACAAATAAAGATGTTGCATAACTGCAATAGTTGCAGAAATGTATGCATTTATTCTTGATTATACGCATATTCATTGTTTTTTGGTTTTTGAATGGTTTTTTGGTGGTTTAAACAACTGAATTTGATGACGATTTGTTGTTGTATTAGATTATAAATTTACATGAACTTTTTATATATTTTTTGATGACTTTTGAAAAATAGGGATGTAATTTATCAAAGGTTTAAGGGCGGATGTGAGCCTAATTTCCAAACCTTTTAGGGATGTGAGCCTAATTTTCATAAAAATAAAATTTTCTAGTTAACCACGCAGAATACGTATTAAATATATGTTAGTGTTAGCGCTAAAAATGGCACTAACGCCCAGAAAAGAGTTTTAGAAGAGACTAATGAATATTATCCAATCAAAAATGAGTAAAAATCACATAATAACATTTATAGTGGCTTGATAACATAACGCCTATGTCCACTTTTCAAAATATTACTCTTTTCCTTTAATTTTCAAGGTTACAGAAGTCCGAATCGATACGAAAACTACAAATTTCCCAAAGTGCCAAAAAATCTTTTTTTTCTAGGCAACCTATATGGGCGAGGCCATCCCGCTTTACTGGAGGTGAGGTGGAGATAGTGGAGTTAGAGAGGTTGCTACGTTCTTAAGCTTGAGTCGAGTCGATTATGGCTGAGGTTCGAATCATTACCGATTTGAGTCGGTACCCATCCAGATTAACCAGCGATATGTCGATCCGAACCATACCATCTCCGTTTTCGATGTTTTCTCCCCTTCTCCTATAACGATCCGTATTTTTAAGTGTTAGATTTCAAATATTTAAACTAGTTTATTAATGTTGAATTGGTAATATAAATGGATTTTTATATAGTATATATTAACTTAACGAAGTTTGAATGTATAAACTTATAATAATTTAAAAACGAGGTCACAACGACTTGATAGTTCGTAGTTTCCCGATTTTAACTTCAACTAAGTATACAGGATTCGTTATAAGTTGAAATTCTTTGAAATAGAAACATTTGAATCTATTGAACTATAGTTTTCTAATGAAAATGAAAAAACGAGATTTTGTCTTGTTGATTGTGAGTTATGTCCAAATCAAATTTTCAAAAGATGATTGTGAAATTGTTTATAAACTATAACAATTATATAATAAATAAAAAGGGGTTTTAATATAAATTGAACGTCGTTTTAACTTGAACTTGAAATGTCAAGTATAAGTCCGTATTTTTTTTAATTCTGAAGCTGTATAAATTCTGTTTGAATATATATGATAATAGTGTTTTATTATAATAACTGTTTATTTCGAAATCGATTTATATTATATCAACTTAGTATGGAATTTAAGAATAAGCAATTTTCAAATGACCTTTGTTTTCGATGAAAATAATTTTATTAATTCATACCGATTAACTATTGTACGATTTACAGTTTTGTGTCAATTGGAGTTATTTTGTGATCATGCGCAATTTAAACGCGTATTACTTAACCATTTGAAATTAAAAAGGTAGTTTTACAAACAGACTCAAAATTTGACGAAACTAGTTCCATCGTGTCCGGAATATCAAACTATTACAGGATTACAAGTTTCACTGTGACCGGAGCTTATATGTGTTATCTGAGCGTGTTACTTCGTGTGTACGTTTCGTGTAAATAAAATAAAAACTCAAATCAAATAAATTAAAATGGTCAAACCATCCTTTCAACCGACTTGCCCTAACCCAAAAAGCAACCCTATATACGTGTGTGCCAAGTTGTTCACCTATATATATATATATATTGAAAATGGGTATATAGTTTAATTAAAGGCATAAAGCCCATGTTCGTCACTCGAAGATAAATTCTGACGACGAGTACTCAACCATCAAAATCATCTTCGGGCCACTAGAGTATGATTCTATATCTATCCAGTATATTAAAACTTCGAATATACGTTCATGATGCGTATATGCAAAATCTTTATATACTCGATTGTCCAAATTCAATACAAATAAAATATTCAAATACGAATAAAATAGTTTAAATTTTCAAAACAATATTGTTTTCATTTGAAAAAAATATACTCTTCACACTTGTTCTAGGATACTACTGATCCCATCTCTAACAAGTTATTCTAATTGGATATTACTAATCCAATATCTAATGAATTCTTTCGTTCGGTTCTAATGTGTCTTGTTCTCGAGCTCTGTAAACCAAAGCTCTGATACCAAATGTAGTGACCCGTAACTTCCCCGGTGAGGAAAGCTCGTATTGCTTTGAGGACAACACACATCGGAACACATAAAGAAGAACATTTCATTGTTTATTACAACAATTCCATCAGAATACAAGAATATACAGAGTATGAATAAATATTACACATTTGATAAATATCAGAGATTACAATACATTACATAGCAGCGGAAAAATAATACAAAACACAACTGAAAGTAATACACGGATACAGAGCTTTCTGAGCATCATTCCAGCTGTAAATCAAGATCCTGTGAATATAAATCTGCAAAACCAAAACTACTAGCTGCCCGTGTCGAAAATAGGGGCACCCAGAGTTCAGGTTAAAACAATAAACTCCAGGTCAGTCATGTGACTGGTGTGAGAACTAAAGCAGTTATTAATCTTCATTTTTAAAGTTAGGTAAATCAAGGGACCACGCCGTATAACACGGAATGGGTTTCCTCCAAGAATACTAGTGCATAGAATAAACAACGCAATGCTTTTTTGAAAAATGAAGCTATTATAGACCCAGGTCCCATCACATAATGCAACGCAAGCCGGAGGATAGGGTTTTCCCTTATAATAGCCAAACATGCTTGGTACGTTTAAAACAAATCATTTGGTACTATTATAAGTGTATAGTGTCAAAACAATTTCAATCATAAATATCAATCATAGACGACATAAGTGCCCCATCTCACTATGTCGCCATACTAGGCTGTACAAATAAAACCGAAATATCTCGTATTGGAAATTGGATTTCCGTTATTAGTCGAGGCAAGGGGCAAGCTCCTCTCCGCTTCGAGACACTCTAGAAAATGTCTCAGGGCTACTTTCTCTGGGTAGCCTCTGGATATTCAGGGTCGGTCCTCTCTTACTTTGAGGATTGGCAATTCCTGAACACACGTTTCCCGGTCCTATCAGACCTAAAATCGAGGCGCCTCGCATCCAACAACCACATAGGTGAAAAGTATATAAATGTCAGCCAGTTTAAGCACTGACACCACCACTAGCTAGAAAGAAACGTTGTGCTATCCCTGCAGTCACTATCCCGTTTTTGACTCATACCGAGGTGTGAGGCTCGCAAATTCACGTTATACACAAAGCCGCGCCACACAGGTCCTGCTTTGATCATCAACCACAAGACTTTGCTTTTCAACAGAAGCCTTGATCAATTTCCCCTTAGGCGTGCCACACAGGCAATTCATGTCATGCGAATGATGTCCATCGATATACAACCTCTGAGCTCGTACGTCTCAGAGAAGGGATTTAAGCTAGAGAATAAATTCTCCGCCGCCAAATAGATGTATATTTAATAGAGATTAATCAAAACAGAATAAAATCCAATGTCAAACACATAGTCCACTTACAAGTTCGTTCTGGGTCTGAACGAAACCGGAGGCACTTTCCTCACATATCCATCGATATCCAAGTACGTCTGGACGATCACCAACTGATTCCCTCATCTAGGGTGTACAGTCCAATCAAGATCATCAGTAATCACCCAAACGATGTGAAGACTTCCGGTCTTCGACCACCGTCTTCATCTTCGACTTATCGTCAAGTCGGTTATTCAAAATGGGTATAACCCGGCCTTTCTAAATAACCCGCGTATATAATAAACAAGTGTTACACAAACGCAACATACGCCTCATTCCAATCCATCAGTCACTAACCGTAAATTAGTAAGAGAGCAATTCCCCAAATATTAAACCGAAGGCCGAAACCAACATCAGATCAATACCCAGGAAACCATTCTACTTAAATGATCCTCAGTTAGTTTCTAAATTTCATATTCTTAGGGAAAGGTTCCCATTAATTTAGTCAACTTTAAAACACGATTATCTCATTAATCGATTCCCATTTCGTTCTCCCTTTAAATTAATTAATAGAATACTTAATCTAATTAATTCCATTTAATTGTTTCTTAACAAAACAATTATCCAAACTTAACGGTTAGGTTAATTTTTATTCACAAGTTTATTGATCTGATTAACATCAGAATTGACTTTATAAAATCAAGTAATAATTAATTATAAACTTAAATAAAATAAATAAATATTTATTTCCTTTGAACAAACTTTTATTTAAAATAATATATTTAAAAATCTATCTCCAGTTATAAAATAAATTTTATAACTTTAGTTCTATCGATCCACGTGATGGTAAATCAATGTAAACAAACCAATTTACTCTTAGGCCATTTACTACCGATTACTCAACCAATATTGCCCATTGGTTAAAACAAAACATAGGTTGAATTTTCAATCCATGAGAACTAATCAAATCAATCACCCAATCATGACAGTTCATATATGATAATAAATAATATATTCGAGGAATCCCGTTGGATCCCTCCAACCTGTTCTTCCATGTATTCAAATAGGTTATCTCCAATCAGATCATTCAATTCCATTCAACTATAACAGTAAATCACGACCATTCAATAACAACCAATAAACAAAACAATTCAAATAATTAACCACGCTTATTTTATAAATGTGACCAATAAGGTAAGTTACCTTCATTGGTTTCAATCGTTAAAATAACGATTTGGTATTTCACTGAAATTAAATAACGGTTTAATTTCATCGGTTAAATCAACAAATAAATATATAACTAGCAAACAGTCAACCATTAGCAACCAGAGCACACAAAATAAAAACCCAATCTATATAAAATATAAATGGGAAGAACTGAGTGAGTTTAACTCACCTTGATCTGATTCGCTATTTAAACTACTCGTTTCAGTTAAATTAAACAAGCGTTTAATTTAACTGAAAATTTCGGTTCATTCCAAATGTGTCCAACTCTGTTCCATGACATAGATCTTCTCAAGACAATTCCAATGGTATATAGTTTGTCTGATTTTGTACATATATGCAAGAGTTATAAAATTATAAGTACTCTCGATTTAATTTAAAGCTAATTAACTTTTATTGACTAATTATTTTCTAAATTAATTACTTTAGATTCTACAAATCATTATGACCGATATGTCACGTTCCATCACCTGTTGAACTGCACCAATTATAATTAAGATTAGTTCATCATTTAATAACAAAATTAATAAAATTTAATCAAATTCTTAACCATGTTTTAAATAGACAAATTATGGTTTAAGATAAAGGATGGCTGATCCTTTTCTTTGCTTCCTTTACTATTTCCAGTTCTGCACCCTTGTTTTCCCTCTTCTGTTTGTATTCAGATCCTGGTATCACGCAAGTCATGTTATAATAGTCGATATAATTTATTTTTTCCCTTAATTAAATACTTAGTGTTAATTACACTGTAATCAGAATACACTGGCCCATTAGCACTTCATCCCATTCGAATACTGCTGCAACAAATTTAACAATGTAAATGAATGTGATTAAATAATAATTAAATCTTTAATGTGGTTAACTAATTTCCTCAAGACAAATTTGGTTTTAATAAAACCGCCAATACTTTTTCCTTCAGGTTCGAGTTGCCTTGTTATGTTTTAATAAAAAGTGTAGGCAAACATCCCTTTTCTCACCCGTAAACTGCTGTGTTATCCATTTCCAGAAGATCCGATCTCCAAGCATTTATTTCATCGGATACTTACTGCAGCTCCACGTGTTGTTGCGTCTTCTCTTCAACAAAACCCTGCTGCTTCCCCAATACCACGCGAGAATGTCATGCGTCGCTCCCTTAATAGACCACCTAAGGTCCACCATATTTCACCGGTCGGCGCGCCTCGAAATCCCCCTCCATCACCAGAAACAGTTCATCGCCTGGCCTCGCAACTCGCTCCAGAACCACAATGAAATGCGCCGCCTTAAGCCTCCCTTCACGATCACCACAGGTCAGAAATTCCGATCTTGACCGTCCGATATGGAGTACTCGTCAAGCCGATCAATATTGTTGTTGGGGTTCCATCGATTTCATCAGTAGATTAAGGGAAATTTGGAGAAGGAGTGATCGAAATTTTGGACCGTTAAATGTTTGTGTGGAGGCGCAGAAAAGGGTTTGACCACGTAATATAGTTGACTCAGAAATAGGGTTTTCGGCAGTGTATATATAGGGATGGTGAGATGGAATAATATTATTTTATTATGTACAACTTTGCAATGGAGAAATATTTCAAAACAACTACAATCGACTTCCTTTTGTGACAAAAAATGTAATCCTATTGTAACAACCCGAAAATCTGGGCCAGTTTAAAAATTTTATTTCGGAAATTTTAGCGAGTTTTGAATATTTAAAATGAATTATTTTAAATAATATCGACGTGAAATTTATTTTGAGTAGAAATCGAACGTATATTTTATATACGTCGTCGTTAGAATATAATAATTATATATATAATTATAAATAGAATTGAAAATGGCGCGGTAGTTCGATAATTCGATTTCAAACTTCAATTGAATGTGACGGGTGCAAAACAATCCGGATTTTAGTGAAACCAAACATAATAGAATCTATTTAATGATACCTTTCCAACGAATCCAAAAAATTGAGATTTCATAGCGGGGATCAAAAGATATGTCTTGTTGAAAATTCTGAATAGTCGCTATGGAATTCAGGCCCTTAAAAATGGAAATTTTGCAAACGACCTCGGATTTCGACGAAACCACTTTTGTTGGGTCCGTGATGTCAAATTATTGCTAGATTCCAAATTTCATAATTTTTCGATTCAATATGTGAGCGTGGCAAAAGAAAACACGTTTGACCAGTTTTAGTTGATTTTAATTGACTGGAAAATGACCATTTTTCTGACGATCTCAAAATTCGTCGAAATTAGTTTTGTTAGGACCGTATCGTCAATACGAAGCTAGAAAATATTTTTATGGGATTTATAGAGTTAGTATGTGACCCCAGTGAATTGAAATGCGCGTTTAAATTCAGTATATAGAGTTATATGTTGATTTTGACGAAAACTGATCGAAATAATCGAATCAGCCTGCGATACATATCCCATTGTGTTCGGAATGGGGGTAATTAGCTATGGACGACAGGCGATGGGCCTCGTTTAGAGGTCGTGCGTAAAAGTCAACTTTTTGGAAAAAAAAATTTAAAACCTCTCTCTCCTATACCTTGCCCCCCCGATTCATCATTCAGAGAAAAGAAAAAAAAGGAAAAAAAAAATTCAAATCGCGTCGCCCCATCTGCCGCCGCCGCCGCCTCGATCCGCCCTCCCCCACGCCGACGCGATCCCCCACTCGCCCCCCTCTCGTCTCCTTCCTCCAGCGAACGCCAACAGCCTAGCACCCCCAATTCGAACACCCCCTAGCCACCGCAAGCCCCAAACACCCTTGAACCCGCCGCCGACCCCCAGGGCGCCACCCACCTGACCTCCTCCGACCGCTCCACCATCCTCCTCCGCCCCCAACACCGCCCTAGCACCCCTCTTCCCAGTTAAAGGCAGAAAAATGTGAGTTTTTTTTATTATTTTGTTATTTAATTAGTGGCATATAACTTAGTAATAAAATTAAGATTTTAATTCATATGGCTTTGCATTAAAAATCTGATTTGTATTTGACTTTGTTTGGAAAATATAATTTTTGATAGCTTATAAAAGACGTGATCTTTAAACTATAAAAGATTTGATTTTTAAACTATGAAGGAATTTGATTTTTAACTTTGAAAAAGTTTGATTTTTAACTATGGAAAGATCGGATATTTTTACCATTGTAAAGACAATATTTTTATCATTGTAAAGAAGCGATTTTTCATAGTAAAAAGAAATGATTTTCAATAATATAAAAATTGAATTTTTATATTTATGAAGGTGAGATTTTTTTATTCGAAGAAAGATATGATTTTTATTTATAATAAAAATACGATTTTTGTTATGACATTAGCGATGTAAAAATATAATTTTTACATATAAAATAAATGAAGTGAAAATATGATTCTTCAATATTGAATAGTGAAATAAAAATTCTATTTTTACAATATAGAAATAGCTTTGAAAATATGATGTTTATATATTGAATAGCGAAGTAAAAATTCGATTTTCATATATTGAATAGCGAAGTAAAAATTCGATTTTTATATATTGAATAGCGAAGTAAAAATTCGATTTTCATATATTGAATAGCAAAGTAAAAAAGTGATTTTTATGTATGTAGTGAATACGAGCAACGAAGATGACAAAAAGGCGAGAACGATGGGGATTTCTATAAATGAAGTGTCGTGGGGTTGGGATAGCTATTGGTGAGAACTTCTCACTCTAAATTTCCTTTTCTAGTTATATATATATACTAGGATGCAGACGGTGCTTAGTAGCACCCGACACCCGTCATCCACAGACCATGGATGGCTTGTTTGTTTAATTGAGGTGTTGTAAAATTTGTTTGTGTTGTTGATGTGAAATCGATAATAAAAAGTAGAAGTGTTGAAATAAATATTTTATCGTTAAAAATATAATTTTTAACGTGAATGTGAATAAATGAATATTTATAAACAAATCGGCCGATTTGTTTGTATACATTGATTTGACTGATGTTGATTGGGTCGATTAATTTTACACATCGCCCAACTGCACGAATAAAAATATGTGTTAGTTGATTTGAAACCCCACACGAGTGTTGGGATGATATTTGGGTACACTAATCCCAATTATTTAATTGTATGTCGATCGATTGGTCGACAGACTGTGTAAGCGTTGATTATTTGTATTTGATGCTTGTACAGTTGTGTGGTGCACTTTGGATGATTGTTGATTGCTTATCGTTGCTATTATATACATGTGTTGTATGGAATTCATATAATTAACATTATGTGGTGATTGATTGGGCCTCATTCCAATCGGGAAAATAATGAATATTATAAAAGAAAATTCATGTGTTGAATATAAAAATAGTCATGTGTTGACGATGATCATGTGTTGAAACTATTCATGTGTTGAGTAAAATATTTTAAATAATAAAATTTTCATCTTTATCATTTTTATAATTAGAAACTACTTCACGGTGGAGTCTAATTAAAATCAAACGATAGAAACCATAGTTTTATAAAATATTTTACATAACCAAAAATAGTGATGTGTTGACATTACTCATGTGTTGAGATCAGTCGTGTGTTGGAAAAAAATATAGATTCATGTGTTGAATGGAATAAATATTCATTTGTTAAATAGAATAATGAATTTATTGAAATATATAAAGCCGTGTTGATTAGAGTTGCGCTATTTTGACGTGAACGATATTTATATCGATTTTATTCGTTTTATAATGAATATTGAAAAGTGATTTCAAAATTTAATATTTTGAAATGAAATTCAAATTAAATTAGATTAAAATCCAAATTGAAATTTTAATTGTAATCAATTTGAAATGAATTCGAATCGAATAGAAAATGTATTCGATTCGAATTGAATAGAAAGTGAATTTGAATTCGAATTAAATAGAATTGAATTCAAATTGAATTAAAAACGAATTGAAATCGTTTTGAATAAAATTTAAAATGAACTGAAATCGAATTGAAATCAATTTGAAATGAATTCGAATTGAATTAAATAGAAGGTAAATTCAAATTTAATTGAATTGAAACGAATTCGAATTAAATAAAATTGAAATGAATTCGAATTGAATTGAAATCAAATCGATTTGAAATTGAAGATGAAGTTGAAATTGTTTTTGAAACGAATTCAGATCGATTTATAAAATTTGTTTTCAAAGGAAATCGACGAAATATATATATATATATATATATATATATATATATATATAATGGCCTGAATAGAACGCGCCGGGCCGCGGCAGTTCGTGAATTTCGACCATTAACTTCGAATTGACGTTGCGGGACATCCGACCGTCGGATTCTCCTAAAACCGGAACCATTGGGTTCGTATCGAAAAGAGCTTTCCAATGAATATTAGAAATTTGAAATCTAACGGTTGGATATGAAATTATGTCCAAATCAATTTCAGAAAAGGTCGCTGTAAGTGCAGTTCGATGGCCGTTGTTGGAAATCGACTGTATGGGCCTTGATAAAATTATTAAAAATATCTATAATTTGTGTAAAATCACAATATGTGAATTGGAAAGAACTGGCCTGAAAAATTCCATATTTGAAAAGATAAAAATAGATTTTTATCGAAATGAACTAGTTTTGAACTAGAATTAAAATCAATTTATTTTTGAAATAAATAAATTGAATTTGAAAGTGATTTTAAAAACAATCAATATTCCCAATACGTGAATTGGACTGGAGTTGAATCGAAATTATCTTCAAAATATTTCGATGTTGGATTTCATGACTATACAGATATTGTTATGGGAATTTGAAAGATATATTTTATATCGTTATTTCCAATACGATATTTGTTGGTTTCAGAATTTGATATTGAATATAAGCCGATATATTTTCTATTCAAAGCCTTGTATTTAATATCAAATGTGATTTGGGTTTGTCGTGAATCGTGTTTTAGATGACATTGGTTCTTTAACCCAGTTAAAGACAGGATGTTGATTTTTGAAAAGATTAAAACTAAGTGGAGTTTTAATGAATCTTTAATTAGATTACAATGTGAATTGATAATTTAAATTATCAATTCTGAAAGGTGATCGAGAATGGAGTACCACCAGTTTTGCTCCAAAGCGATAGTTAAATATTTAATTAGATTTGAACGTGAAATGGTAATTAATTTTACCGATAACACCGTGGTGTTAGATATGTAGTATTACCAGTTTCTCCATGGGATATATAGGTTGGGATTGGGAAATAAAATAAATAATTACTTCGGTGTGGTTCGCTAATCCCGACTAGTTAGAAATGATATCCAAAGGAAGATTATAGAATAAATTTAGAAGAATTTATCTTGGATAAAAATTAATGGGAACCTTGCCCTAAGAATGTGATTTTGTGAATAAAAGAATATTCTGAATTGGAATGAGGCGTTCGTTGTGTTTGTGTAACATTTGTTTATTATATACGTGGGTTATTCAGAAAGGCTGGGTTATCCCATTCTGAATAACCGATTCGACGAGATGTCGAAGATGAAGACGGTGGTTGAAGAGCGGAAGTCTTCACATCGTTTGGGTGATTACTGATGATCTCGATTGGGCTGTACACCCAAGATGAGGGAAACAGTTGGTGATCGTCCAGACGTACTTGGAGATGGATGGATATGCGAGGAAAGTGCCTCCGCTTTCGTTCAGACCCAGAACGAACTTGTAAATGAATTGTGTGTCTGACATTGGATTTTATTCTGTGTTGATTGATCTCTATTAAATATACATCTGTTTGGCGGCGGAGAATTTATTCTTTTGCTTAACACCCTTCTCTGAGACGTACGAGCTCAGAGGTTGTGTATCGATGGACATCAGTCGCATGGAGTGAATTGCCAGCGTGGCACGCGTAAGTGGCAATTGATCAGGACTTCTGTTGAAAAGCAAAGTCTTGTGGTTGATGATCAAAGCACGACCTGTGTGGCGTAGCTTTGTGTATAACGTGAATTTGCGAGCCTCACACATCGGTATGAGTCAAAAACGGGATACGGACCCAAGGAGTGCACGACGTTTCTTTCTATCTAGGGTGGTGTCAGTGACCTACCAGCCCTGACATTTATATACTTCTCACCTATGTGGTTGTTGGATACGAGGCGCCTCGGATATAGGTCTGTAAGGACCGGGAAACGTGTGTTCAGGAATAATTAATCCTCAAAAGTAAGAGAGGACCGGCCTTGGAGGTTCCAAAGGATCAGAGTGGGGTCCTGAGGCATTGCTAGAGTGTCTCGAACGCGGAGAGGAGCTTGCCCCTTGCCTCGACTCATGACGGAAATCCAATTTCCAATACGTGATATTGCGGTTTTAATTATAGAACTAGTATGGCGACATGATAGATGGTACCCATGCCGCCTATGATTGATATTTATGATTGAAAATTGTTTTGACACTATACACCTATGATAGTATCAAATGATTTGTTTTAAACGTACCAAGCATGTTTGGCTATTATAATGGAAAACCCTATCCTCCGGCTTGCGTTGCATTATGTGATGGGACCTGGGTCTTATAATAGCTTCATTTTTCCAAAAAGCATTGCGCTGTTTTGTTATATGCACTAGTATTCTCGGGAGGAAACCCGTTCCGTGTTATACGGCGTGGTCCCTTGAACTACAATCTTTAAAGTAAAGTTTTAAATAACTTTTTTTGTTCTCATACCAGTCACATGACTGATCTGGAGTTTATTGTTTTAACCTAAATTCTGGGTGCCCCTATTTTCCACACGGGCAGTTAGTAGTTTTAGTTTTGCAGATTTATATTCACAGGGTCCTGATTTACAGCTAGAACGATATCTAGAAAGCTCTGTATCCGTGTATATCTTCTAGTTGTGTTTTGTATATTTTTCCGCTGCTATGTAAATTATTGTAATCTCTGATATTTAACGAATGTAATTTATTCATTTATACTCTATATATTCTTGTATCTGATGGAATTGTTGTAATAACAATGAAATGTTCTTCCGTTTGCGTTCTGATTTGTCCTGTTCTCAAACGATCAGGGGTTTTCGAACGGTCTTAGTCGGTTTAACGATCGATTCGGATCGAGCGAAATTCCTTGCCGTTACAGTTGGTATCAGAGCTTTGGTTTACAGAGCTCGAGAACAAGATACATTAGAACCATATGAAAGAATTCATCAGATATTGGATTAGTAAAACCCAATTAGAATGACTCGTTAGAGATAGGATCAGTAGTATCCTAAAACGAGTGTGAAGAGTATATTTTTCAAACGAAAACAATTTTGTTTTAAAAATTTAAATCGTTTTAAACGTATTTGATTATTTATTTATTTTGAATTTGGACAATCGAGTATATATAGATTTCGCATATACACGTCATGAACGTATATTCGAAGTTTTAATATACTGGATAGATATAGAATCACGCTCTAGTCGCCTGGAGATGATGTTGATAATGACCATGGCATCATCAATATTTATGTTCGTGTTTCGAAGGTGTGATTTCTATATACTTCCATTAGACTGGTGTGAGAACCAAAAATTATATAGCAAGAATACATTGTTGTGAATTGGCATCAAAAACATGATTTTCTGTATATGTATCAAAATTATGAATTTGAAACTCTAATTCACTAATTGATTGATGTTTATGTTGTTTGTTTATTTGTTTAATCAATTTGAACCATTTAGCCTAATTGAACCAAATATTGAATTGTATTGAAAATTGGTCACATTTGCTTGCATATACACGTACTTACATTGAACAGGTCATAGCAAGGAGGCTAGAGCAGAGAATAAAATTTGTTTGCCCGACAAATAGGTACATGTTTACTATAATCTACTGTTTTGTTTGGGTGATGATGATTTTATGAGCCTATTGGCTAGCCGCTTGGCTTTTTCTTTTTCTTTTTGAGATCAGAAGGCCTATATGGCAATTTCGGGATTTTCCCGTGGCTCTCAGTGCAGGGGAGGTTATGGCGAAATTTTTCGAAAATTCCGGGCGTTAGCCAAATTTTTGAAGAATTTGAAAATTCTTAGAAACTGAAAAGTTGGAGAATGGAAGCCAGATCGAACGTAGAGTTGATTAATCAAACCACTGTCGACTTCGTTCCTTTTCGGGGACAAAAAGTTTTAAGTGGGGGAGATTGTAACAACCCGAAAATCTGGGCCAGTTTAAAATTTTTATTTTGGCAATTTTAGCGAGTTTTGAATATTTAAAATGAATTATTTTAAATATCGACGTGAAATTTATTTTGAGTAGAAATCGAACGTATATTTTATATACGTCGTCGTTAGAATATAATAATTATATATATAATTATAAATAGAATTGAAAATGGCGCGGTAGTTCGATAATTCGATTTCAAACTTCAATTGAATGTGCCGGGTGCAAAACAATCTGGATTTTAGTGAAACCAAAAATAATAGGATCTATTTAATGATACCTTTCCAACGAATCCAAAAAATTGAGATTTCATTGCGGGGATCAAAAGATATGTCCAGTTGAAAATTCTGAATAGTCGCTATGGAATTCAGGCCCTTAAAAATGGAATTTTTGCAAACGATCTAGGATTTCGACGAAACCACTTTTGTTGGGTCCGTGATGTCAAATTATTGCTAGATTCCAAATTTCATAATTTTTCGAATAAATATGTGAGCGTAGCAAAAGAAAACGCGTTTGACCAGTTTCAGTTGATTTTAATCGACTGGAAAATGGCCATTTTTCCAACGATCTCAGAATTCGACGAAATTAGTTTTGTTAGGACCGTATCGTCAATATGAAGCTAGAAAATATTTTTCTAGGATTTATAGAGTTAGTATGTGACCCCAGTGAATTGAAATGCACGTTCAAATTCAATATATAGAGTTATATGTTGATTTTGACGAAAACTGATCGAAATAATCGAATCAGCCTGTGATACATATCTCATTGTGTTCGGAATGGGGGTAACTAGCTATGGACGATAGGCGGTGGGCCTCGTTTAGAGGTCATGTGTAAAAGTCAACTTTTTGGAAAAAAAAAAATAAAACCTCTCTCTCCTATACCTTGCCCCCTCCCCCCCCTCCCCCGATTCATCATTCAGAGAAAAGAAAAAAAAAGGAAAAAAATAAATTCAAATCGCGTCGCCCCATCTGCTGCCGCCGCCGCCTCGATCCGCCCTCCCCCACGCCTACGCGATCCCCCACTCGCCCCCCCTCTCGTCTCCTTCCTCCAGCGAACGCCAACAACCCAGCACCCCCAATTCGAGCACCCCCTAGCCACCGCAAGCCCCAAACACCCTTGAACCCGCCGCCGACCCCCAGGGCGCCACCCACCTGACCTCCTCCGACCGCTCCACCATCCTCCTCCGCCTCCAACACCGCCCTAGCACCCCTCTTCCCAGTTAAAGGCAGAAAAATGTAAGTTTTTTTTATTTTATTATTTAATTAGTGGCATTTTAACTTAGTAATAAAATTAGGATTTTTATTCATATGGCTTTGCATTAAAAATCTGATTTTTATTTGAATTTGTTTGGAAAATATAATTTTTGATAGTTTATAAAAGAAGTGATCATTAAACTATAAAAGATTTGATTTTTAAACTATGAAGGAATTTGATTTTTAACTTTGAATTTTTTTGATTTTTAACTATGGAAAGATCGGATATTTTTATCATTGTAAAGACAATATTTTTATCATTGTAAAGAAGCGATTTTTCATAGCAAAAAGAAATGATTTTCAATAATATAAAAGTTGAATTTTTATATTCATGAAGGTGAGATTTTTTATTCGAAGAAAGATATGATTTTTATTTATAATAAAAATACGATTTTTGTTATGACATTAGCGATGTAAAAATATAATTTTTACATATAAAATAAATGAAGTGAATATACGATTCTTCTATATTGAATAGTGAAATAAAAATTCTATTTTTACAATATAGAAGTAGCTATGAAAATACGATGTTTATATATTGAATAGCGAAATAAAAATTCGATTTTCATATATTGAATAGCGAAGTAAAAATTCGATTTTTATATATTGAATAGCGAAGTAAAAATTCAATTTTCATATATTGAATAGCAAAGTAAAAATGTGAATTTTATGTAAGCAGTGAATACGGGCAACGAAGATGACAAAAAGGTGAGAACGATGGGGATTTTTATAAATGAAGTGTCGTGGGGTTGGGATAGCTATTGGTGAGAACTTCTCACTCTAAATTTCCTTTTCTAGTTATATATATACACTAGGATGCAGATGGTGCTTAGTAGCACCCGACACCCGTCATCCACAGACCATGGATGGCTTGTTTGTTTAACTAAGGTGTTGTAAAATTTGTTTGTGTTGTTGATGTGAAATCGATAATAAAAAGTAGAAGTGTTGAAATAAATATTTTATCGTTAAAAATATAATTTTTAACGTGATTGTGAATAAATGAATATTTATAAACAAATCGGCCGATTTGTTTGTATACACTGATTTGACTGATGTTGATTGGGTTGATAAATTTTACACATCGCCCAACTGCACGAATAAAAATATGCGTTTGTTGATTTGAAACCCCACACGGGTGTTAGGATGATATTTGGGTACACTAATCCCAATTATTTAATTGTATGTCGATCGATTGGTCGACAGACTGTGTAAGCGTTGATTAATTTTATTTGATGCTTGTACAGTTGTGTGGTGCACTTTGGATGATTGTTGATTGCTTATCGTTGCTATTATATACATGTGTTGTATGGAATCCATATAATTAACATTATGTGGTGATTGATTGGGCCTCATTCCAATCGGGAAAATAATGAATATTATACAAGAAAATTCATGTGTTGAATATAAAAATAGTCATGTGTTGACGATGATCATGTGTTGAAACTATTCATGTGTTGAGTAAAATATTTTAAATAATAAAATTTACATCTTTATCATATTTACAATTAGAAACTACTTCACGGTGGAGTCTAATTAAAATCAAACGATAGAAACCATAGTTTTATAAAATATTTTACATAACCAAAAATAGTGATGTGTTGACAGTACTCATGTGTTGAGATTAGTCGTGTGTTGTAAAAGAAATATAGATTCATGTGTTGAATGGGATAAATATTCATTTGTTAAATAGAATAATGAATTTATTGAAATATATAAAGCCGTGTTGATTAGAGTTGCGCTATTTTGACGTGAACGATATTTATATCAATTTTATTCGTTTTATAATGAATATTGAAAAGTGATTTCAAAATTTAATATTTTGAAATGAAATTCAAATTAAATTAGATTAAAATCCAAATTGAAATTTTAATTGAAATCAATTTGAAATGAATTCGAATCGAATAGAAAATGAATTCGATTCGAATTGAATAGAAAGTGAATTCGAATTCGAATTAAATAGAAATGAATTCAAATTGAATTAAATTGAAATTGAATTAAAAACGAATTGAAATCGTTTTGAATAAAATTTAAACGAACTGAAATTGAATTGAAATCAATTTGAAATCATTTTCCCCTCATCTAATTCAAGATCCAAAGAGGAAGTCAGTTCGAGCAACAAAAGGAAAACTGAAACCGATATCCCAGAGACAAGTACACCGGTTGAGCCAAGTACGACGTCTAGAGTCAGAAAAAGCCTCGATTCAATAGGAGAAAGGTAGAATTTATTCGATTAAATCGCTCTAGAATTGGCAGCTAGAAGAGAACCGATGAAGATCATTGGCAAAGAAACCAAAGAGCCGAGGAACAAAAAGGTTCACTTAGTCAAAATGCAATGGAGTGGAGATCCGCAAGATTGTACTTGGGAAACTGTGGAAAGCATTAAGAAAGCCTATCCTAAGTGCAGGGTGGATGTCTCTGATTGACTCTGGTGCAAGGTACATTTACCATGTTTTGCATTTCCATTCTGTTCTTTGCTTTGCTGTTGTTTTCTCTTCATGCATGTGAACTTTTTAATTATATAGTCTGGATGTTTTCAAAAGAGTATATGAATTATTTGGTATATTTTTGAAAAGTTAAAAACAAATTGATTGTTGTTTGTGTTGTGTGATTCAGAATTTGATTAATCAAATTTTTAGAATGGTAGCTAATTTAATCGATGAATGAATGGTAAATCTATTCAATTAAATCAAGTATTGAACTGATTTAAAAATAGATAGAAATATATACATGTGCATTATATATGTTTGAACAGGTAAATGGATTAGCGGTTGAGTAAAGAATTTATTTGCATGCCCGAAAAATAGGTAAACCATAATGAGATGGATGCGCAAATTTATTATTATATCAACTCCTGTGAATGCCATTGGATGCAGAGTGCTGGTTGTTCTATGTGTAATAATAAACGTCGCCATAGGATAGTAACAATTAATTTTGAACTACACTACATGGTATACTTCTTGAAGATAAGCATACTTCATCATATACCACATAAGCATTTGGAGCTTGTGTGACGAGGTTGAAGATTCACCATACGAGCGAGAGGCTTGTATGGCGATGACTATATATTACAGGTTGAACTGATGACTGATCTGGACTATATAAATTGTAATGGTAAATTGCAAGATTAATAAAAACCCCACATGGGTCTGGAGATGACAATAAACACGTCTCTCTGGTCATTAAGGCAAAAAAACCATTTATAGGGTGACTAGAATTTATTCTTTGGAGTTATGATCTATACACACTCCCCTGTGGACACCGGAATATATCACTATAAATATGTGCATGCTTATTAGGATTTATTGGGTACCTAATACTGCCCAATAAATTTCCAAACCCCTCCTCGTACAAAGGAGGTTATGGCGAAACTTTTCGAAAATTTAGGGTGTCAGCCAAATTTTTGAAGAATTTGAAAATTCTTAGAAACTGAAAAGTTGAAGGATGGAAGCCAGATTGAAAGTAGAGTTGATTTGTAAAACAACTTTCGACTTTGTTCCTTTTCGGGGCGGAAAAGTTTTAAGTGGGGGAGATTGCAACAACCCGGAAAATCTGAGCCAGTTTAATTTTTTTAATTTGGCATTTTAGTGGATTTTTGAAATTTAAAATAAATTATTTTAAATAATAACGAAAAAGAGTATGTTTGAATCAATGTTTGAAAGTAAATATAATTATTTTAAATTATAACAAGGCCTGAAATGGCGCGTAGTTTCAGTTTTTGAATTCAAACTTTGAATGTTTGTACCAGGTGCAAAATAAAACGGATTTTAGTGAAACCAAAAATATTTAAATCTGTTTACGAATATCTTTCTAACGAATCTGAAAAATCGAAGTTTCATAGAGGGATTCAAAAGTTATGGCCAAATGAATTTTCAGAAAGGTCGCTATAGAGAATATATCGCCCTTGAAAATAGACATTTTGCAAACAACCTCGGAATTCGACGAAACCACTTTTGTTGGATCCGGGATGTCAAATTATTGCTAGGTTTCAAATTTCATAATTTTTGAAGTTAATATGTGAGTGTGGCAAAGGAAAATGTGTTTGGTGAATTTCTGTTAAATTGGATCGACTAGAAAGTGGCCATTTTTCAAACGGCCTCAAAATTCGATGAAACTAGTTTTTTTGGGACCGTATCGTCAAAACATAGCTAGATTTATTTTTCGGGAATTTTTGGGATAAGTATGTGCCCCGGCAAATTGAAATGTACGTTCAAATCGAATATTGAATGTTTTATATTTTAATTTGAAGGAAAATTGACTGAAACAGTAGAATGGGCCTATAAAACATATCCCATTGTGTTTGGAATGGGGGTATTTAGCTAGGGGTGACAGTCGTTGGGTTTGGATTGGAGTCCGTGTGTGGAAGAGAAATATTTTTAAAATCATAAAACCATGGACCAATCAGAAAATTTATAAAAAAAACCCACGTTTTCTCTCTCCCCGATATCGATCAGTGGCGGAAACCACCTCCTCTCTTCCCAGCTTGATTCCTCCTCCTACAAGCAAAATTACGCCATGGCCCAATTAAGTTTTTTGTAGTTCTTCCAATTCTCTTCAAATCCATATAAGATTTGAAATTTATCGTTGCTTCGTTCGGGTTTCGGGTCTCGAAAGTCGAGTCCTTTCCAGCGCCGCTGCGCCCCCTATAAGCCACCGAAGTGGGCCCCGCTTCAGGCGCCAGCGCGCCTCTCCCCCCCTTCGTCGTTGCGAAGGCCGATCGTCGATCCGCTTCACCGTTTGCACGAAAAATCCAAACCTAGTTTGGAACCCTGTGCTGAAAGGTACGACTTTGATTATTTTGACTGATTTTCACATTTAAAAGCGTAGCAAATTTATAAAAATCAAATCTTTCTGCTATATGGTCGAAATTCAGTGAAACAAGAGATACCGAGATCCTGAGGACGTCTTCTACATTCTAGAAGAGACCGGATATTTTTCTGGGTCTTCTGCAATTTTTGGTGGAGTGGAACCCAAAGTGAGATTTCTATATTATAAACGATATGGAAAACAATGATGTATAAATTATATAGTCGATGTATGAGTTATATAAGCATTGTACACCTCATGTATAAGCGTTGTATAAGTTGTAGGTACGATGTACAAGTTATATATGCGTTGTAAAAATTATATATGCATTGAAATGATTGAAATGAAGTGAAATGAAGTTGAAATATACTTATATACAAATATATATATATATATATGTATATACTCCCCTCGTCCACAGATCATGGACGATATTTATTGGTTGTGATATTGTTTGGATCATTGGTTGATGTGAAATTTGGTGAAAATCATGAATGATTGATTGTGGTTGAAAAATACCTGTTTGTGGTTGAGAATTATTTTGGATGAAACCACATAGGATTACTTTGTGGAAAAGAAAAATAGACATGCTCGTCTGCATACGAATTAGATGCATGAAATCCCCATCGTCAAAAACCGCGAGGTTTTAAGGTAAAGCGAGGAGACGTACTAGGGACGGTCCCAGTTTTAACTACCCAGCCGTTATGCTGCCGAAATTTTCAATAATATTCATGTGTTAGAATTATTTTCATGTGTTGAAACTATATTCATGTGTTGAATAGAAATTTATGTGTTGAATAGAAATTCATGTGTTGAATGAAGTTCGTGTGTTGAATAAATTCTTTGAAAGATAAAAATAACATTTTTTATTATATATATAGACTATATAAAATATTAGTATTTTAAATAAATTGTTTTAACACCAAAAGTAACATTTTACCTTATGTATGAACTATATAAATTAACCGTATTTTGAAATAAATTGTTTTACAATACAAATCACGTTTTTATTATATATGTAAACTAGAAAATATTCATGTGTTGAATAAAGGACTAGAACGATAAAAATCATATTTTTATCGTGTGTGTGAAGTCGAAAACATTCATGTGTTGAATATATAAATTGAACAATAAAATCTACATTTTTATTGTGAATATGAGGTGCTAAAAATATTCATGTGTTGAATAAAGATTTTTGATGATAAAAATATCATTTTTATCAAATATATGAGGTGAATATGGTTTTGAAATCGAAGAATGAATTATATTTATTTATATATATAATTAAAATATATTTAATAACGAAGCTGCAGTTCGTGTTTTGAATCCGTGATTTCAAATGATTAGTGCGGGAGATCCGACAATCGGATTTTCCCGAAACCGAAACCGTTGGGCTCGATTTGGAAATATCTTTCCAACGACACCAACTTTGTGAAGATCCAACGATTGGATTGTCTGGAATGTTTAATTCAAATTTGAAGAAAAACAGCGCCAGAATCGATTATATTTATATATATATATATATAAATATAATTAAATTAAATCGAATAACGACGCTGTAGTTCGTATTTTGAAATCGTAACTTCAAACGATTAGTGCGGGAGATCCGACCATCGGATTTTCCCGAAACTGAAATCGTTGGATTCGTTTTGAAAAGATCTTTCTAATGATATAAAATTTGTGAAGATCCGAAGGTTAGATTTTCAGATATGTGTAAATCAAATCTGAAGAAAAACAGCGCTACGGCCGCGTTATGGCCTAAAGCGTCGTTTGAATGAATTGGCTATTTTTAAATAAATAAAAATAGTGATAAATAGTGATAAAATATTATAAATGATATGGGATGGAAATAAACTGAATTTGCTCGGTTTATGTGATATTTGATGGTTGAATGTGTTTGGCGTGAAAATTACATTAAAGAACAAAATTAATGATATCGAATAATTTAACCATTGAAATGAATTGATTTGAAATTCTAAATATACGTGAATTATTTGAAAAGGCCGAGTTGATTCTCATTTCAAATAATTGATCAACGATTAAAAGTCTAAGATATGAAGACGGTGCAAGACCGATGATCTTCACGTCAAATGGCAGGGTACTACTGATGCTTGTGATAGGAGTAGCTACCTTGAAGGGGCTGAAGTAGTGGCCGTCCGGACGTACTTGTTGATTGTATGGATATGCGAGGTATTGAGTGCCTACGGTTTCGTTCAGACCCAGAACGAACTTGTAAATGGACTGTGTGTCTGACATTGGATTTTGTTCTGTGCTGATTGATCTCAATTACATATATATCTGTTTGGCGGCGGAGAATTTATTCTCTTGCTTAACGCCCTTCTCTGAGATGCACGAGCTCAGAGGTTGTATATCGATAGAAATCTGTCTCATGGAGTGAATTGCTTATGTGGCATGCCTAAGTGGCAGATGATCAAGGCTTCTGTTGAAAAGCAAAGTCTTGTGGTTGATGATCAGAGCGCGGCCTGTGTGGCATAGCTTTGTATATAACGTTGTTTCGCGAGCCTCACACACCGGTATGAGCCAGAAACGGGAGAGGACATCAGGGAGGACCTGCGTTTCTTTCTAGCTAGGTGTGGTGTTTTGAGTTTGACATGCCCAGGCATTTTACTTATGTGGATGATGGATAGCGAGGTGCCTCGGTTAGATTGGTCTCTTCGGAGCCGATAGTTTGGTCGGTGGATGACCAGTATATGCCCCATAGGGTGGGGAAACGCAGTGTTCAGGGTTTAAGTTTAATCCACATCGAGTGGACCGGCCCTGACGATCCAACGATTGACTGAGTACTTGCCTGAGACATGGTAGGCTAGATTGTCTCGAAGCGGTCAGGACGATCCCTGGCCTTGGTTCATGACGGAAATCCAATTTCCAAATACGACATCGTGCGGTTTTGATTGTATACCTATATATGGCGACATTGTGGTATAGGGCATTAACGCCGTCTATGATTGATACTTATGATTTGAAATTGTTTTGAAACATATAAACACTAGTAATAATATCAAATGCTTTTGTTTTATTCGTATCAAGCATATTTTGGCCATTATAAGGTAAAACTCTATCCTCCGGTTTGTGTTGCATTGTGTGATGGGAACTGAGTCTTATAATGGCTTCGTTTTTATAAAAATCATTGTGATGTTTAAAAGATTTATTTGTTTTAAAGCACTGGCAATCCAATGGAGTAAACCCGCTCCGCAAAAGTGGCGTGGTCCTGTGATTGGCCATATTATAAAATGTGTTCAGTAGATTTCTCATACTAGTCCCATATCTGACTCATAGTTTGTTTCACTTGCAAACTCGAGTGCCCCTTTTTCTACATGGGCAGCCTTGTATTCAGGTTTTAGCAGGCTCTTTCGGGATAGCTGGAGCTGAAGATGGATTCTATCATTTATATCTTTTTATGCTGTTCAGCTCCTATTGTACATAATATGTTTGTTTTCCACTGTAGACATTTATGTATCGCTGACATGTATTTTGTACTAAGTATGATCCTATATACTGTGTAACTCTGATGATTATGTTTATCCAGTGTATTCTATTGTACATTATCTGGTGTATTTATTTATTTCTGTTATGCTGTTATCTGTTTATGTGTTATATTCCAAAGATTACCCTTACCACCGTCTTATGGGGTTTGGGGTCGTCACAAGTTAGTAAATATAATTGTTTACAATAAAAGCCCATCAACTTCCAATACCCAATTTCATAGCTAAAATATATGTCTTGCTCAAAAATAAAGAAGCATAAAAATAAATTGTAGTATTCTCCAATAAAGCAAAGCAAGCCATAGCCAAGAGTGATCCAATCCGTACATGAAAGAGCCTGGGAGCTTGGTAACATCCGAACTAAGATGTATTCCCACCCAATGAACCTGGGGGGGGGGGGGAACGGAAGAAGAAGAGGCGAAACAAAATGGGTCAGTCATAAAGACTGAGTAAGTCCTAGTGACTTTCAACATAAAACAAGTAAAGATAACATGGCATGAATAAACTGAAAGTAAACATAAGCATGATGACGAGATAAGCTACAGACACGATAACTAAAAATAACATCATATGATTTGTGTCAAGTTGTAACGACCCAGAAAATCTGAACCAATTTAAATTTTTTAAATTGGCTAAAATAATGGATTTTAAATATTTAAAATTATAGCAATGAAAAGTGAGTTTGAATCGACACTTGAAAACGAATATAATTAATTATAATTGTAAACAAGGCCTGAAATGGCGCTGCAGTTTCAAAAATTGAATTCAAACTTTGTGGGACTATACCGGGTGCAAAACAAAACGGATTTTAGTGAAACAAAAAATATTTAAATTTGTTAGTGAATACCTTTCTAATGAATCTGAAAAATCGAATTTTCATAACGGAAAGCAAAAGTTATGGCCAAACGAATTTTCAGAAAGGTCGCTATGAAATTTATATAGCCCGTGAAAATGGCCATTTTGCATACGACCTCGGAATTCGACGAAACCACTTTTGTTGGATCCGGGATGTAAAGTTATTGCTAGGTTTCAAATTTCATAATTTTTGAAGCTAGTATGTGAGCGTGGCAAATGAAAACGAGTTTTGGTCAATTACAGTTAAATTGGATCGACCAGAAATGGGCCTTTTTGCAAACGGTCTCAGAATTCGACGAAACTAGTTTTGTTGGGACCGTATCGTCAAAACATAGCTAGATTTATTTTTCTGAAATTTTTCGAATCAGTTTGTGGCCCCGGCAAATTGAAATGTATGTTCAAATCGAATATTGAATGTTTTATATTTTAATTTAAAGGAAAACCGACTGAAACAGTCGAATGGGCCTACGAAACATATCCCATTGTGTTCGAAATGGGGGTAAAACGCTAGGGACGATAGTCGTTGGGTTTGGATTGGGTTCGTGGGCGAAAGGGGTATTTTGGAGATTTTAAAAATTATAAAATAAAATAAAAAAATATCAATGGTCAACCCTATTCTTTCTCTCTCCCCGTATAACAGTGAACGACGGCGGAAAAGCTTCAAAGCTTCTCTCTTCGATTACTCGTCCGTTTCTCCATGAAAACGAATGCCCCTTATCACATTTTGAAGCTCTCAACACGATCTTCGAATCCATACCAACCTCAGATTTTCTCATGGGATATTGAGCTCGAATCGAGCCCAGGAAGATCCGAACTTCCCGCCGCCGATACCCCCTCCTCGTCTGATCGAGTTCGACGAAACCGCTAGCGCCGTGAAGCCCTTTCCACCCTCTTCGACGTCATACAACCTGATCGGGACGAAGTGCTACGGATTTCTTGAATTTTCAAAACCTAATTTTGAACAGAAATAGAAAGGTACGGGTTTTATTTTCTGAAATGATTTTAACACCTTTAAACTGTTGCAAACCTTGTAAAAATCACATCTTTTTCGTTTCTTGACGAAATTCAGTGAAACAAGAGACAGTGGACTCGTGTGGACGTCATCTACATTTTAGAAGAGACCGCATATTTTTCTGAGCCTTCTGCTATTTTTGGTGGAGTAGAACCCAATGTGAGATTTCTAATTTATAAACGATATGGAAAAATGACGATGTATAAATTATATAGTCGATGTATGAGTTATATAAGCGTTGTACACCTCTTGTATAAGTGTTGTATAAGTTGTACGTTCGATGTATAAGTTCTATATGCGTTGTAAAAATTATATATGTGTTGAAATAGAAGTGAATTGCTATATATATATATATATATATATATATATATATATATATATATATACGCCCCTCGTCCACAAACCATGGACGATATTTATTGATTGTGATTGGTGTGAAAATTGATTGATAGCGAATGGTTGTTTGGGATTGTTTGTGGTTGATATTGATTGATTATGGTTGAAAAATACCCGTTGGTGGTTGAGAAATATTTGGTTGAAACCACATAGGATTAGTCTGTGGAAATGAAATAAATATATACATGCCGCCTGCGTGCGATCTAGATGCATGATTCCCCATTGTCAAAAACCGCGAGGTTTTAAGGTAGAGCGAGGAGCCGTACTAGGGACGGTCCCGGTTTTAACTACCCTGCCGTTATGCTGCCAAAATTTTGAATAATACTCATGTGTTTGAATTATTTTCATTTGTTGAAACTATATTTATTCGTTGAATAGAAAACCTTCATGTGTTGAATCGATATTCGTTCGTTGAATTGAAATTCATGTGTTGAATGGTGTTCGTGTTTTAAATATAAAAATCACATTTTTATCTATATATCTAAACTATAGAAAACCTTCATGTGTTGAATCGATATTCATTCTTTGAATTGAAATTCATGTGTTGAATGGTGTTCGTGTTTTAAATATAAAAATCACATTTTTATCTATATATCTAAACTATAGAAAACCTTCATGTGTTGAATCGATATTCACTCGTTGAATTGAAATTCATGTGTTGAATGGTGTTCGTGTTTTAAATATAAAAATCACCTTTTTATCTATATATAGAAACTATAGAAAACCTTCATGTGTTGAATCGATATTCATTCGTTGAATTGTAATTCATGTGTTGAATGGTATTCATATTTTGAAATAAATTGTTTTATAATAAAAAATCACTTTTTTATCATCTATATGAACTATGTAAAATGACCTTGTTTTAAAAGAAATGTTTTATAATAAAAATCCTATTTTTATTGCCTATATAAACTATATTAAATAATAGTGTTTTGGAAAGAAATGTTTTACAATAAAAATCACAATTTTTTTATATACATGAATTGCTAAATATAGTGAAGTGTTGAAATAGAAGACAGTTAGATAAAAATATTATTTTTATCAAATGTATGAAAATAATATAGCTTTGAAATCGAAGAATCGATATATATATATATATAGAAATATAGTTAAAATATATCGAATAACGACGCTACAGTTCGTATTTTGAAACCGTGATTTCAAACAATTATACCGGGAGATCCGACCATCGGATTTTCCTGAAATCGCAACCATTGGTTCGCTTTGGAAAAATCTTTCCAATGGCACCAACTTTGTAAAAATCCAACGGTTTGATTGTCTGGAATGTTTAATTCAAATCTGAAGAAAAACAGCGCCAAAATTGATTATATTTATATATATATAAATATAATTATATTTAATCGAATAACGATGCTGTAGTTCGTATTTTGAAATCGAAACTTCAAACGATTATACCGAGAGATCCGACCGTCGGAATTTCCCGAAACTGGAACCGTTGGATTCGTTTTGAAAAGATCTTTCTAGTGATGTAAATTTTGTGAAGATCCAACGGTTAGATTTTCAGATATGTATAAATCAAATCTGAAGAAAAACAGCGCCACGGTCGCTTTATGGCCCGAAGCGTCGTTCTGAATATATTGGCTATTTTAAAATAAATAAAAATAGCGATAAATCGTTATAAAATATTATAAACGATATGGATGTGATTTAGAAATTAACTGAAGGTTGGCTAAGTCGAATGGTTTCCTGGATGTTGATCTGATGTTGGTTTCGGCCTTCGGGGTTAATATTTGGGAAATCGTTCCCTTACTGATTGACGGTTAGTGACTGATGAATTGAAATGATGCATGTGTATGTTAGTGTTGCACTTGTTTATTATATACCTGAGTTGCTCAGAAAGACCGGGTTTATCCCATTCTGAATAACTGAATCGACGATAAGAAATCGAAGATAAAGACGGTGGTCGAAGACTGGAGATCTTCCCCTCGTTTGGATGGTAACCGAGGTCCTGATTGGGAGGCATCCCGAAATATGGATAATGAGTGTTGATCGTCCAGACGTACGTGGTGATCGATGGGTTTGCGAGGTATTTAGTGCCTCCAGTTTCGTTCAGACCCAGGACGGACTTGTAAATGGACTGTGTGTCTGACATTGGATTTTATTCTGTGTTGATTGATCTCTATTAAATATACATCTGTTTGGCGACGGAAAATTTATTCTTTTGCTTAACGCCCTTCTCTGAAACGCACGAGCTCAGAGGTTGTATATCGATCGACATCAGTCGCATGGCATGAATTGCTAGTGTGGCATGCCTAAGTGGCAAATGATCAGGGCTTCTGTTGAAAAGCAAAGTCTTGTGGTGATGATCAAAGCACTGCCTGTGTGGCGTAGCTTTGTGTATAACGTGAAATCGCGAGCCCCACACCCCGATATGAACCAGAAACGGGAGAGGACATCAGGGAGGGCCTGCGTTTCTTTCTAGCTAAAGGTGGCGTCAGTGGTTTTACACGCCCTGACGAGTTTGACTTATGTGGTTATTGCTGTTGCGAGGCGCCACGGATTTATCGGTCGATCCGGGACCGATGGAGTCATTCGTTGGCTCATTTACGCCCCATACGGCGGGGAAACGCAGTGTTCAGGCATAATAATCCACATCGGTGGACCGGCCCTGATGATCCAAGGCTTTCCTGCGCGCTTGCCTGAGGGGCAGGCTAGAGCATCTCGAATTCGGTGAGGACGATCCCTTGCCTCGGTTCATGACAGAAATCCATTTTCCAAATACGACATCGTGCAGTTTTGATTGTACATATATATATATGGCGACATGATATATGGTACCCATGCCGCCTATGATTTATAGTTATGATTCAAATTGTTTTTGAAACATATAAACACTAGTAATAATAGCAAATGCTTTTGTTTTATTCGTATCAATCATATTTTGGCCATTATAAGGTAAAACTCTATCCTCCGGTTTGCGTTGCATTGTGTGATGGGAACTGAGTCTTATAATGGCTTCATTTTTATAAAAATCATAGCGTTGTTTCAAAGAATGATTTGTTTTAAAGCACTGGTAATCCGATGGAGTAAACCCGTTCCACGAAAGTGGCATGGTCCTGTGATTAGCCATATTATAAATGTGTGGAGTAGATTTCTCATACCAGTCCCATGACTGACTCGTAGTTTGTTTCACTTTCAAACTCAGGTGCCCCTTTTCTACACGGGCAACCTTGTATTCAGGTTTAGTCGGTTCTTTTTGGATAGCTGGAGCTGAAGATGGATGCTATTATTTATCTCTTTTTATGCTGTTCAGCTCCTATTATACATATTTTGTTTATTTCCGCTGTAGACATTTATGTATAGCTGAACTGTATTTGTACTAAGTAAGATCCTGTATACTGTGTAACTCGGATGATTTCGTTTATCCAGTATATTCTATTGTTCATTATCGGGTGTATTTATTTATTCTGTTCTGCTATTATCTGTTTCTGTGTTATATTCCAAAGATAACCCTTGTCTCCGTCTGTACGGGATTTGGGGTCGTCACAACGTGGTATCAGAGCTTTGGTTAAGCTTAGTTCTGGAATATAACATATTAACGAACTCGTCAGAAATAGAACCAGTAGTGTTCTAGGATGGGTAACTCATTATAGATAGGATCAGTAATATCCTAGTATGAGTAGCAGAATGAAATACACCCCAGTAGATACATTTACATTCAAGTATTTGTCTCTATATTTTGAAATATCTTTTCTGTTGACCTGACACTGTGTCTGCTAATTGTAGACGTACTAGAAAATGAGTGCCAGAAACAGATGAAGTGATACTGACCCGGATATAGAAGCTCTATTTAAGAAATATAGAAATCTAGGTGGAAAACCCTACTCGGGTGAGGAATCAATTATGAGAGCACAAGCTTGGATTCGTTCGGTTGAGAAAATCTTCGAAGGATTAAAGCTGAGGGATGACCAGAAAAGATTACTGGCCTCCTGGGCACTCAAAGTCAAAGTTTTGTTCTGGTGGGATTCTGTTATTAAGGATAATCCAGAAGGTGATATCACCTGGGATAGATTCAAAGTGATTTTCCTGGAAAGATTTACTCCTCCAGAAGCAATAGAGCGACTATGTGATGAATTTTCATATTTGATACAAGGAGACGTGACCATTCCCGAATATCATAAGAAATTCAATGAACTTTCTCACTTTTCCCCTCATCTAATTGAAAATCTGAAAAGGAAGAATTTGAGATTTATCAACGGGCTTCAAAGAAAATATCAGAGCAGTGTAATTAGGAACGTGAAGCTCCCCTTTTCTGAAATGATATACATGGCTTACCAGTATGAGGATCTCGACAAGAAAGGTATGTTACAGTACGAAGAGGAAGTCAGCTCTAGTAATAAAATTGAGTCTGAAACTGATCGTCCTGAGGCCAGTTGAGACGACCCCAAATCCCGTTCCGACGGAGACAAGGGTTATCTTTGGAATATAACACAGAAACAGATAATAGCAGAACAAAATTAAGTAAATACACCAGATAATGAACAATAGAATATATTGGATAAAAGTAATCATCAGAGTTACACAGTATACAGGATCTTACTTAGTACAAATACAGTTCAGCTATACATAAATGTCTACAGCGGAAAACAATCAAAATATGTACAATAGGAGCTGAACCGCATAAAAAGAGATAAATGATAGAATCCATCTTCAGCTCCAGCTATCCAGAAAAAGAACCAGCTAAACCTGAATACAAGGCTGCCCGTGTAGAAAAAGGGGCACCCGAGTTTGAGAGTGAAACAAACTACGAGTCAGTCATGGGACTGGTATGAGAAATCTACTCAACACATATATATAATTTGGCTAATCACAGGACCACGCCACTTTCGTGGAACGGGTTTACTCCATTGGATTGCCAGTGCTTTAAAACCGGAGGATAGAGTTTTACCTTATAACGGCTAAAATATGCTTGATACGAACAAAACCAAGGCATTTGATATTATTGTTAGTGTCTATATGTTTTGAAAAACAATTTCAAATCATAACTATCAATCATAGACGGCATGGGTACCATATATCATGTCGCTATATATATATACAATCAAAACCGCACGATGTCGTATTTGGAAATTGGATTTCCGTCATGAACCAAGGCAAAAGATAGTCCTTACCGAATTCGAGACGCTCTAGCCCGTGTCTCAGGCAAGTACTCAGTCAAGCCTTTGGATCGTCAGGGCCGGTCCACCGATGTGGATTAAAATACCTGGGGCGTCAACGAGCCAACGAATGACTCCATCGGACCCGGATCGTCCGATCAAATCGAGGCGCCTCGCAACAGCAACAACCACATAGGTGAAAAGTATATAAATGTCAAGGATGGTAGGTCACTGACACCACCCTAGCTAGAAAGAAACGCATGCCCTCCCTGAGGTCCTTCTCCCGTTTCTGGTTCATACCGGGGTGTGAGGCTCGCAAATTTACGTTATACACAAAGCTACGCCACACAGGCGGTGCTTTGATCATCACCACAAGACTTTGCTTTTCAACAGAAGTCCTGATCACTGCATCTTAGCATGCCACACATGCAATTCATGCCATGCGACTGATGTCCATCGATATACAACCTCTGAGCTCGTGCGTCTCAGAGAAGGGCGTTAAGCAAAAGAATAAATTCTCCGCCGCCAAACAGATGTATATTTAACAGAAATCAATCAACACAGAATAAACTCCAATGTCAGACACACAGTCCATTTACAAGTCCGTTCTGGGTCTGAACGAAACCGGAGGCACTAAATACCTCGCAAACCCATCGATCACCACGTACGTCTGGACGATCACCACTCATTATCCATATTTCGGGATGCCTCCCAATCAGGACCTCGGTTACCATCCAAACGAGGTGAAGATCTCCGGTCTTCGACCGTCGTCTTCATCTTCGAATTTCAATCGTCGGTCAATTATTTGAAATGAGAATTAACTCGGCCTTTTCAAATAATTCACCTATATTTAGAATTTCAAATCAATTTATTTCAATGGTTAAATTATTCGACAACACCAATTGTGTTCTTTAATGTAATTTTCACACCAAACACATTCAACCATCAAAAGCCACATAAATCGAGCAAATTCAGTTTATTTCCATTCCATATCGCTTATGATATTTTATAACTATTTATCGCTATTTTTATTTATTTTAAAATAGCTAATTTATTCAAAACGACGCTTCGGGCCATAAAGCGGCCGTGGCGCTGTTTTTCTTCAGATTTGATTTACACATATCTGAAAATCTAACCGTTGGATCTTCACAAAATTTACATCATTAGAAAGGTCTTTTCAATACGAATCCAATGGTTCCAGTTTCGGGAAAATCCGACGGTCGGATCTCCCGGTACAATCGTTTGAAATTTCTATTTCAAAATACGAACTGCAGCGTCGTTATTCGATTAAATATATAATTATATTTATATATATATATATATAAATATAATCGCTTCTGGCGCTGTTTTTCTTCAGATTTGAATTAAACATTCCAGACAATCCAACCGTTGGATTTTTACAAAGTTGGTGCCATTGGGAAGATATTTCCAAGGCGAACCCGACGGTTGCGGTTTCGGGAAAATCCAATGGTCGGATTCCCCGTACTAGTTGTTTAAAATCACGGTTTCAAAATGCAAACTGCACGGCCACGTTTCGTTTTAATTATATTTATATTTATATAATTATATAAATATAGTTCATTTAACAATTTCAATATCGTTTTCACTCCAAATATTTCACTAACGCCTTAAAATTTTGGAAAATTTCGCCATAACCTCCCCTGCACCGGGAGCATCGGGAAATCGCAAATAGCTTTCCCGGTCCTTCTAATCTCAAAAAGAAAAAAGAAAAATCCAAGTGGCTAGCCAACAGGCTCATAAAATCATCACCCAAACAAAACAGTAAATGTGTACCTATTTGTCGGGCACAAAATTTTATTCTTCTTCTCTAGCCCCTTTGCTATAACCTGTTCAATGAATATGCATGTACATATATATAGTTCTTATCATTTATCATTTTCTATTCAACTTCATATTTGATTTCTATTTGTTTTGAAAACACCGTTCATTCTAATGTTACATACATAGGTACAAATCATTTCATTAGCTAATTAATGAATATTTCAACTCATATATGTTTATTTGAACAAGTGGCTATTTTTAACACTTCACATATCAACGATTCATGCATATAATAAAAATGTGATTTTTATTGTAAAACAATTCATTTCAAAACACTATTTTTCTATATAGTTCATATAGGTGATAAAAATAGAATTTTTATCGTAAAATAATTTCTTTTAAAATGAGATTATTTTACACAATTCATATAGTCGATAAAAAGGTGATTTTTATTATCAAACAATTTATTTCAAAATATGAATACCATTCAACACATGAATTTCAAATCAACGAATGAATATCGATTCAACACATGAAGGTTTTCTATAGTTTCTATATATAGATAAAAATGTGATTTTTATATTTAAAACGCGAATACCATTCAACACATGAATTTCTAATCAACGAATGAATATCAATTCAACACATGAAGGTTTTCTATTCAATGAATAAATATAGTTTAAGCAAATGAAAATAATTCAAACACATGAATATTATTAAAAATTTCGGCAGCATAACGGCAGGGTAGTTAAAACCGGGACCGTCCCTAGTACGGCTCCTCGCTCTACCTTAAAACCTCGCGGTTTTTGACAATAGGGATCATGCATCTAGTTCGCACGCAGGCGGCATGTATATATTTATTTCATTTCCACAAACTAATCCTATGTGGTTTCAATCAAATATTTCTCAATCACCAATGGGTATTTTTCAACCACAATCAACCAATATCAACCACGAACAATCCCAAACAACCATTCGCTATCAATCAATTTTCACAACAATTTCAATCAATAAATATCGTCCATGGTTTGTGGACGAGGGGGCGTATATATATATATATATTTACATATAGCAATTCACTTTAATTTCCACACATATATATATATATATGGCTAGTAAAAGAAATTGAAGAGTGAGAAATTCTCACCGATTAGCTAATTCAATTCCACGACACTTCTTAGGTAGAAATCTTCGTCGTTCTGCCTCTTGTCACTATTCACTGCCTGTATTCTCTACATATATAAAAATCGAATTTTTACTTCTTTATTTCAATAAAAATCATATTTTTATTCTGCGACTTCTATTTTTAAAAACAATGTATATTTTATAGTTCAAAACAAAGCAAATTTTATAGTTCAAAAATCTCTATGCTAATTTTATCTTTATGCCATAAAAACAATGTTAATTTTGTTTCTAATGACAATGTATCTTTTTATTTTTGAAAACCATATGCTAATTTTATTTTTTGAAAACCATATGCTAATTTTATTTTTTGAAAACCATATGCTAATTTTATTTTTTGAAAACCATATGCTAATTTTATTTTTTTGAAAACCATATGCTAATTTTATTTTGAAAACCATATGCTAATTTTATTTTGAAAACCATATGCTAATTTTATTTTAAAAACCATATGCTAATTTTATTTTGAAAACCATATGCTAATTTTATCTTTAAACTGATTTTTAAATCACTGCATTTATATTTATAAAAAAAACATTGCATTTATATTTATTAAAAGAAGAAAAAAAAACTACTTACAGTCCACGAATGCACAACCGAACCCATACCCTCGCTACTTTCTCTTTGCTTGCGCCGCCTCCCTTGGGGCATCGGAAGCCCATCAACGATCGGCGGCGGAGCCGCCTGACCGCCCTCCTCCAACCTCGGCGACGACATGAACTTCGGTGGCCCACATCCCTCTAGATTTGCGTGCGAACTAGTGGCATTCGAGCCTCGATTCAGAACAATTCACACCATAAAAATCGATCTTAACCGTTGGCTGTATAGATCACCTTGAGCACAACAATATTTGTGCCGATAGTTCCTTAAATTATTGAATGGATTGAGGGAGAATTCAAGAAGAAGGAGAAGAGAAATCGGCCCTTGAAGAATGTGACTGGCGGCGGCATTAGAAAGGAATTAGGGTTTAGGTTAATAATAGAAAATAAATATTAATATTTAATTCAGTTTATCTCTAAAAGGTGTACTTCGCATTAGAACCCTGAATCGAACCCAACGACTGTCGCCCCTAGTGTTTTACCCCCATTCCGAACACAATGGGATATGTTTCGTAGGCCCATTCGACTGTTTCAGTCAGTTTTCCTTCAAATTAAAATATAAAACATTCCATATTCAATTTGAACGTACATTTCAATTTGCCAGGGCCACAGACTGATTCGAAAAATTCCAGAAAAATAAATCTAGCTATGTTTTGACGATACGGTCCCAACAAAACTAATTTCGTCGAATTCTGAAACCGTTGGAAAAATGGCCAATTTCCAGTCGATTTGAATCAACTAAAACTGGTCAAACGCGTTTTCCTTTGCCACGCTCACATATTGATTCGAAAAATTATGAAATTTGGAATCTAGCAATAACTTTACATCACGGACCCAACAAAAGTGGTTTCATCGAAATCCGAGGTCGTTTGCAAAATATCCATTTTTAAGGGCCTGAATTCCATAGCGACTATTCAGAATTTTCAACTGGACATATCTTTTGATTCCCGCTATGAAATTTCGATTGGTCGGATTCGTTAGAAAGATATCATCAAGTAGATCCTAATGTTTTTGGTTTCATTAAAATCCGGATTGTTCTGCACCTGGTACAGTCCGACAAAGTTTGAATTCAATTTTTGAAAATGCAGCGCCATTTCAGGCCTTGTTTATAATTATAATTAATTATATTCGTTTTCAATTGTCGATTCAAACTCAGTTTTCATCGCCATTATTTAAAATATTTATTTTAAATATTTAAAATCCATTATTTTAACCAAAAAAAAAAAATTAAATTGGTTCAGATTTTCTGGGTCGTTACAATCTCCCCCACTTAAAACTTTTCGTCCCCGAAAAGGAATAAAGTCGAAAGTTGTTTGATAAATCTACAATCATACAACAACCAATTTGTTTTTAACCTTCAAAAATATACTAATCAAATCCTATACCCTTTTCAAAATCATTCAGCCTATAGAATTTAAAGGTGCACATCCATGAAAAGAAAATAGCAATAGAATAGAGAATTAAATGGTAATGCAAAGTAGGTTAAATGTACCTTGCACCGAAGTCAATCAGAGATATCTACTCGGCATCTAGGATAAGCCTTATTAATTCTCTCCTCAGTTTCCCAAGTACAATCTCGCGGATCTCCACTCCATTGCACTTTGACTAAGCGAACCTTCTTGTTTCTCAACTCTTTGGTTTCTTTGCCTATTATCTTTAGCGGCTCTCTTCTCACAGCTAATTCTGGTGTAATTTCAATGTCATGTTGAGCTGCTTCTTCCACGATCAAGTCTGGATCATGAACGTGCTTTCGAAGTTGAGATATGTGAAATACATCATGAATTTCAGGCAACCAATTAGGCAGTTTGACCCTATAAGCGAGAGTTCCGATCCGTTCTAGAATAGGAAATGGACCAATGAATTTGGGCGCTAACTTTCCAGTTTTACCGAACTGGATAACTCCTCTCATCGGCGATACTTTCAAATATACATAGTCGCCAACTTCAAAGGATATATCTCTTCTTCTTCTATCGGCATAGCTCTTTTGTCGGCTTTGAGCGGCAAGTAATCGCTTCTTAATAAAATCGACTTTGTCGGCAGCTTCTCGAATCATGTCTGGCCCTAACACAAGTCTATTTCCAGGCTCGACCCAATAAGTAGGAGATCGGCACGGTCTACCGTACAATGCTTCGAATGGCGACATTGTCAGACTCGCCTGGTAGCTGTTGTTATAAGAGAATTCAGCCAAATGCAGATGGTCTCCCCATGATCCACCAAAATCTAGAACACAAGCCCGCAATAGATCTTCTAAAATGCGATTCACCCTCTCAGTCTGACCGTCTGTCTGAGGATGATAAGCGGTGCTCAAGTTCAACTTCGTTCCCAGCTCGACTTGAAATGCTTCCCAGAATTTGCTAGTGAATATTTTATCTCTATCACTTACTATACTAAGCGGCACTCCATGTAGTCTAACTATTTCCCTGAAGTATATCTGCGCCAGATTCTGAGCAGTTCTGTTTGATCTGACAGGTATGAAATGGGCGGTCTTCGTTAAGCGATCTACGATCACCCAAATACTGTCATTTCCTTTCCTGGTTCTGGGCAAACCATCAATGAAATCCATAGAAATATGTTCCCACTTCCAACCAGGTACTTCTAGCGGTTGTAACAATCCATCCAATTTCTGTTGGTCACTTTTGACTAGCTGGCAAGTAGAGCATCGGCTAACATATAAGGAAATGTCCCTTTTCATCGACTTCCACCAGAAAGTGCGTTTGATGTCATTATACATTTTTCTTACTCCTGGATGGATACTGAGTTTTGACTTGTGGCATTCATCCAGTACTTCCTTTCGAAGTTCAGGAATGTTAGGGACACAGATTCGACCTTTGAGCCTTAAAATCCCATCATTTTCTACTTGAAAACTCGAGGGTTCGCCTTGTTGAATTATCCCTCTGATCTTCTGAATGAAGTGATCATCCTCCTGAAGATCAGATATCTTATCTAGCAATGAAGTCGTGATAATAAAACTGGCGATCATTTCATTCTTTCGGCTTAACGCATCGGCCACGACATTGGCTTTTCCTGGAGTGTGTAAAATCTCAAAATCATAAGCTGCAAGAAACTCCAGCCAACGTTGCTCCCTCAGATTCAGGTCTTTCTGAGTGAACAGATACTTTAATGACTGGTGATCTGTAACCAGTTCAAATCTCTCACCCAGAAGATAGTGTCTCCAGTTTTTCAAAGCGAATACTATCGCCAATAACTCAAGATCATGAGTTACATAGTTTTTCTCGTGCGGCTTCAATTGACGGCTAGCATAAGCAATCACTTGACCCCTTTGCATTAACACTGCCCCAAGGCCTTCTCTAGAAGCATCAGTCCAGACTTTTAAATCTTGGTTGCCATCGATAATGGTTAACACTGGAGCAGTTGTCAACCTTAACTTTAGCTCCTCAAAAGCCTCCTCACTTTCTGGAGTCCACTTGAATTTAGAATGCTTCTTTATAAGCTTTGTTAAATGACCAGATATCTTCGAAAAGTTTTTAACGAACTTCTGGTAATAGCTAGCCAATCCAAGAAAACTGCGGACTTCCGTGGGAGTACTAGGCTGTTTCCAGTTCTGAATAGCTGTGATTTTACTTGGATCCACAGCAATTCCTTCTTTCGATACAACATGGCCCAGAAATTTCACTTCATCTTGCCAGAATATACATTTGGAAAACTTGGCTTTTAATACATTCCGTCTCAGAATTTCTAGAACCTGTTCCAGATGCTTTTCATGCTTGGCCTTTGATTTAGAGAAGATTAGAATATCATCAATGAAAACCAGAACAAATTTATTCAATACTCCTCTGAATACTCTGTTCATTAGATCGACGAAATAAGCGGGAGCGTTACATAAGCCGAACGGCATTACTAACCACTTGTAGAATAAGTCGAGGCCTCTGAACGCTGTCATTGGAACACACTCTTCGACAAATCGAAGTTGATGGAAGCCCGTAGCTAGGTCCATTCGTGAAAAATACTTGTGCGCCATTTAATCGATCCAACAAATCATCTATTCGCGGCAATGGATATTTGTTCTTTATTGTCTGCTTGTTCAGATCACGATAGTCCACGCATAGACGTAGAGTACCGTCAGATTTTGGGACAAACACCACTGCTGCACCCCAATCAGAGAAACTAGGCCTGATCAGACCTTTCCATACTAGCTGTCGTGTTTGATTGTCTAATTCCTCCTTCTCTTTCAAGGACATTCTTCGAATAGCGTGAACTACCGGCCTTGCATTCGGAATTAAAGCAATTTTGAAATCTATCTCTCTCTACGGAGGTAAGCGAACAACTTCCTCGAACACATCCGCATAATTCTTGATGACAGGAATATCTTTAATGAGGTCAGGAATATTCTCAGTGATTTCAGGGATATTTTCTATTTGAGCTGGAGAAACATTCAAAGCTGCCCAGAAGTCTTTTCTATTAGCATTCTGACCTTCACAGGGAATGGTTATATAATCGCCTGATTTAATCTTCGCCTTTACGACTCTGTCGGCGCATTTAACTTCAGCTTCATATTTGGTCAACCAGTCTAACCCCAAGATAAGATCAAACTCTTTAAAATTCATGACGGCTGCGATGGTAGGAAACCAATATCGAGAAAAGGAAACCGGTACTCCACAAACCCAACTTAGATCAATGGAACTCCCAACCGGATTCTGGACAGTCATTGGTTCTTTCAGCTTTTTCAAATTCAAATCCAGTTTCTTAGCTGCATCTTTGGCAATGAAACTTCGTGACGCGCCAGTGTCAAACAGTACTTTAACTGGGATGTCTTTGACAGTTAGCGTGCCTTCTAAAACATCGGGCCTTTCCTGAGCAAACGAAGATGCAGGTACTTCTGCTACTTCATTTACATGTGCTGCTTCAGATTTCCTTGAGGGTGGACACTCCCGTGCAATATGGCCTGCCTGGTGGCACTTATGGCATTTCCTGTCCCCATGGGGGTTCTTTTGTTTCTTAGTGGGCTTAGATCCACTCTTTATCCGCTTCTTTAAGGGCCCGCAATTTATCGACAAATGTCCTTTCTTATTGCAGTTAGAGAAAATAGCAGTTGTTACGGGTTCCTTCTTAGATTTGGCCCTCTTCCTCTTGGCACTGTGCTTCTTACTTCCCTCAGACCTCATACCGGCTTCAGGAATATCAGTTTCCGACTCTGTTTTGTCACTAGAACAGACTTCTTCTTCGTCGCGCAACATTCCTTTCTTATGGAGATCTTCATACTGATAAGCCTGAAAGGAAGCTTCACATTCCTCATTACACTATTCTGATATCTCCTTTGCAGGACATGAATAAATCTCAGATTTTTCCTCTTTGGATCTTGAATCAGATGAGGAGCAAAGTGAGCAAGTTCATTGAATTTCTTATGATATTCTGGGATGGTCATATCACCTTGTATTAGATAAGAAAATTCATCACATAATCTCTCAGTTGCTTCGGGAGGAGTAAATCTTTCTAGGAAAATCACTTTAAATCTGTCCCAGGTGATATCACCTTCTGGATTATCTCTGATGATTGTTTCCCACCAGATTAAAGCTTCTTCTTTGAGCGCCCAAGATGCTACTAACCGTTTCTGGTCATCCCTCAGCTGTATACGCTCAAAAATTCTTTCGACAGAACTCACCCAAGCTTGGGTTTGAATTATAGATTCATTGCCAGAGAATTGTGCTCCGTTCAGATTTCGATATCTCTTTAATAGAGCTTCTAGATCGGGTTCTGCATTTCTCCTGTTTCTGGCACTCATTTTTCTAGTACTTCTGCAATTAGCAGAACAAGTGTCAGGTCACAGAAAAGATAATTTAAAATATAGAAACATATACTTCAATGTAAATGTATCTATCGAGGTGTAATTTCATTCTGCTTTACTCATACTAGGATATTGCTGATCCTATCTATATAGAGTTACCCATCCTAGAACACTACTAGTTCTATTTCTGACGAGTTCATTCAAATGTTATATTCCAGAACTAAGCTTAACCAAAGCTCTGATACCACGTTGAGACGACCCCAAATCCCATTCCGACGGAGACAAGGGTTATCTTTGGAATATAACACAGAAACATATAATAGCAGAACAAAATTAAGTAAATACACCAGATAATGAACAATAGAATATACTGGATAAAAGTAATCATCAGAGTTACACAGTATACAGGATCTTACTTAGTACAAATACAGTTCAGCTATACATAAATGTCTACAGCGGAAAACAAACTAAATATGTACAATAGGAGCTGAACAGCATAAAAAGAGATAAATGATAGAATCCATCTTCAGCTCCAGCTATCCAGAAAAAGAACCAGCTAAACCTGAATACAAGGCTGCCCGTGTAGAAAAAGGGGCACCCGAGTTTGAGAGTGAAACAAACTACGAGTCAGTCATGGGACTGGTATGAGAAATCTACTCAATACATATATATAATTTGGCTAATCACAGGACCACGCCACTTTCGTGGAACGGGTTTACTCCATTGGATTGCCAGTGCTTTAAAACAAATCTTTCTTTTAAACATCGCTATGCTTTTTATAAAAAAATGAAACCGTTATAAGACTCAGTTCCCATCACACAATGCAACGCAAACCGGAGGATAGAGTTTTACCTTATAACGGCTAAAATATGCTTGATACGAACAAAACCAAGGCATTTGATATTATTGTTAGTGTCTATATGTTTTGAAAAACAATTTCAAATCATAACTATCAATCATAGATGGCATGGGTACCATATATCATGTCGCCATATATATATACAATCAAAACCGCACGATGTCGTATTTGGAAATTGGATTTCCGTCATGAACCAAGGCAAAAGATAGTCCTTACCGAATTCGAGACGCTCTAGCCCGTGTCTCAGACAAGTACTCAGTCAAACCTTTGGATCGTCAGGGCCGGTCCACTGATGTGGATTAAAATACCTGAACAATACGTTTCCCCGCCCTTTGGGGCCTCAATGAGCCAACGAATGACTCCATCGGACCCGGATCGTCCGATCAAACCGAGGCGCCTCGCAACAGCAACAACCACATAGGTGAAAAGTATATAAATGTCAGGGCTGGTAGGTCACTGACACCGCCCTAGCTAGAAAGAAACGCATGCCCTCCCTGAGGTCCTTCTCCCGTTTCTGGTTCATACCGGGGTGTGAGGCTCGCGAATTTACGTTATACATAAAGCTACGCCACACAGGCGGTGCTTTGATCATCACCACAAGACTTTGCTTTTCAACAGAAGTCCTGATCACTGCATCTTAGCATGCCACACAGGCAATTCATGCCATGCGACTGATGTCCATCGATATACAACCTCTGAGCTCGTGCGTCTCAGAGAAGGGCGTTAAGCAAAAGAATAAATTCTCCGCCGCCAAACAGATGTATATTTAACAGAAATCAATCAACACAGAATAAACTCTAATGTCATACACACAGTCCATTTACAAGTCCGTTCTGGGTCTGAACGAAACCAGAGGCACTAAATACCTCGCAAACCCATCGATCACCACGTACGTCTGGACGATCACCACTCATTATCCATATTTCGGGATGCCTCCCAATCAGGACCTCGGTTACCATCCAAACGAGGTGAAGATCTCCGGTCTTCGACCGTCGTCTTCATCTTCGAATTTCAATCGTCGGTCAATTATTTGAAATGAGAATTAACTCGGCCTTTTCAAATAATTCACGTATATTTAGAATTTCAAATCAGTTTATTTCAATGGTTAAATTATTCGACAACACCAATTGTGTTCTTTAATGTAATTTTCACACCAAACACATTCAACCATCAAAAGCCACATAAATCAAGCAAATTCAGTTTATTTCCATTCCATATCGCTTATGATACTTTATAACTATTTATCGCTATTTTTATTTATTTTAAAATAGCTAATTTATTCAAAACGACGCTTCGGGCCATAAAGCGGTCGTGGCGCTGTTTTTCTTCAGTTTTGATTTACACATATCTGAAAATCTAACCGTTGGATCTTCACAAAATTTACATCATTAGAAAGGTCTTTTCAAAACGAATCCAACGGTTCCAGTTTCGGGAAAATCCGACGGTCGGATCTCCCGGTACAATCGTTTGAAATTTCGATTTCAAAATACGAACTGCAGCGTCGTTATTCGATTAAATATATAATTATATTTATATATATATATATAAAAATATAATCGCTTCTGGCGCTATTTTTCTTCAGATTTGAATTAAACATTCCAGACAATCCAACCGTTGGATTTTTACAAAGTTGGTGCCGTTGGGAAGATATTTCCAAGGCGAACCCGACGGTTGCGGCTTCGGGAAAATCCAATGGTCGGATTCCCCGTACTAGTTGTTTGAAATCACGGTTTCAAAATGCGAACTGCACGGCCACGTTTCTTTTTAATTTTATTTATATTTATATAATTATATAAATATAGTTCATTTAACAATTTCAATATCGTTTTCACTCCAAATATTTCACTAACGCCTTAAAATTTTGGAAAATTTCGCCATAACCTCCCCTGCACCGGGAGCATCGGGAAATCGCAAATAGCTTTCCCGGTCCTTCTAATCTCAAAACGAAAAAGAAAAGGCCAAGCGGCTAGCCAACAGGCTCATAAAATCATCACCCAAACAAAACAGTAAATGTGTACCTATTTGTCGGGCACAAAATTTTATTCCTCTTCTCTAGCCCCTTTGCTATAACCTGTTCAATGAATATGCATGTACATATATATAGTTCTTATCATTTATCATTTTCTATTCAACTTCATATTTGATTTCTATTTGTTTTAAAAACACCGTTCATTCTAATGTTACATATATAGGTACAAATCATTTCATTAGCTAATTAATGAATATTTCAACTCATATATGTTTATTTGAACAAGTGGCTATTTTTAACACTTCACATTTCAACGATTCATGCATATAATAAAAATGTGATTTTTATTGTAAAACAATTCATTTCAAAACACTATTTTTCTATATAGTTCATATAGGTGATAAAAATAGAATTTTTATCGTAAAACAATTTCTTTTAAAACGAGATTATTTTACGCAGTTCATATAGTCGATAAAAAGGTGATTTTTATTATCAAACAATTTATTTCAAAATATGAATACCATTCAACACATGAATTTCAAATCAACAAATGAATATCGATTCAACACATGAAGGTTTTCTATAGTTTCTATATATAGATAAAAATGTGATTTTTATATTTAAAACGCGAATACCATTCAACACATGAATTTCTAATCAACGAATGAATATCAATTCAACACATGAAGGTTTTCTATTCAATGAATAAATATAGTTTAAGCAAATGAAAATAATTCAAACACACGAATATTATTCAAAATTTCGGCAGCATAACGGCAGGGTAGTTAAAACCGGGACCGTCCCTAGTACGGCTCCTCGCTCTACCTTAAAACCTCGCGGTTTTTGACAATGGGGATCATGCATCTAGTTCGCACGCAGGCGGCATGTATATATTTATTTCATTTCCACAAACTAATCCTATGTGGTTTCAATCAAATATTTCTCAATCACCAATGGGTATTTTTCAACCACAATCAACCAATATCAACCACAAACAATCCCAAACAACCATTCGCTATCAATCAATTTTCACAACAATTTCAATCAATAAATAGCGTCCCTGGTTTGTGGACGAGGGGGCGTATATATATATATTTATTTATTTATCTATATATAGCAATTATCTTTAATTTCCACACATATATATATGGCTAGAAAAAGAAATTGAAGAGTGAGAAATTCTCACTGATTAGCTAATTCAATTCCACGACACTTCTTAGGTAGAAATCTTCGTCGTTCTGCCTTTTGTCACTTTTCACTGCCCGTATTCTCTACATATATAAAAATCGAATTTTTACTTCTTTATTTCAATAAAAATCATATTTTTATTCTGTGACTTCTATTTTTAAAAACAATGTATATTTTATAGTTCAAAACAAAGCAAATTTTATAGTTCAAAAATCTCTATGCTAATTTTATCTTTATGCCATAAAAACAATGTTAATTTTGTTTCTAATGACAATGTATCTTTTTATTTTTGAAAACCATATGCTAATTTTATTTTTGAAAACCATATGCTAATTTTATTTTTTGAAAACCATATGCTAATTTTATTTTTTGAAAACCATATGCTAATTTTATTTTTTGAAAACCATATGCTAATTTTATTTTTTTGAAAACCATATGCTAATTTTATTTTGAAAACCATATGCTAATTTTATTTTGAAAACCATATGCTAATTTTATTTTGAAAACCATATGCTAATTTTATTTTGAAAACCATATGCTAATTTTATTTTGAAAACCATATGCTAATTTTAATTTGAAAACCATATGCTAATTTTATCTTTAAACTGATTTTTAAATCACTGCATTTATATTTATAAAAAAAAACATTGCATTTATATTTATTAAAAGAAAAAAAAACTACTTACAGTCCACGAATGCACAACCGAACCCATACCCTCGCTACTTTCACTTTGCTTGCGCCGCCTCCCTAGGGGCATCGGAAGCCCATCAACGATCAGCGGCGGAGCCGCCTGACCGCCCTCCTCCAACCTCGGCGACGGCATGAACTTCGGTGGCCCACATCCCTCTAGATTTGCGTGCGAACTAGTGGCATTTGAGCCTCGATTCAGAACAATTCAGACAATGAAAATCGATCTTAACCGTTGGCTGTATAGATCACCTTGAGCACAACAATATTTGTGCCGATAGTTCCTTAAATTATTGAATGGATTGAGGGAGAATTCAAGAAGAAGGAGAAGAGAAATCGGCCCTTGAAGAATATGACTGGCGGCGGCATTAGAAAGGAATTAGGGTTTAGGTTAGTAATAGAAAATAAATATTAATATTTAATTCAGTTTATCTCTAAAAGGTGTACTTCGCATCAGAACCCTGAATTGAACCCAACGACTGTCGCCCCTAGTGTTTTACCCCCATTCCGAACACAATGGGATATGTTTCGTAGGCCCATTCGACTGTTTCAGCCAGTTTTCCTTCAAATTAAAATATAAAACATTCCATATTCAATTTGAACGTACATTTCAATTTGCCAGGGCCACAGACTGATTCGAAAAATTCCAGAAAAATAAATCTATCTATGTTTTGACGATACGGTCCCAACAAAACTAATTTCGTCGAATTCTGAGACCGTTGGAAAAATGGCCAATTTCCAGTCGATTTGAATCAACTAAAACTGGTCAAACGCGTTTTCCTTTGCCACGCTCACATATTGATTTGAAAAATTATGAAATTTGGAATCTAGCAATAACTTTACATCACGGACCCAACAAAAGTGGTTTCATCGAAATCCGAGGTCGTTTGCAAAATGTCCATTTTTAAGGGCCTGAATTCCATAGCGGCTATTCAGAATTTTCAACTGGACATATCTTTTGATTCCCGCTATGAAATTTCGATTGGTCGGATTCGTTAGAAAGATATCATCAAGTAGATCCTAAATTTTTGGTTTCACTAAAATCTGGATTGTTCTGCACCTGGTACAGTCCGACAAACTTTGAATTCAATTTTTGAAACTGCAGCGCCATTTCAGGCCTTGTTTATAATTATAATTAATTATATTCGTTTTCAATTGTCAATTCAAACTCAGTTTTCAACGCCATTATTTAAAATATTTATTTTAAATATTTAAAATCCATTATTTTAGCCAAAAAAAAAAATTGGTTCAGATTTTCTGGGTCGTTACACCAGTACAGTGTCTGAGGTCAGTAAGAAGCCCAGTGCCAAGAGAAAAAGGACTAGATCTGAGAAAGAACCGGCAATAACTGCCACATGCTCAAGCTGCAATAGGCAATGGCATTTGGCGATAAGTTGTAAAGCTTCGAACAAACAAAGAAAAGGTGAATCTAAATCCAAGAACAAGCTTCAAGTTAATCGGGAGTGAAACCTATGCCATCAGGATGGTCATATAAAGTGGGATTGCTGGCTTTTGAAAAAGACCAATATGGTTCAAGTAAATGAAGTGGCAGAAAATTCAGCACCCTCAGCTAGTCAGGGAAGATCTGATGTTTTAGAAGGCACGCTTGCTGTCAAAAACATTCCAGTCAAAGTATTGTTTGACATAGGCGCGTCAAGAAGCTTTATTGCCAAAAATGCGGTCAAGAAGTTGGACTTGAAATTAAGGAAGCTCAAAGAACCAATGACTGTCCAAAATCCGGTTGGGGTTTCCATCGGTCTCAATTGGGTTTGTGCAGTACCTATCTCTTTTTCCTGCTATAAATTCCCTACTATCTCTATCGTCATGAATTTTAATGAGTTCGATCTTATTCTAGGATTGGATTGGTTAACCAAATATGAAGCAGAGGTTAGATGTGCCGAGAGAGTTGTTAGGGCTAAGATAAAATCAGGGAATTATATAACCATTCCGTGTGAAGGTCAGAATCCTAATAGAAAAGACTTCTGGGCAGCTCTCGATATTTCTCCTGCTCAAATAGAAAATATCCCTGAAGTCACAGAGAATATTCCTAACCTCATCAAAGACATTCCTGTCGTCAAGAACTATGCGGACGTGTTCGAAGAAGTTGTTCGCTTACCTCCACAAAGAGAAATAGATTTCAAAATTGCTTTCATTCCTAATGCAAGGCTGGTAGTTCACGCTATTCGAAGAATGTCCTTGAAAGAGAAAGAGGAATTAGACAATCAAACACGACAGCTAGTATGGAAAGGTTTGATCAGGCCTAGTTTCTTTGATTGGGGGGCAGCAGTGGTGTTTGTCCCAAAATCAGACGATACTCTACAACTATGTGTAGATTATCGTGATTTGAACAAGCAGACAATAAAGAACAAATATCCATTGCCGCGGATCGATGATTTATTGGATCGATTAAATGGCGCACAAGTATTTTCACGAATGGACCTAGCTACAGGTTTCCATCAACTTCGAATTGCCGAAGAGTGTGTTCCATTGACAGCATTCAGAGGTCCCGACTTATTCTACGAGTGGTTAGTAATGCCGTTCGGCTTATGTAACGCTCCAGCATACTCCGTCGATTTGATGAATAGAGTGTTCAGAGGGGTTTTGAAATAATTTGTTCTGGTTTTTATTGATGATATTCTAATCTTCTCTAAATTAAAGGCCGAACATAAAAAGCATCTGGAACAGGTTCTGGAAATTCTCAGAAAGAATGTGTTGAAAGCAAAGTTTTCCAAATGTATATTCTGGCAAGAAGAAGTAAAATTTCTGGGCCATGTCGTATCAAAAGAAGGAATTGCTGTGGATCCAAGCAAAATCACAACTATTCAAAATTGGAAACAACCCAGTACCCCCACTGAAGTCCGCAGTTTTCTCGGATTGGCTAGCTATTACCGGAAGTTCGTTAAAAACTTTTCGAAGATATCTGGTCATTTAACGAAACTTACGAAGAAGCAATCTAAGTTCAAATGGACTCCAGAAAGTGAGGAGGCTTTCGAAGAGCTAAAGTTAAGATTAACGACAGCTCCAGTGTTAACCATCATCGATGGCAATCAAGATTTGAAAGTCTGGACTGATGCTTCTAGAGAAGGCCTTGGCGCAGTGTTAATGCAAAGAGGCCATGTGACCGCTTATGCTAGCCGTCAGCTGAAGCCGCACGAGAAAAACTACGTCACTCATGATCTTGAGTTATTGGCGATAATATTCTCTTTGAAAATCTGGAGGCACTATCTTCTAGGTGAGAGATTTGAACTGTAACAGATCATCAGTCGTTAAAGTATCTGTTCACCCAGAAAGACCTGAATTTAAGGCAGCAACGTTGGCTAGAGTTCCTTGCAGCATACGATTTTGAGATTATATACACTCCTGGGAAAGCCAATGTCGTGGCCGATGCATTAAGCCGAAAGAATGAAATGATCACCAGTTTTATTATCACGACTTCACTGATAGATAAAATATCTGCTCTTCATAAGGATGATCACTTCATTCAGAAAATCAGAGAGATAATTCAGAAAGGCGAGTCCTCGAGTTTTCAAGTTGATAATGAGGGGATTCTAAGGCCGAAAGGTCAAATCTGCGTTCCTAACATTGCTGAGCTCCGAAAGGAAGTTCTGGATGAATGCCACAAGTCAAAACTTAGTATCCATCCGGGAGTAAGCAAAATGTACAATGACATCAAACGTACTTTCTGGTGGAAGTCGATGAAGAGGGACATTTCCTTATATGTTAGCCGATGCCCTACTTGCCAGCTAGTCAAAAGCGACCTACAGAAACTGGCTGGATTATTGCAACCGCTAGACGTTCCAGGCTGGAAGTGGGAACATATTTCTATGGACTTCATAGATGGTCTGCCCAGAACCAGAAAATGGAATGACAGTTTTTGGGTGATCGTAGATCGCTTCACGAAGACCGCCCATTTCATACCTGTCAGATCAAACAGAACTGCCCAGAGTCTGGCGTAGATATACTTCAGGGAAATAGTTAGACTACATGGAGTGTCGCTCAGTATAGTCAGTGATAGAGATACAATATTTACTAGTAAATTCTGGGAGGCATTTCAAGTCGAGCTGGGAACGAAGTTGAACTTGAGCACCGCTTATCATCCTCGGACAGACGGTCAGACTGAGAGGGTGAATAGTATTTTAGAAGATCTATTGCGGGCTTGTGTTCTAGATTTTGGTGGATCATGGGAAGACCATCTACATTTGGCTGAATTCTCATATAACAACAGCTACCAGGCGAGTCTGAAAATGTCACCATTCGAAGCATTGCATGGTAGACCATGCCGATCTCTTGCTTGTTGGGTCGAACCCGAAAATAGACTTGCGTTAGGGCCTGATATGATCCGAGAAGCTGTCGACAAAGTTGATTTTATTAAGAAGCAATTATCCGCCGCTCAAAGCCGACAAAAGAGCTATGCCGATAGGAGAAGAAGAGATATATCCTTTGTTGTTGGCGACTATGTATATTTGAAAGTATCGCCGATGAGAGGAGTTATCCGGTTCGGTAAAAATGGAAAGTTGGCGCCTAAATTCATTGGTCCGTTTCCTATTCTGGAACGGATCGGAACTCTCGCTTATAAGGTCAAATTTCCAGATTGGTTGCCTGGAGTTCATGATGTATTTCACATATCTCAACTTCGAAAGCACGTTCATGATCTAGACTTGATCGTGGAAGAAGCAGCTATACAGGATATTGATATTACTCCAGAACTAGCTATGAGAAGAGAGCCGCTAAAGATCATCGGCAAAGAAACCAAAGAGCTGAGGAATAGGAAGGTTCTCTTAGTCAAAGTGAAATGGAGTGGAGATCAACGAGATTGTACTTGGGAAACTGAGGAGAGCATTCAGAAAGCTTATCCTAGATGCCGAGTGGATATCTCTGATTGACTCCGGTGCAAGGTATATTTACCATACTTTGCATTACCAATTAGTTCTCTACTTTATTGTTATTTTCTTTCCATGGAAGTGCACTTTTTATTCTATAGTCTGAATGATTTTAAAAGAGAATAGAAATTGATTAGTATATTTTTGAAAAGTTAAAAATGATTTGATTGTTGTTTGTGTTTTGTGATAGTAAAATAGATTAATTAGATTATTGAAACGATAGTTAATTTAATTAATAAGAGGTTGAATGGTAGAATTCATTTGATTATATCACACATTGAACTGTTTAGAAAATAAATAGAAATATATATATGTGTATTATATATGTTTGAACAGGTAAATGGATAGCTGTAAAGATTTTATTTGCGTACCCGACAAATAGGTAAACCTTAATGAGTTGGATGCGAAATATTATTATATCAACTCCTGTGAATGCCATTGGATGCGGAGTGCTGGTTATTCTGTGTGTAAAAATAAATGTCGCCATAGGATAGTAACAATTAATTTTGAACTACATTGCATGGCATACTTCTGGAAGATAGGCATACTTCATCATATACGACATAAGCATTTGGAGCTTGTGTGACGAGGTGGAAGATTTACCATACGAGCGAGAGGCTTGTATGGCGATGACAATATTTTACAGGTTGAACTGATGACTGATATGGACTATTTAAATTGTAACGATTAAATTGCCAGATTAATAAAAAAAACCCACACGGGTCTGGAGTTGACAATAATCACGTCTCTCTAGTTATTAGATACGGCACATGGACTATTTATTTCCCACACGGGACGAGGTGACGAGGATTTATCCTCTGGAGCATTTAAAATAAACACTCCCTCAGGCTTTTACAGGGTGACGAGAATTTATTCTCTGGAGTTATTATCAATACACGCTCCCCTGTAAACACCAGAATATATCACTATAAATATGTGTATGCTTATTAGGATTTATTGGGTACCTAATACGGCCCAATAAATTTCCAAACCCCTCCCCGTACAAAGGAGGTTATGGCGAAATTTTTCAAAAATTCCGGGTGTTAGCCAAATTTTTGAAGAATTTGAAAATTCTCAGAAACTGAAAAGTTGGAGAATTGAAGCCAGATCGAACGTAGAGTTGATTAATCAAACCACTTTTGACTTTGTTCCTTTTCGGGGACAAAAAGTTTTAAGTGAGGGAGATTGTAACGACCCAGAAAATCTGGACCAATTTAAAAATTTTAAATTGGCTAAAATAATGGATTTTAAATATGTAAAATAAATATTTAAAATTATAGAAATGAAAAGTGAGTTTGAATCGATGTTTGAAAACGAATATAATTAATTATAATTGTAAACAAGGCCTGAAATGGCACTGTAGTTTCAAAATTTGAATTCAAACTTTGTCGGACTGTACCGGGTGCAAAACAAAACGGATTTTAGTGAAACCAAAAATATTTAAATCTGTTAGTGAATACCTTTCTAACGAATCTGAAAAATCGAATTTTCATAACGGAAAGCAAAAGTTATGGCCAAATGAATTTTCAGGAAGGTCGCTATGGAATTTATATAGCCCGTGAAAATGGCCATTTTGCATACGACCTCGGAATTCGATGAAACCACTTTTGTTGGATTCAGGATGTGAAGTTATTACTAGGTTTCAAATTTCATAATTTTTGACACTAGTATGTAAGCGTGGAAAAGGAAAACGTGTTTTGTTCAATTACAGTAAAATTGGATCGATCAGAAATGGGCCTTTTTGCAAACGGTCTCAGAATTCGACGAAACAAGTTTTGTTGGGACCGTATCGTCAAAAAATAGCTAGATTTATTTTTCTGGAATTTTTCGAATCAGTTTGTAGCCCCGGCAAATTGAAATGTACGTTCAAATCGAATATTGAATGTTTTATATTTTAATTTAAAGGAAAACTGACTGAAACAGTCGAATGGGCCTACGAAACATATCCCATTGTGTTCGAAATGGGGGTAAAACGCTAGGGATAACAGTCGTTGGGTTTGGATTGGGGTTCGTGGGCGAAAGGGGTATTTTGGAGATTTTAAAAATTATAAAATAAAATAAAAAATATCATTGGTCAAACCTATTCTTTCTCTCTCCCCGTATAACAGCGAACGACGGGGAAAAGCTTCAAAGCTTCTCTCTTCGATTACTCTTCCGTTTCTCCACGAAAACGAATGACCCTTATCACATTTTGAAGCTCTCAACACGATCTTCGAATCCATACCGACCTCAGATTTTCTCGTGGGATATTAAGCTCGAATCGAGCCCAGGAAGATCCGAACTTCCCGCCGCCGATACCCCCTCCTTGCCTGATCGAGTTCGACGAAACCCCCGGCGCCGCGAAGCCCTTTCCACCCTCTTCGACGTCATACAACCTGATCGGGACGAAGTGCTACGGATTTCACGAATTTTCAAAACCTAGTTTGGAACAGAAATAGAAAGGTACGGGTTTTATTTTCTGAAATGATTTTAACACCTTTAAACCGTTGCAAACCTTGTAAAAATCATATCTTTTTCCTTTCTTGACGAAATTCAGTGAAACAAGAGACAGTGGACTCGTGTGGATGTCTTCTACATTTTAGAATAGACAACATATTTTTCTGAGTCTTCTACTATTTTTGGTGGAGTGGAACCCAATGTGAGATTTCTAATTTATAAACGATATGGAAAAACGACGATGTATAAATTATATAGTCGATGTATGAGTTATATAAGCATTGTACACCTCTTGTATAAGCGTTGTATAAGTTGTACGTTCGATGTATAAGTTAGATATGTGTTGTAAAAATTATATATGTGTTGAAATAGAAGTGCTTTGCTATATATATATTGATTGATTGTGGTTGAAAAATACCCGTTTTTGGTTGAGAAATATTTGGTTGAAATCACGTAGGATTAGTCTGTGGAAATGAAATAAATATATACATGCCGCCTGCGTGCGAACTAGATGCATGATTCCCCACTGTCAAAAACCGTGAGGTTTTAAGGTAGAGCGAGGAGCCGTACTAGGAACGGTCCCGGTTTTAACTACCCTACCGTTATGCTGCCGAAAATTTGAATAATACTCATGTGTTTGAATTATTTTCATTTGTTGAAACTATATTTATTCGTCGAATAGAAAACCTTCATGTGTTGAATCGATATTCATTCGTTGAATTGAAATTCATGTGTTGAATGGTGTTTGTGTTTTAAATATAAAAATTACATTTTTATCTATATATCTAAACTATAGAAAACCTTCATGTGTTGAATCGATATTCATTCATTGAATTGAAATTCATTTGTTGAATGGTGTCCGTGTTTTAAATATAAAAATCACATTTTTATCTATATATCTAAACTATAGAAAACCTTCATGTGTTGAATCGATATTCATTCGTTGAATTGAAATTCATGTGTTGAATTGTGTTCGTGTTTTAAATATAAAAATCACCTTTTTATCTATATATAGAAACTATAGAAAACCTTCATGTGTTGAATCGATATTCATTCGTTGAATTGAAATTCATGTGTTGAATGGTATTCATATTTTGAAATAAATTGTTTTATAATAAAAAAATCACTTTTTTATCATCTATATGAACTATGTAAAACGACCTTGTTTTAAAAGAAATGTTTTATAATAAAAATCCTATTTTTATTACCTATATAAACTATATAAAATAATAGTGTTTTGGAAAGAAATGTTTTACAATAAAAATCATATTTTTGTTATATACATGAATTGCTAAATATAGTGAAGTGTTGAAATAGAAGATAGTAAGATAAAAATATCATTTTTATCAAATGTATGAAAAGAATATAGCTTTGAAATCGAAGAATCGATATATATATATATATACATACATATATATATATATATATATATATATATATATATATATATATAGAAATAGAGTTAAAATATATCGAATAACGTCGCTGCAGTTCGTATTTTGAAACCGTGATTTCAAACGATTATACCGGGAGATCCGACCATCAGATTTTCCTGAAATCGCAACCGTTGGGTTCGCTTTGGAAAAATCTTTCCAACGGCACCAACTTTGTAAAAATCCAACGGTTGGATTGTCTAGAATGTTTAATTCAAATCTGAAGAAAAACAGCGCTAGAATTGATTATATTTATATATATACATAAATATAATTATATTAAATCGAATAACAATGCTTTAGTTCGCATTTTGAAATCGAAACTTCAAACGATTATACCGGGAGATCCGACCGTCGGAATTTCTCGAAACTGGAACCGTTGGATTCATTTTGAAAAGATCTTTCTAATGATGTAAATTTTGTGAAGATCCAACGGTTATATTTTCCGATATGTGTAAATCAAATCTGAAGAAAAACAGCGCCACGGCCGCGTTATGGCCCGAAGCGTCGTTTTGAATATATTGGCTATTTTAAAATAAATAAAAATAGCGATAAATTGTTATAAAATATTATAAATGATATGGATGTGATTCAGAAATTAACTGAAGGTTGGCTAAGTCGAATGGTTTCCTGGATGTTGATCTGATGTTGGTTTCGGCCTTTGGGGTTAATATTTGGGAAATCGTTCCCTTACTGATTGACGGTTAGTGACTGATGAATTGAAATGATGCGTGTGTATGTTAGTGTTGCACTTGTTTATTATATACGCGAGTTGCTCAGAAAGACCGGGTTTATCCCATTCTGAATTACTGAATCGACGATAAGAAATCGAATATAAAGACGGTGGTCGAAGACCGGAGATCTTCACCTCGTTTGGATGGTAACCGAGGTCCTGATTGGGAGGCATCCCGAAATATGGATAATGAGTGGTGATCGTCCAGACGTACGTGGTGATCGATGGGTTTGCGAGGTATTTAGTGCCTCCAGTTTCGTTCAGACCCAGGATGGACTTGTAAATGGACTGTTTGTCTGACATTGAATTTTATTCTGTGTTGATTGATCTCTATTAAATATACATATGTTTGGCGGCGGAGAATTTATTCTTTTGCTTAACGCCCTTCTCTGAAACGCACGAGCTCAGAGGTTGTATATCGATGGACATCAGTCGCATGGCACGAATTGCTAGTGTGGCATGCCTAAGTGGCAAATGATCAGGGCTTCTGTTGAAAAGCAAAGTCTTGTGGTGATGATCAAAGCACCGCCTGTGTGGCGTAGCTTTGTGTATAACGTGAAACTGCGAGCCTCACACCCGGTATGAACCAGAAATGGGAGAGGACATCAGGGAGGGCCTGCGTTTCTTTCTAGCTAAAGGTGGCGTCAGTGGTTTTACAAGCCCTGACGAGTTTGACTTATGTGGTGGTTGCTGTTGCGAGGCACCTCGGATTTATCGGTCGATCCGGGACCGATGGAGTCATTCGTTGGCTTATTTACGCCCCATACGGCGGGGAAACGCAGTGTTCAGGCATAATAATCCACATCAGTGGATCGACCCTGACGATCCAAGGCTTGCCTGCACGCTTGCCTGAGAGGCGGGCTAGAGCGTCTCGAATTCGGTGAGGACGATCCCTTGCCTCGGTACATGACGGAAATCCAATTTCCAAATACGACATCGTGCAGTTTTGATTGTGTATATATATATATGGCGACATGATATATGGTACCCATGCCGCGAATGATTGATAGTTATGATTCAAATTGTTTTTGAAACATATAAACACTAGTAATAATAGCAAATGCTTTTGTTTTATTCGTATCAATCATATTTTGGCCATTATAAGGTAAAACTCTATCCTCCGGTTTGCGTTGCATTGTGTGATGGGAACTGAGTCTTATAATGGCTTCATTTTTATAAAAAGCATAGCGTTGTTTCAAAGAATGATTTGTTTTGAAGCACTGGTAATCTGATGGAGTAAACCCATTCCACGAAAGTGGCATGGTCCTGTGATTAGCCATATTATAAATGTGTGGAGTAGATTTCTCATACCAGTTCCATGACTGACTCGTAGTTTGTTTCACTTTCAAACTCGGGTGCCCCTTTTCTACACGAGCAGCCTTGTATTCAGGTTTAGCTGGATCTTTCTGGATAGCTGGAGCTGAAGATGGATTCTATTATTTATCTCTTTTTATGTTGTTCAGCTCCAATTGTACATATTTTGTTTATTTCCGTTGTAGACATTTATGTATAGATGAACTGTATTTGTACTAAGTAAGATCCCGTATACTGTGTAACTCTGATGATTTCGATTATCTAGTATATTCTATTGATCATTAACGGGTGTATTCATTTATTCTGTTCTGCTATTATCTGTTTCTGTGTTATATTCCAAACATAACCCTTGTCTCCGTCTGTACGGGATTTGGGGTCGTCACACAAGTATAACATCGCAAGTTTCCCATTCAAGATAAACTAAGTATAATTTCGCAAGATTTCTATCAAGCATCACAAGATTTCTCTACTTCACCATTAAAATATTTCTATTATATCTATTTGCTCTACACCACCCATACTAGTATTCCAAACCGTGTCATGTGTTGACTATAAAATGATCCCTTGCCCAATGTCATGAAATGACCCATTACTTGGTCCCACGAAACGATCTATTAATCGATCGGCTCCCTACAAGTCCTAGCTTGTTCATGTGTCTGTGTCATACGGCCCTATCACGAATGTAGTTACCTGTGTTGAGTCCACCAAAGGGTGTATCAAGCCCTAGGGTGCCAACCCCCGACACGAATCAAGCATGCACAGTGTAAACCTACTGATGCCCAATGCCTGCTTTTTCAACTCCGGACTACGTGCACGACCATAGTCCGCCTGAACCTACACTGGCGCACCAAATCAGCCGTCGTTCTGGTCGGTTACAATCAGCCAAGTAATCGTGCCCCACCCTGCCTAGTTCCAGGGTACCATGATACATCTAAGTGGGTTACTGCTGAAATGGACCGCGTAACTAGGGTTTCCGTCCAACAGGTTAAGTGTTGTCATTTAAATTCGTGACTTAACCCTTATCAGTCTAGCATGTCAAGTTGGTTAAGTATTGTCATTCATGTTCGTGACTTAACCCGCCTACGTGTCATGTAAAATTGGCTAAGTGTTGTCGTTCAAGTTCATGACTTGGCCGTACGAATCATGTGTCAAGTTGGTTAAGTATATTCAAGCGGTTCATGACTTAACCCTAACAAATCGTCGTGTCAAATTGGTTAAGTATATTCAAGCGATTCATGACTTAACCCGCCCACGTATCAAGTCAAGTTGGTTAAGTATTATCTATATGTTTAAGTTAACTTAACCCTGCCACACGTCATGTTATATCGGTTAAGTGTTCTCCGTTTTGTTAACTTAACCCACCAGTGTATCATGTCATATCGGTTAAGTGTCATCAATCAATTCAAGTTAACTTAACCCACCCACTTGTCATGTTATGTTGGTTAAGTTTTATTAATCTACTCAACCGCACCCACTTGTCTAACTAAGATGTTAAAATGGTTAAGTGTTCTCAAGCGATCAAGTTCAGGTTTACTTAACCCACCCATTCATGTTCATGTTTCAACCACGTTCGTACTTCCAGTTATATGCCAATTACCAAGTTCATAATTCACGTTTTTGCCCCAAAACGTATTCCCAAATTATTATCATAATTCACTATAAAGTTATGCCAAGTTATAGCCTTTTATTTACAATACATGCCAACTATCCAAAACCCAACTTAGGCGCGTTCATATTAAACCTCTACCAAGTCATAAATTATCATATACGTTTCAACTCCAAATTTTACATAATTAACATATGCCCAAGTTCTAGATTACATGTCAGTTTTACATATGCCCAATTCATACCAAATTTACATATGTTCAATTCTTGCCATTTTACATGTATGCCAATTTTAAGCCAATTTACACATGTACCAAGTTCTAGCCAAATTACATATATCAAGATCCATGTCGAATTACATATGCCAATCCCCATTCTTGCAATTACCGTTATAATGACAATACCCAAATATCCAATTTCAGGTTAATGGTAGTAATACCCAAATATCCGATTTTTATGTTATGCCTTCGATTCTACCAAACACATATATCCAACTAGGAAATATCCTAAGATTTCCCCCTTATTCAATTGCACGTAAATCGCGGTTTAGGCCTTGGTCCGAAATTGACCTAGGTTCATCAAAAGAAAACAAATAGGGGAAGATAGAATTTTGCATAAAAATAAGATCAGAGAGAAAAACATCATAAATCATCATGATAAGCATAAAGATTACTACTTGATGATAACATCATTACGAATCAAGAAAACTTCTGAATAGATCATAAACTTAACATGATCATAAAGATAGACAAGTCTCAAAACTCAAGATTCAAGGAGCAACAGAAATAGATCAGAATCGATAAACATACTTAAATCCAATTCCACTTTATTCCATGTCCATATCACAATTAAATATTTAAATATAAAAGTAACTTGAACTTACAGATCGTGGACTGAGAAATTAAGATGCAGAAGTTGATTCTAGAAAGCAGTCGTGAATGTTGAATCTCAATTTGATTGAAAATCCCCAATTTGTGAATCTTGCGTTGCTTGAAGAAGAAGCTAGAAGAACTCTCTAGATTTGATTAAATTTTATTTGAATCTTTGAAGAAGAAGAAGAAGTCATGTCCATCAAGAATTTGTGCAGCATAAGGTTAGAGAAGAATGGTGCGAGGAGGAATGGGGATTAGGTGGGTTTATATAGGATTAGGAGAACGAATCTAGACTGAAAACAGGACCAAAAACATCAGAATGAACCCAGGCTCAAAACTGGGTTTCAACACCAGGTCGACCCCCAGGTCGACCATAGGGCCGACCTGGCCCTTGGGAGGTCGACCATAGTGTCGACCCCCAGGTCGACCTGGTCCTGGGCAGGAAAATTCCCGCCCAGTCTGCGCTGGTGTTTGAATTCGAATTTCGAATTCGAATTCGAGCTGTTTTTCGGTTTTGGAAATCCTTGAAACTTCGGAGGGTCATATCTCCCTCATACGGAATCCCTTTTTCGAAAACTCAGACTCGTTTCCAAGCAGAATTTCGAGACGAAGGCAATGGCACAACCCGTTTCCCTTGATTCTTATTTTAAAAATTAATTCTACCTTGATTTCTTGTTTTAACATGTTATTAAAATTTGGGTTGTTACATCGACGGTGATCATCATTTTTCTCGTTGTGATTCGGCCAGAATCGGACTTCAAAGCCAGCCCATTCGAACTAAGATTGAGGCACATCGAGGGGTTTGAGTTCATCAACAAGGGGCGGCACAGGAAACTCTCTCGAAGGCGAAGCTCTTGGAAGTAGTTGATCATCGTCACAGCGACTCTAGTGATCGGAATTTGCAACCCTAATTTCGAACAGTGCTTTGAACAGTGGTTGGAGTATAAACGTGTAGCGACCCGGGAAATTCGACACTCGAATTCAGATACTAATACATCCCATCCAAACTCAAACATCAAAATCCCAGAAAGATAATAGAAGGAAGTTAGAGGGTGAGAGAAGAAAGAAAGAAATATTAGAATAGAAGAATAAGAAAATCAGAATCGCACAGCGAAATGGAAAAAAAATATAATAATCAATAATACTTTATACAAAAAGAACTGTACATATATGATTACAACATCAGATTATACATTCAGATCAATACAACACACAGCGGAAATAAACTAGTACCAGTAAATATATGGAATACATCTCGACTTCAACTCCTTTTCTGAAGCTCCAAGCGATAGCTAACCTGATAATACACTAAGTCTGACCCTAGCACATTTGAAGCAAAGAAAAATTCACCCGGATCAGTCTGGAATACTTTCAGTGATAAATTCATAGCACAAGCAACTTGTTTAATCTTTGAAAATTCTTCTTAAAAGAAAAGGATAATAGTAAGACCAGTCCACACATAAACACGGACGGTTTTTACCTTACTATAACCTAAAACATTTTGAAACCAATATCTTATTCTGATATTATAATAGTGTCTAAATACAAGTAAATAGAATCTAGCAGAACACTTGCATCTCATGCTCCACATATATAGTATACAACCAAAACCGCAGGCACTTATTGGAGATTGGATTCCGACTATGACAAGGTATGGAACCACCTGCCGATAGCGTATCTATAGAGAGGAATACACTAGGTTCAACAAGAACGTCTTGCAACCCGGACCACACATGACCGACCACTCATTTCGCTTGAGTGTATCGATATATTGTCACCTTACAACTGCAGCCACCGTAGTCCGTGGAGATACAAAAAATGTAAGAAGTAACAAAATGAATATTCTCTTGAGGGTGACAATATACCCTAATAGTGGAGACTCACATAGCCATGCTGCCTGCCCGATTTTTGTCATTTCCCAGTTGTGAGGCTTGAGGTTATAATCGACTTTTGGAACATCTGGCCACCGTTCATATCGTCCATACAAGTCGTCCAGGAATAGGAATAGATCAGTAGCGAGTAGTCCTTGCAATCCGTAGATTCCAATTACGATAGAATCATTGTTAACTCTAGGGATTAGCCAGAGGTATTTAACAATAGTTCTTCCGCTCATGAAGATTTACGGTCTTCAATTGCTCCATCTTCAATCAGCATCTTTCACGTATTCATATTTATTGGTCGGAATGGTTTCCAAATATAAATTCGATCCCGATCTTTCCATACCAATAACGCTAGGCCAGATTTTGATAGTCGGTTATTTAACTATCAAAATAAACAACAATAAAAACAAACCGATCCAACGGTTTATTACGCAGCATCACTTGGCCATTAAAAATAATATATCAGTTGAAATACCCAAAAATAATATATTGGTTTAAATATGTTAATATTCTCAAATCCTTTTTCCTATATACCTAGAAAATATCTTAAAATCATATCTAATTTAACCTTAAACTAACATTTCAAAATATTACTATGACATTTCTTATATTCATATCGATTCAACAATCATTTGTAAAACAATCATTACGACATCTTCTTTGGCTTCGTTATTTGAACACCAAAATCTCCACTCATCCTTCTAGAATAAACCCACTTAAATCTCACTTCTTAACTTTGAAAATACCGTTATATTTCCACCAATCTCCCTTTTATTTTCTTTTATATGGGGATATCATTTCATACCATCAAGCCCCTTTTTATTTCCTTTTATTTTGAAATCTCATTATATATATATTTCTAAATCCTTCAAAACGTTACACTGTTATTTTCCCAAAATAATTTACTCTAATATCTTCACCATTGCGACTAATGTCATCCTTTGATAATCCTGAAGTTGTTCAAGTTAGGGTATTTTAATTACCTCCCAGATCCTGATCAACAACGAATTAGATGACTTCTCCACCATTTTTTTGTTTTATTTTTATATCTATAAACTGAGTTAAAAAAATCCATTTATAGAGTAATTAATGTCAATGAGAAACCAAAATTCGTATATGGTATAAATGGACTTCAAAATTTAAATTATTCCCTCAGATTCCCACTTACAAAGTTGCATCTGAAAAAAGAAAAAGAAATCAATATTGATAGTTATTCCCTGAATGGTTTGATAATCCCATTTATAAACAGTTAATTGTTCTTACAATTACTATATATTAATACGAAATTACAGTGGCATACATGTCTAATCCGATATTGAGTTAAGTCACTGTTATATTTATATCATCATTTCTTTGTTTTTTAAATATATCAAATTCATGAACATTTTATGTTATTATATGCGATAAACTTATGAATAATCAGGTTTGAACAAAACTTTGAATGAAAATTTGAAAAAATAAATTCTTTTAGTACAACAACATATTGAAACTTTTACTTTACAATTATATTTAGTCATACGATTTGGAGCGGCTGGTGATATGAAATAGAGATTCTCATAAGAAGGGAATACATGACTATTCAACTTGCTATATGTTGTGGTAAATTGTATATGAACAATTAAAGAATCATGTACCACTTTAAGAAATGTAATAAACGGTAAAACTAACCATACCTACAAAAGAGCACATAAGGTCTATTTGAGATGGGAATCATGTGGTTAATTTGAACTAAATGAGCTGAATGGAGCCAAGTTGTAGAGCACATGTTTATCACTAGGAAGTGAAGGAGGTGAGCAAAATTGTTAATGTTAGTTATAATTTTATTCTTTTACAACATATTTTCCTAAACTTTAAAATATTTGCACAGAACTTATTTTGGAATTTCATTTCTGTTTTGTGAATTAGAATATCAATCTTCATTTAGTGCTTTTTAAATTAAAGTTGTTTGAAGAAAAGAACCATAAACATAATATGACATGTTAGATTCTTATTTACGATGAAATGCACAATATTTATGTATAAAAAAGTTTACAATTATAACCGCTAAAAATATTTACCAAGATGCCTACAAATATAAAGGGGTGGGCATCATGCTTGATAAGAAATATTTACATCCATAAACAATTATCCACTTACCAATTCAACTATTACATCGTGAAAAAGACTTATTTTCATAGACCAATGAATTTGAACACTTTACACAATATACATAAGATTTGCTACCTATTTTACAGAATAACATGTAAATGCATCCATTTATATAATAAATTCTTTTACTTACAATAATCTAATAGCGACTACAAAATATTACTTACATATACAAATTTTAAACTCATTTTCCATATCCCTTTTTCAACATTCAAAACAAAAATACACGATTTATCATTCTACATCAGCATATCTCAATAGCTTCTTCCAAAGTAAAACCAAATTGAAGTTCCAATAAAATATTTCAATTATTTTTCTACACATGGACAATAGGAGGAAGAAATGATAGGGCCAAAAAATATTGCATAGTAAAATGTACACATTTATGTGCTTCGCAATAGCTCGTGTGGGTAGCACGGGCCACACACTTGTTATATACATACATACATATATATATATATATATATATATATATATATATATCTAAATCCTTCAAAACGTTACATTGTTATTTTCCCAAAATAATTTACTCTAACATCTTCACCATTGCGACTAATATCATCCTTTGATAATCCTAAAGTTGTTCAAGTTGGAGTATTTTAATTACCTCCCAGATCTTGATCAACAACGTTCTTATCTTAAGATAGATGTCAGTTGTAATACACAAATCGATACTCATTCCCAATGTAATGACCCGCATTTTCCAGCGGTATAATAATTAATTAATTTAATTATTTAAATAGTGAATTAAAGGATTTCATGGTCGTGGAATTAAATAATGGTGAATATTTAATTAAAATAATAAATCAAATAATATATTTAATTCAAAAATAATCAAGAATATTGGAAATCACAATATTCTGTGAACAAGGTCATCCCTAAGATTTAATTCAGCTTAGAGTTGAATTATATTGACGAATATATTCAATCGACGTCAGTTTGAACGTATAATTATATTATAATTAAAATAGAGCTTGAAATGGCGCTGCAGTTCGCGATTTGGCGATTTGAACTTCAACTGAATGTACAGGATTCGTTTTAAGCCAGATTTCTGTGAAACAAGAAACGTTGGGAGCTGGTGGAGTACATCTTTCTAGTGGAAGAGAAAAATCGAGATTTCATCGTGTAGATTTTGATTTACGTCCAAATCAAATTTCAAAAAAGTCGCTGTGAAATTCCTTTATAATTTATAAAGGAATTATTTATATTTAAAAAGGAAATTCAATATAAATCGAATATCGGGTTGACCCAGATTTGAAATATCAAGTTAGAAATTCATATAGGAATATTCTGAAGTCGTATGGTATTCCACTGTGAATATAGACGATAATATTTATTTTTAAATATTAAATTTAATTATATTTAAATATATTTATATATTTAAATGGGTCATCCAGAGCTTTAAAAATAGCCAGTTTTGCAAACAACCTCAGAATTCGACGAAACTAATTTTGTTGGATCTGCAATGTCAAATAGATGTTAGAGTTTCAATTTCGTGATTTTTAGAGTCACTGTGTGGCCGTACGGATTTTTAGAGTGAAAAACAGTCAGTATTTTGACAGTTAAAAATACGTTGTATGAGCATACGAAGTCGGAATTCGACGAAACCAGTTTCGTTGGGTCTGTAATGTAGAACTCTAGCTGCATGTCCAATTTCGTGATTTTTAGGTATCGTGTGTGATCGCAGGGATTTTTAAACACAAATTTACAAAAGAATATACCAAGAATATTCCTCCTAGAAAATATCTAGATATTTTGAAACACTATATATACCACCCCTTAAACCTAATTTACATTCCTCAGTAAAATGTTTTCAAGCCTCCAAAGTTGTTTCTGGGGAAAAAACCCCAAATTCGCTACTTTTAAAATCCGAATAAAATCAAAAAAAATTCAAAAAAATCAAACTGAGTATTTATTTCGATCCACTGCTAAATTCCGTTCACCCTCATAGGGGTATTGTTGGGTTCGAATCAAACTTTCTTGCACCCAAGATACAGCGTGCGTTCAAATCGACTAGGGCTGGAGAAGTCTCGGTTTTTGACCGTTGATTCATGAAATCGATGGGGTATTGGGATTCAGAAGGTCAAAAGGAGCGGGTATGCTCGAATTGGTGGTGTTCGACGTGGATTTCCGTCGAGTTCTGGCATCGGAAACCTGACGAAAGAGCGAGCTTACAGCCACCGAGTGGAGCAAGGAGTATACGAGGAGGGAGAGTAGAAGAAGAGAGGAATTGTGGTAATTTTTATTTGATTTTTAAGTAAAAGGAGATGAGGCCGTTTGGAGATGAACGTTTGTGAATGGTGGGAGCGAACTGGAAGAAGCATGGCATTGTGGTTTGGGGGAGATGAAGGCTTTCTAGCGGGTTGGTAACTTCAGAGTGGTACTGGGCCAAGATTTTAAAGCTAAGCCCAAAAGGAAATTAAATTAATTAAAGTTTATTTTTAATTATAAGTGTATAAACTTGTTGATATCGTATCTTTATCATACTGTATCAGAAATTCGAACAGTCAGTCATGTTAGGATCGTATGGACGAGAGCTTCACAAAGAAGCTGACTAGAACTGGATTGGGGCTTGTATGAGTTTATGGCAAAATAAATTGTTTGATTCAAATCAAATAACGGTTTATCGTTCTTTAACGATGAACTGCAAATGTGAGTAAATCTCACTAACTCTGAACAGTTTATAATTTCATGTTGTATTTTTAGAACTGTTAGGAATTGTCTGTTTGATTGTGTGTTGAATGTTTGATTGAACTGCTAGTCAGTTAATGAAATATTATATATATATAAATATATATATATAATATAAACAGTTATGTAGTTATATATTGATTCTGTTTATCAGAATAATTCATATTGAACTGAAAGTGATGACAATCATGTTGTGTAACATCTGTGGATGCAAGAAAACAGGTTGGAGGAATCCGACTGGATTCCTCAACAGTTATTTTATTGTTTTTCATATATTTTGATATATGATGTGAATTATAACCTGTTGTTGATTTTGTGTGTATGGACGACATTGGTCATCGCAATTTGATATGTTAAACACCAAAACATACCAGAATCTTGGTAAGGGAATTTTCAAAGTGATAGTGAAAATAAAATATTTATAAATGGAATATTTATAAATAAGAAATATTTATAAATTGGAATATTTATAAATAGGAGATATTTAGAAAGGAAATGATTTCAAACAATTTCCTTTTTGAGTGGAAAGGCCTGTGTGGCGGGTTTGGGGATTTTCCCGATCCTTCCGTTACAAAGGAGGTTATGGCAAATTTTTCCGGTAGTTTAAAGAGTTAGAATATATTTGTAAATCAAATATAAAGGGAAATATATTTGTAAATCAAATATAAAAGGGAAATATATTTTTAAATCAAATATAAGGGAAATATATTTGTGATAATCAAATATAAAGGAAATATATTTATAAAACAACATAGAGGGAAATATTCGTAAAAACAAATATAATGGAAAATATTTGTTAGACAAATAGAAAGAGAAACATTTGTAAACCATTTTACAAATAGGTTAAAAAGGGAGTTATTTATTTAGGGAATAAATAAAGAGTTAAAGGAATTATTTATTTAGGGAATAAATAAAAAATTTAAAGGAGATATTTATATGATAAATAAATAGGATTAAATCAAAGGAATATTTATTTGATAAATAAATAGGATTAAATAGAATATGTACCCAACACTGTGTATAAGTGAAGTAACGTTAATAAAGAGAACATTTATAAAGTGAAGAACTGTTACCAAAAGTAAATCTTTATAAATGAATAAACGTTATCAAATAGGAGTTATTCGAATAAGATAATCAATTAGAGTTAGAAATGATCGATTAGAGTTAGAATAAATCAATTTGAGTTAGAATTGACCAGTTAGAGTTGATCAGTTAGGGTTAATCAGTTAGAATTAATCAGTTAGAATTTATCAGTTAGAGTTAATTAGTGAGGGTTGACCAGTTAAAGTTAGAGTTAACTAATTAGAGTTATTCAAATGGAGTTAATTGAGTAGAGTTATCGAATATCACTTATTCGAAGTAGAGTTATCGAATATAGTGTATTCGAGAGAAGAGTAATCAAATGTAGGTTATTCGAGGTGAGTTATCGAATTTGTTATTCGAAAGGAGTTATCGAATTTCGTTATTCGAAAAGGAGTTATCGATTTGTTAAATCGAAAGGGAAGGTTATCGAATATCGTTTATTCGAGAGGAGATTTTCGAATATAGTTTATTCGAAGGAGTTATCGATTATTAGTTAAATCGAAGTGAGTTATAGAATATTAGTTAAATCGAAGGAGTTATCGATTATAGTTTAATCGATAAGAGTTATTCGAATAAAGTTAAACACAAGGAGTTATCGAATATAAGTATTCGAAAGTAAGTTATCAAATTAGTTATTCGAAGAAGGAGTTATTGAATTAGTTATTCGAAAGAAGTTATTCGAAGTTAGTTTAATCGAAAGGAGTTATCGAGTATTGGTTATTCAAAGTTAGTTAATCCCAAGGAGTTATTCGAAGTTAGTTTAATCGAAAGGAGTTAGCGAACATTGGTTATTCGAAGTTAGTTAATCCAAAGGAGTTAGGCGAAGTTAGTTAATCAAAAGGAGTTATCGATCATAGTTTAATCGAAGAGAGTTATCGATTAGTTTAATCGAAGTGAGTTAATCGAATATAGTTGTTCGAATAGAATTAAAGGAGTTAATCAAATATAGTTATTCGAATAAAATCAAAAGAGTTAATCGAATATAGTTTGTTTAAATAGAGTTAAAGGAGTAATCGAATATAGTTGTTCGAAAGGAGTTAGGTAAGGAGTTAAGTGGAAAGAGTTGATTGATTAGAGATAAAAGAAAGAACTTACCCTGTTTCGAGATTTGAAATGTTGTTCAGTTAAGGTCTGAGAGGTAGTTGTACCCCAACTTGATCGACTTCGTTTTAATTTAGAAATGGTTAAGGTTCGAGAGTGAAAGTGGTTAAGTGAATTTAGTAAATAAGTATAGTGGTTTGAGTGGTCGTCGCGATGATGATTTAAACACCTGTTTAAATCCAAGTAAAGAAAATTTGGAAATGTTTTCCAAATAGAATCAGAAACGTAATCAAATATTGAAATTGGAAATATGGATTAGAAATGGAAATGTTTTCCAGTGTTAACGTATATTTTCTAAACATAGAAAATAAGGAAAATATGAATATATATAGAAATATATATGATTGATGATTGATTGATAGACTTTCCATTTGGAAATAATATCGTTGTTTGCACACGTGTTTTTCTTTGATAGTTAAATCACAGATTATCAAAGTTTTGACCATTTTAACGTTGTTAGTACGGAGAGACCGGTTGGATTGTTATCCAAAGATCCACTCTGTATTAGCATAAGCGTTGCGAATCATATATGCCAAGGATAATTGAAGACGAAGTAAAGTGTAAGGGCTATTGTATAAGTCTTAGATAACAGTGCCTAAGATGGATGTACTGAATAGTGCCTTCGGTTCATCTTGTTCCTGGATGACTTGTATGGACGGATGTCTGACAGAGTATTTCCAGACGATCACGTATATTGATTTCTCCAACCGTACCAAGAGTGGAAGCGGAGGAGGAAACTTCTTTTAGCTAACACATAATGTATTGTTGTAGACGTCAATCGGTGATCTGATGGATTTGATGATGTGGCATTCAAAGTGAATCTGGTGTGAAGATAAAGCATAGCTTCTAGCCTCATCAATCGGTAAATGACAGAAATCGGGCAGGCAGCATGGCTATGTAGGTCGCACCTATTAGGGTGTATAATCACCTGATTTAGAGTTTCATTTATTTCTAAAAATCTATTGTCGATACTGTCCCATTCGGGAAACGATTGCTGATCCCAACCGTTGGTGATGTACATTCGATACACTCAAGCGAAATGAGTGGTCGGTCATGTGTGGCCGGGTTGCAAGATGTTCTTGTTGAACCCAGTGTATTCCTCTCTAGAGGTACACTAGCGAAAGGTGGTTCCATACCTTGTCATAGTTGGAAATCCATTTCCCAATACGTGCTTGCGGTTTTGATTGTATACTATATATGTAGAACGTGAGATGAAAGCGTTCTGCTAGATGATTATTATATTGTGGTTGATAGACATTATTATAATATCAAAAGGTTTTTGATATAAAGATATTTTGGATTCTCATAAGGGAAAAACCCGTTCCGTTATACGGCGTGGTCTTATGAGATATCGTTTACTTGTTCAAATTGTTTTAAACTGTTTACTCATATCAGTCCCATGACTGACCCGGAGTTTACTTTGTTGTTTTCCCTAAACTCTTGGGTGCCTAAATTTGAACGGGCAGTCAAGTAGTTCAGGATTTTACAGATACACTTGGAGAGCTTGGAGCAGGAGGCTTCAAGATTCTAGCTATTATTATTTCCGCTGTTATTGTAAGTGTTGTACTATGATAATGTATTGTATACATATAATGATTTATTTCAAGGATATGTTATCTATTATATGTTATTCGTTCCGCTGTGAGGTTCGTGTTACTCTGATGTTTTGTTCTTCTTCTTCTTCTATTCTAAGTTTCTACCTTATCTTTCCTCACCCTCTAATTTCTTTCATTAATTACCAGGATTTTTCGATGTTTTGGTTATCGACATCGAGCTTTTGTCGATAACCAAAGTCGCCGAAAATCCGGGTCGTTACACCCAATGTCACAAATCTAATTTTAATTCCATCTTGATGAAATATCATCTCTTCTTTAAAATAGCGGTTCGATATCGCTTCTTTATAACTTATCTCGTTTAACTACTCTGATTTAAACTTAGTTTTACGTTTGATTTCCTATTTCATATCTCCATTAGTTCATAACCATAAATCAATCAGAAAATAATTCCCTAAATATTAACCCCGAAGGCTGAAACCAACATCAGATCAATATTCTGAAAATCAGTTATTCCAACTGATTCCTTGTTAAGTTCAAATTCTAAAATTTCCAATTCTGGCTTTTACTTTATTCAAATGTCACTTCTAATAACTCGTTCCATTTATATATTCAGTAAAACTTGGGTTTTATAACTTCGTATAACATCTTGGATTTCATAAACCCAATTAAATATAATCAAATTAAGAATTCTCTTTAACCCACAATTTAAACTTAACTTCTACTATTATTAAAATATCTTTTTATTTTAATAAGCTTTATCTTTTTATCAGTCCCATTATTCCTATCAAGTCCCAATATTTCTAATTTGATTATTATTAAATAAATGATATTCAAATATCAACATTTATAAAATTGTTTACTTAACTATTTATCATTTCCATTAAATGAATAACTTAATTAAATAAATCCATTTTAGTTAACACAGTTGACTTAGTCAACTCTAAAACCCGATTTACTCGTTAATCGATCCCAATTAGCCTTCTCATTTAAATTAATAATTAATTTAAACAATCCCATCTACTTTGATTGTTCATAAATAACAAATAATCAGTTCAAGTGTAATTCTATTTTAATTGTTCTTTAAAACAACTAATCATTACGTTAACTTCTGTCCACTTGCTTATTGATCCTATTACTATAAGATTCGCCTTTATAAAATCCTATAATAATTATTTAATCTTGTTATGAACTTTATTTAAAGTAATATATTTATAAAATCGTTCTTCGGTTATAAAAATAAATTTCATAACTTCATTTCTATCAATTTACCTAATGGTAAATCAATCTTTATAAAATAGCGTATATTTGGGTCATCTGTTATAAATTCCTCAACCAATACTATATATTGATTTGAAACTCAAGAACATTCAACAACCAACAGGTTTCAAATTCAATGGGGGTATAATCAGTTTATATATAATATTAAATAAACAACATACTAAATATTTCAGGAATCCGGTTTGATTCCTCCCATATGTTCTAAAACGACCCGAACTTCCCCAGTCTCCGAAGAGAAGAGAAAGAATGGAATGTCTGAGAACACGACAAATCAGAACGCAAAAAGAAGAACATTTCATTGCTTATTACAACAATTTACATCAGAGTACAAGAATATACAGAGTATGAGCAAATAATATACATTTAATAAATATAAGAGATTTACAAATTACAATGCAACGGAAAATAACACAAAACACTATTGAAAGAGATAAACGGATACAGAGCTTTCCGAATATCATTCCAGCTGTAAACCAGGAACCTATGAATATAAATCTGCAAAACCAAAACTACTAGCTGCCCGTGTGGAAAATAAGGGCACCCAGAATTTAGGTTAAAACAATAAACTCTAGGTCAGTCATGTGACTGGTGTGAGAACTAAAACAGTTATTTAAAACTTTACTTTAAAATGGAGTAAATCAAGGGACCACGCCGTATAACACGGAACGGGTTTCCTCCCAAGAATACCAGTGCATAAAACAAACAGCGCAATGCTTTTTGGAAAAATGAAGCTATTATAAGACTCAAGTCCCATCACACAATGCAAGCAAGCCAGAGGATAGACTTTTACCTTATAATAGCCAAACATGCTTGGTACGTTTAAAACAAATCATTCTGATACTATTATAGTGTAAAGTGTATGAAAACAACTTCAAATATAAATGTATCAATCATAGACGGCATAGTGCCCCATCCCACTATGTCGCCATACTGGGCTCTACAAATAAAACTGAATGTCACGTATTGGAAATTGGATTTCCGTCATGAGTCTAGGAAAGGGATGTACTCCTTTTCGCTTTGAGACACTCTAGCAAATGCCTCAGGACTACACACTCTGGGCAACCCCCTGGATCCTCCATGGCCGGTCCACACTTACATTAGTGGATTAGTAATCCTGAACACACATTTCTCAGTCCTATCCGACCTATCCAACGGCTCCGAAGAACCGATATAACCGAGGTGCCTCGCATTCCAACAACCACAAATGTAAAAATAATATAAATGTCAGGGCTTGCAAAACCCCGATACCACCCATAGCTAGAAAGAAACGTCATGTTCTCCTTGGGTCCCTTATCTCGTTTTTAACTCATACCGAGGTGTGAGGCTCGCGAATTAACACTATACACAAAGCTATGCCATTTAAGGCCGTGCTTTGATCATTAACCACAAGACTCTGCTTTTCAACAGAAGCCTTGATCATTTTCCACTAAGGCATGCCACACCGGCAATTCACGCGATGCGACTGATGTCTATTGATATATAACCTCTGAGCTCGTACGTCTCAGAGAAGGGCGTTAAGCAAGAGAATAAATTCTCCACCGCCAAACAGATATATATTTAATAGAGGTCAGTCAACATAGAATAAAATCCATTGTCAGACACACAGTCCATTTACAAGTATGTTTTGGGTCTGAACGAAACCAGAGGTACCTTATTCCTCGTTCCATATGTCCAATATGGAAGAGAAGTCCTTGCATATCCAGTCGATCTCCAAGTACGTCTGGACGATCACCACTTGTTACCTTGTCTTTGGTGTATAGCCCAATCAAGACATCAGCAATCATCCAAACGGTGTTAAGACCTCCGGTCTTAAACCACCATCTTCATCGTCGACATATCGTCGAATCAGTTATTCAGAATGGGTATGAACCCAGCCTTTCCGAATAACTCTCGTATATAATAAATAAGTGTTATAAAAACACAACATACGCCTCATTCCAATTCAGAATATTTTTTTATTCAAATATTCACATTCTTAGGGATATGTTCCCACTAATTTTATCAAAAATAAATTCTTTAAAATTTATTCTTTAATCTTCCTTTAGATATCATTCAAACCATATTAAGGTTTTCCAAACTAGTCGGGATTAACGCACCTTACCGAATAACTCGCATATATAATAAATAAGTGTTATAAAACACAATATACGCCTCATTCCAATTCAGAATATTCTTTTATTCAAATATTCACACTCTTAGGCATATGTTCCCATTAATTTTATCAAAGATAGATTCTTTAAAAAAAAAAAATCTTTAATCTTCCTTTGGATATCATTCAAACCATATTAAGGTTTTCCAAACCAGTCGGGATTAACGCACCTTACCGAAGTAATCATTTATTTAATTTCCCAATCCCAACCTGTTCATCCCATGGAGAAAAACTGATAATACTCCATAACTAACACCATGGTGTTATCAGTAAAATTAATTACCATTTCCCGTTCAAATCTAATTAAAGATTTAACTATCGCTTGGTGCAAAACTGGTGATACTCCATTCTCGATCAATTCCCAAATTTGATAATTTAAATTATCAATTCCCATTTCACTCTAATTAAAGATTCATTATAACTCCACTTAGTTTTAATCTTCCCAAAAATCAATATTAATGATTATTTAACTTTGGAAACACAAACATGCCGCATCGACAATCTACACCGTACTATTGATTTCTGCCGATATATAACCTTTAAGCTTGTACATCTCAGAGAAGGGTGTTAAGCAAGAGAATAAATTCTCCACCACCAAACAGATGTATATTTAGCAGAGATCAACCATACAGTTCGAAATACAATGTTAGACATGTAATCCTATCTTTAACTTGATTAAAGAACGAATGTCATTTAAAACACGGTTCACAATAAACCCAAATCCTCTTCCATAAAAATGGAATCTTCACGGAAAACAGATCAATATATTATCGATATCAATTTCCGTATCTGACTAATAATATAAATAGAATAACGACTAAGCCTATTAAATTCCATATATATTGACAGTCTTCCTCCACGGAAGCTCATTTCAATTATCATCAAATCGAATTCCATTCAATTCCAATTTAATATATTAAATTGGAAAACTTTACTTTGGAAAATTTTAGTTAAATCTTAATAAAAAGATTTATAAATTCCAAATCACATTTCACTGTAAATCGGGTTAAAGAACGAATGTCGTAAAAACAAAGTTCACAATAAACCCAATTCACATTCCATTTTCAATTCCAATTAAATGTTAATTAATTGGTAATTCTTCCTTAAATCTTAATTAAAAGATTTATTCTTTTCACGCTGGGTTTAAGAATGGTGTCATTTAAAACATAGTTCATGACAAACCCAAAATCCAATTCAATATTAAATACAAGGCTCTGAATAGAAATTATATCGGCTTATATTAAATATCAAATTCTAAAATCAACAAATATCGTATTGGGAATAACGATATATATATATATATATATATATATATATATATATATATATATATATATCTTCCAAATTCCTCCACAATATCCGTAAAATCACGAAATCCAATATCGAAATATTCCGATGATAATTTCGATTCAATTCCATTCCAATTCATATATTGGAAATTCTAGTTATTTTTAAAACCATTTCAAATCCAATTTATTTATTTCAAAATATTGGATTCATAATTCTAGTTCATAACTAGTTCATTTCGATAAAAATATATTTTTATCTTTCAAATATGGATTTTTTTCATCCCAATTCTTTCCAAATCATTTATTATGATTTTACACAAATTATTGATATTTTTAATAATTTTATCAAGGCCTGTACAGTCGATTTCCATAAACCGTCATCGAACTACACTTACAACGATTATTTCCAATTTTGATTTGGACATAATTCCAAATCCAACCGTTAGATTTCAAATCCCTTATATTCGTTGGAAAGCTCTTTTTGATACTAACTCAACGGTTCAAATTTTAGAAGAATTCGACGGTCGGATCTCCCGTAATGTCAATTCAAAGACAATGGTCGAAATTCGCGAACTGCCGTGGCGCGGCGCGTTCTATTCAGGCCATTAAATATATATAATATATATATTATATATTTCGTCGATTTCCATTTAAAATGTATTTTATAAATCGTTTTAAATTCGGTTTCAAAATGGTTTCAACTTCATATCCAATTTCAAATCAAAATGGAATATTCCATATCATTAATATATAAATGATAATATTTTCAAAACATTAGAATTTGAAATCACTTCCATTTCGATATTCATTATAAAAATGAATAAAATTGATATAAATATCGTTCACGTCAAGATGGAGTTAATCTAATCAACACTGCATTATATATTTAAATATTTTTGTGTCCATCCCAAATCGGACATCAAAATCATATTTTGATCCATTACTGAATATTATTTTAAAATATTCGTTATTTTAAAATATTCTACATTCGTCAATTCAAAACATTCATTAATTTAAAATATTCGTTCTTTCCGAATTGGAATCAGACACAGCCAATTAACATATAATTTGATTTATATGGATTTCATAGACACATGTACACAACAATAATCAAACACAGTCAACCATCATGCAGAGTACATTACACAACTGCAAAAGCGTTAAATATGAATAATCAACGCTTATAACAGCCTGTCAACCAATCGATTGACATACAACTAAATATTGGGATTAATGTATGTCCAATATTGAAACACCCCACCTCCGTTAGGGTCACTCTCAAAGGGAATGCCCTAATTTTGGTGGAGGTTTATAAGTACAAGTCACAGATATACAAGACAGATAAGAGAACACATATTTGTAAACAGCGGAAGAACAACAACCTTTATTTCATAAAGTCAAATACGTGTTACAAACACATCCTTTCCAAAAACATAACATAACACTTCATAATCTGTCTTGAGTACATTATTTTTAAAGAAGCATAAATAAAACATAGACAAACTGCCAAAGCCCCATAGTGGATTGTCCAAAGCCATAGTTCAAAACAGGAAAGTCCAAGCAATACATTTCTCTTCTTCAAGCTGGATGTTGAGGCTGATCAAGCTGCTGTGTTCCCTCCCTGAGGACCTGGGGGGGGGGGGGGGGGGAAACGGAAGAAAGAAGACGAAAGAAAAATAGAGTCAGACATAAAGCCTGAGTAAGTCTAGTACTACTTTGTCTATGAATAAAGAACTGGGTATGATAAGTAATAACAAGAAGTGGGCAAACACTATAACTTGGTTAAGTTGCCTAGGGTCGAATATACTATCGTACCCCATGTTAATCTCTGAACCCATATAAACTAGTTTCCAACTGGCACCCATAATCAGGGTGATGTGATCCATTCAATGATGATCGGCTCCTACTCGCATAGTTACATGTGTCTTACGGCCCCCGATGTCTGTAGTTACCTATGCTGGTCCCACCATGGGGTGTATCAAGTCCCATAGTGGCAACCCGACACAACCTTAGAGTGCACAGGTATGCTACTGGTGCCCAGTGCCTTATTTTTCTGCGCCGGAGTGTGTGCACGCCCGCACTCCGTTAGAACCTACACTGCTACACCACCGCCGTCGCTTTGACCTCTTACAATCAGCCCAGTAATCGTGCCCCACCCTGCCTAGTTTCAGGGTATCCTGATACACCTTCTAGGGTTACTGCTGAAAAGGGTCCCCCGTTACTAGGTTTTCTATCTCTAGCCAACATGCTAAGTTGGTTAAGTGTTTCCTAACCTAACCCCCACCAGTCCGTTTAGTTTAGCATGTTTCATTTTGATTAAGTCTTAGTCCACTTAATCCTAACAATCCTGACTCAGCCTTAATTGTCTTATTAAGGCCCTGACCTCTCACATTAGACAGGTATTGTTGTGGCTGCCTGTTGCCGGTTGGTTCCGGGCAGTCTTACGCCACAACTCAGTCTAACCTCGGGTCCTTATTGGGCTCCATGTTTAACCTCCCACATTGGATAGGTATTGTTGTGACTACTGGACAGCCGGGCGGTTCCGGGCAGGTTTACATCACAACTTAATCCAACCTCGGGTTAAACACATCGTATGTTCTACATTTACATATCTTGTCATTCTTCTTTATTTCTTATATGTAAATATTTGCGGCCCATTATTAAGTTAATGGTGTAAAGGTTACACCAATCATGGGCCCAACCCATACTTGAACTTGGGCCCTTCTATTTTATATTTTCATTCATAAATTAATTTTTAACCCAACGTTATCTTCCCCCGTTTTACAAGTCCGTTCACATATATTGGGCTTAGCCTTTTAAAGCCCAATTTAGCCATGCGAAAAGGGGAGGCTTATGGCGTATACACGAAGAGGGGAAAGTGAGCGCATGAACTTGCATATGACGTTGGAAAATACATAATAGAAATTGGTGTACTTGCATAGTGGTGACATGTATTTTGGTCATAAAACATAGGTGACATAAATCAAGGCATGTAAACTTGCATAGGTTTAACTACAACATGAACCTATATTCTTATTTAGGAATAATGTCAAACATAAGCATGGCACAAATACTTCTAGCATAAGCATGGCATAATGTCAAACATAAGCATGGCATAAATACTTCTAGCATAAACATGGCATAATGTCAAACATAAGCATGGCATAAAATACTTCTAGCATAGGCATGACATATTGTCAAACATAAGCATATCATAAATACTTCTAGCATAAACATGGCATAATGTCAAACATAAGCATGGCATAAATACTTCTAGCATAAACATGGCATAATGTCAAACATAAGCATGGCATAAATACTTCTAGCATAAACATGGCATAATGTCAAACATAAGCATGGCATAAATACTTCTAGCATAAACATGGCATAATGTCAAACATAAGCATGGCATAAATACTTCTAGCATAAACATGGCATAATGTCAAACATAAGCATGGCATAAATACTTCTAGCATAAACATGGCATAGGTATAGTTAAATTTGTTCATGGCATAAATATAAACAAGTCATGTTCATAAGGTTTCTACATGTTTACAAAGAGGATACTTTGTTACTAACACAAAAGCATAGTTCAACTTAATTAAATTTAATCACATAACGATGGTATACTTATGCATAAATATTCCTAATCATGGTGTTTGCTTTTAACTTGCAAAAAAAGGATTTTTGTGTCTAACTTAGCCATGTCTCACATATGTCATCATATAATTCTTTTAAACAAGATAGACTTAATCATGAATTTCAATTATGCCCAATATCATTCATAGCCTAGCCATATTCATAAGTTTTGCAAAAGCATGACTTAATACATGGATTATGGTGTCAAAATTCCAACATAGTTTCATATGAACTATAACAACCAAACTTGTCTCAATTACTTGCAAAATGATTTATGCACAAAATAGATATCATGATGGCATAATAACAAAGCCCCAAACTTGCATGAATTTCAATCAACTACATACATGTAGCTTCAACATAGACTACATAATTTGCGCAATATTCCAAACGTATATTTGCATAGAACTACCGCATGTAGTTCTTTATAATTGAATGACATAATTCAGAATATCCAAAAGTATATAAATCGCACAAATACGAATTTCATTGCCACAATTCAAGCATACATATCTACACAATCATTTGTTCATACCAAAGTAATACTCTACTTACAATGGTTGCGGCAAATTCTCTAATTAAGAGATATGATTCCTTTGTTGAATTGATTAGCTTTTGGTTGCTTGAATTGCTTTAGGCTTTAGAACTTTCTCCCTAATCCTCTCTCTCTAGATGGCGGCTACTCTTAGTCGTTCCTCAGCAACATGGCGGCTATGCTCTTAATTTGAATGAATAGATTAGGGTTTAGTCTAGGGTTGTTTATATAGAGGTTAGGAATTGATTAGAACCATTGATGTTGCTAGGTTAGATCGTAGCCATTCATTAGATAGAGAGACCAATTAAAACTTGCCACCTAGCCCTAATGACAAAGCAACCCACAGAAATTCGACCAAACACAGAACAAGCCAGCCAGGAGGGACTGGGTTCGATTTTCAAAAATTAAACTTTAAATTGAGCTGTTTTAGTCTATTTGAATTTTATCTATTGTATACATATATTTTTGCATATATATATATATATATATATATTCTCATATATATACATATATTTTCTTTATTTCCTTATATGTACGTTCTTATCCTTTCAAAATTTGAATTTGTATACGTACATGTATTTGCATGCTCAGTTGGCCCTCTCTAAAACAGAGATAAAAATTATGTCGCCGCCGGGGTTCGAACCCCCGACCTCCATGCTACAAATCCAATGCCTTAACCAACTGAGCTACAGAGGCTTTTGTTAATAAGTCTTAGAATAATAATAATTATTGTCCTCTCCTTACTTCTTTTTTTTCATGTTTTGCTGTAATATTTAAATTAAAGATATCTTCTTCATACGTTATCCGTTTTGCGCAAACTCGGACTCTATCTCAAGCAGAATTCCGAGACGAACGCAATGGTGATGTCCGTTTCCCTTAATTTTTCTGTTACAATTTAATTATACTTTAATTTGTTAATTTACTGTTAACGGAAAAATCCGAGGTGTTACATTCTCCCCCACTTAAAAGGATTTCATCCCCGAAATCTTCAAGTTTAGGAAGAATGTAAATCCTAACATTCAATCATCCATCTACTCATCCATCAAACACGAGCATCCATTGTCCTTAAAAGACTTCTAATGCTTCATGATCATATGCGAAGTGTGTGTGTTCATGAACTTATCTAATGCAAAATCAGGCGGTCTACTGATTCAGTTGACCTCCTTAATGCGAATCATGTAAGTGCCATGTATCCATTATGTATGCAGATTTTTCCTATTCATGATTCTACATGGGTGCACAATCTTTCATACAAATGCAACATCCATATGACAACACATTACAATTCAACCATATACGAGTGCAAACATATATGCATATGCAATATGAAGTGACTGAGCCGATCTAAAACCTAGATTGTGTGTGTATATGCAGCCACGAGCAACTACTAGCAATCACTTGCAACCACTTGCAACCATCATACATAACATGTTTCAATTACATGTTTTCATCCAAAAGGTTTCTATCTAAAAGATAAGGTCGAGGAGATATTCCTAAAAAGATAGATAAAAGCGCAACTTAAGGAAAAAGAAAGATCAAGGACGTACCCTCGAAAAGAAAAGGGTAAGCAGTGCGTATTCTAGCTTCAGTTTCCCAAGTCGCGTCTCCCTCGGCGTCGCTCCACTGAACTTTGACGAGTTTGACTTCGCGGTTGCGTAGCTTCTTCACTTCCGTTCCTAGTATGCGGGTTGGAACTTTTCTTATGGTTGCTTCGCGTTCCACTTCGGCCTCTTCGAGGATATTTGGCTCTACCACTTCAGCAGACTCATGTAGACATTTTCGGAGATGTGAAACGTGAAAAACGTTGTGGACTCCGGCCAATTTCTCGGGTAGCTCTAATCTATAGGTCATTTTCCAAATTTTCTCAATGATAGGAAATGGTCCTACCTAAAGGTATAGTCGAATGATAGAAGCAAGTAAAAATTTTGTGCCCATTAGGCAATGTCAAAACTGGAAATCTATGCCACATATATATTGATTAGGAGAAGAACTCTCTAAGCATCAGCCCCGAAGACCGAAATCAACATCAGACTAACACCCAAAGAATTAATCAACCCAACCACCACATATGATTCTAGGAAACTAAGCATGATGGACTCCTTTTAGGTCACAAGGGAGTCCCTTCCTAAGTCCAACTATGTTGCCAAATGTACTTACTAAGGTGATTCTTTACAACTCATGCATAAGTGAAATGAACCTTCAGCCTTAGTGGCGAACACTCCTGGAGTGCCCTATTCTGAAATGCTCCACCTAATGAACCCCTTCTCTAGAAGCTCTTTAATCTGTTTACTGAGCTCTTTTCTTTCTCGTGGAGCCATGTGTCTAACGGGCAACGCAACGGGCTTTGCATTATCTACAAGATATATGCGGAAGTCTATTTCCCGCTTCGGAGGCGAGCCCTTCACCTCTTCGAAGACATCCGGACATTCCCGGACCACTCTAACTGATTGCAAATTTTCAACAGAGGCATCTAGCGACTCAAGATAACTAAGCATAACCGCATACGAGGGATTACAAGAAATTTCCAAAGTATTACTGAGCTGGGTTAGGAGCCTAACAACCCTTTTCTCACAATCAAGGATGGCCCCATTACTGGATAGCCAATCCATACCCAAAATCAAACCATACCCCGCAAAGCCCAAAACAAAGGCACTACATTCAAATTCTACACTTAGAATAGAAATTTTCAAATCCAAACAGATCATAGACAAATGAGCTGGCCCCCCAATTGGGTTTGAAACAATTAAGGGGTCCTCTACCATACTAGTTTTTAGGTGCAGAGATTCTACTAAAGCAGACGAGATAAAGGAGTGTGATGCGCCAGAATCAAATAAAGTGCGAACGGGGTGATCATAAAGATAAACTACACTTTCTACAGAAGTGTTTGTACCTCGCTGTTGCAAAGGTGGCGCTTCCAGCACATGAACCTGTGCCCCTGGAGTGGATCCAGACCCCTGCCCCTGCCCTCGTTTCTTTGGGCAGTCCTTAGCTCTGTGGCCTGTCTGACCGCAAGAAAAGCACCCACCATTCTCCTTGGCCTTCTTTTTCCGGCAGTCCTTTACTAAGTGCCCCACTTTGCCACAGAAATTACACTTCCTCTTCTCTTTGTTGCCTTTCCCGCCTTTCTTAAAGTCTGTCTTCTTAGGCTGCAAACCCTCTTTCTTCTTGCCCTTATCCTCTTCATTCAGCAATGCCATTTGCACCAATCTTTCATACGTGGCTCCCATGGGTATATGGGTCATGGCCAAACTATGTAATGGCTCATTTAACCCTTTGACGAAACGGAGAGCCTTCTTGTGCGGGGTGTTGACTAGGTCAAGTCCAAACCTAGCCAGCTCATCAAACTAATTCACATACTCTCTGACAGTCTTGTCTCCTTGCTTAAGAAATAAAAATCTTTCCAACTGCAAACTCCTTTCCGCATCTGAGAGAAATTTAGTCTCAAACCTTGCCCTAAAGTCCTCCCATGTCTCCACTGGTCTTTCAGCATTAGTGACTTCCCACCAGTAGGAAGCCTCGCCCTTCAATAGCCACACTGCTAGTTGTACCTTTTGTCTATCTTCTACCTCAAAGATGATGAATAGGTCCTCCGTTTCTTTTAGCCAATTCCTAGCTGCTACGAAGGACTCAGTTCCATGGAAATCCCTTCCTCCCATAGCTTTAAAATCCTTACATATCTTAGCAAACGCGTTTCCTCGTGGAGGAGGTGGAGGAAGAGGTGCTGCTGCAGCTGGATGATTCCCTGCAGCTGGGGGAGGAGGAACGGTAGGACCTGGTTGAGTGGCCCTAGCTTCTAAGAATCGTCTAAACCAACCAGGTATTGGTACTCCTTCCGGCAAGTTAAGATCTTCGGACATGCTGAAACAAAAGGGATAGATTCAAAACGAAGGATAAGAGATAGTACCTATGGCTTTGGGGAGTGGACTTTGCCCTTTTTTTTTAAAATAAAATAATATTTTCCTTTTTAAAAATGCTTCTTTAAATTTCCTTTTTGAAAATAATTTTTCAAAACTTTTTATCTTATCTAGTAAACCTATGCTCTGATACCAAGTGAAACACCCCACCTCCGTTAGGGTCACTCTCAAAGGGAATGCCCTAATTTTGGTGGAGGTTTATAAGTACAAGTCACAGATATACAAGACAGATAAGAGAACACATATTTGTAAACAGCGGAAGAACAACAACCTTTATTTCATAAAGTCAAATACGTGTTACAAACACATCCTTTCCAAAAACATAACATAACACTTCATAATCTGTCTTGAGTACATTATTTTTAAAGAAGCATAAATAAAACATAGACAAACTGCCAAAGCCCCATAGTGGATTGTCCAAAGCCATAGTTCAAAACAGGAAAGTCCAAGCAATACATTTCTCTTCTTCAAGCTGGATGTTGAGGCTGATCAAGCTGCTGTGTTCCCTCCCTGAGGACCTGGGGGGGGGGGGAACGGAAGAAAGAAGACGAAAGAAAAATAGAGTCAGACATAAAGCCTGAGTAAGTCTAGTACTACTTTGTCTATGAATAAAGAACTGGGTATGATAAGTAATAACAAGAAGTGGGCAAACACTATAACTTGGTTAAGTTGCCTAGGGTCGAATATACTATCGTACCCCATGTTAATCTCTGAACCCATATAAACTAGTTTCCAACTGGCACCCATAATCAGGGTGATGTGATCCATTCAATGATGATCGGCTCCTACTCGCATAGTTACATGTGTCTTACGGCCCCCGATGTCTGTAGTTACCTATGCTGGTCCCACCATGGGGTGTATCAAGTCCCATAGTGGCAACCCGACACAACCTTAGAGTGCACAGGTATGCTACTGGTGCCCAGTGCCTTATTTTTCTGCGTCGGAGTGTGTGCACGCCCGCACTCCGTTAGAACCTACACTGCTACACCACCGCCGTCGCTTTGACCTCTTACAATCAGCCCAGTAATCGTGCCCCACCCTGCCTAGTTTCAGGGTATCCTGATACACCTTCTAGGGTTACTGCTGAAAAGGGTCCCCCGTTACTAGGTTTTCTATCTCTAGCCAACATGCTAAGTTGGTTAAGTGTTTCCTAACCTAACCCCCACCAGTCCGTTTAGTTTAGCATGTTTCATTTTGATTAAGTCTTAGTCCACTTAATCCTAACAATCCTGACTCAACCTTAATTGTCTTATTAAGGCCCTGACCTCTCACATTAGACAGGTATTGTTGTGGCTGCCTGTTGCCGGTTGGTTCCGGGCAGTCTTACGCCACAACTCAGTCTAACCTCGGGTCCTTATTGGGCTCCATGTTTAACCTCCCACATTGGATAGGTATTGTTGTGACTACTGGACAGCCGGGCGGTTCCGGGCAGGTTTACATCACAACTCAATCCAACCTCGGGTTAAACACATCGTATGTTCTACATTTACATATCTTGTCATTCTTCTTTATTTCTTATATGTAAATATTTGCGGCCCATTATTAAGTTAATGGTGTAAAGGTTACACCAATCATGGGCCCAACCCATACTTGAACTTGGGCCCTTCTATTTTATATTTTCATTCATAAATAAATTTTTAACCCAACGTTATCTTCCCCCGTTTTACAAGTCCGTTCATATATATTGGGCTTAGCCTTTTAAAGCCCAATTTAGCCATGCGAAAAGGGGAGGCTTATGGCGTATACACGAAGAGGGGAAAGTGAGCGCATGAACTTGCATATGACGTTGGAAAATACATAATAGAAATTGGTGTACTTGCATAGTGGTGACATGTATTTTGGTCATAAAACATAGGTGACATAAATCAAGGCATGTAAACTTGCATAGGTTTAACTACAACATGAACCTATATTCTTATTTAGGCATAATGTCAAACATAAGCATGGCACAAATACTTCTAGCATAAGCATGGCATAATGTCAAACATAAGCATGGCATAAATACTTCTAGCATAAACATGGCATAATGTCAAACATAAGCATGGCATAAAATACTTCTAGCATAGGCATGACATATTGTCAAACATAAGCATATCATAAATACTTCTAGCATAAACATGGCATAATGTCAAACATAAGCATGGCATAAATACTTCTAGCATAAACATGGCATAATGTCAAACATAAGCATGGCATAAATACTTCTAGCATAAACATGGCATAATGTCAAACATAAGCATGGCATAAATACTTCTAGCATAAACATGGCATAATGTCAAACATAAGCATGGCATAAATACTTCTAGCATAAACATGGCATAGGTATAGTTAAATTTGTTCATGGCATAAATATAAACAAGTCATGTTCATAAGGTTTCTACATGTTTACAAAGAGGATACTTTGTTACTAACACAAAAGCATAGTTCAACTTAATTAAATTTAATCACATAACGATGGTATACTTATGCATAAATATTCCTAATCATGGTGTTTGCTTTTAACTTGCAAAAAAAGGATTTTTGTGTCTAACTTAGCCATGTCTCACATATGTCATCATATAATTCTTTTAAACAAGATAGACTTAATCATGAATTTCAATTATGCCCAATATCATTCATAGCCTAGCCATATTCATAAGTTTTGCAAAAGCATGACTTAATACATGGATTATGGTGTCAAAATTCCAACATAGTTTCATATGAACTATAACAACCAAACTTGTCTCAATTACTTGCAAAATGATTTATGCACAAAATAGATATCATGATGGCATAATAACAAAGCCCCAAACTTGCATGAATTTCAATCAACTACATACATGTAGCTTCAACATAGACTACATAATTTGCGCAATATTCCAAACGTATATTTGCATAGAACTACCGCATGTAGTTCTTTATAATTGAATGACATAATTCAGAATATCCAAAAGTATATAAATCGCACAAATACGAATTTCATTGCCACAATTCAAGCATACATATCTACACAATCATTTGTTCATACCAAAGTAATACTCTACTTACAATGGTTGCGGCAAATTCTCTAATTAAGAGATATGATTCCTTTGTTGAATTGATTAGCTTTTGGTTGCTTGAATTGCTTTAGGCTTTAGAACTTTCTCCCTAATCCTCTCTCTCTAGATGGCGGCTACTCTTAGTCGTTCCTCAGCAACATGGCGGCTATGCTCTTAATTTGAATGAATAGATTAGGGTTTAGTCTAGGGTTGTTTATATAGAGGTTAGGAATTGATTAGAACCATTGATGTTGCTAGGTTAGATCGTAGCCATTCATTAGATAGAGAGACCAATTAAAACTTGCCACCTAGCCCTAATGACAAAGCAACCCACAGAAATTCGACCAAACACAGACCAGGCCAGCCAGGAGGGACTGGGTTCGATTTTCAAAAATTAAACTTTAAATTGAGCTGTTTTAGTCTATTTGAATTTTATCTATTGTATACATATATTTTTGCATATATATATATATATATATTCTCATATATATACATATATTTTCTTTATTTCCTTATATGTACGTTCTTATCCTTTCAAAATTTGAATTTGTATACATACATGTATTTGCATGCTCAGTTGGCCCTCTCTAAAACAGAGATAAAAATTATGTCGCCGCCGGGGTTCGAACCCCCGACCTCCATGCTACAAATCCAATGCCTTAACCAACTGAGCTACAGAGGCTTTTGTTAATAAGTCTTAGAATAATAATAATTATTGTCCTCTCCTTACTTCTCTTTTTTCATGTTTTGCTGTAATATTTAAATTAAAGATATCTTCTTCATACGTTATCCGTTTTGCGCAAACTCGGACTCTATCTCAAGCAGAATTCCGAGACGAACGCAATGGTGATGTCCGTTTCCCTTAATTTTTCTGTTACAATTTAATTATACTTTAATTTGTTAATTTACTGTTAACGGAAAAATCCGGGGTGTTACAAATATCATCCCAATACCCATGTGGGGTTTTCAAACAACAAACACTGATTTTTATTTGTGCAGTTGGGCGATGTGTAAAATATATCGTCCCAATCAATAGCAGTCAAATGTGTGTACTTAAACAAATTCTCCGATTTGTAAATGAATATTTATTTTATTCATATATACGTTAAAAATTATATCTTTAACTATAAAATATTTATTCAATACATGAATATTTTATATAATTCGTTTATTCAATAAAAATGATATTTTTATTGTTCATACATTTTATTCAACACATTAATATTTTATTTACCATTTCATAATACAATCACAATCAATTTCTACAACACGATACAATCAAACAAGTCGTCCATGGTCTGTGGACGACGGTGCAGGGTGCTGCTAAGCACTGTCTGCATCCTAGTATATATTTTAACTAGAAAATAAAATTAAAGTGAGAAGTTCTCACCTTTGGGATCCACTCCTCCAGTTTTATTTCTGAATTTCTGAATCGTTTAGATTTTCCCATAATGCCAACACAATCCTTCTTCACGCTGTTCGTAGTAAAAATCACATTTTTAATATGATGTTTATATATTAAAAATCATATTTTTACTTCGCAATATATATAATAAAAATCATATTTTTATTTCTTCATTAAAATAAATAAAAATCATATTTTTACTTCTAATTCATATATATAAAAATCGAATTTTTACTTCAAAGCCATTTATATAAAAATCGAATTTTTATAATGTCATGTATATATTAAAAATCATATTTTTACACTGTTATTATATACATAAAAATCGTACCTTTTCATAATTAAAAATCCTACCTTTCTATAAATAAAAATCTTATCCTTTCATTTTTAAAAATATAATCATTTCGTTACCATTCAAACAATAAAGATCCAGGCTTTATTTCCTATTCACATAAATAAAAATCAGATTTTTATTTGCTATATATATGAAAAAACTGATTTTTATAAATGCTAATATATTTATATATAACTGATTTTATAAATATGTTTTTAATTAAAAAAACTCAGATTTGAAATTAAAACAAGAAAAGCTTACTGCTGGAGGGCTGCCGGGTTTAGTGGCCGGCACCAGGGTTGAGGAGATGGCGGTGGCGGATCCGAGGGGGAAGGGGGCGGTGCTACGTTGGATTTGGGGGAAAAGGAGTCGCGGTTCTTCGATGGAGGGGGGGGGGCGATGAAGGAAGTGGAGAGAGAGAAGAGGAGCGAGAATAGGGTCTGCTCCGACGAGGCGGCGCCGAAGGGAGTGGCGGTGGCCTGTGAGAGGGGGGTGACGCGGGTTTAGGGCACCATCGATTTCCTTTATTTCTAAAACTAAAGGGAGAAAGTGGGAAGGGGGTGTCCAAATATATATAATTCAATTTATCTTAATTTTATTTTTAATTTTAAAAAGTAACTTTTCCATATGAACCCCAAATCATACCCACCTACTATCGTCCCTAGCTAATTACCCCCATTCCGGGCGTAATGGGATATGTCTTGAAAGTCGATTCGATCGTTTCGATCAGTTTTCATTAAAATTAAAATATAAATCATTATAATAATCAATCTTGATTTTAACGTACATTTTAATTTACCGGGGCCACATATGGACTCCAAAAATTCCAGAAATATAAATCTGGCTATGTTTTGGCCATACGGTCCTACCAAAACTAATATCGTCGAATTTGGAGACCATTTGAAAATGGTCATTTTCCAGTCGATTAAATTCAAACTAAAAGTACCAAATGCGTTTAAATTCGCCACGCTCACATATTGATTCCAAAAATTATAAAAATTGGAATCTAGCAATACTTTGATATTCCGGATCCAACAAAAGTGGTTTTGTCAAAAACGGAGGCCGTTTGCAAAATGGCTTTTTAAGGGCTATATTTCCATAGCGACTATTTTGAATTTTCAACTGGGCATAACTTTTTATTCCCGCTATGAAATTTCAATTTTTCAGATTCATTGGAAAGATATTTTCGAACAGATTCAAATATTTTTGGTTTCACTAAAATCCGGTTTATTTGGAATCCTGTACATTCATTTGAAATTTGAAATCGAATTTTCGAACTACCGCGCCATTTCCAATTTCTTTTATAATTAAAATAAATATTTATATTCTAACTTCTATTCAAATAAATATATGCATTCTAATTCTATTCAAAATAAATTTCTAGTCATTATTATTTATAATTAATCATTTTAAATATTCAAAATTCATTAAAATTGCCAAAATAAAAATTTTAAATTGATTTTGATTTTCCGGGTAGTTACATGTTCTTCCCTGCATCAGAGGTCATTATAATATTTCATAACAACATATAATTTTATATTAAAACAATGATAACATAATTCACGTGAACTATTAAACAAACCATAGGCATTCAAAGAATCCAATCAACCAATTTATCAGCAATTAAATTTAATTATATGAATTTAAATACATTATAGGATTCTAGAAAAGTGTGAGAGTTAACTCACCTTTGTTTCGATGATCAATTTCTGCGTTGTTCCATGTAATTTTAATCAACGTTTAAAATTACATGAAATGCCAACTGTATCCATTCTGACCAAACCAGCTTGTACTCGTAACATCCGTCGCCAAGATTCCAACGGGTCTGATTTCGTGATTCTGATTAAAGCTGAACGTTATACGCTTATAACTATATCTAACATGAATTAAAAAAATTAATTTAATTAATTATAACCTTAAACTAATTATCACACGTTAATGATTACCTTAATCATTATTAAATCATGCGACTATTACCGTTCTCATTCAGTCACCCCGATATCTCCTTCGTGATACCCCGATGCCCCCATCTCTGATGAAACCCAACGTGCAGACCTCATCAATACTTAACTCTATAATAAAAGCAGGCCCTCCATATTGCATGATTCCATTTCCTCGTTTCTATTACATGTACCACCGGAAACTCAGCATGCTGAATCCATTCTCAGGCAATTCATGTATATATTTTTCTTTTGTTTTTGTAAATTAGTGAAGGCCCAAAGCCCAGTGACTCAAATCCTACGTCTCCATTTAAAATCTAAACCCACCCATTAAAGTCTTCCCCCTCCAATGTAATGTATAGTACCTTCTACTACAAATGCTTTTCACGTTCTGGACTTTCCTCCCCATATTCCATCGTGATGACCCCAACTCCCTACGCAACAAAACAGTGAAATCCCACCTACATCTCATGCCATTACGAACTGCACCATGCTACCGTCATTCTGATTCCATTGGTTCCTTCTCCATGTATCATTTCCTCTGTCCCTCTTCCATCCGTCATCACTTCACCATAACACAAACTACTCATGAGCCTACGCATTATATTTCCAGCTCCCACCAAATGACAACGTCCTCCCCTGCACGAAAACCAACCACCACGTCCAAGCCAAACCCCCTGCTGTTCAACTCACACTCCACGTCAGCCTGATGTCTCCTCAAATAACCATGCACACTCAGTTTTCCAACGAACAGTTCCCATTCATCATCCCTTCATAACACCTTCCAATTTGAAAACATATACTTCAACTCCTCCATGTTCAAACCCTCCTACTCTCTGCTTTTATCCCATACAAAATACATCAACCCCACTGCGCCTTATAGTCCAGTCATAACCGCCCCTCATCTCCATTGTTTTGTTCATTTGTACTCACGAATGCCTTACTATTCCGAGGCTTGCCTCTTCCCTCCCTGCATGCATCTACTTCTGGCTGCCACCATTTACTCCAACCATCGAAGGACCAAAGTCCACCACCATCGTCTATTGTTTCGCCACCCACTTCTGTATAGTAAAACTTCCTCTACCACAATAGTAACTTACAAACTCCACTCCCTCGCCAACCTAACCCAGTTCCCTGACATTGCCGTTCCGAGGCCTCCACCTGCCTCCATTCACCTTTAGTCGGTCGTTGTGTGTGAAAATGGGTTACATCGGCCTAGTTCGAGTGGAGCAACATGATATTTGAGTTTTATTTTATTTATATTTATTTATTCACAGGGAAGAAATATTTAGGAGATAGGAAATTGTTTTCGAACTGAAGTGAAGAAAATGAAGCAGCGATACGGGTATATAGAGGTGAATAAATTGGATAGGAACAAAGTCCTTTCCTTTAGTACATAGTAGGAGTGTGGTGGTTTCAACTAGAAGGGTTAGGCCTTTATGACTTTCGATATCCGTGCATGCAATGGTTTTATCAGATGAAAATAGAAAAGAAAGGTTAGCAGGAATAGGGTGAAAACTTAAAAGCGAAGGGATAGATCCTAGGGCTAATAATTTAATCTATACATGGTTATACGTTTGTACTATATACATTTAATTAGGTAAGACTAGGCGCATGGCTTTAAATTGAAAAGAAAGGAGTGAGATCTTTCTTTTTCTTTATAGCGTGATTTCACTTCGGTACATAGCATAGGGTACGAGACAGAAGAGGACAGCTGAGTATTGGTTTGATGAAGACTAACGATATTTTAGTTATAAAGTTAATCGTACCCAACTATATACAACTTTGTTCGCACACGAATTGCTATCGATTAAAATAAAAATACCATTGCGCCCAGCATTATGACGTGCTCACAAATATATAACAAAATAGACAAGTTGACTAATTCTGTGAAATTTCAAAAGCGTTGATATAGGGTGTAAAATACTCGAAATAAAAAGTTGCTTATTTTCTAAATTAAAAACTACAGCAAAGTTCTAAAAATTAAATTATAACTACGTCTCAAAAATCTTTCCCAAATTCGAAATCAATATTTAATTATATTAAATAAATCATTATGGTTTATAAACGATTCCATAGCGGCTATTTGAAAATTTGATTTGGACATAAAACAAAATCTATAATGCGAAAGCTTGATTTTTCTGCTTCACTAGAAAATTGTTATCAAATTGATTCGAACATTTCTTGTTTCATAGAAATCCGACTTAAAGCGAATTCTGTATAATGAATTGAAGTTCAAATTAAATTTTACGAACTACCGCACCGTTTCGAGTTCGTTTTATAATTTAAATACAAATATAAACGTTCAGTCGTCGTTTAATTAATGAATTCGATATTAAGTCCATTAATAATTCAAATATAATATTTAAAACAAATTTAAATATTCGAATTCATATAGCCAAAAAATTCGGGTCGTTACATTCTTCCCCCCTTAAAAGAATTTCATCCCGAAATTACTAGTAAGGAGAATGCCCTAAAACCAATTATCTCCAAAAATAATTATAATATAATATTATCCAAAAATAACAAGTCTTGAAATTTTACGAAAATTCGCCAACACCTCCTCTGTACTGTTCGATCCAAACAACTATAATTAGCTATTCTGCACCTTACAATGATTAAATAACCAAGCGGCAACCCAATTTAGGAGTGTAAAATCAATCACCAAACCAATATATTAAGGTTTACCTGTTTGTCGGGCAACTCGATTTCAATTTCAAAGCAAAACAAGTAACTACTCTTCGTCTTTCAATCCGTACTCCTAATCTGTGTAACCAAATCAACTCCATAGCCTTCTGAAATCTGTACTTAACTCCACTTACAATGCAAGTAACAATCCACGGTTAAATTATTCAATTTCATTTCATAACTGATTTTTATTCACAATTTATTATACTGGGATTTATATCCTTGATTCCCATTCATTCCATTTCTTACTAACTTATTGACGAATTTAATTTCACCAACTAACATCCAACAAACCAAACCATACAAAATACAACCAAATCATAGCATATTTAAGTTAGTTTAAGTTAAATTCTGATTTATTTAATTCTATACTAAATTCCATGTTTGCAAATACTTCTGGTTATATTAAACAATCCCCAATCTCATTTGAATTCCATAATTAAACTGAACTCTAATTCAAATCAACACTAATAATACCATAAAGGAATTAAAACCTACCTTCTTTAAAAAAATATCTTGAAAATAATTTTGCATCAAATTACAAATACACACTCTCATATATATTCAAACTCAATCTAGGGTATTGCTAACCCCATCTCTATTGAGTAACGCCACAGAGCCAAGGTTATCACTAAACCTCTCCCCGATACCAACTGTGGCGACCTGGGAAATTTGACACTCGAATTCAAATACTAATACATCCCGTCCAAACTCAAACATCAAAATCCCAGAAAGCAAATAGACAGAAGTTAGAGGGTGAGAGAAGAAAGAAAGAAATATTAGAATAGAAGAATAAGAAGATCAGATTCTCAAAACGGAAAGGAAAAAAATATAATAATCAATAATACTTTATACAAAAAGAACTGTATATATATATATATATATAAATGATTACAACATCAGAGTATACATTCAAATCAATACAACACACAACAAAAATAAACTAGTACCAGTAAGTATATGGAATACGTCTCGACTTCACCTCCTTTTCTAAAGCTCCAAGCGATACCTAACCTGATAATATACTCGGTCTGACCCAAGCACATTTGAAGCAAAGCAAAATTCACCCGGATCAGTCTGGAATACTTTCAGTGATAAATTCATAGCACAAGAAACTTGTTTAATCTTTGAGAATCCTTTTTGAAAGAAAAGGATAATAGTAAGACCAGTCCACACATAAACATAGACGATTTTTACCTTACTATAACCCAAAACATTTTGAAACTAATATCTTATTCTGATATTATAATAGTGTCTAAATACAAGTAAATAGATTCTAGCAGAACGCTTGCATCTCGCGCTCCACATACATAGTATACAATCAAAACCATGGGCACTTATTGGAGATTGGATTCTGACTATGACAAAGTGTGGAACCACCTTTCGATAGTGTATCTCTAGAGAGGAATACACTTGGTTCAATAAGAACGTCTTACAGCCCGGCCCACACATGACTGACTACTCATTTTGCTTGAGTGTATCGAATGTATTGTCACCTTACGGCTGTAGCCACCGTAGTCCGCGAAGATACAAAAAATGAGAGAAGTAACAATATGAATATTCTCTAGATGTTGACAATACACCCTAATGGGGGTGACCCACATAGCCATGTTGCCTGCCCGATTTTTGTCATTTCCCAGTTGTGAGGCTTGAGATTATAATCGACTTTTGGAACATTTGGCCACCATTCACATCGTCCATACAAGTCATCCAGGAATAGGATGAACTGAAGGCAACCTCCTACCACATCCTAGGAATCACCCTATAGATCAGTAGCGAGTAGTCCTTGCAATCCGTAGACTCCAATTATTACAGAATCATTGTTAACTCTGGGGATCAGCCAGAGGTATTTAATAACAGTTTTTCCTCTTATGAAGATTTACGGTCTTCAACTGCTCTAGGTCTTTCCATAACAATAACACTGGGCCAGATTTTGATAGTTAGTTATTTAACTGTCAAAATAAACAACCATAAAAATAAACAGATCATCGGTTTATTACACAACATCACTTGGCCACTTAAAATAATATATCAGTTGAAATACCTAAAAATAAAATATTGGTTTAAATATGTTAATATTCTCAAATCCTTTCTCCTATATATGTAGAAAATATCTTAAAATCATATCTAAATTAACCTTCAACTAACATTTCAAAAAACTGCTATGACATTTCTTATTATCTTATAGATTCAACTATCATTCGTAAAACAATCATTATGACATCTTCTTTGGCTTCGTTATGTGAACACCAAAATCACCACTCTTCCTTTTAGAATAAAACCACTTGAATGTAACAACCTGGATTTTTCGGCTATTTATATTCGAATATTTAAAAAAATTTAAATATTATATTTGAATTATTTATGTAATTTAATGTCAAATTCGCTAATTAAATGACGAGTGGACGTTTATATTTATATTTATTATAAAACGAACTCGAAACTGCGCGGTAGTTCGAAAAATTGAATTTCAACTTCAATTGATCATACAGAACTCATGTTAAGTCGGATTTCGATGAAACAAGAAGTGTCTGAATCTAGTTGATAATATTTTTCTAATAGAGGAGAAAAATCGAATTTTCGTATTGTAGATTTTATTTTACGTTCAAATCAAAATTCAAATAGTCGTTGTAGAATCGTTTATAGGCCATAACGATTTATTTAATATAACTAAATATTGGTTTCAATTTTGGACAAGCCCTTTTAGGCGTAGTTATAATTTAATTTTTAGAATTTTACTGTAGTTTTTAATTAATTAAATATGCAACTTTTTATTTGGAGTATTTTGCACCCTATATCAACATTTTGGGATTTCACAATATAAGTTAATCTACTGATATTATTATATATTTGTGATCGTGGCACACTGCTGAGCGCGATGGTATATTTATTTCTATCGCTAACAAGTTGTATACGGACAAAATTTTACATAGCAGTGCGTATGGGTTCGTTATTTTTAGAGTTCGTATGTGATCATACGTAAACTTACGTCAGTCGCAAGGTAGCGGGTATAATATTACTTATATTCTATTAAATCATTTCTGCTATTATTTACCTTCCTTATGGTTCTGATATATTGTTTCATTGCATCCCATACTTCCATCACTATACTTGCGTCCCAAATACTAGTTACTTGCACCCCAAACAAACTTTTTCCTTGCTTGCCAAACTTCTCTAAACCAAGCTTTCACGCAACTAGCTACCCTATTCCCTCTGCAAGCCTACAACCTAAACGACGTGGCCACCACGTATATTTACGCTATAAATATCGCTGTTGCTTTCCAAATAGAAACGCAGCCTTCCTTTTCTAAACAAACTAGCTTCCATCGCTCTTTTCTTTTTCTTTTTTTCTCTTATCATACCAAAACAGCGAAACTCGAAGAAATCAAAGCAATAATACGAAATCCATATAAATATATTCAGATATAAGTAGAACCTCATGAGCACGATGAGCACCTTCGAACAAGCACCACGGTGGCAACGCTGGCCTGTAGATCGCCGAGATGAAAGGGGTTTCAACGAGCTGAAACCTGGTATTGGAATCTTGGTGTTGAATGACCTGGAAGCTGTGACGATGGAGAGAAGTGGCAGGCGTTCGGGTATAAAGGGAAGTTGGATCGTGGAGAATAGCAAGGGGTTTTCCTTTCATGGAGTGCAAACATTTTAAACAAGATGTGGTGGAGTAGAATATGGCAGCAGTCTTAGAGATGGTGGAGCTATCGGCAGGATGGCGTCGGCGAGAGGGTCTTGATGTCGTGGAGGAGATGGTTCGAAGAGCGGGGGCTTCCATGAAGTTGGTGTTGGGTTTTCCGTTGAGAAATTGGAAAGCTTTGGTGGTGGATATTCTTTTTGCGGTAGCAATTGGGTAAGAGAAGGTTGCTAATTTAATATATTTTTACAACAATGTTTTCAATAACGTTGGAGGAAGACTGCATGGTGTTGGAAGTGATGTAGCGGTCTGAAGTAATGCCTGGAGTGGAAGTTAGGTGGCATGAATTTTAATACTGAAAGGAGATTTTCGTTTATGTCCAAACGAAGAGAGTTGGACTTTTCATTTCCTATAGAGGGATATATGGGTGACTTTGGTTATCAAAGTAGTATGGGAGTTCAGTAGCAGGAAAAGTGAAGTATGGTCACGGTCCTAGGGCTGTGTGCATGAATCCATCGGTCAGAGTTGGGCGGCAAGGCGGAGGAGCGCTGGATGATGACAAGTGAGTTGATAAGCCCGGAGGTTATTATCGAATGTTGGGTGCTTTGTGGAGTATGGGATTGTCGAAATCGAAGTGGTTCAGGAAATAAGGTGGTTCAGGCGTTGATAAAGGTAGAAGAAGAAGAATAGGACAAAGTGGATTTCGTGATAGGTTGGAATGTTATCGGGCTTATGGGCCAGGCTTTTATAAAAAAATAAAATAAAAAAGAAAGAAAGAGAAAAACGAAAGGAAAAATGGAAGGAGGGAATGACAGTGATGATGCCATATGAATGGTCATGTGTAAGTATTGTTTTGAAGGGAGAAAAGAATACATGCAAAGAAGATATGCTAGCGTTTGGTGTGCAGAAAGATAAATGAAAGGATTGGTTCAAGGCTTAACATGGTAATTAGTTTGAATTTATAACAATAGATTATTTAGTGTTTAATATCAGTAGCTAGCAGTTTATTTAAGTAATGTTAATTCAATTAAGCGTTGATTAATGTTGGTAGGTGCGGTTGCCTGGGAAGTTTTGAATGGTGGATTCATTTCAGTTTGCACGATGGATGTGGGTCTGCTTTGCCAACTACTGCATGGCGTGCGTGTTTTAAAACCTTTCAAGGTGAAGGAGAGCAGTAGGCTTTGCGTTGGGGGTGTGTTTCAAAGGGGTAGGAAGTAATCATGGAGAGACAGTGGGAGCACGTGTTAAGGTAAATGGGTTGTGAGAGTTGGGAACGTGGTTGGTAGGACGTGGTGCATGGTAGGGATTGTTTGTGTGAAGTAAAGAAAGTAAAGTGGAAGAACAAAAGAAGAAAAAGGAACCAAAAAGTAAAGGATGGTGATGATTAAGGCTGACTGAGGGCATGTTGGCCGATAACCCTTATGGGCAAAGTTGATTAACGTAAGATTTATTTATTTAAAATAATTAATGGATAATTATTTTATAAATTATACTTTAAACCGTGTATCGATGAAAACTCGTTCGAACATTGTTAGGATTCCGTGTAACTGGAAGCGATGGGATTCCGGTAAAGAGTATTATGTTGTTGAACAGTTTCGAACGGGAATTGGATGCTATCGGATTTTTGTTTAATTTTAAACGCTGTTTAAAATTAGACAAAACAATGAGCGATCGTCATTCGAAAAATAAAGGTGAGTTAATTCTCACACATTTCTGAAATACTAGGATGTGCTAAATTCATATAATTAAATCAAATTGGTTGGTTGGACGCCTTGGATGCCTATAGTTGCTTTAATGGTTGACATTAATTACATTATCGTCGTTTAAATTATTTCTATGTACTGATATGAAATATTATTATGATCTGTGTTGCAGGGAAGAACAGGTAGGAGGAATCAAACCGGTTCCTCAAATATTTAATATGTTGTTATTTCATATTTTATGAACTGTTTAAAACTCGTTGACTTTAAACCCTGTTGGTTGTTGAATGTGATTGAGTTTGAACCAATATATATAGTATTGGTTGAGAAATAAATAGCGGATGGCCAAATATACGCCGTTTTATAAAAATCGATTCACCGTCAGGTGAATCGTTAGAAATAAGGTTATGGGATTTATTTTATAACCGAAAAATATATTTTTAAATATATTATTTTAAATATAGTTCTAAAATGAGAGTAAACCAACCACATCTATACATTGATTGGTTTAACCAAATTCTACCGTGCACGAAGCACGTGCTTATTAAGTAATTATTAAAAACGATCTTATTTAGCTAATTCAAGTGTTCGGAATTAACATAAAAAATAGAACGGGTTTACATTGATATTGATTTAATAGAAATCAAAGTCAATAGAATTATTTAGATTAATTAATTATTAATTGATTTAAAATGGCAAGATCAATAACGATTGACTAACAGGTTAGTCATGTTTGAGTTGAACAAGTAAACGGCGTTAACTGAAATTGTTTATTGAATTAGTTCATTAATCTAAAGGGGATGGTTAAGGGTTAAGTAATCCAGTTTTTATTTTAATAAATATTGAAACTTGATTATTAGTCATTTAAATAATGATCAAAGTGATAATTTGGAATGTAAAATATATTAAGGAAAGTTTTGAAGTTTAAAGCTATGTTTATGGTAAATAAAGCAATATAAATATTTATAACGAGATATCAAAGTTTTAACTCATTTTCTTACTGAAATATCTTCGATTTTATGAATCCAAGTTATGTGAAGTTCTAGAACCCAGTTTCAATCAGAGTAGTTTAACGAACTAAGTTATAAAGATGCGATATAGAATCGCCATTTTTAAAGAAGAGATGATATTCCATCACAATGGAATTATAATAGGATTTGTCGTATTTGAAATGAGTGTTGGGTTTTGTATTACAACTGATATTTATCTTATGATAAGAACGTTGTTGGTCAAGGTCTGAGAGGTAATTAAAATACCCCAACTTGAACAACTTCAGGATTATCAAAGGATGGTGTTAGTCGTAATGGTGAAGGTGTTAGAATAAAATATTTTAGGAAAAATGAAAGTGTAACATTACTTGAAGGAATTAGAAATATATATATATGATGAGATTCCGAGATAAAAATCAAATAAAAAGGGGCTTGATGATTTGAAATGGTATTCCCATAATAAAAGAAATATAAAAAGGAGATTGGTGGAAATATAACGATATTTTCAAAAGATGTGGAATGAGATTTAAATGGAGTTTATTTAAAAAGGATGAGATGGTGATTTTGGTGTTCAAACAACGAAGCCAAAAAAAGATGTCGTTATAATAAGTTGAATCGATAAGATAATGAGAAATGTTATAACCATGATTTGAAATGTTAGTTGAAGATTAATTGGACATGATTAAGAAAATTTTCTAGGTATATAGGTAAAAGGGATTTGAGAATAATAACATATATTATAAGGGCCAAATGATGCTGTGTATAAACCTATGGATTTGTTTATTTTTATGGTTGTTCATTTTGATAGTTAAATAACCGACTATCAAAATCTGATCCAACGTTATTTGTACGGAAAGACCGGGATCAAATTTATATTCAAAAACCATTCCGACCAATAAATACGAATACGTCGATGACACTGATCGAGATGGAGCAAGTGAAGACCACAAATCTTCATGTAACGGAAGAATTACTTACAATCTCTGGCTGATCCCTAGAGATATATTGTGATTCTGTCGTGATTGGAATCTACGGGTTGCAAGGACTTCTCTCTGCTAATCCATGGGGTGATTCCTATATTGGATGCAGTAGGAGAGTACCTTCGGTTCATCCTGTACCTGGATGATGTATGAACGATGTGAATGGTGGCCAGATGTTTCTAAAGTCGATTATAGCCTTAAGCCTCATCAACCGGGAAATGACAAACATCGGGCAGGCAGCATGGCTATGTGGGTCACACCCATTAGGGTGTATTGTCACCATCTAGAGGATATTCATATTTGTTACTTATTTTCATTTCTGTATCTCCCGGGAACTACGGTGGTCGCGCGACCAAAAGCCGTAAGGTGACAATATACTCGTTACACTCAAGAGAAATGAGTGGTCGGTCATGTGTGGGCCGGGTTGTAAGACGTTCTTGTTGAACCCAGTGTATTCGTCTCTAGAGATACACTATCGGCAGGTGGTCCCATACCTTGTCATAGTTGGAAATCCAATCTCCAATAAGCGCCGCGGTTTTGATTGTATACTATATATATGTGGAGCGTGAGATGCAAGCGTTCTGCTAGATTCTATTTACTTGTATTTAGACACTATTATAATATCAGAATAAGATATTGATTTCAAAATGGTTTGAGTTATAGTAAGGCAAAAACCGTCCGTGTTTATGTGCGGGCTGGTCTTACTATTATCCTTTTATTTCAAAAGAAATTTTCAAAGTTAAACAAGTTGGTTGCTATATGAATTTATCACTGAAAGTATTTCAGACTGATCCAGGTGAATTTTGCTTTGCTTCAAATGTGCTCGGGTCAGACCGAGTATATTATTAGGTTAGGTATCGCTTGGAGCTTTAGAAGAGGAGTTGAAATCGAGACGTATTCCACATATACTGGTACTAGTTTATTTCTGCTGTGTGTTGTATTGATCTGAATGTATACTCTGATGTTGTAATGTACAGTTTTTTTATAAACTATTATTAATTATTATACTTTGTCCATTCCGCTGTGAGACTTTGATCTTCTTATTCTTCTACTCTAATATTTCTTTCTTTTCTCACCTTCTAACTTCTTTCTATTAGCTTTCTGGGTTTTTCGATACTTGAGTTTGGACACAGGATGTGTTAGTGTCTAGATTCAAGTGTCGGAAATTTCCGGGTCGCTACAGTTGGTATCAAAGCAATCGTTTAGGAATAACCATGGCCCTGTGGTGTAACTCGATAGAGATTGGGCTAGTAATACCCTAGATCGAGTTGAGTGTATATATATACGAGAGCGCGTATTTGTAATTTGAATACAAAAGTATTTTTATTGTTTTGACACGATATATTTGATAATTTATTGTTTTATCAAATTATTATTTGATGTGGATAAAATTCAAAATTTGGATGAGGTTGGAAACATTTCAAGTATGAAATGGGAATTTAATTTAACTCGTATGAGTAAACATGAATCCTTTGAATATGGAAGTGAATATTTAACTAAAGATAAGTTAAATAAAAATTAAAAAGGGAAATGAAATGATTTGGTCGAAGTGGTTGTGTAATGTGAATTGTTTGTTTGTTGGTTGCTAGATAAATCGAATGTAAGAATTGATCAACGGTTGAATGAACTGAAAACTAGAAAATAAATTTCAGTATAAAATCAACATGAAATAGAACAAAACGGTTTAACCCTGTATTAGTTATTACAAATATATATCGAGTTGAGTGCAGGTTGAAAATTGAAGAGCTGTTAGCTACCGAATTTCGTGATTCGCGTATTGGTTGCCCCAAAAAAAGGTAAACCTTAATATTATTGATTGGGTGGTTGAATTTGTACCCGAGATGGGTAGCTGCTTGGCTTTTATTTTCTTTGGATCAATATGAGAGGCCGAGAGTACAATTTGTAGTTGTTTGCATCGAACCGTACAGAGGAGGTCCTGGTGAATTTTTCAAACTTAGAAAACATTTTTGATAATACTTTAAAGGAATTATTTTGGAAATAATCAAGTTCGGAGCATTCTTTGTACCTAGCAATTTCGAGGACAAAATTTATTTAAGGGGAAAAGAATGTAACAACCTGGATTTTTCGGCTATTTATATTCGAATATTTAAATTTTTTTAAATATTATATTTGAATTATTTATGTAATTTAATGTCAAATTCGCAAATTAAACGACGAGTGGATGTTTATATTTATATTTATTATAAAACGAACTCGAAACTGCGCAGTAGTTCGAAAAATTGAATTTCAACTTCAATTGATCATACAGAACTCGTGTTAAGTCGGATTTCGATGAAACAAGAAGCGTCTGAATCTAATTGATAATATTTTTCTAATAGAGGAGTAAAATCGAATTTTCGTATTGTAGATTTTATTTTACGTTCAAATCAAATTTCAAATAGTCGTTGTAGAATCGTTTATAGGCCATAACGATTTATTTAATATAACTAAATATTGGTTTCGATTTTGGACAAGCCCTTTTAGGCGTAGTTATAATTTAATTTTTAGAATTTTACTGTAATTTTCAATTAATTAAATATGCAACTTTTTATTTGGAGTATTTTGCACCATATATCAACATTTTGGGATTTCACAATATAAGTTAATCTACCGATATTATTATATATTTGTGATCGTGGCACACTGCTGAGCGCGATGGTATATTTATTTCTGTCGATAGCAAGTCGTATACGGACAAAATTTTACATAGCAGTGCGTATGGGTTCGTTATTTTTAGAGTTCGTATGTGATCATACGTAAACTTACGTCAGTCGCAAGGTAGCGGGTATAATATTACTTATATTCTAGTTAAATCATTTCTGCTATTATTTACCTTCCTTGCGGTTCTGATATATTGTTTCATTGTGTCCCATACTTCCATCACTATACTTGCGTCCCAAATACTAGTTACTTGCACCCCAAACAAACTTTTTCCTTGCTTTCCAAACTTCTATGAACCAAGCTTTCATGCACCTAGCTACCCTATTCCCTCTGCAAGCCTACAACCTAAACGACGTGGCCACCACGTATATTTACCCTATAAATATCACTGCTGCTTTCCAAACAGAAACGCAACCTTCCTTTTCTAAACAAACTAGCTTCCATCGCTCTTTACTTTTTCTTTTTTTCTCTTATCATACCAAAACAGCGAAGCTCGAAGAAATCAAAGCAATAATACGAAATCCATATAAATATATTCAGATATAAGTAGAACCTCATGAGCACAATGAGCATCTTCGAACAAACACCACGGTGGCAACGCTGGCCTGTAGATCGCCAGAGATGAAGGGGGTTTCAACGAGCTGAATCCTGGTATTGGAATCTTGGTGCTGAATGACCAAGAAGTTGTGACGATGGAGAGAAGTGGCTGGCGTTTGGGTATAAAGGGAGGTTGGTGCGTGGAGAATAGCAAGGGGTTTTCCTTTCATGGAGTGCAAAAAGTTTAAATAAGTTGTGGTGGAGTAGAATATGGTAGCAGTCTTGGAGATGGTGGAGTTGTCGGCAGGATGGCGTCGGCGAGAGGGTCCTGATGTCGTGGAGGAGTAGGTTCGAAGGGGGGGCTTCCATGAAGTTGGTGTTGGGTTTTCCGTTGAGAGATTGGAAAGCTTTGGTGGTGGATATTCTTTTTGCGATAGTAAATGGGTAAGTGAAGGTTGCCAATTTAATATATTTTTACAACAACGTTTTCAATAACATTGGAGGAAGTCTGCATGGCGTTGGAAGTGATGTAGTGGTCTGAATTAATGCCTGGAGTGGGAGTTAGGTGGCATGAATTTTTATACTGATAGGAGATTTTCGTTTATGTCCAAACAAAGAGAGTTGGACTTTTCATTTCCTGTAGAGGGATATATGGGTGACTTTGGTTATCAAAGTAGTATGGGAGTTCAGTAGCAGGAAAAGTGAAGTATGGTCACGTTCTTGGGGCTGCGTGCATGACATCCATCGGTCAGTGTAGTGACCCGAATTTTGAGCGACTTTGGTTATCGACTTAAGCTCGACGTCGATAACCAAAACATCGAAAAATCCCGGTAATTAATGAAAGAAATTATAAGGTGAGAATAGATAAGATAGAAACTTAGAATAGAAGAAGAAGAAGAACACAACATCAGAGTAACACGAACCTCACAGCGGAACGAATAACATATAATAGATAACATAACTTTGAAATATAACAGTTATGCATACAATAGCACTTATCAGAGTACAACACTTACAACACAGCGGAAATAACTATAGCTATATGATCCAGAAGCCTCCTGCTCCAGCACTTCAAGTATACCTGTAAATCCTGACTACTTGACTGCCCGTACAAATTTAGGCACCCTAGAGTTTAGGGAAAACAAAATAAACTCCGGGTCAGTCATGTGACTGGTGTGAATAAACTCAAATCATTTAAACAGGTATATGATATCTCATAAGACCACGCCGTGAATACGGAACGGGTTTTTCCCTTATGAGAATCCAAATAACTTTTCAAAGCAATATCATTCTGATATTATAATAATGTCTAAGTACAAATAAATATCAATCTAGCAGAAACGCTTGCATCTCACGTTAATACATATATAGTATACAATCAAAATCGCAAGCACGTATTGGATGATTGGATTTCCAACTATGACAAGGTATGGAACCACCTTCCGATCAGTGTACTCTAGGAACGATACACTGGAGTTCAACAAGAACATATTGCAACTCAGCCACACATGACTGACCACTCATTTCACTTGAGTGTATCGAATGTACGTCACCAACGGTTGGGATCAGCAACCGTTCCCGTATATATATATATATATATATATATATATATATATATATATATATATATATATATATATATATATATATGGGACAGCATTGATAGATTAAAGAAGCAAATGAATATTCTCTAGATAGGTGATTATACACCCTACTTCGGTGCGACCGACTTAGCCATGCTGCCTGCCCGATTTCTGTCATTTACCGGATGTGAGGCTAGAAGCTACGCTTTATCATTACAATAGATTCACTTCGAATGCCACATTGTCAGATCCATCAAAAATCACTGATTTACGTCTACAACAATACATTACGTGTCAGCTAAAAGAAGTTTCCTTCTCCGCTTCCACTCTTGGTACGGTTGAAGAAATCAATGTACGTGACCTTTCTGGAAATACTCTGTCAGACATCCATCTTAATTCACTTAAAATGTCACATCGTCATACCCGCCAAATCACAAATTGACTTATCCAAAAATAACACGGGTATACAGCTAAGAGAAACGAATTCCTCCACCACCAAACGTGAATACGTTTGAACAAATCAACTTACGCGATCCATTGGATATACTCTGTCAGACCTTCGTCCATACAAGTTGTCCTGGGACTGGACAAACCGAAGGCACTGTTCTGTAAACAGGATAGCCCTTGCATTTTATTCCGTCTTCAATTATCTTTGGCATATATGATTCGCGACGCTTATGCCAATACAGAGTGGTTCTTTGGATAATAATCCAACCGTTCTCTCCATATTAACAACGTTAAAATGGTCAAAACTTCGATAGTCTGTGATTTAACTATCAAAGAAAAACAAGTGTGCAAACAACGATATTATTTCCAAATGGAAATTATATCGAACAAACATCATTTAACATAAATCTCTTTAGTTAATTTATTTACTTATCTCCTGTTTCCCTATATTCTAAATTCTTATTTTCTTTTATCAGAAAACATTTCTGATTCTCATTTGGAAAACATTTCCAAAACTCCTTTACGATCAAACCTTACCATTTCTTAGTTAAGAAGGAAGTCACTCAAGTTAGGGTATAATTACCTCTCAGACCTTAACTGAACAACGTTATAACTTCGAAATGGTCAAAGTTTATCTTTTAATCTTTAACAACTTCTTTACACCTTTCTCGGATTCAATTTTACAAATCCACTTCTATATTTAAAACATTGGTTATAACGATAACGTTATAATCCCTACTTTCGAATTATCTAACTTTAATTATAACTTCTATTCTTATTAGTGAATAATTAACCTAACACTTATTTATTTATAAATAAATAAATCTCTATTTAAACACTAGAAAGTATAAGTACTTTCCCGAATTCGATATAATCGAATTTGCCGATTAACTCTCTTCGAGAAATCTCTATTTGATTAACTCTTCTCGAGTAAACGATATTCGATAATCTCTCTTCGAATAACTAATATTCGATAACTCTTCCCTTTCAAACATCTCATATTTGAAAATCTCACTTCGATTAAACTATAATCGATAACTCCCTTCTCGAATAACTCTTATTCGATAAATCTCACTTCGATTAAACTAAAATTGATAACTCCTTTCGATGAAACTAAACATCGATAACTCCTCCCGATGAAACTAAACATCGATTACTCCTTTCGATGAAACTAACATCGATTAATTCAACTCGACGAACTTAACTCGACTAACTTAACTTGACTCGACTAACTCGACTTACTTGGTTCGACCAATTCGATTCGATTAACTAGGCTCGACTAACTTGACTAACTTAACTCAACTTACTTGGTTCGACCAATTCGATTCGATTAACTAGGCTCGACTAACTTGGTCGAACCACCCGATCAACTCAACTTATTTAACTTAACTTATTTCTCAACTCGATCAACTCCTATCGAATAACTAATATTCGATTAAACTCCATTCGCTTGACTCTAGATCGCAGCGATCACAATGGTTACGCCTGACTCCCTCAGGAAACATCCGACCGCCGTAGGCTATTTACAGCCCTGCGAATTACGCTAGCAGTCGTACAAGATGGCAACTTACCCTGAATACTATGTTTGACTAACTCTGTCTCAAATAACTATATTTGATTAACTCTAGTTCGTTTTAACTCTAATTGATTAACTCTAACTGGTTAACTCTATTTGACTAACTCGACTTGACTAACCCCTTTCGAATAACATATTCAATTAACTAACTTTCGAATACCATATTCGATTAACTAACTTCGAATACCATATTCGATTTAACTCCTTTCGAATGTCTATATTCGATTAACTAACTTCGAATACCATATTCGATTTAACTCCTTTCGAATACCATATTCGATTTACTTTATTCACTTTATAAAGATTTCCTTTTTAACAACGTTTTATTCATTTGAAAAGATTTACTTTTAAATAACGGTTCTACACTTTTAAAAATGATTTCCTTTTTATGATGTTCCCTTTCCAATTCTATTTGTAAATGGTTTACAAATATTTCCTTTTCAAATTTATTCTTGAAATATTCTAACTCCTTAAATTTTCGGGAAAATTCGCCATAACGTCCTTTGTAACGGGAGCATCGGGAAAATCCCCAAACCCGCCACACAGGCCTTTCCATTCGAAAAGAAAATGATTTGCGGTTATTTCCTTTTAGAATATCTCCTATTTATTTCTAAGTAAATAATCCCTATTTAATATTTTATTTATTTAACAAATAAATAATCCATGTCATAATATCTTATCTGTTTATTCTAAATAAATAATTCACTTTATAAATATTCCATTTATAAAGGCTTTCCTTCATTTATAATTCCACTTAACGTATTTTCTATTTATAAATATTCCATTTAAAAATATTTCTATTTATAAATATCCTATTTATAAATATTCTCTTTTATAAAATCCCCTTGATTCTATAAATATTCTCTTTTCAATATTTCGGTATATCACGGTGTTCAATCATATCAAATCACGATGTTCAATATCGTCCATACACACACAATCAACAACAGATTATAAATCACGTCATATATCACAATATATGAAAAATAATAAAATAACTGTTGAGGAATCCAGTCGGATTCCTCCAACCTGTTTCCCTGCATCCACAGATGTTATACAATAAAATCAATCATCACTTTCAGTTTCATATGATATATTCTGATAAACGGAATCAATACGGAAATTTAACTAACTGACTAGCAGTTCAATAAAATGGTCAACACACAGTCAAACAGTCTATATTTAACAGTTCTAAAAATACAACATGAAAATATAAACTGTTCAGAGTTAGTGAGATTTACTCACATCAGCGCGTTAACCGTTGAATAACGGTTTGCGTTATTCGACTCAGTCGGACAATTTATTTCTCCATAAATTGTAACGAGCTCAGATTCACTCCCGGTCAGTCTCATTGTGTTGCTCCCGTCCATACGATCTCAACGCAACTTACGGTTTGTCAATCTGATTTCATATGACCGAGATATCGGGTTATGAAGTTAATACAACATTTTAAAATCTTAAAACAAACTTAATTGAATTGAAATGGGCCTCACCCCCCTTTTTAACTTCTCGGCCCATTTAAAAATGTCAGCCCGCCAACCCAACATTCCTTCTTCCCCGAATCCTGCTGCTCTTCACGACAGACAATGGACGAACTCCCCCTGCAAATCCTCCTTCCATACTCAACCATACTCAAAACCGTAAACACCAACAAACTCCTCAACCAAATCCCTTCCTCCTCGTCACCTTCAAGTTGAACTCGATGCCCACCCTCCTGCCGCATCAACCAGTCCTCGACGAGCAGTACAGAAAGGTGCGACACTAATTTGAACGAAATCCCCCAAATTTCCTCCTACAGGTGCGAAATCACCCCATAAATCCCAAATCCACCTCAAAATGATTTACAACAACTCCACTTTTTCAAAAGATCGAACCCTAATCTCACTGCTCAAACTCGAGCTCGCTGAAACATCACCGCACCCAACCGCAAGCATACCAGAACGAAGAGGAGCTCAGCCAGAATCCAAACATATACGATTCATGATTTTAGAGATTTTATTCTTTTTGCTTTGAAATAAAAAGGATCGAACTTGTTTTACTGTAAGAAGAAAAATTGGGAACGGCGGTAGAAAAAGATGTTGACCAAGGAAGTGAGTTGAATTGGGTTTTAGTGAAGGGTAGGGGTATATATAGGGTTAGAAAAATATCTAGATATTTATTTGTGTTGAGATATTTTAGTTAAATATTCATTTTATATTCGTTATTATCTTCTAAAAATTTGTGTGATCACACACGATACTCAAAAATCACGAAACTGGACATGCAGCTAGAGTTCGACATTACGGTCCCAACGAAACTGGTTTCGTCGAATTCCGACTCCGTTTGCTCACACAGCGTATTTATAACTGTCTAATACTGACTGTTTCTCGCTCTAAAAATCCGTACGGCCACACAATGACTCTAAAAATCACGAAACTGGAAATCTAACAACTATTTGACATTGCGGATCCAACAAAACTGGTTTCGTCGAATTCCTACTTCGTTTGCAAAAGTGGCTATTTTTAACGCTTTAAATAGCCTATTTAAATATATAAATATAATCGAATTAATTATTTAAAATTAATTATTATCGTATATCTTCACATATGATATCGTACAGCCCCAGAATATCATATCAGAATATACAGCTTGATATTTCAGATTCCAGATTATCTCGATATTCAGTTTACACTGAAAATCCATTTATAACGTATATAAAGCGTTGCAAAATATAAAGGAATTCTACAGCGACTTTTCTGAAATTTGATTTGGACGTACATCAAAATCTACACGACGAAATCCCGATTTTTCTATTTCACTAGAAATATATACTCCACCAGCTCCACACGTTTCTTGTTTCACAGAAATCCGATTTAAAATGAATCCTGTACATTCAGTTGAAGTTCAAATCGCCAAATAGCGAACTGCCGCGCCATTTCAAGCTCTATTTTAATTATATTATAATTCTACGTTCAAACTGTCGTCGATTCAATATAATCGTTATTATATTTCGAATCGAAACTCCGCCAAATCTCGTATGCTATTCAATTCACATGATATTGTGAATTTCACTATTTCCGACTATTTCGACATTATAATATATTATTATATTATAATTATTAATTAAATATTCAATATTATTTAATTCACATTCTCAATATCGTTAAATCGATATTCAATAATTAAATAAATAAATTGTTCAACAGCTAAAAATGCGGGTTACTACAGTCAGAGTTGGGCGGCAAGGGGGAGGAGCGCTGGATGATGACAAGCGAGTTGATAAGCCCGGAGGTTATTATCGAATGTTGGGTGCTTTGTGGAGTATGGGATTGTCGAAATCGAAGTGGTTTAGGAAATAAGGTGGTTCAGGCGTTGATAAAGGTAGAAGAAGAAGAATAGGAAAAAGTGGATTTTGTGATAGGTTAGAATGTTATCGGGCTTATGGGCCAGGCTTTTATAAAAAATAAAAAATGAAAAAGAAAGAAAGAGAAAAACGAAAGGAGAAATGGAAGGAGGGAATGACAGTGAAGATGCCGTATGGATGGTCACGTGTAAGTATTGTTTTGAAGGGAGAAAAGAATACATGCAAAGAAGATATGCTAGAGGTTGGTGTACAGAAAGATAAATGAAAGGATTGGTTCAAGGCTTAACATGGTAATTAGTTTGAATTTATAACAATAAATTATTTAGTGTTTAATTTCAGTAGCTAGCAGTTTATTTAAGTAACGTTAATTCAATTAAGGGTTGATTAATGTTGGTAGGTGCGGTTACCTGGGAAGTTTTGGATGGTGGATTCATTTAAGTTTGCACGATGGATGTCAGTCTGCTTTGCCAACTATTGTCTCGCGTGCATGTTTTAAAACCTTTCAAGGTGAAGGAGAGCAGTAGGCTTTGCGTTGGGGGTGTGTTTCAAAGGGGTAGGAAGTAATCATGGAGAGACGGTGGGAGCACGTGTTAAGGTAAATGGGTTGTGAGAGTTGGGAACGTGGGTTTGTAAGACGTGGTGCATGGTAGGGATTGTTTGTGTGAAGTAAAGAAAGTAAAGTGGAAGAACAAAAGAAGAAAAAGGAACCAAAAAGTAAAGGACGGTGGTGATTAAGGCCGACTGAGGGCATGTTGGCCGATAACCCTTATGGGCAAAGTTGATTAAGGTAAGATTTATTTATTTAAAATAATTAATGGATAATTATTTTATAAATTATACTTTAAACCGTGTATCGATGAAAACTCGTTCGAATGTTGTTAGGATTCCGTGTAACTGGAAGCGATGGGATTCTGGTAAAGAGTATTACGTTGTTGAACAGTTTCGAACGGGAATTGGATGCTATCAGATTTTTGTTTAATTTTAAACGCTGTTTAAAATTAGACAAAACAATAAGCGATCGTCAGTCGAAAAATAAAGGTGAGTTAATTCTCACACATTTCTGAAATACTAGGATGTGCTAAATTCATATAATCAAATTAAATTGGTTGGTTGGACGCCTTGGATGCCTATGGTTGCTTTAATGGTTGACATTAATTACATTATCGTTGTTCAAATTATTTCTATGTACTGATATGAAATATTATTATGATCTGTGTTGCAGAGAAGAACAGGTAGGAGGAATCAAACCGGTTCCTCAAATATTTAATATGCTGTTATTTCATATTTTATGAACTGTTTAAAACTCGTTGACTTTAAACCCTGTTGGTTTTTGAATGTGGTTGAGTTTGAACCAACATATATAGTATTGGTTGAGAAATAAATAGCGGATGGCCAAATATACACCGTTTTATAAAGATCGATTCACCGTCAGGTGAATCGTTAGAAATAAGGTTATGGAATTTGTTTTACAACCGAAAAATATATTTTTAAATATATTATTTTAAATATAGTTCTAAAATGAGAGTAAACCAACCACATCTATACATTGATTGGTTTAACCAAATTCTACCGTGCGCGAAGCACGTGCTTATTAAGTAATTATTAAAAATGATCTTATTTAGCTAATTCAAGTGTTCAGAATTAACATAAAAAATAGAACGGGTTTACATTGATATTGATTTAATAGAAATCAAAGTGAATAGAATTATTTAGATTAATTAATTATTAATTGATTTGAAATGGCAAGATCAATAACGATTGACTAACAGGTTGGTCATGTTTGAGTTTAACAAGTAAACGGCGTTAACTGAAATTGTTTATTGAATTAGTTCATTAATCTAAAGGGGGTGGTTAAGGGTTAAGTAATCCAGTTTTTATTTTAATAAATATTGAAACTTGATTATTAGTCATTTAAATAATGATCGAAGTGATAATTTGGAATGTAAAATATATTAAGGAAAGTTTTGAAGTTTAAAGCTATGTTTATAGTAAATAAAGCAATTTAAATATTTATAATGAGATATCGAAGTTTTAACTCATATTCTTAGTGAAATATCTTGGATTCTATGAATCCAAGTTATGTGAAGTTCTAGATCCCAGTTTGAATCAGAGTAGTTAAACGTACTAAGTTATAAAGATGCGATATAGAATCGCCATTTTTAAAGAAGAGATGATATTCCATCACAATGGAATTATAATAGGATTTGTCGTATTCGAAATGAGTGTTGGGTTTTGTATTACAACTGATATCTATCTTACGATAAGAACGTTGTGTGTTGGGTTTTGTATTACAACTGATATCTATCTTACGATAAGAACGTTGTTGGTCAAGGTCTGAGAGGTAATTAAAATACCCCAACTTGAACAACTTCAGGATTATCAAAGGATGGTGTTAGTCGTAATGGTGAAGGTGTTAGAATAAAATATTTTAGGAAAAATAAAAGTGTAACATTACTTGAAGGATTTAGAAATATATATATGTGATGAGATTCCAAGATAAAAATGAAATGAAAAGGGGCTTGATGATTTGAAATGGTATTCCCATAATAAAAGAAATATAAAAAGTAGATTGGTGGAAATATAACGATATTTTCAAAAGATGTGGAATGAGATTTAAATGGAGTTTATTTAAAAAGGATGAGATGGTGATTTTGGTGTTCAAATAACAAAGCCAAAAAAAGATGTCGTTATGGTAAGTTGAATCGATAAGATAATGAGAAATGTTAAAACCATGGTTTGAAATGTTAGTTGAAGATTAATTGGACATGATTAAGAAAATTTTCTAGGTATATAGGTAAAAGGGATTTGAGAATATTAACATATATTATAAGGGCCAAATGATGCTGTGTATAAACCTATGGATTTGTTTATTTTTATGGTTGTTCATTTGGATAGTTAAATAATCGACTATCAAAATCTGATCCAACGTTATTAGTACGGAAAGACCGGGATCGAATTTATATTCGAAAACCATTCCGACCAATAAATACGAATACATCGATGACACTGATCGAGATGGAGCAAGTGAAGGCCACAGATCTTCAAGTAACGGAAGAATTACTTACAATCTCTGGCTGATCCCTAGAGATATACTGTGATTCTGTCGTGATTGGAATCTACGGGTTACAAGGACTTCTCGCTGCAGATCCATGGGGTGATTCCTATATTGGATGCAGTAGGAGAGTACCTTCGGTTCATCCTGTACCTCGATGACGTATGGACGATGTGAATGGTGGCCAGATGTTTCAAAAGTCAATTATAGCCTTGAGCCTCATCAACCGGGAAATGACAATGATCGGGCAGGCAGCATTGCTATGTGGGTCGCACTCATTAGGATGTATAGTCAACATCTAGAGGATATTCATATTTGTTACTTCTTTTCATTTCAGTATCTCCCGGGAACTACGGTGGTCGCGCGACAAAAAGCCGTAAGGTGACAATATACTCGTTACACTCAAGAGAAATGAGTGGTCGGTCATGTGTGGGTCGGGTTGCAAGACGTTCTTGTTGAACCCAGTGTATTCGTCTCTAGATGTAATGTCCCGCATTTTTATCGATTTATATTTGAATATTTAAATCAGTTAAATATTGAATATAAGTAGATTTAAATATTAATTAAAACGAAGTTGAACGTATAAAAATATATATTCAATATAATCGAGCTCATAACGACATTGCAGTTCGTAATTTAACGTTCTGAACTTCAACTGAGTGTACAGAAACCAGTTTAAATCGGATTTCTGCAAAACAAGAAATATTGGAATCTGTTGAACTGTATCTTTCTGACAGAAGTGAAATATTGAGATTTCGTCGTATAGATTGCAAGATATGTCAAAATCAAATATTCAGAAAGTCGCTATGAAATCGTATATCGACCATAACGATTTATTTGAAATAATTGTTTATCGGTCTCAAGTTTAGACAAGGTTCTTTTGAGACGTAGTGATAATTTAATTTTTAGAATTTTACTGAAATTTTTAATTAATTAAATATGCAACTTTTTATTTGGAGTATTTTGCACCCTTAATCAGTATTTCGGGGTTTCACAATATGAGTCAATCTACCGATATTTTTATATTTTTGGGATCGTGGCACCTCGTTGAGCACGATTGTACTCTTACTTCTGTCCGTACGTAAATGTAATTTTAGAAACTGAGGTAAACCAATCTTTAAAACAATTATTCATTTGTATTACTTAACTCTTGAGTCATGCTTTCAAATCAACACCATAACAAAGAATGAACATGAATGGTCACTGTCGCATTTAAAAATATCTGTACCTTGGTTTTCTTTAGCAACAAAGTATGAAAGGCAACAGCAGAAATTGTAGACGCACAGACCTAAGCTACTACCAAGTACCAACCACACATGCCTTGTATAGCATTACAGAAACCGTCAAAAGCAAATAAAAACACCTGCTGCAAACCTAGTTAATTACGTCTTTTCTTTTGCCTACCCTAAACTTAGCTCACATCTATGAAAAACAGCAACTGAAATGTATGTACGGTGTCCCCTATTCTTCAACCCGTGGAGACAAAGGAACATGCGGTAGCAGACCTAGCCTATCACTCTAATAAGTGATGGCCAAGGTTTATAACATTATAAATACACAACCGATTCCTACTCTGTTGGGGGAAATCCAAGACCAATATCAGATCATTTTCTCTTCTTCCATTTCGAACCCACGTTTTTCGTTCCCCCTCTTCTTTCTGATATTACATCCGATAAAATAATAATACAATAATATGTTTAGAAAAGAGTGGCGTGAGTTTGGGATCGGAAATAGTGAATGGGAAGGCTGCCGTTCTTCTCAGTACAGGAAGTACCATGCGCTGCCGTGAGGTGTTTTATTATGTGAGGATGTGGTAACACGTGAGCAGTCCTTGGTAGTATATGGGAATTGAACATTTGCTGTGTATATGAAGAATGGAAGGAGTAGATGCGGAAAATGGAGGAAGAATCGTACTGTCAAATCTCTTCTCCAGTCAGATGTACACTCATGCTTCAAACCGCACTTAGTAGCATGAAGTTGTGGTCATCACGAGAAGGTTTGGTGACCGGAAAAGCAATTAAGTACTGGAGCGAAAGAAAAAAAAAAAAAGAGTTCGGCTTTGAAAAGTGGCACTTGCATTGGGATACAGGTTTTATTTGTTAAAAGGTGAATAGGGTAATCACGTGGATGTCTGTATGGGGATAATGGAGGGTGAAATAGTGTAAAATAGTCGGCAGTTCACAATTGAGTTATGCGTGTTTGTGGAGTTCGAAATGAAACGGGAAACAAGTCTGTTCAATAGCAGAAGGAAGAAGTTGCTTCAGGGACGAGGTGCGATGATGTTTTGAAGTGACGTCGCGTTTGTTCTCTGGTGATGAAGAGGAGATTACGAGATGGGTCTTAATGGTTTCAGTTTATAAAGCATGAAGAAGTTGAAGAAGGTTGACAGTATGGATATGTGTGGTATGGGTATTGAGCTGCTGAAAAAAAAAAAAAAAAAAAAGAAATTTTCGTGAACGGTCTGATCCGCCAGGATCTTACGGGTGCAGACTGCATGGTGAAGCCGGTTCGGAACCATCTGGAGCTGATATGAATTTATGATAGAATTAAACGCCAGATCGGATCGACTGACGCAAATCGTTATTTAACGGTTAACGCGCCAAGGTGAGTAAATTCACTAACTCTGTTTTATTTTAAAATATTTTAATTATATTTTAAATAATGGTTGAATGCTGTGAGATGGTTGTTTAGGCAAATTATGGTTAAATTGGTTGAAATATTACATATCGTTGCATATGCACACATCACCGGTTGGATACTGATTTCATCGATTTTAATATTCCCTAGGATGGAACCAGTGTTAATTGTTGACTAACATCGGTGGATGCAGGAAACCGGTTGGTGGAATCCAACCGGATTCCTCAGTATTTATATGTACTGTTTGTTTTATATAGATGCACTGTTTGAACCCAAATGACATTTGAAACCTTGTGTTGATATTAGCGTTGAATGGAAATTTCAAACGTTATTTTGATTTAACCAATAAATGAAATCGATAAAGAAAGTGGCAACAACCAACCAAAAATGTATCATTTGTTTTAACCGCTATTGTTTTACCAAAATCCCACCGTGTGCGAAGCACGTGTTTTATCATACTTACTAAATGATTTGGTAAAGTGGATTCTTATATCAATAAGATTAATAAATAAGTAGGCGGAGATTAACTTGATGATTAATAACAAGAATTTATTGTTTTAAGAACAATTAAATGAGATATTTACAAGTAGATCATGGTTGATTTCATATTAAGTAAGATTAGTTAGAATCGATTATTGTTTAGTAAAAGAGATTTTTTAGAAATGAATTATTATTCGATACAAGTGAAATTATTTGGATTTATAAGTGTTATTTATTCAAAATGGAAAACTTTGTTAGTATTGATTAGTGGGTTAATCATGGCTAAATATTTACCAAGCAAACCGTTTTGATCAATAATTGGTTATTTAATTAAATTAGATTGGGTTGATTAATCTAATGTAATAAATTAACGAATAGTTGATTTAGTTTAAATAAGATATTAAAGTATAAGGGATTTGTCTAAAGAAGACAAAGCGAAGAGGAATGTTTAATAAGAGATGTCAATATTTTTGTAACAGAAGGAGATGTTAAGATTTTGTAACATAAAGAGATGTCAAGATTTTGTAACATAAAGAGATGTCAAGACTTTTGTAACGAAAAGAGATATCAAGATTTTTGTAACGGTAAGAGATGTCAAAGATCAGTATAAGGTGGAATATAGCAGCGTATTTCAAATATTTAAACTATAGCGATAAAATAACGCTGTTGAATAGGCTTAAGCGTAACTGTTATGTCAAGATCTGTTATAAAGGGGAATATTACAGCGTATGACAAGTTTGAACTATAACGTTAAATTAACGCTGTTGGCTAAGCTTAAGCGTGATTTTTTTTTTATAGCACTACGCCCAAGGGAATGGAAACAGTTGGTTTGAAATCCACTTATTCTAAAAGTAATAAGTAACGACGTTGTCCAAAGAAATATAAGAACAAATGTTAAATAGAAAGTGGCCGTGGTTGTGTGATGTTTAGTTGTACATTTGAATGAATGTTTATTTTACTTCGATAGTTAAATAACCGACTATCGAAGTGTTTTGACCCTCGTTGTCAATACAGAGAGACCGGTTGGATATATTATCCGAAACCACTCCGTATAGGCATAAGCGCTGCGAATTAGATTATGCTGAAGACAATTGAAGACGGAGTGAAATGCAAGGGTCGTCCTGTACCAGAATGGTGTTTTCTGTTTGTCCAGACCCAGGACAACTTGTATGGATGAATGCCTGACAGCGTATTCTTAGAAGATCACCTAAGACGTTCTTTTCAAGATATTACGTCTGGTGGCGGAGAAATTCGTTTCTCTTGGCTTTTATACCCGTAATATTTTGGGAAGATCAACTAGTGATTTGACGGGTTTGACGATGTGGCATTCAAAGTGTATGGTGGCCAGATGTCCTAAAAGGTAAACGTAGCCTCAAGCTTCACAGCCGGGAAATGAAAAAAATCGGGCAGGCAGCATGGCTATGTGGGTCGCTCCCATTAGGGTGTATAATCACCTATCTAGAGAAATTCCTTTTGTTTCTAAATCTATCGATTCTGCCCATTCGGGAACGGTGGTTTGAGTCCAACCGTTGGTGATATACATTCGATACACTCAAGCGAAATGAGTGGTCGGTCATGTGTGGGCCGGGTTGCAAGACGTTCTTGTTGAACCCAGGTGTATTTGCCTCTAGAGATACATCATCGGAAGGTGATCCCATACCTTGTCATAGTTGGAATCCAATCTCCAATAAGAGCCCTGCGGTTTTTTTTTGATTTTATACTATATATGTAGAGCGTGAGATGCAAGCGTTCTACTATTTGGTTATTTATTTGATTAGACATTATTATAATATCACTGGATTTTGATATCAATAATGATTTGGGTTATAGTAAGGTAAAAGCCGTCCGTGTTTATGTGTGGACCGGTCTTACTATTATCTTTTGTTTCAAAAAGGATTTTTTTAAAGTTAAGCCATATTGTTGGAATTTACTCACACCAGTCCCATGACTGACCCAGAGTTTATTTTGTTTCCCCTAAACTCTTGGGTGCCCAAATTTGTACGGGCATTCAAGTGTTTCAGGCTTTTACAGATACGCTTGAAGGAGCTAAAAGCAGAAGGCTTCACCATTAGTATTTAGAGACTATTTCCGCTGTGATATGATGTATTGTACTCTGATAATGGTATGTATATACAATACAGTTTTGTATTTCAAAGTTATGTTATACAATATATTTTATTCGTTCCGTTGTGAGATTCGTGTTTACTCTGATTATGTTCAGCTGTGTTCTTCTTCTTCTCCTATTCTATTAGTTCTATCTTTTCTATCTCATCCTCTAACTTCTTTCTATTAATGGTCCGGTATTTTCGATGTCTGAACAGTCGACGCTGGGTTTTGTGTCGATTTTCAGAGTCGAAAATCCTCGGGTCGTTACAGTGGTATCAGAGCATAAAGGTTAAGTGATTACCTTGGCTCTGTGGCGTGACTCAATAGAGATAAGGTTAGCAGTACCTTAGATTGAGTTTGAGTGTATATATATGAGCGCGTATTTGTAAATTAATATAAAAACTGTTTTATATCGTGTTGACTGGTCAGTCGAGAGGTTTATGAATTCTGGTCGAAGCAGTAATGCAAACTGTGTCGACAGGTGTTTCTAAACTCTTGAACAGAGCAATTCGACACGGTATGTTTTGGAGAAGAGGGTAAATGAAATAATCTTACCCGAAATATATTTTGATATAAAGAAAGCATATATATTGGAATTATCTAGTATATATTGAATGCGTTGGTTGAAATTATAATCAAATAGGGTGATAAGTGAAGTGATTATAGATAACCAATGAATATAATATGCAAAATCAGATGAACTGAATCTGAATTTAAACCAGAATTGAAATAAAACTCTAGAAATTAGGAAAGAAGTTGGAAATAATGTTTGGGTTCAATATATGGAATTTTAAGATCCTGGGAAAATTTTGAAATATTAACCAAGTTTCGAAAAGATATTTTTGAAGTAAATTTCAAATAAAAGTATTTGAATATGAGTTTTGAAAGTGATATAGTATTGAACTCACTTTGATCGCTGGGAAATGAATTCCGATGATGAAGTCGACCATTATCTGTATTCATTTTCGAGTGCTAAGTGACGGATTACTACCAAAAGGTTTTGTTTTTGAAGTATTTTGGGAAAACACATTGTCAGAAATTCAAATGTTTGAATGGCCATGTTGTAGGTATATATGTGTATATGATCTCAAACTGATTGGAAATGAAAATCCCAGGTATTTGATTTCTGAAATTTAAATTTTTCTTATGAAGTATATAAATAATGAATTTGACTAAGTCAAATAAAATTTGAGTTGAATTGAAGTCAAGTAGGTGGAAAATGCACTAGAATAAGGATTTGACTTGGCAAAGTAGTTTGAGTTGTGAATTGAGATTGGGAATGGAACCGAACTTGGTTTGGGAAATTTGATTGTTTGGAATTGGAATTGAACTGGAGTTTGAAAAGAAATTTGAGTCGTGATTGAGAATAAACTGACTGGAGATCAGTTGGAGATGCATTTGAGTATGCTGAATGGATTGCAAATGGAAACGAGAAAGTTGGATGCCCGATAAAGGAAGAAGGCCAGAGTGGCGTGTGGTAATAGTACCAAATGAACCGTGCAACAGAGAGGCTGACGAAATTCTCCGAAGATTAAAGTGTTAGAAAATTTTCAGAATTTTGAAAATTTTCGTTACAAAGAAGGGAATTAATATTTTGATTAGTTTAGTTGAAACTGAAATTATGAAGTAAACCAAAAAGATTTTTAACCTGTTTACAACAGAGATTGTAGCATTTTCCCCATCTTAGCAATTTCGAGGACGAAATTATTTTAAGGGGGAAGGAATGTAATGTCCCGCATTTTTATCGATTTATATTTGAATATTTAAATCAGTTAAATATTGAATATAAGTAGATTTAAATATTAATTAAAACGAAGTTGAACGTATAAAAATATATATTCAATATAATCGAGCTCATAACGACATTGCAGTTCGTAATTTAACGTTCTGAACTTCAACTGAGTGTACAGAAACCAGTTTAAATCGGATTTCTGCAAAACAAGAAATATTGGAATCTGTTGAACTGTATCTTTCTGACAGAAGTGAAATATTGAGATTTCGTCGTATAGATTGCAAGATATGTCAAAATCAAATATTCAGAAAGTCGCTATGAAATCGTATATCGACCATAACGATTTATTTGAAATAATTGTTTATCGGTCTCAAGTTTAGACAAGGTTCTTTTGAGACGTAGTGATAATTTAATTTTTAGAATTTTACTGAAATTTTTAATTAATTAAATATGCAACTTTTTATTTGGAGTATTTTGCACCCTTAATCAGTATTTCGGGGTTTCACAATATGAGTCAATCTACCGATATTTTTATATTTTTGGGATCGTGGCACCTCGTTGAGCACGATTGTACTCTTACTTCTGTCCGTACGTAAATGTAATTTTAGAAACTGAGGTAAACCAATCTTTAAAACAATTATTCATTTGTATTACTTAACTCTTGAGTCATGCTTTCAAATCAACACCATAACAAAGAATGAACATGAATGGTCACTGTCGCATTTAAAAATATCTGTACCTTGGTTTTCTTTAGCAACAAAGTATGAAAGGCAACAGCAGAAATTGTAGACGCACAGACCTAAGCTACTACCAAGTACCAACCACACATGCCTTGTATAGCATTACAGAAACCGTCAAAAGCAAATAAAAACACCTGCTGCAAACCTAGTTAATTACGTCTTTTCTTTTGCCTACCCTAAACTTAGCTCACATCTATGAAAAACAGTAACTGAAATGTATGTACGGTGTCCCCTATTCTTCAACCCGTGGAGACAAAGGAACATGCGGTAGCAGACCTAGCCTATCACTCTAATAAGTGATGGCCAAGGTTTATAACATTATAAATACACAACCGATTCCTACTCTGTTGGGGGAAATCCAAGACCAATATCAGATCATTTTCTCTTCTTCCATTTCGAACCCACGTTTTTCGTTCCCCCTCTTCTTTCTGATATTACATCCGATAAAATAATAATACAATAATATGTTTAGAAAAGAGTGGCGTGAGTTTGGGATCGGAAATAGTGAATGGGAAGGCTGCCGTTCTTCTCAGTACAGGAAGTACCATGCGCTGCCGTGAGGTGTTTTATTATGTGAGGATGTGGTAACACGTGAGCAGTCCTTGGTAGTATATGGGAATTGAACATTTGCTGTGTATATGAAGAATGGAAGGAGTAGATGCGGAAAATGGAGGAAGAATCGTACTGTCAAATCTCTTCTCCAGTCAGATGTACACTCATGCTTCAAACCGCACTTAGTAGCATGAAGTTGTGGTCATCACGAGAAGGTTTGGTGACCGGAAAAGCAATTAAGTACTGGAGCGAAAGAAAAAAAAAAAAAAGAGTTCGGCTTTGAAAAGTGGCACTTGCATTGGGATACAGGTTTTATTTGTTAAAAGGTGAATAGGGTAATCACGTGGATGTCTGTATGGGGATAATGGAGGGTGAAATAGTGTAAAATAGTCGGCAGTTCACAATTGAGTTATGCGTGTTTGTGGAGTTCGAAATGAAACGGGAAACAAGTCTGTTCAATAGCAGAAGGAAGAAGTTGCTTCAGGGACGAGGTGCGATGATGTTTTGAAGTGACGTCGCGTTTGTTCTCTGGTGATGAAGAGGAGATTACGAGATGGGTCTTAATGGTTTCAGTTTATAAAGCATGAAGAAGTTGAAGAAGGTTGACAGTATGGATATGTGTGGTATGGGTATTGAGCTGCTGAAAAAAAAAAAAAAAAAAAAGAAATTTTCGTGAACGGTCTGATCCGCCAGGATCTTACGGGTGCAGACTGCATGGTGAAGCCGGTTCGGAACCATCTGGAGCTGATATGAATTTATGATAGAATTAAACGCCAGATCGGATCGACTGACGCAAATCGTTATTTAACGGTTAACGCGCCAAGGTGAGTAAATTCACTAACTCTGTTTTATTTTAAAATATTTTAATTATATTTTAAATAATGGTTGAATGCTGTGAGATGGTTGTTTAGGCAAATTATGGTTAAATTGGTTGAAATATTACATATCGTTGCATATGCACACATCACCGGTTGGATACTGATTTCATCGATTTTAATATTCCCTAGGATGGAACCAGTGTTAATTGTTGACTAACATCGGTGGATGCAGGAAACCGGTTGGTGGAATCCAACCGGATTCCTCAGTATTTATATGTACTGTTTGTTTTATATAGATGCACTGTTTGAACCCAAATGACATTTGAAACCTTGTGTTGATATTAGCGTTGAATGGAAATTTCAAACGTTATTTTGATTTAACCAATAAATGAAATCGATAAAGAAAGTGGCAACAACCAACCAAAAATGTATCATTTGTTTTAACCGCTATTGTTTTACCAAAATCCCACCGTGTGCGAAGCACGTGTTTTATCATACTTACTAAATGATTTGGTAAAGTGGATTCTTATATCAATAAGATTAATAAATAAGTAGGCGGAGATTAACTTGATGATTAATAACAAGAATTTATTGTTTTAAGAACAATTAAATGAGATATTTACAAGTAGATCATGGTTGATTTCATATTAAGTAAGATTAGTTAGAATCGATTATTGTTTAGTAAAAGAGATTTTTTAGAAATGAATTATTATTCGATACAAGTGAAATTATTTGGATTTATAAGTGTTATTTATTCAAAATGGAAAACTTTGTTAGTATTGATTAGTGGGTTAATCATGGCTAAATATTTACCAAGCAAACCGTTTTGATCAATAATTGGTTATTTAATTAAATTAGATTGGGTTGATTAATCTAATGTAATAAATTAACGAATAGTTGATTTAGTTTAAATAAGATATTAAAGTATAAGGGATTTGTCTAAAGAAGACAAAGCGAAGAGGAATGTTTAATAAGAGATGTCAATATTTTTGTAACAGAAGGAGATGTTAAGATTTTGTAACATAAAGAGATGTCAAGATTTTGTAACATAAAGAGATGTCAAGACTTTTGTAACGAAAAGAGATATCAAGATTTTTGTAACGGTAAGAGATGTCAAAGATCAGTATAAGGTGGAATATAGCAGCGTATTTCAAATATTTAAACTATAGCGATAAAATAACGCTGTTGAATAGGCTTAAGCGTAACTGTTATGTCAAGATCTGTTATAAAGGGGAATATTACAGCGTATGACAAGTTTGAACTATAACGTTAAATTAACGCTGTTGGCTAAGCTTAAGCGTGATTTTTTTTTTATAGCACTACGCCCAAGGGAATGGAAACAGTTGGTTTGAAATCCACTTATTCTAAAAGTAATAAGTAACGACGTTGTCCAAAGAAATATAAGAACAAATGTTAAATAGAAAGTGGCCGTGGTTGTGTGATGTTTAGTTGTACATTTGAATGAATGTTTATTTTACTTCGATAGTTAAATAACCGACTATCGAAGTGTTTTGACCCTCGTTGTCAATACAGAGAGACCGGTTGGATATATTATCCGAAACCACTCCGTATAGGCATAAGCGCTGCGAATTAGATTATGCTGAAGACAATTGAAGACGGAGTGAAATGCAAGGGTCGTCCTGTACCAGAATGGTGTTTTCTGTTTGTCCAGACCCAGGACAACTTGTATGGATGAATGCCTGACAGCGTATTCTTAGAAGATCACCTAAGACGTTCTTTTCAAGATATTACGTCTGGTGGCGGAGAAATTCGTTTCTCTTGGCTTTTATACCCGTAATATTTTGGGAAGATCAACTAGTGATTTGACGGGTTTGACGATGTGGCATTCAAAGTGTATGGTGGCCAGATGTCCTAAAAGGTAAACGTAGCCTCAAGCTTCACAGCCGGGAAATGACAAAAATCGGGCAGGCAGCATGGCTATGTGGGTCGCTCCCATTAGGGTGTATAATCACCTATCTAGAGAAATTCCTTTTGTTTCTAAATCTATCGATTCTGCCCATTCGGGAACGGTGGTTTGAGTCCAACCGTTGGTGATATACATTCGATACACTCAAGCGAAATGAGTGGTCGGTCATGTGTGGGCCGGGTTGCAAGACGTTCTTGTTGAACCCAGGTGTATTTGCCTCTAGAGATACATCATCGGAAGGTGATCCCATACCTTGTCATAGTTGGAATCCAATCTCCAATAAGAGCCCTGCGGTTTTTTTTGATTTTATACTATATATGTAGAGCGTGAGATGCAAGCGTTCTACTATTTGGTTATTTATTTGATTAGACATTATTATAATATCACTGGATTTTGATATCAATAATGATTTGGGTTATAGTAAGGTAAAAGCCGTCCGTGTTTATGTGTGGACCGGTCTTACTATTATCTTTTGTTTCAAAAAGGATTTTTTTAAAGTTAAGCCATATTGTTGGAATTTACTCACACCAGTCCCATGACTGACCCAGAGTTTATTTTGTTTCCCCTAAACTCTTGGGTGCCCAAATTTGTACGGGCAGTCAAGTGTTTCAGGCTTTTACAGATACGCTTGAAGGAGCTAAAAGCAGAAGGCTTCACCATTAGTATTTAGAGACTATTTCCGCTGTGATATGATGTATTGTACTCTGATAATGGTATGTATATACAATACAGTTTTGTATTTCAAAGTTATGTTATACAATATATTTTATTCGTTCCGTTGTGAGATTCGTGTTTACTCTGATTATGTTCAGCTGTGTTCTTCTTCTTCTCCTATTCTATTAGTTCTATCTTTTCTATCTCATCCTCTAACTTCTTTCTATTAATGGTCCGGTATTTTCGATGTCTGAACAGTCGACGCTGGGTTTTGTGTCGATTTTCAGAGTCGAAAATCCTCGGGTCGTTACACTAGAGATACACTATCGGTAGGTGGTCCCATACCTTGTCATAGTTGGAAATCCAATCTCCAATAAGCGCCGCGGTTTTGATTGTATACTATATATATGTGGAGCGTGAGATGCAAGCGTTCTGCTAGATTATATTTACTTGTATTTAGACACTATTATAATATCAAAATAAGATATTGATTTCAAAATGGTTTGAGTTATAGTAAGGCAAAAACCATCCGTGTTTATGTGTGGGTCGTTCTTACTATTATCCTTTTATTTCAAAAGAAATTTTCAAAGTTAAACAAGTTGGTTGCTGTATGAATTTATCACTGAAAGTATTTCAGACTGATCAGGGTGAATTTTTCTTTACTTCAAATGTGCTCGGGTCAGACCGAGTATATTATCAAGTTAGGTATCGCTTGGAGCTTCAGAAGAGGAGTTGAAGTCAAGACGTATTCCATATATACTGGTACTAGTTTATTTCCGCTGTGTGTTGTATTGATCTGAATGTTTACTCTGATGTTGTAATATACAGTTTTTTTATAAAGTATTATTGATTATTATACTTTGTCCGTTCCGCTGTGAGACTCTGATCTTCTTGTTCTTCTACTCTAATATTTTTTTCTTTCTTTTCTTGCCTTCTAACTTCTTTCTATTAGCTTTATGGGTTTTTCGATACTTGAGTTTGGACACAGGATGTGTTAGTGTCTACATTCGAGTGTCGGAAATTTCCGTGTCGCTACATTGAATCTCATTTCTTATTTTGAAAATACCGTTATATTTCCACCAATCTCCTTTTTATTTTCTTTTATTATGGGGATATCATTTCATACCATCAATTCCCTTTTTATTTCCTTTTATTTCAAAATCTCATTATATATATATATATATATATATATATATATATATTTCCACATCCTTCAAATAACATTCCACTATTATTTTCCCAAAATAATTTACTCTAACATATTTACCATTAAAACTAATATCATTCTTTGATAATCTTGAAGTTGTTCAAGTTGGGGTATTTTAATTACCTCTAAGACCTTACCAACAACGTTCTTATCTTAAGATAGATATCAGTTGTAATACAAAAACCGATACTCATTCCCCATATCACAAATCTCATTTTAATTTCATCTTGATGAAATATCATCTCTTCTTTAAAATAGCAGTTCTATATCGCATCTTTATAACCTATCTCTTTTAACTACCCTAATTCAAACTTGGGTTTACGTTTGATTTCCCGTTTCATATCTCCATTAGTTCATAAACGTAAATCAGTTAGAAAATAATTCCTTAAATATTAACCCCGAAGGCCGAAACCAACATCATCAGTTATCCCAACTGATTCCCAGTTAAGTTCGAATTCTTAAATTTCCAATTTTGGCTTTTACTTTATTCAAATGTCACTTCTAATAACTCGTTCCATTTATATGTTCAATAAATCTTGGGTTGTATAACTTCGTATAACATCTTGGATTTCATAAACCCAATTAAATAGAATCCAATTAAGAATTCGCTTTAACCCACAATATAAACTTAACTTCTACTATCATTAAAATATCTTTTTATTTTAATAAGCTTTATCTTTTCATCAATCCCATTATTCCTTTCAGGTCCCAATATTTCTAATTTGATTATCATTAGATAAATGATATTCAAATATCAACATTTATAAAAATGTTTACTTAACTATTTATCATTTCCATTAAATGAATAACTTAATTAAATAAATCTATTTTATTTAACATAGTTGACTTAGTCAACTCTAAAACCCGATTTACTCGTTAATCGATCCCAATTAGTCTTCTCATTTAAATTAATAATTAATTTAAACCATCCCATTTACTTTGATTGTTATTAAATAACAAATAATCAGTTCCAGCGTAATTCCATTTTAATTGTTCTTTAAAACAGTTAATCGTTACGTCAACTTCTGTATACTTGCTTATTGATCTTATTATTATAAGATTAACCTTTATAAAACCCTCTGATAAACACTTACAATCTCAATTAAATAAATATTTAATCTCGTTATAAACTCTTTTTAAAATAATATTTTTTTAAAATCATTCTTCGGTTATAAAAATAAATTTTATAACTTCATTTCTATCAATTTACCTGACAGTAAATCAATCTTTATAAAACACTGTATATTTGGGCCATCTGCTATAAATTTCTTAACCAATACTATATTTTGATTTGAAACTCAACAACATTCAACAACCAACAAGTTTTAAAGCCAACAAGATATAATCAGTTCATATAATATGAAATAACAACATACTAAATATTTGAGGAATCCGGTTTGATTCATCCCACATGTTCTTCCCTACATCACAGATCATTATAATATTTCACAACAACATATTATTTTATATTAAAACAATGATAACATAATTCACATCAACTATTAAATCAACCACAGGCATTCAAGGCATCCAATTAACAAATTTATCAACAATTAAGTTTAATTATATGAATTTAATCACATCATTGGATTCCAGAAAAGTGTAAGAGTTAACTCACCTTTGTTTCGATGATCGATTTCTGCGTTGTTTCATGTAATTTTAAACAACGTTTAAAATTATATGAAACGCGAACTGTATCCATTCTGACCAAACCAGCTTGTACTCATAGCCTCTATCACCAAGATTCCCAAGGGTCTGGTTTCGTGTGATTTTAATTAAAATCAAACGAGATACGCTTATAACCACATCTAACAAGAATTAAAAAAAATTAATTTAACTAATTATAACCTTAAACTAATTATCACACGTTAATGATTACCTTAATCATTATCAAATCACGCGGCTGTTACCGTTCCCATTCAATCACCTTGATTATCTCCTTCGTGATACCCCAATGCCCCATCTCTGATGAAACCCAACATGCAGTCCTCATCAAACCTTAACTCTATACTAAACGCAGGCCCTCCATACTACATGATTCCATTTCCTCCTTTCTATTACATGCACCGCCTAAAATTCAGCATGCCGAATCCATTCTCAGGCATTGCGTGTATATATTTTTATTTTATTTTATAAATCAGTGAAGGCCCGGAGCCCAGTGACTCATAGCCCGCGTCTCCATTTAAAATCTAAACCCGCCCATTAAAGTCTTCCCCTCCCAACATACCTTCTTCTACAAATTCTTTTCATGTTTTGGCCTTTCCTCCCCATATTCCATCGTGATGATCCAACTCCCTATGCAACAAAATAGTGAACTCCCACCTATATCTCACACCAATACGAACTGCACCATGCTACTGTCATTCTGATTCCATTGGTTCCTTCTCCATGTATCATTTCCTCTGTCCATCTTCCACCCGTCATCCCTTCACCGTAACACAAACTACCCATGAGACTACGCATTATATTTCCAGCTCCCACTAACATGACAACGTCCTCCCCTGCACGGAAACCTACCACGACGTCCAACCCAAACCCCATGTTGTTCAAATCACAATCCACGTCATCCTGATGTCTCCTCAAATAACCATGCACACTCAATTTGCCAACGAACAGTTCCCGTTCGTCATCCCTTCTTAACACCTTCCAGTTTGAAAATATATACTTCAACTCCTTCACGTTCGAACCCTCCCACTCTCTGCTTTTCTCCCATACAAAATACACAAACCCACTGCGCCTTACAGTCCAATCACAACCGCCCCTCATCTCCACTGTTTTGTTCATTCGTACTCACGAATGCCTCACTATTCCCAAGCTCACCTCTTCCCTCCTGCATGCATCTACTTCTGGATGCTACCACTTACTCCCACCATTGAAGGACCAAAGTCCACCACCATCTTCTACTGTTTCGCCACCCACTTTTGTACAGTAAAACTTCCTCCACCATAATAGTAACTTACAAACTCCATTCCCTCGCCAACTTGACCTATTTCCCTTACATCGCCGTTCACCTCCACCTGCCTCCATTCGCCTTTACTCGATTGTCATGTGTGAAAATGGGTTACAACAGCCCAGTTCGAGTGGAGCAGTATGATATTTGGGTTTTTTTATTTTTTTTATTTATCCATAGGGAAGAAAATATTTAGGAGATAGGAAATTGTTTTCGAACTGAAGTGAAGAAAATGAAGCAGCGATACGGGGATATATAGAGGTGAATAAATTGGATAGGAACAAAGTCCTTTCCTTCAGTATGTAGTAGGAGCATGGTGGTTTCAGCTAGAAGGGTTAGGCCTGCATGACTTTCCATATCCGTGCATGCAATGGTTTTATCAGATGAAAATAGAAAAGAAAGGTTAGCAGGAATAGGGTGAAAACTTAAAAGCGAAGGGATAGATCCTAGGGCTACTAATTTAATCTATATTGGGTTATACGTTTGTACTATATACATTTAACTAGATAAGACTAGGCGCGTGGCTTTAAATTGAAAAGAAAGGGGTAAGACATTTCTTTTTCTTTACAACGTGATTTCACTTCAGTACACAACATGGGGTACGAGATAAAGGAGGACAGCTAAGTATTGGTTTGATGAAGACTAATGATATTTTAGTTATAAAGTTAATCATATCCTACTATATACAACTCGGTTCGCACACGACTTGCTATTAACTAAAATAAAAATACCATCGCGCACATCATTATGCCACGATCACAAATATATATTAAAATAGACAAGTTGACTTATTCTGTGAAATTTCAAAAGTGTTCATATAAGGTGTAAAATACTCCAAATAAAAAGTTGTTTATTTTCCAAATTAAAAATTACAGTAAAATTCTAAAAATTAAATTTTAACTACGTCTCAAGAACTCTTATCCAAATTCGAAATCAATATTTAATTATATTAAATAAATCATTATGGTTTATAAACGATTCCATAATGACTATTTGAAATTTTGATTTGGACATAAAACAAAATCTATAATGCGAAAGCACAATTTTTCTGCTTCACTAGAAATTATTATCAAAATGATTCGGACATTTCTTGTTTTACAGAAATCTGACTTAAAACGGATTATGTATAATCAATTGAAGTTCAAACTAATTTTACGAACTACAGCGCCGTTTCGAGTTCGTTTTATAATTTAAACATAAATATAAACGTACAGCCATCGTTTAATTAACGATTTCGATATTAAGTCCATTAATAATTCAAATATAATATTTAAAACAAAATTAAATATTCGAATTCAAATAGCCAAAAAATCCAAGTCGTTACAAAACATGAAGAAGGTGATTAATTTATTTAATTAATTACTTTATTAATTATCTTAACGAAGTCATTAAACTGTAAACTAACATAGCTTCCACATATGGTGTCAGAATATAGTGAAACATGATCCGTTGCGATCGTGGGGAGAGAGCTTCACAACAAAACTAACTGGGCCCTGTTTGGCGCTTGTTAGAATTTAGGGCTAATTTAAATCCAAACCGTCCAATAAAGAATGATGGAGGGGAAACCGACTGTGAGAACTCTCTCTCGCTAAAATTATTTTTCAGTTATTATATCATAGGTTACAGATGGGGCTTAATAGCTCCTAACAATATTTTTGTACAAACCATGGTTGATTGCTTGTTTGGATTATGATTGGGATTGTCATTGATTGATATTGTTGTGAATATAAAATTATTTATATAAAATGTATATAAAAATTATCATGGAAAGGAAATAAAATAAATATTCATTTACAAATTGGACGGTTTGTTTATGTACACCCATTGACGATAATATTTTCACATCGCCCAACTGCACAAATAATAAACTGTATTTTTTGGTTGAAACCTCACACAGGTATTGGGATGATATTTGACATATACCGATCCCAATAATTAGTGTTATGCCAATCAATGAGTTGACAGATTGTATAAGCGTTATTTATTTATTTGAGTGCTTATACAGTTGTAAAATGCACTCTGGATGTTGTATGAATTTTTAATGATTGTTTATCATTATTGTTGTATACATGCGATGTATAAAATCCATATCACTGAAATTATACGATAATTGATTGTCTGATTCCAGTTCAGAATTAATGAATATTTTAAAATAATATCCAGTGAATAATAAAAATGTGATTTTGATGTCCGATTTTGGATGGACATGAAAATATTGAAATGTGAAACCGTGTCAAGTAGTTAAACGCCATTTTAACACGAATGAGATTTTCTGTCAATTTTATTCATTTATAATGAATATTGAAAAGTGATTTCAAAATCTGATATTCTGAAAATATTACCATTTTAATATTATAATGATATAGAATATTCAATTTTGATTAAAAATTGAAAATAAAGTAGAAACCATTTTAAATTGAATTTAGAAACGATTTATAAGTTACATTTTGAGTTGAAAACGGTGATATATATATTATATATATTTAAATGGCATGAATAGAATGCGACGCGCAACGAACGTTCACGAATTTCGACCATTAACTTCAAATTGATGTAATGGGAAATCGGACCATCGGATTCTCCTAAAACTGGAACCGTTGGGTTCGTATCGAAAAGGGCTTTCCACTGAACATAAGAGATTTGAAATCTAACGGTTAGGTTTTAAAATATGTCCAAATCAGTTTTGGAAAAGGTCGCTATGAATGTAGTTCGGTGGTCGTTATTGGAAACCAACTGTACGGGCGATATTAAAATTATTAAAAATATGGAAAAATTATGTAAAATCATAATAAATGATTTGGAAAGATTTTGGATGAAAAAATCCAGTTTTGGAAAGATAAAAATATATTTTTATCTAAATGAACTAGTTATTAAGTAGAAAAATAATCCAATGTTTTTAAATAAATAAATTGGATTTGAAAATGGTTTTAAAATAACTAGAATTTTTCCATGAATAAACTGGAATGGAGTTGGAATGGAAATAGTCTTCAGAATATTTCGATATTGGATTCCGTTATTATACGGATATTGTTGATAAATTTAGAAGACATATATATCGTTATTCCCAATACGATATTTGTTGGTCTCAGAAATTAATATTGAATATAAGTCGATATAATTTCTATTTAGAGCCTTGTGTTTAATATCAAATTAGATTTTGGGTTGGTTGTGAACGGTGTCCTAAACAACACTGTTTTTAAACCTAGTTGACAAAGGAATAAATCTTTAAATTAAGATTTAGTGAAATTTTCCAATTAATTAATATTTGATTGGAATTGAATAAAAGAATTGGATTGTTAGGTTTATCGTGAGCGGTGTTTTAAATAACATTTGATCTTTAACCCAATTAACCGTGAAGAATATGATTTGGAATTTATAATCTTTTAATTAAGATTAATGGAATTTTCCAAAGTAAATATTTCCAACTTAATATATTAAATTGGAATTGAATGGAATTCAATTTTGTAATAATTGAGTTGAGCTTCTGTAAAAGAAGACCGTTACTATATATGGAATTTTAAAGGTTCTACCGTTGTTCCATTTATAGTATTGATTTGATACAAAAATTTATATCGACTATATACTGTTATGATTTTAGTGAAGATTCCATTTTGACAGAAGATGATTTTTGGTTTATCGTGAACGATGTTTTAAATGACATTGGTTCTTTAACCCAGTAAAGACAAGTTTTATATCCTAAATTTGAATAATCATTAAATAATGATTTTTGAGGATTAAAACTAAGTGGAGTTTTAATGAATCTTTAATTAGATTGAAATGTTAATGTGGTAATTAAATTTTCTGAATTTGAAAAGTGTTGGAAAATAGAGTATCGCCAGTTTTACTTCATGCGATAGTTAAATCTTTAATTAGATTTGAACGTGAAATGGTAATTGAATTTATCGATAACATAGTGGTGTTAGATATGGGTACTACCAGTTTTGCTCCATGGGATGAATAGGTTGGGATGGGATAATAAAAGTAATGAGCACTTCGGTAAGGGGTTAATCCCGACTAGTTTGATAAATCTTAATTTTGTTTAAACTATGTAAAGATACTGTAAAATCTTTTGAAATGATTTCCGAAGAAATGGATTAAACAGTATGTTTAAAAGTGACAATCTTTGATAAGATTAATAAGAACCTTTCCAGAACAAAGAAATACGAATAAAAGAATATTCTGGATTGGAATGAGGCGTATGATGTGTTGTTATAGCACTTGATTATAAGATACATGAGTTATTCGGAAAGACCTGGTTTTACCCATTCTGAATAATTGATATGACGACTAACAGTCGAAGAGATTGAAAATGGCGCAAGACCGATGATCTTCACATCGAATGGATGGGTTGCTATTGATGCCCATGATTGGAATAGCTACCTTGAAGGGGCTACAGTGGTAGCCGTCCGTAAGTATTTGTTGATTGTTTGGATATGCGAGGTCCTCTCTCCTGTATTGGACATACGGGACGAGGAATAAGGTTCCTCCGGTTTCATTCAGACCCAGAACGGACTTGCGAATGGATAGTGTGTCTTACATTGTATTCCATTATGTTGTATTCATTGATCTCTGCTAAATATATATCTTTTTGGTGACAGAGAATTTATTCTCTTGCCTAACACCCTTCTCTGAGAGGTACGAGCTTAGAGGTTATATATTGTAGAAATCAACGATATGACATGGATTGATAGTGTGGCATGCTGAGATGCAGTGATCCAAACTTTTGTTGAAAAGCAAAGTTTGGTGGATAATGATCAAAGCATAGCTTTAAGTGGCACAACTTTGTGCAACAGTAATTCGTGAGCCTCGCACCCCGGTATAGTGGTGAACTGATGGTTAGATCATTATACTTCAAGATGAATGGACTTAGTCAACTGAGATAGGCTGGGTGTGGTCGCTACACACCTGGTAGGGATAGGGCACCCCCCTCCCCCGATTTCGAGAAGGATAAAGTAAGCGGCATTTCTCATGCATGGGACGTAAGTCGCGGAGATACTCGATATCCTGGATATAGTGCGGATGTGCATTACGGTGTTTTCTCATGCCTGGGACGTAAGCCGTGGGGAATTGCACTATGTGATTGATATTTTGGATCAGTAGCCATCAAGATGGAAATCCAACTTCCAATACGACATTTTACGGTTTTAGTTGTATACTATTAGTGACATAGTGGTATGGGACATTCATTTCGCCTAGGATTGATACATTTATATTTGAAGTAGATTTCTTCACTTATAGTAATAATAAAAGTTAAATTTCGCATACCAAGCATATTTGGCTATTATAAGGTAAAACTCTATCCTCCGGCTTGCGTTGCATTGTGTGATGGGACCTAATTCTTACAATAGCTTCATTGTTCTTTATTTAGCATTGGGTTGTTTGTTTTATGCACTGGTATTCTTGGGGATAAACTCATTCTGTGTTATACGAAGTGGTCCCTTGATTTACCTAACTTTAAAATCAAATTAATAATTGTTTTTAGTTCTCACACCAATCCCATGACTGACTTGGAGTTTATTATTTTCACCTAAACTGTGGTGCCCATATTTTCCATACAGGCAATCAGTAGTTTTGGTTTTCGCAGATATTTATTTTCCTAGGATCCTAGATTACAGCTGGAGCTATACTCGGAAAGCTTTGTATCCATTCATTCGGTTTTGTTAGTCATTGTATTTATACATTTAAATTTCCATTACTTTGTATTTTAAATCTCTGATATTTTTCTGTTGTATAGTTATTCATACTCTGATAGCTTGTACTCTGATATAAATTGTTGTAATAGAAATGAAATGTTCTATTGTTTGTGTTCTGATGAGTCGTGTTCTCAAAACAATCCGAGCTTCGAACGGTCTTAGTCAGCTTAGCGATCGATTCGAACCGAGCGAAATTCGTATCGTTACAGTTTGGTATCGGAGCTTTGGTTTACAAAGCACGAGAACAAGGCACATTAGAACCAAACGAAAGAATTCGTCAGAGATAGGATTAGTAATATCCTATCAGAGTAACTCATTATAGATAGGGCTAGTAATACCCTAGAACGAGTTAGAAGAGTATTATTTAAAAGAAGAAAAAATGAATTTAGTTTGAAAATTATATCAAATTATACGTATTTGAGTATTTTATTTTATACTGAATTTTGGACTATCAAGTGTAAGAAGAGTTTGAATATACGCCTTGCAAGCATGTATTCGAAGTCTCAAATATATTGGGTAGATATAGAATCACACTCTAGTCGCCCGGGGATAATTCTGATAATCAGTATACCATCATTAGTATCTATGTTCGAGTTTCGAAAGTGGAATATCTATATATTTCCAATCGACTGTGTGAGAACCAAAAATTAGATAGGGTTAATGTTTGTGATTTGGCATTGAAATATGATTTTTGGGTCTATAAAAGTTATATATTTGGAAATTTAATTCACAAATTGATTGTTGGTTGTGTAGTTTGATTATTAGTCTAACTAAATAAAAGTGTTGGAATGATAATATCAATAAGAGAAATTTAGACAAATCGAATTAAATATTGAACTGAGTTGTAAATGGATTGAAACTTCATATATGTACACGTATATATAATGAGCAGGTCATAGTATGGAAGCTAAGAAGAGGAATAAAATTGTATGCCCGACAAATAGGTACATGTTCACTATATTCATTGGGTTTGATGATTTTATGAGCTGATTGGCAAGCCGCTTGGATTTTTCTTACTCTTTTTGATTGATGAGGGCCCTATGAGGCAAGTTTTGGTTTTATCGATCAGCCATACAAAGGAGGTTATGGCGAAATTTTTTGAAAATTTATGGTATTAGCCAAATTTTTGCAAAATTTGAAAATTCTTAGAAACTAAAAAGTTGAAGAATGAAAGCCAGAATGAAAGTTGAGTTGGCTAATTAAACAACTTTCAGCTCCGTTCCTTTTCGAGGAAGAAAAGATTTAAGTGGGGGAGATTGTAACAACCCGAAATTTCTGAACCAATTTAAAATTTTTATTTTAGCTATTTTAATGGATTTTAAATATTTAAAATGATTTATTTTAAATAATAACGACTAAAAATTTATTTAAATCGAAGTTAGAACATATAAATTTATTTTAATTATAAAACGAACTAGAAATGGCGCGGTAGTTTGAAATTTTGATTTTTAATTTCAAATGAATATCCAGAATTCAAAATAAATCGGATTTCAGTAAAACTAGAAATATTTGAATTTGTTTAATAATATCTTTCTAACAAATGTGAAAAACTGAAAATTCATAATATAAATTGAAAGTTATGCCCAGTTTAAAATTTAAAATAGTCGCTATGGAATTTATATATACATTTTAATACAATATATAGCCCTTAAAGCTAGGCATTTTGCAAAAGACCTCCGTTTTCAACGAAACCACCTTTGTTGGATCCGAATGTCAAATTATTGTCAAGTTTCAATTTTCATAATTTTTGGAATTATTATGTGAGCGTGGTGAATTGAAACGTGTTTGGTAATTTAAGTTTGAACTTAATCGACTGGAAAATAGCCATTCTTCAAACGGCCTCCAAATTTGATGAAATCAGTTTTGTTAGGACCATACTATCAAAACATAGCTGGATTTATTTACCTGTAATTTTGGGAGTCAGTATGTGGCCCCGGTAAATTAAAATGTACATTTAAATTCAATATATATTGCTTTATATTTTATTTTTGATGAAAACTGATTAAAACAGTCGAATTATGTGACAACCCGAATTCCGATAGACCGAATTTTTCAAATTCTATCCATCGGGACCCGAGTTGGGTGCTCTAGTATCCTGCAGAAAAAGACAAAGATAAAGAAACATGTCAGAACTCGTAAAGCATCTCACAGTGGAAGGAATTAAAATATAATATATTCAAAAATAGCTTTACCTTATATATCATACTGTCTAACCAGTATCCAAAGCTATACCATCTCTGTCATGAACCTAACCTGGAAGTATGTGCTAAGGAGGGGGTCAGAACATAAGTTCTGGTGACTGGACTTAGAATAAACTTCTATATAATCCTACATATACCGTTCAGTTATATTTTCTTGCTTATTAGGATATTCGCGATATTAGCTCTCCAGGCTATACTCATGTCCCACTAGTAGGTTAACCTAATACAACGTATATGTAGATACCCCTAACTCGTCTAATCCTTTCCATGTATTTATACAATCTCTTGTCGTATGTCGTACGGGCTTCATCATGTAAATCTATACTACTTTAGTGTAGTGCCACCATTCTCGAAATCGTTTGGACTGCCACTCTTGATCTTGCTAGATTCCGTGTATTACCTAGATCTAATCTAGGGTTTACTAACCAGCGCTTCCTAGATTCAACCAGGGTTTACGCTACCCAAGGTCACTGGGGTTTATGCTACCTATCGAACAATGCCCCCTAGTCTAGGACACACTACCCAGAGCGATGAATGTTCCTAGACTTTCCCCACGTATGCGTCATGAATCGTTTTCGACGTCAAGTTGCACATGTCCTCCATATGTGCGGCCCGAGTCCCGTTGCAGGGCTAAACAAGAAACACGGAACTCGGTCGGGAGCTTTAAGCTATCTATTGACGCAGATGCTAAGGTCTGTTTTTATCTGTGTGTGGAAATGGTCCCACTTGACCACTCCCTCAACTAATGAAAGGCACCTAAGAAAATCAAGAACGAGAACTATACGCAGGCCCCCAATGCCCCCACAAACCTATTGGCGAACCTCATCCATAACTAGATAGCAAGTATATGGTCTTTTGGATTTTTTGCCTTTCCGCTTCACGTGCTCGATTGACTCAAGATGGTAGGTAGACGACGATGTGCTATCACAGGGCTAATCTAGATATCGCTGCCTCACGCTGGTCCATCCTAGTCTTTAGGTTGCCTTATATTGCAACCAAGGCATACTCTTGGTTCTTCTAACGCAGACCTTAACCTCTGTGAGCCCAGGAGGATCATCTGCAACCTCACAGAGGGATACCAAGAGTACCCTCACGTCCCCTCGAAGTCATGTGCTTCATAACCCAGACCGTTGGAGCCTTCTTCTTGGTCAGACGGACGTTCGCTCCTTCTCGTGTTCTACTTGGCTTTCTTGACTAAGGTTTACTACTTAGTTCTCTTAAATAAGGTTTACTACTTAGTTTCCTGAATCGTTCGTTTTTTAACTAAGGTTTACTACTTAGTCCTCTTAACTAAGGTTTACTACTTAGTTCTCTTCCTCATTATTTACTTAGTTCTCTTAACTAAGGTTTATTACTTGGTTCCCTTAACCAAGGTTTGATACGTAGTTTTTGTTACTTAGTTCTCTTTAACTAAGATTTATTACTTGGTTCTCTTAACCAAGGTTTGATACTTAGTTTCTGTTACTAAGGTTTACCTTTGAATTCAAGCATAACTTAAGTTCTCTTAATCAAATGATAGCGTACGGGTGTTCTCCTAAATTTCCAGCTTAGATTAACTTATTTCATTGTATAAGTCGTCCCACCCTTCGAACCTTATATTACATCTTAAGTAATATTCATTTCTTATCCCTAGGATAAGTTTATCATTATTTAATCTTATCATTCCCCACTTTTCCTGCTTTGATACTGTTATATTGGTTAAGTTTGCCCATGTGTCCAAGTTGACTTAACCCCTAATCACGTATTCAATTCAACCCACGCGTCATGTCAAATTGGTTAAGTGTTATCCAGTAGTTCACGTTGACTTAACCCACCCATATATCATGTTAAGTTGGTTAACTGTTATCTATCATTTCGTGTTGACTTAACCTACCTATATATCATGTCAAATTGGTTAAGTGTTATCTAGTGGTTCACGCTGACTTAACCCACCTATATATCAAGTCAAATTGGTTAAGTGTTGTCTAGTATTTCATGTTAACTTAACCTTACCATACTAGCATGTGTTATTAGCATTAATTAATTATTAATGCCCAACCTCTCACATTAAACCTATTGTTGCGGTCACCAGATGTGCCGGTTGGTTCCGGGCAAGATTACACCACAACTCAATCTAACCTCGGGTTTCAAGCATGTTATGACTAACTTCTCACATTAGAACCTATTGTTTGCGGTCACTAGATGTGCCGGGCGGTTCCGGGAGGGATTTCACCGCAAACTCATTCAAACCTCGAGTTAGCCATGTTTCATGTTTGGTTCATGTCCATTCTAGATGTCATGTGTCAATTATCAATTCACAAGCATGTTCGTGTTTCTTCTAGATGTCATATGTCAATTATCAATTCACAAGCATGTTCGTGTTTATTCTAGATGTCATATGTCAATTATCAATTATCAATTTCATGTCATGTGTCGAGTTCCATAACTAAATAAAAACATGGTTTGTCCAACATATTCCATTTTTAATTATGTTTCTAGGATCTTAACGGCATATCCAATTTCCAAATCTCAAATTCAAGCTTAACCCAAAAACCCCAATTTATGTTCATGCTTATAATCCTATTAATAGGCTATGCCTATTATCCCAATTTTTCAATACATGTGTTCCTAACAGGTTACTATCATTTCTCATAGGTTGGTTAAGTTTATTCTTATGTCAAGTGCTACTTAACCCATTTCTACTTTGCTTATACAACCATTCGTGAAATAATCTTTTTACCCAAATTACTCAATTATAGCCAAATTCACCAATTCCATGTTATTCATATCCAAACATGCCAATTTCCAAGATCCCATTATACCCAATTTCATAAAATCAATAATTTCCCAATATATTTCCCCATGTTTATACATATAATCTAATTTACCTTTTAGGCTTAATTTCAAGTCACAAACAAATTCCGCCAATTGTCTCAATATTTGCAATAATAATTGTTATGCCACAATTCCCCAAATTTCAGATTATATTCCTCGATTGCATAAAATAAATTATGCCCCAATATTCCTATATTTCAATCGTATGTATAATAAGATTTCGTCTAGGTTCGAGATAACATAGATCCAAAAATAAAAAGGGGAAGGAGAATAAAAGAACAATTATTATAACATGAATCTTTAAATTGAATTTATAACTGGGGAATGATGAACAATAATAATACTATTATACAACAAGTTTATAATAATTCCACTCACCTTAACTGGATTGGGGAAAATAAATGATTTGTTGATGTAGAATGCTGATTTAATCTTCTTATTTGATTGTTGGTGAAGAGCGTGTATTGTTGATGAAGAACTTTGCTACTTGATTTGATTAAACTCCAAAGTTGATGAAGAACTTGTAATATAATTTAGAGTTTTGGGGTGGCAGCCATGTTTGGTTGAAGTTTGGCGGCATGGAGGCATCTTAAGGAATTGTTATGAATTAGGGTTAGGTCTTGCTATGTATTTATAGGTATAGAGAGTGTTTTAGAGCCCTTAGATTGACCTAGAAGCCATCCAACCCGTACAGCACATCAAAACACATCACAGGAACTGAAATCGCCTAGATCTGGGGAGAGGTCGACCCCCAGGTCGACATCCCTAAGGGTAAGTCGACTCCCTGGTTGACCTGACCCCCAGGTCGACCTGCCTGGTTTTGGTGGGAAAATTCCCGTCCAGCTGCCTGGGTCGAATTTTGAACTGTTTTGAATTTTTGTTGAGTTTTCTAAAGGCCATAACTCCTTCATACGGAGTCCGATTTACACAAACTTGGACTCTATTTCAAGCAAAATTTCGAGATGAACGCAATGGTGATGTCCGTTTTACTTAATTCCTGATATTTAAATTAAGTATCCTTATTTTATTATCTTTTCCGTTACGCACACTGTTATCGAATTAATTTTTCCTTCTCTTCCATATATTAATTAATTTTCATTATACATCACCATTATTTACCTATCTATGCATATACGCATATTTTTACATATTTTTAATTATATTAAAAATGCGGTGTGTTACATTCTCCCACCCTTAAAGAATTTGTCCCCAAAATTTGATAGGAGTAAAAATAGATAACCCCTTGCAATATCCATCCATCAAGTGTGCATCTAATTGTTGCAAACATTGATCACATGTGCAAAGTGAGATACATCATAGTAAAGAATGTATGCCTAATTTTGATCCACCTGTATGTATGCAAATTTTAAAAACTCTTTCAAAGCATGATTCTCCCATCCTAAATATACTTGCAGTTCTATATGAATGCAATATTCTTGAAAAATCAAAATATTTTTCATCCAAGTTTTCCCACACTCTTATAGAATAAGAGCATAGTTCACCCAATTTTCGCATCCAAAACCCTACCATCCATCATTAAATTCAAAATTTAAAAAATCTAATTTTCCAAATTCGATTTCCTTATGTTACGAAAAGATATAAAACGGAAAAATTCAAATCCTCTGTTTTTCTTTTCTAATCGTACTTGGATTTTTATATGACTATTCTATGAAGATTTCCTATTTTCCTATCCAAGCACAACCACATAAGAAAATTTTCTTCTCTTTTTCAACTTATCTTGGAAAAACTTCATAATTATTCATCCTTTTCTTAAGATTCCCATTTTCTTTTCCCGTCACATTTGTTGCCTTACTGAATTTATTGTTTCTTGTTAGGTAGGCTTTTCTCTTTCTTAGCTTATTTGACTTAATCCAATTACTTAAGTTTATTATTTCAAATATGCGTTTTCTGTTTTCAACTCAGACATCATCCTACACTGCTACTACTATGTGCCAAGAATCTTAGGACTTTTGTCATCTCAGACAATTGCGAGTCCACACAACAGGATCTACCCACTTACTTGCCCTTTACTACTTAGTAGTCACTACTAATCCTTGCTGTGTATTACAAGCCTATCCTTTTTTTCTTTTTCTCCAGCAACAAACCTAGGTTTCTCAGTGCTTATGCATTCTATGGGAAATTTTACATTAGTTTAATATTAGCTAATCCCTGACTGTAAATTGGCAAGAGAGTAACTCCCTAAATATCAACCCCGAAGACCGAAATCAACATCAGATTGACACTCAGAAAATCACTCAACTCAACCAATCTCTAGTTGGTTCCAATTGTTTAATTCATAGCTTTAACTTTCCCTCGTTATATTCTAGGCACTAATCCTTATCTACTCCATTCTTTTTAAAACATGGTTTGGCCTCCTTTCTTTTTATTACATTTTTCTTTCAAAAAAAATTAAAAGTGTTAAAATTTTATTTTCTTCTCCCAAAACTTTTTTTCGCCAAACCATAAAAACATGTCACAATATAAAAATGAAAATCATTTTTTTCTTCAAATCACAAAGTTGGAGTAGACAAGGATAACTATCGGGCTTACATTGTTTCTAATTACAATGTTAATTTAACTACTTGCTATAAGGTGCAGACATCTATTCTATTCCTATAACTTATTTTGTCCACCCAACAAAATTTCTTTATTAATCAAAATTTATTAGTAACAGAATAAATTTTCAAAACTTCTTTTCATATATGAAAACTAGCAAGCTATTTATGTTCCATAATATGCACCTTTTTATGAGAGAATTCTTTTAAAACAAGAAATCATTGTTTTACACAATATACCCCACCTTACTTTAAAACCCAACATGCATTTATCAAAATACTTTTAAGATTAAATCTTGGAAAACACCACAAGTCCTTTTACAAATTCAAGTTCTTAAAAGTTTATCATTGGGTTAGACTCAAAGTGGGTCTTCAACTCAACTAGGCTTTCCTAGGCACTTTCACGAATTCAATTTTCTTACCTATATATATTCCTAATCCATTTTCCATATTTCAACCTTTTATAGTTTCTAAGGTTTCATTTCTAAACCCACTAATCTGAAATACTAATATTTCAGTTTCCATCATATGGGATACTTTTCTTTCTCTAGCTTCAAGTCATATTGTACACTTTCCCAACCACCTAATGGTTTCCAAATTCCTATGTTCATTCCCTGAGTGTACAAACTAGATATCCCAACTCTTTTCATGTCTAGTGGGCTACTATATGGATTTAGGTTTATATATATATAATATATTTATATTTTAGAAAATACAAATACGTTCACTAATTATCTCCGTAAGATCACTAAACCGAAGCTCTGATACCAGATGTGACAACCCGAATTCCGACAGACCGAATTTTTCAAATTCTATCCATCGGTACCCGAGTTGGGTGCTCAGGTATCCTACATAAAAAGACAGAGATAAAGAAACATGTCAGAACTCGTAAAGCATCTCACAGCGGAAGGAGTTAAAATATAATATATTCAAAAATAGCTTTACCTTATATATCATACTGTCTAACCAGTATCCAAAGCTATACCATCTCTATCATGAACCTAACCTGGAAGTATGTAATGAGGAGGGGGTCAGAACATAAGTTCTGGTGACTGGAATTCGAATAAACTTCTGTATAATCCTACATATACCATTCATTTATATTTTCTTGCTTATTAGGTTATTCGCGATATTAGCTCTCTAGGCTATACTCATGTCCCACTAGTAGGTTAACCTAATACAACGTATATGTAGATACCCCATACTCGTCTAATCCTTTCCATGTATATATACAGTCCCTTGTCGTATGTCGTATGGGCTTCATCATGTAAATCATACTACTTTAGTGTAGGGTCACCATTCTCGAAATCGTTTGGACTGCCACTCTTGATCTTGCTAGATTCCGTGTATTATCTAGATCGTTTACTATTGAGCGCTTCCTAGATTCAACCAGGTTTTACGCTACCCAGTGCCACTGGGGTTTATGCTACCTATCGAACAATGCCCCCTAGTCTAGGACACACTACCCAGAGCGATGAATGTTCCTAGACTTTCCCCACGTACGCATCGGGAATTGTTTTCGATGTCTAGTTGCACATGTCCTCCATATGTGGCCCGAGTCCCGTTGCAGGGCTAATCAAGAAACACGGAACTCGGTCGGGAGCTTTAAGTTATCTACTAATGCATATGCTAAGGTCTGTTTTTATCTTTGTAGCTATGGTCCCACTTGACCCCTCCCTCAACTAATGAAAGGCACCCAAGAAAATCAAGAATGAGAACAGTACGCAGGCCCCCTATGCCCCCAAAAACCTATTGGCCAACCTCATCCATAACTAGATAGCAAGTATATGGTCTTTTCGAGTTCTCTTCCTTTACTCTTCACGTGCTCGATTGACTCAAGATGGTAGGTAGACGACGATGTGCTATCACAGGGCTAATCTAGATATCGCCGCCTCACGCTGGTCCATCCTAGTCTTTAGGTTGCCTTATATTGCAACCAAGGCATACTCTTGGTTCTTCTAATGTAGACCTTAACCTCTGTGAGCCCTGGAGGATCATCTGCAACCTCACAGAGGGATACCAAGAGTACCCTCAAGTCCCCTTGAAGCCGCATGCTTCGTAACCCAGACCGTTGGAGCCTTCTTCTTGGTCAGACGGACGTTCGCTCCTTCTCGTGTTCTGCTTGGCTTTCTTGACTAAGGTTCACTACTTAGTTCTCTTAACTAAGGTTTACTACTTAGTTTCCTGAATCGTTCGTTTTCTTAACTAAGGTTTACTACTTAGTCCTCTTAACTAAGGTTTACTGCTTAGTTCTCTTCCTCGTTATTTACTTAGTTCTCTTAACTAAGGTTTATTACTTGGTTCTCTTAACCAAGGTTTGATACTTAGTTTCTGTTACTTAGTTCTCTTTAACTAAGGTTTATTACTTGGTTCCCTTTACCAAGGTTTGATACTTAGTTTCTGTTACTAAGGTTTACCTCTGAATTCAAGCATGACTTAAGTTCTCTTTATCAAATGATAGCGTATGGGTGTTCTCCCACATTTCTAGCTTAGATTAACTTATTTCATGGTATAAGTTGTGCCACCCTTCGAGTCTTGTATTACATCTTGAGTCATATTCATTTCTTATCCCTAGGATAAGTTTATCTATTATTTAATCTTATCATTCCCCACTTTTCTTGCTTTGATACTGTTATATTGTTTAAGTTTGCCCATGTGTCCAAGTTGACTTTGTTAGAGTTTATGCCCAAGAGGCAATCCATTTGATGAGATTGATATCAATGTTGTTGTTATTATTTTATTTTGAATAAAATAATATTCTATTATATTATATTTACTACGCAATATAAATATTATTATATAGTTCTAGTAAGACTGAACTTGAGATTATATAATGTGATAAGTATTATAATTCTTAAAAGTCCCTAGTTGAGTTTTATTGTTTATACAGGACAACAATAAAGCGTTGAGACTGGTATATTGATTGATTGATGATCACATCTCATTTATCATTAATATATGTGATATTAAAGTCAAGATATAAATACATATTGAAGAATAACGTATTGGGCTGACCCACCGTGAGATAACTACATGGAATATAATTAACAGTATCATAAGTTATTCTCATAGTGACAGTGATGTAATGGTCCTCAGACCTGAAATCATTATAATTTTATTCGACGATATTTGTGTTTTGATATCATCTAAAGTTATTTCGTAACAGAGTAATGATAACGGTGATTATTGGATATATTTCAAATCGAATGAAAATTATGAATGATCTAGATGGAATTTAACCCTGCGATATATTCGTAGTGATATCCATGGGCCTCTTGATTGAGTGAGACTGTGAAATGCATGGCCGTGCTAAATATTGATTTGTTTTAAACAGTCTACTCATCGATCAAGAAAAACAGATTAAATTATAAAGAGGATGTTACGATCCATGCCTCCAGTTTAATCTTGGATATATCGGTTAAAAGGATTATATTACATTGAGACACTGGTTACGGAAAGGTTGCATCGAATCGTTAATTAATCTTATTATAACTTGGGTAGCAGCAATGTATTACTAGATGTCGCTCACTGTTTATAATTTAAATATGATTTAAATTATTGCCAACGTTGTAATTAATTATAGGGTCACACAACTGGAACGTTACAAGGGAGAAGTTATTTTCTTTGGGTCCAATAAAACGTTAATTAGTTGATGTTTTATTTGAACTTGGAATTAGTGGACGGGTTGGTATCTATTCTATGGTAAACATTTAAATTTAAAAGGAGAGATGTTTACTTTTCCCCTTTTAATACAAGGGTATACCTAGTCATGTTTTTAGTGATTTAGATCAATAGAAAAATGGCCACGACTAATTCCATTCTCCAAAACCCTAGATAATAATGGCGGCGGCTAGTACCGTTCTCCCCCCTTTCCTCTTTAATTTGATTCAAGAGGAAATGTTCTCGTGGATTACCTGTAGAGGCTCTACACTTGAAGGGCTGCTTAATTTGATGCATAGTTTTTCCATCGTTCCAGATTTGCAGCGAGATTCAATCGATGTAAAATTAGGGTTTCTCACAACCGAGCAAGGTATGAATTTTCGATTTCAATTTTATTGCATAGATCCGCAAATTTAAATGTTAAATTGATGATTAATTTAGGGTTTCGATTTAATCTATTCAACCCTAAATAACTAACAGTGGTATCAGAGCTCAAGCTTGCAATAAATTGTATCTCGAAGTCTGATTTAGATTTGTATTCGTTTGAATTCCTAATTGATCGATTGTATAGGATATAGAAATTAGGGGTTTTGATTCTGGATTGATTAATTTGGAATATTATACGTTTTGTTTCTGAAACAAAACATTTCATTCAAATACGAATTAATATATGATATTGATTCTACTTGAATTTTTACTGGGTTTTAAACTATTAAATCTTGAAAATATGAATTGGATATTAAACAATATTTAGATCTGTTTATATGAGTAAATAGGGACGAATTTATTATCAAAAAGCGTTTGATTGATAAATATTTATGAACTGATTTTATCATCCATTCCCTTCTCATGGTTAGAATGGGTTTAATGATTGATAAATTAGTTGGATGATCTTCAGATTGTCTTGATTTAATGAAATCAGTAATATGAAAGTTTGTCAAGGATGATTTTGATTTGATCAGTATATTTGAAAATGAAAATCAAATCTGTTTGATTCATGGATATCTAAAACATGAATTCAAGAAAGATTGATAAATACATTTCAAGAAGATGAAATTGTATTATTGAAAATTAAATCTGTATTTGATACAGTCTATAAAACTATTTTACTGAAAATAAATTTTTATATTTGATATAAAATTTTGAAACAAAAAAAATAGTATTTGATACTATGGTAGAATCGTTTACTAGTTATAATTTGTTACTAGTGCGTGACCCGTGCTACGCAAACGGGTAGTTGTGAAATGATGAAACATGCATAATTATTTCAATATTGTTACATTTGTTTAATCTGTGCTTTCCACCAGTAGAGTCATATTAGCATTTTTTTCACCATAATGTCAACTTTCTTATGTGCCTTAAGGAAAAGGCGTATATAGTTTGAGTACCCTAATGAATTAAAAAGCATATGTATAAAGAACTTGACAGCACAGAGGGTAACAATATAAATTGGACAAAATGTTCTGGAAGTATCCTAGATAATGCAACTGCAAGCATAGTCAACGCTGTTGGGAAATTACGCAGATTTCCTTATGATTGTATATTTGGAGAAAAGAAATGAAATGTATAATGGTAAGAGACACACAAATTTGATAACGGAGTTCGGCCAATTATGCCTACGTCTCCGGGCTGCTACAGATCTTTTATTTCACAGAATATTACAAAGTGATTACACAAAACATTTTTCACTCAACACTCGTTCTCACTCTATGCTTTCTCGCTCCTTTACTTCTTGTTGAATATGAGATTGGGATGAGATATGAATTATGAAGAGGAGGGATGTATATATAGGTGAGAAATAGTTGGTGGGAGTTGGTGGCTTGGTTGGTGACCCGATTGGTGGTGGTTGGTGCATGAGGTTGGTGGCACACCATGTTGAACACATGGGTGGCTTGGTTATTTCTACACATGCAACATTACTAACAATCTCCCACTTGAAGACTGATTTCAATCTGTCTTCACACCTTGATCGATGCAACAGCCATTCTGCTCTTTTTACTCTAGCAGACCAACTGAAGTTGAACACAACTTCAGTTTATCGATAGTTACCGTCTTTGTCAACATATCTACTGGATTCTTGCTTCCTTTGATCTTCTATTGAAATCCTTTGGCAACTAGTCGAGTTTTGTATCTCTTGGCACCATCGTGCTCCTCTTTCACCTGATACACCCATTTATTATGAAGTACCTTCTTTCCTATGGGTAACTCAACTAGTTCCCATGTCTGGTTGGAGATGAGATACTCCATCTCATCTTTCATGGCAAGCTCCCACTTGCTAGCATCTTCAGTCTGAAATGCTTCATCATAGCATTCAGGTTCCCCTGCATCAGTCAGCAACAAGTAGTTCATGTATATTTTGTTAGGTACATGAGGTCGAGAAGATCTTCTCAATTCGGGAACTAGAGTAGGATGTTGTAGTGTGTTAGACTGGTCCACACTACTCAGATCAACGATTTCATCAGGCTGAGCACTTTCTATAGTCGGTTCTATTATGAGACTATCTGGAATATTGTTTGCATCTGCAAATACTGGTTCACTCTGATTTGAGTCATTGACTTCTGTTTTATGTCTGTCTTTGTACATTACTGTCTCGTTAAAAATCACATCTCGGCTACAGATCACCTTCTTGTTTTCATCATCCCAAATGCGTTAGCCCAACTCGTTTTCGCCATAGCCGATGAGAGTGCATTTCTTGGATTTGGGATCAAGTTTATTCCTGCCTTGATCACTAATATGCACATAAGCTATGCAACCGAAAACTTTTAAATGTGATAATTTTACCTCTTTTCCACTCCATATCTCCTCTTGTATTTTATGCTCTAATGGAATCGAAGGACCTCTGTTGATCAAATAAGCTGCTTTGTTGACTGCTTCTGCCCATAACTGCTTTGGTAGACCTGACTTTATACGAATGCTTCTGGCTCTTTCTGTCAACGTTCGATTCATATGCTCAGCTACACCATTGTGTTGAGGCGTACCCGGCACGGTTCTTTGCAGTTTGATCCCGTGCTCATAACAAAACTGCTTGAATCTGGTGTCTTCATATTCACCTCCATTGTCAGTTCTAAGCTTTTTGATTTTAGATTTGTCTCGTTTTCAACCATAGCTTTCCATATCCTGAAATCCTCGAACACTTCAGATTTATGCCTCAAAAAATAAACCCATACCTTACGCGAGTGATCATCGATGAAAGTAACGAAGTAATGTTTTCCACCAATGGATGAGACGGTCGTTAGCCCCTAAACATCGGAATGAACAAGCTCCAACTTTTCTTTTTTTGGGGTTTTACCACTTATTTGAAAGCTGACTCTCTTCTACTTTCCAAATATGCAATTTTCGCACATGCCTATTTCCACTGACTGTAGACCTGGAAGTTTTCCCTTCGAATGCATAATCTTCATTCCCTTTTCACTCATATGTCCTAGCCTCTGGTGCCATATGTTGGAATTTCCATTGCTAGCTGCAACAGTGATCGAACATCGTGCTCGTGCTGTCATGTAAAGAGTACCACTCTTCTTACCTTGAGCAATCGTCATTGCACCCTTTGAAATTTTCCAATCATCACCATGAAAAGTCGTAGTGTAGCCTTCACTAGCTAATTTTCCTACGGAGAACAAATTCTTTCTCAAGTCCGGTATGTGCCTGACATTCTTTAGCTCCCAAACCGACGCATTCAGCTTAATCTTCACAGCACCTTTACCAACGATATCACAAGGTTGATCGTCACCAAGATATACCTTCCCAAGATTTCCAGAGGCGTACCTTTCGAAGAATTCTTTCTGCGAAGTGGCATGAAACGATGCTCCAGAGTCTAGCACCGAAGACTCTTCCTTGCTCTCCAAAGAGCATATCAACGCTTCATCTCCTCCTGAGGTAGAAGTAACATTTGCCTCTGCCTTTGCCTCCTGATCCTTTGGTGCACTTCTGCATTGGTTTTTGTAGTGCCCGGTCTTTCCACAATTCCAACACTCAGCGATCTTTGAGCTATGAGAATTGTTGGGATTTCTGGATTTAGATCTCCAGTCCTTCAACCTACCTCAGTAGTTCGATTTGCTACGTCCATTTCCTTGTGTTGAATTTCTTCCTCTTGATTGTGTATGCAAAATTGAAAATTTTGATGACTCACCAGAATCCCTTCGCCACATCTCTTCACTGAGAACCATATCATGAATATCATCAAATTTTAACTAATTGCTTCCCGACGAGCTACTCACTGCTGTGACAGTAGCATTCCAACTTTCTGGCAGGGAAGACAAAAGTATCAACGCACGTATTTCTTCGTCAAACTCAATTTTAACTGAACTTAACTGAGTAGTAACTGTATTCAGTTCATTGAGATGTTGAGCTACCGATGCATCTTCTGTCATCCGCAAATTGAACAATCGCCTCATCAAATGAACTTTGTTAGATGCCGACGGCTTATCATACATACTGGAGAGAGCCGCCATAAGACATGCCATGGTCTTTTCCTTTTCTATGTTGAAAGCAACATTACGAGATAACGTCAATCGAATAACTCCAAGAGCTTGTCTATCAAGAAGAGCCCAATCTTCATCCATCATATTCTCTGGTTTCTTTTATAAGAGAGGTTGATAAAGTCTTTTCTGATACAAATAATCTTCAATCTGCATTTTCCAAAAGCCAAAGTCGGCTCCGTCAAACTTCTCGATTTTCACCTTTTCTTCATCTACCGCCATCGCTCCCACTCGAATTTGATTTCTTTTCTAACAAATTATAGCTCTGATACCAGTTGTTGGGAAATTACACAAATTTCCTTATAATTATATTTGTAGAGAAAAGAAATGAAATATAGAATGGTAAGAGACACAAATTTGATAACAGAGTTCGGCCAATTATGCCTACGTCTCCGGGCTGCTGCAGATCTTTTATTTCAGAGAATATTACAAAGTGATTACACAAAACACTTTTCACTCAACACTCGTTCTCACTCTAAGCTTGCTTGCTCCTTTACTTCTTGTTGAATATGAGATTGGGATGAGATATGAATTATGAAGAGGAGGGATGTATATATAGGTAAGAAATAGTTGGTGGGGGTTGGTGGCTTGGTTGGTGGCCCAGTTGGTGGTGGTTGGTGCATGAGGTTGGTGGCACACCATGTTGAACACATGGGTGGCTTGGTTGTTGCTACACATGCAACATTACTAACAAACACTAGTTGTGTTTGTTGAACCATATACAATATGATTGTCACGATAGACTGAGGCATAGTTATATATTTCCATCTAGAGTCACCACATTTAACATAAAGAACATAAGCTTATTCCGTTAATACAAAACTAAAAGTTAATAAGTAAGAGTTCACCCAGATAATCATGTAAAAGCTTATAGATGCAAAAAAAATTTGGTAGACTCAAAAATCATATCTTGTTTGTTATCTAGCATTTGCTATTCTTCTGCTAAAGGATTATATACTTCTCTACCCATTTGAATCTCCTTTAGAAAGCTGAGAGCTCAACATCAAAAATGATTTTTTTTTACCGTGTGAAGGCCATCCATGTGTTTTCTTCCTTGGACCTATATTACCTGTAACACCCCGTAATTTTATAACATTAAAATTCACAAATTAAAGTATACTTAATTTTTAGAAAAGAATTAAGTGAAATGGGTTGCGCAGAGAAATAAATATATATTGATATATATATATATATAAATAAAAAATTAAATAAATAAATATGCGAAAAAGTTCAAAACAGCGAATTGGGAGGGGAAATAACCGAACCGGCCCATTTTTGAGGTCGACCCAAGCTCCGCTGGGTCGACTAGGGGTTAATCCAGGGTGTTTGGCTGTCAACCCATGGGCCGATTCGCTCAAATGCAGATTTTGCATTTGATTGGTTCTCATGGTTCAGGGTTAATCTAATGGTCCTAAATAACTTCCTACACCTATAAATACATCCTAATGCTAACCCTAAACCTAATTAAAATAGAATAGTTACCGTCGCCATGGAAATCAATGGAGCCGCCGCCAACTAAGAAAGAAGAAAAGCAAATTCAATTCTAATTCTCTCAACCCTAAAGCAAAGCAAAACTCTCTCTTTTCTTCTCTTAATTGTGAGTATGATGATTTTAACAAGATTACTATCATTTTAATTATGTTGAGTTATGAATGGATTATGAGTAGATGATGTGAATTATCATATATGTTGTTGTAAACCCCTTTTGCTATCATGTATATTGTAAATCCAATGTTATGTGATGATGATATCTTATATGTTGTAAATCATGCTATGATGATGTTATGTATGTTGAAAGTTTCTATGCTAAGTTGTGATGAATCATACATGTTAAAAAGGCCATGATGTTACCATCTATGCTAGTTAGTTCATATTAATTAAATCATCATGTTTGGGTTATGTTGATATATATGACAAGTCACATATGCAAGTTAGATTGATTAGAAAAGTTATGAACATATGCCAAGACCTCTATTATGACATCTAGAATTATGCTATGACATATGTGATATCCTATGCTAGTTCACACCATCATTATGTTGCCTAAAAACCCCATATGCAAGTTTATGTATAGATTTGGGCTATGATCATATCATGTAAATTGAGACATTTAACAAGTTGACACCTTTTGATCCTTAACATGTGCAGTTTATGCAAGTTTCACCCCTATTATGATTAGATTTATTTTAATTGTCTATATGTTGTGATAATTTATCTTTGTGCTAGGTGTTAGACTATACAAGTCTAGCCTATATTATGCGTTGAATAAGCGAACGTATAAACGAGGGGTAGGGGTAATATTAAGGATTTAATATTAAAAAGTTGGGGTGCAATTGATATGATTTTGCATGCCATAAGTGGTTGGCCATAATTGAGTCAATTATGGACATCATTAAAAGTTGACTTAATTAATAATTTGAATAGAGAATATTAAAACTGGGGTAAAAGATTTTAAGTGTTAATCAATGCTTAGGACACGAGGTTGGACTCGTTTGCGACGTAAACCTGCCTGGACCTACCCGGCAAATCCAGTGGTCACAAATGTCAGCCCAATGTGAGAGGTCTTAGGCCTAAACTAAAGCATAATGGTTGTAAAGACATGAGGTTAGACTCTTTTATGGTGTAAGACTGCCCGGACCTGCCCGGCAAATCCTATTGCCATAAATGCCAGTCTAATGTGAGAGGTCTTTATGAGGTTATGGCCTGAATGAATTAAGAAATACTTAACCAGATAAACATGTAAAGTGGGACATGGGGGTTAAGTAGGTGCCTTGGGTGGCACGAGGAATCTAGGGGGTGCCCTTAGTGGCATGTGAAATACGATTAGTAAGACTTAACCAAACACACATGTAAATGAACATGACTAAGAGGGTTAAGTGGGATATACTAGTGACAAGCTTAGGTGGGTAGCTTGTGGGGGCCCATTTCGACCAGTATCCCAAACGTATCTTTGTAGGATCGACCCAAGTCGAGGACGGGACACGCATGCTGGGTTTGACTGTAAGAGGCCAAAACGGGGAGCGGTGGCAACGCAAGTCCAACGGGTTTCGTATGCGTGTGTGGACCCGGGCTGGTAGGTAAGACGTTGTTGCATCGTGTAGGTATAAGCCGTGCATTCTCAAGTTGTATCGGGTTTCCACTTTAGGGGAGTGATACACCCCACTGTGGGGCCAGCATAGGTATCTACGAGTAGGGAGCCGATCGAAAGTGGGTAGTGGGGTACACCTAGTGGAGATAGGGGAAGACGGCACCTATGTAGTCAGCTAGGGGTACGTAAGGCTATTTATAAAGTTTCTGTGTGAAGCAAGTGGGATCAAACAATAGGGTGACTGGTGTGGTGCAGTGTAGTAATGTGCGGTGCAGTGTAGTAATCATTCGTTAGTAATTAGGTGTGCCTTTACCATTACCTTTAACGTTATCTTAAATGCTATCTTTATCTTCCTAAGAGTTCATAGACATTTACTTGTCTTCCAGCTTATGCCTTAGTCTAGTTATTTTGATAATAGTATTATTAGAATTATCATACTCGCCAGACTTTATGTCTGACCCCCTCTATTTCTATCCTGTTTCCCCCTCCAGGTCCTCAGGTTGGGCCCAGCTCTAGTTGAGTTTGATTGAATTGCTTCATCTCTCTTTGGAAAGCTTGGACCGTTGAAGTAAAGTCCAGCTTGTTATCTTTTTAATGGCTATCTATGTAATGGGATTATGTATTTTGTTTTTATGAAGATGGATATTGTACTTGGTTATGATCTATGGTTTTATGATGTAACAAACATGTTTAATTTCCGTTGCAATAAAATGAAGTTTTAGTGTTCCAAGTACTACTTACTATCTGTCTTGTTGTAATTTTTCTGTTCTATATTCACTTATAACCTCCATGGAAGTTAATGCATTCCCTTCGTGAGTGGCATTAATGGACGTGGGGTGTTACACGTGGTATCAGAGCTTAAGGTTACCAGAACAGATAAAAAGACTTTAGAAAAATAGTTATTTTTGGAAGAAGTGCTTTCAAAAACAAGTTTTAATGAGAAATTTAAAGAGAAGAGTTTTTAAGAAAAAAAAACATAATCCCCAATAGCCTATATCTTTATCTTTCGAATTCTCCATTCTGAATCTTTCCTTTTTCGTTTCAGCATGGCTGAAGATCTTAATCTACCCGACGGTGTAACGATACCAGGATGATATATGAGGTTATTAGAGGCTAGGGCCGTTGCAGGTCCAGCCAATGTTCCTCCACCACCAGTTGCACCCATTCCTCCTCCTCCTCCTCGCGTAGATACTTTTGCAAAGACGTGCAAGGAATTCAAGGCTATGGGTGGAAAACCATTTCAAGGGTCAGAAACGTTTGTGGAAGCTATAGATTGGCTTAAGGAGGTGGAAGAATTGCTAGAAATCTTTGAAGTAGAAGAAGGGAAGAGATTTCGTTTAGCAGCTCGGTTGATGAAGGGAGAGGCCTCGTTTTGGTGGGAGGTCACTAATGGGGAGCGTCCTGTTGACTCTTGGGCGGATTTCATACGTAGGTTCGAGGCGAAGTTTCTCTCAAGGGCGGAAGAAAATCTATATATGGAAAGGTTCTTGACATTGAAGCAAGGAAGCTCATCAGTGAAAGAATATGTCAATAAATTTAATCAGTTAGCAAGGTTTGGCTTGGACTTAGTAAACACGCCGGAGAAGAAGGTTCTAAGGTTCGTGAATGGCTTGAATGAACCATTGCAAGGGTTGGCTATGACCCACATCCCGATGGGGGCCACCTTTGAGAAGTTAGTAGAAATGGTGCTCATGCATGAGGAGAAAAGCGCTAAAGATGATAAGGCATCCGAGAAGAAGGGGGATCAGAAGAAACCACAACAGCAAAACAAGAAGGGTGGTAAAGACAATAACGGCAAGGGAAAGAAGAAATGTTTTAACTGTGGGACACCAGGCCATCTCAGCAAGGATTGCCGAAAGAAAAAGAAGACAGGCTGTTTTCATTGTGGCGATGCGAGACATTTAGTGAAGGACTGCCCAAAGAAGGGGCAGAGGGCAGGGGCTACCTCAGGAGGACAGGTGCAGGCTCTTATAGCACCAGGGCAGGCTAGGGAACAAGTTCAGGCTCTCGCGGTCCCACCGCTGCAAGAATGAGGTAGAACCATTTCTGTTGAAAGCTTAGTTTTTCTGTTTGATCATCCTGTCCGTACCTTATTCGATTCGGGTGCATCACATTCGTTCATCTCTACATCATTAGTTGAATCACTGCACTTAAACACCAGTTTAGTAGAGTATCCCTTAGTTGTTTCGAATCCAATTGAGGGCTCAGCTTATTTGTCTATGATGTGTTTAGATTTGAAAATTTCCATACTTAGTGTTGAATTTAGATGTGATGCTTATGTGTTGGGCTTCACGGGCTATGGGCTAATTTTAGGAATGGATTGGTTATCCAGAAATGGGGTCGTTCTTGATTGTGAAAGGAGAGTAGTTAGGCTCGTGACTCGCCTTGGCAACACTCTCGAAATCTTTTGTAATCCCATAAATTCAGTTTTGCTAAGTTATCTAGAATCGCTTGAGGCGTCTGAGGAAAATCTACGATCTGTTAGAGTTGTCCAAGAATATTCGGATGTGTTTGAGGAGGTGAAGGGCTTGCCTCCGAAGCGGGAGATAGATTTTCGAATATATCTTGTGGATAATGCAAAACCAGTATCTTTGCCAGTACGCCACATGGCTCCACGTGAAAGGAGGGAACTTGATAAGAAAGTGAAGGAGTCGCTTGAGAAGGGGTTCATAAGACGAAGTATATCGGAGTGGGGTGCTCCAGTAGTATTTGCCACGAAGGCGGATGGGTCCCTTAGACTTTGTGTGGACTATAGAGAACTTAATAAACTTACTAAGAAGAACAGACAACCGCTGCCGAGGATTGACGATCTCTTCGATCGGTTAGTTGGCGCCTCAGTGTTTTCACAGTTGGACTTAGCCACTGGGTTCCATCAGTTGAGAGTGGATGAGGATAGCATAGACAAGACCGCCTTTAGGACTCCGGACGGTTTTTATGAATGGCTAGTGATGCCCTTCGGTTTGACAAACGCCCCAACATATTTTGTTGATTTGATGAGTAGGGTGTTTACGGAGTACCTTAAAAATTCGTGGTAGTCTTTGTAGATGACATCTTGATCTTTTCTAAGGATGAATAAGAGCATGCCCTACATATTAGGGAAGTGTTGGAGACCCTACGAGCACATAGCCTTAAAGCTAAATTTTTTAAGTGTCACTTTTGGAGGAAGGAAGTACGGTTCTTAGGACACGTGGTTTCCAAAGAAGGGATAGTTGTAGATCCCGCGAAGGTGGTGGCCATCCAAGACTGGAAGGTTCCTAAAAATGCTACCGAAGTGAGAAGTTTCTTGGGGTTGGCTGGCTACTATAGGAAGTTTATCAAAGACTTCGCAAAGATATCAGCTCCACTGACACGCTTGACGAAGAAGAACTTAGTTCTCACATGGGACGTAGATTTTGATGATGCGTTCCAACGTTTGAAGAGAGCTTTGACTTCAACCCTAGTCTTAGTATTGCCAGACAGGAGTAAGCCGTTTACCGTTTATACTAACGCTTGTGGGACAGGACTAGGCGCAGTCTTAATGCAAGAGGGTAGGGTAATAGCCTATGGTGGAAGGCAGTTGAGAGCGCACGAGAAAAATTATCCTACACATGACCTAGAATTGGCCGCTATTGTTTTCGCGCTTAAGTCTTGGCGTCATTATCTTCTTGGCGAGAAATTCGAATTATTCACTGACCACAAGTCTTTAAAATACCTATTCTCTCAAAAGGACTTTAACTTAAGGCAGCAAAGGTGGATGGAGTTCTTAGCGTCCTACGACTTCGAAATAGCCAATACCCCTGGCATGGGTAACGTGGTGGCAAACGCCTTAAGTAGAAAAAGATTATCCTTAAGTCCTTTGTTTTTTGAGCGGCGAAGTTTAGAATTCATTTCGATGTTTGACTCCGTACTCGGTTTGCTAGCATGCTTGGAGGTCAGACCTATGCTTTTGGGACGGATTGGCGAGGCACAGCGAGACGACCCACAGTTGGTTAAGTTAGTAGAAAAACTCAAAGGAGGGAAGTCATCAAGCCATCTCCGTAGGTATACCCTAGACGATAAGGGCTGGTTACGTAGGGACGGTAGACTTTTTGTACCAAAAGACAATGACCTAAGGAAGACTATTCTAGACAAAGCACATCGTTCGAAGATGACCATTCATCCCGGTGGGGACAAGATGTACAAAGACATGAAGAGAGTTTACTTTTGGGCCGGCATGAAGAAAGACGTGGCCGAGTATGTCATTAGATGCTTGGTGTGCCAACAAGTAAAAGCGGAGCAAAAGAAACCCGGTGGGTTGCTTCACCCATTGGAGTTTCCACTATGGAAATGGGAAAGCATCTCGATGGATTTTGTGGATGGATTACCGCGATCGAGGAAGGGTAATACAAGAATTTGGGTTATAGTAGATAGACTTACTAAGAGCGCCCATTTTATTCACGTGAAGAGTAAGAGGACTGCTCCATAGTTAGCTTCTGTATACGTTCGAGAGATAGTTCGTTTGCACGGTGTTCCTTCTAGCATAGTGAGCGACCGCGATCCTATTTTCACAAGCGAATTTTGGAGAAGCTTACAAGAGGCGGTAGGGACTCAGTTATGTTTGAGCACCGCATATCATTCTCAGACAGACGGCCAGACTGAGAGGGTGAATCGCATTCTAGAGGATCTATTGAGGCTATGTATCCTAGACTTTGGGGGTACATGGGAAGAGCATCTTCCATTGGTTGAGTTCGCATATAATAATAGCTTTCAGTCCAGCATTGGTATGGCACCATTCGAAGCTCTATATGGACGACCTTGTCGTTCACCTACATGTTGGTGGGAATCTACGGATAAGATCTTACTTGGGCCCGATATGATTAGGGAGACTTCGGAGAAGATCGACTTGATTCGAATAAGGATAAAAGCAGCGCAAGATAGGCAGAAATCTTATGCGGATAAGAGGAGGACAGATCTCGAGTTTGAAGTTGGGGACATGGTCTTTGTCAAAGTGTCTCCATTACGAAACGTTGTTTGCTTTGGGTCCGTTGGGAAATTAGCATCAAGGTTGTAGGGCCGTTTCCTATTAAGGAGAGGATTGGACGGATGGCGTATAGAGTGGAGTTGCCCGAGAGACTTAGTGGTGTACATGACGTATTCCATGTGTCACATTTGAGGAAGTGCTTGCACGAGACCGTGGAAGTGGTAGAGGCAAGCTTGCTTAGAGAGGTGGAGATAGAGCGTGATGCGACAATTCGACGAGCTCCTACGCGCATTCTTGGGTCGGATATCAAGAGGTTGAGGAATCGAGAGGTCAGACTAGTCAAAGTGCAATGGGGAGATGATGAGAGCAACGCTACTTGGGAGACGGAAGTGAAGATGCGTTCACGATACCCTTTTCTTTTTTAGGGTATGTCCTTTAATTTCTCCTTTATCGCTTAGCTTGTACTTATCTTATCTTTAGTATATCCTCTCGCTAGTATCTTTGACCTTTAGTTAGGATAATCCTATGGTTGAAACATGTGTTTGAGACATGTTATGTATGGTGGATGCAAAGTGGATGCAAGTGTTTGCTAGTGGTTGCTCGTGGATGCATATACACACACTATTAGGCACCAGATCGGCTCAGTCACTTCATATTGCATATTGCATATATATGGATGTATTTAGTAAAATGGATGTATAATGGTTGTATTATCATATAGTTGCTGCATTCGGGTGGATGGTTGTGCACGCATATAGAATTAATATGTATCATTAGGAATCTTTTGCATACATATTGGACGCATGGCACTATCATGAATTGCACTAAGGAGGTCGACTGAATCAGTTGACCGCCTAATTTTGCATTAGATATGGACATATACACACACTGTGCATATAAACATTAAACCATTAGAAGTCTTTTAAGGACAATGGATGCTGGTGTTTGATGGTTTAGTAGATGGACGATTAGATGGTAGGATATACATTCTTCTTAACTTGGAGATTTTGGGGACGAAATCCTTTAAGGAGGGGAGAATGTAACACCTCGTAATTTTATAACATTAAAATTCACAAATTAAAGTATACTTAATTTTTAGAAAAGAATTAAGTGAAATGGGTTGCGCAGAGAAATATATATATATTGATATATATATATATATATATATATATATATATTAAAAATTAAATAAATAAATATGTGAAAAAGTTCAAAACAGTGAATTGGGAGGGGAAATAACCGAACCGGCCCATTTTTGAGGTCGACCCAAGCTCCGCTGGGTCGACTAGGGGTTAATCCAGGGTGTTTGGCTGTCAACCCGTAGGCCGATTCGCTCAAATGCAGATTTTGCATTTGATTGTTTCTCATGGTTCAGGTTTAATCTAATGGCCCTAAATAACTTCCTACACCTATAAATACATCCTAATGCTAACCCTAAACCTAATTAAAATAGAATAGTTACCGTCGCCATGGAAATCAATGGAGCCGCCGCCAACTAAGAAAGAAGAAAAGCAAATTCAACTCTAATTCTCTCAACCCTAAAGCAAAGCAAAACTCTCTCTTTTCTTCTCTAAATTGTGAGTATGATGATATTAACAAGATTATTATCATTTTAATTAGGTTGAGTTATGAATGGATTATGAGTAGATGATGTGAATTATCATATATGTTGTTGTAAAGCCCTTTTGCTATCATGTATATTGTAAATCCAATGTTATGTGATGATGATATCTTATATGTTGTAAATCATGCTATGATGATGTTATGTATGTTGAAAGTTTCTATGCTAAGTTGTGATGAATCATACATGTTAAAAAGGCCATGATGTTACCATCTATGCTAGTTAGTTCATATTAATTAAATCATCATGTTTGGGTTATGTTGATCTATATGAGAAGTCACATATGCAAGTTAGATTGATTAGAAAAGTTATGAACATATGTCAAGACATCTATTATGACATCTAGAATTATGCTATGACATATGTGATATCCTATGCTAGTTCACACCATCCTTATGTTGCCTAAAAACCCCATATGCAAGTTTATGTATAGATTTGGGCTATGATCATATCATGTAAATTGAGACATTTAACAAGTTGACACCTTTTGATCCTTAACATGTGCAGTTTATGCAAGTTTCACCCCTATTATGATTAGATTTATTTTAATTGTCTATATGTTGTGATAATTTATCTTTGTGCTAGGTGTTAGACTATACAAGTCTAGCCTATATTATGCGTTGAATAAGCGAATGTATAAACGTGGGGTAGGGGTAATATTAAGGATTTAATATTAAAAAGTTGGGGTGCAATTGATATGATTTTGCATGCAATAAGTGGATGGCCATAATTGAGTCAATTATGGACATCGTTAAAAGTTGACTTAATTAATAATTTGAATAGGGAATTATTAAAACTAGGGTAAAAGATTTTAAGTGTTAATCAATACTTAGGACACGAGGTTGGACTCGTTTGTGACGTAAACCTGCCCGGACCTACCCGGCAAATCCAGTGGTCACAAATGTCAGCCCAATGTGAGAGGTCCTAGGCCTAAACTAAAGCATAACGGTTGTAAAGACACGAGGTTAGACTCTTTTATGGTGTAAGACTGCCCGGACCCGCCCGGCAAATCCTGTTGCCATAAATGCCAGTCTAATGTGAGAGGTCTTTATGAGGTTATGGCCTGAATGAATTAAGAAATACTTAACCAGATAAACATGTAAAGTGGGACATGGGGGTTAAGTAGGTGCCTTGGGTGGCACGAGGAATCTAGGGGGTGCCCTTAGTGGCATGTGAAATACGATTAGTAAGACTTAACCAAACACACATGTAAATGAACATGACTAAGAGGGTTAAGTGGGATATACTAGTGACAATCTTAGGTGGGTAGCTTGTGGGGGCCCATTTCGACCAGTATCCCAAACGTATCTTTGTGGGCTCGACCCAAGTCGAGGACGGGACACGCATGCTGGGTTTGACTGTAAGAGGCCAAAACGGGGAGTGGTGGCAACGCAAGTCCAACGGGTTTTGTATGCGTGTGTGGACCCGGGCTGGTAGGTAAGACGTTGTTGCATCGTGTAGGTATAAGCCGTGCATTCTCAAGTTGTATCGGGTTTCCACTTTAGGGGAGTGATACACCCCACTGTGGGGCCAGCATGGGTATCTACGAGTAGGGAGCCGATCGAAAGTGGGTAGTGGGGTACACCTAGTGGAGATAGGGGAAGACGACACCTATGTAGTCAGCTAGGGGTACGTAAGGCTATTTATAAAGTTTCTGTGTAAAGCAAGTGGGATCAAACAATAGGGTGACTGGTGTGGTGCAGTGTAGTAATGTGCGGTGCAGTGTAGTAATCATTCGTTAGTAATTAGGTGTGCCTTTACCATTATCTTTAACGTTATCTTAAACGCTATCTTTATCTTCCTAAGAGTTCATAGGCATTTACTTGTCTTCCAGCTTATGCCTTAGTCTAATTATTTTGATAATAGTATTGTTAGAATTATCATACTCGCCAGACTTTATGTCTGACCCCCTCTATTTCTATCCTGTTTCCCCCTCCAGGTCCTCAGGTTGGGCCCAGCTCTAGTGGAGTTTGATTGAATTGCTTCATCTCTCTTTGGAAAGCTTGGAACGTTGAAGTAAAGTCCAATTTGTTATCTTTTTAATGGCTATTTATGTAATGGGATTATGTATTTTGTTTTTATGAAGATGGATATTGTACTTGGTTATGATCTATGGTTTTATGATGTAACAAACATGTTTAATTTCCGCTGCAATAAAATGAAGTTTTAGATTTCCAAGTACTATTTAATATCTGTCTTGTTGTAATTTTTCTGTTCTATATTCACTTATAACCTCCATGGAAGTTAATGCATTCCCTTCGTGAGTGACATTAATGGACGTGGGGTGTTACATTACTTGCAGATGGTAATATGCACCAGCGCCAGTATTAACATGCACCCTAGTTAAGAACTATAACCTGCCTTTTATGGATAGAATATTGAAAATGAGAGAAATTAAAGAATAAATAATCTTGCACATAAGTATCTTAATATGCAGCAACTCTTATTGATTGAGATGTTACATGTTAGTACTTTTGATAATGTTAGTAAAAGAAAACTAACTGTTCATAACCATTTTGCTTCTAGAAACCAAATCTGAGACTGGTCTTTATAGAAATATTTCGTAGGTAGAGTGTAAAATTTCGAAGTTCGAACTCTGTACTATGACCTTTTTTGAACCACGCTAGAACGACCGAGTGTGAATGATTACGGGTGATGCGGAATGAAAATATACGGTGAAGATTAGCAGATGGAGGCTACAATTCAAACGGAAAAATAGAAGGGGACCACTGTTTATCTCTACTTTCGGTGTAATTCACCGGGTGTTCTGCCGGTTGAAACGGCAATTCCGCTTTTTTTTATCATCTAATTTATATTCATCTTATTTTGACCAGTCACGTAATTCTGCTAATAATTGCATCAAATGGTCAAGCTAAATGAACTGCTTTTAATTTATGAAACGGCCTCAGTGGTTATATAAGTTAAAAACAGTCAATTGTTGCTCAAGTGCCTTACCACGTGTCTAGCGTATATGTAATGCCCAGAACTAATTCTACTTTATATTCTTACACTACTACCTCTGTAATAACATTTATGCCACTGAAATTTGGTACAATCATATTAACTATCATATAATGGTAAATGGCCTAAGTATACCTACTGAATTTGTTTTAAAATTAATTATGCTCTAAAATTTATATTTTGCTCCCTATCTTAGTATATAAAAACACTGGGAATTGATATCATTATATATAGAACATACAATGCTCAAGTATTGTGCACGCACGCATACCAGATTATAAATTGCAATGGGTGGGCATGGTGCATGCATATGTATGTACGCACGTATGCATGCATATGTGCACTCGTGCAGGGAGGGAGGAAGGGAGAGAGAGGGGGGAGAGAGAGGGGATTTAAGAATTATATAAGTTCGGAGCGCTATAAGTGTAATCATATACCATATAAAAATAATTGAGCATACACTATATCTTAGGAAGAAATACTTAGCATGTTTTATTTTTAAAATATAGTAAACTTTTTGTAAAACTAATTCATCTCAAATGCATGTTTTATGCTTACTTAAAATATTTATTTGAGCTTGTTGGTTAACATTTTGATTTAGAATTGCTCAAAATGATGTTTCTAATATTTGTGAAGACACGAATTATATATATTTTTAGAGCATTTTACACCGTGCAAATCCGTAATATGTTTTGTGTTTGTGCATGCTCAAATGAACATGTACTATATATCAAATTAAATGGAAATTACCTCAACTATTAAAATAGATAGAATATGATAGTCGTAAGAGTTTACCGACTTACGAATATGAAAACTTATTTTATTTGCACATCATACATTTGGACAATGGCACCATTTCTACAAATGATATCCCAGTTGCTACAGTTTCATAAAACCGTTGACCCTTTAATTGCTGCAAGATCTAAAACATGAAGCCATCGGATTAGCTTTGAATTGTTAAGAATGATAAGAAAATTGCTATGAAAGATCAGGGAAGAGATTTCACCAATCATACATGTACCTGCACACGCATGTGTGTGTAAAAACATTTAATTGCTGAGAGGACTTCATAGCCTGGAAGATCTGGCATTATAGCTTCATGAGGAAGCTAATCGACTTTATAACGCAAAACCATAACGTAAAGGACATGCATTAATTATAACTGCTGAGGAAAAAAACGAATTTAAGTTTTACATAATGTTTAGAAGATATGTTTCTCAAAATAACATCAAATATAATGTTTTCGTACTTACATAATAAACTTTTTAATATTTTTCTACAAAATGCATGGTTCATGAATAAATAGTAACTTTTGGGAAGTTTTTTGATGGATCACTCATATGTTAAATTCAATAATCATCCTACAGTTGAACAACTTTACTGTAAGATGCATTCTATTGTATTACACATTCAATACATAATGTTTAGAAGATATGTTTCTCAAAATAACATCAAATGTGATTTTTTTGTACTTACTTAATAAACTTTTTAATATTTTTCTACAAAATGCATGATTCATGAATAATTAGTAACTTTTGGGAAGTTTTTTGATCGATCACTCATATCAAGGTTTTAAAGTCCGGCCGACATGCCGGAGTTCCGGTCATCTCGGCCCGGTTCCAGCATGGACCAGTCCGGAACTTCGTCAGAAGACCGTTCTGGTTTTCTTCACCTAGCAAAAAAAAAAACATTGCTGGAAAGGTTAAATTGAGATAGTTATAATCGGATTTAGGGTCCTCCATGTTGATTAGATCGAAGGATTTAGGGCTGAGGCAATGATGGATGGAAGGATTTGGACATTATTTTACATGAGAAAGAGGCCGCGCATATTCGAAGAAGAAGAGTCGTAGGGTTCAGCAATGGTATACTATTTAGGATTTGGGCTTTTTAATTCTGGTCTCTGTTGTACAAAAAATGACAGTGAAACACATTTTGCTATCAGTTTTACCTCAAACTTTAATTTAGGTTAAACATAGAAATATAGCATGAGCATAAAAAAATAGACTTTATCGCTTAGATACAAATTTGTAAAAATATTGATGTTTTTAATCGGAAAATTGCATATAATTCCGGAATCGGAAAAACAACGTTATTCACGAAAATTCCAAAACGGAACCAGAATTTTAAAAATTTCGGTTGAGCGGAACGAAACAGGAAACAAAAATTTTAAACCTTGACTCACATGTTAAATTCAAAAATCATCCTACGGTTGAACAACTTTACTTTAAGATGCATTCTATTGTCTTACATATTCAATACATATAATATAAACATTTGTCAGCTTATTCAATAAAATATGCTGCAGAATGGGTAATTATAAAATAAATATTAATAGGATTGGTGAAAAGAGGACTGTCTTATATAAAAATATTGTACAATGCCTATTACAAAGAAAACAATTAGGAAGAGATAAACATAATTTTTTTGTAAACATTGTTCTATGCTAAGCTCAAATATAGGCAAACAATATGAGAATGAATCCCCTTTTTCAAGTTTTTTTGGATATAAGTAATCATAACCTTAGCCATAGAGAATATTCTTGTCGCCAAAAGAAAAACAATTCTAATAAACTATGGATTATTTATATCCATGGGAATAAACAACATACAGACAAATCAAAGGCAAACAGACATATGTTAACTTGAATTTACTTATTTTATGCAAAATAATATATTAATGCTATTTCAAGAAACATAATCTCTTTTATTAAAAAATCAGTTAACATGGTTTTTTTGGATCAATCCGAATGTTAAGATTATGAAATGCCTAGCAATTTATGATTTGGAATAATATGCAATTTGAGGTTAACTTGTAGGTTAGTAGAAATGAAAATATATATACTTATAGTGCCTGCATGTTTATGTGCTTCGGTGTGCGAACCTGTGTAAACATTATTGGGAAATGAAAAGAGAATCTTATTATCATCAAAACATATACGGTAACTGATTGGTGTTATAGCAGAAAAATTATAATGGAAAAAAGAATAATGTCATTTATGTGATCATTCACCAACTTTTAGCAACACCCAAGCACTGAGTATAAAACAATATTAAATATAGAAACAAATCAGAATTAGAATAAGAATTTATCAGAAATAGTGAAATCATGGATATAAGTGAAGTTATACCAGAGTTGCACATCCGCCTTAAAAACCAAAATGATATCCGAGAAAAGTTCAAGTAGAAAGATTTAAAACCCCAGGGGCAGCATTGCCCCTACTTGAACCTCCTATAGCTTCGTTGTGGATTCTACGGTGCTATCAGCCCATCAAATTTACAGATGGTGCTACAATTAATTTTGAAGTAGTTTTAAACAGCCAAACACATAAGCAAAATTGAGTTATGTGCTCATATTAACAAATATACCAGTGTATTGAAACTTAAAGATCACCAATGAAATTACCAGTAGTTGTTTTAGTCAAATATTTAATTATGTAACCATAAATAATTGACAGATATTTGCTACATTTGGAAGTAAAAAGGAAGTAATTTTGACAAATAGTAACTAAAAGGAATCAATGAGAAAAATAATATTTGACTTACAATGTTTAAGAATGTGTTTTAAAACATCACTGAAACCAAATAGGGGATATATGGAATTAAATATTTTTTTTCACAACAGTTGTGGTCAGCAATACATTGAACAAATAGTCCAATTTTGAAGTGCTTTAGTCTTCAATAGAAGAAAAACAGCATAGACCACTTATCGTTTAAGGTCTTTCATTGAAGTTCCAACAATTACTGATACAAAAACATGTGGGCTCAAAAGAACGCCATAATATCAAAACCAAATAATAGTCTGGAAATTTGGAATGTAAATTATTTTAACATGACAAACGGATAGTGGATAGGGCAATTTTATTAATTATAACAGTTACTTATATGGACAAACTATATTGTTTTCCAACATCCCTATACATAGTGAATATAAACAATGAAATGTGTGGCAAAATTTTGTAATATATGGAATAGTAATATATACCAGATAATTTGCTATTCTGTCACCCAGTATGGATAGTACGACATATGACAGCCTTATTACAGGAAGGACACTGATAAGAGGAGAAATTAATGGATCTCCCATATGTTGAACTTGTCGGATGTGGAAGCAATGCAAATTACTTCTGTTGTTAATATGCTGCCACCAAACAGAAGTAAGCAGACATCAAATTTTGGAAGAAAAATGTAATTTAAAAACATCACTATTTTGGAAGTGATGGATAGAAAATTAATTTTGGTCAAAAATTCCAATTATTTCCATAATTTTGCATTTTAGGAGAACCTGGTTTTAAAAAAAAACTAATTTAATACCCAGATTATAAATAACCCAATAATTTTATAGCTATATGAAAGTTCGAAAATTTTGAACTGTGAAATAAATTCAGCAGGCCAAACAAACATTTAACATATATTGTAATTATTCTGGAAGTTGGTCAAAAATTCCAATTATTTCCATAATTTTGCATTTTAGGAGAACCTGGTTTTAAAAAAACTAATTTAATACCGAGATTATAAATAACCCAATAATTTTATAGCTATATGAAAGTTCGAAAATTTTGAACCGTGAAATAAATTCAGCAGGCCAAACAAACATTTAACAGATATTGTAATTATTCTGGAAGATGCCTATACAGAGTGAATATAAACAATGAATGGTATACTAAAATAAATCTAACTAATTGAAGGTGAAAAAAATATTGGTTTTCCAGTCGAAGAATGAACAAACAGTATGAACAAACAAAAATGGTAAATATATAGTAAGAATGTTGAATCAGATAGTTAGTCGCATGTTGCAGCGAAAGTAATCACATGGATGCAACTGAGAATATTTTGTCATTTTCAAACAACTTAAAGTGCGGTACTGTATGATAGTTGTAATTTGATTTAAGTTGATGTGATTAAAGTGTGGAACTCTATAATTCAAGTGCATAGTGATTGAAAATAGGAAGATTTGGGCAACCATAGTTTTTTGTATAAACGTAGGAGAGGTGCAAACATAATTACCTTCTAAAATCTAGGTCGGCTTTAGGAAATCAACTTAATGAATTTAAGCATAAAGCAGGACTTCATTTTTTCTCAAACCCCAGGTTTGAATATGATCAGAAATAATAGTATCAAAGTTTAATGTTTATAGATATGATAATTCGTAATATAAGGAAGAATACCGTATGGAAGACATGTTGTAAGACTACTACACATTTGTGGACAGCAAGACATATCACAGCTTCAAGAGAGGGCAAAAGAAAACATAAGAACGGAACATATTTCCATAAATTTGAATTTAAAAGATATGGAAAAAAATGCAAAGTATATTGGTTGTTAATGCTTCCACAAAGCATGGTGAAAAAAATATGAAATTAAGATAGAAAATTGTAATGTAAACATTATTTTATCCACAATCCAGAACAGAAAACTATTGTTGGTCTTAAATAATGAATTGTTTATAGTTTCTGCTTTTATGACAACCCAATGTAGTAAAAGAAAGCATATTTAACTGTGGATTCATAAGAACCCAATAATATCAGAACCAAATTACATTTTTGAAAAATTGGGATGCAGAACAATTATAACATGATAAACGAACATACATAAATAATGAACTAATAGAAACCTTAATTATTAGCCAAGAACATAGTTTCAAACTCGTATGGGCTAATTACAGCAAAAACACAAAGATTATTGCGAAATGAGATTAATTATATTTTAATATAAGTAATATAATGGTTTACCAACATAAGCTTGTCCTATAAAAGTCTGTAAATCGATTTGAGCGATGGTAGTTTTAAAATCTGCAGATTTGGGCACTCGGGTTACTGTGTACAAAAAGGAAAAGATGTCGAACAAAAATTACCTTATAATTGTGGATCTGTATGAAATTTTGGAGAGGGACATAGGTTACGCCATATAGAGCAGGAGGAGTAGAATGGCCTTCGTTGAAGAAGAGGAAAATGTAATGACCCGAAAATCCGGTCCAATTTGAGCTGACCAAAAACACACAAGTCCAACCCCAAATTAAAATGAAAATCAGGAAATTAATAGAAAGAAAACAAAGGGTGAGGAAATATAAGATAGAAACTTAGAATAGAATAAGAAGAAGAACACAACATCATAGTAACACGAACCTCACAGCGGAACGAATAACATTTAATATATGTAACATAACTTGAAATATACATCAGTACTTGAATATACATCATTATCAAAGTACAACACTTACAACACAGCGGAAATAACTATAGCTATATAATCCTGAAGCCTCCTGCTCCAAGCTCTTCCAGTATATCTGTAAATCCCAACTACTTGACTGCCCGTACAAATTTAGGCACCCAAGAGTTTAGGGAAAACAACAAAATAAACTCTGGGTCAGTCATGAGACTGATGTGAGTAAAACAGTTTAAAACAGTTGAACAAGTAAACGATATCTCATAAGACCACGCCGTATAACGGAACGGGTTTTTTCCCTTATGAGAATCCAAAATATCTTTATATCAAAAACCTTTTGATATAATAATAATGTCTATCAACCACAATATAATAACCATCTAGCAGAAACGCTTTCATCTCACGTTCTACATATATAGTATACAATCAAAACCGCAAGCACGTATTGGGTAATGGATTTCCAACTATGACAAGGTATGGAACCACCTTTCGCTAGTGTACCTCTAGAAAGGAATACACTGGGTTTAACAAGAATATCTTGCAACCCGGCCACACATGACCGACCACCCATTTCGCTTGAGTGTATCGAATGTATATCACCAACGGTTGGGATCAGCAACCGTTTCCCGAATGGGACAGCATCAACAATAGATTTTTAGAAGTAAATGAAACTCTAGATCAGGTGATTATACACCCTACTTCGGAGAGACCAACTTAGCCATGCTGCCTGCCCGATTTCTGTCATTTACCGTTTGATGAGACTTGAGGTTACGCTTCATCATCACATCAGATTCACTTCAAATGCGACATCGTCAAATCCATCAGATCACTGATTGACGTCCTCAACAATACATTATGTGTTAGCTAAAAGAAGTTTTCTTCTCGGCTTCTACTCTTGGTACGGTTGGAGAAATCAATGTACGTGATCGTCTGAAAATACTCTATCAGACATCCATCCATATAAGTCATCCAGGAATAGGATGAACCGAAGGTACTATTCAGTATATCCATCTTAGACACTGTTATCTAAGATTTATACAACAACCCTTGCACTTTACTCCATCTTCAATTATCTTTGGCACATATGATTCGCAACGCTTATGCCAATACAGAGTGGTTCTTTGGATAATAATCCAACCGGTCTCTCTATATTAACAATGTAAATTGGTCAAAACCTCGATAGTCTGTGATTTAACCATCGAAGGAAAACAGGTGTGCAAACAACGATATTATTTCCCGGAGGAAATTATATCGATCAATCATCATTCAACATTTATCTCTTTATTTCATTAATTTACTTATCTCCTGTTTCCTTATATTCAACATTTCTTATTTTCTAAATTTAGAAAATATATGTTATTACCATTTGAAAACATTTCCATTTCTTGTTTCCTATATCAGAAAACATTTCTGGTTCTTAGTTGGAAAACATTTCCAAAACTCCTTCATTGGACTTAGATAGATGTTTAAACAAACCATCGCGATGCCAACTCAAACCATTACGCTTATTAACTAAATTCCTTTAACCCACCTTCACTATCGAACCTTAACCATTCCTTAGTTAAAAATGAAGTCAACCAAGTTGGGGTAATACTACCTCTTAGACCTTAACTGGACAACGTTTCTAACCTTGAAATAGACAAAGTTCACCTTTTAATTCTTTAACAAACTTCCTTACGTAACTCTCTTTTGAATCATCTCTATTCGATAATTCTTTCCTTCGATAAGCTATATTCGATAATTCTATTCAATTTACTTTATTCGATTAACCCTTATCAATTAAGTCTATTGGACTAATGCTATTGATTTACTCGTTCACTTAACTCCTTTCGAATAAACTATATTCGATAACTCCTTTAACTCTATTCGAATAAACTATATTCGATTAACTCCTTTGGATTAACTAACTTCGACTAACTCCTTCGAAATAACTAACTTCGAAATAACTAACTTCGACTAACTCCTTCGAATTAACTAACTTCGACTAACTCCTTCGAATAACTAACTTCGACTAACTCCTTCGAATAACTAAATTCGATAATTCCTTTCGAATAAACTATATTCGATTACTCACTTCGATTAAACTAATCGATAACTCTTTTCGATTAAACTATAATCGATAACTTCTTCAATTAACTAATAATAGATAACTCCTTTAACTCTATTCGAATAAACTATATTCGATTAACTCCTTCGAATAACTATTCATTTATAAAGATTTACTTTTAGTAACGGTTCTTCACTTTACAAATGATTTCCTTTTCTAGTAACGTTTTCCTTTTTATAAATCCTATTTAGTTATAAACAAATTTCCTTTTTATACTCTATTTATTTTCTAAATATTTCCTATCAATTCTATTTGTAAATGATTTACAAATATTTCCTTTTCTATTATTCTATTTGCAAATGGGTTGCAAATATTTCCTTTTCAAATCTATTCTTTGATTTTAATTTTCTTTTATAAAAACCCTTTTTCTTTTCTATATAAAATCCATCGATTTTATATAAATAACTCATTTTCAAAATACACTTTGAAAATCCCCTTGCCCACATCCAGTATTTCTTATGGTATTTAACATACCATATAACAACGAAAAATATCGTCCAAACACACACAATCAACAACAGAATTTATATCACATCATATATCACAATATATGAATCACAGTAAAATAAATGTTGAGGAATCCAGTTGGATTCCTCCAACCTGTTTTCCTGCATCACAGATGTTAAACAATATAAATAACATCACTTTCAGTTCCATATGATATATTCTGTTAAACAGAATTAATATAGAAATTCAACTAACTGACTAACAGTTCAATCAAACAGTCAACACACTGTTAATCAGCCAACATTTAACAGTTCTAAAAATACAACATGAAATTATAAACTGTTCAGAGTTAGTGAGATTTACTCACATTTGCGCGTTAGCCGTTAAATAACGGTTTGCGTTATTTGATTCAATCAGACAATTTATTTCGCCATAAATTCATACCAGCCCCAATCCACTTCCGGTTAGTCTCATTTGGTAGTCGTCGTCCATACGATCCTAACGCAACTGACGGCATCAAATTCTGATAATGTATGTGTAAGTTATTCAGTTTATAAGTTAACACAATATTTAAATTAAACTAAAAACTTAAATGAATATCAACTGGGCTTTACCCATCCTAAATCGGCCCAACTCCCTATCAAAACCGCACCCGCTGTTACAGTATTCTTCCCCGAATTAAAAACCGCGATCTCCAGTTGTTTCCTCCTCCATTTGTCGATCGTCACATCCTCCTAACTCCTCCTCTTCATCGTCGTTTGCCAAAACCAAATACACCACACATCTCATCAAAGTCTCCTCTTCAACATCATGTCCCACATACACACTCCGATCCCTTATACCATTTTCCGTCGACAGCTGGTATCCACGAAATGAACAGTGGACATCGACATAGTTTCTCATGGAAACACATCAGAATCTCCACACAAATTCCATTCGCTGATATAAACCCCAATACAACACTTAAACCCAGATCGATGTTGTGTATATCGAAATTTCCAGAACCCTAGGTCTACTGCTGGAACATTCAAGCCTCCAAATCTCGCGTCGCACCAAACAAAAGTTACCCCAAATTGAAGAGGATGCCATGAGGAGTATAAACATATGAGTTTGGGGATTTAAAGAAATTTATATGAATTTATCTTTAATTTAGGAGATGGATTTGTTCACCGTTTGTTTTTCCCTAAGGAAGAAAGTGTCGGCGCAATTTTCAATGACTGTGGAGTGATTTTAGGGTTTAAGGAAATGTGTAGGGTATTTATAGAAAGAAAATATTATTTTTATATTTGATTTAAATATTTTATTTTAAGCCATCGCTAATTTTATTCGTCCTCTAAAATTCCTGTTACCACATACGATACCCAAAAATCATGAAAATTGACACGTAGCTAGAGTTCGACATTACGGTCCCAACGAGACTGGTTTCGTCGAATTTCGACTTCATATGCTCACACAGCGTATTTTTAACTGTCAAAATACTGACTATTTTTCACTCTAAAAATCCATACGGTCACACAGTGACTCTAAAAATCACGAAACTGGAAATCTAACAACTATTTGACATTGCGGATCCAACAAAAATTAGTTTCATCGAATTCCGACTCCATTTGCAAAAGTGGCTATTTTTAAAGCTCTGGATGACCCATTTAAATATATAAATATATTTAAATATAATTAAATTTATATTATCGTATATATTCACTGTGGAATACCATACAACTTTAGAATATTCCTATATGAATTTCTAACTCGATATTCACTTCTGGGTCAACCCGATATTCTATTTATATTGAAATTCCTTTTTAAAATATAAATAATTCCTTTATAAATTATAAAGGAATTCCACAGCGACTTTTCTAAAATTTGATTTGGACATATCTCAAAATCTACACGACGAAATCCCGATTTTTCTCTTCCACTAGAAAGATATACACCACCAGCTCCACACGTTTCTTGTTTCACAGAAATCCGACTTAAAACGAATCCTGTACATTCAATTGAAGTTCAAATCGCCAAATTATGAACTGCAGCGCCATTTCAAGCTCGGTTTTAATTATAATATAATTATACGTTCAAACTGTCGTTTATATAATATATTCGTTATTCAAATTAAATTCCAAGCTGAATTAAATATCACAGATGATCCGGTTTACACCATATTGCCATTTCAGCTAATTCTGATTATTTCAGAATTAAATATATTATTTAGTTTATTATTTTAATTAAATATTCACTATTATTTAACTAAACCACTATTTAATTCACTATATCACTATTTATATAATTAAATAAATCAATTATAATACCTTTGCCAATGAGGGTCATTACAATCTTTCCCACTTAAAATAATTTTGTCCTCGAAATTGCTAAAAGGTAGAGGACGACCCTATCGACTGGTTAGAACATATTTGTTCACTTCTTAACTTTAGTTTCAACTAAACCAATTTAATTTCAATCAATATATTAATTAATTCTTATCAACGAAATTTTTTCAAAAATCCTGAAAATTTTCTAATGCCTTAACTTTTCGAAAATTTCACTAGCACCTCCTTTGTACTGGTCAATACGTCAAACCGCCACTCGCCTCTCTGGGCCATCTCCATCCCAAAAAAAATCAAACAGCCAAGCGGGTTGCCAATTCAGCTCATAAATCTCATGCTTATATCAAATATAAACTTGTACCTTTTGTCGGCATATCAACTCTATCACTTCCATATGCTATCAACTCAGCATATACCAATGTTATCCCAATCAAATTCCAATCTGCTTTTATCCACAACACCACCATTCGCTTATATCCAAGCCAAATATCATTTTAACTCGAGTTTCTTCTCGATTCCCAACTCTTAACTTGATTATCCCATTACACTTCAAATTTGAATCTCACAATCCAATTTGTCTTGATATCATTCTAATTCAACCTCAGTTACCACTTTACTGGCTTTACTTTAATTCAAATTTTCTTTCACAAATTTTTGTTAAATTTGTTTTAATTCAAACAGTCTTTCCCTGGGAGTTTTCAAACAGTTTACTCTTTTCAAAAATCAAATTTTCTTTTTGAACATGTCACTGAGCCCTTAATTAATATTCCATTAGTTAAATCACTTCTCTATTTCTTTATCAATATTTTTTAACCAAATATTTTCAATAACCATATTGCCCTTTTATGTTATTTGGAAAACATTTCCGAATATCGCCTTCCTTTATTTTATAAACTTTAGAAAATATATGCTATTTATAATTGGAAAATATTCCAATTACTTATCTCTTTTCCGATCTCATTTATTTCTATACTTAGAAAATATTCTTTATTATATTTCCAAGCTTACACTTATTTGGGTTAAAACGGATGTTGTGTAAAACATCGTTACGACAACCCAAATACTATATTCAACTAACTCTTATCCGACATTGATCTTCGAGCCTGAAATCTTACTATTTATTTGTTAATAATGAAATCAATCAAGTTGGGGTATAACTACCTCTCAGACCTTGACTGAATAACATTTATAACGTCAAAACAGATATGACTACTTACTCGAATAATCAATACCATACAACTGCTTATTCACTTTTAAACACGTATACGCTTCCTCTTTCTATTCTTACTAGATTTTATTCTTAGTCTTCCTTTTTGATTTTACTATTCAATTTCTAAGTTCATTTCCTTATCGACTTCTATATATATCGATACGTTGATTTCTAACTATCAATTTATCTTAAAAATATTCTAACTCCTTAAATTCCAAGAAAAATTCGCCATAACCTCCTTTGTACTAGGAGCATCGGGATATTTCAAATAGCCTCCCATGGCCCTCACCAATCCAAAAGAAAAAGAAAAAGCCAAGCGGCTAGCCGATACGGCGCTTAAAATCTCATATATGAACTAAATACATACCTTTTTGTCGAGCATTCTATTTATATACCTTCATTAACCTTATCCATACCTATCTCATGTATATTTATACCTGCCCAATCTATTTTAACTATACCTGATCGTTTTAACTCAATTCGTTAATTAATTTGTTAATTAACTCTTTAGTCTATTTCACTTTTATATTTGAACATGACATGTTCAAATATATTTTAACTTGCTTATTAACTAATTTGAATCCAAATTTCAAATTTAATTTCTATATTCGATTTTTAATATCCATTTACAAATCCAATTCACCTTTCAAAGTTCAACTTCAAATTCAAAACTCGATTAACTAATTCCTCTTCGACTTAGTTAATTCTATTCAATTTCTATTCAAATTTTATATCACTTCTATTATTCAAATCTATATATCAAATTCTATTATTCAAATTCTATATATCAAATTCTATTCAAATTCTATATATCAAATTCTATTCAAATTCTATATATCAAAATCTGTTCAAATTCTATATTATAAATCCTATTTGAATTTCTATATTCAAATTCTATATATCAAATTTTATATTATAAATCCCATTTTGAAATTCAACACAACTTGTCTTTCCCAAAAAAAATTCAAAACAGTATCTCTGGTAGTAATTCGTCACTTACAACTCGAAAATAAATACTGATGATGCAGCTGTCATCACCAGAATCTATTTTCCAGCGATCGAAGTGAGTTTAATACTATAAAACCATTTCTAAACATTTCCACTTTGAAATTCATTTCAAAATATAATTCACATTGCTTGTAAAACAATTTAAAATCTCCTAGGATCTTAAATTTTCCTTATTTTTAATCCAAATTCATTTACAAACACTTATCCAATTCTCCAAAATTTTAATTCAATTTCTGGTTTAAATTTTAGATTTAACTCATCTGATTCACGTATTTCACTTATATGAATTCTGATTGGTTATTTACATAACCATTTAATTTATAACCTTACTCGATTATAAATAACCAATATATCCACTATATTATAATTTTGATATATATATCTTCTCTATATCAAGATATACCTTGGGTAAACTTATTTTAATTTACCCTCCTTTCAAAACATATCGTGACGACCCATCGTATTCGAATGTTTAGTAACTCCTACCGATACAGCGGATCAAACTGATCGACCAGAACTCATAAACAACTCAACCAATAAATCACCACAATATAAAACAATTTTTATATCAATAACAAATACGCTCACTCGTATATATACACTCAACTCAATCTAGGGTATTACTAACCCTATCTCTACTGAGTCACGCCACAGAGCCAAGGTAATTCACTAAACTTAAGCATAGATACCAACTGTAATGACCCGAAAATTCGGTTCAATTTGAGCTGACCAAAAACACAAGTCCAACCCAAAATTAAACTGAAAATCAGGAAATTAATAGAAAGAAAACAGAGGGCGAGGAAAGATAAGATAGAAACTTAGAATAGAAGAAGAAGAAGAACACAACATCAGAGTAACACGAAGCTCACAGCGGAATGAATAACATATAATATATGTAACATAGCTTGAAATATACACCAGTACTTGAATATACATCATTACCAAAGTACAACACTTACAACACAGCGGAAATAACTATAGCTATATAATCCTGAAGCCTCCTGCTCCAAGCTCTTCCAGTATATCTGTAAATCCCAACTACTTGACTGCCCGTACAAATTTAGGCACCCAAGAGTTTAGGGAAAACAACAAAATAAACTCCGGGTCAGTCATGGGACTGGTGTGAGTAAAATAGTTTAAAACAATTGAACAAGTAAACGATATCTCATAAGACCACACCGTATAACGAAACGGGTTTTTTCCCTTATGAGAATCCAAAATATCTTTATATCAAAAACCATTTGATATTATAATAATGTCTATCAACCACAATATAATAACCTTCTAGCAGAAACACTTTCATCTCACGTTCTACATATATAGTATACAATCCAAACCGCAAGCACGTATTGGGTAATGGATTTCCAACTATGACAAGGTATGGAACCACCTTTCGCTAGTGTACCTCTAGAAAGGAATACACTGGGTTCAACAAGAACATCTTGCAACCCGGCCACACATGACCGACCACTCATTTCGCTTGAGTGTATCGAATGTTTATCACCAACGGTTGGGATCAGCAACCGTTTCCCGAATGGGACAGCATCAACAATAGATTTTTAGAAGTAAATGAAACTCTAGATCAGGCGATTATACACCCTAATTCGGAGCGACCGACTTAGCCATGCTGCCTGCCCGATTTCTGTCATTTACTAGTTGATGAGGCTTGCGGTTACGTGAGACGACCCCAAACCCCGTACTGACGGCGGCAAGGGTAATCCTTGGAATATAACACATAAACAGATAATAGCAGAACAGAATTAAATAAATACAGCAGATAATGAACAATAGAATATACTGGATAAGAGTAATCATCAGATTTGCATAGTATACAGGATCATACTTAGAACAAATACAGTTCAGCTATACATAAATGTCTACAGCGGAAAAACAAACATAATGTACAATAGGAGCTGAACAACATAAAAAGAGATAAATAATAGAATCCAGCTTCAGCTCCAGCTATCCAGAAAGAGCCAGCTAAACCTAAATACAAGGCTGCCCGTGTAGAATAAGGGGCACCCGAGTTTGAAAGTGAAACAAACTACGAGTCAGTCATGGGACTGGTACGAGAAATCTACTCAACACATTTGAAATATGGCTAATCACATGACCACGCCACTTTCGTGGAACGGGTGTACTCCATTGGATTGCCAGTGCTTTAAAAACAAATCTTTCTTTTAAACATCGCAATGCTTTTTATAAAAATGAAGCCATTATAAGACTCAGTTCCCATCACACAATGCAACGCAAACCAGAGGATAGAGTTTTACCTTATAATGGCCAAAATATGATTGATACGACTAAAACAAAAGCATTTCATATTATTACTAATGTTTATATGTTTCAAAAACAATTTGAATCATAACTATCAATCATAGGCGGGATGGGTACCATATATCATGTCGCTGTATATATATACAATCAAAACCGCACAGTCACGTATTTGGAAATTGGATTTCCGTCATGAACCAAGGCAAAAGATAGTCCTTACCTAATTCGAGACTGCCTAGCCCGAGTCTCAGGATCAGAATGCATCGACCCTTGGATCGTCAGGGCCGGTCCACACGAAGTGGATTAAAATGCCTGAACACTGCGTTTCGCCGCCCTTTGGGGCGTAAGCGAGCCAACGTATGACTCCATCGGACCCGGATCGTCCGATCTAACCGAGGCACCTCGCAACAGCAACAACCACATAAGTCAAACTCGTCAGGGCGTGTAAAACCACTGACGCCACTTCTAGCTAGGAGGAAACGCAGGCCCTCCCTGAGGTCCTTTCTCCCATTTCTGGTTCATACCGAGGTATGAGGCTCGCGATTTCACGTTATACACAAAGCTACGCCACACAGGCGGTGCTTTGATCATCTCCACAAGACTTTTATTTTCAACAGAAGCCCTGATCACTGCATCTTAGCATGCCACACAGGCAATTCACACCGTGCAACTGATAGCTATCAATCACACAGAATAAATTCCAATGTCAGACACACTATCCATTTGCAAGTCCGTTCTGGGTCTGAACGAAACCGGAGGCACTATATACCTCGCAAACCCATCGATCACCATGTACACTGGACGATCACCACTCATTATCCATATTTCGAGATGCCTCCCAATCAGGATCTCCGTTACCATCCAAACGAGGTGAAGATCTCCGGTCTTCGACCACCGTCTTTATCTTCGATTTCTTATCGTCGATTCAGTTATTCAAAATGGGATAAACTCGGTCTTTCTGAGCAACTCGCGTATATAATAAACAAGTGCAACACTAACATACATACGCATTATTTCAATTCATTAGTCACTAACCGTCAATCAGTAAGAGAACGATTTCCTAAATATTAACCCCGAAGGCCGAAACCAACATCAGATCAACACCCAGGAAACCATTCGACTTAGCCAACCTTCAGTTAATTTCTTAATTTCACATCCATATCGTTTATAATATTTTATAACGATTTATCGCTATTTTTATTTATTTTAAAATAGCCAATTTATTCAAAACGACGCTTCGGGCCATAACGCGGCTATGGCGCTGTTTTTCTTTAGATTTTATTTACGCATATCTGAAAATCTAACTGTTAGATCTTCACAAAATTTACATCATTAGAAAGATCTTTTCAAAACGAATCCAACGGTTCCAGTTTCGGGAAATTCCGACTGTCGGATCTCCCGGTATAATCGTTTGAAGTTTCGATTTCAAATTACGAACTGCAGCGTCGTTATTCGATTATATATATTTATATATATATATATATATAATCGATTCTGGCGCTGTTTTTCTTCAGATTTGAATTAAACATTCCAGACAATCCAACCGTTGGATTTTTACAAAGTTGGTGCCGTTGGAAAAATATTTCCAAAGCGAACCCAACAGTTGCGATTTCAGGAAAATCCGATGGTCGGATCTCCCGTACTAATCGTTTGAAATCACGGTTTCAAAATGCGAACTGCAGCGTCGTTATTCGATATATTTCAATTATATATATATATATATCGATTCTACGATTTCAAACTATATGATTTTCATACTTTTGATTAAAATGATATTTTTATCAAACTGTCTTCTATTTCAACACTTCACTATTTTTAACAATTCATGTATATTATAAAAATGTGATTTTTAATGTAGAACAATTTATTTCAAAACCCGATTATTTTATATATTTCATATAGGTGATAAAAATAGGACTTTTATTATAAAACAATTTATTTCAAAACAAGGTTATTTTATATAGTTCATATCGATGATAAAAATTGGAATTTTATTATAAAACACTTTATTTCAAAATATGAATACCATTCAACACATGAATTCTATTCAACGAATGAATTTCAATTCAACACATGAAGGTTTTCTATAGTTTATATATATCGATAAAAATGTGATTTTTATATTTGAAAACACGAATACCATTCAACACATGAATATTATTCAAAATTTCGACAGGATAACGGTAGGGTAGTTAAAACCGGGACCATCCCTAGTACGGCTCCTCGCTCTACCTTAAAACCTCGTGGTTTTTGACAATGGGGAATCATGCATCTAGTTCGCACGCAGGCGGCATGTATATATTTATTTCATTTCCACAAACTAATCCTATGTGGTTTCAACCAAATATTTCTCAACCACAAACGGGTATTTTTCAACCACAATCAATCAATATCAACCACAAACAATTCCAATCAACCATTCGCTATCAATCAATTTTCACACCCATCACAACCAATAAATATCGTCCATGGTTTGTGGACGAGGGGCGTGTATATATATATATTTATATTTATATATAGCATTTCACTTCTATTTCAACACATATATAATTTTTACAACGCATATATAACTTATACATCGAACGTACAACTTATACAACGCTTATACAAGAGGTGTACAACGCTTATATAACTCATACATCGACTATATAATTTATAAATCGTCGTTTTCCATATCGTTTATAAATTAGAAATCTCACATTGGGTTCCACTCCACAAAAATAGCAAAAGGCTCAGAAAAATATGCGGTCTCTTTTAGAATGTAGAAGACGTCCACACGGTCACGATGTTTCCTGTTTCATCGAATTTCGTCAAGAAACGAAAAAGATATGATTTTTCAAAGTTTGCAATGGTTTAAAGGTGTTAAAACTGTTGAAAATAAATCTGGCCGTATACTTCAATTTTTTGTTCGAAACTAGGTTTCGAATTTTCTTCCAATCCGTTGCTCGAGGCTAAGATCGGTCAGCTCCACGTCAAAGAGCCTCGAAAGGGGCGCAGATCGGTGGTAGGGGGTCAGGTGCGACGACGCCATCAGGGTGCGGCGGCGGCTTGAAGACGTGATCTTCCTGGCGTCCGTTCTCCCAAAATACACAATGAAAAAATCGAAACCAGGTATGGATTTGAAGAGCTCGGGAAGATCTTCAAAAATTTCAACTGTGGCATGAGCTAATTCGGCGTAAATTGATCGAAAAATGAGGGGGAAGGTTGGAATTCGAGCGTCGTTCGCGATCTGGGGATTTCGGAGAGAAATGAGGAGAGAGAAGGCTGAGTTGGACTAATGATTTTTTTTTTTTATTTATATATTTTTAAATTTCAAAAATACCCTCTTTCATCCACGAACACCAATCCAAATCCAACGACTGTCGTCCCTAGCATTTTACCTCCATTCCGAACACAATGGGATATGTTTCGTAGGCCCATTTGACTGTTTCAGTCAGTTTTCATTCAATTCAAATATATGACATTCAATATTCGATTTGAACGTACATTTCAATTTTCCAGGGCCACAAACTAATTCGAAAGATTCCATAAAAATAAATCTAGCTATGTTTTGATGATACGGCCCCAACAAAACTAGTTTCGTCGAATTCTGAGACCGTTTGCAAAAAGGCCCATTTCTGGTCGATCCAATTTAACTGTAATTGACAAAAACACGTTTTCCTTTGCCATGCTCACATACTAGCTTCAAAAATTATGAAATTTGAAACCTAGCAATAACTTCACATCTCGAATCCAAAAAAAGTGGCTTCGTCGAATTCCGAGGTCGTTTGCAAAATGGCCAATTTCACGGGCTATATAAATTCCATAGCGACCTTTTTGAAAATTCATTTGGTCATAACTTTTGATTTCCGCTATGAAACTTCGATTTTTCAGATTTGTTAGAAAGGTATTCACTAACAGAATTAAATATTTTTGGTTTCACTCAAATCCGTTTTGTTTTGCACCCGGTACAGTTCGACAAATTTTGAATTCAATTTTTGAAACTGCAGCGCCATTTCAGGCCTTGTTTATAATTATAATTAATTATATTCGTTTTTAAATGTCAATTCAAACTTACTTTTCATCGCTATTATTTAAAATATTTATTTTTAAATATTTAAAATCCACTATTTTAGCCAATTTAAAAATTTTAAATTGGTTCAGATTTTCCGGGTCGTTACATTACGCTTCATCATCACATCAGATTCACTTCGAATGTCACATTGTCAAATTCATCAGATCACCGATTGACGTCCTCAACAATAAATTATGTGTTAGCTAAAAGAAGTTTTCTTCTCCGCTTCCACTCTTGGTATGGTTGGAGAAATCAATGTACGTGATCGTCTGAAAACACTCTGTCAGACATCCATCCATACAAGTCATCCAGGAACAGGATGAACCGAAGGTGCTATTCAGTATAACCATCTTAGACATTGTTATCTAAGATTTATACAACAGCCCTTGCACTTTACTCCATCTTCAATTATCTTTGGCATATATGATTCGCAACGCTTATGCCAATACAAAGTGGTATTTTGGATAATAATCCAACCGGTCTCTCCATATTAACAACGTAAATTGGTCAAAACCTCGATAGTCTGTGATTTAACCATCAAAGGAAAACAGGTGCGCAAACAACGATATTATTTCCTAGAGGAAATTATATCGATCAATCATCATTCAACATTTATCTCTTTATTTCATTAATTTACTTATCTCATGTTTCCTTATATTCAACATTTCTTATTTTCTAAATTTAGAAAATATATGTTATTACCATTTGAAAACATTTCCATTTCTTGTTTCCTATATCAGAAAACATTTCTGGTTCTTAGTTGGAAAACATTTCCAAAACTCCATCATTGGACTTAGACAGATGTTTAAACAAACCATCGTGATGCCAACTTGAACCATTACGCTTATTAACTAAATTCCTTTAACCCACCTTCACTATCGAACCTTAACCATTCCTTAGTTAAAAATGAAGTCAATCAAGTTGGGGTAATACTACCTCTCGGACCTTAACTGGACAACGTTTCTAACCTTGAAATAGACAAAGTTCACCTTTTAATTATTTAACAAACTTCCTTATGTAACTCTCTTTCAAATCATCTCTATTCGATAATTCTTTCCTTCGATAAGGTATATTCGATAATTCTATTCAATTTACTCTATTCGATTAACCCTTATCAATTGACTCTATTGGACTAACGTTATAATTTACTCGTTCACTTAACTCCTTTCGAATAAACTATATTCGATAACTCCTTTAACTCTATTCGAATAAACTATATTCAATTAACTCCTTTGGATTAACTAACTTCAACTAACTCCTTCGAATTAACTAACTTCGACTAACTCCTTCGAATTAACTAACTTCGACAAACTCCTTCGAATTAACTAACTTCGACTAACTCCTTCGAATAACTAACTTCAACTAACTCCTTCGAATAACTAAATTCGATAATTCCTTACGAATAAACTATATTCGATTACTCACTTCAATTAAACTAATCGATAACTCTTTTCGATTAAACTATAATCGATAACTTCTTCGATTAACTAATAATCGATAACTCCTTTAACTCTATTCGAATAAACTATATTCGATTAACTCCTTCGAATAACTATTCATTTATAAAGATTTACTTTTAGTAACGGTTCTTCACTTTACAAATGATTTCCTTTTCTAGTAACGTTTTCCTTTTAATAACATCCTATTTAGTTATAAACAAATTTCCTTTATATACTCTATTTATTTTCTAAATATTTCCTATCAATTCTATTTGTAAATGATTTACAAATATTTCCTTTTCTATTATTCTATTTGCAAATGGGTTGCAAATATTTCCTTTTCAAATCTATTCTTTGATTTTAATTTTCTTTTATAAAAACCCTTTTTCTTTTCTATATAAAATCCATCGATTTTATATAAATAATTCATTTTCAAAATACACTTTGAAAATCCCCTTCCCCACATCCAGTATTTCTTATGGTGTTTAACATACCATATAACAATGATAAATATCGTCCAAACACACACAATCAACAACAGATTATATATCACATCATATATCACAATATATGAATCACAGTAAAATAAATGTTGAGGAATCCAGTTGGATTCCTTCAACCGGTTTTCCTGCCTCACAGATGTTAAACAATATAAATAACTTCACTTTCAGTTCCATATGATATATTATGTTAAACAGAATTAATATAGAAATTCAACTAACTGACTAACAGTTCAATCAAACAGTCAACACACAGTCAATCAACCAACATTTAACAGTTCCAAAAATACAACATGAAATTATAAATTGTTCAAAGTTAGTGAGATTTACTCACATTTGCGCGTTAGCCGTTAAATAACGGTTTGCGTTATTTGATTCAATCAGACAATTTATTTCGCCATAAATTCATATGAGCCCCAATCCACTTCCAATCAGTCTCATTTGGTATTCGTCGTCCATACGATCCTAACGCAACTGACGGCGTCAAATTCTGATAATGTATGTGTAAGTTATTCAGTTTATAAGTTAACACAATATTTAAATTAAACTAAAAACTTAAATGAATATCAACTGGTCTTTACCCATCCTAAATCGGCCCAACTCCCTATCAAAACCGCACCCGCTGCTACAGTATTCTTCCCCAAATTAAAAACCGCGATCTCCAGTTGTTTCCTCCTCCATTTGCCGATCGTTACATCCTCCTCTTCATCGTCGTTTGCCAAAACCAAATACACCACACATCTCATCAAAGTCTCCTCTTCAACATCATGTCCCACATACACACTCCGATCCCTTATACCATTTTCCGTCGACAGATGGTATCCACAAAATGAACAGTGGACATCGACATACTTTCTCATGGAAACACCTCAGAATCTCCACACAAATTCCATTAACTGATATAAACCCCAATACAACACTTAAATCCAGATCGATGTTGTGTATATCGAAATTTCCGGAACCCTAGGTCTAATGCTGGAACATTCGAGCCTCCAAATCTCGCGTCGCACCAAACAAAAGTTACCCCAAATTGAAGAGGATGCCATGAGGAGTATAAACATATAAGTTTGGGGATTTAAAGAAATTTATATGAGTTTATCTTGAATTTAGGAGATGTATTTGTTCACCGTTTGTTTTTCCTTGAGGAAGAAAATGTCGGCACAATTTTCATTGACTGTGGATTGATTTTAGGGTTTAAGGAAATGTGTACAGTATTTATAGAAAGAAAATATTATTTTTATATTTGATTTAAATATTTTATTTTAAGCCATCGCTAATTTTATTCATCCTCTAAAATTCCTGTTACCACATACGATACCCAAAAATCATGAAAATATACATGTAGCTAGAGTTCGACATTACGGTCCCAAAAGAGACTGGTTTCGTCAAATTTCGACTTCGTATGCTCACACAACGTATTTTTAACGTCAAAATACTTATGTTTTTCACTCTAAAAATCCGTACGGTCACACGGTGACTCTAAAAATCACGAAACTGGAAATCTAACAACTATTTGACATTGCGGATCCAACAAAAATTATTTCGTCGAATTCCGATTCCGTTTGCAAAAGTGGCTATTTTTAAAGCTATGGATGACCCACTTAAATATATAAATATAATTAAATATAATTAAATTAAATATAATTAAATTAAATATAATTAAATTAAATATAATTAAATTTATATTATCGCATATATTCACAGTGGAATACCATACAGCTCTATAATATTCCTATATGAATTTCTAACTCGATATTCACTTCTGGGTCAACCCGATATTCTATTTATATTGAAATTCCTTTTTAGAATATAAATAATTCCTTTATAAATTATAAAGGAATTCCACAGCGACTTTTCTAAAATTTGATTTAGACATATCTCAAAATCTACACGACGAAATCCCGATTTTTCTCTTCCACTAGAAAGATATACTCCACCAGCTCCACACGTTTCTTGTTTCACAGAAATCCGGCTTAAAACGAATCCTGTACATTCAATTGAAGTTCAAATTGCCAAATTACAAACTACAGCGCCATTTCAAGCTCGGTTTTAATTATAATATAATTATACGTTCAAACTGTCATTTATATAATATATTCGTTATTCAAATTAAATTCCAAGCTGAATTAAATATCACAGATGATCCGGTTCACACCATATTGCCATTTCAGCTAATTCTGATTATTTCAGAATTAAATATATTATTTAATTTATTATTTTAATTAAATATTCACTATTATTTAATTAAACCACCATTTAATTCACTATATCACTATTTATATAATTAAATAAATCAATTATAATACCTCTGCCAATGCGGGTCATTACAGAAAACAACAGGATTGGGAAGCGTGGAAGAGACGATTACAGAATAGGAGCAATCGCTGTCTGTCCGCATTGTATAGAGTAAATGGGAAGCACTAAAGTCGAAGAGGAGGAAAAATGAATGACCGGTGCATCGACCGGGAAGAAGAGAGGTGAACGGTTAAGGAACATGACTCGTAACAGAGGGTACAACAATAAGAGAAAGGGCGATAAAAGGTAAAGCAACGGGAAGAATAACGAAGTAGCTAAGGAATTGACATGTGTATTCTGGTTCTTCCTTTCCTATTTAAGTAATAGATATGATACAAGGTTAGGAGGATTTATCCTTGATATTGAACATTGCTTCAATTTCATGTTCCTGTTACATTATTTTAGTTATGGGAATTGGATTATAACTGAACAGTGATCTTAAATGTTAAAATGTTGTTCAAACTAAGTTTAGATGACTAATATTTTGCAATCTATGTTATTTGATGACATAATGCTATGATTTCACTTTTCAAAACCAATTGTTGATTTTGAAAAACTCAACAAGTATTGATATTTCAAAACCAGATTTAAGAGCGCAGTTCTTTAATTATTGAAAGTAGTTTCAATATAAATGAGTACTAACAGTATCAAATCCTTATGAACATCTGAAATTTTATGCAAGCACATGAATGGCCAGAAATTGTTTTTTTACTGTTAATAAACTTTGTATTTGATGCAAATTTCAGTATGAAATTATAAATTGATATATGATATCATTTCTATTTTATTGTTGATACATCCTACACTGTTAAACATCTAACATGCGGGTAATGTATTGAACCTATGTAATTTTATGAAGCATAAAATCTGTAATCATGTAAGGATACAAATCAAAAGATGTTTGATTTTCTCATACAAATAGGTTTGATTCTATGAATTATGAATTCATAGTCGAGCATTTTGAGTTTACTACATACAAGATATTGATCATAAATATAGGATAACTCCAAATCATAATGAAATCATAATGATGATTTTCAAGTTATCAAATATTATAGTATACTCTGTTTATCATGCTATTAATCCATATATGCTCTTAAAGCCTAAGAGATTTATAGAAATCTGTTACTATAACTGTTGCATTGATTCTATCTATTTAATGCTTGAATCCATTACTTGTATAAGTATAGCATAATTTTATTAAGGGCAATATAACCTGTTTTAACCAATACTGCAGTTTAAATTTTGAATTCTGACTCATATTTAAAACATGTTTTGATTGTCATTCATGGAGCAGTTTAATAATGCCAATAATATTTAAACACATCTACTTTCTCTTAAAACATGTTTAAGCATACCATAGATACATAAATATATGATATGTTATGGTATGAGAAAGGTGCATTTAGATAAAAGGAATACTGATTCCATATTTATTGTGATAAATAAGTTACTGCAATGTGTATTAATTACAATATCAAATCTTTGTAATGTTTTAAGAGTTTTCCTGGATACTTGTCTAGTTCTGGTAGAATGATCAATATAAAATCCAATTTTGACTAATCCGGAAATCAAGTCCTTTTGATCAGATTTAATATTTAAATCTGTTATTTTGAATGGTTATTTTCATATAAATCTGAGATTTCATATTGTTTGAATGTCAATTCAAGATTATCCTTCAATAAATGTTTGAAATGGTCTATTTATTTCAGTTATGAAATTCTGTGAACAGCCATGTGTTTATAAAAGTTGCAAATTGTTTGCAATTTAATTCTCGACTCATGCACATCATAATATGTGTAATATGGCCACTACAATGACCTGTAAACTCATAGACTAGTTTCATATGTTAAAAGAACATATAACTGATAGGTGCAAGTATTTAGATACTGTTTGTGTTTATTAAAAGCTGATTTTGCATAATGATGCATATTCTTGGATTAACCATTAATGCTACCAGTATTTAGTTTAGTAGGCACATATAGAATTGTCAAAATCATATTAGCCAATGTTTTATTTTAGGCTATTGATGTTTAAGACCTGGTTATTTAACCTGTTCTTATACATGACTTAATTTTAGGACAATGATGCTAGAGTCTGACTTTATAGTATTAATATTCATCATGTTTGTTACATGATATAAATTATAGGTCCATCTACCTGTTAGAAAACATATCTTAACAAGTTAAAGATATATATTATGCAAATTTGCTTTGCATACCCTGTTTTTAAATGGAATAGTCTCAATTGATGTATGTGATACATCATATAAGATAGTAGATTTTCATTTTATTTTATATCATATTGAAAATTGTTTCAATGATGATATATATATAAATATATCACTGAGTATTTGATTCAACATGATTATATACATATAGATGTATTCCTGATAAGACTGATCATGTTGATTAAAAACTTCCTTTTCAATGCAGGTGTTATTGTAATTGTTGAAAACTGTTCCAGCATGATGATCAACTCACAGTGAAGCAGGGATTAAGCCATATCTTATAATTCTAGTCCCATTTCAATTGAATATGATTGGTCTGTTTCTGATAAATGTGTATAATATTAACCTTATGTTCTGTGTAAGCTTAATGACTGTGTATACATATCTTTTATGAACTATTGCTGTGTGATTAAGTCACAATATTCTTTGTACAATCAGATTTATTATATATATAGATATAATATTAAACTGATTGTATGAAACTGATTTATTATTCATATTCTCAATTTTAAATTTGATGTATATTCAGTTATAAATTTTATGCATGTGTTTATGTAATTTTAAGCGATATAAACATTAGCTTGAATTTTCATGGTATATTTATGATTGGATCGTATATATATTATAGATTATTATGGGACATAGTCTATAAATTTGTCGAACATGACGTTGTTAAGCTAACATGTTGTTATATAAATGTTTGCAACATTACATATTGAAATAAGATCAATGTTTGTAATTGAACATTTAACTAATTTGGACCTAAAATCATATAAAATCCTGATATGATAATGACTTAGGTTTATATGATATTTATGAAGTCAAGTTAAGATTACAGAGTATTAGATATGTAATTTTAATAACCAATATTTTGAAATGTTCAAAAAGGATATATAGGCAAGATTCCTATACATTGCTGAATTTAAATATATAATGTATATACATATTTATATATATATTATTTATATTATGAATATAAAATACATATATTTTGATATATGTAAAAACTCTAATATTGTTTCCACTACGAGTTGTAAATTCCCTCTAAAGCAATTTTGTTATATTAAGTCACGGTGAAGTCTTCCAATAGTACACCCATCAATGTCCAATTTCATTGGATGTAGGTAACACCAAAGCATTGTGCATCCTTTTATTTTGGTTATATGCGGTAGGAGTAATTGTGGTGCTTCGACTGTATTATTGGGTCTGATTTAACTAAAGCTGCATGATAGGATTATGGCTTTGGAGACAATAGCATGAATTATTCCATATTTTGAGCAAATGAATAATACTGAATAAAATGTTCATCATGCGATCCAGGAATTATATACACGATATAATTAACATAAAATGTCTACCTAAAAGGTTATGTTTTGTGGATTAGCCAAAGCTAGGTCAAGGCATGACTAGATATGGATTTTGGAACACAGTTATATATGTATACCGAAATGTATATATAAACAGAAGGATGTTAATTTGAGTGGGAGCGTATTTTAGTTCAAATTACATATTTATGTTAATATAAATTTTGATTGTCAAAATTTTGTATTAAATAAATATAAAAGAATCAGTTATTATTTCATTATCTAATGTAGATATTAAATAATAAACAACTCCGATAATTTAAATTAATCCTTGAGAAGTACAAATTAAATTAAATCAAATTTCTTGACTAACATTAAAATTTGTGGATTTTCCTCAAACAAATTAAACATAATTTGTGATGACCCCAAACCCCGATAAGACGTTGCAAGGGTAATCTTTGGAATATAATACATAAACAGATAACAACAGAACATAAATAAATAAATAAATAAATAAACCAGATAATGTACAATAGAATAGAATACACAGGATAAATATAATCATCAGAGTTACACAGTATATAGGATCATACTTAGTACAAATACAGTTCAGCTATACACAAATGTCTACAGCGGAAAACAAAACATAATATGTACAACGGGAGATGAACAGCATAAAAAGAAGATAAATGATAGAATCCATCTTCAACTCCAGCTATCCCAAAAGAGCCTGCTAAAACCTAAATACAAGGCTGCCCGTGTAGAAAAAGGGGCACCCGAGTTTGCAAGTGAAACAAACTACGAGTCGATCATGGGACTGGTATGAGAAATCTACTTAACACATCTTAAAATATGGCTAATCACAGGACCACGCCACTTTCGCGGAACGGGTTTACGCCATTGGATTGCAAGTGCTTTAAAACAAGTAAATCTTTTAAATATCACAATGCTTTTTATAAAAATGAACCCATTATAAGACTCAGTTCCCATCACACAATGCAACACAAACCAGAGGATAGAGTTTTACCTTATAATGGCCAAAATATGCTTGATACGAATAAAACAAATCATTTGATATTATTGCTAGTGTATATATGTTTCAAAAACAATTTCAATCATAACTATCAATCATAGACGGCATGGGTACCATATATCATGTCGCCATATATATATATAAAATCAAAACTGCACGGTGCCATATTTGGAAATTGGATTTCCATCATGAACCAAGGCCAGGGATCGTCCTTACCGCTTCGAGACAATCTAGCCTACCATGTCTCAGGAAAGTACTCAATCAAGCCTTGGATCGTCAAGGCCGGTCCACCCGATGTGGATTAAACTTAAACCTTGAACACTGCGTTTCACCACCCTATGGGGCATAAACTGGTCATCCACCGACCAAACAATCGGCTTAGAAGAGACTGATCTAACCGAGGCGCCTCGCTATCCATCATCCACATAAGTAAAATGCTCGGGCGTGTCAAACCCAAAACTCCACTCCTAGCTAGAAAGAAACACAGGTCCTCCCTGATGTCCTCTCTCGTTTTTGGCTCATACCGGTGTGTGAGGCTCGCAAAACAACGCTATACACAAAGCTATGCCACACAGGCCGCACTTTGATCATCAACCACAAGATTTTGCTTTTCAACAGAAGCCTTGATCATCTGCCACTTAGGCATGCCACACAGGAAATTCACTCCATGCGACTGATTTCTATCGATATATAACCTCTGATCTAATACGTCTCAGAGAAGGGCGTTAAGCAAGAGAATTAATTCTCCGCCGCCAAATAGATATATATTTAATAGAGATCAATCAGCACAGAACAAAATTCAATGTCAGACACACAATCCATTTACAAGTTCGTTCTAGGTCTGAACGAAACCGGAGGCACTCAATACCTCGCATATCCGTACAATCAACAAGTATGTCCGGACGGCTATTACTTTAGCCCCTTCAAGGTAGCTACTCCCATCATGGGCATCAGTAGCACCCCTCCATCCGACGTGTAGATCATCGGTCTTGCACCGTCTTCATATCTTCGACTTTCAATCGTCGATCAATTATTTGAAATGAGAATTAACTCGGCCTTTTCAAATAATTCACGTATATTTAGAATTTCAAATCAATACATTTCAATGGTTAAATTATTCGACATCACTAATTCTGTTCTTTAATGTAATTTCACGCCAAACACATTCAACCATCAAATATCACATAAACCAAGCAAATTCAGTTTATTTCCCTTTCATATCGTTTATAATATTTTATTACGATTTATCGCTATTTTTATTTATTTAAAAATAGCCAATTCATTCAAATGACGCTTCAGGCCATAACGCGGTCGTGGCGCTGTTTTTCTTCAGATTTGATTTACACATATCTGAAAATCTAGCCGTTGGATCTTCACAAATTTTATACCATTAGAAAGATCTTTTCAAAACGAATCCAGTGGTTTCAGCTTTAGGAAAATCCGACTGTCGGATCTCCAGCACTAATCGTTTGAAGTTAAGATTTCAAAATACGAACTTCAGCGTCGTTATTCAATTCAATTTAATTATATATATATATATATATATATAAATATAATCGATTCTGGCGCTGTTTTTCTTCAGATTTGAATTAAACATTCCAGACAATCCAACCGTTGGATCTTTACAAAGTTGGTGTCATTGGAAAGATATTTCCAAAGCGAACCCAACGGTTGTTGTTTCGGGAAAATCCGATGGTCGGATCTCCCACACTGATCATTTGAAATCACGGTTTCAAAACACGAACTGCAGCTTCGTTATTCAATATATTTTCTTTATATTTATATATATATAAAAAAAATTCATTTTTGATTTCAAAACCATATCCAATTTATATATTTGATAAAAATGATATTTTTATCATCAAAAATATTTATTCCACACATCACCATTTTAACACTTCATATTAACAATACAAATGTTGATTTTATTGTTCAATCTATATATTCAACACATGAACGTTTTCGACTTCACACATACGATAAAATATGATTTTTATCGTTCTAGTCCTTTATTCAACACATGAATATTTTCTATGGTTGATATATATAATAAAAATGTGATTTTTATTGTAAAACAATTTATTTCAAAACACGATTATTTTATATAGTCTATACATAAGGTAAAAATGTTATTTTTGGTGTTAAAACAATTTATTTAAAATATTAATATTTTATATAGGCTATATATATATAATAAAAATGTGATTTTTATCTTTCAAATAATTTACTCAACACATGAATTCATACAACGCATGAATTTCTATTCATCACATGAATTTCTATTCAACACACGAATATCGTTTCAACACATGAAAATAATTCTAACACATGAATATTATTGAAAATTTCGGAAGCATAATGGCAGGGTAGTTAAAACTGGGACCGTCCCTAGTATGGCTCCTCGCTCTACCTTAAAACCTCGCGGTTTTTGGCAATGGGGATTTCATGCATCTAATTCGCATGCAGGCGAGCATGTTTATTTTTCTTTTCCACAAACTAATCCTATGTGGTTTTATCCAAATTAATTCTCAACCGCAAATAGGTATTTTCAACCACAATCAATCATTGATGATTTTCACCAAATTTCACATCAACCAATAATCCAAACAATATCACAACCAATATATATCGTCCATGGTCTGTGGACGAGGGGACTATATATATATATATTCGTATATAAATATATTTCGATTTCACTTAATAACATTTCAATTTATTTCAACGCATATATCACTTTTACAACGCATATATAACTTATACATCGAACATACAACTTATACAACGCTTATACATGAGGTGTACAACGCTTATATAACTCATACATCGACTATATAATTTATGCATCGTTGTTTTCCATATCGTTTATAATTTAGAAATCTCACATTGGGTTCCGCCCCACCAAAAATAGCAGAAGGCTCAGAAAAATATGCGATCTCTTCTAGAATGTAGAAGACGTCCACACGGTCTTGATGTCTCCTGTTTCATCGAATTTCGTTAACACACGATAAAGAAAAGATTTTCCAAAGTTTTCAACACTTAAAAGTGTTATTTTCAGTTCAAGAAAACAAAGGCTGTACCTTTCATGAAGGGTTCAAACTTAGGTTTTAAATTTTCGCTCGATTCGTGAAGCGGTTGGACGATTAGGTACTGCAGCGTCGAAGAGGATTGGAGGAGCTTCCCAGCGCCACGAGTCTTGCTTAGATCGACGGCGTTAGGTGCGAGCGGCGGCTTTCCAAAGGCGGCAACTTTGGGGCGATGGTTCTCGGCGATGGAGAGACAAGGGGAGGTGCAACAGGTGTAACACCCTGAATTTCAGTTAATATTAACATTCACAAATTAAAGAATAACTAATCCCAGATATGGGAATTAGGGGAAACGGGTTGCTCCATTGCGTTCGTCTCGGAAAAATATGTGAAATAGAGTCCGAGTTTGCGTGATTTGGGGTCCGTATGACCAAGTTATGGCCCAACGAAGTTTTCAAGAAATTCTAAGTTCAAAACAGACTTAAATTTCAGATTCAAATTCGGAATTCAACACACAGGGGAAAGGCGGGAAAACTCCCATGCAGGCCAGGTCGACAGGGGTGTCGACTGCCCAGTCGACACCACCCCAACCCATGTCGACTGCCCAATCGACACGGGTGTCGACCTGAGTACTCGACCAGGTTGGCCTGGGTGCAGTCTGAAGGGGTTTGGGCTGTGTTTTGGGGCTTGTGACGAAATCTAACGGCTCTAACCTAAATTAGGGTTAATCTAAGGGCCTAAATTACATCCTAAATCTATAAATACACCCTAAGACTACCCTAATCCATACTAAAAATAGAAACAACGTCGTCATGCCGTCAAAATGCAATTAGAAGGAGCCTCCATCAAATTTTAGAGGAAGATAGCTTCTCAAATCAACTTCTAATCAACTCTAGCAACTTAATCTTCTTCATAGGAGTGCTAATCAACAAGTTGTGAGTTTCTATGCCTTTAGCAAGCAATTGCTAAACTAATTATGATAGGATATAATGAGGTTATGGTTATGTATGTGGATCAATGCAAGTTATGTTATCATATGCTATGTGTTCATGATGTTAGTTATGCAAGCTTTATGCTATATGTCCATGATGCTAGTTATGCAAGTTTTATGCTATATGTTCATGATGCTAGTTATGCAAATCACTATGATAAACATTGATCCATTATGACACCATGTTATGCAAGTTTGGTTATATGACATGTTATGCAAGTTTGGTGTTTGATTATATGCAAGTTCATATATGACATGTTATGAAAGTTTGGTGTTTGATTATATGCAAGTTCATATATGACATGTTATGCAAGTTTGGTGTTTGATTATATGCAAGTTCATATATGACATGTTATGCAAGTTTGGTGTTTGATTATATGCAAGTAACATGTGCAAGTTTACACCTTTATATGATATGCATACATATGCAAGTTTACCGCTTTGTATGTCATGCATATATATATATATATATATATATATATATATATATATATATATATATATATATATATATATATATATATATATATATATATATATATATATATATATATATATATATATATATATATGCATGTTTACCCCTTTTTATGATATGAGTAACATATGCAAGTTCATCCCTTTTTAGACCTATGACATGTATGCAAGTTTATCCCTTTATGATAGGTCTATGACATGAACATCTATGCAAGTTACCCTCTTTATGACATATGTGATTCATGCAAGTTTGGGTTGATTATTTATGCTAGTTGGGTTTGATGCTATGGTCATATATGCAAGTTGACACCTTTAAAACCCATGTTGATGCTAATGTTATGCTAAGTTGAACCCATTGTATTTGTGATGAATCTTCCCTTTTAAGTATGTCATGTTAGCGTATTACGTGGGGAACGATGGGGTTAATATTCATGTTAAGAAAATTGTGGTGAAATTGGTATGAGGTTGCATACCATAAGTGGATGGACATAATTAAGTCAATTATGTACATCATTAAATTGGAATTAATTAGGGAAAATTAATTCAAAATATAGAGGTGATTAATTAGGTGTAATTAATCGACTAAGACACGAGGTTGGACCCTTTTGTAGCATAAGACTGTCCGGACCCGACCGACAAATCCAGCGGCTACAAATGATTGGCCCAATGTGAGAGGTCTTAGGCATAAACTAAATATGTGACAAGTGTAAAGACACGAGGTTAGACTCTGTTATGGCGTAAGGCTGCCCGGACCCGACCGGCAAATCCAGCTGTCATAAAAGAAAGTCTAATGTGAGAGGTCTTTGCAAAGGTTACATTCTTAATCAATTAAGAAACACTTAACCAGATAAGCATGTAGTGGGGCATGATGGGTTAAGTGGGTGCCTTGGGTGGCATGTGTAAATCAAGTAAGTGCCTTGGGTGGCATGTGGAAATCTAGTGGGTTGCCTTGGGTGGCAATAGAAAATACGATTAGAATACTTAACCAAGTGGAAACATGTAGTTAAACATGATTAAAGGGTTAAGTGGGATACACTAGAGGGAGCAAGCTTAGGTGGGTAGCTTGTGGGGGGCCATTTCAACCAGTAATCCATATGTATCTTTGTGGGCTCGACCCATGTCGAGGACGGGACACGCGTACTGTGCTTGACTATAAGAGGCCAAAACAGGTTAGCGGTGGCAACGCAAGTCCAACGGGTTTCATATGCGTGTGTGGGCCCGGGCTGGTAGGTAAGACGTTGTTGCATCGTGTAGGTATAAGCCGTGCACCGTTGGTTGTATCGGGTTGCCACTTTGGGGAGTGATACACCCCACTGTGGGGCCAGCATGGGTATCTACGTTAGGGAGCCGATCGCTTGGGAAGTAGTGGGTACACCTAGTGGAGATAGGGGCAGACGGCACCTATGTGGCCAGCTAGGGGTACACGAAACTACTAGTTAAATTTTCTAAGTCCTTGGGTGGGATCAACCTTTAAGTTAGGAGTGACTGGTGTGGTGCAGTGTAGTAATTATCCTTGGGTGGGTATATGCGTATTTACCGATATCTTAGTTCATCCTATGTCTAGTTGGCTGCTTAGTGTATTCATTTATCCCCAGTCATTACCGTACCAAGTTTATATCATACCCTAATTACTTTAATGATTGTATTGTTAAAGTTATAGGACTCGCTCAGACTTATGTCTGACCCCGTTGTTTTTATCTTTTTCCCAAACCTCAGGTTCTCAGAGTGGGCCTAGCACTAGTGGGTTTTGATCAGATTGCTTTATCTATCTTTTGGAGCTTGGACCATTGATGTAAATCTCAGCTTATCTTTTCTATTATGGCTATTAGTTATGTAGTGGGATTATGTACTTATGTTTTTATCAGGATGGATATTTAGTACTTGACTCTTGTTTTAGTTGGTTTTGGTATTGTAACCAAACATGTTTATCTTCTGCTGCAATGAAATGACGTTTTAGATTTTCAAGTATTATTTATATCTGTCTTGTTGTAATTTTCTTTTCTATATTCACTTAAAATACTCCACCAAAGTTAAGGCATTCCCTTAGTGAGTGACCTTAGCGGGTGTGGGGTGTTACACGTGGCATCAGAGCTGAAGGTTACCAGAACAGATAATTTTTTTAGAAAAACTATTTTTCTAAAAACATTTTTGGAAGAAGTATTTTCAAAAACATGTCTTTTAAGAGAAAAGTTTTTTTGAAAGAAAAGCATAATCCCCAATAGCCATATCTTTATCTTTCGAATTCTCCGTTTTGAATCTTTCCTTTTTCGTTTCAGCATGGCTGAAGATCTTAACTTTTCGGAGAGTGTAGCGATACCAGTATGGTATAGGAGTTTGATGGAGGCTAGGGCCGCCGCTGCGGGTCCAGCAAATGTTCCTCTACCACCAGTTGCACCCGATCTTCCTCCCCCTCCTCCTCCTCGAGCGGATACTTTTGCTAAGACTTGCAAGGAATTTAAGGCTATGGGAGGGAAACCTTTTCAAGGATCAGAAACTTTTGTGTAAGCTAGGGATTGGCTTAAGGAAACGGAAGAGTTGATAGACATCTTTGAGATGGAAGAAGGAAAGAAAGTCAAGTTAGCTGCTTGGTTAATGAAGGGAGAGGCCTCGTTCTGGTGGGAGGTCACTAATGGAGAGCGCCCTGTTGACTCTTGGGCGGATTTCAGACAAAGGTTTGTGGCAAAGTTTCTCTCAAGGGCGGAAGAAAATCTGTATATGGAAAGGTTCTTGACTCTAAAGCAAGGAAACCTATCTGTGAAGGAATATGTCAACAAGTTTAATCAGTTGGCAAGGTTTGGCATAGACATGGTGAATACACCGGAGAAGAAGGCTCTGAGGTTCGTTAAAGGCTTGAATGAACCGATGCATGGATTGGTTATGACTCACATCCCTATGGGGGCCACCTTTGAGAAGCTAGTAGACATGGCACTTATGCATGAGGAAGAGAAGGGTCCCAATGCTAATAAGGCACTCGAGAAGAAAGGAGATCAGAAGAGACCTCAACAACTGCAGCAAAACAAGGGTGGGAAAGGCAACGGTGGCAAGGGAAAGAAGAAGTGCTTCAATTGCGGGACACCAGGCCACCTAAGCAAAGATTGTCGGAAGAAGAAGAAGACCGACTGCTTCCACTGTGGCGAAGCAGGGCATCTAGTGAAGGACTGCCCTAAGAAGGGGCAGAGGACGGGACCTACCTCAAGGGACATGTGCAGGCTCTTATGGCACCAGGTCAGGCAAAGGGCCAAGTTCTGGCTCTCGCGGCTCCACCGATTCAGGAAAGAGGTAGAACTATTTTCGTTGAAAGTCTGGTTTTTCTGTTTGATCATCCTGTCCGTACTTTATTCGACTCTGGCGCATCGCATTCGTTTATCTCATCATCATTAGTAGAGTCACTGCACTTAGACACCAGTCTAGTAGATGATCCCTTGGTTGTTTCAAACCCAATTGGGGGCTCCACTTATTTGTCCATGATATGTTTGGGTTTGAAGATTTCCATACTTATTGTAGAGTTTAGATGTGATGCTTTTGTTTTCGGCTTCACGGGCTATGGGTTGATTTTTGGCATGGACTGGTTATCCAGTAATGGTGCCGTTCTTGATTGTGAAAGGAGAGTTGTTAGGCTCATGACTCGCTTGGGTAACACTCTCGAGATCTCTTGTAATCCCATGAATTCTGTTATGCTAAGTTATCTTGAATCGCTTGACGCTTCGGTCGAGAGTTTGCGATCTGTTAGAGTGGTTCGGGAATATCGGATGTGTTTGAGGAGGTGAAGGGTTTACCTCCGAAGCGGGAGATCGACTTCCGAATATATCTGGTAGACAATGCTAAACCAGTATCTTTGCCAGTGCGCCACATGGCTCCTCGTGAGAGGAGGGAACTCAATAAGCAAGTAGGGGAGTTGCTTGAGAAGGGGTTCATAAGACGAAGTATATCGGAGTGGGGTACTCCAGTGGTTTTTTCCACGAAGGCGGATGGGTCCCTCAGACTTTGTGTAGACTATAGAGAACTCAACAAGCTTACAAAGAAGAATAGACACCCATTGCCGAGGATTGATGATCTCTTTGATCAGTTGGTTGGCGCCTCAGTGTTTTCGCAGTTGGACTTAGCCACGGGGTTTCATCAGTTGAGAGTGGCTGAGGATAGCATAGACAAGGCTGCCTTTAGGACTCCGGATGGTTTCTATGAGTGGCTGGTGATGCCCTTTGGTTTGACGAACGCCCCTACATACTTTGTTGATTTGATGAGTAGGGTGTTCAGGGAGTACCTTAATAAGTTCGTGGTGGTCTTTGTGGATGACATCTTGGTCTTTTCTAAGAGTGAAGAAGAGCATGTCCTACATCTTAGGGAAGTGTTGGAGACTCTTTGAGCGCATAGCCTTAAGGCTAAATTCTCTAAATGTCACTTTTGGAGGAAGGAAGTGCGGTTCTTAGGGAACGTAGTCCCCAAAGAAGGGATAGCTGTGGATCCCGCGAAGGTAGTGTCCATCCAAGATTGGAAGGTTCCGAAGAATGCTACCGAGGTGAGGAGTTTCTTGGGGTTGGCTGGCTACTATAGGAAGTTTATCAAGGACTTCGCGAAGATATCAGCCCTATTAACTCGCTTGACAAAGAAGAATCTAGTCTTCACATGGGACGTAGATTGTGATGATGCATTCCAACGGTTAAAGAGAGCTTTAACCACAGCTCCAGTCTTAGTATTGCCAGATGTGAGTAAGCCATTTGTCATTTATACCGATGCTTGTGGGACAGGACTAGGCGCAGTCTTAATGCAAGAGGGAAGGGTAATAGCCTATGGGGGAAGGCAGTTGAGAAAGCATGAGAAAATTTACCCTACGCATGATCTAGAGTTGGCCGCTATTGTTTTTGCGCTTAAGACTTGGCGTCATTATCTTCTTGGCGAGAGGTTCGAATTGTTCACTGACCACAAATCATTGAAGTACTTGTTTTCTCAAAAGGATTTGAACTTAAGGCAACAAAGGTGGATGGAGTTCTTAGCATCCTATGATTTTGAGATAGCGTATACCCCTGGCAAGGGTAACGTGGTTGCAGACGCCTTAAGCAGAAAAAGGTTGTCTTTGAGTCCATTGTTCGTTGAACGACGAAGCTTGGAATTTATCTCGATGTTTGATTTCAGACCTTTCGTTGACTTTATACCCGGTTTGCTAGCATCCTTAGAGGTCAGACCTACTCTTTTGGGACGGATTGGCGAGGCACAGCGGGACGACCCACAGTTGGTTGAGTTAGTAGAGAAGCTCATAAGGGGGGAGTCGTCCAGCCATTTGAGTAGGTACACCCTAGATGATAAGGGGTGGTTGCGTAGAGACGGTAGACTTTGTGTACCGCGAGACGAGGGTTTGAAGAAGGCTGTTCTTGATGATGCACATCGTTCGAAGATGACCATTCATCCCGGTGGGGACAAGATGTACCAAGACATGAAGCGGGTTTTCTCTTGGGCCGGTATGAAGAAAGATGTGGCCGAGTATGTCGCTAGATGTTTGGTGTGCCAACAAGTGAAGGCGGAGCAAAAGAAACCTGGTGGGTTGCTTCACCCATTGGAAGTTCTGCAATGGAAGTGGGATAGCGTCTCGATGGATATTATCGATGGATTACCGAGGTCGAGGAAGGGTAATACGGGAATTTGGGTTGTGGTAGACAGACTTACTAAGAGCACCCATTTCATACCCGTGAAGAGTAAGAGGACTGCTCCTTGGCTAGCTTCAGTTTACCTTCGAGAGATAGTTCGATTGCATGGTGTACCTTTTAGCATAGTGAGCGATCGAGATCCTATCTTCACTAGCGAGTTTTGGAAGAGTTTGCAAGAGGCAGTAGGGACTCAGTTGTGTTTGAGCACCGCATATCATCCTCAGACGGACGGCCAGACCGAGAGGGTGAATCGTGTTCTAGAAGACCTTTTGAGGCTATGTATCTTAGATTTTGGAGGTACATGGGAAGAGCATCTTCCATTGGTGGAGTTCGCGTATAATAACAGCTTTCAGTCTAGTATTGGCATGGCTCCTTTCGAAGCTCTTTATGGAAGGCCTTGACGATCACCTACATGTTGGTGGGAGTCTACGGATAAGATCTTGCTTGGGCCCGATATGGTTAGAGAAACTTCGAAAAAGATTGATTTGATTCGAAGAAGGATGAAAGCGGCGCAAGACAGACAGAAATCTTATGCGGATAAGAGGAGAACAAATCTTGAGTTTGATGTTGGGGACATGGTCTTTGTCAAAGTATCTCTATTACGGAATGTTGTTCGCTTTGGGTCCGTTGGAAAGTTAGCACCAAGGTTTGTAGGACCGTTTCCTATTAAGGAAAGGATTGGACAGATGGCATATAGAGTGGATTTGCCCGAGAGACTTAGTGGTGTACATGATGTATTCCATGTGTCACATTTGAGGAAGTGCCTACATGAGACCGCAGAGGTGGTAGAGCCGAGCTTGCTTAGAGAAGTGGAGGTAGAGCATGATGTGACGATTCGACGAGCTCCTACTCGCATCCTTGGGTCAGAGATTAGGAAGTTGAGAAACAGAGAGGTTCAACTAGTCAAAGTGCAATTGGGAGATGATGAGAGCAACGCTACTTGGGAGACAGAAGCGAAGATGCGTTCACTGTACCCATTCCTTTTTGAGGGTATGTCTTTTAACTTCTCTTTTATCGTTTGGCTAGTGCTTATCTTATCTTAAGTATGTCCTCTCATTAGTACCTTTGTCCTTTAGATAGGGTAAACCTATGGTTGAAACATGTGTTTGAGACATGTTATGATTGATGGATGCGTGTGGATGCAAGTGTTTGCTAGTGGTTGCTCATGGATGCATATACACACACTTTAGACACTAGATCGGCTCAGTCACTTCATATTGCATATTGCATATAATTGTGTGTAGGTAGCTATATTAATGGATGTATAATGGTTGTGTTATCATATGGATGATGCATTTTGGTGTATGGTTGTGCACACATGTAGAAATAGTGTGTGTCGATAGGGTTCTTTCGCATACATATTGGATGCATGGCACTATCATGGTTTGCATTAAGGAGGTCAACTGAATCAGTAGACTGCCTGATTTTGCATTAGACAGGGAACATATACACACACTTTTTGCATATGTTCATACAGCATTAGAAACTTTAAGGACAATGAATGCCAGTGTTTGATGGTTTAGTAGATGGTTGTTTGGTTGGTAGGATACATTCTTCTGGACTTAGAGATTTCAGGGACGAAATCCTTTAAGTAGGGGAGAATGTAACACCCTGAATTTCAGTTAATATTAACATTCACAAATTAAAGAATAACTAATCACAGATGTGGGAATTAGGGGAAACGGGTTGCGCCATTGCATTCGTCTCAGAAAAATACGCCAAATAGAGTCCGAGTTGGCGTGATTTGGGGTCTGTATGACCAAGTTATGGCCCAACGAAGTTTTCAAGAAATTCTAAGTTCAAAACAGATTTAAATTTCAGATTCAAATTCGGAATTCAACACGCAGGGGAAAGGCGGGAAAACTCCCGCGCAGGCCAGGTCGATAGGGGTGTCGACTGCCCAATCGACACCACCCCAACCCATGTCGACTGCCCAGTCGACCTGGGTACTCGACCAGGTTGGCCTGGGTGCAGTCTGAAGGGGTTTGGGCTGTGTTTTGGGGCTTATGACGAAATCTGACGGATCTAACCTAAATTAGGGTTAATCTAAGGGCCTAAATTACATCCTAAATATATAAATACACCCTAAGACTAATCTAATCCATACTAAAAATAGAAACAACGTCGTCATGCCGTCAAAATGCAATTAGAAGGAGCCTCCATCAAATTTTAGAGGAAGATAGCTTCTCAAATCAACTCTAGCAACTTAATCTTCTTCATAGGAGTGCTAATCAACAAGTTGTGAGTTTCTATGCCTTTAGCAAGAAATTGCTAAACTAATTATGATAGGATATAATGAGGTTATGGTTATGTATGTGGATCAATGCAAGTTATGTTATCATATGCTATGTGTTCATGATGTTAGTTATGCAAGTTTTATGCTATATGTCCATGATGCTAGTTATGCAAGTTTTATGCTATATGTTCATGATGCTAGTTATGCAAATCACTATGATAAACATTGATCCATTATGACACCATGTTATGCAAGTTTGGTTATATGACATGTTATGCAAGTTTGGTGTTTGATTATATGCAAGTTCATATATGACATGTTATGAAAGTTTGGTGTTTGATTATATGCAAGTTCATATATGACATGTTATGCAAGTTTGGTGTTTGATTATATGCAAGTTCATATATGACATGTTATGCAAGTTTGGTGTTTGATTATATGCAAGTAACATGTGCAAGTTTACACCTTTATATGATATGCATACATATGCAAGTTTACCCCTTTGTATGTCATGCATATATATATATATATATATATATATATATATATATATATATATATATGCATGTTTACCCCTTTTTATGATATGAGTAACATATGCAAGTTCATCCCTTTTTAGACCTATGACATGTATGCAAGTTTATCCCTTTATGATAGGTCTATGACATGAACATCTATGCAAGTTACCCTCTTTATGACATATGTGATTCATGCAAGTTTGGGTTGATTATTTATGCTAGTTGGGTTTGATGCTATGGTCATATATGCAAGTTGACACCTTTAAAACTCATGTTGATGCTAATGTTATGCTAAGTTGAACCCATTGTATTTGTGATGAATCTTCCCTTTTAAGTATGTCATGTTAGCGTATTACGTGGGGAACGATGGGGTTAATATTCATGTTAACAAAATTGTGGTGAAATTGGTATGAGGTTGCATACCATAAGTGGATGGACATAATTGAGTCAATTATGTACCTCAATAAATTGGAATTAATTAGGGAAAATTAATTCAAAATATGGGGGTGATTAATTAGGTGTAATTAATCGACTAAGACACGAGGTTGGACCCTTTTGTAGCATAAGACTGCCCAGACCCGACCGGCAAATCCAGCGGCTACAAATGATTGGCCCATTGTGAGAGGTCTTAGGCATAAACTAAATACGTGACAAGTGTAAAGACACAAGGTTAGACTCTGTTATGGCGTAAGGCTGCCCGGACCCGACCGGCAAATCCAGCTGCCATAAAAGACAGTCTAATGTGAGAGGTCTTTACAAAGGTTACGTTCTTAATCAATTAAGAAACACTTAACCAGATAAGCATGTTGTGGGGCATGAGGGGTTAAGTGGGTGCCTTGGGTGGCATGTGGAAATCAAGTAAGTGCCTTGGGTGGCATGTGGAAATCTAGTGGGTTGCCTTGGGTGGCAATAGAAAATACGATTAGAATACTTAACCAAGTGGAAACATGTAATTAAACATGATTAAAGGGTTAAGTGGGATACACTAGAGGGAGCAAGCTTAGGTGGGTAGCTTGTGGGGGCCCATTTCAACTAGTAACCCATATGTATCTTTGTGGGCTCGACCCATGTCGAGGACGGGACACGCGTACTGGGCTTGACTATAAGAGGCCAAAACAGGTTAGCGGTGGCAATGCAAGTCCAACGGGTTTCATATGCGTGTGTGGGCCCGGGATGGTAGGTAAGACGTTGTTGCATTGTGTAGGTATAAGCCGTGCACCGTTGGTTGTATCAGGTTGCCACTTTGTGGAGTGATACACCCCACTGTGGGGCCAGCACGGGTATCTACGTTAGGGAGCCGATCGCTTGGGAAGTAGTGGGTACACCTAGTGGAGATAGGGGCAGACGACACCTATGTGGTCAGCTAGGGTTACACGAAACTACTAGTTAAATTTTTTAAGTCCTCGGGTGGGATCAACCTTTAGGTTAGGAGTGACTGGTGTGGTGCAGTGTAGTAATTATCCTTGGGTGGGTAGATGCGTCTTTACCGATATCTTAGTTCATCCTATGTCTAGTTGGCTGCTTAGTGTAGTCATTTATCCCCAGTCATTAACGTACCAAGTTTATATCATACCCTAATTACTTTAGTGATTGTATTGTTAAAGTTATAGGACTCGCTAAGACTTATGTCTGACCCCGTTGTTTTTATCTTTTTCCCAACCCTCAGGTTCTCTGAGTGGGCCTAGCACTAGTGGGCTTTGATCAGATTGCTTTATCTATCTTTTGGAGCTTGTACCGTTGATGTAAAGCTCAGCTTATCTTTTCTATTATGGCTATTAGTTATGTAGTGGGATTATGTACTTATGTTTTTATCAGGATGGATATTTTGACTCTTGTTTTAGTTGGTTTTGGTATTGTAACCAAACATGTTTATCTTCTGCTGCAATGAAATGATGTTTTAGATTTTCAAGTATTATTTATATCTGTCTTGTTGTAATTTTTCTGTTCTATATTCACTTAAAATACTCCACCGAAGTTAAGGCATTCCCTTAGTGAGTGACCTTAGCGGGTGTGGGGTGTTACAACAGGTATGGATCTGAATGAGAGATCGAGATTTACAAAAAGTTGAACTGGAGGGGGTGGTTTTGGTGAGCGTGGTGGTCGGAAAGGAGGAGAGAAGGAATGAAGGGGGAGCCGCCGTTCATCGCAGAAGATCAGGAGAGAGAGAGTTTGAATTAGCCAATAGGATTTTTTTTTTCTATTTATTTATATATTTTTAAATTTCTAAAATACCCCTTATCTCTTACGAACTCCAATCCAAACCCAACGACTGTCGTCCCAAGCTAAATACCCCCATTCCGAACACAATGGGATATGTCTCGTAGGCCCATTTGACTGTTTCAGTCAGTTTTTCTTCAAATTAAAATATAAAACATTCAATATTCTATTTGAAAGTATATTTCTATTTGCCGGGGCCACATACTGATTCTAAAAATTCCCGAAAAATAAATCTATCTATGTTTTGATGGTATGGTCCCAACAAAACTAGTTTCGTCGAATCCTGAGACAGTTTGAAAAATGGCCATTTTCCGGTCGATCCAATTTAACTTTAATTGAGCAAAACACATTTTCCTTCGCCACGCTCACATATTAACTTCAAAAATTATGAAATTTGAAACCTAGTAATAATTTGATTTCCCGGATCCAACAAAAGTAGTTTCGTCGAATTCTGAGGTCGTATGCAAAATGTCTATTTTCAAGGGCGATATATTCTCTATAGCGACCTTTCTGAAAATTCATTTGGCCATAACTTTTGACTTCCGCTATGAAACTTCGACTTTTCGGATTCGTTAGAAAGATATTCACTAACAGATTTAAATATTTTTGGTTTCACTAAAATCCGTTTTATTTTGCATCCGGTACAGTCAGTCAAAATTTGAATTGAAAATTTGAAACTGCCGCGCCAATTCAGGCCTTGTTTATAATATAAAATAATTATATTTACTTTCAAACATTGATTCAAACATAATTTTCATCGTTATTATTTAAAATATTTATTTTAAATATTTAAAATCCACTAAAATAGCCAAATTTATAATTTTAAACTGGCTCAGATTTTCCGGGTTGTTACAATCTCCCCCACTTATCACTTTTCGTCCCCGAAAAGGAACAAAGTCGAAAGTGGTTTGATTAACTAACTCTACTTTCAATATGGTTTCCATTCTTCAACTTTTCAGTTTCTAAGAATTTTCAAATTCTTCAAAAATTTGGCCAACACCCAAAATTTTCGAAAAATTTCGCCATAACCTCCTTTGTACGGGGATGGGTTTGGAAATTTATTGGGCCGTATTAGGTACCCAATAAATCCTAATAAGCATGCACATATTTATAGTGATATATTCCGGTGTCCACAGGGGAGTGTGTATAGATCATAACTCCAGAGAATAAATTCTCGTCATCCTATAACTTGTTTTTGTGCCTTAATGACCAGAGAGACATGTTTATTGTCATCTCCAGACCCGTGTGGGGTTTTTATTAATCTTGCAATTTACCGTTATATTTGACATAGTCCTTATCAGTCATCATTCAACCTGTAAAATATAGTCATCGCCATACAAGCCTCTCGCTCGTAAGGTAAATCTTCAACCTCGTCACACAAGCTTCGAATGCTTATGTGGTATATGATGAAGTATGTCTATCTTCAAGAAGTATGCCATGCAGTGTAGTTCAAAATTAATTGTTACTATCCTATGGCGACATTTATTATTACACATAGAACAACCAGCACTCCGCATCCAATGGCATTCACAGGAGTTGATATAATAATAAAATCGCGCAAACAACTCATTAAGGTTTACCTATTTGTCGGGCACACAAATAAATTCTTTACTCAACAGCTAATCCATCTACCTGTTCAAACATATATAATGCACGTATATATATATATACATATATATTTCTATATATTTTTAATCAATTCAATACTTGATTTTATTGTATAAATTTACCATTCCTTCTACTATTGATTAAATTAACTATCATTCTAATAATTTAATTAATCAAATTCACACACACAACGCAACCAACAATCAATTTGTTTTCAACTTTTCAAAATCATTCAGACTATATGATCAAAAGTTTACATCCATGAAAAGAAAACAACAACAAAGTGGAGAACATAATAGAAATTGTAAAATATGGTAAATGTACCTTGCACCGGAGTCAAACAGAGATATCCATCCTGCACTTAGGATAGGTTTTCTTAATACTCTCCTCAATTTCCCAAGTACAATCCTGCGGATCTCCACTCCATTGCACTTTGACTAAGTGAACCTTCTTGTTCCTTAGCTCCTTGGTTTCTTTGCTAATGATCTTCATCGGCTCTCTTCTAACTGCCAATTCTGGAGTGATTTCCAAATCCTGTTGTGCGGCTTCTTTTACAACAAGATCTGGATCATGCACATGCTTTCGCAGTTGAGATACGTGAAATACATCATGCACTCCAGGCAACCAATCAGGCAATTGAACCCTATATGCGAGAGTTCCAATCCGTTCAAGAATAGGAAACGGACCAATAAATTTGGGTTCCAATTTCCCCGTTTTACCGAATCGGATGACCCCTCTCATCGGAGATACCTTCAAATATACATAGTCGCCAACAACAAATGATATATCTCTTCTTCTCTTATCTGCATAGCTTTTCTGTCGGCTTTGAGCAACTAGTATTCGTTTCTTAACGAAATCGACTTTGTCTGCAGCATCACGAATCATATCAGGCCCCAATACGAGTCTATTGCCTGGTTCTACCCAACAAGAAGGGGATCGGCACGATCTACCATACAATACTTCGAATGGAGACATTTTCAGGCTCGCCCGATGGCTGTTGTTATATGAGAATTCAGCCAAATGTAAATGGTCTTCCCATGATCTGCCAAAATCAATAATACACGCCCGCAATAGATCTTCAAGAATACGATTCACCCTCTCAGTTGGCCATCTGTTTGAGGATGATATGCGGTGCTCAAATTAAGCTTCATTCCCAATTCTGCTTGGAATGCTTCCCAGAATTTACTAGCAAAAATCGGGTCATGATCACTAACGATGCTCATGGGAACTCCATGCAGTCTAACTATTTCTCTAAAATAAATCTGCGCCAGACTCTGAGCATTTATATTCGATTTGATAGGTATGAAATGAGCAGTCTTCGTGAATCGATCTACGATCACCCAAATACTGTCATTTCCTTTCCTGGTTCTAGGAAAACCATCTATGAAATCCATAGAAATATGTTCCCACTTCCCACCTGGAATTTCCAATGGTTGCAACAATCCAGCGAGCTTCTGCTGACCGCTTTTGACTTGTTGACAAGTAGAACACCGGCTAACGTATAAAGAAATGTCCCTTTTCATATATTTCCACCAGAAAGTGCATTTGATGTCATTATACATTTTGCTCACCCCTGGATGGATACTAAGCTTGGCTTTGTGACATTCATCTAATACTTCTCTCCGGAGTTCAGGAATGTTTGGAACACAAATCCGGCCGTTTAACCTAAGAATCCCATCGTTATCGATCTGAAAACTTGAGGGCTCGCCTTTCTGAATTCTCTCTCTGATCTTCTGAATGAAGTGATCATCCTTCTGAAGAGCAGATATATTATCAATCAACGAAGGCGTGATGATAAGACTTTTGAAAATTACATTCTTTCTGCTGAGCGCATCAGCTACAACATTAGCTTTCCCCGGTGTATATAAGATATCAAGATCATATGCCGCGAGAAATTCTAACAAACGCTGCTGTCTCATATTCATATCCTTCTGGGTGAATAAATATTTCAATGATTGATGATCAGTGTATAATTCAAACTTCTCACCCAACAGATAATGCCTCCAGATTTTCATAGCAAACACGATAGCTAGCAATTCAAGATCGTGAGTAACATAATTCTTTTCGTGTGGTTTCAATTGACGGCTAGCATAAGCGACTACATCGCCTCTTTGCATTAACACTGCGCCAAGTCCTTCTTTAGAAGCAACGGTCCAGACTTTTAAATCCTAATTGCCATCAATAATTGTGAGCACTGGAGCAGTCGTCAATTTTAACTTCAGCTCCTGGAAAGCGGCCTCACATTCGGGAGTCCAGTTGAATCTCGAATGTTTCTTAGTAAGCTTTGTTAAGTGACTGGATATCTTCAAAAAATTCTTAACGAACTTCCAATAATAACTGGCCAACCCGAGAAAACTTCTGACTTCTGTGGGTGTACGAGGCTGTTTCCAATTCTGAATAGCAGTGATTTTACTGGGATCCACTGAAATTCCTTCTTTTGACACAACATGGCCAAGAAATTTGACTTCTTCTTGCCAGAATATACATTTGGAAAATTTTGCTTTCAACACGTTCTTTCTCAGAATTTATAACACTTGTTCCAAATGTTTTTCGTGCTCGCTTTCTGATTTAGAGAAGATCAGTATATCATCAATGAAAACCAGAACAAATTTATTCAATACTCCTCTGAATACCCGGTTCATTAGATCGACAAAATATGCTGGAGCGTTACATAAGCTGAATGGCATTACTAACCACTCGTAGAATAAGTCTGGACCTCTGAGTGCTATCAAAGGAACACACTCCTCGGCAATACGAAGCTGATGGAAACCTGTAGTGTGACGGCCAGGAATTTCGCTCGATCCGAATCAGTCGTTAAACCGATCTAGACCGTTCGAAACCCCTGATCGTTTGAGAACAAGACAAAATCGAATGCACACGAAAGAACATTTCATTGCTTATTACAACAATTCCATCAAATACAAGAATATATAGAGTATAATTGAATAAATTACATTCGATAAATATCAGAGATTACAATAAATTACATAGCAGCGGAAAATAATAGAAGCACAACTGAAGGTGATATACAGATACAGAGCTTTCCGGATATCATTCCAGCTGTAAACCAGGATCCTGTGAATATAAATCTGCAAAACCCAAAACTACTAGATGCCCGTGGAAAATAGGGGCACCCAAAGTTTAGGTTAAAACAATAAACTCCAGGTTAGTCATGTGACTGGTGTGAGAACTAAAACTATTATTTAAAACTTTACTTTAAAAGAGAGTAATTCAAGGGACCACGCCATATAACACGGAACGGGTTTCCTCCCAAGAATACCAGTGCATAGAATAAACAGCGCAATGCTTTTTCGAAAAATGAAGCTATTATAAGACCCAGGTCCCATCACACAATGCAACGCAAGCCGGAGGATAGGGTTTTCCCTTATAATAGCCAAACATGCTTGGTACGTTTAAAACAAATCATTTGATACTATTATAAGTGTATAGTGTCAAAACAATTTCAATCATAAATATCAATCACAGACGGCATGGGTACCATATATCATGTCGCAATACTAGTTCTACAATTAAAACCGCAATACACGTATTGGAAATTGGATTTCCGTCATGAGTCGAGGCAAGGGGCAAGCTCCTCTCCGCTTCGAGACACTCTAGCAAATGCCTCAGGACTACACACTCTGGGTAACCTTAGGATCCTCCAAGACCGGTCCTCTCTTACGTTTGAGGATTAGTTATTCCTGAACACACGTTTCCCGGCCCTATAGGACCTATAATCGAGGCGCCTCACATCCAAACCACAAAGGTGAAAAATATATAAATGTCAGGGCTGGTAGGTCACTGACACCACCCATAGCTAGAAAGAAACGTCGTGCACTCCTTGGGTCCTCATCCCGTTTTTGACTCATACCGATGTGTGAGGCTCGCGAATCCACGCTATACACAAAGTTGCCACGTAGGCCGTGCTTTGATCATCAACCACAAGACTTTGCTTTTCAACAGAAGCCTTGATCCATGCAACTCAGCGTGCCACACGGGCAATTCATGCCATGCGATTGATATCTATCGATATATAACCTCTAAGCTCGTACGTCTCAGAGAAGGGCATTAAGCAAGAGAATAAATTCTCCGCCGCCAAACAGATATATATTTAACAGAAATCAATCAACATAGAATAAAATCCAATGTCGGACACAATCCATTTACAAGTTCGTTCTGGGTCTGAACGAAACCGGAGGCACTTTCCTCGCATATCCATCGATCTCCAAGTACGTCTGGACGACCACCAACTGATTCCCTCATCTTGGGTGTACATCCCAATCAAGATCATCAGTAATCATCCAAACGATGTGAAGACTTCCGGTCTTCGACCACCGTCTTCATCTTCGACATATCGTCGAATCGGTTATTCAGAATGGGTATAAACCCGGCCTTTTCGAACAACCCGCGTATATTTTAAACAAATGTTACACAAACACAACATACACCTCATTCCAATTCATCAGTCACTAACCGTAAATTAGCAAGAGAAGAATTCCCCAAATATTAACCCCGAAAGCCGAAACCAACATCAGATCAATACCCAGGAAACCATTCTTCTCAACTAATCTACAGCTAGTTTCTAAATTTCAATTCTTAGGGAAAAGTTCCCATTAATTTTATCCAAGATAAATTCTTTAAAATTTATCCTTTAATCTTCCTTTGGATGTCATTTCAAACCAACTTATGGTTTTCCAAACTAGTCGAGGTTAGCGAACCACACCGAAGTAATTATTTATTTTAATTCCCAATCCCAACCTATTTATCCCATGAAGCAAAACTGATAATACTCCATATCTAACACCACGGTGTTATCGGTAAAATTAATTACCATTTCGCATTCAAATCTAATTAAAGATTTAACTATCGCTTTGGAGCAAAACTGGTGATACTCCATTCTCGCTCACTTTCTAAATTTGATAATTTAGATTACAAATTCACATTTCAATCTAATTGCAGATTCATTAAAACTCCTTTTATTGGGTTAAAGAACTAATGTCTTTTAAAACACAGATCACGACAAAACCAAATCACATTCTATTTATTATCGGGTTAAAGAACTGGTGTTATTTAAAACACTGTTCACGATAAACCCACATCAATTCTATTTACAATTCATTTCAATTCCAATTTATTTATTTAAAAATAAATGGGTTTTAATTTTAGTTCAAAACTAGTTCATTCCGATAAAAATCTATTTTTATCTTTTCAAATATGGAGTTTTTCATCCCAATTTTTCCCAAATCATTTCTTTTGATTTTACACAAATTATTACTATTTTTAATAATTTTATCAAGGCCCGTACAGTCGATTCCCATCAACGGCCATCGAACTGCACTTACAACGACCTTTTCCAAATTTGATTTGGACGTATCTCCAAATCCAACCGTTAGATTTTGAATTTCTAATATTCGTTAGAAAGCTCTTTTCGATACGAACCCAACGGTTTCGGTTTTAGGAGAATCCGACGGTCGGATCTCCCGTAATGTCCATTCGAAGTCAATGGTCGAAATTTACGAACTGCCGCGGCGTGGCGCATTCTATTCAGGCCATTATATAATATATATAATATATATTTCGTCGATTTCTATTTAAAACGAATTTTATAAATAGTTTTAAATTTGTTTCAAAAACAATTTCAACCTCCATTTCAAATTCAAATCAAAATTGAATTTTCTGTTATAAATCCTTTTTACTTTCATTTCTATTTGATTTCAATTCAAATCGATTTTAATTCGATTCGAATTCATTTTCTTTTCAATTCGGTTCTATTCGAATTCGTTTTCTTTTCAATTCGAATTCAATTCGTTGTATATTCAATTGAAATCAAATTCGTTATATATTCAATTGAAATCAAATTCGTTGTATATTCAATTGAAATCAAATTCGTTTTCTATTCCATTCAAATGAAATTCATTTTCTATTCCATTCAAATCAAATTCGTTGTATATTCAATTGAAATCAAATTCGTTGTATATTCAATTGAAATCAAATTCGTTGTATATACAATTGAAATCAAATTCGTTTTCTATTCTATTCAAATCAAATTCATTGTATATTCAATTGAAATCAAATTCGTTGTATATTCAATTGAAATCAAATTCGTTTTCTATTCCATTTAAATCAAATTCGTTGTATATTCAATTGAAATCAAATTCGTTATATATTCAATTGAAATCAAATTCGTTTTCTATTCCATTCAAATCAAATTCGTTGTATATTCAATTGATATCAAATTCATTATATATTCAATTGAAATCAAATTCGTTTTCTATTCCATTCAAATCAAATTCGTTGTATATTCAATTGAAATCAAATTCGTTATATATTCAATTGAAATCAAATTCGTTTTCTATTCCATTCAAATCAAATTCGTTGTATATTCAATTGAAATCAAATTCGTTATATATTCAATTGAAATCAAATTCGTTATATATTCAATTCGAATTCAATTTGTTATATATTCAATTCGAATTCATTTTCTATTCAATTTAATTCAAATTCTTTTCTATTCAAATAAAATTCAATTCGTTTTCTATTCAAATCAAATCCGATTTCTATTCAAAATATTTGACTTCGAAATCACTTTTCAATATTCATTTTAAAATGAATAAAATCGATTTAAATATCGTTCACGTCAAAATGGCATCAATCTAATCAACACGGCTTCATATATTTCTATTTTCAAATATTCTATTTCAAATATTTCTTTTTCAAATATTTCCTTTTCAAATATTTCTATTTCAAATATTTCGATTTCAAATATTTCTATTATTAAAATATTTCGTTCAACACATGACTAATCTCAACGGATGAGTACTGTCAACACATGAACCTTTATTTTATATTGATAAAGATGTAAATTTTATTACTAAAATATTTCGTTCAACATATGACTAATCTCAACGGATGAGTATTGTCAACACATGAACCTTTATTTTATATTATTCTTTATTTTCCCGATTGGAATGAGGCCCAATCAATCACCATATAGCGTTAACTATATGGATTCCATACAACACATGTATATAATAGCAACGATAAACAATCAACCATCATCCAAAGTGCACTACACTGTATAAGCATCAAAAATAGATATCTAACGCTTATAACAGCCTGTCAATCAATCGATCGACAAACAACTAATTATTGGGATTAGTGTATGTCGTATTTTATGCCGATACCCGTGTGGGGTTTCAAACAATCAAACACAGATTTTATTTGTGCAATTGGGCGATGTGTAAAATTTATCGACCCAGTCAATATCAGTCAAATCAGTGTATATAAACAAATCGGACGATTTGTTTATAGATATTTATTTATTCACTTTCACGTTAAAAATTATATTTTTAACGATAAAACATTTTATTTCAACACATGAATTTCTATTCAGTTCATTTACACAATAAAAATGATATTTTTATTTTTCTAACATATTTTAGGAAATTTTGGCGGCATAACGGCACGATACTAGAAACGGGAATAGGCCTAGCCTTATCCCCGGTCTAGTGAAGGCCCACGCCACTCACACATCAATCAATCTATTCTATTTCACCAAATAACCAAATTCAAACCAAATAATCTGACCAACTACACAACCAAACAATTTAACAAACAAGCCATCCATGGTCTGTGGATGACGGGTGTCGGGTGCTACTAAACACCGTCTGCATCCTAGTATATGTGTATAACTAGAAAAAGAAATTTTGAAAGGTGAGAAGTTCTCACCCATAGCTATACAATACCACGACTCTTCATTGATAGAAATCTTCATCGTTCTCGCCTTTTTATCACCTTCGTTGCCTGTATTCTCTACGTATGTAAAAATCGAATTTTCACTTTGCTATTCAGTATATAAAAATCGAATTTTTTACTTCGCTATTCAGTATATAAAAATCGAATTTTTACTTCGCTATTCAATATATAAAAATTGAATTTTTACTATGCTATTCAATATATAAAAATCGAATTTTTACTTCGCTATTCAATATATAAAATTCGAATTTTTACTATGCTATTCAATATATAAAAATCGAATTTTTACTATGCTATTCAATATATAAAAATCGAATTTTTACTTCGCTATTCAATATATAAAAATCGAATTTTTACTTCGCTATTCAATATATAAAAATAGAATTTTTACTTCGCTATTCAATATATAAAAATCGAATTTTTATTTTCCTATTCTCTATATAAAGATCTCGCCTTTTCAACTATAAAGATTTCGCCTTTTCAATTTTAAAGATTTCGCCTTTTCAAAAATATCGATTTCGTTTTTTCATCTTCTACTATATAAAAGATTTCGCCTTTCTATTTAAAACTCTCGCCTTTTCACTACTAAAAATCCCATCTTTTACCGTATAAAAATCACGTCTTTTACCATATAAAAATCACATCTTTTACTGTTATAAAATCAAATAATTTTCAGTTTTAAAGTCATGTAATTTTCAGTTTTAAAAATCATACAAAAATCATACAAAATCAGTTTTTAAAAAACCTAAATCTCTATATAATAAAATCAGTTTTTACCTATGCTAATTTTAATTAAAACTGAAAATAAAATTAGATTAATAATTAAAACTTACTTTGATCGGAGGAGGGGGTGCAACAGTCGGCTTCGGGGGCGGGGGGGCTTCGACGCGTCGATCGAGGAAAGGGGGGGCGTCGCTCTGTCGATTGGGGTTTTGGGGATCTCGAGTTAGGCGAGAGGACGGAGAAGGAAGAGGAGGCGGGGGAGAACGGAGGGCGGCGGCGTGATTGCTGAGGGGGGGGCGCCTCGCGCAGCGGTCGGCGCCGCTAGGGGGAGGTCTCCGCGCTGCCGCGCTGCGGCTTTCTTTCCCTTTTTTTTTCTATTTCTGATTCGATTTGAAGTATAAAGGGGGGCCAACGGGTTAAGGGGGAGAAGAATATTTTTATTTTTATATTTAATTTAATTATTTAATTTCAAAAAGCAACTTTTATTTTCGACCTCGAAACGAGACACACCGCCTGTCGTCCATAGCTAATTACCCCATTCCGAACAGAATGGGATATGTATCGTAGGCTGATTTGGTCGTTACAAACAGTTTTCGTCAAAATCAACATATACTTCTATATGTTGAATTTGAACGCGCATTTCAATTTACCGGGGTCACATATTAACTAGAAAAATTCCAGAAAAATATTTTCTAGCTTCGTATTAACGATACGGTCCTAACAAAACTAGTTTCGTCGAATTCTGAGGCTGTTGGAAAAATGGTCATTTTCCAGTCGATTAAAATCAACTGAAGCTGGTCAAACGCGTTTTCCTTTGACACGCTCACATATTGATTCAGAAAATTATGAAATTAGGAATCTAGCAATAACTTGACATCACGGACCCAACAAAAGTGGTTTCGTCGAAATCCGAGGTCGTTTGCAAAATGTCCATTTTTAAGGGCCGGAATTCCATAGCGACTATTCAGAATTTTCAACTGGACATATCTTTTGATTCCCGCAATGAAATTTTGATTTTTCAGATTCGTTGGAAAGATATTATCAATTAGATCCTAATGTTTTTGGTTTCACTAAAATCCGGATTGTTTTGCACCCGGTACATTCAACTGAAGTTTGAAATCAAATTATCGAACTACCGCGCCATTTTCAATTCCTTTTATAATTATATATAATTATTTATATTCTAACGACGACGCGTATAATATATACGTTCTAAATATATTCAAAATGAATTTCTCGTCGATTTTTATTTAAAATAATCTATTTTAAATATTCGAAATTCGCTAAAATTGCCAAAATAAAAATTTTAAACTGGCCCAGATTTTCGGGTTGTTACATGTAGCTAGGTCCATTCTTGAAAATACTTGTGCTCCATTCAATCGATCCAATAAATCATCAATCCGCGGCAATGGATATTTATTTTTCAACGTCTGCTTATTCAAGTCACGATAATCCACACATAGTCTGAGAGTACCGTCTGACTTCGGGACAAATACCACAGCTGCTCCCCAATCAGAGAAACTAGGCCTGATTAGACCTTTCCATACTAGCTGTCACGTTTGATTATCAAACTCTTCTTTTTCCTTCAAGGTCATTCTTCGAATATCGTGAACTACTGGCCTTGCATTCAGAACTAAAGAGATTTTAAAATTAATTTCTCTCTGTGGAGGTAAGCTAACAACTTCCTCGAACACATCCGCATAGTTCTTGACAACTGGGATATTTTCAATGTCGACCAGAATATTCTCCGTAACGACATGAACAGATTCTATTTGAGCAGGAGAAACATCTAAAGCTGACCAAAAATCTTTTCTATCAGAATTCGGCCCTTCACATGGAATGGTTATATAATTGCCTGATTTAATCTTCGCCCTAACGACTCTGTCGGCGCATTTAACCTCAGCTTCATATTTGGTTAACCAATCCATTCCCAGAATCAGATCAAACTCTGTAAAATTCATAACAATAGAGATAGTAGGGAACCGATAACAGGAAAAGGAAACCGGCACCCCACAAACCCAACTAAGATTGAGGGAACCCCCAACCGGATTATGAACAGTCATTGGCGTTTTGAGCTTTCTCAAATTCAAATCCAGTTTCTTAACCGCATTCTTTGCAATAAAGCTTCGTGACACGCCTGTATCAAACAGTACTTTAACTGGAATGTTTTTGACAGTCAGCGTGCCTTCTAAAACATCTGACTTCCTCTGGGTAGCGGAGGGTTCTGAAGTTTCAGCCACTTCATTTATTTGTAATATTTCAGATTTCTTTGCCAGTCGGCAATTTCCAGCAAGATGACCTGCCCGGTGACACTTATAGCATTCCCTTGTACCATGAGATTTCTTTTGCTCCTTATTGGGTTTAAATATGACATTTCTTTCTTCGAGGATTCACAGTTCCTCATCGAATGTCCCTGCTGATTACACTTTAAACATACGACTGCGTTCACCTTTTTCCTATTGACTCTAGGCTTCTTTCTGGCCCCAGACGTCGTATTGGCCTCAGGCTGTGCACTTGCTTCTGGGCTATCAGTTTCAGCTTTCCTTTTATTGCTTGAACTGACTCCCTGTTCTTCGACTAAAAGACCCCGATTATTTAAATCTTCATACTGATAAGCCATGTATATCATTTCAGAAAAAGGAAGCTTCACATGCCCCATTACTTTATTATGGTATTTTCTTTGAAGACCATTAATAAACCTCGGATTCTTCCTCTTTGGATCTTGAATTAGATGAGGGGCAAAATGAGAGAGTTCATTGAATTTCTTATGATATTCTGGAATGGTCATATCTCCTTGTATCAGATAATAGAATTCATCACATAATCACTCAGTTGCTTCTGGAGGAATAAATATTTCACTGAAGATCTCTTTGAATCTATCCTAGGTGATATCACCTTCTGGATTATCTTTAACAATCGAATCCCACCAGAGAGAAGCTTTGTATTTGAGTGCCCAAGATGCCAGTAATCTTTTCTGGTCATCCCTCAGCTTTAAACCTTCAAAGATTTTCTCAGCAAAACGAATCCAAGCTTGTGTTTTAATAATAGATTCTTCGCCCAAGAATGGTACTCCACCCATGTTTCTTAAGTAGAGCTTCAACATCTGGTTCCAACCTACCTCTTCTACTTCTGTCACTCATTTTTCAATGTCTGCAAATAGCAGACAAAGTGTTAGGCCAACAGAAAAGGTAATTTTAAAACATAGAGACATATACTTGAATGTAAAGGTGTCTATCGAGGTGTATTTCATTCTGCTATACTCATACTAGGATATTACTAATCCTATCTGTAATGAGTTATTTGTCCTAGAATACTACTGGTTCTATTTATGACGAGTTCGTTAATATTTTATATTCCAGAACTAAGCTTAACCAAAGCTCTGATACCACGTTTGTGACGACCCCAAACCCTGATAAGACAGTGCAAGGGTAATCTTTGGAATATAACACATAAACAGATAATAGCAGAACAGAAATAAATAAATACACCAGATAATGTACAGTAGAATACACTAGATAAATATAATCATCAGAGTTACACAGTATATAGGATCATACTTAGTACAAATACAGTTCAGCTATACATAAATGTCTACAGCGGAAAACAAAACATAATATGTACAACGGGAGCTGAACAGCATAAAAAGAGATAAATGATAGAATCCATCTTCAACTCCAGCTATCCCGAAAGAGCCTGCTAAAACCTGAATACAAGGCTACCCGTGTAGAAAAAGGGGCACCCGAGTTTGCAAGTGAAACAAACTACAAGTCAGTCATGGGACTGGTATGAGAAATCTACTTAACACATCTTACAATATGGCTAATCACAGGACCACGCCACTTTCGTGGAACGGTTTTACTCCATTGGATTGCCAGTGCTTTAAACAAGTAAATCTTTTAAATATCGCAATGCTTTTTATAAAAATGAAGCCATTATAAGACTCGGTTCCCATCACACAATGCAACACAAACCGGAGGATAGAGTTTTACCTTATAATGGCCAAAATATGCTTGATACGAATAAAAAAAATCATTTGATATTATTGCTAGTGTAAATATATTTCAAAAAGAATTTCAATCATAACTATCAATCATAGACGGCACGGGTACCAAATATCATGTCGCCATATATATACACAATCAAAACCGCACGGTGTCGTATTTGGAAATTGGATTTCCATCATGAACCAAGGCCAAGGATCGTCCTTACCGCTTCGAGACAATCTAGCCTACCATGTCTCAGGCAAGTACTCAGTCAAGCCTTGGATCGTCAGGGTCGGTCCACCCAATGTGGATTAAACTTAAACCCTGAACACTGCGTTTCCCCACCCTATGGGGCGTAAACTGGTCATCCACCGACCAAACTATCGGCTCCGAAGAGACCGATCTAACCGAGGCGCCTCGCTATCAATCATCCACATAAGTAAAATGCCCGGGCGTGTCAAACCCAAAACACCACTCCTAGCTAGAAAGAAACGCAGGTCCTCCCTGACGTCCTCTCCCGTTTCTGGCTCATACCGGTGTGTGTGGCTCGCGAAACAACGCTATACACAAAGCTATGCCACACAGGCTGCGCTTTGATCATCAACCACAAGACTTTGCTTTTCAATAGAAGCCTTGATCATCTGCCACTTTGGCATGCCACACAGGCAATTCACTCCATGCGACTGATTTCTATCGATATATAACCTCTGAGCTCGTATGTCTCAGAGAAGGGCGTTAAGCAAGAAAATAAATTCTCCGCCGCCAAATAGATATATATTTAATAGAGATCAATCAGCACAGAACAAAATCCAATGTCAGACACACAGTCCATTTACAAGTTCGTTCTGGGTCTGAACGAAACCGGAGGCACTCAATACCTCGCATATCCGTACAATCAACAAGTACGTCCGGACGGCTACTACTTTAGTCCCTTCAAGGTAGCTACTCCCATCATGGGCATCAGTAGCACCCCTCCATCCGACATGTAGATCATCGGCCTTGCACCATCTTCATATCTTCGACTTTCAATCGTCGATCAATTATTTGAAATGAGAATTAACTCGGCCTTTTCAAATAATTCACGTATATTTAGAATTTCAAATCAATACATTTCAATGGTTAAATTATTCGACATCACTAATTCTGTTCTTTAATGTAATTTCATGCAAAACACATTCAACCATCAAATATCACATAAACCAAGCAAATTCAGTTTATTTCCCTTCCATATCGTTTATAATATTTTATCACGATTTATTGCTATTTTCATTTATTTAAAAATAGCTAATTCATTCAAACGACGCTTTAGGCCATAACGCGGCCGTGGCGCTGTTTTTCTTCAGATTTGATTTACACATATCTGAAAATCTAACTGTTGGATCTTCACAAATTTTATACCATTAGAAAGATCTTTTCAAAACGAATCCAGCGGTTTCAGTTTTGGGAAAATCCAACGGTCGGATCTCCTGCACTAATCGTTTGAAGTTACGATTTCAAAATACGAACTGAAGTGTCGTTATTCGATTTAATTTAATTATATTTATATATATATATATATAAATATAAATATAATCGATTCTGGCGCTATTTTTCTTTAGATTTGAATTAAACATTCCAAACAATCCAACCGTTGGATCTTCACAAAGTTGTTTTCGTTGGAAAGATATTTCCAAAGCGAACCCAACGGTTGTGGTTTCGGGAAAATCCGATGGTCGGATCTCCCGCACTGATCGTTTGAAATCACGATTACAAAACACGAACTGCAGCTTCATTATTCAATATATTTTCTTTATATTTATATATTTATATATAAATATATTTCATTCTTCGATTTCAAAACCATATCCACATTATATATTTGATAAAAATGATATTTTTATCATCAAAAATATTTATTCCACACATCACCATTTTAACACTTCATATTCACAATACAAATAGATTTTATTGTTCAATCTATATATTCAACACATGAACGTTTTCGACTTCACACAAATGATAAAATATGATTTTTATCCTTCTAGTCCTTTATTCAACACATGAATATTTTCTATGGTTGATATATATAATAAAAATGTGATTTTTATTGTAAAACAATTTATTTCAAACACGATTATTTTATATAGTCTATACATAAGGTAAAAATGTTATTTTTGGTGTTAAAACAATTTATTTAAAATATTAATATTTTATATAGGCTATATATATATAATAAAAATGTGATTTTTATCTTTCAAAAAATTTACTCAACACATGAACTCATTCAACGCATGAATTTCTATTCAACACACGAATATAGTTTCAACACATGAATATTATTGAAAATTTCGGCAGTATAACGGCAGGGTAGTTAAAACTGGGACCGTCCCTAGTACGGCTCCTTGCTCTACCTTAAAACCTCGCGGTTTTTAGCAATGGGGATTTCATGCACCTAATTCGCACGCAGGCGAGCATGTTTATTTTTCTTTTCCACAAACTAATCCTATGTGGTTTTATCCAAAATAATTCTCAACCGCAAACAGGTATTTTTCAACCACAATCAATCATTCATGATTTTCACCAAATTTCACATCAACCAATAATCCAAACAATATCACAACCAATATATATCGTCCATGGTCCATGGACGAGGGGAGTGTGTGTGTGTGTGTAAATATATATTCGTATATAAATATATTTCGATTTCACTTCAATAACATTTCAATTTATTTCAACGCATATATCACTTTTACAACACATATATAACTTATACATCGAACATACAACTTATACAACGCTTATACATGAGGTGTACAATGCTTATATAACTCATACATCGACTATATAATTTATACATTGTTGTTTTCCATATCGTTTATAATTTAGAAATCTCACATTGGGTTTCGCCCCACCAAAAATAGCAGAAGGCTCAGAAAAATATGCGGTCTCTTCTAGAATGTAGAAGACGTCCACACGGTCTTGATGTCTCCAGTTTCATCGAATTTCATTAACACACGATAAAGATACGATTTTTCAAAGTTTGCAACACTTAAAAGTGTTATTTTCAGTTCAAGAAAACAAAGGTCGTGCCTTTCATGAAGGGTTCAAACATAGGTTTTAAATTTTCGCTCAATTTGTGAAGCGGTTGGACGATCAGGTGCAGCAGCGTCGAAGAGGGTTGGAGGAGCTTCCCGGCGCCACCAGTCATGCTCAGATCGACGGCGTCAGGTGCGAGCGGCGGCTGTCCAAAGGCAGCAACTTTGGGGCGATGGTTCTCGGCGATGGAGAGACGAGGGGATGTGCAACAGGTATGGATCTGAAGGGGAGATCGAGATCTACAAAAAGTTAAACTGAAGGGGGTGGTTTTGGTGAGCGTGGTGGCCGGAAAGGAGGAGAGAAAGAATGAAGGGGGAGCCGCCGTTCATCGCAGAAGATCGGGGGAGAGAGAGTTTGAATGAGCCAATAGGATTTTTTTTCTATTTATTTATATATTTTTAAATTTCTAAAATACCCCTTATCTCCTACGAACTCCAATCCAAACCCAACGATTGTCGTTCCTAGCTAAATACCCCCATTCCGAAAACAATGGGATATGTCTCGTAGGCCCATTCGACTGTTTCAGTCAGTTTTTCTTCAAATTAAAATATAAAACATTCAATATTCGATTTGAACGTACATTTCAATTTGCCGGGGCCACATACTGATTCTAAAAATTTCCGAAAAATAAATCTATCTATGTTTTGACGGTACGGTCCCAACAAAACTAGTTTCGTCGAATCCTGAGACCGTTTGAAAAATGGCCATTTTCCGGTCGATCCAATTTAACTTTAATTGACCAAAACACATTTTCCTTCGCCACGCTCACATATTAACTTCAAAAATTATGAAATTTGAAACCTAGTAATAATTTGACATCCCGGATCCAACAAAAGTAGTTTCGTCGAATTCTGAGGTCGTATGCAAAATGTCTATTTTCAAGGGCGATATATTCTCTATAGCGACCTTTCTGAAAATTCATTTGGCCATAACTTTTGACTTCTGCTATGAAACTTCGACTTTTCGGATTCGTTAGAAAGATATTCACTAACAGATTTAAATATTTTTGGTTTCACTAAAATCCGTTTTTTTTTGCATCCGGTACAGTCATTCAAAATTTGAATTGAAAATTTGAAACTGCCGCGCCATTTCAGGCCTTGTTTATAATTTAAAATAATTATATTTACTTTCAAACATCGATTCAAACATACTTTTCGTCGTTATTATTTAAAATATTTATTTTAAATATTTAATATCCACTAAAATAGCCAAATTAAAAATATTAAACTGTCTCAGATTTTCCGGGTTGTTACATAATTGTTTTAGATATGAAGAGAGGATCTAAAATAAGTTAAAGTATGAATTCAACTGAATAAAATATAAATTTTATAATAATCTACTTATACATTTCTAGTATTATATACTAGATATAAATCACATAAATGTATGTTGATTTACAGAAATTGCAGAATAAGTAGAAATCTGATAAAAGAACAAGTGGACTTACAATTGGAAATAAAGAAAATGTTGATAACTTATCCATAGTAAGTTGATTCTTGTTGAATATACTGGCTCAATTAATTAAATAAAATAATTGCTATTACGAAATTCCACTTAAAATAAATGTTATAATATAACTTGTTTAGACAAGTTTGAATCTCATTTGTAATAAAAGAATAATTGTTATTCATTTTATTTAAATGAAATAACCTATGGAATTTCACAAATAGTTAATGATATTTATAAATCCTTAACTATAATGAACTTGACATTAATAATGATTGGATTAAATTTAGTGATTTAAATCCAGTATACCTTTAGAATTACCAGTTAGCACTATAAACAAGAAAGCATATCAAAACTCCATAATGATGGAATTTTGATCATTTGATTTTGAATTGTATGAAGAATTCAAATCTTGTTTATTATGCAAAATAACTGGATCCACTTTCACTTGACAGTGATGTAATGGTAAATTGGTTAAGTGTTATCCAGCATAAACAATAAATAAGTTATTCAGCAATTTAATTAATAGTATCATAAGTTATTCTCATAGTGACAGTGATGTAATGGTCCTCAGACCTGAAATCATTATAATTTTATTCGAGGATATTTGTGTTTTGATATCATCTAAAGTTATTTCGTAACAGAGTAATGATAACAGTGATTATTGGATATATTTCAAATCGAATGAAAATTATGAATGATCTAGATGGAATTTAACCCTGTGATATATTCGTAGTGATATCCATGGGCCTCTTGATTGAGTGAGACTGTGAAATGCATGGCCGTGCTAAATATTTATTTGTTTTAAACAGTGTACTCATCGATCAAGAAAACGGATTAAATTGTAAAGAGGATGATACGATCCATGCCTCTAGTTTAATCTTGGATATATCGGTTAAAAGGATTATATTACATTGAGACACTGGGTACGGAAAGGTTGCATCAAATCGTTAATTGATCTTATTATAACTTGGGTAGCAGCAATGTATTACTAGATGCCGCTCACTGTTTATAATTTAAATATGATTTAAAATATTGCCAACTTTGTAATTAATTATAGGGTCACACAACTAGAACGTTACAAGGGAGCAGTTATTTTCTTTGGGTCCAATAAAACATCAATTAGTTGATGTTTTATTTGAACTTGGAATTAGTGGACGGGTTGGTACCTATTCTATGGTAAACATTTAAATTTAAAAGGAGAGATATTTACTTTTCCCCTTTTAATACAAGGGTATACCTAGTCATGTTTTTAGTGATTTAGATCAATAGAAAAATGGCCATGACTAATTCCATTCTCCAAAACCCTGGATAATAATGGCGGCGGCTAGTACCGTTATCCCCCCTTTCCTCTTTAATTCGATACAAGAGGAAACGTTCTCGTCGATTACCTGTAGAGGCTCTACACTTGAAGGGCGGCTTAATTCGATGCATCATTTTTCCATCGTTCCAAATTTGCAGCGAGATTCAATCGATGTAAAATTGGGGTTTCTCACAACCGAGCAAGGTATGAATTTTCGATTTCAATTTTATTGCATAGATCCGCAAATTTAAATGTTAAATTGATGATTAATTTAGGGTTTCGATTTGATCTATTCAACCCTAAATAACTAACAGACTTAACCCCCAATCACGTATTCAATTCAACCCACGCGTCATGTCAAATTGGTTAAGTGTTATCCAGCAGTTCACGTTGACTTAACCCACCCACATATCATGTTAAGTTGGTTAAGTGTTATTTATCAGTTCGTGTTGACTTAATCTACCTATATATCATGCCAAATTGGTTAAGTGTTATCTAGTGGTTCACGTTGACTTAACCCACCCATATATCGAGTCAAATTGGTTAATTGTTGTCTAGTATTTCATGTTGACTTAACCTTACCATACTAGCATGTGTCATTAGCATTAATTAATTATTAATGCCCAACCTCTCACAGTAGACCTATTGTTGCGGTCACTGGATGTGCCGGTTGGTTCCGAGCAGGATTACACCACAACTCAATCTAACCTCGGGTTTCAAGTATGTTATGACTAACTTCTCATATTAGAACCTATTGTTTGCGGTCACTGGATGTGTCGGGCGGTTCCGGGCAGGATTACACCGCAATCTCATTCTAACCTCGAGTTAGCCATGTTTCATGTTTGGTTCATGTCCATTCTAGATGCCATATGTCAATTATCAATTCACAAGCATGTTCGTGTTTATTCAAGATGTCATATATCAATTATCAATTCACAAGCATGTTCATGTTTATTCTAGATGTCATATGTCAATTATCAATTTCATGTCATGTGTCGAGTTCCGTAATTACATTAAAACATGGTTTGTCCAACATATTCCATTTTTAATTATGTTTCTCGGATATTAACGGTATATCCAATTTCCAAGTCTCAAATTCAAGCTTAACGCAAAAACCCCAATTTATGTTCATGCTTATAATCCTATTAATAGGCTACGCATATTATTCCAATTTTTCCATACATGTGACCCTAACAGGTTACTATCATTTCTCATAGGTTGGTTAAGTTTATTCTTATGTCAAGTGCTTCTTAACCCATTTCTACTTTTCTTATACAACCATTCGTGAAATAATCTTTTTACCTAAATTACTCAATTATAGCCAAATTCACCAATTCCATGTTATTCATAACCAAACATGCCAATTTCCAAGATCCCATTATACCCAATTTCATAAAATCAATATTTTCCCAATATATTTCCCCACATTTATACATATAATCTAATTCGCTTTTAGGCTTAATTTCAAGTCACAAACAAATTCCGCCAATTGTCCCAATATTTGCAATAATAATTGTTATACCACAATTCCCCAAATTTCAAATTATATTCCTCGATTGTATAAAATAAGTTATGCCCCAATATTCCCATATTACAACCGTACGTATGCATAATAAGATTTCGTCTAGGTTCGAGATAACCTAGATCCAAAAATAAAAAGGGGAAGGAGAATAAAAGAACAATTATTATAGCATGAATCTTGAATTGAATTTATAACTGGGGAATGATGAACGATAATAATACTATTATACAACAAGTTTATTATAATTCCACTCACCTTGACTGGATTAGGGAAAATAAATGATTTTTTGATGTAGAATGCTAATTTAATCTTCCTATTTAATTGTTGGTGGAGAGCATGAATTGTTGATGAAGAGCTTTGCTACTTGATTTGATTAAACTCCAAAGTTGATGAAGAACACGCAATATAATTTAGAGTTTTGGGGCGGCGGCCATGTTTGGTTGAAGTTTGGCAGCATGGAGGCGTCTTAAGGAATTGTTATGAATTAGGGTTAGGTCTTGCTATGTATTTATAGGTGTAGAGAGTGTTTTAGGGCCCTTAGATTGACCTAGAATCCATCCGACCCGTACAGCACATCAAACACGTCATAGGAACTAAAATTGCCCAGATCTGGGGATAGGTCGACCCCCAGGTCGACCTCCCTAGGGGTAAGTCGACCTCCAGGTCGACCCCCTGGTCGACCTGACCCCTAGGTCGACCTGCCTGGTTTTGGCGGGAAATTTCCCACCCAGCTGCCTGGGTCGAATTTCGAACTGTTTTGAATTTTTGTTGAATCTTCTAAAGGCCATAACTCCTTCATACGGAGTCCGATTTACGCAAACTTGGACTCTATTTCAAGCAGAATTTCGAGATGAATGCAATGCTGATGTCCGTTTTACTTAATCACTGATATTTAAATAAAGTTTCCTTATTTTATTATCTTTTCCATTACGCACACTGTTATCGAATTAATTTTTCCTTCTCTTCCATATATTAATTAATTTTCATTATACATCACCATTATTTACCTATCTATGCACATACACATATTTTTACATATTTTTAATTATAATAAAAATGCAGGGTGTTACAAATTGGCTCATGAAACATATCCCATTGTGTTCAAAATAGGGGTATTTAGCTAAGGACGACAGTCGTTGGGTTGATTTGGAGTTCGTATGCAAAAACACATGTTTTTTGTAATTTAGTAATATTAGATGTAATATATGTAAATGGTCAAACCCTCATAACTTTCACCCATGGTCAAAGCCCTTCACATCCAACGTCGAGCGACTGAAGGCTAGAATCGCTCAGATCTTCCTCCGCTAATTCCTCCGAATCTAATCAATAAAACCAAAAAATCACAAAGAAAAATCTGAAGAGCTCGTCGAGCTCTAGAAGATCGACGGCGGTGATCATTTTTCCCTTCATGATTTGGCCAAAATCAGGATTCAAAGCCAGCCTGTTCAAACTTAGATTGAGGCACATCGGGGGGTTCGAGTTCATCAACCAAGGGCGGCGCAAGAAGCTCTCTCGAAGGCGGAGCTCGTGAAAGCAGCTAATTATCGTCACAGCAACTCTGGTAATCGAAATTTGCAAACCTAATTTCGAACGATGCTTTGAACGGTGGCTGGATTATAAACGTGAAGAAGGTGATTAATTTATTTCATTAATTACTTTATTAATTATCTTAACGAAGTCATTAAACTATAAACTAAAATAACTTTCACATACGGTGTCGGAATCTAGTGAAACTGGATCTGTTGCGATCGTGGGGACGAGAGTTCATGACAAAACTAACTGCGCCCAATTTGGAGCTTATTAGAATTTAGGGCAGATTTAAATCCAAACCGTCCAATAAAGAATGACGGAGTGGAAACGGACTGTGAGAACTCTCTCTCACTAAAATTATTTTTCAGTTATTATATCATAGGTTGCAAATGGGGCTTAGTAGCTCCTGACATTATTTTTGTACAAACCATGGTTGATTGTTTATTTGGATTGTGATTGGGATTGTCATTGATTGATATTGTTGTGTATATAAAATTATTTATATAAAATGTATAAAAAAATTATCATAGAAATGAAATAAAATAAATATTCAGTTACAAATCGGACGGTTTGTTTATGTACACCCATTTAACTAACATTGATTGGGACGATAAAATTTTACACGTCGCCCGGCTGCCTTCTAAACATACCTAAGCATCTCTCTCATGAGGTCAGCGAACATTGTCCTCATATCAGGAGCATTCCCATTATTAGCTCCTCTACGAGTACCCGTCGTATATCGGCTCATTATTCAATCTGTAAGGAGAAAACGATTAACCATCTCTTCAGTGGTGCCAGTGCAATGCGACTTCATCCTTAAATACACCAATAGTATATATAAATATAGCTTTTGAAAACCAAAATATCACAAATACGTGCTCTCGTATACGTACTGTCTCTCTTTGGTGTCTTCCCTAGGATAACTACGCAACCTAGAGCTCTGATACCAAATGTGACGGCCCGCCCCGCACCAGCCGACATTTCCAATGAAAGTGCGATGTGCCAATGCCCGACTAGCACAGGACGGTCGCCAAAGAAAGGAAAAGAACGGAATTTGAACTAACAAGGAACTTGTAGAATGTCTCTCAGCGCATGGAATAAAATATAATAATAATATACTTGACATAAAACAGGAGAGATAGTGCATAAGCTGAAAACTTAACCATAATCATCATAGCAGCGAAAATCCAAAATATAGTTTATGATCCATAACCATTATTACAACTTCAAAATATTGTCTCTAAAGCAAAAGAAAGGAAAGGTACACTACTAATGCCCAAAGCAGTGACCATCAACAACACAGGGAGAATATATGTAGATAATATGTAGGAGCCTCCTGCTGTAATAACCCGAAAATCTGGGCCAGTTTGAAATTTTTATTTTGGCAATTTTAGCGAATTTTGAATATTTAAAATGAGTTATTTTAAATAATAACGACGAGAAATTTATTTTGAATAGAATTCAAACGTATATTTTCATTTGAATCATCGTTAGAATATAAATATTTATTTATATTTATAAAAGGAATTGAAAATGGCGCGGTAGTTCGATAATTCGATTTCAAACTTCAATTGAACATATCGGGTGCAAAATAAACCGGATTTTAGTGAAACCAAAAATATTTGAATCTAATTGATAATATCTTCCCAACGAATCCGAAGAATGAAAATTTCATAGCGGGAATCAGAAGATATGTCCAGTTGAAAATTCTGAATAGTCGCTACGGAATTTAGGCCCTTAAAAATGGAAATTTTGCAGATGACTTCGGATTTCGACGAAACCACTTTTGTTGGATCCGGGATGTCAAATTATTGCTAGGTTTCAAATTTCATAATTTTTCGAGTTAATATGTGAGCGTGGCAAAGGAAAACGCGTTTGACCAATTTCAGTCGATTTTAATCGACTGGAAAATGGCTATTTTTCAAATGGTCTCAGAATTCGACGAAACTAGTTTTGTTAGGACCGTATCGCCTATACGAAGCTAGAAAATATTTTTTGGGAATTTTTCTAGTTAGTATGTGGCCCCAGTAAATTGAAATGCGTGTTCAAATTCAATATATAGAGTTATATTTTGATTTTGACGAAAACTGATCGAAACAGTCGAATCGGCCTGTGATACATATCCCATTGTGTTTGGAATGGGGGTAATTAGCTATGGACGATAGGCAGTGAGTCTCGTTTTGAGTTCGAAATAAAAAGTTACTTTTTGAAAATTAAAATAATAATAAAAAATCAATCAACTCCCCTTTTCTCCATTACCCCCTCCCCCCCCCCCCCCCCCCCCCGCCCCGTAAATTCTCAGAAGAAAAAAAAAGCAAAATAAACCTAATCCAGTCGCGCGCGCTGCCCCCCTCGTCGACGGCCGCCCCTCCCCTTCCCCCCTCCACCTCCGCTCCTCCATCTCGCTCTGATCCCCTCCTCTTCTCCTGAAGCCGACGCGACCCCCCGCCTCCCCCATTCTCGATTTAACCCCTTCTTCTCCCCCCAATCGCCTCCCCCTGTCGTTCAAGCACCCCTGCGCCACCATGGAAGGGCCCCCTCACGGGCATTCGTCCCCTCCCTCTCGGTCGCTGTAAGTTTTCAATTTTTTCCCCTTTTCTCTTTCATTCATTTTTTTTATTTTAAAAACTGAAAATTGTTTGACTATAAAAACTGAAAATTGTTTGATTTTAAAAACTAAAAATTGTTTGATTTTAAAAACTGAAAACATATTTATTTTAAACTTAAAACATATATATTTTAAACTGAAAACATATGAATTTTAAAAACTGAAAATTGTTTGATTTTGAAAACTGAAAAGTGTTTGATTTTAAAAACTGAAAACATATTTATCTTAAACTGAAAATATATTTATTTTAAACTGAAAACATATGAATTTTAAAACTGAAAACTTGTTTATTTTAATTTGAAAAGCTATGATTTTTATATGTAGAGAATAAAAAGATTAGATTTTTTATTCTGAGAAAGTATGATCTTTATGCATAGGAAAAATAAAATGTATATAAATTTTGACGAAGAAAAATATGATTTTCTTTGTTTGAATAGCGAAGGAGTTATAAAAAGAAAAGATTTTTATTTTATATATGAAGCGGTAGAAAAGATTGAACTTTTCATATGAAGTGATATAGAGGTAAAAATTCAATTTTTATATATTGAATAGCAAAGTAAAAATTCAATTTTTGTATAGTGAATAGCAAGGTAAAAATTCGATTTTTATATATTGAATAGCAAAGTAAAAATTCGATTTATATATATTGAATAGCAAAGTAAAAATTCGATTTTTATATAGTGAATAGAAAAGTAAAAATTCGATTTTTATATAGTGAATAGCAAAGTAAAAATTTGATTTTTATATATTGAATAGAAAAGTAAAAATTCGATTTTTATATATTGAATAGCAAAGTAAAAATTCGATTTTTATATATTGAATAGCGAAGTAAAAATTCGATTTTTATATATTGAATAGCGAAGTAAAAATTCGATTTTTTTATATATTGAATAGCGAAGTAAAAATTCGATTTTTATATATTGAATAGCAAAGTAAAAATGTGATTTTTATATATGTAGAGAATACGGGCAGTGAAAATTGACAAGAGGCAAGAACGGCGAAGATTTCTACATAAGAAGAGCCGTGGGATTGGATTAGCTATTCTATGAGAACTCCTCACCTTTTAATTTATTTCTAGTTAAAATATATACTAGGATGCAGACGGTGTTTAGTAGCACCCGACACCCGTCGTCCACAGACCATGGACGGCTTGTATGCTTGTTTGTTTGATTTTGATGTGTGGTTGATTGTGTGATGTGATACGAAATGAAATAAAATATTTATATAGTTAAAAATATTTTATAGTTAAAAATAGAATTTTTAACGTGTATATGAAATGAAATAAAAATAAACAAATCGGACGATTTGTTTATATACACACATTTGACTGATATTGATTGGGACGATAAATTTTACACATCGCCCAACTGTACAAATAAAATCTGTGCTTGATTGTTTGGAACCCCACACGGGTATTGGGATGATATTTGACGTACACTAATCCCGATTGTTTAGTTGTATGTCGATCGATTGATTGACAGACTGTTATGAGCGTTAATTATTTATATTTGATGCTTATACAGTGTGGAATGCACTTTGGATGACGGCTGATTATTCATCGTTGTTGATATATACCTGTGTTGTAGAAAATCCATATAGTTAACATTATATGGTAATTGATTGGGCCTCATTCCAATTTAGAAGTAGAAATATTTGAAAAAGAAATATTTGAAATAGAAATATTCGAAATGGAATATTTGAAAATATCAATACATGAAGCCGTATTGATTAGATTTACGCCATTTTGACGTGAACGATATTTATATCTATTTTATTCATTTTATAACGAATATCGAAAGTGATTTCAAAATCTGAAATTTTGAAAAGAATTGAAATTCGAATTGAAATTGAATAGAAGTGAATTCAAATTGAAATTGAATAAAAGTGAATTCAAATTGAAATTGAATAGAAGTGAATTCGAATTGAAATTGAATAGAAATGAATTCAAATTGAAATTGAATAGAAGTGAATTCGAATTGAAATTGAATAGAAATGAATTCAAACTGAAATTGAATAAAAGTGAATTCGAATTGAAATTGAATAAAAGTGAATTCGAATTGAAATTGAATAGAAATGAATCCAAATTGAAATTGAATATAAGTGAATTCGAATTGAAATTGAATAGAAATGAATTCGAATTGAAATTGAATAGAATTGAATTCGAATTGAAATCGAAAGGAATTGCATTCGAATTAAATTGAAATTGAATTGAAATCAATTTGAAATCAATTTGAAATGAATTTAAAACGAATTTATATTGGAATATTCAATTTTGATTTGAAATTGAATATGAAGTTGAAACCGTTTTGAAAATGAATTTAAAACGATTTATAAAGCACATTTTGAATTGAAATCGACGAAGTATATATTATATGTATAATATAATGGCCTGAATAGAACGCACCGCGCCGCGGCAGTTCGCGAATTTCGACCATTGACTTCGAACGGATTATTGCGGGAGATCCGACCGTCGGATTCTCCTAAAACCGGAACCGTTGGGTTCATATCGAAAAGAGCTTTCTAACGAATGTGAGGAATTAGAAATCTAACGGTTGGATTTGGAATTATGTCCAAATAAAATTTGAAAAAGGTCGTTGTAAGTGCATTTCGATGGCCGTTGATGGAAATCGACTGTACGGGCCTTGATGAAATTATTAAAAATAGTAATAATTTGTGTAAAATCATAAGAAATGATTTGGGAAGAATTGGGATGAAAAACTCCATATTTGAAAAGATAAAAATAGATTCTTATCGAAATGAACTAGTTTTGAACTAGAATAGTAATTTATTTATTTTTAAAATAAATAAAGTGAGTTTGAATTTGTTTTGAAATATAGCCAAAATTTCCAATAATTGAATTGGAATGGATTTGAATCGAAGTTGTCTTCGGAATATTTCGATGTTGGATTTCGTGATCATACAGATGTTGTTATGGAAATTTGAAAGATATGTATATATATCGTTATTTCCAATACGATATTTGTTGGTCGTAGAATTTGATATTGAATATAAGCCGATATATTTTCTATTCAGAGCCTCGTATTTAATATCAAATGTGATTTGGGTTTGTCGTGAATGGTGTCTTTATTAACACTGTTCTTGAACCCAGTTGAGAATAGATTAAATCTTTTTATTTAGATTTAATGAAGTGTACCAATTAAATAATATTTAATTGGAATTGAACTGGTATTGATTTTTGGGTTTATTGTGAACAGTGTTTTAAATGACACTTATTTTTAACCCGATAATTAACGAATGTGATTTTGGGTTTATCGTGAACCGTGTTTTAAAATGACACTGATTCTTTAACCCAGTTAAAGATTAAAACTAAATGGAGTTTTAATGAATCTTTAATTAGATGGAAAAGATCGAGAATGGAGTATCACCAATTTTGCTCCAAGCGATAGTTAAATCTTTAATTAGATTTGAACGTGAAATGGTAATTGAATTTACCGATAACACTGTGGTGTTAGATATGAAGTATTACCAGTTTTACTTCATGGGATAAATAGGTTGGGATTGGGAAATAAAATAAATGATTACTCCGGTGTGGTTCGCTAATCCCGACTAGTTTGAATTGATATTCAAAAGAAGATTAAAGAATAAATTTGAAGAATTTATCTTTGATAAAATTAATGGGAACCTTTCCCAAAGTATAAGAATATTGGAATAAAAGAATATTCTGAATTGGAATGAGGCGTATGTTGTGTTTGTGTAACACTTATTTAAAGTATACGCGAGTTATTCGGGAAGACCGGGTTTATCCCATTCTGAATAACTGATACGACGATAAGTCAAGATGAAGACGGTGGTCGAAGACCGGAAGTCTTCACGTCGTTTGGGTGATTATTGATGATCTTGATTGGGCTGTACACCCAAGAAGATGGCAACTGTTGGTGATCGTCCAGACGTACTTGGAGATCGATGGATATGCGGGGTACTAGGTGCCTCCGGTTTCGTTCAGACCCAGAACGGACTTGTAAATGGACTGTGTGTCTGACATTGGATTTTAATCTGTGTGATTGATTTCTATTAAATATATATCTGTTTGGCGGCGGAGAATTTATTCTCTTGCTTAACGCCCTTCTCTGAGACGTACGAGCTCAGGGGTTATATACTGATGGATATCAAACGCATAGAGTGAATTGCCTGTGTGGCATGCCTAAGTGGCAATATGATCAAGGCTTTTGTTGAAAAGCAAAGTCTTGTGGTGGATGATCAAAGCACGGTTTGTGTGGCATAGCTTTGTGTAACGTGAATTCGCGAGTTTCACACCCGGTATGAACCAAAAACGGGAGACGGACCTCAGGGAGGGCATGCGTTTCTTTCTAGTTAGAAGTGGCGTCAGTGGTTTTACACGCCCTGACGAGTTTGACTTATGTGGTTGTTGCTGTTGCGAGGCACCTCGGTTAGATCAGACGATCCGGGTCCGATGGAGCCATTCGTTGGCTCATTTATGCCCCATAGGGCGGGGAAACGCATGTTCAGGCATTTTAATCCACATCAGTGGACCGGCCCTGACGATCTAAGGGTCACTCGAGCTCTGATCCTGAGGCTCGGGCTAGAGAGTCTCGAATCGGTTGAGGACTATCTTTTGCCTCGGTTCATAGATGGAAATCCAATTTCCAAATACGTGACATTTGCGGTTTTATTTGTAGAGCCTAGTATGGCGACATAGTGGGATGGGGCGCTTATGCCGTCTATGATTGATACTTATGATTTGAAGTTATTTTATATACTATGCACTTATAATAGTATCAAATGATTTGCTTTAAACGTATCAAGCATTCTTGGCTATTATAAGGTAAAAACCCTATCCTCCTGCTTGCGTTGCATTGTGTGATGGGAACTGGGTCTTATAATAGCTTCATTTTTCCTTATTTAGCATTGCGTTGTTTGTTTTATGCACTGGTGTTCTTGGGAGGAAACCCGTTCCGTGTTATACGGCGTGGTCCCTTGATTTACCCAACTTTAAAAATAAAGATTAATAACAGTTTTAGTTTTCACACCAGTCCCATGACTGACATGGAGTTTATTGCTTTAACCTAAACTCTGGGTGCCCTTATTTTGACATGGGCAGCTAGTAGTTTTGGTTTTGTAGATTTATATTCACAGGATCCTAGTTTATAGCTGGAATGATATCCGGAAAGCTTTGTATCCGTATATCTCTTCTAGTTGTGTATTGTATTATTTTCCGCTGCTATGTATTTAAATGTAATTTAAATCTCTGATATTTCTGTGTAATATTTATTCATTTATACTATGTATATTCTTGTAATCTGATGGAATTGTTGTAATATACAATGAAATGTTCTTCCGTCTGCGTTCTATTTTGTCGTGTTCTCAAAACAATCAGGCATTTCGAACGGTCTAGATCGGTTTAGCGACTGATTCGGATCGAGCGAAATTCCTTTTCGTCACACCTGCTCGTCTCTGGATCAGCTACTCGTGCATAACCAGCTAACCTGTCTCTAGTCTGCTCATTTAGGAGCACACGGAGTAATAAGAAGAGACATAAAACTCTGGGTTAGAAAAAAGTCTAGTATGAGTGATAAGCAACAAAACAGAACAATAAAAGGTATACTAAACCATACCTGTACCTGGACTTGCAACCAAAGAGTTATCACAACATAACGTACAATACTCTAAGGTGCCACTAACATATGGTGTAAAGGATACGGGGGTGGGGGTGTGTATGTCATAGTGATGGCAAACAATCAAGCATAGCAACCATCCTCACATCTCTCACTCAGTGCGTAAAGCATACTATATCCACCGCTTTGACCACCCAATACTTTGTTATGATCACTCTGCCCGATGGAGTCGTGGTGGCTCCACTGCACTGATCCATAACCACTAGTACTTTGCTATGTCCACTCTGCCCCATGGAGTCATGATAACTCCACTGCACTGGCTCATAGCCATGCTACGATCACTCTGCCCCATGAACTAATAACTACCCCACTGCACTTATCCGTAGCCTAACATTCGTCTTTCGGTGGTGAATCAAAGTTATGGACGTCGATAACTCCTTAGCACACGTCCCGCAATAAAGCCCAACTCATGGAGATGACTCATTGGTTCCCATCTGGATCCTGAGTATAAACTTCTCCTTTGGACTACCTTTGCATCTCGGGTTTTGGTCTTCTCCGGATCGGTTTGGCACTTCACTTCACTTCGCTTCGCTTTGGATCATGCTCCTTGTGGTGGTTTGGTTCGTGATACATGCTGTTCATCTGTTCGTTTCGTGGAGCTTCTATTCGTGGCCACCACGCGGTTTGGATCGGGCTCCCTCTCTCGAGCGGGTCGGGTCGTGGTGCTAGCTCCAGAGCATCAGGTCATGGCTTGTTCCTTCATTGGTTCGGATCGTGACTCCATGTCGTGGCTCTAAGCATCGATTCGTGGTGTCCTTGTCACGAGCGGTTGGGTTCGGACGTGCCATCACGATTGGGTCGGGGTCGGGTAGTGGCGATCCGATCCAATTCCTGCAACTTTTCCAGCGACTTTTTTACGCCACACGATGGCGTTTTCGATTATTCTAACTGTTCTAGACAATTACAAAACATACCATACAGTCATAGCAACATATAGAATTGACCACAAACACCAAAACAACAATTTGATATGTCAAAATGGATCAAATCCACCCAAAACCCATATTTTCCCCTTAAGCATGTTTAAGCAAATCTAAAAATAGGATTAACAAAACTTAACCAAATCAACCCAAACTTCTAACAGAGATCTAAAATAATATTTAAGAATTTCTAAACATTTTTCCAGATTTTTAACATGTATAATTTCGTTAATTAACACTAATCCCCCTAATTAACTGTAATTAGTGTAAAACCAATGCTAATCACTCACCTTGGCCACAAATAAAACATAGATCTGAAACCATCTCTGATTTGGGCTGAATCTCTATGCAATACAGTAGCTCTATTCCCAATCTGATGCTAATTTTCCTTGTTTTGATGTAGATTAGCTCAAGACTTGATTAATTGGTGATTAGAAGGTGATTTGGACGTCAGAGGCCATTGTTAGGGTTAGGGAAATGTTTGAGGCGGCTGAGAAAATGAAAATAGATCGTTTCCTAACTGATTTCAGCCTTTCCATAATCCTAATCCCGAAATGGGTTATGGGCCCTCTTGCTAGGCCCGGTTAAGCTTTTTTTACCTTCTAAACCTTGTTTCAGCCATATCTCCCAAACGGTGAGTCCGTTTGGCTAATGTGACCACTCTACGGAAAGGTAAACCATCATCCAGATCTAATGGTAGTGGTTTTAGGTCAAAACTTCTTTCCAATCAAAAGTTATGGCCGAAACAAGATCAGTTAGGGGCAAAATGGTCATTCAAAAATCGGCAAAAATCTTGAACATGGGAAATGACCCCAATAGTCGTCCCCCAGTTTCACACGATCATACGACTCCTTACGAGAAAGAAATAAATATTCTACAATCATCCGATGCGTAGAATGTGGGTCGTTGCATTCTCCCCCCTTAAGAAATTTCGTCCCTGAAATTCCTTAACTAAGAAACAAGTAAAGGATCCCAATAGTCGCATCGTGGTTGTGCACGAATTTTCTTAACTGGGAAACATGAAATATGTTATGAACTCCTATTTTCTCTAGTAATTCAACTTTATATGCCAAATTCCCAACTTGCTCGAGGATTGGGAATGGACCAACAAATCTTGGTGATAACTTGCCTCTCCTACCAAATCGTATCACGCTCTTTAATGGAGATATCTTGACAAACACCAAGTCGCCAATGGAGAATTTTAAACCTCTTCTCCTCTTATCTGCATAACTCTTCTGCCTATCTTGGGTAGCCTTCATTCACTGTTGAATGATCTTAATCTTATCTGAAGTTTCTCTTATCACATCTGGTCCAAGCATAAATTTCTCACCGGTTTCTAACCAACATGATGGTGAGTTGCACGGTCTTCCGTACAAAGCTTCATATGGAGCCATACCAATACTGGATTAATAACTGTTATTATATGCGAACTCCACTAGATGTAAATGGTCATCCCATGATCCTCCATAATCCAATATGCAAGCTCTCAAGAGATCTTCTAATACTTGATTCACCCTCTCTGTCTGACCATTAGTTTGAGGATGATACACGGTACTGAGGTGTAATTCTGATCCTAACGTGTCTTGTAAGCTCCTCCAAAATCCACTAGTAAATAACGGATCTTGGTCACTCATAGTGCCTTTGGGTATTCCATGAAATCTCACTACCCACTTTATATACATTTCCGCTAACTTAGCTGCCGTTCTATTTGACTTAACGCGTATAAACCTTGCACTTTTGGTTAATCGGTCCACAATCACCCAAATGCTATCATAGCCCGATCTAGTCCTTGGTAACCCATCAATGAAATCCATTGAGACTTGTTCCCATTTCCATTCTAGAATTTCTAATGGTTGTAACAAACCACTAGGCTTCTTTTGCTCAGCTTTAACTAGCTGGCAGTTCATGCATTTGGATATAAACTTCCCAACGTCTCTTTTCATCCCTTCCCAGTAGTAGGTCTGCTTCATGTCTTGATACATTTTGTTACCACCGGGATGTATAGTCAGTTTTGAGTGATGAGATTCTCTAAGCACTTCATCTCTCAATCTCTTGACACTGGGCGCAACTAGTCTTCCATTCTTTCTAGACCATCCATCTCGATCAAGCCCATACTTGTTCATCTCTTCGTCGATTCCCATCTCTAACTTTGAGATGATTTCCAATATGTTAGGATCGTCCCTCTAACTGGAACCAATCCGCTCAATCAAAGTGGGTCTGATCGTCAAACATGCTAATACTTCTGAATCCAATTTGCACTTTGGTCTGAAATCATAATCAGCGATGTACTCCAGTTGCTTCCATTGTAGAAACATAGCCCCTAAACTGGCATGTCTTCTACTCAATGCATCAGCTACCGCATTGCCTTTTCCTGGTGTATATGCGATATCAAAATCATAGGAAGCCAAGAATTCTAACCATCTTTGCTGTCGGAGATTTAGATCCTTCTGAGAGAAAAGATACTTTAACGATTTATGATCGGTAAGCAACTCGAATCTTTCTCATAATGTCTCCACATCTTCGATGCGAATATGATCACTGCCAATTCCAAATCATGGGTAGGATATCTTTTCTCATGCAGTTTCAGTTGCCGACTAGCATAAGATACAACCTTACCTCCTTGCATCAATACAACACCTAGTCCGGTACCACATGCATCTGTGTATATCGTCATCTCTTCATTCCCCTTAGGAATGACTAACACTGGTGCACATGTCAACTTTTCCTTTAGAATCTTCAATGCATTCTCGCACTTTTCGTCCCAAACAAAAGTTTGACTTTTCTTGGTTAACTGAGTCAACGGTGCCACTATCTTGGAGAAGTCTTGGATAAACTTACGATAATAACTAGCCAATCCCAAGAAACTTCTTACGTCTGTTGCATTCTTAGACATAGACCAATCCTATACCGTAGCCACCTCCGTAGGGTCCACAACAATACCGTTCTCTGAAACAACATGGCCCAAGAATCTCATTTCCCTCCTCCAGAAGTGACACTTAGAAAACTTTGCTTTCAATTGGTGCGTTCTCAACACCTCGATCACTATCCTCAAGTGTTCGTTGTGTTCTTCCTCTGTCCTCGAATAAACCAAGATATCGTCTACGAACACAAGAACAAACTTATTCAATTGATCCCTGAATACCATATACATAAGATCCACAAAATATGCTGGTGCATTGGTCAACCCGAATGGCATGACCAACCACTCATAGAATCCAGACGCCGTCTGAAAGGCCGTTTTAGCTATACTCTCAGCTTCCACTCTAAGCTGATGAAAATCTGTCGTGAGATCCAACTGGGAGATCACTCTCGCGCCACTCAACTGATCAAACAAATCATCTATCCGTGGTAGAGGATACTTATTCTTCCTCGTCACCTTATTCAATTCGCGGTAGTCCACACACAATTGAAGGGAACCATCTGCCTTGGTAGCAAACACAACTGGTGCTCCCCACTCAAAAACACTTCTTCTGATAAATCCCTTCTTCAACAGATCGTTTAGTTGCAGCCCGAGCTCTCGCTACTATCTTGGTGCCATAGGACGAAGTGGCATCACTATAGGTCTGGCATCTTTCACTAAATCAATACGAAACTCAATCTCTCGGTGTGGTGGAAGTCTGGTCACTTCCTCAAAGACGTCCGGATACTGGCAATGGGCACATCTGACAACTCATCATGTGGGATGTCGAGGGAATTAAAAAATCTAGCTATTACCCCATCACTAGGTAGACCACCAAACACTACCCTCCGCCTATCATCCGCTCTAACTGTCACCAAAAAGCCCTCACAGTCTACCACCACCCCATACCTTTGGAGCCAATCGACTCCCAAAATAATGCCAAACCCATTAAAGCCCAAAACAAAGCAATCACAAACAAACATGCATCCATGACTCGATAAGACCACATTACGACAAATCATGCTAAGGCTAGTTGAACCACCAATCGGGTTCGTCACCGTTAAAGGTCTATTGACTATCTCGGGTTCCAATCCCAACCTATCTATCGGGTCACTAGATATGAAGGAACGGGAAGCTCCGTTATCAAACAATACTCAAACAGGAATACATAAACAGAAAGCATACCTTGAATGATGACATTCTTTCCCTTCTCTGCTGCAGCCGGGGAATTCAACGAAGAAGGAACAACATTAAGAGCATATGATTTCACAATCTTCTTCTCTTTAGGGGTTTACGGACATTTATCCTTATGATGTCCCACTTGGCCGCAGTTGAAGCACTTCCTGCCCGCTGGCTTTGCTCGACATTCTTTAGCATAATGGCCCTTCTTGCCACTGCTAAAGCATTCAACATCTTTCTTATTCTTCTTCTTCTGGCCCTCCTTGGTATGATTTTGCTTTCTCTTATTCTGAGAACCATTCTTGCCTCCACCACTGGCTTGCGGCTTTGGCCCCTCTGTAGATGCGACAGCGACTTCAGTCTTAGGTTTAGGATAAAGGCTCTCTGACCTCAATGCTTTCCCCACAATCGATTCAAGCGTCTCATCGATATGGTTTATAAGCCTTTACCCCAAGTACTGATCTAAGCCTATTATAAACTTCTCATTTTTCTTCTCGGGAGTGTCGATAAGGGATAATCCATACTTAGATAAAGTATCGAACTCAACAATATACTCCGAGACTGCCCTACCATTCTGCTTAATCTCCAGAAATTTCCTAAACGTTCTGACTTCTGGGTAGCTGGAATGAACTTATCTCTAAAGTGGGTCTTGAACTGATCCCAAGTTACTTGATCCTCAGGGGTAGCTGCCTTAATGGAATTCCACCAATTCATTGCCCGTCCTTACAACTGACGAGATGTTAGCTTTCTCTTCATCGCATCCTCAATACCCAAATCCTCGAAGATGCACTCATAACTATCAAGCCAATCCTGAACTTCTGTAGCCAATTCCGTTCCGTGGAACGGCTTTCCACCAAGACTAGTGTAATCCTTGCATAGCTTGGTGAAATCGGCCCTAGGCGCCTGCACCGCTGCACCACCACCATTTGCAGCATTAGGAGCTGCCATATGAACATCCCTAAGCATCTCTCTTGTGAGGTCAGTGAACATTGTCCTCATATCAGGAGCATTCCCATTATTAGCTCCTCTACTAGTACCCCTCGTATACTGGCTCATCGTTCAATCTGTAAGGAGAAAATGATTAACCATCTCTTCAGTGGTGCCAGTGTAATGCAACTTCATCCTTAAATATACCAATAGTATATGTAAGTACAGCTTTTGAAAACCAAAATATCACAAATACGCGCTCTCATATACGTACTATCTCCCTCTGGTGTCTTCCCTAGATTAACTACGCAACCCAGAGCTCCGATACCAAATGTGACGGCCCGCCCCGCACCAGCCGACATTTCCAATGAAAGTGCGATGTGCCAATGCCCGACTAGCACAGGACAGTCGCCAAAGAAAGGAAAAGAAAGGAATTCGAACTAACAAGGAAATTGTAGAATGTCTCTCGGTGCATGGAATAAAATATAATAATAATATACTTGACATTAAACAGGCGAGACAGTGCATAAGCTGAAAACTAAACCATAATCATCATAGCAGCGAAAATCCAAAATACAGCTTATGATCCATAACCATTATTACAACTTCAAAATACTATCTCTAAAGCAAAAGAAAGGAAAGGTACACTACTAATGCCCAAAGCAGTGACCATCAACAACACAAGGAAAATATATGTAGATAATATATAGGAGCCTCCTGCTCTCGTCTTCGGATCAGCTACTCGTGCATAACCGGCTAACCTATCTCTAGTCTGCTCATTTAGGAGCACCCAGAGTAATAAGAAGAGACATAAAACTCTGGGTCAGACAAAAGTCTGGTATGAGTGATAAGCAACAAAACAGAACAATAACAGGTATACTAAACCATACCTGTACCTGTACCTGCAACCAAAGAGTTAGCACAACATACCGTACAATACTCTAAGGTGCCACTAACATATGGTGTAAAGGATATGAGGGTGGGGGTGTGCATGTCATAGTGATGGCAAACAATCAAGCATAGCAACCATCCTCACATCTCTCACTCAGTGCGTAAAGCATACGATATTCAATGCTTTGATCACCTGATACTTTGTTACGATCACTCTGCCCCATGGAGTCGTGACAGCTCCACTACACTGATCTGTAACCACTAATACTTTGCTATGTCCACTCTACCCCATGGAGTCATGATAACTCCACTACACTAGCTCATAGCCATGCTACGATCACTCTGCCCCATGAAATAATAACTACCCCACTGCACTGATCTTTAGCCTAACATTCGTCTTTCGGTGGTGAATCAAAGTTATGGACGTCAATAACTCCTTAGCACACGTCCCGCAGCAAAGCCCAACTCATGAAGTTTTGTTGGTTCCCATCTAGATCCTGAGTACAAACTTCTCCTTTGGACTACCTTTGCATCTCGGGTTTTGATCTTCTCCAAATCGGTTCGGCTCTTCAGTTCACTTCGCTTCGGATCGTGCTCCTTGAGGTGGTTCGGTTCGTGATACACGCTATTCACCCATTCGTTTCGTTGATCTTCTGTTCATGGCCACCAGGCGGTTCGGATCGGGCTCCCTCACTCGAGCGGGTCGGGTCGTGGTGCTAGCTCCAGAGCATTAGGTCGTGGCTTGTTCCTTCATTGCTTCGAATCATGACTCCAGGTTATGGCTCCAAGAATTGGTTCGTGGTGTCGTTGTCACGAGCGGTTCGGGTTGGAGATGCCATTACGATCAGGTCGGGGTCAGGTAGTCGCGATTCGATCCGGTTCCTGCACAATTTTCCTGCAACTTTTCCAGCGACTGTTTTACACCACACGACGGCATTTTTGACTATTCTAAATGTTGTAAACAATTACAAAACATATCATACAGTCACAACAACATATAGAATTGACCACAAACACCAAAACTACAATTTGATATGTCAAAATGGATCAAATCCACCCAAAACCCTTATTTTCCCATTAAGCATGTTTAATCAAATCTAAAGATAGGATTAGCAAAACTTAACCAAATCAACCCAAACTTCTAACAGAGGTCTAAAATAATATTTAAGAATTTCTAAACATTTTTCCAGATTTTTAACATGTATAATTTCGTTAATTAACACTAATCACTCTAATTAACTGTAATTAGTGTAAAAACAATGCTAATCACTCACCTTGGCCATAAATAAAACTTAGATCTGAAACTATCTTTGATTTGGGTTGAATATCTATGCAACACAGTAGCTCTATTCCCAATTTGATGCTAATTTTCCTTGATTTGCTGTAGATTAGCTCAAGACTTGATTAAATGGTGGTTAGAAGGTGATTTGGGCGTTGGAGGCCATTTTTAGGGTTAGGGAAATCTTTGAGGCGGCTAAGAAAATGAAAATAGACCGTTTCCTAATTTATTTCAGCCTCCCCATAACCCTAATCCCGAAATGGGTTATGGACCCTCTTGCTAAGCACCCTAATTAGGCCTGGTTAAGCTGTTTTTCACCTTCTAAACCTTGTTTCAACCATATCTCCCAAACGGTGAGTCCGTTTGGCTAATATGACCACTCTATGGAAAAGTAAATCATCATCCGAATCTAATGGAAGTGGATTTAGGTCCAAATTCCTTTCCAATCAAAGGTTATGGCCGAAACAAGATCAGCTAGGGGCAAAACGGTCATTCAAAAATCGGCAAAAATCGTGAACATGGGAAATGACCCCAATAGTCGTCCCCCAATGTCATACGATCATACGACTCCTTACGAGAAAGAAATAAATATTCTACGATCCTCTGATGCGTAGAATGCGGGTCGATACATATATTGTAATTGATTGAGCCTTATTCCAGTTCAGAATTAACGAATATTTTAAAATAATATTCAGTGAATAATCAAAATGTGACTTTGATATCCGATTTTGGATGGCACAAAAATATTGAAATGTAAAGCCATGTTAAGTGGTTAAACGCCATTTTAACATAAACGAGATTTTCTGTCGATTTTATTCATTTTATAATGAATATCGAAAAGTGATTTCAAAATCTGATATTTTGAAAATATTATCATTTTACTATTATAATGATATTGAATATTCAATTTTGATTAAAAATTGAAAATAAAGTGGAAATCATTTTAAATTGAATTTAGAAACGATTTATAAAATACTTTTTGAGTTGAAATCAACGATATATATTATATATATTCAAATGGCCTGAATAGAACGCGCCGCAGCGACCGTTCGCGAATTTCGACCATTAACTTCAAATTGATGTAACGAGAAACCCGACCACTGGATTCTCCTGAAACCAGAACCGTTGGGTTCGTATCGAAAAGAGCTTTCCAATTAATATAAGAGATTTAAAATCTAATGGTTAGATTTTAAAATATGTCCAAATCAGTTTTGGAAAAGGTCGCTATGAATGTAGTTCGGTGGCCGTTATTGGAAACCGACTGTATGGGCGATATTAAAATTATTAAAAATTATGTAAAATCAAAATAAATGATTTGGAAAGATTTTGGATGAAAAAATCCAGTTTTGAAAAGATAAAAATATATTTTTATCTAAATGAACTAGTTATTAACTAGAAAAATAATCCAATGTTTTTAAATAAATAAATTGGATTTGAAAATGGTTTTAAAATAACCAGAATTTTTCCACGAATAAATTGGAATGGATTTGGAATGGAAATAATCTTCGGAATATTTCAACATTGGATTCCGTTATTATACGGATATTGTTGGGGAATTTGGAAAACATATACATCGTTATTCCCAATATGATATTTGTTGGTCTCAGAAATTGATATTGAATATAAGCCGATATAATTTCTATTCAGAGCCTTGTATTTAATATCAAATTAGATTTTGGGTTTATCGTGAACGGTGTCCTAAATAACACTGTTCTTATACCTAGTTGAGTAAAGAATAAATCTTTAAATTAAGGTATAGTGAAGTTTTCCAATTAATTAATATTTAATTGGAATTGAATAAAAGAATTGGATTTTTGGGTTTATCGTGAAGGTGTTTTAAATAACATTTATTCTTTAACCCAATTAACAGTGAAGAACATGATTTGGAATTTATTATCTATTAATTAAGATTAATGGAATTTTCCAAAGTAATGATTTCCAATTTAATATATTAAATTGGAAATGAATGGAATTCGATTTGGTAATAATCGAGATGAGCTTCTGTAAAGGAAGACCATTACTATATATGGAATTTAAAAGGTTTTGTCGTTATTCCATTTATAGTAATGATTTGATACAAAAATTTATATCGACTACATACTATTATGATTTCCATGAAGATTCCATTTTGATGGAAGAAATTTTGGGTTTATCGTGAACGATGTTTTAAATGACATTGGTTCTTTAACCAAGTAAAGACGGGATTTATTTCCTAAATTTGAATAATCATTAAATAATGATTTTTGGGGATTAAAATTAAGTGGAGTTTTAATGAATCTTTAATTAGATTGAAATGTTAATATGGTAATTAAATTTGCCAAATTCGAAAAGTGTTCAAAAATGGAGTATCACCAGTTTTACTTCATGTGATAGTTAAATCATTAATTAGATTTGAATTTGAAATGTTAATTGAATTTACTGATAACAAAGTGGTGTTAGATATGGAGTACTACCAGTTTTGCTCCATGGGATGAATCGGTTGGGATAGGATAATAAAAGGAATGATTACTTCGGTAAGGCGTTAATCCCGACTAGTTTGATAAACCTTAATTTGGTTTAAACTATGAAAAGATACTATAAATTCTTTTGAAAGGATTCCCAAAGAAATGGATTAAATAGTATGTTTAAAAGTGATAATCTTTGATAAGATTAATAAGAACCTTTCCAGAATAAAGAAATACGAATAAAAGAATATTCTAGATTGGAATGAGGCATAGATGTGTTGTTGTAGCACTTGATTATAAGACACGCGAGTTATTCGGAAAGACCATATTTAACCCATTCTGAATAATTGATACGATGACTAACAGTCAAAGAGATTGAAGAAGGTGCAAGACCGACGATCTCACATCGAATGGATGGGTTGCTACTGATGCCTATGATTGGAGTAGCTACCTTGAAGGGGCTACAGTGGTAGCCCTCCAGACGTATTTGTTGATTGTTCGGATATGAGAGGGCCTCTCTCCTGTATTGGACATATGGGACGAGGAATAAGGTGCCTCTGGTTTAGCTTAGACCCAGAACGGACTTGTAAATGGATGGTGTATCTGACATTATATTCCATTATGTTGTATTTGTTGATCTCTGCTAAATATATATTTGTTTGGTGGCAGACAATTTATTCTCTTGCTTAACACCCTTCTATGAGAAGTACGAGCTTAGAGGTTATATATTGGTAGAAATCAATGGTATGACATGGATTGATAGAGTGGCATGCCGAGATGCCGTGATCCAAACTTTTGTTGAAAAGCAAAGTTTGGTGGATGATGATCAAAGTACAACTTTAAGTAGCATAACTTTGTGTAGCGTTAATTCGAGATCCTCGCACCCTGATATGGTGGTGAACTGATGGTTAGATCAGTATACGTTCGAGATGGATGGACTTAGTCGACTGAGATAGGCTAGGTGTGGTCGCTACACACCTGGTAGGGATAGGGCACACCCCCCGATTCCCAAAATGATAGAGTAAACGGCGTTTTCTCATGCACGGGACGTAAGTCGCGGAGATACTCGATATCCTGGATATAGTGCGGATGTGCGTTATGGCATTTTCTCATGCCTGGGACTTAAGTCCCGTGGGGAATTGCACTACATGATCAATCTTTTGGATCAGTAGCCATCATGATGAAAATCCAACTTCTAATATGACATTTTATGGTTTTAGTTGTAAACTATTAGCGGAATAGTGATATGGGTCATTCATGTCGTCTAGGATTGATACATTTATATTTGAAGTTGATTTCTTCACTTATAGTAATAATAAAAGATAAATTTCGCGTATCAAGCATATTTGGCTATTATAAGGTAAAACTCTATCATCCGGCTTGCGTTGCATTGTGTGATGGGACCTGAGTCTTATAATAGCTTCATTGTTCTTTATTTAGCATTGTGCTGTTTGTTTTATGCACTGGTATTCTTAGGGGTAAACCCGTTCCTTGTTATACGATGTGGTCCCTTGATTTACCTAACTTTAAAATCAAGTTAATAATTGTTTTAGTTCTCACACAAGCCCCATGATTGACTCGGAGTTTATTGTTTTAACTTAAATTCTGGGTGCTCATATTTTCCACACGGGCAGTCAGTAGTTTTGATTTTCACAGATATTTCTTTTCCCAGGATCCTGGATTACAGCTGGAGCTATATTCAAAAAGTTTTGTATCCGTGTATTTCATTCAGTTGTGTTAGTCATTGTATTTATACATTTAAATTTCCACTGCTTTGTATTTTAAATCTCTGATATTTTTTTGTTGTATAACTCTGATAGCTTGTACTCTGATATAAATTGTTGTAATAGCAATGAAATGTTCTATTGTTTGTGTTCTGAGGAGTCGTGTTCTCAAAACAATCTAAAGCTTCGAACGGTCTTATTCGGTTTAGCGATTGATTCGGACCAAGCGAAAACCGTATCGTTACAGAAAACATGGATAATATGCAAGTCAAGACAGGCGACTAATAGGCTACATCATAATGCACAAAGGGAAGTAGTCGGAAATGCAAACCATGGTCCAAGAAAATACAAGTGTTGCAGTAGTTGATAGTAGGGACACACTCAAGAGAAATAACAAGTGACAGGATATAACAAGCTCAATGTCCAAACACGGTGGAAAAAAGCGGAATCAGGGTAGCAAGGTCTAACAGAAAAACAATAGTAAACGAATACACATCAACAAAGTCCATAAATCAAGAATAATATCTGTGTCAAATAAGAAAACAATCAAGTATAGCATCTGTTCCAATTAGTCGTATATAGTATCTTTTCATATCAGAGATGAACATAAGAAAAAAAGGCAGAGTGTGAAGTTTTGTTTCAAATAGGTAAAATGGGGCAGAAAGAAAGACTAATCAAATAGTATCTGTTCTTACCAATGATGATCAATGAAAAAGGAGTAGAGCGGGTTTCTCTTGTACTCAAATAAGTATTAACAGGAAAACATAGAATAATTTAATTTCGAATAGTTATTCATAGTAAAAGGCAAGTGCTTATTTTCGGGAAGAAATGAATAATTCAAATCAAGAGAAATTTCCAGAAAACTGAAATATATTCGCAAGCACTTTAATAATTCAAACTTTGCAGAAATGAAGATATATGAAATCGTTTATTATCAGCAAGTTGAAAAGTTCAAAATCTATAGATGGTTGAATAATTCAACATGATTATACACGGAAAGTAGTGACCAAGCCCATAAAGGAAATCAGATAATCATAAAGGTTTCAAACATGTTACATAAACACTAGTTTCATCATAGGTGAGTACTAAAACCAAGAGCTACCAATCAAGCATAGATGTAATTATAAAATAAAAGAGAAACTCACAATTTTTCATCGTTTCGATCAAATATCAGAAGTACTTCTGCAAATCAGATCATGGAATAAATACCATCGAGCAAATCAATTGAAGCGACACAAGTTTCTATCATTAAATTAGTTGAAGAAATATAGTCACGACTGGATAAGAATGAAACCATAGAGCAGCCATCAAAGAAATGGGAAGCTGAGATTTTACAAGTGACAAAGCACAAAGACAAAAGGAGCTGACATTTCTTTTAATATGCCATAGCTTAATTTTTAAATTAGGGTTCAGTTTTTTATTAAGTTATAAGTGTTTTTTTTGTTAATTGTTCCGAAGCTCACTAGTTTTCTAAACTAGGGTTTTTAGCTATAGGGTATTGTAGCAAGGGAAAATATGATCTCTGGGATTATGATCAGCGCAGGGTTTTGAGCGTAGGATTAGAATAGTTGAGAGTGGATGTCACGAGTTTAAGGGATTGTAAGCACAGAGAATGCTTTAATACCTCGTAGAAACCTTAGAGAATGCAGCATAAGCAGGGTTTTGCCAAAGTTGGGTATTTCTGTTTTTATTTACTTTTCCACACTTACTTTGATTATTATCTATGTTGCTATTTTTTTACTCTACAAAAAATTTCAATAAACCTTATTCAACCCCCTCTAGGGTTAATTTAGATCCAAGAAGTGGTATCCGTGTAGGTATTTTTTTTGACTCTAGAGTCATGAATTTGTCTAATAATGCTTTTTCTGAGGTTGTTAAATAGGTAGGCCACCTATATTTAATGGAACTGATTATGCGTACCGGAAAGCTAGGATGAAAATTTATATGCGTTCAGTTTATTATAATATATGGGACATTACTGAAACCAGTTATAAACCTCCCACTATGGTTATTAATGATGTTGAATTTTCTAAACTCAAAGAGAGATGGGATGAATCTGATAAAAAATTGTTTTCATTAAATGTTAAAGCCATGAATGCTCTTATCTATGCTCTTGATAAAACCAAGTTTAACCATATATTCCATTGTTTAATTACGTTGGAAATATAGCACACTTTGGAGGTCACACACGAATGGGCATCTCAAGTTAAGGAATCTCTTCTGCCTCTACTCAGCAATGAGTATGAAAAAATTCTATGCAAAAAGATGATGATGTAAAAGAAAGTTTTGGTCGATTCTCTTTACTTGTTTATAATGCGAAAGGTCTTAGAAAAGTTTATACTGAAGTGGAATCTATTAGAAAATACTAAGAGTGAAATCGATGAATTTTGAAGCTAAAGTGACGGAGTCTAAAGACCTATATAAATTAAGCATGAATGAGTTGATTGGAAAATTGAAAACTTATTAGATGGAGCTAAAAGCAAGAGAAGAACAAAATAGTTCTGAATCGAAAAAAAAATTGATTGCTCTCACTATTGAAAGTGATGGCGAATATGAAGATCCTATTGAAGAGATAGTCATGGTTATGATGAAGTGGTCTAATAGAAATTACAATCTACGCAAGAAGAATTCAAAATCTAACAAGTCCAACAATTAAGACAGCTCAGATGATGAAGTTATTTTCTACAATTGCAAGATACCAGGGGATATCAAACCAGATTGCCCATGGCTTCAGAACTAAAAAGGAAAGAGGAGAAACAAGAAGGCTTTTGTTGCTACATTGAAAGAAAAGGAAGGCGAAGAAGTTTCTGGCTGTGACAAATAGGATGCTAATGTGTGTCTTATGGCATGATCATATTCCGAAAGCAGTGAAGAGGACTCAAGTGAGGTATCGAACTTCACTTACAAAGATTTGATTTTAACTGTCATGATCTCATAAAAACTATTGATACTCTTGAGCTAAAAGTTAAGAAATTAATACCCGATAGGTCAAAATTAGTTCAAGAAAATAATAAGTTAGAAACCAAGCTTGAAAGGGCTAGAAATATCAAAAATCGAGAATGTGAGAAATGCAATTTTTTAAATCAAGAATCGATTGAATACTCAACTAATTTTATGGTCATGAAAAAAAAACTTTCCACCTTGAAGAATGTCGAGAATGAACTTTTGAGCAAAAACAATGATTTAGAGAAAGAAATTGAAAAATTCAAGGAGGGTGAAAAGCTTGACTTTGAAAAGTGTAAAGGGATTGTAATTGAGATGACTGAGATTAAGACTAAAATTAAAAAGCTTGAAAATGGGAATATGGTCTTAAAATAAAATGATGCCGAGAAAAGAGAAATTACTACGAATCGATGTTCAAAGCTAATATATGAGAAAATCTTGTTGAAATCCAAAGTCAACGAGCTTGAGCTAAGATTTATGAAATTTTCAAATAGTCAAAATTCTTTGAATTCACTATTGAAAAATAATTTCAAATTTGAAAGCAAGAGAGGACTTGGATTTAGAATTTTAACCGAGAAAGAAAGTTCTCATAAATTCAAAAATTCTTCAAATTGCTTGTATTATGGAAAGTTTAATCACAATCAAAATTAATGTTGGTTAAAAAATAATCCACTTAAACAAGTGAGGTTCCTAAAATTTAAAATTTCATGATTTAAACAAATTTAGGTTCCTAAGTTACAATGGTAAATTCAAATGGAATCTTATTTAAACAAGTTTGGGTACCAAAAATCACATACACAGTTAAGAGTGGTTTTCCAACTTTTTCTAGACTTCTCGACCCTCTAAACACTTAGGCACTGGAGGCCGGCTAAGGAAAAACTTTCCAAAAAATCAAAGTTGTTCCATATTAAACTTTGAAGCTAACTGACATATGCTCCTTAGTTAAGAATACTGAATTGGAGATTCATTGGTTACATCAATTATGGTAAGTCAGGAATGATCTCTAAACTTGTGTTTTTAATTTTATTTGATGACTTCCTTTGATATGATACTTCCATAGTAATTCTGTGATACTTGAGCTTCTTAACTTCAAATTGAAAAATTATTGATTTTTTGGAAATTAGATTCAATTATCTACAACTTTCGTGTTTGATGTTTCAGATTATGAACCTAAGTTAGTGAAAAAACTACTATTTATTTGAAGTTTAATTTTTAGACCATTCTCTGAATTTTTAAGAGTGTTTTAGTATTTTGAACAAATCCTGAACTCTGTTATTCAGAATTCTTAAAATTTTGATGTTTAAAAAGCTAATGAAAATTCACACCTTTGCTGTTTTGAGTTTTTGCTAGTTCACCCTGTAAAGTCTTGGAAATCTGCACTCAATGCAGCGCACTACTTGAAAGCCTTTTTAGATAAGTTGTGATAATTTCATAGATTTTGGCTTGACTTAGCTATTTGCATTTGAGAAGCATTTAACATGGGTTGATGTGTTGAATTTTGAATCAATCATGATCTAAACTCACTTTTAGATTTGGGTCAATATGTTTATGGGTTGATGTGTTGAGAGGGTTGATGTTTTGAATTTCTAAACCATCTATTTGACTTGAGTAGTTGATATGTTCAATCTCATGAGTACCGTATTTATATTTTAATTTTGAAAATAAATCTCATCAAGTGAATTGAAATGAACACCTTTTGATTTGAATCATTGATTATCCCTTGTGAATGTTAGAAATGTTGTGAAAAAAACTCTTATTGGAATTTTGTTTTGATTTTCTACTGTTCTAACAAAAGGAAATGAATTGTTAAAAGTGTTTGAGTGAACTTGATGACTACACGATATGTTGAAAAATCAGTGTCTAGACTTTATTGGCTTCTATAGGCAATCTGAATCACAAGTGGTTTTTAAAATTATCTAGGAGCAATCAGTTTAAGAAGTGTTAGAGAATTTCACATTTTACTGATTGATTTTTTGAAACTGATTTTCAACTTGCGCAGTTATTTCAAAAACCCCTCTTGAAATTGATATTTTAAATAATAAAATCATTTTTGATTATTTATTCAAAAATTGAAATTATTGACCAATTAAACCATTTTGAAACACATCAAAAGTATTTTAAATTTATGAAAGTGTGATGAGTAGTGGCTATAATATATTTCATAACAAGAGGAGATATTATTTAAATTCTCATGATGATTGGACAAATTTTAAAATATTTTTAAATTAGTGTTTATTTCATGATCACCTTCTTTATCTACCATCTTCCTATCGTTCATCATGGTTTTATACAAGGAGAGTTTAAATTATGTTTTGGGAATATGGATATGTTTAAAAAAAAATCTTTATCCTTGGTATTCACTTTCATTTAAAAGTCCTCTCGGTTATGCATGGGTGAAACGCCTTAATCTATGTAAATGTGCTTCCATTCTTATTTAAAAATCCTCATGGTTTTGCATGGATGTAACTCATATAAGAGAAGATAAACATGAAGTATTCTTCAAATCTCATTTAAAAGCCCTAACGATTATGCATGGTTAGAAAATAATTAATAGATTTTAAGTTACTGCTAACCCCATTTGAAAGTCCTAATGGTCATGCATGGTTAGAAAGTGCTTAAATTATTTGTGCTTAAATTTGAAATTTATTTGAATTTTTTTGGAATTCATAATCCAATAATTGAAATTTAAAACTCTCCTCGTTTTATAAAATCAATCGTAAATCCATCATTCTAAAAAGTGAAATTTGCTTCTAATTTGAAGGAAATTATGATTTTTGTAAGATTAAATGAGTTTTACAATATATATATATATATATTCCCCTTTGATTTGAAGTTATATTTCTAGTCTATGTTCATCGCTATTTCGATTTTTATTGTTCTTTTGATGGTAACAAAAGGAGGAGAATAGTTAAGATTTTGATTGACGAGTGAATAAATCCAGAATATTTTAATATTTTTAATTCAATTGAATTTAAAACCTCTCATATGCATCTATATAGGGGAAGTTTAGTTGTAGGGGAAGCATATTAATTTGAGGAATTCTACACATTTATCGCTTTCAAAAATCTTAAGTGTATGTTTGTCATCATCAAAAGAAGGAGATTGTTAAGTATAACGATATAATTTTTGTTTTATGATAACAAACATACATACAATTATATAAATGCGTTTGTAATCATACTATTCTATATTACATCTCATTCAGAAATAAATATTTAGATTGAATAAATTCCTATTGCACAAAATTGAATATTCAAATAGTATTTTTATTCAATTAAATGTTTTATTTCAATATTTGAAATAGTATAAACTTTCGGACTCGACTATTGTACAATTCACATATAAATGTATCCTTCACTACATCACTCAGTTCACTCGGTTACATATACACTTTCACTTTCATACACACTGACACATTAAGTCTTCACTTGTTTCATGATCCAATCCAGTCACCTGTATACCTATCACAGAAACGCACACAGTACAATGAAACAAATGAAACGACACAAGACCTTGAACAAGGCATAAGGAACATTGTTTAAGGTATACAAAACAGTGGCCAATAATGCAACTACAAAAAATATCAAGGGCTTCAAGCACATGGTTCATCAAGTAAAGACACGAAGAAACAAACAAGTACAAATGGTTCAAGCCTAGAAATTTCAAGTATAGTAGCAAAGTCATAAACTCGACATTTGATCCACAGCAAGTTTCAAGTGCAACTTTTCGGCAACACAGCAAGTTAAAGTAATCAGGACTGGATCAACAAAAAAATTGGTTCAACATAGATACATGATCATAGGGTTCAAGTGACACACACAAATGTTCCAACAACTCAATAGGTACATGAACTTGGCAGTGCACACATAGTGTACAAAAGAAAAGTGCTACAACTAAGAGTAAACATGGATAGTATCCAAGTTAGGACAGGCAACCAACAGGCCACAACATAGTGCACAAAGGGGAATGGTCGGACATGCAAACCATGGTCCAAGCAAATACAAGTGCAACAGTAGTTCGTAGAAGGTGACAGACTCAAGGGAAATAACAAGTGGTAGGATACAACAAGCTCAAGGTCCAGACGTGGCGAACAAAAGCATAATAAGGGCAACAAGGTCTAATAACAAAACAATAGCGAACAAACACAAAGCAATAAGTCCATAAATCAAGTATAATATCTGTGTCGAATAAGAAAACAATCAAGTATAGCATATTTTCTAATTGGCGATATATGGTATCTACTCTTATTAGTGATGAACACAAGAAAAAAAGGCAGAGTAGGGAGTTTTTTTCGAACAAGGAAAACATGGTAGCAAGAAAGACTGATCAAATGCAAATATCTGTTCTTACCAATGATGATCAATGAAAAAGGGGCAGAGTTGTTTTCCCTTGTATTCAAATAAGTATTAACAGGAAAGCACAGAGCAATTTGATTTTGAACAATTATTCACAGTAAAGGAAAGTGCTATTTTCGGCAAGAATGAATGATTAAAATTAAGAGAAATACTATTGTACGGGCAGTCAAGTAGTCGGGATTTTACAGATATACTAAGAGTGTGGAGCAGGAGGCTTCAGGATTATATAGCTATTGTTATTTCCGCTGTGTTGTAAGTGTTGTACTCTGATAATGTTAGTGTATACATATACTAGTTTTATTTCAAAGTTATGTATCTATTATATATTGTTCGTTCCGCTGTGAGTTTCGTGTTACTCTGATGATGATGTATGTTCTTCTTCTTCTATTCTAAGTTCCTATCTTATCTATTCTCACCCTCTAATTTCTTTCATGGACTATCCGGTGTTTCCGATGCTTGGATAGTCGACATTGAGTTTATGTTGGTAACTAAGGTCACGAAATCCCCGGGTCATTACAGTGGTATCAGAGTTGAAGGTTAAGTAATTACCTTGGCTCTATGGCATAACTAGGTAGAGATGGGGTTAGTAATACCCTAGATTGAGTTGAGTGTATACATATGAGTGAACGTATTTGTTATCTGATATAAAAATGGTTTTATATTATGGAGATTTATTAGTTGAGTTGTTCAAGAGTTCTGGTTGATCAGTTTGATCCACTTTATTGGTAGGAGTTAATAAACACTTGATTACGATGAACCGACATGGTATGTTTTGAAAGGAGGTTAAATGAAATAATGTTACCTAAATATATTTTGATATAAAAGGATGAGTAATATTTGAAGTATTATCATATATTGGATGTGTTAGTCGTCATATAATCAGATAAGATTGTAAAAGTAATACGATTATGTAAATAACCAAATAGAATTCATATAAGTGAAATATATGAAATCAAATGAATTAAATCTAAATTTAAATCAGAATTGGAATTAAAACCCTGAAAATTTGAAAAAGTTTTTGTAAATGAATCTGGGTTAAATATATGTGAATTTTAAAATCCTGGGAGATTTTAAATTTGTTACAAGCATTGAAAAGGATATTTTAAAAAAGATTTCAAAATGGATGTGTTTAGAAATTGTTTCTAAAGTGATATAGTATTGAACTCACTTCGATCACTAGAAAATAGATTCCGATGATGACGCTGCATCATTGGTGTTCATTTTCGAGTTGCTAAGTAGCGGATTACTACTAAGGATTTTGTTTTTGAGTTGTTTTGTGAAAAGGTAGTTGTTTTGAATCCTAAAAAGGGATATCTGGTTTTAGAAAAGCTAAAATGTTTAAAAATTCCCCGGGGAAGATTGTTTGGATTAAAACAAATTAAATTAGAATTTGTAAAAGCAAACAGAAATAGAAATTGAAATGAAACCAGTTAAGGGGAAAATGAATTGAGATAGAAAATATCGAATTAGATTGGATTGGAGATAATCCGAAATAAAATTGGACTGGTAAGTTAAGAGTTGAAATTAAAAATGGAACCTGAGTTAAGAACAGAATTCGGCTTGGGTATAACCGAATGATTAGGATGACACTGGTATATGCAAAATTGGTAACACATGAAAAGGATGTATTGATATGCCCGACAAAAAGGTACCAGTTTATATTATATATGGGTTTTAGATTTTGATGAGCCGAATTGGCAAGCCGCTTAGCTGTTTGTTTTTCTTTTGGGTTGAAGAAGGCCTAGAGAGGCGAGTTGGAGTTTGAGTTATTGACGAGTACAAAGGGGGTGCTGGCGAAATTTTTCAAAAAGTTAAGGTATTAGAAAATTTTCAGGATTTTCGAAAATTTTCGTTAGTAGGAATGAATAAATATTTAATTAAAATTAAATTGGTTCAGTTGAATCAGAAGTTAAGAAGTGAATAAATAAATTTTACTTAGTTAATAGGGTTTGTTTTCTACCTTAGCAATTTCAAGGACGAAATTATTTTAAGGGGGGAAGAATGTAACGTCCCATATTTTTACGGTATATTAATTTATTTATTTAATTATTTAAAAAGTGATTTATAGATTTAAATGGTTATTTAATTAAATAATATGGAATATTTAATTAATATTTATAATATAAAAATATATTATAATTCCGAAATAATCTAAAATAGCTGAATTCACAATATAGTGTGAATTGGATCATATATACGGTAGAATACAGTTTAGAATTTAATTTGAATAACGAATATATTATTTAAACGAAGTTTGAACGTATAATTGTATAATAATTATAATCGAGCTCGAAATAGCGTGGTAGTTCGTAATTTGGAGATTTGAACTTTAAATGAATATACAGAATCCGTTTTAAGTTGGATTTCTGTGAAACAAGAAACGTTCGGAGCTGGTTAAGTATATTTTTAAAATGGAAGAGAAATGTAACAACCCGAAAATCTGATCTAGTTTAAAATTTTTATTTTGGCAATTTTAGTGAATTTTGAATATTTAAAATGAATTATTTTAAATAATATCGACAAAAATTTATTTTGAATATAATTCGAACGTATATAGTTATAAAGATCGTCGTTAGAATATAATATTTATTTTAAATTATAAAAGGAATTGAAAATGGCGCGGTAGTTCGATAATTCGATTTCAAACTTCAAATGAATGTACCGGGTGTAAAATAAACCGGAATTTAGCAAAACCAAAAATATTAGAATCTATTTGAGAATATCTTTCCAACAAATTCGAAAAATCAAAATTTCATAGCGGGAATCAAAAGTTATGCTCAAATGAATTTTCAGAATAGTCGCTATGGAATTCTGGCCCTTAAAAATGAAAATTTTGCAAACGGCCTCGGATTTCGACGAAACCACTTTTGTTGGGTCCATGATGTCAAGTTATTGCTAGATTCCAATTTTCATAATTTTTCGAATCAATATGTGAGTGTGGCAAAGGAAAACGCGTTTGACCAATTTAAGTAGATTTTAATCGACTGGAAAATGGCCATTTTTCAAACGGTCTCAGAATTTGACGAAATTAGTTTTGTTAGGACCGTATCGTCAATACGAAGCTAGAAAACATTTTTCTAGAATTTTTCGAGTTAGTATGTGACCTCGGTAATTTGAAATGTACGTTTAAAATTCAATATAATGATTTAAATGTTAAATCTAACGAAAACCGATCGTAACGATCGAATTGGCCTACGGTAAATATCCCATTGTGTTTGGAATGGGGGTAATACGTTAGGGACGACAGTCGTTGGGCCTCGTTTGGGATTCGAAATAAAAGTCAACTAAATTGGAGAATAAATTAAAATAAATTAAAATAAAATATTTATAAATAGCCCCCCCCCCCAACCCTAAATTCCCAAACCCGCCTCCCCTCAGAAATTAAAAAAAAAGAAGCTCCATCCCTAATCTTTGTCGCTGTCGCCCTCTACCTGTCCCCCTCCGCCGCGGCTCCGACGCTAACCGCCCCTCCTTATGTTCCCGACGCCCTCTTCGATCTCCCCCCCCCCCCTTCTCATCGCACAACCCTAGACAACCTCGCGCTCGTTTTTGGGGCTGATCGGAGCTCCGATCTCCATGCCTTTCAAGGCGTTAGGAGGAGGAGGAGGAGGTGGCTACCTTGTGGCGAATTTAGATCGTCGGTTAGGGGCTCCTAGGGCTGTACGATTTTGTGTGTTGGTGGAGAACTCGGGTTCGTTATATGCTGGAAGAAGACGAAGATGGCTTGGCCGTTAATTTCTCCAATAATTAAGGTAATTAATTTCTTTAATTAATTAGTTAATAATTAAATTAGTTTAGATAAAAATATCACATTTTTGTATAAATAATATTGTTTTGAAAGCATTGATTTTTAAATAGAAAAGCATAGATTTTTAAATAGAAAAGAATAGATTTTTAATATAAAAATATGATTTTTAATTTACATATAGCATTTATTTTAGAATATAAGAATGTATATTATAATTTCTGGTTAATGAAGAAAAATATTTATAGCCTTTATTTAAAAATAGCATTTTAAAAATATAATCTTTGATGTAAAAATAGCGTTTTAAAAATATAATCTTTGATGTAAAAATAGCGTTTTAAAAATATAATCTTTGATGTAAAAATAGCAAAGTAAAAATATGATTTTTATATAATAGAAATATTAAAAATATGATTTTTATATAATAGAAATATTAAAAATATTATTTTTATATAACAGATATATTAAAGATGTGATTTTTATATAATAGAAATATTAAAAATATGATATTTTATATAATAGAAATATTAAAGATGTGATTTTTATATAATAGAAATATTAAAGATGTGATTTTTATATAATAGAAATATTAAAGATGTGATTTTTATACAATAGAAATATTAAAGATGTGATTTTAATATAGTAGAAATTATAAAATATAATTATTATGAGATAGAGAATATAAAAATACGATTTTTATATTGGTATGATAATAAAATTTCCATCTTTATATAAGAAGTAGAAATATAATTTTTATATTAGTAGAGTATTAAAAATATGATTTTTATTTATTGAATGAAGCAATAAAAATATAATTTTTATTGGAACAACGTGAAAAGAACTGCATAGGAATTTCAGACAAATCCAGATGTTCAGCATTTCAATAGCAAAGCACGGCGGAGTGGAACCCTCTGTGAGAACTTCTCACTTTTAATTTATTTTTCTAGTTAAAATATATACTAGGATGCAGATGGTGTTTAGTAGCACCCGACACCCGTCGTCCACAGACCATGGACGGCTTGTATGTTTGGTTGTTTGATTTTGATGTGTAGTTGATTGTGTGATGTGATGAGAAATGAAATAAAATATTTATATAGTTAAAAATATTTTATAGTTAAAAATAGAATTTTTAACGTGTATATGAAATGAAATAAATTAATATAAACAAATCGAATGATTTGTTTATATACACACATTTGTCTGATATTGATTGGGACGATAAATTTTACACATCGCCCAACTGCACAAATAAAATATGTGTTTGATTGTTTGAAACACCACACGGGTATTGGGATGATATATGACGTACACTAATCTCGATAATTAGTTGTATGTCGATCGATTGATTGACAGACTGTTATAAGCATTGAATATTTATATTTGATGCTTATACAGTGTAGAATGCACTTTGGATGATGGTTGATTATTTGTCATTGTGGATATATACATGCGTTATATGAAAATCCATAGAAATAAAATCTATGGTAATTGATTGGGCTTCATTCCAGTTTTGAATAGAAATATTTGAAATAGAAATATTTGAAATAGAAATATTTGAATAGAAATATTTGAAATAGAAATATTTGAAATAGAAATATTTGAAATAGAATATTCAAAAATAGAAATATATGAAGCCGTGTTGATTAGATTGACGCCATTTTGACGTGAACGATATTTATATCGATTTTATTCATTTTATAATGAATATCGAAAGTGATTTCAAAATCTGATATTTTGAAAAGAATTAGAATTCGAATTGAAAGTGAATAGAAATGAATTTGAATTGAAAGTGAATAGAAATGAATTCGAATTGAAAGTGAATAGAAATGAATTCGAATTGAAATTGAATAGAAATGAATTCGAATTGAAATTGAATGAAATTGAAAATGAACTGAAATTGAATTAAAAATCGATTTGAATTGAAATCAATTTAAAATGAATTTAAATCGAATTTATAAGGAAAAATTCAAATTTGATTTGAATTTGAAAAGAAGTAGAAATCGTTTTGAAAACGAATTTAAAACGATTTATATAACACGTTTAAAAGGAAATCGACGAAGCATATATTATATATATATTATATATATATTATATAATGGACTGAATAGAACGCGCCGCGTTGCGGCAGTTCGTGAATTTCGACCATTGACTTCGAATTGACGTTGTGGGATATCCGACCGTCGGATTCTCCTAAAACGGGAACCGTTGGGTTCGTATCGAAAAGATCTTTCTAACGAATATTAGAAATTTGAAATCTAACGGTTGGATTTGGAATCATGTCCAAACCAAATTTGAAAAAGGTCGCTGTAAGTGCAGTTCGATGGCCGTTGATGGAAATCGACTGTACGGGCCTTGATAAAATTATTAAAAATAGTAATGATTTGTGTAAAATCATAAGAAATGATTTGGGAAGAATCGGGATGAAAAACTCCATATTTGAAAAGATAAAAATAGATTTTTTATCGAAATGAACTAGTTTTGAATTAGAATAATAATTTATTTATTTTTAAATAAATAAATTGATTTGAAATGGTTTTGAAAAAACCAGAGTTTCCAATAATTGCATTGGAATGGATTTGAATCGAAATTGTCTTCGGAATATTTCGATGTTGGATTTCGTGAATATACAGATGTTGTTATGGAAATTTGAAAGATATTAATATATATATCGTTATTTCCAATACGATATTTGTTGGTCGTAGAATTTGATATTGAATATAAGCCGATATATTATCTATTCAGAGCCTTGTATTTAATATCAAATGTGATTTGGGTTTGTCGTGAATGGTGTCTTCATTAACACTGTTCTTAAACCCAGTTGAGGAAAAGATTAAATCTTTGTATTTAGATTTAATGAAGTGTACCAATTAAATAATATTTAATTGGAATTGAATTGGTATTGATTTTTGGGTTTATCGTGAACAGTGTTTTAAATAACACTTGTTCTTTAACCCGATAATTAATGGAATGTGATTTTGGGTTGTCGTGAACAGTATCTTCAAAAATACTGTTTTTAGACCCAAAAGGAGTTAAGAAAATCGGAAACTAACTGAAGACTAATTAAGTTGAATGGTTTCTGGGGTATTGATCTGATGTTGGTTTCGGCCTTCGGGGTTAATACTTAGGGAATTGCTCACTTGCTAATTTACGGTTAGGGACTGATTGAAATGTGATGTGATTTTGGGGGTTTATCGTGAACCGTGTTTTAAATGACACTGATTCTTTAACCCAAGTAAAGATTAAAACTAAGTGGAGTTTTAATGAATCTTTAATTAGATTGAAAAGATCGAGAATGGAGTATCACCAGTTTTGCTCCAGGCGATAGTTAAATCCTTAATTAAATTTGAACATGAAATGGTAATTGAATTTACCGATAACACCGAGGTATTAGATATGAAATATTAACAGTTTTACTTCATGGGATGAATAGGTTGGGATTGGGAAATAAAATAAATGATCGCTTCAGTGTAGTTCGCTAATCCCGACTAGTTTGAATTGATATTCAAAAGGAAGATTAAAGAATAAATTTTAAAGAATTTATCTTTGATAAAATTAATGGGAACCTTTCCCTAAGAATGTGAAATTTAGAAACTAACTGTCGGTTAGCTAAGCAGACTGGTTTTCAGGATATTGATCTGATGTTGGTTTCGGCCTTCAGGGTTAATATTAGGGGAATTATTCTCTTAATTAATTTACAGTTAGTGACTGATGAATTGGAATGAGGCGTATGTTGTGTTTGTGTAACACGTATTTATTATATACGCGAGTTATTCAGAAAGACCGGGTTTACCCCATTCTGAATAACTGATACGGCGATAAGTCGAAGATGAAGACGATGGTAGAAGACCAGAGGTCTTCACGTCGTTTGGATAATTACTGATGATCTTGATTGGGTCGTACACCCAAGAGGAGAGAATCAATTGGTGATCGTCCAGACGTACTTGGAGATCGATAGATATGCGGGGTACTAGGTGCCTCCGGTTTTGTTCAGACCCAGAACGGACATGAAAATGGACTGTGTGTCTGACATTGGATTTCATTCTGTGTGACTGATATCGGTTGCATAGAGTAGTTTGCCTGTGTGGCATGCTTAGATGCAAAGGATCAAGGCTTCTGTTGAAAAGTAGAGTCTTGTGGTTGATGATCAAAGCACGGCCTTTGTGGCGTAGCTTTGTGTAGGGTTAATTCGCGAGCCTCACACCCCGGTTGTGAACCAGAAACGGGAGAGGACCTCAGGGAGGACATGTGTCTCTTTCTAGTTAGAAGTGGCGCCAGTGGTTTTACACGCCCTGACGAGTTTGACTTATGTGGTTGTTGGTTTGCGAGGCGCCTCGGATATATCGATGACTATGTGAAGTCGATGGAGTCATTCGTTGGCTCATTTACGCTCCATAGGGCAGGGAGACGTATTGTTCAGGCACTATAATCCACATCGGTGGACCGACCCTGTCGCTCCAAGGGGCAGTTGCGGCTGTTCCGGAGGCTCGGGCTAGAGAGTCTCGAATCGGTTGAGGACGATCCCTAGCCTCGGTTCACAGATGGAAATCCAACTTCCAATACGTAACGTTTCGATTTTAGTTGTAATCCTGTATATGGCGACATAGTGGGATGGGGCGCTCATGCCGTCTATGATTGATACTTATGATTTGAAATTGTTTTGACACTATACACTTATAGTAATAATAAAATAATCTATTTTAAACGTATCAAGCATTCTTTGGCTATTATAAGGTAAAAACCCTATCCTCCGGCTTGCGTTGCATTGTGTGATGGGACCTGGGTCTTATAATAGCTTCATTATTCTTTATTTAGCATTGCGCTGTTGTTTTATGCACTGGTATTCTTGGGAGGAAACCCGTTCCGCGTTAGCGGCGTGGTCCCTTGATTTACCGAACCTTAAAATAAAGATCAATAATTGTTTTAATTCTCACACCAGTCACATGACTGACCTGGAGTTTATTGTTTTAACCTAAACTCTGGGTGCCCTTATTTTGACACGGGCAGCTAGTAGTTTTGGTTTTGCAGATTTATATTCACAGGATCCTGATTTACAGCTGGAACGATATCCGGAAAGCTTTGTATCCGTGTATCTTCTTCAGTTGTGTATTGTATTATTTTCTGCTGCTATGTAATGTATTGTAATCTCTGATATTTATTGAATGTATTTTATTTGTTAATACTCTGTATATTCTTGTATTCTAGTAGAATTGTTGTAATATACAATGAAATGTTCTTCCGTCTGAGTTCTATTTTGTCGTGTTCTCAAAACAATCAGGCTTTTTCGAACGGTCTTGATCGGTTTAGCGACTGATTCGGGTCGAGCAGAATTCCCGGTAGTTTCATTTTGGTATCTGAGCTTTCGTTTACAGAGCTTGAGAACAAGACACATTAGAACCGTACGAAAGAATTCATCAGAAATTGGATTAGTAATATCCAATAGGAATGACTCGTTAGAGATGAGATTAGTAGTATCCTAGAACGAGTGTGAAGAGTATGTTTTTAAATTGAAAACAATTTTTGTTTTGAAAATTTAAATCAATTATACGTATTTGATTATTTATTTATATTGATTTGGACAATCCAATATATAAAGATTTTTCATATACGCCTTGCAAACGTATATTCGAAGTTTTAATATACTGGATAGATATAGAATCACGCTCTAGTCGTTCGGGGATGATTTTGATGATGGAGCTCCATCACCAAAGTTGATGTTTGATTTTCAAAGGTGTGATATTTATATAATTCCATTAGACTGGTGTGAGAACCAAAATATAGCTAGAATACATTGTTGTGAATTGGCACCAAAAATATGATTTTTGACTATATATCAAAATTATGAGTTTGAAATAATAATTCACCAATTGATTGATGGTTGTGTTGTTTGATTATTGTTTGAATAATTAAATGTTGAACCTTTAGCCAAATTTAACCAAATAGTGAACTGTATTGAAAATTGGTTGCAATTGCATGCATATACATGTCTATACATTGAACAGGTCATTGCAAGGAGGCTAGAGAAGAGGAATAAAATTGTTTGCCCGACAAATAGGTACATGTTTATTGTATTTCTTGAGTTTTGGGTGATTTTATGAGCCGATTGGCTAGCCGCTTGGCTTTTTCTTTTTCTTTTGGATTGAAGAAGGCCATGGGAGGCTATATGAAATATCCCGAAGTCCCCGGTGAAGGGGAGGTTATGGCGAAATTTTTCGAAAATTTAGGGTGTTAGCCAAATTTTTGAAAATTTTGAAAAGTTCTTAGAAACTGAAAGGTTGAAGAACTTAAGCCATAATCAAAACAATGAAAGTTGAGTTGGTTTTTAAAACAACTTTCGACTTCGTTCCTTTTCGGGGACGAAAAGTTTTAAGTGGGGGAGATTGTAACAACCCGAAAATCTGAGCCAGTTTAAAATTTTTATTTTGGCAATTTTAGTGAATTTTGAATATTTTAAATGAATTATTTTAAATAATATCGACGAAAAATTTATTTTGAATATAATTCGAACGTATATAGTTATATAGATCGTCGTTAGAATATAATATTTATTTTAAATTATAAAAGGAATTGAAAATGGCGCGGTAGTTCGATAATCCGATTTCAAACTTCAAATGAATGTACCGGGTGTAAAATAAATTGGAATTTAGCGAAACCAAAAATATTAGAATCTATTTGAGAATATCTTTCCAACGAATCCGAAAAATCAAAATTTCATAGCGGGAATCAAAAGTTATGGTCAAATGAATTTCCAGAATAGTCGCTATGGAATTCTGGCCCTTAAAAATGGAAATTTTGCAAATGGCCTCGGATTTCGACGAAACCACTTTTGTTGGTTCCGTGATGTCAAGTTATTGCTAGATTCCAATTTTCATAATTTTTCGAATCAATATGTGAGCGTGGCAAAGGAAAACGCGTTTGACCAGTTTAAGTTGATTTTAATCGACTCGAAAATCGCTATTTTTCAAACGTTCTCAGAATTCAATGAAATTAGTTTTGTTAGGACCGTATCGTCAATACGAAGCTAGAAAACATTTTTCTGGAATTTTTCGAGTTAGTATGTGACCTCGGTAATTTGAAATGTACGTTTAAAATTCAATATAATGATTTAAATGTTAAATCTAACGAAAACCGATCGTAACGATCGAATTGACCTGCGATACATATCCCATTGTGTTCGGAATGGGGGTAATACGTTAAGGACGACAGTTGTTGGGCCTCGTTTGGGATTCTAAATAAAAGTCAACTAAATTGGAGAATAAATTAAAATAAATTAAAATAAAATATTTATAAATAGCCCCCCCCCCACAAACCCTAAATTCCCAAACCCGTGTAACAACCCGTATTTTCAATAACCTGTTATAATGTAAATCGAGGCAGAATTTAATTCTAAAATCTGAATCAAGGGAAACGGGCTATGCCATTGCGTTCGTCTAGGAAAAATACGCGAAATAGAGTCCGAGTTTTCGAAAATCGGAGTCCGTATGACCCGATTAAGGCCCAATGAAGTTTTCAGAACTTTCCAAGTTAAAAACAGATTTGGATTTCAAGTTCAAATTTCGAATTTCGGGCCTGGAAGGCTAGGCGGGAAATTTCCCGCCAAGCCAACCAAGTCGACAGGCCTGTCGACTTGGCAGTCGACTTGGTTGGACCCAAGTCGACAGCCCTGTCGACTTGGCTGTCGACTTGGTTCAGCCGGGCAGTTTTGCCTGGTGCACCATTTTGGGGTTTTGGTTAGGTTTTGGGGCCAGATTCGATTTTAAGGGCTGAGATTGGAATTAGGGTTTAATCCTAAGGTTGAAACTAATCTTAATCTCTATAAATAAGCCCCTAACCTAACCCTAAATCATCATTAATCAATCCTACAACTAAATTATGGCAAAATCATTCCTCTCATGGCCTCCACTCTCTTCATAAAATTCTAAGTTATTTCTATGAGAGATTTTCCATGCATACAAGTGTTTTCAAGCTTGTATGAGTGTCATTAGCTTGCATTCAAGTCAAGTTTCCATATTTACATCATAAAGCAAGGGTTTTGATCATTTTGGCTCAAGGGTTTTTCTATTGGAGCTTGCATTTTGGGTTTATTTGATTGCATAAGGGCTTTGTCTCAATCTATATATATTTTTGTGTCTTCATAAGCATTGTAAGCCATTTTCTACTTTCATATTTAAACTCTAAAGTTAAATGAATGATGCAAGTTTGGTTGATCATTATGATATGCAAGTTTGCCATGATATGCAAGTTTACTATGTCATGTTATGCAAGTTTGATATGTTATGATATGCAAGTTTGCCATGTTATGTTATGCAAGTTTGCCATGTTATGTATGCAAGTTTGGATGGATCATTTTACTCATGTTATCATGTTATGCAAGCTTACCTTGAGTATATGAATATAAAGCTTCAAGCTTTATGCTAAAGGTTGCATTTTGGCAACATGTAAGTTATCATATCTCTTATGATAACTTGCATGTGAGGCTAAATGCGAACTTATGGCCATTTCTACATGTCATTTATCACCATGTATCACCAATATGCTAAGTTTGGTTTTATGCATGCTTTTGAGGCCTAAAAATGTAATATGCAAGTATATGAACATATGTACATTTCATATGCCACCATGTTAAACTTGTGGCTTCAACACCTTTATGTCATGATTATGCCAAGTTCCCTCTTTCTATCCTTTATGCACTATTGCGATATGTAAGCGATGGGATTGCGTTTGGGGTTGGGTAAACTTAAAAGACATAAAAACATAAGATTGGGAATTTACCTATTAAGTTAGGTCTACCCATTGGGAATTTACCTATTAAGTTAGGTCTACCCAAATGCTTGAAAACTTGCAATATGTTTGGTAAACATAATGGACATGACACTTAGAAAATATAAGTGTGACCAACTCGAGGTTGGGTTGAGTTTGTAGCGTAAAACTACCCGGAACCGACCGGCTTAACTAGTTGCTACAAACAATAGGACCCAATGTGAGAAGTTGGTCATGTTGTACCTTGAACCTGAGGTTAGACCAAGTTGTGGTGTAAAGCTACCCGGACCCGCCCGGCTTAACTAGTAACCAAAACAAGGTCTAATGTGAGAGGTTAAGGCACATTAAATTAATTAATGCCTCATGATTAGGGTTAAGTCATGGTCCACTTAATACTTAACCAATGTGGGCTTGGTAGATTAATCAGGGTTAAGTCGTGAACTCATCGTTACACTTAACCAAGTTAATCCATGTTTAGCAAGAGGGTTAAACCGTACTTAACCCACTAGAAAATCCTAGCAACGGGGGTCCACTCCAGCAGTAATCCCAAGTTTGTATCATTAAGTACCAGGGACTAGACTAGGTAAGTGACCAAAAACGACGGCAGAGTGGTACGCCGGTGTAGTTCCGGACGGACTATGGTCGTGCACATAGTCCGTAGCCGGAGAAAACATGCACGGGTACCAGTAGATCGAGACTGTGCACTTATGTTTATGGTGTCCAGGGGTTTACACCCTAGGGCTTGATACACCCGAAGGGTGGACCCGGCACAGTCCGACTACAATTATGTTTGGGCCGTATTGACACCAACACGTGACGAGTTAGGCTTAGGGAGCCGATCGATTAGACCGTTTGGTTGGACCTCGTATTAGGGTCACTTCATGTTATTGGACCTCGTATTAGGGTCACTTCATGTTATTGGACCTCGTATTAGGGTCACTTCATGTTATTGGACCTCGTATTAGGGTCACTTCATGTTATTGGACCTCGTATTAGGGTCACTTCATGTTATTGGACCTCGTATTAGGGTCACTTCATGTTATTGGACTTCGTATTAGGGTCACTTCATGTTATTGGGTCAAAGCTTGGGCCAAGGGATCAATACGTGTTTATTCAAGTCATGTTAGTTTGCTAGTACACTTGTGGTGCAAAACCTTAAACCTAATTATGCGATGACACCTTTATCTATCATGCCAGTATGTAGTTATCCTTATGTTCATCCCTGCTTCTCATGCCAGTTAACTTTATCAGTTTACATTGATCGTAGTAGGGCTTACTCAGTCTTTTTGACTGACCTGTTTTTCTTTCGCCTCTTTTCTTCCGTTCCCCCCCCCCCCCCCCCACCCAAGGTTCTCAGGGTGGGAATATTGGGGCTTAGCTTGGATTTTTGATCGCTTGCTTGTGGGATTTTAGCTCATGTACGGTCTTGATATGAAGCTAGCTATGGTTATCACTTATTTTGGGGATAGTACTTATGTATTTCAGTTTTTCAGTGATACTGTTTTTATCTAGACTTGTGTATTTGGAAAGTTAACATTATGTTGTACCAGACTTGTTTTGAAATAGTTTGAAATCTTCCGTTGTTTTACTTATCTTATTTACTCTGTTCACATATATACCTATGTTCTTATTCTGCCTTGATATATCATTATGCATGTTTACCTGTTTTAACACCCCTCTAAATTCAGAGTGCTTGCAAGAGCCACCCTGGCGGAGGTGGGGTGTTACAATTTGGTATCAGAGCATATGGTTTACGAGAAGGAACAAAAAGGTTTTTAAAACTTTTGGAAAACTAGTTTCAAAACCAAGTATAAAGTATTTTCCAAAGAAAAGTCTAGTTTATTTTAAAGGCTATTCCCCAAAAAGCCATTAGCAAAATTCCTTCGTTTTCCTCCATTTTGAATCTGTCTTTTTCTTCGTTTTCAGTATAGCCGACAACTTTGCTATTCCGGAGGGAGTACACGTACCTGTTTGGTATAGGAGACTTTTGGAGGCTAGGGCGACCGAAGCCGGCCCCGCAGATGTTCCTCCTCCTCCTCCGGTAGTTAATGTTCCTCCTCCTCCTGTCGTTGATGTTCCTCCTCCTCCTGTCGCTGAGGTTCCTCTTCCTCCTCCCCCTCAGCATCCTCAAGCTGACTTCGCAAAGACTTGCAAAGATTTCAAAGCAATGGGTGGCAAGAACTTTCAAGGCACTGAGACTTTTGTAGAGTCCAGAAATTGGTTGAAAGAGACCGAGGATTTATTTGCTATCTTTGGGTTAGACGATCAGTGGAAGATCTTGTTGGCGGTTTGGCTTATGAAGGATGAAGCCGCTTATTGGTGGGAAGTCACCAATGGTACTAGGCTGTTGAGACTTGGGCCGATTTCAGGGCAAGGTTCGTGCTTAAGTTTCTATCTTCTGCTGAGGAGAATCTGCAAATGGAGAGGTTCATAACTTTGAAACAAGGAGATATGTCTGTCAAAGAATATGTGAACAAGTTCAATCGGTTAGCTCGTTTTGGCTTGGATATGGTGAGTACTCCTCAGAAGAAGGCTCTTCGTTTTGCTAGAGGATTGAATGAGCCGTTGCAGGGATTGGCTATGTCACATATTCCCCATGGGGCCACGTTTGAGAGCTTGGTTGATATGGCGTTACTTCAGGGAGATGTCAAGAAAGAGATCAAGATGAATGATACTCAAGCCAAGAAGACTGATTACCAGTGGAATGGAAATCAGGGTAATCCAAGTGGTCAGAGCAATCAGAACAAGAACAAGAACAAGAGTCAAGGCAACAAGGGGAACAACAACAAGGGCAATAACAACAAGGGGAAGTGCCATTATTGCGGTTCAGTTGGGCATCTTATTAAGGATTGTAAGAAGAGGAAAAGGAAGAATGGTGAATGCTTTTTCTGCGGTGAGACTGGACATTTCAGTAAGGATTGCCCGAAGAAGCAAGGGCAAGGCCAGGGTCAGACTCAGCGTGCTGGACCTTCAGGAGGGCAAGTTCATGCTCTCAATGCCGCTCCAGTTCCCGATCGAGGTAGTATTTCTGTTGAGAGCCTTGTATATATTTCTGATTTTCCAGTTCGTACCTTGTTTGATTTTGGTGCATCGCATAGCTTTATCTCATCTAATCTTGTTGATAGTTTGCACCTTAGTACTAGCTTGGTAGATGATCCCGTCTGTGTCTCAAATCCTATTGGGGGTTCCGCCCATCTGTCTATGATATGTGGGGATTTGAGGATCTCTATACTGAGTGTAGAGTTCTTGTGTAGTGCTTATGTTCTTGGTTTTAGGGGATACGGATTGATATTGGGCATGGATTGGTTGTCCAGATATGGAGCCATCCTTGATTGTGAGCATAGGGTTGTGAGGCTCGTGACTCGCCTCGGAAACACCCTAGAAATTTCTTGTAATCCGAGAGGTCCCGTCATGTTGTGCTATCTTGAATCACTCGACTCGTCAATGGAAACTCTTCAGTCTGTGAGAGTGGTTCGAGAGTATCCTGATGTTTTCGATGAAGTTAGGGGGTTGCCCCCTAAGCGAGAGATTGATTTCCGCATTTATCTGGTGGATAATGCAAAGCCGGTTTCTTTGCCCGTTCGGCACATGGCTCCGCGTGAAAGGCGGGAGCTAAGTAAGCAAGTGAAGGAGTTGCTTGAGAAGAACTTCATTAAACGAAGTATATCTGAATGGGGAGCGCCTGTGGTATTTACTACCAAGGCAGATGGTTCTCTCCGACTTTGTGTTGACTATCGAGAGTTGAATAAGCTGACTAAGAAGAACAGACACCCGTTACCGAGGATTGATGATCTCTTTGACCAGCTTATCGGTGCTTCTGTTTTCTCTCAGCTTGATCTTGCTACTAGATTCCATCAGCTCAGGGTAGCTGAAGATAGTATAGACAAGACTGCGTTCAGAACTCCAGATGGATTCTTCGAATGGCTTGTCATGCCGTTCGGCTTGACTAATGCACCCGCATATTTCGTGGACTTGATGAGTAGGGTGTTCAGGGAGTTCTTGAACAAGTTTGTCGTGGTCTTCGTAGATGATATTCTGATCTTCTCTAAGGATGAGGAAGAGCACGCAAGGCATCTCGTGGAGGTGATGGATGCGCTTAGAGCGCATCAGTTGAAGGCCAAGTTCTCCAAGTGTCACTTTTGGAGAAGGGAAGTTAGATTCCTTGGGCATATAGTATCTAAGCAAGGCTTAGCGGTGGATCCCGCTAAGGTAGTTACAGTTCAGGATTGGAAGACTCCAAGGAATGCAACCGAAGTGAGAAGTTTTCTAGGTCTTGCAGGCTTTTATCGGAAGTTCATCAAGGACTTCGCGAAGATTTCCGCTCCTCTCACTAAATTGACGAAGAAAAATTTAGTTTTTGCTTGGAGCATAGAATGCGAGCTTGCTTTTCAGAAGCTCAAGAGAGCTCTCACATCAGCACCTGTTCTAGCTTTGCCCGATGGAGGGAGGTTATTTACAGTATACACCGATGCATGTGGCACGGGGTTAGGAGCTGTTCTGATGCAAGAAGGAAGAGTGATATGCTTTGGCGGTAGACAACTCAAAGTGCATGAGAAGAATTATCCCACTCATGACTTAGAGTTGGCAGCAATAGTATATGCACTCAAGGCTTGGCGCCATTATCTTCTGGGAGAAAGATTTGAGCTTTATACCGATCACAAGTCATTGAAGTATCTCTTTTCTCAGAAGGATCTGAATCTAAGGCAACAAAGATGGATGGAATTCTTGGCGTCCTACGATTTTGAGATGGCTTATACCCCTGGCAAGGGGAATGTGGTAGCAGATGCATTGAGTAGAAAAAGGTTGACTCTGAGTCCTCTATTCGTTGAGATGAAGAATTTAGAGTATGTGGCAACCTTTGATTTCTCTTTGGCGGTTGAGTCGATGACCGGTTCTTTAGCATCTCTGGAACTCAGACATACCCTTCTTGATCAAGTTGGGGCTTCGCAGAGAGAAGACCCTCAGATAGTTGAGATTATGGATAAGCTGATTCGAGGAGAGGCGTCTAGTCATCTCGCTCGATATTCTATTGATGACAAGGGTTGGCTGAGGAGAGACGGAAGGTTATGTGTTCCAATGGTAGAAGATTTAGTAAGAAAAGTTCTTGAGGAAGCGCATCGCTCTAAGTTGACTATACATCCGGGCGGAGATAAGATGTATAAAGATATGAAGCGCATTTTCTTTTGGCCTGGGATGAAGAAGGATGTGGCAGAGTTTGTCTCTAGATGTATCATTTGCCAGCAAGTTAAGGCCGAGTCGAAGAAGCCCGGTGGGCTATTGCATCCTCTAGACGTTCCACTATGGAAGTGGGAGAGTATTTCCATGCATTTTATCGATGGGCTACCAAGGTCAAGGAAAGGGAATACGAGCATTTGGGTTATTGTGGATAGACTTACGAAGAGTGCTCATTTCATTCCGGTGAAGAACAAGAGGACCGCATCTTGGCTAGCGTCTGTATATCTTCGTGAGATTGTGAGACTACATGGAGTCCCTTCTAGTATAGTCAGTGACCGTGACCCAATCTTTACAAGTCAATTCTAGAATAGCTTGCAAGAAGCTATGGGCACGAGGTTGAATCTAAGTACGGCTTATCACCCACAGACGGATGGTCAAACCGAAAGGGTGAATAAGGTACTCGAGGATCTGTTGAGGCTTTGTATTCTGGATTTTGGTGGTACTTGGGAAGACCATCTTCCTCTTGTTGAGTTTGCATATAATAACAGTTATCAGGCAAGCATGGGGATGGCACCATTTGAAGCTTTATATGGGAAGCCGTGCAAGTCGCCTACATGTTGGTGGGAGACTACAGATGAGCTTATACTTGGGTCTGATATGGTCAGAGATACATCCGAGAAGGTCGAGTTGATTCGGAGACGGATGAAAGCGGCCCAAGACCGACAGAAATCCTATGCTGATAAGCGAAGAACTGATTTGGAGTTTGATGTTGGGGATATGGTTTTCGTGAAGGTTTCTCCTTTGCGGAATGTGGTCCGATTTGGAGCCGTTGGGAAATTAGCACCGAGGTTTGTTGGACCATTCTCTATTATAGAGAGGATCGGGCAGATGGCTTATAGAGTGGAGTTGCCCGAGAAGCTTGCAGGAGTACACGATGTTTTTCATGTCTCGCATCTTCGGAAGTGTTTACATGAATCAGCAGAGGTTGTTGAGCCAAGTGTTCTGAAAGATGTGGAAGTGGAGAAAGAGGCTACCTTGAGGAGAGCTCCGATTCGTGTCTTAGGGACGGAGACCAAGAAGCTAAGGAATCGAGAGGTCAAGTTGGTGAAGGTTCAATGGGGTGAAGCCGAAGAAGACGCAACTTGGGAAACTGAGGAGAAGATGCGTGGGCTTTATCCATTCCTTTTTGAGGGTACACTCTCAATCTCTTTTCTTTGTTAGCATATCTTTCTCTTTGCTATCCATATTTATCTAGTTTATCATGTTAATCTTGTCATGAGAACCTTAGGTAGAAACCCTTTGCATGAAACATGTGTTTGAAACATGTTATGCTTGATGTTTGCAAGTGGTTGCAAGTGTTTGCAAGTGGTTACTCGTGGATGCATTATACACATTAGGCACTAGATCGGCTCACACACTCCTCATATTGCATATGCATGAGTGTTTACACTTATTCATGGATGAAAATTTTTGTGTTATCACATGGATGTTGCATATGGATGTATGTTATGTGCACACATATAGATGTTATACATTATGTTAGGAATTGCATACAAATGGATTCATTTCACTAACATAATTTGCATTGATGATATTTGCATTAGATAAGTACATATACACACACCTTTGCATATGTTCATACAACATTTAGAATCTTGTAAGGACAATGATTGCTCGTGGATGAAGTTTTGAGTAGATGGATGTTGGATGGTAGGATACGTTCTTCCTAACTTGAAGATTTCGGGGACGAAATCCTTTAAGGAGGGGAGAATGTAACAACCCGTATTTTCAATAACCTGTTATAACGTAAATCGAGGCAGAATTTAATTCTAAAATCTGAATCAAGGGAAACGGTCTATGCCATTGCGTTCGTCTCGGAAAAATACGCGAAATAGAGTCCGAGTTTTCGAAAATCGGAGTCCGTATGACCCGATTAAGGCCCAATGAAGTTTTCAGAAATTTCCAAGTTAAAAACAGATTTGGATTTCAAGTTCAAATTTCGAATTTCGGGCCTGGAAGGCTAGGCGGGAAATTTCCCGCCAAGCCAACCAAGTCGACAGGCCTGTCGACTTGGCAGTCGACTTGGTTGGACCCAAGTCGACAGCCCTGTCGACTTGGTTCAGCCGGGCAGTTTTGCCTGGTGCACCATTTTGGGGTTTTGGTTAGGTTTTGGGGCCAGATTCGATTTTAAGGGCTGAGATTGGAATTAGGGTTTAATCCTAAGGTTGAAACTAATCCTAATCTCTATAAATAAGCCCCTAACCTAACCCTAAATCATCATTAATCAATCCTACAACTAAATTATGGCAAAATCATTCCTCTCATGGCCTCCACTCTCTTCATAAAATTCTAAGTTATTTCTATGAGAGATTTTCCATGCATACAAGTGTTTTCAAGCTTGTATGAGTGTCATTAGCTTGCATTCAAGTCAAGTTTCCATATTTACATCATAAAGCAAGGGTTTTGATCATTTTGGCTCAAGGGTTTTACTATTGGAGCTTGCATTTTGGGTTTATTTGATTGCATAAGGGCTTTGTCTCAATCTATATATATTTTTGTGTCTTCATAAGCATTGTAAGCCCTTTTCTACTTTCATATTTAAACTCTAAAGTTAAATGAATGATGCAAGTTTGGTTGATCATTATGATATGCAAGTTTGCCATGATATGCAAGTTTACTATGTCATGTTATGCAAGTTTGATATGTTATGATATGCAAGTTTGCCATGTTATGTTATGCAAGTTTGCCATGTTATGTTATGCAAGTTTGCCATGTTATGATATGCAAGTTGTCATGTTATGTATGCAAGTTTGGATGGATCATTTTACTCATGTTATCATGTTATGCAAGCTTACCTCAAGTATATGAACATAAAGCTTCAAGCTTTATGCTAAAGGTTGCATTTTGGCAACATGTAAGTTATCATATCTCTTATGATAACTTGCATGTGAGGCTAAATGCGAACTTATGGCCATTTCTACATGTCATTTATCACCATGTATCACCAATATACTAAGTTTGGTTTTATGCATGCTTTTGAGGCCTAAAAATGTAATATGCAAGTATATGAACATATGTACATTTCATATGCCACCATGTCAAACTTGTGGCTTCAACACCTTTATGTCATGATTATGCCAAGTTCCCTCTTTCTATCCTTTATGCGCTATTGCGATATGTAAGCGATGGGATTGCGTTTGGGGTGGGGTAAACTTAAAAGACATAAAAACATAAGATTGGGAATTTACCTACTAAGTTAGGTCTACCCATTGGTAATTTACCTATTAAGTTAGGTCTACCCAAATGCTTGAAAACTTGCAATATGTTTAGTAAACATAATGGACATGACACTTAGAAAATATAAGTGTGACCAACTCGAGGTTGGGTTGAGTTTGTAGCGTAAAACTACCCGGAACCGACCGGCTTAACTAGTTGCTACAAACAATAGGACCCAATGTGAGAAGTTGGTCATGTTGTACCTTGAACCCGAGGTTAGACCAAGTTGTGGTGTAAAGCTACCCGGACCCGCCCGGCTTAACTAGTAACCACAACAAGGTCTAATGTGAGAGGTTAAGGCACATTAAATTAATTAATGCCTCATGATTAGGGTTAAGTCATGGTCCACTTAATACTTAACCAATGTGGGCTTGGTAGATTAATCAGGGTTAAGTCGTGAACTCATCGTTACACTTAACCAAGTTAATCCATGATTAGCAAGAGGGTTAAACCATACTTAACCCACTAGAAAATCCTAGCAACGGGGGTCCACTCCAGCAGTAATCCCAAGTTTGTATCATTAAGACCCTAGGGACTAGGCTAGGGAGGGGCACGATTACTGGACTTGAGGTAAGTGACCAAAAACGACGGCAGAGTGGTACGCCGGTGTAGTTCCGGACGGACTATGGTCGTGCACATAGTCCGTAGCCGGAGAAAACATGCACGGGTACCAGTAGATCGAGACTGTGCACTTATGTTTATGGTGTCCAGGGGTTTACACCCTAGGGCTTGATACACCCGAAGGGTGGACCCGGCACAGTCCGACTACAATTATGTTTGGGCCGTATTGACACCAACACGTGACGAGTTAGGCTTAGGGAGCCGATCGATTAGACCGTTTGGTTGGACCTCGTATTAGGGTCACTTCATGTTATTGGACCTCGTATTAGGGTCACTTCATGTTATTGGACCTCGTATTAGGGTCACTTCATGTTATTGGACCTCGTATTAGGGTCACTTCATGTTATTGGACCTCGTATTAGGGTCACTTCATGTTATTGGACCTCGTATTAGGGTCACTTCATGTTATTGGGTCAAAGCTTGGGCCAAGGGATCAATACGTGTTTATTCAAGTCATGTTAGTTTGCTAGTACACCTGTGGTGCAAAACCTTAAACCTAATTATGCGATGACACCTTTATCTATCATGCCAGTATGTAGTTATCCTTATGTTCATCCCTGCTTCTCATGCCAGTTAACTTTATCAGTTTACATTGATTGTAGTAGGACTTACTCAGTCTTTTTGACTGACCTGTTTTTCTTTCGCCTCTTTTCTTCCGTTCCCCCCCCCCCCCCCCAGGTTCTCAGGGTGGGAATATTGGAGCTTAGCTTGGATTTCTGATCGCTTGCTTGTGGGATTTTAGCTCATGTACGGTCTTGACATGAAGCTAGTTATGGTTATAACTTATTTTGGGGATAATACTTATGTATTTCAGTTTTTCAGTGATATTGTTTTTATCTAAACTTGTGTATTTGGAAAGTTAACATTATGTTGTACCAGACTTGTTTTGAAATAGTTTGAAATCTTCCGCTGTTTTACTTATCTTATTTACTCTGTTCACATATATACCTATGTTCTTGTTCTGCCTTGATATATCATTATGCATGTTTACCTGTTTTAACGCCCCTCCAAAGTCAGAGTGCTTGCAAGAGCCACCCTGGCGGAGGTGGGGTGTTACAACCCGCCTCCCATTAGAAATTAAAAAAAATCCGCTCCCTCCCTAATCTCCTTCACTGTCACCCTCTACCAGTCCCCCTCCGCTGCGGCTCCGACGCCAATCGCCCCTCCTTATGTTCCCGTCGCCCTCTTCGATCTCCCCCCCCCCCTTCATCGCACAACCCCAGACAACCTCGCGCTCGTTTTTGGGGCTGATCGGAGCTCCGATCTCCATGCCGTTCAAGGCATTAGGAGGAGGAGGAGGAGGTGGTTACCTAGTGGCGAATTCAGATCGTCGGTAAGGGGCTCCTTGGGCTGTGCGATTTTGGGTGTTGGTGGAGAACTCGGGTTCGTTATATGCTGGAAGAAGACGAAGATGGCTTGGCCGTTAATTTCTCCAATAATTAAGGTAATTAATTTCTTTAATTAATTAGTTATTAATTAAATTAGTTTAGATAAAAATATCACATTTTTGTATAAATAATATTGTTTTAAAAGCATAGATTTTTAAATAGAAAAGCATAGATTTTTAAATAGAAAAGAATAGATTTTTAATTTGAAAATATGATTTTGTAATTTACATATAGCATTGATTTTAGAATATAAGAATGTAAATTATAATTTCTGGTTAATGAAGAAAAATATATGTAGCCTTTGTTTTAAAAATAGCGTTTTAAAAATATAATCTTTGATGTAAAAATAGCGTTTTAAAAATATAATCTTTGATATAAAAATAGCGTTTTAAAAATATAATCTTTGATGTAAAAATAGCAAAGTAAAAATATGATTTTTATATAATAGAAATATTAAAAATATGATTTTTATATAATAGAAATATTAAAAATATTATTTTTATATAATAGAAATATTAAAGATGTGATTTTTATATAATAGAAATATTAAAAAAGTGATTTTTATATAATAGAAATATTAAAGATGTGATTTTTATATAATAGAAATATTAAAGATGTGATTTTTATATAATAGAAATATTAAAGATGTGATTTTTATATAGTAGAAATTATAAAATATAATTTTTATGAGATAGAGAATATAAAAATATGATTTTTATATTGGTATGATAATAAAATTTCCATCTTTATATAAGAAGTAGAAATATAAAAATATAATTTTTATATTAGTAGAGTATTAAAAATATGATTTTTATTTATTGAATGAAGCAATAAAAATATAATTTTTATTGGAACAGCGTGAAAAGAACTGCATAGGAATTTCAGTCAAATCCAGATGTTCAGCAATTCAACAGCAAAGCACGGCGGAGTGGAACCCTCTGTGAGAGCTTCTCACTTTTAATTTATTTTTCTAGTTAAAATATATACTAGGATGCAGACTGTAACACCCCACCACCGCTAGGGTCACTCACAAAGGGAATGCACTAGCTTTGGTGGAGTATTATCTAGGTAAACATGCACAAAAATATTACAAGACAGAACATATAAAACAACAGAAGAAAACATGATTTTATTACTTTATAAAAGTAGTAAGGTCTAAAACCTTTTACATCAAAGTGCCATTAAATGACTTACATCGAAACCTGTCTTGCAATAATAAAGAAGCATAAAACCATAGTCATAAATTATTCCCCAAGTAAAACAATAAAATAGCCATAGCCAAGAAAAGATCCAAGCCATACATGATGACCTTGAAGCAGAAGAAGTCCGAGCTAAATAACAGTATTTCCTCCTTGAAAACCTTGGGGGGGAACGGAAGACAAAGAGGCGAAAGAAACGAGGTCAGTCATAAAGACTGGTAAGTCCTATCTACTTCCAGCATAAAAACAGGTAAAGGTAACGTGACATGCATAAACTGGAAGTAAACATAAGGATGATGACAAGATAGACAAGCTAAACTAGGGTAACAGGATGAACTACTGTATTGAGATAAACTACGGTCACTATGCATCAAGTATAACATCCCAAGGTTCTATCGAGTATAACATCCCAAGGTTCTATCAAGTATAACATCCCAAGGTTCTATCGAGTAATACACCCAAGGTTCTATCAAGTATATTTGCCCTGCACCTTCCGTACCAGTATCCCAATCCGTGTCATGTGTTAGCTACTAAATGTCCCTTGCCCAATGTCATGAAATGGTCCATGTCAACCTAATGTAGATTTTCCCAACTCGCATGTTTCTTCCCATGTATATGTTTAGCCCTTTGCCGTAAATCCTACGGGCTTCCTCATGTAGTTCTATACTACTTCAACGTAGTTCCATTATCCTTGAAATCGTTTGGACTGTCACCCTTGATCTAGCTGTATTTTCTTATCATGAATTATCGCGATTTCATCTAGGTTTTACGCCACCTAGGACCACTAGGGATTATGCTACCTATTGGACGTTTTCTAGATTCGACCAGGGTTTATGCCACCTAGGACCACTAGGGATTATGCTACCTATCGAACAACGCCCTTTTTCCACGTAACGATCTAATCGATCGGCTCCCTACAAGTCCTAGCTCGTCGTGTGTCGGTGTCATACGGCCCAATCACGAATGTAGCTACTCTGTGCTAGGTCCACCCTAGGGTGTATCAAGCCCTAGGGTGTCAACCACTGACACCATTCCAAGCACGCACAGTGTACAACTACTGGTGCCCACGCCTGATTTTTCAACTCCGGACTACGTGCACGACCATAGCCTGCCTGAACCTACGATGGCGCACCAAACTCAGCCGTCGTTTTGGTCGCTTACAATCTGCCCAGTAATCGTGCCCCACCCTAGCCTAGTCCCTAGGGTATCGTGATACATCCCAGAGGGTTACTACTGAAAAGGACCGCGTAACTAGGGTTTCCGTCTAGCAGGTTAAGTGTTGTCATCTAAATTCAAGACTTAACCCCTATCAGTCTAGCATGTCAAGTTGTTAAGTGTGGTCATTCCCGTTCGTGACTTAACCCGTCTACATGTCATGTCAAGTTGGCTAAGTGTTGTCATTCAAGTTCATGACTTAGCCCTACGAATCACGTGTCAAGTTGGTTAAGCGTATTCCAGCGGTTCATGACTTAACCCTATCCAAATCATCGTGTCGTATTGGTTAAGTATATTTAAGCTTAACCCCATCAAATTACCGTATTAGATTTGTTAAGTATATTCAAGCGATTCATGACTTAAGCCCATCAAGTTATCATGTTAGATTGGTTAAGTATAATCAAGCGATTCATGACTTAACCCCATCAAGTTATCATGTTAGATTGGTTAAGTATATTCAAGCGATTCATGACTTAACCCCATCAAGTTATCATGTTAGATTGGTTAAGTATATTCAAGCGATTCATGACTTAACCCCATCAAGTTATCTTGTTAGATTGGTTAAGTATATATTAACCTAACCCCATCCACTAGTCAAATTATAATGGTTAAGTGTTACCCCCGTGAGTTTACTTAACCTTACCATGCATCGCGTTATACTAGTCGGGTGTTATCGACCCATTCAGGTTAAACTAACCCATCCTCTAATCGTGTTATATGGTTAAGTGTCATCAAGAAATCAAGTCCGGTTTTACTTAACCCACCCATCCACGTTATATGGTTAAGTGTCATTAGTCTAATCAAGTTACTTAACCCACCCGTCCATGTTATATTGGTTAAGTGTCATTATTCTAATCAAGTTACTTAACCCACCCGTCCATGTCATATTGGTTAAGTGTCATTAGTCTAATCAAGTTACTTAACCCACCCGTCCATGTCATATTGGTTAAGTGTTATTAGTCCAATCAAGTTACTTAACCCACCCGTCCATGTCATATTGGTTAAGTGTTATTAGTCTAATCAAGTTACTTAACCTTATCATGTGGCATTAAGTAAATTAATGCACCCCAACCTCTCACATTAGACTTTGTTGTGGTTACTGGATATGCCGGGCGGGTCCGGGCAGCTTTACACCACAACCTTGTCTAACCTCGGGTTTCAAGCGCGATATGACCAACTTCTCACATTGGGTCCTATTGTTTGTAGCTACTGGATTTGCCGGGCGGTTCCGGGCAAATTTATGCTACAAACTCAACACAACCTCGAGTTGGCCACTTTCATGTTTTTCTACTTATCATGTTCATATCAAATTTGGGCTACGACAAAGCCCACGTTTTCCACTTATGCCCATTTTCCCCTTTACTTAATTCACGTTAAATTTCATAGCCCATCTCACGTTTTGCCTAAACTACCCAAGGCATATTCCCAACGCAAGTGAAAGCGAGTCAACATAGTAGGAATAATATGACAACATATTGGCCTCAAATCATGAATGAATGCATAAAGGGATTGGCCTCAAACATGCATAATAGCATAAAGGGATTGGCCTCAAACATGCATAATAGCATAACAATAGGTTCATCATCATAGGCATGTAAACGGTCATGAGAGGTTTAGGTTCTTTTACATGCATAAGCCCCAAGTCAAGTTCATATGAATGTTCCACAAGCCAAATGGTTCTAAGGGTTCATGCCAACGTTCCATAAGTAAAAATTCAATCTTGCATGATAAACTAAGTCAAACACAACATGAGTGGCATGATTTAATCACTAAGAAATAGCCCAAAGTCATAGGTTCAAGAGAGAGGCAAGACTAGATTCACATAGACTAGCATACTTAGGTTTCATCTCATTTTATCCCATGTCAACATTAGAACTACCATTTAGATCTAAAAGTAGCTAGAACTTACATTGCGTGGCTAGAGATTTATGAGCAAGCATTTGTCGTAGAATGGTGTAGGAATGATGCTCTACTTCCTTGATTTGATGTAGAAAGCTTGCTCCTTTGACCTGGATCTAGTTGAATGCTCAAGCCCTTGAAGTTGGAGATGGAGGCCATGATCAAGAGAGATTTGGGCAGCACTTTGTTGTTATGATGGTTTTTAGTGAATTAGGCTAGGTCTTAGGTTGTTTTTATAGGAGTTAAGACTATTTTAGGCCCTTAGATTAACCCTAGTTTAGATCTGAACCACTGAAAATCGTCATAGGCCAACCAACCAGACAACACAAGCAAGCAGGTGCACCAGGCTAACCTGGCCCGACCAGGGAGGTCGACCCCCAGGTCGACTCCCAATCGACCTTGGGGGGGGGGGGGGAGGTCGACTCCCCAGTCGACCCCCCAGTCGACTTGGGGCTGGGCGGGAAATTTTCCCGCCCAATCTGCTTCTGGCTGAATTTGAATTTTGGGCTGAATTTTGAATTTTTTGAAATCTTCTATGGGCCATAACTTGGTCATACGGACTCCGATTTACGAAATTTCAGACTCATTTCCAACCAGAATTCCGAGACGAACGCAAAGGCGCAACCCGTTTCGCTTGATTCTTAATTTATAATTTAATTCTGTCTTGATTTCTTGTTTTAGCATGTTATAAAATTCGGGTTGTTACATTCCCCCCACCTTAAAGGATTTCGTCCCCGAAATCTCTAAGTTACGGAGGATGTATCCTACCATCCATCATCCATCTACTCAAAACATCATCCACAAGCAACCATTGTCCTTAAAAGATTTCTATTACCATATGAACATATGCAGAAAGTGTGTGTATATGTTCCTTATCTAATGCAAATGATCAGGCCTGATTGATCTTCCAAATGCAAAATATGTTTAGTGCCATGAATCCACATGTATGCAAATAGTCCTAGTCACATAAACACTATATGTGTGCACAAACATTCATCCATATGCAATATCCACATGATAACACATTCAATTTCATCCATAAACAAGTATAAACACTCATGCATATGCAACATGAAAATGTGTCTGAGCCGATCTAGTGCCTAATGTGTATTCATGCATCCACGAGCAACCACTTGCGACCACTTGCAACCATTTCGCAAACATCAATCATAACATGTTTCAAATACATGTTTGCATCCATAGGGTTCTACCTAAGGTCCTTAAAAAAGGATCAAGAGTATAAGCAAGATAAACTCCTTTTCGGATTACCAGAAATCCCTTTCTAAACCCAACTTATATCCTATAAAGCCCAAAAGGTTTAGTCAACCTAACAGACACCTTCAAACCCTGACATGTATTATTAACCGATGAGTCATACCCCCTATGGAGTTTGCAATAGAAATAAGATCGAGAATAGGACCGAGAGGATATGCATAAAAGATAGCATGCGGGTAAGCTCTACAGGAAAACAAGGATCAAGAATATACTCTTAAAAAGAGATATGATGCGCGTATCTTGTCTTCAATCTTCTAAGTCGCATTTCCTTGAGCTTAATTCCATTGTGCTTTGACCATCTATAACTTCATGATTTCGTGGCCTCTTAACTCCTATTTCCAAATATGAGCTGAAACTCACTTCATTGTCGCCTCTCGTTCCACTTTTACTTATTCTCCCTCTAGTATACTTGGCTCAACCATATCCGTGCACTCATGGTTTCATGTAAGCTCTCCAAAATTCACTAGTGAATCATGGATCTCGTTTACTCGCTCTACGACATTCCACGCAGAAGAACTTATCTCTTGAAACAAACAGATGCCAACCATGTTACCAAGTGTACTTACTAGAATGATTTCCATAACTCATGCACAAGCAAAATGAACCATTCGCCTTAGTGGCGAACTCTACTCGAACGGATTACCAACAAATGCATCAAGAGATTCTAGGTAACCAATCATGACAGAACCCTAAAGGTTACACGAGACTTCGAGGGTATTACCGAGGCAAGTCAAGAGCCTAACTACCCTCCTTTCAGAACCGAGAATGGCACCCTTACTGGATAACCACTCCATTCCAAGAATTCAACCCATAGCTTAAAAGCATAAGCATTATTCCCAAAAGTCATAGACGTCCTCAAATCCAAACAAGTCATGAACAAATGGACCGCTTCCTCAACAAGATTTGAGATAAAAATGGGATCCTCCACTATGCTAGTACGAAGGTGCAGAGACTCAACTATCGAAGCAGACTTAAATGATGCGGTGATCAAAGCAAAGTCCTAGCGGGATGATAGAGAAGAAAAGCTAAACCTTTCACAGAAACGTTACCATCCTTCTTAGGTACGCTAACAGTGAGAGCATACAATTGCCCTCTCAATGATCTTGTCCTCGTCTCATAATACTTGACTATCTTCCCCTTTTTACCCTACTAGAGATACTCTCTCTTGTCATGGATTTTATCATCCACCTTTTTCCTCCTTTTTGAATTAAGTCATACCAACAAGTTGCTTGTCCTTAAGCTTGTATCCTTTATCCTTGTTCTTACTATCCTTTCTTATAACGTGGTAACAGGTCTCTCGAGAACTGCCTCCATCGTATCGAAAACACTGACGTAGTTAGAAAAGGATTAGTCGTAGTTCAAACCACTGTGATTACAGGTGGAGGAAAGAAAGGAAAAGAGATTCAATCAAGGAAACAAAGGATAATGCTAATGGCCTTTGGGGAATAACCTTTAAAAATAAAACTTTTCTTGGAAAATGCTTCTTTGTAAAATGGCTTTGAAAATAGTTTCAGAAGGTTTTAAAACTTTTGCCCAGTCTGGTAACCTTCTGCTCTGATACCAAATGTAACACCCCACCTCCGCTAGGGTCACTCACAAAGGGAATGCACTAGCTTTGGTGGAGTATTATCTAGGTAAACATGCACAGAAATATTACAAGACAGAACATATAAAACAGCGAAAGAAAACATAATTTTATTACTTTATAAAAGTAGTAAGGTCTAAAACCTTTTACATCAAAGTGCCATTAAATTACTTACATCGAAACCTGTCTTGCAATAATAAAGAAGCATAAAACCATAGTCATAAATTATTCCCGAAGTAAAACAGTAAAATAGCCATGGCCAAGAAAAGATCCAAGCTATACATGATGACCTTGAAGCAGAAGAAGTCCGAGCTAAATAACAGTATTTCCTCCCTGAAAACCTGGGGGGGGGGGGGGGAACGGAAGACAAAGAGGCGAAAGAAACGGGGTCAGTCATAAAGACTGGTAAGTCCTATCTACTTCAAGCATAAAAACAGGTAAAGGTAATGTGACATGCATAAACTGAAAGTAAACATAAGGATGATGACAAGATAGACAAGCTAAACTAAGGTAACAGGATGAACTACTATATAGAGATAAACTACGGTTACTATGCATCAAGTATAACATCCCAAGGTTCTATCGAGTATAACATCCCAAGGTTCTATCGAGTAATACACCCAAGGTTCTATCAAGTATATTTTCCCTGCACCTTCCGTACTAGTATCCCAACCCGTGCCATGTGTTAGCTACTAAATGTCCCTTGCCCAATGTCATGAAATGGTCCATGTCAACCTAATGTAGATTTTCCCAACTCGTATGTTTCTTCCCATGTATATGTTTAGCCCTTTGCCGTAAATCCTATGGGCCTCCTCATGTAGTTCAATACTACTTCAATGTAGTTCCATTATCCTTGAAATCGTTTGGACTGTCACCCTTGATCTAGCTGTATTTTCTTATCATGAATTATCGCGTGTTCATGTAGGATTTACGCCACCTAGGACAACTAGGGATTATGCTACCTATTGGACGTTTTCTAGATTCGACCAGGGTTTATGCCACCTAGGACCACTAGGGATTATGCTACTTATCGAACAACGCCCTTTTCCACGTAACGATCTAATCGATCGGCTCCCTACAAGTCCTAGCTCGTCATGTGTCTGTGTCATAGGCCCGATCACGAATGTAGCTACTCTGTGCTAGGTCAACCCTAGGGTGTATCAAGCCCTAGGGTGTCAACCACTGACACCATTCCAAGCACACACAGTGTACAACTACTGGTGCCCACGCCTGCTTTTTCAACTCCGGACTACGTGCACGACCATAGCCCGTCTGAACCTATGATGATGCACCAAACTCAGCCGTCGTTTTGGTCGCTTACAATTAGCCCAGTAATCGTGCCCCACCCTAGCCTAGTCCCTAGGGTATCGTGATACATCCAAGAGGGTTACTGCTGAAAAGGACCGCGTAACTAGTGTTTCCGTCTAGCAGGTTAAGTTTTGTCATCTAAATTCAAGACTTTACCCCTATCAGTCTAGCATGTCAAGTTGGTTAAGTGCAGTCATTCCCGTTCGTGACTTAACCCATCTACATGTCATGTCAAGTTGGCTAAGTGTTGTCATTCAAGTTCATGACTTAGCCCTACGAATCACGTGTCAAGTTGGTTAAGCGTATTCCAGCAGTTCATGACTTAACCCTATCCAAATCATCGTGTCAAATTGGTTAAGTATATTTAAGCTTAACCCCATCAAATTACCGTATTAGATTGGTTAAGTATATTCAAGCGATTCATGACTTAACCCCATCAAGTTATCATGTTAGATTGGTTAAGTATATTCAAGCGATTCATGACTTAACCCCATCAAGTTATCATGTTAGATTGGTTAAGTATATTCAAGCGATTCAAGATTTAACCCCATCAAGTTATCATGTTAGATTGGTTAAGTATATTCAAGCGATTCATGACTTAACCACATCAAGTTATCATGTTAGATTGGTTAAGTATATTCATGCGATTCATGACTTAACCCCATCGAGTTATCATGTTAGATTGGTTAAGTATATGTTAACCTAACCCCATCCACTAGTCAAATTATAATGGTTAAGTGTTACCCCCGTGAGTTTACTTAACCTTACCATGCATCGCGTTATACTAGTCGGGTGTTATCGACCCATTCAGGTTAAACTAACCCATCCTCTAATCGTGTTATATGGTTAAGTGTCATCAAGAAATCAAGTCCGGTTTTACTTAACCCACCCATCCACGTTATATTGGTTAAGTGTCATTAGCCTAATCAAGTTACTTAACCCACCCGTCCATGTTATATTGGTTAAGTGTCATTAGTCTAATCAAGTTACTTAACCCACCCGTCCATGTCATATTGGTTAAGGGTCATTAGTCTAATCAAGTTACTTAACCTACCCGTCCATGTCATATTGGTTAAGTGTTATATTAGTCTAATTAAGTTACTTAACCCATCCGTCCATGTCATATTGGTTAAGTGTTATTAGTCTAATCAAGTTACTTAACCTTATCATGTGGCATTAAGTAAATTAATTCACCCCAACCTCTCACATTAGACTTTGTTGTGGTTACTGGATATGCCGGGCGGGTCCGGGCAGCTTTACACAACAACCTAGTCTAACCTCGGATTTCAAGCGCGATTTGACCAACTTCTCACATTGGGTCCTATTGTTTGTAGCTACTGGATTTGCCGGGCGGTTCCGGGCAGATTTATGCTACAAACTCAACCCAACCTCGAGTTGGCCACTTTCATGTTTTTCTACTTATCATGTTCATATCAAATTTGGGCTACGACAAAGCCCACGTTTTCCACTTATGCCCATTTTCCCCTTTACTTAATTCACGTTAAATTTCATAGCCCATCTCACGTTTTTCCTAAACTACCCAAGGCGTATTCCCAACGCAAGTGAAAGCGAGTCAACATAGTAGGAATAATATGACAACATATTGGCCTCAAATCATGTATGATAGCATAAAGGGATTGGCCTCAAACATGCATAATAGCATAAAGGGATTGGCCTCAAACATGCATAATAGCATAAAGGGATTGGCCTCAAACATGCATAATAGCATAACAATAGGTTCATCATCATAGGCATGTAAACGGTCATGAGAGGTTTAGGTTCTTTTACATGCATAAGCCCCAAGTCAAGTTCATATGAATGTTCCACAAGCCAAATGGTTCTAAGGGTTCATGCCAACATTCCATAAGTAAAAATTCAATCTTGCATGATAAACTAAGTCAAACACAACATGAGTGGCATGATTTAATCACTAAGAAATAGCCCAAAGTCATAGGTTCAAGAGAGAGGCAAGACTAGATTCACATAGACTAGCATACTTAGGTTTCATCTCATTTTATCCCATGTCAACATTAGAACTGCCGTTTAGATCTAAAAGTAGCTAGAACTTACATTGCGTGGCTAGAGATTTATGAGCAAGCATTTGTCGTAGAACGGTGTAGGAATGATGCTCTACTTCCTTGATTTGATGTAGAAAGCTTGCTCCTTTGACATGGATCTAGTTGAATGCTCAAGCCCTTGAAGTTGGAGATGAAGGCCATGATCAAGAGAGATTTGGGCAGCACTTTGTTGTTAGGATGGTTTTTAGTGAATTAGGCTAGGTCTTATGGCGTTTTTATAGGAGTTAGGACTAGTTTTGGGCCCTTAGATTAACCCTAGTTTAGATCTGAACCACTGAAAATCATCACAGGCCAACCAACCAGACCACACAAGCAAGCAGGTGCACCAGGCTAACCTGCCCGACCAGGGAGGTCGACCCCTAGGTCGACACCCAGGTCGACTCCCCAGTCGACCTTGGGGGGGGGGGGGGTAGGTCGACTCCCCAATCGACCCCCCAGTCGACCTGGGGATGGGCGGGAAATTTTCCCGCCCAAACTGCTTCTGGCTGAATTTGAATTTCGGGCTGAATTTTGAATTTTCTGAAATCTTCTATGGGCCATAACTTGGTCATACGGACTCTGATTTACGAAATTTCGGACTCGTTTCCAATCAGAATTCCGAGACGAACGCAACGGCGCAACCCGTTTCGCTTGATTATTAACTTATAATTTAATTCTGTCCTGATTTCTTGTTTTAACATGTTATAAAATTCGGGTTGTTACACAGACGGTGTTTAGTAGCACCCGACACCCGTCGTTCACAGACCATGGACGGCTTGTATGTTTGGTTGTTTGATTTTGATGTGTAGTTGATTTTAACGTGTATATGAAATGAAATGAATTAATATAAACAAATCGAACGATTTGTTTATATACACACATTTGTCTGATATTGATTGGGACGATAAATTTTACACATCGCCCAACTGCACAAATAAAATCTGTGTTTGATTGTTTGAAACCCCACACGGGTATTGGGATGATATATGACGTACACTAATCCCGATAATTAGTTGTATGTCGATCGATTGATTGACAGACTGTTATAAGCGTTGAATATTTATATTTGATGCTTATACAGTGTAGAATGCACTTTGGATGATGGTTGATTATTTGTCATTGTGGATATATACATGCGTTGTATGAAAATCCATAGAAATAAAATCTATGGTAATTGATTGGGCTTCATTCCAGTTTTGAATAGAAATATTTAAATAGAAATATTTGAAATAGAAATATTTGAATAGAAATATTTAAAATAGAAATATTTGAAATAGAAATATTTGAAATAGAATATTCGAAAATAGAAATATATGAAGCCGTGTTGATTAGATTGACGCCATTTTGACGTGAACGATATTTATATCGATTTTATTCATTTTATAATGAATATCGAAAGTGATTTCAAAATCTGATATTTTGAAAAGAATTAGAATTCGAATTGAAAGTGAATAGAAATGAATTCGAATTGAAAGTGAATAGAAATGAATTCGAATTGAAAGTGAATAGAAATGAATTCGAATTGATATTGAATAGAAATGAATTCGAATTGAAATTGAATGAAATTGAAAACGAACTGAAATTGAATTAAAAATCGATTTGAATTGAAATCAATTTGAAATGAATTTAAATCGAATTTATAAGGAAAAATTCAATTTTGATTTGAATTTGAAAAGAAGTTGAAATCATTTTGAAAACGAATTTAAAACGATTTATATAATACGTTTTAGAAGGAAATCGGCGAAGTATATATTATATATATAATATAATGGCCTGAATAGAACACGCTGCGCTGCGGCAGTTCGTGAATTTCAACCATTGACTTCGAATTGACGTTGCGGGAGATCCGACCGTGGGATTCTCCTAAAACCAGAACCGTTGGGTTCGTATCGAAAAGAGCTTTCTAACGAATATTAGAAATTTGAAATCTAACGGTTGGATTTGGAATAATGTCCAAACCAAATTTGAAAAAGGTCGTTGTAAGTGCAGTTCGATGGCCGTTGATGGAAATTGACTGTACGGGCCTTGATAAAATTATTAAAAATAGTAATGATTTGTGTAAAATCATAAGAAATGATTTAGGAAGAATCGGGATGAAAAACTCCATATTTGAAAAGATAAAAATAGATTTTTTGTCGAAATGAACTAGTTTTGAATTAGAATAATAATTTATTTATTTTTAAATAAATAAATCGAATTTGAAATGGTTTTGAAAGAAACCAGAGTTTCCAATAATTGCATTGGAATGGATTTGAATCGAAATTGTCTTCGGAATATTTCGATGTTGGATTTCGTGATTATATAGATGTTGTTATGGAAATTTGAAAGATATTAATATATATATCGTTATTTCCAATACGATACTTGTTGGTCGTAGAATTTGATATTGAATATAAACCGATATATTTTCTATTCTGAGCCTTGTATTTAATATCAAATGTGATTTGGGTTTGTCGTGAATGGTGTCTTCATTAACACTGTTCTTAAACCCAGTTGAGGAAAAGATTAAATCTTTGTATTTAGATTTAATGAAGTGTACCAATTAAATAATATTTAATTGGAATTGAATTGGTATTGATTTTTGGGTTTATCATGAACAGTGTTTTAAATAACACTTGTTCTTTAACCCGATAATTAATGGAATGTGATTTTGGGTTGTCGTGAACGGTATCTTCAATAATACTGTTCTTAGACCCAAAAGGAGTTAAGAAAATCAGAAACTAACTGAAGATTAGTTAAGTTGAATGGTTTCTGGGGTATTGATCTGATGTTGGTTTCGGCCTTCGGGGTTAATACTTAGGGAATTGCTCACTTGCTAATTTACGGTTAGGGACTGATTGAAATGTGATGTGATTTTGGGGGTTTATCGTGAACCGTATTTTAAATGACACTGATTCTTTAACCCAAGTAAAGGTTAAAACTAAGTGGAGTTTTAATGGATCTTTAATTAGATTGAAAAGATCGAGAATGGAGTATCACCAATTTTGCTCCAAGCGATAGTTAAATCCTTAATTAGATTTGAAAGTGAAATGGTAATTGAATTACCGATAACACCGTTGTGTTAGATATGAAGTATTACCAGTTTTACTTCATGGGATGAATAGGTTGGGATTGGGAAATAAAATAAATGATCACTTCGGTGTGGTTCGCTAATCCCGACTAGTTTGAATTGATATTCAAAAGGAAGATTAAAGAATAAATTTTAAAGAATTTATCTTTGATAAAATTAATGGGAACCTTTCATTAAGAATGTGAAATTTAGAAACTAACTGTCGGTTAGCTAAGCAGAATGGTTTTCTGGATTTTGATCTGATGTTGGTTTCAGCCTTCGGGGTTAATATTAGGGGAATTATTCTCTTGATTAATTTACGGTTAGTGACTGATGAATTGGAATCAGGCGTATGTTGTGTTTGTGTAACACATATTTATTATATACGCGAGTTATTCAGAAAGACCGGGTTTACCCCATTCTGAATAAATGATATGACGATAAGTCGAAGATAAAGACGATGGTAGAAGACCGGAGGTCTTCACGTCGTTTGGATAATTACTGATGATCTTGATTGGGCCGTACACCCAAGAGGAGGGAATCAGTTGGTGATCGTCCAGACGTACTTGGAGATCGATGGATATGCGGGGTACTAGGTGCCTCCGGTTTCGTTCAGACCCAGAACAGACTTGAAAATGGACTGTGTGTCTGACATTGGATTTCATTCTGTGTGACTGATATCGGTTGCATAGAGTGGTTTGCTTGTGTGGCATGCTAAGATGCAAAGGATCAAGGCTTCTGTTGAAAAGCAGAGTCTTGCGGTTGATGATCAAAGCGCGACCTTTGTGGTGTAGCTTTGTGTAGCGTTAATTCACGAGCCTCACACCGCGGTTGTGAACCAGAAACGGGAGAGGACCTCAGGGAGGTCATGTGTCTCTTTCTAGTTAGAAGTGGGGTCAGTGGTTTTACACGCCCTGACGAGTTTGACTTATGTGGTTGTTGGTTTGCGAGGCGCCTCGGATATATCGGTGACTATGTGAAGCCGATGGAGTCATTCGTTGGCTCATTTACGCCCCATAGGGTGGGGAGACGTATTGTTCAGGCACTATAATCCACATCGGTGGACCGGCCCTGTCGCTTCAAGGGGCAGTTGCTGCTATTCCGGAGGCTCGGGCTAGAGAGTCTCGAATCGGTTGAGAACGATCCCTGGCCTCGGTTCACAGATGGAAATCCAACTTCCAATACGTGACGTTTCGATTTTAGTTGTAATCCTATATATGGCGACATAGTGGATTGGGGCGCTCATGCCGTCTATGATATGATTTGAAATTGTTTTGACATTATACACTTATAGTAATAATAAAATAATCTGTTTTAAACGTATCAAGCATTCTTTGGCTATTATAAGGTAAAAACACTATCCTCCGGCTTGCGTTGCATTGTGTGATAGGACCTGGGTCTTATAATAGCTTCATTATTCTTTATTTAGCATTGCGCTGTTGTTTTATGCACTGGTATTATTTGGAGGAAACCTGTTCCGCGTTAGCGGCGTGGTCCCTTGATTTACCGAACTTTAAAATAAAGATCAATAATTGTTTTAGTTCTCACACCAGTCACATGACTGACCTGGAGTTTATTGTTTTAACCTAAAATATGTGTGCCCTTATTTTGACACAGGCAACTAGTAATTTTGGTTTTGCAGATTTATATTCACGGGATCCTGATTTACAGCTGGAATGATATCCGAAAAGCTTTGTATCCGTGTATCTTCTTCAGTTGTGTATTGTATTATTTTCCGCTGCTATGTAATGTATTGTAATCTCTGATATTTATTGAATGTATTTTATTTGTTAATACTCTGTATATTCTTGTATTCTGATGGAATTGTTGTAATATACAATGAAATGTTCTTCCGTCTGAGTTCTATTTTGTCATGTTCTCAAAACAATCAGGCGTTTTCGAACGGTCTTGATCGGTTTAGCGCCTGATTCGGATCGAGCGGAATTCCCGGTCGTTTCAAGAAAAATCGGGATTTCAATGTGTATATTTTTATTTATGTCCAAATCAAATTTTCAAATAGTCGCTATGGAATTCCTTTATAATTTATAACAATTTATTTATATTATAAATGGATTTTTAATATAAATTGAATATCGATTTAACTCTGGATTTGAAACATGGAGTTATAAATTTAGATAAGAATATTTTGGAGATGTATTATATTCTGTGTGGATATATTTATACGATAATATTAATTTATTAATATTTAATTTAATTATTTTTAAATATATTTAATATTTAAATGGGTTTATTTAGAGCTTTAAAAATAGCCAGTTTTGCAAAGAAACTCTGTTTTCGACGAAACTAATTTTGTTGGATCTGTAATATTAAATTATTGTTAGATTTCAATTTTTGTGATTTTTGGAGTCAGTATATGATCGTACGGGATTTTAATGTGAAAAACAATCAATAATTTAACTTTAAAAATACAATGTGTGAGCAAACAGATTCGGAATTCGACGAAACAAGTTTCGTTCGGTCCATAATGTCGAAATATAGCTGTATGTCCATTTTCGTCAAATTTGGATATCGTATGTGGTCAAAGGGATTTTTAAACAACGAATGCAAGTAACGATACAATAAAAATGAAAATAAAAGTCAAATAAAAATTAATATAGTATCTCTATAAATATACTTTTACATTCTCTAAACCTAAATCACTTCTCTAGCCTTCACAACTTTTAGCCGCCACCTACAAGAATTCTAGAAAATAATTAAAAATCGAAGCTTAGATGAAATCACGAGATCTTCTACTCGTTGGACTCCTCAAATCACAACCTTCGATGTAGTACCAAAATACTTAAACTTGATCCCACTTTTCTGACGTTGGGTTGTTAAACAATGACCTAGGGCTTCTATTTCAAGCCGAGACAGGTGATGCGCCTTGAAGTTGAGGTTAGCAGTGAGCATATAGGTCAGAGGCGACGTTGTTAGCAGTAACTGGTGGACATCAGCCTTGAGTTGTTATTGAAATCTCTAGCTACAGTACTCGAGAGTGTTTCAGTTTAGCAAATTTTTGGAGATCGAGTTCAATCCCGTGAGGTATAGTGTTGAGTTGGGGAGATAGGGGATCAACGATGATGGTTCTGACAAAAGTTGATAGCCAAGGAAGCGGTGGGTGGCCTGTCAACGAGTGGTCAAAACATGGATTTAGGGAAGGCTAAAGTAAGGAGTTTAAACGCTGAGTGGAAGAAGGTGTTGTAGAGGGTGAAGTGTGGTCATGACTAGGAAGAAACGTAGGTGCGGGATGAAATTATGTAAATGAACAAATTGGGAATTTTTTTTTGTTAACTGGGAACTGAAAACGTGATGTAAATTGAAGTGGCGTATTTAGGAAGAGGGTATTGGGTGGGTTTGACTTAGTGGCAGTAAATGAAGTGTGGTGAAGTTGCAGTTAGAGGAGGTCGAGTTGAGGATGTTGTTAGTAATGGGGTGGTTCCTATTGTCTCATGGAAAGGGAAGTAAACAATGTGATTAAGGAAGGTTGATTATTTATTAATAATGGTAATCAAGTAAAAGGGGGAAAATATGAAGTTGCATATCATGGCAGTAAGAGATGCTGTGCAACTGGAAATGTTGAAGACGACTAATCAGCGGTGATTAATTTAATTGAGAAAGGTAATTGGTCAAGTAAAACTCAATTAAGGGATTAAATTATTTATTTAAAATCTTGAATGGTTATAATTATGCAACTTGGCCATATGTTATCAGATTTCGGTAAACCAAGTCACACTGGGATAGTATGGACGAGGGCTACACCATGAAACTTACTGGGAGTGAATTGGAGCTCGTTACAATTTATAGCGAAATAAATTGTCTAATCTGAATCGATGATAATTTATCGTTATTTAACGATAAATTACCAATGTGAGTAAAACTCACTAACTCTACCAGTTCATATATTTATAACGTATTTTTAGAATTGATAATTTTTTGTTGATTGTCGTGTGTTGATTGTCTGGGTGAACTGTTAGTTAATTGATTGAAATTATCGATATGGTTATATATATATATAGCATTAATTAAATATTGATTATGTTGATCAGAATATTTCATGTTGAAATGTAATTGATGTTAATTATATTGTTTAACATCTGTGGATGTAGGGAAATAGGTTGGAGGGATCCAACTGGATTCCTCAATATTTATAATACTGTTTGTTTTCATACATTGTGATATATGATGTGATATATAATATGTGATTGATTATGGGTGTGTAGATGATGTTGATCATAGATACCTCTTTATTCTCTGTTTTATTCTCTGTTTGAAAACGATCGACCAGTGGCTTTTGGGCGGTCGACCGGTTTCATCCTGAAGGGATGCGACGGTCTAGAATTGGAACGGATACAATCGTTTCGAATAGTCGTCACGTTTTGCTGCAAGGATACCTCTTCTTCATCGTTGGAAATAGCGACGCTTTTCGAATAGCAACAAATGTAACTGTTTCAAATAGATATCACACTTCGGTGTCTATAAGTATCAACGCTCAGAACTGTTGCAAATCACTGAGAATCCTTTTTCTTCCTCTACAATTTTGCTACGCCATTGAACTGTTGCAAAACGGTTCTGTCTGAAACACTTGTAGAGTGCTTCGATTCTGAAACTATTGCAGAATTGTCAACTTCTACTTCCTCTTCTATTCTACATTCTAAATTGCATCATCAACAATCAAATATCAGAGTGTTCTTGGTCGGATCAAAATCGTACAAATTTTGAATCCGATAACGCTGTTTCAAGGCTTCGTTGAATCCTGAAGTCAATAGTTCGTTAACCCGTTTGTACCTGGTGGGTTGAACTAAAAGGGAATTTTCAAAGTGTAAACTGAAAATAATATATTTATAAAATCAAAGAATTTTATAAAAGGAATATTTATAAAATCAAAGAATTTTATAAAAGGATTATTTATATAGAAAATAAACAGAAGTATAAAAGGATTATTTATATAGAAAATAAATAGTAGTATAAAGGGAATATTTATTTAGAAAGTAAATAGAATTATAAAAGGGATATTTGAATAGATATAAAAGAATTATGAGAAGATTGTTTAAAGTGGATATTAAACAAAAATCTGTTTTAACAAATAGATTGAGAAGATTAATTTATAATTAATGTTTTATAAATTAAATAAAATATTTATCATTTGATAAATAGAATATATAAGACTGAATTTATATAAAATAGGAATCGGTTTTAACACCGATATTTTAAATGGAATTTGAGCATCATTTATAAAGGTGATTATGAATGGGATTATAAGTGTTAAAAGAATAAAATGTGATTTTATATAAATAAATTCTATAATTGGAAGTATAAATAGAAATTGGATTTGGGATATTGTTTTAAATACGAAATCAAACTGTTTTGATTGCAAAGAAGAAATATTATTTACATTTAATATGAATAAAGGATTTAAGTAAATATTTTGCAAATAAAATATTTATAAAGGAAATAGGGTTTGAAATAGGAATTTAAAATGGAGTTAAAGGAATTAGAAACTGACTGGAGATTAGTTAAATTGAACAGCTGTTTGGGTATTGATCTGATGTTGGTTTCGGCCTTCGGGGTTAATACGTAGGGGGTTGTTCTCTTACAATTTACAGTTAGAGAATGATATATGTGAAAAGATAGTGATACGTGAATCAGAAATGGAAACGTTTTCCAAAGTTAATAACGTATATTTTCTAAAATTAGAGAATAAGGATTTGATGAATATATGGCAACGAGAAATGGGGAAATGAATAAATGTTGATTGATGATTGATCGATAGAATTTCCATCTGGAAATAATATCGTTATTTGCACATATGTTTTTCTTTGATAGTTAAATCACCGACTATCAAAGTTCTTGACCATTTTTCCTTTATTAATACGGAGAGACTGGGATTAGATTCATTATCTGAAAACCACTCTGTATGGGCGTTAGCGTTACAATCAAATATGATGAAGATAATTGAAGACGGTGTTATGCAAGGGCTGTCTTATTTACAGAATAGTGCCTTCGGTCCGTCCAATCCCAGGACGACCTATATGGAAGAATGTCTGACGGAGTCTATTTAATAGATCTCATAAGTTGATCTCTTCAAACGTATTTATATTTGGTGGTAGAGGAATTTGTTTCTCTTAGTTGTATACACATGGTGTTTTTGGTGAAATCAATTTGTGATTTGGCGGGTATGACGATGTGACATTCAAATCGAATGATTGTGTGATCTGTCAGAGATAAGCGTGGCCTCTAGCCTCACAACCGGAAATGGTATAAAATCGGGTAGGTCGCATGGCTAAGGTGTTGGCTGCCAAGTAGGGTGTATTGTCACCAGATCTAGAGAAATTCCTTTTGCTTCTTAAATCTATCGATGTTGTCCCTTTCGGGAAACGGTTGTCGATCCCAACCGTTGGTAATATTACATTCGGTACACTCAAGTGAAATGAGCACCCTGTAACGACCGCCCATAACCCCCCTCTATACAAAAGAAATAATGCGCTGAAAAGTGTGCAAGGCTGTCATGGACGATCATCAGAATAGGTAAACACAAGAAGAACCTGTCGTAAACTCGCAGCGCAAGGATAAAATATAATAGAACATATACAACAGGTAGTAAAAGTGAAGCAGAAACACAAGACTTTCATACAACCAGAAAGTAATATCCACAAACTTGGAAATAGTGTTTATACAAAGTTGTCTCACTACATTATTTAGGAAAGAAAACAGCGGAAACCCAATTATTAGATAGTAGTAAAACTGGTACGTGAGCCTCCTATCACCTGCCACTTAGTCTGCTCATCCACAACCGGATGAACAGCCCAAGGTAATAAGAGGAAACATAAAACCTTGAGTCAGACAACAGTCTTAGTGAGCGATAAAATAGCTAACAACTTCAACAATAAAGTGTATGAGAAAGGATAGATAAACATACTAATCTACCCACGGCACCAGAGAAGAACTCAACCTTATCTTCCCCATATCGGACAGTGATAGCCTGTACAATAAACAATTCAACCATTCATCCATGGAAACCAGAACACCCATTCAATCATGGAAAACACACATGACATCCAGATTATATAAGTCTCACACAGACAACCCTAATCGAGTTTAACATTCCCTAAGTACTCACCCTAGAGGCTTAGACCAATATCAGTTAAGAACTCAAAGAGCATCTCCCTCGACTTTAGATAATCTATATGAGATAGTACAAACAGAACAACCAATCATCCATGACTGACTCTGGCTATCACCACCAATCCTACTTTGAAATCATCGTTAATCGTATGACGGCCAACCTTGCGATATGTCAAGGGCTAATGGTAACCCCAGTTCTAGCATAAACCCCGTATGTCTAACCTTGACAATGTCCAACCTTGACAACTAGGCCTTACCCCAAGACCTAAGGTACTAGAACTTATGACAAAAATAATCTCTCGGCCTTCAATATCTCTAGTAGTCCAATCTTGACGGCTATTTACTGCTCAAGCAACCTTCTCGAGCAACCATTATCCACCAACTCACAACCTTTGAGTTGCTACCTCGTTCGTTGTTCCATCTTGATCAACGAACACATTCAACACTTCAAACCTTCCTACTCGAATTTACTTCGAAGTCACACTATCACCAATCTAATTTGGCTTCACCTGATCCACATCTGACCGATCCAAATTTGACTCTACCCGGTACATTTCTGACCGATCCAAATTTGACTCCACCACCCAATCCAAATTTGACTCCACCCGATCCACATCAGACCGATCTAAATTTGACTCCACCCGGCCCACATCTGACCGATCCAAATTTGATTCCACCACCCGATCCACATCTGACCGATCTAAATTTGACTTTACCCGGTCTACATCTGACCGATCCAAATTTGACTCCACCACCTGAACCAAATTTGACTCCACCCGATCCACATCTGACTGATCCAAATTTGACTCCACCCGGTCCCCATCTGACCGATCCAAATTTGACTCCACCACCCGATCCAAATTTGACTCCACTCGGTCCACATTTGACCGATCTAAATTTGACTCCACCCGGTCCACATCTGACCAATCCAAATTTGACTCCTCCCGGTCCACATCTGACGGATCCAAATTTGACTCCACCACCCGATCCAAATTTCTGCATATTGCATAACTCCTATTTCGACCAACACTTCGCCAAACGATGAATTCGACGAAACCAACTCAACTAAAATCACCAAACACCATCATAAACATATCATAACATTACTAACCACATGAAGATGACAATTACCACAAAAATGATGTAAATCTCACCCAAAAACCATTAGAATGAACATATGTTCAAAATGAGAGATCTAACTAACATAAACATGTAAAATGACATGAAATTAATGAGTAAAACTTGTTAGATTAGATCATAGGGTGATGCATATGAATGAACTTGTAATGGTGTAAATCTATGGTAAAACATCCCAATTTGATGAGAAACATGCACAAACACTCATATACTTCATTGCATTCATGTGAGAGATGTAAATCACTCACCGATTTACCGAAACAATCTAAAACGATAAAAATAAGAATTCGGACAGCGAGCACTCCAAATCAAACCCCTCGATCCGATGAATTCGCCTTTGAAATGATGTAGATCTTGCCTTGGATGGTGTAGATCTTCTATTTCCTCCCTTAGATTTGGATTTTCAATGGTGGAAAGGTGTAGGAGGAAGAAGGAGATCAAATTCCTTCAAATGAGAGAATGGGAAGTAAACCTTTTCCCTCCACTCTCACCCCCTATTTATAGGATTCCACAAAGGCTCCAAAACCTAAACAACCAACTGAAAAACCTTAAAACAACGATTTCTCCCAAACTGCTGAGCCAAATCCTTAATGTAACCACTCTACGGAAAGACAATCATCAATTTCTTTCCAACGGCATACGTTTCACCCTCTGATTCAACCTGAGTCAAAAGTTATGCCCTGTACAAGGCTAACGGGGGTAAAATGGTCACAAACAAAATCGGTAAAAATTATGGACATGTCTCACATCCCCGTAAACAACATATTAAAAGATAAGAATGACCCAACCCTTAAAGAATGAGATAAAAATATTTTACTATCTTTCGATACATAAAATGTGAGTTGTTACATGACCGGTCATGTTTAGCCAGGGTTACGAGATGTTCTTGTTGAACCATGTGTATTCCTCTCTAGAGATACACTATCAGAAGGTGGTCCCATACCTTGCCAGTTGGAATTCATTAACCAGTAAGCACCCGCGGTTTTTGATTATATATTATGTATGTGGAACGTGAGATGAAAGCGTTCTGCTAGATGATTATTATATTGTGGTTGATAGACACTATTATAATATCCAAAGAGTTTTGATATAAAAATTATCGTTTCTTTCAAAAGGAATTTTTTTTTAATGTTGGACCAAATGTTTTGGATTCTCATAAGGGAAAAACCCGTTCCTTTATACGGCGTGGTCTTATGAGATATCGTTTATTTCCTCAAACTGTTTTAAATTGTTTACTCATACCAGTCCCATGACTGACCCGGAGTTTATTTTGTGTCGTTTTCCCTAAACTCTTGTAACAACCCGGAAAATCTGAACCAATTTAAAATTTTTATTTTGGCAATTTTAATGAATATTGAATATTTAAAATGAATTATTTTAAATAATAACAACAAGAAATTTATTTTTAATAGAAATAGAACGTATATATTTATTTGAATCGACGTTGGAGTATAAATATTTTATTTTAATTATAAAAGGAAATGAATATGGCGTAGTAGGTTGAAATTTTGATTTTAAATTTCAAATGACAGTACAAGATTCAAAATAAACCGGATTTTAGCGAAACCAAAAATATAAGAATCTATTTGAAAATATCTTTCCAACGAATCCGAAAAATCAAAATTTCATTGCGGGGATAAAAAGATATGCCCAGTTGAAAATTCAGAATAGTCGCTATGGAATTTTGGCCCATAAAAATGGAAATTTTGCAAACGACCTCCATTTTCGACGAAACCACTTTTGTTGGATCCGGGATGTCAAGTTATTGCTAGATTCCAAAATTCATAATTTTTGAAATCAATATGTGAGCTTGACGCATTTAAACGCATTTGACCAGTTTCAGTGGAACTTAATTGACTGGAAAATGGCCATTTTTCAAACGGTCTCAGAATTCGATGAAATTAGTTTTGTTAGGACCGTATCATCAATACAAAGCTAGAAATAATTTTTCTGGAATTGATAGAGTCAGTATGTGGCCCCGGTAAATTGAAATGTACGTTCAAATTCAATATGTACTGATTTGTACTTTGAATTTGATAAAAACTGATCGTAACAGACGAATTGGATTACGAAACATATCCCATTGTGTTCAGAATGGGGGTAATTAGCTAGGGGCGATAGTCGTTGGGTGTTGTTTGGAGTTTGAATGAAAAGTCAACTTTTATAGGAAGAAAATAATATTAATATAATATAAATTTATATTTATAAACCCCCCAAACCTTTTGCCTCTCTCTCCCAATTCAGATCGATAGAAAAGAAATAAAAAAAAACCCGCCTCATCGTTGACCCGCCGCCTGACCACGTCGTGCCCCTAGCCCTGCCTCGCCTGAGCCGTGCCACCTCCCTCCAATCGCCCTCTCCCTAGCCCCTCCTCCCTCTAACTCCAATCCCCAACGCCCAAACCCCAAGCTGAACCCTAATTTGACCGCCGACACCCCATTGGCCCATCACCGAGCCTGACCGCCACCTCAGAGGACTGCACCGCCCTCCACCGGTCACCCACAGCCACCGTGGGCCCCGCCTCAAGCCAAGATTCTATTTTTGTTTGATTTACAGCCAAAAATGTGAGTTCTCCCTTTTCTTTTATTTCTTATTTTCATTTATTTTATAATGTAAATAGCATAGACTTAAAAATCTGAAAGTTTAGAATAACATAGATATAAAAATATAATCTTAATTATATACATATATATATAAAAATATAATCTTTAATATATAAATAGCGATATAAAAGTCGGATCTTTATGTATAGAATAGCGTTGTAAAAGTATGATTTTTATATATAAAGATTTGATTTTTATTACATGAACGTCACCATAAAGATTTGATTTTTATTTATTTTTATAACATTTAGAAATGTGATTTTTAACTTATAAGATTATAATTAAAAATGTGATCTTTGTAAGAAATAGAATTTTTATCGATGTAAAAATAGAATTTTTAGCGGTATAAAAATAGAATTTTTATCCATATAGCTTTGAAACAAAAATATGATTTTTATATATGAACAGCGTGAAAAGGATGTGTTGGAATTTCGAACAAATCCAGACCATTCTGAAATAATAGATAATGGAGGAGTGGAGACCAAATGTGAGAACTTCTCACTTTTATTTTAAATTTTCTTGTTATAATATATACTAGGATGCAGACGGTGCTTAGCAGCACCCGACACCCGTCGTCCACAGACCATGGATGACTTATTTGTTTGTTTGATTTTGTTGTGAAAATTGATTGTGTGATGTGGAATGGAATAAAATATTTTATAGTTAAAAATATATTTTTTAACGTGTATACGAATGAAATTAATATTTATAAACAAATCGGACGGTTTGTTTATGTACACACATTTGTCTGATATTGATTGGGACGATAAATTTTACACATCGCCCAACTACACAAATAAAATATGTGTTTGTTGTTTGAAAACCCCACACGGGTATTGGGATGAAATTGGACATACACTAATCCCAATAATTAGTTGTATGTCAATCGATTGATCGACAGGCTGTTGTAAGCGTTAAATATTTATATTTAATGCTTATACAGTGTAGAATGCACTTTGAATGATGGATTGTTGTTTTCATTGTTGTTATACACATTGGTTGTGTGAAATCCATATAATCAACATTATATGGTAATTGACTGTGTCTGATTCCAGTTCAGAAAGAATGAAGATTTTAAAATAACGATCATTTTAAAATAGCGAATATTTTCAAATAATATTCAGAAAAGATCAAAAATCAAATTTTGATGTCCGATTTGGGAAGGACACGAATATATTTAAATATATAAAGCCGTGTTGATTAGATTGACGCCATTTGACGTGAACGATATTTATATCGGTTTTATTCATTTTTATAATGAATATCGAAAAGGAAATGATTTCAAAATCTAATGTGTTGAAAATATTGTCATTTATATATCGATGATATGGAATATTCAATTTTGATTTGAAATTGAATATGAAGTTGAAAACGTTTTGAAAACGAATTTAAAACGATTTATAAAATACGTTTTAAAAGGAAATCGATGGAATATATATAATATATATATATTATATATAATGGCCTGAATAGAATGCGCCGCGCTGCGGCAGTTCGTGAATTTCGACCATTGACTTCGAACGTACATTACGGGAGATCCGACCATCGGATCCTCCTAAAACTAGAACCGTTAGGTTCGTATCGAAAAGAGCTTTCTAAAGAACATGAGAAATTAGAAATCTAACGGTTGGATTTCGAATTATGTCCAAATCAAATTTGGAAAAGGTCGTTGTAAGTGCAGTTCGATGGTCGTTTATGGAAATCGACTGTACGGGCCTTGATAAAAATATTAAAAATATCAATAATTAGTGTAAAATCATAAGAAATGATTTGGAAAGAATTAGGGTGAAAAAATTCCATATTTGAAAAGATAAAAATAGATTTTTATCGAAACGAACTAGTTTTAAACTAGAATTATAATCCATTTATTTTTAAAATAAATAATTTGGATTTGAAATGGTTTTAAAAATAATCAGAATTTCCAATAAAATAAATTGGAAATGGATTTGAATCGAAATTGTCTTCGGAATATTTCGATGTTGGATTTCGTGATTATACAGATATTGTTATGGAAATTTGAAAGATATATTTATATCGTTATTTCCAATACACTATTTGTTGGTCGTAGAATTTGATATTGAATATAAGCCGATATATTTTCTATTCAGAGCCTTGTATTTAATATCAAATGGGATTTGGGTTTGTCGTGAATGGTGTCTTCATTAACACTGTTCTTAAACCCAGTTGAGAAAAAGATTAAATCTTTTATTTAGATTTAATGAAGTATACCAATAAATTAATTTTAATTGGAACTGAATTGGAATTGATTTTTGGGTTCATCATGAACGATGTTTTAAATAACCTGTCCTTTAGCCCGATAATTAATGAAATGTGAATTGGGTTTGTTGTGAACTGTGTTTTAACGACATTCATTCTTTAACCTGATTTATAGTGAAATGTGATTTGGAATTTATAAATCTTTTGTTAAGGTTTAAAGGTGATTTTCCAAAGTAAAGTTTTCCAATTTAATAAAATAAATTGGAATGGAATGGAATTCAATTTGGTAATAATCGAAGTGAATTTCTGTGGAGGAAGACTGCTAATATATCTGGAATTTAAAAGGCTTTATCGTTATTCCATTTATATTATTAGTCGGATATGGAAGTTTATATCGATCTGTTTTCCATGAAGATTCCATAATTAATGGAATGTGATTTTGGGTTTATCGTGAGCTGTGTTTTAGATGACATTAGTTATTTAACCCAGTTAAAGACAGGATATGACTTCCCAAGTTAAACAATTATTAACATTGATTTTTGGGAAGACTAAATCCAAGTGGAGTTTTAATGAATCATTAATTAAATGAAATGATCGAGAATGGAGTATCGCCAATTTTGCTCCAAGCGATAGTTAAATCTTTAATTAGATTTGAACGTGAAATGGTAATTGAGTTTACCGATAACACTATGGTGTTGGATATGAAGTATTACCAGTTTTACTTCATGGGATGAATAGGTTGGGGTTGGGAAATTTAACAAATGATTACTTCGGTAAGGTTCGCTAATCCCGACTAGTTTGGGTAAACCATAATATGGTTTGAATTGACATCCAAAGGAAGATTAAAGAATAAATTTCAAAGAATTTATCTTTGATAAAACTAATGGGAACCTATCCCAAAAGATAAGAATAATTGAATAAAATAATATTCTGGATTGGAATGAGGCGTATGTTATGTCTGTGTAGCACTGGTTTATTATATACGCGAGTTATTCGGAAAGGCCGGGTTAATCCTATTCTGAATAACTGAATCGACATTAAGTCAAAGATGAAGACGGTGGTGGAAGACCGGAGGTCTTCACATCGTTTGGATAATTACTGATGATCTTGATTGGGTTGTACACCCAAGAGGAGGGAATCGGTTGGTGATCGTCCAGACGTACTTGGAGATCGATGGATATGCGAGGAATAAGGTTCCTCCGGTTTCGTTCAAACCCAAAACGGACTTGTAAATGGATGTGTGTCTGACATCATATTTCATTCTGTGTGTTTGATTTACATCAGTTGCATAGCATGAATTTCCTGTATGGCATGCTGAGATGCAAATGATCAAGGCTTCTGTTGAAAAGCATAGTCTTGTGGTTGTTGATCAAAGCACGGCTTTAATATAGCGTAGCTTTGTGTAGCGTTAATTCGCGAGCCTCACATCCCGGTGTGAACCAGAAACGGGAGAGGACTGCAGGGAGGGCATGTGTTTCCTTCTAGCTAGGAGTGGTGTCAGCGTTTTACATGCCCTGGCATTTTACTTATGTTGATGATGGATTGCAAGGCACCTCGGTTATATCGGTCGATCCAGGACCGATGGAGTCATTTGGCTCATTTACGCCCTATAGGGTGGGGAAATGCAATGTTCTGGGTTTAAGTTTAATCCACTCCGTGTGGACCGGCCCTGAAGATTCAAGGTGCAGTTGCGACTGTTTCTGAGACATGGGATAGATTGTCTCGAAGCGGTAAGGACGATCCTTTGCCTTGATTCACAGATGGAAATCCAGCTTCTAATACGTGACAATTACGGTTTTGATTATAGAGTTTAGTATTGGCGACATGATATATGGTACCCATGCCATCTAGGATTGATACATTTATATTTGAAGTTGTTTTGTACACTATGCACTTATAATAGTATCAAATGATTTGTTTTAAACATACCAAGCATGTTTGGCTATTATAAGGGAAAACCCTATCATCCGACTTGCGTTGCATTGTGTGATGGGACCTGGTCTTATAATAGCTTCATTTTTCCAAAAACATTGCACTGTTTTGTTATACGCACTGGTACTCTTGGGAGGAAACCCGTTCCGTGTTATACGGCGTTGTCCCTTGATATATCTGATTTAAAGTAAAGATTTAAATAACTGTTTCAGTTCTCACACCAGTCACATGACTGACCTGCAGTTTATTGTTTTAACCTAAACTCTAGGTGCCCCTATTTTCTACACGGGCAGCTAGTAGTTTTGGTTTTGCAAAATTATATTCACAGGATCCTAGTTTACAGCTGGAACGATATTCGGAAAGCTCTGTATCCGTATATTCCTTTCAGTTGTGTTTTGTATTATTTTCAGCTGCATTGTACTTTGTAAATCTCTGATATTTTTATGATGTATAATATTTATTCATACTCTGTATATTTTTGTATTCCGATGAAACTGTTGTAATAAGCAATGAAATGTTCTTTTGTTTGTGTTCTGATTCATCTTGTCCTCAAAGCAATCCGGACTTTCCTTCACGGGGAAGTTCGGGTCGTGTCAGTTTGGTATCAGGGCTTTGGTTTATAGAGCTCGAGAACAAGACACGTTAGAACCAAACGAAAGAATACATGAGAGATTGGATTAGTAGTATCCAATAGGAATGACTCGTTAGAGATAGGATCAGTAGTATCCTAGAACGAGTGTGAAGAGTGATATTTTTAAAAATAAAATTGAAAACAAGCTTTGTTTTTAAAATTTAAACTTTATTATTTGTATTTGAATATTTATTTTTATATAGATTTGGACAATCAAGTATATAAAGATTTTGCATACACGTCTGATTCGCGTGCATTTGAGGTTTTAATATACTGGATAGATATAGTATCACACTCTAGTCGCCCGAGGATGATTCTACTGATGACTATATAGCATCAGTAGTTTGTGTTCGAGTTTCGAAAGTGGGATGCCTATATATTTCCAATTGACTAGTGTGAGAACCAAAATATAGTTAGAATATATTGTTGTGAATTGGCATCAAAAACATGATTTTCGGTATATATAGTACAGTTATGTGTTTGAAACGTTAATCAACTAATTGATTGCTGATTTTTTTTTTTTTGTGTTATGTGATTATTCATTTAAACCATTATGTGAAAGAAAGTAGATTTAGGCCAAATTGTATCAAATTTTGAACTATATTTAAAATTGTTTAGAACTGCAAGCATATACATGTGTATCCATTAAACAGGTCATTGCAAGGAGGCTAGAGCAGAGGAATAAAATTGTTTGCCTGACAAATAGGTACATGTTTATTGTATTTCTTTGGGTTTGGATGATTTTATGAGCCGATTGGCTAGCCGCTTGGCCGTTTCTTTTTCTTTTTGGGTTGGAGAGGCCTGTATGGCAATTTCGGGATTATCTCGGTGCTCCCGTGCAGGGGAGGTTATGGCGAAATTTTTCGAAAATTTAGGGTGTGTGCCAAATTTTTGAAAAATTTGAAAAGTTGAAGAACTTAAGCCATAATAAAAATAATGAAAGTTAAGTTGGTTTGAAAAACAACTTTCAGCTCCATTCCTTTTCGAGGACGAAAAGATTTTAAGTTGGGGAGATTGTAGCAACCCGAAAATTCTGAACCAATTAATTTTTTTATTTTGGCACTTTTATTGAATTTTGAATATTTAAAATGAATTATTTTAAATAATAACGACAAGAAATTTATTTCGAATAGAATTAGAACGTATATATTTATTTGAATTGACGTTGGAGTATAAATATTTTATTTTAATTATAAAAGGAATTGAATATGGCACGGTAGTTAGAAAATTCGATTTCAAATTTAAATGACTGTACAGGATTCAAAATAAACCGGATTTTAGCAAAACCAAAAATATTAGAATCTATTTGAAAATATATTTCCAACGAATCCGAAAAATCAAAATTTCATAGCGGGGATAAAAAGATATGCCCAGTTGAAAATTCAGAATTGTCGCTATGGAATTTTGGCCCTTAAAAATGGAAATTTTGCAAATGACCTCCGTTTTCGACGAAACCACTTTTGTTGGATCTAGGATGTCAATTTATTGATAGATTCCAAAATTCATAATTTTTGAAATCAATATGTGAGCGTGGCGCATTTAAACGCGTTTGACCAGTTTAAGTGGAATTTAATCGACTGGAAAATGGCCATTTTTCAAACGGTCTCAGAATTCGACGAAATTAGTTTTGTTAGAACTATATTGTTAATACGAAGCTAGAAATAATTTTTCTGGAATTTTTAGAGTCAGTATGTGGCCCCGGTAAATTGAAATGTACGTTCAAATTCAATATATACTGATTTATACTTTGAATTTGGTAAAAACTGATCATAATAGCCGAATTGGGTTACGAAACATATCCCATTGTGTTCGGAATGGGGGTAATTAGCTAGAAACGACAGTCGTTGGGTGTGGTTTGGAGTTTGAATGAAAAGTCAACTTTTATAGGAAGAAAATAATATTAATATAGTATATATTTATATTTATAAATCCCCCCCAAACCTTTTGCCTCTGTCTCCCGATTCAGTTCGATAGAAAAGAAATAAAAAAAACCGCCTCATCATTGACCCGCCGCCTGACCACGTCGTGCCCCCAGCCCCGCCTCGCCTGAGCGGTGCCACCTCCCTCTAGTCGCCCTCTCCCTTAGCCCCTCCTCCCTCAAACTCGAATCCCAAACGCCCAAACTCCAAGCCAAACCCTGATTTGACCACCGACACCCCACTGGCCCGTCACTGAGCTTGACCGCTACCTCAATGGACTAAACCGCCCTCCACCGGTCACCCACAGCCACCGTGGGCCCCTCCTTAAGCCAAGATTCAATTTTTGTTTGATTTACAGCCAAAAGTGTGAGTTCTCCCTTTTCTTTTATTTCTTATTTTCATTTGTTTTATAATGTAAATAGCATAGATTTAAAAATCTGAAAGTTTAGAATAACATAGATATAAAAATATAATCTTTATTATATATGTATATATATAAAAATATAATCATTAATATATAAATAGCGATATAAAAGTCGGATCTTTAGGTGTAGAATAGCGTTGTAAAAGTGTGATTTTTATATATAAAGATTTGATTTATATTACATGAACGTCACTATAAAGATTTGATTTTTATTTATTTTTATAACATTTAGAAATGTAATTTTTAACTTATAAGATTAGAATTAAAAATGTGATCTTTGTAAGAAAAAGAATTTTTAACGATGTAAAAATAGAATTTTTAGCGGTATAAAAATAGAATTTTTATCCATATAGTGTTGAAATAAAAATATGATTTTTATATATGAAAAGTGTGAAAAGGATGTGTTGGAATTTCGAACAAATCCAGACCGTTCAGAAATAATAGATAATGGAGGAGTGGAATCCAAAGGTGAGAACTTCTCACTTTTATTTTAATTTTTCTAGTTATAATATATACTAGGATGCAGACGGTGCTTAGCAGCACCCAACACCCGTCGTCCACAGATCATGGATGACTTGTTTGTTTATTTGATTTTGTTGTGAAAATTGATTGTGTGTTGTGGAATGGAGTAAAATATTTTATAGTTATAAATATATTTTTTAATGTGTATACAAATGAAATAAATATTTATAAATAAATCGGACGATTTTTTTATGTGCACACATTTGTCTGATATTGATTGGGACAATAAATTCTACAAATCGCCCACCTACACAAATAAAATCTGTGTTTGTTGTTTGAAAACCCCACACGGGTATTGGGATGAAATTGGACATACACTAATCCCAATAGTTAGCTATATGTCAATCGATTGATCGACATGCTGTTGTAAGTGTTAAATATTTATATTTAATGCTTATACAGTGTAGAATGCACTTTGGATGATGGATTGTTGTTTTCATTGTTGTTATACATATTGGTTGTGTGAAATACATATAATCAACATTATATGGTAATTGACTGTGTTTGATTCCCGTTCAGAAAGAATGAAGATTTTAAAATAACAATCATTTTAAAATAGTGAATATTTTCAAATAATATTCAGAAAAGATCAAAAATCAAATTTTGATGTCCGGTTTGGGATGGGCACGAATATATTTAAGTGAAAATTAGTCACACATCCCTAAAACGAAACTTAATTAGGCTCACATCCGGTCTAACTTTTCATGTAAATTAGGTCCCTATTTTTCAAAAACATATAAAAAAATCACGAAAATTCATTATTAAATAAAACATGTTCACGCTAAAAAAATCAGGTGGAAAAATAATCGATAAACAAGTCAAAATCAAAAAATACACAAAACAGCGGAATATGCAGTAAAATGCATGAAAACATGCACATATTTCAAATATTTGCATACATGTATGCACATATTGCCATACCCCCTGCCTTTCAACGCATTACTACATACAAGTATACAGCTATTCTGAATAACAGCATATTTGTATGCAAATATTCAGCAGATTTGCGGTTTTTTTTGCATGTGTATTTAAATAGTTGTATACATGTATGCAATTATTATTAATAGTTGCATACATGTATGCAACTTTTTTTTTATTTGCTTGGACTGAGGGGAAATTTCCAAATTTTAGAAAAAAAATTATGCAAGAGCACATTTTTTGTGTAAAAATGGAAGATGCGAAGTGGAATGATGTGGAAGGCGGAAAGGACAAAAATTATTAGGCGGCAGCTCAAAAAGAGGGGGCAGAAACGAATGGGAAACTTTGTCCCTTTTTTCCGCCTTTTCTTTATATTAAAAAAAAAGCGCTACAATGTAAAAAAAAAATCTAAAATATGGAAATATTAACAGTAGTTCACGGAAATTAAAAAAAATAGTTGCATACGTGTATGCAACTATTTGAAATACTTGCACATTCAGTACACTCAAGCGAAATAAGTGACTGGTCATGTTTAGCCTGGGTTACAAGATGTTCTTGTTGAACCCGGTGTATTCCTCTCTAGAGATACATTATCGGAAGGTGGTCCCATACCTTGCCAGTTGGAATTCATTAACCAATAAGAGCTCCAGTTTTTGATTGTATATTATGTATGTGAATGTGAAATGAAAGCGTTCTGCTAGATGATTATTATATTGTGGTTGGTAGACACTATTATAATATCCAATGAGTTTTGATATAAAGATTATCGTTTCTTTAAAAAGGATTTTTTTGAATGTTGGACCAAGTGTTTTGGATTCTCATAAGGAAAAAACTCGTTCCGTTATATGTCGTGGTCTTATGAGATATCGTTTATTTCCTCAAACTGTTTTAAATTGTTTACTCATAACAGTCCCATGACTAACCCGGAGTTTATTTTGTGTTGTTTTTGCTAAACTCTTGGGTGCCCAATTTTGTACGGGTAGTCAAGTAGTCGGGATTTTACAGATATACTGAGAGCTTAGAGCAGGACGCTTCAGGATTATATAGCTATTGTTATTTCTGCTGTGTTGAAAGTTTTGTACTTTGATAATGTTACTGTATACATATACTAGTTTTATTTCAAAGTTATGTATATCTATTATATATTGTTTGTTCCACTGTGAGTTTCGTGTTACTCCAATGATGATGTATGTTCTTTTTCTTCTTCTATTCTAAGTTTCTATCTTATCTATTCTCACCCTCTAATTTCTTTCATGGACTATCCGGTGTTTCAAATGCTTGGATAGTCGACATTGAGTTTATGTCGGTAACCAAGGTCGTGAAATCCCCGGGTCGTTACAGAAACGGTGATTCCTAAACAAATTAAATCCAAAATACATTGGATTAAACCCCTAAAATTCTTGAATCATTTCCTTTGGCTTTTCCTTTACATGCATTACAAGTTGGGGGTAATTTCCAGAGTTCGAACATCATTTTGTTCGGCACAGTATAAACTTCCATGACCGACGTCGGATTTGGGTACGAGGTGATAAGCTGAACGTTAGTGGGTGTTGTGCATATAGGTCAGTGGAAATCGTCGATGGCCATGGAGATGGAACTGAAGGGTAGTCATCGTGGATCGTTTTAGGCAGAAGCGGTTCTGTTCAGGAAGCATGGAGGTGGAGGGATGTGGTTCAAGTGTGGAGCAGAGTTGGTCGAGGGTTGAGGGGGATGCACAGTAGTGCTCAGGCAAGGCATGTGGTGTTCAAGCGGACCCGTGGTTACTGAGAATTTCGAGATAGCGACTTGAGGGCACACAAAGAGGTTGCGTATACTATTATTTTGGGTTCGTATGTTACGAGTGGACTGAAGCTGGGTAGGCAAGCAGGAGGGAAATGGCAAGGGCATAGTGTTTTGGTGCGATGGTGACGAGGTCAGTAACGGGACATGAGAGAGGAGGAGCTGGCAGTCAGAGCTACGACGCGCGGGGATTAGGGACTCGTGTGTGGCGTTATGGGAGTGTAAAGCTTGTTTGAAAGCAACTGGTGGAGGGGGGAAGAAGTAACAGAGGAAGGAAATTTAGCATGCGAAAGAAGATAATAAAGCAGGTGAGAAGGCATGACCTGTGAAATGCAAATGTACATAATCACGTTATAAAATATGCCCAACCATTTTATATGCCAAACCGAAGTTTACTATGTACCCAGTCATGTTTTATTTTTCCTAATCATAATTTATTAAGTCAAGTAAAAATTAAGGGGATGGTGGGTATATATATAGCGTAGCAGCAAAGATATAATGTGCCCAAACCTTGTTTATGAAATATCTAACCTGTTATATATCACGTAATTGAACATTGGGTCGGCTGTTCTATATTGACTGGACAAGAAGGTATATACGGTTTTTAAATATCCCTAACTGTTTTAGATTGGACCTAATCAAGATTATAGCTAACGTAAGTTATTAGGAAAAATAATTATTGGAAAGTTTTAATAATATTAATTTAGTAGTAAATACCATATTAAAATTTATAATGTTGTCATACAGTAACGGAATGTGGTGGAATAAGTGACGTCTAGTCTGTATTGACGGACTTAATATTATGAAGCTGGATTGGATGGAGTTAGATCGAACCGTTTTAATATCAAATAAAAACCCAAGGTGAGTTAAACTCACTCAGGTGTCCCATTTATATTTTATATAAGTTGGGTTTATTGTTTGTGTGCTATGTTTTGCTAACTATTGGATGATTTGATGATTGTTTGGATATATGCTGAATATTCTCATACAATTGATTTAAATTAAACGTTCAATTAATTTAATCGAACCCAATCGTTATTTTTAACAATTATTTCCAAACGAGGTAACTTACCTTGTTGGTTATGTTTATAACAATATAAACATATTTAAATTAAATTGGGTGTTTGAATTATTGTTATTAATTGACCGTTATCAGTTGAATTAATTATTTATGTTCATTTTAGAAGATTATATGTTATTGTATTGAATGGATTATTTTTATTTGAGTTAACTTATTTGGATCTAGGGAAAAATAGGTTGGAGGGATCCAACCGGATCCCTCAAATTTATTGTTCATTTTCATATTAAAATTATATAAACTATTTAACCCATATGATTGGACGATTTACTTAATCACTGATTGTTGAATCTGAATTCAATGATTGTTTTGTTATTAACCAATGGGAAATATTCGTCGAGTAATTGGCAGCATATAACCTATAAATCAACCGTTTTATAAATATTGACTACCGTCAGGTGAATCGACAAAGATGAAGTTATAAATTTTATTTTTATAACTAAAGATAGATTTTTAAAATCTATTATTTTGAATAAAAGTTTATAAAAAGGAAATAAATATTTATTATTTAAGTTTATAAGTAATTATTAAATGGTTTATAAAGAAAATTATAATGTTAATAAGATGTTAAAAAGAAATTTAATATTTATTCCAATTAACGATGAAGTAAATTATTTTAATGAATATTAATTTAAGTAATTAGTTTGTAAATGAAATTCATTTAAGTAAAGTGATCAAAGTTTAAATAGAGTCTAGTCGAATTTTGTAAAGAGGTTATGAACAGGTTTTATATTAATCCGAGTTTTTAAAACCAAGTATGAAAAGATTTTAGGGAATACGATGAATTAAAATAATTAATACTGAACATTTGAATCAAGATAAAAAGGGTTTTATGTTGAACCTGAGTTTTATAAGTAAGATTTATAAAAAGAAGTGAGGTGTTAAAGCGTTAATTTTAAATTAACGTTACTTAATAACGGAATTAAGAGAAATGAGTGGAATCGAAATAAGATTTTCAAAGCTGGAAATGGTTAAATGGATAAGAAAAAGGGATTGTTAAAAGTGAATTTGGTAAAGGAGTGAGTAATAGGATTTTGGAACAAAAATTTGAGTTATAAACCAATTGTTTAAGGAAGTCGAAGATAAAAGGTGATGTTTTAGTAAGTAATTACTTAATTAATGAAATATGGGATAATGGTTATATTTGAGAGGTTAGATTTTCAATAGTAAAAAGGTTTTATAAAACTATATTTTAAATAAAATAGTTAAATGGGATTTGTTTTGATATTGGAATGAAATATCGATTCTTGAATTACAACTCATGTCTATCTTAAGATAAGAGCGTTGTTGATCTCAGGTCTGAGAGATAATTAAAATACCCCAACTTGAACGACTTCAGGATTATCTGAGGATGGTATTAGTTTGTAATGGTAAAGAGGTTAGTGATAATTTATTATTTACATTAGTGAAATAATAATGCAACATTATTGGTGAAAATTTGAAGAATATATAATGAGGGTTCCGAAGTATAGGAAATTAAAAAGATTGAGGATATATAATGATGTTCCAAAGTAAAGGAAAACAAAAGGGAATAGAATGAAAATATAACGATATTTTCGAATTAAAAGGAAATGCAAAGTTGCATTTTGAAATAGGTTATTCTATAAGAATAAGCATTGGTTATTGTTTTCAATTAATGAATCAAAAGAGATTTCGTATCCCAATATTAGATAACAAAGAATGATGTGGCAAATGTTTTGAAAAGAGAGTAAAATGGAAATTGAATATAGTCATAAGGTATTTTTCTAAGTATTATAATGAAATGGTTTTGAGAACATTAGTATATTAAAATAAGAAGTAAATACCATATTTTAAAATATCGAAATATTTAGAGGTTTAAATTGACCATCCGTTAATTATATTTAATTAAAAAAGCAAAGTGAGGTTGAATAGTGAATCAATGAACTAATTTAATTTTCATGATTATTTATTTGTAGTTAAATAACCGACTATCAAATCAGACCAATACGATTGTTAATACGGGAAGACCGGGATTGAATTTATATCCGAAAACCATTCTGAACCTGAAACACCCCACCTTCGTTAAGGTCACTCACAAAGGGAATGCTTTAACTTTGATGGAGAATTTTAGGTAAAAGATGCAGATAAATTACAAGACAGACAAATAAAGGAGCGGAAAATATAGTCATTTTATAAACAATATGGTTCAGTCAAGCTTTTACAACAGTTGTCTCAATCATACTTAAAAGTAATACATACAACTTCGGTCTTGATCTAAAAACTTCCAAATATAAAAGAAGCATAAAAAAACAATGATATTCCCCAATAAAGCAAGAACCAGCCATAGCAGTGGAAGAGAGAGTCCAAAGCAATACATCGACTATCTTCGAGCTTGGAAAGAAAATTGAGCTAAGTGATAACATTTCCTCCCTGTGAACCTGAGGGGGAAATGGAAGAAAAGAGGCGAAACAAAACTAAGTTAGAAATAAGTCTGGTAAGTCCAGTGACTTTCAGCATATAAACAGGCAAAAGCATCATGACATGAATAAACTGAATATAAGACAATACCGTGAGAACAAGGACAACAAGATAACATACGATTAGTATAGATATGATAAGGAAAGATAAACTGAATGCGCTTCCACTCTTTCTCTGCTTCGCTACTACTTTGTTATTCTGATTTCTATATCTATCTCTGCACCACCTAACTAGTGTCCCGACTAGTGATCTGTATAAAATGATAACGTGATCCCAATCCCCGTAATTGTGGTAGCCTTCAGGTGTACATCTATCGTGAGGACTCCACCTCAATCTGACTAATTGCCATAAACATGTTAGATGTACCCTTACTACCCTATCGATTGGCTCTTTACTTGCATTAATGTTCCATGTGTCTGTGTCAGTCGGACCTCTCTTGCGTGCAGATACCCTGTGCTGGTCCCACCATAAGGTGTATCAATCCTTATGATGGCGACCCGACACGATTCAAGATGCACAGTGTATAACTACTGGTACTCAGTGCCTGCTTTATCCCACTCCGGAGTACGTGCACGCCCGTATCCGTCGGAACCTACACTGACGTACCCCCCTGCCGCTGTTTTGACCGTTTATAATCAGCCCAATAATCGTGCCCCACCCTGCCTAGTTTCAGGGTACCATGATACTTCTATGTGGGTTACTGTTGGAATGGGTCCCCGCTACTAGGGTTTCTTGCTGGTTAAGTTTGTGGGCCTATATATATATACAAATATTATCCACCTACACAAGATGTACTTAACCCTCCCACCGATTCTAGCATGTTTTCTTATTGGTTAAGTTTATGGGCCCATATTTACTAATATCACCCACCTACACGAGATGTACTTAACCCTCCCATCGATTCAAGCATGTTTATTTAATGGTTAAGTTTGTGGGCCTATATGTGCTAATATTACCCACCTACATGAGATGTACTTAAGCTTCCCATCGATTCAAGCATGTTTATTTAACGGTTAAGTTTGTGGGCCTATATTTACTATTATTACCCAACAACCCAATATGTACTTAACCCTCCCGCACATTATGTCATACTGGTTAAGTGTTGTCCATTCATGTTAACTTAACCCACCCATTCATCATGTCATGTTGGTTAAGTGTTTCTTATTAACTTAACCCTCCTCACTTATCATGTTAGATTGGTTAAGTGTTTCTTGTTGACTTAACCCCACGTGTTCGACATGTTGTATTGGTTAAGTGTCATCAATCAATTCAAGTTAACTTAACCCACCTACTCATCATGTCATGTTACTTTGGTTAAGTGTTTCTCTCTTGTTTTAACTTAACCTTGCCATAAATCAAGTTATATTTGTTGAGTTTTTCTTATTACTTAACCCTACCCATTCATCTTGTTATATTGGTTAAGTGTTTCACATTAACTTAACCCTAGTCATTCATCTTGTTCATTAGCATTAATTGATTTATTAATGCACCAACCTCTCACATTAGATATGTGTTGTTGCGGTTACTGGATGTGTCGGGCGGTTCCGGGTAGTTTTACACAACTCAATCTAACCTCGGGTTTTTCTTGGGCATGATGCACTAACCTCTCACATTAGATAGGTTTTGTTGTGGTTACTGGATGTGCCGGGCGGTTCCGGGAAGTTTTACACCACAACTCAATCTAACCTCGGATTAGGCATATTCATCTTTAATCCTACACATTTACCTTATATACCCAAATCTAGATTTTTCATGCTAATTACCAAATTCACCAAAACTAGTCATGTTAAATTTTACACCCAATCTGGATTTAATGCTCAAGTTATGTAAAGACCTGTAACTTCCCCGGTAAGGAAAGCCCGGATAGTTCGAGGACAAGCCACAAAGGGACGCAGACGGAAGAACATTTCATTGTTAATTACAACAATTCATCAGAATACACGAATATACAGAGTATTAACAAATAAAATACATTCGACAAATATCAGAGGTCACAATACATTACTGCAGCGGAAAATAATACAATACACAACTGAGAGAGATATACTGATACAAAGCTTCCCGGATATCGTTCCAGCTGTAAATCAGGATCCTGTGAATATAAATCTGCAAAACCAAAACTACTAGCTGCCCGTACCAAAAATAAGGGCACCCAGAGTTTAGGTTAAAACAATAAACTCCATGTCAGTCATGGGGCTGGTGTGAGAACTAAAATAGTTATTAATCTTTATTTTAAAGTTCGGTAAATCAAGGGACCACGCCATATAACATGGAACGGGTTTCCTCCTAAGAATACAAGTGCATAAAACAAACACCGCAATGCTAAATAAAGAAAAATGAAGCTGTTATAAGATCCAGGTCCCATCACATAATGCAACGCAAGCCAGAGGATAGGGTTTTACCTTATAATAGCCAAACATGCTTAGTACGTTTAAAACAAATCATTTGATACTATTATAAGTGCATAGTGTATAAAACAACTTCAAATCATAAGTATCAATCATAGACGGCATGGGTACCATATATCATGTTGCAATACTAGTTCTACAATTAAAACCGCAAATGTCACATATTTGGAAGTTGGATTTCCATTTGTTAACCGAGGCAAAAGATAGTCCTCACCGATTCGAGACGCTCTAGCCCGCCCCTCAGGACCCAGACTCAGATGGGCCCTTGGTTCATCAGGGCCGGTCCACCGATGTGGATTAAAATGCTTGAACACTGCATTTCCCCACCCTATGGGGTGTCAATGAGCCAACGAATGACTCCATCAAACCTGGATCATCCGATCTAACCGAGGCGTCTCGCAACAGCAACAACCACATAAGTCAAACTCGTCAGGGCGTGTAAAACCACTGACGCCACTTCTAACTAGAAAGAAACGCATGTCCTCCCTGAGGTCCTTCTCCCGTTTTTGGTTCACACTGGGGTGTGAGGCTCGCGAATTCACGTTACACGAAGTTGTGCCACACAGGCTGTGCTTTGATCATCACCCACAAGACTTTGCTTTTCAACAGAAGCCTTGATCATATTGCCACTTAGGCAAGCCACACAGGCAATTCACTCCATGCGTTTGATATCCATCAATATATAACCTCTGAGCTCATACGTCTCAGAGAAGGGCGTTAAGCAAGAGAATAAATTCTCCACCGCCAAACAAATATATATTTAATAGAAATCAACCACACAGAATAAAATCCAATGTCAGACACACGGTCCATTTACAAGTTCGTTCTGGGTCTGAACGAAACCGGAGGCACCTAGTACCCCGCATATCCATCGATCTCCAAGTACGTCTGGACGATCACCAACTGATTCTCTCCTCTTGGGTGTACGGCCCAATCAAGATCATCAGTAATTATCCAAACGACGTGAAGACTTCCGGTCTTCAACCACCGTCTTCATCTTCGACACCACGTCGAATTAGTTATTCAGAATGGGATAAACCCGGTCTTTCTGAATAACTCACGTATATAATAAACAAGTGTTACACAAACACAACATATGCCTCATTCCAATTCAGAATATTCTTTTATTCAAATATTCTTATACCTTGGGAAAGGTTCCCATTAATTTTATCAAAGATAAATTCTTTAAAGTTATTTTATAATCTTCTTTGAATATCAATTCAAACTAATCGGGATTAGCGAACCACACCAGAGTAATCATTTATTTTATTTCCCAATCCACACCTATTCATCCCATGAAGTAAAACTGGTCATACTTCATATCTAACACCACAGTGTTATCGGTAAATTCAATTATCATTTCACGTTCAAATCTAATTAAAGATTTAACTATCGCCTGGAGCAAAACTGGTGATACTCCCTTCTTGATCTTTTCAATCTAATTAAAGATTCATTAAAACTCCACTTAGTTTTAATCTTTAACTGGGATAAAGAATCAGTGTCATTTGAAACACGGTTCACGATAAACCCAAAATCACATTCCATTAGTTATCGGGTTAAAGAACAAGTGTTATTAAAAACACTATTCACGATACACCCAAAAATCAATACCAATTCAATTCCAATTAAATATTATTTAATTGGTACACTTCATTAAATCTAAATAAAAAGATTTAATCTTTTTCTCCACTAGGCTTAAGAACAGTGTTAATGAAGACACCATTCACGACAAACCCAAATCACATTTGATATTAAATACAAGGCTCTGAATAGAAAATATATCGGCTTATATTCAATATCAAATTCTACGACCAACAAATATCGTATTGGAAATAACGATATAAATATATCTTTCAAATTCCCATAACAATACCTGTATCGTCACGAAATCCAACATCGAAATATTCCAAAAACAATTTCGATTCAAATCCATTCCAATTCAATTATTGGAAATTCTGGTTACTTTTAAAACCATTTCAAATACACTTTATTTATTTTAAAAATAAATAGAATTATAATTATAGTTCAAAACTAGTTCATTTCGATAAAAATCTATTTTTATATTTTCAAATCTGGAGATTTTCATCCCAATTCTTCACAAATCATTTCTTATGATTATACACAAATTATTACTATTTTTAATAATTTTATCAAGGCCCGTAAAGTCGATTTCCATCAATGGCCATCGAACTGCACTTACAGCGACCTTTTCCAAATTTGATTTGGACATAATTCCAAATCCAACTGTTAGATTTCAAATTTCTAATATTCGTTAGAAAGCTCTTTTCGATAAGAACACAACGGTTCCGGTTTTAGGAGAATCCGACGGTCGGATCTCCCGCAATATCCATTCGAAGTCAATGGTCGAAATTCGCAAACTGCCGCGACGTGGCGCGTTCTATTCAGGCCATTATATTATATATATAATATATACTTCGGCGATTTCCTTTTGAAACGAATTTTATAAATCGTTTTAAATTCATTTTCGAAACGATTTCAACATCATATTCAATTTCTAATCAAAATTGAATATTCCAATATAAATTCGTTTTAATTTCATTTCAAAACGATTTCAATTCAATTTCAATTTAATCGAATTTCAATTCATTTCAATTTATTTCGAATTCATTTCTATTCAATTTCAATTCGAATTCAGTTCTATTCAATTTTAATTCGAATTCAATTCTATTCAATTTCAATTCCAATTCATTTCTATTCAATTTCAATTCGATTCGAATTCATTTTATTTTCAATTCAATTCGAATTTTAATTCGTTTTATATTCAATTCGAAGTTCAATATTCATTGAAAGATGAATAAAACGATATCAGTATCGTTCACGTCAAAATGGCGTCAATATAATCAACACGGCTTCATATGTTTCTATTTTCAAATATTCTATTTCAAATATTTCTTTTTCAAATATTTTTATTCAAATATTTCTATTTCAAATATTTCTATTCAAATATTTCTATTTCAAATATTTCTATTCAAAACTGGAATGAGGCCCAGTCAATTACCATATAATGTTAATTATATGGATTATCTACAACACATGTATAAAATCACAACAATAAATAATCAACCATCATCCAGAGTGCATTCTACAATGTATAAGCATCAAATATAAATATTTAATGCTTATAACAGTCTGTCAATCAATCGATCGACATACAACTAATTATTGGGATTAGTGTATGTCATATATCATCCCAATACCCATGTGGGGTTTCAAACAATCAAACACAGATTTCATTTGTGCAGTTGGGCGATGTGTAAAATTTATCGTCCCAATCAAAATCAATCAAATCAGTGTATATAAACAAATCTCCGATTTTTTTATAAATATATATTTTAAATACACGTTAAAAATTCTATTTTTAACTATAAAATATTTTTAACTATATAAATATTTTATTTCATTTCACATCACATCACACAATCAACTACACATCAAAATCAAACAAACAAGCATACAAGCCGTCCATGGTCTGTGGACGACGGGTGTCGGGTGCTACTAAACACCGTCTGCATCCTAGTATATATATTTATAACTAGAAATCTAAATTAAAGGTGAGGAGTTCTCACCGAGGGATCCACTCCGCCGTGCTTTGCTTTTGAACTGCTGAACCGCCTGGATCTGCTTGAAATTCCAATGCAGTTCTTTTCACGCTGTTCAAATAAAAATTACATTTTTATTACTTCATTCAATAAATAAAAATCGTATTTTTATTTCTACTTCATGTATACTTTTTTCGACGCTTCATTCTATATAAAAATTATATTTTTATATTTCTATTTCATATATAAAGATTGAATTTTTTTCTATCTATACAATATAAAAAATTGTATTTTTATTCTCTATCTCATAAAAATTATATTTAATATTTTTACTATATAAAAATCACATCTTTAATATTTCTACTATATAAAAATCATATTTTTATATTTCACATATGATAAAAATCATATTTTTATACTTTTTATAATATAAAAAACGTATCTTTACAATGTTAAAAATCATAGCTTTCAACACTAAAAATCATATAATTACCGGAATAAAAATCACCTTTTCTACTAATAAAAATTCGATCTTTCACCTTATGAAATAAAAGAGGATAAATAATAAAATAAAATTAAAATAAAATAAAGATGCTCACTATCGATGGAGGCTCGAGGAGGTTGGCGACCTTTGGTGACGCTGGGGTTCGCGAAGTGGTGGCGGTTTGGGGGGGGGAAGGTTTGAAATGGAAGTGGAGAGAGAGAGAGAGAGCAGCGTCGGAGGTAACAGGGGCAGCTGCAAGCGCGGTGGGCCCCCCTCTCAACTGGCGTCGACGCATTTTTGGTAAGGCGGCGGGGTCTTCTTCGGATTTGGTGGGTTGTGGTTCGCGTTGGAGGGGATGGAGGAGATGAGAGGCGATCGGAGGGTAGAGGAAGAGGCGGGGGAGGCGCTGGAGGGCGGCGCAGTCCTGGTGGCCATGGCGTGGCGTCGAATTCCCTCCCCCCCCCCCCCCCCCCCGTCGCGATTTCTCTTCTTTTTTTATTTGCGTTCTGATATGTGAGGGAGGAAAAGATGAAAGAGGGGTTTTATTGAAAAAAAATTATATTATTTTATTTATTCCATAAAGCAACTTTTTATTTCGACCTCGAAATCGAACCCACCGCCTGTCGCCCATAGCTAATTACCCCATTCCGAACACAATGGAATATGTATCACAGGCTTCGACTGTTTCGATTTGTTTTCGCCAAATTCAAAATATAGCTCTATATATTGAATTTGAACGCGCATTTAATTTAACGGGGTCACATACTAACTCGAAAAATTCTAAAGAAATATTTTCTAGCTTCGTATTGATGATACGGTTCTAACAAAACTAATTTCGTCAAATTCTGAGACCGTTTGAAAAATGGCCATTTTCCAGTCGATTAAAATCAACTGAAACTAGTCAAATGCGTTTTCATTTGCCACGCTCACATATTGATTCAAAAAATTACGAATTTTGAAACCTAGCAACAACTTGACATCACGGATCCAAAAAAAGTGGTTTTGTCAGATTCTGAGGTTGTTTGCAAAATGTCTATTTTTAAGGACCAGAATTCCATAGCGACTATTCTGAAAATTCATCTGGGCGTATCTTTTGATTCCCGCTATGAAATTTCGATTCTTCGAATTCGTTGGAAAGATATTCACAAATAGATTCTATTATTTTTGGTTTCGCTAAAATCTGGTTTATTCTACACCCGGTATGTTCCATTGAAATTTGAAATCGAATTATCGAACTACTGTGCCATTTTCAATTCCTTTTATAATTATAATTAATTATTTATATTCTAACGACGATCTATAAAATATATACGTTCGAATTCTATTCAAAATAAATTTTTCGTCGATATTATTTAAAATATTCAAAATTCACTAAAATTGCCAAAATAAAAATTTTAAATTGGCTCGGATTTTCCGGGTTATTACAATCTCCCCCACTTAAAACTTTTCGTCCCCGAAAAGGAACGAAGCCGAAAGTTGTTTCACAAATCAACTCAACTTTCATTCGTTTCATTACGGCTTAAGTTCTTCAACATTTCAGTTTCTAAGAACTTTTCAAATTTTTCAAAAATTTGGCTAACACCCTAAATTTTCGAAAATTTTCGCCATAACCTCCCCTGCACCGGAGACTTTGGGATATTTTATATAGCCTACCATGGCCTTCTTCAATCCAAAAGAAAAAGAAAACGCCAAGCGGCTAGCCAATCGGCTCAAAAAATCACCCAAAACTCAAGAAATACAATAAACATGTACCTATTTGTCGGGCAAACAATTTTATTCCTCTGCTCTAGCCTCCTTGCTATGACCTGTTCAATGGATACACATGTATATGTATGCAAATGCGACCAATTTTCAATACAATTCAATATTTGGTCAATTTGGCTAAATGGTTAAAAATTTAATTAATCAAAACAATAGTCAAACAACACAACCATCAATCAATTAGTGAATTATCATTTCAAATTCATAATTTTGATATATATTTAAAAATCACATTTTTGGTGCCAATTCACAACAATAGGCCCTATCTAATTTTGGTTCTCACACCAGTCAATAGGAAATATATAGACGTCCCACCTTCGAAACTCGAACACAACACTGATGATGGGTCATCAGAATCATTCCCGGGCGACTACATTGCGATCCTATATCTATCCAGTATATTAAAACTTTGAATACCCGTGGATCAGACGTATATGCAAAATCTATTCATATTGGATTGTCCAAATTCAATACAAATAAATATTCAAATACGAATAATTGAATTAAATTTTCAGAACAAAATTTGTTTTCATTTTAAAAATATACTCTTCACACTCGTTCTAGGATACTACTGATCCCATCTCTAACGAGTCATTCGCGTTGAATATTACTAATCCAATATTTGATGTATTCTTTCGTATGGTTCTAATGTGTCTTGTTCTCTGAGCTTTGTAAACCAAAGCTCCGATACCAACTGTAAAGACCCGTAACTTCCCCGGTAAGGAAAGCCCGGATAGTTCGAGGACAAGCCACAAAAGGACGCAGACGGAAGAACATTTCATTGTTAATTACAACAATTCATCAGAATACACGAATATACAGAGTATTAACAAATAAAATACATTTGACAAATATCAGAGGTTATAATACATTACTGCAGCGGAAAATAATACAATATGCAACTGAGAGAGATATACGGATACAAAGCTTCCCGGATATCGTTCCAGCTGTAAATCAGGATCCTGTGAATATAAATCTGCCAAACCAAAACTACTAGCTGCCCGTACCAAAATAAGGGAAACCAGAGTTTAGGTTAAAACAATAAACTCTAGGTCAGTCATGGGACTAGTGTGAGAACTAAAACAGTTATTAATCTTTATTTTAAAGTTCGGTAAATCAAGGGACCACGCCGTATAACACGGAACGGGTTTCCACCCAAGAATACCAGTGCATAAAACAAACAGCGCAATGCAAAATAAAGAAAAATGAAGTTGTTATAAGACCCAGGTCCCATCACACAATGCAACGCAAGCCGGAGGATAGGGTTTTACCTTATAATAGCCAAACATGCTTAGTACGTTTAAAACAAATCATTTGATACTATTATAAGTGCATAGTGTATAAAACAACTTCAAATCATAAGTATCAATCATAGACGGCATGGGTACCACATATCATGTCGCCATACTAGTTCTACAATTAAAACCGCAAATGTCACGTATTTGGAAGTTGGATTTCCATCTGTGAACCGAGGCAAAAGATAGTCCTCACCGATTCGAGACGCTCTAGCCCGGCCCTCAGGACCCAGACTCAGGTGGGCCCTTGGATCGTCAGGGCCGGTCCACCGATGTGGATTAAAATGCCTGAACACTGTGTTTCCCCACCCTATGGGGTGTCAATGAGCCAACGAATGACTACATCGGACCCGGATCGTCCGATCTAACCGAGGCGCCTCGCAACAGCAACAACCACATAAGTCAAACTCGTTAGGGCATGTAAAACCACTGACGCCACTTCTAACTAGAAAGAAACGCATGTCCTCCCTGAGGTCCTTCTCCCGTTTTTGGTTCACACCGGGGTGTGAGGCTCGCGAATTCACGTTACACAAAGTTGTGCCACACAGGCTGTGCTTTGATCATCACCCACAATACTTTGCTTTTCAACAGAAGCCTTGATCATATTGCCACTTAGGCATGCCACACAGGCAATTCACTCCATGCGTTTGATATCCATCGATATATAACCTCTGAGCTTGTACGTCTCAGAGAAGGGCGTTAAGCAAGAGAATAAATTATCTGCCGCCAAACAGATATATATTTAATAGAAATCAACCACACAGAATAAAATCCAATGTCAGACACATAGTCCATTTACAAGTTCGTTCTGGGTCTGAATGAAACCGAAGGCACCTAGTACCCCGCATATCCATCGATCTCCAAGTACGTCTGGACGATCACCAACTGATTCTCTCCTCTTGGGTGTACGGCCCAATCAAGATCATCAATAATTATCCAAACGACGTGAAGACCTCCGGTCTTCAACCACCGTCTTCATCTTTGACACCACGTCGAATTAGTTATTCAGAATGGGATAAACCCGGTCTTTTTGAATAACTCGCGTATATAATAAACAAGTGTTACACAAACACAACATACGCCTCATTCCAATTCAGAATATTCTTTTATTCAAATATTCTTATACCTTGGGAAAGGTTCCCATTAATTTTATCAAAGATAAATTCTTTAAATTTATTCTTTAATCTTCTTTGAATATCAATTCAAACAAGTCGGGATTAGCGAACCACACCGGAGTAATCATTTATTTTATTTCCCAATCCCCACCTATTCATCCCATGAAGTAAAACTGGTCATACTTCATATCTAACACCACAGTGTTATCAGTAAATTCAATTACCATTTCACGTTCAAATCTAATTAAAGATTTAACTATCGCCTGGAGCAAAACTGGTGATACTCCCTTCTCAATCTTTTCAATATAATTAAAGATTCATTAAAAGTCCACTTAGTTTTAATCTTTAACTGGGTTAAAGAATCAGTGTCATTTGAAACACGGTTCACGATAAACCCAAAATCACATTCCATTAATTATCGGGTTAAGGAACAAGTGTTATTAAAAACACTGTTCACGATAAACCCAAAAATCAATACCAATTCAATTCCAATTAAATATTATTTAATTGGTACACTTCATTAAATCTAAATAAAAAGATTTAATCTTTTTCTCCATTGGGCTTAAGAACAGTGTTAATGAAGACACCATTCACGACAAACCCAAATCACATTTGATATTAAATACAAGGCTCTGAATAGAAAATATATCGGCTTATATTCAATATCAAATTCTACGACCAACAAATATCGTATTGGAAATAACGATATAAATATATCTTTCAAATTCCCATAACAATACCTGTATCGTCACGAAATCCAACATCGAAATATTCCAAAGACAATTTCGATTCAAATCCATTCCAATTCAATTATTGGAAATTCTGGTTACTTTTAAAACCATTTCAAATCCACTTTATTTATTTTAAAAATAAATAGAATTATAATTCTAGTTCAAAACTAGTTCATTTCGATAAAAATCTATTTTTATCTTTTCAAATCTGGAGTTTTTCATCCCAATTCTTCACAAATCATTTCTTATGATTATACACAAATTATTACTATTTTTAATAATTTTATCAAGGCCTGTACAGTTGATTTCCATCAACGGCCATCGAACTGCACTTACAGCGACCTTTTCCAAATTTGATTTGGACATAATTCCAAATCCTACCGTTAGATTTCAAATTTCTAATATTCGTTAGAAAGCCCTTTTCGATACGAACCCAACGGTTCCGGTTTTAGGAGAATCAGACGGTCGGATCTCCCGCAATATCCATTCGAAGTCAATGGTAGAAATTCGCGAACTACTGCGGCGCGGCGCGTTCTATTCAGGCCATTATATTATATATATAATATATACTTCGTTGATTTCCTTTCGAAACGAATTTTATAAATCGTTTTAATTTCGTTTTCGAAACGATTTCAACATCATATTCAATTTCTAATCAAAATTGAATATTCCAATATAAATTCGTTTTAATTTCATTTCAAAACGATTTAAATTCAATTTCAATTTAATTCGAATTTCAATTCATTTCAATTTAATTTGAATTCATTTCTATTCAATTTCAATTCGAATTCAATTCTATTCAATTTCAATTCGAATTCAATTCTATTCAATTTCAATTCCAATTCATTTCTATTCAATTCCAATTCGATTCGAATTCATTTTATTTTCAATTTAATTCGAATTCTAATTCGTTTTATATTCAATTCAATTCGATCTAATTCGAATTTCAATTCTATTTCAATATTCATTGAATGATGAATAAAATCGATATCAGTATCGTTCACGTCAAAATGGCGTCAATATAATCAACACGGCTTCATATGTTTCTATTTTCATATATTCTATTTCAAATATTTCTTTTTCAAATATTTCTATTCAAATATTTCTATTTCAAATATTTCTATTCAAATATTTCTATTTCAAATATTTCTATTCAAAACTGGAATGAGGCCCAATCAATTACCATATAATGTTAATTATATGGATTATCTACAACACATGTATAAAATCACAACGATAAATAATCAACCATCATCCAGAGTGCATTCTACACTGTATAAGCATCAAATATAAATATTTAATGCTTATAACAGTCTGTCAATCAATCGATCGACATACAACTAATTATTGGGATTAGTGTATGTCATATATCATCCCCATACCCGTGTGGGGTTTCAAACAATCAAACACAGATTTTATTTGTGCAGTTGGGCGATGTGTAAAATTTATCGTCCCAATCAATATCAATCAAATCAGTGTACATAAACAAATCTCCGATTTGTTTATAAATATATATTTTAAATACACGTTAAAAATTCTATTTTTAACTATAAAATATTTTTAACTATATAAATATTTTATTTTATTTCACATCACATCACACAATCAACTACACATCAAAATCAAACAAACAAGCATACAAGCCATCCATGGTCTGTGTACGACGGGTGTCGGGTGCTACTAAACACCGTCTGCATCATAGTATATATTTATAACTAGAAATCTAAATTAAAGGTGAGGAGTTCTCACCGAGGGATCCACTCCGCCGTGCTTTGCTTTTGAATTGCTGAACCGCCTGGATCTGCTTGAAATTCCAATGCAGTTCTTTTCACGCTGTTCAAATAAAAATTATATTTTTATTACTTCATTCAATAAATAAAAATCATATTTTTATTTCTACTTCATGTATACTTTTTTCGACGCTTCATTCTATACAAAAATTATATTTTTATATTTCTATTTCATATATAAAGATCGAATTTTTTTCTATCTATATAATATAAAAATTTGTATTTTTATTCTCTATCTCATAAAAATTATATTTAATATTTTTACTATATAAAAATCACATCTTTAATATTTATACTATATAAAAATCATATTTTTATATTACACATATGATCAAAATCATATTTTTATACTTTTTATAATATAAAAATCATATCTTTACGATGTTAAAAATCATACCTTTCAACACTAAAAATCATATAATTACCGGAATAAAAATCGCCTTTTCTACTAATAAAAATTCGATCTTTCACCTTATAAAATAAAACAGGATAAATAATAAAATAAAATAAAGATGCTCACTATCGATGGAGGCTCGAGGAGGTCGGCGGCCTTTGGTGACGTTGGGGCTCGCGAAGTGGTGGCGGTTTGGGAGGGGGAAGGTTCGAAATGGAAGTGGAGAGAGAGAGAGCAACGTCGGAGGTAACAGGTGCGGCTGCAGGCGCGGTGGGCCCTCCTCTCTACTGGCGGCGGCGCATTCTTGGCAAGGCAGCGGGGTCTTCTTCGGATTTGGTGGGTGGTGGTTCGCGTTGGAGGGGATGGAGGAAGAAGCGGGGGAGGCGCTGGAGGGCGGCACGATCCTGGTGGCCGTGGCGCGGCGTCGAATTACCTCCCCCCCGTCGTGATTTCTTTTTTTTTTTTTTTTTTTGCGTTCTGATATGTGAGGGAGGAAAAGGTGAAAGAGGGGTTTTATTGAAAAAAAAATTATATTATTTTATTTATTCCATAAAGCAACTTTTTATTTCGACCTCGAAATCGAACCCACCGCCTGTCGCCCATAGCTAATTACCCCCATTCTAAACACAATGAAATATGTATCACAAGCTGATTCGACTGTTTCGATTTGTTTTCGCCAAATTCAAAATATAACTCTATATATTGAATTTGAACTCGCATTTCAATTTACCGAGGTCACATATTAACTCGAAAATTTCCAGAAACATATTTTCTAGCTTCGTTTTGACAATACGGTTCTAACAAAACTAATTTCGTCAAATTCTGAGACCGTTTGAAAAATGGCCATTTTCAAGTCGATTAAAATCAACTAAAACTGGTCAAACGCGTTTTCCTTTTCCACGCTCACATATTGATTCGAAAAATTACGAATTTTTAAACCTAGCAACAACTTGTCATCACGGATCCAGCAAAAGTGGTTTCGTCGAATTCCGAGGTCATTTGCAAAATGTCTATTTTTAAGGGCCAGAATTCCATAGCGACTATTCTGAAAATTCATCTGGGCGTATCTTTTGATTCCCGCTATGAAATTTCGATTCTTCGGATTAGTTGGAAAGATATTCACAAATAGATTCTATTATTTTTGGTTTTGCTAAAATCCGGTTTATTCTGCACGCGGTATGTTCCATTGAAATTTGAAATCGAATTATCGAACTACTGCGCCATTTTCAATTCCTTTTATAATTATTTATATTCTAACGACGATCTATAAAATATATACGTTCGAATTCTATTCAAAATAAATTTTTCGTCGATATTATTTAAAATATTTCATTTTAAATATTCAAAATTCACTAAAATTGCCAAAATAATTTTTTTTAATTGGCTCGGATTTTCCGGGTTATTACAAGTTACCCCAAATTCACAACAATAACAATTTTGCCCAAAACTTGATTTATATGACAATTTCATACTTTGTTGTTCATGCCAATTCTAGGTTTAATATGTCAATTTACATATACCATAATTCATGTCAAATTTCCCCAAATTGCTTCTTAACAGTCATGCCATACTACATGTTCCAAATTATGCCAAATAATGTCAATTTCATGTTATACCCAATTACCCCCGCATTCATAATGTGCGTATTTCGAGATTCAACCCAAGATTCATAAAATAAGGGGAGAAGCAAGATGGAACATCGTAAGGATAAGCATAGTCATATGATGATAAGAACTATTGGTCCAATAAACTTGATGTACTAAAAAAGACAAGTTTTGCATGGAATACATCGCAGGCATATAGATATGATAAGAATTATATCATGAACTTAAAAAGGGATTACAATTCCGATATACAACAAGGATAGATATGATTGGACCAGTTTCATAGTAAAAATGATTCCAAAAGATATATATATATATATATACACATATATATGTATATGTATATGTATACACACTCAAGCACAGATTTCAATGAAAGAATAGCTTAAATCAGGCATATTCTCATATCCATTTTATTTCATGTCACAATTATATTTAGGTGTTCAAATCTAAAAAGTAACCGACTTACAAAACAAAGGCAAATATTGTTTTCATGCCTAAGCCATACATCGCTATACACACTAATCTTCTTCTTCCAAATCATAAACTGTCATATATATACATATATATATACATATACACACACGCCCCAATTTTAGATCTTAAACTACAACATGTACTATGCCTTATATTTACAGTTCAATTTACGCCCCAAATCCCAAGTCATATGTCTAATACTTTATGTTTTAAATCTCAAGTCATATCTCCAATACTTTATGCCTCAAATCCCAAGTCATATGTCCAATATTTATGTTTTAAATACAACATGTGTTATGTCCTCAAATCAGTTACAACTCAATTATGCCCAATTACACACAATTTAATACTTTTTCCCAAATTTTAGCGCTGGTCATGTCCAAATCATATTTTATGCCCAAATTTATTTCCAACGTACATTCATCTCTTATGAGATCTGGCACAGGCTCGCAGTATCCTGGCTATAAAACAAAAAAAGGAAGAAGGAAAGAAGAGACAAAGAATGGACATAATATTATCAACGAGATAGATCCAATGGATATAGAAAGAAAGATAGAAATAGGCATAATCTCAGATTCAAATTTATTACAATGTCAGAATCACAATTAACTTTTATTTCTGAAAGTAACATGAACTTACAGATTACAGAAGGGTCTTGAATTTTGGGATCTGTATTCTGAAACTGAATAGCTTCCCCTTGAAGTAGACTATTTTTTCTTCTAATTCAGATTTGATTTGATTCTTAGAAATAGTTGTTGAAGTCATTGAACTAGCTTTTGAATCTCTACTAGAATTCTAAACTTGATTTCTACGAAGGACTTGAGCAGCATAACCCCGTCTTAGATTTATTTTGACATGAATTAGGGTAAAATATAGGCAAAATGAAGTTGTGTAGAGAAAACTGTAGCCTTAGGGGTGTTTATATAGCATAGGGATCAACGAATCTGGTCATAACGGGCGACCAAATGCAAAAAAATGAATTTGTCCTCGGATCTGAAAATAGAGGGAGGTCGATCCCCAAGTCGACCTCCTGGTCGACCTGTGCGACCCAGGTCGACCCCTTGGCCTACCTAGGCCCTGGGCGGGAAATTTCCCGCCCAACCCGGGTGTGATTTGAATTTCGAATTTCAAACCTAAGTTGTTTTATTTAAATCTCTGAAACTTCTGAAGGTCATAACTTCTTCATATGGAGTCCGATTTACGCAAATTCGAACTCTATCTCAAGCAGAATTCCAAGACAAACGCAATGGTGTAACCCATTTCCCCTAATTCTTCTCTTAAAAATTAAGTATACTTTAATTTGTTACTTTGACGTTCACCGAAAATACGGGGTGTTACATTCTCCCCTTCTTAAAGGATTTCGTCCCCAAAATCTTCAAGTTAAGAAGAATGCATATCCTAACATCCAACGTACATCAACTCAACCATTAAATCACATGCATCCATTTTCCTTAAAAGGTTTCTAATGCCATATGAACATATGCAGAGTGTGTGTATATGTCTCTTATCTAATGAAAAATCAAGCAGGCTACTGATCTAGTTGACCTCCTTAATGCGAATCATGAGAGTGTCATGCTTCCAATATGTATGCAAATATCCCTAGTCATGTAAATACTATATGTGTGCATATTCACTCATCCATATGCAACATCCATATGACAACACATCAAGTTTCAATCCATATACAAATACATTCATATGCATATGAAATATGAAGAGCCAATCTAGTGCCTAATGTGTGTATATGCATCCACGAGCAACCATTTGCAAACACTTGCAACCACTTGCATCCACCAAACATAACACGTATCAAAAACATGTTTACATCCATTGGCTTCTACCTAAGGATCGAGGATAGGACCGAGAGGATATACCTAAAAGATAAAGACTAGCATGCAAATAAATATTAGAGAAAGTGGAATCAAGGATATACCCTCAAAAAGGGTATGATGCGCGTATCTAGTCTTTAGTCTTCTAAGTTGCATCTTCTTGAGCTTCACTCTACTGTACCTTAACTAATTTAACTTCATGATTGGGAAGCTTCTTGGCCTCCATTTCCAAAACCCGCTAGTAAAGATAGGACCTCGATCACTTACTATGCTAGAGGGTATCCAATGTAGTCGAACTATCTTTCCAAGATAAACAGATATTAACCATAATACCAAATGTATATACTAAGATGATTAGAGGTCTCTCTTTTACTTAGCTTATCCATCATGTCAAAAATCTGAGGGTCGTTATCTCTCACGCAAACCATCCTAGTCGAACTTGACATCCCTCAAGTACAAGCCCCAAAGGCCTAAACCAATATCAGACAAGCACCCAAGGAATACCTCCTCCGAATTTGGATGATTTATGTGAGATGATACTTGCAAAACAACCAAACAATTGATCACTTAACCGACTCTGGCTATCCTCGCCAATCTTGCTCCAAAACTATCGTTGATCGCATAACTGGCTTTGCATTGTCAACTAGATATATGTGGATGTCTACCTCACGTTTTAGGGGACAAACCCCTATACTTAATCAAAAACATATGCGTACTCATGGACTACTCCAACAGATCGAAAATCGTTGATAAATACATAAAGTGATTCTAGGTAGCTAAGACAAACTAATCCCTTAGGATCGCACGAAATCTCGAGGGTATTCCCGAGGCAAGTCAAAAGTCTAAATACCCTCCTTTCACAATTACTAGCTGACCAATCCATGCATAGAATCAACCCATAGCCCATGAAACCAAAAATATAAGTATCTCAAATCCTTACAAACCAAAGATAAATGAGTTGACCCACAAATTGGATTTGAGACAATAATGGGATCTTCTACTATACAAGTACTAAGGTGTAGAGACTCTACTATGGAAGCAGATATAAATTAATGTGAAGCGCTAAAATCAAAAAGAGTACTAACAGGATGATCAAAGAGGAGAAACTAAACTCTTTCAACAGAAACCTTACTACCTCTCTCTCAGATATGCTGGTGGTGGAAGCATGCACTTGCCCTCCTGAAAATCCTGTTCTTTGTTCTTGCCCTTGTCCTTAATCATATGACCCGTTATACCATAATAAAGATACTTCCTCCTTCTTTTCTTGTGATTCTTCCACTTACACCTCTTCCTTTTTGTCTCCTTTGTGAACCAAGTCCATATCCATGAGTTTCTCGTCCTTGGGTTGTGATCCTTAACCAAACTCCCTTATTCTCATCTTTATTATCCTTGTGTAACACGTTGACAAGTCTCTCAAAAGCTACCACCATCGTACGGAAAATCCTGCAAAGATCGAAAGAAAATTAGTCGTAGGTGAAACTACAGCGGCTATAGATGGAAGTTGGGCATTTCTTCGCCCTTTGACAGGTGTCATAGTCTCATCAAGCCTACGGAACCGCGATGAGGTTACCTCCCGGAAAGCCAGGAGCCCCGGAGACTCAGGAAAGAAGGAAACAAGGAATCAAGCAGAGGATCAAAAAGATAGTGCATATGGCTTTGGGGAATATGCCTTTAAAACAAAACTTTTCTTTTGAAATTGCTTCTTTTAAAATCGTTTTGAAAATAATTTTTCAAATCTTTTATCTGATCCGGTAACCTTCAGCTCTGATACCAAGTGAAACACCCCACCTCCGTTAAGGTCACTCACAAAGGGAAATCCTTAACTTTGGTGGAGCATTTTAGGTAAAAGATGCAGAAAAATTAACAGATAGACAAATAAAGGAGTAGAAAATAAAGTCATTTTATAAACAATATGGTTCAGTCAAGCTTTTACAACAGTTGTCTCAATCATACTTAAAAGTAATACATAGAACTTCTGTCTTGATCTAAAAACTTCCAAATATAAAAGAAGCATAAAAACAACAATGATATTCCCCAATAAAGCATGAACCATCCATAGCAGTGGAAGAGAGAGTCCAAAGCAATACATCGACTATCTTCGAGCTTGGAAAGAAAACTGAGCTAAGTGATAACATTTCCTCCCTGTGAACCTGGGGGAAACGGAAGAAAAGAGGCGAAACAAAACTAGGTCAGACATAAGTCTGGCAAGTCCAGTGACTTTCAACATGTAAACAGGCAAAAGCATCATGACATGAATAAACTGAATATAAGACAATACTGTGAGATGAAGGACAACAAGATAACATATGATTGGTATAGATATGACAAGGCAAGATAAACTGAATGCGCTTCTACTCTTTCTCTGCTTCGCTACTACTTTGTTATTCTGATTTCTATATCTATCTCTGCACCACCTAACTAGTGTCCCAACTAGTAACCTATATAAAATGATAAGGTGATCCCAATCCTCGTAATTGTGGTATCCTTCAGGTGTACATCTATCGTGAGGATTCCACCTCAATCTGCCTAATTGCCATGAACATGTTAGATGTACCCTTACTACCTTATCGATCGGCTCTTTACTTGCATTAATGTTCCATGTGTCTGTGTCAATCGGCCCTCTCTTGCGTGTAGATACCCTGTGTTGGTCCCACAATAAGGTGTATAAATCCTTATGATGGCGACCCGACACGATTCATGATGCACAGTGTATAACTATTGGTACTCAGTGCTTGCTTTTTCCCACTCCGGAGTACGTGCATGCCCCGTAATCCGTTGGAACCTACACTTACGTACCCCCTGTCGCTGTTTTGACCGCTTATAATCAGCCCAGTAATCGTGCCCTACCCTGCCTAGTTTCTGGGTACCATGATACATCTATGTGGGTTACTACTGAAATGGGTCCCCGCTACTAGGGTTTCCTGCTGGTTAAGTTTGTGGGCCTATATATACAAATATTACCCACCTACATGAGATGTACTTAACCCTCCCACCGATTCTAGCATGTTTTCTTATCGGTTAAGTTTGTGGGCCTATATTTACTAATATTACCCACCTACACGAGATGTACTTAACCCTCCCATCGATTCAAGCATGTTTATTTAATGGTTAAGTTTGTGGGCCTATATGTGCTAATATTATCCACCTACATGGGATGTACTTAAACTTCCCATCGATTCAAGCATGTTTATTTAACGGTTAAGTTTGTGGGCCTATATTTACTAATATTACCCACCAACCCGATATGTACTCAACCCTCCTGCACATTATGTCATATTGGTTAAGTGTTGTCCATTCATGTTAACTTAACCCACCCATTCATCATGTCATTTTGGTTAAGTGTTTCTTATTAACTTAACCCTCCTCACTTCTCATGTTAGACTGGTTAAGTGTTTCTTATTGACTTAACCCCACGTGTTCTTCATGTTGTATTAGTTAAGTGTCATCAATCAATTCAAGTTAACTTAACCCACCTACTCATCATGTTATGTTACTTTGGTTAAGTTTTTCTCTCTTGTTTTAACTTAACCTTGCCACAAATGAAGTTATATTAGTTAAGTGTTTCTTATTACTTAACCCTACCCATTCATCTTGTTATATTGGTTAAGTGTTTCTCATTAACTTAACCCTAGTCATTCTTGTTCATTAGCATTAATTAATTTATTAATGCACCAACCTCTCACATTAGATATGTGTTGTTGCGGTTATTAGATGTGTCGGGCGGTTCCGGGCAGTTTTACACCACAACTCAATCTAACCTCGGATTTTTCTTAGGATGATGCACTAACCTCTCACATTAGATAGGTGTTGTTGTGGTTACTGGATGTGCCGGGTGGTTCCAGGCAATTTTACACCACAACTCAATCTAACCTCGGGTTAGGCATGTTCATCTTTAATCTACACATTTACCTTATATACCCAAATCTAGATTTTTCATGCTAATTACCAAATTCACCAAAACTAGTCATGTTACATTTTACGCCCAATCTAGATTTAATGCTCAAGTTACCCCAAATTCGCAACAACAACAATTTTGCCCAAAACTTGATTTATATGCCAATTTCATACTTTGTCGTTCATGCCAATTCTAGGTTTAATATGTCAAATTACATATCCCATAATTCATGTCAAATTTCCCCAAATTGCATTTTAACAGTCATGCCATACTACATGTTCCAAATTATGCCAAATAATGTCAATTTCATGTTATACCCAATTTCCCCCGCATTCATAACGTATGTATTTCGAGATTCAACCCAAGATTCATAAAATAAGGGGAGAAGCAAGATGGAACATCGTAAGGATAGGCATAGTCATATGATGATAAGAACTATTGGTCCAATAAACTTGATGTACTAAAAAGACAAGTTTTGCATGGAATACTTCGCAGACATATAGATATGATAAGAATTATATCGTGAACTTAAAAAGGGATTACAATTCCGATATACAACAAGGATAGATATGACTGGACCAGTTTCATAGTCAAAAATGATCCCCAAAGATATATATATATATACTCAAGCACAGATTTCAATGAAAGGATAGCTTACATCAGGCATATTCTCATATCCATTTTATTTCATGTCGTAATTAGATTTAGGTGTTCAAATCTAAAAAGTATCTGACTTACAAAACATAGGCAAATCTTGTTTTCATGCCTAAGCCATACATCACTATACACACTAATCTTCTTCTTCCAAATCATAAACTATCATATATATACACCCCAATTTTAGATCTTAAACCACATGTAACATGCCTTATATTTACAGTTCAATTTACGCCCCAAATCCCAAGTCATATGTCCAATACTTTAGGTTTTAAATCTCAAGTAATATGTCCAATACTTTATGTCTCAAATCCCAAGTCATATGTCCAATACTTTATGTTTTAAATACAACATGTGTTATGTCCTCAAATCAGTTACAACTCAATTATGCCTAATTATACACAATTCAATACTTTTTCCCAAATTTTAGCGCTGGTCATGTCCAAATCATATTTTATGCCTAATTTTATTTCCAACGTACATTCATCTCTTATGAGATCTGGCATAGGCTCGCAGTAGCCTAGCTATAAAACAAAAAAGGAAGAAGGAAAGAAGAGACAAAGAATGGACATAATATTATCAACGAGATAGATCCAATGGATATAGAAAGATAGATAGAAATAGGCATAATCTCATATTCAAATTTATTACAATGTCAGAATCACAATTAACTTTTATTTCTGAAAGTAACATGAACTTACAAATTACAGATGGGTCTTGAATTCTGGGATCTGTATTCTGAAACTGAATAGCTTCCCCTTGAAGTAGACTATTTTTTCTTCTAATTCAGATTTGATTTGATTCTTAGAAATAGTTGTTGAAGTCATTGAACTAGCTTTTGAATCTCTACTAGAATTCTAAACTTGATTTCTACAAAGGACTTGAGCAACATAACCCCGTCTTAGATTTATTTTGACATGAATTAGGGTAAAGTATAGGGAAAACGAAGTTGTGTAAAGAAAACTGTAGCCTTAGGGGTGTTTATATAGCATAGGGATCAACGAATCTGGTCAGAACGAGCGACCAAATGCAGAAAAATGAATCTGTCCTCAGATCTGGAAATAGGGGGGAGGTCGACCCCCAGATCGCCCCCCTGGTCGACCTGTGTGACCCAGGTCGACCCCCTGGCCGACCTAGGCCCTGGGCGGTAAATTTCCTGCCCAGCCTGGGTGTGTGATTTGAATTTCGAATTTCAAACCTGAGCTGTTTTATTTAAATCTCTGAAACTTCTGAAGGTCATAACTTCTTCATACGGAGTCCGGTTTACGCAAATTCGAACTCTATCTCAAGAAGAATTCCGAGACGAACGCAATGGTGTAACCCATTTCCCTTAATTCTTCTTTTAAAAATTAAGTATACTTTAATTTGTTACTTTGACGTTCACCGAAAATACGGGGTGTTACATTCTCCCCTCCTTAAAGGATTTCGTCCCCGAAATCTTCAAGTTAAGAAGAATGCATATCCTAACATCCATCGTCCATCTACTCAACCATTCAATCACAAGCATCCATTGTCCTTAAAAGGTTTCTAATGCCATATGAACATATGCAGAGTGTGTGTATATGTCTATTATCTAATGCAAAATCAGGCGGTCTACTAATCTAGTTGACCTTCTTAATGCGAATCATGAGAGTGTCATGCGTCCAATATGTATGCAAATATTCCTTATCATGTAAATACTATTTGTGTGCATATTCACTCATCCATATGAAACATCCATATGATAACACATCAAGTTTCAATCCATATACAAATACATTCATATGCATATGAAATATGAAAGTGACTGAGCCGATCTAGTGCCTAATGTGTGTATATGCATCCACGAGAAACCATTAGCAAACACTTGCATCCACCAAACATAACATGTCTCAAATACATGTTTACATCCATTGGCTTCTACCTAAGGATCGAGGATAGGACCGAGAGGATATACCTAAAAGATAAAGACTAGCATGCAAATAAATATTAGAGAAAGTGGAATCAAGGATATACCCTCAAAAGGGTATGATGCGCGTATCTAGTCTTTAGTCTTCTAAGTTGCATCTTCTTGAGCTTCACTCCACTGTACCTTAACTAATTTAACTTCACGATTGGGAAGCTTCTTGACCTCCATTTCCAAAACCCGCTAGTAAAGATAGGACCTCGATCACTTACTATGCTAGAGGGTATCCAATGTAGTCATACTATCTTTCCAAGATAAACAGATATTAACCATGATACCAACGAGATAGATCCAATGGATATAGAAAGACAGGTAGAAATAGGCATAATCTCAGATTCCGATTTATTACAATGTCAGAATCACAATTAACTTTTATTTCTGAAAGTAACATGAACTTACAAATTACAGAAGGGTCTTGAATTCTGGGATCTGTATTCTGAAACTGAATAGATCTCCTTTGAAGTAGACTATTTGTTCTTCTAATTTAGATTTGATTTGATTCTTATAAATAGTTGTTGAAGTCGTTGAATTAGCTTTTGAATCTCTACTAGAATTCTAAACTTGATTTCTACGAAGGACTTGAGCAGCATAACCCCGTCTTAGATTTATTTTAATATGAATTAGGGTAGAGTATACGTAAAATGAAGTTGTGTAGAGAAAACTGTAGCCTTAAGGGTGTTTATTTAGCATAGGGATCAATGAATCTGGTCAGAACGGGTGTCCAAATGTAGAAAAATGAATCTGTCCTCGGATCTGTAAATAGGGGGAGGTCGACCCCCAGGTCGATCCCCTGGTCAACCTGGGCCTTGGACGGGAAATTTCCCGCCCAGCGCGGGTGTGTGATTTGAATTTCGAATTTCAAACCTAATCTATTTTATTTAAATCTCTGAACCTTCTGAAGGTCATACTTTAATTTGTACTTTGACGTTCACCGAATTTCAAACCTAAGCTGTTTTATTTAACTCGGACTCTATCTCAAGCAGAATTCCGAGACGAACGCAATGGCATAACCCATTTCCCTTAATTATTCTCTTAAAAATTAATTATACTTTAATTTGTACTTTGACGTTCACCGAAAATACGGGGTGTTACAAAACCAGCAAATACGTGAAGATGCCAATTGAAGATGGAGCAGTTGAAGACCGTGGATCTTCATAAAATAGAGGAATTACTTAAAGTCTATGGTTAGCTCCTCGAGATAAACTATGGTTCTCCTGTGGTTGGAATCTACGGATTGCAAGGACTGCACTCTACTGATCTATAGGGTGATACCTAGGATGTGGTAGGAGGGTGCCTTCGGTTCATCCTATTCCTAGATGACTTGTATGGATGAATGTTTGACAAAGTGTTTCTTAAAATGTCACATACATTGATTTTTACAAACATATTTCTTCTTGGTGGCGCTAACACCCAGACTATTTTTTGTGGACGTCAATTAGTGATTTGGTGAATCTGGCGATGTGCCATTCATAGTGGATGGAGATGTGATGTTCTGAATAATAAGCTTAACCTCAAGTCTCATCAACCGGGAAATGGCTTAAATTTGGGTAGGTCGTATGGCTATGCAGTTCGCATCCATTAAAAGGGTATATCATTACCTGATCTATAGAAATCAAATGCCTTCAATTGTTCCTTATTTGTATGTTATCGGTTCGGTTAGCTGGACCTCAACCGTGGTAATGATATATTCGTACTCTTAAGCGAAGTGAGGGGTCGATCATGTTTTGCCGGGTTGCAAGATGTTCTTGTTGAACCCCAATGTATTCATCTCCAGAGGTACATTAACGGAAGGTGGTACCATACCTTGCTAGGAAATCCATTATCCAATAAGAGCCCGCGGTTTTGACTATATACTATGTATGTGGAGCGTAAGATGTAAGCGTTCCGCTAGATTGTTATTTATTTATATTTAGACATTATAATAATATCATAATAAGGTATATTTTCATATCGTTTTGGGTTATCGTAAGATAAAAACTGTCCATATTTATGTGTGGATTAGTCTTATGATTATCCTTTTCTTTCAAAAGGATTTTTATTTTAAAATCAAGTTGGATGGTGCTCATAAACTAGTGGGTATCTCACTCTGGTTCACTAGACTGGTCCGGCGTTTGTAATGCTCGGGTTAGACCAGGTTTTACAGGTTTAGGTTATCAGATACTGTGAAGAGGCGAGCTGGAAGAGTTCAGACATATGATATTATATAGTGTTATCCTGTTGTGTGTTGTATATGAGAACATGTTATTATAACTATATAGGTGTGTTGATGTACTATGATGATAGTTAGTTTTATTCAAGCTCTCAATAAAGGTTTATTTCTATATTTTATTTTGTTTCACTGCAATGTGAGACTCTGTTTCTGTTTTGTTCTTCTTACTATTCTTCTATTCTAATCTTTTTTTCTTTCTTATCTCATCCTCTAATTTCTTTCTATTAACTATTTTACGTTTTTGATACTTGGGTTTTGGCAAATAATATAGGTTCATGTATTATTATCGGAATTCGGGTGTCGAATTCCTTTGCATGGTCATTACAGTGGTACCAGAGCATAAGGTTTAGCGATAACCTTGGTTCTGTTGAGTAACCCTTCTCTATCCAGTAATCTAGGTTAGTAATACCCTAGATTGAGTTTGAGTGTGTATATATGAGAGAGCGTGTTTTAGATTTTATACAAATGTTTTGTATTGTATTGTTTGATCAGTTCAAGTGTTAGGAAACCGTATTGGACTGACAATTAACACAATATTGTTTTGTAAAGATGGTAAATGAAATAATTTTGCCCAAAATATATTTTTATATAGAAAAGGAATAATTTTTCAAATTATTGAGATACTGGTTTATTTGTTTGCTTGATTGAATGGAATGCAAATTGAATTTAAAATTTAAAATGGTTTGATATAACCAGAAGCTTTCACATACGAAACTAGTAAATGAGAACTTATTATGGAATTGAATTAACTAGAATCTAACTTATGAAAGTTAAATAGAAGTAAATGAATCAAAGTTTAAGTTGGGGCTAAGTTAAATAAAACATAATGGATTAGATGAATAATTTTTGAATTAAAATTAGAATTGGTATCTATACTACTATATTACTATTGGGATTTCTTTCAATGGCGCACAAGCCCCCTGAGTAATTTGGTAAATGAACGGTTGCGCTTTTCATGAAATTTTTTCTTTTATCCCGCATCACTCATCGTCTCCCTAAATAACGTTGTTTCCCCCAATTTCTGCCTTCTTCGGTCTTTCGCAATTGTCGTCACCTTCTACCACCGTCCTACTCCTTCAACTCTGAATCTCTGCCAAATCGATTGAAAATCCTCTTCACCAGCTCGATTGACCTTTGCCACCATCACTGGCCGCCTCATCATTGGAAAACCCAATCAGTAAAACCAACTGACAACGTCGCCCAGTTTTATTTTTAAAATTTGATCAGGCATTCTTTTGAAATAGAAGGAAGATAAGGTATGTTGCTTCATGAGCAATTGTTACTTCTCAGAGATCTTTCAACTCTAATAAGGTATTTAATTTGGTAAAAATATATATTATTGTTGAATAAAAATTACATGTAGGGCTATTGTAAAATATAAATATTGATCTTGGGTGAAGATTGGTGACCATTACAACAAACAAAGTTGTTTATGGTTGGGGATTCCACATAGATTTAGTATTTGGTAGTTATAACGTCCATTTTAAGCATAAAAGTATATCGTGTCTTATTTTGAACTTATGTGCAGCAAGGCAGGAAAAAAGGGAACCTGCGGCTCTAAGGTTGGCTTATATTATATCAATGTTTTCATTTTTGTTGATGCTACATTAAACTCACTTCTAATTTGTGAAAACTTACTTCCAATATTTAGTAAGTGGGTTGTGATAGGAAACATTTCCGTTAAAAGAAGGTAAGTTATGTACTTCCATCTGTGTACTTTCTCTGTTTAAGTTTTTGCATAGATTTTCAACTTAGAATTTATAGTATTATTACAGTTTTGCCATTATATTTTTAACTAGGATGAAATGTTGATGAATTCCTTTTAGTGTATGCTTGACAACATATTTTAATGTTTAAATAAACAAGAAATGAAGGAATATTGGTAGGGATTCATGAGATCATCTATAAATAAGGAACTGAATGAAATACTCGGGCGAGTCATCATTACAAAGGCTCACATACGTTGCTATATGCTATGAAAGAAATCCATGCAAAATCCTAACCTGTAATATTTTTCATTGACTCTAGATACTATATGCACATGGTTTCTTATTACATGAATGCTTACGGCCTCAAATTCAACTAAAACGGTTAACTTACATCTCTAGATTCCATCAAAGCCAATTGCGTCACTTTCAACTGAGGAAAATGCCTCAGATCAGCTCAGGCAGTTGCCTCTTTTCTCAACCAACGCATATGCCTCAGCTCCAACTGGGGCACTTAAATAAACTGCAATTATGAAAATTACCTTAACTGCAGCCAATTGGGTATCAATTTATTTATGGTTTTTTATATTTATTTTAATATGTTTATTCTGATTTACATGAGAAATACATAATGATTTAAATTGATACAAAATTAATACATTTCAATGAAATCAGGAAAATCAGTTTCAAATTAAGGATTTCTACCTTAACTTTTCAAAACAGATATTTATTGATGGATTATACTATATTTTCAAAAAAAATGTTTTCTTCCTCAGCTCTGTTGATACATCTGATTATTTTCTTTTTAGCAGTTTAATGTTACAAGTACCCAATATTTTATAGAAAATCATAGACTCAACATGAATACAAATGTTTTTCTTGGTTGGTTCTTAGAGAAAGATTCCATGCTCAGTTTCTTAGTTATGAAATATCCTTCACTTTTGTACTCGTGTCTTTTTAATGCAAACAATTGAATAAATAAGCTGAAACATGTAACGTTTTATTTTACTTTTTATGCTTTATAGAATGTGCATATGTGGGTATGTGAGAGAGATGTAGTGTGTGTGTGCGTGTGTGTGTGTGTGTGTGTGTGTGTTACTGGGTTGATTAACTCCTTCGACATGATCTGCAATCTTTTTATAGATGTTGCAGTGCTTAAAATTAGTAATATAAGTTACATGCCTTGAGAACTAAACTTTGAATAAAATATTATTTTCCGAATAGCTAATATGAGTGCACCTTTACACATTTAATTCTGATGCCAATTGTTGTTCTTTTGTGACTTTTTTCCTTTCATTTTTGCCAATGGAAAAACCTTGGTTCAAACATGATAAAATCGACTTTAATTTGTAGGAGAAAAAGGATCTTCAGTCAGCATACAAAAGTGCATACAGAGGAATTATTAAAATTTTCACATTGGTAAAAGAATTAAATAGCGTCATCAATTTTTAAAGCAAACTGATTATAAAGAAGAACTAGTGTAACGACCCGTATTTATACGGTATTATAATTAATTAATTTAATTATATAAATAGTGATTTAGAGATTTGAATGGTCGTAGAATTAAATAATAGTGAGTATTTAATTAAATTAAATAATAGAGTAATATATTTGATTTCAGAAATAATAAAAAATAGTGGAATTCAAAATATTGTGTAATTTGGATTATTTAAAATATATAATTCAATTTAGAGTTGAATTATATTCACGAATATATTATATAAACGAAGTTTGAATGTATACTTGTATTATAATTATAATCGAGCTCGAAATAGCGCAGTAGTTCGCAGTTTGGCGATTCGAAATTCAACTGAATATACAGGGTCCATTTTAAATTGGATTTCTGTGAAACAAGAAACGTTCGGAGCTGGTGAAGTATATTTTTCTAATGGAAGAGAAAAATCGGGATTTCATTGTGTAGATTTTGAGTTATGTCCAAATCAAATTTTCAAATAGTCGCTATGCAATTCCTTTATAATTTATAACGATTTATAAAAGGAATTTCATTATAAATCGAATATCGATTTAATCGGGATTTGAAATATCGAGTTATAAATTCAATTGGAGCAGTATAATATTCTATTGTGAATATATATGATAATATAAATTTATTTATATTTAATTTAATTATTTTTAAATATATTAATATTCGAAGGGGTTTATTTAGAGCTTTAAAAATAGCTAGTTGTAACACCCCACCTCCGCCAGGGTGACTCTTGCAAGCACTCTGACTTTGGAGGGGCGTTTGAATCAGGTAAACATGCATAATGATATATCAAGGCAGAACAAGAACATATGTATATATATAAACAGAGTAAATAACGTAGATAAAACAGCGGAAGATTTCAAACCATTTCAAAACAAGTCTGGTACAACATAATCATAATGTCAACTTTCCAAATAAACAAGTCTAGATAAAACAACATCAACTGAAAAACTGAAATACATAAGTACTAATCCCCAAAAGAATTGATAGCCATAGCTAGCTTCATGTCAAACCGTACATGAGCTAAATCCCTCAAACAAGCGGCCAGAAATCCAAGCTAAGCTCCAATATTCCCTCCCTGAGAACCTGGGGGGGGGGGGAAACGGAAGAAAAGAGGCGAAAGAAAACAGGTCAGTCAAAAAGACTGAGTAAGCCCTACTACAATCAATGTAAACTGATAAAGTTAACTGGCCTGATGAAAGCTGAGATGAACATAAGGATAACTACATACTAGCATGATGATTAACTAACAAGGTAGATAAAGGTGTCATCGCATAATCAGGTTTAAGGGTTTTGCACCACAGGTATACTAGCAAACTAACATGACTGGAATAAACAAGTATTGATCCCTTGGCCCATGCTTTGGCCCAATAACATGAAATGACCCTAATACAAGGTCCAACCCAACGGTCTAGTCGATCGGCTCCCTAAGCCTAACTCGTCACGTGTTGGTGTCAATACGGCCCAATCATAATTGTAGTCGAACTGTTCCGGGTCCACCCTTCGGGTGTATCAAGCCCTAGGGTGTCAACCCCTGGACACCATGAACATGAGTGCACAGTCCCGATCTACTGGTACCTGTGCATGTTTTCTCCGGCTACGGACTATGTGCACGACCAGAGTCCGCCCGGAACTACACCGGCATACCCTCTGCCGTCGCTTTTGGTCACTTATCTCCAGTCCAGTAATCGTGCCCCCACCCTAGCCTAGTCCCTAGGGTCATGATGATACTAACTTGGGATTACTGCTGGAGTAGGCCCCCATTGCTAGGATTTTTCTAGTGGGTTAAGTACGGTTTAACCCTCTTGCTAATCATGGATTAACTTGGTTAAGTGTAACGATGAGCTCACGACTTAACCCCGATTAATCTACCAAGCCCAAATTGGTTAAGTATTAAGTGGACCATGACTTAACCCTAATCACGAGGCATTAATTAATTTAATGCGCCTTAACCTCTCACATTAGACCTTGTTGTGGTTACTAGTTAAGCCGGGCGGGTCCGGGTAGCTTTACACCACAACTTGGTCTAACCTCGGGTTCAAGGTACAATATGACCAACTTCTCACATTGGGTCCTATTGTTTGTAGCAACTAGTTAAGCCGGTCGGTTCCGGGTAGGTTTACGCTACAAACTCAACCCAACCTCGAGTTGGCCACACTTATCTTTTCTAAGTGTCATGTCCATCATGTTTCCAAAACATGTTACAAGTTTTCAAGCAATTGGGTAGACCTAACTTAATAGGTAAATTCCCAATGGGTAGACCTAACTTAATAGGTAAATTCCCAAGCTTATGTTTTTATGTCTTTTACTTTTACCCAACCCCAAACGCAATCCCATCGCTTACATATCGCAATAGCGCATAAAGGATAGAAAGAGGGAACTTGGCATAATCATGACATAAAAGGTGTTGAAGCCACAAGTTCAACATGGTGGCATATGAAATGTACATATGTTGCATATTACATTTTTAGGCCTCAAAAGCATGCATAAAACCAAACTTGGCATATTGGTGATACATGGTGCTAAATGACATGTAGACATGGCCATAAGTTCGCATTTAGCCTCACATGCAAGTTATCATAAGAGATATGATAACTTACATGTTGCCAAAATGCAACCTTTAGCATAAAGCTTGAAGCTTTATGTTCATAAACCCAAGATAAGCTTGCATAACATGATAGCATGAACAAAATGTTCAACCCAAACTTGCATAACATAACTTGGCATACTTGCATATAAACTTGCATATCACAACATGATAAACTTGCATATAAACTTGCATATCACAACATGATAAACTTGCATATAAACTTGCATATCACAACATGATAAACTTGCATTTCATAGCATAGTAAACTTGCATATAAACTTGCATATCATACATTTAACTTTAGAGTTTAAGTATGAAAGTAGAATAGGGCTTACAATGCTTATGAAAACACACAAAACTATGACAAAGCCCTTATGCAACCAAATAGACCCAAAATGCAAGCTTCCAATCAATAAAAATCCTTTCTTTATGATGCAAATATAAGAACTTGACTTGAATGCAAGCTAATGATGCTCATACAAGTTTGAAAACACTTGTATGCATGGAAAATCACTTAGAAATTTATTTAGGAATTGTATGAAGAGAGTGGAGGCCATGAGAGGATTGATTTTGCCATAGTTTAGTTGTAGGATAGATTAATGATGATTTAGGGCTAGGTTAGGGTCTTATTTATAGATTAGGCAAGTGTTTTAGGCCATAGGATTAAACCCTAGTTGCAATCTCAGCCCTTAAAATCGAATCTGGCCCCCAAGCTCAACACAATCTCAAAATGGTGCACCAGGGTAAACAGCCCGGCTGGACCAAGTCGACAGCCAAGTCGACAGGGCTGTCGACTTGGGTCCAACCAAGTCGACACCCAAGTCGACAGGGCTGTCGACTTGGGTACTCTGGCGGGAATTTTCCCGCCTGGCCCAACTGGCCCAATTTTCCAAATTCAAGTTTGAATTTGAAATCTGTTTTTACTTAGAAGTTTTCTGAAAACTTCGTTGGGCCTTAATTGGGTCATACGGACTCAGATTTTCGAAAACTCGGACTCTATTTCGCGTATTTTTCCGAGACGAACGCAATGGCATAGCCCGCTTCCCTTGATTCAGATTTTAGAATTAAATTCTGCCTCGATTTATGTAATAACAGGTTATTGAAAATACGGGTTGTTACATTCTCCCCTCCTTAAAGGATTTCGTCCCCGAAATCTTCAAGTTAGGAAGAACGTATCCTACCATCCAACATCCATCTACTCAAAACATCATCCACGAGCAACCATTGTCCTTACAAGATTCTAAATGTTGTATGAACATATGCAAAGGTGTGTGTATATGTCCTTACCTAATGCAAATATCCTCAATGCAAATTATGTTAGTGAAATGAATCCATATGTATGCAATTCCTAACATAATGTATAACGTCTATATGTGTGCACATAACATACATCCATATGCAACATCCATGTGATAACACAAAAATTTTCATCCATGAATAAGCATAAACACCCATGCATATGCAATATGAGGAGTGTGTGAGCCGATCTAGTGCCTAATGTGTATAATGCATCCACGAGTAACTACTTGCAAACACTTGCAACCACTTGCAACCATCAAGCATAACATGTTTCAAACACATGTTTCATCCAAAGGGTTTCTACCTAAGGTTCTCATGACAAGATCAACACGATAAACCAGATAAATATGGATAGCAAAGAGAAAGATATGCTAACAAAGAAAAGAGATTGAGAGTGTACCCTCAAAAAGGAATGGATAAAGCCCATGCATCTTCTCCTCGGTTTCCCAAGTTGCGTCTTCTTCGGCTTCACCCCATTGAACCTTCACCAACTTGACCTCTCGATTCCTTAGCTTCTTGGTTTCCGTCCCCAAGATACGAATCGGAGCTCTCCTCAAGGTAGCTTCTTTCTCCACTTCCACATCTTCCAGAACACTCGGCTCAACAACCTCGGTTGATTCATGTAAACACTTCCGGAGATGCGAGACATGAAAAACATCGTGTACTCCGGCAAGCTTCTCGGGCAACTTCACTCTATAAGCCATCTGCCCGATCCTCTCTATAATAGGGAATGGTCCAACAAACCTCGGTGCCAGCTTCCCAACAGCTCCAAATCGGAGCACATTCCGCAAAGGAGAAACCTTCACGAAAACCATATCCCCAACATCAAACTCCAAATCAGATCTTCGCTTATCAGCATAGGATTTCTGTCGGTCTTGGGCCGCTTTCATCCGTCTCTGAATCAACTCGATCTTCTCGGATGTATCTCTGATCAGATCAGGCCCAAGTATAAGCTTATCTGTAGTCTCCCACCAACATGTAGACGACTTGCACGGCCTCCCATATAAAGCTTCGAATGGTGCCATCCCTATGCTTGCCTGATAACAGTTATTATATGCAAACTCAACAAGAGGAAGATGGTCTTCCCAAGTACCACCAAAATCCAGAATACAAAGCCTCAACAGATCCTCGAGTACCCTATTCACCCTTTCGGTTTGACCGTCCGTCTGTGGGTGATAAGCCGTACTTAGATTCAACCTTGTGCCCATAGCTTCTTGCAAGCTATTCCAGAATTGACTTGTAAAGATTGGGTCCCGGTCACTGACAATACTAGAAGGGACTCCATGTAGTCTCACAATCTCACGAAGATATACAGACGCTAGCCAAGATGCGGTCCTCTTGCTCTTCACCGGAATGAAATGAGCACTCTTCGTAAGTCTATCCACAATAACCCAAATGCTCGTATTCCCTTTCCTTGACCTTGGTAGCCCATCGATAAAATCCATGGAAATACTCTCCCACTTCCAAAGTGGAACGTCTAGAGGATGCAATAGCCCACCGGGCTTCTTCGACTCGGCCTTAACTTGCTGGCAAATGATACATCTAGAGACAAACTCTGCCACATCCTTCTTCATCCCAGGCCAAAAGAAAATGCGCTTCATATCTTTATACATCTTATCTTCGCCCAGATGTATAGTCAACTTAGAGCGATGTGCTTCCTTTAGAACTCTTCTTACTAGATCTTCTACCATTGGAACACATAACCTTCCACCTCTCCTCAGCCAACCCTAGTCATCAATAGAATATCGAGCAAGATGACTAGACGTCTCTCCTCGAATCAGCTTATCCATAATCTCAACTATCTGAGGGTCTTCTCTCTGCGAAGCCCCAACTTGATCAAGAAGGGTAGGTCTGAGTTCCAGAGATGCTAAAGAACCGGTCATCGACTCAACCGCCAAAGAGAAATCAAAGGTTGCCACATACTCTAAATTCTTCATCTCAACGAATAGAGGACTTAGGGTCAACCTTCTTCTACTCAATGCATCTGCTACCACATTCCCCTTGCCAGGGGTATAAGCTATCTCAAAATCGTAGGATGCCAAGAATTCCATCCATCTTTGTTGTCTCAGATTCAGATCCTTCTGAGAAAAGAGATACTTCAATGACTTGTGATCGGTATAGAGCTCAAATCTTTCTCCCAGAAGATAATGGCGCCAAGCCTTGAATGCATATACTATTGCCGCCAACTCTAAGTCATGAGTGGGATAATTCTTCTCATGCACTTTGAGTTGTCTACCGCCAAAGCATATCACCCTTCCTTCTTGCATAAGAACAGCTCCTAACCCCGTGCCACATGCATCGGTGTATACTGTAAATAACTTCCCTCCATCGGGCAAAGCTAGAACAGGTGCTGATGTAAGAGCTCTCTTGAGCTTCTGAAAAGCAAGCTCGCATTCTATGCTCCAAGCAAAAACTAAATTCTTCTTCGTCAATTTAGTGAGAGGAGCGGAAATCTTTGCGAAGTCCTTGATGAACTTCCGATAAAAACCCGCAAGACCTAGAAAACTTCTCACTTCGGTTGCATTCCTTGGAGTCTTCCAATCCTGAACTGCCACTACCTTAGCGGGATCCACCGCTAAGCCTTGCTTAGATACTATATGCCCAAGGAATCTAACTTCCCTTCTCCAAAAGTGACACTTGGAGAACTTGGCCTTCAACTGATGCGCTCTAAGCGTATCCATCACCTCCACGAGATGCCTTGCGTGCTCTTCTTCATCCTTAGAGAAGATCAGAATATCATCTACGAAGACCATGACAAACTTGTTCAAGAACTCCCTGAACACCCTACTCATCAAGTCCACGAAATATGCGGGTGCATTAGTCAAGCCGAACGGCATGACAAGCCATTTGAAGAATCCATCTGGAGTCCTGAACGCAGTCTTGTCTATACTATCTTCAGCTACCCTGAGCTGATGGAATCCCGTAGCAAGATCAAGCTGAGAGAAAACAGAAGCACCGACAAGCTGGTCAAAGAGATCATCAATCCTCGGTAACGGGTGTCTGTTCTTCTTAGTCAGCTTGTTCAACTCTCGATAGTCAACACAAAGTCGGAGAGAACCATCTGCCTTGGTAGCAAATACCACAGGCGCTCCCCATTCAGATATACTTCGTCTAATGAAGTTCTTCTCAAGCAACTCTTTCACTTGCTTACTTAGCTCCCGCCTTTCACGCGGAGCCATGTGCCGAACAGGCAAAGAAACAGGCTTTGCATTATCCACCAGATAAATGCGGAAATCAATCTCTCGCTTAGGGGGCAACCCCCTAACTTCATCGAAAACATCCGGATACTCTCGAACCACTCTCACAGACTGAAGAGTTTCCATTGACGAGTCGAGTGATTCAAGATAGCACAACATGACGGGACCTCTCGGATCACAAGAAATCTCTAGGGTGTTTCCGAGGCGAGTCACGAGCCTCACAACCCTATGCTCACAATAAAGAATGGCTCCATATCTGGACAGCCAATCCATGCCTAATATCAATCCGTATCCCCTAAAACCAAGAACATAAGCACAGCACAAGAACTCTACACTCAGTATAGAGATCCTCAAATCCCCACATATCATAGACAAATGGGCGGAACCCCCAATAGGATTTGAGACACAGACGGGATCATCTACCAAGCTAGTACTAAGGTGCAAACTATCAACAAGATTAGATGAGATAAAGCTATGCGATGCACCAGAATCAAACAAGGTACGAACTGGAAAATCAAATATATATACAAGGCTCTCAACAGAAATACTACCTCGATCGGGAACTGGAGCGACATTGAGAGCATGAACTTGCCCTCCTGAAGGTCCAGCACGCTGAGTCTGACCCTGGCCTTGCCCTTGCTTCCTCGGGCAATCCTTACTAAAATGTCCAGTCTCACCGCAGAAAAAGCATTCACCATTCTTCCTTTTTCTCTTCTTACAATCCTTAATAAGATGCCCAACTGAACCGCAATAATGGCACTTCCCCTTGTTGTTCTTGCCCTTGTTGTTATTGCCCTTGTTGTTGTTCCCCTTGTTGCCTTGACTCTTGTTCTTGTTCTGATTGCCTTGACTGCTTTGACCACTTGGATTACCCTGATTTCCTTTTCCCTGGGAATCAGTCTTCTTGGCTTGAGTATCATTCATCTTGGTCTCTTTCTTGACATCTCCCTGAAGTAATGCCATATCAACCAAACTCTCAAACGTGGCCCCATGGGGAATATGTGACATAGCCAATCCCTGCAACGGCTCATTCAATCCCCTAGCAAAACGAAGAACCTTCTTCTGAGGAGTATTCACCATATCCAAGCCAAAACGAGCTAACTGATTGAACTTATTCACATACTCTTTGACAGACATATCTCCTTGTCTCAAAGTTATGAACCTCTCCATTTGCAGATTCTCCTCAGCAGAAGATAAAAACTTAAGCATGAACCTTGCCCTGAAATCGGCCCAAGTCTCAACAGGCCTAGTACCATTGGTGACTTCCCACCAATAAGCGGTTTCATCCTTCATAAGCCACACCGCCAACAAGATCTTCCTCTGATCGTCTATCCCAAAGATAGCAAATAAATCCTCGGTCTCTTTCAACCAATTTCTGGCCTCTACAAAAGTTTCAGTGCCTTGAAAGTTCTTGCCACCCATTGCTTTGAAATCTTTGCAAGTCTTTGCGAAGTCAGCTTGAGGATGCTGAGGGGGAGGAGGAAGAGGAACCTCAGCGACAGGAGGAGGAGGAACATTAACCACCGGAGGAGGAGGAGGAGGAACATTAATTACTGGAGGAGGAGGAGGAGGGACATCTGCGGGGCCGGCTTCGGTCGCCCTAGCCTCCAAAAGTCTCCTGTACCAAACAGGTACGTGCACTCCCTCCGGAATAGCAAAGTTATCGGCCATACTGAAAACGAAGAAAAAGACAGATTCAGAGTGGCGAAAAAAACGAAGGAATTTTGCTAATGGATTTTTGGGGAATAACCTTTAAAATAAACTAGACTTTTCTTTGGAAAATACTTTATACTTGGTTTTGAAAATAGTTTTCCAAAAGTTTCTTAAAAGCCTTTTTGTTCCTTCTCGTAAACCATATGCTCTGATACCAAATTGTAACACCCCACCTCCGCCAGGGTGACTCTTGCAAGCACTCTGACTTTGGAGGGGCGTTTGAATCAGGTAAACATGCATAATGATATATCAAGGCAGAACAAGAACATATGTATATATGTAAACAGAGTAAATAACGTAGATAAAACAGCGGAAGATTTCAAACCATTTCAAAACAAGTCTGGTACAACATAATCATAATGTCAACTTTCCAAATAAACAAGTCTAGATAAAACAACATCAACTGAAAAACTGAAATACATAAGTACTAATCCCCAAAAGAAGTGATAGCCATAGCTAGCTTCATGTCAAACCGTACATGAGCTAAATCCCTCAAACAAGCGGCCAGAAATCCAAGCTAAGCTCCAATATTCCCTCCCTGAGAACCTGGGGGGGGGGGAACGGAAGAAAAGAGGCGAAAGAAAACAGGTCAGTCAAAAAGACTGAGTAAGCCCTACTACAATCAATGTAAACTGATAAAGTTAACTGGCATGATGAAAGCTGAGATAAACATAAGGATAACTACATACTAGCATGATGATTAACTAACAAGGTAGATAAAGGTGTCATCGCATAATCAGGTTTAAGGGTTTTGCACCACAGGTGTACTAGCAAACTAACATGACTGGAATAAACAAATATTGATCCCTTGGCCCATGCTTTGGCCCAATAACATGAAATGACCCTAATACAAGGTCCAACCCAACGGTCTAGTCGATCGGCTCCCTAAGCCTAACTCGTCACGTGTTGGTGTCAATACGGCCCAACCATAATTGTAGTCGAACTGTGCCGAGTCCACCCTTCGGGTGTATCAAGCCCTAGGGTGTCAACCCTTGGACACCATGAACATGAGTGCACAGTCCCGATCTACTGGTACCCGTGCATGTTTTCTCCGGCTACGGACTATGTGCACGACCAGAGTCCGCCCGGAACTACACCGGCGTACCCTCTGCCGTCGCTTTTGGTCACTTACCTCCAGTCCAGTAATCGTGCCCCCACCCTAGCCTAGTCCCTAGGGTCATGATGATACTAACTTGGGATTACTGCTGGAGTGGGCCCCCATTGCTAGGATTTTTCTAGTGGGTTAAGTACGGTTTAACCCTCTTGCTAATCATGGATTAACTTGGTTAAGTGTAACGATGAGTTCACGACTTAACCCCGATTAATCTACCAAGCCCAAATTGGTTAAGTATTAAGTGGACCATGACTTAACCCTAATCACGAGGCATTAATTAATTTAATGCGCCTTAACCTCTCACATTAGACCTTGTTGTGGTTACTAGTTAAGCCGGGCGGGTCCGGGTAGCTTTACACCACAACTTGGTCTAACCTCGGGTTCAAGGTACAATATGACCAACTTCTCGCATTGGGTCCTATTGTTTGTAGCAACTAGTTAAGCCTGTCGGTTCCGGGTAGGTTTACGCTACAAACTCAACCCAACCTCGAGTTGGCCACACTTATCTTTTCTAAGTGTCATGTCCATCATGTTTCCAAAACATGTTACAAGTTTTCAAGCAATTGGGTAGACCTAACTTAATAGGTAAATTCCCAATGGGTAGACCTAACTTAATAGGTAAATTCCCAAGCTTATGTTTTTATGTCTTTTACTTTTACCCAACCCCAAACGCAATCCCATCGCTTACATATCGCAATAGCGCATAAAGGATAGAAAGAGGGAACTTGGCATAATCATGACATAAAAGGTGTTGAAGCCACAAGTTCAACATGGTGGCATATGAAATGTACATATGTTGCATATTACATTTTTAGGCCTCAAAAGCATGCATAAAACCAAACTTGGCATATTGGTGATACATGGTGCTAAATGACATGTAGACATGGCCTTAAGTTCGCATTTAGCCTCACATGCAAGTTATCATAAGAGATATGATAACTTACATGTTGCCAAAATGCAACCTTTAGCATAAAGCTTGAAGCTTTATGTTCATAAACCCAAGATAAGCTTGCATAACATGATAGCATGAACAAAATGTTCAACCCAAACTTGCATAACATAACTTGGCATACTTGCATATAAACTTGCATATCACAACATGATAAACTTGCATATAAACTTGCATATCACAACATGATAGACTTGCATATAAACTTGCATATCACAACATGATAAACTTGCATTTCATAGCATAGTAAACTTGCATATAAACTTGCATATCATACATTTAACTTTAGAGTTTAAGTATGAAAGTAGAATAGGGCTTACAATGCTTATGAAAACACACAAAACTATGACAAAGCCCTTATGCAACCAAATAGACCCAAAATGCAAGCTTCCAATCAATAAAAATCCTTTCTTTATGATGCAAATATAAGAACTTGACTTGAATGCAAGCTAATGATGCTCATACAAGTTTGAAAACACTTGTATGCATGGAAAATCACTTAGAAATTTATTTAGGAATTGTATGAAGAGAGTGGAGGCCATGAGAGGATTGATTTTGCCATAGTTTAGTTGTAGGATAGATTAATGATGATTTAGGGCTAGGTTAGGGTCTTATTTATAGATTAGGCAAGTGTTTTAGGCCATAGGATTAAACCCTAGTTGCAATCTCAGCCCTTAAAATCGAATCTGGCCCCCAAGCTCAACACAATCTCAAAATGGTGCACCAGGCTAAACAGCCCGGCTGGACCAAGTCGACAGCCAAGTCGACAGGGCTGTCGACTTGGGTCCAACCAAGTCGACACCCAAGTCGACAGGGCTGTCGACTTGGGTACTCTGGCGGGAATTTTCCCGCCTGGCCCAACTGGCCCAATTTTCCAAATTCAAGTTTGAATTTGAAATCTGTTTTTACTTAGAAGTTTTCTGAAAACTTCGTTGGGCCTTAATCGGGTCATACGGACTCCGATTTTCGAAAACTCGGACTCTTTTTCGCGTATTTTTCCGAGACGAACGCAATGGCATAGCCCGTTTCCCTTGATTCAGATTTTAGAATTAAATTCTGCCTTGATTTATGTAATAACAGGTTATTGAAAATACGGGTTGTTACACTAGTTTTGCAAACGACCTCCGTTTTCGATGAAACTAATTTTGTTGGATCTGGAATATTAAATTATTGTTAGATTTCAATTTTCGTGATTTTTGAAGTGAGTGTGTGGCCATACGTATTTTTAATGTGAAAAACAATCAGTATTTTAACGGTTAAAAATACGTTGTGTGAGCAAATGAAGTCGAAATTCGATGAAACAAGTTTCGTTGGGTCCGTAATTTCGAACTATAGCTCCATGCCCATTTTCATGATTTTTGGGTATCGTGTGTAATCGTTGGAATTTGAAAACATTCATCAAAAATTTATATTAATATAAAAACAAAATATCAAGATATTTATCAACACTATAAATACACCATCCTTTTAACCTAATCCTATTCTTTTCCTCATTTCAAAGTCAAACACGCAGCCGCCACTATTCTTTACCTCAACATGAAGAATAAAGCATTAAGAAATTTTCTAAAATCAAATTGCAACTGAAATCAAAAACCGTTTGGTCCTTTGGCCTCATAAGACCTTCAGCTTCGATCTGGTACCATTTCATTTGCGATCAAACCATTTTTGAGTTGTAGTATTTTAGACAGCGAGCTAGGGTTTTCAGCTTTTGAGAAGGGAGAAGTATCGATCCATGTTTTCAAGGTTATAATTGGTATGAACAGAAGATTAGAGAGCTTGCAGAAGTTTTCTTTTGTTGAATTTGGTGATTAATGCCATCGCGATAATTCCTATACTGACGAGATGACGGAATTTAAATGAAGGAGGCGAGTTGCGGTTCTTAATGAAGGTTGTGGAAAGTGATAGGGAGGAAGAGGATTCAAACGTGTGTTGAACAGTGAACTCAGATTCAGTTTTCGTGCAAGATTGATGTAGAGGGTGGCACTTTTCTTTTTATTCGAAACTGGTAGCAGTCGCGTGAATTTGGATGGAAGCATCGAGTTCGACGTTTGGAATATAGGTAGATGAAGATTTCTATGATGATGGAAAAGTGTGTTTACATTTTGTAAATTGGCAAAGAAACAAAGGAGGATTATGTTGGAGAAAATCAGAAATGGCCGGCTATTTTTTGGAAGAGGACATCGGTGTTTGGGGAAGACTAAATGAGGAGCTGGTCAGTTTTCAACGTGAGTGGGTACGGGCCTTGTTTATATGGTAAAGCCCAATCTGGAAGTTTACTTAGTTTAAATTAAAATATAATGGTGTGATTTGTTTGTAAGATCATGAATTGTAGAAGTAGAAAGGGGAGAGAGAAGTTTAACGATGGTTTCCGAACTGTACAGGAGGTATGTGTTAACGGGGAAGAAGGAGGAGGCGTATAGAGCAGGCGTGGGTTGAGAAATAAGGTCATGGGCCGAGTTCAAAGAGGGTGAGCCCAATAAGGTTTTAAATAAATATAATTTGTATGTATAAAATGTGTATTAACTTAAAGATATCATAACTTCGTCAGATTGTATCAGAATTTCGAACAGTTAGATCCGTTAGGATTGTATGGACGAGTGCTTCAAAATGGAACAGACTGGGAGTGAATTAGAGCTCGTTACAGTTTATAGCGAAATAAATTGTCCGTTTGAATCAAGTGATGGTTATCGTTATTAACGATGATCATCCAATGTGAGTAAAACTCACCAATTCTATCAGTTATATTTTTAAAACGTATTTTTAGATCTGATAAATGATGATTGATTGCTATGTATTGACTGTTTGGTTGAACTGCTAAGTAATTGGTTGAAATTATAGATATGATTATATATATATACATATACATATATATATATATATATATATAAATTGATTCTGTTTAGCAGAATATTTCATAGTAAAATGAAATTGATGTTAATTGTATTGTGTAACGTCTGTGGATGCAGGGAAACAGGTCAGAGGAATCCAACTGGATTCCTCAACATTTATTTTACTGTTTTTCATATATTGTAATATATGATGTGATATAGTCTGTGTTGATTACGTGTGTTGAATGATGTCGATCGTTGTTATTTGGGTATTTTAAATACCGTAAGAAATACTTGAATGTAGAAAAGGAGTTTTTCAAAGTGTATTTTGAAAATAAAGTATTTATATAAAATCAATGGATTTTATACATAAAAGGAAAATATTTGTGAAACAAATAGATTTGAAAAGGAGATATTTGTAAACCATTTACAAATAGATTTGAAAAGGGAATATTTGTAAAACACTTACAAATAGAATTGAGAAAGGAAATATTTATTTAGAAAAATAAATAGAGTTATAAAAGGAAATATTTAGTTAGAAAAATAAATAGAGTTATAAAAGGAAAATTTAAATGAGATTTAAGTGTTAGGAATAAAAAGGAGATTTCGTATGAAAAATTCTATAAATAGAAGTATAAATAGAATTTGGAAATGGGATACTATTTTGAAATACGAAGTCAAACTTAATGGAGTTAATCGATTAGAGTTAATCAAATTAGAATTAACCGAATAGAGTTAATCGAATTAGAATTAATCGAATAGAGTTAATCGAATTAGAATTAATCGATTAGAGTTAGTTGAATATTAGTTATTCGAATAAAGTTAATTGAATTAGAATTAATCGAATAGAGTTAATCGAACAAGAGTTAGTCGAATATTAGTTATTCGAATAGAGTTAATTGAACTAGAGTTAGTCGGATTAGAGTTATTCGAATATAGTTTATTCGAAGAAAGAGTTATCGAATAAAGTTATTCGAAGAAAAGGATTAATCGAATATAGTTTATTCGAAAAGAGGTTATCGAATATTAGTTATTCGAAAGGGTTATTGAATATTAGTTATTCGAAAGGATTATCGAATATTAGTTATTCAAAAGGATTATCGAATATTAGTTATTCGAAAGGATTATCGAATATTAGTTATTCAAATAGAGTTAAAGGAGTTATCGAATATAGTTTATTCGAATAGAGTTAAAGGAGTTATCGAATATTAGTTATTCGAAAGGATTATCGAATATTAGTTATTCGAAAGGAGTTATCGAATATTAGTTATTCGAATAGAGTTAAAAGGAGTTAATCGAATATAGTTTATTCGAAAGGAGATTAATCGAATATAGAATCATTCGAAGAGAGTTAATCAAATGTAAATCATTCGAAGAGAGTTAATTGAATATAGTTATTCGAAGAGAGATTATAGATTATAGTTATTCGAAGAAAGAGTTATCGAATATAGTTTATTCGAAAAGGAGTTATCGAATAGAGATTATTCGAAAGAGAGTTATACGTTGAAATTCGATTATATCGTTTTCGGGAAAGTACTATTCACTTTCCGTTTTTAATCAAGATTTATTTATTTATTAATAAATTTGATATTTGTTTATTTATCCAAATTAATAAATAGAAGTTATATTTGAAGTTAGGTATTTCTGAAGTAGGGATTATAACGTTATCGTTATAACCAATATTTTCATAAAAGAATTAGATTCATAAACTGAATCCGAGAGTTATGTAAGGAAGTTTGTTAAAGATTTAGAAGGTGAACTTTGTCTATTTCGAAGTTAGAAATGTTGTTCAGTTAAGGTCTGAGAGGTAGTTACACCCCAACTTGATTGACTTCGTTTGTAACTAAGGAATGGTTAAGGTTTGATAGTGAAGGTTGGTTAAGTGAGTTTAGTTAATGAAGGTAATGGTTTGAATTGGCATAGCGATGTTTTATTTAAACATCTATTTAAATCCAATGAATGAGTTTTGGAAACATTTACCAAATTAAATCAGAGATATTTTCTAATCATAGAAAATGAAATGTTTGATGATAAAGAATACTGGAATGACAGTGATACGTGAAAAAGAGATGGAAATGTTTTCCAATGATTAATAACGTATATTTTTTAAATTTAGAAAATAAGAAATGTTAAATATATGGTAACAGGAGATAAAGTAATGAACTAAAGAGATAAATGTTAAATGATGTTTGATCAATATAATTTCCATCTGGAAATAATATTGTTGTTTGCACACGTGTTTTCTTTGATAGTTAACTCACCGACTATCGAAGTTTTTGACCATTTTTCCGTTGTCAATATGGAGAGACCAGGATCAGATTCATTGTTTGAAAACCACTTTGTATGGGCGTTAGCGTTGCGATCAAATATGATGAAGAAAATTTAAGACGGAGTTATGCAAGGGCTGTTCTGTTTACAGAATAATGCCTTCAGTTTGTCCAGCACCAGGACAACCTGTATGGAAGAATGTCTGACATAGTATATTTAATGGATCACATAAGTTGATCTCTTCAAACGTATTTATGTTTGGTGGCGGAGGAATTCGTTTCTTTTAGCTGTATACCCGTTGTATTTTTGGGGAAATCAATTTGTGATTTGGTGGGTATGACGATGTGACATTCAAACTGAATAAATGTGTGATCTGTCAGAGATAAGCGTGGCCTCTAGCCTCACAACCGGGAAATGACAAAAATTGGGAAGGCAGCATGGCTAAGTGGTTGGCTGCCAAGTAGGGTGTATTATCACCTATCTGGAGATATTCATTTCATTCTATAATCTATTGTCGATGTTGTCCCATTCGGGAAATGAATGCTGATCCCAACCGTTGGTGATATACATTCGATACAATCAAGCGAAATGAGTGGTCGGTCATGTGTGGTCGGGTTGCAAGATGTTCTTGTTGAACCCAGTGTATTCCTCTCTAGAGGTACACTATCGGAAGGTGGTTCCATACCTTGTCATAGTTGGAAACCCATTACCCAATAAGTGCTCGCGGTTTTGATTGTGTACTATATAGTGGAACGTGAGATGAAGGCGTTCTAGAAGATGATTATTATATTGTGCTTGATAGACACTATTATAATATCAAAAGAGTTTTGATATAAAAGATTATTGTTTCTTTAAAAATGATTTGAATGTTAAATCAAATTGATTTGGATTCTCATAAGGGAAAAACTCGTTCCGTTATATGGCATGGTCTTATGAGATATCATATTTTTCCCGAACTGTTTTAAATTGTTTACTCATACCAGTCTCATGATTGACCCGGAGTTTATTTTGTTTTGTTTTCCCTAAACTCTTGGGTGCCCAATTTTGTATGGGCAGCCAAGTAGTCAGGATTTTTCAGATATACTTGGAGAGCTTGGAGCAGGAGGCTTCAGGAATATATAGCTATTGTTTATTTCCGCTGTGTTGTAAGTGTTGTACTCTGATAATGTTACTGTATACATACACTGATTTTATTTCAAGGATATGTTATCTATTATATGTTGTTCGTTCCGCTGTGAGATTCGTATTACTCTGATGTTGTATGTTCTTCTTTTTCTTCTATTCTAAGTTCCTATCTTATCTATTCTCACCCCTTAATTTCTTTCATGGACTATCCGGTATTTCCGATGCTTGAATAGTCGACATAGCGTTGTATGTCGATATCCAAGATCGCAAATTCCCCGGGTTGTTATAGTGGTATCAGAGCTTAAGGTTAAGTTATCACCTTGGCTCTGTGGTGTGACTCAGTATAGATGGGGTTAGTAATACCCTAGATTGAGTTGAGTGTATATATATGAGTGAACGTATTTGTTATTTGATATAAAAATAGTTTTATATTGTGGAGATTTATTGGTTGAGTTGTTTATAAGTTCTGGTTGATCAGTTTGATCTATTGTATTGGTAGGAGTTTCTGAACACTCGAATACGATGGACCAACATGGTATGTTTTGAAAGGAGGGTAAATGAAATAATTTTATCCAAATATATTTTGATATAAAGGATTTATATTGAAATTATTATCATATATTGGATATATTAATTGTTATTATAATCGAGTAAGATTATAATTGAAATGGTTATGTAAATAACCAATCAAAATTCGTATAAGTGTTACGAGATGAATTAAATCTGAATTTAAATTAGAATTGAAATTAAAACCCTGGAAAAGTTGGAAAAGTGTTTGCAAATGGATTTGAATTAAATATATGAGAATTCTAAAATCCTGGGAGATTTTAATTTTGTTACAGGCATTGAAAATGGTATTTTGAAATGAATTTCAAAATGGAAGTGTTTAGAATGGTTTTGAAAGTGATATAGTATTGAACTCACTTCGATGGCTGGGAAATAACCCTGATGATGAATCGCGACATCATTAGTGTTCATTTTCGAGTTCTAAGTGACGGATTACTACCAATGATTTTGATTTTTGAATTGTTTTGAGAAAAGCAAGTTGTTTTGAATCCTGAAAAGGAAAGTTTGATTTTCGATATGCCAAACTATTAAAACTCCCAGGAAAAGGTTGTTTGAATTAAAAACAAATTTAAATAAAATTTGTGGAAATAGATTGGAATTGAATTGAAAACCAATTAAGTGGAAATTGAATTAGATTAGAATGGTATCGAATATAATTGTATTGGGAGATAGGAATTTGAAATGGAACTCGATTAATGGATTATGAGTCTGAAATCAAGAATGAAACTTGAGTTGAAAGGAAATTTGGTTTGGATATAAGCGAATAGCTGTATTGAATAGATATTTATTGGAAATTGGTTGAGATGACATTGGTATATATTGAATTGATAACAGGTGAAAGGGATAAAGTTGATATGCCCGGCAAAATGATACAAGTTTATATTTGGTATAAGCATGAGATTTATGAGCCTATTGGTAAGCAGCTTGGCGGTTTGATTTTATTTTGGGATGGAGAAGGCCCAGAGAGGCGAGTTGTAGTTGTACCGATTGACCAGTACAAAGGAGGTGCTGGCGAAATTTTTCGAAAAGTTAAGGTGTTAGAAAATTTTCAGGATTTTTGAAAATTTTCGTTAATATAAATAAATTAATATTTTTATTAGAATTAATTGGTTCAGTTGAAACTGAAGTCAAGGAGTGAAAAAATAATTTTAACCCAGTTGGTGGAGTTTGTTTTCTACCTTAGCAATTTCGAGGATGAAATTATTTTAAGGGAGAAAGAATGTAATGACCCGTATTTCTACGATACTATAATTAATTAATTTAATTATATAAATAGTGATTTAGAGATTTGAATGGTCGTAGAATTAAATAATAGTGAATATTTAATTAAATTAAATAATAGAATAATATATTTAATTTCAGAAATAATCAAAAATAGTGGAATTCACAATATTATGTAATTTGGATTATTTAAAATATATAATTCAGTTTAGAGTTGAATTATATTCACGAATATATTATATAAACGAAGTTTGAACGTGTAGAAAACGTTGTTTATCTTCAAAACATTTCTTTATGTTGACCTTCTAGAAAAAGGAATCCACAGCCAATATTATATTGAGGCCTCGGGTTTCTTTTGATAAGAGGTCTGTTTATACTGGAACAATTAATATACTGGCGAGGATTAATTGCTCACTTACACTCTTCTTTATCTGTTAATAGAATGACTATAGCTGCACATCAGTGAGCTTCTTCATCTGTTAATAGAATGATACATCAAAGACTCAAGCTGCAACAAACATTACTATTTGAAGAGGGAGGGCAGAAGCTATGGTCAAGCTTAATGGCGATCAATCACTTCAAGGAGAAGGGCAAGATTAGTATTATTTATTTGCGGATTTCATATCAATTTTGCCCAGCGCAATCCTCTCTATCTCTCTTGCATATCGAAATTCGACCAAAGATGTTTGGCACTCATTAGGTCTCTAAAACTTAATATTCAGGGACCCAAATTTGGATTCCTGGAATCTTATTTAGAACCTCTGGCCACTAATTTCGCAAGGCAACACTTGTTGCTTGCTTGCCTTATGCTCTTGTTCGAGACATCTAACTATAGGATTTCGACTCACAATCTCAGGTACCAGCATGGTTGACTATTCGTTCAACCAACTGGAATCTCTATCAGTAATGGGATTTTCTTTAGTCCAATTACCCCTAACTAATCAAGTGTTTTTTACGCTTCGCTAGCTGCAACGGGTGGTAACTGGGCTTTCTCCATTTCCCCAGGCAATCCAGAGTACCTAATATGTAGCAAGAAGCAAAGTGAGAATTTCGATAGATTTCGTTCCACTTCCTTCGGGCGCCTCCCATAGAATATATAGCGATTAGCGCCTCAAAATAGTGAAAATGATAGATGCCCCCATAAGAAATAGAGAGCGATAAAGTCGCTTCGCTATCTAAATTCTAAGCCCTTAAAATACCGCCCCGAGGAAGAAGAAGAAGTGGAAGCAATTGGGAATCATACTCCATGGACGAAGAATCGGGCTTGTGATATGACTCATAAGCAAGTCCCCGTCACCAATTAGCAAGATTAATAAGCTTGTCATACTAAATAAAAAAGAGAAATGCTCTATTGGAATTTCTACGGAGATAGAGGTTCGTAGCTCATTCGAGAAGCTATCGCGGTTTACGAAACGAAGGAGGAAGAGCTATTCTGGTCTTGTACATGAGACAGACCGCTCATTCAAAACTGGGTAAACTCTCCTTTTCGCTTAGAGAAATCTCGAAAACCATGACAGTTACGCTACCTAGTTTCTTTGGGAGTTTGGGTTATTGTTCAGTTAGTTAGGTCTACTAATGAAAAAGGAAAATTCGGTCAAGCGAATGGGAGGTCTCTATCTATTATCGAACTCGTGAAATAGTTCCATTTAATATACTGGGGACTACATTTGATTATATCTATCAATAAGCTCTTTCCCAACTACCACGATTTGCTTCGCATCCTCGCTACCTTCTCGTTCAGTTAGTAGGCATGAGGAAGTATTTCATTTAGATGAAATAGATACAATTCACAAAAAAAAAGATATTTTCGGAATTTTCTGTTCTTTCCCACATTTGATCAACATGTCTTATGATTGGTTCCTCCTTTAGTAGTCCCGTACTCCCCGTGTCCCTTTGGTATTCTCCCTTAGTCTCCTTGAGAGGTTCTGTATATCATTGGATGGTTATTTTGCTTAACACTTGAAACGAAAAGTCTTGAAAAAATCTTATTTACATAAACCCGCAAGGTCACTCCAATGTTTTGAATGAAAGATCCCACTCCCTTATTATAATCGAGCTCGAAATGGCATGTTAGTTCTCAATTTGGCGATTCGAACATCAACTGAATATACAAGGTCCGTTTTAAATCGGATTTTTATGAAACAAGAAACATTCGAAGCTGGTGAAGTATATTGTTCAAATGGAAGAGAAAAATCGGGATTTCATTGTGTAGATTTTGAGTTATGTCCAAATCAAATTTTCAAATAGTCACTATGGAATTCCTTTATAGTTTATAACGATTTATAAAAGGAATTTCACTATAAATCGAATATCGATTTAATCGGGATTTGAAATATCGAGTTATAAATTCAATTGGAGCTGTATGATTTTCTATTGTGAATATATACGATAATATAAATTTATTTATATTTAATTTAATTATTTTTAAATATATTAATATTTAAAGAGGTTTATTTAGAGCTTTAAAAATAGCCAGTTTTGCAAACGACCACCGTTTTCGATGAAACTAATTTTGTTGGATCCGGAATATTAAATTATTGTTAGAATTCAATTTTCGTGATTTTTGAAGTGAGTGTGTGTAACGACCAGGATTTTTCGAATAGTTATTTTAAATATTTAATATCATTTAAATATTGAATTAATAATATAAAAGAATTTTTATATTGAATTATCGATTGGTAATTGATATATGATTTATTTCGTATACATATAATTATCGAAATATGAGAGTTTAAAATAATTCGATTCGAAGTTTGATTTAAATCAAAACAATTCAGATGATCGGTATTAATTGTATTTGAATATAGATGATAATAAAAATAATTTATTATCAAAGAATTTATTTGTTTTTGAATTTAAATTATATTTTATCGATTTAATATGGGTATTTTATATATACACGTTCGAAATAAATTTCAAAAAAATATTTTGTTGAGTTCAGTATAACATTATAACATTGGAACGACGGTCGGTACGCTAAAATAGCGGTTCACGATTTTTAACTGTGAACCCCGAGATATTTATAATGGATAAGATCGAAATCAAATCTAAAATCAAATCGATATCTATTTAAAATGGATAAAAATCTCTTTATTTCAAGTCGCGTTAAATAGAAATCAAATCGGAATTAATGACAGTGTACCTTCACCTACCACCTATTCCTTGACACCGAAGTATTCTTCATCTATATAAAACCGCAAACATCCTCCCTCTCCTTCCTGATTTCATTTCCATTCTCTGGAAAAAAGAGAAAAATTAAAAACTTTGAATAAATTAAAATGGCCTCGTTCCTTTTTAAAAATTAAAATCGAACGCCAGAAAGAAGATGGAAATCACAATTGGAAAGCACGAGTAAAGATCGCGAAATCCTGATGATCGACAGTGCTCGAAATTTTTGGGGGTGCGAATCTGTGATGTTGAAGCCCGAATCGAAGGTCACGACAGTAGGATATGGAAGCAGGTCGAAGTTCGATTATTGTGGATGACGCGTTGAAGTTTCGAGGGTTGGTGCGAACTCTGAAAGGAAGCGATCGAGGAAGGGAGGATCTAGGGTAGTTGAGGCTATGATTTGGGGATAACCGCCGGTTGAGGCACAAAAATTTGATGGTTGTGCAGCATCGTCTCGGTGGTATTTGGAGTTGGAGCCGCGACCTAAGATTGGTGATCGAACAAATTCAATGAGGGTTCGATAGTTTTGAGCTGAGTTGCAAAGGAAATTTTTGGACCTTTTTGATTGAGAAAGAGGATGAAATGGCAAGTCCAGCGCTGAAATGCAATGGTGAAATGGGTATTCGCAGGGGATTTTTGGGATTCAAGGGCAAATTTCTACCATAGCCTGTAGGTCGACAAGCTGGAAGTCGCTCTTGTAAAGGGTGTTGGAGCAGGCGATTTTCGAGGGACTGGTGAGAAAAATCTACTGTGATAGTTTTAACAGTGAAGAAATGGGTTAAGGTAATTAAATGAATTATTTAGTTAATAATTTATTTATTTATTATAGTATTTAATTAAATTGAATAATCGTTTAATCGGTAAATTAAAATAATTAATCATAGGTGCTACTGTGCTAGATAAAGTCATTAGAGACGATTCATAGTCGCGGCACTGTTGAATTAAACAGGATAATTAGCAATGGAAAGAGCTGGTGAGTAAATCTCACTCACCTGTTATTTAGAATTATTTTTATTCATTAAAAATAATTGTGTTGCTTGTTTGAATGGTTTCTGGTTTATTTAAATATATTAGTTATTTAGGGTTGACTATTATATATATATTAGGTTGATGATTGGATTTTTCCAGCAGTCTCATTAGCGGATGCCCGCAGTTTCATAGCGGATGATTTCCCTATGCGCCCCACAAATATATTAGTGGATGACCTTCTATACCGCGATGTCCTGTCTTGAAGCAGGACGGGTATTATTTATGTTGACTAATATATTTGGATGCAGGAAAACAGGTTGGAGGAATCCAAATGGATTCCTCAAAAATATATTACCTGTTTATTTATTTGTTTGCATAGATATACTGTCATATATGATGTGTTAGAGAACCTGAAATAAATAATTAGTTGTCTGGTGTTTAAATATCACTAGGCCTAAGTGTTAATTTATAAAAATACCCTGAAAGGGATATTTGAGGTTTAAAAGTGAAATTCTATTTTAGAAAAATAGAATTTGAATTTTTAAATAGATTTGAAACATAAACTTGTTTTGAAAATAAAAACAAGTAGTTCCTTTATAAACGAAGTTTATAAATAGTTCATTTATAAATGAAATTTATAAATAAAGTTCATCATTGAATAATTCAGAGATAAAAATCCATGTATGAATTTGAAAAGGGAAATTTATTTTTCCAAATCGAAACTCTATTTCAAATGAATTTGAAATGAACTTGTTTAAATATATAAACAAGTAAAATAAATGGTGCTTGTAAATGAAAAGGAAAATTATCATTGGATAATTCGAATTTTTATTTCAAATGTGAATTTAAAAATATGAATGGGGAAATCGTTTTAAAGAAATAAACGATGGAATGTATTCTGGTGTTCAGAATATAAATTGGACAAAAATAAATTCGTAAGGATTTATGATTTGAATTTGATTAATTCGAATTTTATTTAAATAGAAGTCAAATTGAAATTAGAATCTGAATAGAATTTGAATATATAGAATTTGAATATATAGAATTTGAATAGAATTCAAATAGTTTAAATATGGAATTTGAATATAGAATTCAAAAAGATTTAAAATGGAACTTGAATATAGGAAATTCAATTTGATTCGGAATAGAACTTGAATATAGAAGATCGAAGTATAAATAAATGTATTTATGGGCTAGGGAAAATTGACAATTTTAGAAGATCGAAAATATTATGTTGCATTGGAAAATTGAATTTGATATATATTAAAATATATCAGATTGGAGTTGGAATTTATATATAAACGAAGTTTAAACGTTTATATTTATAAATATAATTAAAACAAACACGCCACAGCGCTGCAGTTCGTAAATTGGCATTTCGAACTTCAAATGGGTATACATAACTCAATTGAAGTCGGAATTCTTTGAAACAAGAAACGCCAGGACCGATTTGATAATAGTTTTCTAATGGAGGAGAAAAATCTAAATTTCGTCAAAGAAATTTTGAGTTATATCAAAAATCAAATTTTCAGAAAAACAGCGCCATAACCATTTAAAAACCATAACGTTTTATTTAATTTTATAAAAGGATTTTAAGTGAATAAAATCCGAATTTCTATTTAGAAAATTTCAGATTTTGTGTTGTAGATTATATGTGAACTCAGGTGGAGTAATGAATTGATTTTTGAAACAGAAATCAGATTTTTGATTATTGAATAGAATTAACTAATTCAAGTAGCAATTAGTTAATGAGATTTTGAATTGATATTGGGCTTTGAATAAGTGAATTCGATTTGGAAATTTATATTCGAAATTGAAAAGGAAACTAGAATTGAAATTGAAATTCAATTTGGTTATGAGCAAGTTAAATATTTTGTTTGTACGTGTTATGTTCAAACAAAGAAGTGAAATAGGCAAAATAGCTAATTAAAGAATAAATGAGCGAAACTGAATTCAAACAATTGGATAGTGTTGAATTGAATTGAAAACAGGTGAACATGTGTTAGACATGTATGGGATGAAGTATATGAAGATTTTAATTTATGTGCCTGACAAAAAGGTACATGTTTAAATTCATATATGAGATTTTATGCGCCGTATCGGCTAGCCGCTTGGCTTTTTCTTTGTAATAACCCGGAAAATACGAGCCAATTTAAAATTTTTAAATTGGTTATTTCAAAGGAATTTGAACAATTGAAATGGAATATTTCAATAAAATAGTGAATTAGAAATAGTAAGTCAGTTTGGAAATTTGAATTCAAACTTTGACCGACTATGCAGGGTGGAAGATATAACGGATTTTAGCGAAACCAAAAATATTTAAATCTGTTAGTCAATACCTTTCTAACGAATCTGAAAAATCGAAGTTTCATAACGGGAATCGAAAGTTATGGCCGAATGAATTTTCAGAAGAGTCGGTATATAGAATATAGCCCTGGAAAATTGATATTTTGCATACGACCTCGGAATTCGACGAAACCAATTTTGTTGGGTCCGGGATGTCAAACTATTGCTAGGTTTCAAATTTCATAATTTTTGAAGCTAGTATGTGAGCGTGGCAAAAGAAAATGTGTTTGGTCGATTTCTGTTAAATTGGATCGACCAGAAAATGGCCATTTTTCAAACGACCTCAGAATTCGACGAAACTAGTTTTGTTGGGACCGTAGCGTCAAAACATAGTTAGATTTATTTTTCTGGAATTTTTCGAATTAGTTTGTGGCCCTGGCAAATTGAAATGTGCGTTCAGAGTTAAAAATTAAATGTTTTATACCTTAATTTGAAAAATAACTGACTGTAACAGTCGAATTGGCCTACGAAACATATTCCATTGTGTCCGGAATGGGGGTATTTAGCTGGGGGCGACAGTCGTTGGGTTTAAAAAGGAGTTCGTTTAAGAAAACACTATTTAAAAATTTAATATAGTTCTCGGCCAATCATATTTTTCCTTTCATAAATTAAAAAAAATAGAGAGAGAGAAACCCCCCCCCCCCATCAACGGCGAAACGCATTCACCACCTTCTCTCCTCCGCCGCCGCCGCTACCGCCACCTACAGCCTTCGCCGCCGCCACCATCCGACGCGCCCCAGCCTCCTCTTCAAATCCGACCCAACCGCCGCCCCCCTCGTCGCCTCCTCCGCCTGTATCGACGCCAGGAAGTCGAACACTTCCCGCCTCCGCCCTGAACGCCACCGACCACCGAACGCCACCAAACCACCACCGATTTAAAGCTCTCTCTCCCCTCTTCCACGTCCAACTCCCTGATCGTCACCACGTGCCACGGATTTCTCGAAAATTGTAAACCTAATTTTGAAGCTCGTGAAAGTGAGTTTTTCTTTGATCTTTACACTTCGAAAAATCATATCTTTTTGGTGTGTTGACGAAATTCGATGAAACAGGAAACATCGAGACCGCAAGGAAGCTCTCTACCCAATAGAAGAAGCTGCGGATTTTTCTGACATCGTATCGATTTTAAGCGCTCAGAAAACCAAGGTGAGAAATCTAAATTAGCGTGAAATTGAATGGAAAATGTCGTGTATAATTTATATAAGCGAAATATAAATTACATACGTGTTGTATACCTCATGTACATACGTCGTGTAAGCTATATAAGAGAAGTATGAATTTTTACATGCATAGAATAATAGATATATGTGTTGGAATGTAAGTGAAATATATTATATATATATACATATATACTCCCCTCGTCCACAAACCATGGACGATATTTATTGTGGTGAATTGGTGTGAAATATTGGATGAAAAATACAAATGGTTGAATAATTGTTTGTGGTTGATATTGTTTGGTTGTGGTTGAAAAATACCTATTGGTGATTGAAATGAATTGAAAATATTTGTGGAAATAAAAATAAACATGCTGCCTGCGTGCGAATTAGATGCATGAATCCCCATTGTCAAAAACCGCGAGGTTTTAAGGTAGAGCGAGGAGCAGTACTAGGGACGGTGTCGGTTTTAACTACCCTGCCATTATGCTGCCGAAATTTTGAATAATCTTTGTGTGTTAGAATTATTTTCATATGTTGAAATTATTTTACATGCATTGAAATTAAAGCCATATGTTGAAACTATATCCATGTGTGGAAATTGTTCATGTGTTGAAAAGTGTTGTGTGAAAATTAAATTCATTTGTGAATGAACGAAGTGCTTAAACAATAAAAATCACATTTTTATTATATATGAAGTAAGAAAAATATTCGCCTTATATAAATAGTTTCAACAATAAAAATCCCATCTTTCTAATATGAACAACATAAATAAAATGTCCATGTGTGGAAATACTCATTTGTTGAGAAGTGTGTGTAGTGGAAAAGTTCATGTGTTGAATAAAAAGATCGAACAACAAAAATTACATTTTTATAGAAACTATGAAGTGTTGAAACATCTATTTGTCGAATAAATATTTTGAACGATAAAAATATCATTTTTATCATATGTGTGATATGCTAAGGATATGCGGACGTTGAAATAAATATTTGTGATAGAAATATTATTTTTAACATGCATATGAACTAAGTATAATAGTCATGTGTTGAAATCTATTTTAGTTCGCCAAAATTATCATCTTTGAAATGTGAAGTGTTAAAAATAGCCACTTGTTCAAATAAACGTGCATGAGTTGAAATATACATTAACTAGCTAATGATATGATTTTAGCCTATGCATGCAACATTAGAATGAATGGTGTTTTTAAACCAAAGCAAATCAAATATGAAATTGAACGGAAAATGATAAATGTTAGAAATTGTATATATGTACATGCATATCTATTGAACAGGTTAAAGCAAAAGGGGCTAGAGAAGAGAAATAGAATTTTGTGCCCGACAAATAGGTACACATTTACCGCTTTGTTTGGGTGATGATTTTATGAGCCTGTTGGCCAGCCGCTTGGCTTTTTCTTTTTCTTTTTGATATGAGTCGCCCGTGTGGCTACTTGGGAATTTTCCCAGACCCTCCCGTACAAAGGAGGTTATGGCGAAATTTTCCAAAAATTAAAGGCGTTAGTGAAATAATTGAAGTGGAAACGATATAGGAATTTTTGAATAAACTATATTTATATAAATATATAAATATAAATAGAATGAAAACGAGACGTGGCCGTGCAGTTCATATTTTGAAACCGTGATTTCAAACGACTAGTACGGAAGATCCGACCATTGGATTTTCCCGAAACCTCAACCGTTGGTTTCCCCTTGGAAATATCTTTCCAACGGCACCAACTTTGTGAAGATCCGACGGTTGGATTGTCTGGAATGTTTAACTCAAAACTGAAGAAAAACAGCGCCAGAAACGATTATATTTATATATATATATAAATATAATTAAATTAAATCGAATAACGACGCTGCAGTTCGTAAATTAAAATCGTAACTTCAAATGGTTAGTGTGGAAGATCCAACCGTCGGATTTTCCCAAAACTGAAACCGTTGGATTCGTTTTGAAATGACCTTCCTAATGATGTAAAATTTGTGAAGATCCAACGGTTAGATTTTCATATATGTGTAAAACAAAATTAGTGGAAAGCAGCGCCAGTGCATCGACACGACCTGAAACATCGTTTAATTAAATATGGCCGTTTTTAATTAAATAAAAATGGCGATATATCGTTATAAAGTACTATAGACGATATAGAGTGAAAATAAACCAATTTTGTTGTGTTTGCTTGATATGTGATGGTTGAATGTATTTGACATGATAATTTTAACTAAATAACTGAAATGTGAATGTTGAATAGTTCAACCATGTGATTAATTGGTTTGAAAATCTAAATATACGTGGATTATTTGAAAAGGCCGAGTTTATCTCATTTCAAATAATCGATCGACGTTGAGAAGTCGAAGAGTCGAAGACGGTTGAAGACCGACGATCTCCACATTGGATGGATGGGCGCTACTGATACTCGTGACTGGAGTAGCTACCATGAAGGAATTGAAGTAGTAGCCGTCCAAACATACTGTTGATTGTACGGATATGCGAGGAATTGGTGCCTTCGGTTTCGTTCAGACCCAGAACGGACTTGTAAATGGACTGTGTGTCTGACATTGGATTTTTGTTCTGTGTTGATTGATCTCTGTTAAATATATATCTGTTTGGTGGCAGAGAATTTATTCTCTTTCTTAACGCCCTTCTCTGAGACGTACGAGCTCAGAGGTTATGTATTGACGAAATCAGTCGCATGGAGTGGATTGCCTGTGTGGCACGCCTAAGTGGCATATGATCAAGGCTTCTGTTGCGAAGCAAAGTCTTGTGGTTGGTGATCAAAGCATGGTCTGTGTGACGCAGCTTTGTGTATAACGTGAATTCGCGAGCCTCACACCCCGGTATGAGTCAAAAACGGGAGAAGGACCCAAGGAGTGCACGACGTTTCTTTCTAGCTATGGTGGTGTCAGTGACCTCCCAGCCCTGACATTTATATCTACTTTTCACCTATGTGGTTGTTGGAATATGAGGCGCCTCGATTATAGGTCTGTAAGGACCGGGAAACGTGTGTTCAGGAATTGCCAATCCTCAAAAGTAAGAGAGGACCGGCCTTGGAGGATCCAGGGGATTGTTGTGTGCGGTCCCGAGGCATTTACTAGAGTGTCTCGAATCGGAGAGGAGCTTGCCCCTTGCCTCGACTCATGAAGGAATCCAATTTCCAATACGAAATATGCGGTTGTGATTGTATTACTAGTATGACGACATAGTGGTATGGGTCATTTATGCCGCCTATGATTGATATTTATGATTGAAATCGCTTTTGAAACATATATGCACTAGTAATAATATCAAGCACTTTTGTTTTATTCGTATGAAGCATCTTTGGCCATTATAAGGTAAAAACTCTATCCTCCGGCTTGCGTTGCATTGTGTGATGGGACCTGAGTCTTATAATGACTTCATTTTATAAAAAGCATTGCGTTGATTTAATCATTTACTTTATTTCATGCACTAGAACTCATTGGAGTAAACCCGTTCCGCGAAAGTGGCGTGGTCCTTTGATTTGCCTTATTATTGTTGTTAATAAGTTGAATAGATTTCTCATACCAGTCCCATGACTGACTCGTAGTTTGTTTCACCTTGCAAACTCGGGTGCCCTTATTTTCACACGGGCAGCCTAGTTACAGGTTTCTGACGCACCTTTTGGCTCATGGCGAGGCTTGACTACACCATGCTGACTTGGATTTTCTCCGCCATTATTGTATCTATATTATGATTCCGCCACAGGCGATGTAGACTGATATTCCTTTTGTGTACTCTTTATGTATGATTCCGCCTCAGGCGATGGTGACTGATTATGTATCATTATGCACTAAGTTGTATCCTGTACTGTGCTTCTCTGATGTGATGATATCTATATGATTCCGCTGTCATATGTGTGTAAATTATTCTACTTTCTGTTTATGCTATTATCTGTGATCTGCTAATGATGATTAATGTGTTATATTCCAATGATTATCCTTAACACCGTGTCACGGGGTTTTGGGATCGTCACAGCTGGTATCAGAGCTTTGGTTAACCTTAGTTCTGGAGTTTAACACCGTGTCACGGGGTTTTGGGATCGTCACATTCTTTTTCTTTTGGATTGGTGAGGGCCATGGGAGGCCATTTGAAATATCCCAATGCTCCCGGTACAAAGGAGGTTATGGCGAAATTTTCCGGGAATTTAAGAAGTTAGAATATTTTTAAGAAGTTTGATAACTAGAAATCTATATATCAATATATATAGAAGTCGATAAGGAAACGAACTTAGAATAGAATAGTATAATCAAAAAGGAGGTATAAGAATAAAATCTAGTAAGAATAGAAAGAGAAAGTGTATATGTGTTTAAAAGTGAAGAATTAGTTGTATGGTATTGATTATTCGAGTAAGTAGTCTTATCTGTTTTGACGTTATAAATGTTATTCAGTCAAGGTCTGAGAGGTAGTTATACCCCAACTTGATTGATTTTAATATTAACAAATAAATAGTAAGATTTTAGGCTTGAAGATCAATGCTGAATAAGAGTTAGTTGAATATAGTATTTGGGTTGTCGTAACGATGTTTTACACAACATCCGTTTTAACCCAAATAAAATATAAACTTGGAAATAGAATAATAAATATTTCCTAAGTATAGAAATAAACGGGATCGGAAAAGAGATAAGTAATTGGATTATTTCCCAATTATGAATAGCATATATTTTCTAAAGTTTAGAAAATAAAGGAAGGCGATATTCGGAAATGTTTTCCAAATAGCGTAAAAGGCCAATATGGTTATTGAAATTATTTAGTTAATAAATATTGATAAAGGAAATGGAGAAGAGTTTTAATTAATGAAATATTAATTAAAGAGCCCAGTGATTTGTTTGATATGTTGAATGAACACTTGTTTTCTTCGATAGTTAAATCATCGACTATCGAAAAACTTGTTTTTATTTGATAGTTAAATCACAAACTATCGAAGTTTTTGACCATCGTTGTCAATATGGAGAGACCGGTTGGATTATTATCTGAAGAACCACTCTGTATTGGCATAAGCGTTGTGAACCAAGTATGCTGAATATATTGAAGACAGAGTAAAATGCAAGGGCTTTTTCTATTAACAGAAATTGTGCCTTCGGTTTCGTTCAATCCCAGATCGAACGTAAATGGACGAATGTCTGACAAAGTATTTCCAATGATCGAATATGTTGGTCTGTATAAATATATATGGTGGCAACGGATTTATTCCCTTATCATAACATCCAGAATATTTGTGCAAATCAATTAGTGATTAACAGATCTGACAATGTGGCATTCAAAGTGATTGTGCTATTAATGAATGATAAGTAATTGTAGCCTCAGGCCTCAACAACCGGGAAATGACAAAAATCGGGCAGACAGCATGGCTATGTGGGTCGCTCCCATTAGGATGTATACTTACCTATCTAGAGATTCATTTAATTCCTTATTCTATTCGATGCTATCCCAATCGGGAAACAGTTGCTGATCCCAACCGTTGGTGATATAAATTCGATACACTCAAGCGAAATGAGTAGTCGGTCATGTGTGGGCCGGGTTGCAAGATGTTCTTGTTGAACCTAGTGTATTCCTCTCTAGAGATACACTAGAGGAAGGTGGTTCCATACCTTGTTGTGTTGGAAATCTCATCTCCAATAAGCGCCATGCAGTTTTTGATTTTATATTATATATGGAGTGTGAGATGCAAGCGTTCCACTAGATTGTTATATATTTGGTTTAGACACTATTATAATATCACTGGATTTTGTATTAAAGTGTTTTGGGTTATAGTAAGGTAAAAACCAACCATGTTTATGTGTGGGCTGGTCTTACTATTATCTTTTCTTTCGAAAGGATTTTTAAAGTTAAACAAATGGTTGGAGTTACTCACACCAGTCCCATAACTGACCCAGAGTTTATTTTGTTTGTTTTTCCCTAAACTCTTGGGTGCCCAAATTTGTTCGGGAAGTCAAGTAGTCGGGATTTTTAAGATTCACTTGGAAGAGCTGGAAGCAGGAGGCTTCACCAGTTAGCTATAGACTATTATATATTCCGCTGTGAACCACGTTTGTATCTGGAAACAGGTGTTTATAATTGTTCCAGGAATAACTGTTGTCCTCTGATGATGGTATGTATATAAATTACTGATTTGTATTTCAAAAGTTATGTTACATATTATATTTTATTCGTTCCGCTGTGAGATTTGTCTTCTTTGTTTCTTCTATTCTAATATTTCTTTCTTTCTATTTCTCATCCTCTAACTTCTTTCTAATAATGATTCGTATTTCTATGCAATTTAGGTTGGACTTGTGGTGTTATTAGTCGACTCAAATAGTACAGATTTGCGGGCCTTTACAGTATGTGGCCATACGGATTTTTAATGTGAAAAACAATCGGTATTTTGATGGTTAAAAATACGTTGTGCGAGCAAACAAAGTCATAATTTGACGAAACAAGTTTTGTTGGGTCCGTAATGTCGAACTGTAGCTCCATGCCCATTTTCATGATTTTTGGGTATCGTGTGTGATCATTGGAATTTGAAAACGTTCATCGAAAATTTATATTAATATAAAAACAAAATATCTAGATATTTATCAACACTATAAATACACCATCCTTTGAACCTAATCCTATTCTTTTCCTCATTTCAAAGTCAAACACGCAGCCGCCACTATTCTTTACCTCAACGTGAAGAATAAAGCTTCAAGAAATTTTCTAAAATCAAATTGCAACTGAAATCAAAAACCGTTTGGTCCTTTAGCCTCATAAGACCTTCAGCTTCGATCTGGTACCCTTTCATTTGAGATCGAACCATTTTTGAGTCACATTATTTTAGACAGCGAGCTAGGGTTTTCAGTTTTTGAGAAGGGAGAGTATCGATCCATGTTTTCGAGGTTATAATCGGTATGAGCAGATGATTGGAGAGCTTGCAAAAGTTTTCTTTTGTTGAATTTGGTGATTAATGCCATCGCGATAATTAGTATACTGGCGAGATGAAAGAATTTAAATGAAAGAGGAGAGTTGCGGTTTTTAATGATGGTTGTGGAAAGTGATAGGGAGGAAGAGGATTCGAACGAGTGTTGAACAGTGAAATCAGATTCAGTTTTCATGTAAGATTGATCTAGAGGGTTGCACTTTTCTTTTTGTTCGAAACTGATAGCAGTCTCGTGAATTTGGATGGAAGCATCGAATTCGACGTTTGGAGTATAGGTAGATGAAGATTTCTATAATGATGGAAAAGTGTGTTTACATTTTGTAAATTGGCAAAGAAACAAAGGAGGATTATGTTGGAGAAAATCAGAAATGGCCGGCTATTTTCTGGAAGAGGACATCGGTGTTTGGGGAAGACTAAATGAGGAGCTGGTCCGTTTTCAACGTGAGCGGGTATGGGCCTTATTTATATGGTAAAGCCCAATCTGGAAGTTTACTTAGTTTAAATTAAATTTTAATGGTGTGATTTGTTTGTAAGATCAAGGATTATAGAAGTAGAAAGGGGAGAGGGATGTTTAACAGTGGTTTTCGAACTGTACAGGAGGTATGTGTTAACGGGGAAGAAGGAGGAGGCGTATAGAGCAGGCGTGGGTTGAGAAATAAGGTCATGGGCCGATTTCAAAGAGGGTGAGCCCAATAAGGTTTTAAATAAATATAATTTATGTGTATAAAATGTGTATTAACTTAAAGATATCATAACTTCGTCATACTGTATCAGAATTCCGAACGATCAAATCCGTTAGGATCGTTTGGACGAGAGCTTGAAAATGGAACTGACTGGGAGTGAATTGGAGCTCGTTGCAGTTTATAGAAAAATAAATTGCCTTCTGAATCAAGGATGGTTATCGTTATTAACGGTGATCGTCCAATGTGAGTAAAACTCACCAACTCTATCAGTTATATTTTTATAACATATTTTTAGAACTGATAAATGATGATTGATTGCTGTGTATTGACTATTTAGTTGAACTGGTACGTAACTGGTTGAAATTATAGATCTGGTTATATATATAAATTGATTCTGTTTAGCAGAATAATTCATAGTAAAATGAAATTGATGTTAATTGTATTGTGTAACATTTGTGGATGCGGGGAAACAGGTCGGAGGAATCCAACTGAATTCCTAAACATTTATTTTACTGTTTTTCATATATTGTAATATATAATGTGATATAATCTGTGTTGATTACGTGTGTTGGATGATATCGATCATTGTTATTTGGGTATTTTAAATATCGTAAGAAATACTAGAATGTAGAAAAGGGGATTTTCAAAGTGTATTTTGAAAATAAAGTATTTATATAAAATCAACGGATTTTATATATAAAAGGAAAATATTTGTGAAACAAATAGAGTTGAAAAGGAGATATTTGTAAACCATTTACAAATAGATTTGAAAAGGGAATATTTGTAAAACATTTACAAATAGAATTAAAAAAGGAAATATTTATTTAGAAAATTAAATAGAGTTATAAAAGGAAATATTTATTTAGAAAAATAAATAGAGTTATAAAAGGAAATTTTAAATGAGATTTAAGTGTTAGGAATAAAAAGGAGATTTCGTATGAAAAATTCTATAAATAGAAGTATAAATAGAATTTGGAAATGGGATACTATTTTGAAATACAAAGTCAAAATTAATGGAGTTAATCGATTATAGTTAATCGAATTAGAATTAATCGAATAGAGTTAATCGAATTAGAATTAATCGAATAGAGTTAATCGAATTAGAATTAATCAATAAGAGTTAGTCGAATATTAGTTATTCGAATAGAATGAATCGGATTAGAATTAATCGAATAGAGTTAATCGAACAAGAGTTAGTCAAATATTAGTTATTCGAATAGAGTTAATTGAATTAGAGTTAGTCAGATTAGAGTTATTCGAATATAGTTTATTCGAAGAAAGAGTTATCGAATAAGGTTATTCGAAGAAAAGGATTAATCGAATATAGTTTACTCGAAAAGAATCCATCAGAGATTGGATTAGTAATATCCAATGGGAATGACTCGTTAGAGATGGGATCAGTAGTATCCTAGAACGAGTGTGAAGAGTAGTGTTTTTAAAATAAAATTGAAATAAAGTTTTGTTTTGAAAATTTAATTCAATTATTCGTATTTGAATATTTATTTATATTGATTTGGACTATCAGGTATATATAGATTTTAATATACGTCTGATCCACGTGTATTGAAAGCCTCCAATATACTGGATGGATATAGAATCACACTCTAGTCGCCCGGAGATGGCACTGATGATAGCCGCTGCATCATCAGTGGATATATGTTCGAGTGACGAAAGTGGGATTTCTATATGTTTCCATTAGACTGGTATGAGAACCAAAACTAGATAGGGCTTATTGTTGTGATTTGGCATCAAAAATCTGATTTTTGGACTATATATCAAAATTATAAATTTGAAATGTTAATCAACTAAATGATTGCTGATTGTGTTGTTGGATTATTGTTGTGATTAACTAGAATTTGAACCATATAGTCAAATTATATCAAATGTTGGACCGAATTGAAAATTGTTTGAAATTGCATGCATATACATGTACTTACATTGAACAGGTCACAGCAAGGAGGCTAGAGAAGAGGAATAAAATTGTTTGCTCGACAAATAGGTACATGTTTACAAATTTATTGGGGTTTTGATGATTTTATGAGCCGATTAGCTAGCCGCTTGGCTGTTTCTTTTTCTTTTTGGATTGATGAGGGCCATGGGAGGCTATTTGAAATATCCCGCAGCTCCCAGTGCAGGGGAGGTTATGGCGAAATTTTTCGCAAATTTAGTGTGTTAGCCAAATTTTTGAAAAATTTGAAAAGTTCTTAGAAACTGAAAAGTTAAAGAACTTAAGCCATAAAGAAAATGATGAAAGTTGAGTTGATTTGGGAAGCAACTTTCGGCTTCGTTCCTTTTCAGGGACGAAAAGTTTTAAGTGGGGGAGATTGTAATAACCCGGAAATCTGAGCCAATTAAAATTTTTTATTTTGGCAATTTTAGTGAATTTTGAATATTTAAAATGAATTATTTTAAATAATAATGACGAGAAATTTATTTTGAATAGAATTAGCACGTATATATTTATTTGAATCGTCGTTAGAATATAAATATTTATTTTATTTATAAAAGGAATTGAAAACGGCGCGGTAGTTCGATAATTCAATTTCAAAGTTCAAATGAATATATAGGATTCAAAATAAACCGGATTTCAGCGAAACCAAAAATATTTGAATCTAATTGATAATATCTTTCCAACGAATCCGAAAAATTGAAATTTCATAGCGGGAATCAAAAGATATGTCCAGTTGAAAATTCAGAATAGTCGCTATGGAATTCTGGCCCTTAAAAATAGCCATTTTGCAAACGACCTTGGTTTTCGACGAAACCACTTTTGTTGGATCCGTGATGTCAAGTTATTGCTAGGTTTCAAAATTAGTAATTTTTCGAATCAATATGTGAGCGTGGTGAAGGAAAACGCGTTTGACCAGTTTCAGTTGATTTTAATCGACTGGAAAATGGCCATTTTTCAAACGATCTCAAAATTTGACGAAACTAGTTTTGTTAGGACCATATCATCAATACGAAGCTAGAAAATATTTTTCGGGAATTTTTCGAGTCAGTATGTGGCCCCTGTAAATTGAAATGTGCATTCAAATTCAATATATAGAGTTATATTTTGATTTTGACAGAAACTGATCGAAACAGCCGAACTGGCTTACGAAACGAATCCCATTGTGTTCGAAATGGGGGTATTTTGCTAGAGGCGACAGTCGTTGGGTTCAAATTGGAGTTCGTGGCAATAAACGGTGAATTTACGAATTAAATATTATTATTTAAATATATATATAGCCTACTCACTAAACCCTAATTCTAATTGGTCAAATTAAATCGGGGTCAACGTATTTGAGCAGCCTCTCCTTTCTCAACCAACGAACGAAAATTCCCACACCCGTCGAGCATCAATTCCTCACCGCCCTCCACTTCCTCCATCCCCGGTGTCGAACCCCTCCGCTTCCTGCCTCCACATCCAGTCACGAGCACGAGCCCCCAAACCCACCTGCGTCGAACCCGTGAAACCCTATTCCCTGGAGGTCGAACGTCGGAACAGGTTTCAAGGATGGTGGGGGAGCCATAATTGTTGTCATGGCGGTGGAAGTAGGGACTCCGGCGCGTTCGCCGGCGGGATCTAATTGGTGGCCGATGGCCCTGAGAGGCGTCGCAAGGTGGATGGATGGGCAGAGCAATCGAAGTCGGCCATTTCCTGAAACGAAAACACAGTGAGTTTGATTTTAAACATAGTTTAGTTTCAGTTTTTGTTAATATAAAAAAACATAGTTTATTTTCAGTTTTGTTTTTTTATTATATAAATGCAAAGTTTTAAATCAGGTTTTATGTATAAATAGTTTAAATAAAGACATGGATTTTTAAAGTATATAAAAACATGATTTTGTCGGATAAAAATATGATTTTTATCATACTAGGTAAAAGAAGAAAAAAATATGATTTTTATAAAATAAAAAGAATAGATTTTTGTGTAAGAAAAGATTAGATCTTTATAGAAGAAAAGATTAGATCTTTATAGAAGAAAAGATTAGATTTTTAAATAGGATTCTTGGTGATAAAAATATAATTTTTATATAAGTAGGAAGTTAAAAATATAATTTTTATATAAGTAGGAAGTTAAAAACATAATTTTTATATAAGTAGGAAGTTAAAAATATAATTTTTATATAAGTAGGAAGTTAAAAATATAATTTTTATTAGATGAGAAGATTAAAAATATGATTTTTATATTATAGGAAGAATAAAAATATGATTTTTATATTATATAGATAATAAAAATTCGATCTTTATATCATAGAAAGAATAAAAATATGATTTTTATTCATGTAGAGTAATAAAAATATAATTTTTATTATATTACTATCAAGGTAAAAATAGAATTTTTATCTATATAGTAGCCGAATAAAAATGTGACTTTTATATACATAGCAACAATATAAAAATGTGATTTTTATATATGTAGTGAATACGGGCGATGAAATTGACAAAATGTAACGACCCGAAAATCCGTACCAATTTGAGCTGACTAATATCCTACACATTCAACTCAAAGTGCACGAAAATTTAGATCATTAATAGAAAGAAATAAGGGGATGAGAAAGATAAGATAGAACCAATAGAATAGAAGAAGAAGAAGAACACAACTGAGTAGAATCAGAGTAAACACGAATCTCACAGCGGAACGAATAAAATGTATTATATAACATAGCTTTGCAATACAAAACTGTATTGTATATACATACCATTATCAGAGTACAATACATCATATCACAGCGGGAATAATGTCTAAATACTAATGGTGAAGCCTTCTGCTTTTAGCTCCTCCAAGTGTATCTGTAAAAGCCTGAAACACTTGACTGCCCGTACAAATTTGGGCACACAAGAGTTTAGGGAAAACAAACAAAATAAACTCTGGGTCAGTCATGGAACTGGTGTGAGTAAATTCCAACCATACTGTTTAACTTTTGAAAATCCCTTGAAAAAACAAAGATGATAGTAAGACCAGCCCACACATAAACATGGACGGTTTTTACCTTACTATAGCCCAAAATATTTTGATATCAAAATCCAGTGATATTATACTAATGTCTAATCAAATAGTAGAATGCTTGCATCTCATACTCTACATACATAGTATAAAATCAAAAACCGCAGGGCGCTTATTGGAGATTGGATTCCAACAATGACACGGTATGGGACCACCTGCCGCTAGTGTATCTCTAGAGGCGAATACACTGGGTTCAACAAGAACGTCTTGCAACCCGACCCACACATGACCGACCACTCATTTCGCTTGAGTGTATCGAATGTATATCACCAACGGTTGGAATCAAACCACCATTTCCCGAAAAGGGACAGCATCGAATAGATTAAAGTAGTAAAAGGAATTTCTCTAGATAGGTGATTATACACCCTAATGGGAGCGACCCACATAGCCATGCTGACTGCCCGATTTTTGTCATTCCCCGGTTGTGAAGCTTGAGGCTACGCCTATCTTTTAGTACATCTGGCCACCATACACTTTGAATGCCACATCGTCAAACCCATCAAATCACTAGTTGATCTTCCCAAAAATATTACGGGTATAAAAGCTAAGGGAAACGAATTTCTCTGCCACCAGACGTAATACCTTGAAAAGATCGTCTTATGTGACCGTTAGGAATACTTTGCTAGACATTCGTCCATTCAAGTTGTCCTGGGACTGGACAAACAGAAAACACCATTCTAGAACAGAACGACCCTTGCATTTCACTCCGTCTTCAATTGTCTTCAGCGTAATCAAAATTGCAGCGCTTATGCCTATACGGAGTGGTTTACGAATAATATATCCAACCGGTCTCTCCGTATTGACAACGATGGTCAAAACACTTCGATAGTCGGTTATTTAACTATCGAAGTAAAAGCAAACATTCATTCAAATGTTCAACTAACATCACACAACCATGGGCACTTTTTATTTACCATTCGTCATCGTCGAATTATAGTTCCATTTCTAATGGTGTTATTTAACTCTAATCATATTTCAAACATCGAAATGATGTCATCGTTTTATGAAACGATTCTCCATTACTCGTTCTTATATTTCTTTGGACAATCATCGTTACTTATTACTTTAGAATAAGTGGATTTCAAAACAAACTGTTTACATTCCCTAGGGAGTAGTGCTATATAAAAATCATGCTTAAGTTTGGTCAACAATGCTAATTTATTGTTATAGTTCAAAAACTTGTCATACGCTGTAATATTCTCCTTTATAACTAATCTCGACAGAACAGTCGCGCTTAAGCCTGGTCAACAACGTTATTTTATCACTGTAGTTCAAATACTTGCAATACGCTGCTATATTCCACTTTATAACTAATCTCGACAGAACAGTCACGCTTAAGCCTGGTCAACAACGTTATGTAATTCAATTATTCATATTTGAATATTTATTTATATTGATTTGGATTATCAGGTATATAGAGATTTTAATATACGTCTGATCCACGTGTATTGAAAGCCTCCAATATACTGGATGGATATAGAATCACACTCTAGTCGCCCGGAGATGGCACTGATGATAGCAGCTGCATCATCAGTGGATATATGTTCGAGTGACGAAAGTGGGATTTCTGTATGTTTCCATTAGACTGGTGTGAGAACCAAAACTAGATAGGGCTTATTGTTGTGATTTGGCATCAAAAATCTGATTTTTGGACTATATGTCAAAATTATGAATTTGAAACGTTAATCAACTAATTGATTGCTGATTGTGTTATTGGATTATTGGTGATTAATTAGAGTTTGAACCATATAGCCAAATTATGTCAAATGTTGGACTGAATTGAAAATTGTTTGAAATTGCATGCATATACATGTACTTACATTGAACATGTCATAGCAAGGAGGCTTAGAGAAGAGGAATAAAATTGTTTGCCCGACAAATAGGTACATGTTTACAAATTTATTGGGTTTTTGATGATTTTATGAGCCGATTAGCTAGCCGCTTGGCTGTTTCTTTTTCTTTTTGGATTGATGAGGGCCATGGGAGGCTATTTGAAATATCCCGAAGCTCCCGATGCAAGGGAGGTTATGGCGAAATTTTTCGAAAATTTAGGTTGTTAGCCAAATTTTTGAAAAATTTGAAAAGTTCTTAGAAACTGAAAAGTTAAAGAACTTAAGCCATAAAGAAAATGATGAAAGTTGAGTTGATTTATGAAACAACTTTCGGCTTCGTTCCTTTTCGAGGACGAAAAGTTTTAAGTGGGGGATATTGTAATAACCTGGAAATATGAGCCAATTTAAAAAATTTTATTTTGGCAATTTTAGTGAATTTTGAATATTTAAAATGAATTATTTTAAATAATAACGACGAGAAATTTATTTTGAATAGAATTAGAACATATATATTTATTTAAATCATCGTTAGAATATAAATATTTATTTTATTTATAAAAGGAATTCAAAATGGCGCGGTAGTTCGATAATTTGATTTCAAAGTTCAAATGAATGTACTGGATTCAAAATAAACCGGATTTTAGAAAAACCAAAAATATTTGAATATAATTGAGAATATCTTTCCAACGAATCCGACAAATTGAAATTTCATAGCGGGAATCAAAAGATATGTCCAGTTGAAAATTCAGAATAGTCGCTATGGAATTCTGGCCCTTAAAAATAGCCATTTTGCAAACGACCACGGTTTTCGACAAAACCACTTTTGTTGGATCCATGATGTCATGTTATTGCTAGGTTTCAAAATTCGTAATTTTTCGAGTCAATATGTGAGTGTGGCGATGGAAAACGCGTTTGACCAGTTTTAGTAGATTTTAATCGACTGGAAAATGGCCAATTTTCAAACGGTCTCAGAATTTGATGAAACTAGTTTTGTTAGGACCATATCGTCAATATGAAGCTAGAAAATATTTTTCGGGAATTTTTAGAGTCAGTATGTGGCCCCGGTAAATTGAAATGTCCATTCAAATTCAATATATAGAATTATATTTTGATTTTGACAGAAACTGATCGAAACAGCCGAACTGGCTTACGAAACATATCCCATTGTGTTCAAAATGGGGGTATTTAGCTAGGCGCGATAGTCGTTGGGTTCAAATTGGAGTTCGTGGCAGTAAACGGTGAATTTACGAATTAAATATTATTATTTAAATATATATATAGCCTACCCACTAAACCCTAATTCTAATTGGTCAAATTAAATCGGGGTCAACGTATTTGAGTAGCCTCTCCTTTCTCAACCATCGAACGAAAATTCCCAAACCCGTCGAGCATCGATTCCTCACCGCCCTCCACTTCCTTCATCCCCTGTGTCGAACCCCCCCGCTTCCTGCCTCCACATCCAGTCACAAGCACGAGCATTGAAAGTAAATTCACGTGTTGAATAGAAAATAAATTCATGTGTTGAATAGAAAATAAATTCACGTGTTGAATTGAAAGTAAATTCATGTTTTGAATAGAAGCTAAATTCATGTGTTGAATAGAAAATAAATTCATGTGTTGAATAGAATAAACATTCATGTGTTGAATAAAAGCCGTGTCGATTAGATTGACGCCATTTGACGTGAACGATATTTATATCGATTTTATTCATTTTTAAAATGATTATAGAAAAGGAAGTGATTTCAAAATATAACGTTTTGAAAATATTATCATTTATAGATTAATGATATGGAATATTCAATTTTGATTAGAAATTGAATATAAAGTTGAAATCGTGTTGAAAACGAATTTAAAACGATTTATAAAATTCATTTTGAAAGGAAATCGATGAAATATATAATATATACATATTATATATATAATGGCCTGAATAGAACGCGCCACGCCTCGACAGTTCGCGAATTTCGACCATTGACTTCGAATGGATATTGCGGGAGATCCGACCGTCGGATTCACCTAAATCCGGAACAGTTGGGTTCGTATCGAAAAGAGATTTCTAACGAATGATAGAAATTTGAAATCTAACAGTTGATTTGGAAGTGTGTCCAAATCAAATTTGGAAAAGGTCGCTGTAAGTGCAGTTCGATGGCCGTTGATGGAAATCGACTGTACGGGCCTTGATAAAATTATTAAAAATATTAATAGTTAGTGTAAAATCATAAGAAATGATTTGTGAAGAATTGGGATAAGAATTTCCATATTTGAAAAGATAAAAATAGATTTGTATCGAAATGAACTAGTTTTGAACTAGAATTATAATTCTGTTTATTTTTAAAATAAATAAAGTGGATTTGAAATGGTTTTGAAAATAACCAGAATTTCCAATAATGGAATTAGAAGGGATGTGAATCGAAATTATCTTTGGAATATTTCGATGTTGGATTTCGTGATTATACAGATATTGTTATGGAAATTTGAAAGATATATTAATATCGTTATCTCCAATACGATATTTGTTGGTCGTAGAATTTGATATTGAATATAAGCCGATATATTTTCTATTCAGAGCCTTGTATTTAATATCAAATGTGATTTGGGTTTGTCGTGAATGGTGTCTTCATTAACACTGTTCTTAAACCCAGTTGAGAAAAAGATTAAATCTTTTTGTTTAGATTTAATGAAGTGTACCAATTAAATGGTATTTAATTGGAATTGAATTTGGATTGATTTTTGGGTTTATCGTGAACGATGTTTTAAATAACACTTGTTCTTTAACCCGGTAATTAATGAATGTGATTTTGGGTTTATCGTGGGTCGTGTTTTAAATGAGATTGGTTCTTTAACCCAGTTAAAGACAGGAGGTGATTTCCCAAGTTAAATAATCATTGATAGTGATTATTGGGAAGATTAAAACTAAGTGGAGTTTTAATGAATCTTTAATTAGATTGAAATAATCGAGGATGGTGTATCACCAGTTTTGCTCAGGCAATAGTTAAATCTTTAATTAGATTTGAACGTGAAATGGTAATTGAATTTTTACCAATAACACCATAGTGTTAGATATGAAGTATGACCAGTTTTACTTCATGGGATGAATAGGATGGAATTGGGAAATAAAATAAATGATTACTTCGGTGGGGTTCGCTAATCCCGACTAGTTTGAATTGATATTCAAAAGGAGATTAAAGAATAAATTTAAAGAATTTATGTTTGATAAAAATAATGGGAACTTTTCCCAAAGTATAAGAATATTTGAATAAAATAATATTATGAATTGGAATGAGGCATATGTTGTGTTTGTGTAACACTTGTTTATTATATATGCGAGTTATTCAGAAAGACCGGGTTTATCCCATTCTGAATAACTGATTCGACGTGGTGTCGAGGATGAAGACGGTGGTCGAAGACCGGAGGTCTTCACATCGTTTGGGTGATTACTGATGATCTTGATTGGGCTGTAAACCCAAAAGGAGTGAATCGGTTGGTGATCGTCCAGACGTACTTGGAGATTGATGGATGTGCGAGGTACAAGGTGCCTCCGGTTTCGTTCAGACCCAGAACGAACTTGTAAATGGACTGTGTGTCTGACATTGGATTTTATTCTATGTGATTGATTTCTATTAAATATATATCTGTTTGGCGGCGGAGAATTTATTCCCTTGCTTAACACCCTTCTCTGAGACGTACGAGCTCAGAGGTTATATATTGATGGATATCAAACGCATGGAGTGAATGGCCTGTGTGGCATGCCTAAGTGGAAATTGATCAAGGCTTTTGTTGAAAAGCAAAGTCTTGTGTTTGATGATCAAAGCACCGCCTGTGTGGCATAGCTTTGTGTAACGTTGATTCGCGAGCCTCACACCCCGGTGTGAACCAGTAACGGGAGAAGGACCTCAGGGAGAGCATGCGTTTCCTTCTAGCTAGAAATGGCGTCAGTGGATTTACACGCCCTGACGAGTTTGACTTATGTGGTTGTTGCTGTTGCGAGGCGCCTTGGATATATCAGTGATTGTGTGGAGCCGATGGAGTCATTGGACTGATTGACTCCCCATAGGGTGGGGAAACGTAGTGTTCAGGCATTTTAATCCACATCGGTGTACCGGCCCTGATGATCCAAGGGTCACTCGAGCTTTAATCTTGAGACACGGGCTAGAGCGTCTTGAATCTGTAAGGACTATCTTTTTCCTTGGTTCATAGATGGAAATCCAACTTCCAATATGTGATATTTTCGGTTTTGATTGTAGAGCCTAGTATTAGCGACATGATATATGGTACCCATGCCGTCTATGATTAATACTTATGATTGAAATTGTTTTGACACTATACACGTATAGTAGTAATAAAAGATGAAATTTAGCGTATCAAGCATTCTTTGGCTATAATAAGGTAAAACCCTATCCTCCGGCTTGTGTTGCATTGTGTGATGGGACCTGGGTCTTATAATAGCTTCATTTTTCTTTATTTAGCATTGCGTTGTTTTTATGCACTGGTATTCTTGGGAGGAAACCCGTTCCGTGTTATACGGCATGGTCCCTTGATTTACCTAACTTTAAAAATAAAGATTAATAACTGTTTAATTCTCACACCAGTCACATGACTGACCTGGAGTTTATTGTTTTAACCTAAACTCTAGGTGCCCCTATTTTCCGCACGGGCAGCTAGTAGTTTTGGTTTTGCAGATTTGTATTCACAGGAACCTGGTTTACAGCTAGAATGATATCCGGAAAGCTCTGTATCTGTATATCTCTTTCAGTTGTGTATTGTATTATTTTCCGCTGCTATGTAATGTATTGTAATCTCTGATATTTTCTGTGTAATATTTATTCATACTCTCTTTCAGTTGCGTTCTTTTTCTCAAACTATCCGGGCTTTCCTTACCGGGGGAAGTTACGGGTCTTTACACATAGAAAATGAAATGTTTGATGATAAAGAATATTGGAATGACAGTGATACATGAAAAAGAGATGGAAATGTTTTCCAATGATTAATAACGTATATTTTCTAAATTTAGAAAATAAGAAATGTTGAATATATGGAAACAGCAGATAAAGTAATGAACTAAAGAGATAAATGTTAAATGATGTTTGATCGATATAATTTCCATCTGGAAATAATGTTGTTGTTTGCACATGTGTTTTCTTTGATAGTTAACTCACCGACTATCGAAGTTTTTGATCATTTTTCCGTTGTCAATACAGAGAGACCAGGATCAGATTCATTATCTGAAAACCACTATGTATGGGCGTTAGCGTCACGATCAAATATGATGAAGAAAATTGAAGACGGAGTTATGCAAGGGTTGTTCTGTTTACAGAATAGTGCCTTCGGTTTGTCCAGTCCCAGGACAACCTGTATGGAAGAATGTCTGACAGATTATATTTAGTGGATCACGTAAGTTGATCTCTTCAAACGTATTTACGTTTGGTGGCGGAGGAATTCGTTTCTCTTAGTTGTATACTCGTTGTATTTTTTGGGAAATCAATTTGTGATTTGGCGGGTACGACGATGTGACATTCAAAGTGAATGAATGTGTGATCTGTCAGAGATAAGCGTGTCCTCTAGCCTCACAACCGGGAAATGACAAAAATCGGGCAGGCAGCATGGCTAAGTGGTTGGTTGCCAAGTAGGGTGTATTATCACCTATCTAGAAATGTTCATTTCATTCTATAATCTATTGTCGATGTTGTCCCATTCGGGAAACGGTTGTTGTAACGAACTGGGACTTTCGACTCCGAAAATCAACACAAAACTACCATGTTGACTATTCAGACATCGAACATTCCAGATCATTAATAGACAGAAGTTAGAGGGTGAGAATATATAAGATAGAAAATTAGAATAGAAGAAGAAGAAGAACACAATTCAGAGTAAACACGAATCTCACAGCGGAACGAATAAAATATAATATATAACATAACTTTGCAATAAAACAGTATATACATACGATAACATTATCAGAGTACAACACTTACACACAGCGGAAATAACAATAGCTATATAATCATGAAGCCTCCTGCTTCAAGCTCCTCCAAGTATATCTGTAAAGACCTGATCTGCTTGACTGCCCGTACAAATTTGGGCACCCAAGAGTTTAGGGAAAAACAAAACAAAATAAACTTTGGGTCAGTCATGGGACTGGTGTGAGTAAACTCAAATCATCTGGTGTAACTTTTCAAAATCCTTTTCAAAAGAAAAGATAATCGTAAGACCAATCCACACATAAACATGGACGTTTTTACCTTACGATAACCCAAAACAGTTTCGGAAATCAATACTTCTCTGATATTATAATAATGTCTAATCACAAGTAATTATCAATCTAGCAGAACGCTTGCATCTCACGTTCCACATATATAGTATACAAACAAAACCGCGGGCGCTTATTGGAGATTGGATTCCAACTATGACAAGGTATGGGACCACCTGCCGATAGTGTATCTCTAGAGGCAAATACACTGGGTTCAACAAGAACGTCTTGCAACCCGGCCCACACATGACCGACCACTCATTTCGCTTGAGTGTATCGAATGTATATCACCAACGATTGGGACCTACCCTACCGTCTTCCCGAAAAGGGACAGCATCGAACATAGATAAAAGAATGAAATGGATTTTCTCTAGATAGGTGATATACACCTTAATGGGAGCGACCCACTTAGCTATGTTGCCTGCCCGATTTATGTCATTTCCCGGTTGATGAGGCTTGAGGACATAACATATCTTTGACAGATCATACATTCATTTACTTTGAATGCCACATCGTCATACTCCTCAAATCACAAATTGATTTCCCCAAAAATACCATGGGTATAAAGCTAAGAGAAACGAATTCCTCCGCCACCAAACGTAAGTATGTTTGAAGAGATCAACTTACGCGATCCGTTAGATATACTCTGTCGGACATTCGTCCATTCACGTTTGCCCTGGGACTGGACAAACCGAAGGCACTATTCTATAACCAGGATAGCCCTTGCATAACTTCATCTTCAATATTTGATCGCAATGCTAACGTCCATACAGAGTGGTTTTCAGATAATATACCCGATTCCGGTCTCTCCGTATTGACGACGGAAAAATGGTCAAAAACTTCGATAGTCGGTGATTTAACTATCAAAGAAAAACAGGTGTGCAACCAAAGATATTATTTCCAGATGGAAATTCTATCGATCAATCATCAATCCACATTTATCTCTTTCTATTCAATTATCTTTAATTTATCCATTTCCCCATTCCTATATATTTGTAAATTCTTATTTTCTAAATTTAGAAAATATACATCATCAATCATTGGAAAACATTTCCATCTCTGTTTCATGTATCACTATCATTCCAGTATTCTTTCTCATTAACTTTTCATTTTCTATAATTAGAAAATATCTCTGGTTATATCTGGAAAATGTTTCCAAAATTTATTCAATAGATGTTTAAATAAAATATCACTAAGCCAATTTAAACCATTACACTCATTAACTAAATTCACTTAACCAACCTTCACTATCGAACCTTACCCATCCCTTAGTTAAAAACGAAGTCAGTCAATTTGGGGTATAATTACCTCTCAGATATTAACTGAACAACATTTCTAACTTCGAAATAGACAAAGTTCACCTTTCAATTCTTTAACAAACTTCCTTACGAAACTTTCGGATTCTATTTATGAATCCACTTCTTTATTTTAAAACATCGATTATAATTATAGCGTTATAATCCCTTTTTCCTAAATATCTGCTTTCAAAATATAACTTTTATTCCTTAATTTAACTAAATAACTAAACCACTAGTTTATTCATAGATAAGTAAATCTTGATTAAAACGAAATGTAAATATTACTTTTCCCGAATTTGATATAATCGAATCCCATTGTATAATTCACTCTCGAATAATCACTATTCGATAACTCTCTTTCGAATAAACTATATTCGATAACTTTTTCGAATAAACTATATTTGATAACTCCTTCTTCAAATAACTATATTCGATAATCTCTCCTCGAATGATTTACATTCGATTGACTCTCTTCGAATGATTTACATTCGATTAATCTCCTTTAATTCTATTCGAATAAACTATTTCGAATAACTCCTTTGGATTAACTCATTTAGATTGACTCGGTTTGATTTACTCATTTGATTAACTTACTGGATTACTCAACTTATCTAACTCAACTTATCTAACTCAACTTATCTAACTCAACTTATTTAACTCCTGTCTAATAACTAATATTCGATTAATTTATATTCGAATAACTATGTCTATTTAACTTTATTTCGAATGGCTAATATTCGATTTAACTCCATTCGGTTGACTCTAGATCGCAGTGATCACAATGGTTACGCCTGATTCCCTCAGGAAACATCCGACCGCCGTAGGCTATCTGCAGCCCTGCGAATTACGCTAGCAGTCGTGCGAAATGGCAACATATCTTGAATAACTATGTTTGACTAACTCTTATTGAATAACTAATATTCAATTAATCCTAATTCGGTTAACTATGATCAGTTAACTCTAATTCGATTAATTCTAACTCTAATCAATTTACTCTAACTGATTAACTCCTAACGATTATTCAGTTTCAAATATCGATGTTGAAATCGATTCTTACTTCTCTATACAACTCCTGACTTATATATTCTATTTATCCATGATAAACATTTTATTTGATTTATAAAATATTATTTATAAATTTATCTTCTCAACCCATCGGTTAGAAATAGATTCTATTTAAAATCTTTACTTTAAATCCATATCAATTTATACCCGTGTGCGAAGCACGGGTCTAAACCTTTCAAATGTAAAATTCTACTTTTATGTAATTTTAGTCACTTTTCAAGTATTTCCTTTTAAAATCTATTTATTTCCAAAATAAATCCCTTTTTGATAATTCTATTTATTTTAAAAAGGAATATTTCCCTTTTATAAAATCTATTGATTTTATAAGTAATTCCTTTGATAATCTAACTATTTTCTTTTCTATTTGTTTTACAAATATTTCCTCTTTCTATTCTATTTATTTTCAAATAAATATTCCTTTCCAATTCTATTTGTAAATAGTTTTCAAATGTCTCTTTTTCAATTCTATTTGTAAATGTTTTACAAATATTCCCTTCTATTCTATCTATTTGATTAACAAATATGTATTCCCTTTTTAATCTATTTATTTTCTAAATAAATAGTTTTCTTTTTATAAATTTTTTTAATTTTATAAATATTTCTTTTTCAATATAACATTGAAAATTTCCTTTTTAACATTCCAGTATTCCTTATGGTATTTAACGTACCACATAACAATGATCGGTATAATTCCAACATATAAAATCAACAACAGATTTCATATCACATCATATAACACAATATATGAAAAACAGTAAAATAAATGTTGAGGAACCCAGTTGGGTCCCTCCGACCTGTTCCCTACATCCACAGATGTTAAACAATAAAATGAACATCAATTTCATTTTACTATGAAATATTCTGCTAAACAGAATCAATATTTGATTAACGATTTATATCTATATCGTTATCTATATTTTCAATCAACTGACTAGCAGTTCAACCAAACAACCAACACACAGCAAACAACCATTATTTATAAATTCTAAAAATATTTTATAAAAATATAAACTGAGCAGAGTTAGCGAGATTACTCACATTGGACGGTTATCGTTAAATAACGATAATTGGTCATTGATTTGATTCAGGCGTTTAATTTCACCATAAATCCAAACGAGCTTCAATTCACCCCCAGTCAGTTCCATTTTGGAGCTCTCGTCCATGCGATCCTAACGGATCCTGTTTTGTTTGATTTCGACAACGTATGACGAAGATATAAGAGTTACAATTTATACAGTATTTTATTTATATTAAACTTGAATTATTAAACTTATTGGGCTTTACCATTTCGGTTTAATTGGCCCATCACAAATTCATCACTGAACTGCATACTTTCTTCATTCAAGCTGCCGAACCACTTTGCAGTTCTCCCATCCATCCCTCGTATAAAACACCATCCAATATTATGAACACCACTACATTTTTAACGGCTCAAATATATATTCAACCTGGGTTTTGCATTATTACCTCAGTCCATCCATCTTTCTCCTTTACGGCCCATCAATGTTTGTATAAACCCAGACCCACAATTATCAACCATCATCTTCCCCAATCGTGTATCAGGAACCCGTAAGTTTTCAAAAGCCATTCCCAACATTTCAAACTGCAAGAACGTAATTCACCTCACCACTAAAAAATCACAAAGAAATCACTAAAATTCTTCCCTTCATCTACTCCTTAACCTCATGCCATAATCATTGAACTCGACTTCGAGCTCCACCGTGTGACTACAGGAACCCGTCGACAAACGTTCACCGAACACCATCAGAAGATCACCATCCGAAGCTAAATCCTACCGGAAATCTGATTACAATCTCTCCTTCTCCAACCGATGCCCCAAATCCAAGCAATATCGAACCCTAGCTTCGTTGTTCCCAAACCCGAGCGTCAGCAACCTCCATCGCAACCTTCCATACGTATGTCAATTTGAAGCACTTGAAACAAGGACTTTATATATATACGTTTTGGGATTTATTGAATTAATTTGGATTTCCTGGATATTTTCAAAAGTGGCGAAATTGGGTTTTAGGGAAGAACGATGGCGGAATTTGCTTTGACCAGAGGAAATAGTTTTTCTTAGGGTTAGAAACATTAGGAAGTATATATAGGAGGAGTATATAATTTTTTTATTCGATTATTTTATTTTAATTTTAAGCAATCGATGTTTGTATTCATCCTCTAAAATTCCTGTGATCACATACAATACCCAAAAATCACGAAACTGGACATGCAGCTACAGTTCGACATTGCAGACCCAACGAAACTGGTTTCGTCGAATTTCGACTCCGTTTGCTCACACAGTGTAGTTTTAAAGGTCAATTTATCGATTGTATTTCACATTAAAAATTGGTACGACCACATACTGACTTCAAAAATCACGGAAATTGAAATTTATCAATAATTTATTATTGTGGATCCAACAGAATTAGTTTCGTCGAAAACTGAGGTCGTTTGCAAAATTGGCTATTTTTAAACCCCTAAATAACCCCTTTTAAATATTTAAATATATTTAAAAACATTTAAATTTACTATATAAAAATAAATATTATCATATATATTCACAACAGAATATCATAATGTTACACTGGGATTTATAACTCGATATTCCAAATCCAGTGTTACATCGATATTCGATTTATATTTAAAAATTCATTTTAAAATATAAATAAATCGATATAAATTATAAAGGAATTCCATAGCGACTTTTCTAAAATTTGATTTGGACATAAATCAAAATCTACACGACGAAACCCTGATTTTTCTCTTCCATTAGAAAAATATACTTCACCAGCCCCCAACGTTTCTTGTTTCACAGAAATCCGATTTAAAATGGACCCTGTACACTAAATTGAAGTTCAAACGCCAAATAGCGAACTGCAGCGCCATTCCGAGCTTGATTATAATTATAATATAATTATACGTTCAAACTGTCGTTAAAATAATATATTCGTTATTCTAATTCAACTCTAAACTGAATTAAATATCACAGTTGACCCAATTCACACCATTTTGTGAATTCCACGATTTCTGACTATTTCAGAAATTAAATATATTATTATATTATTTATTTTAATTAAATATTCAATATTATCCAATTTTGGTCATTTTAAATAACCAAACCATTATTCAAATAATTAAATAAATTATTTATATCGCTGAAAAATGCGGGTCGTTACATTCTTCCCCCTTAAAATAATTTCGTCCTCGAAATTTCTAAGGTAGAAGACAGACCCTATTAACTGGTTTAAAAACTATTCGTTCACTTTTAACTTCAGTTTCAACTGAACCAATTTATTTCAATTAAAATATTCATTTACTTCTATTAATGAAAATTTTCAAAAATTCTGAAAATTTTCTAACACCTGAAATTTTCGAAAAATTTCGCCAGCACCTCCTTTGTACCAGTCAATAGTTCAAACCCCAACTCGCCTCTCTAGGCCCTTTCCAATCCAAAAGAAAATCAAATAGCCAAGCGGCTTGCCAAATCGGCCCGTAAATCACCAAATCCATAAAAATAAACGTGTACCTTTTTGTCGGGCATATCATTAAATCCGTTTATTCTGCTGCCAATTCAGCATATACCAAAGTCATCCCAATCAATCTCCAATCATCTGTTCTCAAATCCAATCATCCTATTTTCAAGCCAAATCTCATTCTCAATCTCAAATTCCATTAGCAATTTCAACTCTTACCTACCCGTCCAATATATTTACACAAATTCATAACTCACAAATCCAACTTTATTCGATATCATTCTATTTTAATTCAATTTCCCCTTACTGGTTTTAATTCAATTTCAATTTGCTTTCGCCAATTTTCTTTAAGTTTGTTTCTAATTCATATTATCTTCCCAGGGATTTTAAACAGTTTTGTTTTTCTAAAATAAAATATTCCCTTTCAGGATTCAAAACAACATCTCTCTTCTTTTTTTCAAAACAATTCAACAGAAAATCTTTGGCAGTAATCCGTCACTTACAACTTGAAAATGAACACTAATGATGTGGCCAGCATTATCAGAGTTATTTCCCAGCTATCGAAGTGAGTTCAATACTATATCACTTATCAAAACCATATTTAAACATTTCCATTTTCATTTCAAATAACCTTCCAAAGTTTGTAAAACAAATTTTAAAATTTCCCGGGATCTTAAAATTTTCTTATACTTAACACAAATCCACTTACAAACACTTCTCCTAGTTTTCAGAATTTTAATTCCAATTCTGATTTAATTCAGATTCAATTAATCTACTTTTATATTATACGAACTCAAATTGGTTATTTATATAACCATTTCAATTATAATCAACCAACACATCCAACATATTATAAAAATTCGAATATAAATATTTCTTTATATCGAAATATACTTTGAGTAAAATTATTTCATCTACCCTTTTTCAAATCATACTGTGTCGGTTTATAGTATTTGAGTATTTAGAAACTACTATCGATATAGTGGATCAAACTGATCGACCAGAATTCACAAACAACTCAACCAATAAATCTCCACAATGTAAAACGATTTTTATATCAAATAACAATTACGCCCACTCATATATATACACTCAACTCAATCTAGGGTATTACTAACCCCATCTCTACTAAGTCACGCCACAGAGCCAAGGTAATCACTTAACCTTCAGCTCTGATACCACTGTAACGAACAAGGATTTTCAATTCCGAAAATCAGCACAAAACTACCATGTTGACTATTCAGACATCGAACATTCCAGATCATTAATAGAAAGAAGTTAGAGGGTGGGAATAGATAAGATAGAAAAATAGAATAGAAGAAGAAGAAGAACACAATTCAGAGTAAACACGAATCTCACAGCGGAACGAATAAAATATAATATATAACATAACTTTGCAATAAAATAGTATATACATACGATAACATTATCAGAGTACAACACTTACACACAGCGGAAATAACAATAGCTATATAATCATGAAGCCTCCTGCTTCAAGATCCTCCAAGTATATCTGTAAAGTCCTGAACTACTTGACTTCCTGTACAAATTTGGGCACCCAAGAGTTTTGGGAAAAAAAAAACAAAATAAACTCTGGGTCAGTTATGGGACTGGTGCGAGTAAACTCAAATCATCTGGTGTAACTTTTCAAAATCCTTTTCAAAAGAAAAGATAATCGTAAGACCAATCCACACATAAACATGGACGGTTTTTACCTTACGATAACCCAAAACAGTTTCGGAAATCAATACTTCTCAGATATTATAATAATGTCTAATCATAAGTAATTATCAATCTAGCAGAACGCTTGCATCTCACGTTCCACATATATAGTATACAAACAAAATCGCGGGCGCTTATTGGAGATTGGATTCCAACTATGACAAGGTATGGGACCACCTGTGTAACACCCCACACCCGCTATAGTCACTCACTAAGGGAATGCCATAGCATCGGTGGAGTATTTTTAGTGAGTATAGAACAGTAAAATTACAACAAGACAGATATAATGTAATACTTGAAAATTTAAAACATCATCTCATAGCAGCGGAAAGTAAAACATGTTTGGTTACATCATAAAACCATAACAAGAGTCAAGTACAAAATATCCATCCTGAATAAAATAAGTACATAATCCCACTACTCATAACAAATAGCCATAACAGAAAAGATAAGATAAGCTGAGCTCTACATCTACGGTCCAAGCTCCAAGAGATAGATAAAGCAAACTGATCAAAGCCCACTAGCACTAGGCCCAACCTGAGGACCTGAAGGAAAAAGATAAAAACAACGGGGGTCAGACATAAGCCTGAGTGAACCCTATCTCCTTAATAATACAATTATTAAAGTAATTAGGGTATGATATGAACTCGGTATGGTATCTTTGGGGATAATGACTACACTAAGTTGCCCACGAACACAGGACGAACTAAGATAACCGTAAAGACACATCTACCCACCCAAGGATAATTACTAACTGCACCACACCAGTCACTCCTACTCAAAGGTTGATCCCACCCAAGGATATCAAAGATAGATATAACCAGTAGTTTCCTGTACCCTAGTTGACTACATAGGTGCCGTCTGCCCCTATCTCTACTAGGTGTACCCCACTACCCCAAGCGATCGGCTCCCTAACGTAGATACCCGTGCTGGTCCCACAGTGGGGTGTATCACTCCCCTAAAGTGGCTACCCAATACTATCAACGGTGCACGGCTTTATATCTACACGATGCAACAACGGCTTATCTACCAGCCCGGGCCCACACACGCATATGAAACCCGTTGGACTTGCGTTGCCACCGCTACCCCGTTTTGGCCTCTTATAATCAAGCCCAATATGCGTGTCCCGTCACTCGACATGGGTCGAGCCCACAAAGATACGTTTGGGATATTGGTTGAAATGGGCCCCCCACAAGCTACTACTTAAGCTTGTCATTTTATCTAGTGCATCCCACTTAACCCCTTTTTATAATCATGCCCCCTTACATGTTAAGGTTTGGTTAAGTCATCCAATTATATTACAATTGCCCCTTAAGGCACCCACTAGATTTTCGCATGCCACCCAAGGCACTTACTTGATTCCCACATGCCACCCAAGGCACTTACTTGATTCCCACATGCCACCCAAGGCACTTACTTGATTTCCCCATGCCACCCAAGGCACTTACTTAACCCTTTAATCATGTTTAGTTACATGTTCCACTTTGGTTAAGTATTCTTATCGTATTTTCTATTGCCACCCAAGGCAACCCGCTAGTTTCCTCATGCCACCCAAGGCACCCCCACTAGTTACTATATGCCACCCAAGGCACCCACTTAACCCCTCATGTCCCACTACATGCTAATATGGTTAAGTGTTTCTTAATTAATTAAGACCGTGATCTCCCATAAAGACCTCCCACATTAGACTGGCTGTTATGACCGCCTGGTTAAGCCGGTAGAGTCCGGGCAGTCTTACGTCATAACAGAGTCTAACCTCGTGTCTTTACCTTAATCACGTATTTAATTTATGGCTAAGACCTCTCACATTGGGCTGACATTTGTAGCAACTGGTTAAGCCGGTCGGGTCCGGGCAGTTTTACACTACAAATGAGTCCAACCTCGTGTCTTAGTCGATTAATTACACCTAATTAATCACCCCCATATTAATTATTCCTAATTAATATCAAGTTTTCCATAACATGGGTAGACCTAACTCAATAGGTAAATTCCCATGGGGTAGACCTAACTCAATAGGTAAATTCCCACTTATGGTAATTTATTTTTATGGTATGCTTAATCATACCCAACCATGCTTTAATTAACATATTTACCAACCCCATCGTTTCCCCACGTAAATCGTTCTCATTTCATGACATAATAAAGGGGAAGATCCATCACAACTATCATGGGTTTAGCATACAACTTTGTCATGGGTTAAGAGGATGTCAACTTGCATATATGAGCATATATTAACCCAACTATATTCAACCCAAACTTGCATATTATCAAACATGTGTCTTACATAACATGTTGCATATGAACTTTCATATCATCAAACATGTGATTTGCATAACATGTTGCATATGAACTTACATATCATCATACATGTGATTTGCATAACATGTAGAACTTGCATTTTAGCATATACTTAACTTGCATAAGCACTCACATACTTGCATAAGCATTCATATACTTGCATAAGCTTGCATATCATGTTAAACTTGCATTTCAACATATACATAACTTGCGTAAACATTCACATACTTGCATAGGCTTGCATATTATGTTAAACTTGCATTTCAACATATACATAACTTGCATAAACATTCACATACTTGCATAGGCTTGCATATTATGTTAAACTTGCATTTCAACATATACATAACTTGCATAAACATTCGAATACTTGCATAGGCTTGCATATTATGTTAAACTTGCATTTCAACATATACATAACTTGCATAAACATTCACATACTTGCATAGGCTTGCATATTATGTTAAACTTGCATTTCAACATATACATAACTTGCATAAACATTCACATACTTGCATAGGCTTGCATATTATGTTAAACTTGCATTTCAACATATACATAACTTGCATAAACATTCACATACTTGCATAGGCTTGCATATTATGTTAAACTTGCATTTCAACATATACATAACTTGCATAAACATTCACATACTTGCATAGGCTTGCATATTATGTTAAACTTGCATTTCAACATATACATAACTTGCATAAACATTCATATACTTGCATAAGATGTTAAACATGCATATAAGCATATACATGACTTGCATAAAAATATCATGATTACATATTATGAAACTTGCATGACATAAGGCATATAACTTGCAAAACACATAATATTCACTACATCAAGCTTGCATAAATATATGGATCCACAAACATAGCCATACTTTATCACATCTTATCATAATCAATTCAATAATTGATTATTAAGGGGATAGAAGCTCACCAAAACAAGATTAGCAAGTTAAATGAAGCAAATCCCAATGATTAAGTAGAAGAAGATGTAGATTAGCTTGCAAACCCTCTTAGGATTTTTAGTGGAGGCTCTCCAATTTTCTAAGTGGTGGCATAATGGCCTTAGATCTATTTTTGGTAAGGATAAGGGGGGTATTAGGGTGTATATATAGATTAGTTAGATGTTTTAGGACCATAGGATATACCCTAGAACCAATCCTAGCCTTTAAAGCATGTCTTGGGGAAGAAGTCAAGTGTAGGAACCATTTAGGGCCCAAAAAAAACAGCCCAAAACTCATCCCGGGCCTCAAAACATGAGCAGTTTTCGTTTTTGATTTTTCGTGAAACTTTGACGGGCCATAACTTGGTCATACGGACTCCGATTTACGAAAACTCGGACTCTATTTCGCGTATTTTTCCGAGACGAACGCAATGGCACAGCCCGTTTCCCCTGATTCAGAATATTAAATTTAATTCTGCTTTGATTTATGTTATAACAAGTTATTTAACATACGAGGTGTTACATTCTCACCTACTTAAAGGATTTCGTCCCCGAAATCTCTAAGTCAAGAAGAACGTATCCTACCAACCAAACAACCATCTACTCAACCATCAAACACTGGCATCCATTGTCCTTAAAGTTTCTAATGTTGTATGAACATATGCAAAAAGTGTGTGTATATGTTCCCTATCTAATGCAAAATCAGGCGGTCTACTGATTCAGTTGACCTCCTTAATGCAAACCATGATAGTGCCATGCATCCAATATGTATGCGAAAGAACCCTATCGACACATACTATTTCTACATGCGTGCACAATCATTCACCGAATAAATGCATCATCCATATGATAGCACAACCATCATACATCCATTAATATAGCTACCTACACACATTTATATGCAATATGCAATATGAAGTGATTGAGCCGATCTAGTGCCTAAAGTGTGTGTATATGCATCCACGAGCAACCACTAGCAAACACTTGCATCCACTTGCATCCACTTGCATCCATCAATCATAACATGTCTCAAACACATGTTTCAACCATAGGTTTACCCTATCTAAAAGGTCAAAGGTGCTAACGAGAGGACATACTAAGGACAAGATAAGTACAAGATAGGCAATAAAGGAGAAGTTAAAGAACATACTCTCGAAAAGAAAAGGGTACAAAGAACGCATCTTCGCTTCCGTCTCCCAAGTAGCATTGCTCTCGTCATCTCCCCATTGCACTTTGACTAGCTGAACCTCTCTGTTTCTCAACTTCTTAATCTCTGACCCAAGGATGCGAGTAGGAGCTCGTCGAATCGTCGCATCACGCTCTACTTCCACTTCTCTAAGCAAGCTCGGCTCTACCACCTCTGCGGTCTCATGTAGGCACTTCCTCAAATGTGACACATGGAAAACATCATGTATACCACTAAGTCTGTCTGGCAACTCCACCCTATATGCCATCCGTCCAATTCTTTCCTTGACAGGAAACGGTCCTACAAACCTCGGTGCTAACTTCCCAGCGGATCCAAAGCGAACAACATTCCGTAATGGAGACACTTTGACAAAAACCATGTCCCCAACTTCAAACTCAAGATCAGTCCTCCTCTTATCTGCATAAGATTTCTGTCTGTCTTGCGCTGCTTTCATCCTTCTTCGAATCAAATCAACCTTCTCTGAAGTCTCTCTAACCATATCGGGCCCTAGCAAGATCTTATCCGTAGATTCCCACCAACATGTAGGTGATCGACAAGGCCTTCCATAAAGAGCTTCAAAAGGTGCCATGCCAATACTAGACTGGAAGCTGTTGTTATATGCAAACTCCACCAAAGGAAGATGCTCTTCCCATGTACCTCCAAAATCCAAGATACAAAGCCTCAAAAGGTCTTCCAAAACACGGTTCACCCTCTCGGTCTGGCCGTCTGTCTGAGGATGATATGCGGTGCTCAAACACAACTGAGTCCCCACCGCCTCCTGTAAACTCTTCCAAAACTCACTAGTGAAGATAGGATCTCGATCACTCACTATGCTGGAAGGTACCCCATGCAATCGAACTATCTCTCGAACATAGACTGAAGCAAGCCATGGAGCAGTCCTCTTACTCTTTACGGGTATGAAATGGGCGCTCTTAGTAAGTCTATCAACCACGACCCAAATTCCTGTATTGCCCTTCCTCGATCTCGGTAAACCATCAACGAAGTCCATCGAGACACTATCCCACTTCCATATCGGAACTTCCAAAGGATGAAGCAACCCACCTGGCTTCTTTTGCTCTGCTTTTACTTGTTGGCACACCAAGCATCTAGCAACATACTCGGCCACATCTTTCTTCATACCGGCCCAGAAGAAAGTCCTTTTCATGTCTTGGTACATCTCGTCCCCACCGGGATGAATGGTCATCCTAAAACGGTGTGCATTATCAGGAATAACCTTCCTCAAACCCTCATCTTGCGGTACACAAAGTCTACCGTCTCTACACAAGCACCCCCTATCATCTAGGGTGTACCTACTCAAATGGCTGGACGACTCCCCCCCTTATGAGCTTTTCTACTAACTCAACCAACTGTGGGTCGTCCCTCTGTGCTTCTACAATTTGCCCCAAAAGAGTAGGTCTAACTTCCAAGGAAGCTAGCAAACCGGGTACACAATTAACGGAAGGTCTGAAATCCATCATAGAAATAAACTCTAGGCTCCTTCGTTCAACGAACCACAAACTCGAGGACAATCCCTTTTTCTACTTAAGGTGTCCGCTACCATGTTACCCTTGCCAGGGGTATACGCTATCTCAAACCCATAGGATGCTAAAAATCCCATCCACTTTTACTGTCCTAAGATTATGCGCTTGAAGAGCCTCCAGCACTTCCCTAAGATGTAGGGCATGCTCTTCTCCACCAGGATATCATCCAAAATCATCACAGCTATCCATCCCTCACGCAGACCACCCTAATCGAACTCGGCATTCCCCCAAATGCAAGCCCCAAAGGCCTAAACCAATATCAGACAAACACCCAAGGGATACCTCCTTCGAATTCAGACGACCTTCGTGAGATGATACTAGTAAAAACGGCTAAATAATTAAGCCCCTTGTCCAACCCTGGATGTCCCCGCCAGTCTTACTCCAAAACCACCGTTTTTCCCTAACTGGCTTTGCTCCTAGAAAAGACCAAGATGTCATCCACAAAGACCATCACAACTTATTTAGGTACTCCTTGAACACCCTTCTTATCAAATCATCAAAGTATACGGGGGCGTTCGTCAAACCCAATGGCATCACCAGCCACTCATAAAAAAAATCATCCGGAGTCCTAAAGGCAGTCTTCTCTGTACTATCCTCAGCCACTCTCAACTGATGAAATCCCGTGGCTAAGTCCAACTGCGAAAATACTGAGGCGCCCACTAACTGATCAAAGAGATCATCAATCCTCGACAATGGGTGTCTATTCTTCTTTGTGAGTTTATTTAGCTCTCTTTAGCCTACACAAAGTCTGAGGAACCCATCCGCCTTCGTGGAAAAAACTACTGGAGCGCCCCACTCTGATATACTTCGTCTTATGAACCCCTTCTCAAGCAAATCGCCTACTTACTTATGGAGTTCCCTCCTCTCACGAGGAGCCACGTGGCACACTGGCCAAGACACTGGTTTAGCCTTACCCACCAGATATATTTGGGAGTCAATTTCCAGCTCCGGAGGTAAGCCCTTCACCTCCTTATACACATCCGGGTATTCCCGGACCGCTCTAACAGATCACAAATTCTAGACCAACATGTCAAGCGATTCTAGATAACTTAGCATAGCAGATTCTATGGGATTACAAGAGATCTCGAGAGTGTTACCCAAGCGGCCCATAAGCCTAACAACTCTCCCTCCAAAATTAAAAACGGCACCCCTACTGGATAACCAGTCCATGCCCAGAACTAACCCATAGCCCGTGAAGCCCAACAAGCATCACATCTAAACTCAATGCTAAGTATAAAAACTTTCAAACCCGACCACACCATGGAGCCCAATTGGGTTTGAAACAACTAAGGGATCATCAACCAAACTGGTGTCTAAGTGCAGTGACTCAACTATCAATGGTGAGATAAACGAACTCGATATATCAGGATCAAATAAAGTTTGAATCGGATAATAAAGGAATCCAAATTCCAACCTAGACGGTCTTATCCCCATCTGGTACCTTAGTCGTGAGGGAATACAATTACCCCCCAGAAGATTCCATACCTTGCCCTTGCTTCTTTGGACAATCCTAATAACGTGTCCTATTCCTCTCAAAAGGATAACTACTAGCCTTCCTCTTCCCTATTCTCCACTCACAACCTCCCACCAATGAGGTTTCACCCTTCATTAACCAAACAACTATTTGAGCCTTCCTCTCTTCTTGAACCAACTTCTAACCAGATTTACGTCTGAGTCCCTTGAAGTGGTTTTCCATCTTTATCCATCTTAGAAAGATCATCTATACGCGGAGGGGAAACTCAAAATGAGAGAGAGGAAGAGATTCAAAATGGAGAATTCGAAAGATATAGATATGGCTATTGGGGATTATGCTTTTCTTTCAAAAACTTTTCTCTTAAAAGACATGTTTTCGAAAATACTCCTTTCAAAAATATTCTTAGAAAATAGTTTTTCTAAAAATTTTATCTGTTCTGGTAACCTTAAGCTCTGATACCACGTGTAACACCCCACACCCGCTATAGTCACTCACTAAGGGAATGCCATAGCATCGGTGGAGTATTTTTAGTGAGTATAGAACAGTAAAATTACAACAAGACAGATATAATGTAATACTTGAAAATTTAAAACATCATCTCATAGCAGCGGAAAGTAAAACATGTTTGGTTACATCATAAAACCATAACAAGAGTCAAGTACAAAATATCCATCCTGAATAAAATAAGTACATAATCCCACTACTCATAACAAATAGCCATAACAGAAAAGATAAGATAAGCTGAGCTCTACATCTACGGTCCAAGCTCCAAGAGATAGATAAAGCAAACTGATCAAAGCCCACTAGCACTAGGCCCAACCTGAGGACCTGAAGGAAAAAGATAAAAACAACGGGGGTCAGACATAAGCCTGAGTGAACCCTATCTCCTTAATAATACAATTATTAAAGTAATTAGGGTATGATATGAACTCGGTATGGTATCTTTGGGGATAATGACTACACTAAGTTGCCCACGAACACAGGACGAACTAAGATAACCGTAAAGACACATCTACCCACCCAAGGATAATTACTAACTGCACCACACCAGTCACTCCTACTCAAAGGTTGATCCCACCCAAGGATATCAAAGATAGATATAACCAGTAGTTTCCTGTACCCTAGTTGACTACATAGGTGTCGTCTGCCCCTATCTCTACTAGGTGTACCCCACTACCCCAAGCGATCGGCTCCCTAACGTAGATACCCGTGCTGGTCCCACAGTGGGGTGTATCACTCCCCTAAAGTGGCTACCCAATACTATCAACGGTGCACGGCTTTATATCTACACGATGCAACAACGGCTTATCTACCAGCCCGGGCCCACACACACATATGAAACCCGTTGGACTTGCGTTGCCACCGCTACCCCGTTTTGGCCTCTTATAATCAAGCCCAATATGCGTGTCCTGTCACTCGACATGGGTCGAGCCCACAAAGATACGTTTGGGATATTGGTTGAAATGGGCCCCCCACAAGCTACTACTTAAGCTTGTCATTTTATCTAGTGCATCCCACTTAACCCCTTTTTATAATCATGCCCCCTTACATGTTAAGGTTTGGTTAAGTCATCCAATTATATTACAATTGCCCCTTAAGGCACCCACTAGATTTTCGCATGCCACCCAAGGCACTTACTTGATTCCCACATGCCACCCAAGGCACTTACTTGATTCCCACATGCCACCCAAGGCACTTACTTGATTTCCCCATGCCACCCAAGGCACTTACTTAACCCTTTAATCATGTTTAGTTACATGTTCCACTTTGGTTAAGTATTCTTATCGTATTTTCTATTGCCACCCAAGGCAACCCGCTAGTTTCCTCATGCCACCCAAGGCACCCCCACTAGTTACTATATGCCACCCAAGGCACCCACTTAACCCCTCATGTCCCACTACATGCTAATATGGTTAAGTGTTTCTTAATTAATTAAGACCGTGATCTCCCATAAAGACCTCCCACATTAGACTGGCTGTTATGACCGCCTGGTTAAGCCGGTAGAGTCCGGGCAGTCTTACGTCATAACAGAGTCTAACCTCGTGTCTTTACCTTAATCACGTATTTAATTTATGGCTAAGACCTCTCACATTGGGCTGACATTTGTAGCAACTGGTTAAGCCGGTCGGGTCCGGGCAGTTTTACACTACAAATGAGTCCAACCTCGTGTCTTAGTCGATTAATTACACCTAATTAATCACCCCCATATTAATTATTCCTAATTAATATCAAGTTTTCCATAACATGGGTAGACCTAACTCAATAGGTAAATTCCCATGGGGTAGACCTAACTCAATAGGTAAATTCCCACTTATGGTAATTTATTTTTATGGTATGCTTAATCATACCCAACCATGCTTTAATTAACATATTTACCAACCCCATCGTTTCCCCACGTAAATCGTTCTCATTTCATGACATAATAAAGGGGAAGATCCATCACAACTATCATGGGTTTAGCATACAACTTTGTCATGGGTTAAGAGGATGTCAACTTGCATATATGAGCATATATTAACCCAACTATATTCAACCCAAACTTGCATATTATCAAACATGTGTCTTACATAACATGTTGCATATGAACTTTCATATCATCAAACATGTGATTTGCATAACATGTTGCATATGAACTTACATATCATCATACATGTGATTTGCATAACATGTAGAACTTGCATTTTAGCATATACTTAACTTGCATAAGCACTCACATACTTGCATAAGCATTCATATACTTGCATAAGCTTGCATATCATGTTAAACTTGCATTTCAACATATACATAACTTGCGTAAACATTCACATACTTGCATCGGCTTGCATATTATGTTAAACTTGCATTTCAACATATACATAACTTGCATAAACATTCACATACTTGCATAGGCTTGCATATTATGTTAAACTTGCATTTCAACATATACATAACTTGCATAAACATTCGAATACTTGCATAGGCTTGCATATTATGTTAAACTTGCATTTCAACATATACATAACTTGCATAAACATTCACATACTTGCATAGGCTTGCATATTATGTTAAACTTGCATTTCAACATATACATAACTTGCATAAACATTCACATACTTGCATAGGCTTGCATATTATGTTAAACTTGCATTTCAACATATACATAACTTGCATAAACATTCACATACTTGCATAGGCTTGCATATTATGTTAAACTTGCATTTCAACATATACATAACTTGCATAAACATTCATATACTTGCATAAGATGTTAAACATGCATATAAGCATATACATGACTTGCATAAAAATATCATGATTACATATTATGAAACTTGCATGACATAAGGCATATAACTTGCAAAACACATAATATTCACTACATCAAGCTTGCATAAATATATGGATCCACAAACATAGCCATACTTTATCACATCTTATCATAATCAATTCAATAATTGATTATTAAGGGGATAGAAGCTCACCAAAACAAGATTAGCAAGTTAAATGAAGCAAATCCCAATGATTAAGTAGAAGAAGATGTAGATTAGCTTGCAAACCCTCTTAGGATTTTTAGTGGAGGCTCTCCAATTTTCTAAGTGGTGGCATAATGGCCTTAGATCTATTTTTGGTAAGGATAAGGGGGGTATTAGGGTGTATATATAGATTAGTTAGATGTTTTAGGACCATAGGATATACCCTAGAACCAATCCTAGCCTTTAAAGCATGTCTTGGGGAAGAAGTCAAGTGTAGGAACCATTTAGGGCCCAAAAAAAACAGCCCAAAACTCATCCCGGGCCTCAAAACATGAGCAGTTTTCGTTTTTGATTTTTCGTGAAACTTTGACGGGCCATAACTTGGTCATACGGACTCCGATTTACGAAAACTTGGACTCTATTTCGCGTATTTTTCCGAGACGAACGCAATGGCACAGCCCGTTTCCCCTGATTCAGAATATTAAATTTAATTCTGCTCTGATTTATGTTATAACAAGTTATTTAACATACGGGGTGTTACAACCTGCCGATAGTGTATCTCTAGAGGCAAATACACTGGGTTCAACAAGAACGTCTTGCAACCCGACCAACACATGACCGACCACTCATTTCGCTTGAGTGTATCGAATGTATATCACCAACGGTTGGGAGCTACCCTACCGTCTTCCCGAAAAGGGACAGCATCGAACATAGATAAAAGAATGAAATGGATTTTCTCTAAATAGGTGATATACACCCTAATGGGAGCGACCCACTTAGCCATGCTGCCCGCACGATTTCTTTCATTTCCCGGTTGATGAGGCTTGAGGTCATAACATATCTTTGACAGATCATACATTCATTTACTTTGAATGCCACATCGTCATACTCCTCAAATCACAAATTGATTTCCCCAAAAATACCACGGGTATAAAGCTAAAAGAAATGAATTCCTCCGCCACCAAATATAAGTACGTTTGAAGAGATCAACTTACGCGATCCATTAGATATACTCAGTCGCACATTCGTCCATTCACGTTTGTCCTGGGATTGGACAAACTGAAGGCACTAATCTATAACCAGGATAGCCCGTGCATAACTCCATCTTCAATATTTGATCACAACGCTAACATCCATACATAGTGGTTTTCAGATAATATATCTGATCCCAGTCTCTCCGTATTGACGACGGAAAAATGGTCAAAAACTTCGATAGTCCATGATCTAACTATCAAAGAAAAACAGGTGTGCAACCAATAATATTATTTCCAAATGGAAATTCTATCGATCAATCATCAATCCACATTTATCTCTTTCTATTCAATTATCTTTAATTTATCCATTTCCCCATTCCTATATATTTGTAAATTCTTATTTTCTAAATTTAGAAAATATACATCATCAATCATTGGAAAACATTTCCATCTCTGTTTCATGTATCACTATCATTCCAGTATTCTTTCTCATTAACTTTTCATTTTCTATAATTAGAAAATATCTCTGGTTATATCTGGAAAATGTTTCCAAAATTTATTCAATAGATGTTTAAATAAAACATCACAAAGCCAATTTAAATCATTAGACTCATTAACTAAATTCACTTAACCAACCTTCACTATCGAACCTTACCCATCCCTTAGTTAAAACGAAGTCAGTCAAGTTGGGGTATAATTACCTCTCAGACCTTAACTGAACAACATTTCTAACTTCGAAATAGACAAAGTTCACCTTTCAATTCTTTAACAAACTTCCTTACGAAACTTTCGGATTCTATTTATCAATCCACTTCTTTATTTTAAAACATTGATTATAATTATAGCGTTATAATCCCTTTTTCCTAAATATCTACTTTCAAAATATAACTTTTATTCCTTAATTTAACTAAATAACTAAACCACTAATTTATTCATATATAAGTAAATCTTGATTAAAACGAAAAGTAAATATTACTTTTCCCGAATTTGATATAATCGAATCCCACTGTATATCGAATAATCACTATTCGATAACTCTCTTTCGAATAAACTATATTCGATAACTTTTTCAAATAAACTATATTCGATAACTCCTTCTTCAAATAACTATGTTCGATAATCTCTCCTCGAATGATTTACATTCGATTGACTCTTTTCGAATGATTTACATTCGATTAATTCTATTCGAATAAACTATTTCGAATAACTCCTTTGGATTAACTCATTTGGATTGACTCGGTTTGATTTACTCATTTGATTAACTTACTGGATTACTCAACTTATCTAACTCAACTTATCTAACTCAACTTACTTAACTCATATCTAATAACTAATATTCGATAAATTTATATTTGAATAACTATGTCTAATTAACTTTATTTTGAATGGCTAATATTCGATTTAACTCCATTCGTTTTACTCTAGATCGCTGCGATCACAATGGTTACACCTGATTCCCTTAGGAAACATCAGACCGCCGTAGGCTATCTGCAACCTTGTGAATTACGCTAGCAATCATACGAAATGGCAACATATCTTGAATAACTATGTTTGACTAACTCTAATTGAATAACTAATATTCAGTTAATTCTAATTCGGTTAACTATGTTCAGTTAACTCTAATTCGATTAATTCTAACTCGAATCAATTTACTCTAACTGATTAACTCCTATTGATTATTCAGTTTCAAATATCGATGTTGAAATCGATTCTTATTTCTCTATATAATTCCTGACTTATATGTACTATTTATCCATGATAAACATTTTATTTGATTTATAAAATTTTATTTATAAATTTATCTTCTCAATCCATCGGTTAGAAATAGATTCTATTTAAAATCTTTACTTTAAATCCATATCAAGTTATACCCGTGTGCAAAGCACGGGTCTAAACCTTTCAAATGTAAAATTCTCCTTTTATGTAATTCTAGTCACTTTTCAAGTATTTCATTTTAAAATCTATTTATTTACAAAATAAATCCCTTTTTGATAATTCTATTTATTTAAAAAAATCCCTTTATAAAATCTATTGATTTTATTAGTAATTCCTTTGATAATCTAACTATTTTCTTTTCTATTTGTTTTACAAATATTTCCACTTTTTATTCTATTTATTTTCAAATAAATATTCCTTTCCAATTCTATTTGTAAATAGTTTTCAAATGTCTCTTTTTCAATTCTATTTGTAAATATTTTACAAATATTCCCTTCAATTCTATCTATTTGACTAACAAATATGTATTCCCTTTTTAATCTATTTATTTTCTAAATAAATAGTTTTCATTTTATAAAATCTTTTAATTTTATAAATATTTCTTTTTCAATAGAACATTGAAAATTTCCTTTTTAACATTCTAGTATTCCTTATGGTATTTAACGTACCATATAACAATGATCGGTATAATTCCAACATATAAAATCAACAACAGATTTCATATCACATCATATAACACAATATATGAAAAACAGTAAAATAAATGTTGAGGAACCCAGTTGGGTCCCTCCGACCTGTTCCCTGCATCCACAGATGTTAAACAATAAAATTAACACCAATTTCATTTTACTATGAAATATTCTGCTAAACAGAATCAATATTTGATTAACGATTTATATCTATATCGTTATCTATAATTTCAATCAACTGACTAGCAGTTCAACCAAACAGCCAACACACAGCAAACAACCATTATTTATAAATTCTAAAAATATTTTATAAAAATATAAACTGAGCAGAGTTAGGGAGATTACTCACATTGGATGGTTATCATTAAATAACGATAATTGGTCATTGATTTAATTCAGGTGTTTAATTTCACCGTAAATCCAAACGAGCTTCAATTCAACCCCAGTCTGTTCCATTATGGAGCTCTCGTCCATGCGATCCTAATGGATCCTGTTTTGTTTGATTTCGACAACGTTTGACGAAGATATAAGAGTTACAAGTTATACAGTATTTTATTTATATTAAACTTGAATTATTAAACTTATTGGGCTTTACCATTTCGGTTTAATTGGCCCATCACAAATTCATCACTGATCCGCATACTTTCTTCATTCAAGCTGTCGAACCACTTTGCAGTTCTCCCATCCATCCCTCGTATAAAACACCATCCAATATTATGAACACCACTATATTTTTAATGGCTCAAATATACATTCAACCTGGGTTTTGCATTATTACCTCGGTCTATCCATCTTTCTCCTTTACGGCCCATCAATGTTTGTATAAACCCAGACCCACAATTATCTACCATCATCTTCCCCAATCGTGTATCAGGAACCCATAAGTTTTCAAAAGCCATTCCCTACATTTCAAACTGCAAGAACGTAATTCACCTCACCACTAAAAAATCACAAAGAAATCACTAAAATTCTTCCCTTCATCTTCTCCTTAACCTCATGCCACAACCATTGAACTTGACTTCGAGCTCCAAAGTGCGACTACAGGAACCCGTCGACAAACGTTCACCGAACACCATCAGAAGATCACCATCCGAAGCTAAATCCTACCGGAAATCTGATTACAACCTCTCCTTCTCCAACCGATGCCCCAAATCCAAGCAATATCGAACCCTAGCTTCGCTGTTCCCAAACCCAAGCGTCAACAACCTCCATCGCAACCTTCCATACGTATATCAATTTGAAGCACTTGAAATAAGGACTTTATATATATACGTTTTGGGATTTATTGAATCAATTTGGATTTCCTGGAAATTTTCAAAAGTGGCGAAATTGGGTTTTAGGGAAGAACGACGGCGGAATTTGCTTTGACCAGAGGAAATGGTTTTTCTTAGGGTTAGAAACATTAGGAGGTATATAGGAGGAGTATATAATTTTTTTTATTCGATTAATTTATTTTAATTTTAAGCAATCGCTGTTTGTATTCATCCTCTAAAATTCCTGTGATCACATACAATACCCAAAAATCATGAAACTGGATATGCAGCTACAATTCGACATTGCGGACCTAATGAAACTTGTTTTGTCGAATTCCGACTCCGTTTGCTCACACAGCGTATTTTTAAAGGTCAATTTATCGATAGTATTTCACATTAAAAATCGGTATGGCCACATACTGACTTCAAAAATCACGGAAATTGAAATCTAGCAATAATTTAATATTGTGGATCCAACAGAATTAGTTTCGTCGAAAACCGAGGTCGTTTGCAACACTGGCTATTTTTAAACCCCTAAACAACCCCTTTTAAATATATAAATATATTTAAAAACATTTAAATTTACTATATAAAAATAAATATTATCGTATATATTCACAACAGAATATCATACTGTTACACTAGGATTTATAACTCGATATTCCAAATCCAGTGGTACATCGATATTCGATTTATATCTAAAAATCCATTTTAAAATATAAATAAATCGATATAAATTATAAAGTAATTCTACAGTGACTTTTCTAAAATTTGATTTGGACATAAATCAAAATCTGCACGACGAAACCCCGATTTTTCTCTTCCACTAGAAAAATATACTTCACCAGCCCCAACGTTTCTTGTTTCACAGAAATCCGATTTAAAATGGACCCTGTACATTCAATTGAAGTTCAAATCGCCAAATAGCGAACTGCAGCGCCATTCCGAGCTCGATTATAATTATAATATAATTATACGTTCAAACTGCCGTTAAAATAATATATTCGTTATTATAATTCAACTCTAAGATGAATTAAATATCACAGTTGACCCAATTCACACCATTTTGTGAATTCCACTATTTCTGACTATTTCAGAAATTAAATATATTATTATATTATTTATTTTAATTAAATATTCAATATTATCCAATTCTGGTCATTTTAAATAACCAAACCATTATTCAAATAATTAAATAAATTATTTATATCACTGAAAAATGCGGGTCGTTACAGTTGCTGATCCCAACTGTTGGTGATATACATTCGATACACTCAAGCGAAATTAGTGGTCGGTCATGTGTGGTCGGGTTGCAAGATGTTCTTGTTGAACCCAGTATATTCCTCTCTAGAGGTACACTATCGGAAGGTGTTCCATACCTTGTCATAGTTGGAAACCCATTACCCAATAAGTGCTCACGGTTTTGATTATATACTATATATGTGGAACGTGAGATGAAAGCGTTCTGCAAGATGATTATTATATTGTGCTTGATAGACACTATTATAATATCAAAAGAGTTTTGATATAAAAGATTATTGTTTCTTTAAAAATGATTTGAATGTTAAATCAAATTGATTTGGATTCTCATAAGGGAAAAACACGTTCCGTTATATGGCGAGGTCTTATGAGATATCGTATTTTTTCCAAACTGTTTGAAATTGTTTACTCATACCAGTCCCATAACTGACCCGGAGTTTATTTTGTTTTGTTTTCCCTAAACTCTTGGGTCCCCAATTTTGTACGGGCAGTCAGGTAGTCAGGATTTTTCAGATATACTTGGAAAGCTTGGAGCATGAGGCTTCAGGAATATATAGCTATTGTTTATTTCCGCTGTGTTGTAAGTGTTGTACTCTAATAATGTTACTGTATACACATACTGATTTTATTTCAAGGATATGATATCTATTATATGTTGTTCGTCCCACTGTGAGATTCGTATTACTCTGATGTTGTATGTTCTTCTTTTTCTTCTATTCTAAGTTTCTATCTTATCTATTCTCACCCTCTAATTTCTTTCATGGACTATTCGGTGTTTTCGATGCTTGAATAGTCGACATAGTGTTGTATGCTGAGATCCAGGATCGCAAATTCCTCGGGTCGTTACAATTAGCGAACACATAGTTTGCTAATAATGAAAAAAGAAATTTGAATATTTCATTGTAAGTTATGACTGTGTTTGATACAATAGAATAATTGCTAACATAACTACCATAAGCAGGTTGGTAGGAATTTATTTAAGTTAAGCAAATTAGTATAGAGTTTAGAAACTAGAATTCGATTAACTTGCTGATTTCATTAAACCAACACATATCCAATGCACATCCAGGTTGTTGCTATTTTTCCAAAGGAATTTCTTTTGTTGTAGGTTATTATAATAAGAGAAGAAATGATTAAGGATTAGCATTCATTTTTTTTACAGTACTCGACGAAGTTAATGGTGGTGAAACCATTTGAGCTTTTATTAAATTACATGTTATTTATGTAATGTATGCAAGGTGTATTTAGTAGCATATTCAAGTTCGAATTAGTAATTAATGTTTGAACCTTTACAAAGTATTGTGGCTCGGGTTCTTGATATTTGATTTAATTAGTATATACTCAAGTTTAAATTAGCATTTGGCAGTTATTGTCTGTTTATATCAATCAATGCATAAATGGATGTTACTGTGCATTTGACCAAACTCAAATATCGATTTCTCATTGTTTGGGGATAATCTAATTCATGTAAGTACTCTGTTACTTTGTTATTTTCATTTCCCATACTTTAATTGAAAAACACATGAATTCTTATGGTTATAGGTACACCATTACTTTTAACACCATTATCCCTGTACGTCCAATCTGAGATTTAATATTATAGAAGATTAAATCCTCTTCGTTGCCATTTCATATAATTATATTTTCTTTCTCCATACTGTTTAATCTTAATTTCTGCCAATTCTAAGGAAACAGAGCCACATTTTCTAAATTTCTATTATCATATACTATTCTTATTTGTTTAATTATCTTTATTAAAAAAATAGTTAATTTTGAATCACCAATATTTGGTTTGAGTCAAATCCAATTGAGTATTTAAGTTCTTTTGTGTCTTCTATGTATCATTTCCAAAATTTAAATCAAAGGAGGTATACCACCATATCTCTTATTTTGTTATGAATTTAATTGCTTATTTTTTATTATTCAATTTTTATAATGAGGTCGTTTGAAGCGACCCGAACTTCCCCGGTCTCTGAAGAGAAGAGAAAGAACGAATTACTGTGAGGACAAGACAAATCAGAACGCAGACGAGAGAACATTTCAATGTTATTACAACAATACATCAGATTACAAGAATATACAGAGTATAAATGAATAAATATTACACAGAAATATCAGAGATTACAATACATTACATAGCAGCGGAAAATAATACAATACACGACTAGAAGAGATATACGGATACAAAGCTTTCCGAATATCATTCCAGCTGTAAACCAGGATCCTGTGAATATAAATCTGCAAAACCAAAACTACTAGCTGCCCATGTCAAAATAGGGGCACCCAGAGTTTATGTCAAAACAATAAACTCCAGGTTAGTCATGGGACTGGTGTGAGAACTAAAGCAGTTATTAATCTTTATTTTTAAAGTTAGGTAAATCAAGGGACCACGCCGTATAACACGGAACGGGTTTCCTTCCATGAATACCAGTGTATAAAACAAACAGCGCAATGCTAAATAAAGAAAAATGAAGCTATTATAAGACCCAGTTCCCATCACACAATGCAATGCAAGCCGGAGGATAGGGATTTTACCTTATAATAGTCAAGAATGCTTGATACGTTTAAAACAAATCATTTGATACTATTATAAGTGCATAGTGTATAAAACAACTTCAAATCATAAGTATCAATCATAGACGGCATAAGCGCCCCATCCCACTATGTCGCCATACTAGGCTCTACAAATAAAACCGCAAATGTCACGTATTTGGAAGTTGGATTTCTATCTATGAACCGAGGCAAAAGATAGTCCTCAACCGATTCGAGACTCTCTAGCCCGAGCCTCAGGCAAGCGCACAGGCAAGCCTTGGAGCGACAGGGCCGGTCCACCGATGTGGATTAAAATTCCTGAACACTACGTTTCCCCGCCCTTTGGGGCGTAAATGAGCCAACGAATGAATCCATCAGACCCGGATCGTCCGATCAAACCGAGACGCCTCGCAACAGCAACAATCACACAGGTGAAAAGTATATAAATGTCAGGGCTGGTAGGTCATTGACACCACCCTAGCTAGAAAGAAACGCATGTCCTCCCTGAGGTCCTCTCCCGTTTCTGGTTCACAACCGGGGTGTGAGGCTCGCGAATTCACGTTACACAAAGCTATGCCACACAGGCGGTGCTTTGATCATCAACCACAAGACTTTGCTTTTTAACAGAAGCCTTGATCATTTTCCACTTAGGCATGCCACACAGGCAATTCACTCTATGCGTTTGATATCCATCAGTATATAACCCCTGAGCTCGTACGTCTCAGAGAAGGGCGTTAAGCAAGAGAATAAATTCTCCGCCGCCAAACAGATATATATTTAACAGAAATCAATCACACAGACTAAAATCCAATGTCAGACACACAGTCCATTTACAAGTTCGTTCTGGGTCTGAACGAAACCGGAGGCACCTAGTACCCCTCATATCCATCGATCTCCAAGTACGTCTGGACGATCACCAACTGTTTCCATCTTCTTGGGTGTACAGCCCAATCAAGCTCATCAGTAATTACCCAAACTGTAAAGGCCCGCAAATCCGAGCTATCTGAGTTGACTAAATACAACACACGTCCAACCCAAATAACACAGAAATATGACTCATTATTAGAAAGAAGTTAGAGGATGAGAAATAGAAAGAAAGAAATATTAGAATAGGAGAAAACGAAGATCACAACTCACAGCGGAACGAATAAAATATATTATATAACATAAGCTTTGAAATACAAATCTGTTTGGTACATATATACATACCATCATCAGAGTACACATAACATTTGATTCAGCGGAAGTAACTCGAAATAACTAACGTTGAAGCCTCCAGCTTCAAGCTCCTCCAAGTGTATCTGTAAAAGCCTGAAACACTTGACTGCCCGTACAAATTTGGGCACCCAAGAGTTTAGGGAAAAACAAACAAAATAAACTCTGGGTCAGTCATGGGACTGGTGTGAGTAAACTCCAACCACTTGTTTAACTTTCAAAATCTTTTCCGAAAGAAAAGATAATAGTAAGACCAGTCCACACATAAACACGGACGGTTTTTACCTTACTATAACCCAAAACACTTTGATACGAAAATCTGGTGATATTATAATAATGTCTACATCAAGTAAATAACCAAATAGCAGAACGCTTGCATCTCACGCTCCACATATATATGATAAAATCAAAAACCGCATGGCGCTTATGGGAGATTTGATTTCCAACATGACAAGGTATGGAACCACCTTCCGATGATGTATCTCTAGAGGCAAATACACCTGGGTTCAACAAGAACATCTTGCAACCCGGCCCACACATGACCGACCACTCATTTCGCTTGAGTGTATCGAATGTATATCACCAACGGTTGGACTCAAACCACCGTTTCCCGAATGGGCAGAATCGATAGATTTAGAAACAAAAGGAATTTCTCTAGATAGGTGATTATACACCCTAATGGGTGCGACCCACATAGCCATGCTGCCTGCCCGATTTTTGTCCCTTTCCGGTTGTTGAGGCCTGAGGCTACGCATACTTACCATTCCTTGATAGCACAATCACTTTGAATGCCACATCGTCAGATCCGTTAATCACTAGTTGAGTTTGCACAAATATTCTGGATATTATGCTAAGGGATAAATCCGTTGCAACCATATACATTTATACAGACCAACCCATTTGATCATTGGAAATACTCTGTCAGACATTCGTCCATATACGTTCGTTCTGGGATTGAACGAAACCGAAGGCACTATTTCTATAAATAGAAAAGCCCTTGCACTTCACTCCGTCTTCAATATATTCAGCATACTTGGTTCGCAACGCTTATGCCGATACGGAGTGGTTCTCGGATAATAATCCAACCGGTCTCTCCATATTGACAACGATGGTCAAAACTTCGATAGTCTGTGATTTAACTATCGAATAAAAACAAGTGTTCAATCAACATATCAACAAATCACTGGGCTCTTTAATTAATATTTCATTAATTAAATCTCTTCTCTATTTTCTCTATCAATATTTGTTAACCAAATATTTTCAATAACCATATTGGCCCTTTATGCCATTTTTGATTTCGTTTCCTTGTCGAATTCTATATATATCAATATATAGATTTCTAATTGTCAAATTTCTTAAAAATATTCTAACTCCTTAAATTTCCGGAAAAATTCGCCATAACCTCCCCTGTATCGGGAGCATCGGGAAATTGCAATAGCATCCCGGTATCTTCCTCAATCAAAAAGAAAAAGGAAAAGCCAAGCGGCTTGCCGATACGGCGCATAAAACCCATATATGAATTTAAACATGTACCTTTTTGTCGAGCACATACATTAATAACTTCATATATTTTATCCCAAACCTGCTTAACACCTGTTCACCTGTTTCCAATTCAATTCAACTCAATCCATTCGTTTGAATTCAAATTTGAATCGTTTGAATTCAGTTTCGCTCAATTATTCTTTAATTAGCCTTTTTGTCTATTTCACTTCTTTGTTGAACATAACATGTTCAAATAAAATATTTAACTCGTTCATAACCAAATCAAATTTCGATTTCAATTCTAGTTTCCTTTTCTATTTCGAATATAAATTTTCAAATCGAATTTACTTATTCAAACCCCAATATCCATTTGAAATCGCCTTAACTAATTTCTATTCAATTTAGTTAATTCCATTCAATAAATCAAAATCTGGTTTCTGTTTCAAAAATCATATTCATCTACCCAACTTGAATTCGCATATATTGTACAACTCAACTCTGAAATTTTTCTAAATAGAAACTTCGGATTTTAATTGCTTAAAATCCTTTTATAATATTAAATAAACCATTATGGTCGTTAAATAGTTCTGGCGCTGTTTTTCTGAAAATTTGATTTTGACATAACTCAAAATCTATACGACGGAATTCAGATTTTTCTCTTTCATTAGAAAACTATTATCAAATCGGTCCTGACGTTTCTTGTTTCAAAGAATTCCGACTTCAATTGAGTTCTGTATATTCAATTGAAGTTCGAGTCGCTATTTTACGAACTGCAGCGCTGCGGCGAGTTCGTTTTAATTATATTTATATATATAATCTTTTTAAACTTCTTTAAAATGGATTCTACTTCACTTTTACTCTATTTGATTTTCTTGACTTAAATTCCAATCTCACTTTTGAATTCTATATTTCCAATCCCAATTCCTTTTCTATTTGATATTCAAATTAAATACTTGAATTTCGATTTGAATTCCCTATATTCAAATTCTATGTTTGAATTCATTTGAATTCTTTTATTCAACTCTATATTTAAATTCCATTTGAACTTCTATATTCCAATTTCTATATTTGAATTCTATTGGAATTCAAATATTCAAACTCCTTTTTAAATTCTATAATCAGAATTCCATAGTTTTAAACCCATTTGAATTTCATATTCAAATCCCATAGATTAAATCCTATTTGAATTCAATTTGAATCTCTTACATTCAAATTTCATTTTTCATTTCCGACTCCTTTTTGAATTTCTAGTATTCAAATTCATTTTCAATACCATTTGAATTTCTAATATTCAAATTCATTTGAATTTCCTTGAATTCAAATTCCATTTCAAAACCACTTGGATTTTCTATTTTTGAAATCCTATTTTGAAATTCTATTTCCAATTCTGCTTTGAAAATCCTATTTCAAAGTTTATTTCAAATTCTATTTTGAAATCTCATATTCAAATTTCTACTTGAATTTCTGTATTCAATTCCATGTTCAAATTCAATACTCGAATTTCTATTTCAAATCTCTATTTAAATTTCATATTTCAATTCTTCTTTGAAATACTATATTTCAATTTCTATTCAATTCTTCTTTGAATTTTTATATTTCAAATTCTATTTTGAAATTCTACATTCAAATCTCTATTTGAATTTCTTTATTTGAATTCCTTCGAATTCAAATTTTATTTTAATTCCTTGAATTCAAATTCTACTTTTCATTCTAATCTCGTCTATTCAAATTCTATTTGAACTTCTATTTGAATTTCTAATATTCAATCTCCTTTTAATTTTCAAACATTCAAACTCCCTTTAAAATTCAAATGTTATACTCAAATTCCATTTGAGTTATATATTTAAAAATTCCATTTCAAATCCTAATTTGAAATTCCATTTCAAATTCCAATTTCATACTGGTATTTCTATTTCTGAATTATCAAATTGATAATTCTTCCACTTCATTTATAACTTCGTTATAAAGAACTATTTATAAACTTCGTTTATAAAGAAACTACTTGTTTTATTTTTCAAAAACAAGTTTATGTTTTTATTCCTATTTAAAATTCAAATTCTATTTAAAAATAGAATTTTCCCTTTTTAAATCTCCAATATCCTTTTAATTGGCCCAGTGATATTTAAAACAATCAAGTCACCCAATTTTCAATCATTTGATTTTTAACACGTCATATATGAAAAATATATATGAAATCAAACAAACAAACAAACAGATAATATATTTTTGAGGAATCCAGTTGGATTCCTCCAACCTGTTTTCCTGCATCCACAGATGTTAGCACATAAATAATACCCATTCTGCTTCGTGGCAGAATATCGCGGTGTAGAAGGTCATCCACTAATCATAGCGTGGGGCGTATAGGGTAATCATCCGCTATGAAACTGCGGGCATCCGCTAATGAGACTGCGGGAATCCAACCAATCAATCAACCCAATATATATATATAATAGCCTAAATAACTAATATATATAAAGCAACCAGAAAATATTCACACAAGCAACAGACAATTATTTTTAATGAAATAAAAATAATTAAAAATAAAAGGTGAGTGAGATTTACTCACCATGACTTTTCCTTTGCCGAATACCCAATTTAATCCCATATCTGCGTCCATGAATTTGACTCGGCTTCTCTTAATAAATTTATCAAGCTCCTATGAATATCCAATTCATAATTAACTATTCTTACCTTTTATCACTTAATTAATCAATAACAAACTAAATTTAGATTAATCTAATTTAGTCAAAAGTCATTACTAGATTAATTATAAATGAATTTACCTTAATTTCTGTTTTAAAATTATAATCATGTACAAGAACTCATTAATATTTTCTCAGGTTTTATGTTTTTAAACTACTATTGAATTGAAAATAAAATAATAAATAAATACCTAATATTCTTGCAACCCTAGCGCATCTGCAGTTTCACCGAAGAGGACGAATTCGATCATCACTTCAACAGTCGCCATCAACTCGAGAACGGCCTCCCTCCTGAACGCAACCCCCACCACAATCCCGTCGCGATTACTCCCAAAGCATCACATAGCCCCTTCTCTATGCGAGTTCAGATCGATGTCACCAATACAACTCGCGACTCCCCTTCTAATCAACTTCGAGTTTTGGTTTCGACTTCGGGTATTACCACGGTCTCTGTTCACGATTCTTTGGCGTTGACTCGGCTTTCTGATTTGATACGTACCGCGATCCCTTTCTTTTTTTTTTTTTATATTAAATCGGTGACTTCGATTTACAGAAAAAGGATGGAAGAAAGGGCTGAAATGTTGAATTCGATAAAATGAAAACAAACGAAAGGGGAGGGCTCATTTTATAGAGTGAACGGTGGGAGACAAGGAGTACAAGGCCATTAAATCTTTGTTCCGTTGATATAGAAAATGGAAGACAGGAATTTGGGCTCGGGGAGAAACTAGGTCTGCGATGTAAACAAATTAGGTCGGCCTGTTTAAATCTTAGGTTGGCAGAAGTACATGTCCTTAAATTTTGATTTGATTCTATATTATATAATCCCCTAAAATATCTCCCGGTCCTTAAATCCAATCCTGAACCCCTATTTTTTCTTAACGACCAATATTTCCAAGTTGATACGATATTCTAAATGGAGCGTATTTCAGATTTTAATTTAAACGTATATACGGATTAACCACATTAAATTAATGATTTTAAATTACGTTTCGATTTAGTTTTAAATCTGAATTATATCCTATATCGATTATTAAATCGGTAAATCCAATATAAAAATTCTTTTATATTACCAACACAATATTTAAAATGATATTAAATATTTAAAATAAATCGACGAAAAATCTGGGTCGTTACATTCTTTCCCCCTTAAAATAATTTCGTCCTCGAAATTGCTAAGGTAGGAAAAATGATACAAATCCATTACCTTTCAACAATCCACTTATGTTGAAACTCAACTCCTCATATTTTTATGACTTTATTTTCAACCAAAACTTTTGGTCTTCTTCCTTTCATATGCCTTTACATTCAATTCATAATTATTTCAATTTATTTCAATAAATCTATTTAAATTGATTCTAATCAATTCATTCACTTCGACCCATTTAACTTGTTTAAGTTAAATTTCAATTCCAGAATTCAAATCCCAGGGTTTTTATTTCAAATCCTTTGAAATACATAAATGTATACTTATATTTATTTTCATCTCAATTCAAAACATTTGAATTTTCAATCTACTTGTTTTCTTTCAAAACAAATTTCCATCAAAAACTTTCTAAGGTAGCAATTCATCACTTAGAAACTCGGAAATGAACACTGATGATGTTGCAATCATCATCAGAATAATTTCCCAGCCACTGAAGTGAGTTCAGCACTTTATTATTTTAAAAATCAATTCAAAATGATTTTCATTCAAAAACCCTTTCAAAATAAAACAATATTACTTTGATATATTTTGAAAAATATTTTTCAACTTCCCAGGATTTTGAATTCTTAATTCTGGTTTGAATTTAATTCTAATTCATCTCATTTGTATATTTAATTTCATATACAAATTTTATTTTGGTTATAAATAACCATTCTAAATTTTATAATCTCATTTGATTTTAAAATCAACATCCAACACATCCATATAATAATAATTCTAGAAAATTATTATTTCTATATCAAAATAGAAAATTTGGGTAAAATTATTTCATTTACCCATTTTAAAACTATATCGTGTTCAATCTTCTGTTCAAGTATTTAAAAACTCCTATCGACGTCGTGGCGTCCCACGATTCGACCAGAATTCATAAACTACTCAACAGACAAGCCAACACAATATAAAACAATTTTTATATCAACTAACAAATACGCTCTCTCGTATTTATATACTCAACTCATTCTAGGGTATTACTGACCCTATCTCTAATGAGCACATGCCACACAAGCCTAGGTATTCGCTCAACCTAAGCTCTGATACCAACTGTAAAGGCCCGCAAATCCGAGCTATCTGAGTTGACTAAATACAACACACGTCCAACCCAAATAACACAGAAATACGACTCATTATTAGAAAGAAGTTAGAGGATGAGAAATAGAAAGAAAGAAATATTAGAATAGGAGAAAACGAAGATCACAACTCACAGCGGAACGAATAAAATATATTATATAACATAAGCTTTGAAATACAAATCTGTTTGGTACATATATACATACCATCATCAGAGTACACATAACATTTGATTCAGCGGAAGTAACTCGAAATAACTAACGTTGAAGCCTCCAGCTTCAAGCTCCTCCAAGTGTATCTGTAAAAGCCTGAAACACTTGACTGCCCGTACAAATTTGGGCACCCAAGAGTTTAGGGAAAAACAAACAAAATAAACTCTGGGTCAGTCATGGGACTGGTGTGAGTAAACTCCAACCACTTGTTTAACTTTCAAAATCTTTTCCGAAAGAAAAGATAATAGTAAGACCAGTCCACACATAAACACGGACGGTTTTTACCTTACTATAACCCAAAACACTTTGATACGAAAATCTGGTGATATTATAATAATGTCTACATCAAGTAAATAACCAAATAGCAGAACGCTTGCATCTCACGCTCCACATATATATGATAAAATCAAAAACCGCATGGCGCTTATGGGAGATTTGATTTCCAACATGACAAGGTATGGAACCACCTTCCGATGATGTATCTCTAGAGGCAAATACACCTGGGTTCAACAAGAACATCTTGCAACCCGGCCCACACATGACCGACCACTCATTTCGCTTGAGTGTATCGAATGTATATCACCAACGGTTGGACTCAAACCACCGTTTCCCGAATGGGCAGAATCGATAGATTTAGAAACAAAAGGAATTTCTCTAGATAGGTGATTATACACCCTAATGGGTGCGACCCACATAGCCATGCTGCCTGCCCGATTTTTGTCCCTTTCCGGTTGTTGAGGCCTGAGGCTACGCATACTTACCATTCCTTGATAGCACAATCACTTTGAATGCCACATCGTCAGATCCGTTAATCACTAGTTGAGTTTGCACAAATATTCTGGATATTATGCTAAGGGATAAATCCGTTGCAACCATATACATTTATACAGACCAACCCATTTGATCATTGGAAATACTCTGTCAGACATTCGTCCATATACGTTCGTTCTGGGATTGAACGAAACCGAAGGCACTATTTCTATAAATAGAAAAGCCCTTGCACTTCACTCCGTCTTCAATATATTCAGCATACTTGGTTCGCAACGCTTATGCCGATACGGAGTGGTTCTCGGATAATAATCCAACCGGTCTCTCCATATTGACAACGATGGTCAAAACTTCGATAGTCTGTGATTTAACTATCGAATAAAAACAAGTGTTCAATCAACATATCAACAAATCACTGGGCTCTTTAATTAATATTTCATTAATTAAATCTCTTCTCTATTTTCTCTATCAATATTTGTTAACCAAATATTTTCAATAACCATATTGGCCCTTTATGCCATTTTTGATTTCGTTTCCTTGTCGAATTCTATATATATCAATATATAGATTTCTAATTGTCAAATTTCTTAAAAATATTCTAACTCCTTAAATTTCCGGAAAAATTCGCCATAACCTCCCCTGTATCGGGAGCATCGGGAAATTGCAATAGCATCCCGGTATCTTCCTCAATCAAAAAGAAAAAGGAAAAGCCAAGCGGCTTGCCGATACGGCGCATAAAACCCATATATGAATTTAAACATGTACCTTTTTGTCGAGCACATACATTAATAACTTCATATATTTTATCCCAAACCTGCTTAACACCTGTTCACCTGTTTCCAATTCAATTCAACTCAATCCATTCGTTTGAATTCAAATTTGAATCGTTTGAATTCAGTTTCGCTCAATTATTCTTTAATTAGCCTTTTTGTCTATTTCACTTCTTTGTTGAACATAACATGTTCAAATAAAATATTTAACTCGTTCATAACCAAATCAAATTTCGATTTCAATTCTAGTTTCCTTTTCTATTTCGAATATAAATTTTCAAATCGAATTTACTTATTCAAACCCCAATATCCATTTGAAATCGCCTTAACTAATTTCTATTCAATTTAGTTAATTCCATTCAATAAATCAAAATCTGGTTTCTGTTTCAAAAATCATATTCATCTACCCAACTTGAATTCGCATATATTGTACAACTCAACTCTGAAATTTTTCTAAATAGAAACTTCGGATTTTAATTGCTTAAAATCCTTTTATAATATTAAATAAACCATTATGGTCGTTAAATAGTTCTGGCGCTGTTTTTCTGAAAATTTGATTTTGACATAACTCAAAATCTATACGACGGAATTCAGATTTTTCTCTTTCATTAGAAAACTATTATCAAATCGGTCCTGACGTTTCTTGTTTCAAAGAATTCCGACTTCAATTGAGTTCTGTATATTCAATTGAAGTTCGAGTCGCTATTTTACGAACTGCAGCGCTGCGGCGAGTTCGTTTTAATTATATTTATATATATAATCTTTTTAAACTTCTTTAAAATGGATTCTACTTCACTTTTACTCTATTTGATTTTCTTGACTTAAATTCCAATCTCACTTTTGAATTCTATATTTCCAATCCCAATTCCTTTTCTATTTGATATTCAAATTAAATACTTGAATTTCGATTTGAATTCCCTATATTCAAATTCTATGTTTGAATTCATTTGAATTCTTTTATTCAACTCTATATTTAAATTCCATTTGAACTTCTATATTCCAATTTCTATATTTGAATTCTATTGGAATTCAAATATTCAAACTCCTTTTTAAATTCTATAATCAGAATTCCATAGTTTTAAACCCATTTGAATTTCATATTCAAATCCCATAGATTAAATCCTATTTGAATTCAATTTGAATCTCTTACATTCAAATTTCATTTTTCATTTCCGACTCCTTTTTGAATTTCTAGTATTCAAATTCATTTTCAATACCATTTGAATTTCTAATATTCAAATTCATTTGAATTTCCTTGAATTCAAATTCCATTTCAAAACCACTTGGATTTTCTATTTTTGAAATCCTATTTTGAAATTCTATTTCCAATTCTGCTTTGAAAATCCTATTTCAAAGTTTATTTCAAATTCTATTTTGAAATCTCATATTCAAATTTCTACTTGAATTTCTGTATTCAATTCCATGTTCAAATTCAATACTCGAATTTCTATTTCAAATCTCTATTTAAATTTCATATTTCAATTCTTCTTTGAAATACTATATTTCAATTTCTATTCAATTCTTCTTTGAATTTTTATATTTCAAATTCTATTTTGAAATTCTACATTCAAATCTCTATTTGAATTTCTTTATTTGAATTCCTTCGAATTCAAATTTTATTTTAATTCCTTGAATTCAAATTCTACTTTTCATTCTAATCTCGTCTATTCAAATTCTATTTGAACTTCTATTTGAATTTCTAATATTCAATCTCCTTTTAATTTTCAAACATTCAAACTCCCTTTAAAATTCAAATGTTATACTCAAATTCCATTTGAGTTATATATTTAAAAATTCCATTTCAAATCCTAATTTGAAATTCCATTTCAAATTCCAATTTCATACTGGTATTTCTATTTCTGAATTATCAAATTGATAATTCTTCCACTTCATTTATAACTTCGTTATAAAGAACTATTTATAAACTTCGTTTATAAAGAAACTACTTGTTTTATTTTTCAAAAACAAGTTTATGTTTTTATTCCTATTTAAAATTCAAATTCTATTTAAAAATAGAATTTTCCCTTTTTAAATCTCCAATATCCTTTTAATTGGCCCAGTGATATTTAAAACAATCAAGTCACCCAATTTTCAATCATTTGATTTTTAACACGTCATATATGAAAAATATATATGAAATCAAACAAACAAACAAACAGATAATATATTTTTGAGGAATCCAGTTGGATTCCTCCAACCTGTTTTCCTGCATCCACAGATGTTAGCACATAAATAATACCCATTCTGCTTCGTGGCAGAATATCGCGGTATAGAAGGTCATCCACTAATCATAGCGTGGGGCGTATAGGGTAATCATCCGCTATGAAACTGCGGGCATCCGCTAATGAGACTGCGGGAATCCAACCAATCAATCAACCCAATATATATATATAATAGCCTAAATAACTAATATATATAAAGCAACCAGAAAATATTCACACAAGCAACAGACAATTATTTTTAATGAAATAAAAATAATTAAAAATAAAAGGTGAGTGAGATTTACTCACCATGACTTTTCCTTTGCCGAATACCCAATTTAATCCCATATCTGCGTCCATGAATTTGACTCGGCTTCTCTTAATAAATTTATCAAGCTCCTATGAATATCCAATTCATAATTAACTATTCTTACCTTTTATCACTTAATTAATCAATAACAAACTAAATTTAGATTAATCTAATTTAGTCAAAAGTCATTACTAGATTAATTATAAATGAATTTACCTTAATTTCTGTTTTAAAATTATAATCATGTACAAGAACTCATTAATATTTTCTCAGGTTTTATGTTTTTAAACTACTATTGAATTGAAAATAAAATAATAAATAAATACCTAATATTCTTGCAACCCTAGCGCATCTGCAGTTTCACCGAAGAGGACGAATTCGATCATCACTTCAACAGTCGCCATCAACTCGAGAACGGCCTCCCTCCTGAACGCAACCCCCACCACAATCCCGTCGCGATTACTCCCAAAGCATCACATAGCCCCTTCTCTATGCGAGTTCAGATCGATGTCACCAATACAACTCGCGACTCCCCTTCTAATCAACTTCGAGTTTTGGTTTCGACTTCGGGTATTACCACGGTCTCTGTTCACGATTCTTTGGCGTTGACTCGGCTTTCTGATTTGATACGTACCGCGATCCCTTTCTTTTTTTTTTTTTTTATATTAAATCGGTGACTTCGATTTACAGAAAAAGGATGGAAGAAAGGGCTGAAATGTTGAATTCGATAAAATGAAAACAAACGAAAGGGGAGGGCTCATTTTATAGAGTGAACGGTGGGAGACAAGGAGTACAAGGCCATTAAATCTTTGTTCCGTTGATATAGAAAATGGAAGACAGGAATTTGGGCTCGAGGAGAAACTAGGTCTGCGATGTAAACAAATTAGGTCGGCCTGTTTAAATCTTAGGTTGGCAGAAGTACATGTCCTTAAATTTTGATTTGATTCTATATTATATAATCCCCTAAAATATCTCCCGGTCCTTAAATCCAATCCTGAACCCCTATTTTTTCTTAACGACCAATATTTCCAAGTTGATACGATATTCTAAATGGAGCGTATTTCAGATTTTAATTTAAACGTATATACGGATTAACCACATTAAATTAATGATTTTAAATTACGTTTCGATTTAGTTTTAAATCTGAATTATATCCTATATCGATTATTAAATCGGTAAATCCAATATAAAAATTCTTTTATATTACCAACACAATATTTAAAATGATATTAAATATTTAAAATAAATCGACGAAAAATCTGGGTCGTTACACAAACGACGTGAAGACCTCCGGTCTTCAACCACCGTCTTCATCTTCGACACCACGTCGAATCAGTTATTCAGAATGGGATAAACCCGGTCTTTCTGAATAACTCGCGTATATATTAAACAAGTGTTATACAAACACAGCATACGCCTCATTCCAATTCAGAATATTCTTTGGGAATGGTTCTCATTAATTTTATCAAAGATAAATTCTTTTAAATTTATTCTTTAATCTTCTTTTGAATATCAATTCAAACTAGTCGGGATTAGCGAACCACACCGAAGTAATCATTTATTTTAATTTCCCAATCCCAACCTATTCATCCCATGAAGTAAAACTGGTAATACTTCATATCTAACACCACGGTGTTATCGGTAAATTCAATTACCATTTCACGTTTAAATCTAATTAAAGATTTAGCTATCGCCTGGAGTAAAACTGGTGATACTTCATTCTCGATCTTTTCAATCTAATTAAAGATTCATTAAAACTCCACTTAGTTTTAATCGTTAACTGGGTTAAGGAATCAGTGTCGTTTAAAACACGGTTCACGATAAACCCAAAATCACATTCCATTAATTGTCAGGTTAAAGAACGAGTGTTATTTAAAACACTATCCACGATAAACCCAAAAATCAATATCAATTCAATTCCAATTAAATATCATTTAATTGGTACACTTCATTAAATCTAAAATAAAAAGATTTAATTTTTTCTCAACTGGGTTCAAAAACAGTGTTAGTCAAGACACCATTCACGACAAACCCAAATCACATTTGATATTAAATTCAAGGCTCTGAATAGAAAATATATCGGCTTATATTTAATATCAAATTCCATGACCAACAGATATCGTATTGGAAATAATGATGTATATACCTACATCTTTCAAATTTCCATAACAACATCCGTATAATCACGAAATCCAACATCGAAATATTCCGAAGACAATTTCAATTCAAATCCATTCCAATGCAATCATTGGAAATTCTGGTTATTTTTAAAACCCTTTTCAAATTCAATTTATTTATTTAAAAATAAATAGAATTTTAATTCTAGTTCAAAACTAGTTCATTTCGATAAAAATCTATTTTTATCTTTTCAAATATGGAGTTTTTCATCCCAATTCTTCACATATCATTTCTTATGATTTTACACAAATTATTACTATTTTTAATAATTTTATCAAGGCCCGTACAGTCGATTTCCATCAACGGCCATCGAACTGCACTTACAGCGACCTTTTTCAAATTTGATTTGGACGTAATTCCAAATCCAACTGTTAGATTTCTAATTTCTAATAATCGTTAGAAAGCTCTTTTCGATACGAACCCAACGGTTCCGGTTTTAAGAGAATCTGACGGTCGGATCTCCCGCAAAATCCATTCGAAGTCAATGGTCGAAATTCGCGAACTACCGCGGCGCGGCGCATTCTATTCAGGCCATTATATTATATATATATATATATAATATAATATATACTTCGTCGATTTCAATTCAAAACGTTCTTTATAAATCGTTTTTAAATTCGTTTTCAAAATGATTTTAACTTAATTCCAAATTCAGATCAAAATTGAATTTTTCCTTATAAATTCGTTTTAAATTCATTTCAAATTGATTTCAATTCAAATTGATTTCAATTCAAATTGATTTCTAATTCAATTTCAGTTCGTTTTCAATTCAATTCGAATTCATTTCTATACAGTTTCAGTTCGAATTCATTTCTATTCAATTTCAATTCGAATTCATTTCTATTCAATTTCAATTCGAATTCGTTTCTATTCAATTTCAATTCGAATTTCAATTCTTTTCAAAATATCAGATTTTGAAATCACTTTCGATTTTTATTATAAAATGAATAAAATCGATAAAAATATCGTTCACATCAAAATGGCGTCAATCTAATCAACACGGCTTCATATATTTTTATTTTCAAATATTCTATTTCAAATATTTCTATTTCAAATATTTCTATTCAAATGTTTCTTTTTCAAAAACTGGAATGAGGCCCAATCAATTACCATATAATGTTAATCATATGGATTTTCTACAACACATGTATACAATAACAACAATGAATAATCAACCATCATCCAAAGTGCGTTCTATGCTATATAAGCATCAAATATAAATATTCAACGCTTATAACAGTCTGTCAATCAATCGATCGACATACAACTAAACAATCGGGATTAGTGTACGTCACATATCATCCCAATACCCGTGTGGGGTTTCAAATAATCAAACACAGATTTTATTTGTGCAGTTGGGCGATGTGTAAAATTTATCGTCCCAATCAATATCAGTCAAATGTGTGTATATAAACAAATCGTCCGATTTGTTTATTTTTATTTCATTTCATATACACGTTAAAAATTCTATTTTTAACTATAAAATATTTTCCACTATAAAATATTTTATTTCAACTATATAAATGTTTTATTTCATTTCACATCACATCACACAATCAACTACACATCAAAATCAAACAACCAAGCATACAAGCCGTCCATGGTCTGTGGACGACGGGTGTTGGGTGCTACTAAACACCGTCTGCATCCTAGTATATATTTATAACTAGAAAATAAAATTAAAAGGTGAGAAGTTCTCACAGATAAGCTAATCCAATGCCACGACTCTTCTTATGTAGAAATCTTCGTCGTTCTCTTCCTTTGTCACTTTCGTTGCCCGTATTCTCTACATATGTAAAAATCACATTTTTACTTCGCTATTCAATATTTAAAAATCGAATTTTTACTTTGCTATTCAATATATAAAAATCGAATTTTTACTTCGCTATCCAATATATAAAAATCATATTTTTACTTTGCTATTCAATATATAAAAATCAAATTTTTACTTCGCTATCCAATATATAAAAATCATATTTTTACTTTAGTATTATATAGATAAAAATTATATTTTTATCATGCTATTCTTTATAAAAAGATTTCGCCTTTTCAAATATAAAGATTATATTTTTAAACTTCGCATATAATAAAAATGCCATCTTTCTTTATATAAAAATCATTACTTTCTTTATATAAAAATCTTTACTTCCTTAACTAAAAATCATATTTTTATTATTCCTATGATATAAAAATTATATTTTTAACCTTTTAAAAATCACTTATTTTTGTTTTTCAAAAAACCACTACCATTCGTTTTCAAAGATCACTTCTTTTTCATGACAAGGATTATATTTTTATTTCGCAACCATATATAAAGATCAAATTTTTACTAACTATATTAATAGAAAAAATATATTTTTCTTTGCTACTTCATACGATAAAAAATCCTACCTTTCCACGAATAAAAATCGAATCTTTTTAACGATAAAAATTGAACCTTCCTTGTTTATAAAATCCAATCTTTCTTAGATAAAAGTAATATCTTTTATCACTATGTATATAAAAAAAAACTGATCTTTATATTCATAAATAAATTAATAAAAATGAAAAAGAAAGAATAAAACTTACAGTGGTGTTGGGGCTTGAATGGGCGGTTTTGGGGAGGTAAAGGGGGAGAGAAGGAGGAGGTAGCATGGAGGAGGAGGAAGAAGAGGTGCTCGAGGGGGGGTGCGCATCTCAACAGGGAAAGGGGGGTAGTCGACACTTAGCAGGAAGGGGGGGGTTGATCTCCGGCAGCCCAGGTGGGGGGGGGGGGGGGCGTGAGGCTCGGCGGTGGCTCGAGGGCCCAGGGCGGCGGCGCGATCCGTTCTTTTTTTTTATTTTGGGAATGAACGGTAGGGGAGAGAGAGAAGAGGGAAATGAGGGGGGGCTTTTTATATAATTATATATATTTTTATTTTATTTTAATCCAAAAAGTAAGTTTTTATTTCGACCTCGAAACGAGACCCACCGCCTGTCGTCCCTAGCTAATTACCCCCATTCCGAACACAATGGGATATGTATCGCAAGCTGATACGACTGTTTCGATCAGTTTTAGTCAAAGTCAACATATAACTCTACATATTGAATTTGAACGTACATTTCAATTTACCGGGGCCACATACTAACTCGAAAAATTCCAGAAAAATATTTTCTAGCTTCGTAATGACGATACGGTCCTAACAAAACTAGTTTCGTCAAATTCTGAGACCGTTGGAAAAATGGCCATTTTCCAGTCGATTAAAATCAACTAAAACTGGTCAAACGCGTTTTCCTTTGCCATGCTCACATATTGATTCGAAAAATTATGAAATTTGAAACCTAGCAATAACTAGACATCCCGGATCCAACAAAAGTGGTTTCGTCGAAATCCGAGGTCGTTTGCAAAATTCCCATTTTTAAGGGCCTGAATTCCATAGCGACTATTTTGAATTTTCAACTGGACATAACTTTTTACCCCCGCTATGAAATTTTGATTTTTCGGATTTGTTGGAAAGATAGTCACAATTAGATTCTATTATTTTTGGTTTCACTAAAATCCAGTTTTTTTTGCACCAAGTATGTTCAATTGAAGTTTGAAATCGAATTATCGAACTACCACGCCATTTTCAATTCCTTTTATAATTATAAATAAATATTTATATTCTATCGACGATCGATATAAATATGTTCGTTCGAATTCTATTCAAAATAAATTTCTTGTCGATATTATTTAAAATAATTCATTTTAAATAATCAAAATTCGCTAAAATAAAATTTTTAAACTGGCCCAGATTTCCGGGTTGTTACACCGTTAATGTTAATTTTGAAAGATAAATATAGAGACTGACGTCTTTTTGGTAGATTTCAAATCTTTAACTTACGCTAACCTGCAATATGACTCTTTTGGCAATCAAGGTGATCTAGGTAATTACTTAAAAAGAGAAAGGGAGATTGCATACACAAAAGCTCTTAAATTTTTTCTTCATATTGCATGCTATGCACAGTCATTAGCATGTAATTGATTTAGTCACATTTTGTCACCAATGTCTCCTTTCGGTAGTTAATTAGAAGCATTGGCTGAGTTCATTAGGACTTTGAATAGGTTCTAATGTATTTTGATATTTTCCAATCGAATAGAGTATCTCCAGCTTCAAGTTTATTATATTTGCGTCTTTACTCAGGACAAGGAACAAGACAAGGTCGGATGTAAAGTTGCTTTTACATTAACAAGGGATATGAGTTCGGTGTCTACTTTGAGTTCTATTAGGAGACTAATATTTTAATATAATTTCTTAGCTTGATTGCAAACCTAGAACGATTTTACCATGATTAATATCTGACTATGTACTTAAAATTACAACGTAACGTTGATTTTGGTTGATTTATCCTCCTTTTTTCTTTCAAAAGAATAGTTATTACTCTTTATAAGCTTTTTACGTGCTGGGACTTTGACCTGATGTAATTGGATTTTTAATATTTTCATACAATTATGTTGTGTACCATGTGGTTTTCAACCAGTTAAATTTGAAAATCTAAATCAAGTTTTGCAAAAAGCTGTGTTAAAAATACATTTAATGCCAGCTAAAAGAATTTTGGTTTAGGATATTATTTTTGTGTAGGTTAGAAATAAGCCCATACTATAAAACGCACTTCATAGAATAAGTTATTAAAATTTAGATATCTCTTATTTGGTATAGTTGACATGTGATGGGTGAAGTTAGTATGCAAAATGTATTGAATTCAACCTATCTTGCTCTTAAATATTGAACTCAAATTTTATTCGAATCATTACTTCTTCATGTATTCAAAACTGGGAGTTTATAGTTCTTTATTTTATGTATTGATAAAATTTATGAAATATTTTCAAGGTCCCTATTTTAGTAAAAAAAAAATTACAGTGGGTATAGATCAAAACTGATTATTAGATACTGAATTGCAACTGGAATTTTTTATGAAACCCTTAGTTCATTCTTAATTTCTGATTTAAGTGTATAGGCAATCATGTTTCCTATTTTGTGCAAGTAAAAAACCTTCTTTATTTATTTTCCTTCCCTGTAACAGCCCGCATTTTACGGTATCGAAAGATCGTAAAATATTTTTATTTCATTCTCTAAGGGTTAGATCATTCTCATCTTTTAATATATTGCTTATGGAGATGTGAGACATGTCCTCAATTTTTACCAATTTTTTTTGTGACCATTTTGCCCCTGTCAGCCTTGTACAGGGCATAACTTTTGACTCAGGTCGAATCAAAGGGTGAGACCTGTGCCATTGGAAAGGAATTGATGATTTCCTTTCCATAGAGTGGTTACATTATGGATTTGGCTCAGCGGTTTGGGAGAAATCATTGTTTTAAGGTTTTTCGGTTGGCTATTCGGATTTGGAGAGCCTAGTGGGCTGAATTGGGGAGGCTCATTAGTGGGATGGTGGAATCCTACAAATAGGGGGTGAGAGTGGAGGGAAAATTTTTACTTTCCCGTTCTCTCATTTGGAGGCATTGATCTCCTTCTTCCTCTAACACCTTTCCACCATTAAAAATTCAAATCTAAGGAGGGAAATCATAGATTTACACCATTGGAGGCTAGATCTACATCATTTCAAAGGTGAATTCATCGGATCAAGGAGATTGGTTCAAATTACTTGCTGTCCGGATTCGTAATTCTATCATTTTAGCTTGTATTGGAGAATCGTTGAGTGGATTACATCTCTCACATGGATTTAATCAAGTGTATGGGTAATAGATCATGTTTTTCATCAAATTCGAGTGTTTTTCCTTAGATCCATGCATTGGTGAGTTCATTTTTGTATAGATTACCCTATGATCTAATTTAGCAAGTTTAACCGGTTAATTCCATGTCATTTCATATGTTTATGTGAGTTAGATCTCTCATTTTGATCATATGTTCATTTTAATGGTTTTTGGTGAGATTTACATCATTTTCATGGTAATCGTCATATTCATGTGGTTAGTAATGTTATGATGTGTTTATGATTGTGTTTGATGAGTTTGGTTGAGTTGGTTTCGTCGGATTCGTCGTTTGGCGAAGTTTTGATCGAAATCGGAGTAGAATTGAAGATGTGCAGAAAGTGGCTCGGGTCGGACCAAAGTGGCTAGGGTCGGGATCAAATTCTGTCGTGGAGGACAAGTCAAAGTTGGCTCGGGTCGGACTAAAGTTGGCTCGGGTCGGACTATAGGGGGTCGGGTCGTGTAACACCCCATAATTTTAAATATTAAAATTAACAAATTTAAGAACACTTAATTTTTAGGAGAAGAATTAAGGGAAATGGGTTATGCCATTGCGTTCGTCTCGGAATTCTACTTGGAATAGAGTCTAAATTTTCGTAAATTGGACTTCGTATGAGGAAGTTATGACCCTCAGAAGTTTCAGTAATTTAAATAAATTAAAAACAGTTTAGATAAAAATTCAAAATTCAAAATTCAAACGAGGAAGCGGGCTGGGCGGGATTTCTCCCGCCCCATGCCAGGTCGACTAGGGGGTCGGCCTCCCCTATACAGGTCGACCTGGGGGTTGACCTAACCCCCCGGGGCAGATCTGAAATGAGACGATCCTGACTTGTTGTTGAGTCTTTTCTGACCTGTTACTGAGTCACTAGGGCATTGGTGGCAATTCTGGATAACTCTATCTAGCCTGGACGGTTGTGATTGCTCCTATGATAGTCTAACGGCTTCTATTGATTTAAACTTCTATATAAGCACGCATAGACTCAAGCTCTAAACCTAAACTAAATTAATCTCTTGGCCTCCATGCTGCTGCTAGATTAGTTCTTCCTCTTAAAGCTTAGGAATTGCAAGTCAGAATTCTAATACAAACGACGAACGAATTATTCTCTTCTTTAATCCATCTTTGTGAGTACAATTTCTTTCACAAAATAATTAATAAATTAATTATGATGAGTTATAATTGGGATTATGAGAACATGCCTATTGAATCATGTGACGTTACTTAATTTTGTTATCGTCTGTTTGTGAACATATGACAGTTTTGTTAACTTATGTTAGTAGATCTATTTTATATGCCCAATCACATATATTTAACTTGATTCATTTTATGACATCAGTTTATATGCAAGTCTATATGCAAATTATATACAAGTTTATATGTGGATCAAGTATATATATACATGCGAGTTTATATGTAAAACGTGTGATATTAGTTTACATGTTTAAATTCATGATGTTGGTTCATATGTCAAAACACATATGCTAGATTTGATTCATTTTGTGACATTAGTTTACATGTCTAAATCATATGCAAGAGTAAATGTAAATATTAATTTACATGTCTAAATTATATATGCAAGTTTATATATAAGTTTGGACGTGAAACATATGCTAGTTTATATGTAAGATTTTATGTGAATCATATGCAGGTCTTAGTTTACATGTCTATATTGCATATGCAAGTTTAATACAAGTTTGTATGTAGACAATATGCAAGTTTATGCGAAAACCATGTTCATATATGCAAGCTCACCTTTATGTGTATAGATCTATGCAAATTATATCTTATATAATTTGATCCATGCCAGTTTGTAGTTTATGCAAATTATACCTATTGCCTATGCAAGTTATTGACTATGCAAATTTATGATTATGTAAATGATAATCATGCAAGTGTTGATCCATGCTAACCTATTCTTATTTGCAAGTTAGATCTATTTTATGTGTTATGCAAGTTGTGATGTTTCATTTTTTTTATGAGTTAGACTATTTGCGGGCCTAACATATTTCATATTAAACGTACGAATGATGTGGGGGCAATGGGAAAATATCAAATATTAATATTGTAGATTGGCATATAATGGCTTTAAAATTATATAATTAATTTGAGACATTAATTGGTATAATTTATATACCTGAAAATTATGGACATAATTTAGGTGACAATTATGGACATAGAGTAATTTGGAAGTTATTGACAATTTGAAATAGGGATATTAATTCAAACTGGGGTTGAATAATAATGTGTAATAATAAATGCCTAGGACACGAGGTTAGACTCGTTTGTGGTATAAGATTGCCCAGACCCGCCCGACAAATCAAGCAACCACAAACGGTAGTCTAATATGAGAGGTCAAAGGCATAAATTAAATGAGTAATAAATGCCTAAGACACGAGGTTAGACTCGTTTGTGGTATAAGACTGCCCGGACCCGCCCGGCACATCCAGCAACTGCAAACGGCAGCCTAATGTGAGAGGTCGTAGGCATAATTAAAAGATGCTTAGACACGAGGTTAACTCTAGCTTGTGGTGGAAGTCTGCCCGGAACCGACCGGCGTATCCAGCGGCCTCAAGCAATCGACTTAATGTGAGAGGTCTGTGCATTAATAATTAATTAATGCCGGTCAAAGAAGAATATGAATGACAAACAGAAGTTTGGTTGAGTTGAGTAATTCTCTGAGTACCAATCTGATGTTGATTTCGGTCTTTGGGGTTGATGCTTAGGGAGTTATCCTCTTAACCAATGTATTTGTGAACTAAGATGTACTTAATCATAAATTAAGTAAAACATGTCATACGATATATATATATATATATATATATATATATATATGATACATAAAATATGATAAGTGGATAGGGTTAAGACTAGCTTAACCAATAATCTGATAAGTAGGTAGGGTTAGGACCAGCTTAATCAATAATATATATTAATTTGATAAGTGGGTAGGGTTAAGACCAGCTTAACCAATGATATATATTAATCTGATAAGTGGATAGGGTTAAGACAAACTTAATCAATAATACATATTGATCTGATATGTGGATAGGGCTAAGACCAGCTTAGCCAATAATATATAAGTGGACAGAGTTAAAACCAACTTAACCAATAATATATAAGTGGATAGGGTCAAGACCAGCTTAACCAATAAAATATATATTGATCTGATAAGCGGATAGGGTTAAGACAAGCTTAACCAATAACACATGTTGATTTGATGAGTGGGTAACATGGGTGACATGTGGGATATAATTATAAACACTTAACCAAGTTGAAACATGTAAGAAGACATGAATAAGAGGGGGTTAAGTAGAAAATCCTATTGGGGACCAAGCATAGGCGGAAAGTTTGTATCAAGCATGGGGACCCTTTTCAACTAGTAACCTATTTAGTATCTAATTGAGCTCGATTTAGATCGAGGACGGGACACGCTTACTGGGTTTGATTGTAAGAGGTCAAAACGGGTTAGCGGTGGCAACGCAAGTCCAACGGGCTCATGTGCGTGCATAGGCCCGGGCTAGTATGTAAGAAGTTGTTGCATCGTGTAGGTGTAAGCTGTGCATCTTTAGTGGTATCGGGTTGCCACTTTGGGAAGTGATACACCTCACTGTGGGACCAGCACGGGTATCTACGAGTTAGGGAGTCGAACGAATGGGGAAGGTAGTGGGTACGACTAGCGGAGATAGGAGTAGACGACACCTATGAAGACTGCTAGGAGTACAACTACCATATTATAAATAAATGTTGTAATTAGAATGGGGAGGGTAGTGGGTACAACTAGTGGAGATAGGAGCAGGCGACACCTATGAAGACAACTAGGGGTACAATAAACTGCCATTATTATTATTTTGTTCAGTAGGCGGGATCAACTTTTAGGGTGACTAGTATTGGTGCAGTGTAGTAATTATCCTATAGTGTTGGAGGCGCAATTAGCGTTCTCTTATTCCTCTTGTTTGCTTTGTCATGCCCATTTGTTTCACAGTCATTCCTTGTTCTACCAGTTTATGCTTTATCCTAATTACTTTAATAATTATATTGTTAAAGTTATTGGACTCGCCAGACTTTATGTCTGACCCCCTTTGTTTTCGGCTCTTTTCTTCCTCCCCCCCCTCCCCCCCCCCCAGGTTCTCAGGTGGTACTAGTGCTAGTGGAGCTTGATTTGGATCTTTCTCTCTCTTTTGGAAGTGCTTGTATTGCTAAAAGTAAAGTTCAGCTCGTCTCTTTTATGGCTACTTATGTTGGGGTTATGCCTTTTACTTTATGTACTCAGAAAACAATTTGTCAAGATGGATATTAAGTGTACTAGGTTTTATTGTTGGTTATTGATGTTGTTGTAACCAAACTGTTTCTCCGCTTCAATAAAAGTTGTTTTAAAATTTTCAAGTACTAATATATGTATTTGTCTTGTTATATTTTGTTCTATACACCAATAATACTCCATGAAAGTTAGTGCATTCCCTTTGAGAGTGACATTAATGGACGTGGGGTGTTACACGTGGTATCAGAGCTGAAGGTTACCAAGAACAGATAAGAGATTTTGAAAAATTGTTTTTCAAAAGCATTTTATAAAGAAATACTTTCAAAAATATGTTTAAGGAGAGTATTTTTAAGAGAAAAGTTTATTTTGAAAAACATAACCCCCAAGAGCCATATATCTTTCCTTCGATTCTCCGTTTTAAATCTCTTCCTCTTTCCTTTTTGAAATTCTTCCTCCATTATAGACGCTTTTTCTAGGATATGTAAGAACTTCCGTACAGTGGGCGGAAAACCACTTCATGGGACTAGGACGTTTGTCAAAGCTAGAAGGAAGTGGAGGACTTGTTGGTACCTTTAAGATAGATGATGGGAGGAAGGTTCAATTAGTTGCTTGGTTAATGAAGGACGAAGCCTCATTTTGGTAGGAGGTCACGAATGGAGAATGTGCAGGAGCAACATGGATAGGACACACGATAAAGTAGATCCAAAGAAAGGCGGTAAGGACAACAAGGGGCCAAGAGAAAAGGAAGGGCCACACTTTTGAAATACCTGACTACTTAAATAAAGATGTTAGAAAGAAGAAGAAGACTAGTTGTTATCGTTACGGAGAAACAGGACATCTTATTAGGATCGTCCAAAGAAGCAAAAGGCAAAAGTAAGGACAAGGTACAGGATCTTTTGGAGGGCAGACGCATTCCCTCACGGCTGGCATACCTGATAGAGGCAGAAATATCTTGGTTGGAAGTTTGGTTTTTCTTTTTAATCATCCTGTTCGAACCTTGTTTAAATTCTGGCGCTTCACACTCGTTTCTAACTTCTTCGTTTGTTAAAACACTACACCTAAATACTAGTTTAGTTACGGATCCCATAGTAGTCTCAAATCCTATTGGTGGTTCGGCTCATCTTTCGACGATTTTTCGGGATTTGAGAGTGTCTATCTTGGGCATTGGGTTTGGGTGCAACGCCTTCATTCTTAGCTTCATTGGGCTACGGCTTGATTCTAGGCATGGATTGGCTAGCCAGATACGGTGCCATCCTAGACTGTGAAAGAAGGGTAGTTAGATTGTTGACTCATTGTGGAGAGACCCTTGATATTTCTTGTGACCCTAAAGGTCCGGTGATGCTTAGCTACCTAGAATGTCTTGACGCGTCCAATTATGATTTGGAATTTGTTCGTATGGTCCGTAAATATGGTGACGTCTTCGATGAAGTACGGGGTTTACCCCCGAGGCACGAGAAAGACTTTCGTATATACGTTGTAGATAATGTAAAGCCAGTTGCATTACCGCTACGTGAAATGGCTCCGAGAGAGAGAAGAGAACTCAGTAAGCAAGTAAAAGAGTTGCTTGAGAAGGGGCTCATAAGAAGAAGCATTTCAGAATGGGGTGCTCTAGTTGTTTTTGCTACAAAGGTTGATGGTTCACTTAGATTGTGCGTGGAGTATAGAGAGCTGAATAAGCTCACCAAGAAGAATAGACACCCATTACCGAGGATAGATGATTTATTCGATCGGTTGGTTGGTACTTCAGTTTTCTTGCAGTTGGATTTGACTATAGGATTCATCAGCTAAGGGTGGCTGAAGACAGCATGGATAAGACTGCTTTTAGAATTCCTGACGGTTTCTTCGAGTGGCTTGTTATGCCTTTTGGTTTGACGAATGCACCCTCATACTACGTTGAATTAATAAGTAGGGTGTACAGGGAGTTTCTAAACAAGTTTGAGGTAGTCTTTGTGGAAGATATCTTAATTTTCTCTTGAAGCGAAGAAGAGCATGCCCTACATCTTAGGGAAGTCTTAGAGACCCTACGAGCACATCAACTCAAAGCTAAGTTCTCCAAATGTCATTTTTGGAGGAAAGAAGTAAGGTTCTTAGGACACGTGGTCTCTAAGGAGGGGATAGTTGTGGATCCCGCAAAGGTGGTGGCAATCCAATATTGGAAGATTCCTAAGAACGCAACAAGAGTAAGAAGTTTTTTTTTTGGGCTGGCGGGCTATTATAGGAAGTTCATTAAGGACTTCGCGAAGATATCAGCCCCACTTACTCGGTTAACGAAGGAGAACTTGACTTTTGCTTGGGATGTTGACTGTGACGATGCTTTCCAGCATTTGAAGAGGACGTTGACGACAGCTCCAGTTTTAGTTTTGCCAGATGGATGTAATCCATTCGCAGTGTATACCGGTGCTTGCGGGACAGGGCTTGGAGCAGTTTTCGATGAAAGGGGAAAAGGTGATATGCAAAAGGGGGCAAGTACGAGCATCGCTTATCATCCACAGACGGATGGACGGACATAAAGGGTGAATAGAATCCTTGAAGATCTTTTGAGGTTATGTATCCTAGATTTTGGAGGGACATGAGAAGAGGCAACGAGCTTAGCGGTGTTCACGACGTGTTTCACGTATCGCATTTGCGGATATGTTACAAGATACCGCGGAAGTAGTGGAGCCGAACATGCTTAGAGAAGTGGAAGTAGAGTGAGATGCCATGATTAGACGAGCTCCTTCATGCATCCTTGGGTCGGAGGTATAAAAGCTACGCAACAAAGAAGTCAAGTTGTTCAAAGTGCAATGGGATGATGATCAAGGAGACGCGACTTGGGAGGCGGAAGACAAGATGCGTACGATGTACCCTTTCCTTTTTGAGGGTATGTTTTTTACTTCCCCTTTCTCTACCGCTTTGTTGATACTTGTCCTATCGTTTAATATGTCTTTGCGATTATATCTCCAATCTTTAGTTAGGAAAAATCCTATGGTTGTAAACATGTGTTTGAGACATGTTATGTTTGGTGGATGCAAGTGGATGCAAGTGGTTGCTCGTGGATGCATTTACACACTCATTAGGCACTAGATCGGCTCAATCACTTTCATACTACATATAAATATGTGTGCATGTTAATGTATGTATATTGGTTGTATTATCATATGGATGCTGCATTAAGATGATTAATAGTGCACGCATGTAGAAATAATATGTATCATTAGGATTCTTTTGCATATATAATGGACGCATGGCACTATCATGGTTCGCATTAAGGAGGTCAACTGAATCAATAGACCGCCTGATTTTGCATTAGATAAGGAACATATACACACACTTTTTGTATATGCTCATATGGCATTAGAAGTCTTTTAAGGACAATGGACGCTAGTGTTTGATGATTGAGTAGATGGATGATAGGATGGTAGGATATACATTCTCCTTAACTTGCAGATTTCGGGGACGAGATCCTTTAAGGAGGGAAGAATGTAACACCCCGTAATTTTAAATATTAAAATTAACAAATTTAAGAACACTTAATTTTTAGGAGAATAATTAAGGGAAATGGGTTACGCCATTGTGTTCGTCTCGGAATTCTGCTTGGAATAGAGTCCAAATTTTCGTAAATCGGACTTCATATGAAGAAGTTATGGCCCTTAGAAGTTTTACTAATTCAAAAAAATTAAAAACAGTTCAGATCAAAATTCAAAATTCAAAATTTAAACGAGGAAGCGGGTTGGGCGAGATTTCTCCCGCCCCAGGCCAGTTGACCAGGGGGTCGACCTCCCCTATACAGGTCAACCTGGGGGTCGACCTACCCCCCCCCTCCCCGAGGCAGATCTGAAATGAGATGATCCTGACTTGTTGCTGGGTCTTTTGGAACTGTTGCTGAGTCACTAGGGCATAGGTGGCAATTCTGGATAACTCTATCTAGCCTGGATGGTTGTGATTGCTCCATGATAATCTAACGGCTTCTATTGATTTAAACTTCTATATAAGCAAGCATAGACTCAAGCTCTAAACCTAAACTAAATTAATCTCTTAGCCTCTATGCTGCTGCTAGAATAGTTCTTCTTCTTAAAGCTTAGGAATTGCAAGTCAGAATTCTAATACAAATGACGAATGAATTATTCTCTTCTCTAATCCGTCTGTGAGAGTACAATTTCTTTCACAAAATAACTAACAAATTAATTATGATGGGTTATAATTGGGATTATGAGAACATGCATGTTGAATCATGTGACGTTACTTAATTTTGTTATCATCTATTTGTGAACATATGATAGTTTTGTTAACTTATGTTAGTAGATCTATTTCATATGCCCAATCACATATGTTTAACTTGATTCATTTTATGACATCAGTTTATATGCAAGTATGTATGTGAATTATACACAAGTTTATATGTGAATCAAGTATATATATACATGCGAGTTTATATGTAAAACATGTGATATTAGTTTACGTATTTAAATTCATGATGGTGGTTCATATGTCTAAACCCATATGTTAGATTTGATTCATTTTGTGACATTAATTTACATGTCTAAATCATATGCAAGAGTAAATGTAAATCTTAATTTACATGTCTATATTATATATCCAAGTTTATATATAAGTTTGGATGTGAATCATATGCTAGTTTATATGTAAGATTTTATGTGAATCATATGTAGGTCTTAGTTTACATGTCTAAATTGCATATGCAAGTTTAATACAAGTTTGTATGTAGATCATATGCAAGTTTATGCGAAAACCATGTTCATATATGCAAGTTCACCTTTATGTGTATAGATCTATGCAAATTATATCTTATATAATTTGATCCATGCCAGTTTGTAGTTTATGAAAATTATACCTATTGCCTATGCAAGTTATTGATTATGCAAATTTATGATTATGTAAATTATAATCATGCAAGTTTTGATCCATGCTAGCCTATTCTTATTTGCAAGTTAGATCTATTGAGACGACCCGAACTTCCCCGTGAAGGAAAGCACGGATAGAATTGAGGACAAGACAAATCAGAACGCAAACAGAAGAACATTTCATTGTTATTACAACAATTCCATCAGATACAAGAATATACAGAGTATAAATGAATAAATTACATTCGATAAATATCAGAGATTACAATAAATTACATAGCAACGGAAAATAATACAAAAGCACAACTAGAAGTGATACACGGATACAGAGCTTTCCGAGCATCGTTCCAGCTGTATATCAGGACCCTGTGAATATAAATCTGCAAAACCAAAACTACTAGCTGCCCGTGCGGAAAATAGGGGCACCCAGAGTTTAGGTTAAAACATTAAACTCCAGGTCAGTCATGTGACTGGTGTGAGAACTAAAGCAGTTATAATTCTTTATTTTTAAAGTTAGGTAAATCAAGGGACCACGCCGTATAATACGGAATGGGTTTCCTCCCAAGAATACCAGTGCATAAAACAACAGCGCAATGCTAAATAAAGAAAGATGAAGCTGTTATAAGACCCAGGTCCCATCACACAATGCAACGCAAGCCAGAGGATAGGGTTTTTACCTTATAACAGCCAAAGCATGCTTGATACGTTTAGAACACATTATTTTGATATTACTATAAGTGTATAGTGTCAAAACAATTTCAATCATAAATATCAATCATAGGCGGCATGGATGACCCATACCACTATGTCGCCATACTAGGTTCTATAAATAAAACCGAAACACACGTATTGGAAATTGGATTCCATCATGAGTCGAGGCAAGGGGCAAGCTCCTCTCCGCGTTCGAGACACTCTAGCAAATGCCTCAGGACCCCACTATGATCCTTGGATCTTCAGGGCCGGTCCTCTCTTACTTTTGAGGATTGGCAATTCCTGAACACACGTTTCCCGGTCCTTACAGACCTATATCCGAGGCGCCTCATATCCAACAACTACACAGGTGAAAAGTATATAAATGTCAGGGCTGGTAGGTCACTGACACCACCCTAGCTAGAAAGAAACGTCGTGCTCTCCCCGCAGTCACTATCCCGTTTTTGACTCATACCGAGGTGTGAGGCTCGCGAATTCACGTTATACACAAAGCTACGCCACACAAGCCGTGCTTTGATCATCAGCCACAAGACTTTGCTTTTCAACAGAAGCCTTGATCAATTGCCACTTACGCATGCCACACTGGCAATTCACTCCATGCGACTGATGTCCATCGATATACAACCTCCGAGCTCGTATGTCTCAGAGAAGGGCGTTAAGCAAGAGAATAAATTCTCCGCCGCCAAACAGATGTATATTTAATAGAGATCAATCAACATAGAATAAAATCCACTGTCAGACACACAATCCATTTACAAGTTCGTTCTGGGTCTGAACGAAACCGGAGGCACTTTCCTCGCATATCCATCCATCTCCAAGTACGTCTGGACGATCACCAACTGTTTCCCTCATCCTGGGTGTACAGCCCAATCAAGATCATCAGTAATCACCCAAACGATGTGAAGACTTCCGGTCTTCAACCACCGTCTTCATCTTCGACATCTCGTCGAATCGGTCATTCAGAATGGGTATAACCCGGCCTTTCTGAATAACCCACGTATATAATTAACAAATGTTACACAAACACAATGAACGCCTCATTCCAATTCAGAATATTCTTTTATTCACAAAATCACATTCTTAGGGAAAGGTTCCCATTAATTTTATCAAAGATAAATTCTTCTAAATTTATTCTTTAATCTTCCTTTGGATATCATTTCAAACTAGTCGGGATTAACGAACCACACCGAAGTAATTATTTAGTTTATTTCCCAATCCCAACCTATATATCCCATGGAGCAAAACTGGTGATACTCCATATCTAACACCACGGTGTTATCGGTAAAATTAATTACCATTTCACGTTCAAATCTAATTAAAGATTTAACTATCGCTTTGGAGCAAAACTGGTGATACTCCACTCTCGATCACTTTTTAGATTTGATAATTTAAATTATCAATTCACTTTTTATTCTAATTAAAGATTCATTAAAACTCCATTTAGTTTTAATCTTCTCAAAAATCAATATTATGTCTTTAACTGGGTTAAAGAACCAATGTCTTCTAAAACACGATTCACGACAAACCCAAATCACATTTGATATTAAATACAAGGCTCTGAATAGAAAATATATTGGCTTATATTCAATATCAAATTCTGAAACCAACATATATCGTATTGGCAATAACGATATAAAATATATCTTTCAAATTCCCATAACAATATCTATATAGTCACGAAATCCAACATCGAAATATCCCGAAGATAATTTCGATTCAACTCCAGTCCAATTCACATATTGGGAATATTGGTTACTTTTAAAATCACTTTCAAATTCAATTTATTTATTTCACAAATAAATTGATTTTAATTCTAGTTCAAAACTAGTTCATTTCGATAAAAATCTATTTTTATCTTTTCAAATGTGGAATTTTTTTCACCCCAGTTCTTTCCAATTCACATATTATAATTTTACACAAATTATAGATATTTTTAATAATTTTATCAAGGCCCGTACAGTCGATTTCCATCAACGGCCATCGAACTGCACTTACAGCGACCTTTTTCGAATTTGATTTGGACATAATTCCAAATCCAACCGTTAGATTTCAAATTTCTAATATTCATTGGAAAGCTCTTTTCGATACGAACCCAACGGTTCCGGTTTTAGGAGAATCCGACGGTCGGATCTCCCGCAATGTCCGTTTGAAATAAATGGTCGAAATTCACGAACTGCCGCGGCGCGGCGCGTTCTATTCAGGCCATTATATTATATATATATATAATATATATAATATATATTTCGTCGATTTCCATTTAAAACGAATTTTATAAATTGTTTTAAAATTGTTTCAAAAGCAATTTCAACTTTCTTTTCAATTCAAATCAAAATTGAATTCTTCTTTATAAATTCGTTTTAAAATTCATTTCTATTCAATTCAAATTTTAATTCAATTTGAATTCATTTCAATTCACTTTCAATTCAATTTGAATTCGTTTTCAATTCAATTCATTTCGAAATCGTTTTCAATTCAATTCATTTCGAAATCATTTTCAATTCAATTCATTTCGAAATCGTTTTCAATTCAATTCATTTCGAAATCGTTTTCAATTCAATTTAATTCGAAATCGTTTTCAATTCAATTTAATTCAATTTGAATTCATCTCTACTTTATTCGAATTCAAATTCACTTTGTATTCAATTCGAATCGAATTCATTTTCTATTCGGTTCGAATTCATTTCAAATTGATTCAATAAAATTTCCATTTGGATTTTAATCTAATTCAATTTGAATTTCCTTTCAAAATATTAAATTTTGAAATCACTTTTCAATATTCATTATAAAACGAATAAAATCGATATAAACATCGTTCGCGTCAAAATAACGCATCTTTAATCAACACGGCTTTATATTTCAATAATTCGTTATTCTATTCAACAAATGAATATTTATCCCATTCAACACATGAATCTATATTTCTTCCAACACACGACTAATCTCAACACATGAGTACTGTCAACACATCACTATTTTTGTTAAGTAAAATATTTTATAAAACTATGGTATCTATCGTTTGATTTTAATTAGACTCCACCGTAAAGTAGATTCTAATCGTAAATATGATAAAGATGTAATTTTTATTATTTAAAATATTTCACTCAACACATGAACCTCGTCAACACAAGACTATTTTTATATTCAACACATGAATTTTCTTTTATAATATTCATTATTTTCCCGATTGGAATGAGGCCCAATCAATCACCATATAACGTTAATTATATGGATTTCATACAACACATGTATATAATAGCATTGAAAAATAATCAACCATCAACCAAAGTGCACTACACAACTGCATAAGCATCAAATATAAATAATCGACGCTTACACAGTCTGTCGACCAATCGATCGACAATAATTAAATAATTGGGATTAGTGTACACCAAATATCATCCCAACACCCGTGTGGGGTTTCAAATCAACAAACACACATTTTTGTTTGTGCAGTTGGGCGATGTGTAAAATTTATCAACCCAATCAATATCAGTCAAATCAGTGTAAATAAAAAAATCGGTTGATTTGTTTATAAATATTTATCTATTCACTTTCACGTTAAAAATTATATTTTTATTTTTCTAACATATTTTAGAAAATTTCGGCGGCATAACGGCACGATACTAGAAACGGGACGAGGCCTAGCCTTATCCCCGGTCTAGTGAAGGCCCACGCCATTCACTCATCAATCAAATCAATTTCAATTCACCCAATAATTCAATTCAAATCAAATAATCTACCCAACTACACAACCAAACAAATTAACAAACAAGCCATCCATGGTCTGTGGATGACGGGTGTCGGGTGCTACTAAGCACCGTCTACATCCTAGTATATATATATATATATATAACTAGAAAAAAAAAAGAATTTAGAGTGAGAAGTTCTCACCGAAAGCTATCCAATCATCTTGACTCTTCATTTATAGAAATCTTCATCTTTCACGCCTTTTTATCATCTTCGTTGCCCGTAGTCACTACATATATAAAAATCACATTTTCACTTCGATGTTCAATATATAAAAATCATATTTTTATTTTGCTGTTCAATATATAAAATTCGACTTTTTATTACTATGTTAGATAGATAAAAATTATATTTTTATCACGCTATTTTCCATATAAAGATTTCGCCTTTATAAAAACATAGACTTCGCCTTTTCAAATTTAAAGATTTCATCTTTATAAAATCTCATCTTTATTCTTCTACACATATAAAGATGATATTTTTAATATTCCTATCATGTAAAAATTATATTTTTAACTCTCTACCCAACCAAAAATCATATTTTTACATCTTCTACTTAATAAAGATTATATTTTTAATACTTTAAAAATATAAAAATCATATTTTTAATACTTTAAAAATATAAAAATCATATTTTTATTTCACTACTTTTCTCAAAATATCGTCTTTCCTATTTTTAAAAATCATGTCTTTTTCCTTTTTACATATAAAGATCTTTACAGTTTTAAAAATAAATAAAAAATCAGTTTTAAAAATAAATCTTTACAGTTTTAAAAATAAATAAAAAAATCAGTTTTAAAAATAAATCTTTACAGTTTTAAAAATAAATAAAAAATCAGTTTTAAAAATAAATCTTTACAGTTTTAAAAATAAATAAAAAATCAGTTTTAAAAATAAATCTTTACAGTTTTAAAAATAAATAAATAAAATCAGTTTTAAACTTAAATCTTTACAGTTTTAAAAATAAATAAATAAATCAGTTTTAAAAATAAATCTTTACAGTTTTAAAAATAAATAAAAAAATCAGTTTTAAACTTACAGAGGGGGGGGGCAGTTGCGCGTCGGAGCTCCTGTAGGAGGGCAGGGCGACTGAAGGAGGAGAGGAGGAGGTCGGGCGAGAAGAAGATGGAGGCGGCGGTGGTTGGGGCCCCACCTGGCGGCGTCGGTTGTTTTCACGAGGGGGGGTTTCGAACAGCATCGCGAGCGAGGGGGGGGAACTTCGGTCGGCGGTGGTTCTGGCGATGGAGCGATGGGGCGGGCGGAGGTCTGGAAGGGGAGGGCGATGGCGATTTCGATCTGCTTCTTCTCTTTTTTTTTCCTTCTGTTTCTGAAATGAATCGGGGGGGTATAAAGGAAAGAATTTTAATTTTATTATTTTATTTAATTATTTTAATTTCTAAAAAGGTTGACTTTTACATACGACCTCTAAACGAGGCCCACCGCCTGTCGTCCATAGCATTTTACCCCCATTCCGAGCACAATGGGATATGTATCGCATGCTGATTTGATCGTTTCGATCAGTTTCCTTTGAATTTACATTTAAATCACTATATTGAATTTTAAACGTACATTTCAAATTACCGGGGTCACATACTAACTAGAAAAATTCCAGAAAAATATTTTCTAGCTTCGTATTGACGATACGGTCCTAACAAAACTAGTTTCGTCATATTCTGAGACCGTTGGAAAAATGGCCATTTTCCAGTCGATTAAAATCAACTGAAACTGGTCAAACGCGTTTTCCTTTGCCACGCTCACATATTGATTCGAAAAATTATGAAATTTGGAATCTAGCAATAATTTGGCATCACGGACCCAACAAAACTGGTTTCGTCGAAATATGAGGTCGTTTGCAAAATGTCCATTTTTAAGGGCCTGAATTCCATAGCGACTATTCAGAATTTTCAACTGGACATATCTTTTGATTCCCGCTATGAAATCTTGATTTGTCGGATTCGTTAGAAAGATATTCACAATTAGATCCCATTATTTTTGGTTTCACTAAAATCCGGATGGTTTTGCACCCGGTACATTCAATTGAAGTTTGAAATCGAATTATCGAACTACCGCGCCATTTTCAATTCTATTTTTAATTATATATAAATATTTATATTCTAACGACGGCGTATATAATATATACGTCGAATTCCATTCAAAATAAATTTCTCGTCGATATTATTTAAAATAATCCATTTTAAATATTCAAAATTCGTCAAAATTGCCAAAATAAAAATTTCAAACTGGCTCGCATTTTACGGGTTATTACAATTTTATGTGTTATGCAAGTTGTGATGTTTCTTTTCTTTTATGAGTTAGACTATTTGCGGGTCTAACATATTTCATATTAAACGTATGAACGACGTGGGGGCAATGGGAAAATATCAAATATTAAAATAGTGAATTGGCATATAATGGCTTTAAAATTATATAACTAATTTGAGACATTAATTAGTATAATTTATATACCTGAAAATATGGACATAATTTAGGTGACAATTATGGACATAAATTAATTTGGAAGTTATTGATAATTTGAAATAGGGATATTAATTCAAATTGGGGTTGAATAATAATGTGTAATAATAAATGCCTAAGACACGAGGTTAGACTCGTTTGTGGTATAAGATTGCCTGGACCCGCCCTACAAATCCATCAACCACAAACGGTAGTCTAATGTGAGAGGTCAAAGGCATAAATTAAATGAGTAATAAATGCCTAAGACACGACGTTAGACTCGTTTGTGGTATCCGACACATCCAGCAACCGCAAATGGCAGTCTAATGTGAGAGTTCGTAGGCATAATTAAAAGATGCTTAGACACGAGGTTAAGTCTGCCTTGTGGTGGAAGTCTTCCCGGAACCGACTGGCATATCCAGAGGCCACAAGCAATCGACTTAATGTGAGAGGTCTATGCATTAATAATTAATTAATGCTGATCAAAGACAAATATGAATGACAAACAGAAGTTTGGTTGAGTTGAGTAATTCTCTGAGTACCAATCTGATGTTGATTTCGGTCTTCGGGGTTGATACTTAGGGAGTTATCCTCTTAACTAATGTATTTGTTAACTAGGATGTACTTAATCATAAATTAAGTAAAACATGTCATACGATATATATATATATATATATATATATGATACATAAAATATGATACGTGGATAGGGTTAAGATCAGCTTAACCAATAATCTGATAAGTAGGTATGGTTAAGACCAGCTTAATCAATAATATATATTAATTTGATAAGTGGGTAGGGTTAAGACCAGCTTAACCAATGATATATATTAATCTGATAAGTGGATAGGGTTAAGACAAACTTAACCAATAATACATATTGATCTGATAAGTGGATAGGGCTAAGACCAACTTAGCCAATAATATATAAGTGAATAGGGTTAAAACCAACTTAACCAATAATATATAAGTGGATAGGGTTAAGACTAGCTTAACCAATTAAATATATATTGATCTGATAAGCGGATAAGGTTAAGACAAGCTTAACCAATAACACATGTTGATTTGTTAAGTGGGTAACATGGGTGACATGTGGGATATAATTATAAACACTTAACCAAGTTGAAACATGTAAGAAAACATGAATAAGAGGGGGTTAAGTGGGAAATCCTAGTGGGGACCAAGCATAGGTGGAAAGCTTGTGTCAAGCGTGGGGACCCTTTTCAACCAGTAACCCATTTAGTATGTAAGTGAGCTCGGTCTAGATCGAGGACGGGACACGCTTACTGGGTTTGATTGTAAGAGGTCAAAACGGGTTAGTGGTGGCAACGCAAGTCCAATGGGGTCATGTGCTTGCGTGGATCCAGGCTGGTAGATAAGACGTTGTTGCATCACGTAGGTATAAGTCGTGCATCTTTAGTGGTATCGGGTTGCCACTTTGGGAAGTGATAAACCCCAATGTGGGACCAGCACGGGTATCTACGAGTTAGAGAGCCGATCGAATGGGGAAGGTAGTGGGTACGACTGGCGGAGATAGGAGCAGGCGGCACCTATGAAGATAGCTAGGAGTACAACTACCATATTATGAATAAATGTTGTAATTAGAATGGGGAGGGTAGTGGGTATAACTAGTGGAGATAGGAGCAGGCGGCAACTATGAAGAAAACTAGGGGTACACGAAACTATCATTATTATTATTTCGTTTAGTAGGCGGGATCAACTTTTAGGGTGACTAGTATTGGTGCAGTGTAGTAATTATCCTATAGTGTTGGAGGCACAATTAACGTTATCTTGTTCCTCTTGTTTTCTTTGTTATGCCCATTTGTTTCACAGTCATTTCTTGCTCTACAGTTTATGCCTTATCCTAATTACTTTAATAATTATATTGTTAAAGTTATTGGACTCGCCAGACTTCTTGTCTAACCCCCTTTTTTCGCCTCTTTTCTTCCTCCTCCTCCCCCCCCCCCCTACCCCCAGGTTCTCAGGGTGGGACTAGTGCTAGTGGAGCTTGATTTGGATCTTTCTCTCTCTTTTGTTAGTGCTTGTATTGCTGAAAGTAAAGTTCATCTCATCTCTTTTATTTCTACTTATGTTGGGGTTATGCTTTTTTACTTTATATACTCAGAAAACAATTTGTCAAGATGGATATTAAGTGTACTTGGTTTTATTGTTGGTTTTTGATGTTGTTGTAACCAAACTATTTCTCCGCTTCTATTAAAGTGGTTTTAAATTTTTTAAGTACCAATATATGTATCTATCTTGTTATATTCTGTTCTATACACCAATAATACTTCATGAAAGTTAATGCATTCCCTTTGAGAGTGACATTAATGGACGTGGGGTGTTACAGGTCAGACCATTATGGATTGGGTTAAAGTGAATCAGACCATTTTGGATTGGGCCATTCTGGATCGGACTAAGGTGGGTCGGGTCGGACAAAAGGGGGTCGGGTCGGACCAAAGTGGCTTGGGTCGGGCTGGTCTGGACAGCCAATTCTGGTCAGCCATTTTTGACGTTTCTGGTCAGCTATTTTTGGTCGGACACTTCAGGTGATGATGTGACTTCAAAGTGAGTTCAATTGGGAAGTTAGAGAGTGTTGAAATAATGCTATGGATTGCTTTGAACCTTACAAAGATGTTGGTTGGTTCAACGATGGTGGTGGCTTCGACAAGAGTCCAGAAGGGGATGTTCGAAGAGATGTGATATGTTCGTTGATCGATGAAAAGCAACGAATAGGAAAACAACTCAAAGGTCGTGAGTTGGTGGATAAAGGTTGCTCGAGAAGGTCGCTTGAGCAGTAAATAGCCATCAAGGTTGGATGACTAGGGATATTGAAGGCCGAGAAGTCATTGTTGTCATAAGTTCTAGCAGGCTCAAAGCAGGGGTACGATGGGGGCACCCAATAGACCGGAAGGTTGTCGGTCGAGTACCTTGGGTATCATTGAAAGGCCTAGTTGTCAAGGTTGGACATATGGAGTTTATGCTAGAACTAGGGTTACCATTAGCTCTTGACATATGCTAAGGTTGGCTGTCATACGATTAACGATGGTTTCAAAGCAGTATTGGCGGTGATAGCCAGACTCAGTCATGGATGATTTGATGTTCTGTGTGAGACTTATATAATCTGGATGTTATGTGTGTTTTCCATGACTGAATGGTTGATTTGGTTTCCATGTATGAATTGTTACTCCTTTGGTTGAATGGATTGTAAAGGTTATCACTGTCCAATGTGGAGAAGATAAGGTTGAGTTCTTCTTTGGTGTCATGGGCAGATTAGTATGTTTATTTATCCCCTCTCATACACTTTATTGTTGAAGTTTGTTAGCTGTTTTATCGCTCACTAAGACTGTTGTCTGACTCAAGGTTTTATGTATCCTCTTATTACCTTGGGCTGTTCATCCGATTGTGGATGGGCAGACTAAGTAACAGGTGATAGGTAATGCTTTAGTGAGGACGATGATGCTGATCGATGGCGAGCAGGAGGCTTACATACCAGTTTTACTACTAGCTAATAATTGGATTTCCGCTGTTTGCTTTTCTGAGTGATGTAGTGAGGCAACTTTGTATAAACACTATTTCCAAGTTTGTGAATCGTACTTTCTAGTTGTATGGAAGTCCAGTGTTTCTGCTTCACTATTACTACCTGTTGTATATGTTCTATTATATTTTATCCTTGCACTATGAGTTTTACGACAGGTTCCGCTTGTGTTTACATACTTTGGTGATCGTCCATGAAAGCCTTGCACATCTTTCAGCGCATTATTTCTCTTGTATATTGCGGGGGTTATGGGCGGTCGTCACATTTGGTATCAGAGCTCTGGTCAATGATTTCTGGCCAAAGTTCGATGATGTAATCACGTATGAGAGATGTACATGTAGATTTCAATTGGATGCTTACTATATATATAAGCATATATGGTAGTAGCGATTGTATATCTTCAGTAGTTTTTCTTGGAAGTGGCTAATTATTCTAAATTGCAAATTTAGAATGAATAGACGACCATCAAGACACGCTGCTAGGGTAGCCAATATTGGAGGGGGAAATAGTGGTGAACCTAATTACCCGGCCATGTTTGAAGCCATGGCAGAAGCAGTTATGCGAAGGGTACCCGCTCCAGTGGCGGCAACGGTAGATGTTGGTGTGCGAGTTCCTAGAGTAGTAGATTTTGCAAAGCTATGCAAGGACTTTACATCTCTAGGGGAAAACCATTCAAGGGAACTAAACCAGCGGAAGAGGTTCATAGGTGGATGGATTCATGTGTCCGAATCTTTGGAGACTTGGGTATTGAGGAAGCAATAAAGAGAAAGCTTGCATCAAGGCAACTGTAGGGAAAGGCCATGGAATGGTGGAATTCTGTTACACTAGACTCCAGAGGAAGAAATTTCATGGGAACTATTCCAAGCTAAGTTTGAAGCAAAGTTTATCTCCACTGCTCAGAAGTATGTTCTCTTCAAGAAGTTCGTAGAGTTGAAGCAGAATGGCAGATTAGTTCTTGACTACATTTCTAATTTTGAGGTTTTGTCTAGATATGCTCGTTCATACATTGATACACCCTATCAAAAGAACGAGAAGTTTGTCTTCGGTTTGGATGCTTATATCAGAAAACCGTTAGTGGACCATCTTGATGATTCATTTAAGAAGATTATGGAAAAAGCTATTCGTCATGAGAGCTTGTTTCCTAAGGAAGCAAATGTTGTCCCTACAACCAAAGAGGCTCAGAAGCCACAGCGAGGTGGTAATAATAAGAAGAGGAAGCAACAACAACAGAAGGGAAAAGATGGCCAAAAGAAGCCCAAGAGTGAGGTGGTTTGCTTTAACTGCCAACAGAAAGGCCATTTTGCTAGTGAGTGCAAGAATCCCAAAGCTGAGAAGAAGTGCTTCAAATGTGGGAAGCCTGGGCATGAGAATAAATATTGTCCAGAATCAGCTAAGGGCAAGCAAGTTTTGAGGGCATATGCTTTGGAAGCCGTGCCAACTTCTTCGAAAGGTCCTACTACAGAGGAGAAGGGAAAGGGTGTCGTGGTGCAAGGTACTCTTTCAATTAACGGTGTTTCAGTTCGTGTGCTTTTCGATACTGGAGCATCGCATTTCTTCATTTGCAATGAGCTTATGTGTCTCTTGGGTTTGGAACCTAAGATTTGCGATAGACCCTTCGTAGTGACTAATCCAATTGGGGGTTCGTCAAATCTTTGCATGATATGTCGTGGTCTAGTGTTGTCGAGTCATGGTTTCTATTTTATGTGTGATTGCTTTGTTCTTAACTTCGCTAGGTTTGGGATCATCTTGGGCATGGATTGGTTGAAGCGGTATGCGGTAAGGTTGAATAGCGAGAAGCTAGAGGTGAGGGTCAGGGATGTGGAAGGGAGAAAGGTGTTGATTAGATGTAAGCGCAAAGATGGGGTCTTCATGAGTTATCTATATTCGCTTGGGATTCCACAAGAAGACCTATCATCAGTGTTGATCGCTAATGAGTATGTAGATGTTTTTGATGAGGTCAAAGGGTTTCCGCCGCATCATGAGATCGAGTTTAGGATCGATTGGGTCGAGGGTGCTAGACCAATCGTTATGCCACTTAGGCGGATGGCGCCTAAGGAACAACGAGAGTTAGAGACCTTTTGGGAAAAGGATTCATTCGGAGGAGTGTATCCGAATGGGGTGCACCGATCGTGTTTGCAACCAAGGCGGATGGCTCGTTAAGATTGTGTGTAGACTATCGTGAGCTGAACAAGGTAACAAAAAAGAACAAGTATCTGTTGCCAAGGATAGATGACTTGTTCGATCAGCTTCACGAATCCAAAGTGTTTTCTCAAATGGATTTGGCAACGGGATTTCACCAGTTAAGGGTGGCTAAGGATCGTGTGCCAAAGACTACTTTTAGGACACCATCCGGTTTCTTCGAATGGTTGGTGATGCCATTCGGGTTAACTAACGCGCCATCGTATTTTGTGGATCTTATGAATAGAGTGTTCAGAGATATGTTGAACAAGTTTGTGCTTGTGTTCATGGATGATATTCTGGTTTACTCTGGAAATGAAGAAGAACATAAGACGCACTTGAGAGTTGTGTTAGAGATCTTGTGGAAGCATCAGCTTAAGGCTAAGTTCTCAAAGTGTCATGTAGTTTCTGGAAAAGGGATAGCGGTTGACCCCGCTAACGTTGCAGCAATCCAGGACTGGGATTTGTTAGCCTACTTTGTGAGCAGGCTACCCAAATAAAACACTATGTTAACACACTTTTGGAAAATGCTATCACATATGGAATCTCTGGATAACATCACTCTCCGGCATTGGAAGCATCATCAGAAGACACATGGCAGTTTGGTCAAAATCACAACATCAGTATAAACTGGACCGAAACCCTTATTAAACGACCTCATTTGGATCTAAACACACTTGTAGCCCTCTGAATTAGCTTCAAGTAGAGCTTTCGTTTGGTCTAATCGGCCTTACGGTTTGAAAGTTACGTCCGTTTCCGTGAACACATGCAGAAATATGGAAAAAAACATGGATTTTTTGCATTTTTGAAGACCGGTTCGTGAGCACCTCCTGGGGGTGGATCGTGACCACCCCCCGAGGTTGGATCGTGACCACCCCCGGGGTCGGTTCGTGACCACCCCCGAGGTTGGTTCGTGGCCATGACCCGGCCTGACCATCACCATCACGACCATCACCAGCTCACCACCCCGGCTCATGAACCATTACCATGAAACGCGACCAGGACCTGCTACTACAAATGTAGATCTTGACCTATTCTTGAGGCTATGGCCGCTCCTACTTTCCCGGATCGGGTGCCACGTGTCCTACCACGACCTGATCACCATATGGGTTCTCCTACGGCTATAAATACACTTCCAGAGGGAATTTTCGAGGGACTTTTGGCATCTCAACATCCATGGCTGCCATGGCTGACACTTCTCCATGAATAACCACCATCTTCCTCAATAAAATTAATGAATTCAGAGAGAAATATTCATTAGATTCAAGTGATTGAGAGACAATATTCATTGTAATTGTAATCAGTGAATGAAATGAGAAAATATGAAGTGGACGTAGGCTCGTTAACGCTGAACCATTATAAAAATCTTGTTGTCTTGCTTTTTCTCTTATTTTTTTAGTTATTACTTCATATCCTATGCTCTAAATACGACAGTTTGGGTGTAAGGGCCATTTTTTGGTCTAACATTTTGGTGCTTTCACTAAGAATTGAATTCTCAGCCTATCGGATTGCTATTCTACTATTTGGATTTGAAAGTCCGAAGAAAACATTCTGCATTTCTACCATTTTTGAAGATTTCAGTTATTTCAGTAAGATCAGAACTTTGTGCCTCCGAAGAAAGCAAAGGAATCGCATATTTTGTGACCAAATGAAGAACGTACAGATAAGCGTAGGAGCAGGCGGTCCGTTCGCAGTTCGCAGGGGGCATCACAAACTTCCCCCAGGTGACCTCCTCGACCCGAACCAAAGATAAGAAAATGTGGACACCACGACTCGTTGAGGGTGACCACGACCTGGCCTCAGATTGTACTCGCGATCCGACCAGGAGCTAGGAATTTGAAGGCCTTTGCATATCAGTTTGTTCCACGATCCTGAAGGCAACCATGATCCGGAGATGTATTTGATTCACGACCCAAAACCACAGAGGAACAACCCGGCCGAATCGAAGAAGATCACGAACTGATCTGAAGTGATTTGCAAGCTAGATCACGAACCGGAGAGGATCCCGATCGCCAAGTTGGATCACGAACCGGATGGGTTGCCGAGCCACGATCCGAAGTGATTTGCAAAGCACGAGCCGAGGAGATATACACGAACCACGAATCGGAGGATAGTAGCGGACGGCGAAGCAGAAAAGGAACAGTGAACAAGGGTTACAATCCGACCCCAAAAAATGACAGTTTTTGGAAAAAAAATACAATTTTCGGATCATTTCAGAAAAGGCTCCATCTTCCAAAATTGAAAAAATCGTGCGATGCCCACATTTTCGACCTAACCGGTTAGGTCGATCACCGCAGGGGCTGTTGGGCCCCGGACTCGCTGACGACCTCGCCTTCGGCTCGGAGTATGTTTTGTCATGTAGTTAATACTTACCAATCGAGATTCGGTAGATAGTATGATGATATCGACAGCTAATTGACAACGACTGAGATTCTTCCCATAGCCATAACACCTATTTATTGATGTTATTCAATATGAGGAGCTATTGAAAAGATTTGACATGCTGGATACGACAGTATACGAGATAATGATTGTCTCATAGCAGCCTCTTCTTCTAGAGTTCTGATGGTGTATTGATTTCACCAATGCAACTAATGTTTTCCATGAACGAGTAGTAATCACCCGGTTTACATGACTTAAACCTATCCGACGGGTGGGGTCCCATATGGCATTAACATGGAACTGTCCAGGCACTATTCCGGAGACTCAAATGATCATAGCAACGATGACTCGCAATGACAAGATACTAGAAAGTGACTAAGGATTATTACAAATCTACAATTCACTTGTATGGTGTAATGAAAGACATATATCCTACGGTCTACACCTGGGAGAACTTAGCTGACTTTTCCAATGCATAACTGCTATCCACAACATTAATGAAGACTGATTTCCATTATAAAAGGGTCACATCAACACACTTTGGTGCCCAGAGTTAGGTACCAATTGAACCACCGTAGGCCATGATTGGGCATATGGATCCTTGCCCGGACGATAGCAACTTGACTACTCACCATCCATCATATGACCTTAGTCAACAGATGAGAGTTCGAGATCAAAGTAAATATGAATCAACCATTTTATCTCTACTTCTTCCTTTCATTGTGACAGAACACATGAACATTACTTGAAGCCTCACAAGTAATGCTTTCATGTTCAAGCTTATCTAATCAAGGTCCAGACAGACCAGCTCCAACAGAATTCAGAGCTTGCATTGCACCCTAGTGCCTGTTGCTAAATATCACAACCAAAGATGGAGTGGAAATGGTCTACGGTGGCCAAGTTATTGGAGAAGGCGACTATTTGGCTGGATGGAATACGCTATGCAACAGAGATGGCATGAAACCCAAAGACGCTTCCCCTCCAGATGAAATGGAGTGTGAAGGAGGTGTTAATGTTGCGAGTAAAGGGAGCATCGCAAAAGGAATTACCTGATGATCTGCCCGAAGACATAGATCCTAGAGAGGATGGTGATTCGGGATGTAGAAGGGTGACATCTAATGACGCAATTGCACATGTTCCGGCTGTCAACGCCGACCTGACTAAGGTCTTGAAATCGGATCTCATATAGACCTCTTCCGAATAAGGGAACTTACATGCCTTCTCAGCAAATAAGACGTATGCTTGGTACACAGAAAGAATTTTCCTTGAAAGCCCATGGAAGTCTATGTAGATGATACTCTTGTGGAGTCTGCGCGATCCACCTATCACGTTTCAGATCTAACAGAGGTGTTCAATATTTGGAATAAAGCTAAACCCTTTGAAATGTTTGTTTGCCGATTGCATTAGGAAAGCTTCTTGGCCTCATAGTTAGATCACACAAGATCGAAATCAACCCTGATCAAATTGCAATGATCATAAACGTCCATGAACAACAAAAAATTAAAGGTGTCTTAAGCTTGGCAGGAAAGTTGGCACCACTTGTATGTAAGGAAGACAAGGTCCAAAACTATCTGTAATATAAGCAAAAAGGTAGCCGCGGTTGAACGCAACTAACCAAAGTTTGAAAAGATTGTCTATGGATTGATGATTACTCTGAGAAAGCTCCTCTACTAATTCCAAGTTCATCCGATTGTGTTACACACTATGAGCCGCTACGATAGGGCCTGCAGCGACCTGAGGCATCTGGAAGATTGCTCGAACGAAACATAGAGCTGAACCAATTTGATCTCAATTCCCTCCTAAAGAGGTTCGTACAAGGGCAAGCATTAGCCGACTTCATCGCTGAATGTACCATTCCCGGAGAGGATATGTTAGATGAAGAAAATGTCCCCTCGAAATGAAAGATAAAATCAAGCATATGGAAACTGTATACAGACAGTGCAAGAAATGATCGACGGTCCAACGCTGGAATTTTGCAGATAATCCCCGAAAGGAATTCCAGGTGGAGGAACCAAAATTCGCAGCTCACCTAGAATAGGAAGAAGAGCCATTGGATGGATTGGAGCATTATAACATATCTCATGTCCTACGAACGGAAAATCAAAAGGTGAATAATCTGGCTAAGTGAGAAAGTTCTGAAAATCTAGAAATTACAGAGATGATCCCAATCAAGACACTACGAAATCCGACCATTGATCAGATGGAAGTTGATCCAGTGTTGGATACTACATCCAAATGAGAATCATCGACAACCCCCGTAAGAAACTTACTGCAGCACGGAATGCTTTCGGCAACGAGAATGAATGGCGTACCATCGTTCGTTATGCCTCAAGATATGATGTGCAGGGAGACATGGCTTATTTCTCTTGGAAGGTTGTCCCAAGATAGAAATCGACGAATCTCATTGCTGAATTCACCGTCTTGAATGGTTAGATGGATTCACTAGTCAACTTCCCGCTAGATGGGAAATGTACACGAATGAAACATCTAATGAGCAAAGCTTTAGAATTAGAAAGTGAAGATTCACACTTTCACTCTTTTTATTTGCCAAGTAACTCATTCCTCAGATGCTGGGGGAAACTGGAGATTTGAGCATGAATTGCTCAGTATTACATCATCTAAATTCAAAGCTCACACATCAGGAGTTTGCATGGCTGATTGGCTTAGTCTTTCCTAAAGGTTAGCAAATTGGGTGTTTGAAATGCTTATGCCTGAATACTGAGTGATTGTCTACGCACCAACCCTTATCCTTGACATGGGATCGAAGGCATATCGACAAATTTACAAGATATGACTACTTCACCAGCAGCAATATACTAATTCCTAGAATAGAAAGTGCAAAAGTTTCTATAAGCATGAATCCATTGTTCTCATGTCGATTGCCATCCTAATACCAATGCGATAATATGCTACCATTATTGATACAATCATGACTTCCTGGCAAGCCATCCTTACCCTCAACATGGGGACAAAAAGGAAATTCAAAGGAGATGCGATCTCGTCACTTGCTTATGATATTTACCTAACCGCCTTTGCCATCTCAAGACCCCGATCAAGGTCTATACATTCTTGGGACTGCCGCCACTCAATAATTTGAAAAGATATTCGTCATCAGCTTAAAATTCTGGCATCCATCCCCTGGCAGAGACAGGATAAGGCAGAATTAACCGGCAAAGAACATGCAATGCCATTTCCACTCCGAATGATATTCATCCCCTTAACGGGATTATTCTTTAACCATGACTCTTGTATTTGCATGCTTTATGAGTAATTGATGTAATTAACTCAGATGGATTAATATGTGGATGGTATAGATACCCCGGATTTGATACCGATCAGATTTCTAACACCTGCAGATGGAATTATGGAACAGAACCATAACGAGCCCAACTGAACTGCTCGTCTACAAAGCCACGCCCTCCATCTAAAGAAAGCTGTATAGCTCAAGGTGTATTTAGGACGACCATCCAATTCTTGGCTCATACGTGGCGGACCACAAGACAGTTGTACATACGTCATTGGCTTGCAAAGTCGGAGTCCGACCCCAGATGGACGCCGTTTGACTGTTTATATGGCTCGATCCTATCCTCGATGCCACCAGATTACATGAATCCCGATATGGGGCAGCAACGCCTATTGATATTCTAACTTTTCAATCATAAGATTTGCTTTTACATGCCTCTTGGGTTAGTGACATGATTAACTCATGCGATATGAATGATGCAGGTACCCAGAGTTTGGTGCTAACTAATCCTCTCGTGGATTGTTCGGAGGAATGCAAAGCCTTGGCAAACGTTTTCCAACTGTTGGACTGATAGATGCTATCCTCGGAGATTGGATAGAAATATAAACCTAGGATGATTGTGACCTAACCACTTGTCCGAAAAGCTCCATTCCCTAGAGTGAAGCGTGGAGTATGGACTAGAACCGATCTCGAGAACGACACCCAAAATGGCAGAATCCCACTCTGTGAACTAGAGTGCAGAAGGAACGCCGGGGCGAATGATATGACCGCTCGCCTGAATCAATCTAACTCTCATGATTCGAGAGAGAGTATAAAGGACAGGAAGATGATGTCCGCCACTCTGACTCTCAAGATTCGAGAAAGAGTATAAAGGACGCGAAGATGACATCCGCAAGGCATGAAGGTGCACCATGATAAAATCCGCCTTGAAAACACTCTAACCCGCTGAAGGATCGGGAGAGTATAAAGGCGCTAAAGACTTAGCACCCCCAGAACTTCTGCCCCGCTAAGGGATCGGTGAGCAGACCAAGAATCGAGCTATAACTCTAGCCCGTTGAAGGATCGGGAAAGTATAAAGGTGCTAGAGACTTAGCGCCACTCAAACTCTAACCCGCTGAAGGATAGGGAGAGTATAAAGGTGCTAGAGACTTAGCGCCACTCGAACTCTAACCCGCTGAAGGATCGGGAGAGTATAAAGGTGCGAAAGACTTAGCGTCACTCGAACTCTAACCCGTTGAAAGATCGGGAGAGTATAAAGGTGCTAGAGACTTAGCGCCACTCGAACTCTAACCCGCTGAAGGATCGGGAGAGTATAAAGGTGCTAGAGACTTAGCGCCCCAAGAACTCTAACCCGCTGAAGGATCGGGAGAATATAAAGGCACCATGGATTGGTGCCACAAGAACTCCTACTTCGCCGGAGTGTTGGGGGCCATACTGAAAGCTAAGCCCGGATCCTCCATGTCCGGATATGGGGGCAAAACAATTAAGGTCCTAATCAATCCTCAACAAAGTCCTGGCCAGGCACTAAGTTAATGATTGATTGGGGGCATACCTGTACACACATACTACCTTAGTGCATTTTCATTTATAATTGCATTGACAACTTATAACGCTTCATGACTTATTTGACCATTTGCGCTTCAAATAGTTAAATGCATAACTAATTATGGAATGTTCGCGGGTACAAGACAATGCGAAAGAAACAAAATTTTAATTACTAAATGCAGATTCACAAAAGATAACTTGTCAAGAATGCGAGGGCCTCACTCACAACAATAGCAACATGCCAATGGAAAACGAACAAAGGGTCACGTCTAGAAAGATGACCCAGGCCCCTTGAAGACCAGAAAACAGATGCAAAGAGAATGTCCATTTGCTGATCCCAACTTATTTCCAAACTGGAAAGTTCAGATGAGGCTGCACCTATCCCATGCAACGACTAGGTGTGACACAGCCACCCTGTCTCTGACCTTTCCCTTGATCCAGGCGGCAAGCCGGAATACTTGGGACGATCACAGTCTGAACTTTCATAGTATGATGTCGATCCTTGGAGCTTGGATGGGAGGCTGGAGATTAGCATGGGATGAGTACCAATAAATCGGTTTGCACTCAACTCCGACTCTTGTTGCGGGGAGTGAATATTAATCCAGAGAAGATATGGATTCGAACCCTGCTACTCAGAACAAACCCCCGAGGATGGGGGCACAGAATACGAGCCTCAAGCAGCATAGTTCAACTACTTGATGCCTCCATCCCCAGTTGAGTGACAGAAGCCTGATTGACGGCTACTACACATGTGGATCTAAGAAGCCCGAGGTCGATCTTCACTTATTTAAGACTTTACGCTGGGGGATCAATGACAATTGAAAGACCAAGCAACAATCATCAATTCGTTAGAATTGATAAAATCAAAGTTCAAGCAATGACGAGCTTGGCTCGGCCAGATAGCAACCATCAGCTTAGATTGAACACAAACCAATCAGCATGCATGCACCATGTGGCTTCGATTCAAAACATCATGGATGGAAACATGGACATTGGAACAGCTAACTGCAACATCCTAGATGAGAATCCAAGAATTGTAACAAACTCAGGTTATGCACGACCAGCTTTAGCTCCAACTCGAATGGATACTCGAGCGACATTCCATACTCGGCTCCAAGAAAGAACGCAATAATTCGAAGAACAGGAACCCGGTCGGGTCGAATGACTCGAACCACTACCCGGGGGCAATATCGAAGCGAAAGCAAGAAATCAGCAAAGGCACCCTTTGTAATCTCAGATTCAATGCTGGGGGCACCAGCCATGATATTGACAATATGCAACAATTCTTTGATGGCAACCTGCTCACCAGTTTGATTCGGCGCCTCTCGAGAGGTGGCACTTCTCAAGATGATATGGATAACGATAATCACAGCCCTTACACATGGGACATCAGGATCCTCTGTTATTCCCCCAGACATTAAATTTTCTCTGTATCGAGATTTCCTCAGAAGCTTTGATGAATTCAACCCTGAGTTGGACATACATCTATGACAAGAAGGTGTTAATGTCGAGATGGATGATCTTGATGCTTTTGTGGCAAATAATAGAGCACCATCCAATTCCTGAAGCAATAAGGACCAAGGAAAATCCCTGGAAAAGAATGATAAAAATGTGCTATTCCGGAGAAACTCTATTCCACTAATCGAGCCCATGATCTTGTTTGCCAAGCTTAACGAAACCAATCATGAGAAAGAGACTCAACAAGACTGTGATGACCATTTCGGATTATGCTGAAGCATGAACGGAAGGGCCAACTTACTAAATAATGAAATTCATTTTCTTGCATTTTGACAAACCTACTCAACTCCGTGACGAATCCAATGAAAGCAAATAAGTTCACTGGTGCCCGATGAGGCAATCTTCACTAACTGACTAAAGATAAGGAACGACATCAAAGCGAATGTGATTCGACCATTCGCGTGTACAACTCGAACTCTTGCTGACTCAAGAGAGCACAGGATAGCTTGGGTCAACTGGAATTACTGAACTTGCAACTCAGCTACGGCCTGAATCAACTGCAGAGAGTATAAGAACTTAAAGACTATATGCTCCATTAACTTAGCTTAACCCCACCGGTGTTGGGGGCATGAGTACTGACTTTGCTTCTCCTCCGATGTCATTGAGAGCACAAGTGTCGATTCGCAGACTAACTCTGAAGACAATCCTGGCATGGAATAAGATTTAAAACATGTACGTTATACCTCCGGAGTATGACCTGATTCGTTTTCCTCGACCAAGCGAGCTAGCTTATGGATCAAATGTGGAATTAAAGACTCAAACTACACCGGATGGAAGGTGTGACAAACTTCTCTTCTGCTTTATGATTGTGATAGGTGCTGATTCACATTATTTTGACAGCCTCCCTCACTGATTAGTATGTGATCAGCTGGATTATGAAACAATCCAGGACGACTGTGGATTCCTTAAAATATGGCCCAATGCGACCATGAATCTCTGATTTTTCATTGGCTTGATCCAGAGTGATCATAGCTTTCGGGTTCCTTGCTGTTACGATTCAATGCGATTTTAAGATCCTGGATCATTATCAAAATATTAAGATAGTCCAAACTTGAGCACAAATGACAAATTCTTATGATGATTCTGGTGTGCTCCATCCCAAGAGTCCAGATGTTAGCTCAGAGCCCAAAGATTCTTGCATCGCCCCATGACTTAGATGGATACTTCATACATTGACTCGTACATAAGAAAAAGTACGACTCGACAACATTCATGGCTTAAGTAGAATGACGATGGTGTTCGATGATGACCTGTGCGTGTAGAATCATACTCAGGAGCCAACGATCTAATGTGATTTTTGATGAATAATCAGACCTCTTGATTTGACAAGGCTTAAACCATTACTTGATCATCTTGAATACTTCTTCCATAAGACTTTGCCTGACTGGCTCCAATGGAAACAATGCAAGAGATAGATAAAGCTTTCTCAAGGATAAATGACGTTCCAAAGAGATTTAACTCAACCCATTCAAAGCACATCTCATCTGCGATAAGATGTACTTTGGGGGGCAAAATGTTAGCCTGCTTTGTGAACAGGCTACCCAAAGCAAAGATAACGTTAACACACTTTTTGGCAAATGCTGTCACATATGGAATCTCTGGATAACATCACTCTCCGGCATTGGAAGCATCGTCAGAAAACACAGGGCAGTTTGGTCAAAATCACAACATCAGTATAAACTGGACCGAAACCCCTATTAAACGACCTCATTTGGATCTAAACACATCAAATACTTGTAGCTCTCTGAATTAGCTTCAAGTAGAGCTTTCATTTGGTCTAATCGGCCTTACGGTTTGAAAGTTATGTCCATTTCCGTGAACACATGCAGAAATATGGAAAAAAAACATGGATTTTTGGCATTTTTGAAGACCGGTTCGTGAGCACATCCTGGGGGTGGACCGTGACCACCCCCTGGGGTCGGATCATGAGCACCCCCTGGGGGAGGATCGTGACCACCCCCCCGGGGTCGGATCGTGACCACCCCCCGGGGTCGGATCGTGACCACCCCCAGGGTCGGTTCGTGACCATGACCCGGCCTAACCGTCACCATCACGACCATCACCAACTCACCACCCCGGCTCATGAACCATGACCACGAACCGCGACCAAGACCTGCTACTACGAATGTAGTTCATGACCTATTCTTGAGGCTATGACCGCTCCTACTTTCCCGGATCGGGTGCCACGTGTCCTACCACGACCTGATCACCATATGGGTTCTCCTACAGCTATAAATACACCTCTAGAGGGCATTTTCGAGGGACTTTTGGCATCTCAACATCCATGGCTGCCATGGCTGACACTTCTCCATGAATAACCACCATCTTCCTCAATAAAATTAATGAATTCAGATAGAAATATTCATTAGATTCAAGTGATTGAGAGACAATATTCATTGTAATTGTAATCAGTGAATGAAATGAGAAAATATGAAGTGGACGTAGGCTCATAACGCTGAACCACTATAAAAATCTTGTTGTCTTGCTTTTTCTCCTATTTTTTCAGTTATTACTTCATATCCTATTCTCTAAATATGACAATTTGGGTGTTAGGACCAATTTTTGGTCTAACAGGATCGACCTAAGAATGCGATGGATGTTCGGGGTTTCCTAGGGTTGGCAGGATATTACCGACGGTTTATCAGGGATTTCTCCAAAGTAGCTGCACCGTTGACAGGATTGATGAAGAAGAACCAAGCATTCACATGGGATGCAAAGTGTAAACAAGCGTTCGGAGTCCTGAAGGAGAGATTGACAAGTGCTCTAGTGTTGACCATTCCAAGTGGGAATGAAGAGATGGTAGTATATACCAACGCATGTGGTATTGGACTTGGAGCAGTACTAATTCAGAAGGATAAGGTTGTGGCCTACGCGAGTCGACAGCTCAAGCTGCATGAGAAGAATTACCCAACTCATGATTTGGAGTTGGCAGCAATTGTATTTTCTCTGAAGATCCAGACAAATTACCTATTGGGAGTTCAATTCGTGTTTTTTACGGATCACAAGTCATTGAAGTATCTTTTCTCCCAAAAGGATTTGAATCTTCGGCAGTAAAGATGGTTAGAGTTTCTGGCGTCATATGATTTTGGCATAGCCTATACTCCGGGCAAGAGTAACGCAGTTGCAGTTGCGTTAAGTCGAAGACACGCAAGTTTGGGAGCGATGTTTTCAGAATGGAAGAGCCTCGAGTACTTGGCAAGGTTCGATTTCAGGCCAAGGTGTGAGTTGGAACCTGAAATGTTGGCAAGCTTGTCGATAAGATCTACTCTTATCAAAAGGATTGGCGAGAGCCAAAAGAAAGATGCGAAGCTTGTCGAGTTCATTCAGAAACTGGAACCAGAAGTTAAAGAGTTTGGAGTCGATCGAGAAGGTTGGCTTCGAAAGCAAGGGCGATTAGTTGTTCCTGATATCGACGGATTGAGGGATGAGGTTCTGAGAGAATGTCATCACTCGAAGTTGACGATTCATCACGGTGGCAATAAGATGTATCAGGACATGAAGAGTGTCTACTACTGGGAAGGGATGAAGAGAGATATTGGAAAGTTCATTTCCAAGTGTATGAACTGTCAGTTGGTGAAAGTTGAACAGAAGAAGCCGAGTGATTTGCTTTAGCCATTGGAAGTCCCAACGTTGAAGTGGGAGCAAGTATCGATGGATTTTATCGATGGACTACCTAGAACCAGGGCAGGAAACGAAGGGATTTGGGTCATTGTTGATCGTTTGACCAAAAGTGCGAGATTCATTCCTGTAAAGTCGACTAGGACGACATCGAAATTGGCTGAACTTTATGTGAAATGGATAGTTCTATTCCATGGTGCCCTAAAGAGAATAGTAAGTGACCAAGATCCATTATTCACGAGTGGATTTTGGAAAAGTTTGCAAGAAGCTTTGGGAACTGAGTTGTGCTTGAGTACGGCATATCATCCCCAAACTGATGGTCAAACTGAGAGAGTCAACTGAGTTTTAGAAGATGTCCTGAGGGCTTGTGTGTTAGACTTCGGAGGATCATGGGAGATCATCTACATCTAGTTAAGTTTGCGTATAATAATAACTACCAGTCTAGCATTGGGATGGCACCATACGAAGCATTGTATGGAAGGCCATGCAATTCTCCAGCATGTTGGTTAGAAACTAGAGATAAGTTGGTACTTGGGCCTGAGATGATTAGAGAATCCTCGGATTGTATCGAGATAGTTCGACAACGAATGAAGGCAGCCCAGGACCGTCAGAAGAGCTATGCCAACAAGCGTCGTAAGGACTTAGAATTCGACGTGGGCGATATGATTTTTGTGAAACCTTCACCGTTGAAGCATATGGTGAGATTTGGAAGTAAAGGAAAGTTGGCTCCTAGGTTCGTTGGGCCATTTCCGATAGTCGAGTGAATTGGAAAGCTCGCATATAGATTGGAGTTACCCGAAAAGATGTCGAGTGTGCATAATGTGTTCTGTGTGTCGTTTCTACAGAAATTTGTGCATGATTCGAATGTGATGGTATCTCTAGAGCAGTACGAAGACTTATAATTAGAGACCACAGTTTCAAGATCTCGTAAGCCACTTCGGGTTGTGGGGAATGATGCGAAACTGCTCAGTAGGAAGACGGTTACGCTAGTGAAGGTACAATGGAGTGAAGATGGCGACGATTGTACATAGGAGATGGAAGTGAGTATGAGAGCGACTTATCCAGAACTCTTCATCGGTAGCACCCTTTGATAGCGTATCTTCGTTATATCGTTGTATCTTGCTATTGTTTGTTAGAATTCTGCGTGCTAGGATAAGGCTATGGATGTATGGCTAGATGATTGCTAGTTTGGATGATAGAATTGGCTTTTCATGGATGATAGGCATGCAGAATCGTTGTGATTGCTTGTGTTTGCTTGGAATTTCGGGAGCGAAATTCTTAAGGGGGGAGAATGTAACAGCCCGCATTTTACGTATCGAAAGATCGTAAAATATTTTTATTTCTTTCTCTGAGGGTTGGATCATTCTCATCTTTTAATATGTTGCTTATTGAGATGTGAGACATATCCATAATTTTTACCAATTTTGTTTGTGTCCATTTTGCTCCTATCAGACTTGTACAGGGCATAACTTTTGACTCAAGTCGAATCAAAGGGTGAGACCTGTGCCACTGGAAAGAATTGATGATTGCCTTTCCGTAGAGTGGTTACAATAAGGATTTGGCTCAATGGTTTGGGAGAAATCACTGTTTTAAGTTTTTTCGGTTGGCTTTTCAGATTTGGAGAGCCTAGTGGGCTGAATTGGGGAGGCCCATTAGTGGGACGGTGGAATCCTATAAATAGGGGATGAGAGTGGAGGGAAAAGGTTTACTTTCCCATTCTCTCATTTGGAGGCATTGATCTCCTTCTTCCTCTAACACCTTTCCACCATTAAAAATTCAAATCTAAGGAGGGAAATCATAGATCTACACCATTGGAGGCTAGATCTACATCATTTCAAAGGTGAACTCATCCGATCAAGGAGATTGGTTCGAATTGCTTGCTGTCCGGATTCATAATTCTATCATTTTAGCTTGTATTGGAGAATAGGTGAGTGGTTACGTCTCTCACATGGATTTAATAAAGTGTATGGGTAGTAGATCATGTTTTTCATCAAATTCAAGTGTTTTTCCTTAGATCCATGCATTGTTGAGTTCAGTTTTGTATAGATTACCCTATGATCTAATTTAGCAAGTTTAACCGGTTAATTCCATGTCATTTCTTATGTTTATGTGAGTTAGATCTCTCATTTTGATCATATGTTCATTTTAATGGTTTTTGGTGAGATTTACATCATTTTTATGGTAATCATCATATTCATGTGGCTAGTAATGTTATGATGTGTTTATGATTGTGTTTGATGAGTTTGGTTGAGTTTGTTTCGTCGGATTCGTCGTTTGACGAAGTTTTGATCGAAATCGGAGTAGAATTGAAGATGGGCAGAAAGTGGCTCGGGTCGGACCAAAGTGGCTCGGATCGGGATCAAATTTTGTCGTGGAGGACAAGTCAAATTTGGCTCGGGTCGGACTAAAGTTGGCTCGGGTCGAACTAAAGGGGTCAGGTCGGACTAAAGGGGGTCGGGTCGGACCATTCTCGATTGGGTTAAAGTGAAACAGATCATTTTGGATCGAGCTAAAGTGGATTGGACCACTCTGGATTGGATTAAGGTGGGTTGGGTCGGATAAAAGGGGGTCCGGTCGGGCCTAAAGGGGGTTGGGTCGGGCCTAAAGGGTGTCGGGTCGGGCCTAAAGGGGGTCCGGTCGGACCAAAGTGGCTCGGGTCGGGCTGTTCTGGACAGCCATTTCTGGTCAGCCATTTTTGGTCGGATGCTTCAGGTGATGATGTGACTTCAAAGTGAGTTCAATTGGTAAGTTAGAGAGTGTTGAAATAATGTTATGGATTGCTTTGAACCTTACAAAGATGTTGGTTGGTTCAACGATGGTGGTGGCTTCGACAAGAGTCCAGAAGGGGATGTTCGAAGAGATGTGATATGTTTGTTGATCGGTGAAAAGCAACGAATAGGCAGACAACTCAAAGGTCGTGAGTTGGTGGATAATGGTTGCTCGAGAAGGTCGCTTGAGTAGTAAATAGCCGTTAAGGTTAGACGACTAGAGATATTGAAGGCCGAGAAGTCATCGTTGTCGTAAGTTCTAGCAGGCTCAAGCAGGGGTGCGATGGGGGCACTCAATAGACCGGAAGGTTGCTGGTCGAGTACCTTGGGTACCATTGAAAGGCCTAGTTGTCAAGGTTGGACATTGTCAAGGTTGCAGATATGGAGTTTATGCTAGAACTAGGGTTACCATTAGCCATTGACATATGCCAAGGTTGGTCGTCATACGATTTACGATGGTTTCAAAGCAGGATTGGCGATGATAGCCAGAGTCAGTCATGGATGATTTGATGTTCTGTGTGAGACTTATATAATATGGATGTTATGTGTGTTTTCCATGATTGAATGGTTGCTCTGGTTTCCATGTATGAATTGTTACTCCTTTGGTTGAATGGATTGTAAAGGCTATCACTGTCCGATGTGGGGAAGATAAGGTTGAGTTCTTCTCTAGTGTTATAGGTAGATTAGTATGTTTATCTATCCCCTCTCATACACTTTATTGTTGAAGTTTGTTAACTGTTTTATCACTCACTAAGACAGTTGTCTGACTCAAGGTTTTATGTATCCTCTTATTACCTTGGGCTGCCCATTCGATTGTGGATGGGCAGACTAAGTAAAAGGTGACAGGTAATGTGTAACAACCCGCAAATTCTGAACCAATTTAAAATTTTATTTTAGAAAATTTTAATGAATTTTGAGGATATAATATAATTAATATAAATAATAATGGCTAGAATTTATTTTAATCGAAGTTAAAACGAATAAATTTAATTTAAATATAAATGGAGTTAGAAATAGCGCGGTAGTTTTAAAATTTTAATTTTGAACTTTAACTGAATGTACAGGATTCAAAATAAATCAGAATTGAGTGAAACCATAAATATTTAAATCTGTTTAACCATACCTTTCTAACGAATTTGAAAAATTGAAATTTCGTTTTAAAAATCAAAAGTTATGGCCAATTCAATATTTTGAAAGGTTGCTGTAGAATATATATATAATATACATGGCCCGAAGGGCTACTTTTTACATATGAAGGAATTTGGACTCGAAACCACTTCCCTTGAGTCTGGAATGATGTTTCTGCATTTAAAAAGTATAAACACTTATATATTTTGAGTTTCGGAATTTATTTGTTTAAAAACGTATTTTTAATATTAAATATATTGGCCTTAAAAATAGTCATTTTTTTCAAACGACCTCCGTTTTCGACGAAACCACTTTTGTTGGAACTGTAATGCCAAATTATAGCTAGGTTTCAATTTTCAGAATTTTTCGAGTTAATATGTGAGCGTGGCAAACGAAAATGTGTTTTGATTATTTAAGGTAAATTTAAACGACTTGAAAATAGCCATTTTTCAAACAGTCTCAAAATGCAACGAAATTAGTCTTGTTAGAACCGTATCATCATAAGAAAGCTAAAAATATATTTTTTGGAATTTTCTGAGGTAATATGTGGCCCCGGCATATTTAAATGCACGGTCAATATTTAGTTAATTAATTTTTAATGGGATTTTAAATAAATATTCTACAGATTTCGGAATTGGACCCCGAGACCTATCCCATTGCGTCCAGAAGGCCTCAAAACCTTAAGATCGACAGTAAGCAAGCCCAATTCGGAGTCAGCCCGCAGTTTTGCCTTTATAACACGTTTTTCAATGAATTTAATAATAAAAAAATAAAAAGAAACCCTAAACCTAATGCCGCCGCCGCCATGTCTATTCGAAGGCCAGAATCATCCGAATTTCAAATGTTAATTTCTCTTAATCCGTTCAACGAAAATTGGCAAACTATATATCAAATCGAAGAGAATTCAGAGAGCTTCGAATCTATACGGTTAAGAACGGGTTTCAGTGCACGGATTTCGCGAATTCTGGTGAGGAAGCCGCCGACTTTAACCTCGATTTCAGGGGAGGTGGGACCCGCGAGTTGGCTGGGGTGTCGGGCGACGGAGGAGCGGCCTATGGCGGTCGAAGTGGTGATGTCCGATCGGCAGTGGGTGGCTCGGTGGTGCGTGCGCAGGGGGAATTGGAGGTGGACGATGGGTTCGGCCGTAACACGAAGAGGAAGAAGAAGGTTTATATTTTAATATTATTTTATTTATTTAATATTTAATTTATCCAATCTTTAAAATTCAATATCTCTTTCATACGAGGGTCGTTTTACGAACCGTAAGTTGCATTGGACTCGTCTTTCAGAGACCTTCGCAATGGCGCAGACCAGAGCTGAAACCGGGACAGTCGAATTTTTAGCCATATCAATGTGAGAATCTCTAATTTAAAGATTTAATTAATTATTTTATTGTTGTTAAATAATTATCTGATTGTTGTTTAATTATATCTGCATCGTGATGAATTTGTAGATTTTGTTTTTGATTGATTGTAATGTTTTATGTTAGATCTGTTATTGTGTATGTATCAATGTGAAAATTTTCATGCTTAATAAAATGGGATTAGAACTGAAATCTTTATCCAATTGAAAATATCACCTTAATTGTGTATTGGATTAGATCATGAAAAAAAACAATTGGAAATATCATATTGGTTGTGTGACGACCAAGAATTTCGCTCGATCCGAATCAGTCGCTAAATCGATCAAGACCGTTCGAAACGCCTGATTGTTTTGAAAATAAGACAAATTAGAACGCAGACAGAAGAACATTTCATTGTTAATTACAACAATTCCATCAGAATACAAAAATATACAGAGTATAAATAAATATTACACATTCGATAAATATCAGAGATTACAATAAATTATATAGCAGCGGAAAATAATACAATACACAACTGAAGGAGATATACGGATACAAAACTTTCCGGATATCATTCCAGCTGTAAACCAGGATCCTATGAATATAAATCTGCAAAACCAAAACAACTAGCTGCCCATGTCAAAATAAGGGCACCCAGAGTTTAGGTTAAAACAATAAACTCCAGGTCAGTCATGTGACTGGTGTGAGAACTAAAACAGTTATTAATCTTTATTTTAAAGTTTGGTAAATCAAGGGACCACGCCGTATAACATGGAACGGGTTTCCTCCCAAGAATACCGGTGCATAAAACAACAGCGCAATGCTAAATAAAGAAAAATGAAGCTATTATAAGACCCAGGTCCCATCACACAATGCAACGCAAGCCGGAGGATAGGGTTTTACCTTATAATAGCCAAAGAATGCTTGGTACGTTTAAAAACAGATTATTTTGATATTACTATAAGTGTATAGTGTCAAAACAATTTCAATCATAAATATCAATCATAGACGGCATGGGTACCATATATCATGTCGCCATACTAGGCTCTACAATCAAAACCGCAAAGTCACGTATTTGGAAATTGGATTTCCAAATATGAATCGAGGCAAGGGATCGTCCTCTACCGATTCGAGACGCTCTAGCCCGTCCCTCAGGAACAGCCGCAACTGCCCCTTGGATCGTCAGGGCCGGTCCACTGATGTGGATTATTATGCCTGAACACTGCGCTTCCCTTCCCTACGGGGCGTAAATGAGCCAACGAATGGCACCTTCAGCTTCACATAGTCACCGGTATATCCGAGGTGCCTCGCAACAACAGCAACCACATAAGTCAAACTCGTCAGGGCGTGTAAAACCACTAACGCCACTTCTAGCTAGAAAGAAACGCATTTCCTCCCTGAGGTCCGTCTCCCGTTTTTGGTTCACACCGGGGTGTGAGCCTCGCGAATCAACGTTACACAAAGCTATGCCACACAGGCTGTGCTTTGATCATCACCACAAGACTTTGCTTTTAAACAGAAGCCTTGATCAATTGCCACTTAGGCATGCCACACAGGCAATTCACTCCATGCGTTTGATATCCATCAATATATAACCTCTGAGCTCGTACGTCTCAGAGAAGGGCGTTAAGCAAGAGAATAAATTCTCCGCCGCCAAACAGATATATATCTAATAGAAATCAACCACACGGACTAAAATCCAATGTCAGACACACAATCCATTTACAAGTTCGTTCTAGGTCTGAACGAAACCGGAGGCACCTAGTACCCCGCATATCCATCGATCTCCAAGTACGTCTGGACGACCACTAACTGATTCCCTCCTCATGGGTGTACGGCCCAATCAAGATCATCAGTAATCACCAAAACGACGTGAAGACCTCCGGTCTTCAACCACCGTCTTCACCTTCGACTTATCGTCATATCAGTTATTCAGAATGGGATAAACCCGGTCTTTCCGAATAACTCGCGTATATAATAAACAAGTGTTACATAAACACAATATACGCCTCATTCCAATTCAGAATATTCTTTTATTCAAATATTCTTACACTTTGGGAAATGTTCCCATTAATTTTATCAAAGATAAATTCTATAAATTTATTCTTTAATCTTCTTTTGAATAACAATTCAAACTAGTCGGCATTAGCGAACCACACCAGAGTAATCATTTATTTTATTTCCCAATCCCCACCTATGCATCCGATGAAGTAAAACTGGTAATACTTCATATCTAACACCAGGGTGTTATCGGTAAATTCAATTACCATTTCACGTTCAAATCTAATTAAAGATTTAACTATCGCCTGGAGGAAAACTGGTGGTACTCCATTCTCGACCATTTCAATCTAATTAAAGTTTCGTTAAAACCCCACTTAGTTTTAATCTTTACAGAAATCAATATCCTGTCTTTAACTGGGTTAAAGAACCAATGTCATTTAAAACAGGGTTCACGATAAACCCAAAATCACATTCTATTAATTATCGGGTTAAAGAACAAGTGTTATTTAAAACACTGTTCACGATAAACCCAAAAATCAAAACCAATTCAATTCCAATTAAATATTATTTAACTGGTACACTTCATTTAATCTAAATAAAAAGATTTAATCTTTTTCTCAACTGGGCTTAAGAACAGTGTTAATGAAGACACCATTCACGACAAACCCAAATCACATTTGATATTAAATACAAGGCTTTGAATATAAAATATATCGGCTTATATTCAATATCAAATTCTACGACCAACAAATATCGTATTGGAAATAACGATATATATATATATATATATATGTTTCAAATTTCCACAACAATATTTATATAATCACGAAATCCCACATCGAAATATTCCGAAGACAATTTCGATTCAAATCCATTCCAATGCAATTATTGGAAATTCTGGTTATTTTCAAAACCATTTCAAATCCAATTTATTTATTCTAAAAACAAATAAATTATTATTCTAGTTCAAAACTAGTTCATTTCGATAAAAATATATTTTTATCTTTTCAAATGTGGAGTTTTTCGTCCCAATCCTTCACAAATCATTTCTTATGATTTTACACAAATTATTGATATTTTTAATAATTTTATCAAGGCCCGTACAGTCGATTTCCATCAACGACCATCGAACTGCACTTACCGCGACCTTTTCCAAATTTGATTTGGACATAATTCCAAATCCAACCATTAGATTTCAAATTTTTAATATTCGTTAGAAAGCTCTTTTCGATACGAACCCAACAGTTCCGGTTTTAGGAGAATCCCACGGTCGAATCTCCCGCAATATCCATCCGAAGTCAATGGTCGAAATTCACGAACTGCCGCGGCGCGGCGCGTTCTATTCTGGCCATTATATTACATATATAATATATATATAATATATACTTCATCGATTTCCTTTTAAACGTATATTATAAATCATTTTAAATTTGTTTTCGAAATGATTTCAACTTCATTTCAAATTCAAATCAAAGTTGAATTTTTCCTTATAAATTCGCTTTAAATTACTTTCAAATTGATTTCAATTCAAATCGATTTTTAATTCAATTTCAATTTAATTCGAATTTCAATTCAATTTGAATTTCAAATTAATTCAATTCCAATTCGAATTCAATTCTATTCAATTTCAATTCGAATTCAATTCTATTCAATTTCAATTTGAATTCAATTCTATTCAATTTCAATTTAAATTCAGTTCTATTAAATTTCAATTTGATTCGAATTTCAATTCAATTTCAATTTAATTCGAATTTCAATTCATTTCAATTGAATTCGAATTTCAATTCATTTCAATTTGAATTATATTGAAAGTTGAGTAAAATCGATATAAATATCGTTCACATCAAAATGGCGTCAATCTAATCAACACGGCTTCATATGTTTCTATTTTCAAATATTCTATTTCAAATATTCTATTTCAAATATTTCTTTTTCAAATATTTCTATTTCAAAACTGGAATGAGGCCCAATCAATTACCATATAATGTTAATTATATGGATTTTTGTACAACACATGTATAAAATAACAACGATAAATAATCAACCATCATCCAGATGCACCATACAACCGCATAAGCATTAAATATAAATAATTAACGCTTACACAGTCTGTCGACCAATCGATCGACATACAACTAAACAATCGAGATTAGTGTACGTCAAATATCATCCCAATACCCGTGTGGAGTTTCAAACAATCAAACATAGATTTTATTTGTGCAGTTGGGCGATGTGTAAAATTTATCGTCCCAATCAATATCAGTCAAATGTGTGCATATAAACAAATCCTTCGATTTGTTTATATTTATTTCATTTTAAATATACGTTAAAAATTCTATTTTTAACTATAATTTTTTTTAACTATATAAATATTTTATTTCATTTCACATCACATCACACAATCAACTACACATCAAAATCAAACAAACAAGCATATGGACGACGGGTGTTGGGTGCTACTAAACACCGTCTGCATCCTAGTATATATTTTAACTAGAAAAATTAAATTTAAGGTGAGAAGTTCTCACCGAGGGTTCCACTCCGCCATGCTTTGCTTTTGAACTGCTGAACCGTCTGGCTCAGCTCGAAATTCCTATGCAGTTCTATTCACGCTGTTCGAAAAAAAAAAAAAATTTATTGCTTCATTTCAATAAATAAAAATCATATTTTTATTTCTACTTCATATATATTTACAATGTTTCTTTCTATGTAAAAATTATATTTTTATATTTCTATTTCTTATATAAAGATCGAATTTTTATTTCGTTACATATATAAGAATAATATCTTTATATTCTCTATTATATAAAAATAATATTTTTTTAATTCCTACTATATAAAAATCATATTTTTATAATTCCTACAATATATAAATCATATTTTTGACTTACTACTCGAATAAAAATTATATTTTTAACTTCTTGCTTATATAAAAATTATATTCGCCATTTCAACAATAAAAATCCTACCCTTTTCTATTCGATTTACTATATAAAAATCGTGTTTTTAATTTAAATATATACATAAAAATCGAATTTTTTTTATTCTCTAATCTATACCATAAAAATCAGAGTTTTAATCTCGGTAAAAACGGAAAAGAAAATCGAATAAAAACTCACTTTGAATTTTCCAGAGGGGGGTTTCACTTCGCTGCGAAGGGGGAGGAGTTGTTGGCGCCTCCCGGTCAGAGGGGGCCGTCGCCACCTCAGGCGGAGGTAGGGAGGAGCGGCCTCAGTCAACGCGCGGTGGCGCGGACTTCCAGAGCGTCGGCTAGGGCTTCGGGGGGGGGGGGGTCACGCGATGGAAGAAGAGAGAGAATAGAGGAGGAGAGGGAGCTGGAGGCGAGAGGGGGAGGAGCAGATCGAGGCGGCGCCACCGCTGGGGGAGGGGGCGTGCGCGATTTCTGTCGATCCCCCTTTTTTTCTTTTTTTTTGATTGAAATTGAACCGGTGGGGGTATAGAGAGAGAGGGAATTTTATAATTTAATTATTTATTTAATTTCTAAATCCAAAAAGCAACTTTTTATTTCAAACTCGAAATCGAACCCACCGATTATCGTCTCTAGCATATTACCCCCATTCCGAACACAATGGGATATGTTTCGCAAGCCAATTCGGTTGTTTCGATCAGTTTTCTTTAAAATCAACATATACATCTATATATTGAATTTGAACGTACATTTCAATTTACCAGGGCCACGTACGGACTCTAAAAATTCCCGAAAAATATTTTCCAGCTTAGTATTGATGATACGGTCCTAACAAAACTAATTTCGTCAAATTCTGAGACTATTTGAAAATGGCCATTTTCATGTCGATCGAAATCAACTGAAACTGGTCAAACGCATTTTCCTTTTCCATGCTCACATATTGATTCGAAAAATTACGAAATTTGAAACCTAGCAATAACTAGACATCCCGGATCCAAAAAAGTGGTTTCGTCGAAAACCGAGGTCGTTTGCAAAATGGTTATTTTTAAGGGCTAGAATTCCATAGCGACTATTCTGAATTTTCAACTGGACATATCTTTTAATTCCCGCTATGAAATTTTGATTTTTCGGATTCGTTGGAAAGATATTCTCAATTAGATTCAAATATTTTTGGTTTCACTAAAATCCGGTTTATTTTGAATCCTGCACATTCATTTGAATTTTGAAATCGAATTATCGAACTACCACGCCATTTTCAATTCCTTTTTTAATTTGAAATAAATATTTATATTCTAATGACAATTCAAATAAATATATACATTCGAATTCTATTAAAAATGAATTTCTCGTCATTATTATTTAAAATAATTCATTTTAAATAATCAAAATTCATTAAAATTGCCAAAATAAAAATTTTAAATTGGCTCGGATTTCCGGGTTATTACAGGTTGTGCTTATTTTATTGTTTATTTTATTAACATTAAATTGTCGAAAATATTATGTTGAGTGCAGAGATTGAATAAGATGGTTAACCCAAAAACAATTATTATGATTAATGACATTAAACTATAATTTTCAAGTTTAAAAGTTTATGTTATTTTATTTTATTGAATTTAAACAATTTGTCATGTTGGTCAAAATGAACAATGAAATTTGAACGACAAATAAAAATTCAATTTTTTTATTTGTTGATGTTACAATGAAATTTGAACGATAAATAAAAATTCATTTTTTTATTTGTTGATGTTACAATGAAATTTGGACGACAAATAAAGCGTATCTTTATTTGTTGATACTACAATAGAACTGGAACGACGAATAAAAACTCATTTTTATTTGTTGATATTACCATAGAAATTGAATGACACATAAAACCTTATTTTTATTTGTCTACCTTACAATAGAATTTAAACAACAAATAAACCTTATTGTTATTTGTTTATTTTAGAACAGGATTTGAACGACAAATAAAATATTATTTTTATTTGTTTATTTACAATAGAATATGAACAACAAATAGGATATATTTTCATTTGTTTCCATTACAACAGAATTTGGCTTACCAATAAAATTCTATTTTTATTTGTTTACATTTAGAACACGATTTATGAATTACAGTAAAAATTCTTCTTTTTACTGTCACATTTAACGTAAGATGTTCTAGAATTGGATTAACAATAAAATATTAAATTTTATTGTTGATATTAAAAACATATTAGTAAAATAAAACTTTATTTACATGGCATGAGTGAATTAAAGGTTATATTTGGAAACCACCTTTATGTTTACATTTTTATGTATGTAAAAATACATGTTTTGGAAATCACAATTTTGTTCACATTTTATATGTAAATAAGAAATTATTTTCAGAAGTTACATTTTTGTTTGCAAAAATATTTTAGATATATAATTTGTTAAAAATATACTTTGAAAATAAATTTTGTTCTCTTATTCACATTCACTAATGTAAATGTAAATTGAAAACAAAACTATTCTTTGTTCGCTTTCATAAATGCAGATACTCATTTAAATAAAATTTGTTTCTTTTATTTACATTCACAAATGTAAATACACATTGGGAATGAGCTTCTTTTCACATTCACTCAAGTATACTTTTAAATCAATATAAAAAGTTACATTTGTTATTTGCATTTCTTATTGCAAATAAAACCCTAAAATAAAGTTCATCTTTGTTTGCAATTCATCAATGCAAACAAACCATCAAAATGAAAGTTACATTTTTGATTTATATTGTTTGAGAGTTGCATTTTTATTTGCACCCTTCAATGCAAATAAAACACGAATTAAATCTTTCGTTTTACTTTCAAATTAAGAAATACCTTTTATTTACATTTGTAGATATAAATAAAGGATAAGATTTAAAGGTTACATTTTAGCACATTCTAGTTGTAGCAAAAGAGATAATGTTTCATTTTATTTTCATTTTAAAGGACAATAAAAAGAATAGTTTTTTTAGAAGTGCATTTTTATTGCAATTCTATACGAAGTGAAAAGAACCAATTTGTCAAATGTCTTATATGAAATAAAATGAGTTCTTTTTGTCACTTCAAAAAGAATGAATTGATAATGTTTATTTAAGCTTTTGTAAAGAATGAATAACTAAACATTCATATTTTTATCATTAAAGTAAAATAGACAAAAACACTTATTTTGTTTAAATTAAAGGAATGAAACAAAATATAGCACTGGAATATTTTATTAGAATTGAAACACAAATTAATCACTATTGTAAATTTACATTAGTTAAAACCAATTATTCATTTTTGTTAATTTATATTAGTTAAAAACAATTATTCATTTTAGTCAATTTATACTATTTAAACCAAAATAGACATTTTGTCAGAAATATTCATTTTTGTCAAAATGAATTAGTTAAAGCAATTTATATATAGATATATATATCTTATGTTTGGCAAGATATATACTTGCCAAGATAGGTTAGTTAAATCAAACTATTTATTTTTGTCGAATCAAAATTATCATTTTTGTCCCATTAGAATTGCCAAAACAATATAACCATTTTTGCTTGAGTTTAAACTAGCAAAATAGAAATTGTCAATAGAGATGAAGTTATTATTCTTATTCGTTCATTGCAATATAATTATGTATAATATAAAAGAGACATTTTCTTGTCATGTTTATATATTGTGTATTACACTTCCATTCACAAGTTACCCGACTTGTTTATGTGATTGGGACAATTATTTTCACACATCGCCCAAGTGCACAAATTAGTTTATTATTTGTTTGTTGGTTGAAACCCCACACAGGTGTTGGGATGAAAATTTACATACACTAATCCCAATATTTAGTTGTATGTTGATCGTTGGATCGACAGGCTGCGATGAGCGTTATTATTTAATTTTAACGCTTACACAGTGGAAATTACACTTTGGATGTGGATGGATGATTTGATGATTATACTGTTATTATCATATATATGATGTGTGTGAAATCCATATAATCCAAATTATATGGTAAATGATTGAGTCGCATTTCGATTCAGGTGTTCTTTTAAATAAGAATATTTTTACATTAGAAATCCTTTTTATATAAAGTATATATTCTTTCATAAAAGAGAAAATATTGTTAATCAAGTATATGTTAAAACAAAGAATATTTGTAAAAGATAAAAATTTGTAATATAAAGAATACTTCTCATTTAGAGTCTTTTATATAAAGAATATTTTTAATGATTATTTTAAAATATGTTTTTTAAAAGATTATTAGGATTTGCAATTATATTTTGTGTTATGAAATAAATTGAGATGTGAAGTGGATTTATCGTGGATGATGTTTTAAATGACATTTGTCCTTTAATCTGATTTACATTGAAATTATTATTTGGAATTTATAAATCTATTTTATAGATTTAAAAAGGGCATTTTCTAAAAATCATGCTTTTCCAATTTAATATATTAAATAGGAATTTAGTGGAAATTCGATTGGCAATAATCGCAATGGGCTTCTGTACAAGAAGACCGGTATTATATATGGAATTTAAGAAGCTTTGTCGTTATTCCAATTATATTATTAGTCCAATACAGAAATTTATATCGATTATGTATTGATTTGATTTCTGTGGAATTCCATATTTTATAAATAGATTTGTGGGTTTATCGTGAACTGTGTTTTAAAGGACACTAGTTCTTTAACCTGTTTAAGACAAGATTTATTCCTTAAATAAATGATCTTGTAATAATGATTTTTGATATCAAATCAAAACTGGAGTTTTAATGAATCTTTTAAGGAAGATTTAAGATTTTATTTTCAGAGTTTATCTTTGATAAAATTAATGAGAATCTTTTAACATGAATATCTTATTAAAAGAATACTCGGAGTCGGATTGTGGCGTAATGTGTGATTTTCCAATATTTGCTTTTTAATCCCAAAATACGCGAGTTATTCAGAAAGACAGGGTTTAACCCATTCTGAATAATCATCACGACGATCAAGAGTCGAAGATGAAGGCGGTGGTTGAAGACCGAAGGTTTTCACATCGTTGGGATGATGATGACTGGTATCTTGAATTGGGATTGGCCTTCCAAGGCAAGGTATTTGGTAATGATCGTCCAAACGCATTTGGAGATCGACAGACACGTACAGATACGTTGTTTCGCTCAGACCCAGAGCGGACTTGTAAATGGATTGCGTGTCTGACGTTGTATTCATTTCTACTGTATTTGTTGAACGCTACTGATTATATATTTCTGTTTGGTGGTAAATAATTTATTCTTTATTTTTCACCCTTCTCTAAGATGTATGAGCTTAGAGGTGATATATATATTGTTAGATGATCAATAATATGGTAGGGTCTGACAATGTGACATGCAAAGATGCAAATGATCAAGGCTTCGTTGAAAAGCAGGCCTTGTGGTTGATGATCAAAGCACAGTCTCTTTAGGCATAGCTTTGTGTATATCGTGACTTCGTGAGCCTCACACACCGGTTGAGTCTAAAACGGGAGAAGGGAACGCAGGGAGTGCACACGTTTCTTTCTAGCTAGAAGTGGTGTCAGTGCTTAAACTGGCTGACATTTGCTTATGTGGTTGTTGGAATTTTGCGAGGCCTCGGTTTATTCTTATCGGTCGCCCACGGCCGATTTGTAGGTCCAATAGGATCGGGGAGCGTGTGTTCAGGCATAACTAATCCACTAAAGTATTTGTGGACCGGCCCTGCTGTATCCAAGGGTTCGCCAGTGTCTGAATCCTGAGACATTGCTAGAGTGCCTCGAATCGGTCAGGAGCTCCTCCCTAGCCTTGACTCATGTTGGAAACCCAATTTCCAATACGCCCCTTGCGGTTTTGATTGTATAACTAGTATGGCGACATAGTAGATGGTAGCTATGCCGTCTAGGATTGATATTATATTTGAAATGTTTTAAATATATATACACACTAATAATATCGTTTTTACGTATCAAGCATCTTTTGACCATTATAAGGTAAAACCCTATCCTCCGGTTTGCGTTGCATTGTGTGATGGGACCTGGGTCTTATAATGGTTTCATTTTTCTAAAAAAGCATTGCGTTATTTGACGATTTACTTTATTTATGCACTGGCAATCCAATGGAGTAAACCCGTTCCGCGTTAGCGGCGTGGTCCTGTGATTAGCCTTATTATTAGATAAGTTAAGTTAAGATTTCTCATACCAGTCCCACGACTGACCTGTAGTTTGTTTCACTTTGCAAACTCCGGTGCCCTCTTTCCACACGGGCAGTCGAGTAGTTTTTTGCAGATATATTTTAAGCAGGATCCTGGATTGAAGCCTGAAGCTGGGTCCAGAATATTGATGGCCTTCCGCTGAGATTAGTTCTGCTGCAATGTGTTAATCTATTGTAATTTATCTTCTGCTGTAATTTTATTTCGATGTACTCTGATATATTCTATACTCTGATGTAACATTTATTATTGATGTTATAAAAGTCTGTGTTGTTGTTCTGATGTGTTGTATGCCAAAGTTAACGTATGCGGAATTTGAACGGTTTTGATCGATCTTCCGATCGATTGGGGTCGGGCAAAATCCGGGTCGTTACATAATTCTTTGGTGAGGATGACGATGTTGATCGATGGCGAGCAGGAGGCTTACGTACCAGTTTTACTACTAGCTAATAATTGGATTTCCGCTGTTTGCTTTTCTGAGTGATGTAGTGAGGCAACTTTGTATAAACACTATTTCCAAGTTTGTGGATCTTACTTTCTAGTTGTATGGAAGTCCAGTGTTTCTGCTTCACTATTACTACCTGTTGTATATGTTCTATTATATTTTATCCTTGCGTTGTGAGTTTTACGATAGGTTCCGCTTGTGTTTACCTACTCTGATGATCGTCCATGACAGCCTTGCACATCTTTCAGCGCATTATTTTTTCTTGTATAGTGCGGTTGTCACATTCTCTTTCTTTGTTGGTATCTCAAGTGTCAACTCCAGCTTAAATGTTTTTATCCTTTGGACCCCCCAAAAAAACATTACTGTTATTCCTTTAATGGATGGAACATGCTTGGGTAACTGGAAAATATTGAATATTTTGTTTATTATCTTTTGTTCTTTATTATGTCAGAATTCATTTTCATGCTGATTTCAAACCAAATTCTTCAAAAAAAAAAAAAAAAAAAAAAAAAAAAAAAACTCCATAATCTACCACTGAATTCATTAATATTGAAATAAGTTTTAAAATTCCATGATTGTAAACTTCTAGGTATGATCCTTTTGCTTTCTGTTTTGTATGCATTATTTACCATATATATTTAGTTAGATAAGTAATTTTTGTTAGAAGTTACTTGGTTTGCATTACTTTTATTCCTTATGCTGCCATCACTAATTTGTACTAATATAGAAGCATGCTTGCAAATGGGCCATAGTCCATACAATTGTTAATTCAAAGAAATGATGTTGAAGCCATGCATAATAAACTTTTATGAAGCATCATATATAATCACTGATTGTTGGTTTATCTACTGATTTTAACGCTACACCACTTTGTATAAAAGATACTTAATATTTCATTGTTTATTTATTGCTTGATATATAGGCATAATTTTATTCTTTTTTTAATTTATTGAATTGAAAATTTCATTGTTCATTCTTTGTTACATAGGATTGATCTTATATTTCTGATCAATTAAACTCAAAGAAATGTCTACTTTTAATTTTTTGGGATCATGCAGTCCATGCGCACAAGTATAAAAGAAGCAATACAAAAGAAATATCAAGATAGTAGACTATAAAATCTGTTGCAAGGACAATGCAATCTTACTTCTAATGTGTATTGTTGCAATTTATTCTACATTCCGCTCAGTTCATATTGGAGCCATACATAAATTTTACGATATAACTTGCATTTTACTCTGAATAATAAATCTTTATTTTCACTACTCATGCGGTAAACCACCCCATATCATTCATTTATTATTGCATTTACTTCATCATGATGGCATTTTAGTGTGGTTATTATGGACGGATATAACTTGAACAACAACCAAGTTACTGATTCATAATGGGCCATGGACTCATGGAAACCATGGTGTAAATGATGATTTGATTAATTTGCCTTATCAATAAATTCTCACCAAGCAATAATCATTTTGAAAATAAACTGTTTTCATGTTTTCTACAACAACAAAAATATATAATTCTAACCCTAATTTTTGTTTGATATGATGCTCACCAATTTGATTCATACTAATTTGCTGACTTTTACCATTGTCCTTCCATCAATTGATTATTTTTTATCATTCCTCCTTGCATCATTGTTGACAACTTCCATTCTTTTCCTAACATCCATTAAGTTCTTCCACGAGGATGGATATGTCGTCACATTTAGGTAATAATCTTTACCATTCTTCTTTGTGATCCGATTAGTAAGGTTTTGTGATTACTTGACCAATAAAATGACAATTTTGCAATGAAAAATCTTATGGTTATCTGGCAATGAAAAATGGTTTTCGGTTTAAATTAATATACTAGGTTTAGACGATGGTAAAATTTCTCATTGATGTTCTGATTTTGAAGGTTAATAATACAAATCAGGGTGTTATGGTGGACAACGCAAATTACTATTTTTAGTTTGACTTACAACCATGTATTAACTTTTAAAAATCCTCAATTTTCCTTTTAGGTGTCATCTCGAAACAAAGAGCTGTTGTCATTGAAAAGTGGACTTTACCTGCCTTACAAAAATAATTCTCGCAGGATGAAAAGTATGAAGGTTGAAGAAAGAGTTCTCCGGTATGTATAAATATGTGGATTAATTTGCTATTTATTATAATTTTTGGTTTATCTTGATATACAGATAGTTTTTCAACACTTTACTGAACTGCACAGTTTTTATGATAGTTAATACTACCTAAAATATAGTTCAATTTTATTTTAATAGGCAGTGTTCGCAAAGCAATATCTTAAACATACAATTTTAGCATCACATAGTTTTTTTATCCATCTAATTGTTTGTAATATATTGCTACCATAAATAATTAGTCCATGTTTATATGAATAACTTATATATTTCAGCATTAATAATAAATACGTTGCGATTTTTGCTTCATACCTAGCTGCAATAATTGTACCAGAATATTTCCCCTTAACTCTCCTATTTCCTAAATATTAGATATCATTTGGGTCCTATATTTTAAATTAAATGATAAGGAAGATGAAAATTAACAAGAAAGACGCTGCATATGAATATGAAACTATTATTTTGATTCTTCAAATGATTGAATTTGGGTAAAATTGAATACAATAAAGGTAACTAAACACTAATTAACCCCAAATTATGTAATATAACCCCATGAGTGATTTTAAAATATTATAATTTTAAATAAACATGTAAATAGCTTTAATCAATACGTGTTCAAAATTCAAATGCTCGTTAGTTTTGCAAAATATCAATATGGATAATCTATCTAATCCAGATTTTTATCGTGCATGAGTCCATTTACTTTTTTAAAGGGTGTGACTATTGGCACCCCAGAAATCTTTTTCGAGCACCGCTAAATGTTGTTCGGTGGTTAATGGACGAATGACCTTCACGTTCTTCGGCTGTTAACGGCCACCGAACAGTGAAAAAATTGGCAAATTGTCGTTTGGTGGTGAACAGCCGAACGGGCCTGGTGGCCGGCAGTGGAAACTGGACTACGAATAGTAACACCCTTTTAAATGATTATGATAAATATATAGTTAAATTTATAGTTTACCTCATAGATCAAATTAGCAATTCAATTGACTTTATTTTACTCTATCTGTTTTCCTTAAATTTGATGTGCCCTCCAAATTCAGTTTGAACTAATCCACTTTTTTTTAGTATGACCTTTCAAACACTCTGAATTTTGAGATCCCAGAAGGTACAAATTTTTTTTTTTTTGGAAATTGCCTTTGAAAATTTATGTCTTTTTGCAACATATGAATCAAGTGGATTATGACCTAGCGACACTTGAAAATACATAAAATTTTTGACCTAACAGCAATTGCATGCTTCCAAATTTAGAGTAGAGGCTATTAAATTCAGGAAAACTCAGAAGACTTTTTCAAATATATGGATTTGGATGGAGAAGACAAGTATGCATGCATAATTAAATTCATATGAGGTCATGTATTTCTTTCCACACTTGAATCAAGGAACATTTAATTTTGATCAAGATGGATCACATTATAAAGAAAATAAATGATAAACAGTACTGAATAAGTTGCATAATAGGTCATTCATATCAATGTAAACAAATGTGTGTTCTGACTCATTATTCTAGCTGTCATGTATTGTGGGCATTATGAACCAAAAATAATATTTTTATGAATCCAGTAAACTAGGTTTTGAATGTTATACATTCATTTTCCCCCCTTTCTCGCAAATAACATATTCTTAGTTTTTTGTTTACAGATCTATGACTATAGTCACGATAAACTGTGATGGCGTAACGAAGAAACCCAGGCGATTTGCTTCCTCTATGGCATGAAGAGATTGAAGCTTTTAACTCTCTGCTTGATATGCGAGAGGGAATGATTGATTACCTATGTAATTTAATCTTATCATTTGCTTTTTTCAACACCTACGAATATGCTACAATTTCCATGTTTCTATTGTTTGTTTCATACGGGAGTGGTAGTTTGTATTCCTTCAGAAAGGAAGAGAAGTTTGGGAAATTTGAGAAAAATACTGTGTTTTTTGTCCAAAAAAAAAAAGATTCAGTTGAGTTGAAATGTCATACAAATTGCACTCATGTTTTGATTTGCAATGTCTTGTGTTGAATTGTCTATTGAATAACAACTATAAAAGTTTAATTGATATTTAAAAAATTAATTATGTATAAAATATTCATTTATACTTGATTGAAAAGATGATAAATGCATACATTAATGGTAAGTATAAATAACACCTAGAGCTGTACTTTATTGAAAGAGGCAAACGGATTTATACTTTGCAAGGGTGGGATTCATAAAAAATAAATATGTTGAGCTGGATAAGAGGACTCAAAGAAAGGGAGTTCAGTATGCAACACATATAACGCTTTTGGATGTTGCACATGTTAGTATAGGGAAGACGTGACCGTACCTTACTAAGTGTAGACATTACTGAATTCAAGTCCTATACAGCCTCTTCCAACTATGGCAATCCATTCTAGAATCATTTCCGGTTACGTGCTTGCTTGCTGGCAATCGCAACCTTTCTTATAATAAAAGCAGAGACACTCAAATTTTAGAGAGTATAACATTAAATCATGAGTATTCAGATTTAGTAGATATGAAGGACAATAAAATATCCTTATTGTGGAGAGTATAACACTAAATCATGAGTATTCAGATTTAGTAGATAGGAAGGACAATAAAATATCCTCATTGTGGGGATGCATTTCAAAAGTAGGGCATACGAATTTATAGCATTTTTTTAATTCTTTCCTCTTTGAACTACAACATCCCAGTAATATTAATAACCATTTTCAATGTATTTTTCATGTACTTTTTAAAAACTATTATGTGTTATATTTTTTTAGACTAATTTATGATCTTTCGTATTTTTCTACACTTACATATCAATTTTAAGGAATATAACGCTAAATCATAAGTATTCGGATTTAGTAGATATGAAGGACAATTAAATATCCTCATTGTGGGGAGTATAACGCTAAATCATGAGTATTCGGATTTAGTAGATATGATGGACAATAAAATATCCATATTGTGGGGATGCATTTCAAAAGTAAGGCATACGCTGAATTTATAACAGTTATTCAATTCTTTCCTCTTTGAACTACAATATCCCAGCAATATTAGTAACCATTTTCAATGTATTTTTATGTACTTCTTAAAAACTATTACATATTATATTTTTTTAGACTAATTTATGATCTTTCGTATTTTTCTACACCTACATAGCAATAAGTCATATCATATATCAATTCAAAATTAATTATAATTTTTGGGAGTACTAGGTAAGTAAACTCTTTTAATTCATTATTCTACATTGCATAAATAATTTTAGGGTAAAGATTCAGTTTATTTCAAAGCCATTATTTAATCAGATTCTATGTTTTAATAAGTCTGAAATGTTTTGTTTAAGCGAGTCAACTAACTAATTTCACGTACTATTTTTAAATTATTTCCATTCAATTAAATATCAGTTTAGGTATTTCTAGAAATATTAGCATATATATGTGGCTAGATTAAGGAATGGAAATAATAAATGGTAAGAAAGGATTTAAATTTGTTTCACCTATAGTTCTTTATTTTGGCAGCTGGATTTATACTTTTTTATCCAACTTTTTGAACATGCTTCTGTTCAGCATTAATAGTTATATTTAGCAGGGATATGCTCAAGGCTAATCAACGTTATCACCTCAATAAATATCCCTATAAAAGCATCCCCAACGGTGAGCCAATTCATGACACGAATCGCAATATTCGTAGTTTTTGCACCCCAACACATATCCCAAACCTTAATATTCACGATGTAAGCCTATTGTATATGACGTAGTTGTATGCACAATTATATAATTTTTGTTTGATGATAACAACCAAATAAGAATTATCTTAAATGTGTTTATTACTGTACTGTTATATATATATACATCACAAACAGGAATATGATATTTATATTTAAATAGAATACGACTGTACAGACATTCATATATTCATACAGTATTTTATTTAAATTAAATATTATACTTCAAATATTCAAATAGTACAACTATTTATAACTCCACTATTTACAATTCACTTAAATATTTTTGAATATTTCTGACATAACACATCACACATGAAATTTTAATATTGAAGGAATTCAAATAAAAAATAGACGGACTGAATTGAACACAGTAAAATAATATTTATTTCAATCAAATATGTTGAGTACATATAATCAGTACAATTCTCTCACAGCTCCTCACTACAGTTCATTCATCACCTATACAATCACTTTTATACACTGACACTATCACTCAGTTGATATTTACATATACACACACACACTAACACTATTCTTGTCTGCATCTTCAATCTTCTATCTTCACAGCATTCTTCTGTCAGTCTAGTCATCTTCATACCTGTCACATACAGAAGAACACACACAGTAGACTGCAACAAAAATAAAATTCAATACAAACAAATAAAAATTTATTTTAAAATTTTATTTGCCTTAGAATTACGGAGTGTTTCTCATCATTTTTCTAGACGTGGTCTGATATGCAGGGACAGAAAAACTCGTCTGGATGGCTGCATGTACACACATGTATAAATATACACGTGTGCGTTGCCTCGCCAATCAGCAACCAACTGAGGAGTAGCCACGTGGACCTTCTTGACTCAGTGCAAATCAGTGTGAAAGTGGTCGAGATCAAATCAATTATCAAAACAGCACAAACATGGTTCAAATCAAAGCAGCAATGAAAATTGGTCAAGAAGGCAAAACAGTAAGTTTAGTGAATGGAGCTACAACATTGTACAGGGCTCAAATGCATGAATGCCAAAGTATACATGTTAGGCCAGATGACATAGTTTTCAAAAATATAAGTATGGAAGTTAGTGGTACATGGTGAATGAAGCTACAGCAAGATCATGAGGCAGAACAAGTCAATCCAAGTGTGAATGGTCAACGCATACATAGTCAGCATGGTAAAGTTCAAATACAAGTGCACGGGCATCATAAAGTGATAGCAGCAAGCATACTAGAGATTGCAAAAAGGCCACAGTAAAAAAATAATGGACATGCACAAAATCTTTGTGTGGCAAGTTAACCACAAACTGGACACAAGAGTTCAAGTCAAGAGAAATAATATTTCAGTCTTTATCAAGCTTAAGTACAATATCATGTTCGAGTAAGAACAACAATGCAGTGCACAAATGAATCAAATGCAGTTTCATTTTCAAAGTGCATGGTTCAACATAATAATGGCATGGCAAACTAACAAGGTCAAGTAAGAATGGCAACAGCAAGTGCAAGTAGGTGCAACTACTTCACATGACTGAGAAATTAAATACAAATTAGTTCAATTTCCAAACATGCAAGGAGGATACAAGCTCAAGTTTAAGTTTGGTTCAACACTAACAGGTCATACTAGTTAAGATACACAAGTCCAAGCAAGTACAAAAAATATCCAGATGGTTAGAAGTACAACAGTGTTAACAAGACTTCAGCCCAGTTTTTCAAGTAACAAAAGAATATATGAAGCAGTAAGTTCATGAGAGTGGTAACAGCATATCAGTAAGGCCAAAACAGTAGTACATATCTCAACAAGGCACTGGCTCGAACAAGTATTTAAAGGTGAAATGGCAAGTCGAGCAAGGATGATCAACTCAAAATCAAGGAAAATATATTCCAGAAAAACTGTTCAAGGTGCTACATCAATGAAGAAAATGCACAAAGAAGGACAACAAGTGTACGGCTAAAACAAGATATAACAGAGCATGGAATTCAAGTGCAAAAACAATAAGGAAAATCAAGTGAAGCATCAATTCTTTTTCATAAAATAAAAGGTAGAAAAATCAGTATAACAAAATCAGGAGAAAACAGTTTGGTCAAGAAAAGTCAAGTGAAGCATCTTTTTTTCTATGAACTAAAAGGCAGCAAAAATCAGTATGGAGAAATCAAGTGTCAATATTATTACTTTTTGAACGAGGACCAATTCTGAAATATTAAGATATTTTTTTCAGAAATATATATATATGTATATATATATATATACATGGCAGTTTTAAATCGATATAAGGAAGACCAATTCAAATTCCAAAATTAATCGAAGAAATCTCCAAAGTAGTCAAAGATTTCAAGCCCAAAATTCACGCAAATATCAAAGACCCAGTCTAACATACGAAATCAGAGAATCAATATTTCCAGAGTTTTCCAATTAACCCTATAAATAACTACCGATTCATCACAGGCAAAGCATCCAAGTTCTAGCACTAATTCAAAACCGAAACTGAAATCAAAATTCATACCAGTAAAGGAGTAAGCTTGGATCGAAATCCAATTTCCAAATCGTGAAAAGAGGAGCACCAGTGATCAATCAAGACAAAAACAAGATTTCAAGCATTAGAAAGCCGTCGTGATTTTGGGATTTGAAGAAACCCTTGGAACATAGCCGCCACCATTTACTTTCTCCAGAGACAAAGGGGAACGATCCATATAAAATGAAGATGGGTGAAACACAAATGGAAGGAGGCCGACCAACTTTACAAAGGATGCTATAAAGGATTTATTTATTTTAATTTTTTAAAACTAGGGTTTTAGTCTTTAAATTGTTCTTATTTTATTGTTTTAAAAATGTAATCAAATCGAGTATAGTTTTCTAGTTTGTCTCTAAAACTAGGGAGACGAATAATAAGATTTGTAATTCAGGGAAATCGTGTTTCGAGGATAGAAACCAGTGCAGGGTTTTGAGCGTAGGGTTAAGAACAGTTGGGAGCGAGTGTCGCGAGTTTACAGGGGATTGTAAGCATAGAGATTGCTTTAACTCCTAGTAAAAACCTTGGGGAATGCAGCAGTAGGCAGGGTTTTGCCGAAGCTGGGTATATCTGTGTGTTATTTATTTTCCACATTTATTCTGATTATTATATGTGTTGTGATTATTTAATTACTCTGTGAAAATCTGCGATAAACCCTATTCACCCCCTCCCTCCTCTTAATTTAGATCCTACAAGTGGTATCAGAGCAGATATTTTTTATTTTTAAATAACTCTAGAGTCATGGATTTCCCTAACGGTGAGTTTTCTAGTTGTCAATCTAGTGAGAATTTTTCCAGTATAACCCAGCTATTTTTGATGGAACAGATTTTTTTAAATTGGAAATTAAAAATGGAATTTTATTTGAAATCTGTTAATACTAGATGTTCGGATATTATTAAAAATGGGTCTGATATGGTAGATAAGAATGATATTATAATTAACTCTCGTGCTACTTACATTTTATATTCTTATATTAGCGATGATCTGTATAACCATATCTCTTATTGTTTAACTACACAGGAAATCTGGAAAACTCTCGACGCGTTGTATGGAAGAAAAGACAACAATAGCTCAAAACCCCCGATTGTCAACTCAGTTTCATAAATATGCTTAACAGGATTTACAGAAGATGGATCAGATGATGACAGTGATGAAGACTCAACAGATGACGACCATGGTGAATTTCCTTTTAAAAAGTTAATTTTTCTTTGTGACAAATTAACTAAAGCTGTTGAGAATCTCAAACTGAAAAATAATAATTTAAAATCTGAAAATGTTGAGTTGAGCAATAAAAATCATGATTTGGAATTAAAACTTGAAAACGTTAAAAATATTGAAAACTCGAATTGCAAAAAATGTTTAGATTTGGAAAATGATTTAGTTCATCTTAATGAAAATTTTCAAAAGCTTGAAAAAGGAATTGTGTTTTTAAAAATAAACGAGATTGAACTAAAAACAAAAAATGGTTTTTTTACTAAAAGAGTTGGATAAGTTTAAGACGGCTAAAAATTCCAAATATGAAATTTTAGGGAAAGATGGTTTATTGAAAACTGAATCGATTTTGAATAAGCTTGAAATTAAAACCGAGAAAATCAAAAATCTCAAGTGCAATAATTGTACAACTTTTCAAAAAAGAATTATTTGAAATAAAAGAAAATTTCAAATCCCTTAAAAATGAAAATGTGATTTTGAAAAATAACGAATTTGAAATTACTCGTATAAATCATGATTTTGAAAAAGAAATTCAAAAATTCAAGGATTTTGAAAAACTTGAAATTGAAAAGCGTAAACAATTTGAAAGTGACATTTTTGAGTCCAATGCGAAAATTAAAATTCTTGAAAACAAATATATGGTCTTGAAACAAAATGATTCTGAAAAGAGGAAGATCACTATAAATCGTTGTTCGAATTTAATGAAAGAAAATAGCGATCTTAAATCTAAAATTCAACGACTTGAATCAATATTGGTTAAGTTTTCTAAAGGTAAAGAATCATTGAATATGTTGTTAAAAAACCAATTTTTTGTCAAGATTAAGAAAGGACTCGGTTTTGAAAATTTTGATCAAATTAAAAAGCAAGATTTTAATGATTTTAAAAATTCTTCAAACCGCTTTGGAAAAAATGATCTTTTTAAAAAGCCAAATTTTAATGATTTTGAAAATCCTACAAATATCTTTGAAAAATGCCAAATTGGACTTTTGAATTCTAATAATTTCAAAAGGTTTTCAAATCATAAACAAAATGAAAACTCGTTTAAAAACAATTTAGTTAAACGTGTTTGGATCCCAAAAGATAACAAAATGAATTCGATTAAAATTAAACGAGTTTGGGTTCCAAAGGGTACACTAGTGAATAGTAATGGATTGTTATATAAACGGGTTTGGGTACCAAAACATGTAAACAAAGATAAGAGTGTAAAACATTTTTTGTTAAACCACTCGATCCTAGAAACATTTAGGTACCGAGGATAGGCTAAGGAACAATTGTGTTTAAGAGATAAAAATTCAAATTGTTCCATTTTATTGAATTGGTTGAAGTTCCTTAGCCATAGATTTAGAATTGGAGATTCATTGGATCACATCGATTATGGTAAGTCAGGTATGATCTTTAAACTCGTATTTTTTATTTCAATTCCTTTTTTAGTTTATTTTCTTTTTTAGTTCTTTTATCTTCTTTATTTTTTACTTGGCTGATTTTGAAATCATTCGTTATTGATTGTTGAATTTCCTAGATTATAAAAAAAAATTGATTTTTTAAGTGATTTCAAATAATTATCTAATCGTTGACTGTTTCTTGTGCTTGTTTTAAAAAATTCTCTGAAAAAGTTTCACATGTGATTCTTGCTTTGAAAATGATCTTGTGCTGCTCTGATAAGGAAATTGATTTGATTCATTTAAATATCTTAGTGACTGAACGATGGGTTAAAAAATCAGTGATTAAATATCTTTAAATTCCATAGACAATTTGAATTAAATATATAAGTGATTTTAAAATTGTCTAGGAGTCAGCATTAGAAATATTATATAATTTCATATTCTACTGATTGATTTTCAAACTTGCATTGATATTTTCAAAAACTCCTCTTGGAATTGATATTTTCAATTTTAAAATTATTTTTTGATTATTTATTCAAAAACTAAAATTATTGATTGATTTGAACCATTTCGTGACTCATCAAAATTATTAATAGATTTATGAAATTGTGATGAGTTGTGACTATGGTATAATTCATAACTAGAGGAGATGTTATTTTAAATCTCATGATGATTGGACAGATTTTATAATATCATTGAATTATAGCTTATTTCATGACCATCTTCTATATCTATAATATTTCTGCCGTCCATCATGGTTTTATTTAATTTGGAAAGTTCAAATTATTTTTTGAAAGAAAAATATCTTGGAAATAAAAATAAAGAAAAAGAAAATTAAATAAATAAATAATTTATCCTTGGTATTCACTCCCATTTAAAAGTCCTCACGGTTATGCATGGGTGAATTACCTTAATTTCTATGTGCTTCCATTCTCACTTAAAAGACCTTTGGGCTGTGCATGGATGGAACTCATTAGAGAGGATAAAGTTAAGTTACTACTAACCCCATTTAAAAGACCTTTGGGCTATGCGTGGTTAGGAAGTGCTTAACACATTTTTGAGCATATTTAAAATCTTTGAAATTCATATTCAAATATTCAATTTTTATTGTAACTCTCCTCATTCTATAAATCCATCGTAAATCCATTCATTCTGAAAGTGAAATTTGCTTCTAATTTAAAGGTTATTATGATTTTTGTTTGATTAAATGGGATTCGCGATATATATATTCTCTCTTTGAAGTTGAATTTATATTTATAGTCTATATTCATCACTATTTCAGTTTCTATTATCCTTTTGATGATAACAAAAGGGGGAGATTTGTCAACATTTTGATTGATGGGTATATAATTCAAAAATATTTTAAGATTGGAAATTAAATATATAGAGGTAGAATGGTCAATTGAATTTCAATTATTTTCCACATATATAGGGGGAGTTCAATTGTAGGGGGAGCATACAAATAGGGGGAGTAATATATTTCACGTTCAAACACATTCAAAATCTTTTATTTGTTTGTCATCATCAAAAGGGGGAGATTGTTGTATATGACGTAGTTGTATACACAATTATATGATTTTTGTTTGATGATAACAACCAAATAAGAATTATTTTGAATGTATTTATTACTGTACTATTCTATATATACATCACGGACAGGAATATAATATTTATATTTAAATAGAATATGACTGTACAGACATTCATATATTCATACAATATTTTATTGAAATTAAATGTTATACTTCAAACATTCAAACAGTACAACTATTTATAACTCAACTATTTACAATTCTCTTAAATATGTTTGAATATTTCTATCATAACACATCACACATGAAATTGTAATATTGAAGGAATTCAAATAAAAATAGACAGACTGAATTGAACACAATAAAATAATATTTTATTTCAATCAAATATATTCATTACATATAATCAGTACAATTCTCTCATAGCTCCTTACTACAGTTCATTCATCACCTATACAATCACTTTTATACACTAACACTATCACCCAGTTGACATTTACATACACACACACACACACTAACACTGTTCATGTCTTCATCTTCTATCTTCACAACATTCTTCTGTCAGTCCAGTCATCTTCATACCTGTCACATACAGAAGAACACACACAGTAGACTGCAACAAAAATAAAATTCAATACAAACAAATAAAAATTTATTTTAAAATTTTATTTGCCTTAGAATTACGGAGTGTTTCTCATCATTTTTCTAGACGTGGTCTGATATGCAGGGACAGAAAAACTCGTCTGGATGGCTGCATGTACACACGTGTATAAATATACACGTGTGCATTGCCTCGCCAATCAGCAACTAACTGAGGAGTTGCCACGTGGACCTTCTTGACTCAGTGCAAATCAGTGTGAAAGTGATCGAGAACAAATCAATTATCAAAACAGCACAAACATGGTTCAAATCAAAGCAGCAATGAAAATTGGTCAAGAAGGCAAAACAGTAAGTTTAGTGAATGGAGCTACAACATTGTACAGGGCTCAAATGCATGAATGCCAAAGTATACATGTTAGGCCAGACGACATAGTTTTCAAAAATATAAGTATGGAAGTTAATGGTACATCGTGAATGAAGCTACAGCAAGATCATGAGGCAGAACAAGTCAATCCAAGTGTGAATGGTCAACGCATACATAGTCAGCACGGTAAAGTTCAAATACAAGTGCACGGGCATCATAAAGTGATAGCAGCAAGCATACTAGAGATTACAAAAAGGGCACGGCAAAAAAATAATGGACATGCACAAAAACTTTGTGTGGCAAGTTAGCCACAAACTGGACACAAGAGTTCAAAGTCAAGAGAAATAATATTTTAGTCTTTATCAAGCTTAAGTACAATATCATGTTCGAGTAAGAACAACAGTGCAGTGCACAAACGAATTAAATGCAGTTTCATTTTCAAAGTGCATGGTTCAACATAATAATGGCATGGAAAACTAACAAGGTCAAGTAAGAATGGCAACAGCAAGTGCAAGTAGGTGCAACTACTTCACATGACCAAGAAATTAAATACAAATCAGTTCAGTTTCCAAACATGCAAGGAGGATACAAGCTCAAGTTTAAGTTTGGTTCAGCAACACTAACAGGTCATACTAGTTAAGATATACAAGTCTAAGAAAGTACAAAAAATATCCAGATGGTTAGAAGTACAGCAGTGTTAACAAGACTTCAGCCCAGTTTTTCAAGTAACAAAAGAAGATATGAAGCAGCAAGTTCATGAGAATGGTAACAGCATATCAGTAAGGCCAAAATAGTAGTGCATATCTCAACAACGCACTAGCTCGAACAAGTATTTAAAGGTGAAATGGCAAGTCGAGCAAGGATGATCAACTCAAAATCAAGGAAAATATATTCCAGAAAAACTGTTCAAGGTGCTACATCAATGAAGAAAATGCACAAAGGACAACAGGTGCACGGCTAAAACAAGATATAACAGAGCATGGAATTCAAGTGCAAAAAAAATAAGGCAAATCAAGTGAAGCATCTGTTCTTTTTCATAAAATAAAAGGTAGCAAAATCAGTATAACAAAATAGGAGAAAACAATTTGGTCAAGGCAAGTCAAGTGAAGCATCTTTTTTTTTTATGAACTAAAAGGCAGCAAAAATCAGTATGGAGAAATCAAGTGTCAATATTATTACTTTTTGAACGAGGACCAATTCAGAAATCTCAAGGTATTTTTTTAGATACACACACACACACACACACACACACACACACACATCGCAGTTTTAAATCGATATAAGGAAGACCAATTCAAATTCCAAAATTAATCAAAGAAATCTCCAAAGTAATCGAAGATTTCAAGCCCAAAATTCACGCAAATATCTAAGACCCGGTCTAACATACGAAATCAGAGAATCAATATTTCCAGAGTTTTCCAATTAACCCTATAAATAACCACCGTTTCATCACAGGTAATGCATCCAAGTTCTAGCACTAATTCAAAACCGAAACTGAAATAAAAATTCATACTAGTAAAGGAGTAAGCTTGGATCGAAATCCAATTTCCAAATCGTGAAGAGAGGAGCACCAATGATCGATCAAGAACAACAACAAGGTTTCAAACATTAGAAATCCATCGCGATTTTGGGATTTGAAGAAAACCTAGTAGCATAGCCGCCGCCATTTACTTTCTCCAGAGACAAAGGGGAACGATCCAAATAAAATGAAGATGGGTGAAACGGATATGGAAGGAGGCCGGCCAACTTTACAAAGGATGCTATAAAGGATTTATTTATTTTAGTTTTTTAAAACTAGGGTTTTAGTCTTTAAATTGTTCTTATTTTATTGTTTTAAAATTGTAATCAAATCGAGTATAGTTTTCTAGTTTGTCTCTAAAACTAGGGAGACGAATTACGGGATTTGTAATTCGGGGAAATCTGGCTTCGGGGATAGAAACTAGTGCAGGATTTTGAGCGTAGGGTTAAGAATAGTTGGGAGTGAGTGTTGCGAGTTTACAGGGGATTGTAAGCGTAGAGATTTTTTTAACTCCTAGTAGAAACCTTGGGGAATGCAGCAATAGGCAGGGTTTTGCCGAAGCTGGGTATATCTATGTATTATTTATTTTCCGCATTTATTCTGATTATTATCTGTGTTGTGATTATTTAATTACTCTATTAAAATATGCGATAAACCCTATTCACCCCCCCCCCTCTTGGGTTAGTTTAGATCCTACAGAGCCTATTTTATCGGCTCGTGACATTGCGAGCCTATTAAATCGGCTCGCGACAAAAAAAATATTAACCGTTGGGAACAACACATAATATTCAGCTGAATATTATTTGTTGTAATATTCCGAGTCTGAGTGTTGTTGGAGTTGCTATAAGGAATGACATGATACTGCATCCTCTTTCCTTCTTCTTATAACTTTGTCTCTATTTAGCTTTTGTTATATTTTTCACTCTAAACACTGGCACACATATGTAGCAATCTATTTCATTTGTAAATGTAAATGTAAATTAGACTGCATTATTTTTGTCATAACCGTGTGCGAACCACGAGTGCGCACTTGTTATTATTAATTGGAAGAGAACTAATTAGAAAATCAAGTGGTACTTTAATATGAAACTTAAATTGGTTAAGTGGAGATAATTTCAGAATGGGCATAATAATGGAATTAAACAAATTTGATGTTGGAAATCAAATAAATAATTGAAAACTAAGGAAATGACTTATAATATAATGAAATCGAATAGAATCAAATATGAAATGAAATTAAATGATTGTATTTGTTCTTGCATTGAAAATTGAGTTCGGTACAGGTAGGAAAAAGATAGTTGATTTTCTTGGTTATTGGAGTTTGGTTGTTGGACAAATAGATAAATCTTAATATTATTAATTTAGTATTTGATTTTATACCCCTGAGTTGGGTAGCCACATGGCTTTACTTTCTTTTGATCGATATGAGAGGCCGGAGTGGCGAGTTGTAGTTGTACAGAGTGAACCGTGTAGAGGAGATGCTGGCGAATTTTTTGTAAATTTATAAGACTTAGAAATATTTAGATAACAATTTTGAATTAATTATTTTGAATGTGATTAGGTTTGGATAATTCTTCTTACTTTGTAATTTCGGGGACGAAATTCTTTTAAGGGGGAAGAATGTAATGACCCAGATTTTTCGATCATTTGAATTTGAATATTTAAACTTGTTTTAAATATTATAATTGAAATATTGATGGATTTTTAACATATAATTGGTTTATAAAACGACGACTGAACGTTTATATTTGTATTTAATATAAAACGAGCTCATAACGTCGCAGTAGTTCATAATATTGAGTTTTAAACTTCAATTGAATATACAGAATCCGATATAAATCGAAATTCTGTGAAACAAGAAATGCTACGATCTATTTTATTATAATTTTCTAATGGAAGAGAAAATTCGAGATTTTATCTTATATATTGTAAGTTATGTCCAAATCAAAATTTGAAATAATCATTATGGATTCGTTTATAAATTATAACGTTAAATTAAAAAATTAAAAGGGAATTTTTATATAATTTGAATATCATTTAACCCGAAATTTGTAGATGTTGAGTATAATTTCATATTGGTTGAATTTGTAATGATATATTATTCCATTCTAATATATATTATAATAATAATTTATTATTATTAAATTTAATGGTTTCAGAATTTATTTAATATTTAATTGGTATTATAAAAGCCTTAGCAATAGGAGTTTTTCAAACGACCTTCGCTTCCTGTGAAACGAATTTTATTGGAATACGAATAGCTAGTTATTGCTAGATTTCCAATTTGGAGCCAATTAGAGTTGTTTTGTTAGTGTGCGCTATTTTAAATGTGAACTGATGAATATATTGAAATTAAAATACACTATTTTGCAAACGGAGTCGGAATTCAACGAAATTAATTTCATTAGATCCGAAACATCAAGATATAGCAGTCTTTCCAGTTTCTTTATTTTGGGAATTTGGGTATGGTTGTATAAAATTAAAACATCGACCTAGTGTGGATATATATACCTTATATATTTATTTTATTAATCTATTAAATCTTCCCTTGCCTTTATCTTTTCGTGTGCGTCCCAATCCTCCTTTTACTTGCGTCCCAAACCATCAAATACCTTGACTACTAATCTACCTTCAACCGTGCGCCCCACGTTCTTGAGAATCCCACCTAATGCAATAGCTACCCTACCTTTATTTCTGCACAACTACTAAAAACATGACGGCCAAATTTGTACCACCCTATACCTTAAACAACTTGATGCCAACGTATTTGTTCCCTATAAAATGACCCTCACTCTTTTTTCTATTTCCTTTGTCTTCTGTAATAGTGAAACAGTGCTTCCCTAAACAAATTAAATCCAAAATAAATCGAATTAAACCCATAAAATCCTGGAATCATTTCCTTTGGCTTCTCCTTGCCATGCGTTACAAGTTGGTGTTAATTTCCAGAGTTCGAACATTATATTGTTCGACACAGTATAAACTATCGTGACCGGCATCGGATCTGGGTACGAGGTGATGAACTGAACGTTAGTGAGTGCTTTGCATATGGGTCAGTGAGCATCGTCGATGGCCATGTAGACATAACTAAGTGGTGGTCAGCGTGGATCGTTTTAGGCATAAGTGGTTCTTTTTAGGCTGCATGGTGATGGCAGGGTGTGGTTCAAGTGTGGAACCGAGTTGGTCGAGAGGGATGTGCAGTGGTGCCCAGGTGGGGCATGTGGTGTTAAGGCGGACCTGTGGTGACTGAGCAGTTCGAGATGGTGACTGGAGGAAACACGAAGAGGTTGTGTATACTATTATTTTTGGTTCATATGCTGCGAGTGGACTAAAGCTGGGTAAGCGAGAAGGAGGGAAATGGTGAGGGCACAGTGTTCTGGTGCAATGGTGATGAGGTCAGTAACGGGGCAAGAGAGAGGAGCAGGCGGTTAGACCTACAATTCATGGGGCTTTGGGACTCGTGTGTGGCGTCGTGGGTAGTGCGAAGCTCGTTTGAAAGCAACTGGTGGAGGTGGGAAGAAGTAACATGGGAAGGATGTTTTGTAAAGACCCGCAACTTCCCCGTAAGGGAAAGCGTCGGATAGTTCGAGAACAAACCACAACAGAACTCATACAGAAGAACGTTTCACTGTATATAACAACAATGCATCAGATTACAAGAATATACAGAGTATAAATGAATATTACATAGAAATATCAGAGATTTAAATTACATTTAAATACATAGCAGCGGAAAATAATACAATACACAACTGAAGAGATATACGGATACAAAGCTTTCCGGATATCGTTCCAGCTGTAAACCAGGATCCTATGAATATAAATCTGCAAAACCAAAACTACTAGCTGCCCGTGTCAAAATAAGGGCACCCAGAGTTTAGGTGAAACAATAAACTCCAGGTCAGTCATGTGACTGGTGTGAGAACTAAAAACAGTTATTAATCTTTATTTTCAAAGTTAGGTAAATCAAGGGACCACGCCGTATAACACGAAACGGGTTTCCTCCCAAGAATACCAGTGCATAAAACAAACAGCGCAATGCTAAATAAAGAAAAATGAAGCTGTTATAAGACCCAGGTCCCATCACACAATGCAACGCAGCCGAAGATAGGGTTTTCCCGTATAACAGCCAAAGAATGCTTGATACGTTTAAAACAAATTGTTTGATACTATAATAAGTGCATAGTGTATAAAACAACTTCAAATCATAAGTATCAATCATAGGCGGCATGGGTACCATATATCATGTCGCCATACTAGTTTTACAATTAAAACCGCAAATGTCACGTATTCGGAAATTGGATTTCCGTCTATGAACCGAGGCCAGGGATCGTCCTTACCGTCTTCGAGACAATCTAGCCCATGTCTCCGGAACAGCCGCAACTGCCCCTTGGAGCGACAGGGCCGGTCCACACGGAGTGGATTATAGTGCCTGAACAATACGTCTCTCCGCCCTATGGGGCGTAAATGAGCCAACGAATGACTCCATCGGTTCGAGAACGACCGATCGATCCGAGGCGCCTCGCAACAGCAACAACCACATAAGTCAAACTCGTCAGGGCGTGTAAAACCACTGACGCCACTTCTAGCTAGAAAGAAACGCATGTCCTCCCTGAGGTCCTCTCCCGTTTTTGGTTCATACCGGGTGTGAAACTCGCGAAGTAAACGTTACACAAAGCTACGCCACAAAGGCCGTGCTTTGATCATCACCACAAGACTTTGCTTTTCAACAGAAGCCTCGATCATTTGCATCTTAGCATGCCACACAGGCAAACCATCCTATGCAACCGATATCAGTCACACAGAATGAAATCCGATGTCAGACACACAGTCCATTTACAAGTCCGTTCTGGGGCTGAACGAAACCGGAGGCACCTAGTACCCCGCATATCCATCGATCTCCAAGTACGTCTGGACGATCACTAACTGTTTCCATCTTCTTGGGTGTACAGCCCAATCAAGATCATCAGTAATTACCCAAACGACGTGAAGACCTCCGGTCTTCGACCATCGTCTTCATCTTCGACTTATCGTCGTATCAGTTATTCAGAATGGGATAAACCCGGTCTTTCCGAATAACTCGCGTATATATTATAAAAGTGTTACACAAACACAACATACGCCTCATTCCAATTCATCAGTCACTAACCGTAAATTAATCAAGAGAATAATTTCCCAAATATTAACCCCGAAGGCCGAAACCAACATCAGATCAATATCCAGAAAATCATTCTACTTAGCTAACCGACAGTTAGTTTCTAATTTCACATTCATAGGGAAAGGTTCCCATTAATTTTATCAAAGATAAATTCTTGAATTTATTCTTTAATCAACTTTTGAATATCAATTCAAACTAGTCGGGATTAGCGAACCTTACCGAAGTAATCATTTGTTTTAATTTCCCAATCCCAACCTATTCATCCCATGAAGTAAACTGTGAATACTTCATATCTAACACCACAGTGTTATCGGTAAATTCAATTACCATTTCACGTTCAAATCTAATTAAAGATTTAACTATCGCCTGGAGCAAAACTGGTGATACTCCATTTTCGATCATTTCAATCTAATTAAAGATTCATTAAAACTCCACTTAGTTTTAATCTTTGACTGGGTTAAAGAATCAGTGTCATTTAAAAACACGGTTCACGATAAACCCAAAATCACATTCATTAATCATCGGGTTAAAGAACGAGTGTTATTTAAAAACACTGTCCACGATAAACCCAAAAATCATTCCATTAATTATCAGGTTAAAGAACAAGTGTTATTTAAAACACTGTTCACGATAAACCCAAAAATCAATACTAATTCAATTCCAATTAAATATCATTTTTAATTGGTACACTTCATTAAATCTAAATAAAAAGATTTAATCTTTTCTCAACTGGGTCCAAGAACAGTGTTAGTGAAGACACCATTCACGACAAACCCAAATCACATTTGATATTCAATACAAGGCTCTGAATAGAAAAATATCCCGGCTTATATTCAATATCAAATTCTACGACCAACAAATGTCGTATTGGAAATAACGATATAAATATATATCTTTCAAATTTCCATAACAACATATGTATAATCACGAATTCCAACATCGAAATATTCCGAAGACAATTTCGATTCAAATCCACTCCAATGCAATCATTGGAAATTTTGGTTATTTTCAAAACCCTTTTCAAATTCAATTTATTTATTTAAAAATAAATAGAATTATAATTCTAGTTCAAAACTAGTTCATTTCGATAAAAATCTATTTTTATCTTTTCAAATATGGAGTTTTTCATCCCAAATCTTCACAAATCATTTCTTATGATTTTACATAAATTATTACTATTTTTAATAATTTTATTAAGGCCCGTACAGTCGATTTCCAACATTGGCCATCGAACCGCACTTACAGCGACCTTTTTCGAATTTGATTTGGACGTATCTCCAAATCCAACCGTTAGATTTCAAATTTCTAACATTCGTTAGAAAGCTCTTTTCGATACGAACCCAACGGTTCCGGTTTTAGGAGAATCCGACGGTCGGATCTCCCGTAATATCTGTTTGAAATAAATGGTCGAAATTCGCGAACTGCCGCGGCGCGGCGCGTTCTATTCAGGCCATTATATTATATATATAATATATATAATATATTTCGTCGATTTCTATTTAAAACGAATTATATAAATGGTTTTGAATTCGTTTCAAAAGCAATTTCAACTTCCTTTTCAATTCAAATCAAAATTGAATTCTTCTTTATAAATTCGTTTTAAAATTCATTTCTATTCAATTCAAATTTCAAATTCGATTTGAATTCGTTTTCAATTCACTTCATTTCGAAATCGTTTTCAATTCAATTCATTTCGAAATCGTTTTCAATTCAATTTGAATTCGTTTTCAATTCATTTCATTTCGAAATCGTTTTCAATTCAATTTGAATTCGTTTTCAATTCATTTCATTTCGAAATCGTTTTCAATTCAATTCAAAATATTCGATTTCGAAATCACTTTTCAATATTCATTTTTAAGATGAATAAAATCGATATAAATATCGTTCACGTAAAAATGGCGTCAATCTAATCAACACGGCTTCATAAATTTCTATTTTCAAATATTCTATTTCAAATATTTCTTTTTCAAAATAGTTGTTATTATCAAAATATTTCGTTCAACACATGACCAATCTCAATGAATGAGTACTGTCAACACATGAACTTTTATTTTATAATATTCTTTATTTTTTTTAAATTGGAATGAGGCCCAATCAATTACCATATAAAGTTAATTATATGGATTTTCATACAACACATGTATACACTTACATTGAAAAATAATCAACCATCAACCAAAGTGCACTACACTGTATAAGCATCAAATATAGATATTCAATGCTTATAACAGCCTGTCAATCAATCGATCGACATATTTAATCAATCAGGATGAGTGAACTTCAAATTTCATCCTAACACCCGTGTGGGGTTTCAAACAATCAAACACATATTTTATTTGTGCAGTTGGGCGATGTGTAAAATTTATCGACCCAATCAATGTCCTTCAAATAGGTGTACATAAACAAACCGTCTAGTTTGTAAATGAATATTTATTTATTCACATTCGCGTTAAAAATTATATTTTTAACGATAAAACATTTTATTCCAACATATGAATTTCTATTCAGTTCATTCTTTAAATAAAATGATATTTTTATTTTTCTAACATATTTTAGAAAATTTCGGCGGCATAACGGCACGATACTAGAAACGGGACAAGGCCTAGCCTTATCCCCGGTCTAGTGAAGGCCCACGCCATTCACACATCAATCAAATCAATTTCATTTTGCAAACCACAAAATTTGGAGTAAGAGTCTAACCTAGCCTTACTCTTCGCCTTATAACGGCGCACGTCTAATCCTAACCAATTTATCGATTCGATTTTTCGCACCACAAACCACATTCAAACCAATATCGCAATCAATCACCAAACAGCCAAACAAACAAGTCCATGGTCTGTGGACGATTGTGTCGGGTGCTACTAAGCACCGTCTGCATCCTAGTATATATATAACTAGAAAAATTAAATTGAAAGGTGAGAAGTTCTCACTTATAGCTATCCTAGCTCCACGGCTCTTCATTTGCAGAAGTCTTCGTCGTTTTGTCGCTTTCGCCCGCTTTCACTACATATGTAAAAATCGAATTTTTACTTCGCTATTCAATATATAAAAATCGAATTTTTACTTCGCTATTCAATATATAAAAATCGAATTTTTACTCCGAAGTTCAATATATAAAAATTCTATTTTTATTCCGAAGTTCAATATATAAAAATTCTATTTTTCTATCGAAGTTCTATATATAAAAATTCTATTTTTCTATCGAAGTTCTATATATAAAAATTCTATTTCAAAAATATAGACTTCGCCTTTTCTAATAAAAAGTTTTCCTTTTTTCTAATAAAGATCAAATCTTTTTCCTTTTAAAGTTAAAACCTTTTCCTATTTTAAAGTTAAAACCTTTTTCCTATATTAAACCTTAAAATAAAATCCAGTCTTATACTAAAATAAAATTCAGTTTTATACTAAAATAAAATTCAGTTTTCACCTTTTTAAAAATTCAGTTTTAACATTTTAAAAAATTCAGTTTTCACCTTTTAAAAAAATTCAGTTTTAACATTTTAAAAAATTCAGTTTTCACCTTTTGAAAAAATTCAGTTTTAACATTTTATAAAAAAACAGTTTTAACAGTAAATAAAATTAGTTTTAACATTATATAAAAAAAAAACAGTTAGTTTATAAATTAAATAAAATTCAGAAACACTTACGGGGGGGTTTTCTCTGTCGCGGGTTCGTGAGGGAGGAGGGGGAGACGCGGAGGCCATCTGCGGCGGGCGGAGGCTGGTTGCAGTCGATTCGGGTGGCGGTGACATCAGGAAGGAGAGGAGGGAGAGTACGAGAGGAGGGAGGGATGGATCGGAGGGCGAGGCGCCGGAGGGAAGGGGGGCGTGCGATCGACGGTGGCGACTGGGAATTGGGGATCGGGTTTTAGGGTTTTTTTTTTTTCTTTTATTACTTCTGAAATGAAATCGAGGGGGGGTTGACTTGGTAAAAAGGGAAAGAGAGAGAAAGTTATTATTTTATTTTATTTTTTTTTATATTGCTTTATTTCAAAAAGTAGCTTTTCCATTCGACCTCGAAACAAGGCCCACCGCCTGTCGTCCATAGCTAATTACCCCCATTCCGAACACAATGGGATATGTATCGTAAGCTGATTCGACCGTTTCGATCAGTTTCCGTTGAATTTACATTTAAATCACTATATTGAATTTTAAACGTACTTTTCGAATTACCGGGGTCACATACTAACTCTATAAATTGCAGAAAAATATTTTCTAGCTTCGTATTGACGATACGGTCCTAACAAAACTAGTTTCGTCGAATTCTGAGACCGTTAGAAAAATGGCCAATTTCCAGTCGATTAAAATCAACTGAAACTGGTCAAACGCGTTTTCCTTTGCCACGCTCACATATTGATTCGAAAAATTATGAAATTTGAAACCTAGCAATAACTCGACACTGCGGATCCAACAAAACTGGTTTCGTCGAAATCCGAGGTCATTTGCAAAATGTCCATTTTTAAGGGCCTGAATTCCATAGCGACTATTCAGAATTTTCAACTGGACATATCTTTTGATTCCCGATATGGAATCTTGATTTCCCGGATTCGTTGGAAAGATATTATCAATTAGATCCTAATATTTTTGGTTTCACTAAAATCCGGATTGTTTTGCACCCGGTACATTCAATTGAAGTTCGAAATCGAATTATCGAACTACCGCGCCATTTTCAATTCTATTTATAATTATATATAAATATTTATATTCTAACGACGACGTATATAAAATATACGTTCGAACTCTATTCAAAATAAATTTCTCGTCGATATTATTTAAAATAATTCATTTTAAATAATCAAAATTCGCTAAAATTGCCAAAATAAAAATTTTAAACTGGCCCAGATTTTCCGGGTTGTTACAATCTCCCCCACTTAAAACTTTTCGTCCCCGAAAAGGAACAAAGTCGAAAGTGGTTTGATTATTCAGCTCTACGTTCGATCTGGCTTCCATTCTCCAACTTTTCAGTTTCTGAGAATTTTCAAAATTTCAAAAATTTGGCTAACACCCTAAATTTTTGAAAAATTTCGCCATAACCTCCCCTGCACCGGGAGCATCGGGGAATTTCAAATAGCTTCCCCGGTCCTTCAGATCTCAAAAAGAAAAAGAAAAAGCCAAGCGGCTAGCCAATAGGCTCACAAAATCATCATCACCCAAACAAAACAGGAAATTATGTAGTAAACATGTACCTATTTGTCGGGCAAACAAATTTTATTCTCTGGCTCTAGCCTCCTTGCTATGACCTGTTCAATGATATACATGTATATGCAAGCAAATGCAACCAATTTTCGATATCATTCAATATTTGATTCAATTAGGCATAATGGTTCAAAATTAGCAAACAAATGAACAAACAACACAAACATCAATCAGTTAGTGAATTTAAAGTTTCAAATTCATAATTTTGATACATATACTAAAATCGTGTTTTTGATGCCAATTCACAACAAAGTGTTCTAACTATATTAGTTTTGGTTCTCACACCAGTCCAATGGAAATATATAGAAAATCACACCTTCGAAACACGAACATAAATACTGATGATGCACGTGCTATCATCAGTACCTTCTCCGGGCGACTAGAGTGTGATTCTATATCTATCCAATATATTAAAACTTTGAATACACGCGGATCAGACGTATACGCAAAATCTATATATACTGGATTGTCCACATCAATATAAATAAATAATCAAATACGAATAATTGATTTAAATTTTCAAAACAAAATTTGTTTTCACTTTAAAAATTTACTCTTTACACTCGTTCTAGGATACTACTGATCCCATCTCTAACGAGTCATCCTCATTGGATATTACTAATCCAATATCTGATGAATTCTTTCGTATGGTTCTAATGTGTCTTGTTCTCTGAGCTTTGTAAACCAAAGCTCTGATACCACGTGTAAAGACCCGCAACTTCCCCGTAAGGGAAAGCGTCGGATAGTTCGAGAACAAACCACAACAGAACTCATACAGAAGAACGTTTCACTGTATATAACAACAATGCATCAGATTACAAGAATATACAGAGTATAAATGAATATTACACAGAAATATCAGAGATTTAAATTACATTTAAATACATAGCAGCGGAAAATAATACAATACACAACTGAAGAGATATACGGATACAAAGCTTTCCGGATATCGTTCCAGCTGTAAACCAGGATCCTGTGAATATAAATCTGAAAAACCAAAACTACTAGCTGCCCGTGTCAAAATAAGGGCACCCAGAGTTTAGGTTAAAACAATAAACTCTAGGTCAGTCATGTGACTGGTGTGAGAACTAAAAACAGTTATTAATCTTTATTTTCAAAGTTAGGTAAATCAAGGGACCACGCCGTATAACACGGAACGGGTTTCCTCGCAAGAATACCAGTGCATAAAACAAACAGCGCAATGCTAAATAAAGAAAAATGAAGCTGTTATAAGACCCAGGTCCCATCACACAATGCAACGCAGCCGAAGATAGGGTTTTCCCGTATAACAGCCAAAGAATGCTTGATACGTTTAAAACAAATTGTTTGATACTATAATAAGTGCATAGTGTATAAAACAACTTCAAATCATAAGTATCAATCATAGGCGGCATGGGTACCATATATCATGTCGCCATACTAGTTTTACAATTAAAACCGCAAATGTCACGTATTCGGAAATTGGATTTCCGTCTATGAACCGAGGCCAGGGATCGTCCTTACCGTCTTCGAGACAATCTAGCCCATGTCTCCGGAACAGCCGCAACTGCCCCTTGGAGCGACAGGGCCGGTCCACACGGAGTGGATTATAGTGCCTGAACAATACGTCTCTCCGCCCTATGGGGCGTAAATGAGCCAACGAATGACTCCATCGGTTCGAGAACGACCGATCGATCCGAGGCGCCTCGCAACAGCAACAACCACATAAGTCAAACTCGTCAGGGCGTGTAAAACCACTGACGCCACTTCTAGCTAGAAAGAAACGCATGTCCTCCCTGAGGTCCTCTCCTGTTTTTGGTTCATACCGGGTGTGAAACTCGCGAAGTAAACGTTACACAAAGCTACGCCACAAAGGCCGTGCTTTGATCATCACCACAAGACTTTGCTTTTCAACAGAAGCCTCGATCATTTGCATCTTAGCATGCCACACAGGCAAACCATCCTATGCAACCGATATCAGTCACACAGAATGAAATCCGATGTCAGACACACAGTCCATTTACAAGTCCGTTCTGGGGCTGAACGAAACCGGAGGCACCTAGTACCCCGCATATCCATCGATCTCCAAGTACGTCTGGACGATCACTAACTGTTTCCATCTTCTTGGGTGTACAGCCCAATCAAGATCATCAGTAATTACCCAAACGACGTGAAGACCTCCGGTCTTCGACCATCGTCTTCATCTTCGACTTATCGTCGTATCAGTTATTCAGAATGGGATAAACCCGGTCTTTCCGAATAACTCGCGTATATATTATAAAAGTGTTACACAAACACAACATACGCCTCATTCCAATTCATCAGTCACTAACCGTAAATTAATCAAGAGAATAATTTCCCAAATATTAACCCCGAAGGCCGAAACCAACATCAGATCAATATCCAGAAAATCATTCTACTTAGCTAACCGACAGTTAGTTTCTAATTTCACATTCATAGGGAAAGGTTCCCATTAATTTTATCAAAGATAAATTCTTGAATTTATTCTTTAATCAACTTTTGAATATCAATTCAAACTAGTCGGGATTAGCGAACCTTACCGAAGTAATCATTTGTTTTAATTTCCCAATCCCAACCTATTCATCCCATGAAGTAAACTGTGAATACTTCATATCTAACACCACAGTGTTATCGGTAAATTCAATTACCATTTCACGTTCAAATCTAATTAAAGATTTAACTATCGCCTGGAGCAAAACTGGTGATACTCCATTTTCGATCATTTCAATCTAATTAAAGATTCATTAAAACTCCACTTAGTTTTAATCTTTGACTGGGTTAAAGAATCAGTGTCATTTAAAAACACGGTTCACGATAAACCCAAAATCACATTCATTAATCATCGGGTTAAAGAACGAGTGTTATTTAAAAACACTGTCCACGATAAACCCAAAAATCATTCCATTAATTATCAGGTTAAAGAACAAGTGTTATTTAAAACACTGTTCACGATAAACCCAAAAATCAATACTAATTCAATTCCAATTAAATATCATTTTTAATTGGTACACTTCATTAAATCTAAATAAAAAGATTTAATCTTTTCTCAACTGGGTCCAAGAACAGTGTTAGTGAAGACACCATTCACGACAAACCCAAATCACATTTGATATTCAATACAAGGCTCTGAATAGAAAAATATCCCGGCTTATATTCAATATCAAATTCTACGACCAACAAATGTCGTATTGGAAATAACGATATAAATATATATCTTTCAAATTTCCATAACAACATATGTATAATCACGAATTCCAACATCGAAATATTCCGAAGACAATTTCGATTCAAATCCACTCCAATGCAATCATTGGAAATTTTGGTTATTTTCAAAACCCTTTTCAAATTCAATTTATTTATTTAAAAATAAATAGAATTATAATTCTAGTTCAAAACTAGTTCATTTCGATAAAAATCTATTTTTATCTTTTCAAATATGGAGTTTTTCATCCCAAATCTTCACAAATCATTTCTTATGATTTTACATAAATTATTACTATTTTTAATAATTTTATTAAGGCCCGTACAGTCGATTTCCAACATTGGCCATCGAACCGCACTTACAGCGACCTTTTTCGAATTTGATTTGGACGTATCTCCAAATCCAACCGTTAGATTTCAAATTTCTAACATTCGTTAGAAAGCTCTTTTCGATACGAACCCAACGGTTCCGGTTTTAGGAGAATCCGACGGTCGGATCTCCCGTAATATCCGTTTGAAATAAATGGTCGAAATTCGCGAACTGCCGCGGCGCGGCGCGTTCTATTCAGGCCATTATATTATATATATAATATATATAATATATTTCGTCGATTTCTATTTAAAACGAATTATATAAATGGTTTTGAATTCGTTTCAAAAGCAATTTCAACTTCCTTTTCAATTCAAATCAAAATTGAATTCTTCTTTATAAATTCGTTTTAAAATTCATTTCTATTCAATTCAAATTTCAAATTCGATTTGAATTCGTTTTCAATTCACTTCATTTCGAAATCGTTTTCAATTCAATTCATTTCGAAATCGTTTTCAATTCAATTTGAATTCGTTTTCAATTCATTTCATTTCGAAATCGTTTTCAATTCAATTTGAATTCGTTTTCAATTCATTTCATTTCGAAATCGTTTTCAATTCAATTCAAAATATTCGATTTCGAAATCACTTTTCAATATTCATTTTTAAGATGAATAAAATCGATATAAATATCGTTCACGTAAAAATGGCGTCAATCTAATCAACACGGCTTCATAAATTTCTATTTTCAAATATTCTATTTCAAATATTTCTTTTTCAAAATAGTTGTTATTATCAAAATATTTCGTTCAACACATGACCAATCTCAATGAATGAGTACTGTCAACACATGAACTTTTATTTTATAATATTCTTTATTTTTTTTAAATTGGAATGAGGCCCAATCAATTACCATATAAAGTTAATTATATGGATTTTCATACAACACATGTATACACTTACATTGAAAAACAATCAACCATCAACCAAAGTGCACTACACTGTATAAGCATCAAATATAGATATTCAACGCTTATAACAGCCTGTCAATCAATCGATCGACATATTTAATCAATCAGGATGAGTGAACTTCAAATTTCATCCTAACACCCGTGTGGGGTTTCAAACAATCAAACACATATTTTATTTGTGCAGTTGGGCGATGTGTAAAATTTATCGGCCCAATCAATGTCCTTCAAATAGGTGTACATAAACAAACCGTCTGGTTTGTAAATGAATATTTATTTATTCACATTCGCGTTAAAAATTATATTTTTAACGATAAAACATTTTATTCCAACATATGAATTTCTATTCAGTTCATTCTTTAAATAAAATGATATTTTTATTTTTCTAACATATTTTAGAAAATTTCGGCGGCATAACGGCACGATACTAGAAACGGGACAAGGCCTAGCCTTATCCCCGGTCTAGTGAAGGCCCACGCCATTCACACATCAATCAAATCAATTTCATTTTGCAAACCACAAAATTTGGAGTAAGAGTCTAACCTAGCCTTACTCCTTCGCCTTATAACGGCGCACGTCTAATCCTAACCAATTTATCGATTCGATTTTTCGCACCACAAACCACATTCAAACCAATATCGCAATCAATCACCAAACAGCCAAACAAACAAGTCCATGGTCTGTGGACGATTGTGTCGGGTGCTACTAAGCACCGTCTGCATCCTAGTATATATATAACTAGAAAAATTAAATTGAAAGGTGAGAAGTTCTCACTTATAGCTATCCAAGCTCCACGGCTCTTCATTTGCAGAAGTCTTCGTCGTTTTGTCGCTTTCGCCCGCTTTCACTACATATGTAAAAATCGAATTTTTACTTCGCTATTCAATATATAAAAATCGAATTTTTACTTCGCTATTCAATATATAAAAATCGAATTTTTACTCCGAAGTTCAATATATAAAAATTCTATTTTTATTCCGAAGTTCAATATATAAAAATTCTATTTTTCTATCGAAGTTCTATATATAAAAATTCTATTTTTCTATCGAAGTTCTATATATAAAAATTCTATTTCAAAAATATAGACTTCGCCTTTTCTAATAAAAAGTTTTCCTTTTTTCTAATAAAGATCAAATCTTTTTCCTTTTAAAGTTAAAACCTTTTCCTATTTTAAAGTTAAAACCTTTTTCCTATATTAAACCTTAAAATAAAATCCAGTCATATACTAAAATAAAATTCAGTTTTATACTAAAATAAAATTCAGTTTTCACCTTTTTAAAAATTCAGTTTTAACATTTTAAAAAATTCAGTTTTCACCTTTTAAAAAAATTCAGTTTTAACATTTTAAAAAATTCAGTTTTCACCTTTTAAAAAAATTCAGTTTTAACATTTTATAAAAAAACAGTTTTAACAGTAAATAAAATTAGTTTTAACATTATATAAAAAAAAACAGTTAGTTTATAAATTAAATAAAATTCAGAAACACTTACGGGGGGGTTTTCTCTGTCGCGGGTTCGTGAGGGAGGAGGGGGAGACGCGGAGGCCATCTGCGGCGGGCGGAGGCTGGTTGCAGTCGATTCGGGTGGCGGTGACATCAGGAAGGAGAGGAGGGAGAGTACGAGAGGAGGGAGGGATGGATCGGAGGGCGAGGCGCCGGAGGGAAGGGGGGCGTGCGATCGACGGTGGCGACTGGGAATTGGGGATCGGGTTTTAGGGGTTTTTTTTTTCTTTTATTACTTCTGAAATGAAATCGAGGGGGGGGGTTGACTTGGTAAAAAGGGAAAGAGAGAGAAAGTTATTATTTTATTTTATTTTTTTTTATATTGCTTTATTTCAAAAAGTAGCTTTTCCATTCGACCTCGAAACAAGGCCCACCGCCTGTCGTCCATAGCTAATTACCCCCATTCCGAACACAATGGGATATGTATCGTAAGCTGATTCGACCGTTTCGATCAGTTTCCGTTGAATTTACATTTAAATCACTATATTAAATTTTAAACGTACTTTTCGAATTACCGGGGTCACATACTAACTCTATAAATTGCAGAAAAATATTTTCTAGCTTCGTATTGACGATACGGTCCTAACAAAACTAGTTTCGTCGAATTCTGAGACCGTTAGAAAAATGGCCAATTTCCAGTCGATTAAAATCAACTGAAACTGGTCAAACGCGTTTTCCTTTGCCACGCTCACATATTGATTCGAAAAATTATGAAATTTGAAACCTAGCAATAACTCGACACTGCGGATCCAACAAAACTGGTTTCGTCGAAATCCGAGGTCATTTGCAAAATGTCCATTTTTAAGGGCCTGAATTCCATAGCGACTATTCAGAATTTTCAACTGGACATATCTTTTGATTCCCGATATGGAATCTTGATTTCCCGGATTCGTTGGAAAGATATTATCAATTAGATCCTAATATTTTTGGTTTCACTAAAATCCGGATTGTTTTGCACCCGGTACATTCAATTGAAGTTCGAAATCGAATTATCGAACTACCGCGCCATTTTCAATTCTATTTATAATTATATATAAATATTTATATTCTAACGACGACGTATATAAAATATACGTTCGAACTCTATTCAAAATAAATTTCTCGTCGATATTATTTAAAATAATTCATTTTAAATAATCTAAATTCGCTAAAATTGCCAAAATAAAAATTTTAAACTGGCCCAGATTTTCCGGGTTGTTACATGTTTAGCACGCGGAAGAAGATAATAAAGCATGTGAGAAAGCGATGACCAATGAAATGAAAATGTATATAATCACATTATAAAATATGACCAACAATTTTATATGCCCGATCGAAGTTTATAGTGTACCCAGTTGTGTTTTATTTTTCCTAATCATAATTTATTAGCTTAAGTAGAAATAAAGGAGATAGTGGGTATATATATATATATATATATATATATATATATATATAACGTAGCAGCAAAGATATAATATGCCCAAACCATGTTTATGAAATATCTAACCTATTATATATATATATATATCATGTAATTGAACATTGGGTCGACTGTTCTATATTGATTGGACAAGAAGGTATATACGGTTTTTAAATATCCCTAACCGTGTTTTAGATTGGACCTAATCAAGATTATAGTTAACTTAAGTCATTCGGAAAAATAATTATTGTAAAGCTTTATTAATATTAATTTAGAAGTAAATACCGTATTAAAATTTATAACATTGTTATACAGTAACGAAATTTAGTGGAATAAGTGGTGTTTGGTCTGTATTGACGAACGTAATATTATGAAGCTGGATTGGACGGAGTTGGATCAAACCGTTTTGACATCAAATGGTAACCAAAGGTGCGTTAAACTCACTCAATTGTCCCACTTATATTTTATATAAGCTGGGTTTATTGTTTGTATGCTATGTTTTGCTAATTATTAGATGATTTGCTGATTGTTTTCAATATATGCTGAATATTCTTATATAATTGATTTAAACTAAATGTTTCTTCAATTTAATCGAACCCAATCGATATTTTTAATGATTATTTCCAAACGAGCTAACTTACCATTTTGGTTACGTTTATAATTATATAAACGTATTTAAGTTAAATTGGATGTTTGAATTGTCGTTATATATTTACCATTGTCGGTTGAATTAAGTATTCATGTTTATTTTAGCAGATAATATATTATCGTATTGAATGGATTATTTTTATTTAAGTTAACCTATTTGGATGCAGGGAAAAACAGGTTGGAGGGATCCAACTGGATTCCTCAAATTTATTGTTTATTTTCATATTACAATTATATGAACTATTCAACCCATATGATTGGATGATTTACTTGATCAATGATTATTTTGTTATTAACCAATAGGCAGTATCGGTTAAGTAATTGGCAGCATATGGCCCGTAAACCAATCGTTTTATAAATATTAACTATCGTCAGGTGAATCGACAAGGATGAAGTTATAAATTTTATTTTTATAACTGAATATAGATTTTAAAATCTATTATTTTGAATAAAAATTCATTAAAAGGAAATAAATATTTATTATTTATTATTTTAGTTTATAAGTACCTATTGAATGGCTTTATAAAGAAAATTCTAATGTTAATAAGAAATTTAATATTTGTTCCAGTTAATGATAAAGTAAATTATTTTAATGAATATTAATTTAAATGATTGCTTTGTAAAATGAAATTCATTTAAGTAGAGTAATCGAAGTTGAAATGGAGTCTAGTTGGATTTTGTAAAGAGGTTATGAACAGGGTTCATATTAACCTGAATTTTTAGAACTAAGTATGAGAAGACTTTAAGGGAATATAATGATTTAAAATAATTATTACTGAGCATTTGAATCAAGATAAAAGTATCTTATATTGAACCTGAGTTTTATAAGTAAAATTTATAAAAAGAGGTTAGGTGTTAAAGCGTTAGTTTTAAATTTACATTACTTAATAATGGAATTAAGAGAAACGAACGGAATCGAAATAAGATTTTCAAAGCGGTAAATGGTTGAATGGATTAGAAAAAGGGATTGTTAAAAGTGAAATTGGTAAAGGAGTGAGTAATAGGATTTTGGAACAAAATTCCAAGTTATAAAATGAATTATTTAAAGAAGTAGAAGTTAAAAAGTGATGTTTTAGTAAGTAATTACTTAATTAATGAATAAAGGAATAATGGTTATATTCGAGGGGGAGATTTTCAAAAGTAAGAAGTTTTATAAAACTGTATTTTAAATAAAATAGTTAAATGAGATTTGTTTTGATATTAGAATTAAATTTCGATTCTTGAATTACAACACATATCTATCTTAAGATTAGAACGTTGTTGATCAAGGTCTGAGAGGTAATTAAAATACCCCAACTTAAACGACTTCAAGATTATCTGAGGATGATATTAGTTTGTAATGGTAAAGAGGTTAGTGATAATTTATTATTTCCATCAGAAAAATAATAATGCAACATTATTGGTGAAAATTTGAAGAATATATAATGAGGATTCTGAAGTAAAGGAAATTAAAAAGATTGAGTATATATAATGATGTTCCAAAGTGAAGAAAAACAAAAGGGAATTGCATGAAAATATAACGATATTTTCGAGTTAAAAGGAAATGTAAAGTTGTGTTTTGAAAGAGGTTATTATATAAGAATAAGCATTGGTCATTGTTTTCAAATAATGAAACAAAAAAGATTTTGTAACGTTGTTTTACAAGTAATAAGTTGAATTGGTTTCCCAATAGTAGATAGTGAAGAATGATGTAGCAAATGTTTTAAAAAGAGAGTTAAATGGAAATTGAATATGGTTATAAGGTATTTTTCGAAGTGTTATAATGAAATGGTTTTGACAACATTAGTATATTAAAATAATAAGTAAATACCGTATTTTAAAATATCAAAAGATTTAGAGGTTTAAATTAACCATCCATTAATTATTTTTAATTAAAAAAGCCAAGTGATGCTGAATACTGGAACTCATTTTATTTTCATCATTTATTTGATAGTTAAATAACCGACTATCAAATCTGACCAATACGATTGTTGGTACAGAAAGACCGAGATCGAAATTATATTAGAAAACCATTCCGAACCAGCAAAAACATGAAGATGCCAATTGAAGATGGAGCAGTCGAAGACCAGGGATCTTCAAAAAACAGAGGAATTACTTAAAATCTCTAGTTAGCTCCCAGAGATAAAATGTGGTTCTGCCATGGTTGCAATCGACGGATTACAATGACTACTCACTACTGATCTATAAGGATATACCCAGGATGTGGTAGGAGGGTGCCTTTGGTTCATTTAGTTTATGGGTGACTTGTATGGACGAATGTCTGACAAAGTATTTCTTAAAAGTCACGTACATTGAATTTTACAAACGTACTTCTGTTTGGTGGCACTAACAACTAGAGTACTTTTTTGAATGTCAATTAGTGATTTAGCGGATCTGACGATGTGGCATTCAAAGTGGATGGAGATGTGCTATTCTGAGTGATAATCTTAACCTCAAGCCTCATCAACCGCAAAATGGCATAAAATTGGGTAGGTCGCATGGCCATGTGGGTCGCACCCATTAAAAGGATATATCATTACATGATCTAGAGAAATCAAGTGCCTTCGGTTGTTCCTTTTATTTGTATGCTATCAGTTCGGTTGGTTGTCGGTACTCTCAAGCGAAGTGAGGAGGCGGTCAAGTTTAGCTGGGTTGCAAGATGTTCTTGTTGAACCTCCAATATATTCATCTCCGGCGGTACATTGTCGGAAGGTGGTCCCATACCTAGCCAGGAAATCCATTATCCAATAAGAGTGCAGTTTTGATTGTATACTATGTATGTGGAGCGTGAGATGCAAGCGTTCTGCCAGATTACTATTTATTTGTATTTATATACTACTATAATATCAGAATAAGATGTGATTTCAAATTGTTTTGGGTTAAGTAAGACAAAAATCGTCTGTGTTTATGTGTAGATTGGTCTTACGATTATCATTTTCTTTCGAAAGGCTTTTTTACTTTAAAATCAAGTTGGATGTCGCTCATAAACTTAATGGGTTTCTCATTCTGGTTCACCAAAGTAATCCGGCGTTCGTAATGCTTAGGTTAGACCAAGTTTTACAGATTTTGGTTATCAGATACTATGAAGAGGCGAGCTGGAAGAGTTCAAACATATGATATTATATAGTATTATCCCAATGTGTGTTGTATATGAGGACATGTTATTATAACGATCCCGATGTGTTGATGTACTCTGATGATTGTAAGTTTTATTCAAGCTCTCAATAAAGGTTCATTTCTATATTATATTTTGTTCCACTGCAATGTGAGACTTTGTTTCTGATGTGTTTTTCTTCCTATTCTTCTATTCTAATCTTTCTTTCTTATCTCACCCTCTAATTTCTTTCTATTAACTATCTGGCGTTTTCGATACTTGGGTCTCGGCAAGTAATACAGGTTTATGTATTATCTTTGGAATTCGGGTGTCCAATTCCTTTGCCGGGTCATTACACGTACTTGGATGTATATGGATTGGAGATGTAAGAATGTGTTTAACTCAGTGATAAATGTTTTTCCATTGTAAAAATTTCCGCTGTGAAGTAATATATTGAATGTTATATTTTGTTTATTCCGCTGTATTTTTCTCTAATAAAATCTCGATGAATCGAGTCTGCAACATTTGATTTTTTGTTACAGGAACGCCATGGATGTGTTAAGTTTCAACTATCGAAGGTCGGAGATTTGGATTATTGCAGGATCTTTCGTTGAAGCTTACATTTTGAACCGGACTCGTGCAGTTTATAGTCGGTTCAGAAGGCGAGCGGACTTGGGTCATCTCATGTTTCAAGTGGTTACTGTCTAACAGAAAGAAGTAAATGGAAATCTTAAAACTTGCATGGTTTATGGGAAGAGGAAAAAGGATAAATGAATTAGAAAAGGCAAGTTGGGATTCTTATAAGTGGAACCATGACATGGTTATAATTAACATAAATACCTTTTTTTAGCACTTCTTACGTAAGTAGGAAGGTTTAACATGTCTCAATTTATGATGGAATAGGAATTAGGGATATGCGCCTTGATTTTGTCGAGAGTAGTAGACGGAAAGGAGGAGTGTTACGGTAGTTTAGATTCAGCGATGAGGACATTTTTATGTCGGAGAGACGTGGTCCTATGCCTCCTAGTCCTTGTAGATAGCCATATTTAACTGTTTTATCTTTTGACTAGTAGCGATTGCAGTAGAGCAAGTTTTCTTTTAGTGTATATTTGCACTCCTATATAGTGTTCTATATTATGATAGGAAGATAGAATAGTTTGGTTGACATTTTCCTTTAGTGTGTTTGTACTGATCACTAGATAAGAACAAAAGCATAGGATATTACAAATAAAATGAATATGAAAGCGGAAGATGAACAACCAAAAGAAAAACAAACAAAAATTACAAAAGCAATGAAGACGAAAACTACAATAATATAAAATGGATCGTTCCAAAGTAAGTTTGAAAAACCAAAAGAAATTCTTCGTATGCAAACTGTGCATGGAATAGAAATTAGGACTTTTTGTAAGATTAGTGATTAAGGTTTCCAAGTATGTGGAGCAAGGTACAAAAAATTGGGATAGAAAAATTGGATGAAAAAGTAATTTTGATTTTCAAAATCTTTCATTCATGTAGAAATTGCCATTATATTTAGGATGTGTGCACCATGTTTCCAAAAGATTTTAAAATAATTGCACTTATATAGGAGGTACCGCTTAGGCATTCATTGCATTCATATATTTTTATGTTGCATTACACTTTACACAAGTGCACAAATGGTTGCAGAATTGAGTGTACACATTATGTTGCAAATTATGTGAAGAATTACATAATTTTACCCTTACTAGATTTTGGGGACATATTCCCTTAAGGGTCAGAGAATGTAACACCATGCAATTTTTAATGAAAAAATTATTAAAATAACTATATTGATAATATGCATTTTAAATTTGAAAACAAATGCATGTTATAAAATGGGAAATAAATAAAAATTGTCAGTATACAAACTAAACGCACAATGATACACATAGAATTAAATAAAAAGAAAACGAAGAAAGAATGGAAGTTAGTAAATGATACGTTACAAAATAATCAGAAAATATATGTGCACATTAATTGTATAAACATTGTGCTTTGAACTTGAAAGTAACAGAAGATTATTAACGTTAACATGTTTACAAACTCAATCATTTAATAAAATAGAAAAACATGCGTGTGATAAAAAAATATTAAATTAAGGAAGGGAAAGAAATTAATATTAAAATAGCAACAAATGCATGACATGAGTGCCATTAAAAAGAAACATTGAAAATAACGTCAAAGATTGAAAATACATAACTTATTCTAGAATGTGAACACACATAGATATATTTAAAATAAATATATTTAGACATAAATTAAAAAAGTAATTCGCATCATAAATGGTATAAACCATGTGATAGAGGGAAGTTTGAATGACGCCAATTAGGTAATGTTTTAATTTAAGATGGACATGTGTGTATGAATAATACACATTTGAAATTTGAAAACAAAATGTGTGTCATACATTAATTTCTTGATTGAAATTTGAAAACAAAATGTTTGAAATTTGAATTGCACCTTTGAATTTGAATATGAACGCACGTCAAAACAGGAAAATAATATTTGGAAATAAATCACTTCTTCTTCTCCATCTCCAGCATGTCTCTAACCACCATTATCATACGTTAATTTCTTGATTTCTACACTTAAACACCGCCGATTTCTACTCAAATTATATCAAACTTCTTCTTTTCTTAATCTCTATCAAATACTCTCTGATTGGAAGTTCTATTCAAGTGTTCTAGGGCTATTGTTATCATTTAGGAATAGTTTGGGAAAGGGTGTGTTCCTTGTAACTCGGAAATCAAGGAAAGAGAGCGGTGTGAACCTTATAACCGTGAAATCAAGGGTGGTGGAATCGGTGTTAACTTTGTAGCCGTGAAATCAAGGGAAGCTTCGTGGGCAGGACCTAACAAAGAATAGTTGGTCATCGGATACCTGTCATCGTCAATCGAGGCGAGTATGGGTAAGACTGGAGCTAAACCAATGGGCTAATGATCCTCACTATCGGGTCATTGGATGAGGGACTACATGGATGTTTATGTTGGTTATTGGGGAGGTCACTTACTTTTTGAATAATCTTTCAATAGTTAGAGGGGCAGGGTGGGGTCGTAGCCATTGAAAGAGACAATCCAATATTTGTTATCTATATTGTAGGCCTAATGAAGCCAATTATGATAGGTATAGAAAGCCTCAAATTGATTTTCGTGGAAGAACTCGGGTTTTTGATGCCTTTATGGCACAACTGTAGGAGCCTATTCTCTTTCATAGCGCAGCTTAGTACGCTTTCGTGGCATAATGATGGAGACATAGTGTGCTTTTGCAATATGGTCTATTATGCTTTTGTAGCATGACGATGGAGGTCTTGTACGTTATCGCAGCACGGAGATGGAGACCATTCAAGGAGGGTCATATGGGGAGTACCTCAATATATTAGGCATATAGCTACATATGTATGACTTATTAGGTTAATCTACCTGGGAGTAGATAGGTACGATTTATGCGTGAAATCGGAAATGTAATGTGTAATAAATCCAAATAACTTAATAAAAGTAAACCAGTGACAGAACGATCTATGTAGTGTTATCTATAGAAACTATATTTTATCCATTCACCGGAACTTTTATTCTGACCCCCTCCTCGTAACAAACCCGCAGATTAGACACGCGACAGAGATTATTCAGCTTAGAGGCACTTGTTAGACAGTTCATTATTAGGGTAAGTATTTACTTATTATTATATTTTATTCATTCCGATGTGAGATGTTTTATTGTAAGCTCTGATATACTTTATCTTTTCATTTCAGCAGATACCAGACAAACCAAATCAGATTTCAGTAGACTTGCATCTTTAGCGTTTTGCGAAAAATTCGTGCCTGCTGAAGTTTGGGTTGTTACAAGTCTCATCGCCACAAGCCTGTCTTCTCCTTCCACCTTGTTTCCACCAATATCTCCCATCCCTAAACCTCCTCTCCAACCACTAGCTAAGCCTTCCTCACTCTCTTCGAATTTTCCACCACCTCTTACTTCTGCACCCATCCATAACCCGTCCTCCTTTCCATCCCCCTTACCTCAACAAGAATGGACTTCTCTTTTAAGCATAAGCCTAGAATTGTGAGGAAGTACATGATCGTTGATACGAAGTTGGACTTCATTGGTGATGCTCCCCTTCCCTACAATAAAGTTGTACTTGCGAGAAAATCTACATAGGTTGAAAATACTGAGAAATTAAATATGCTATAGTATGCAAAATGTTTGATTGAGGTCGCACCTGACAAGGGGTTTCTTGACAAAATTATAACTAAAATGGTTAATGGAGATTTTGCAAATGATAATGTTTAGTATTTGTAGAAGCCACAAGTATTGTTGGGTGTTAAGATTTTAGGAAATAGTATGGGTGATCATACAATAAATTTGGAAGGAAGAACTGAAGTGAAAAAGGTCAACGTGTTAAAATGAAATAGAAAACAAGTAATGCAGAACAGTGTGGCGACCCAAACTTCCCCGTGAAGGAAAGAACGGATTGCTTAGAGGACAAGACGAATCAGAACCCAAACAGAAGAACATTTCACTGCTTATTACAACAATTCCATCACAATACAAGAATATACAGAGTATGAATAAATATTATACATCACAGAAATATCAGAGATTTAAATTACATTACATAGCAGTGGAAAATAATACAAAACACAATTGAAGGAGATATACAGATACAGAGCTTTCTGAATATCATTCCAGGTGTAAACCAGGATCCTGTGGATATAAAACTGCAAAACCAAAACTACTAGCTGCCCGTGTGGAAAATAGGGGCACCCAGAGTTTAGGTTAAAACAATAAACTCCAAGTCAGTCATGTGACTGGTGTGAGAAATAAAACAATTATTTAAAACTTTACTTTAAAATGGAGTAAATCAAGGGACCACGCCGTATAACACGGAACGGGTTTCCTTCCAAGAATACCAGTGCATAGAATAAACAATGCAATGCTTTTTGGAAAAATGAAGCTATTATAAGACCTAGGTCCCATCACACAATAAAACGTAAGCCGGAGGATAGGGTTTTACCTTATAATAGCCAAACATGCTTGGTACGTTTAAAACAAATCATTTTGACACTATTATAGTGTAGAGTGTATGAAAACAACTTCAAATATAAATGTATCAATCATAGACGGCATAGTGCCCCATCCCATTATGTCGCCATACTAGGCTCTACAAATAAAACTGAAATATCACGTATTGAAAATTTGATTTCCGTCATGAGTCTAGGAAAGGGATGTATTCCTTTCCGCTTCGAGACACTCTAGCAAATGCCTCGGGACTACGAACTATGGGCAACCACTGGATCCTCCAAGGTCGGTCCACACTTACGTTATTCGATTGGCAATTCCTGAACACATGTTTCGCGGTCCTATAGGACCTATCCATCGGCTCCGTAGAGACCGATATAACCGAGGCACCTCGCAATCCAATAACCACATAGGTAAAAATATAACAACGATGTCAGGGCTAGTAAAACGCTGAAACCACCCATAGCTAGAAATAAACGTCATGTTCTCCTTGGGTTCCATTATCCCGTTTTTGACTCATACCGAGGTGTGAGGCCCGCGAATTAACGCTATACAAAAAGCTATGTTGTATTAAAGTCGTGCTTTGATCATCAACCACAAGACTCTGCTTTCAACAAAAGCCTTGATCACTGCATCTCAACGTGCCACACAGGCAATTCATGCCATGCGACTGAGATCTATCGATATATAACCTCTGAGCTTGTATGTCTCAGAGAAGGGCGTTAAGCAAGAGAATAAATTCTCCGCCGCCAAACAGATATATACTTAATAGAAATCAATCAACACGGAATAAAATCCAATGTCAGACACACAGTCAATTTACAAGTTCGATCTGGGTCTGAAAGAAACCGGAGGCACCTTATTCCTCGTCCCGTATGTCCAATACAGGAGAGAGGTTGTAACAACCCGAAAATCTGAGCCAGTTTAAAATTTTTATTTTGGCAACTTCGACGAATTTTGAATATTTAAAATGGATTATTTTAAATAATATCGACGAGAAATTTATTTAGAATATAATTCGAACGTATATATTTATACGCGTCGTCGTTAGAATATAAATAATTATTTATAATTATAAAAGGAATTGAAAATGGCGCGGTAGTTCGATAATTCGATTTCAAACTTCAATTGAATGTACTGGGTGCAAAACAATCCGGATTTTAGTGAAACCAAAAACATTAGGATCTAATTGATAATATCTTTCCAACGAATCCGAAAAATCAAAATTTTATAGCGGGAATCAAAAGATATGTCCAGTTGAAAATTCTGAATAGTCGCTATGGAATTCAGGCCCTTAAAAAATGGGAATTTTGCAAATGACCTCGGATTTCGACGAAACCACTTTTGTTGGATCCGCAGTGTCAGGTTATTGCTAGATTCCAAATTTCATAATTTTTCGAATCAATATGTGAATGTGGCAAAGGAAAACGCGTTTGACCAGTTCCAGTCAATTTTAATCGACTGGAAAATGGTCATTTTTCCAACGGTCTCAGAATTCGACGAAACTAGCTTTGTTAGGACCATATCGTCAATATGAAGTTAGAAAATATTTTTCAGGAATTTTTCGAGCTAGTATGTGGCCCCGGTAAATTGAAATGCGCGTTCAAATTCAATATTTAGAGTTATATGTTGATTTTAACGGAAACTGATTGTAATGATCGAATCAGCTTGCGATACATATCCCATTGTGTTCGGAATGGGGGTGAAATGCTAGGGACGACAGTCGGCGGGTTTGATTTTGAATTCAAAATAGAAAGTTGCTTTTTGAATTTAAAAATAAATTAAATAATATAAAAAAAGCTTTTCTCTCCTTTCCTTATACCCTGCCCCCCCCCCCCCCCCCCCGTTGAAATTCATTTTCAACAGAGAACAAAAAAAGGAAGATGGACGAAGCGGAGAGGAGCACCCCCCCCCCCTTGATCGATGTCGCACCGGGCGACTCCCCCCCCCCCCCCCATCAACATCCGCCTCCCACGAGCCTCGCCCCCCCCCCCCCCCCTCGATTTCCGTCCAGACCCTATACACCCCCCCCCCTCGCGATACCCTATACCCCCCCTCTTGATACCCTATACCCCCCTCGCGATACCCTATACCCCCTGTTGCGCCCTAGCCTGGAACCCCCCCCCCCCTTCGCCGACGTGACCACCACCAGCCCCTCCCTTCCGATTGACGGCGAACCAGAAGCCCTATCCCTTTAAAAAAAACTGTAAGTCTCGTTTTTTTTATATTATTTATTATTTCGTTTAATGTAAAGGAATTAACTGTTTTATTATAAATGAGTTTTCAGTTTTTTTTTATATAAATGAAAGGTAAGATTTTAATATTCTAAAGTTAAGATTAGATTTTTTTAGCGATAGAAAAATATAATTTTTATGTGGTGAGAAGATTAAAAATATAATCTTTTATATTGTAGAAAGATAAAAATATGATTTTTACATAGTAGGAACTATAAAAATATAATCTTTGTGAGATATAGAATATAAAAATATCATCTTTGTATATGTAGCGAAATAAAAATCTGATTTTTATTATATATACATTGAAATAAAGAGGTGATTTTTATAGTGAGGAAATAAAAGCGAAATCTATATTTTTGAAAAGATGGAATCTTTGAATTTGAAAAGGAGGAATCTTTATAGTTGAAAGGGCGAGATCTTTATATAGAGAATAACGATGTAAAAATAGAATTTTTATCTATATAGTAACGATGTAAAAATAGAATTTTTATCCATATAGCGTGATTGTAAAAATATGATTTTTATATATTGAATAGCATAGTAAAAATTCGATTTTTATGTATCGAATAACATAGTAAAAATTCGATTTTTAAATATATGAAGAGATTATAAAAATATGATTTTTTAAATTGAAAGTGAACAAATAAAAATGTGTTTTTTTATTTTAAAGACATCAATATATAAAAATGTGATTTTTATATATGTAGTGGCTACGGGCAACGAAAGCGACAAAAGGTGAGAATGGCGATGATTTCTCTAAATGAAGTGTCGAGATGATTGGAATAGCTTTGGTGAGAATTTCTCACTCTTCAATTTCTTTTCTAGTTATATACATATACTAGGATGTAGACGGTGTTTAGTAGCACCCGACACAATCGTCCACAGACCATGGACTTGTTTGTTTGGTTGCATAAATTAGTTATATGATTTGATTTGAATTTTGTTTTTTGGTGAATTTGATTGATGTGTGAATGGCGTGGGCCTTCACTAGACCAGGGATAAGGCTAGGCCTCGTCCCGTTTCTAGTATCGTGCCGTTATGCCGCCGAAATTTTCTAAAATAAGTTAGAAGAATAAAAATATCATTTTATTGAATAAATGAACTGAATAGAAATTCATGTGTTAAAATAAAATATTTTATCGTTAAAAATATAGTTTTTAACGTGAAAGTGAATAAATAAATATTTATAAACTAATCGGCCGATTTGTTTATATACACTGATTTGACTGATATTGATTGGGTCGATAAATTTTACACATCGCCCAACTGCACAAATAAAAATCTGTGTTTGATTGTTTGAAACCCCACACGGGTGTTGGGATGAAATGTGAAGTTCACTCATCTTGATTGATTAAATATGTCGATCGATTGATTGACAGGCTGTTATAAGCGTTAGATATCTATATTTGATGCTTATACGGTGTAGTGCACTTTGGTTGATGGTTGATTATTTTTCAATGCTATTATATACGTGTGATGTATGAAAATCCATGTAATTAACTTTATATGGTAATTGATTGGGCCTCATTCCAATTTAGAAAATAAATAATATTATAATATAAAGGTTCATGTGTTGACTGTACTCATTCGTTGAGATTAGTCATGTGTTGAACGAAATATTTTAACAAAAATAGTCACACGTGGACAGTACTCATTCGTTGAGATTAGTCGTGTGTTGACAAAGATAAATATTCAATATTTGAAATAGAAATATTTGAAATAGAAATATTTGAAAAAGAAATATTTGAAATAGAATATTTGAAAATAGAAATATATGAAGCCGTGTTGATTAGATTGACGCCATTTTTACGTGAACGATATTTATATCGATTTTACTCATTTTAAAATGAATATTGAAAAGTGATTTCGTAATCGAATATTTTGAAACGAAATGAATTGAATATAAAACGATTTCGAAATGAATTGAATATGAAACGATTTCGAAATGAATTGAATATAAAACGATTTCGAAATGAATTGAATACGAAACGATTTCGAAATGAATTGAATATGAAACGATTTCGAAATGAATTGAATATGAAACGATTTCGAAATGAATTGAATAGAAAACGAATTGAATTCAAATTGAATAGAAAACGAATTGAATTTAAATTGGAAAGAAAACGAATTCGAATTGAATTGAATTGAAAAGAAAATGAATTCGAATCGAATTAAAATCGATTTGAATTGAAATCAAATAGAAATGAATGGAAAAAGAATTTATAATAGAAAATTCAATTTTTGATTTGAATTTGAAATAAGGGTTGAAATTGTTTTTGAAACGAATTTAGAACCATATATATAATTCGTTTTAAATAGAAATCGACGAAATATATATTATATATATTATATATATAATATAATTGCCTGAATAGAACGCGCCGCGCCGCGGCAGTTCGTGAATTTCGACCATTTATTTCAAACAGATTTTACGGGAGATCCGACCGTCGGATTCTCCTAAAACCGGAACCGTTGGGTTCATATCGAAAAGAGCTTTCTAACAAATATTAGAAATTTGAAATCTAACAGATGGATTTGGAGATACGTCCAAATCAAATTTGAAAAAGGTCGCTGTAAGTGCAGTTCGATAGCCGTTGATGGAAATCGACTGTACGGGCCTTGATAAAATTATTAAAAATAGTAATAATTTGTGTAAAATCATAAGAAATGATTTGGCAAATTTTGGGATGAAAACTCCATATTTGAAAAGATAAAAATAGATTTTTATCGAAATGGACTAGTTTTGAACTGAAATTAAAACCCATTTATTTTTAAATAATAAATTGGATTTGAAATGGGTTTTAAATAAAATTGATTTATGGGTTTATCGTGAACAGTGTTTTAAATAACATCTGTTCTTTAACCCGATAATAAATAGAATGTGATTTGGGTTTATCGTGAACTGTGTTTTAAATGACATTAGTTCTTTAACCCAGTAAAAGGAGTTTTAAAGAATCTGTAATTAGATTGAAATGTGAATTGATAATCTAAATTATCAAATTTAGAAAATGAGCGAGAATGGAGTATCACCAGTTCTTGTTGCTGGCCCTGAGTAGGCCGGGTACGCATGATAGGGGGTTCTCGCTTCGTGGTTTGGTGGCGAACTGGAGACTCTTACCCCTACATGTCTCTGGGTAGAGCATTGGTTCGCCAGTAGGCGCGAGACTCGAGAGGGTCGCCGTAAAACAAGGAATTGGGGGACCAGTGTGAGCCGCGGTGGGTTTTACCTGCTGCTTAGGGGATGAAGGGATGGTTGCAAAGCCTACCGGATTTCACTTGCCGTCACATTTGGTATCAGAGCTTTGGTTTACAGAGCTCGAGAACAAGACACATTAGAACCATACGAAAGAATTCATCAGATATTGGATTAGTAATATCCAATTAGAATGACTCGTTAGAGATAGGATCAGTAGTATCCTAGAACGAGTGTGAAGAGTATATTTTTCAAATGAAAACAATTTTGTTTTGAAATTTAAATCGTTTTATACATATTTGAATACTTATTTATTTTGAATTTGGACAATCCGATATATAAAGATTTTGCATATACGCGTCATAAACGTATATTCGATGTTTTAATATACCGGATAGATATAGAACTGCACTCTAGTAGCCCGGAGATGTTCTGATGTGGTTCGAAACATCATCAGCATTTATTTTTGAGTGACGAAGGTGTGATTTCTATATATTTCCATTGGACTGGTGTGAGAACCAAAACTTATATAGATAGATTTATTTGTTGTGATTTGGCATCAAAAACATGATTTTTGACTATATACCAAAATTTTTGAATTTGAAACGTTAATCCACTAATTGATTGATGTTTGTGTTGTTTGTTTATTTGTTTGATAATTTTGAACCATTTAGCCTAATTGAATCAAATATTGAACTGTATTGAAAATTGGTCGCATTTGCTTGCATATACATGTACTTACATTGAACAGGTCATAGCAAGGAGGCTAGAGCAGAGAATAAAATTTGTTTGCCCGACAAATAGGTACATATTTACTATAATTTACTGTTTTGTTTGGATGATGATGATTTTATGAGCCTATTGGCTAGCCCCTTGGCTTTTCTTTTTATTTTTGAGATCAGAAGGCCTGTATGGCAATTTCGGGATTTTCCCGTGCTCCCCGTACAAAGGAGGTTATGGCGAAATTTTTCAAAAATTCCGGGTGTTAGCCAAATCTTTGAAGAATTTGGAAGTTCTCAGAAACTGAAAAGTTGGAGAATGGAAGCCAGATCGAACGTAGAGTTGATTAATCAAACCACTTTCGACTTTGTTCCTTTTCGGGGACGAAAAGTTTTAAGTGGGGGAGATTGTAACAACCCAAAAATCTGAGCCAGTTTAAAATTTTTATTTTGGCAACTTCGACGAATTTTGAATATTTAAAATGGATTATTTTAAATAATATCGACGAGAAATTTATTTAGAATATAATTCGAATGTATATATTTATACGCATCGTCGTTAGAATATAAATAATTATTTATAATTATAAAAGGAATTGAAAATGGCGCGGTAGTTCGATAATTCGATTTCAAACTTCAATTGAATGTACCGGGTGCAAAACAATCTGGATTTTAGTGAAACCAAAAACATTAGGATCTAATTGATAATATCTTTCCAACGAATCCGAAAAATCGAAATTTCATAGCGGGAATCAAAAGATATGTCCAGTTGAAAATTCTGAATAGTCGCTATGGAATTCAGGCCCTTAAAAAATGGGAATTTTGCAAACGACCTCGGATTTCGACGAAACCACTTTTGTTGGATCCGCAGTGTCATATTATTGCTAGATTCCAAATTTCATAATTTTTCGAATCAATATGTGATCGTGGCAAAGGAAAACGTGTTTGACCAGTTTTAGTCGATTTTAATCGACTGGAAAATAGCCATTTTTCCAACGGTCTCAGAATTCGACGAAACTAGTTTTGTTCGGACTATATCGTCAATATGAAGCTAGAAAATATTTTTCGGGAATTTTTCGAGCTAGTATGTGGCCCCGGTAAATTGAAATGCGCGTTCAAATTCAATATATAGAGTTATATGTTGATTTTAACGGAAACTGATTGTAACGATCGAAACAGCTTGCGATACATATCCCATTGTGTTCGGAATGGGGGTGAAACGCTAGGGACGACAATCGGCAGGTTTGATTTTGAATTCAAAATAGAAAGTTGCTTTTTGAATTTAAAAATAAATTAAATAATATAAAAAAAACCTTTCTCGCCTTTCCTTATACCCTGCCCCCCCCATTGAAATTCATTTTCAACAGAGAAAAAAAAAGGAAGATGGACGAAGCGGAGAGGAGCGCCCCCCCCCCCCCCGATCGATGGTGCACCGCGCGACTCCCCCCTGATCGATGGTGCACCGCGCGACTCCCCCCCTGATCGATGGTGCACCGCGCGACTCCCCCCCCCCCCCCTCATCAACCTCCGTCTCTCACGAGCCTCGCCACCCCCCCCCCCATTTCCGTCCAGACCCTATACCCCCCCTCGCGATACCCTATACCCCTCCCCCCTCGCGAAACCCTATACACCCCCCCCCCCCTCGCGATACCCTATACCCCCCCTGTTGTGCCCTAGCCTGGAACCCCCCCCCCCCCCCTTCGCCGACGTGACCACCACCAGCCCCTCCCTTCCGATTGACGGCGAACCAGAAGCCCTATCACTTTAAAAAAAACTGTAAGTCTCGTTTTTTTTATTATTATTTCGTTTAATGTAAAGGAATTTACTGTTTTATTATAAATGAGTTTTCAGTTTTCTTTTATATAAATGAAAGGTAAGATTTTAATATTCTAAAGTTAAGATTAGATTTTTTTTAGCGATAGAAAAATATAATTTTTATGTGGTGAGAAGATTAAAAATATAATCTTTTATATTGTAGAAAGATAAAAATATGATTTTTACATAGTAGGAACTATAAAAATATAATCTTTATAAGATATAGAATATAAAAATATCATCTTTGTATATGTAGCGAAATAAAAATCTGATTTTTATTATATATACATTGAAATAAAGAGGTGATTTTTATAGTGAGGAAATAAAAGCGAAATCTATATTTTTGAAAAGATGGAATCTTTGAATTTGAAAAGGAGGAATCTTTATAGTTGAAAGGGCGAGATCTTTATATAGAGAATAACGATGTAAAAATAGAATTTTTATCTATATAGTAACGATGTAAAAATAGAATTTTTATCCATATAGCATGATTGTAAAAATATGATTTTTATATATTGAATAGCATAGTAAAAATTCGATTTTTATATATTGAATAGCATAGTAAAAATTCGATTTTCAAATATATGAAGAGATTATAAAAATATGATTTTTTAAATTGAAAGTGAACAAATAAAAATGTGTTTTTTTATTTTAAAGACATCAGTATATAAAAATGTGATTTTTATATATGTAGTGGCTACGGGCAACAAAAGCGACAAAAGACGAGAATGGCGATGATTTCTCTAAATGAAGTGTCGAGATGATTGGAATAGCTTTGGTGAGAATTTCTCACTCTTCAATTTCTTTTCTAGTTATATATATATACTAGGATGCAGACGGTGTTTAGTAGCACCCGACACAATCATCCACAGACCATGGACTTGTTTGTTTGGTTGCATAAATTAGTTAGATGATTTGATTTGAATTTGGTTGTTTGGTGAATTTGATTGATGTGTGAATGGCGTGGGCCTTCACTAGACCGGGGATAAGGCTAGGCCTCGTCCCGTTTCTAGTATCGTGTCGTTATGCCGCCGAAATTTTCTAAAATAAGTTAGAAAAATAAAAATATCATTTTATTGAATAAATGAACTGAATAGAAATTCATGTGTTAAAATAAAATATTTTATCGTTAAAAATATAATTTTTAACGTGAAAGTGAATAAATAAATATTTATAAACTAATCGGCCGATTTGTTTATATACACTGATTTGACTGATATTGATTGGGTCGATAAATTTTACACATCGCCCAACTGCACAAATAAAAATCTATGTTTGATTGTTTGAAACCCCACATGGGTGTTGGGATGAAATGTGAAGTTCACTCATCCTGATTGATTAAATATGTCGATCGATTGATTGACAGGCTGTTATAAGCGTTAGATATCTATATTTGATGCTTATACGGTGTAGTGCACTTTGGTTGATGGTTGATTATTTTTCAATGCTATTATATACGCGTGATGTATAAAAATCCGTGTAATTAACTTTATATGGTAATTGATTGGGCCTCATTCCAATTTAGAAAATAAAGAATATTATAATATAAAGGTTCATGTGTTGACTGTACTCATTCGTTGAGATTAGTCATGTGTTGAACGAAATATTTTAACAAAAATAGTCACATGTGGACAGTACTCATTCGTTGAGATTAGTCGTGTGTTGACAAAGATAAATATTCAATATTTGAAATAGAAATATTTGAAATAGAAATATTTTAAAAAGAAATATTTGAAATAGAATGTTTGAAAATAGAAATATATGAAGCCGTGTTGATTAGATTGACGCCATTTTGACGTGAACAATATTTATATCAATTTTACTCATTTTAAAATGAATATTGAAAAGTGATTTCGTAATCGAATATTTTGAAATGAAATGAATTGAATATAAAACGATTTCGAAATGAATTGAATATGAAACGATTTCGAAATGAATTGAATATAAAACGATTTCGAAATGAATTGAATATGAAACGATTTCGAAATGAATTGAATATGAAACGATTTCGAAATGAATTGAATATGAAACGATTTCGAAATGAATTGAATAGAAAACGAATTGATTTCAAATTGAATAGAAAACGAATTGAATTTAAATTGGAAAGAAAACGAATTCGAATTGAATTGAATTGAAAAGAAAATGAATTCGAATCGAATTAAAATCGATTAGAATTGAAATCAAACAGAAATGAATGGAAAAAGAATTTATAATAGAAAATTCAATTTTTGATTTGAATTTGAAATAAGGGTCGAAATTGTTTTTGAAACGAATTTAGAACCATTTATGTAATTCGTTTTAAATAGAAATCGATGAAATATATATTATATATATAATATAATGGCCTGAATAGAACGCGCCGCGCCGCTGCAGTTCGTGAATTTCGACCATTTATTTCAAACGGATTTTACGGGAGATCCGACCGTCGGATTCTCCTATAACCGGAACCATTGGGTTCGTATCGAAAAGAGCTTTCTAAATAGTATTAGAAATTTGAAATCTAACGGTTGGATTTAGAGATACGTCCAAATCAAATTTGAAAAAGGTCGTTGTAAGTGTAGTTCGATAGCCGTTGATGGAAATCGACTGTACGGGCGGGCCTTGATAAAATTATTAAAAATAGTAATAATTTGTGTAAAATCATAAGAAATGATTTGGGAAATTTTGGGATGAAACCTCCATATTTGAAAAGATAAAAATAGATTTTTATCGAAATGAACTAGTTTTGAAATGAAATTAAAACCCATTTATTTTTAAATAATAAATTGGATTTGAAATGGGCTTTAAATAAAATTGATTTATGGGTTTATCGTGAACAGTGTTTTAAATAACATCTGTTCTTTAACCCGATAATAAATAGAATGTGATTTGGGTTTATCGTGAACTGTGTTTTAAATGACATTAGTTCTTTAACCCAGTAAAAGGAGTTTTAAAGAATCTGTAATTAGATTGAAATGTGAATTGATAATCTAAATTATCAAATTTATAAAATGAGCGAGAATGGAGTATCACCAGTTCTTGTTGCTGGCCCTGAGTAGGCCGGGTACGCATGATAGGGGGTTCTCGCTTCGCGGTTTGGTAGCGAACTGGAGACTCTTACCCCTACATGTCTCTGGGTAGAGCATTGGTTCGCCAGTAGGCGAGAGACTCGAGAGGGTCGCCGTAAAACAAGGAATTGGGGGACCAGTGTGAGCCGCGGTGGGTTTTACCTGCTGCTTAGGGGATGAAGGGATGGTTGCAAAGCCTACCGGATTTCACTTGCCGTCACATTTGGTATCAGAGCTTTGGTTTACAGAGCTCGAGAACAAGACACATTAGAACCATACGAAAGAATTCATCAGATATTGGATTAGTAATATCCAATTAGAATGACTCGTTAGAGATAGGATCAGTAGTATCCTAGAACGAGTGTGAAGAGTATATTTTTCAAATGAAAACAATTTTGTTTTGAAATTTAAATCGTTTTATACGTATTTGAATACTTATTTATTTTGAATTTGGACAATCCGATATATAAAGATTTTGCATATACGCGTCATGAACGTATATTCGAAGTTTTAGTATACCGGATAGATATAGAACCGCACTCTAGTAGCCCGGAGATGTTCTGATCGTGGTTCGAAACATCATCAGCATTTATTTTCGAGTGACGAAGGTGTAATTTCTATATATTTCCATTGGACTGGTGTGAGAACCAAAACTTATATAGATAGGTTTATTTGTTGTGATTTGGCATCAAAAACATGATTTTTGACTATATACCAAAATTTTTGAATTTGAAACGTTAATCCACTAATTGATTGATGTTTGTGTTGTTTGTTTATTTGTTTGATAATTTTGAACCATTTAGACTAATTGAATCAAATATTGAACTGTATTGAAAATTGGTCGCATTTGCTTGCATATACATGTACTTACATTGAACAAGTCATAGCAAGGAGGCTAGAGCAGAGAATAAAATTTGTTTGCCCGACAAATAGGTACATGTTTAATATAATTTACTGTTTTGTTTGGGTGATGATGATTTTATGAGCCTATTGGCTAGCCGCTTGGCTTTTTCTTTTTCTTTTTGAGATCAGAAGGCCTGTATGGCAATTTCGGGGTTTTCCCGTGCTCCCCGTACAAAGGAGGTTATGGCGAAATTTTTCAAAAATTCCGGGTGTTAGCCAAATTTTTGAAGAATTTGGAAGTTCTCAGAAACTGAAAAGTTGGAGAATGGAAGTCAGATCGAACGTAGAGTTGATTAATCAAACCACTTTTGACTTTGTTCCTTTTCGGGGACGAAAAGTTTTAAGTGAGGGAGATTGTAACAACCCGAAAATCTGAGCCAGTTTAAATTTTTTATTTTGGCAACTTCGACGAATTTTGAATATTTAAAATGGATTATTTTAAATAATATCGACGAGAAATTTATTTAGAATATAATTCGAACGTATATATTTATACGCGTCGTCGTTAGAATATAAATAATTATTTATAATTATAAAAGGAATTGAAAATGGCGCGGTAGTTCGATAATTCGATTTCAAACTTCAATTGAATGTACCGGGTGCAAAACAATCCGGATTTTAGTGAAACCAAAAACATTAGGATCTAATTGATAATATCTTTCCAACGAATCCGAAAAATCAAAATTTCATAGCGGGAATCAAAAGATATGTCCAGTTGAAAATTCTGAGTAGTCGCTATGGAATTCAGGCCCTTAAAAAATGGGAATTTTGCAAACGACCTCGGATTTCGACGAAACCACTTTTGTTGGATCTGCAGTGTCAGATTATTGCTAGATTCCAAATTTCATAATTTTTCGAATCAATATGTGAGCGTGGCAAAGGAATACGCGTTTGACCAGTTTCAGTCGATTTTAATCGACTGGAAAATGGCGATTTTTCCAACGGTCTCAGAATTCGATGAAACTAGTTTTGTTAGAACTGTATCATCAATATGAAGCTAGAAAATATTTTTCGGGAATTTTTCGTGCTATTATGTGGCCCCGGTAAATTGAAATGCGCGTTCAAATTCAATATATAGAGTTATATGTTGATTTTAACGGAAACTGATTGTAACGATCGAATCATCTTGCGATACATATCCCATTGTGTTCGGAATGGGGGTGAAACGCTAGGGACGACAGTCGGCGGGTTTGATTTTGAATTCAAAATAGAAAGTAGCTTTTTGAATTTAAAAATAAATTAAATAATATTAAAAAAAACTTTCTCTCCTTTCCTTATACCCTGCCCCCCTCCCTCCCCCCATTGAAATTCATTTTCAACAGAGAAAAAAAGAGGAAGATGGACGAAGCGGAGAGGAGCGCCCCCCCCCTCCCCGATCGATGTCGCACCGCGCGACTGCCCCCCCCCCCCCCCCTCATCAACCTCCGCCTCCCACGAGCCTCGCCCCCCCCCCCCCTCGATTTTCGTCCAGACCCTATACCCCCCCTCGCGATACCCTATGCCCCCCCCCCCCCCCCGCGATACCCTATACCCCCCTCGCGATACCCTATACCCCCCTGCTACGCCCTAGCCTGGAACCCCCCCCCCCCCCCCCCCGCGATACCCTATACCCCCCTCGCGATACCCTGTACCCCCCTGCTGCGCCCTAGCCTGGAACCCCCCCCCCCCCCCCCTCTTCGCCGACGTGACCACCACCAGCCCCTCCCTTCCGATTGACGGCTAACCAGAAGCCCTATCCCTTTAAAAAAACTGTAAGTCTCGTTTTTTATTATTATTTATTATTTCGTTTAATGTAAAGGAATTTACTGTTTTATTATAAATGAGTTTTCAGTTTTTTTTTATATAAATGAAAGGTAAGATTTTAATATTCTAAAGTTAAGATTAGATTTTTTTAGCGATAGAAAAATATAATTTTTATGTGGTGAGAAGATTAAAAATATAATCTTTTATATTGTAGAAAGATAAAAATATGATTTTTACATAGTAGGAACTATAAAAATATAATCTTTATGAGATATAGAATATAAAAATATCATCTTTGTATATGTAGTGAAATAAAAATCTGATTTTTATTATATATACATTGAAATAAAGAGGTGATTTTTATAGTGAGGAAATAAAAGCGAAATCTATATTTTTGAAAAGATGGAATCTTTGAATTTGAAAAGGAGGAATCTTTATAGTTGAAAGGGCGAGATCTTTATATAGAGAATAACGATGTAAAAATATAATTTTTATCTATATAGTAACGATATAAAAATAGAATTTTTATCCATATAGCGTGATTGTAAAAATATGATTTTTATATATTGAATACCATAATAAAAATTCGATTTTTATACATTGAATAGCATAGTAAAAATTCGATTTTTAAATATATGAAGAGATTATAAAAATATGATTTTTTAAATTAAAAGTGAACAAATAAAAATGTGTTTTTTTTATTTTAAAGACATCAGTATATAAAAATGTGATTTTTATATATGTAGTGGCTACGGGCAACGAAAGCGACAAAAGGCGAGAATGGCGATGATTTCTCTAAATGAAGTGTCGAGATGATTGGAATAGATTTGGTGAGAATTTCTCACTCTTCAATTTCTTTTCTAGTTATATATATATACTAGGATGCAGACGGTGTTTAGTAGCACCCGACACAATCGTCCACAGACCATGGACTTGTTTGTTTGGTTGCATAAATTAGTTAGATGATTTGATTTGAATTTGGTTGTTTGGTGAATTTGATTGATGTGTGAATGGCGTGGGCCTTCACTAGACCGGGGACAAGGCTAGGCCTCGTCCCGTTTCTAGTATCGTGTCGTTATGCCGCCGAAATTTTCTAAAATAAGTTAGAAAAATAAAAATATCATTTTATTGAATAAATGAACTGAATAGAAATTCATGTGTTAAAATAAAATATTTTATCGTTAAAAATATAATTTTTAACGTGAAAGTGAATAAATAAATATTTATAAACTAATCGGCCGATTTGTTTATATACACTGATTTGACTGATATTGATTGGGTCGATAAATTTTTCACATCGCTCAACTGCTCAAATAAAAATCTGTGTTTGATTGTTTGAAAACCCACATGGGTGTTGGGATGAAATGTGAAGTTCACTCATCCTGATTGATTAAATATGTCGATCGATTGATTGACAGACTGTTATAAGCGTTAGATATCTATATTTGATGCTTATACGGTGTAGTGCACTTTGGTTGATGGTTGATTATTTTTCAATGCTATTATATACGTGTGATGTATGAAAATCTATGTAATTAACTTTATATGGTAATTGATTGGGCCTCATTCCAATTTAGAAAATAAAGAATATTATAATATAAAGGTTCATGTGTTGACTGTACTCATTCGTTGAGATTAGTCATGTGTTGAACGAAATATTTTAACAAAAATAGTCACACGTGGACAGTACTCATTCGTTGAGATTAGTCGTGTGTTGACAAAGATAAATATTCAATATTTGAAATAGAAATATTTGAAATAGAATATTTGAAAATAGTAATATATGAAGCCGTGTTGATTAGATTGACGCCATTTTGACGTGAATGATATTTATATCGATTTTACTCATTTTAAAATGAATATTGAAAAGTGATTTCGTAATCGAATATTTTGAAACGAAATGAACTGAATATAAAACGATTTCGAAATGAATTGAATATGAAACGATTTCGAAATGAATTGAATATAAAATGAATTCGAAATGAATTGAATATGAAATGATTTCGAAATGAATTGAATATGAAATGATTTCGAAGTGAATTGAATAGAAAACGAATTGAATTCAAATTGAATAGAAAACGAATTGAATTTAAATTGGAAAGAAAACGAATTCGAATTGAATTGAATTGAAAAGAAAATGAATTCGAATCGAATTAAAATCGATTTGAATTGAAATCAAATAGAAATGAATGGAAAAAGAATTTATAATAGAAAATTCAATTTTTGATTTGAATTTGAAATAAGGGTTGAAATTGTTTTTGAAACGAATTTAGAACCATTTATATAATTCGTTTTGAATAGAAATCGACGAAATATATATTATATATATATTATATATAATATAATGGCCTGAATAGAACGCGCCGCGGCAGTTCGTGAATTTCGACCATTTATTTCAAACGGATTTTACGGGAGATTCGACCGTCGGATTCTCCTAAAACCGGAACCGTTGGGTTCGTATCGAAAAGAGATTTCTAACGAATATTAGAAATTTGAAATCTAACGGTTGGATTTGGAGATACGTCCAAATCAAATTTGAAAAAGGTCGCTGTAAGTGCAGTTCGATAGCCGTTGACGGAAATCGACTGTACGGGCATTGATAAAATTATTAAAAATAGTAATAATTTGTGTAAAATCATAAGAAATGATTTGGGAAAATTTGGGATGAAAACTCCATATTTAAAAAGATAAAAATAGATTTTTATCGAAATGAACTAGTTTTGAACTGAAATTAAAACCCATTTATTTTTAAATAATAAATTGGATTTGAAATGGGTTTTAAATAAAATTGATTTATGGGTTTATCGTGAACAGTGTTTTAAATAACATCTGTTCTTTAACGCGATAATAAATAGAATGTGATTTGGGTTTATCGTGAACTGTGTTTTAAATGACATTAGTTCTTTAACCCAGTAAAAGGAGTTTTAAAGAATCTGTAATTAGATTGAAATGTGAATTGATAATCTAAATTATCAAATTTAGAAAATGAGCGAGAATGGAGTATCACCAGTTTTGCTCCAAAGCGATAGTTAAATCTTTAATTAGATTTGAATGTGGCATGGTAATTAATTTTACCGACAACACTGTGGTGTTAGATATGGAGTATTACCAGTTTTGCTTCATGGGATGAATAGGTTGGGATTGGGAAATAAAATAAATAATTACTTCGGTATGGTTCGCTAATCTCGACTAGTTTGGAAAAACCATAAAATTTGGTTTGAAATGACATCCAAAGGAAGATTAAAGGATAAATTTTAAAGAATTTATCTTGGATAAAATTAATGGGAACCTTTCCTTAAGAATATTCTGAATGCGAATGAGGCGTATGTTGTGTTTGTGTAACATTTGTTTTTAATATACGCGGGTTGTTCGGAAAGGCCGGGTTTATACCCATTCTGAATAACCGATTCGACGATATGTCGAAGATGAAGACGGTGGTCGAAGACCGGAAGTCTTCACATCGTTTGGATAATTACTGACGATCCTGATTGGGCTGTACACCCAAGAGGATGGAAATAGTTGGTGGTCGTCCAGACGTACTTGGGGATCGATGGATATGCGAGGAAAGTGCCTCCGGTTTCGTTCTGACCCAGAACGAACTTGTAAATGGATTGTGTGTCTGACATTGGATTTTATTCTGTGTTGATTGATTTCTGTTAAATATATATCTGTTTGGCGGCGGAGAATTTATTCTCTCGCTTAACGACCTTCTCTGAGACGTACGAGCTTAGAGGTTATATATCGATAGATATCAATCGCATGGCATGAATTGCCTGTGTGGCATGCCGAGTTGCAAGGATCAAGGCTTCTGTTGAAAAGCAAAGTCTTGTGGTTGATGATCAAAGCACGGCCTTTGTGGCGTAGCTTTGTGTATAACGTGAATTCGCGAGCCTCACACCTCGGTATGAGTCAAAAACGGGATACGGACTGCAGGGAGAGCACGACGTTTCTTTCTAGCTATGGTGGTGTCAATGACTTACCAGCCCTGACATTTATGTACTTTTCACCTATGTGGTTGTTGGAATGCGAGGCGCCTCAATTATAGGTCTGTAAGGACCGTGAAACGTGTGTTCAGGAATAAATAATCCTCTAACGTAAGTGAGGACCGGCCCTGAAGCATCCAGGATTGCCCAGAGTGTGTAGTCCTTAGACATTTGCTAGAGTGTCTCGAACGCGGAGAGGAGCGTTCCCCTTGCCTCGACTCATGACGGAAATCCAATTTCCAATACGTGCATTGCGGTTTTAATTGTAGAACTAGTATGGCGACATGATAGATGGTACCCATGCCACCTATGATTGATATTTATGATTGAAATTGTTTTGACACTATACACTTATTATAGTATCAAATGATTTGTTTTAAACGTACCAAGCATGTTTGGCTATTATAAGGGAAAACCCTATCATCCGGCTTGCGTTGCATTGTGTGATGGGACCTGGGTCTTATAATAGCTTCATTTTTCGAAAAAGCATTGCGTTGTCTTTTCTATGTACTGGTATTCTCGGCAGGAAACCCGTTCCGTGTTATACGGCGTGGTCCCTTAAATTACTCTCTTTTAAAGTAAAGTTTTAAATAACTGTTTTAGTTCTCACACCAGTCACATGACTGACCTGGAGTTTATTGTTTTAACCTAAACTCTGGGTGCCCCTATTTTCGACACGGGCAGCTAGTAGTTTTTGGTTTTGCAGATTTATATTCACAGGATCCTGGTTTGCAGCTGGAATGATATCCGGAAAGCTCTGTATCCGTATATCACCTTCAGTAGTGCTTTGTATTATTTTTCCGCTACTATGTAATTTATTGTAATCTCTGATATTTGTTGAATGTAATTTATTCATTTATACTCTGTATATTCTTGTATTCTGATGGAATTGTTGTAATAACAATGAAATGTTCTTCTGTTTGTGTTCTGATTTGTCCTATTCTCAAACGATCAGGGGTTTCGAACGGTCTAGATCGGTTTAACGACTGATTCAGATCGAGCGAAATTCCTTGTCGTCACAGAGGTCCTCGCATATCCGTCGATCTCCAAGTACGTATGGACGATCACCACTTATTACCTTGTCTTGGGTGTACATCCCAATCAAGACATCAGTAATCATCCAAACGATGTGAAGACCTCTGATCTTCAACCACCGTCTTCATCGTCGACTTATCGTCGAATAAGTTATTCAAAATGGGTATAAATCTGGCCTTTCTAAGTAACTCGCGTATATAACAAACAAGTGCTATAAAAGCACAACATACGCTCCTTCCAATTCTGAATATATTCTTTTATTCAAATATTCATATACTTTGGGAAAGGTTTCCATTAATTTTATCAAAGATAAATTCTTCAAATTTATTCTTTAATCTTCCTTTGATTGTCAATTCAAACCATGTTACGGTTTTCCAAACTAGTCAGGATTAGCGCACCTTGCCAAAGTAATCAATTGTTTAATTTCCCAATCCCAACCTATTCATCCCACGGAGCAAAACTGGTAATACTCCATAACTAACACCATGGACTTATTGGTAAAATTAATTACCATTTCCCGTTCAAATCTAATTAAAGATTTAACTGTCGCTAGAAGCAAAACTGGCGATACTCCATTCTCGATAATTTCCCAAATTTGATAATTTAAATTATCACATTCCATTTTCAATCTATTTATAGATTCATTAAAACTCCACTTAGTTTTAGTCTTTCCAAAAATCAATATTAATTATTATTTAATTTTGGAAACACAAACATGCCACATCGACAATCTACACCATACTATTGACTTCTGCCGATATATAACCTCTAAGATCGTACGTCTCAGAGAAGGGTGTTAAGCAAGAGAATAAATCCTCTGCCACCAAACAGATATATATTTAGCAGAGATCAGCCATACAGTTCGAAATACAATGACAGACATGTAATCCTGCCTTTAACGGGGTTAAAGAACTAATGTCATTTAAAACACAGTTCACGATAAACCCAAATCACAATCCATTAATGGAATCTTCACGGAAAATAAATCAATATATAATCGATATCAATTTCTGTATCCGACTAATAATATAAATGGAATAACGGCAAAGCCTTTTAAATTCCAATGTACTAACAATCTTCCTCCACAGAAGTTCACTTCGATTATTATCAACTGAATTCCATTCCATTCCAATTTAATATATTAAATTGGAAAACTTTACTTTGGAAAATTCCCGTTAAATCTTAATAAAAAGATTTATAAATTCCAAATCACATTTCACTGTAAATCGGATTAAAGAACGAATGTCGTTAAAAACATAGTTCACAACAAACCCAAAATCCCATCAGTCTCTAACCATAAATTAGTAAGAGAACAATTCCCTAAGTATTAACCCCAAAGGCCGAAACCAACATCATATCAATACCCAGGAAATTGTTCAACTTAGCTAATCTCCAGTTAGTTTCTAATTTTCCTATCTCCATTGGGATTAAGAACAGTATTATTAAAGATACCATTCACGACAAACCCAAAATCTCATTCCATTGTTAATCGGGTTAAAGAACAAGCGTTATTTAAAACACCATTCACGATAAACCCAAAAATCAATTTCAATTCAATTTCAATTCAATTCCAATTAAATATTAATCAATTGGTATACTTCATTAACTCTAAATAAAAAGATTTAATCTTTTCTCAACTGGGTTTAAGAACAGTGTTAATGAAGAAACCATTCACGACAAACCCAAATCCCATTTGATATTAAATACAAGGCTCTAAATGGAAAATATATCGGCTCATATTCAATATCAAATTCTTAAATCAACAAATATCGTATTGGAATAACAATATTTATATCTTCCAAATTCCTCCACAATATCCGTATAATCACGAAATCCAATATCGAAATATTCCGAAGATAATTTTGATACAAATCCATTTTAATTCATATATTGGAAATTCCGGTTATTTTTAAAACAATATCAAATCCAATTTATTTATTTTAAAAATATTGCATTTATAATTCTAGTTCATAACTAGTTCATTTCGATAAAAATATATTTTTATCTTTTCAAATATGGAATTTTTCAGCCCAATTCTTTCCAAATCGTTTATTCTAATTTTACACAAATTATTGATATTTTTAATAATTTTATCAAGGCTTGTACAGTCGATTTCCATGAACGGTCATCGAACTGCACTTACAGCGACCTTTTCCAAATTTGATTTGGACATAATTCCAAATCCAACTGTTAGATTTCAAATCTCTAATATTCGTTGGAAATCTCTTTTCGATACGAACCCAACGGTTCCGGTTTTAGGAGAATCCGATGGTCGGATCTCCCGTAATGTCCATTCGAAGTCAATGGTCGAAATTCACGAATTGCCGCGGCGTGGCGCGTTCTATTTAGGCCATTATATATATAATATATATATTTCGTCGATTTCCATTTAAAACGTATTTTATAAATCGTTTTAAATTTGTTTTCAAAATGATTTCAACTTCATATTCAATTTCAAATCAAAATTGAATATTCCATATCATCGATATATAAATGATAGTATTTTCAAAACATTATATTTTAAATCAATTCCTTTTCGATATTTATTATAAAAATGAATAAAATCGATATAAATATCGTTCACGTCAAAATGGCATTAATCTAATCAATATGGCTTTATATATTTAAATATATTCGTGTCCATCCCAAATCGGACATCAAAATCAAATTTTGATCTTTTACTGAACATTATTTTAAAATAATCGTTATTTTAAAATAATCGTTATTTTAAAATATTCATTCATTCTGAACTGGAATCAGACACAGTCAATTACCATATAATTTTATTTATATGGATTTCATACAACACATGTACACAACATCAATCAAACACGGTCAACCATTATCCAGAGTGCATTCTACACTGCATAAGCATTAAATATAAATATTTAACGCTTACAACAGCGTGTCAATCAATCGATCGACATACAGCTAATTATTGGGATTAGTGTATGTCCAATATCATCCCAATACCCGTGTAGGGTTTTCAAACAACAAACACAGATTTATTTGTGCAGTTGGGCGATGTGTAAAATTTATCATCCTAATCAATATCAGTCAAATGTGTGTACATAAACAAATCGTCTAATTTGTTTACGAATATTTATTTTATTCATATACACGTTAAAAATTATATTTTTAACTATAAAATATTTATTCCATTCCACATCACACAATCAATTTTCACAACACAATCAAACAAACAAACAAGTCGTCCATGGTTTGTGGACGACGGGTGTCGGGTGCTGCTAAGCATCATCTACATCCTGGTAAATAATTAAACTAAAAAATAAAATTTAAAGTGAGAAGTTCTCACCCATAAGCTTAACCAAACGTCGCTACTCTTCATATGTAGAAAATCTTCGTCACGTTTCCAACGAGATCTGTTTCACGCAGTATACGTTAAAAATCATGTTTTTACCATCGTTATATATATAATTTAAAATCACATTTTTATACCGCTACTTCATAGAAAAGATTATAATTTTATTACGCTACATGTACATAAAAGATTATATTTTTATACTATTTCTACATGTATAAAAATCACATTTTTAAAATGAAGTTATTCAAATAAAAATTGTATCTTTCCATTTTAAAAATCTTAACTTTCCTATTATAAAAATACAAACTTTCCTATTATAAAAATATAATCAAATCTTTATCATATCAGAAATTTAATCTTTACATGTCTAAAAATCTAAACTTTTCTATGAATAAAATCAAACCTTTATATCATTAAAACACAAATCTTTCTATCATTAAAATCCTATCTTTCTATCATTAAAAATCACAACTTTGATCATGTTAAAATACCAACTTTGTGTCATATTTTTATCAAGGAATTAAAGTAAAATAACATAAAAACTTACAAATTTTCTTGGGTTTTTGGTTGTTGTTGGGGCTGCAGGGTGGCGTGGGGTTTCAGGCGGAGGTGGATGTGACAATGGTGATCGGCGGTGGCTGCTTCAGGCGGTGGCGGCTGTCAAACTAGGGTTTAGGCGGAGATATTGGGGGACTTCGATTTGGGAGGAGGAGGAAGGGGGAGAGGGGAGCGTCGGCCGTGGGGCTGGCTGTGAACTGGGCGGAGGCGAGTCTCGATGGGGGCGTGATTTTGTTTTTCTTTTTTTTTTCAAATCTGAAATGAAGTCAACGGGGAAGGAGAGTGATAAGAGAGTTATATAAATATATATTTTTTATTATTTTACTATTTTAAAAAGCAACTTTTTATTTTAAACTCCAAATGAAACCCACCGACTGTCATCTATAACTAATTACCCCTATTCCAAACACAATGGGATATGTTTCATAAGCCAATTCGACCGTTTCGATTAGTTTTCATTTAAATTAAAATTTAAATCATTATATTAAATTTTAAATGTACATTTCAATTTACTGGGGTCGCATACGGACCCCAAAAATTCCAGAAAAAATATTTCTAACTTCTATTGACAATACGGTCCTAACAAAACTAATTTCATCAAATTTGGAGACCGTTTGAAAAATGGTCATTTTCTGGTCGATCCAAATTGACTAAAACTGACAAAACACATTTTCTTTTGCCATGCTCACATATTTATTTTGAAAATTATGAATTTTGGAATCTAGCAATAACTTGACATCCCGGATCCAATAAAAGTGGTTTCGTCAAAAACGGAGGTCGTTTGCAAAAATTTTATTTTTAAGGGCTATATATTTCCCATAGCGACTATTCTGAACTTTCAATTGGGCATAACTTTTTATTCCCGCTATGAAATTTGGATTTTTTGGATTCATTGGAAAGATATCTTCTAATAGATTCTAATATTTTTAGTTTCTCTAAAATCCGGTTTGTTTTGTATCCTGTACATTCATTTAAAATTTGAAATCGAGTTTTCGAACTACCGCGCCATTTTTAATTCCTTTTATAATTAAAATAAATACTTATATTCTAACATCGATTCAAATAAATACATACATTCTAATTCTATTCAAAATAAATTTCTCGACATTATTATTTAAAATAAATCATTTTAAATATTCAAAATTCATTAAAATTGCCAAAATAAAAAATTTAAATTGGTTCGGATTTTCCGGGTTGTTACAAACAGCCTAATAATTATGGTGTATATACTGATACAAGAAAAATGAACCGGCAAAAAGTTATCTATCAAACCGAAGTAAAAGTTGCAACAAGGTAAACATTGAGAGCAATCAAGTAAAGAGAACTATTCGGATAACCAAATGCAATTTGGGAAACAACATGTTTTCTTATTAGCAGATGAATATTCAACATCGGATGATATTAATGGAACTATGCAACAACAACAGGGAGGAGATATATTAGAAATTAATGAGAATGCAACTGAAGTAGGTGAAATTATTCAGACAATTTTACCTAATCAGGATGCACAAAAGCTTGATACCAAGATGGTGTGCATATGCACGCAACCACACCGCAGTTGGTACACCAAATTCAGACCCAAATGACAACACTTACCGCACCATTAAACTATCATAACCACATGCCACAAATCTCATTTACCAGTTGACCCATCAACCACACCCATATCCATTAAAACTACTCCATCCACCAAACTCCCAATAAACCTTGACCCTCACAAATCTGATGATATTATTCTAAATGTCATCATCCTTCCCTCGACCTCCTCCCAACCAAAATAACTTATAGCAGTCCCACCAAACCCTCCCTCTCTCCTCTAACCAATTTGCTCTTAAATCACATGGTGCAAGCTCAAAGCAAAAGAAAAGTGTTATCCAAGAAAACTCACAAATTCAACTCCATTGAACTTAACCATAACCCTGTGCATCCAGTTTTTGGTTCTCTCCCTGAAGCAAACAAAGCTAGATCTCCTTCAACAAGGAGCATGACATCAAGCTATCCGCTCTCTATTGATTCTTAATGTTACACAACATTGCAGCGTGGAACATTAGGATGCCTATAAAGACATAAAGATTGACCAAGAGAAGAAATGTATTGCACATCATGAAATTCATCTTTTTGCAATATTGAAAACAAAACTAAATCCCTCCCTCACCAAGAAAGCAGCATACAAAATAAGTCTACTTCAGACTTCAGAGTTCAAACAATAATCTTTCCCTATCTCCTTATGCCAGATTCATGGCTCAGCATAACCCAATCTTCTTCACTTTATTACCAATTTTCATTACAAGGAAACTTATGTGCTTCCTTGTTACTTGTATCCCCACTTCCTCCTCTTTTTATTTGAGCATAATTTATGTTAATAACCCTTAATTAGTTAGACAAACACTCCTCAATACCATTCCTGCACTCAGTTATGACACTCATCCATGGTTTTCCATTGGCGATTTTAACTGTTACCTATTCTGACAGATAAAGTAGGAGTACCCATAAATTCTTCTAAAACCATGCCTTTCGATGAGGCTATCAATGATGCAGACTTCTCATGGAATAATAAGAGTATTACACAATAAGTGGGGATATCCAATATTAATGTGCGTGCGTTCAAGCAAAGCGTTTTAAAAGCTATGTTTTTTTGACCTTCTACAACAATGCTCAAATGTTGTTGCATTAGATGTGAATGCACTGTTGTAGTGGGAATTCTAGAATTGTGACGTGTAGCACCAGTTAAAAGCATTGCGTTACACCAATTAAAAGTACACCTCATCAATCCATGCCCTTATAAACGAAAAATCACAACCGTCAATCCACGTTACCCTTCCTCTATCTCCTTCTAAGATTTTCATTCCCGCGATACTTCTTTTAATTTCTCGACCATCCAGATCCCTAATACCAAAATCAACCTTTACTCCACCAAAACCAACTTCTAATTTCACTGATTTAGGCTGTAGGCTTTTTCTTTTTCAGGAAATCCACCTTCCTCTAATTTCCTCGGATTTGCATCTCATCTTCTTCAGCGAGGTAAATATACTTCTTTTTTGTGTTGTACACCTTTTTGTCGGTTGGTGGTCTCTACTTCCTCTTTAATGGCCACCGACTATTTCTAACGCAAACTAGGGTTTTGTTTCAGCTTCCACTTGGGTCTATTTCTTTGCACATGTTGATGCTGGTCCTTTTATGAGGTTTAGTCATATAGCTGTGCTTCACTACTCGAATCTCTGCCCTTAGATCCAAATATCAAATTCTCGCTTCGATTAAACCCATCTCCAGAAATTACTGGTGTGCGGCGAACCCAAATGTCTCGTATGTAATTACTGGTGCTACAAATGTAACACCCCGTATTTACTGTGAATGCTAAAGTAACGAATTAAAGAATACTTAATTTTAAAAGTGGAAATATGCATATATATATATATATATATATATTATATACATAGATATATTTAAGAGAAAAATTAAATAATGACAATAAATATTTCATGTAATAAGTTAATTAAGTGCAATAAATGAAATGGGAAGAAACGCATGCGAACAAATAAAAAGAAAAATTTGAAGAGCTTAAGGAATTTGGTCACGAAATTAGCATCATTGCGTTCATGGCGATTTTCTAGTCAATTTAGACCTATGGTTTGCAGAAAATCAATTTAAAATGAAGAAGATTTCTTTAAATTAAATATTGCAGCAAAACATAAAAAAGAGGAATGAGAAAAGAATAATGTTTAGCATTGCCCTAAGGTTTGTAAGCAAAAGACTTAATAGCTCATTTGGTTAGAACATGTGACTTGCATACAAGAGGTACAGAGTTCGATCCCCACCAGCGCCATATTTTTGTTTTAGGGGAATGGTTACAAAGTGGCTTAGTGTGAACGCAGTTCAAAAAGTGGATTAGTGTAAAAATGGTTAATTGGGAAGATATATAAAAAGAAAAAATAAATAAATATATATAGAAAATATATATATACACACACACACACATATATATATATATATATATATGACGTGTACGCATCATGTGGCGCACGTGGAGCATTTTTGTTTGTCAAGGATTGTTTTTTTTTTAATGTGGCCTTCTCTATTGGCCAATGATTAATTTCTGAGGTATTAGGGCATATGTGTCATGCTACGGTTGGCTGGATGACACATCTCTTTGGTTTGATGGCTCTAATTTCTCCTAGACTAATCTAAAGGCTAGAATTAAACCTAGACTTCTATATAACACCCCAAACCTCAACCCTAGAACTCATTCTATGAAGTCGTCATGTTGTTCGTCTACAAACTGGCCTAGCCTCCATTCATCTACCACAAACTAGAGAATCAAATTCAAACTAGGAATCAATTAGAAGAACTAGAGAATCAAACATCTACATCAAAGGATAGTTTTTCAAATTCAGAAATCAGATCCCAGAAATTAAGATCCGTCCTTTTTTCTGTAAGTGCAGTTATTTTTTAGATGTGAACACCTAATAAGAAATCATGACTGTAATAACTGGATCTAGAATTATGCCTAAATCTATTCGTGTCTATCCTTTTGTTAATTCTGAATTGCTTGTGCCTATTGGACTGTTGTGACTGACATAGTAAAGCCTATCATGCCTATTGGACTGTTGTGACTGACATAGTAAAACCTATCATGCCTATTGGACTGTTGTGACTGACATAGTAAAACCTATTATGCCTATGAGACTATTGGGGACTGATACCATTGAACCTATCATGTTGTATTAAATTTGTGGTTCTTTTATGTATGTAGGTTACATGCTAAGTTATGTTCATACATGTTATATGTTTGATCCAAGCTAGTACCCATGTTTGAGATCTATATAAGTTCATGTTTATACAATCAAACTTATGCTAGTTCGCATGTTAATTGGATCTAATTTAAATGCAAGATCACGCCTATATGCTTAATTAAGTATATGTCGTTCTATCCCAAATTTATACTACACATGTTGATCTATATTGTTTATGCCTGTTGGAATGTTATATGTCCCTTTCTTTTCCCTTTTGTTTATAAGTTAGGCTAATTTGTGAGCCTAACGTTCTATGTGAATTATGCGAATGAATAACGGGGGAGACGTTGGGGAAAAATATAAAACTACATGCTATTGGCATAAATTGGCTCATAATCATGTAAATGATTAGTAGCATGAAATGGTAGAATTTGTATACCTAGAATTATGGACATAATTTAAAGGGTAAATGGGGCATGACTTGAATTGACAACACTTGTGGATAATTTACATATGAACATAAATTGTAAATATGTAAAGTGGCTATAAGATGAACATGCCTAACCCAAGGTTAGATTGAGTTGCGGTGTAAAACTGCCCGGAATCGCCCGGCACATCCAGTAACCGCAACAACACAGATCTAATGTGAGAGGTTAGTGCATTTAGCCCAAAACCCAAGGTTAGAGTGAGTTTGCGGTAGAAGTCTGCCTGGAACCGCCCGGCACATCCAGCAACCGCAAACAACAGTTCTAATGTGAGAGGTTGGGGCATTAATAAATTAATTAATGCCAATAAACAGACATGCTAAGAATGGTAAGGTTAAGTAACACATGAATAGGCGACACTTGACCAATACAACATGTTAATTAGACAAGAAGGTGGGGTTAAGTAAATTTAGAACACTTAACCATTATAACAAGTTAATTAGACAAGAAGGTGGGGTTAAGTAAATTTAGAACACTTAATCATTATAACATGTTAATTAGACAAGAAGGTGGGGTTAAGTAAATTTAGAACACTTAACCATTATAACATGTTAATTAGAAAAGAAGGTGGGGTTAAGTAAATTTAGAACACTTAACCATTATAACATGATGAACGAGTGGGGTTAAGTTAAAGGGAAACACTTAACCAATATAATATGATGAATGAACAAGGTTAAGTTAATAGGAAATACTTAACCAATACAACATGATGTGTGGGGAGGTTAAGTTAACATGAATGTACAACACTTAACCAATATTACATGAACAAAGTGGATGGGGTTAAGGCAAGCATAACCAATAATATAGATTGACTTGATAAGTAGGAGGGTTAAGTAAACTTTGGGTAGGTGGGTAATATTAGTATATATAAGCCCACAAACTTAACCGTTAAGTAAACATGTGTGAATCGATATTAGGGTTAAGTACATCTCGTGTAGGTGGGTAATATTTGTATATATAGGCCCACAAACTTAAACAGTAGGAAACCCTAGTAACGGGGACCCATTTCAGCAGTAACCCACGTAGATGTATCATGGTACCCTAAACTAGGCAGGGTGGGGCACGATTACTGGGCTGATTATAAGCGGTCAAAATAGCGGCAGGGGGTGCAGCAATGTAGTTCCGACGGAGTATGGGTGTGCACGTGCTCCGGAGTGGGAAAGCAGGCACTGGGCATCAGTAGTATACACTGTGCATCTTGATTCGTGTCGGGTTGCTATCATAGGGACTGATACACCTTATGGTGGACCAGCACAGGGTATCTACATGCAAGAGAGGGCCGATTAACACAGACACAAGGAAAATTAATATAATTAGGGAGCCGATCGATAGGGTAGTAAGGATACCTCTAACATCTTCATGGCAATTAGGCCGATTGAGGTAAGATCCTTATACTAGATGTATGCCTGAAGGCTACCACAATTGTGGGGTTGGGATCACCTTATTATATAACACAGGATACTAGTTGGGACACTAGTAGGGGATACAGATCCTTTTTCACAGGATACTAGTTGTGACACTAGTAGGGGATACAAATCCTTTTTCATAGGATACTAGTTGGGACACTAGTAGGGGATACAGATCATTCTATAGAAGACACTAGTTAGGATACTGGTTAGTTGGTGCAGAGAAAATAGGAAATCAGAGAAAGAACCGAAGCGCATTCTGCTTATCTTGCCTTATCATATCTTATGCTAATCTTATGTTATCTTGTTATCCCTGTTATCACGGTATTGTCTTAGATTCAGTTTACTCATGTCATGTTACTATTACCTGTTTACATACTGAAAATCACTGGACTTACCAGACTTATGTCTGACCTAGTTTTGTTTTGCCTCTCTTCTTCCGTTGCCCCCCCCCCCTCAGGTAGACAAGGAGGGAATATCTCAGCTTAGTTTGTACCGTTTCACTTTCCAAGCTTGAAGATTCTTTGATGTATTGCTTTGGACTCTCTTTTCCACTGCTATGGCTGGCTCATGCTTTATTTGGGGAATATCATTGTCATTTTATGCTTCTTTATTTTGTTAAACTAGACAGATACTTTGTTGTACTCGGTGTTGGTGTTTCGGTGTTGGAAAACAATCTTTGTACAAGCTATTTTACCAAGCTGTTGTTTTATCAATGAAGTACGGTTTTATTTTATTTTTCCCGCTGCTTTATTTGTCTATCTTGTAATTTATCTGCATCTTTTACCTATAACGCTTCACTGAAGTTAATGCATTCCATTTGTGAGTGACATTAACGGAGATGGGGTGTTACAACAAAGGAGTATCAGGTATCTTTGTTCTCTATATGATTCAGAAGTCTTGTGAAAAGTAATATACAACATCATTTGCTTCTTTTATACATAGCATAAAATTTTCAACATCATGTACAGTTGTGTGATAACCTAATTAGGCATATTTTGACTAATGTTTGCATTAGTATGTGATGGGTTCATAACCAAAATTATGAGGAATACGAACAACAAATAAACATGTTGAGCCTGAAAATTAATTATCAATTCTAAAATGAAGTAGCACACCCATGATTTGACCTATAAAAAGAACATTTTTAATATGATATTCACTATTTATAGGTTAATATATAGACACGTACCCCATATTTTGTATGACATGGCAATCGAGAACAAAACTTTTTTTTTATATATATAATGCAAAAGGCATTCTAATGGGGGTGGTATATACCCAGATGCCTGTATCATTTATATTAAGAAACCTATGTTTTCAAGATTACTAAAAAAATCAAATGTTCTTGCATTATTAATCAGATTTCTTAAAACAAAGGTACTGCAAATTGCATTAAAACATGTATACTTTGAATGTTTGAACACTCCAAGTTAAAAAGAAAGAATATCAAAGTTAACTCTGTTTTATAAATCAGCAGAGCCAGAAGCATGCTATTATTCCTAATATATATAATACCGACCTGCTTGAAAGTTTCATCTAGATTGAATAGTTGCACAAAGTAAAAAGTACCAACCATATTTTAGTAGTAAAACTATACAATAATGCCTTGGATTTGGTTGAGTTTTCATTGAAAATGGTTAAGTAAGTTAAACTCTGTTAAGTTGGAGAAAAAGCTAAGGTATTTTGATATAGTATTATTTCTACTGGGAATATACCGGTTGCTAAGGAAATTTGTATTTTAAAAGTAAGGTGTGTGTGTATATATATATCACTCTAATTGCCTGATGAAACTACATAGTTTGAGTTAGCGTTGTGATAAAAATTTTGACCTTTTGTTGAAATATCAATCCAAAGAAAATATAAAGAATTGGCAATGTTGTGTTTATTTATAAATCCTGAAATGAAGATATTTTAAGGGGGGATTGGAACCTATGAAGAGTGGCCTTATATTATACATGGTGTGAACATGGTCAGATTGTCAATGTAAGTAAACTCAGAAGTAAAAAGGTTAGTGAGATTTGCCTTAAATGATGTGAGACTGGCTCCAAAGGAATAGATTGACTTACAATATTATATTTTGCATAAAAGAACATTATTTTTAAGCAAGTGTGAACTGAAATGTGCCTACATGCATAGGGCATAGCCATGCCTTAACTTTAAGAAACCTTTCAGGTAAAAACTCTGTTGTAACATAAACTATTATGCGAATAAATTATTTAGCATAAATTGCACTAGGATATGTGTGATCACAAAAGCCTTGTCCAGTATGTATGTGTGTGTGTGTGTGTGTATTATGTGATGAGTAATGTGCTAGTAAGTGATGAGTAATCCCTCACTTTTATAATTTTGTGTAAAATGATACCTAAGTGTGTAATAATGTGCCAATTGGGATCCAACAAGAAGATGAACACATGAACATGTTCTAGCATGGATTCTGCAATATATGTTTGAATTGTGCAGACCAAAGTTTTAAATTACAAGAGTGTATAGTATCTGCTTTTAACTTAAAGTTCAGATTTGTATTGTTTTGTGTATAACTATACTTGATTATCAAGTATCCATGACTCTCTGAAGTGAAATATATTATAAATAATTAAGTACATGAAACCTTTAATCAATTATATTGATTTCATGTTTGAGTTTTAAAAGATGCTCAGTTTAATAATCGGGTATTTTGGGGAATGATGGTTCAATGAATAAATGTTTTTAATATATGTTTCCAAATTTATAATTTATGTTTCTTTAGCTCTACTGAACTGAGAGCTCGGTGTGGGTGGGGTTTGGGTGAAGTTCAAGCTAATCGATTTGGGTGATTTTTGTCATGCCATTCTACTTATTTATTGTTAGAGTTTCACTAACGCTTGCATATAAGGTATGTTATCCAATTCTCCTACATTAATTTAAACTTTTGATGACTGTTGAATCGAGCATTGCAAACTAAAAAAATCTTTGTTTATAGTGGGTATCAGAGAAGGGACACAAGAAAGTTGTTATTCGATCATTGAAGTTGTTGATTGTTGGCCTTTTGCTTCAAAGTGCCATACTAGATAAATTGGATTATCCAAATTTTCTAATTATGCATATGCTTCTCGGAGGATACTAAAAATTTTAGATATCCAATTTTTCTAAATATGCATATGTATTGAAGGTGGTATGTATTGGCACTTGTGGTATGTAGAATATTTGAATTGTACTTTTAAATTATGTATTTGATTGTATGTGTTGGCACTTGTAGTATATTTGAAGAATTGGTATGGTATGTAGAATATTTTGGATGGTTTGAATGTTTTGGATGGGTTTCTTCTATGTACAAAGTTGGTATTGTAGTTTTTTTAATTAAAGCGTTGTATTTGCTTTCTTCTAATGTAGCATTTAGGGGTGGCAATTAGACCCGACCCGGCGGGTCTCGGTTCTAGGCGGGTCGGGTTTTGTCGGGTCTAAAGTATACATTTTAAAAATCTTGACCCGACCCGACCCGAGCTTCGGTTTGGATCGGGTCGGGTTGAAGCTCGGGTTGGGTCGGTTTGGGTCCGATTAAATAATAACACTAAAAATACATATATTTTAATGTTTTTTGGTCGGGTCTTTCGGGTCGGGTCTATGTGGGTCGGGTTTGATTGGGTCTTGATGGTATTTTTCATCACCTAGACCCGACCCGAGACCCATCGGGTTCGGTTCTGGTTCGGGTCTTTTCGGGTCGGTTCAGTTTGGGTTTTCGGTTCTAATTACCAGCCCTAGTAGCATTTGCCTTCTTCTACTGTTGCATTTTCTTTTTTTTTAATATTGCATTTCAAGATAATGGTGTTGTATTACATAATATAGTGGTTTGCATTAAATAAAATATTATTAATTTCACATGGCACGTGGGCCCCATAGCTGACGTGGCATGTAACACGTGGGCAACTGACATGGTATGTGACACGTGGGCGTCTTACGTGGAAAATGATGTGGTCCTCACTATTATGACCTGGAAGTCGGGCTCCAACTTATTCTTAAGGCAATGCTGTGTTTTGTTGCATTACTTACTAATAGTGTTGCAGTACAGTTGTAATACAATATTTTCTCTCTGTGGCAGTAGTGGGAAAAAGCATTGCCTTAGAGAGCTATGGAAATGGTCGTGGATGCCACGCCCCTCTGGTGTTGCCTATTTGAAAAAACGGTTTAAGGCGACGATTTTTCAATCTACGACCACATAAAGCTAGTGTTGAATATGCCCACTTTTGCAGTAGTGGAGGAAAAGTGGCAGTAGAACTTTCTCCTGAGTTGATCATGCCTTTCGCAACGTAACCACCCTAATAACCTGATCAAACATTACCACTTTCCTCTCACCTCCATCTATCTGACCACTTCCCTCAAAAAATCTCCACTGGAAAGATAGCCATAAAAAAATCCTCATGTTTTGAACTTTTTAATGCATGGACTAATGATACTAACATACTCACAATTGTCTTAAGTGTTTGATCTAACACGTACTATGGAAACCAAATGTACATCCTGAATAAAAAGCTTAGGGCTACCAAGGCAGTATTGAAAGAATATGCAAAAGACAAATTTGGGAACGGTTCTCTTCTTTCAACAAAGATTACAATTGAACTTGCAGTTGTCCACTCAAACATGCTTAGAGACCATACCGATTTGTAAGCTTATGATATTGAAAGTGATCTTGCCTACAGGTTGAAGGTGTTTTAACTAGTAAGGCAGACATGATTAAATAGAAAATGAGATAAAAATTGTCTTCCCTTAGTGATAGGAATACCTCCTCCTTCTATGCCTCACTCAAGATTAAATAAGTGAAGGACGGTATTTCTCAACTCAATGACTCGAGTGAAACACCATAAACTACTCCTGATCTAATTTAGAATGCATTCATGATCTACTTTCAAGTCTTGCTGGGTAACTCTCTTAACTTCGAACTTGATCTCAACCACCTCGACTCTTTCACCTCCCAACCTTATTCCCCACTGCATCTACCACTCAATCTATTATTGTACTAGATGAGGAGATTAATCAAGCCATATTTGGACTAAATATGAACTCGACTGGGGGACTAGATGGCTTCATTAATGCTACATTTTACACATTATGCCAGAGTATCATCTCATCTAGATGTGTTAAGGGCAGCGCTTTGTTTTTTTCAAGACCTCTAAAAATGCTAAGAGTTGTAAATTCCATAAACAAAGTTCTAATCCAAGAAAATAAAACTCCAAATGTAGTCACCGGCTACAGACCCATCTCATGTTGCAACCTCATCTGTAAGTGTATCTCCAAAATTCTAGCAACAAGACTAAAACTTTTACTGCCTGACATTATGTCAAACAAAAAATCAGCTTTCTTGCCATGGAGGAGCATCCTTAACAATGTGTTGATCTCACATGAATTTCTGCAAGGCTACTGCAGAACTCAAATCTCCCTAAGAGAAATGGTTAAACGGGATATCAAAAAAGCTTTCGACACCATCCAGTAGGGTCAATTGTAATGGTAATGAAATTGGTTGGCTTCCTAGATAAATATATTGAATGGGACTATACTTGCATTTCCACTGCCTCCTTCTTGGTGAATGTTAATGGAAAACAAGCAGGGTATTTTAAAAATAAGCAAGGAATCAGATAGAGTGGCCCCATCCTTGCCTATCTATTCAATTTTGTGATGAAAATTCTAATTAAGCTTATAAATGAATCTATGAAAAGAGGCGAAATTCGAATACACTTGAAGTGTAAATCACCCCTTATCACCTCTCTCATGTTTTCTGATGACCTTGTCATTTCCACCAAGCCATTGGTCCACTTCATTCAAGCTATCATGTCAATTCTACATACCTTTTACCTAGTGACTAGTCTGCACATTAACTACAATAAATCCTTCATTATCACAATTGGCATCTGGCAATAGTTAATTGATTCCATGCTTCATGTCTCCTCCCTCAGACGCATGTCTACATCGATGGACTACCTTGGCCTCCCCTTATCCACCTTAAAAATCACCTAAATATACTCCAAAATCACCTCACTAATGGGCCAATAAGCTATTGTCTCGAGTTGGAAGACTAACTCTCATTAAAGAAATGATTTCCTTAATAAGTCTATTGATCTAGAACATTCATTATACTGAGAAAATGCATTAATATGGTCAAAAATGAAATGAATCATTTTCTGTGGTCTGGAACATGCACTCAAGGAAAATAATCCCATGCTCTTTCACTAAAATAGAACATTTAACTGATAAAAAATGACTGGGAAATCTGAACTTAAATAACTGGAACACTAGTGCCTTTGGCAGACACTTTGATGGCTTGCTCAACAAGAAAGAAAGATGTGAGTTGCATGGTCATTGCAGCACAATATTGTATGTAAGGATTATTAGCTAATGAATGTTCCCCAAAATTGCAAATAGACATGGCATAGCATTTTGAAGTTGAGAACCACCTTTCAGCCCCATATCCAACTTATTGCTTCCACTCTAGGCACTACAAGCTTCTGGAATGACCCATGGTCCATTTGTTGATGCATTCTTTCAAAGTGCACATCTTTTATGGTAATGAATCCGACTAGCATTCTTAGAAATGCCAAGGTAAAGAATTATGTGACCGATGGCAGGCTCCACCTACCATACACAAGCAACCATCCAGTAAGACTACTTTGGAATGAACTTAGTAACACCTTATATCCCATAAGACTGGAATAGTTTATTGTTTGGGCCGAAAAGTGTAAGCAATACGAACCAAAAACTATAATGAAAGCCATATCCATGATCAATTACCTACCTAACTTTGCATGGTCAAATCCATCCCCTCAAAGTGAAAATTTAATGTTATGAAGAGTGCTAGAAAATGCCATAAATATGAAAGTGAACCTTGCAACAAGAGAACTACAAGTTGAGCCTTATATGTTTTCTGTGTCAATGGTAAAGAAGACACTTCACACCTTTTCTTTTCATGTCCCTTTATTTCTAAGTTTTGGAATAGGGTAATGATGATATATGGACGAACTGATGCAAACTCCTTGAGCATTATTGAATGGGATATGATCTATAAGGCAACAAAGTGGAGATAAGGGATTTCTTATGCATTATTACTAACCTTGAAGAAGTTTGTAAAGGTGGTTCCAAGAGAGAGAAATGCCAGAGTGTTTGAAAATAAAAGCAATAAGGGATTGCAGCTATTTCAGGAAATAAAATGCATAAGTTGGAAGAATTAGCATGGATTGGCTTTCAAGTTTGATGCATGTGTGCTTGGACCATGGTCGATTTAGTGCTTTTGTCCAATTGTGTTGGGTTTTATTCGTGTTTCTTTTCTAGATTTTTCTATTTTTCTTTAATTTGTTGTTTTCCTTGTTGTTTCCCAGTTTAGCCCACCTCTTCTAGGTTTGTAATTGTTTATGGTGTTTAATAAATCTGGTGGTAGACCAGCCAACCCCGCTTACTTTGCCAACACTTTTGAAGAATGCATTATAAGATATATAATATGTTTCTCATTTTAATTTTAATTTTTTATTTTTATTTTAATTTCAAAACAATTTTGAAAATTAGTTTAAGACCCAAACTAAAATCAAACATTTTCTACTAGGGACAATCTTGTGGACTCACTTCAACTTTCGAGGCAGGCTGATAGTCAGGTAGGTCGGGGTACTTACTCAAACTACACCTATACATTACATTTCTAGACACCACACTAAATGGGTAGATCTAACATGACTAATCTATACTGCATAAGCTATTGGGCTCTAGTATCATTGTTGGTTATGGTCCAATACGTAGCGGTTAAGTGGGTTAAAAACTTTTAAAATGTCATTTTAGATCTTGTCAGGCCTTTCAAGTATAAATTTATTTAGATCTTGTTTATATTCATTTACATAAAGTCATTATTTTATTCCTAAATAAAGTTTCATTTTTGATATTACATTGTTATGTAATATGAACATTTTCATCATATGCACATGTGTGTCTATGTACATATGTGACATATACAGTGTATATGGCTTAACATGCTAATAATATAAGTGTTGAGATTTACAGCATAATGGACATCCACGTGAGGCCCTCCGTATACATATGTAATGTCCAATATGTATGCATGCATATAATGCGATATAAAAATATATTGATAGTAGTATAAATATATATAATGTTGTAAAATAGTAATATTTATAAATATCAATACAAATAGTTTAAATAAAAATTCAATTTCCATATCCAGATCAAGATTTCAAAATATCTACCATTTTCAAATTTAAAACAATATATTATATTAAATAAATAATTACATTTATATATAAATAATTATAAAAATAATAATTATTAGTCAAATATGTAACATTTTATGTATATATATATGAATTAAGGTTTAATATCAAATATAAAAGTGATATACATAGGAAAAGTCCATTAGGACACCAAATATATGCTGGTGATACAATAAATTTTCACTATTAGACTACTCCCTAATATTTACCTTTGATGTAAAGACAAAAAATCCAATGGTCGGGATAAATCCAATGGTCGGGATCTCTTTTTTTACTAATAGTCTAATTTTTCATCCATAGAGCCACCCATGCACACAAGGGCATGTGCACACACACACACACACATATATATATATATGTGTGTGTGTGTGTGTGTGTGTTGTAACGCCCGCCTCTATACCCACTATCATCCAGTTCATTTCAGAGAAATGTCGTAGACCATAACGGAGAATGAGGTTTGTGAAGGGCGGTCGATTGTATGATTACTCCATGTGAGGAATGCACATCAAATTTTGATACTGATTAAAATTTCGACATGACCATTCGGCACATAGGGCAACTACACAACGGCTATATGCAATCCGGAAATCAATATAAAATAGACAACAACAATAATATAAATATGGTATATCTCAAAGCCAGACACAGAATAATCATATCACAAAGGCGGAATAGATATGAATAAACTAAGAATGTGTACAACAAGCTAGTGGTCAAAAAAGATCCACTAAACCCAAAAGAATAGATACATGCACCATGATCTAAACAAAAGAATATGTACACAACAAGTGATAATGACATAGGTACAAAAGTACATAAAACTACAGAGACAGAGTAGCAAGATGAAAGCAGAAGATCAATCCTGCGATGAGTCCCAGAGGAGTACCTAAAATGGCTCGGCTTGACCCGAGTATTATTTATAAGAAAATAAACAATAAACGGATCAGTCTAGCTGCACTCATCAAATAAACTGAGATAACAAGAGATATAACATAGGATGACATGAACATGGCATGTCGACACAATCAGGAAATGACAATTGAATGTCAGCACACAAATATCTCTAAATAATCTACTAGCTTATCTAGAATGCAACATTCAAATAATAGCACATAACAAGAAATGACCGCGGAATGCCAAATAAGCTAAACACATGAATGACAACGGAATGCCAAATAAACTAAACACAAGAATGACAACGGAATGCCAAATACACATCAAATTGATGACCATCGCATCAAAGTAAATCATGAATTATAAATCATTTCTCAAATTGACGCGCATCGCGTCAAAGTAATCAAGAATTCAGAAATCACTCGAAATCCAGAAAACATCATAAAGTGGCAGACCTGTTCATAGATGAGATACGATCTCTAGGTAGCGAACCCATAGGTTTGAGCCGAAGCTCCCCACGAAGCCGGGTCGTGACCCCAGAAGAGAGAAAACACATAAATCATGAAATCTCTAGAAAACATCATAAAGAGGGGGCAGATCTATTCATAGATGAGATAAGATCTCTAGGTAGCGAACCTATTTGTTTGAGCCGAAGCTCCCCACGAAGCCGGGTCGTGACCCCAGAGAGTGAAATCCAAGAATCGTAAATCCCACTAGGGCGATCGAAGACCACAAAACATAAATCATAAAGGTTGGACCAAAGTCCCAGAAGTGAAATCCAAGAATCGTAAATCCCACTAGGGCGATCAAGGACCACAAAACATAAATCATAAAGGTTGGACCGAAGTCCCAGAAGTGAAATCCAAGAATCGTAAATCCCACTAGGGCGATCGAGGACCACAAAACATAAATCATAAAGGTTGGACCGAAGTCCCAGAAGTGAAATCCAAGAATCATAAATCCCACTAGGGCGATCGAGGACCACAAAACACAAATCATAAATGGACCACATCGATCCGGTGAATAGAAATTACTCCGAGCTAGTTAATATAAGGAAATAGCGACATGTCCTATAACCACATGCTATTCTCGAATATTTACAACCTGTAATTGGTTCCTATTCAAAACAGAGAAAATCATAGAAGGAGCATTGCCATGGTTTTCGATCAGACGAGTCCAAGAATCAACCATCGAAGCAAAAGTAAGGGTTCATAGTCCTTGATTTTACTAAGACGTTTTATTAGATTTCTCATATGAACTAGAAAAGGTTTATAAAATATATACTAGTAAATTTGAAGAAGGTTCATAAAACGATTTCATAAATTAGCTTCGTATAAGATTGGAAACCATTTTAGTACAAGAATTTGATATCTACTAATAACATAAAACCTCTTTATATAATTTCAAAAACAGTAGTACGATTGCTAAGGCAAATCGATCAAGAGGATTCACGTCATAACGATATAAAACCAAATCATAAATCATCAGATGTAAATTTGATAAATTGAATATACATATAGCTTGTTAGTGAATCCAATGACGTTAAGAAACATTTAGAAATCACCCTAGAGCAACAGGAACAAAGACACAAAATCAGGTACCGCAGATCAAAGAGCGATCACCAAGGTGATCGCTAATGGGTAATTCACATTACAACAACATACAGGAAATCAAAGGGATAACGGCTATAATTTCGATCAACGAACGAATTGAGATCCCAAACTAGCACCCGAAGGTTTTAAACTACATCGGAATAGGCTCAAAGGATATCGAGTCGGTAATCCACGTTTTATTGATGTGAATCATCTTAACAAGAGTATCGAATAAATTCGATATATCAAAAGAAGCGCACGACTTTACGATGATCTCCGGTGAATTAGAAGACCATCGACATTCACGGGAGAGCCAAGGAGGAGTCCAGAAACCAACGTGATCGTGCGCGGAGGCGCACAACCGGAATTGGGTCGGACTTGGGAAAAACAGCCCAGGTTCAGGGCGACCGGTCGACCGGTCAAATAGGGCGTTCGACCGTTTTTGCCCAGAAGCAGAACCGGTCGACCGCCTCATTTCTGACTAGTCGATCGGTTTAGGCCTGGGCAGTTGCCCAGGCCAAACCAAGGGGGATTCCTCCCCCGTGAGTGTCCGGCGTCGATCGTCGAGGCTCGTGACTTCTTAGGGACATCAATAAGACCTCTCTGATCCACCGTCTCAACTTGCAAAGCTCGAATGCATTGGTTTGGATTATAGATTCTAAAAAGAACAAAATTCCACACCGAAACGAATAAACGCGATATAAGCGGATTGTGAAGTCTTAGAACTTGCCGGGTGCGACAATGGTACTTCACAACACCACTGAATCAATCCAAATCATAGGTATTGATCGAGTGAATAACATATGTCATAATCTCTATTTCAAACGAACAAACAAAAGCATATCATAGCGATTCAAGCAACTTGTGAAGACTTAGGACGTGTCGAGGGACAACGGAGCTTCACAACATCATTAAATCAACTCATATCATACACATTGGATCGTATAAACAATCCTTATCATAAGTTGTCAACTCAATGAAACATAAAACATGGAATCGGCTAAATTACACTAACATAACCAATTTACTAGCATATGCAAACTCAATTGAACACTAGGTTACACTTTAACAAGCTAGTGGCTTGTGGCATAGATGTGAGTTCAAAAAGAACTCACCTTTGGTTCTTGAATGACAAGAACGAGCTCCAACAAGGAAGAACAAGCACAAATCCAAGCAAAGAAGCTTTCTTTCTTCAATCACTCCTCAATAATCACCTCATGAACATAAATGAAGACACATGAGTGTTAGGGCACACTAAAAATCCGAAATTGAGAGGAGTATAAGGTAGAGAGGGAGAGTAGAGAGCTTACCCATGTCTTGAAATCAAGTTAACACATGAACTGAGCTTGAAATCAAGAGCCCTAGCTTAGGGAATTTCTATTTCCCATTCCCTCCTCCATTTTCTATTTTCCTAAGTGTTTGGAGAATGAATGAAGAGAAGGGGGATGATTTGGTTATATGGAGTGAGCTAGGTTAGCTCAACCAAGCCCTAGCCAAGGTGCCAAAATTCAGAATCTCGGAACATATCGATGCTTATAGTCAAGAAGGTCGTAAACGATGATCCGGACTCAATGGAAGTGGTCCCGAATCCTAATTTTATCATTTGTGAAAAACGACATTTTGAGTGACATATAAGATATGACGATATATTTAAATAAAATATTTAAATCTAAATTCGTCGAATGAGCGGGTTGTTACAGACTTCCCCCCTTAAAAGAATTGTATCCCCGTAATTCCTTACGAATGAAGTAATAAGTAACAACCAAAAATAATACCACGGAGTGGTACCACAAGAACCGACGCGAAATGAAATGGTCACACCAACGGCTAGGTGAGATCCCAATTTCGTTTCACAAGATCATAAAAACTAGAGTTCGATCTCGAACTTCATTACCCATGAAGGTAGTCATCCCAAACGAGTAAAATAATTCCATAAAAATTCATAAGCGCTAGGAATTCAAATAGACTCGCCATTCTTAGTATGATTCTCAAGGGAATGAGAATCGATAGAATGTACAAAACCCAAGCGAATCTGATTTGGAATTTCAAGAAGCAACGGGACTGCGTCCTATAGACGCGAGATATCAATAGTAGATATTTCTCTTAGGATACGAAATAGGAATTTACGATGGTTGACTAATCCATCCCCAAACTCAATCACGGCGATGTAGCGAACATCGAACCCGAGGTCTTTAGTCTTGCGACAAGGTGGCTGACACCAACAAAAGCATAACACAGAGATTCCAACGAATTTAACTAAGGAAAGCAATTTTCGAAGAAATAATCAACTTTAATATCAATGATCCAAGGTTGGTAACAGAATACCAATGAGATAGAAACCGATAAACAAATATTGGTAACAGAATACCAACGAACTAATCGGGGAAATCGATTTCTAACTAGGTACTAAATCTCATTTAGTAACCATAAAGACGAGTCATTAGGAATTATATGAAATTCCCAACATTCAGAGTATCAATTTTAGAAAATCAGAAACATTGAGAATATGATGAATAAGTAGTGCACAACTTAACACTTCGGAACAACATGATTTAAGATAATTTTTCTACCAAAAATCTCAAATCGCAAAAACATCGGCATTTAATCAAAGAAGCAAATAGAAAGTTTCTCTAACAAGATGAGATTAAACCAAAAAGGTCATAATCCCCAAAGATTTGATTGATAAGGGTTAACAAACGTGCGGAGACAATTGTCATTCCAAATGATTCGAACAAACAAAGGATGAATATCAAAATAGCTCATCCTTTCGATGTTCATTTCTAAGAACAACGCAAGGCTAAGTCCATAAGTGAACTGACTATAGCACTTCCGGATGATCGACTAGATCATAGATTCGAAGAAAGGAATTATTGAGTTTGTCGTGGATCGCAAAACCCAAACCTTCCCTCCCCAATGGGAACTCCCATTCTCTTTAGTGATCGTTCACTAGAGAAAATAAGAAGACCCATGGAATCACAAGGATACTAAATTCTCTTTAGCAAATCGAAACAAGGATTAAGAATTAGACGAGATTCTCAATCAGTAAGAATTCTCAAAAATCAAAGATCTGAAATCCAGCAACAAGAGACATAAATGAATAACTCTTTGGGTTACTCCTGGAGTTATTTAGTTTACTCAAAGAAAAGACTCAAGATAATTTCTAATTAAAAATCTTGAACCACTCCAATTCTTGGAATTGCTTCAAGGAAATCTAGAAATAAATTATCTAGAAAGATAACAAACGATTACGAAAAATAGAAAAAATCCAAAATATTATTATTTTGATTAACTTATTAACGGTTAATTTAATTTTAGGGATCATTTCAGATGTCGGATTGTCACATAATGGTGTTTAGGAATTCCGAACTACAACATGGCGTCCCATATCTTGTTCGAGATCCTTAATGCATCCGATGGACAAGTTAACACAAGAAAGTCCTCACTATTTCTAGCGTTCACGCGAATCTCGTGAAAATATAAAAATTAAATAAATCATTCGGGGTGGCATAAAGGAAATAAAATTCCTTTATAAACTTACGAATAAAACACAATTGATATCTTTTGATAACGAAGAAAACGGTCGACGTATATCAAAAGAACATAAATAAAATATTCTCTAAATAAGGTAAATGACATTAAGGAATTAATGACACGTATCTTGACTCAAGAAGAGGGATCACAAGAAGCGAGATGCTTTCCCTCATTCTTGATCTTGACTTTGGAACGCAACGAGGTAACACAAATGTATCATTGCACATTCGTTGAGTTAATTTAGCAAAAATGCTTGGTAACTCATACCGGCACAACGAGGTAACAAATGAGTTGTTTTAGCCCGAAGGCTTGGTGATCTCACACCGAACTAGGACTACATAGCTTACAACAAAGGAGTAGATTTAGTCACAACGACATGGTATCTCCATACCGATCGACAAGCGATCAATAGACCATGTTAGGTACATAATGACGTACGAAACAATCTTAACTAGAAATCAAGAAATATCAGGATCAGAGGCGCTTACGACGTGCGTAACAACGCACGGGCAAGATATCCAATGATCAATCAACCACAAGGATCATAAATGATCAACAAGATAATTGTGATACACAATAGGCCAAACAGACATCGATTAGCGACTCGAGTCAAATAATGAAACAGAAGCACCACTAGAGCACACGGGCCCTAGATGGACTATAGAAATCAACCCGAAGGAGACGAGTCGATAACTATTCTAAAAGACTAATAATAGGCCACTTGAGACATAATCACCCCTCCCGTAGGAGGTACACTGGGTGAACCGGCACTTGCACGGCTACGAACAACAATCTCGCTTCTTTAAGGAAAAAGAAGGAAGACAAAGTTAGTCTCAAGTTGAATTCAAACGATGCGAATTCAATCAAAATGGAATCGTATTGGAATATAAGTTATGACGGATCTTAAGACTCTAACTAAAACCCTAAAGCACGATTCCCAAGAGAGGCTTAAGACAATACCATCGTCATACTATCTTACACTGTTCCGAAAAGTTGGCTCTGATACCAACTGTAACGCCTCGCCTCTATACCCACTATCGTCCAGTTCATTTCAGAGAAATGTCGTAGACCATAACGGAGAATGAGGTTTGTGAAGGGCGGCCGATTGTATGATTACTCTATGTGAGGAATGCACATCGAATTCTAATACCGATTAAAATTTCGACATGACCATTCGGCACATAGAGCAACTACACAACGGCTATATGCAATCCGGAAAGCAGCATAAAATAGATAACAACAATAATATAAATATTCCAAAGCCAGACACAGAATAATCATATCACAAAGGCGGAATAGATATGAATAAACTAAGAATGTGTACAACAAGCTAGTGGTCAACAAAGATCCACTAAACCCAAAAGAATAGATACATGCACCATGATCTAAACAAAAGAATATGTACACAACAAGTGATAATGACATAGGTACAAAAGTACATAAAACTACGGAGACAGAGTAGCAAGATGAAAGCGGAAGATTAATCCTGCGATGAGTCCCAGAGGAGTACCTAAAATGACTCAGCTTGACCTGAGTATTATTTATAAGAAAATAAACAATAAACGGATCAGTCTAGCTGTACTCATCAAATAAACTGAGATAACAAGAGATATAACACAGGATGACATGAACATGGCATGTCGACACAATCAGGAAATGACAATGGAATGTCGGCACACAAATATCTCTAAATAATCTCCTAGCAAATCTAGAATGCAATATTCAAATAATAGCACATAACAGGAAATGACTGCGGAATGCCAAATAAACTAAACACATGAATGACAACGGAATGCCAAATACACATCAAATTGATGACCATCGCATCAAAGTAAATCATGAATCATAAATCATTTCTCAAATTGACGCGCATCGCGTCAAAGTAATCAAGAATTCAGAAATCACTCGAAATCCAGAAAACATCATAAAGGGGCAGACTTGTTCATAGATGAGATACGATCTCCAGGTAGCGAACCCATAGGTTTGAGCCGAAGCTCCCCACGAAGCCGGGTCGTGACCCCAGAAGAGAGAAACACATAAATCATGAAATCTCTAGAAAACATCATAAAGAGGGGGCAGGTCTATTCATAGATGAGATACGATCTCTAGGTAGTGAACCTATTTGTTTGAGCCGAAGCTCCCCACGAAGGCGGGTCGTGACCCCAGAGAGTGAAATCCAAGAATCGTAAATCCCACTAGGACGATCGAGGACCACTAAACATAAATCATAAAAGTTGGACTGAAGTCCCAAAAGTGAAATCCAAGAATCATAAATCCCACTAGGGAAATCGAGGACCACAAAACATAAATCATAAAGGTTGGACCAAAGTCCCAGAAGTGAAATCCAAGAATCGTAAATCCCACTAGGGCGATCGAGGATCACAAAACAGAAATCATAAGGGTTGGACCGAAGTCCCAGAAGTGAAATCCAAGAATCGTAAATCCCACTAGGGCGATCGAGGACCACAAAACACAAATCATAAATGGACCGCATCGATCCGGTGAATAGAAATTACTCCGAGCTAGTTAATATAAGGAAATAGCGACATGTCCCATAACCAAATGCTATTCTCGAATAATTACGAACCCGTAATTGGTTCCTATTCAAATCAGAGAAAATCATAGAAGGGGCATTGCCACGGTTTTCGATCGGACGAGTCCAAGAATTAACCATCGAAACAAAAGCAAGGGTTCATAGTCCTTGATTTTACTAAGACGTTTAATTAGATTTCTCATACGAACTAGAAAAGGTTTATAAGATATATACTAGTAGATTTAAAGAAGGTTCATAAAACGATTTCGTAAATTAGCTTCGTATAAGATTGGAAACCATTTTAGTACAAGAATTTGATATCTATTAATAACATAAAACCTCTTTATATAATTTCAAAGTGGCAATAAACAATAGTACGTGTAACACCCCGCCTCCGCCAGGGTGTCTCTTGCAAGCACTCTGACTTTGGAGGGGCGTTTGAATCAGGTAAACATGCATAATGATATATCAAGGCAAAACAAGAACATATGTATATATGTAAACAGAGTAAATAACATAGATAAAACAGCGGAAGATTTTAAACCATTTCAAAACAAGTCTAGTACAACATAGCTCTCCAAATAAACAAGTCTAGATAAAACAACATCAACTGAAAAACTGAAAATACATAAGTACTAATCCCCAAAAGAAGTGATAGCCACAGCTAGCTTTATGTCAAACCGTACATGAGCTAAATCCCACAAGCAAGCCGTCAGAAATCCAGCTAAGCTCCAATATTCCCTCCCTGAGAACCTGGGGGGGAAACAGAAGAAAAGAGGCGAAAGAAAACAGGTCAGTCAAAAAGACTGAGTAAGCCCTACTACAATCAATGTAAACTGATAAAGTTAACTGGCATGAGAAGCAGGTATGATCATAAGGATAACAACATACTAGCATGATGATTAACTAACAAGGTAGATAAAGGTGTCATCGCATAATCAGGATTAAGGTTTTGCACCACAGGAGTACTAGCAAACTAACATGACTTGAATAAACAAGTATTGATCCCTTGGCCCAAGCTTTGGCCCAATAACATGAAATGACCCTCATACGAGGTCCAACCAAACGGTCTAGTCGATCGGCTCCCTAAGCCTAACTCGTCACGTGTTGGTGTCAATACGGCCCAAACATGATTGTAGTCAGACTGTGCAGGGTCTCCCGTCGGGTGTATCAAGCCCTAGGGTGGCAACCCCTGGACACCATAAACATGAGTGCACAGTCTCGATCTACTGGTACCCGTGCATGCTTTCCCCGGCTTTGGACTATGTGCACGACCATGGTCCGCCCGGAACTACACCGGCGTACCCTCTGCCGTCGCTTTTGGTCGCTTACCTCCAGCCCAGTAATCGTGCCCCCACCCTAGCCTAGTCCCTAGGGTCATGATGATACTAACTTGGGATTACTGCTGGAGTGGGCCCCCATTGCTAGGATTTTCTAGTGGGTTAAGTACGGTTTAACCCTCTTGCTAATCATGGATTAACTTGGTTAAGTGTAACGATGACTTCACGACTTAACCCCGATTAATCTTCCGAGCCCAAATTGGTTAAGTACTAAGTGGACCATGACTTAACCCTAATCACGAGGCATTAATTAATTTTAATGCGCCTTAACCTCTCACATTAGACCTTGTTGTGGTTACTAGTTAAGCCGGGCGGGTCCGGGTAGCTTTACACCACAACTTGGTCTAACCTCGGGTCCAAGGTACAACATGACCAACTTCTCACATTGGGTCCTATTGTTGGTAGCAACTAGTTAAGCCGGTCGGTTCCGGGTAGGTTTACGCTACAAACTCAACCCAACCTCGAGTTGGCCACACTTATCTTTTCTAAGTGTCATGTCCATCATGTTTCCAAAACATGTTACAAGTTTTCAAGCAATTGGGTAGACCTAACTTAATAGGTAAATTCCCAATGGGTAGACCTAACTTAATAGGTAAATTCCCAAGCTTGTGTTTTTATGTCTTTTACTTTTACCCAACCCCAAACGCAATCCCATCGCTTACATATCGCCATAGCGCATATAGGATAAAAAGAGGGAACTTGGCATAATCATGACATAAAAGGTGTTGAAGCCACAAGTCCAACATGGTGGCATATGAAATGTTCATGTGTTCATATACTTGCATATTACATATTTTGGCCTCAAAAGCATGCATAAAACCAAACTTGGCATATTGATGATACATGGTGCTAAATGACATGTAAACATGGCCATAAGTTCGCATTTAGCCTCACATGCAAGTTATCATAAGAGATATGATAACTTACATGTTGCCAAAATGCAACCTTTGGCATAAAGCTTGAAGCTTTATGTTCATAAACCCGAAATAAGCTTGCATAATATGATAGCATGAACAAAATGTTCAACCCAAACTTGCATAACACAACTTGCATATCATATGACAACTTGCATATCAAACTTGCATAACATAACATGATGAACTTGCATATCATATCATAGCATACTTGCATAACATGATAAGCTTGCATATTACATCATAGAAAACTTGCATAACATGATAAACTTGCATATAAACTTGCATTTCATAGCATAGTAAACTTGCATATAAACTTGCATATCATACATTTAACTTTAGAGTTTAAGTATGAAAGTAGAATAGGGCTTACTATGCTTAGGAAATATGACAAAGCCCTTATGCAACCAAATTAAACCCAAAATGCAAGCTAAAATGACCAAAACCCTTCCTTTATGATGCAAATATAGAAACTTGACTTGAATGCAAGCTAATGATGCTCATACAAGTTTGAAAACACTTGTATGCATGGAAAATCACTTAGAAATTGATTTAGGAATTTTATGAAGAGAGTGGAGGCCATGAGAGGATTGATTTTGCCATAGTTTAGTTGTAGGATAGATTAATGATGATTTAGGGTAGGTTAGGGTCTTATTTATAGATTAGGCAAGTGTTTTAGGCCATAGGATTAAACCCTAGTTCCAATCTCAGCCCTCAAAACCGAATCTGGCCCCCAAACTCAACACATTCTCAAAATGGTGCACCAGGCTAAACAGCCCGGCTGGACCAAGTCGACAGCCAAGTCGACAGGGCTGTCGACTTGGGTCCAACCAAGTCGACTCCCAAGTCGACAGGGCTGTCGACTTGGGTACTCTGGCGGGAATTTTGCCGCCTGGCCCAACTCGCCCAATTTTCCAAATTCAAGTTTGAATTTGAAATTTGTTTTTACTTAGAAGTTTTCTGAAAACTTCGTTGGGCCTTAAACGGGTCATACGGACTCCGATTTTCGAAAACTCGGACTCTATTTCGCGTATTTTTCCGAGACGAACGCAATGGCATAGCCCGTTTCCCTTGATTCAGATTTTAGAATTAAATTCTGCCTCGATTTATGTTATAACAGGTTATTGAAAATACAGGTTGTTACATTCTCCCCTCCTTAAAGGATTTCGTCCCCGAAATCTTCAAGTTAGGAAGAACGTATCCTATCATCCAACATCCATCTACTCAAAACATCATCCACGAGCAATCATTGTCCTTACAAGATTCTAAATGTTGTATGAGCATATGCAAAGGTGTGTGTATATGTACTTATCTAATGCAAATATCATCAATGCAAATTATGTTAGTGAAATGAATCCATATGTATGCAATTCCTAACATAATGTATAACATCTATATGTGTGCACATAACATACATCCATATGCAACATCCATGTGATAACACAAAAATTTTCATCCATGAATAAGCATAAACACTCATGCATATGCAATATGAGGAGTGTGTGAGCCGATCTAGTGCCTAACGTGTATAATGCATCCACGAGTAACCACTTGCAAACACTTGCAACCACTTGCAACCATCAAGCATAACATGTTTCAAGCACATGTTTCATCCAAAGGGTTTCTACCTAAGGTTCTCATGACAAGATTAACTCGATAAACTAGATAAACATGGATAGCAAAGGGAAAGATATGCTAACAAAGAAAAGAGATTGAGAGTGTACCTCAAAAAGGAATGGATAAAGCCCACGCATCTTCTCCTCGGTTTCCCAAGTTGCGTCTTCTTCGGCTTCACCCCATTGAACCTTCACCAACTTGACCTCTCGATTCCTTAGCTTCTTGGTCTCCGTCCCCAAGATACGAATCGGAGCTCTCCTTAAGGTAGCCTCTTTCTCCACTTCCACATCTTCCAGAACACTCGGCTCAACAACCTCTGCTGATTCATGTAAACACTTCCGGAGATGCGAGACATGAAAAACATCGTGTACTCCGGCAAGCTTCTCGGGCAACTTCACTCTATAAGCCATCTGCCCGATCCTCTCTATAATAGGGAATGGTCCAACAAACCTCGGTACCAACTTCCCAACAGCTCCAAATCGGACCACATTCCTCAAAGGAGAAACCTTCATGAAAACCATATCCCCAACATTAAACTCCAAATCAGTCCTTCGCTTATCAGCATAGGATTTCTGTCGGTCTTGGGCCGCTTTCATCCGTCTCCGAATCAACTCGATCTTCTCGGATGTATCTCTGATCATATCAGGCCCAAGTATAAGCTTATCTGTAGTCTCCCACCAACATGTAGCCGACTTGCACGGCCTCCCATATAAAGCTTCGAATGGTGCCATTCCTATGCTTGCCTGATAACTGTTATTATATGCAAACTCAACAAGAGGAAGATGGTCTTCCCAAGTACCACCAAAATCCAGAATACAAAGCCTCAACAGATCCTCGAGTACCCTATTCACCCTTTCGGTTTGACCGTCCGTTTGTGGGTGATAAGCCGTACTTAGATTCAACCTCGTGCCCATGGCTTCTTGCAAGCTATTCCAAAATTGACTTGTAAAGATTGGGTCACGGTCACTGACTATACTAGAAGGGACTCCATGAAGTCTCACAATCTCACGAAGATATATAGACGCTAGCCAAGATGCGGTCCTCTTGTTCTTCACTGGAATGAAATGAGCACTCTTCGTAAGTCTATCCACAATAACCCAAATGCTCGTATTCCCTTTCCTTGACCTTGGTAGCCCATCGATAAAATCCATGGAAATACTCTCCCACTTCCAAAGTGGAACGTCTAGAGGATGCAATAGCCCACCGGGCTTCTTCGACTCAGCCTTAACTTGCTGGCAAATGATACATCTAGAGACAAACTCTGGCACATCTTTCTTCATCCCAGGCCAAAAGAAGATGCACTTCATATCTTTATACATCTTATCTCCGCCCGGATGTATAGTCAACTTAGAGCGATGCGCTTCTTCAAGAACTCTTCTTACTAGATCTTCTACCATTGGAACACATAACCTCCCGTCTCTCCTCAGCCAACCCTTGTCATCAATAGAATATCGAGCGAGATGACTAGACGTCTCTCCTCGAATCAGCTTATCCATAATCTCGACTATCTGAGGGTCTTCTCTCTGCGAAGCCCCAACTTGATCAAGAAGGGTAGGTCTGAGTTCCAGAGATGCTAAAGAACCGGTCATCGACTCAACCGCCAAAGAGAAATCAAAGGTTGCCACATACTCTAAATTCTTCATCTCAACGAATAGAGGACTTAGGGTCAACCTTCTTCTACTCAATGCATCTGCTACCACATTCCCCTTGCCAGGGGTATAAGCTATCTCAAAATCGTAGGACGCCAAGAATTCCATCCATCTTTGTTGCCTCAGATTCAGATCCTTCTGAGAAAAGAGATACTTCAATGACTTGTGATCGGTATAAAGCTCAAATCTTTCTCCCATAAGATAATGGCGCCAAGCCTTGAGTGCATATACTATTGCTGCCAACTCTAAGTCATGAGTGGGATAATTCTTCTCATGCACTTTGAGTTGTCTACCGCCAAAGCATATCACTCTTCCTTCTTGCATAAGAACAGCTCCTAACCCCGTGCCACATGCATCGGTGTATACTGTAAATAACTTCCCTCCATCTGGCAAAGCTAGAACGGGTGCTGATGTGAGAGCTCTCTTGAGCTTCTGAAAAGCAAGCTCGCATTCTATGCTCCAAGCAAAAACTAAATTCTTCTTCGTCAATTTAGTGAGAGGAGCGGAAATCTTCGCGAAGTCCTTGATGAACTTCCGGTAAAAACCCGCAAGACCTAGAAAACTTCTCACTTCGGCTGCATTCCTTGGAGTCTTCCAATCCTGAACTGCAACTACCTTAGCGGGATCCACCGCTAAGCCTTGCTTAGATACTATATGCCCAAGGAATCTAACTTCCCTTCTCCAAAAGTGACACTTGGAGAACTTGGCCTTCAACTGATGCGCTCTAAGCGTATCCATCACCTCCATGAGATGCCTTGCGTGCTCTTCCTCATCCTTAGAGAAGATCAGAATATCATCTACGAAGACCACGACAAACTTGTTCAAGAACTCCCAGAACACCCTACTCATCAAGTCCACGAAATATGCGGGTGCATTAGTCAAGCCGAACGGCATGACAAGCCATTCGAAGAATCCATCTGGGGTTCTGAACGCAGTCTTGTCTATACTATCTTCAGCTACCCTGAGCTGATGGAATCCCGTAGCAAGATCAAGCTGAGAGAAAACAGAAGCACCGACAAGCTGGTCAAAGAGATCATCGATCCTCGGTAACGGGTGTCTGTTCTTCTTAGTCAGCTTATTCAACTCTCGATAGTCAACACAAAGTCGGAGAGAACCATCTGCCTTGGTAGCAAATACCACAGGTGCTCCCCATTCAGATATACTTCGTCTAATGAAGTTCTTCTCAAGCAACTCTTTCACTTGCTTGCTTAGCTCCCGCCTTTCCCGCGGAGCCATGTGCCGAACAGGCAAAGAAACCGGCTTTGCATTATCCACCAGATAAATGCGGAAATCAATCTCTCGCTTAGGGGGCAACCCCCTAACTTCATCAAAAACATCCGAATACTCTCGAACCACTCTTACAGACTGAAGAGTTTCCATTGACGAGTCGAGTGATTCCAGATAGCATAACATGACGGGACCTCTCGGATCACAAGAAATCTCTAGGGTGTTTCCGAGGCGAGTCACGAGCCTCACAACCCTATGCTCACAACCAAGAATGGCTCCATATCTGGACAGCCAATCCATGCCCAATATCAATCGTATCCCCTGAAACCAAGAACATAAGCACTGCACAAGAACTCTACACTCAGTATAGAGATCCTAAAATCCCCACATATCATAAACAAATGGGCGGAGCCCCCAATAGGATTTGAGACACAGACGGGATCATCTACCAAGCTAGTACTAAGGTGCAAACTATCGACAAGATCAGATGAGATAAAGCTATGCGATGCACCAGAATCAAACAAGGTACGAACTGGAAAATCAGAAATATATACAAGGCTCTCAACAGAAATACTACCTCGATCGAGAACTGGAGCGACATTGAGAGCATGAACTTGCCCTCCTGAAGGTCCAGCACGCTGAGTCTGCCCCTGGCCTTGCCCTTGCTTCCTCGGGCAATCCTTACTAAAATGTCCAGTCTCACCGCAGAAAAAGCATTCACCATTCTTCCTTTTTCTCTTCTTACAATCCTTAATAAGATGCCCAACTGAACCACAATAATGGCACTTCCTGTAACGACCCGTGTTTTTCGACCATTTGAATATGAATATTTAAATTAGTTTTAAATATTTTATTGGAATATTAATGGAATTAAATATTGAATTCGTTATTAAAAACGAAGTTGAACGTTATAATTTATATATAATATAATTCGAGCTTTAAAATGACGTGCAGTTCGTAATATTTGGTTTTGAACTTCAACTGAGGATACAGGATTTAATATAAGTCGGATTTCTGTGAAACAAGACACGTTGGAGCCGTATTGGCGATAGCTTTCATATGAAAGAGAAAAATCCAGATTCCGTGTTATAGATTGCGAGTTATGGCTAAATCAAATTTTGAAATAGTCGCTATGGAAATTCGTTATTTAACTATAAGCGTTAAAATAGCCGTTTTGCAAACGGACTCAGATTTCGACGAAATCGGTTTCATTAGAACCGTATCGCTAAATTATTGTACGGTGGTGAATTGCATGGAAAACCGATATCGTATGTGACCATGGTAGCCGTAAACGCCCGTTCAATTTCTATAGCGCGTATTTAAAATAAATAAAAGGATATTTGGCATAACTTGAGCAGACGATCGAATTAGGCCACGAAACCAATTCCGTTGAATTCGTATCGTCGATTAGAGTCAGGATAGATATATAGTTTGTTATTTTTAGAGATCGAGAAATTTGGCGTTAAAAATGGTAGGGCGGTTCGAGGTAAAAACAGCCTACCGGAGCAACAGTCTCAGAATGCGACGAAATTAGTGCCATTGGGTTCGTATCGAAAAGTTATTGTCGATGTTCGCAGTTTCAAGTTAATTTGATTTATCTGGTGACCATGGAAAAATTAAACGTGTGTTCATTTCCGGTTTCATAAAGGAAATTTTTTCATATGACCTCGGATTTCAATGAAACTTGTCCCATTGGGTTTAAAATACCTTTTTACACCAGGATTAGTTTTTTTATCAGTAGACAGAAATCGTTAGTGGTAGTTTCCGCGTGTTACCTCGTGTTGAAGTTTAATGAATAATATTTTATTTTTATTGTCCACTCTGTACACTGAAGTACATGCAGACTCAGAAGAGAACTCAGCTTGCTGGCCTATGTTTTTTTTCACATCAAATACGTCTATGTTTTTTTAGCCGACAAGTCATGTGAACTTCTTTTCAAACAGCTGTAATGTGTCACAGCTAGCTAAGTCACACGCAGACCTACCAGCAATACCTTGCGCGCCAAACAAGTGAAGACCGTGATGACCAAGGCAGCAGGCACTATAAATACACGCAGCCTCTTTCCCATCTCATACTCATACCCACCACTTCCTTTCACTGTTATAACCAAAATGAAATACACGAAGAAAATAAAAAAGGAAGAAAAATTATATAATAAATTAACAAGAAGTGGCAAGCTAGTTGAGCGTCTGGGGGAGTAAAGTGGCGTGGTGTCTATGACGTTGCATGGACAAGGGGACATGTGAGTTGGGTTAGGTGATGGTGAAGGGGAAGTTCGGTTGTATGGTTCAGGGGTACTGGTTGCGTTTCAGACAGTGGGAAGGCCAGTAGGAATGGAGGGCTGATGGTTGCGGTAGTGAAGGGGATCCGAAACATTGTGGTTGGGAGCGAAGGGGGTGTTGCTGGTAAAATGGTGAGGTTCGGATGGCCAGTGCAGGGGGTACGGTGGTACGGGTTTGCAGAGAACCGTGAATGGTTTGAAGGAGAAAAGGGAAGAAAGGAGTGTGTACAGGTAGGAAGCATTCAAGTGGGTTACGGTTCGCAAGGAGGCAGTATGGAGTGAAGAGTTTGTACGTGAGTTGGTGATGGCGGATGCTGGCTGCACTGTGGGAAAAAAGGGGAAGGCTTCGAAACTGGGTAAGCAAGAAAGGTGAACAGTGGTTGAAACGAACCTAATTACATTTTTGCTATACTAAATTATGACTAAGTAATGCCTAACACATAGATTAAAGGTGCTAATTAACCTAATTATAATTTATTATGTTTCACATCAACATGACATACAAATCCAAATACATAAATGACCCACTATGTATATGACGTAAAGGGATGGTTTAGAATGGGCATTCAGTACAAAAGCTAATAAAACCAATTCATGTTTTAACATGGATTTATACTAGACGTCAAAAAAAAAAAATTAAGAAAATGGTATAATTATATAATTCGTATGTTTACTTTTTACATCTCATCCATGTGTGATCAGAATTGGACCAAACAAAAGCCATCGGGACCGTAATACTGAACGCTACATTCTGGAACTATTTGGTAGTGCAGGAGATAGCTGGAATCTATGGTTAAATTAAATGTTGTTTAATTTAACTGTAGCAACATCGTTCAACGAATCAACCCAGGTGAGTTAAACTCACTCAGTTACCCTTTTTATATTTTATATAAATTGGGTGTTTTTATTTTGTGTGCCCTGCTTGCCAATGGTTGACTATTTTGCTAGTTATACATTGATCTGTTGATTTAACCGATGAAATTAAACCGTGTTTAATTTCAATGAAATACCAAATCGTTATTTTTAACGATTGGTTCCAATAAAGGTAACTTACCTTATTGGTCACGTTTATTTATAAACATGTTTAAATGGTTGAATTTTTGAATTGCTTATGGTTGATGTTGAACGGTTGCTATTTAGTGTTATCAGTTAAACAAAACTGAACCGTCTGATTTGAGATAACCATTTGAATACAGGGAAGTACAGGTTGGAGGGATCCAACCGGATTCCTCAAATGTATTATTTATTTCATATATGAACTGATCTGTTTGTGTGATTGATTTGATGGTTGATTATTAATTGAATATTCAACATCTGTTAGTTTAAACCAATAAGTGATAGTGGTTAAGTGTTTGGAAGGGTATGGCCTTTAAAACCAATCGAGTTATAGACAGTGATTCACCGTCAAGTGAATCGATAGAGTTGAGATTATAAAATTTATTTTATAACCAGAGTTAGATTTGAATTATATTATTTGAATAAAAGTCATTTAAGAGAAATAAATAAATATTTTATTTGTTTAAGACTTTGATTTGTTATGAAAATTATTTTGCAAAGCAAATACTGATGTAATCAGATTTACCAGTTGAAGAATAAGAAATGAATTAAATGGTAAAACCTTGGAAATTGTTTTGTAAAGAAACAAATAATTAGAATCTATTTAAATTAATTATATTTTTAATTAATTTAAAGCGAGGATTGTTAAAATCGGTTAATGAGATAATCAAGTTTTTGAGTTAATTAAATCGACCGTTTGGAGTTAGAATTGTTTATCAAGTTAATGTGTTTTGACTAAAATAGTTAAATGAATATTGTTTGAATTTAAATAAGGATTTAAAAGGGATTTAATATTTGATTTAGTAATAAAGGGATTTACTACTAAAGTAGTTAATGTTTGAAATAAGTTATTATTTTAATTAATGATGAATTTAGGAAATTATTTTTAAATGGGAATTCATTTAAAAAGGTTACCGAATGTGAGATGCAAGCCAATTGAATGGTGAAAGGAAATAAACGTACTCGATTATATGAATTAAGAAAAAGGAGATTACGATAAAAGGGTTTATTATAAACCAGAATTTAAGTGAGATTTAAAGTGTTAAGACGTTAATTTCACATTAACGTTATTTGAAACGAGATCTAGTAAAAAGGAGAATTTTAAATGAGATTTCAAAGTGGGAAATTGAATATAGTTATTCGAGATAGAATTAGCCAAAAATAATTATTCGGCTAAGTTGCCATTTCGTACGACTGCTAGCGTAATTCGCAGGGCTGCAGATAGCCTACGGCGGTCGGATGTTTCCTGAGGGATTCAGGCGTAACCATTGTGATCGCTGTGATCTAGAGTCAAGCGAATGGAGTGAAGTCGAATATCAGTTAATCGATTAGAGTTAAATCAAATTGGAGTTATTCAATTATCGTATTTTCAAAGATTGAAATTAGAAGTTTTAAAAGGAAATCAGTTGTTAAAGGCCAAATGATGCTGAATACTGAACCAGTGAACTCACTGGAGTGTCATGATTGAAACACTATTTATTTTGATAGTTAAAACACCGACTATCAAACCCGCCCAATACGATTGTTGGTATGGAAAGACCGGGATCGAATTTATTCGAAAACCATTCCGACCAACAAATACGTGAAGATATCAGGAGATGGTCGAGATGGTGCTGAGAAGACCGTTGATTTTCATAAACGGAAGAACCACTAATGTTCTCTGCCTGGCAAGCAGAGATAAACTGTGATTCTGTCGTGGTTGGAATCTACGGGTTGCAAGGACTTCTCGCTATTGATCCATGGGGTGATTCCTATATTGGATGCGGTAGGAGAGTGCCTTCGGTTCATCCTGTTCCTGGATGACGTATATGGACGGATGTCTGACAGAGTATTTCCAAAGGATCACGTACGTTGATTTCTTCAAACGTGCGATAGTTGTTGGCGGGGAATCGCCGTTCTCTTAGCTTACTGCTAGAGTATTTTTGTGGACGTCAATTAGTGATATCTGACGGATCTGACGATGTGGCATTCAAAGTGAATGACGACCAGATGTTCAAGAGTAAATTCTGGCCTCAAGCCTCATCAACCGGGAAATGACAAAAATCGGGCAGGCAGCATGGCTATGTGGGTCGCTCCCATTAGGGTGTATGATCACCTATCTAGAGGAAGTCCTATTTGTTTCTTAAATCTATGTTTCGATGCTGTCCCTTGTCGGGAGACGGTTGCTGATCCCAACCGTCGGTGGTATACATTCGATACACTCAAGCGAAATGAGTGATCGGTCATGTGAGGGCCGGGTTGCAAGAAGTTCTTGTTGAACCCAGTGTATTCGTCTCTAGAGATACACTATCGGAAGGTGGACCCATACCTTGTCAAGTCGGAATCCAATTCCCAATAAGCGCCTGCGGGTTTTGATTGTATAATATATATGTGGAGCGTGAGATGCAAGCGTTCCACTAGATTTCTATTTACTTGTATTTAGACATTATCATAATATCAGACAAGATATTGGTTCCAAAACTGTTTTGGGTTATCGTAAGGTAAAAACTGTCCGTGTTTATGTGTGGATTTGGTCTTACGATTATCCTTTTCTTTTGAAAAGATTTTGAACTTTAAAATCATGATTGGATGATTACCCGTATTACTGTGCGAGTTTTTTTCTCACTCTGGTTCACCAGACTGACCCGGTGTTTTGTAAATGCTCGGGTTAGGCCGGGTTGTACAGGTTCAGGTTATCGACTGCTGTGAAGAGACGAGCTGGAAGAGTCCAGACGTATGATATTATTACTATTCCGCTGTGTGTTATATGAGGACAGATCAGTATCACTGTCCAGATGTGTACTCTGATACTGTAAGTATTTTCAAAGCTTTCAATAAAGATTATTTCTGTATTATATTTTGTTCCGCTGCGATGTGAGACTCGGTGTTGTGTTGTGTTCTTCTTCTTCTATTCTAATATTTCTATCTTATCTATTCTCACCCTCTAACTTCTTTCTATTAATGATCTGGAATGTTCGATGTCTGAATGGTCAACATGGTAGTTTGATGTTGATTTTCGGAGTCGAAAACCCCGGTTCGTTACAGGTGGTATCAGAGCTATTGGTTAAGTAATTACCTTGGCTCTGTGGCGTGACTCAGTAGAGATGGGGTTAGTAATACCCTAGATTGAGTTTGAGTGTATATATATGAGAGCGTATTTGTAAATTGATATAAAAACTGCTTATATTGTGTTGATTGGTTTGTCGAGTAGTTTATGGATTCTGGTCGATACAGTAATGCAAACTGTGTCGATAAGTGTTTCTAAACTCTTGAACAGAATAATTCGACACAGTATGTTTTTGAAAGAGGGTAAATGAAATAATTTTACCCAAATTATATTTTGATATAAAAGAATGATTAATATTTGAAGTATTATAGTATATTGGATGTGTTATAATGGAATGGTTATGTAAGTAACCAATCAGAATTCCTATGGATATAATATATGGAATCAGATGAAGTAAATCTGAAATCTTAATCAGAATTTGAATTAAAATTCCTTAAAATGGGATAAATGATTGCAAATGGAACTTGGAATGAATATATGAGATTTTTAAAATCCTGGGAGATTTTAAATTTGTTACAAGTATTGAAAGGGATATTTTGAAATGGACTTCAAAATGAAAGTGTTTAGAAATGGTTTTGAAAGTAATATAGTATTGAACTCACTTCAATAGCTGGAAAATAGATTCCGATGATGTGCGCGCCATTATCGGTGTTCATTTTCGAGTGGTAAGTGACGGATTACTACCAAAGATTTTGTTTTGAATTGCTTTGAGAAAAACAAGTTGTTTTGAATCCTGAAAGGAATATTTGATTTTTGAAAGAGCTGAACTGTTTAAAAACTCCCAGGAAATTGTTTGAACAAAGGCAAATTTAATAGAAATTTGTGAAAGCAAATATGGATTGAATTGAAACCGATTAACTGGAAATTGAGTCGGGAGATAATATATCGAGTAGAATCAGATTTTGAAATTTGTGAAATAGGAATCTGAAATGGTGTTGGACTGGTAAGTTAAGAGATGAAATTGATAATGGATGAGGATTGAGCTAAGAATGGGATTTGGCTTGGATGTGTGAAGAATGTGGTTTTGAGGATAAAATTGGAATTTGGTTGGAGAATGCATTTGTATAAGCTGACAGCATAGCAGAGGAAAATGATATAATGATATGCCCGACAAAAAGGTACACGTTTATTTTTATATGGGATTGGTGATTTATGAGCCTAGTTGGCAAGCCGCTTGGCTGTTTATTTTCTTTTGATTGGAGAAGGCCTAGAAAGGCGAGTTGGAGTTGTACCGATTGAGCCATACAGAGGAGGTGCTGGCGAAATTTTTCGAAAATTTAAAGTGTTAGAAAATTTTCGATATTTTTGAAAATATTTATTGACAATATTGAATTGGTTTCTAATTTAAATAAAATTAGATTTGAAATTAATGAGTTTATAACGTTTTTCTTACCTTAGCAATTTCGAGGACGAAATTATTTTAAGGGGGGAAGAATGTAACGACCCGTGTTTTTCGACCATTTGAATATGAATATTTAAATTAGTTTTAAATATTTTATTGGAATATTAATGGAATTAAATATTGAATTCGTTATTAAAAACGAAGTTGAACGTTATAATTTATATATAATATAATTCGAGCTTTAAAATGACGTGCAGTTCGTAATATTTGGTTTTGAACTTCAACTGAGGATACAGGATTTAATATAAGTCGGATTTCTGTGAAACAAGACACGTTGGAGCCGTATTGGCGATAGCTTTCATATGAAAGAGAAAAATCCAGATTCCGTGTTATAGATTGCGAGTTATGGCTAAATCAAATTTTGAAATAGTCGCTATGGAAATTCGTTATTTAACTATAAGCGTTAAAATAGCCGTTTTGCAAACGGACTCAGATTTCGACGAAATCAGTTTCATTAGAACCGTATCGCTAAATTATTGTACGGTGGTGAATTGCATGGAAAACCGATATCGTATGTGACCATGGTAGCCGTAAACGCCCGTTCAATTTCTATAGCGCGTATTTAAAATAAATAAAAGGATATTTGGCATAACTTGAGCAGACGATCGAATTAGGCCACGAAACCAATTCCGTTGAATTCGTATCGTCGATTAGAGTCAGGATAGATATATAGTTTGTTATTTTTAGAGATCGAGAAATTTGGCGTTAAAAATGGTAGGGCGGTTCGAGGTAAAAACAGCCTACCGGAGCAACAGTCTCAGAATGCGACGAAATTAGTGCCATTGGGTTCGTATCGAAAAGTTATTGTCGATGTTCGCAGTTTCAAGTTAATTTGATTTATCTGGTGACCATGGAAAAATTAAACGTGTGTTCATTTCCGGTTTCATAAAGGAAATTTTTTCATATGACCTCGGATTTCAATGAAACTTGTCCCATTGGGTTTAAAATACCTTTTTACACCAGGATTAGTTTTTTTATCAGTAGACAGAAATCGTTAGTGGTAGTTTCCGCGTGTTACCTCGTGTTGAAGTTTAATGAATAATATTTTATTTTTATTGTCCACTCTGTACACTGAAGTACATGCAGACTCAGAAGAGAACTCAGCTTGCTGGCCTATGTTTTTTTTCACATCAAATACGTCTATGTTTTTTTAGCCGACAAGTCATGTGAACTTCTTTTCAAACAGCTGTAATGTGTCACAGCTAGCTAAGTCACACGCAGACCTACCAGCAATACCTTGCGCGCCAAACAAGTGAAGACCGTGATGACCAAGGCAGCAGGCACTATAAATACACGCAGCCTCTTTCCCATCTCATACTCATACCCACCACTTCCTTTCACTGTTATAACCAAAATGAAATACACGAAGAAAATAAAAAAGGAAGAAAAATTATATAATAAATTAACAAGAAGTGGCAAGCTAGTTGAGCGTCTGGGGGAGTAAAGTGGCGTGGTGTCTATGACGTTGCATGGACAAGGGGACATGTGAGTTGGGTTAGGTGATGGTGAAGGGGAAGTTCGGTTGTATGGTTCAGGGGTACTGGTTGCGTTTCAGACAGTGGGAAGGCCAGTAGGAATGGAGGGCTGATGGTTGCGGTAGTGAAGGGGATCCGAAACATTGTGGTTGGGAGCGAAGGGGGTGTTGCTGGTAAAATGGTGAGGTTCGGATGGCCAGTGCAGGGGGTACGGTGGTACGGGTTTGCAGAGAACCGTGAATGGTTTGAAGGAGAAAAGGGAAGAAAGGAGTGTGTACAGGTAGGAAGCATTCAAGTGGGTTACGGTTCGCAAGGAGGCAGTATGGAGTGAAGAGTTTGTACGTGAGTTGGTGATGGCGGATGCTGGCTGCACTGTGGGAAAAAAGGGGAAGGCTTCGAAACTGGGTAAGCAAGAAAGGTGAACAGTGGTTGAAACGAACCTAATTACATTTTTGCTATACTAAATTATGACTAAGTAATGCCTAACACATAGATTAAAGGTGCTAATTAACCTAATTATAATTTATTATGTTTCACATCAACATGACATACAAATCCAAATACATAAATGACCCACTATGTATATGACGTAAAGGGATGGTTTAGAATGGGCATTCAGTACAAAAGCTAATAAAACCAATTCATGTTTTAACATGGATTTATACTAGACGTCAAAAAAAAAAATTAAGAAAATGGTATAATTATATAATTCGTATGTTTACTTTTTACATCTCATCCATGTGTGATCAGAATTGGACCAAACAAAAGCCATCGGGACCGTAATACTGAACGCTACATTCTGGAACTATTTGGTAGTGCAGGAGATAGCTGGAATCTATGGTTAAATTAAATGTTGTTTAATTTAACTGTAGCAACATCGTTCAACGAATCAACCCAGGTGAGTTAAACTCACTCAGTTACCCTTTTTATATTTTATATAAATTGGGTGTTTTTATTTTGTGTGCCCTGCTTGCCAATGGTTGACTATTTTGCTAGTTATACATTGATCTGTTGATTTAACCGATGAAATTAAACCGTGTTTAATTTCAATGAAATACCAAATCGTTATTTTTAACGATTGGTTCCAATAAAGGTAACTTACCTTATTGGTCACGTTTATTTATAAACATGTTTAAATGGTTGAATTTTTGAATTGCTTATGGTTGATGTTGAACGGTTGCTATTTAGTGTTATCAGTTAAACAAAACTGAACCGTCTGATTTGAGATAACCATTTGAATACAGGGAAGTACAGGTTGGAGGGATCCAACCGGATTCCTCAAATGTATTATTTATTTCATATATGAACTGATCTGTTTGTGTGATTGATTTGATGATTGATTATTAATTGAATATTCAACATCTGTTAGTTTAAACCAATAAGTGATAGTGGTTAAGTGTTTGGAAGGGTATGGCCTTTAAAACCAATCGAGTTATAGACAGTGATTCACCGTCAAGTGAATCGATAGAGTTGAGATTATAAAATTTATTTTATAACCAGAGTTAGATTTGAATTATATTATTTGAATAAAAGTCATTTAAGAGAAATAAATAAATATTTTATTTGTTTAAGACTTTGATTTGTTATGAAAATTATTTTGCAAAGCAAATACTGATGTAATCAGATTTACCAGTTGAAGAATAAGAAATGAATTAAATGGTAAAACCTTGGAAATTGTTTTGTAAAGAAACAAATAATTAGAATCTATTTAAATTAATTATATTTTTAATTAATTTAAAGCGAGGATTGTTAAAATCGGTTAATGAGATAATCAAGTTTTTGAGTTAATTAAATCGACCGTTTGGAGTTAGAATTGTTTATCAAGTTAATGTGTTTTGACTAAAATAGTTAAATGAATATTGTTTGAATTTAAATAAGGATTTAAAAGGGATTTAATATTTGATTTAGTAATAAAGGGATTTACTACTAAAGTAGTTAATGTTTGAAATAAGTTATTATTTTAATTAATGATGAATTTAGGAAATTATTTTTAAATGGGAATTCATTTAAAAAGGTTACCGAATGTGAGATGCAAGCCAATTGAATGGTGAAAGGAAATAAACGTACTCGATTATATGAATTAAGAAAAAGGAGATTACGATAAAAGGGTTTATTATAAACCAGAATTTAAGTGAGATTTAAAGTGTTAAGACGTTAATTTCACATTAACGTTATTTGAAACGAGATCTAGTAAAAAGGAGAATTTTAAATGAGATTTCAAAGTGGGAAATTGAATATAGTTATTCGAGATAGAATTAGCCAAAAATAATTATTCGGCTAAGTTGCCATTTCGTACGACTGCTAGCGTAATTCGCAGGGCTGCAGATAGCCTACGGCGGTCGGATGTTTCCTGAGGGATTCAGGCGTAACCATTGTGATCGCTGTGATCTAGAGTCAAGCGAATGGAGTGAAGTCGAATATCAGTTAATCGATTAGAGTTAAATCAAATTGGAGTTATTCAATTATCGTATTTTCAAAGATTGAAATTAGAAGTTTTAAAAGGAAATCAGTTGTTAAAGGCCAAATGATGCTGAATACTGAACCAGTGAACTCACTGGAGTGTCATGATTGAAACACTATTTATTTTGATAGTTAAAACACCGACTATCAAACCCGCCCAATACGATTGTTGGTATGGAAAGACCGGGATCGAATTTATTCGAAAACCATTCCGACCAACAAATACGTGAAGATATCAGGAGATGGTCGAGATGGTGCTGAGAAGACCGTTGATTTTCATAAACGGAAGAACCACTAATGTTCTCTGCCTGGCAAGCAGAGATAAACTGTGATTCTGTCGTGGTTGGAATCTACGGGTTGCAAGGACTTCTCGCTATTGATCCATGGGGTGATTCCTATATTGGATGCGGTAGGAGAGTGCCTTCGGTTCATCCTGTTCCTGGATGACGTATATGGACGGATGTCTGACAGAGTATTTCCAAAGGATCACGTACGTTGATTTCTTCAAACGTGCGATAGTTGTTGGCGGGGAATCGCCGTTCTCTTAGCTTACTGCTAGAGTATTTTTGTGGACGTCAATTAGTGATATCTGACGGATCTGACGATGTGGCATTCAAAGTGAATGACGACCAGATGTTCAAGAGTAAATTCTGGCCTCAAGCCTCATCAACCGGGAAATGACAAAAATCGGGCAGGCAGCATGGCTATGTGGGTCGCTCCCATTAGGGTGTATGATCACCTATCTAGAGGAAGTCCTATTTGTTTCTTAAATCTATGTTTCGATGCTGTCCCTTGTCGGGAGACGGTTGCTGATCCCAACCGTCGGTGGTATACATTCGATACACTCAAGCGAAATGAGTGATCGGTCATGTGAGGGCCGGGTTGCAAGAAGTTCTTGTTGAACCCAGTGTATTCGTCTCTAGAGATACACTATCGGAAGGTGGACCCATACCTTGTCAAGTCGGAATCCAATTCCCAATAAGCGCCTGCGGGTTTTGATTGTATAATATATATGTGGAGCGTGAGATGCAAGCGTTCCACTAGATTTCTATTTACTTGTATTTAGACATTATCATAATATCAGACAAGATATTGGTTCCAAAACTGTTTTGGGTTATCGTAAGGTAAAAACTGTCCGTGTTTATGTGTGGATTTGGTCTTACGATTATCCTTTTCTTTTGAAAAGATTTTGAACTTTAAAATCATGATTGGATGATTACCCGTATTACTGTGCGAGTTTTTTTCTCACTCTGGTTCACCAGACTGACCCGGTGTTTTGTAAATGCTCGGGTTAGGCCGGGTTGTACAGGTTCAGGTTATCGACTGCTGTGAAGAGACGAGCTGGAAGAGTCCAGACGTATGATATTATTACTATTCCGCTGTGTGTTATATGAGGACAGATCAGTATCACTGTCCAGATGTGTACTCTGATACTGTAAGTATTTTCAAAGCTTTCAATAAAGATTATTTCTGTATTATATTTTGTTCCGCTGCGATGTGAGACTCGGTGTTGTGTTGTGTTCTTCTTCTTCTATTCTAATATTTCTATCTTATCTATTCTCACCCTCTAACTTCTTTCTATTAATGATCTGGAATGTTCGATGTCTGAATGGTCAACATGGTAGTTTGATGTTGATTTTCGGAGTCGAAAACCCCGGTTCGTTACACTTCCCCTTGTTGTTCTTGCCCTTGTTGTTATTGCCCTTGTTGTTGTTCCCCTTGTTGCCTTGACTCTTGTTCTTGTTCTGATTGCCTTGGCTGCTCTGACCACTTGGATTACCCTGATTTCCTTTTCCCTGGGAATCAGTCTTCTTAGCTTGAGTATCATTCACCTTGATCTCTTTCTTGACATCTCCCTGAAGTAATGCCATATCAACCAAGCTCTCAAACGTGGCCCCATGGGGAATATGTGACATGGCCAATCCCTGCAACGGCTCATTCAATCCTCTAGCAAAACGAAGAGCCTTCTTCTGAGGAGTATTCACCATATCCAAGCCAAAACGAGCTAACTGATTGAACTTGTTCACATATTCTTTGACAGACATATCTCCTTGTCTCAAAGTTATGAACCTCTCCATTTGCAGATTCTCCTCAGCAGAAGATAGAAACTTAAGCATGAACCTTGCCCTGAAATCGGCCCAAGTCTCAACAGGCCTAGTACCATTGGTGACTTCCCACCAATAAGCGGCTTCATCCTTCATAAGCCAAACCGCCAAGAAGAGCTTCCTCTGATCGTCTAACCCAAAGATAGCAAATAAATCTTCGGTCTCTTTCAACCAATTTCTGGCCTCTACAAAAGTCTCAGTGCCTTGAAAGTTTTTGCCACCCATTGCTTTGAAATCTTTGCAAGTCTTTGCAAAGTCAGCTTGAGGATGCTGAGGGGGAGGAGGAAGAGGAACCTCAGCGACAGGAGGAGGAGGAACATTAGCGACAGGAGGAGGAATATTAACTACTGGAGGAGGAGGATTAACTACTGGAGGAGGAGGAGGAGGGACATCTGCGGGGCCGGCTTCGGTCGCCCTAGCCTCCAAAAGTCTCCTATACCAAACAGGTACGTGCACTCCATCCGGAATAGCAAAATTATCGGCCATGCTGAAAACGAAGAAAAAGACAGATCCAGAATGGCGAAAAAAAAACGAAGGAATTTTGCTAATGGCTTTTTGGGGAATAGCCTTTAAAATAAACTAGACTTTTCTTTGGAAAATACTTTATACTTGATTTTGAAAATAGTTTTCCAAAAGTTTTCTAAAAACCTTTTTGTTCCTTCTCGTAAACCATATGCTCTGATACCAAATGTAACACCCCGCCTCCGCCAGGGTGTCTCTTGCAAGCACTCTGACTTTAGAGGGGCGTTTGAATCAGGTAAACATGCATAATGATATATCAAGGCAGAACAAGAACATATGTATATATGTAAACAGAGTAAATAACATAGATAAAACAGCGGAAGATTTTAAACCATTTCAAAACAAGTCTAGTGCAACATAGCTCTCCAAATAAACAAGCCTAGATAAAACAACATCAACTGAAAAACTGAAAATACATAAGTACTAATCCCCAAAAGAAGTGATAGCCACAGCTAGCTTCATGTCAAACCGTACATGAGCTAAATCCCACAAGCAAGCCGTCAGAAATCCAGCTAAGCTCCAATATTCCCTCCCTGAGAACCTGGGGGGGGGGGGGGGAAACGGAAGAAAAGAGGCGAAAGAAAACAGGTCAGTCAAAAAACTGAGTAAGCCCTACTACAATCAATGTAAACTGATAAAGTTAACTGGCATGAGAAGCAGGTATGATCATAAGGATAACAACATACTAGCATGATGATTAACTAACAAGGTAGATAAAGGTGTCATCGCATAATCAGGATTAAGGTTTTGCACCACAGGAGTACTAGCAAACTAACATGACTTGAATAAACAAGTATTGATCCCTTGGCCCAAGCTTTGGCCCAATAACATGAAATGACCCTCATACGAGGTCCAACCAAACGGTCTAGTCGATCGGCTCCCTAAGCCTAACTCGTCACGTGTTGGTGTCAATACGGCCCAAACATGATTGTAGTCAGACTGTGCAGGGTCTCCCGTCGGGTGTATCAAGCCCTAGGGTGGCAACCCCTGGACACCATAAACATGAGTGCACAGTCTCGATCTACTGGTACCCGTGCATGCTTTCCCCGGCTTCGGACTATGTGCACGACCATGGTCCGCCCGGAACTACACCGGCGTACCCTCTGCCGTCGCTTTTGGTCGCTTACCTCCAGCCCAGTAATCGTGCCCCCACCCTAGCCTAGTCCCTAGGGTCATGATGATACTAACTTGGGATTACTGCTGGAGTGGGCACCCATTGCTAGGATTTTCTAGTGGGTTAAGTACGGTTTAACCCTCTTGCTAATCATGGATTAACTTGGTTAAGTGTAACGATGACTTCACGACTTAACCCCGATTAATCTTCCGAGCCCAAATTGGTTAAGTACTAAGTGGACCATGACTTAACCCTAATCATGAGGCATTAATTAATTTTAATGCGCCTTAACCTCTCACATTAGACCTTGTTGTGGTTACTAGTTAAGCCGGGCGGGTCCGGGTAGCTTTACACCACAACTTGGTCTAACCTCGGGTCCAAGGTACAACATGACCAACTTCTCACATTGGGTCCTATTGTTGGTAGCAACTAGTTAAGCCGGTCGGTTCCGGGTAGGTTTACGCTACAAACTCAACCCAACCTCGAGTTGGCCACACTTATCTTTTCTAAGTGTCATGTCGATCATGTTTCCAAAACATGTTACAAGTTTTCAAGCAATTGGGTAGACCTAACTTAATAGGTAAATTCCCAATGGGTAGACCTAACTTAATAGGTAAATTCCCAAGCTTGTGTTTTTATGTCTTTTACTTTTACCCAACCCCAAACGCAATCCCATCGCTTACATATCGCCATAGCGCATATAGGATAGAAAGAGGGAACTTGGCATAATCATGACATAAAAGGTGTTGAAGCCACAAGTCCAACATGGTGGCATATGAAATGTTCATGTGCATATACTTGCATATTACATATTTTGGCCTCAAAAGCATGCATAAAACCAAACTTGGCATATTGATGATACATGGTGCTAAATGACATGTAAACATGGCCATAAGTTCGCATTTAGCCTCACATGCAAGTTATCATAAGAGATATGATAACTTACATGTTGCCAAAATGCAACCTTTGGCATAAAGCTTGAAGCTTTATGTTCATAAACCCAAAATAAGCTTGCATAACATGATAGCATGAACAAAATGTTCAACCCAAACTTGCATAACACAATTTGCATATCATATGACAACTTGCATATCAAACTTGCATAACATAACATGATGAACTTGCATATCATATCATAGCATACTTGCATAACATGATAAGCTTGCATATTACATCATAGAAAACTTGCATAACATGATAAACTTGCATTTCATAGCATAGTAAACTTGCATATAAACTTGCATATCATACATTTAACTTTAGAGTTTAAGTATGAAAGTAGAATAGGGCTTACTATGCTTAGGAAATATGACAAAGCCCTTATGCAACCAAATTAAACCCAAAATGCAAGCTAAAATGACCAAAACCCTTCCTTTATGATGCAAATATAGAAACTTGACTTGAATGCAAGTTAATGATGCTCATACAAGTTTGAAAACACTTGTATGCATGGAAAATCACTTAGAAATTGATTTAGGAATTTTATGAAGAGAGTGGAGGCCATGAGAGGATTGATTTTGCCATAGTTTAGTTGTAGGATAGATTAATGATGATTTAGGGTAGGTTAGGGTCTTATTTATAGATTAGGCAAGTGTTTTAGGCCATAGGATTAAACCCTAGTTCCAATCTCAGCCCTCAAAACCGAATCTGGCCCCCAAGCTCAACACATTCTCAAAAATGGTGCACCAGGCTAAACAGCCCGGCTGGACCAAGTTGACAGCCAAGTCGACAGGGCTGTCGACTTGGGTCCAACCAAGTCGACTCCCAAGTCGACAGGGCTGTCGACTTGGGTACTCTGGCGGGAATTTTCCCGCCTGGCCCAACTCGCCCAATTTTCCAAATTCAAGTTTGAATTTGAAATTTGTTTTTACTTAGAAGTTTTCTGAAAACTTCGTTGGGCCTTAATCGGGTCATACGGACTCCGATTTTCGAAAACTCGGACTCTATTTCGCGTATTTTTCCGAGACGAACGCAATGGCATAGCCCGTTTCCCTTGATTCAGATTTTAGAATTAAATTTTTCCTCGATTTATGTTATAACAGGTTATTGAAAATACGGGTTGTTACAGTACGATTGCCGAGGCAAATCGATCAAGAGGATTCATGTCATAATGACATAAATCCAAATCATAAATCATCAGATGTAAATTCGATAAATCGAATATACATATAGCTTGTTAGTGAATCCAATGACGTTAAGAAACGGTTAGAAATCACCCTAGAGTGACAGGAAACAAAGACACAAAATCAGGCGCCGCAGATCAAAGAGCGGTCACCAAGGTGATCGCTAATGCGTAATTCACATTACAACAACATACCGGAAATTAAAGGGATAACGGCCGTAATTTCGATCAACGAACGAGTCGAGATCCCAAACTAGCACCCGAAGGTTTTAAACTACATCGGAATAGGATCAAAGGATATTGAGTCGATAATCCACGTTTTAATGGTGTGAATCATCTTAACAAGAGTATGGAATAAATTCGATATACCAAAAGGAGCGCACGGCTTTACGATGATCTCCGGTGAATTCGAAGACCATCGACATGCACGGGAGAGCCAAGGAGGAGTCCAGAAACCAATGTGATCGTGTGCGGAGGTGCACAATTGGAATTGGGTCGGACCTGAGCAAAACAGCCCAGGTTCAGGGCGACCGAACAAATAGGGCGGTCGACCGTTTTTGCCCAGAAGAGGAACCGGTCGACCGCCTCATTTCTGACCGGTCGACCGGTAACCAAGGGGGATTCATCCCCCGCGAGTGTCCAGCGCCGATCATCGAGGCTCATGACTTCTTCGGGACATCAATGAGACCTCTCCCATCCACCATATCAACTCGCAAAGCTCGAATGCATTGGTTTGGATTATAGATTCTAAAACGAACAAAATTCCAAACCAAAATGAATAAACGCGATATAAGCGGATTGTGAAGTCTTAGAACTTGCCGGGTGCGACAATGGTACTTCGCAACACCACTTAATCAATTCAAATCATATGTATTGATCGAGTGAATAACATATGTCATAATCTCTATTTCAAACGAACAAACAAAAGCATATCAAAGCGATTCAAGCGACTTGGGAAGACTTAGGACGTGTCGGGGGACAACAGAGCTTCACAACATCACTAAATCAACTCATATCATACACATTGGATCGTATGAACAATCCTTATCATAAGTTGTCAATTCAATGAAACATAAAACATGGAATCGGCTAAATTACACTAACATAACCAATTTACTAGCATATGCAAACTCAATTGAACACTAGGTTACACTTTTACAAGCCAATGGCTTGTGGCATAGATGACAGTTCAAAAAGAACTCACCTTTGGTTCTTGAATGACAACAACAAGCTCCAATAAGAAAGAACAAGCACAAATCCAAGCAAAGAAGCTTTCTTTCTTCAATCAATCCTCAATAATCACCTCACGAACACAAATAAAGACACATGAATGTTAGGGCACACTAAAAATCCGAAATTGAGAGGAGTATACGGTAGAGAGGGAGAGTAGAGAGCTTACCTATGTCTTGAAATCAAGTTAACACATGAATTGAGCTTGAAATCAAGAGCCCTAGCTTAGGGAATTTCTATTTTCCATTCTCTCCTCCATTTTCTATTTTCCGAAGTGTTTGGAGAATGAATGAAGAGAAGGGGGCTGATTTGGTTATATGGAATGAGCTAGGTTAGCTCAACCAAGCCCTAGCCAAGGTGCCAAAATTTCGAAGCTCGGAACATATCGATGCTTATAGTCAAAAAGGTCGTAAAGGATGATCCGGACTCAATGGAAGTGGTCCCGAATCCTAATTTTATCGTTTGTGAGAAACGACATTTTGAATGACACATAAGATATGACGATATATTAAAATAAAATATTTAAATCTAAAATCGTCGAATGAGCGGGTTGTTACATGTGTATACGTATATGTATATATGTACACTATATATATTTTGAATAGTTTCTGTGTATATACATATATATGTATATGAATGTGTATAAATATAAAGAGTGTTCTGTTGCATCCCAAACTGTGCTGCATCCCTTAGTTCCCCCCTCCCCCTCGATTTTCACTAACCAATCATCTTTCTCTCTCATGTTGAAGAATGGAATTTTGGTGACAACAATTTTGTTAACATTATAAAATATATACTAACGTCTTTATCCAGAATATGTGTATATGCAAGAATTACATGCAGGAAATATATATTGAAGACTGCACAGTTAAGACTTTTAGAGATTCAAGATTTTAAAAGAGATTCAAGACTCATGAGTTTTCAAGATATCAAGATTTCAAGAGTTCAAGATCAGCAAAGTAATAGAGTCTATTTAATATGTAAAACTCCAGTTTGCACTTTCAAAATCTGCTTTCAAATTATTTCAAACTTTTTCAAATTGATTTCAAAGATATTTCAAACTCCTTTCTAAATGATTTCAAGGTTTTACTTATGTTTTCAAACATATATGTTTATTATATAGTCTATGTATTATAAAGTTTTATAATTATATGTGTGTGTGTGCGCGTGTGCGCGTGTGCGCGTGTGTGTGTGTGTTTATAATTATATATAGTTTTATGCCATATAGTTATATATATTTTTAAATTATATATTACTATGTTTTTAAACTTTAGAAAATTCATTTTAAACAACTAGTTTTGATTCAAGAATTTGCAGAATATATATAGCTTTAAACACTTGAAAAAATAATTTTTAAAATTCAAAAATTACATATATGTCGACATACCAATATTGACATGTCGACATATAACCGTCATAATTTTAAATTTCAAAGGAAGTGTCTTTTCATTATTTAAAACGTTTCAGAACTGTTGCAGCCTTTGGAACTAACTCTATATAAAGGGGTCATTTTCAAATTTTTAACTATCTTATCTTCTCCTTCTTCATCCTTACTCTTACCACCATTATTCTACTTTAATTTCTTGATTTCTACACTTATACTCTGTCGTTTTCAATACAAATGATATCATTCTCTTTCTCTTCTCAATCTTTATCAAATACTCCTCTGTTTGGAAGCGATATTCAAAGGTTCTAGGGTTGTTTGTAATTGTTAAGGAAAATGTGTGTTCCTTGTAGCTTGTAAATCAATGAAAGGGAGCGATGTGAACCTTATAGCCGTGAAATCAAGGGTGTTGAATCGGTGTGAACCTTGTAGCCGTGAAATCAAGGGTGTGGAATCGGTGTTAACCTTGTAGCCGTGAAATCAAGGGTGTTGTAAGATTGATGTTAATATTAATAAAACTCTGTGCAATCCAGCGTTGCGTGGGACTGGACGTAGGTATAATCCGAACCAGTATAAAATCCGTTGTGTTCTTTCCTTTTCTGCATTTTATTTCTGTTTATATTTGCATCTGTGATTGTTTCTGTTGTGATATTCATTCGGTGATTCATATAGTTGTTTGAATTATCGTTAATTGTTTAAATTTTCCATAATCTCTTTAAAACATTATTCACTTTCCCTCTAGTGTTAGTTTTACCTTAAGATCTGTGATTCTCATCCCTAACATCTCCACCCACTAACTTTCTCTCTCACTCACTCATTATTTAAATATACACAAATGGTTGTGGTTCATATGTAAAAGGAATGCTCTGAAACAAGGTTGTCATATAACCCCCTCCTCTCTCTCTCTCTTTATATATATATATATATATATATATATATATATATATATATATATATATATGTGTGTGTGTGTGTGTGTGTGTGTGTGTGTGTGTGTGTGTGTGTGTGTGCGCGCGCGCGCGCGCGCGCGAGCTAGTGTGCAACAAGATATGTATGTACATATTCATAAATTTACCACCACGAAAATTGAATGTTTTTTCCTTCGGTTAGTGCTCACGATTTAAAACTGTTTAAAATAATTAATAAACAAATTTTGTGTGGACAAACATATTTAAACAAACTATAAATTTTAATTTCAAGATATTTATATTTTTTGTGTATATTAAATATTTATTTATATGTATTATGATATGTATATGTTTTAAATCAATCAAATACATTATGTTTAAGATATGTATATACTTATACAACTTTATAAATTAATATAAATACATAAAAAATTATTTTGTATATTTCCATGCTTATAATTTAGAAAAAAATATGTGTAATATATATTAACAATTGTACACTGAAAACTACGTTTTGTTTTAGAATCCTATTTAGAAAACTACAGGTAAATAGGTACAAAGACAAATTTAGAGAAACTTTAGTGAAAATACGAGAGGTTTGGATTTTAGTCCAAAGGACATTTTTTTAGTGTAAATGAGAAAATGATAATGATAGATGTGATGTCTCCGAACTCTCTGTTGCTGGGAATGGTTTGATGACTCAACCAAGGATAGGCAATCAATAATATACTAATAAAATAAGAGCATTGCTATAATACCCGAAACATAATTTGTCAAAATATGCGAACAATGTAATTTTGATCCGGAATTTCAGGCTGAAATTCAGGGAGGGAAAAGGAAAGGTGTAGGTCAGGGAAGGTAGAGAAAAAGTAAGGTGAAGATTTCATCCGCATAAATTAACAAAAGGATCTTCGGACATAATAGCATTTTCGAATAAAATTAACACGTACCTCTGTTGATATAATTCATCAGCCCACAGAGTTCTCCCGTAATAGAGCGTAGCAGTTTCTTCTCCAAACAGAGTAATACCAACGGTTACGGTTAGCAATAAAGGGCATTGTTATTGACATCCTAAATATTGTTAAGGAAAAGCCAATTTTTTATTTTTTTTCAAAAATTGTCAAGGGGAGTACCAATGAAGAAAGCAAACCCTCAAAAAATAAAGGTAATTTTACCTTATTACCCATTTAGCCCCTTAACAAATAAAGATAATTTTACCTTAACAAATATTGCAAGGGCCATGGTAATTTTTTTTTCAATTCGTATATATCGAATTTTTTTAAATCCTAAAGGATAAGCGTTTTCGGAGAAACATGATCGAACTTCTTTTTTTCAGCATAAATATGTTGAATTTTATCATTACGAAGGCAATGCACCGAAATGATTATTAATTTTCGACACGTCACTGTCCAATACATACGTAATTGATTACGTGCTACATTCGGTGCAGTGCTGACGAACTGCTTATTTTAATTCAGTTTCTCTTATCGAAGAAGTTTTTTTTAATCTAATTTGAAGGACAATCCGAGAATATTGAGTAGTGTAAAACAATATGTTTGTATAGCCGCTTAACAATTTTTCAAATAGTAGAATATTTTAAAAATTGACCCCCTCTTGATAATAGTTGGAGTATCGATAAAACACCCGCAACAAAAAATAACATATAGTTAAGCGTACTGTCAGAGGAACCGCATATCTCAAAACACAGATTGATTGCAGCAATTAGTTTGCGTGACCATTCACGGTCAATCGGATACTGTCCAACTTAAGTTCACATATAATTTTCATCGCAGACAAATGTTCGCAGTTTCTGGAATAATATAACAAAAATCCCTCTGACCATATAAAACTACTAAATAATGATAAACAAGCAAAAATCGGATATTTTCACCATGAAGGTCTTAAACATAACAAGCCTTAATTTCTAGACTTCTTCTTTCTGGATTTGTTAGAGCCCTTGGGTTGCTGCTCAGAGCTAGAACCAACCTTAGTTCCTCCTTTGCTGCCACTAGCATTAGCCTGTCCTTTGTGATTAGCAGCGGCTGCTGCACTTGTAGCACTGGTGGATTCATGTTTATCTTTAGCAACAGCCCCTTGAGACCCCCTAATCGCTCTCTTATCTTTCCTTTTAGGCCTGTAACTCGATCTCTCTCTCCTCGGTAACCACCTTTCTGGGTCAGGTGGTGGTCCTGGGTTTGCTGGGTCGAACCCTTTTGGATATCTTGGCTTTCTCTTCCTCTTCTTTGTCTTAGTTTTCTTAACTTCATCTGAAGCTTCCATCCGCTCTGCAAGTGCGCTTTCACCTTGGTTTGCTCCATGAGTTTTCTCTAAATTCTCTACGTTGATCCCTTTCAAACCAGGCAATGCCTTCAGCTTCTTTTCATACATTTCAGCTTTCTCGAGATCTGTCTGTGCTGCAGTGGTTACTAGTCCCACTAAAGCTTCAATGCTTCCTTCATCTTTGACAAGTTGTTCATAAAGTTGAGATGCTTCTTGTTTAAAACCATGGTTTAGTTTGAATGATGCTGCTTCTTGCATGATTAAGCTGAGTTTGTTATCTTCTGTCATTGAGTTTTTCCACCAATTGACAGCGGAATCTAAAACTTGAGCAGCGCCTGTTATGTCTCCTATGCGTTCTTTTAGGGACACTAGAGTGGCAATAGTACAAGGCATGTGTCCGATATCAGTTACTTTGGACAGAGAATCTGCAGCTATCTGATAGTGCCCTGCAGCAGCTGCGATTTGAGCTCGGGCAAGAAGAACGGGTTTCGATTTCTCGGGAAAATTATCAGCAAACTGACCCAGTTTTTGCTCAGCTTTTGGTATCTTCTTCTCCCTTACATGAACCGCAGCTTGTAGAAGAACAGGTACAACACTGTCAGGGAACATTTCTGGTAGAGTGGATACAAGTTCTTGTGCCTACAATATACCCCAGTTGTTATAATTAGTCTACTACACAAGGAGAAGAAAATATTGAATAAACATCCAAATGTAACATCTGAATCAGGGCTGTTATAGTGATGGTAATCATTACCGATACGAAATCCATCACCGCTACCATTGGTAAAACGATCATTGTAATACCAATAAATCGTTAAAACTATGGACCGATAATGGTAAACTTACCAGTAAATAAAAGGTTAAATTTCTATTGCAGTCAAGTTTTGATGATGATAAAAATGATAAATATTTAATTCTTGATTCTAACTCCATTAATATTTATATCATAATCACTTTGACTTATTTTAGACGACATGGGATTTATTAATGCATCATAAATTACTTACAATAATATGTAATAATACCTTCACTGATCTTAAATTTGGAGATAATAAAACTAGAAAAGAAACATCATCGTAAATACAACTACAAACATCTTCTTAAAAACAGATATACCGTCAAAGGTGTCCATTGTTGGGATTAATTTAAATAGGTAAATAAAATAAAATTAACATGACTGATCCAACTAGTTTTAATGTTTCTACACCGTTATATTTACCATTATCAAAGGTAAAATACCATTGCCGTCATTGTTGTCACAAACCTTAAAATAATATGATCTAAAAGATTCGGATTGGATCTACCTTAAGGATTCAATTTGCATTTCAATTCAAACTTAGTCAAAACCACACTGATTCAACTCACACTAACATATTTAATATATTTGTTTGTATTCATAATTTTAATTGTAATAAGTGAGAAAATTGAATTTCATATCTAATTGTGGAAGTGCAAACATGAAAAATCGGTTTCAAACTAAATGCAAGCCTTAAAATACAAATCTTTTAATTGAATCTACAATTTACGATCTAAATCTGGTTTCGATTTTACGTTCAAACTTTTGATTTATGATTTGAATTCCATTTTTGAAAACATTGATTACCATAAAGATAGCATTCACATACCAATGTAGCTCAATATTGATTATCAATTGATTTGCATTGGTATGGGGTAATGGTAAATTTACCATTACCATGACAGCCTTACATCTGATGCATATCAATCAACTGTGAACATTTTCTGTATGATTAAAAATGATGCTGTCGACTAACAATAGGATTCATTCATATATTTAAGTGGATATATGTTCAGTGCAAAATTATCCATTGTGCTAATGTGGGAGAAACTCAAATTCAATGATGGATTAAACCATGGAACTGATTACATACACTCACTGTCTAACTAAGATAACAAATAAATTTATTTGCATAAGTAGGGGAAAGAAACCTGATCCAGTTTATTTGTATGAAGAAGCAAAAGTGCACGATTACAATATAAAGCCTCCTTCTGCCTACGAGACAATTTAAAATCAGCACCACTGGTTTTCTCTATTCTCTGATCGAGCTTTTTCAAACTATCAGATGCATCTTTTGTGCCCTTCAAGGCAATAAGGTTATTAGTAGCGATTGCAAGGGTTGATGCATCAGCCACCTTACGGTTGATTACACTCATGTAGGTGTCAATAGCATCTTGAGTGTTCCCCATTAGCTGTTAAACGGGAACATGGTCTTTTTAGTAATAGTAGTGATGCATAAATAGCTTGCAAAAGAGAAAAGCACACGTTTTAATATAAACCTGGTGGACAAATGCCAGTTGGACATTTATTGGTGCTAGATCAGCTTCTATATCATCTTCTGCAAGGGACTCATCAATGAGAGATTCCTGGCCCATTCTAACATATAATGTGAAGTTAGCTTCTGTTGCTGTCGTATTCCATTGCAAATTTCTCATAAGAATACATATGTTCTCATAAAATCAACTGAACATCCTCCTAATAAAATCAACTGACCTTCCTCCTAATATTAGACTCTCGCACGCAGAAGATATATAAAGAATCAAGGTTTCAAATCTCGAATTTCAATCTCGTCTTGTTTATTTCAAGGACACTATCCCCTATCAAACAAAATATTGGACAAACTATGCATCTTGAATGTACATTTTAGATTGAAAAGCAGATGCCGAAATTGTCTTGCATCAATTTGTCCAGAATCACCCACTTCAAAGAAAAATAACTTATGGAATAGTGAAACTTTTTTTTTTTTCGATGAAGGGATGAAAGATTGATTGATTTTTAGATAATACGAAAACTATGACTGATTTTCAGAAAATAAGAAAATCATGATTGATAATAAAGAAAGCAAAAGGTATATTTCATAGAAAACGCACGAGTCCACTGAACCTAGAAATGAGATCTCGACAAATATATAGAAGTTTCAGCTAAAATGTCCATCAATAAGAGATATTTATGTGATACATCCAATATTTTTGCTTCATTTAGCCTAAGGTGTACAGATGACAGTTTGGTCAGGAAGGTGAGTATTTCAAACTTTAGCAAATCTAGGAAACCACAATCATATTAATGCAATTCTCCTAATATCTAATCAAATTATGCATTTGAAATGTAGATAGCTTAAGTATTCCCTGATAATATAAAAAAAATGCAATTGCCCAAATAGTCAATCAGCTTCAGCTTTACTAACGTAAGTGATGTAATGTAATTCAATGCTTACTTTGCATAAGGAAATAGGACAGCCTGATTAGAAACCTCGGTAAAAGGAAAGTGGAAAAGCTACCATAACCAATACAAGAAACTAAACATGCAATTGAGTTTAATGCATCAAAAACTCGACAATTCGAAAAGGTAAAGAAACTAGGAAAACACCTTCGGGCTGAAAGCAATAATAGCTCAGCATCTGCATAATTCCCCTTCTCTATCAATGAGCATGCTGTGTTGTAAGCTAATTCAAAGCTGCTTGAAGCTTTCACTTTAAGACTGTCCATCGTTCCTTGAACTACTTCAGCCCTACCAGCTGCTACCAAAGCAGCAACAATGTTTGTCTTAACCTCGGGTTCGATCTTGAATTCTCTGAGCTTGCCGAAGCTGTCCATACAAGCATCCCACTTGTTCAAGCGGTAATATATTTGTGTTTCTAACTGTAGAACCATAGGGGTTTTTTCCAGACCATCTAGCGTATTCAATGCTTCCTTTAACTTGTTTTGTCTATACAAGCAGTATGCCTTGATTAAGAAGTAAATGAAAATTAATATAGAATATATACGTTCAAGCTTTATGTGCATACATATGCTGGTATGTGCGGTTATGTGCGCTAAATGACCAATGGTCAGATGGCCAGATCTGTGCGGTTATGTGCGCTAAATGACCAATAGTCAGATGGCCAGATCTTAAACAGTTTAATGTTTCCGTGAAAACAAGATCTACATCTAAATGGTTAAATATACTTATATAGTTATATTGTTCTGTTAGCATATTTATATTATTAATTCATAACTTAAAATTGTGTTACCAAAAGTTTTTTGTTGACCCTGTGCAGTTAAAACACTTAGCGGTTCTATAGCGGTCGAGGTGCAAAAATGCATAGCGGGGATAAAGCAAGGAAATAACGAAGATGCAAAAAAAAAATATTAGATGTAAAATGAAATATCTGAAAATTAATAAATCATTTTTCTTATATTATAATTGTGAAAGAAACCAATATTAATTAATCTTATATAACAAATCAAGAAATATCATAGTTATGCATGCTAAATTTGATGAATGTAAAAATTTTGATTGCAACCAAAGTTGTCCAACCATAACTGATACCAGTATATAACACTTCGCAAACTCTTCAACAGAGACACACACAGGCGTTGTCTAGCTCCTATTCAACTTCCCAAGTAAAAAAGCATTAATCATGTTGCAAGGAGCCTTTTTAGCATTTTTGGATAGTTAACTGACACACAAAAAATCCAGGTAACCTTTAACAAGTTTAGTCGCAGGCAAATTATGGTAATTATATCCGATAATTATTACAATTTGCAAAAAATGAATTACATGGCATGCAAGATAAAAAAAAATATGTACATATAAATCTCTTCTATTTACAAAGACACATTTAAAGGGTGTTTCTTTAATTCCGAAAATACCCTTCAACTAAAGAAGTTACAGGCATTTGCGCTGTTGCTATACCTCTTTCCAACACACCGGACATGGTGCAATAGAAGGCTTTTATCAAACTACTGCCATCCCTATTTCTACTGCCAATAAGAGAACTGACTGGAGCCTCTGAGACACTAAAAAAGAGTGTTCTGCTTGAATAAAGTATCACTCATTTTATCAGAAAAAAAAAGAACAGAGACATAAGTTTAACTGTCATAGTCTCTACAGTACGTAAGTACGTAGTTACCATCTTTAAGTAGCTCAACACATACCCCCAAAAAAAAAAAAAAAAAAAAAAAAAAAAGGGAAGTGAGAAAAGTGGACGGATCCTGCTTATAAATATCATGCTTCAATTTAGAAATACTTGATGTATATGTTTATGATGTGTGTGCATGCACATTTATATATCTATCAGAAATTTGGCACAAGACATCATGCAGTCAATTTTCAAAACTTGAAGATAAACACCGTAGATGAATCTATGATTTACATACCATATAGACATATACATGAGTGTACACAAGTACATGCATACATCACACTTATACATATATATACGTGTTCAGGATGGATCCGCAGCACCTAATTAACAATTCAGCACTCAATGTTTTCTAGACCTACAGGCTACAAAATCTGAAATGCTTCAAGATCAATTTGAAACTCTTTAAAATTTACAGCACCCATTTAAAAGAAAAAAACTGACCTCGCTATTAAATCAACAGTAGCTGATAAAATATTTGCTTTTAAACTATCAATCCAGTCATGTTAAGGTTCCAAAAATTGGAGTTGGACATTGCCGAAGAACCTATGATATAACTTATACATATAATATTACATGCATGCATATGTAGCAGATGGATTGCAGCGCTTCGTTAACAATTTAGCACTCACATATGTTTTCTTTTGGGTACCTACACAATTTGAAATGCTTCAAAATTTTGCATTCCACTCATAAACAATAAGAATTTTTTTTTAAAAAAAAAAAAAGAACCTAACCTTGTTAATATTATAAATCAACGGTAGAACAACTACTAAACCATTATTCCCAAACAAGTTGTGGGTTGCTAGAGATGGAAACCAAATGACAAATTCAATTTAAAGAGTAGTAGTAGTAGTAAGAGATTTAAAAGTGAAAACAGAAATAACGATGAAATAAAATAAAGTAGAATAATTAAATAAATAATAATAGTAGTTGTACTCTTAAATTAAAAAAATCAAGATGATGATGATAGTACTAGTAGTGATAGGTACTGAAGGTAATACCACGTCTTATGCTCTTATTCACTAGTCATATAATCTAAAATTTATAACACCCTTCCCAAATTAACCCTAAGTTCATGGTTTTGGCATACGGATTGCTAACTTCTATGCACTCCTTTTCTACACCAGCTCTTTGAATATATTCTAATTTCTCAAGCTTTTTTTACTATTTCCTCTCATGTCATCCTTGGTCAACTTCTGTCTTTCTTTGAGCATTCGGTGCGGCCTATAATTCCAAAGTGCATAGGTGTAGCAAAAAAAAATTAGATACAAGGTAATAAATGAGGATTTGTTAGCATTATAGATATTATATTATTATAGATATTATATTGTTCGTTTATATCTTATTTTTCAATCATCAAAGATAAAGTACACGTCTTATTTCAAATAATCAAACAAGTATATGTGTAATAATATGAAAAATAAATAATGATATCTGAATCAGAAACTTGGACCGAATTTCCCAAAATTTATGAACGAAGAAAATTACAAAAGATTGAAACCGATATCTCGAACTTGATGCGTGAGTGAATGATTGTTCATCTCATTCATCTTGACTCTAAATTGTTGGGGTTGAAGGGTAGGAACAGTAAAAAAGCAAGTGGTATAAGTTGTGTCATGAACAAAACCACTGCCTTTAAAGCGAAACTCAAAATAACTATAGTGCAATCGATAATTATTGTCTGCTCCATAAATTTAAGAAACCGATCATTTAACTTGTACACTCAAGTTAGAAGAATTTGGTGATTTGAAGAAGTTGTATATGAGTTGAGTACGTTTGAAATACTGATTTTATTTTAGAGAAAATTATAAAGAGAGATGAAGAAGATGAATTTTGTTTTTTTGTAAATCTTGTATTTTTTTTATTGAAGAAGAGAATAAAAATAAATGTGAAGTTCTACTCTCTCATGAGCCCTCCAATCATAATAAGTATTACATAAATAGAATCATATTATTAATAATAAAGAATGCAGAAATATTAAGCAATGAAAAGACTAATTTCTGTTGTGACTATGCAACAATACCCGCTAATTAAAACAAAAATAAAAAAAATGAATGAAAATAAACCGAACATGAAGTTTCATACGTAAGTACCAATGTCTTTCAAATGAACTGATACATAAAGAAGTGAATTCAGAACTATATCCAAGTAGTGAATTTCTTCTTTAACTACAAAGATTTGAGTTTTTCAATTTAGTCTACAATGAATTTATCAACGGATGAGGTATTGGTCGATACATCGGAAGTTCGTGGTACAAAACGAATCATGCAAGGTTTTTATGTTTTTTTTAATCCCATTAAATTTACGGTTAATTTTATTAGACTATATTGATGCTTTCTAATATAGTAAGCAATAAAAAAAAAAATCTATTCAATGCAAAATAAAATATGTTATATATTTTTTGAAATTCAAAAATATGTTTGGGAGTGATTGGTTTTACAACTGATTTTGTAAATGGTCAGTCATTCATCATTGTTTGTAGAACATTTTCTTGAGTACAAAGTGCAATATTGATAAAATCCTGCATTTCGTTCTTTTTTAAATTTCAAATCAAATCTTCTACAATTAATTAAGAGGAAAATTTGGGGAATTGGCAGCTTCGAATGGATTTGTCTGAAGGAGAAAAAATACAAGAGTTTTGGGGAAGAGGGAAATTGGAAATGCACAGAAAAGACAAAATTAAATGTATGGATGTGCGTGAGGAAATGGATGGTGAAGAAAAAAATTGGTGAGGGTGGTGTATGTAGATAGTAATACCCTTCGTTTTAGGTTGGGTTAAATTTGACTAACACATATTTACCTATCAAACAAACATAATTTTATTTGACTGCTATTTACTAAGTTCATTTGGTTTGATCACATTCTAATCATATTGCTGATTATTTCAGATACATTATGGATTGTATTTCTTCATAAACCATATTTTATACTTTATTAACAAGGATTATTACTTAAAAATCGAAAGTGGGACCCGACCGGGACCGAAACCAAAACCAAAAACAAAATTTACGAAATTTCGGAAATCACTCGTAAGAAGAATTTAAATGACCGAAAGCGGGTTCTCGAACCTTGGAATTTATCTTGAAGTTGAATTATAAAAAGTGTGATTGAGACCTCACAGCACATACTACATTTCAATTTCTAAAAAACTTGCGATAAATACGCACTTTTAATGGTCATGTACCAACTTTGAGAACTCGTAAGTGCTTTAGAGTGCAAAATCTTTCATAGATGGTGGTCTACCGTCACACCCGAGAAGTCATCAAGTGATCCACCCTAACAGCATCACTTATGGTTATAGATTCATAGAAAGCTAAATGTTTAACCTCAACCAATAAATATAATTCATCAGCTGTGTCTCAAAAGCGCCACCAATACTGGCTATAAATTATATATAAGTAATAAGATATTACCTTAATAAATTAATGAAATCCATCAAATACGTCTCAAAAAGACCACCAATGCCGATTATGGATTTGAAAAGAGTAAATAGACTAAAAACTAAGATAAATTGGTATAATCATCAAGTGCATCCATTAAAGACTGGTTATGGAATATACAAAGCGAATAAGCTCGAACTCATGTTAAATGGTAGAATTTATCAAACACGTCTCAAAGCAAACTAAAACGTGATTATAAATTATATAAAAATAAATGGGCTCAAAATTATATTAAAAAAACCATCAAAATGCGTCTCAAAGGCTCCACAAAAAATTACGATGTATGCATAAAAGCAAGGAAGCTTAAAATCGTATCAAATACCAAAATCTATCAAGTGCTTTTTAAAAGCAACACAAAAATTGAATATATATTTTATATTAAAGTAAATAAGCTTAAAATCATATCAAATAGAAAAGCCCATCAAGTGCCTCTCAAAAGCACCATCAATAATTGGTTATAGATTATTATAATATAAAAGTAAATCAGCTTAAAATGATGTTAAATGGAAAATCGATCAAGTGCATCTCAAAAGTATCACCAATAATTGGTTATGAATTTACATAAAAAGCATGGAAGTTTAAAATCATCACGTAGCAAAATCCATTATGTGCATTTTAAAAGAATCACTTAAAAAAATTGATTATGAATCATATAATAGTAAGCAAACTCATAAACACAAAAATATTAAGGGGAAAAGTAATCATGTTTCATTGGTTGACCAATAATGAGTATTCTTGCTCTAGGCTTGGGTCACTGGTCACATTTCTACTGAAGATTCAAGGACTAAAATTCCTAGTAAATGGACTCATCAAGTTCCTCTTTGATCTTACATGCATTGCTGATATCAAGGTTGTCAAAATGAGATTCAAATCGCAAAATCGTAACGTTTAAATTTTAAATCGAAACGGGATTTATATCAAAAATAGTGGATTTAAAAGAAGCATACTCTAAGGTTCATATACACTTTGAAATTGGCATTTATGTTTGAACTTCTACATCTAAACCTAAAATTCAATTTTTTGTTTTGTTCTATCTTTATTTTGTTTAGGAAAACTTAGAACTGAAGTTGTAGAATCAAATAAGTATATTGAATGTACCAATATGTATCGAACAAAAGTGGTTTTAAGCGGTTTGAATCGAAATATAAATCGAAGCGTAAGTGAGAGATTCGATTTGAAACGGGATTTAAATCATATGATTTTAAGTTTTTTGACAACAATGGTTGATATCACTCCTTTCATCATTTCTCGACTGCTTTAAGCGTGAAACAAATGCGTCTTCTCTTTCCATTATACACTTATAAAAATTGCAATGCTCATCAATATGGCTAAAAATATATCAGCTCCCATTTTAAGGAATAGTACAATTAATAATTCAAGATAAACATGACGTTTACTCAAATTTACAGCATTCATCCTTTGTCAAATTACAGTATTTGTTCTTATATATGCAAGAACCATGGAGAGATAACATAGATGTAACACCAACACAATCCAATATTTTTAAGGTTTTCTTAATGTTGTGAGACCAACCTTAAAAACTTCAAATTTCTCATTTATCTCTTCTAAATATGTAGTCTCATATTAGATGACAAGAAGGAACTCACATTCCAACACCAGATATTCATTCTTGTTTTTTTCCGAACTACGATAGACTCGTTTAAGGTAGATACCTCCGCGTTCCAAAAAAAAAGGAACACCTTTCATAGTCCAATAATAGTTCATTCTGGTTTTTTATGAGGAACCATAACAGCCTGGCAAAGTAGTTTCCCCCACATACAATACACCTTACAAATATCAATATATTCAGATTTATACTATCGATTGCGTTCATGTAATTTTAACATGTTTTGTATTTTCATGCATATAAACAAATGCCAACACAACCTGTAAAAACAATGATAAAACAATACCAACATGTATTAATGCAATATTCAATTCAAGTCATACCATTCTTCTATCATGCATACATAAAGTCGTAAAGTACGCACTTATACTGTATGATATGCCAAGACATAGATTCTTATAATAATGTTCGTATAGAGGGGAATTCATATCAATCTGAAATACATAAAACTTTCTTTATATATGTGTACTTAACACGAATATTTGTAGAAGTTGTTATCTAGGAGTTTTGAGTACATTTGAAATTTTGATTTTATTTTAGAGAAAATTGTGGAGATAAATAGATGAATAGAATGACTTTGTTTTCTGTAAATTTTATATTATTTATCAAAAAAAAAAGGATAGAATAAAAACAAATGTATAGTTTTCTCCTTCCTTACGAACCCGTCAATCACAGTATAAGTATTCCATAAATAAAAACGTTTTTTCATTAATAATGAATGTAAAAACGTCAAGCAAAGAAATAAGACTTTAAATGTTTTCCTAATTAATAAAGCAATACTTTACTCTCCAAATAGGTGAATGCCTCGGCATCTAAAATGAATGAAATCTGTATCTTCTAAAATTCCTCATGTTTCTAACCTTTACGTGCTTCTCCAGTGGAATTCTCAACTCTATTTCAAAATCACTACATATCATTCAAATACATCTTCTTTTTCTTGTATAAGTCGACGATGGTCGAGATATAATAAACATGTTATGTTAAAAAACTTTGAAAAATTACTTTTTTGATAGCTAGGCACTGCAAAGCTGCGCTTCTAGTAATGCTTCTGTTAGTTTTCCTGTGCTCTTTTTTATTATTTTTGGATCCTAAAAAGAGCAGATTTATATGTTACGATAACAACTCACCTTTTTTACGTCTCCATTCAAGCGCACGACTAAATATTGCTCAAACTTTAATGTAGTGGACAGGAGAAATAGTTGAAATGATGACATACCTTATAGTAATTCAAATCAAGAACAGAACTTTTAAACCCTTGAATTGCTGCTAAAGCTTTATCCAACTCATCTAATTTAATCAAACCCACAACTTTGCATCTCACAGCATCCTGGTCTTCAGGAGCAATGGCCAAAACTGAGAAGACAACAGAATTATATGAAGAAAGGTTGAAGAAAAATGCATGAATCAGAACAAAACATTTAGAGGAAAATACTCTGATCTGCAACTTTGATAGCACTGCGATATTTCCCATTTCGAATAAAATCCTCAATACTAGAAAATAGATCTTCAATTTGTGGTGGATTTGATGATTTCACATTTGATTTTTGTGGCGCCATTCAGATCTAAAATTTAATTTACTGCAAACAAAAACATCAAATCTATATTCAGTACTTCACCAAATCATTTAAGTTTATATTGAAAAAGCAATTCTCAAACAAATGTTACAGAAAAGCAATAACAGCAGCTATGGAGGTCAGAAGCAGCGGCTAAGGTGTAGGAAGAAGCACGAAGGAAGACTGCTAGGATAACAGAAACGCCCCGCAGCCGTGTGGTCAGAAGCAGTCGCGCAGAGTTCGAAAGGTGGAGGATGGACGGAGGTGTGGAACAATGGAGTGTTTAGGGTTGCGTAGCTTCTTTCCTTTTCCCCTTTTCTTTTCTAGGTCGGGAAAGGCAAAGCGTCCAACAGGCTAATTCTGTTGATAAACCATAATTAACTTTACATAATCCATAAAAATCTATCTATATAACAAATACTAGGATTAACCATTAACTACCGTAGATGCTTTAAGTGCGAAGTGGGCTCCTAAGCGGTAATCTGGAAAAAGAGCCCGAATTGTGTCATCAGTAGATATAAAAGGGAGCCCTAGAAATTATCAGATTAATCGCTGGGATTTGTGGTGGCGAATTTGGGAAAAGCTTTCAAAGCGGCGACTAATGGATTTACTGATTGAAATGTGGAAAAGAAAACAAAACCCTAGGCGATGTGATTCCTGAATCAATTCGTGATGCGTCCTAAAACATACTGTTTGTTGCTCGAGCTCTCTTTTTCGTTTCGATCCCAAACAAATACTAGGATCATGCCCGCGATGTTGAATTGGGAAAGGTTTTGTAGTGTTATCAATTAGTGTTAATGCGACATCTTTATGCCATATACATTCATCTTTCTACGTATAATGTAATTCTACCATACAAATAAATTACTTTATCTTGACTCTGTTAAAAACGGTAAATCTATTTAAACACAATTTTTGATATATCCGATGACACAACCGATCTCCACTGTTGAATCGTTCCTTGAATTTCACTCTTTCATATAAGTACATAAATATTCAACGGGTCAAATCTCGTGTATCACCAATTGTGTTTGATTTCGTGTTCAAATAGGCGCTCTCAATTAAAAAACATAGAAAATCGTCAAAGGAGAAATCTATTTAGACACAGAAATGATGATAATTGGTCTCCACCGTCGGATTACCCGTTGAAGTCCACTTTGCATATAAAGACAAGAAAAATCCACTGATTCAGATATTTTTTTTTTTTTGGTCATTGTTTCTGTCTAATATTTGTGTTCAGATATCCAATCCCATAAGACTACATAAAGCATCTTATTTGTGGCTTGGTAAAGCAGCCTCGATTATGAAAAATACCACAACCAATGATGTTTTAACTGAATGTTATGAAGTTGGTATCTACCTATATGAGAACTAAAACAACTATTTAGCAGGACTGAAATACATTGATTCACAGCAGTAGATTATGGGATGTTCGAACAGTTAGTGTAACAAAGTTGGTAATAGATCTCCTAAAGAAGTTGCTAACTTACACAAGGCTTGAAGTGCAACTGCTCTAAACATGGTTATCTTGGTATCTTCAGGTATCAACTACATCAATAAGCTCTTCTTCAACTCTTCACCAATCAAAATATTCCACCATACTCTCAATCATTGAACCAACTACCAAACAGGCCAAATGTTCAACTTGGTGTCTCGTCTCAGGGTGGCAATTAGACCCGACCCGTCGGGTCTCGATTCTAGGCGGGTCGGGTTTTGTTGGGTCTGAATTATAAATTTCAAAAATTTGGACCCGACCCGAGCTTCGATTCGGGTCGGGTTGGGTCGGGTTGGGTCGGGTTGGGTCGGTTCGGGTTCAGTTGGATCATAACACTAAAAATACATGTATTTCAATGTTTTTTGGTCGGTTCTTTCGGGTCGGGTCTATTCGGGTTAGGTTTGATCGGGTCCTAAATGCATTTTTCATCACCTAGACCCGACCCAAGACCCATCGGGTTCGGTTCGAGTTCAGGTCTTTTTGGGTCGGTTCGGTTCGGGTTTTCGTTTCTTGGTTTTATTTGTCAGCCCTAGTCTCGTCTTGTTTACATAAAAGACAATGACTTATTTTCATCCTTTTCGGGATTCAAAATATCTGAGATATAAACTACTTGGGATTTCCTCCGTTTTCTCTATTCATTTAAACGTAACATGTGTTAACTATAAGCATTCTATTTTTTTGGTAGATCGTATACCTCAACCCACACGATCCTCTGATGATTTACGTGGGATCGGTAATGGAGTTGCAGAGTCTCCATTATCATATGTTCAAGTTGTGTAAGATCTAACAAGTCAGATTCTCATACTAAATGTTCAATGTTTAACATTTTATCTATTTCCTTTTGAACTTTCTCTAGTTTCTAGATTGTTCATAAGAAAGGTCATTGTCCGTTTTACAGATGTCGCATCTACCCCAGCTAAAACAATATCCTCGTCCTGCATATGATTTTGTTGAATTATGTTAAGACGTCAGCAAGAAGTTAATTGCTATTGATAATAGTGATAATACATCTTAAAAAAGTATTAATAAGTCAAAGAAAAAACTATCATGGATAGTAATGCAGGATCTAAATTAACCCTAGAGGGGGGATGAATAGGGTTTATTGCAGTTTTTGTTGAGTAATTAAATAATATCAATCACAGATAAATAATCAGAGTAAATGTGGAAAATAAATAACGCACAGATATATCCAGCTTCGGCAAAACCCTGCCTACTGCTGCATTCCCCAAGGTTTCTACTGTGTATTAGTCAACAATTACAACGCTTACAACACCTGTAAACTCGCGAAAATTCCTAGCCTATTTGTCCTAACCCTACGCTCAAAACTTATCCCCAGTTTCTACTAGGAGCTACACAAAAGGTCTCAAAATCTCGCTTTAGTTGCACTAATCCTAGGCTCAAAACCCTGCACTGGTTTCTACTACTGAAACCAATTTTCTCCGAATTACAACCCCATAATTCGTCTCCCTAATTTTAGAGATAAACTAGAAAACTCTAAAGACGATTACAAATTGGAAACAATAAAAACAAATTAAAAACCCTTTTGAAAAAAAATCAAAACCCTAGATTAATTAAAACCACTAAGTCCTTGTCCTTGTTAAAAATTTGGCCGACCATTTTTTAATTGTCTACACCCATCTTCATTTTTTAGCCCGATCTCCTTTACTCTGGAAAAATAAATGGCGATGGCGATTGCTAGGGTTTTCCTTGTTCTCTCAAAATAACTTCGGCTTCTTGATTGATCAGGAATTATCTCTGAAGCTTTGAATATGTGGATGCTCTTGAATGAATTCTGATGACCGATTAGGATCCAAGTTATTTGTTCCGGGTATGATTTTGAAATTCGAATTTATGCTTTTACTTTTGTTCGAACTTGGATGGTCTATATCTAGTGATGATTGGTGTAATTTATAGGATTAAAATCCGTAAATATTGCTCTGATTTCATGTATTACTTGGTCCAATTTTTTCATGATATTTTCGTGAATTTTGGGGCTTTTGAAATCCACTGCTTTGAATTTTTCTTGCGATTGATCTGGTGACTTGAATTCTTTCCTTCTGAAGATATTGATTTGAACTTGCGGTTTATATATATTTCTGGAAATATTAGCTTGCTGATTTTCTGGACTTTGAATTGGTCCCTATCATCTTAAAATAACTGTCGTATACATTTTTCTATAAATATAAACTTGAACAATTTTACTGAAGCTTTGAATTTCATTTCCATTTGACCATTTTTGAGTTAAAACTTTTCCCGGTAAATTTGTTTGCCTTGCATACTCGAGTTTGAACTGACAAGAACAGATTTCACCCACTTGGTTGTGCCTTTGAACAGAAGCAAAACTTGATCATTTTTGCACTGATAAGAACAGTTGCTTCATTTGATTTAAACCATGCTTATTTGTTATTATTTCTGGTCATCTTATTGTCTTTGTTGGTTGGACCATTTAATATTTGACATGTTTGGTTCATGCTTGTATTTCTTGCGATGTATATACTAGTTAAAGCCTGCCTTGAGCTTGCTCACAAACTTGTGCAAATATTCATGCTCGACCCAGTTTTGCCTTTTGTTGATATGCATTTCCACCCTTGAGTACCAGGCCTGATTTGCTTTGGTTGTAGCATATCTGAATAACACTTGCACACTTGCACTCGACTATCTTGGTCATGACTGATTTACACACACGCGTTGGCTTGTGCATGTTACTTTGTCCATATGCTAAAACTTGGTCTGTCCCGACTCATTTGTGTACCATTTTGACTTGTGCTCAATCACTTTGCACTTGTAATCTCATTTGCACTTAAACTTATTTGTTGTACCATTTTTATTTTGTGTCGAGCCCTAATTTTCAGTTACATTTCTGTGCTTGCTGCACTTCTTGTTTGTTGCTTCAAACATGCTATTTTGCTTGAGAATGTGACTGCAATTTGTTTTGCCATATTTTCATTTGTTGCAACTCTTTTGAGCCTCGCAATATGTTCTTCCATAAACATGTTTGATAAGAACAGATAATATGCTTGTACTATGTTGAGCTCGTCTTTGCTCGACCTGTCCATTTTGATTCATGTGACCCATGCACTTGATGTGTTCCATTTTGTTGTGCCATACCATTGTCCCGTTCTTATTTGCATTTGCATGGTTGTGATGTTTTCTGCCATCTATACCTTAATGAGATTTGATTATTTTTGTCCATTTTCAGTTCGCATTACTTTGTATATTTGAACCTGTAAAAACAAACTAAAAAGAACAGATACAATTCTTGATTTGGTTTAATCATGTTCGAGTTTGGTACATTCAAGTATTCGGCTTTCTTGTTATACTTGATCGTTTCTAATCTTGTATAGTATTGTGCCATACTTGTAAAATATATATCAGACCAAGTCAGAAAAATGATGAGAAACACACCAAAATTCTTAGGCAAATGGAAAATGAAATAAATTTATTTTTGCTTGTATTTAAATTTATTTCTATTGTAGTCTTTTGTGTGTGTTTTTCCATATGTGACAGGTATGCAGATGGCTGGTCAAATAGCTGGACAGGATTTGGAGTGCATCAAGACAAATATATGTGTCAAAAAAAACTGTATGAGTCGTATATAAGTGAACGAGTGTAACTGTAGTGAGGCAGTGAATGTATACTAGAGTGATGAGTGATGTAGTGAGGAACAACTGTACTGAACGAGAAGATTGTACTGATATTTATAATAAACAACTTTGATTGAAATAAAATATTATTTTATTATGTTCAAATCAAATTGTCTATCGTATTCAAATTAATTCAATAGTACAATTCCATGTAAAATATTGTAATTGTGAATATATAATAGTGGAGTTAGAATGTTGTACTATTTTAGATTTTGAAATAAAATGTTTAATTGAATAAATATACTGTGAATTGTGTATAATAGTATATTATTCAATAAATACTTATTTCTATGAAGAGAAATATAAAATAGTACAATTACAAACACATTTGAATAATATCATATGTTTGTTATCATCAAACAAAAATCATACAACACATTGTTGTACCCAACAATCTCCCCCTTTTGATGATGACAAACATATACAAGATTTTAAATGTGTTAAATGTGTTTGAGCGTGAAATATATTACTCCCCATTTTGAATGTGTTAAATGTGTTTGAGCGTGAAATATATTACTCCCCCTATTTGTATGCTCCCCCTACAACTGAACTCCCCCTATATATGTGGAAAATTTATATAACGAAATTCAATTGACCGTTCTGCCCCTAGATATTTAATTTCCAATCTTAAAATATTTTTGAATTAAATACTCATCAATTAAAATCTTGACCATTCTCCCCCTTTTGTTATCATCATCAAAAGAATAATATAAATTGAAATAGTGACGAATATAGACCATATATATAAATTCAAATTAAGAGAGAGAATATATATCGTAAATCCCATTTAATCAAACAAAAATCATAATAATCTTTAAATCAGAAGCAAAATTCGCTTTTGGAATGAATGGATTGCGATGGATTTTATAGAATGAGGAGAGTTCAATAAAATTGAATATTTGAATATGAATTTCAAAGATTTTAAATAAGCTCAAAATGTGTTAAGAACTTGTTAACCACGCATAGCCCAAAGGTCTTTTAAATGGGCTTAGTAGTAACTTAACTTTATCCTCTCTAATGGGTTCCATCCATGCACATCCCAAAAGGTCTTTTAAGTGAGAATGGAAGCACATAGCGATTAAGGTAATTCACCCACGCATAACCGCGAGGACTTTTAAATGGGAGCGAATACCAAGGATAAATAATATATATATATATATATATATATTTCTTTTTCTCTTCTTTTTTATTTTTATTTCTAAGATACTTTTCTTTCCAAAAATAATTTGAACTCTCCAAATTAAATAAAACCATGATGAATGATAGAAATATGGTAGACATAGAAGATGGTCGTGAAATAAGCTCTAATTCAAAGATATTATAAAATCTGTCCAATCATCACGAGATTTTAAAGTAAAATCTTCTCTAGTTATGAATCATACCATAGTCACAACTCATCACAATTTCATAAATCTATTAATAATTTTGATGAGTTCCAAAAATGGTTCAAATTGGTCAATAATTTCAATTTTTGAATAAATAATCAAAAATAATTTTAAAATTGAAAATATTAATTTCCAAGTGGGGTTTTTGAAATAGAAAATCAAGTTTGGAAATCAGTTTCAAAACTCAATCAGTAGAATATGGAATTTTCTAATATTTCTAACACTGGTTGCTCCTAAACAATTTTAAAACGTACTTGTATATAAATTCAAATTGCCTATGAATTTAAATGAAATCCAATTACTGATTTTCCAATCCATCGTCCAATTACAAAGATATTCAAACAAATTAAATCAATTTCCCTTATCAGAGAAGCATAAAATCACTTTTAAAGAGTCACAAGAGAATTTTTCCAGTGTATCTTAACATGCACAAGGGACAGTCAATGATTCAATTCAAAATCAAATTATTTGAAATCACTTAAAAATTATTTTCAGGTTTCAAATTCAAATATTATAATCCATGAAATTCAATAATCGATCAAAAATGATTTCAACCTCAAGACAGTCAAGCAAAGTAAAAAAAATGAAATTTTCATAACTAATCAATCATAGCTTTCAAGTAATGTGCTGCATTGAGTACGGTTTTTCAATATTTTCCGAAGTGAATTAGAAGACACTTGAAACAACAAAGATCTGTGAAATTTCATTAGCTTTTCAGAAAATCATAAAATTTAAAAATTTCGACTAACAATGTTCAAGATACGTCAAAAATATTATGGAAGTGTCAATACAAATCAACATAAAAGAAAATCAAAAAGAAAATAAAATAAAATTCACGAGTTTAGAGATCATACCTGACTTACCTTTATCGATGTGAACCAATGAATCTCCAACTCTGAAATCTATGGCTAAGGAACACTTGAATAATTCAATAATATGAAACAATTTGAATTTTATCTCTCTTAAGCACAGTTGTTCCTTAGCCTCTCCTCGGTACCTAAATGTTTATAAGATCGAGTGGTCTAACAAAAGTTGTTTTGCCACTCTTAACTTCATTTACACATTTTGGTGCCCAAACCCGTTTATATAACAATCCATTACCATCCACTAAAGTGCATTTAGGAACCCAAATTCGTTTAATTTTAATCGAATTCATTTTATTATCTTTTGGGATCCAAACATGTTTAACTGAATTGTTCTTAAACGGGTTTTCATTTCGTTTATGATTTGAAAACCCTTTCAAATTACAAGAGTTTAAAATTTCAAATCGATCTTTTCCAAAAACATTTAAAATCATTAGAACTGTGTTTTTCAACTGGATCAATTTTTCCAAAGCCAAGTCCTTTCTTATTTTCAACAAAAAATTGGTTTTTCACCAACATATTCAACAATTTTTTTCCTTTAGAAATTTTAGTCAAAGTTGATTCAAGTCGTTGAATTTTAGATTTAAGATCACTATTTTCTTTTATTATATTCGAACAACGATTTATAGCGATCTTTCTCTTTTCAGAATCATTTTGTTTCAAAACCATATTTTCATTTTCAAGCATTTTAATTTTCGCATTAGACTCAAAAATCTCACTTTCAAATCGTTTACGCTTTTCAATTTCAAGTTTTTCAAAATCCTTGAAATTTTCAATTTCTTTTTCCAAATCGTGATTTATACGAGTAATTTCAGATTCGTTGTTTTTCAAAATCACATTTTCGTTTTCAAGGGTTTTGAAATTTTCTTTTATTTCAAACAATTCTTTTTGAAAAGTCGTGCATTTATCACATTTGAGATTTTTGATTTTCTCGGTTTCAATTTGAAGCTCATTCAGAATTGATTCATTTTTCAATAAACTCTTTTTCTCTAAAATTTCATGTTTGGAATTTTTAGCCTTCTTAAACTTATCCAACTCATTTGCAAAAAATCGTTTTTGTTTTTAGTTAAATCTCGTTTATTTTTAGAAATATGATTCCCTTTTCAAGCTTTCGAAACTTTTCATTAAGATGAACTAAATCATTTTCCAAATTTAAACATTTTTTGCAATTCGAGTTTTCAACCTTTTTAACGTTTTCAAGTTTTAATTCCAAAACATGATTTTTATTGCTCATCTCAACATTTTTAGATTTTAAATTTTTATTTGTCAATTTAAGACTCTCAACAGTTTTGGTTAATTTATCACAAAGAAAAATTAACTTTTCGAAAGGAAATTCACCGTGCTTGTCATCTGTTGAGTCTTCATCACTATCATCACCTGACCCGTCTTCTGTAAATCCTGTCAAGCATAGTTCTGAAACTAAGTTGGCAATCGGGGGTTTTGATCTATTATTGTCTTTTTTTCCATACAACATGTCGAGAGTTTTCCAGATTTCCTATGCAGTTAAACAATGAGAGATATGGTTATACTGATCATCATTAATATAAGAACATAAAATGTGAGTAGCACGAGAATTAATTATAATATCATTCTTATCTACCATATCATACCCATTTTTAATAATATCCCAACATCTAACATTAACAGATTTTAAATAAATTTCCATTTTTAATTTCCAATTTAGAAAATCTGTTCCATCAAAAATAGTTGGAGTTATACTGGAAAAATTCTCGCTAGATTGACAACTAGAAAACTCACTGTTAGGGTAATCCATGACTCTAGAGTTATTTAAAATTAAAAAAACCTGCTTTGATACCACTTATAGGATCTAAATTAACCCTAGAGGGGGGTGAGTAAGGTTTATTGCAGTTTTTGCCGAGTAATTAAATAATATCAATCACAGATAATAATCAGAGTAAATGCGGAAAATAATTAACACACAGATATACCTAGCTTCGGAAAAATCCTGACTACTGCTGCATTCCCCAAGGTTTCTACTAGGTTTTAGTCAACAATTACAACGCTTACAACACCCGTAAACTCGCGACAATTCCTAGCCTATTTGTCCTAATCCTACGCTCAAAACTTATCCCCAGTTTCTACTAAGAGCTACACAAAAGGCCTCAAAATCTTGCTCTAGTTGCACTAATCCTATGCTCAAAACCCTGCACTGGTTTCTATCTCTGAAACCAGATTTCACCGAATTACATCCCCGTAATTCAACTCCCTAGTTTTAAAGACAAACTAGAAACCTCTAAAGACGATTACAAATTGAAAACAATAAAAACAAATTAAAAACCCTTTTGAAAAAAAAAATCAAAACCCTAGATTAATTAAAACCACTAAGTCCTTGTCCCTGTTAAAAACTTGGCCGACCATTTTTCAATTGTCTTCACCCATCTTCATTTTTTAGCCCGATCTCCTTTACTATGGAAAAATAAATGGCGACGGCGATTGCCATGGTTTTCCTTGTTCTCTCAAAATCACTTCGGCTTCTTGATTGATCTGGAATTATCTTTGAAGCTTTGAATTTGTGGATGCTCTTGATTGAATTCTCGTGATCGATTAGGATCCAAGTTATTTGTTCTTGGTATGATTTTGCAATTCGAATTTATGCTTTTACTTTTGTTCGAACTTGGATGGTCTATAGCCACTGATAATGGGTGTAATTTATTGGATTAAAATCTGTAAATATTGCTCTGATTTTGTGTATTACTTGGTCCAATTTTTTCATGATATTTTCATGAATTTTGGGGCTTTTGAAATCCACTTCTATGAATTTTTCTTGCGATTGATCTAGTGATTTGAATTCTTTCCTTCTGAAGATATTGATTTGAACTTGCGGTTTATATATATTTCTGGAAATATTAGCTTGCTGATTAGCTTGCTGATTTTCTGGACTTTGAATTGGTCCCTGTCGTCTTAAAAGAACTGCCGTATATATTTTTCTGTAAATATAAACTTGAACAATTTTACTGAAGCTTTGAATTTCATTTCCCTTTGACCATTTCTGAGTTAAAACTTTTCCCAGTAGATTTGTTTGCCTTGCATACTCGAGTTTGAACCGACAAGAAAAGATTTCACCCACTTGGTTGTGCCTTTGAACAGAAGCAAAACTTGATCATTTTTGCACTGATAAGAACAGCTGCTTCATTTGATTTGAACCATGCTTATTTGTTATTATTTCTAGTCATTTTGTTGTCTTTGTTGGTTGGACCATTTTATATTTGACATGTTTGGTTGATGCTTGTATTTCCTACCATGTATATACTAGTTAAAGCCTGCCTTGAGCTTGTTCACAAACTTGTGCAAATATTCATGCTCGACCCAGTTTTGCCTTTTGTTGATATGCATTTCCACCCTTGAGTACCAGGCCTGATTTGCTTTGGCTGTAGCATATCTGAATAACACTTGCACACTTCCACTCGACTATCTAGGTCATGATTGATTTACACACACGCATTGGCTTGTGCATGTTAGTGTTATGCACCAAATTTATATAGCATTGGATCGGGCCTTTCATGTAGTTTTGGATCGGTCTGAATCGAATAGAAGCACTCTGGAATGGTCCGAGAAGCAGCTGAATCGGCCTGCTTGTATGATGGTGAATCGGCCTACCTCTTAGTAAAGTGGATCGGTCTCAGCTGATCTGGATCAGACCGGACTATTGCAGTGTGATTTGAATCGGCTCGAGATGAACTGGATCGGGCTGAAGCGCGCTACACTAGCTCGAGACGAGCTGGACCGGGTTGAGGCATGTTACACTGGCTCGAGAGGTTCTGGATCAGGTAGAGGTATGTTGAATCGGCTCGAGATGAACTGGATCGGGCAGAATCGCTCTGGATCGGATTGGAAACTTGGAAACTGGAAATTAACCTCAGTGGCATTTCCGTAAATACTTAACATACCGATCCGAAACCTGAAAACTATATTACACTCATCCCTCACTCCTATAAATAGAGCTTCACATCCACTTTAATGGGGGGCTTTTTGGATGATCCCGAAGTGTTGTCAAACTCAATTCTCAACTTCTTTAAAGTAATTTGATCATCTCAAACACTTCAATTCAAAGATCCATCTCTGAATTCATTACAAAGATATGAAGATTTATCAAAACTTGTGAGAGAGTTCGGATTGGTTCCATCGACATCCACTCTTGGAGGATCTCAACCATTTCTCATAGGAATTTCACTAAGTATAAGAGTGAGAAAAGTGAGGTGAATGATGGATGTATTGAGAGAATATGTTTGTTTTGTAATCCAAAAGGTAATAATGGAACCATTTGATAAAGTGGATGTAGATCACGCTTGATCGAACCACTATAAAACTTTGTGTCTTTCGTTACTTGCATCTTCCTAGTTTTCAACTTCATTTTTACTATTCTAGAGAATATTGTGAAGTGCACCTTGCATCTTTGGTGTTGACTCAAGTTTTGAGATCAACATTTGGCTCCCACCGTGGGGCCGATTCAATCCTCCGTCTTCTCTCATTCCTCCACAAGTTTTTGAAGCCTTACATTAGAAAAGATCCAATCCTATTTCACAACGATCTACTCCAAGCCTTTGCCTAAGCTGTGGGTAAACCAGGTAAACCACCAAAGAGGCTTACGGATCAAAATGCCGAGAATGGTGATAATATCGCCGATCGTGAAACTACTCCTCCTACCACCCGATTTGAGGTTGGAGAAGGTTCCGGGGCTGGAGCCGCCATAACAAAACGAGATTTAGATGAAGTGGATGCAACTTTAACTAACCAGATGAATATTGCAAATGAGGCCATGATGAAGAGACTCGAAACGATGTTCGCCATGCAAGCCGCTACGGCAAAAGTCACCATGAAGACCGCCCATGCTAAATCCTACAAACTCCGCATATAGAAAACACTGGTTCCTCTTCTTCAAGCCCAATCCGAGAAAATTTTGTCCAAGAGATGACGAATCCTAAGCATAAGGGGGCAAAGCTATCCGCTCGCGACCATCCGAACCGTGACCGTCTGCTTAGGCAGACATCCGGTAAGGAAGACAGCGTCCGCCCCGCGGACCAACACAATGAGGAGGAGCGAATATCAAAAATGATCCATAAAATCATGGAGAGAAATTAGAAGAAGCAGGATGATGAAAAAGAATGGGGATTTGCTTTGACAAAAACTCCGCTCACCGAAAGAATCAAAATGGCACCATATCCGAAAAAATTCAAGCCTCCAGTAATGCAAGCTTATAATGGAACGACTGATCCAAATGTGTTTCTGTTCAAGTACTACCAACACATGGATGGGCTCATGCCACTGTTGAGTTGAAGTGTTTATACTTTCCGACTTACCTTGAGGGGGTGGCGTCGCTTTGGTTCACCAAATTGCCACCGAGGTCAGTGGACAATTTCGCTACCCGGGCCAAGTTGTTCAGAGAGCAATTCAGACTTCAAGCTACAAAAGTGCGAGATGTTATGGAATTGAATGAACTCGACCAAAGACCAGGAGAATCCGTTAGGGCCTTCCTTACTCGCTTTAATACCGCTGCGTCTGAAGTGGGAAACTATGAGCCTCGCTTGGCTTTGATGGCCTAAAAGGGGCCTATAAGCAAGAAAACTAAGCTCGGACGGTGGATTAAAAAGAAAAAACCAAGTACTTTAGAGGAGTTGTTTGATAAGGCTGAGGAATACGTAGGTGTGGATGAGGATCCTGCCTATGCTATGGATATCCTGGAAAGCAACATGCAATCTGAAAAGAAGAATAATGATGCACCAAGCGATCAGAAAAACCCTAGACGTCAGAAATGGGGTAATGATGGGAAGGATAATCGAGTCAACAAAAAGTTCCGCTTCTTCAAGAACTCGGAGTTGACTCCATTAAACGAAACGGTAGAGAATATTTTTCATGGCCACTAAGGAGACTGAAGAGTACCCAGTACCAAAGCAGATAAAGGTTAGCGATGCTGCCATAAAATCCGGGAGATTTTATCGGTTTCGTAACCAGCCCGGCCATAGCACGAATGAGTGTAGGCACCTAAAGAGTCTAATCGAGGAATTAATAAGGAAGAACAGACTTCAGCAATACACAAAGAATCCGCAAAATACTCAAGCTTCACAAGGTCAAGGAACTTCTACAGGACAAACAAAGCGAAGTGAAAATGCCGCAAACGATGTCATGCCTAGGCTGATCATTAACACCATTTCAGGGGGTCCACATCCTGCCCGGAAAAGCTGGGGGGATGTTGTGAAATATGCTAATGAGATGAAAGACCTTCCAAGAGGATAAGAACTCATGATTATGGATGAAACCTCTTTAGCAAAGATACCTAGGTCTCCTTGGGATGACATTGTGTTCAAGGATCGAGACTCAGAGGGATTGATAATTCCAACTGAAGATCCGATGGTAATAACCATAGGCTTGGGTCCTACCATTGTTAGAAGAGTTCTAGTTGACAGTGGAGCATCCGTTAATGTTCTTTTCGTCAGTGCATTCCAAAGGATGAAGCTCTCCATGGAGGATGTGAAAGCTTGTCAAAGCAAAATTCATGGTTTCACAGGATAAGTTGTTCAGCCAATCGGAGTCATCAATCTACTTGTTGAGCTCGGAGAAGGAGAAAACAAGGCGACACAGAAGCAAGATTTCGTCGTAGTTGATGAGTGGTCCGCTTATAATGCTTTCCTTGGAAGACCAACCCTCGCGGCTTTCAGAATAATGATGGCGTCATGGTGCCTAACAATGAAATTTCCCACTGAAAATGGGGTTGGAGTGGTCAAAGGCGATCAGCAAACAGCAAGGGAATGCTACCTGTTGGAACTTGCTGAGGTGAGGAAAAAAGAAGTGGGAAAAGATGCGGAGCTCCCGCCCCGCATTCATCGATCCCCCTTATAGCAGTTAAGGCGGGGCCCTCATATTGGTGAACATAGTGAGGCCCAGAAGGAAATCGATCCGAGGAAAACCAGTATGGGGGAAGACAGAGCAACACCGGCTGAAGATACCATTTCCATTTCAATACATGACAAAGATCCTGACCGAGTCTTAAAGATAGGTCCTCAGTTGGGCCAAAAGCTATAGAAGGACCTGATATTGTTTCTAAAAGCAAATTTAGATGTCTTTGCTTGGAGACACTCAGACATGTGTTGAATATCAACAGATGTAATTGTTCATAAATTGAATATTAATCCCTATTTAACGCCTGTAAAACAGAAACGACAAACTCAGGGACCTGAAAGGTCAATGGCATTAAAAGAAGGAGTAGATAGACTTTTCAAGAATAATTTTATACGAACATCTATGTATCTCGATTGGGTCTCGAATCTAGTTCTCGTCAAAAAGTCTAATGGCAAGTGGAGAGTATGCATAGATTCCCTCTGCCTAGAATCGATCAACTTGTCGATGCAACTGCGGGGCATGCACTATTAGCTTTCATGGATGCGTATTCTAGATACAATCAAATTATGATGCATGAACCATATCAGGAGAACACAAGTTTTACAACTGACAGAGGCTTGTACTATTATAAGGTTATGTCGTTCGGACTAAAGAATGCAGGAGCAACATACCAACGTCTAGTGAACTCCATTTTCAAATTCCAGATTGGGAACACTATGAAGGTTTGCGTCGATGACAAGTTAGTAAAGTCCAAAAAGGGTGAAGATCACCTAGAGGATCTAGCAGAGATGTTCCATATCCTTAGGAAATTCGGCATGAAGTTAAATCCTTTGAAATGCTCCTTTGGGGGGTTTCTTCAGGGAAATTTCTCGGGTTCATAGTCAATGCCAGGGGCATTGAGGAAAATCCTTCCCAAGTCACGACATTACGAGAAATGCGGGCACCAAAAACGATAAAGGAGCTTCAGAGTTTGAATGGGAAGATTGCCTCCCTTAATCACTTCATTTCTAAAGCAACGGATCGATGCATTCCCCTTTTTGACGCTTTAAGGAAAGGAAAGAAAGACTTCTAATGGACCCCAGAATGTCAAATGGATTTCGAAGAATTGATCAAGCATATGGAGTCTCCGCCAATGCTTTCGAAGCCTAAAGATGGAGAAGAGCTATTCCTATATTTATCCATTTCGTCGCATGCTCTAAGCGCAGCACTTGTACGGGAAGAAGCCAAGGTTAAATTGCCAGTTTATTACATAAGCAAGCGGTTCACTGGGGAAGAATTGAACTATCCGAAGCTGGAAAAGTTAGTATACTGCCTACTCATTTCCTCACAAAAATTGAGACCGTACTTCCAATCTCATCCAATAAAGGTTCTCACCGATCAACCGCTAAGACAAGTTCTGTTTCGTCCAGAAACTTCAGGAAGATTATTAAAATGGAATATTGAGCTCAGTCAATATGACATCACCTATCACCCTCGAAGAGCTATCAATGGGCAAGCTTTAGCAAATTTCGTCGCTGAGTTCATAGACAGAGGAGATGGAATTGAAGAACCAACAAGAACGGTCGCTAGCTGGAAGCTATATATTGATAGCTCAAGGAATGATTACTGTTCAGGGGCCGGAATTGTCTTAGAAACTCCAGAAGGCCATTCCTTGTGTTATGAATTAAGGTTGGAATTTCCATCAACCAATAATGAGGCCGAATACGAAGCATTGGTAAATGGATTAAGACTAGCAAAAGAGACGAATCTAAAAACCGTGCAGATCTTCAGTGATTCTCAATTGGTAGTAAGTCAGGTTCTTGGGAAATTCCAAGCTAAAGTTGGAAATCTGCCTTCCTATTTTTAAAGCTATGGAACTTCTCAACAATCTTGATCATTACACCATATCTCACATTCCAAGAGAGGAAAATGCAAAGGCGGATTCACTCGCTAAATATGCTAGTTCTTCTGATGCACATTTGCTCGGGTTAATACCTATTGAAGTCCTTACAACCCCGGTCATTGAAGAGGTAGATGTTGACTGGATTATGGAAACATTTGAAGAACCTATGTCTTGGATGACACCGATTAAGGAATATATCCTCAACGGAACACTTCCAGAGGAACAAAAAAAGCGGAGGAAAATACTGCGCAAAGCTCTGTTATATCTTGTTCAGGACGGGAGGTTGTATAGACGGGGATTCTCTATGCCATTACTACGATGTGTGTCCAAGGAAGAATCGAAAGCAATTTTGGCCGAATCACATGAGGGAGACTACGGGGGTCACGTCGGTGGTCAGACGTTAGCCAAAAAAGTCCTGCGATATGACTATTTTTGGCCCGATGTGAACTTGGACGCAATGACTTATGCCAAAAGATGTGATGAGTATCAAAGATATGAAAAATCCCGAGAGCACCACCAACTGAGTTGACCCAGATGGTCAGTCCATGGCCATTTGCTGTCTGGGGCATAGATTTGATTGGGGCACTACCCACTGCAAAATCAAATATGAAGTACGCAATAGTGGCGGTCGATTATTTTACTAAATGGGCTGAAGCAGAGCCACTAGCCACTATTACTTCGAAGAAAGTGATCAACTTTGTCTTGAAAAACATCATCTATAGGTTTGGCATTCCACAGAAGATAATTATTGATAATGGGACTCAATTTGAGAGCACCGAGTTTCTGGACTTTTGTGCCAAGTACAAGATCAAGAAAAGTTTTTCGGCCGCTGCCCATCCGCAGGCTAATGGGCAAGTTGAAGCAATCAACAAGATACTGAAGTCAACCATCAAAAAACGACTTGAGAAAGCCAAGGGTAATTGGGTTGATGAGCTTTCGCTTGCATTGTGGGCATATCGTACTACTCATAAAACGGCAACAGGGCACACTCCGTTTTCCCTTGCATTTGGATCTGAGGCGATGATCCTGGTTGAGCTTGAAGTCCCTACTCATAGAAGGATCTACTTCAACCAAGCGAAGAATGAAAAACTTTAACTCGAAGTGCTTGACTTACTCGAGGAAAGAAGAAAGGAATCAGAACTTAGAATTATTGCACATCAGAGAAGAATAGCTCGTCATTTTAACACTCAAGTTAGGCGAAGGACCTTCCAAGTTGGGGATCTTGTTATTAAGAGAATCATGACAGGAACCGGAGTACTGGGACCCAACTGGGAGGGGCCATATGTGATAGGCAAAAAATTCTCGGATGGTACATTTGAACTAAAGACAACAGACAGATTCCAACTCCCAAGAGCATGGAATGCTATACATCTCCATCGCTACTTCTTTTAATGTTTCTTTCGTAGTATTTGTAAACAACATGCATTGTACATACCATACAATGCTATTGCAAGTTTTGTAAATATAAATCGGATTACTTGCCTAAATCGTACATTTGCAAATTACTCGCTAAAGATCGATTTTGATTGCAGGTCCTCTAAAAGATACATTGATATCACTATAACCTAATTAGTCCTTGAGGCTATTGGATCATCGCTTAATGCTCAAAAACATCATTCGCAATTAGCTCGGTGACATGGAAAGCATAGCGGTGCAAGTACAAGACACCAAGGTTAGGTCTGTCAAATGACATGACGCTTAAATCACAAACAAAATTGTAAGTTTCTCCAAAGGGGCACCTTCTTAGTTGCAAGGTCTTAGGCCCTAGTTCTAACAAATCGTGGTAAAACCCGATAAAAGAACTAGCATCTGCCCCGTGGAACAGCGCAACCAATAAACCAAAGTCCTCCCCAAGGGGCACCTAATTAATCACCAGTACCATTAATTCATGGTCCAGCTGCAACATACACTGGGTCTTTAAACCAAAGACCTCCCCGAGGGGCACCCGGTTCATTGTCAATGCCATTAGTACATAGCTGGATAGCGATATAAACACTGGGTTCAAAAAGACCTCTTCGGGGGCATCCGTTCAGATGTTGGATCTTTCAAATCCAACTATCAATTCTGGGTCTTCCAAATCCAGTTACTGGTGGATTATGAAGACCCTTACTGGGGCATCCGATCATATGTCGGGTCCTCCAAATTCGGTTAGTGACGGACCCAAAGCCTTTCTTGGAAGGCGCCCTACAAATTCTACAAGTGACTGAGTTATTCCGTCACAACGAATAACGGGTTTACAAGTACTGCCTCAGGAAAAGGAAATGCCATGCTCAACCCTTAAAGTCGTGACAAATTTTGGTACAAGGACATTATCACCACGTTAAAGGAATTCAATGGTTTTCACTTCCTTAGATATACCATAAACTCATCATGACTTTGGCGTTAAAGGATTAGCATTTACAAAGATTGACTCGATCAACGGAATGGAACTCCGAAAAGACGAGGACAAAATCGATAGCTCCAATACTGTGATAAGTACAGAAGTGGTTGTTCATGGAATTGCAAAATTGCCTTGGTTAGAGTTGACGAAACCCATTGAAATTATCACATGGTATTTCAGCTGCTACAAAATAAATTGAGATAATAGAAATTTAGGTCGAATCGGCTAAACACAAATCCAAACTGAATCAACCAACCGATTCAAAAAAGATCCGTCAGACCGACCCAGATTGAACCGATCACGACCGGTCCAGATTGGAGCGACCTTGACTGGTCCATATCGAATCGATCAGGACTAATCTAAGGTGAATCGATAATGACCAGTCCACATTGGGTCAATCAAGGCCGATTCGTGCAAGTCAATACGTTGTTCAAAGGTGATATCAGTCAAGAGCTAATGCAAAGTGAAAAGTATATCAAAGAAAACAGGCTATGAACTAAATAACCTAGCCAATCAAGCAATGATCATCATGACCAATATACCATTACCAACCAGACAAGTCAACAGACAACACAGCCACATCAATCAAAGTGTACCAACACAGACAAACTTAAGAGTCAAAGGCGAGGACCGGAACTCGTTTAAATACAACCGGTCTAAAGATAAAGTTCATCAAGCCAAAAGTCGTCAAACACTAAGAGAAAAGAGCTAGGCATTCTGGTACTTCCTAGGTCGTCCCACCTTCCTCTTCACTGGAGCAAAACCAGACGAAGAAGCATCAGAAGCCGACCTCTTGCTGGATGAGCCTACTAACTCGATATTCCCCTTAGGAAAGGCAGCAATAACAGCATCTCGGTTCCTCAAAGCACGAATCAATTTCACTTTATCGTCCTCCAGAACAGCGATACTCTCAAGACTCTCCTGATGAAGCCTTTGCAAATCCCCCGTCAATGTATGCCAGTCCTGAAGCTTTTTGGCAGTTTGATCTTTAAGCAGGTCCATCTACCTCTCGAACTGATGCAAGGTGTCCTCCAAGGTGTCCTCCATGCGACTAAGCAGCCTAGATTTGGCAACAACTATGTCGCTAGAAGTCACTTGACAATCAGTACGAGACACATCCAAATTAAGGGGGATCCCTTGCAAGTTCCAACCTGGGAGTCGTCTAGCGAGCTTGGCATTACAAGTTCTCGGAACATAGTGAGGCATGTTCACAATTGTCTGTATCTTTGGTAAGTAAGGCCGACAAGTAAGGGAGAATTCACTGAAGGTTGGCCAATTGTCTCATAGCCCAGATCAAAGAACCTTTTTATCTTGAATTCTTTAGAAGTTGGATCCATCCTGCACGAAAAAGGAAGTATTTAAATATTGTTTGTTAGCTTCCTTATCGTTAAGATGAACAAGGATAAGAAGGTAGCTAAACGGTGTACGGAAGCAACTGATCCATACTGGATCGGTCATAGCCGATTCATCTTAGATCGGTCAGGCACGAACCAAAATGGATTGATTATGACTGATCCATGCTGGATCAGTCAAGAACGATCCGCGCTGGGTCAGTCACAACTGATCTATACTGGTTCGGTCGAGACCGATCCGAAACAGATTGATTGCGACCGAGCCATTCTGAATCGGCCGAAACTAATTCGTATCGATCAAAATGACCCAACATAGATCGGTCATAGCCGATCCGGATTGAATTGGTCTGAGTCATCCTACTGGCCAAACAAGTAAACCCTAGTGGTCTCGACTAGTTGTCAAAGTTACTTCTAACCTTTTTGTTTACCTCATAAACATTTAACATGTAAGTGATTACAATATGAGACTTGAGATCTTCATTTTCAGGGGATAAACGGAACTTGCGTTACATATTAGTGGTCAAATTCATCTAAAAATTAAGGTTTACAAAAAATCTTTCTACTTGCTACTAACGAATCGTGCAGATAACCGGACATGCAAAATCAAAGTCTTTAGTAAAATTTTGCATGAAGTGAAAGAATGGGCATGCTAAACTTGGGAATACGAAAGCAAATCAAAGTCAATCGCTAGCTTAGTTAGTGATATGATCAAAGCCTTTTACCACAACCCAATCCCACGCTAAGTAACGGATACCATAATCATCAAATCAAGTGCAATGAATCGACGAAGTTATTTCAAGAGAGATTGACAAAAAATAAAGACAAAAAATAATAAAGAACCTGGCAACCGAGGAGTCCTACCCGAAGTTCAAGGGAGGAAGACGGGCTAACATAGAATTTGGAAAAGAAAGAAAGCTTCGTTCTTGATCTTCCTTGTTCAAGATGCATCTGCCATGGATTTTTCTTAAGAAGGAAAGCTAAACAATGAAGGAATGCCCATTCAAGGGATCGCATTATGTAAGGGGGGCATTGGGAAGCTCAATCGACATGAGAGAGAAAAGTCTCATCGGTCAAATCACCTTGGTTACCGAGCCAGATCGAATAGTTTATAACCAATCCAAATTGAACCGGTCATAATCGAGACAATATTGAATCGGTCAAGATAGGTCCAAAATGGATCAGCCTAGACCGATCCATATTGAATTGGTTAAGGCAGATCCAAATCGGATCAGCCCAGACCGATCCAGATTGAACCGGTCATAACCGATCCAAATTGGATCTGTCATGACCAATCCCTATTGGATCGGCCAGGACTGATCCAAGCTGGATCGTCCATAGCCGGTTCAATATTATCCCGATTCATGAGCAACTTCCTAGTTCAAACCATTTCAACACCAAAATTTGCAAACTAAAGCCCTATGATTCAGAGAACTAGCTCGAGTTGGCAACCCATAAACCTATCGAATCCAATCCATTCCAATTCGAGTCCAAAATCAAAAGAAATCACCAAAAAGAAGCCAAAATACCTACAATTGTGTGGATGTAAAGGGAAAATTTGAATTTGTAAAGATACGAGTTTAAAAGGCTGGGTTCTCGGCTCGAACTGATCAAAGGGAAGCAATTTGGATACAAATTAAAGGAAGAAATTGGATCGGATACGCGAAGTAGAGGTAGTTTGTTTTAAGAAGGAGATGCCGCCATTAAAAGTTTTCAGCCAAAATGAAATGAAAAAGGGAAGTGACGGGTCATATATTTATAATACCCAAGCATCGGGCCGATCCAGATCAACCTGGGCGACGAACGAAGCAAGCCTGATCCAAATTTGAAACCCACGATAAGAGGCCAATAGTCAATCAAAGTATCGTGGATTTGGAATGTTTCGAAGCCCACGCTTTTCATAAATAAAATTGTGAACTCCAAGGGGAAAAATGTTATCTACCAAATTCACATAGTATTGGATCGGGCCTTTCATGTAGTTTTGGATCGGTCTGAATCGAATAGAAGCACTCTGGAATGGTCCGAGAAGCAGTTGAATCGGCCTGCTTGAATGATGGTGAATCGACCTACCTCGTAGTAAAGTGGATCGGCCTCAGCTGATCTGGATCGGACCGGGCTGTTGCAGTGTGATTTGAATTGGCTTGAGATGAACTGGATCGGGCTGAAGCGCGCTACACTGGCTCGAGACGAGCTAGACCAGGTTGAGGCGTGTTACACTGGCTCGAGAGGTTCTGGATTGGGTAGAGGTATATTGAATCGGGTCGACATGAACAAGATCAGGCAGAATCGCTCTGGTTCGGATCGGAAGCTTGGAAACTGGAAATTAACCTCAGTGGCATTTCCGTAAATACTTAACATACCGATCCAAAACCTGAAAACTATATTACACTCATCCCTCACTCCTATAAATAGAGCTTTACATCCACTTTAATGGGGAGGCTTTTTGGATGATCCCGAAGGGCTGTCAAACTCAATTCTCAACTTCTTTTAAGTAATTTGATCATCTCAAACACTTCAATTCAAAGATCCATCTCCGAATTCATTACAAAGATATGAAGATTCATCAAAACTTATGAGAGAGTTCGGATTGATTCCATCGACATCCACTCTTGGAGGATCTCAACCATTTCTCATAGGAATTTCACTAAGTATAAGAGTGAGAAAAGTGAGGTGAATTATGGATGTATTGAGAGACTATGTTTGTTTTGTAATCGAAAAGGTAATAATGGAATCATTTGATAAAGTGGATGTAGATCACGCTTGATCGAACCACTATAAAACTTTGTGTCTTTCCTTACTTGCATCTTCCTAGTTTTCGGCTCCATTTTTACTATTCTAGAAAATATTGTGAAGTGCACCTTACATCTTTGGTGTTGACTCAAGTTTTGAGATCAACAGTTTGTCCATATGCTGAAACTTGGTCTGTCCCGACTCATTTTTGTACCATTTTGACTTGTGCTCGATCACTTTGCACTTGTAATCTCATTTGCACTTAAACTTATTTGTTGTACCATTTTTATTTTGTGTCAAGCCATAATTTTCAGTTACATTTCTGTGCTTACTGCAATTCTTGTTTGTTGCTTCAAACATGTTATTTTGCTTGAGAAGGTGACTGCAATTTGTTTTTCCATATTTTCATTTATTGCAACTCTTTTGAGCCTTGCAGTATGTTTTACCATAAACATGTTTGATAAGAACAGATAATATGCTTGTATTATGTTGAGCTCGTCTTTGCTTGACCAGTCCATTTTGATTCATGTGACCCATGCAGTTGATGTGTTCCATTTTGTTGTGCCATACCATTGTCTCGTTCTTGTTTGCATTTGCATGATTGTGATGTTTTCTGCTATCTCTACCTTAATGTGCTTTGATTATTTTTGTCCATTTTTAGTTCGCATTGCTTTATATATTTGAACCTGTAAAAACAAACTAAAAAGAACATATACAATTCTTGATTTGGTTTAATCATGTTTGAATTTGGTACATTCAAGTATTCGGCTTTCTTGCTATACTTGATCGTTTCTAATCTTGTATAGTATTGTGTCATACTCGTTAAATATATATCAGACCAAGTTAGAAAAATGATGAGAAACACACCAAAATTCTGAGGCAAATGAAAAATAAAATAAATTTATTTTTGCTTGTATTTAAATTTATTTCTATTGTAGTCTTCTGTGTGTGTTTTTCCATTTGTGACAGGTATGCAGATGGCTGGTCAAATAGCTGGACAGGATCTGGAGTGCATCAAGACAAATATATGTGTCAAAAAAAACTGTATGAGTCGTATATAAGTGAACGAGTGTAACTGTAGTGAGGCAGTGAATGTATACTAGAGTGATGAGTGATGTAGTGAGGAACAAATGTACTGAATGAGAAGATTGTACCGATATTTGTAATAAATTAACAACTTTGATTGAAATAAAATATTATTTTACCGTGTTCAAATCAAATTGTCTATCATATTCAAATTAATTCAGTAGTACAATTCCATGTAAAATATTATAATTGTGATTATACAATAGTGGAGTTAGAATGTTGTACTATTTCAGATTTTGAAATAAAATATTTAATTGAATAAATATACTGTGAATTGTGTATAATAGTGTATTATTCAATAAATATTTATTTCTATGAAATGAAATATAAAATAGTACAACTACAAACACATTTAAGTAATATCATATGTTTGCTATCATCAAACAAAAATCTTACAACACATTGTTGTACCCAACAAGTAAGGCATCGAAAAGTTAGTGATTACTGCTAGTGTAATTAGGTAAAGACGTAAATTACACTAACGAGGCCTTTTATGGTTTCATAAGTATAGTATTATGGATAAATCTTTTGACAGGTTGGTAGAACGTCGATCATGGTTTTCCCCCTTCTTGAAGGTTATTAACATTTTTCATCATGAATAGATATCCACAACGTCGTCCCGAATAAATTTGCTACCCAAGGCAGAAATGGGAAATGCAAGTAAAAAAATAATAGAGTTGGAAAATTTATCAACCTAAAGGCTCGAACTCCTGTCTTGCTGCAAATAAACTACACATCATACCACTACACCAAGTGTCAATTTTGTAAAATGTTGTCTCTCTACTTTTTCAAATACATTTCATTCTAAAGTATCAGGCAACTTGCTGCCTCTCCTGCTGCCCTCTCCACCTTTTCCGGCAGTGCTGTCCTAGACAAATATCTCGGCAGCCTTGCCTCTGGACCAGACCTGGATATTCATTGAGCATCTCTTACAGTTACCTATTTCCATAGCTTTCATTAGATTTTGACTTCTTTTGTAGTCCTTAATATTCTGTTCGTTTGAAAATAAGGAAGAAATCACTAAGAGCGGTCACTGCTGCTAACTTAAAAATTCATTGATTATGAGCTGAAACTTTTTCGTTGCCACTTCTGTTTTGTAGGACCATTTCCAAGCTTTATTTTCTTAAGGTTATTCAAATGAAATTGAACATCCTTTCTTTTAGTGGTTGGTTGATTTGGTGGTCTCATAGTGGAAGCATCCAATCACTATAAAACAAGTTAAATGAGAATTAAAATATATTGTATGAGGTTTGAAATTTTGACTCTGCAAGCAGACTAGACTTAAAACAATGGACATGCAATCGTTTTTTAGTCTTTTGCATTGTTTCTTTGAATTCCTTATCGGTAAATATATTTTCCACCTTTTGTATGTCTCGAAACCATTAATGTATGCAAAACCTCACAATAATAGTTAGTTTGTATCTTCCACATAAAGGCTTTCATATCTGTGATAAGGCTCTTGTTTCGAAGAATCGAAGTTTTCCCATGCATCATTCTCATGATAAAGTTTATCCATGAAAATATTATGCTATCAGACCTGACATTGATATTTTAGAGTTTCAATTAATGTTTCACCTTCCTTTTGAGCATGTATTTGAGTATTTGATACACAACATATGGTAGTTTGATAAACAAGAAACATCCACAGAAAAATTTACATGCTACAATCTGTAGAAAAGTTCTTTGGAAAACTAAAAATTTGGTTCATTATTATCTCTATTCCGTTTTAGTACACGTATACAGATCGATAAGTTTTTACTTAAATAAAAGTCCATATAATTCATTATTTTATTTTATTTTTGTCGTTAAATGCAAGTATATAGAATTAACTAAGATAAAATATCATTGATGCTCCAAAAGTTATCTCAACTAATTTTGATATCCAAGTATTTGAGATTTATATATCTCGTGGAAGAAAGCATAACAATTGAAACTTGGATCAAAATGTCAAAATGCATTTATCTACATCATAAAAAACTTTTAATGACCCTAGTTGTGAACCTAGTTGATTTTATACTTTGTTTTATTGCTCAACAACAGAGGACAAAAATTCATTTGGCTCATCTAGTAATAAAATAATCCAAATTAGACGTGGAAAAATATTAATCAAAATAGCGATATGAAAATGTGTTTTAATTAATGCAACATAGAAAATTTTAAACAAAACAAATCGAAAGTAAGTAAGAATACTTGTAAGGATGGTGAAAAGGAACTAAAATTTAGAATTTGCAAGTTTTCTTGAGAACCTCATAAATTAGAAAGAGAAAGTAAACGAATAACTTAATGGGGTTTTTAGGCACAAGGACAAAATTAGATAAAAATTTAGATGTAAGGATAAGAGGCCAAAAATTTAGACACAAGGACAATTTTTAGTGTAAATCAATGAATTCAGAGGCCCATTATCATTTCCTAGTTTACACTAAAGTATCCTAAGGACAAAATTTTTCTCTAATTTTGTCCTTTTACACTATTTTCCTGTAACTTCAAATCCCACATATTCATACGAAAATTAAAATTTATCTACAGATAAATTAATAATAAAATTAGAAATATTTCAACAGTAAATCATATAAAAATTTCAATATAGAGAAAGCATGTATACTGTAATCACAAAATTTTTTCTTACTTGAAATCTAAATATTTTTATGTGATACAATATTACTTAAATAATAGCAGTCATATTTCTGTTACAAGTGAAAGACATAGAATGAAAACTTGTGTTAAAATAATGCACGTTTAATTTATTGTTGCGAACGATACTCTCATTAGTTTTAAAATATCAACATTTGTCAAATACCTATGAAAAAACTTAAATATGCAATTTCAATTAGCACAAAACTTACCTGTTGTAGAATGATACCATTTATCGCCTATAACCTTTTATTATAGGTACCACAGTTGCAAAAAATTCCTGTTAGACGGATGTAATTTTGGAACTTTACCAGGTTTCAAATTTTCATTTTTTTTGAAGTCTTCATAGTAAACTATTTCTTTGACTCAAAAAATGGGTAGGTTCATATGCAATCTTTAGTAATAAGTAACATTATCAGTATCTCTGGTGGAAAAAAACCCAAAAATAGTAACACAAATATTTCAATTTAATATATCTAACATGTTAGAAATTTTTGAAGTTATTTTGGGTTTGGTTTTTTTTGAAGAGGGAAGAAGAAAAAATAGAAAGAAGAAGGAAAATGTATTAGTCCCACATTGTGAATGTGTCCAAATTATACTAGTATATGTATAACTTTCTCACAAGGATGTTGGGGCCTTGTGGCTCCTAAATGTGCGCTTTGTTGTGATAAGGGAAGTCATGCACTACACGCTCGCGCAACAATCCTGTATGTCCGACCGAACCGGGCCAAGTACGGGTTTCGGGTCTGTATATAATAAGAATATTTTTGGCTAAAAACTTAAAACAATAATGGACTGAATTTCAGCCCATTACAAACCCGAAAATTGAATTTGAATGAGGCAGGAAATTTGTAATGTTTTGTAGCCATTGCAAATGAAAAGACGCGTAGGTCTAAATAGAAATGGATACGACCGTTCCAAATGGTCGTGACGATTGGTGAACTATCGCTTCCCTCCGCTCCTATAAATAGCCACGCCTGGAAAGTGTTTCAAATCAATTTTTCTCTTATTCATCTTCCTCCTCAAGTTTTGCAACGCTACCGTTTCCAACACCACGAAAATGTTGCAGATTTTCGAATTTGCAACGCTTGTAAAGTGTTGCAGAATTATTCTTCATCATTCTCTTCATTCTTTTTCTCTACTTGCATCATCAGAAATTAAATACTAGAGTGTTCTTGTTCGGATCAAAGTCGTACAAATTTTGAACCCGATTATGCTATTCCAAGACTTCATTGAATCCTAAAAATCGATAGTTCGATAACCCATTTGTACCTGGTGGGTTGAACTATTGTATGAAAGAATCTATTCCATAGATCTTTGAAGTCTTAAGTACGACGATATCTTCCTCCGAGTCATCTCGAACCACAAAATCCTCAGCAAATTTTCATACAATGATCTTCAACCATAGAAGGTTCGAGCGCACTACAGGTTATGAATCAGCATTTGATCTGATTTGAGCGGTTTGATGGAGAAAATTTTACTCATTGGCAAACGATGAAATTCTTTCTGGTCATCGTCAAATTGTTCTATATTTTGGAAGATGGATTGGAAGTGATACCAGAAGAAACAAACAAGGATGATGCTGCTCTAAAGGCGAAACATGCAAAACGCAAAGCGGACGATTTTCTATGTAGGGAAAATTCTAAATGCATTATCTACTTCAGTCTACAACGCTGATAGGACCTTAGAAACTATAAAGGCACTCTGAGCCGCACTAGATAGCAAGTATCGCATATCCAAGACAAGTAATAAGAAATTTCTTATTTTTAATTTATGTATTTCAAAATGGTCGCCAAAAGTTCATAGTTGGACAAGTAAGAAAAATATTATTGTTGGTGAATCAACTTTAAAATGCTCGGATAAATTTCCCTGTAACTTTTGTTGTTGGGGTTATTATTTCAAGACTCCCACATTCTTGGAAATATTATAAGAAAAAATTGAAGCATGTAGAAACGAATTATCATTTAGATGGTTTACAGCGTCATCTTCGTATTGAAGTGGATTCTCGTAAACGAGAACTAGATGGTAATCTGCAAACTAGTCCCATTCTAAGGCAACAAAAAGAAAGGTGCTTGTTATTACTGTAACAAACACGGCCGCTATGCCCGAGATTGTTGTCTACGGAAAAAACAACAAAAATTAAACATGGTCGAAGACTCGCTTTTGACTTTAGTACAAGAAGTAAATTCTGTTAGTGGCATTGGTGGCTTGATACTGGAGCAACATTCACATTTGCAAAGGCCGTAATCCATTCAAAACTTATGAAGAGAATAATGGAGAAAACAGCGAAGTTACTGATGCAAACAAAGTTGCAAGCAAAATTTTGGGAAAAGGCATTATAGAAAGTACATTCACCCATGGATAAGTTCTTACATTAGTCAATGTATTTTATGTACCCGATATGTGTAAGAATTTGGTTTCTAGATACCTCCTTAACAAAGGAGATTCAAGATGGTGTATGAGTCTGATAAGTCAGTGTTGTCCAAGAACAACAAATTCATTGGATAGGGACATTCTTGTAACAACATGATTAATCTGAGTCTAATAAAAAATCTTTTATTTATATGGTTGATTATGTTAGCTTATGACATGGTAGATCAGGACATGTTAATTATAAATTCCTAAAAATATGCATAAATTAGGATTAATTTCTGATTGTGATTTTGATACTATCTCTAAATGTGAAATATGTAAAAATACACCGGAAATCCTTCAAATCTGTAGAAAGAAGAACTGATTTGTTTGATTTAGCAAATAGTGATCACTACACCATAACAGCCAATTTGGCACACAACGTTGCGGAGATAAAATACGGGACGTATCATATTTGATAGTGCTTAGATCCATACAAAACTATATTTTGCGATCTGCTCCACCTTAAACACCCTAAATCTAACCGTCCATCGGGGAAGCTCTGGATCAGTTAATTTGACAAGGCCTTTGGCCAAATCTAATGCGTATCATATTGTGCATCCCATTAGGCACTCTGAACACAAATTTTGGCCGATACCTTTTCCTTTTGTTTTACATTAATGGTGACTGAAAACCAAAAATCAAATTAGGGTTTTCGGTCAACAAATCATGCCTCCATCTTTCTCTGGAATCTCCTCCTCCGGTAGAGATGAACAACCCTCTCCTTCGACAGAAACGCGGCAACCCTTGTGATCCGAAGATGACAATTCGATTTGTATCTCTAGCTTTGCGCTATTTAGATCATTGGCATCATTCCAGTGTGTTAATCAACCTTCATCAAAGTCCCAGGTATAATTGTAAATAGCTATGCTTTACCTAATTTAGCTATAAAGTGGAATTTGATTTGACGAACAGGCTTCTCAAGGGGACCTTACATCACAATAGCCATTGTAAATGTAAATGACGCCAATGATCTAACTAGCGCAAAGCTTAGAGCTAATGATGAGTTTTACTCTTTAATTCTAATTATAGGCTCGACTAAAGTCAAATATAGATGTTGTCACTGTGGTATAAGGTCTAAATGATATTGATGAGGCAATTGAGTTGAATAACATACAAATTGGGAAGATTCCTAAATTTTATGCTATTCAACTCTTGCCTTATCAATATCATAGGTAATCTGAAGATTGTGGACTTTGGTGTAACACACTTCAGAAATGGTATGAGTCATGAAAAAGATCAACTTATTCTTAATTTGTATCGTTACATTCAGGTAACTCTATTTACTTGTTCATATCTCCTAATGTGTCACTCTAGCTTTTGATTTTGTTATTTGTTCATATCTCAACATACTTACAGAGGTTTCTAGTTCGATGCTTAATGAGATACTGCCATTCATGTAGTAATGATGCTAGGATATATGCATGCTTATTAGAACACTCTTACTTATTACTTATGCTTTCTATGGCTTTTTGTTGAACCTGTGGGTTGATGAACTGAGAGTGCAATGCCATATGGGAAGGAGTCGAAGGAGGAATTGGTAAAATTAGTGGAAGGAAGGAGGCTCAAGGTTAATATCTATGGTAGCGATCAATATGGATATTTTGTTGGTGGTGTCTATTTCAATAACGTTTTTATTCAGGTAATTCTAAAATGGTACAATTAACCCTCATGTAATACGAGAAGTTGTTAGTGTTTTGAACCGTATAGGTTATAACTGTGCAGTAAAACCATAATTGTGCAAGGTCTGCTGGATTGGGATTTCTGTCATGGTACTTAGCAGGAAAAATCAGAGCACTTGATATAAACTTCAGGTAATATCTCGCTTTTTTCTATCCCCCTCATCTCAGATACACTACATTAGATAAGGGTGATAGAATAGAAAGGGCAACACTATAACAATGTTATATCTACATTGCAGCCAAGTGACAAGGAGAATTATAATAAGTTTGTGGTTTAATACTTTTAGAGCAAATTAGTGAGTCATTACGTTAAAATCATGTTTGCGCAGATTTTGGAAAATGAAAAATAAACTTTATCAGCATCATGAGCTAGCTTATTCTCATACTCCTTTGATTTACAACAAATACATGGATTTCATCGGCATGATCAGCACATACGCTCAATCTTCCCGGCCTTGACTGGAGTTATATCGGGTTGATCATATGTTTTTACCTTTTTTTATTAGTTCGTACTGTTATGAAAACCTTTGAGAGTTTCCTTTGTATATGTTTGTATGTTATACATTGTGTTCATGTTATGAAAAACCTTGTAATGCTTTCAGTGTGTGTGTGTGTGTGTATATATATATATAAATTGTGTTATTCTTGTGTATAAATTGTGGTATATATGTTGTGTTATGAAAAATATGTGTTATAGTTTCTGTTAAATATATATATATATATATATGCATGTATATATATATATATATGTGCACACACAAATATAACTAGATACGGTCAAAGGCCATGTCTGAGTACAATTTAGATACGGCAATAAGCCGTATGTTATCACTAATGAGATATGGTTTATAGCGGTATCTAAAAATTTAACATGCCATTTTTTTGGTACAACCTTTTGCCGTGTTTAAGATCTTTATATACGACTAAAAACACAACTTAATTAGCATATATGGTGTAGTGGATGTGGGTGACTTAAAAAGTCGTCTCACTTATGGTGGTAACCAATACTATATAACATTTATTGATGATTATACTAGATATGTATATGTATATCTAATGAAAACTAAAGATGAGGCTTTTGATAAATTCAAAATTTATAAAGCAGAGGTCAAAATAAAATTAGGAATTAAAATTGAAGTGTTACATTTAGATCGCGGTGATGAATATTTTTCTAATGAATTCATCTTGTTTTGTAAACAACATTGTATAGCTCACCAATGTAACACCCCATATACACCACAACAAAATGGTGTTGTTGGGAGGAAAAATAAAACTTTAGTAAAAATGGTTAATGCCATGCTCATAAATTCAAATTTACCTTATAACCTTTGGGGTGATGCTATGTAATTTGCATGTTACATTTTAAATAGAGTATCACTTAAAAAGAATAATATTTTCCCTTATGAATTATGGTTTAATAGAAAACCTAATTTTACTAGACTTAAAGTTTGGGGTTGCTTAGCATATGTTAAAAATTATCAGACCCTAAACGACCAAAGTTAGGAAATAGGGCATTTAAATGTGTTTTCATAGGATATTCACTTAATAGTATAACTTATAGGTTCCTTATTCTTGGTAACTTGGAAGTTATAAAATTCGTAGATGTAGAATTCCTTAAAAATCAAATTGTTGAGATTCCATTGAGATCGTCTAGTCTAGAACCTGGTATGACTAATGAAATCAATGATGATGAATATGCTCTTGCTTAAAATAACAAGGAAGTATTAGTACCAGATAATAGAATTGAACGTAGGTAAAGTAAACAAGTGAGAATAAAGAAGGACTATGGTCTTGACTTTATAACATTTCTTGTAGAAGGCAGCAAGGACGAATTCCTTAATTTGACAATATATGTAATGAACATCGATGACGATCTCAAAACTTATTTTGAGACTATGAGTTCTAGAGATTCTATTTTTTGGAAAGAAGCTATCAATGATGAAATGAATTCCACAATGTTAAACACACTTGGGTTTTAATTGATTTACCTCCTAGTGCTAAACCTATAGGATGTAAATGGATATTCAAGAAAAAATTGAATACAAATGGATTCATTGATAAGTTTAAAGCCAGATTAGTTGTTAAGGGATATAAGCAAAGACATAGAGTAGATTATTTTGATACATATGCTCCAGTTGCTCGCATATCTTCTATACGTTGTTTAATAACACTTGCATCAATTCATGATTTGCTCATATATCAAATGGATGTAAAGAAAGTTTTTCTAAATGGAGATTTAGAAGAATATATATATATATATATATATATATATATATATATATATGGAACATATTGAAGGTTTCAAAATCCCAGGACAAGAAAAGTAAGTTTGCAAATTAATAAAATCTCTTTATGGTCTGAAGCAGGCTCCTATGAAATGACATGAGAAATTTGATAAAGTTGCACTGTCATATGGATTCATTGTTAGTGATACTGATAAATGTATTTATTGCAAATTAGATAACAATGGTTATATTATAATATGTTTATACGTTGACATGCTGATATTTGGTTCTAATATATCTTGTATAAATGAAAGTAAGAAGTTTCTATCTTCTAAATTTGATATGAAAGATCTAGGGATGCTGATGTAATTTTGGGAATTAAAATCATTAGAAAAGAAGGGGGGTTATTACTAACTTAATCTTGTTACATTGAGAAGTTCCTACAAAAATATGGTTATTATAATGATAGACCAGCACCAACTCCTTTAGATCCTAATATTAAAGTAGAAAAGAACATTGTACATACTATTTTCCTACTATGGTATTCCATTGTAGTTGAGAGTAGTATGTATGTTATGCATTGTACTAGACCAGACATCGCACATGCTATAAGCATATTGTCTCGATTTATGAGTAATCGAAGTTTCTAACATTGTAAAGCTATTTCAAGAGTTTTAGCTTATTTTAAAGGAACCATTACCTATGGTATATCTTATAAAGGATATTCGGCTGTAATAGAAGGATATAGTGATGCAACTTGGAAAAATGCCGAATCCAAATCCAAGTCTATGACTGGATGGATATTTATATTAGAGGGCTCTATTGTGCCTTGGGCTTCCAAGAATAAGACCTATATTTGACTCAACAATGTTGTCAGAATTGATTGTATTAGCATATGCATTAAGGAAGCAGAATGACTTAAGAATTTGTTAATGGAAATCTCATTATGGAAGAAGCCATCTCTAACAGTCTTGATTAATTGTAACAATCAAGGGACGATATATAATGTCTCCAATAAGACATATAATGGGATGTAATAACCCGGAAATCCGAGCCAATTTAAAAATTTTATTTGGCAATTTTGATGAATTTTAAAGATTTAAAATGGATTATTTTAAATAATAACGGCGAAAAATTTATTTTGAATAGAATTAGAACGTATATATTTATATGAATCGACGTTAGAATATAAATATTTATTTTAAATTATAAAAGGAATTGAAAATGGCGCGGTAGTTTGAAAATTTGATTTCAAAATTCAAATGACTGTACAAGATTCAAAATAAACCAGATTTTAGCGAAACCAAAAATATTATAATCTATTTGAAAATATCTTTCCAACGAATCTGAAAAATTGAAATTTCATAGCGGGAATAAAAAGATATGCCCAGTTGAAAATTCAGAATAGTCGCTATGGAATTCTGGCCCTGAAAAATGGAAATTTTGCAAACGACCTCGGTTTTTGACGAAACCACTTTTGTTGGATCCGTGATGTCAAGTTATTGCTAGGTTTCAAAATTCGTAATTTTCTGAATCAATATGTGAGCGTGGCAAAGTAAAACGTGTTTTGTCAATTTCAGTCAATTTCGATCGACCAGAAAATAGCCATTTTTCAAACGGTCTCCGAATTTGATGAAATTAGTTTTGTTAGGACTGTATCATCAATACGAAGCTCGAAAATATTTTTCGGGAATTTTTAGAGTCTGTATGTGGCTTCGGTATATTGAAATGTGCGTTCAAATTCAATATATTGATTTATATTTTTATTTTGACGAAAACTGGTCGTAACAACCGAATTGGGTTACGAAACATATCCCATTGTGCTCGGAATGAGGGTAATTAGCTAGGGACGACAGTCGTTGGGTCTCGTTTGGAGTTCGAATGAAAAACTTACTGTTTTGAAAATAAAATAAAATTAAATATATATAATTATACCTTATCCCCCTTTTTACCATCATGGTCAACGCTCATTTCAGTTTCAAAAGAAAAAAAAAAGGAAGAAGGAATTCGCGACGCCGCCGTTTCTGGGCTCCGCCTCCGTCGCCCTCGCCACCCAGCCATCTCCGCCGTCGCCCTCCCCTTCTACTTCGCTCCTCCTCCATAGTTTCCCTCATCTCTCCCTTCCCCGCTTCAGCAGCGACGCCCACCTCCAAATTGAGACCGCCAAACCTCATCCCCCCCTTACAGCAACGCCACCACGAACCCCCATCATCCGCACCCACCTTAGCCATCGCGCCACCCGCCTGTGACTCCTCAGCAACTTCGACGCCCTCTGACCCCTTCCCCCCCTCTCTGCCCTTCTCTAATGAGAAAAGGCCCCTTGGATCTCGTGCAGACCGGCAACGGCAAGACCAGCGAGCACCCCCTGCTGCGACGCCGTGAAACCCCCCTCCTTAAATTGTCTAAGTGAGTTTTTATTTTCATTATTTAATTTATTTTTCTACGAAGTAAAAATATGATTGTTAACAAGGAAAAGAAATGATTTTTAACATTGGAAAGATAAGATTTTTAACATCATGAAGTCGAGATTTTTAACATAGAAAAGATTAGATTTTTAATCGTATAAAGTTTTGATTTTTATTCATATGAAGTAGCAATAAAAGTTTGATCTTTATATATGAAGTAGTGAAGTAAAAATATGATTTTTATAAAGTAGAGATTATAAAAATACGATTTTTATAAGATAGCAAATATAAAAATACGATTTTTATATGTGTTGTGGCGAGATAAAAATTCGATTTTTATATGAGTAGCGGATTGAAAATAGAATTTTTATATTATAAAGAATATAAAAATATAATATTTATATAATGTAGAGAATAAAATATGATTTTTATTAGTGTAGAGTATTAAAAATGTGATTTTTATATTATAGGGAATATAAAGATGTGATTTTTACATATGTAGTAGAAATATACAAATTCGATTTTTATATATGAAGCGATATAAAAATTCGATCTTTATAAGAACTAGAAATATAAAAATATAATTTTTAAATGAAAAGAAGCGTAGTAAGAAATATAAGAAGTAGAAATAAAAATTTTATTTTTATTTATTGGAATGAAGCAATAAAAATGTAATTTTTATTATGAACAGCGTGTAAAGGATTGCGTTGAATTTCAAACAAATCCAAGCAGTTCAGAAGTTTAGAAGTAAAACTGGTGGAGTGGAACCCAAAGGTGAGAACTCCTCACCTTTAATTTATTTCTAGTTTGAAATATATACTAGGATGCAGACGGTGCTTAGCAGCACCCGACACCGTCGCCCACAGACCATGGATGGCTTGTTTGTTTGATTAATGTGTTGTGAAAATTGATTGTGTGATGTGGATTGAATAAATATTTTATAGTTAAAAATATAATTTTTAACGTGCATAAAAAATAAATATTTATAAACAAATCGGACGATTTGTTTATATACACTGATTTGACTGATATTGATTGGGACGATAAATTTTACACATCGCCCAACTGCACACATAAAATCTGTGTTTGTTGATTTGAAACCCCGCACGGGTATTGGGATGAGATTTGACGTACACTAATCCCGATTGTTTAGTTGTATGTCAATCGATGGATTGACAGACTGTGTAAGCGTTAATTATTTATATTTAATGCTTATGCAGTTGTGTGGTGCACTCTGGATGATGGTTGATGATTTATCATAGTAGTTATATACATGTGTTGTAGGGAATCCATATAATTAACGTTATATGGTAATTGATTGGGCCTCATTCCAATTTGGAAAATAAGGAACATTAGAAAATAAATATTCAAGTGTTGAATAAAAATATATATTCATGTGTTGAATAAAAGAAAAATTCATGTGTTGAATAAAAATATATATATTCATGTGTTGAATAAAGAAAAATTCATGTGTTGAATAGAATAAAAATTCATGTGTTGAATAGAAAGAAAATTCATGTGTTGAATAGAATATATATTCATGTGTTGAAGAAAATATTCGTTTGTTGGATAGAATAACGAAGTTATTGAAATATATAAAGCCGTGTTGGTTAGATATGCGCCATTTTGACGCGATCGATATTTATATCGATTATATTCCTTTTTATAATGATTATAGAAAAGGAAGTGATTTCAAAATATAACGTTTTGAAAATATTATCATTTGTATATCGATGATGTGGAATATTCAATTTTGATTCGAAATTGAATATGAAGTTGAAATCGTTTCGAAAATGAATTTAAAACGATTTATAAAATACGTTTTAAAAGGAAATCGAAGAAATATATATAATATATATGTTATATATATAGAATGGCCTGAATAGAACGCGCCGCGGTAGTTCGCGAATTTCGACCATTGACTTCGAATTGATGTTACGGGATATCCGACCGTCGGATTCTCCTAAAACCAGAACCGTTGGGTTCGTGTTGAAAAGAGCTTTCTAACGAATATTAGAAATTTGAAATCTAACGGTTGGATTTGGAATTATGTCCAAATCAAATTTGGAAAAGGTCGCTGTAAGCGCAGTTTTGATGGAAATCGACTATACGGGCCTTGACAAAATTATTAAAAATAGTAATAATTTGTGTAAAATCATAAGAAATGATTTGTGAAGAATTGGGATGAAAAATTCCATATTTGAAAAGATAAAAATAATTTTTTATCGAAATGAACTAGTTTTGAACTAGAATTATAATCCTATTTATTTTTAAAATAAGTAAAGTGGATTTGAATCAAAATTGTCTTTGGAATATTTCGATGTTGGATTTCGTGATTATGCAGATATTGTTATGGAAATTTGAAAGATATATATATATATATATATATATATATATATATATATATATATATATATATACATCGTTATTTCCAATATGATATTTGTTGGTCGTAGAATTTGATATTGAATATAAGCCGATATATTTTCTATTTAGAGCCTTGTATTTAATATCAAATAGGATATTTGGTTTGTCGTGAATGGTGTCTTCATTGACACTGTTCTTAAACCCAGTTGAGAAAAAGATTAAATCTTTTTATTTAGATTTAATGAAGTGTACCAATTAAATGGGATTTAATTGGAATTGGATTAGAATGTGATTTTGGGTTTATCGTGAACCGTGTTTTAAATGACATTGGTTCTTTAACCCAGTTAAAGACAGGATATGATTTCCCAAGTTAAACAATCATTAATATTGATTTTTGGGAAGATTAAAACCAAGTGGAGTTTTAATGAATCTTTAATTAGATTGAAATTATCGAGAATGGAATATCACCAGTTTTGCTCCAGGCGATAGTTAAATCTTTTATTAGATTTGAACGTGAAATGGTAATTGAATTTACCAATAACACCGTGGTGTTAGATATGAAGTATTACCAGTTTCACTTCATGGGATGAATAGGTTGGGGTTGGGAAATTTAACAATTGATTACTTCAGTAAGGTTCGTTAATCCCGACTAGTTTGGATAAACCATAATTTGGTTTGAATTGATTTTCAAAAGAAGATTAAAGAATAAATTTAAGGAATTTATCTTTGATAAAATTAATGGGAACCTCTCCCTAAGAATGTGAAATTTAGCAATTAACTGAAGATTAGTTAAGATGAATGGTTTCCTGGGTATTGATCTGATGTTGGTTTCAGCCTTCGGGGTTAATATTTGGAAAATTGTTCTCTTACTAATTTACGGTGAGTGACTGATGAATTGGAATGAGGTGTATGTTGTGTTTGTGTAACACTTGTTTTATTATATACGCGAGTTACTCAGAAAGACCGGGTTTATCCCATTCTGAATAACTGATTCGACGATGTGTCGAGGATGAAGACGGTGGTCAAAGACCGGAGGTCTTCATGTCGTTTGGGTGATTACTGATGATCTTGATTGGGCTGTACACCCAAGAGGAGGGAATCAGTTGGTGATCGTCCAGACGTACTTGGAGATCGATGGATATGCGAGGTACAAGGTGCCTCCGGTTTCGTACAGACCCAGAACGAACTTGTAAATGGACTGTGTGTCTGACATTGGATTTTATTATGTGTGATTGATTTCTATTAAATATATATCTGTTTGGCGGTGGAGAATTTATTCTCTTGCTTAACGCCCTTCTCTGAGACGTACGAGCTTAGGGGTTATATATTGGTGGATATCAATCGGATGGAGTGAATTGTCTGTGTGGCATGCCTAAGTGGCAAATGATCAAGGCTTCTGTTGAAAAGCAAAGTCTTGTGGTTGATGATCAAAGCACGGCTTGTGTGGCATAGCTTTGTGTAGTGTTGATTGGCGAGCCTCACAGCCCAGTTGTGAACCAGAAACGGGAGAAGGATCTTAGGGAGGACATGCGTTTCTTTCTAGCTAGAAGTGGCGTCAGTGGTTTTACACGCCCTGACGAGTTTGACTTATGGGTTGTTGGATTGCGAGGCGCCTCGGATATATCGGTGACTGTGTGGAGCCGATGGAGTCATTGGACTCATTTACGCCCCAAAGGGCGGGGAAACGCAGTGTTCAGGCATTTTAATCCACATCGGTGGACCGGCCCTGACGATCCAAAGGCTTGACTGAGTATTTGCCTTAGGGGCGGGCTAGAGGCTCTCGAATTCGGTAGAGGATGATCCCTTGCCTCGGTTCACAGACGGAAATCCAATTTCCAATACGTGACTTTGCAGTTTTGATTGTAAACCTATATATGGCGACATAGTGGTATGTGGCACTTATGCCGTCTATGATTGATACTTATGATTGAAATTGTTTTGACACTATACACGTATTGTAATAATAAAACATGAAATTTAGCGTATCAAGCATTCTTGGCTATTATAAGGTAAAAATCCTATCCTCCGGCTTGCATTGCATTGTGTGATGGGACCTGGGTCTTATAATAGCTTCATTGTTCTTTATTTAGCATTGCGCTGTTGTTTTATGCACTGGTATTCTTGGATGGAAACCTGTTCCGTGTTATACGGCGTGGTCCCTTGATTTACCTAACTTTAAAATAAAGATTAATAATTGTTTTATTTCTTACACCAGTCACATGACTGATCTGGAGTTTATTGTTTTAACCTAAACTCTGGGTGCCCCTATTTTCGACACAGGCAGCTAGTAGTTTTGGTTTTGCAGATTTATATTCACAGGATCCTGGTTTACAGCTGGAACGATACTCGGAAAGCTCTGTATCCGTGCACTACTTTCAGTTGTGTTTTGTATTATTTTTCCGCTGCTATGAAATGTATTGTAATCTCTGATATTTGGTGAATGTGTAATATTTATTCATACTATGTATATTCTTGTATTCTGATGGAATTGTTGTAATTAACAATGAAATGTTCTTCTGTTTGCGTTCTGATTGGTCGTGTTCTCAAAACAATCAGGGGTTTCGAACGGTCTTGGTCGGTTTAGCGATCGATTTGGATCGAGCGAAATTCCTTTTCGTTTCATGGGAAGTCTAGAAATGTAAGTTTGTGACATCAAATGGTAAGACAGTTACTCAAAAAAAGAGAAATAATTGTTGAATACCTAAAAACAAAGGAAAACTTGGCTGACCCACTCACAAAAGTTCTTCCAAAGGCAATGGTTTCTATAAAGTCAAAAGAAATAGACTAAGGTCTGTGAATGAAGATTGGTCATCCTTAACGGAAACCCAAACTATGTTTTGAAAAGGATAGACAAAGTTCAACGGGTAACAACAAGTTAAGAGAATGATTATGGAACACTAAAATAATCCTATAATATTTAGTGTTGGATGCTACAAGAACAAAGGATGGATAAATGTCCTTAATAAGTCTAGAAACCTTAAAAGGTGTATCGCAGAAACACCTTAAGAGGCTTACCTATATGAGTATGGAAATCAGGCCGTTTCCAAGGAAAGTAAGACCACTTTCTAAAGTAGACTCATGAACTAGAATTAAAAGCACATGGTCATTAACGTGTTGAGCAATACAGAATACTTTACCTAAGGAAACCGACGTGTGTGGTTGTACCGGTTTTTATCACTAAGGGATACTTAGTTCAAGATTCGTTCACCATAGAATCTCGGTAAGGCTTTGAATAGTTTACACTAAATAAAGCTTCAAAACCGAAAGATACATTTTATTTATGTGTTGTTTCAATGATGATGCAAAACTTGATATTAGAACTACATTGGCTTGATCCTACTTGGGTATGTAAGTAGTCACTCTAATTATTCTGTCATCCACTTTATTTATTTTCTTATTTTGAAAATTAGGTGAGATTCTTAGAAATTTTCAAAATTATTTTGGGTTTGTTTTGTTTTTGAAGAGGGAAGAAAGAAAGATAAAAGGAAGAGGGAAAATGTATTAGTCTCAAATTTTGAAAGTGTCCAAAATTATACTAGTATATGTATAACTTTCTCACAAGGGTGTTGGGCTCCCAAATCACTAGTACAAAAAGTGTATGTTGCTTTACGTGATTTTCTTCTGCTGTACTTGCAACAGAAGAAAATAATATTATTTGCTTCTGTTTCATCATTACAACAGAAGCAATTAGCATAAGGAAAGCAACAGAAAATCTACATGTAGGAATTTCCTTCTGATGTTACAGAAACAAAAGCAATAATAAAGAAGCCAATTCAGTTTTTTGCTTCAGATCATCGTACAATAGAAGCAAATACGTTTTAATTATCGGTTGCACGACCATGAGACGCGAATCATGTTGGACCGCATAAGTCCAAATATCCCGCCTAAACAACGTGTCACCGCGCCTTTCCCAAAATTCATCTAAAAAAAATTGTCGAAGGGAAAAAAAATCTTCTGTCCGCTTATTCGAATCGAAATCCATCTTCATCGACGTTTGAATTTTCCAGTCGACCTCTTCCTGGATCGCGGATCTTAATCACGGATTAGTGCCAATTTCCTGGCTAATTATAATCAGAGATTTCTCTTCAACGCTAATTTGAATATGCCCGATTTACTGGTTCGCTAGTTTGCATTGCTTCAGGTATTAACCGATTTACTACATCCCTTGTTTGTGATTCCCTAAATTAATGTAATGCATATTGAGTTTAAAGTGATTGATGACTTTTTTTTGTTAAGTTATATGTTTTTAAATTTGGTGTATCTTTATGCGAGTACTGCAATTAACTTTCAATTCACAAATATCATCTTTTGTACATATAGAGTGAATTTACTGTTGAATATCCCCTTATTTTGGATAGCCTTTGGTAAAAAATCATCGTATGTAACCACTGCTGTAACACCCCATGAGTTCTATAACGTTAAGCTTCACGAATTAAAGTATAATTAATTATAAATGATGAAATCAAGGGAAATTGGGTTACGCCATTGCGTTCGTCTCAAAATTCTGCTTGAGATAGAGTCCAAGTTTGCGTAAAACGGATATCGTATGAAGAAGATATGGACGAATGAAGTTGGGTAGAAAAACCGGAAAACGGGTCAGAATGCACTGGCGCACTTGTGAAGTGCGCCAAAACAAAGTTGAACTGGCGCACTTGGGAAGTGCGCCAGTACAATTTTGGCCTGGCGCACCTGCCAAGTGCGCCCAGGTTAGAAAGACCTGCTGGTCAGGCCCTAGCTGGCCTGGTCAGGGTCTGGTCGAATTCTGATGCTTGGCTAAGTCACTAGGGCTTACATGTCTCTTTCTTATTGGCCTCTCTTGAGATGGATGGTCTGGATTCACCCTAGCTTCATCGATGGCTCAAAACAATTTAAAATTCTATAAATACAACTCAAGTCTAACCCTAAATTCACACAAATAATAGAATACAAAAGTCGTCATGCTGCTGGAGAGGAACTAGGAATGGTCGTCAATTAGAAAGCCTAGAGACAAGCCAACAAGCCTAAGAGACGAATCAAATTAAAAGAATATCAAAGCTTAATCAAATCATTCAACGCAATTTTGCTACCCAAAGGAGAGCATCTCCAAATCAGAATAACATAAATCAGAAAACAAGAATTCATCACACGTTGTAAGTATAGTGACCTTTCAAAATATGAATAAAAACTGTGATGTGATTCGATGTAAATGAAAATAGAATCGTGTTGTTATAATCTTTGTGTATTGTGATGGTTCTATCATGACTTGTGTATTGATGTTTGTGGCATAAATTAATTGATGCAAGCCTATTGAACAATTGTATATGAAAAACAATGGCACTTGCAAGCTTGTGGCAAAAACTAGAAATTTATCCCTTTTTGTATATGTCGATGGCATGGACTATGTATATTCCCTTAGTCTAAATTAGAATTTGTGTAAACATGTTATAGACCTTTTATGCCTACATGACCCAAAACCTATGATATCATCCTTATGTTTATTGGCAAGTATAATTAGATCTATGTTTGCAAGTATAATTGGATCTATGTTTCATAAAGTATGCAATTACATGTTTATTTGCAAAATATAATTGGTTCTATGTCAAACATCGTTTGGGTTTCATAAACTATGCAAGTTCATGTTGAAATAGGCTATATGATTAGATGTAAAAATTGTACATTTTGATGAATATATAACATGCTAGTTTTGTGGTCGATATTATGCCAGGTTAACATGTTTAAACACAAGCTTATATTTGCCTAAACTATGCCATTTCATATGTCACCTACTTAGTCATACTTTGATTTGAATGCAAGTTCACATGACCCATGTTATATGTTAGTTGAATCGCCAAATTGCAAGTTCATGCGCCACACACCTTTATGTATTACATGTTCATATTGATTATGCCAAAAATGCCAAGTTTACACCTATGTCTCGTTTACGGTTATGAATTCCCTTATGCTTATTTGTGTGCGCTAAATTAGGCTAAGTTTTAGCCTAATATTATATGTTAAAAACTAGGCGAACGAATATTAGGCTAAGATTTGTTAGCCTAATGTTTAAACGGGGGAACGTTGGGAATATTTGAAAACTTGACATAAAAATATATTGAATTGGCATGTTTGTCACATGCCAAAATTGGTGGCATTTAAATGGTATAAATCCTTATACCAAAAATGTTAAACTTGGAATGTGGGGCATAATATTTAATTGTTGACAAATTTACATATATTCAGTAATAAAGACAAATATGTAAATTTAGAAAACACGATATGCTTAAACCGAGGTTGGATTGAGTTGTGATGTAAACCTGCCTGGACCCGCCCGGCTGTCCAGTAGTCACAACAATACCCATCCAATGTGGGTGGTTAAGCATTGAGCCCAATAAGGACCCGAGGTTAGACTGAGCTACGGTGTAAACCTGCCCGGAACCGACCGGCACATCCAGTAACCGTAGCAATACCTGTCTAGTGTGAGTGGTCTGGTGCTCCTAAGAGGCTAAGGACAGATGGTAGGGTTAAGTCAACTATAACACTTAATCAAATTCAACATGTTAACAAGAATTGATGGGTGGGGTTAGGTAAATACAGACACTTAACCACTTAACATGTTTGACTAGAAAATCCTGGTAACGAGGGACCCGTTTCAGCAGTAACCCAAAGTTAGGTATCAACGGTACCCTGAAACTAGGCAGGGTGGGGCACGATTACTGGGCTGATTGTAAGCGGTCAAATGACGGCGGTGGGTGCACAGTGCAGGTCTAACGGGGTGCGGGCGTGCACACACTCTGGAGCAGACAACCAGGGCACTGGGGGCACCAGTAGTATAACCTATGTCTTCTAGTTTTGTGTCGGGGCCGCCACCATGGGTCTTGATACACCCCATGGTGGGACCAGCATAGGTATCTACAATTCTTGGGGGCCGTATGACACATGTTAACGCGAGTAGGAGCCGATCTTTAATAAGAATGGGGATCACTTCACCCTCACCATGGGGTGCCAGTTAGAATAAATTCAAGTAGGTGCAGAGATATAGTATGGGTGTGATAGTGCATTCGACACTTCCTTAGCTTGTGACACTTTCCTATTTTTAGTTTACATCCATCATACCCTTTTCTTATTCACATATAGAAGAGTTACTAGATTTACTCAGGCTTTATGTCTGACCCTATTTTCTTTTCGTCTTCTTTTCTTTCGTTTCCCCCCCAGGTCCACAGGGAGGAAACAACTCAACTCAGTCAGGCTCTTTACAAGCACCAAGAACGTAGATGTATGATTTGGATCTTTCTTGCTCGGATAATGGCTTTGGATATCACTATGGGGATTTTTGTCACTTTATTTATGTTTTCATGCTTCTTTAATAATCAAGGCAGTTATGAGGTTGTAATGTTGAAAGTATTTTGAGACAATTATGGAATCTTTGTTTGATACACGTATTGATGAAATAAAAGTTTGTTTGGTTTCCGCTGTTTAAAATATGTGTATTTATATCTGTCTTGAGTTCATCTGTGGCTTTTACTTATAAACCTCCACCAAAGTTAAGGCATTCCGTTTGTGAGTGACCTTAATGGAGGTGGGGTGTTTTCACTTGGTATCAGAGCATAGGTTTACCAGACAAGATAAAAGTTTTTGAAAATTGTTTTCAAAATGAAAGTTTAAAGAAGCATTTTTTTTTAGAAAAAAAAAGTATTATATTTATAAAAAGAGACAAAATCCCCCAAAGCCATGTGCCCTATCTATCCTTCTCTATCCTTCGTTTTGAATCTTTCCTTTCTGTTTCAGCATGTCTGGAGACCTTAACCTTCCAGAAGGAGTGCCGATTCCCGGTTGGTTTAGGAGGTACTTAGAAGCAAGGGCCAATGGCGCGGGCCCAGCAGACATCCCTCCTCCAGTGGCCGCGGTTCCTCCTCCGCCTCTTCTTGGAAATGCCTTCGCAAAAACATGTAGAGACTTCAAGGCTATGGGTGGAAAAGACTTTAATGGGACAGAATCTTTTGTTGGAGCAAGAAACTGGTTAAAGGAGACTGAGGATTTGTTTGTCATCTTTGGAGTGGATGACAGGCAAAAGATACAACTTGCGGTGTGGTTACTTAAGGATGAAGCTTCCTATTGGTGGGAAGTTACTAATGCTCAGAGGGCGGTGGAAACATGGGAAGACTTCAGGACAAGGTTTGAGATGAAATTCCTCTCCCAAGCCGAAAGAAGCCTGCAAATGGAAAAGTTTCTAACTCTGAAACAGGGAAGCATGACGATCAGGGAATATGTTAATCAGTTTAATCAGCTGGCCAAATTTGGGCCAGACTTAGTAAACACCCAACACAGGAAGGCACTTTGCTTCGTCAAGGGTTTGAATGAGCCTCTACACAGCCTTGCCATGACCCATGTATCCACGGGTGCGACTTATGAAAGCCTGGTGGACATGGCGTTGCTACACGAGGAAGACCACGGCAAGAAAGAAACTAAGGGGGAAGAGAAGAAAGAAGGTCTACAAGCAAAGAAAACAGACTTCAAGAAAGGAGGGAAGAACAATAAGCCCCGTGAGAAGAGAAGGTGCAATTTCTATGGCATTGTGGGCTATATATCAAAAGACTGCCGGAAAAGGAAGGCGAAGATGGGTGGCTGCTTCCATTGTGGAGAAACTGGACATCAAGCTAAGGACTGCCCAAAGAAGAAAGGGCAGGGACAGAAAGCCGGATCCACTTCAGGGGGTCAGGTTCGTGCGCTAGTGGCACCTCAGCAGGAACGAGGTAGTAATATTTCTGTAGAAAGTGTAGTCTATCTTTATGATCATCCAGTTCGTATACTTTTTGACTCTGGCGCATCACACTCTTTTATTTCATCTGCCTTAGTAGAATCTCTGCATCTAGACACTAGTATGGTAGAAGATCCCTTAGTAGTTTCAAATCCAATTGGGGGCTCCGCTTACTTGTCAATGGTTTGTTTGGGTTTGAAAATCTCTATTCTCAGCGTTGAGTTTAGTTGTAGCGCCTTTGTTTTGGGCTTCTCGGGATATGGTTTGATCTTAGGCATGGACTGGTTATCCAGTAATAGTGTCATTCTTGACTGTGAGAAAAGAGTAGTTAGACTCTTGACTCGGCTCGGTAACACTCTAGAAATTTCTTGTAATCCCTTGAATGCTGTTATGCTTAGTTATCTAGAGTCGCTTGATGCTTCTGATGAGAATTTGCAATCAGTTAGAGTAGTCCGGGAATATCCGGATGTCTTTGAGGAAGTGAAAGGCTTACCTCCGAGGCGAGAAATAGACTTCCACATATATCTTGTGGATAACGCAAAGCCTGTAGCTTTACCTGTCATACACATGGCTCCAAGGGAGAGAAAGGAGCTCAGTAAGCAGATTAAAGAACTTCTCGAAAAGGGGTTCATTAGAAGGAGCATTTCGGAATGGGGTGCTCCAGTGGTGTTCGCAACCAAAGCGGACGGTTCGCTTCGCCTTTGCGTCGACTATAGGGAGTTAAACAAATTGACCAAGAAAAATAGGCACCCTCTTCCCCGAATAGACGATTTGTTTGATCAGCTTGTAGGTGCGACGGTCTTCTCCCAACTTGATCTGCCAACTGGGTTCCATCAGCTAAGAGTAGCTGAAGACAGCATTGATAAGACAGCGTTCAGAACCCCAGACGGTTTCTTCGAGTGGCTTGTCATGCCCTTCGGCTTGACAAACGCACCCGCTTATTTCGTAGACCTAATGAGCAGGGTGTTCAGAGAATTCCTCAACAAATTTGTGGTTGTCTTCGTGGATGATATCTTAATCTTCTCAAAGAATGAGGAAGAACATGCTCAGCATCTGAAAGAAATCATGGATACTCTCCGTGCACATCAACTAAAAGCCAAATTCTCCAAGTGTCACTTTTGGAGAAAAGAAGTAAGGTTTCTTGGGCATATAGTGTCCAAAGAAGGGTTGGCTATGGATCCCGCGAAAGTGGTGGCTGTGCAAGATTGGAAGACACCAAGAAATGCAACCGAAGTTCGAAGCTTTCTTGGGCTAGCCGGTTTTTATCGAAAGTTTATTAGGGATTTCGCGAAAATCTCAGCCCCACTCACAAGGCTAACAAAGAAGAATCTGGCGTTTACTTGGGATTTGGACTGCGAGTTTGCTTTCCAACGATTAAAAAGGGCTCTTACAACAACCCCAGTTCTAACTCTGCCTGACGGAAGCAAAATGTTCACAGTATACACGGATGCATGTGGAACGGGACTAGGCGCTGTTCTAATGCAAGAAGGAAGGGTAGTAGCTTATGGCGGAAGACAATTGAAGGTTCATGAAAAGAACTACCCAACCCACGATCTTGAGTTAGCCGCCATCGTCTGTGCACTTAAGTCTTGGCGCCATTATCTCCTAGGTGAGAAGTTTGAATTATACACTGACCATAAATCGTTGAAATATCTCTTCTCCCAGAAGGATCTTAACTTGAGGCAGCAAAGATGGATGGAGTTTCTTGCCTCGTATGATTTTGAAATTTCCTATACTCCCGGAAAAGGCAACGTGGTAGCAGACGCGTTGAGCCGAAAGAAACTGACCCTAAGCCCTCTCTTTGTGGAAAGGCAAAACTTGGAGTATATAGCCAGTTTTAACTTTAGGCCCTCCTCGGATTTTGTACCGGTTTTGTTAGCATCTCTCGAAGTACGCCCTACTCTCTTAGACTCAATTGGGGCTGCCTAACGTGAAGACCCTCAGCTTGTGGATGTGATTGATAAACTTATTAGGGGTGAGACTTCCAGTCACCTCAGTAGATATGCCATCGATGATAAGGGTTGGCTGAGACGAGATGGAAGATTATGCGTCACACAAGCAAGGGAGTTGACAAAGAAGGTTCTTGAGGAAGCGCATCATTCCAAGATGACTATTGTAACGACCCGCCTTTTTGCCCGACTCTCGCCGGTAATTAAACCGACTCAAATCGTTCATAAAGACGAATTGTTATGGATACTTACATACATTGAACAAAAACAACAGAACTTTTCATTGAATAATTCAATATTACATCAGAGTTACATGAATATCAGAGTTACACATAAATATACACAGCGGAAGAAATAAAACTCTCAGCGGAAGAACATTATCTGATACAGCGGAAGCTCCAACTCTAGCGTGAACTCTAACTCCGGAAGCGTTCTGAATCTTCTTCAACGATCCATAACTGCAAAACTAAACACTAGCTGCCCGTGTGGAAATTAGTGGGCACCCAGAGTTTAGGAAGGAACAATAAACTCCAGGTCAGTCGTGGGACTGGTGTGAGAACTCAAAACAGTTATCATTTAGGTTTCATTTTAAAGTTGGGTAATTCAACGGACCACGCCGCTAATGCGGAACGGGTTTTACTCCATATGAATTCCCGTGCATAGAAATACGCAATGATTTTTGAAAAATGAAGCTATCATAAGCTCGTCCCACATCACACAATGCAAGCGCACACCAGATGGGCGAGTTTTGTCTTATGATAACCAAACATGATTTCATACGTGAAAATCCTCTTTTAATATTATCATATAGTGTGGAAAAACAAGTTCACAAATAAATGTATTAATCCTAGACGGCATGAGTGTCCCATACCACTATGTCGCCATATATATAAATACAATCAAAATCGCAAGGCTCGTATTGGAGATTTGGATTTCCAACTTGATGATTCCTGGCACGAAAGATCAATCAGGGACTTGAGCGAAGTGTAACGCAACAAATCGCCAGGGCAGTATCTATGGTTTTCGACCAGACGCGGCCCCCCGAACATACCCCATCCCCAGTTCACAAGTGGTTTCCCACTGCTGCAGCACTCATCAAATCATATATATATATACAGACCAAACCGCCAGTTTCTCATCATCCGGTGTGTGAGGTTTGCCGATGTCACATCATGCACAAAGCTACGCTTCGATAAGCCATGCTTTGATCATCATTAGCTCATATCATACTTGGGTATGCCACATTGTCAATATCTCCACATATCACTGATTCGAATTAATACATATTCTCTAAGAACGTAACTTAGAGACGGAGATATTCAATTGCCACAAATCTGATATATATTCACACGAATCAGTGCTACGTGGTCAATTACGATGTCAGACACACCATCCATACAAGTCTGTTCTGGGTCTGAACGGAACACAATCCGAAAATTTCCAAATATACTCAGATCTCCTGCCATCCTCATATCGGGTGTACGGCCCGATCGAGATACCAGCAATCGATCCAAATAATCTGGATATTTCCGGTCTTCATTTATCAATTCCAAGTCCTGAATTGCTTCATAACGTCGTAATATTACTTGGAATGGTTTTCGGACCTATATCCGATCCCGGACTTTCCAAGTAACAACGTATCTTAAAACAATAGTCACAAATCACACGGGTTTCCCAATTCAAATCTCCTTTCCAAACATTTCCAATTTACTTTGAATTAAATGTTGGATTAAATACCCCAGAAACCCATTATCCTTAACCCCTTTCAAATTCAACGTTTGTTTCCAAACTTCATTTTCAAAACAACCTAATTAATCCGTCGACACTTGAGTAACCAAATCTTTATTTGGATTTGGATTTCCATTTAAACACCTATATTTCAAATATCAGTTCGTATAGAATCAATCGACTTGTACTCGATATTGATTCACAAATTCAGGCAACACGGTCAGAATCAGGATATGGATATGTTGATATTTCTGATCGTATTTGTCTGCTCCTATAACCCATACCGAATATCAGACGACCAATTCTATTCAAACTCATCTCAAATTCATATCATATGGAAGAATCAAGTCCTTTCCATAATAATTCATGTTTGAATTCTTCAAATTCAAATCATTTCAAATGACGTTAAAGCGTTACTGAAAGCGTTGGGAATTTGTTATTAAATTAATTAAATCCCAATCATTCTAAATTCAAAAATTTAAACCATAAATCACTTTCAAATAATATAATATAAATTCATACTATTCGATTTTCATTGCGGTCGGCGAACGGCATGTATGGCGACCTTTCCAGATTTAAATTTAAACCTAACTCGAAAATCATCCGATGGAATTTAAAAATTCCTCTTTTATACGAAACCCATTATTATTATAAATCCGTTGTTTTCTGTTTCACGTCAATTCGATTTCATATGTTCAAGTTATAACGATTTGAAATTCGAAACCGATATCGTCGAACTGTCTCTTAACAACGAATTCGATTCCGCTATAAAATGTTTTATATGATTTGTTCAATCCATTTTCAAACAAATTTATTTCATAACTTTAGTTTAAAACCAAATTTATATTTCTCAAAAATCAAGTTTGTCCGAAATCACTTCATATTGCTCAAATCTTCATTTCAAATAAAATATGGATTCTCATGCTTTTCAAAACTTGTTTCATTTCAAATAATCGTTCAAATTTTTGTTCGCATCAAAAATCCATATTAAACCCATATTTGAATCATTTCCAAATTCAATTTCGAAATTTAAATCCCTAAATCATATATGAGAATTTGAAGATTATTTTCAAAACCTTTACTTGAAAATTAACAATTGATATTCAAGAATATATATTACTTGATGCGATAAATTTAAAATACCAATTTATTCTAAATCTAAATAATTCAAATATTTAAAACATATTTATATGCCCGATATCGATAAAATAATTCGTTAAATCTCTTTTCTTTTACTTAAACAATCATTCTTAGTATTATCGAAAAAAATCGACGAAAAATCTCAGATCATTTTAAAGGCAAAACAAAGCTTAATAATTCATTGGAAATTTTTCCAAAATTTATTCATCTTAAATTTTGATTTCAAACGATTTCAACAAATTTTCAAATCATTATTAAAATAAAAATATTTATTTAACTAAAAGGAGATTAAAATTGGTCACCCGTAAGATCTGTACTATGGTGCATGCGACTTCACTCAAACAGAACAAATGCAATATCTTAACTAAACAAACATGCACCATCCATTCATCACACCCATGAAATAAATTAAGTGTGTACGGAGCGTTATTGTCAGTAACGCTCGGTGTTTTACGGTGTTATGACAGCATACACATCCATCGATCAATCAGTGAAAATCATCCATATCCGTTCGAACGTTCACAACCACTGATAGTTTTTTTTTTCATCAACTAATTATAAATAAAAAAAATAACTTATAACTAATTAATTCTACTAAAATAAGATAATTAAAGTAGAGCTCTCACCTTCCTTCCAAACAACCGCGAATAACGTTGGACGCTTAAGCACAAATCTTCAGTGTCCGCTCTCCGAATAATGGCGAATAAATGACAGACAATGCTACTTTTGCGCGCCCTTATCCCTTCACACCCAGCGTATGTTTATAATTATATTTGTTTCTAAGCCACCTTTCCACCTGTAGCCAAAACCAACTCTTACTTTCACCAAGCATGCACGCCTCCACTTCTCTTCACGTTATCACTCATTTCACAAATTTTGTTTTTTTTCCTTCTTTTTTTTTTTTTTTTTTTTGATGGCGGACGCATGCATCTGGGAGGAAAAGGAGTGCATGCAGGTTCCAACAGTTTCAACATTCCTCTTTTCCTTCATTTGCATGCATGCGCAAGCATGATGTATTTTTCTTTCTTGGGTTGCATTCTAAACTGCGGAAGGAGGGGATGGTGAATGCAACTTGGAAGCTACTTTAGTGCATGAGTGTCTTTCAGGTGGAGATTGGTGGGTGAGCTGGACGTTAAAGTGGAGGAGGAAAGTGAAGGGAACTTGCGGATTGGTGGAGTCAAGGCCGTCCGTGACCTGGGAGCTTGCGGGCGCGTAGTTGAAGTGGTGAATGGAAGGGGAAGAGCGGTGGACTGATGAGAGGTGCGAGAGAGAATGGAGGAATATGGTGCGTGACTTCTTTATAATCAAGTATGAGGGTAGCTTTGGCAATATCAAAGGACACACGTCCATAACAATGCTCATGCAAACCTCCACCTAAGTCCACACGTGCCACTTTCTACAAATTTTCCTTCATGCAAAAGCCACCTCAACATACACTTGCCACTTAAAAAAATGTGAGATCATCCATGCGTTAGGCCTTATTTTCATTTCTACTATTCCACACTTCAAGTCCATACATAGTGTATTCATTTTGTTCACTTCCAATTTTTGATTTTTAGAGTTATTTATCGCGAGTTGCACTGAAATAAGACCATCGTCGTAAACAACAACACGCTCTGATTTGAAAACAGCAATAAAACCGGTCTGATTGATCAATTCTGTAAAGCGTCTAAAGGACCACATTTATACCCAAAATACGTTGAAAAATTATCTGCTTATTTTTCAAAATAAAAATTACAGAAAAATTCTAAAAATTATTTTAAAATTACGCGTACAGAAATCGGACGAATATTTTTAACTGATTTTTAATTATAATTTATTTTCAAGTCAAACTACTATGTAAAAATTAAAAATCCATATAAATCTATATATATAAAATTGTTTAAATCTTTATATATTAAATATTCCTTGAAATAAATCTTCTAATTATAAAATTCATATTATAAAACATTTATATATATATATAAATACAAAATATTACTATCTAAAATATAAAACCATTATGTAAAATTTACAAAATCCTAATGTTATAATATTATATATATAATCTTAAAAATAAGTTTTATACAAAATAAAAATAAATTTTCCAAACCAATAAAAAGGAAATTTCAAATATTAAATCTTATTAATTCCAAAATATGTGTTCAGAAAATCTAAAAATGTTCTATGGAAATTCATATTTAGATTTAGAAAATTCTGGTTCGTTACATTCTTCCCCCCTTAAGACTTTTCGTCCTCGAAAAGGAAGATAGTAAATTTTAAACTATAAACCAAACTTTCTATATGATTTGGAACAGGTTTTATAAATATTCAAAACAAACAGATTTAAATTAAATAGTGGGACACGCATATCATAGTTAATCCAACAGATCATGTCATATCGATCTTCTCAAGCCGGCATACAAAACGTATCTAACCTTTCCTGAGCACACACTACGCACTTGGGCAGTCAAAATACAGTCATCAAGGGTGCACCTAGCTATCTGTTACTAGTCCTCAAAACCATACTAGCCCAAAACAACTTAATGCATCTGGTACTTAAGATAACATATAAACACTATATATACAAGGTCCAGACTCATCGCAACTAAACATCAGTTGCATCTGATCCATCATCGGATGGATCGGTTAAACCAATTTCCTTGGGTTCCTCATTAGCTAACGGCTCCTCATCGTCTACCATAAAGCCATCGTCATCTATTTCCACGATAAATTTATCGTGCTCATTACCCATAAATCCATCTTCATCAGCCTTGTCTAAGGGCTGGTATATATACTCCATTTCTCATCAAACTCATCATCTCCTATCTCTGGAAGTGGGTCATCCTCGAATGTAGGTTATTCAAAATCACCCTTATCTGCTGTAATATCATTATCGTATACTATGACATCATTACCATGTTGGGGTTTCTCCACCTTTTCTATAACATCGTCAAATCCATCATTTCCCGTCTCTGGGAGCGGGTCGTCCTCAGCTATAACTGCTGGTTATCCCATTTCATGCATCAACATTTCTAACTGCTCAACAAATACAGGATCTATAGGCCAATTAATGTCCTCTGGTGCGACCTGTACTAGTTCGGCACCCTTTTTTTTTCTCTTCCTCTTCAAACATAACTCATTTTAACCATACTATAAGGCTTTATTCATTCTTATTCAAATATATCATCACGCTTTCGCTGCGCACTCTAATTTAGTACGTGCATGTTTCAAACCATCATTATTCAACATTAGAATAAGTTTCAAAATTTTTAGAACCAATTCTTAAAATTCATCTTTCAAAATCCATTTTCCCTGCATAATTATATTATATATCAAATACTTCTGAATTTCTATGCAAAACTTATTTGTTTAAGTTCCGTTAACATAATATCTTGAATAAATCAAAGTTATTAGTTTGACACAAAAGGGTATAATGGCCTAAATCAAAACACGCCTAAATCAAAAGATGAACTACTCAAGGTCAAATAAGTGGGGTCCAAATTCTAAACAGGATCAAGACAAGAAAGTCAAGTGCACCCAAGGATACGAGTGTAAGCAATTGAAAATGATGATTCAAGTCAAGGTATCCGACTAAGCTTAAGAAAAAGGGATGAACGACGCTACTCAACGGTTCGAATTAAACGATGGAACTAACTTAGGCCAAGATAGAGAAGTCAAGCACATACAGTTCCCATTGAGGAAAAATTGGTTTCCTTTCCCACATAGATATTTATTACAAATTTTAAATCATTTTTTTTTAACCAAATTCTTAACTTAAGTCCAAAATCACTCTCAAATTTCTTGAGGGAGTTTGGTAGCCGAAATATATTTCCGAGAAAATAGTTTAACTTGCATTTTAGTGTTTACAATTCATACTAGGTATAGGTTCGAATATATTTATTTAGCACTCATTTACATGTGTAGGCATGATATCTTATTACTTTTATATTCAAACCTTGGTTAGAATTTGATCAATTCCTTCTATTCAAACTGAGTAATGTTCACATACATGATTAGTGAATAAACTTACTTACATGCATTACCAAAAATTCATTCTCAGTTCTTTAAGTGAGATTTTCTTCTATAATTAGTATGTTATCTAGGTTAAGTATGTTTTTATCTTATCTATCTTATATTAATCCTTTTAATATTTCTAATCATATCGAAACCATTTAAGTATTTCTTGACGTCTTAACCGGAATCATATAGTCATCCCACTTTTGAAACTCGAAAATAAGCACTGATGGTGCCATGGTCATCAGTAGAATCATCCTCGAGCGACTAGAATGTGATTCTATATCTAGCTAATATATACTGGACTTCATATATACGTTGATCAGACGTACATTCAAAATCCTTACATACTCGATAGTCCAATCATGACGTCGAATAAAACACTCGAAATCCTTATTTCACATTATATTTTAAATAATCATCGTTTCAAAATGATTTACTTGTTCAAAAATACCTTATATAGGTTTCAAAAATATACGCTCTCTCGTCATAATATTCCGAGATCTCATTCTAGGGTATTTCTAACCCTATCTCTAATGAGATATTGTAACTCTGAGGAGTCCTATTCCTTTGTCCAAATATGTACGTACCCAATAGCTTTGTATAACCAAAGCTCTGATACCAACTGTAACGACCCGCCTTTTTGCCCGACTCTCGCCGGTAATTAAACCGACTCAAATCGTTCATAAAGACGAATTGTTATGGATACTTACATACATTGAACAAAAACAACAGAACTTTTCATTGAATAATTCAATATTACATCAGAGTTACATGAATATCAGAGTTACACATAAATATACACAGCGGAAGAAATAAAACTCTCAGCGGAAGAACATTATCTGATACAGCGGAAGCTCCAACTCTAGCGTGAACTCTAACTCCGGAAGCGTTCTGAATCTTCTTCAACGATCCATAACTGCAAAACTAAACACTAGCTGCCCGTGTGGAAATTAGTGGGCACCCAGAGTTTAGGAAGGAACAATAAACTCCAGGTCAGTCGTGGGACTGGTGTGAGAACTCAAAACAGTTATCATTTAGGTTTCATTTTAAAGTTGGGTAATTCAACGGACCACGCCGCTAATGCGGAACGGGTTTTACTCCATATGAATTCCCGTGCATAGAAATACGCAATGATTTTTGAAAAATGAAGCTATCATAAGCTCGTCCCACATCACACAATGCAAGCGCACACCAGATGGGCGAGTTTTGTCTTATGATAACCAAACATGATTTCATACGTGAAAATCCTCTTTTAATATTATCATATAGTGTGGAAAAACAAGTTCACAAATAAATGTATTAATCCTAGACGGCATGAGTGTCCCATACCACTATGTCGCCATATATATAAATACAATCAAAATCGCAAGGCTCGTATTGGAGATTTGGATTTCCAATTTGATGATTCCTGGCACGAAAGATCAATCAGGGACTTGAGCGAAGTGTAACGCAACAAATCGCCAGGGCAGTATCTATGGTTTTCGACCAGACGCGGCCCCCCGAACATACCCCATCCCCAGTTCACAAGTGGTTTCCCACTGCTGCAGCACTCATCAAATCATATATATATACAGACCAAACCGCCAGTTTCTCATCATCCGGTGTGTGAGGTTTGCCGATGTCACGTCATGCACAAAGCTACGCTTCGATAAGCCATGCTTTGATCATCATTAGCTCATATCATACTTGGGTATGCCACATTGTCAATATCTCCACATATCACTGATTCGAATTAATACATATTCTCTAAGAACGTAACTTAGAGACGGAGATATTCAATTGCCACAAATCTGATATATATTCACACGAATCAGTGCTACGTGGTCAATTACGATGTCAGACACACCATCCATACAAGTCTGTTCTGGGTCTGAACGGAACACAATCCGAAAATTTCCAAATATACTCAGATCTCCTGCCATCCTCATATCGGGTGTACGGCCCGATCCGAGATACCAGCAATCGATCCAAATAATCTGGATATTTCCGGTCTTCATTTATCAATTCCAAGTCCTGAATTGCTTCATAACGTCGTAATATTACTTGGAATGGTTTTCGGACCTATATCCGATCCCGGACTTTCCAAGTAACAACGTATCTTAAAACAATAGTCACAAATCACACGGGTTTCCCAATTCAAATCTCCTTTCCAAACATTTCCAATTTACTTTGAATTAAATGTTGGATTAAATACCCCAGAAACCCATTATCCTTAACCCCTTTCAAATTCAACGTTTGTTTCCAAACTTCATTTTCAAAACAACCTAATTAATCCGTTGACACTTGAGTAACCAAATCTTTATTTGGATTTGGATTTCCATTTAAACACCTATATTTCAAATATCAGTTCGTATAGAATCAATCGACTTGTACTCGATATTGATTCACAAATTCAGGCAACACGGTCAGAATCAGGATATGGATATGTTGATATTTCTGATCGTATTTGTCTGCTCCTATAACCCATACCGAATATCAGACGACCAATTCTATTCAAACTCATCTCAAATTCATATCATATGGAAGAATCAAGTCCTTTCCATAATAATTCATGTTTGAATTCTTCAAATTCAAATCATTTCAAATGACGTTAAAGCGTTACTGAAAGCGTTGGGAATTTGTTATTAAATTAATTAAATCCCAATCATTCTAAATTCAAAAATTTAAACCATAAATCACTTTCAAATAATATAATATAAATTCATACTATTCGATTTTCATTGCGGTCGGCGAACGGCATGTATGGCGACCTTTCCAGATTTAAATTTAAACCTAACTCGAAAATCATCCGATGGAATTTAAAAATTCCTCTTTTATACGAAACCCATTATTATTATAAATCCGTTGTTTTCTGTTTCACGTCAATTCGATTTCATATGTTCAAGTTATAACGATTTGAAATTCGAAACCGATATCGTCGAACTGTCTCTTAACAACGAATTCGATTCCGCTATAAAATGTTTTATATGATTTGTTCAATCCATTTTCAAACAAATTTATTTCATAACTTTAGTTTAAAACCAAATTTATATTTCTCAAAAATCAAGTTTGTCCGAAATCACTTCATATTGCTCAAATCTTCATTTCAAATAAAATATGGATTCTCATGCTTTTCAAAACTTGTTTCATTTCAAATAATCGTTCAAATTTTTGTTCGCATCAAAAATCCATATTAAACCCATATTTGAATCATTTCCAAATTCAATTTCGAAATTTAAATCCCTAAATCATATATGAGAATTTGAAGATTATTTTCAAAACCTTTACTTGAAAATTAACAATTGATATTCAAGAATATATATTACTTGATGCGATAAATTTAAAATACCAATTTATTCTAAATCTAAATAATTCAAATATTTAAAACATATTTATATGCCCGATATCGATAAAATAATTCGTTAAATCTCTTTTCTTTTACTTAAACAATCATTCTTAGTATTATCGAAAAAAATCGACGAAAAATCTCAGATCATTTTAAAGGCAAAACAAAGCTTAATAATTCATTGGAAATTTTTCCAAAATTTATTCATCTTAAATTTTGATTTCAAACGATTTCAACAAATTTTCAAATCATTATTAAAATAAAAATATTTATTTAACTAAAAGGAGATTAAAATTGGTCACCCGTAAGATCTGTACTATGGTGCATGCGACTTCACTCAAACAGAACAAATGCAATATCTTAACTAAACAAACATGCACCATCCATTCATCACACCCATGAAATAAATTAAGTGTGTACGGAGCGTTATTGTCAGTAACGCTCGGTGTTTTACGGTGTTATGACAGCATACACATCCATCGATCAATCAGTGAAAATCATCCATATCCGTTCGAACATTCACAACCACTGATAGTTTTTTTTTTCATCAACTAATTATAAATAAAAAAAATAACTTATAACTAATTAATTCTACTAAAATAAGATAATTAAAGTAGAGCTCTCACCTTCCTTCCAAACAACCGCGAATAACGTTGGACGCTTAAGCACAAATCTTCAGTGTCCGCTCTCCGAATAATGGCGAATAAATGACAGACAATGCTACTTTTGCGCGCCCTTATCCCTTCACACCCAGCGTATGTTTATAATTATATTTGTTTCTAAGCCACCTTTCCACCTGTAGCCAAAACCAACTCTTACTTTCACCAAGCATGCACGCCTCCACTTCTCTTCACGTTATCACTCATTTCACAAATTTTGTTTTTTTTCCTTCTTTTTTTTTTTTTTTTTTTTGATGGCGGACGCATGCATTTGGGAGGAAAAGGAGTGCATGCAGGTTCCAACAGTTTCAACATTCCTCTTTTCCTTCATTTGCATGCATGCGCAAGCATGATGTATTTTTCTTTCTTGGGTTGCATTCTAAACTGCGGAAGGAGGGGATGGTGAATGCAACTTGGAAGCTACTTTAGTGCATGAGTGTCTTTCAGGTGGAGATTGGTGGGTGAGCTGGACGTTAAAGTGGAGGAGGAAAGTGAAGGGAACTTGCGGATTGGTGGAGTCAAGGCCGTCCGTGACCTGGGAGCTTGCGGGCGCGTAGTTGAAGTGGTGAATGGAAGGGGAAGAGCAGTGGACTGATGAGAGGTGCGAGAGAGAATGGAGGAATATGGTGCGTGACTTCTTTATAATCAAGTATGAGGGTAGCTTTGGCAATATCAAAGGACACACGTCCATAACAATGCTCATGCAAACCTCCACCTAAGTCCACACGTGCCACTTTCTACAAATTTTCCTTCATGCAAAAGCCACCTCAACATACACTTGCCACTTAAAAAAATGTGAGATCATCCATGCGTTAGGCCTTATTTTCATTTCTACTATTCCACACTTCAAGTCCATACATAGTGTATTCATTTTGTTCACTTCCAATTTTTGATTTTTAGAGTTATTTATCGCGAGTTGCACTGAAATAAGACCATCGTCGTAAACAACAACACGCTCTGATTTGAAAACAGCAATAAAACCGGTCTGATTGATCAATTCTGTAAAGCGTCTAAAGGACCACATTTATACCCAAAATACGTTGAAAAATTATCTGCTTATTTTTCAAAATAAAAATTACAGAAAAATTCTAAAAATTATTTTAAAATTACGCGTACAGAAATCGGACGAATATTTTTAACTGATTTTTAATTATAATTTATTTTCAAGTCAAACTACTTTGTAAAAATTAAAAATCCATATAAATCTATATATATAAAATTGTTTAAATCTTTATATATTAAATATTCCTTGAAATAAATCTTCTAATTATAAAATTCATATTATAAAACATTTATATATATATATAAATACAAAATATTACTATCTAAAATATAAAACCATTATGTAAAATTTACAAAATCCTAATGTTATAATATTATATATATAATCTTAAAAATAAGTTTTATACAAAATAAAAATAAATTTTCCAAACCAATAAAAAGGAAATTTCAAATATTAAATCTTATTAATTCCAAAATATGTGTTCAGAAAATCTAAAAATGTTCTATGGAAATTCATATTTAGATTTAGAAAATTCTGGTTCGTTACAACTATACACCCTGGCGGTGATAAGATGTACAAGGATATAAAAAGGACTTTCTTTTGGAGCAGCATGAAGCAAGACGTGGCAGATTTCGTTTCTAAGTGCATGACCTGCCAACAGGTCAAGGCGGAACAAAAGAAGCCTGGAGGACTACTTCACCCTCTAGAGGTCCCACAGTGGAAGTGGGATAGCATTTCAATGGACTTCATTGATGGACTGCCTAGGTCGAAGAGAGGAAACACTAGCATTTGGGTAATAGTGGATAGGCTTACTAAAAGCGCCCACTTTATACCTATCAAGAGTAGAAGGACTGCCTCATCTCTAGCATCTCTTTATCTCAAGGAAATAGTTCGACTCCATGGGATACCCTCCAGCACTGTTAGTGACCGAGACCCTATTTTCACAAGTGAGTTTTGGCGGAGTCTGCAAGAAGCTGTAGGCACACAGCTATGTTTGAGCACGGCCTATCACCCCCAAACAGATGGCCAGACGGAAAGGGTGAATAGAGTTTTAGAGGGTCTTTTAAGACTTTGCGTTCTTGACTTTGGAGGGACGTGGGAGGATCACCTTCCTTTAGTGGAATTCGCCTACAACAACAGCTACCAAGCTACCATCGGCATGGCACCCTTCGAAGCCTTATATGGAAGACCGTGCAAATCACCAACTTGTTGGTGGGAGTCTACAGATAAGCTTATACTTGGGCCAGACATGATTTGAGAAACTTCAGAGAAAGTGGACTTGATACGTAGGAGAATGAAGACAGCCCAAGACAGACAGAAATCCTACGCCGACAAAAGAAGGACCGACCTTGAGTTTGAGGTTGGGGACAAGGTTTTCCTTAAGGTATCCCCTTTAAGGAACGTCGTTCGCTTTGGGTCCGCAGAAAAGCTAGCACCAAGATTTATAGGACTGTTCCCTATCATCGAGAAGATTGGGAAAATGGCTTATAGAGTAGATCTGTCTGAAAGATTGGCTGGAATTCACAATGTCTTTCACGTTTCTCATCTCCGGAAATGTCTACATGAATCAGCGGAAATGGTGGAGCCAAGCATTCTAGAAGAAGCCGAAGTGGAACGCGAAGCAACTGTGAGGAGAGTTCTAACCCGCATCATAGAAACTGAAGTGAAAAAGCTACGCAACCGCGAAGTCAAACTCGTTAAAGTTCAGTGGTGCGACAGCGAGGAAGACGCGACTTGGGAAACTGAGGACAGAATACGCGCTGCCTACCCTCTTCTTTTTGAGGGTACATCTTTGACCTCTCTTTTTCTTAAGTTGTGCTTGTATCTATCTTTTTAGGTATATCTCCTCGATATTATCCTTTATCCTTAGGTAGAAACCCCTTTGGATGTAAACATGTATTTGAAACTTGTTATGGTTGATGGCTGCAAGTGGTTGCTAGTGGTTGCTCGTGGATGCATATACACACACAACCTAGGTCTTAGATCGGCTCAATCACTTCATACTGCATATGCATATATGTATTCTTATTTGTATATGGTTGTAAACTTGATATGCTATCATATGGTTGTCGCATTTGTATGAATAGTTGTGCACTCATGTAGAATTATGAGTAGGAAAAAATTTGCATACATAATGGATTCATGACACTTACATGATTCACATTAAGGAGGTCAACTGAATCAGTAGACCGCCTGATTTCTGCATTAGATAAGGACATGTACACACACTATGCATATGATCATGAAGCATTAGAAGTCTTTTAAGGACAGTGGATGCCTGTGTTTGTTGGTTGAGTAGATGGACTGTTGGATGGTAGGATATACATTCTTCCTAACTTGAAGATTTCGGGGACGAAATCCTTTTAAGTGGGGGAGAATGTAACACCCCGGGAGTTCTATAATGTTAAGCTTCACGAATTAAAGTATAATTAATTATAAATGATGAAATCAAGGGAAATGGGTTACGCCATTACGTTCGTCTCGAAATTCTGCTTGAGATAGAGTCCAAGTTTGTGTAAAACGGATATTGTATGAAGAAGATATGGACGAACGAAGTTGGGCAAAAAAACCGGAAAACAGGTCAGAATGCACTGGCGCACTTGTGAAGTGCGCCAGAACAAAGTTGAACTGGCGCACTTGGGAAGTGCGCTAGTACAATTTTGGCCTGGCGCACCTGCCAAGTGCGCCCAGGTCAGAAAGACCTGTTGGTCAGGCCCTGGCTGGCCTGGTCAGGGTCTGGTCGAATTCTGATGCTTGGCTGAGTCACTAGGGCTTACATGTCTCTTTCTTATTGGCCTCTCTTGAGATGGATGGTCTGGATTCACCCTAGCTTCATCGACGGCTCAAAACAATTTAAAATTCTATAAATACAACTCAAGTCTAACCCTAAATTCACACAAATAATAGAATACAAAAGCCGTCATGCTGCTGGAGAGGAACTAGGGATGGCCGTCAATTAGAAAGCCTAGAGACAAGCCAACAAGCCTAAGAGACGAATCAAATTAAAAGAAGATCAAAGCTTAATCAAATCATTCAACGCAATTTTGCTACCCAAAGGAGAGCATCTCCAAATCAGAATAACAGAAATCAGAAAACAAGAATTCATCACACGTTGTAAGTATAGTGACCTTTCAAAATATGAATAAAAACTGTGATGTGATTCGATGTAAATGAAAATAGAGTCATGTTGTTATAATCTTTGTGTATTGTGATGGTTCTATCATGACTTGTGTATTGATGTTTGTGGCATAAATTAATTGATGCAAGCCTATTGAACAATTGTATATGAAAAACAATGGCACTTGCAAGCTTGTGGCAAAAACTAGAAATTTATCCCTTTTTGTATATGTCGATGGCATGGACTATGTATATTCCCTTAGTCTAAATTAGAATTTGTGTAAACATGTTATAGACCTTTTATGCCTACATGACCCAAAACCTATGATATCATCCTTATGTTTATTTGCAAGTATAATTAGATCTATGTTTGCAAGTATAATTGGATCTATGTTTCATAAACTATGTAAGTTCATCTTTATTTGCAAAATATAATTGGTTCTATGTCAAACACCGTTTGGGTTTCATAAACTATGCAAGTTCATGTTGAAATAGGCTATATGATTAGATGTAAAAATTGTACATTTTGATGAATATATAACATGCTAGTTTTGTGTCGATATTATGCCAGGTTAACATGTTTAAACACAAGCTTGTATTTGCCTAAACTATGCCATTTCATATGTCACCTACTTAGTCATACTTTGATTTGAATGCAAGTTCACATGACCCATGTTATATGTTAGTTGAATCGCCAAATTGCAAGTTCATGCGCCACACACCTTTATGTATTACATGTTCATATTGATTATGCCAAAAATGCCAAGTTTACACCTATGTCTCGTTTACGGTTATGAATTCCCTTATGCTTATTTGTGTGCGCTAAATTAGGCTAAGTTTTAGCCTAATATTATATGTTAAAAACTAGGCGAACGAATATTAGGCTAAGATTTGTTAGCCTAATGTTTAAACGGGGGAACGTTGGGAATATTTGAAAACTTGACATAAAAATATATTGAATTGGCATGTTTGTCACATGCCAAAATTGGTGGCATTTAAATGGTATAAATCCTTATACCAAAAATGTTAAACTTGGAATGTGGGCCATAATATTTAATTGTTGACAAATTTACATATATTCAGTAATAAAGACAAATATGTAAATTTAGAAAACACGATATGCTTAACCCGAGGTTGGATTGAGTTGTGATGTAAACCTGCCCGGACCCGCCCGGCTGTCCAGTAGTCACAACAATACCTATCCAATGTGGGTGGTTAAGCATTGAGCCCAATAAGGACCCGAGGTTAGACTGAGCTACGGTGTAAACCTGCCCGGAACCGACCGGCACATCCAGTAACCGTCGCAATACCTGTCTAATGTGAGTGGTCTAGTGCTCCTAAGAGGCTAAGGACAGATGGTAGGGTTAAGTCAACTATAACACTTAACCAAATACAACATGTTAACAAGAATTGATGGGTGGGGTTAGGTAAATACAGACACTTAACCACTTAACATGTTTGACTAGAAAATCCTGGTAACGAGGGACCCGTTTCAGCAGTAACCCAAAGTTAGGTATCAACGGTACCCTGAAACTAGGTAGGGTGGGGCACGATTACTGGGCTGATTGTAAGCGGTCAAACGACGGCGGTGGGTGCACATTGCAGGTCTAACGGGGTGCGGGCGTGCACACTCCGGAGCAGACAACCAGGGCACTGGGGACACCAGTAGTATAACCTATGTCTTCTAGTTTTGTGTCGGGGCCTCCACCATGGGTCTTGATACACCCCATGGTGGGACCAGCATAGGTATCTACAATTCTTGGGGGCCGTATGACACATGTTAACGCGAGTAGGAGCCGATCTTTAATAAGAATGGGGATCACTCCACCCTCACCATGGGGTGCCAGTTAGAATTAATTCAAGTAGGTGCAGAGATATAGTATGGGTGCGATAGTGCATTCGACACTTCCTTAGCTTGTGACACTTTCCTATTTTTAGTTTACATCCATCATACCCTTTTCTTATTCACATATTGAAGAGTTACTAGATTTACTCAGGCTTTATGTCTGACCCTATTTTCTTTTCGTCTTCTTTTCTTTCGTTTCCCCCCATGTCCACAGGGAGGAAACAACTCAACTCGGTCAGGCTCTTTACAAGCACCAAGAACGTAGATGTATGATTTGGATCTTTCTTGCTCGGATAATGGCTTTGGATATCACTATGGGGATTTTTGTCACTTTATTTATGTTTTCATGCTTCTTTAATAATCAAGGCAGTTATGAGGTTGTAATGTTGAAAGTATTTTGAGACAATTATGGAAATCTTTGTTTGATACACGTATTGATGAAATAAAAGTTTGTTTGGTTTCCGCTGTTTAAAATATGTGTATTTATATCTGTCTTGAGTTCATCTGTGGCTTTTACTTATAAACCTCCACCAAAGTCAAGGCATTCCGTTTGTGAGTGACCTTAATGGAGGTGGGGTGTTTCAACTGCTTTTATTTTCATTTCCAGTAAATTATGCAGCAACTGATCAAAAATACTTGCAATTATTTCCTTTACATACGCTAGCACTATGCTCTCATTTCGTTTTGTTTTCATATTATTTTACAAGCAGAAATGAAGATATCACTGAAAAAATCCTGTTCTTATTGTGAATAATCATTATACTGGATACTTTGTAAAACTTGATGGATTCGTAGTGCCAAATTTCAACAGCAGTATAGCATTGTTAGTTATGCTTTGCATCTGTAAGTTCAACCAGGGCTGGCTCCAGGGCTAAGCGGAGCAGGCAGCCGCCTAGTGCAACCCCCATGGATGAGGGAAATTGTCAAGGAGGAGGTAGAGATGAATATTACTTTATAAATATATAATTAATGATTCAAAGTCTTTATCTAGTTTTGGGTTGGGTGGGTGGTTGTGCATGCAAACTGATAGACGCCTGGTCATTGGTTTGATTCATGTTACCAGTTAGTTTGCTGCCCCACCTTCCAGCCCTTTTTACCCACATTCCTTTGCATGTACTAATGGTCTTTCTACCCTACACTTCTAGTTCTTTTTTCTCTTCCTTCCTTTGCATGATTATATACCTCATTCAAAATCATCCCCACCTAGCCTGGAGCAGTGGTGGAGGTCATTACATTCCAAAGTAAATTTACACATAATTTGGCTAACTTACAGAAGGAATACTGTAAACCATAGGGGTAGAAAGCAAAAGCATTACAGTGGTTTCGACTGACATGCATAAATGTCTGTTAACACTCAATCTTCTTCTTTTTCTTCTCAATTTTTCTTTCAACTTTGCAAAACAACTTTTACGATGATTGGAGTTGTAAAGCATTCTTTTTGTTGTTTATTTTTTTCCCTCAATTTCCTGGGGAGGTCACTTGACCTCTCCAGCTATACCTTAGTTACGCCTTTGCCCTGTAGCAACCATCACCAGTTCCAATATTACTATAATACTATTGGATTTAGTACTCAATATACCTTGCCTAGGGAAACTCAAACAACAGAGCAAACCCTGAGTTCAATGTTACGTCTGTAAGATATAACTAGTAAAGTTTTGTTGATCCTCATCACCAGATGCTTAATCAAGCTATGAAAGTTAGAAGAGATCATATCTCTGTCAATATTGTTTCTGTAACAAGTTATGAATGGATGTTACTTTACTATAGTTGGAAACCAACTTCAGTAACATAGGAGTAGCCAATATGACAGAAGGCGAAAAAGTGCAAGCAGTAGAGAAGACTGTTTCAAGGTTGAAACCACTAGAAGACTATTTAGCAGAGAAGCCATTTTTTGGAGGAGATATAATTGGTTATGTAGACATTGCATTGGAGCTTCACTACGTTGGATGAAAGAAGTTGAAGAAATTGAAGGTGTTAAAGTGTTAGATGAGGTTAAGCTACCAAATTTGGTGGAGTGGGCAGATAGATTCAGCTCAAATGATACGGTGAAGGGACTAATGCTAAATTTTTGACATCTAACAACCAACATTTATAGGAAAAACTCATCAAACACAAAATAATATTTAAAATGTGCGATTTATGTTTTTATACAACCGTACCACACAAGAATTTTGCCTTTTCAGACGTGTCTTCATAACTGCTTCGCACAATCGTCGCACTTCCAAACAGCGCAATTGTAGTGTAGCAGTACATGTACCACTTTCCTTATGAAATATTTTGCTCCTGTGAAATTCTAGTAATAAGGTTTATATACGGAAGCAGGAGAATGTTTGGTGAACCTACCTTTTAGTTTCTTAACTATTCCAATGGGAACTATAGAGTTAATCTTTTAAACAAATTGTCGTGTGTTGGTTCTTCAGATAATTTATACAAAAGTGTGGAAAACATGAGCTCAGATTGCATGTATTTGAAGGCTGATGTAAGGGACTTATTGCTACATCCCAAGCTTGCAGCTTATTTTAGTCACACTGATATAATATTTTCTATTAGTGAGCGCAGTAGTAAGATTGGATCTTTCCCTGGTTATCATGCTTGTTTTATGAACAAATCTTTCAGCGATGAGTCCACTTGCAGGCATGGGGTTAAAATTGTTGATGTAACTGTAAGGAATCGAAAATTGCAGTCAGGAGATGAAGTTGGAGGAAGTTATGCAAAGATGGACGCTCAGTTTTTAATAGCTGACCAGATTGAGTGAAAACCATTCTCAATGCTTTGCGGATTTCAGACTATTAAAAAGCACAATGCTTCTTTAGCTGCTTTTGCATAAAATATGTTAGCACTTATTGCTAAGGGCTAACATATAGAATAAAATATTTAATAAGGAAAATGTAAAGCATAATGCAAGGTATATGGGATTTTGCACTAAAATGAGAGACAAATAATACTTTTAAAGGATAAATAATGGTATATGAGGATTGGACGGGTCAAAACAAAGGTTGGTTCCTAGGTTAAATAAAAACATTGAGGAGGAAGTGATACTGATGTCGCATGGGGATGCTCACTCTAATGCACACCTAGGGAAGTTAAGGAGAGGCATTCCACTTTTGGGGACTATGAGGCAGTTCAAATTAAACAAATGTTTTAAATAAATTTATACCTTAAACAGGAAGGCTTCAACTGTGTGAGATGCAGACTTCACCTTAGGCAGGTGAAATATGGTCCTCCACTATGCATCCCCCAAAAAATATATTTAATGGAGAGAATATATGAGAACTCACCTTAGGAAGGTAAGACTGCATGGTACGATACTAATCCTAAAGAAGAATGAAACTTTAAAATTGAAATTTTAAAGAAGAATATAACATTCGCCTATGCAGGGTATAACACCAAATGATTAAGCAAAGTAAGTAAGAACTGTGTGGGAAACAATATTGAATACTTCGAACAAGTGTGATTTTCGTTAATTTCCATTGGTTATAATTTTTGATATAGAAAGTTTGTCGAATAGTATCATTGTATAAACAATTGGGGTAACAATAACAAGAATTAAAGAAAATCAAAAGTATAATATCTAAGAATTCTATTTTTGTATTATTTGGTTTTGAGAGGTGTACTATGACTAAATCTAACGAGGGTGCTTATCTTTTCAACAAATTACTGTGGCATTTTCATTATAATACATTGAAGATATTTCAACAAATTTATTAGCATTCCAGAATATGTGGTTTTGCACTGAAGGTTATCTTGAAGTATTATTACAAAGTGTTGGATCAAGTTTCTATTATTTGTTATCTTACCAGATTAATTGTTATGAAGTATTATCACGAAGTATTATTACGAAGTATAAATTTAGCATATAAAAGTACAAAATTTGTAAGCTCTCAAAAAACATTCATAGCATAAGCATTGTCGAAAAACATTCATATGATTGATTGATAACTTTCCCTTTTCTCCATCAATCAATCATTTTTTCGATTTAATTTCTTTCCGTTTCTTCTTTCATCAAACATGGCTACAAAATAAATGGCGAATCTCTAATATCCCTTTCTCCTTAATATTCCTTTCCATTTCTTCCTTGCACAAAACGGGTAACCAAATTACCCAGAATATCTCCAAAAAACTAATTAATTTTTGGAAATATTGTATCACAAAAAAATTCAATAATCTACACCTTGATACAATATCTCTTGCAACCAAGGGTCTCCAGTGTGAATGCCTCCCAACGAGTTCCTGCAAAAGCCACCCCTCATTGCAATATGTTAGTGAGCTCCGGCAAGGCCGCCGCCCACCAACAAAGTGTTGGAAGCATTCAAAAACAAGGTAGACATTGTGCAACCAACTCCTATATCTTCACACAAGAATAATACCACATCTTCTCTTGACTTCAACCAAGTCACTCTCTTCCCTATAGTGCCACCATGTGGCACTTAGCACTTCATCAAGTGAATCAAGTTTGAGCAATGCTCGAACTTAGTAGCAGGTAATGCCTTTGTAAACATGTCTGCTGCATTGTTACTTGTGTGAATCTTCCGAATACGAACCAACTTCTCCTCATTCATAGAGATAAGGAAAGACTCTCTTACCTTTGTATGCTTTGTTCTTGAACTGAAAGCCAGATTTTCTGCTAAATGAATTGCACTTTGACTGTCACAATTCACCAAACAAGCATCTTGTATGAAGCCCAAATCACACAATAATTTCTTCAAATAAAGTGCCTCCTTAGCTGCCTTAACTACAGCTTTCAACTCTGCCTCTATAGTAGACAAAGCAATTATAGTCTGCAACCTCGCTTTCCAACTAATAGCTGTTCCTCCAAGTTTGAACTCATAGCCTGAGGTTGACTACTTTCCATCTCTATCTCTGGCATAGTCTGAATCACAAAATCCGACCAAGTTGAAACCCTTATTTCTACCGCAAAAAACAAGCCCATAATCTGATGTTCTTCTAAGATATCTAAAAATATATTTCATTGCCTCCCAATGCGATTTTCCCGGATTTGGTGTATATTTACTAACTAATCCTACAGCCTGAGCAATGTCTGGTCTAGTGCACACCATAGCATACATCAAGCTACCTACTGCACTTGCATAAGACACCTTTTTCATATAGGCCTTGTCCTTTTCTAAGATCGGAGAGCCTTGCTTAGAAAGCTGTATATGCAAAGGCATGGGTGTACTAATAGCCTTTGCTCCATCCATGCTAAACCGAGCAAGCACCTTTTGAATATATTCCTTTTGAGTAAGTCTCAAAAGTCCAAGCTTTCTATCTCTTTGGATTTCTATCCCCAAAATTTTCTTTGCTTCTCCAAGATCTTTCATATGGAATTCTGCTTTTAATTTCAACTTCAACGCATCAATTTCAGCTTTATCCTTGGAAGCAATCAACATATCATCCACATACAAAATCAAATGCACCCAATTATTATTCTTTAAATGCTTAACATAAACACGTGCATCTTTAGTACTACGATTAAAATCATGTGAAAGCATAAAAGAATCAAACCTTTTGTACCATTGTCTAGGCGACTGTTTTATAACATAAAGAGATTTCTTCAACTTGCATACCCAATCCGATTTTCCATTTACAATAAATCCTTCTGGCTGCTTCATGTAAATAATTTCCTCCAAATCACCATGCAAGAAAGCGACCTTCACATTAATTTTTTCTAACTCCAAATCGTGAGTACCAACTATTGCAAGTAGGATTCGAATTGAAGTTTGTCTAACAATTGGAGAAAATATTTCATCATACTCTAACCCCTTTCTTTGTGAAAACAATTTGGCTACTAATCTTGCCTTGTATCGACCATCATCTTTCACTTTGAATACCCACTTGCAACTTATGGCTCGGTTTCCTTGAGGTAGTGGTACCAAATCCCAAGTCTTGTTCTTTTGCAAAGACTGTATCTCCTCTTCCATAGTGCAATTCGACTTCTAGTTATCACTCGACTTCATGACTTCTTCAAGGCTCAACTGTTCATCATGAATTACATGTAAAGCATACTCAAACTGATCATCAAGGCTCAAATTTGCATACTGCCAATCTCCATATCTAATTGGAACTCTCTTTGGTCTCTGACTAGCCGAATGGCTATATCGCCCGATTCTCCTTCAGCTCCACCTTGAGCTCTACCTTGAGTTGAATCCTCTCTAGCTTAATGACCATCACCATCACTGCTAGAGAAAATCTATGGACTATCATATGATGTATTATCAACTGCTCTGTCAGCTCTACGTCGAGTTTGAAAACTGGGAATGTCGGTCTTTTCTGGCTTCTCATCAACTGAATCTGAACTCTCTGATAAACCTTCCAAAGGTTTAAACATTTTTGACTCATCAAAAGTCACATGTTTGGAATGTATAACTTTCTTCGTAATTGGATTCCAAGTTCTATATCATTTTATACCATCTGTATAACCAAGAAAAACACATTTGGAGGCCCTAGGCTGCAACTTAGCATATCATGTATTGTGAACATAAACTGAACATCCAAATATATGAAAATAACTTAATAAAGTGTTTTTACCTCTCCATAAATCCTATGGAATCTTCCCATTAATGGCTGAGCATGGAATCCGATTAGTAATATGTGTTGAAGTCGAAATAGCTTCAGCCCAAAAACTCTCGACATACCTGCAGTCAATGTCAAGCAACAGGCTTTTTCAAGTAGAGTCCTATTCATTCTTTCAGCAACCCCATTGGATTGCGGATCACCAGGTGTAATAAAATGTCTTTTAATACCACGATGTCTACAGTAATCGAGGAACTCTTTGGAGACGTATTCGCCACCATTGTCGGATCTAAGAATCTTCAATTTCTTTCCTATTTGGTTTTCAATAAGAGGTAACCAAACCTTAAACTTGTCAAATATTTCCGACTTAGCTTTCATTACATACACCCAAACCTTGTGCGATTATTCATCAATGAATGAAACAAAATAATATGCTCCACCAATAGAAGCTGTAGAGTATGGCCCCCAAACATCTGAATGCACATATTCAAGTACCCTCTTAGAAGTATGCACGCCATCACCAAAAGAAATTCTTGTTTGCTTTGCCAATACACACTCCTTGCAAAAGTCCAACTTGGTGAAGATTGCTCCCTTGATCTTTTTCTTCTTACGAAGCAACTCTAAGTTCTTCTCCGAAGTATGACCTAGTCTCATATGGCAAAATTTGGTAGCATCCAAACTTTTAGAACTATCGACTCCAACACAAAATTCTCAATAGACAGTGGTACCCATTAGCAAATACATATTTCGCACCATAACACCCTTCATAAATACAAGTGCCTCTCTAGAAACTCTCAAACCATCTCTGACAATGGTTATCTTGCATCCCAATGATATCAATGACTTCCGAAGACCTGGGACATAACGAATATTTGAAAGTGTGCGAACAATCCCATCATACATGCGAATGCGAACTGGACCAACTCCCATAGACTTACATGTAGCATCATTCCCCATAAGGATAGAACTTCCTTCTTTGACATCGAAGGAAGAAAAATAATCCTTACCAGGGGTCATGTGAAATGATGCTCCAGAATCTAGAATCCAGTGGTCTGCAACATATGATACAACCGCTGTCAATAAATCGCTACCATCTTTCTCTATTGCAATAGATGGAGAACCATCAGTCTTCTTCTCCAAACCTGGACATTCTCTTCTACAATGGCCTGGTTTCTTATAATTATAACACTTTCCATCTTTAGACTTACTTTGCGAATTAGGCTTCCTAGAATTGGAACACCCTCTATTATTCTTCACTTTCTTCTCTGCTCTTCTTCTGTCAAAAAATAAGCCTGAACTACTACTTGCTCCACTACTATCACCAACACCAAAATCTTTCATCTGATCTCTCAACTCTTCGCTGAGCAAACCTGTCTTCACATCATCTAATTTCAATGTACCTCTACCATAGATAAGGCTATTAGTGAAACCAGTGTATCGCTCTGGGAGCGAACACAACATAACCATTGCATTCTGTTCTTCATCAATTTTCAACTCAACAGACTCCATCTTCATCAATAGGTCATCAAACACACTTAGGTATGTATTAATTGAAGAACCTTCCTTCATCTTATAAGTGAAGAAGGTCTTCAACAGGATCAGACGGTTAGTTAGGGATTTCTTCATGTAGAGGTCCTCCAACTTCTTCCAAATGCCTTTAGCTGCTCTTTCCTGACTGATCTCAAAAATTACATTCTTTCCCATAGTAAGTTGAAGAGTAGTAATGGCCCATTCTCCCATCTCTTCTAATTCCACTGATAAAATATCAGTAGGAAATGACTCTATATCAAATACCACTCGATGAACGTGATTTTTTCTCAAAACTGCTTCCATCATCCAATGTCACTTTACAAAATCTCCTTCACCATTCCACTTCTCTATCATTAACTGTGATCCTGACGTCACATAGGAGCCTCTGATGTATGGAGCAACTACTGGCACTGACGTACTATCTATACTATTTTCATCTCCTCCTTCCATTCTACCAAACACCTTCTTCGGAATCTAGCTCTAATACCAGTTGTAAGGGGTGATTAATCCCTTTCAGCGGAAAAACCTCAATAAGATCTTGCAATGATGTGATAGAACAAATAGATTGAAATGATCATCAATCACAGATCACAGAAAAAATAAAGGCAATAGAAAACACACAATATTAATAGTGGTTCCACTATCACAAGATAGTCTACGTCCACTTCAATGGGGAAGAGATTTTATTAGTATTCAAGAGATTACAGAGTTTTAAAGTAGAGCAAAGAAATGAAGAGATACAGGTAATCTCATGTCATGGGAATAACATCCTCTATGCCTCTCTTTAATTAGAGAAAAAATTACTTGGGGATAAGGCAATTGATTTATGTAAATAAATCAATTCATGGAAGACTAATATTCCCATTAATTTTATTGTCATATGATTGATTGATAACTTTCCCTTTTCTCCATCAATCAATCATTTTCCCAATTGAATTTCTTTTTGTTTCTTCTTTCGCGAAACATGGCAACAAAATAAATGGCGAATCTCCAATATCCTTTTCTCCTTAATATTCCTTTCCATTTCTTTCTTGCACAAAACGGGTAACCAAATTACCCTGAATATCTCCAAAAAGCTAATTAATTTTTGGAAATATTGTATCACAAAAAATTCCAACATCTTCCCTGCTATAATTACATTGAAGTTATCAACCATATCATCGTTGTTCATCTTAGCGTGTTTATAACAATTATGCAGAAGCTAAATTCAAGGAACTTTAGGATAACGTGAATGAAGTTAGGCTTGTCCTGTCATTGCAGTATTGCATTCAAATATAATTTGTTACGTTCAGAATGAATCAAAACCAGCACTGTTAATTTTTTTTATAACCATCCAACATTCATGTTGTAACTTGTAATGTGGTTCATGTCCCAACCTCCATATTATTGTCCAGGTACAATAGTATGTGTTATTTAAGTTTAACATTAAAGACATGTTTTTTCTCTTAAAAAACATAAAATTAAGTTTTGATGAGTATAGTTATGTAACTGTTTAATAGAGGTATATCAGAAGACTTAAGTTTGCAAATAGCATCAAAGTTCATTACAATGGATGACCTACTTTTGGGGGTGCATAAATCTTCTTGATTTGAATTGTAAAATCATAGCTTGATTTGCACCAAATATGAAAATAAGGCCTTTGAATATGAAAATGAATGATGAGTCATTTATTTTTGCATGATAAGCGAGTCAAGTGCTCCATTCATTTTTTTTTTAAAATAACAGATGGTTTGTTGTTTGACACACACGCCAAAACAGTTGACTATAAATATGTGGATGATATTGGGTTTCTAGCTACCTATATGTTAGTTTTTTAAGATAATAAAAAACTAGAAGATCTTATAGAATGCATATGTTAATCAAATTGAGTTGAATTTCAAATGTGACTAAATTTAAAATATTGGTGAATGGATGAGGTAAATCAAACTGCTCATGAACTGATCTTTTTTCCTTCTCTTTCCTGAAGCCATCCCTTTTTATAACAATCTAGTTAGTAAAGACTTCCAAATATTATGCATGTATGCAAAAAGTAAATAAATAAAATTAAAATGAATGAATGTGATAAAATTAGATGTTATGCATTGTTATGTTAAAGAAGAAATTGGATGTGCTCTATGAATCAAAGCGTAAGGTCTATGTAACATCCCTGAATTTTTGCGATTTAATAATAAATTAATTTAATTGTTTCAATAGATTAGTTTGATAATTTAAATGGGTTGAATTGAAATATTTTGAATATTTTAATTAATATAAATAACGGGATAAATATAATTCTTAAATGGTTGGAATTAGTTGATTTTGCAATACCGTGAAAGTTGGATAATTCAAGATATATAATTGAATTTAAATTCGAGTTATAATAAGGAATATATTTATAAATGATAGTTGAACGTAATAATTATAATATAATTATAAACGAGCCCGTAACGTCGCGGTAGTTTGTAATATTGGGTTTTGAACTTCAATTGAGTATACATGAATCGTTTTAAGTTGGATTTCTTCGAAATAGGAAACGTTCGAATCTAATTAAATGTATTTTTCTAATGGAAGTGAAAAATCAAGATTTCGTCTTATAGAGTGTAAGTTATGTCCAAATCAAATTTTTGAATAGTCGCTATGGAATCGTTTGTTAATCATAACGATTATTTAATTTTAGTAAATTATTTATTTCAAATTTGGATAAGATTTGTGAGATGTAGCAATAGTTTAATTTTTAGAATTTTACTGTAATTTTTATTTTGGAAAATAAAACGTATTTTGCACGCTAAATCAGCATTTTTGGAATGTCACATGATAAGATAACTTTCCTATATTATTATATTTTTGAAACCGTGGCACATTACTTGTCACAATGGTATTTTTACTTTTGTCATGGGCAGCTCGTATATATATGGAGTGGTATGTAATTGGGTACCCATCTTTTATAACTTAATTATAAACATTATTCAAATTAAAAATAGCTACACAGAACTTAAACTTGTCTTAAACCTATAACTTGGGGACAAAGTAAATGAACTTCTAACCTATTATTCTCCTAAACTTATCATGCACAGCGAATTCGAATCGTTAAGTCGTATACTTGAGCAATAGAAATCCAACACAAGCCTATGGACTAGGACAACAGCTACCCTAAGTAAATAGTGTTTTGTGTTAGGAATATTGTACCGTGTCATTTATTTGTGCATGTTTGTATATCCAATTCGAAAGCTATATTTTTGTTGGAAAGAAAAATGCATATAAAATTCATTTCCTTGGTTAAGGAATATACTACCTCTTTTTCTTCAACAACTAGAGTCTACCATTTCAAATAGCAATTCACATGGGTGAAATAGTTCTACTCTTTTATATTCACATAGAGATAGTTTTCAGTTTTCAAATCAGCATTAGAAAAAACAAAGAAAATATACATGTTAACTGTTATCCTTCCCTGCTGAAATGTACAGCTATCTACATCTCACGCAGGCAGCTACTAAGACTAAAAGCTTGTATAGTAAAATCAGTCTACAAACCAAATTGCTAAAGAACGTGGCCCCTACTGCTGGTTGTCTATGTGATAAGCATAAGAATGTAAACAATGTTATATTTAAATACCGTAAAATATATTCGAATATATTGGAAAAGATATTCGAGTTTTAAAAGGGAAATCTATTAATTATAATAGAAATTTAATCTTGACGCGTGAGAATACAATAACTTATTTTAATTGTATTAAAAAAAGTAATTTGATTTTTTTTTAAAACGATATTTATAAATGAAGCGAAATGATTTTTATAAAATAATTTGAAAATATAAATTCAAGAAATGAATTTATTTAAAATAAAAAGGGAAATCGTTTTGAAAGAAATACAATGAAATTATTTCGATATTTGAAATGCGAATAAAATTAAATTCATAAGGATTTATAATCAGAATTAGATGATGTCGAATATTTTAAAAAAATAATTTATCTTTAGAAATTATATAAAATAAATTTAGAATTTTACAAGATGGTTAACATTTGGGTTGAAACCAACAATTTATATTCGAATATGAAATAGAGATATAAACTGAATATATAATTGACCGTAAGTTTGCATGCAAATGGAATTTATGAAATGGATTAGGAGTATGAATTTATAAAATAACTCGGTAAACAATGTATGAACCTGTAATAGTATTAATGACTACCAATCAAGATTTTATTTGATAAAACGAGTTGGGATTTCTGTAAAGGAACGATATTCATGTTCTAAAGTGAATAAAGGTTTAAAAGAAAACAGTTTGCAGTTTTAACAAGTTATAGAAAGGAAATTGGTAAACATTTGAAATGATAAGCTCAGACGTGAATTTAGAGATCGATTTGACCTGAACGGTGAAATGTATTCTGGTGTTCGGGATGTTAATCGAATAGAGATTTATTGGAGAGAGAGTTGTAAGTTGAAATTCGATTATATTGAATTCAGGAAGGTACTAATTACTTTCCGTTTTTAATAAAGAATTATTTATTTAACAAATATTATTTATTTATTTTAAATAAAGAATAAAAGTTATATTTTATTATTTTGGAAGCAGGTATTATAACGCTATTGTTATGATCAGTATTTTTTACAAATGTTCGTTTCAATCTATATAAATGAATTTTGGAAATGTTTTCCAAATATAACCAGAGATGTTTTCTAAGTACAGAAATTGAAATGATTTTGGAGTTAAGAATGGAGTTAAGGAAATTAGAAACTAGCTGGAGATTAGTTAGGTTGAATGGCTTTCTGAGTATCGATCTGATGTTGGTTTTGGCCTTCGGGGCTGATACTTAGGGAGTTGTTCTCTTACTAGTTTACGGTTAGGGACAAACGAATGTAAAAGAATAGTGATGCGTGAATAAGATACGGAAACGTTTTCCAATGTCAATAACATATATTTTTGAAATACGGGAAATAAGGAGTTGCAAATATATGGAATTAATTCCCAATGTTAAAAAGAGATCTTTTCTAAATATAGAAAATAAATAGTTTAAAATAGATGGAAACGTTTTTCAAGGATCTTGCGAGGCAAAACGGGTTTTGAGAAATATTTGGGAAAATATGGGAAACAGGAAATTAGGGAAGTGAATAAATTAATGATAAATTAATTAAAGAGGATCAGTGTTGATTGATGGATAAAATTTCCATTTGGAAATAGGATCGATGTGCGTATGGATGTTTTCCTTTGAAGTTAAATAACTGACTATCAAATTTGTTGGCCATTTTTCCGTTGTCAATGCGGAGAGACCGGGATCAGATTTATTATCTGAAAACCACTCCGTACTGGCATTAGCGTTGCAAATCAAATATGATGAAGATAATTGAAGACGAAGTTTATGCAAGGGCTGTTCTGGCAATCCTAAGCGGAAATTGCCTAAGATGGAATTACAGAATAGTGCCTTCGGTTTGTCCAGTCCCAGGACAACATGTATGGACGAATGTCTGACAGAGTATATCTAATAGATCGCGTAAGTTGATCTCTTCAAACGTATTTACGTTAGTGTCGGGGGAATTCGTTTCTTTTAGCTTTATACCCGTGATATTTATAGGGAAATCAATTTGTGATTTGGCGGGTATGACGATGTGGCATTCAAAGTAATTGAAGGTGTGATATGTCAAAGATACGTTATGACCTCAAGCCACATCAACCGGGAAATGACAAAAATCGGCCAGGAAACATGGCTAAGTGGGTCACACCCAATTAGGGTATATTGTCACCATCTAGAGAATATTCATATTTTTTACTTCTTTTCACTTCCGTATCTCCTGGAACGGTTATGTTGGTATAGCAACCGTAAGGTGACAATATATTTGGAACATTCAAGCGAAATGAATGGCCGGTCATGTGTGGGCCGAGTTGCAAGATGTTCTTGTTGAATTCCAGTGTATCCCCTCTAGAGTACACTGATCGGAAGGTGGTCTCATATCTTGTCATAGTTGGAATCTAATCTCCAATAAGAGCCCGCGGTTTTGATTGTATATTATATATGTGGAGCGTGAGTTGCAAGCGTTTTGCTAGATTGCTATTTACTTGTATTTAGACACTATTATGATATCAGAATAATATTGTTTTTTAAAATGTTTTGGGTTATCATAAGGTAAAAACCATCTGTATTTATGTATGGATCAGTCTTACGATTATCCTTTCTTTTGAAAAGGATTTTGAAAAGTTAAACCAAATGGTTGGAGTATACTCACACCAGTCCCATGACTGACCCAAAGTTTATTTTGTTTTGTTTTACCCTAAACTCTTGGGAACCCAAATTTGTACGACAGTCAAGTAGTCGGGATTTTACAGATACCCTTGGAAGAGCTTAGAGCACGAGACTTCAGCATTAGAATATACAGAGTTTATATCTGTTGTGATATTGATGTGATGTACTCTGATGATGATAAATGTAAGTACAAATACAGTTTTGTATTTCAAAGATATGTTATATTATAATTCATTTCGCTGCTAGATTCGTATTTATTCTATTGTGATCTTCTTCTTCTTCTATTCTAACTTTCTTTCTTTCTATTTCTGACCCTCTAACTTCTTTCTATTAATGATCGGGTAATTTCGATGCTTGAATATTCGATATCATGTTTGGTGTTGATTTTCGGGGTCGAAAATCCCAGTTCGTTATAGTTTATGTGCGTTGGTGATTAATGTGCTGTAGTTGTGCATAAATGATTTTGTATAGGCGCTATTTACCAGCTGTGCATTTTCTACTAAGGCATTTTTCTTGCATTTTATTGTTCATATTTTCTTATGGTGTTTGCTTTTATGCGTATAATCCTATATATTTGTGAATGTGAAGTTATAAGTATACATATGTTTGTGTGTGTGTGTGAATTTGTTTTCTCATCTTCATGTGTGTGTATGTGTTTGAAGTTATAAATATACATGTATTTGTGTGTGTGTGTGTGTGTGGTTACAAAATCTTGGGTAGTTAGCGAGTCATAGAAACAAAGTCTCGGTGGAGGTGCTACTATGGTAATCTCTCCAATAATCCACCCCTGCTTTAACCAAATACCATCATTAACGCCTTCTTGATTTTTTAACGTAGAATCCTAAGAAACTGCACCAGCAACTTCTCTAGTTGTATACAAAGAGCTCAGTCATTGATTAACTATTGCGGCATTACTGCTAGGAAACTATTGGCTAGTGGTAGCATTATTACTGCTAAACTGTTGATTGATTGTAGTAGTATTCGAGCAAGGAAAATTAGTGGTAGGAGCGAATGGGGAGGAAACTTGGTTGCTTTGATTAGGTGTGACTCCAAATTGGAAACCCGCAGCCTTTAGACTTGTTGCACTTCCAAATGGTTGTGTTGGACTTTGGATAATAGAATTTCCTGAGGAATTCAAACTTATTGCATTTCCAAATGGTTGTGTTGGAGCTTGGTTAATAGAATTTCCTGTAACAATAAATAAAACAGCTGACCAAGATGTAACGATAAGTGTTGATGCATATGCATACACAGTTGGAGAGAGGTACTGCAAGGCACAATAGACAATTTCCTGAGACTGGTTTCAAACCAGTATTAAGGTAAAAGGCATGGATAGTATTACGGTTCGAGAAGTTTCAGTCTTAAAATGTGTGATAATATTAATGGAAAATAAACTTATTCTTTACTCTATTCTGAAACACTATTGAATAATTGCTTGTTGTCTTACAATTCAAATTAAGTTCTTTTGGAAGTCCTGATAAATGGCTCATAATTTTGTATGCTAGTTGTCTCATGTTTATGCTATATGCAAAGAGATGTAATATTCTTTTGGATGTTTAGATATTTACATGGTGATTTTATCAGGTATGGAGAGTCTTTCCCTGTCTTTGAACAAGTTCTTGATTCAAGTTTTTGTCTTCCTATTGGAAAGGCCAAGGTTGGTTTTTACCTTTCAGTTACATCTTCATATTTATTCTACCGTTGTTCAATTCATAGATGCAAATTGAAATTCATATTTCACATATTATACTATTGTCGTTTAATTCGTAGAAAGAGAAGGGAAGGATATGACAATGACTGGTTTGTTTTAAATTCCAAGTATGTCACATGTGACAATATCAATAATCATGGATGTTTTTTCTACGTATAGTTGTCCTGGTGTTAATGTTTTAAAAGGGTTACTAGAACAATTTTAGGTAGTTAAATAGGCATATATGATTGTACATTTGTTTGCAGAGCAGTTTACCCATGTTTAAGATTGCTACTTATAATCTAGCATAGTTCAATACATTTTCTAAATTATTATGCATGTTGCTGAAATATTTTCATAAGAAGGAATCAACGCTGAGTACTACTTCAAAACTGGTCAGTTGCTTCGTCTCATTTGCTTCGGTTGTGCTCACAACCGAAGCAAATACTATCATTTGCTTCAATTTTTCATATAATAGAAGCAAATGTGTCAAGCAAATAGTGTTAGTTGCTTCTGTTGTGCTCACAACATAAGCAAATAGTATCATTTGCTTATGTTATGTTAAAATCTGAAGCAAATGCACCAAAGCAAATAATGCTATTTGTATCGGTTCCTTATGAACTGAAGCAAATGCACAGAAGCAAGTAATGTTATTTGCTTCGTTCCCTAAGAACAGAAGCAAATGCATTATACCAGTAAACAATTTACTCTAATTAACAAGTAGCAACAAGTAAAATAATTATTAAATATTGTAATTAATCAATAACTATTATTTTCATTTAATAATATATTATAATTAGTATAATACTATTAATTACGTTTAATAATTAATAATCAATATTAAATAATAATTATTGAATAATTAATAATTATCTAATTAATAAATAGTGCTTGATATTTAATATTAAATCAATAATTAATGTTTATTAATTCAGAATTAATGCTTAGTAATCAATAATTAGTATTTAGTCATTATCAATTAATAATAATTATAAATTAATTCTCAAAAATTATGTTAATAATCATTATTAAATAATTAATTTCCAATAATTATGTAATAATTAATACTATTAGTTGCTACTAATTTTTTTTGTGAAAGGCAATTTTTTTAATATTCACACAAGTAGCTATTACAATGTTCAACAAAATGACCAAAATTAAAGAACAACCATAATTGCGAAGTATTGAGAAAAAAATACTCTATATAGTATTACAAGTAGACCCATAAAAAAAACTCAATACTGTACAATACTATCTACGTACAAAATTACAAAACAAACAAAGAAAACACTACTTGCAAAACCAATGAAAAATATTCAGAACCTAATATATCATCCCATAAAGCCTTCAGAATGCATGTTCCTTCGCCATTTATATTTAAAAGTATCAAACCTCAACCATTCATACGAACATCCGCAGTGCCCCATGCTAGCAGTCAATTTCCTTGAGTCATGACAACTCACAATCACCATGAATTTAGCATTTACGATCACCATAAAGTTTTCACAATCACCAAACTAGCAGTACTGCATAAAGTATTCACAATCCCCATTAACATCTGCAGAACAACCATACTTTTGCATGATTAGACTGGATTCCTCCTAGTTGACGCGGTGGAAATTCCATCGAATTGGGGAGAAAATCCTCTAAGGAATAATCAATTCCCCTGTCCAAATCATCCTCCTCACATTCAGCTGCCTTCTTCTTCCGAGCCCACCTCTTTGCATTCTTAATAGCAATCTTAGTTTGTGTAGATGAGGAAGGCATGGAAATAGATGGAGAAGTAGATGGAAGTGGCAATATAATGTGAGGTGGGAGGTTAAGATGTGCATATGGAGATTTGGAAGAATGAATAGTAGAAGTATTAGCATCAGCCGCTTCCTTACCTTGCCTGTTACCATTCCCTTCATCATCATTATCCCAAAATTTCCCAGATAATTTTGATAGTGATGATGACAAATGACCAGAATTTGAAACGTGCAAATTTGCCTGAGCTTTAGCAGAACCTGAATGCACATTAGAAATATTTGGTGGTTCCTGTATATCATTTTGAGAGTCTACATGTTTACCCTTATCACAAGATTGCCTAGCCTCAAGATCTTCATCAAATAAACCACCAAGATCAAAATCCTCAGCTTCTTTTTCGAAAAACTTCCCTTTATCACCATCAACATATACATCATGCGAGCCAGTAAAAAAGTTACCATCCTTACCCAAAGTAGCATCAATATTTGCTTGATTCATAATGTTTCCTTCCTAATTGAAATTATCACTGAAAACCTGTTCATCCTTATTACTGTCTACATTATTAACCAATCCATCATTAATAGTGTCAGTTGTCAGTGGGTCAAAAGAATTACTACTCGTATTTCCTGTTCCATTAACCCCTTTAACATCCTTCTTATTGATATTAATATCCTTCTTCCTCCAAAACAATTTTTTCTTATTATTTACAAAAGACCATTTATTCTTATTTACATTAGTAAATGGTACCTGAGAATGATTATTCATATGAACACTCTTATCTAAATCAACCTCTACATTATCCTCATTTACCATTTCTACTTTATCATTGAACTCATAGTGAGTGATCTCATGACCAAAAATCTTGCAAATGGTGCAAATACTTGGTTTCCAATCGTAAGATAACCAAACAGGAGGGAAATCTTGAACTAAATCATCAATTATTATTCTATCAGGTAAATCGAAGTCAGCTGAAATTTCAATCAAGGCCTTAGCATATCGAAAACGCTGTAACTTTTCCGTGCTACAGTCAAAACATATCAATCTCCCAACATGGCATGCAAGCCAGTTTATACCCAATAATGTCCAAAGTATAGTAGGAATACGATAAAAATGAACCCAAATCGGCACTTTTTTGACTATAGCATGTGTATTTCCTATTGTGGGATCCCATCGAGAGATTATGAACATACGACCTTTTATAAAAATAGGATCTGGATTTTAAAATTCTCTCTCTGTCCAAATTGTTTGAAAACTTAAAATAGAAGTGAATACCATCGAATTTGATACTAACTTCACCCAATAATTTCCAAAATCGATTTAAGAAGTTTGCCACCAATGAGTAAGAAGTGCCATCCGGGAAGAAGCCTACCAAGAATTCACCCAAGTACTTCATGCCTTCAGATTTGACCAAATCTGGAATTTTCTTCTTGGATCCATCCCTCGGAATATCAAATTGCTGAGGTTGATAAATGCCAGCATTCCTCGGAAGATAAGAAAAAAGAGATGCATAATCCTTTTTCAAAAAAGAGGGAAAAGAAGCTTGTGATGTATTAGCTGCCAATGGAGGAATTATTGGATCAAAAGAAGAATTACCTCCAAGATTAGCATCGGAGGGTTTATCAGGGGTAGATGGAGGTGGATCGGGGGGAATTGGAGGAGAAGACTGAGAGTAGAGGAGAGGAAAGGCAGAAAGAGGAGAATTTCATGGTCGCCATTTTTTCCTCACTTAAGCTTTTTTCCATATTAAGTTACTAATAAAATTTAGTACTTATGAAGTGATATTTAGTATGTAGTAATTAATTTTAACCAATAATTAATTAAATAATCACAATTTAAAGACTAATAATTTATAAATGGAAACTTTTATACGTACATAACTTTAATTTACCACCAATGATTATCAATAAATAATTTGTAATTATCAGTTATTATCTAAAATTATTTTTTTACACTTAATTATTTAACATAATTAACTATTAATAATTAGTAAATTACAGTTAATATGGTTTAATTACTAATAATTAATAAATAATAAATAACTTACTAAATAATTAATATCAAATATTTAATACTTAATATTCAATTATAATTAAAAAAATGTATTTAATACTTAATAAGTATGAAATGATAATTAATATTTATTATTAAATGAATAACAATAAGAAATGGAATTTCAATGAAATTTAAAATTTTATGCGATAAATTTACGTAGTAAATATAAAGCTATTCTTAAATTTTAAAAAAAATTCAAAAAGTTCCAAATTAAAAAGTTTTGTATAATTCATACATAAGTAATAATTAATAAATAAGTATTAATTAATACATAAGTAATAAACAATATATATATTTAATTATCAATTATGTTCATTATCAAATAAGTAATAGTTAATTAATATAATTAATAAGCCAGAAATAAACAAATTATAATTGGTGAATGTATTTAGTTCTAAGTTAATAATCAATAATTTTTATTATTAATAATCTAGAAATAAATAAGTAGCTTATAAATCAAAAATAAAATAAATTTAATTGTGACAGGAATAATATTTTGAGATGCACGTGTGAACGCGCAGTCCAGTTTTTGATCCCAGAATACAAACCCGATATACAATCGCCCCAACCCATTTCTCACAACATTAAACCCTACTTAATCGCCGCCATATCCAAGTTCGTCTGATCCCGAACTATAAACCTTGGCGAAATCACTAAAGGAGTGAGGTGCGGATTTGTTATTCCCAGTAGTTCTCACACGTAGATCACCATAGCCATGGACACGGAGTTTCCTAGCGTCATCCTTCTCTCTACTAGATCGTTCTCCGACCCTAATATAAACCATTGCTTCGTGTTCACATTCAAATTTTGAGAGTTTGATCCTTCATCTAACTGATACGATCGATCCATTCCGAGATTCCAGGAACGGTTTTGAGAGGTATGTTGAGTACGACATCGATTTATTGAAATTTGGGAGCTATGTCCTGACAATTCAAGATCGAACTGGAGGTTGTAGCATCGACGGAAGACCGAGCGCGTGCAAGAAAACGATGGCTACTTGGTTAATATTTGCAATAGGAAGAGACATTCGAGATTTCAATGACTGCTAAGGCTGAAACGTAGTGATTTAGTAAGTATATCCTTTTTTTAATTTACAGAGAATAAACTCGATTGTTTTTGGTGTACTTTGATTTCATATTGTAAGGTAATGACCTGGTAGCAAAAGAAATTTTGATAAGTTCACGAATTATGCAGGTTGCAAAAGAAATTAGAATACATCTTAACTATATGATAATTTGATTGTTTTGAGTGTTGTTTTGGTGATCGAGACACCCGATTTATTTCAAAAATGTGTTTACTTGTATTTTCTGAAGGCTTTTTGTTAGAAGGATGATATTTTTGTTTTTCCCCTTGACAAGTTTGAACTTGGAAGTTATTGTTGTCGTTGGTGAAATATTAAAAAAAATGTGCGAATGTGTTTTCAGTTAGTTTACAGTATCAAGTTAGTAGTTCAATTAAATATATGTTAGTTTAGCTGTTAGCATCATGAACGTTTGTTCAAAACTTAAAATGATAAAATCATTTTTCTACATTTGAAGCATTGGCCCATGGGCCGGGATTATAGACAGCCATTTATATGTCTGAACATTTTTTAAATACTGATTTTGATTGAACTAGGAGAAGTATCCATGTTGCTCTATATAAAAATGATAACAAAATTTTTTCTAATTAATTTTATGTTGTCAGATACATGTTTCTATTTCTTCAAGAGGTAAGCACACACTTGAAATTGCACTATGTTGTTTACCGGAGGAAGGTGATGGTCTTAGAGTTCATGAAGCAAATGATGGAGGTTTTCTTGCCAAAGTCATGGCAGCTGGTTCAAAGGTAGATAATATGTAGTGGGTTTAATATTGATTTCTTAGACGTTTTATAATATTGTTTTTAATTTCATGTATAACTTTCTTTATAGGCGAACTCATTCATTTTCAATTAGGTGTAACTGTAGAAATATCACGGATAGATGCATGGTATGCAGACGAACATGGTATGTTGCTAACCCAACAACATATAGTAGAAGGGTTGTACTGTAGATGCTGCATACCGGAGTTGATTCTTCGATGCATGCAGGTTAGTTCATAATTTCTTGCAATTATAATTAACTAGAGTTGATTGTAAATTTTATAAACAAATGAATGCCAACTCAGAACAAATAGAAAAGAGTGCAATATCTGACTGAAATACTGTTTACTTATGTTATTGTTTCATACATCTGTGCGATGGTGGAATAATTTAAACAGTTATTGTATGCATCTGACGTTTTTCCCCTTTGTTTTGTTTTGGTATTACAAGGGTTTCATTTGGCATTTCAGTGTCCATTAGAAAATTATTGTCACTGAATTAAAGTAACTATATTATGTGCTTTATTATGTTAAATGTGCTTAAATAGTGGTATAATGTAACTTTATTTTTCTTCAAATTATTGTAATGGAAAAGAATCTTGACTATACAATTTTGTTGGTAATGCATACAAGTGATTAAACATAAAACAGAAGACTGATATTCTGGTTTGGCCTAAATAACAGTTTGTAGTATGGTCGCATTATGTTGTGATTCTGACACGTTAATTGTAACATGTAACAGGGCTATATTTATGCATTTTGTACTATGTTTAGAGTGAGAGCTGCATTCTGTAAATATTGCATTGCATCTTCTTGAAGCTGTGATACTCTTAGTAAGTTAGAAATTTTAGTTTGTATTTGTTTTTTTTTGGTAAATTGTTGATACTCCTCTGTTCTACTAGATGCTCCGTTTTGTTGTATTAAGACCGTATTTTTAATGTTGTCAATGGATTATATTGTTTTCTATTATGTTGCTCCTAAAGTTAGGGATCATTAACACTATGAATGAAATATTATATTTATTTGTGTGTTGTACTGTCTAATTTATATTGTTATTTAATCTTATTATATAACTGCAAGCGATAAATATTTATTTTGATATGTATATTTATATTGCTGCCTATTTGAGAATTATAGTGAAATGCATGGTGTTATTTTTTTATTTAAGGGGATTTTTTTTTCAGTTGTAACCATAACCGAAGCAAGAAATAGGTCATTTTTTTGGTTGATGGCGAATATTTTTTCTTCTGTTGTGCTACCAACCGAAGAAAAATAAAATTCTTGCTTCGGCTGAATAACCGAAGCAACAAATTTTAGCATGTTGCGTCGTCTGCATTTGCTTCGGTTGTTGAACCGAAGCAACATTGGGTTAACAACCATAGCAACTGATCTATTTTGTAGTAGTGGAGGTAAAAGTTGGTATTTAGTACAAAATTATTAATTATATTTTAACTCATTTTCTGCGCTCTTGGCACTTATCTCTGAAAACATATAGGTTAGTAACCTTCGCACAAGAAGATCTCGCTATAGAGATGCAATCAATGCTTCTGTGAGAAAACCCATAGACGGATTACTATTGAAGAAGGTTTTCCACAACATGGCGTCAGTGCTGAAATCTGGTAAATAATATCATTGTTGATAGAATAACTTTATGATTAGCAGTCACCATTATATTGTTATTTTTTCTTCATAGTTGTTTCTATCTCAAATTTAATACGATTTGTCAATCTGGTAACACGATGTTGCAGTAGCAGAAGAGAGTTTTGGCTGTCTTGATGCTCCTATGGAAAGAATTAAAGGAGATGATATTCCCATGTCTTATGCTACTAGCCCTGAGGGGATGGCTGTTCTAGTAAATACTAGTGTAAATCATTTATTGAACGTTTATTCTTCAAACGTCCATCAAATCGATACTTGTTTATTTGGAACTTACATTGGAGTCAATATTCAACCCTTATATTTTCATATGTGCTCAATTACAAATATTCTAACTTTACTAGGAGAACCTCAGCTTTATTATGTTATTAAATTTACATAGAAGGAAATATTCTAACTTCATAAGTTATGGGACTCAAGTCTCCAAAACTATATATCCCCATGCAATATTAAATTGAAGTAAATGATAATATTATATGCACCATTTTTTTTCTGCCTGGCCTTTCAATCTTTTTCTTTTTTTAAATAATGCATGGATTATCAATCTTTTTTTTATGCTCCACCTTTTCACTCAGTTGTCCATTTAACATCAAACAAATTTGTCCATGCATGGGTTACTTCTGTTATCTTATTTTGATAAACGTGGCAGTCATATAATTACCAACTTCTAAATATTAAGCTCTTCCGTAATGTCTGAACTACTAGCCATAACCACAAATGCAACAGGAACCTCACCAACAACTTCATCTTTTTGACTACATTAAAAGCAACAACTTAATTAACTACTGCTTGCTTGTATTACACACTTCCATGTACTATACATAAATCTTAAAGCTCTTTTGGTCATCATGATAATTTGTGTTAGGTTGGGATTTATGATTACATTAATTTATATAATTTATTATACTAAGTACATGTAATACTGTTTTGTTTTCAAAATTCTATAATCGGTACTCAATTCTCATGTTTTTATCTAATGGCTAAATTTCCAGTATAGTGCGATTACGATTTGGTTGAATATTAAATCTAATAATTATAAAAATTGTAATTAATCGTTTAAAGTAATCAAATATACCTGGCCATTAAACAAAAAGGAGAAGAGTGCTATATTTTCATTACCAATCCCTTGGATGCACTTTATGCTGTAGGTTGTGCCCTTAATTGCCCTGAATGTGAAGCCAAAGTGATAATTAAGATTGTTTTACATATCGGTGCTTTCAGCAGAAAATAAATGGAATAAGAGTGATCAATGAATGTAGTTTGAAATTATCTTTTAATTTTGTGATGTTTTGATATGAATTCAGCTTGATCTTATGTCGCTATTCCAATGAATTTTAAATGCAACTGTTTGGTATTTACATATAAATATTATGTTTAACCTGTTTTATTTGAAATGTTATTTGATGAAGGCAATAACCAAAACAGTGGAAATGTAGTGAGAGGGGAAAGAAAAACAACAACATCCAACCATGTAATCAATTAATTGTTGCCATTATATATTTTGAAGTGAATTTTATTTTAGAGTGGCTTTAAACTGGTGCTAAAAGTTTAACGTCTTTGTTGAAAGTGATCTGAATGGATATAACTGAAACAATGCTTTGCAAACATCTTTAAAACAATGCTTTGCAAACATCTTTACTGTTAGTAAGAAAATTGATAAAGTGAAGGCCAAGCATATTATGTGCATGGTTGAAGTTTTGGACTATACCAGAACTCAGTTCGGCAAAACAGAGTTTGCATGGTCAATATATAGTTGTACACTTATCTTTTCAAATTTTATTTTATATCTTTTATCACATAGTTGACTTATACTAACTAGATTGTGTTCCTAACTAATAAAACATAAAAAATAGTAGAAGTTTTAGAATTATTGACATTGCCGATGCTAATCACATATCCTTTTGTGTTATCACCCAAATTAACAATTGCTCCATCTTCGTAAACTATATCTTTTAGTATCTCCAGATTTCCAGTCATACGTCCTGAACTCCGCCTATCAAGTATCCATTTATCTTTCCTGATTTGCACCATCTGTCCAATGAGTGTTGAATTATCAAGAGTCATATAACACATCTGTTCCTATACAACACACCAATTCGGTAGAAAACTTGAATTTCTAGTATGATTAAATGCAAACTCATGTAACGATGATGAATTGAATATTTTTGAACTAGTGTTATAATGAATTCCAAAAATTGCCATTTTTAAACTTTTCAAAAATTCAAATTATGAAAACTCTGAAAACCAATGCTCCGATACCAAATGTTTGGAAATGCAGATTAAGGATCTTAAGGAAAACTTAACACCAAAGGGGGAGGGGTGAATAGCGTTTAATTAAATTTATGAAATCTTTTTGGATTTAACACAATCAAAAGCAAATTAGGTATAAATCAATCACAAAATCAGATATAAATGCAAAAAATAAATAAAAGCAGTAAAGGAAAGAACACACCATAATTTTTATACTGGTTCGGAGTTACCCTACATTTTGTCTCACACAACTCTGGGTTGATGTAGGTCGTACCTTTCCAAAAAAACTCCCATTTTCAAATTTTTTTACCTCTTCCCGAACTCCTCCATTGTCTAAATTTCCTTGATGAACTCTCTTCTTCTTTCTAGTGCATGCAAACTTGGACCCGTGACCAAGAATCTTGTCGGTTGGTTAGAATCAGACCACCTTCTCTTTCCTCAAAAACCAATTTTCCTGAACAACCCTTAGAAATGGGTAACGAACCCACACCTCGTACCCTGATGGACAGAATTCTTCCAGATAGATTTTTTGTCCCTTCTTGCATTCAGTTACCCAATCCTGTGGGTAACCACTTTGAAATCCGATCGAGTCAGATAAACATCCTTCCCAAATTCGGAAATTTTTCTCATGATGAACCATATAGTTTCTTAACGAAATTTGAATATGCTTGTGCAACCTTTAAATTACGACAGTTATGTGAGGATGGTATTAAACTTCGTTTGATTCCATTCGCACTAACTGACTCCGCAGAAAAATGGTTTCGCAGCTTGCCTCCAAATTTGATAAAAAAAATGGGATGAATTTACAGTAGTTTTCCTTAAAAAGTTCTACCCCCAGAAAAAACGGCTAGAGTCAGAAACGAAATCACTAATTTCCACCAAAAAGGGGGGGGGGGGATCTTTTTGGCAATATTTTGAAAGATTTAAAGAACTGATGTTAAGTTGTCCCCATCATGCTTACGAAACATGGTCGTTATATCAAACTGTATACGATGGACTCAATAATAGTTCTAGGCAAATGTTAGAGTTCATGTGTCAGGGCAATTTTCTAATACAGAATGACGTAGAAGCTTGGGAATTTCTGGACGAGTTAGCAGAAAAATCGAAACAATGGGAACGAACCAATGAAAAATCTCTCTATTCGCGATCCAGCAGTAATTCTGTCGAATCTCTTCTTCTTCTAATACTCTTGTTGATGCCATCCTGAACGTTGTTAGAACACACACTTAGTCTAATAACGCTTCCCAAGCTATGTGTCACATATGTCTTGACACTAATCACATGGCTGATGACTATCCCCAGTCCCTTGAGCAAGTAAACGCTTTCAACAGACCCAACAACCACCCAAATCTTTCTTATGGCCCGAATAACCCTCTGATGAATAGACCTTTGAATCGAACATTTCCGAACAATGCTGTGAACCCTCCTCTTAGGCAAAATCAGTACACTTCGAACCAGGCGCCTTTCCACAATCAAATGGTTGCACCCCAATATGAAAAACGCCTTTCTACGATTGAGGGGAATTTATCTGAGGTGAGCAACCTATTAGCGCAAATGACTAAGTAAAGTGTTGAAAATCAAAACAAGTTAGACAACTCCTTGCAATCATATATGCAAAACACGAATCAACAAATGAGTGAACTTCAAAAACAAATGTCTCAACTTAACACTAGATTAAGTGAAAGGGAAAAGGGTACGTTTCCAAGTCAACCCATCCAAAATCCTAGAGGACAAAATTCAAATCCCAACCAAATTCACATCATTCAGGATTCAAACGTTAGTCAATTAAATGCTGTCACGACTCTAAGATCAGACAAAAAGATTGACAACCATGTGGTCAACCCAAATGCTTTACCGAACGATCTTCCAAACCCCACCGAAAATTCGACCAACTCGGATCAGAACATTGAGCCAATTTCTGACAAGGACCATCCTCAAACTTAAGTAGCCCAACCTACTGAGTTGTCTACTCCATTTCCTCATAGACTCCGACCTAGGAAAAAGATGGATCAACAAGAAAAGATCCTTGAAATATTTAAGCAAGTTAAAGTGAACATTCCTCTTTTAGATATTATACAACAAGTTCCACAATACGCAAAATTTCTAAAAGATTTGTGCACTCAAAAATGTCATACACATGTACCTAAGAAAGTGTTTCTGGCGGTAACTCTAAGTGAGGTCTTGTCCCAATCAATGTCAATGAAATACAAAGATCCTGGCTGCCCCACAATATCATGTACTATTGGGGACAAGAAAATCGATAGATGCCTGCTAGACTTAGGTGCAAGTGTTAACTTTCTTCCATATTCCGTCTATCGCCAATTAGGGCTAGGAGAACTGAAACCCACCAAGGTTACCTTTCAGCTTGGTAACCATTCAATTAAGAAACCTGTGGGCGAAATCGAGGATGTATTGATTAAAATAGGCGAATTTATCTTTCCAGTTGATTTCATTGTCCTAGAAACTCAACAGGTAAGCAATCCTGCAAACTAGATCCCTTTGATTCTAGGATGACCCTTCTTAGCAACCTCTAATGCGCTTATCAACTGCAGAAATGGGTTTATGAAACTTTCTTTTGGTAACATGACCGTTGAGCTAAACATCTTTAGAACCGAAAATTCTCCTAACTCTTACGTGGATCAGTTTTCTGAAATTCATTCAGTCCACGACAATGAACCCGAGCTCGACCATCTGAATAATGAAATTGAATCGAATTACGAAACCTTGTTTCAAGATATTCTCGAAAATGTCTCTGATTTGATTCCCGTCGAGCCGCTCACAATTGAGTCTGTCCCTCAACCAGTTTCTTCAATTGAGTCGTCCTCAAAATCTGAACTCAAAGTTCTGCCCAGTCATCTTAAGTACACTTACTTAGGAGACAATGAAACTTTTCCTGTCATTATCGCTTCTGACCTTACTTTAGAGCAGGAACATTTGCTCCTTCCCATCCTTAAGAAAAATAAGGAAGCAATTGGTTGGTCCATGGCTGATATTAAGGGGATTAGTTCTTCGATAGTCCAACATCAAATCCACCTTATAGATGATGCCAAACTCACTCGTGATCCCCAGCGTCGACTAAACCCCATCATGAAAGAAGCAGTTCGTGCTGAAATCCTTAAATGTCTTGACAATGGAATCATCTACCCAATTTCCGATAGTCAATGGGTTAGTCCAATTCATGTCGTACCTAAGAAATCAGGGATTACCGTGATCCAAAATGAAGCTAACAAGCTTATCCCAACCCGCACCCAGACCGGTTGGCGTGTCTGCATTAACTATAGGAAACTTAACGCTGCAACACGTAAGGATCATTTCCCTCTGCCATTTATCGATCAAATGTTATAACGACTAGCCGGTCACAAGTACTATTGTTTCCTTGACGGGTACCCGGGCTATAATCAAATCCCTATCGCTCTTGAGGACCAAGAGAAAACCACTTTCACTTGTCCATTTGGTACATTTGCATACCGTCATATGCCTTTTGGTCTCTGTAATGAACCTGCAACCTTTCAGAAGTGCATGGTTAGCATTTTTTCTGATATGATCGAGCGATTTTTGGAAGTGTTCATGGATGATTTTTCCATATTCGGGGATTCTTACGCTGAGTGTTTACATCACCTGGATCTTGTTCTTAACCATTGCAAAGATAAACACTTAACGCTTAATTGGGAAAAGTGTTACTTCATGGTCAAACATGGCATTGTTTTAGGACATGTCATCTCTAATAAAGGAATTGAAGTAGAAAAATCCAAAATCGAGGTTATCTCGAATCTTCCCACTCCCAAATCCGTTAAGGACATCCAATCCTTTTTAGTTCATGCTGGCTTTTACTGTCGCTTTATAAAGGATTTTAGCAAAATCACTCGACCTTTGACCAATCTTCTTAGAAAGGATGTTCCTTTCGACTTCAATTCTGATTGCATTTCATCTTTTGAGCATCTTAAAAATGAACTTGTCTCTGCCCCAATCATCTGCTCTCCTAATTGGAACCCGCCTTTTGAAATCATGTGTGACGCCTCGAATTTCGCTGTTGGCGCTGTCTTAGGACAACGTATCGATAAGATTCTTCATGTCATTTACTACGCGAGTAAGACTCTGAACGAAGCTTAAATCAATTATACGACCACTGAAAAGGAACTCTTCGCAGTCGTTTTTGCCCTAGAAAAATTCAGACCTTATCTAGTTGGCTCACACATCACTGTTCATACTGATCATTTCGCACTTAGGTACCTTTTCTCTAAAGAGGATCCTAAGGCTCGTCTCATTCATTGGATCCTTCTACTTCAAGAATTTGACCTTACCATTAAGGATAAAAAAGGATCTGACAATGTTATTGCAGACCACTTGTCTCGTCTTCCAAATGCACCGTCTTCTTCTCTTCCGATCAACGAGAATTTCCCTAACGAACAGCTATTTTCTCTATCCACTGATTCTTGGTTCGCCGACATTGTCAACTACTTAGTCACCAAGCACACTTCTTTTTGGTCCAAGCAGGATAAACACAAATTCTTTTCCCAAATGAAACATTTTTTTCTGGGACGACCCCTATCTTTTCAAGTATTGTCCCGATCAAATCATTCGAAGGTGTGTTCCCAACACTGAAACTCACAGTGTCCTCTCTTTCTGTCATGACCAAGCCTGTGATGGTCACTTCGGTCCCAAAAAGACAGCCGAAAAGGTTCTCCAATCGGGTTTCTACTGGCCCAATCTTTTCAAAGACGCGTACAAATTTTGCAAAACTTGTGATCGATGTCAATTCTTAGGGAAAATTTCTAAACGGAATATGATGCCCCTAAACCCCATTCTAGAGGTCGAAATTTTTGATGTTTGGGGTATAGACTCCCTAATTCTTTTGGGAACCTTTACATTCTCTTAACTGTAGATTATGTTTCTAAATGGGTCGAAGTTGTTCCATGCAAAACAAACGATAACAAGGTTGTTATGCGCTTCTTAAAAGAAATTATCTTCTCTGGTTTGGCACACCTCGCACAATAATCAGTGATAACGGGACACACTTCTGTAATCATTCTTTTGAAGCCCTCATGAGAAAGTATTCGATAGCCCACAAGTTATCCACTCCTTACCATCCTCAAACTTGTGGGCAGGTTGAAGTATCGAATAGGCAGATTAAGCAAATCCTTGAGAAAACTGTGAATCGAAATCGCAAAGATTGGTCCCAAAAGTTAAGCGACGCTCTTTGGGCTTACCGCACCGCTTTTAAAACAAACTTAAGTATGTCCCCTTATCGGTTGATTTTTGGTAAGCCATGTCACTTGCCAGTTGAACTAGAACATAGGGCGTTATGAGAAATAAAAACTTTAAATCTTGACTTAGAGCAAGCAAGTGAACTTAGGAAGCTTCAACTTAATGAACTTGATGAAATTCGAAATGATGCTTATAAAAATGAATGAATTTACAAGGACAGAACGAAAGTTTTTCATGATAAATCAATTTTACGTAAAACTTTCATGCCAGGTCAAAAAGTTTTGTTGTATGACTCAAAACTGCATTTATTTCCGGGTAAGTTAAAATCTAGATGGACAGGACGTTACACTATACGGACCGTTTTCCCGCTGGTGCGGTAGAAATTGAGAATCCAACTGATGGATCATCCTCTAAGGTTAATGGTCAACGCCTTAAACCTTACTTGGAACCAATACACAACCAGGAGGAAGAGCTCATGGTCCTCCATGAGCCACATTACATTCGGTAAGATGCACTAACCCTCTTTTGTACATATGTAAATATTCTCTTATTTTATTTCCCTTTCACTAAGATATGTCTGATTAAGACTGTGAGGACACCGTCACACTCAAGTGTGGGGGGAATTTACATTACATCAGCAATCAAATTTTATGAACTAGGTCATTCACTGAACAAGGACTAACTTAAAATTCATAAATAACACCTTGGTTCTTGTTTGATAAGTTGAATTGTTGGGTGATGGGAATGAACATTATTTATTCATTGAGTCGTAATGTGTCTTTTTAAGATGCTAGCTTGAGACTGTGCAGACGTTAGTCGTGTTCTGGAGTAAGCGTATCAACCCTTGTTATACATGTTAGAATGTGCAAGTAAAAATAATCAAAAAAAAAAAAAAAAAAAAAAAAAAAAAACAGAAAACAAATCAAATAAAAATGATTTTGCACCTACATATGTTTGATTTTCTGAGTTCGTTTTCATGCATAATATTTTTTCTCACTCAAAATTTTCAAATTCGTAAGTTCTAAAATCCACTTGGCCTAATTAAGGAGAAGTGACTCATTGTAGCGTTCTTCTTCGATACCCCACATTATTCAAACCCAAGTTTTTGTTGAATTACATCCATGTTTCGACAAATTGTTCTTATATTGGTATACTTAAGAACCTTGTACTGATTTATTTTCAAAAGGTTCAGAAACGTCAGTTTTTATACCAATATTACACTACCCACTCCGTACTTGTTTTAAGGTAGGATACCCATATACCACATCTTATTTTATATTGGTTATCTATCTTACGAAACATTGATTATCATTCCTTTCAGCTTTTTGTATAATATCAATCCAGACTTGTGTGTTGAATTAAGGTTATAGAAGTAGAGTAAGTAGGGCACAAAACTTTCCTTTCATAAAGTGTTAGTTATGATTCGCTTAGTAGAGAAGGAATCAAATGAAATAATGTACGGTATCATTCCATTCCATCTCCATTCATCATTCATCATGCTAAATAAAAAAAATAAAAAAGAAAAAAAAATGAAATAAAGAGAGAGTCTCTCAGAATAAAATAGTCATTCATCATTCTTGACTATAAAGCATTCATTTCCATTACATCCACATCCATCATACCGTACTTGAAAGCGAGGATTGTAGTAAAGGAGATGAAAGGAAATAAAAATGTTCATATGTGCCTTAGTATTACTTTATCTTTTGTAGCCTGAAGTTTAACTAATACACTTGCTCTCTTATCTAGAATATTTTTAGAACTTACAAAAATTCTCCTTCATCTATGCATAACTCACATCCAATACATCACAGTTACACTAATGCAAAATTATTCAAAAAAAAAAAGAATGAATAAATGATTGGGTGCACATTGTCAATGTGTAGAACTTTGGTTGACACCATGCTCTTAACCTTTAAGACAATTACAGAGTTATCAAGGAATTACGATTCAGCTTGAAATTTTTTATTCATTTTTGCACTAACAATGGGATGAACAATTTGGGATTGAACCGTTACTATTGAAGTTAGGTAAAGTCCTTGAAATGTGAAAGACCTTAAATATATTGTTTGATTAATCCGCGTACATAAGACGCTTTGGATATTGTGGGTAGTATCCATTGAAAACCGTCACGAGACAACACTCGTCCTACTAGGGACACCCAGGGGTTTAACGGCTTGTTGCATACGCTAAATGCAATCGTGTTTCCTACGAAAGTGTGACATATCTTAGTTTAGTTTATTCGAGGACGAATAAAAAGATAAGTGTAGGGGTATTTGATATACACGTAAATGTGTATATTTTATCCGCTTATTTATCTTATTTTATATTTAAAATAATTGATACTGTGTATTTATAGTTGTGTTCAGATTATTTATGATGAATGAATTAATGCACTCAATTGTTGAAAAGCTTGAAGAATTAGTGTGCGAAGAGTGTTGATTTTGAGAGCTAGATTAAAGCTTGAAGAAATGTTGCTGTTCAACCACCTTCTGCCACATATTTTAATGATTCAATGCCTTTTCATAAAGATAGCTTGTCGCAGATGTTATGGAGTTCCTATTCATGCCCAAAACAATTGAATTTGATGTCATTTGATGCCCGCAAGCTATGCCAATTACAAATCCATTCTTGTTGCGTTCACATTAGCTCATTTGCAAGGCCTCTCATTCATGTTGCGTTCACACTGGTTTATGTATTATTTTAGAAAAGGGATTTTGTCCCACATTGTGTAATTAGCCTCTTAGTCTTGACCAATGTAACTATAAATACACTATATCTCCTTCATTTGTAATCACACTTAGTTTTATTCTGTAATTCTCTTCTTGGAATAAAACTCTTCTTCCCCCTTTCTCTCAGTTGTTATTTTATTTTATTTATGTTCATGTTATTTAGTTTCTTTTTCTCTTCTTCTTTAGCTATGTCTAGCTAATCCCCTTTGATTAGGGGGTGATGACGCTAATAGATATGATTCAGCATGAATCACATAGCCAATAGACGAGGACTTTATACATGTAGATCTGAATCTGAATCAAAAGTTAGATCTGAACCTTCATATTCTGTGTCGTTTAAGAGCTATGCTCTTTCACAGGGTATAATCGTGTTCGATCTAACAATTATCAGATTTAGATCTAATTTTAGGGTTTTAGAAATTAATTAGTGAATCTGTCCTGATAGCCTATGGTTGTTTAGGAGCTCAGCTCCTGCATAGGCTATGCTTGTCGTTATTTACTTATCTGTTTCTAAGAACCTAATTATCGTTGATTCATGTTTGTGACAGAAACATGAATTGGATCTATATTTATTTGTTGGCTATTGATGAGTATGAATCCGATCTATGTCATTATCCCCTAATTGCTTTCTCTTACTATATAAATCTCTCTTTTTATTTAATTGTTGTTATTTTCTGTGTTTTCAATCAATCAAAATCCTGGAATAACTTGATTGGATTTATTAATTAAAATATTTTTGGTTTCAGAGTTCGACACCCTCTACAACAATTCTTGTTGTTTAGGAAAGCCGAACGGATTAAACAATTGTTAATTTATTCGCAAACACTCTTCACCATTTTTCTAGCAAAGATAAGACACTACGTTAGACCCGAATCCGAACCAGTACGGGCGGGCGGTGCATACGCGTTTAGTCATAAAATTTAGGTTCGTTCCTCGCATAAAAATACCTGACTCTAAGAGCCAATATAGGAAATGTAAGTATAATATATAGCCATGATTCTTGTTTTAAATTTGACATTGTGGACTAATGTATATTTCAATCACCTTTACGATTCCAACCGACTATTTGGGTTGGTGGTTTTTTTTTTTTATTTTTTTTTATTTTTAGGAAGGCGGTGGGAGGAGGAGGAGGAGGAGGAGGGTGGGTTATCATGACTGGATTCGTGAATTAAACTGCTTCAAACCGTGATATAACAACCTACCAACCATGCTTTTCTTAGGAAAACTTAGAAAAACCAACCATTCGTGCAAGATAGAAAACCATCTTGCGTTATGTATAATTTATAATTTCATAGGCAATCTAATCCATTTGTATGAATCAAGAATCCTCTAAAATGGTTGGAAGGTAACCAGACGAAGTACAGACATCATATAATGTCACAAGAAATATGATGCCGGTATTTGTTAGGTAGGCCGGACAAAAAACAAACAAACCAATAACTCAGCCCAACAAACGCTAAATTATTTCGAACCTACTTCAAAACAATCATTTTCCTTCATGCAAGTTTCCTGCACCTCTCCTTACAAATAATACTGACGCCTTCTTTCTCTCCTTGTCATTATAAGCTTGTACTGACCCAAAATACACACTAACAATCATTAAATCTTGATTAATGGAGAAAATTAGAACCCTACTCAGAGAAGAGGGCATTGTATCACACCCAATCCTTTTTGTTACAGTTGTGACATTAGGTCTAATATTTACAGACCCGTTTGAAATTGGCCCTCTAGGGGGTTTGAATTTTCGTCCTACAAAACTCGCACTTGCACCGTATAAGCAAGTTATGATGCACTGGCCAAGAGACAATCAAAGCAGACTGAAACTAGGGAGGCTTGAGTTTGTGGATCAGGTTTTTGGGCCCGAGTCCCTTGAGTTCGACCGTGATGGAAATGGGCCTTATGCAGGCCTGGCCGATGGTCGTATCGTTCGATGGATGGGTGAATCCCTTGGGTGGGAGACCTTTGCATTTGTATCCCGAAATTGGTAAACATCTTATCTTGCTGCTCTTCTAGACGTGGAGCATATATTCATGCTGAATTTTTACTCATTTACATCACTTTCTAAACAAATCACGCATTTAAACCATTTCCATAACAACTTATAGGAATGAACATTTCTCTCTGTAATTAAGTTTTTAATTGATTATTGATACTGAACATTAAACATTTTTTTACTGTTCAGTGAAGCTTTTAATTCTTACCACATTGTGAAAACACTTAATATGCATAAAATTATGATTGAAAAAAAAAAGAAAAAAGAAAAGAAAAAGAAACTGAATGGTATATAATCAACATTAAACAACCAAACTTCCTGTTCGAAACGATCGCAGCTAAAACATTGTTCTAAATTCTCAAAGGACTGAAAAGCTATGTGCGAATGGAGTGGATTCCGCAACAGCAAAACAGCACGACTACGAAACACAGTGCGGTCGGCCTCTTGGCCTAAGGTTCAATAAGCACACCGGAGACCTATACATTGCTGATGCATATTTCGGGCTAATGGTCGTTGGGCCAAATGGTGGCCTGGCATCCTCTCTTGCCAGTCATGTAGGAGGACTTCCCATTTTATTTGCTAATGACCTGGATATCCATAAAAATGGCTCTGTTTACTTTACAGACTCGAGCATGAGATACAATAGACAGTAAGTTACATCATTTTCTTAGAACGTTAGATACTACAAAAGCATTAGACAATGGTTAACATTTCATTTGACTATGGTTGTAGGAACCACTTCTTCATACTGCTAGAAACAGAGGCTACTGGAAGGCTACTAAGATACGATCCTGATACAAAAACAACACATGTAGTGCTTAGGGATTTGACATTTCCTAATGGTGTACAAATATCAAAGGACCATACATTTCTACTTTACACTGAAACTACCAGCTGCAGGCAAGAAACTATTTTCAACTCACTCCAGTTTCTTTTAGTTTTTAATTGAGTAGTTCATCCTTCAACTGATCTGTCAAGCCATTAACTCTCTATTTGAAAATGTGAGATTATAAGTTGCTATAAGTTTAGAAGCTGATGAGCTCATTTCTAAGTTATAAAAGAAAATTGAAAAAAAATAAACAAAATGAAACTAAGATTTGCAGAAGCACTAAGAATCCTTTCCTTTCCTTTTCTTTTTCCATTAAAAACAATATATATTAGTATGGTGGAGACTTATGCATTGAGTATACACTGCAGAGTAACAAGATACTGGTTAGAAGGACCAAAGGCAGGACAGGTTGAATTATTTGCAAATCTGCCAGGATTTCCAGACAATGTGAGAATGAATGACAGGGGGCAGTTTTGGGTCGCAATTGATTGTTGCAGAACTCCAACTCAACAAATATTATCTACATATCCATGGTTAAGAAGCTTATATTTCAGAATACCTCTAAAATTGAAATATTTAGCAAAGAAAACAGGAATGGAAATGTATACAGTAGCTTCGCTGTTTAACGAAAACGGAGAAGTGATCGATGTACTTGAAGATAGAAAAGGTGAAGTTATGAAGTTAGTAAGTGAAGTTAGAGAAGTTAATGGAAAATTATGGTTTGGAACTGTTGCTTATAATCATATTCCTACTTATGATTATCCTTAGGGACTAGGGTTCGGTTAGTTGAAGGTTGTCTTCTTTGTAACAACTGTTAATTGATTTCGGAGATATACTATATAATGTGCTTTTAAGTGCATTGTTCTGATTTTGTTGTATCTTCTGAATAAAAATTTACTATACTTTTTTTTTCTCTTAATAATTCCTTCAAATTTGGTTACAAGCCTGCTATTAAGCATTAAAAGACATGAGCTTAGTATTGTAATTTCGATCACTTGTCATATTGAATACAGTAGTCTAGGTGCTGAGCTCCAAGAACTCCTTTAATGGCTTCCCCTAATTCCGATCAGAATCTCAGGGATTCTTCTCCTAATCCCTCCGATTCTAACCCAAATCCTCTGCTCTCTTCTCTCAACCCCACGGATAAACCTCTAGATGTTGATTCAGAGGGGTTTCAGACCGTCAGATCTAGGAGAAGAAACCCCCCTTATGCTAATATTAGAAGACATGCCAATTTCAATCATAATTCTCATATGAATTCAGGGCCGAATTTGAAAATCCAGTCTCAGAACATTAAGAATCAGAATACTCAGACTCAGATCAAGATTCCATTATGCAATAAGCAGTCTAATCAGGCATGTCCTAGCATTTCTGCAAATCCAAAGGCGTCTACATGGGCGAACTTGGTCAAGAATGGCGGCAACTCAACCAGCTTCGATCTTGAATATATCCCTCCAATGAAGATTGGAGAGAAAAGGATAATTGTTGTTAAAGAAGATGCTAATAACAGGACTATTGCGAAGTGGAGCAATTCTATTGTTGCATATGTTGTCGGTCCAAGACCATACCACCACTATTTCAGAAACTTTGTTGAAAAAACATGGAATCCTACATGTTATTTCGAAATCTTTACCAGGGATAACGGATTCTTTATCATCAGATTCTCTAATAATTCAGATTGTGAAAAAGTTGTTAGCGGTGGACCATGCTTTATTGGAGGAAAACTGATCATCTTAAAAAAATGGTCTAAGATTATAATTCTTGATCGGGATCTAATATCCACTATGCCAGTCTGGATCCGATTACCATAGTTGAACTTTCAACTATGGAATAGGGAAATATTCTCTGCTATTGCAAGTTTAGTCGGAATTCCTTTAAAACTGGATGAGCCTACAGCGAAAGAAACAAGACTAAGCTTTGCAAGAATTCTGGTCGAAATAAAGACAGATGCTGAATTGCCAAATGAAGCTCACATCACTTTACATGATGTAGAATCAATCATTCAGCCAATTATCTATGAAGGTATTCCACCAAGATGTTTGATATGTAATTGCTTCGGGCATTCTACTGAAAAGTGCAACTCAAAACAGATTTGGCAAGAAAAAGTGCCTTAGAAAGACAACGTTGATAAATGCAGTTCAGAAAAACAGGCTTCGACAAATCTTAATGGTGAAAATATAAATACATCAACTTCTAAAGAAGAAGCAGTTACAATTCCTCAAAAAAAAAAAAAAAAAAAAAAAAAAAAAAAGCAGTTGCAACTTCTCAAGAAGTTGCAAAGCAGATTGAAAAGTTTATATCTGATGAAACAGCTAGTATGCAAGTTAAGAAAGATAATCATTCGAAAAGTGACAAAGGAAGAATTTCAAAGAAAATAGGTTTCTTGGAAAATTTCAAGAAAGCTGACAGCAAAATTATTTCAAGTTCTGAAAAAGCGGACTTGCAAAATGAAGAAATGCCCGAAATCAAAATAACAATATCGAAAATGTTACTATAGCCAAAGACTCAACACAACAGAATTATATTTCTGATGTGTCTTCTAAGTCTGATGGCAATATCAAGGTTCTTCAAACAGAAAAACAGAATAATTCAGGGGATAATATTCCAAAATTCATGAAGCAACCTCCCCAGAAAGCTGATTCAAGTATTATTTCAGAAAATACTTTGGAAGAAAATGAATTAAACCCTAAAACAGCTTGTCTCGAGAATTTAGGGTTGCATCTGGTCACCAGCAATTAAAATGATAAAATAATTGAGCATGCTGAGCGTCTCTTTTCCACCTCCTCATCACCTGTAAACAATAAAAAGAAAAAGAAAGCAAAGAAAAAAAGTATGCAGGAAATAATAGGAAATACAGAAGAGAAAGCAACTTCTAAGAAGAAATTTAAAGAAAAGTATATAGTAAAAAATCCAGATTGGGAAGATCATCTGAAACCTAACTCGAAAAAGAGTAAAAGGAAAGGGATAAAAATCTCAGATCATCTAGAAGTATATGATGATGTTGAAGACACAGACAATATGGAGGAGGATCTCCGTCTTGAAGATTCAGGACAAGAGCAATAAACTTTATCATATCCTTTATATATATATATATATATATATATATATATATATATATATATATTCCAATGAATATATTATTGCCTGGAATGTAAGGGGTTTTAATTCCCCTGAAAGAAAATTAGACTTTTCTAATCTTATTGCCTCCAATAAACCAAGTATAGTTGGCATATTGGAGCATAAGATGGGTAATTCTAGTATTAGGGGTTTTCAGTTGAGATTTATGTCTAATTGGGGTATTATTGACAATAACATCACTGATGATAAGGGTAGAATCATGGTCTTATGGGACAATTCTGTTTGGGATCTATCTAAACATTTTATAAATCCTCAATACATTCACTGTATTTTCACTAATAAAGGGGGTTTAATTATTAATGTGACTTATGTCTATGCTTATAATATTGAAAAAGATAGATCTGTTCTTTGGCATCATCTAGAGCTTTTTAATAAAATTACCAAATCCCCATGGATTATTTTAGGTGACTTTAATTCCATTATTAGAGCATCTGAAAAGAGGGGTGGTAACAATATTCCTATTCAAAAATTAGAGATCTTTTCTAATTTTATTTACAAAACTGGTTTGATTGAGCATATATTGAAAGGGAATAAATTTACTTGGAAATCTGGGGAATTTAGAAATATTCATTGTAAATTAGATAGAGTGCTTTTAAATCACTCTTTCACTGATGTTTTCCCCAATTTTTCTTGTTATACTCTTCCTCAAGCTACTAGTGATCACACTCCCATTCAAGTTATTTTTGATTCTAAGCTTATGGGAAAAAATAATTACCCCTTTAGATACAAAAATGGGTGGGCTCTTGATAGGGATTATAAATCTGTTGTTCATAGCTGTTTTATAAATAATTCTGTTTATGGAACTGCTCAATTTAAATTGAAACAGTTACTGAACAGAGTGAAAATTAAGCTAAAGAGATGGAACAACAGTAACAATATTAGCTGTATTTCTGCTACTAGGCTTGAGTGTGAAAAACTTCAAAATATCATTGATTTTGATAACTCTGATGGAGATACTGTTAATAAATTCTTTCAAATGCAAAAGAAACTTAATGATGCTCTTCATATTGAAACAGTTAATCTTAGACAAAAATCTAAGGTTGACTGGCTTTCTAAGGGTGATACTTGTAGTAAATTCTTCTATGCTAAAATGTCTAGTAGGAAGCATAGAAATGATATTGGAAAAATTATAAATAATAAAGGTGATATTGTGAATAATGTGGCTCAGCTCAAAAAAGAAGCCATTGATTACTTTACTGATTTATATAACACTGAGGATAGCCATATTAGTTTCCCGAGAATTTGCCCAAAAAATATATTAAATGATAGAAGTTCTGAAATTCTTCTTGCCCTTGTTCTATTGAATGAGATTAAAAACATCATTTTCAATGCCAATGATGATAAAAGCCCTGGCCCAGATGGCTTTGGTGCCAAAATTTTCAAAATGCATTGGGATGATATTAAAAACATGATATATGATGCTGTGAAAGAATTTTTTCTAACGGGTAAAATTTTGAAGAATTTGAACCATACTTTTATCACTTTAATTCCCAAAATTAAAGTTCCAAATTCTTTGAGTGATTACAGACCCATAGCCTATTGTAATTTTATTTACAAAATTATTGCTAATATTTTAAGTAATAGAATTAAAGCTTTCCTGCCATATATCATTTCCAAAAATCAGAGTGCTTTCATTCCAGGGAGACACATTAGTGAAAATACTTTATTGGCTCATGAGATGCTTAGGAATTTTAATCAAGGGATTAAAAATAAAATGTGTATTAAAATTGATTTACATAGCTTTTGACAAGATTAATAGAAAATTTATCATTCATGTTATGAAACAATTTGGGCTTGACATTAAATTCTGTGCTTTGGTTGAGGAATGCATCTCTAATGTCACATATTCTATTCTCATTGATGGATCTCCCAGTGGTTTCATAAATAGCAATAGGGGCATAAGACAAGGGGACCCCTTATCCCCTTATTTATTTACTCTCGCTATGGAATATCTATAATATGAAATAAATTTGGAGATCATGTCCAGTAATATCAAGCCTTTTAATAGAATTTCTCGTTTATTATATGTTGATGATTTGTTAATTTTTATTAATGCAGACATGAGGAATGCCAATGCCATTAAAAACATTTTCAGAAATATGGAACAGTATGCTGGTCTGCAGATTAATAATAGCAAGAGTAAAATATATTTTAGCAAGTTCTGCGAGGATAAGGATAATATTTTAAAGTTACTTAACTTTCAAGAGGGCAATCTTCCAGTGAAATACTTAGGGCTTCCCCTTAGTGCTAATCAGATCAAAGATAAAGATTGCACAAAGCTACAAGAGATTATTCAAAGCAAAATTGATACATGGTCTAGCAAGTTTCTTTCTATAGCTGGCATAATTGAGTTAACTCATATTGTTGTTACTGCTATTATTATGTATTGGATGCAATCTCATACAATTCCTATCAAAACAATTGAGAAAATTGAGAGGACTTATGCTGATTTTATTTGGAATGGCAAATATCACAAGGTTGCTTGGAATGTCATTACTAAACCTAAAGAATATGGAGGGTTAGGCCTAAGGAATTTCAGAGACATCATTGAAGCCTGTAATCTCAAACTGTTTTGGAAATTTATTGAGGGTAATTCCTTATGGGCAAAGTGGATGAAGGAAAAATATGTTAAAAATAAGAATTTCTGGACAATGCCTATTGAGAATCATTTTTCTCATACTTGGAAAAGCATTCTGAGATCTAGAGATATGGGGAAAAAAAATTAATTACCAGAAAATTCAAGGATGGTAAGAATACTAGTCTATGGTTCGACCCTTGGATTAATAATAATTCACTCATTGATTTACTAGGATGGAAGAACCTTAGTGTATTTAGTGGAGCAGATAAAAAAGTTTCCATTATTATTGATAATAATGTTTGGAAATCTGAAAATCATGAGGCTGCTAATATATACAAGTCTGCTATCAACAATCTTGAAATAGATAATAATATTGACAAGGACTGTTGGACTTGGAATTTATCTATAAAGGATAAATTTTCTTTTAAGAATGCCTAGAGCTACATTAAAATAAATGAGAGTGATGTCAACTGACATCAAATTGTTTGGAATAACTCAAATTGTCCAAGGATGTCTTATTGTAGTTACTTTGCTATTCTGAATAAATTACCTACAGGGGATAGATGCTCTAAATGGAGTAAAAAACAGATCCCTAATTGCCTTCTGTGCAAAGAGGACGAGGAGAATATTAATCATTTATTTTTTAATTGTTCATATTCTATGAAAATCTGGTTTATAGCCAAGAGAAAGCTCAAGATTGATCCTAAAGCCAATATTCAGAATATTAGGGATAGCGTTGACTATTTCATTAATTCTCTTAAAGGAAGAAAGGGTGACATGAATAAAGCAAGTGTGGTTTTAACCACTGTTATATATTCTCTATGGAAGGAAAGAAACAACCGTCTTTACAACAACAAAGAGAATGATTGTTTTCAACTTTGGAGACAAGTAGAAACTGATTGCAACATTATTCTTCTCAAGGCCAATAATAATTCTAGCAATCATTATAATAATATAAACACTTGTGATATTGACAATTACGAAAGCATAGAAGAAACATACTTATAAGGAGGCAAATACCCAATTGAAATATCAAAGGGGAGAGGCACTAACACCAATTCCAGTAGCAACATAAGGCACTGGATAGATGGTGTTAACATCTTAACAGCAGGTTCCTTGCTTGATAAATCAAGCTCTGAACATCCCATCAGTGATATTCCTGTAAAGGGGAGTAATTATAATATTAATAACACTGTTTATAATTCCTATGATCAATTCAGTTCTGTCCAAAATTTACTTGATATGTGTAGGCTTGATAAAGACATCCCCAATAGTGCTTCCAATGTCAGATCTTATGATGTTCACAGCCTCGCCAATCACAGATATCAATAGAGACACTGGATGGCTACTGAGAACTCCTTCCCATCAGCCTTCCTTCTTAGGGATTCAGATATCATTTTGCATTCCAAATCTAATAAGGGAAGTAAGATGAATATTAAAGATAATAACTTTAATGATTTAAAGTGCGATTTAGGTAACCAGAAATTACCTGTGTATTACAGCTTGGACAATCTGATCACCAACAGTGTTTCTGAGGGCAGATCCAGTGGAAAACACGAAGATTATAGATTTGAAGACATTGAAGAGCAAATAATTGGAAAATACCACTACCTCAGCAAGCTCAACAACAAAAAGTATCACTTATCTTGCTGGAGCAAGGGAGACTGTAGCACATCTCAAAATAAAACATCTGCCGATCCTAAAAGTGAAGCAGATCGAAAGAAGATTGAAGACAAGCTAATGGATGAAAGGAATAAATATAGCAATTGGAAACCATCATGAAGTTTTGAGCTTTGATTCTCCTTTGGATTGAAGACTAAGAGAATTTTGAAGTAGATGGCGACTGCCGTTTTTGTTTCCAGAATGTTTTTAACCCTAACGTTAATATGTTGGCTAGGGTTTGGTGTCTGTTGTTTGCCTTGTCGGTGTGTACTTCTACCACATTTTTGTGGGCTGGGCCTTGGGCTCTTTTTACTTGTTTCAAAAAAAAAGACATGAGCTTAGTATAGGTACTGTAGAGATTTATGCGGAATTTTGATGAGGTTCTAGTATTGTTTATTTAGATACCAATGGAGTATAACAAAATAATTATGAAATCTCACGAAAAACAAAGAACAAAAAAAGGACACAGAAGATTTAACGTGGTTCGGATATGAATATCCTACGTCCACGGAGACCCAACAACTTTTATTTCTCAATGAAGAAATGAGTACATAAGAGAGGAGGAAGATTACAATAGAGAGAAGATTAATGGTGGAATGCTTTCTTCATACAATAACATGACCTCTATTTATATAGAGGGATTTCTTGACAAACTTGACACCCAAGTTTTCTTGACCTCCAAGTAAACTTGGCACCCAAGTTATTCCATATAGAAGCCAATTACATAATTGACAATCAATCTTTCCATCTCTACAAATATTCGAATCATCAATTTCAACACTCCACCTTGATTCAAATATGACAGTCTTTCTTCATCATCTCATCTTCAACAATCAACATAGAACTTGTTGGGCCCAGCGCCCCATGGCGCTCAAGTAACAGGAAGCAAACTGATCAAGTTTGAGCAATGTTCAAACTTGTCCTTTTGAAGTGACTTGGTCATCATATCTGAAGGATTATCCGAAGTACCCACCTTCAATAATTTGATCTTGCTCCGTTCTTCCCCAAACATAAGAAAGAAACCTCTAAAATCAGTGTGCTTTGTCCGTGAACTATAAGCTTGATTCTCAACAAGATGAATCGCACTCTAACTGTCTGAAAATAGCTCCACTGTCCGCTGCGGCACTGAAAGATCATCCAACAACTGAAGTAAATACAATCCTTCCTTTGTTGCTTCCACAATCGATATCAACTCTGCTTCGGTAGTTGACAAAGCTACGATAGATTGCAGCTTTGATCTCCATGAAATCGAGCCTATGCCAAGTGTAAAAACATAGCCCGACACTAACTTCTTAGCATCTATATCCCCTGCATAATCAGAATCACAGTATCCTCTAAGAAAATGTCACCATCTACTCCACCGTATAGCAAACCCACTAAAGAAGTGCCTCGAAGATATCTAAGAATCCACTTCACTGCTTGCCAATGTTCTTTGCCTGGGTTAGACATATATCGACTGACAACACCAACTGCATGGGCCAATCTGGTCTCGTGCACACCATCGCATACATGAGACTACCAACAACACTAGAATAAGGTTATTAGCCATATACCTTTTATCTTCTTCCGATATAGGAGACTGGTCTTTCGACAAATTAAAATGAGAGCCTAAAGGGGTGCCTACCAGTTTGGCTTTCTCCATCCCAAATCGAGCGAGGACTTTCTCGATGTACTGCGCCAGAGTGAGCCTTAACTTTCTCCGCTTCCTATCCCTGCTTATCTCCATACCCAATATTCTTTGTGCCTTTCCCAAATCCTTCATATCAAACTCTCTACTGAGCTCCGCTTTCAACTCCTTAATTTTGAACATACTCTGAGATGCAATCAACATATCATCAACATATAACAACAAATAAATCATGTCATCATCACATCTCCTAAAATAAACACACTGATCTTTGAAGCTTCTGGAGTATCCTTGTGAAAGCATAAACTTATCAAATCTCTTGTACCATAGTCTAGGAGACTGCCTCAGTCCATAAAGAGATTTGTTAAGTTTACAAACATAGTCTGTCCTGCTATTATCAATGAACCCTTCCGGCTGCCGCAAATAAATCTCTTCATCCAGATCACCATGCAAGAAAGCAGTTTTGACATCTACTTGCTCTAACTCCATGTCATAATGAGCAACCAATGCCAAGAGAATACGAATGGAAGTGTGCCTAACAACTGGAGCAAAGATGTCATGATACTCTACCCCTTTCTTCTGAACATACCCCTTTGCTACTAGTCTTGCTTTATATCTGAACTCTCCATTGACGCCGTCTTTCACTCTATAGATCCACTTACATCCAATAGCTCTCTTGTCGGTAGGAAGTGGCACCAAATCCCAAGCGTGATTTTTCCCGTAAAGATTCGATCTTCTCTTCCATTGCTACTAACCAACTGGAACTGTCAACTGATGCAATAGCGTCTCTATAATCTCTGGGCTCATCATGGACAACATTTAATGCATATGTTGTCATATCATCAAAGTCAATGTCTTTGATGCTCAAACCAACAAACTCATCAAGCCATCTGGGCTTTCTTCTTTCTCTAACAGGCCTTGTCTCTGTATGAACTCCATCTTGAGTTTGATCTTCTATGCCAGTATCCATACTATCCTCATCAACCACGGCGTCATCGGAAACGCCATTTGAACGTGTATGGAAAGAATCAACAGATGATTTGCTTTGTGTTTGGTATTCTTCACATGTCCTCTCATCATCATTCGATGAGGATGGCTTCACCTTCAATATAGCCTTCTCATCAAAAGTTACATGCCTTCTTATAATAAGTTTCTTGCTAATAAGACACCACAACCTATATCATTTTACTCCTCTTCTATAACCTGGAAAGATACACTTGCGAGCTCTAGGTTCCAGCTTTCCTCGACTCTCATGCACATAAGCTAGACAACCAAATACCTTGAGGAATGAATAGCTAACAGGCTCTCCTTTCCATACTTCTTAAGGGATCTTCATATCTATGGCAGTAGAAGGTGTGCGGTTGATGAGGAAAGCCGCCATAGATAAAGCTTTAGCCCAAAATCCCTTCTTTAACTTAGCAGTCAATCTGAAGCACCTAGTTCTCTCCAACAATGTCTGATTCATCCTTTCTGCAACTCCATTGGACTGGGGTCGCCTGGTGTGGTGTAATGCCTTTTAATGCCTTCGGACTCACAATAATCGATGAATTGTTGTGATACGAATTCACCGCCATTATCTGAACGAAGAACTTTCAACTTCTTCCCTGACTGCTTCTCCACCATAGATTTCCATTTACGAAATCTGGCTCCACCCAAGGATGGGCAAGGTGAAGGTCCCCAAACATCCGTGTGAACATAATCCAAATTAGCTTTTGCCTTATGCTCACCAACACCACAAGAAATCTTCGTCTCTTACCAAGAACACACTCTTCACAAAAACCAAGCTTTGAATGACAAACTCCGTCAATCAAACCTCGCTTTCTTAGCTCATCCATGCTGCGCTCGCCAATGTGGCCCATCCGCAAGTGCCATAATCTGGAAGAATCTGAATCAGCTGAAGTAACTGAAGTTGATTCACCAACTACAGTAGTGCCCTTTAGTAAATAGAGATTTCCTGCCCTCGCTTCTTTCATAACAATAATGGAACCCTTAGATATTTTCATCTTCTCTTCTTCAATTACAAATTTTAGTCCAAGTCTACTCAATGCCCCGACAGAAATCAAGCTCCTCCTTAAATCAGGTACATGCCTAACATCAGTAATGGTTCGAATAACACCGTCAAACATCCTGATCTTTACACTACCAACACCAACCATATGACAAGAAGCATCATTGCCCATCATAAATTCCCCTCCATCAATCTCACGGTAAGTGGAAAAAGAGTTCCTATTAGGTGTCATATGATAGGATGCGCCAGAATCAATCAACCATAGGGTGCTCTTCCCAGAAGAGTTACAAGCTGTAAACACATCAGTGTCGCTCTCTGTATCTGATTTCTCTGTTGTAGAGGCTGTAAACACATCAATCAACCATAGGGTGTCATATGCTCCGATACCAAGTTGAATTTTATGATATAATGATTTGTTTGAAGATATGAATTGAAGAAATGATCACCAGAATTTTATTACTTCAGAGAAAATGTTTTGTGATACTACAATAACATTTACAAAGGAACTATAGTTCCTTATATACAAAAATAAACGATTGGGCTAAGCCCAATAACATGTGACGGTTGATAAAAAGGCCTTTGGCCATGTAACAGGGAAGTAAATGTAAACGCTGCCGTGTATATTCATTTACTTTTACTATGTAGACACACACACACATACTATTAAACGCAAATGGTGATACAATTGATTTGCACCACTGGATCACCCCATGAATTCCAGTCCTTCATATAAAGATAAAAAAATCCAACAGTTGATATTTTGTGTCTTTCTGCTTATGTCTAATTTTGTGTCCAAATAGCCTATCGGTCAATATTAGAATGACCGCTAGATACTTAGTTTGAGGTGGAGAACACACCTTTGGGACATAATTATTGGATGTACACACATATTTGAAAGAAATCTTGGCATTATGAACTTATTTTTGGCATACACATTACTTTTGGCTGTAGCCACTAAAATTGTGTACGATATTATCCGTGTACTTGTAATTTTATTGACCTATATTAATTGGATTTCGTTTTCTTTTAATTATCCCCATTTTCATACCATCTCAAATTTTCCAACCTATTATGCATAGATTATAACCCCCATAAATATTAACATGAAACCAAATAGTTAATAATAAAGCCAAAAATAAAATTTGTACAAATATCAAAATTTGGACATGAATTTTTTTTTTTAAAAAATACTATATACCAAAAGGGGAGAAAAAAGCTAGCCTTTCTCCAATGGCACAAAATTTGAACATGAAATTTGCCTCTTGTTTGTTGCTATTTTCTCAACAACATTCATATGAAATCTTTTGCGATTAGAATTCAAAATGAGAAGTTATCGATGCTTGAATGTTGGAATTTGAAATAATTAAATCAAATGGATTTAGATTAATAACGTTATATAACAATCCGGTATAAAAAGGAATAAAACATTGTAATGCTAAGTGTGTACTTAACCTTTAAGCAAATGAAATACTAATGGATTATAGATAAAATAACATAAATTGTATCATGTCATATACACGCACATGTTATGTCACATGTTTTGTGTGTGATCATGATATATGTTTTGCGAATAAATTGTATTTTTAGAAAATGTATATATTTAACCCCTTCAAGAGAAAATGATTTGTGCAAATTTTTATTTATATTTTTCTGTTAAAATCATGTATAATTAGTTTGAATTTTTATTTTTAGTTTTAGGGTAATCATTTAGTAGGATTTTTCTTGGACGGTTCTATATCTTATCCTACTGTGGTTAATTAGTTATTGAAAATTTGGAAATTAGAAGGAGAGGTAGATATTAAGGATGGTGGCGCACACTTTTATTTCAAATTCCCTAATGATATGGATAGAACCAAAATTCTCAAATTGGATCCGATTTTCATTAAAGGGCGTATGTTTATTATTACTATTTGGGATTCTTCAATTGGTCATCCTAAACCTCAAATTAAAAAGTCCCTGTATGGGTTCAGTTTTATCGAATTCCTACTATTCTATGGACATTGCTAGGCATCAATTGGTTAGTTTGTCATATAGGGAAATTGATTTGCTTCGATACAAGTACTGAAAGGTTGCATAGGTTTTGTTATGTTAAGGCATTGGTTGAGATTTCGGCAGATTTTGATTTACCAGAGCAAATTATGCTTGATGATTTAGGTAAGAATTGTCCTTCGATTTAGATTAGATATGTCTGGAGGCCTAGTATCTATTCTATATTTAAGGCATTTGGACATGATACTTGTAATTGTGAATTTAATTCCAAATTTGATGTGGTAAATGAAGAGTATGTAGTGAATAACAGTGAGGAATTGCTTGGTAATGGCAATGAAGTAGGTAACCAGTACACCAAAAAGACTTTCTCTCAGTCCAGATCTAATAATTGAAATACTGTTATGTATAATAAATTCTGGAGGAGGGAAAGTGAGCTTGATAGTAGAGATAAAGATGGAGTTAAATTAGATGAGGTTAATGTGAATTCAAATCCCTTTGATGTGCTAAATACTGAGGGTGGTAATGAAGGATCTGAGGTGGATAAAAATTTAAATGAGGAGGTTATTACAGTGAATAAAGAGCAAGGATTTAATAGAGAAGATAATGTGAATTCTACTAATGGAATTAACGTGCAAGTAAATGGAGATAGTGACAGTAATCAGCATAAAGATGCACAAGTATGTAATGAAGACACCTTTGAAGTGAGTTAAGGCTCTGGTTGTAATATTGGATCAGAATCAGTTGATAATTCAGGTCGTGTTAATGATAAGTGTATTACATATAATAAGATAATATGAAAATAGGAGTAATTTCGACAGCATCACATCTAAATAATAGGTCAAATAAATGTATAAAGATTCAGGTACATAGAATTTGAAAAGTTTTACTAGTCAATATCTTTATCTTTATCTTTATTTAAGTAATTTCAGAATAATTAATGCAATCAATTTAAATTTGAGGCAGATTATTACATATAATAAGATAATATGCAAATAGGAGTAATTTCAACAGCATCACATCTAAATAAAAGGTCAAATAAATGTATAAAGATTCAGGTACATAGAATTTGAAAAGTTTTACTAATCAATATCTTTATCTTTATCTTTAATAGTCTTTACTAATAACGAGAATAGGTTTAGTGCCACACTTTTTTTGTGTACACCTGAATTGACGAAAATGCCCTTTACTAAAAACAATCACATATGATAAAAGGAATTAAATCAAGAAAGAAACGGAAAGTAATTAAAGTTAAATAACAATGTTCCTTTAATTAGCAGTGCGCGTCATTAATGAAATTAATAGAGACATAAATGGGAATAATCTTAAAATTTGAAAGCAGACAATTAAATCTAAAGCATAAATTTTAGAAGTAATGCATGTTTGAATTTGAAAATAATGCGCATCGTAAATGGAATTAAATCACGCAATTAAAGGGAGTTTAATTATGTTAGTCAAGTAGCATTCTAATTCAAAACAATTGAAACAAATACGTGTAAATATGTGTGGACATATTTATTTCAAGAGTATGTGCACGTGTATTAATTCCAGAAATAATCGCATTTGAAATTGAAATTTAATGTGTATTATGAATGGATTTTTTTTTCAATAAAACTGAAAATAAATGTTTTGAATAACGGTCACATGAATTAACATGCATGAATTAGAAACAGAAGAAAATTAATGCACAGTAATGAAAATAGGAAAATAAAAAGAAACTATCAAACAAATAAATATGCAAAAAAATAAAATGGGAAAGAAATATACCAGGCCATGTACTAACGATATATTTTTATTTTGTTGAATAACCCAGATTTTATTATCTTATATCGGATGGATACAACAAGATTGGACATCTATAAATAAACTTACAAGTCATAACTCCCAAATTCATATTTTTTGATCGGGTGCTGAAGCCCTGCCACTCCCTTTCTCCTCCATATTCTTTAGAACTAGAAAAATATAAGATATGCACTATCCATTCATGATTTGAATGAAAATGCAGTATATTCAAGATTTAGATGTCCAGACTTCCTTTCGAAACCAAGATAAGCGGATTTAAATTGTTATTTTTAATAAAGGTATATATCATCTATTGACTCATGTTAAATTAATAAGATATTCTCTCAGTCCTTTTTTACGCGTTAGATCTTATGTTGAATTTTGGATATGTGCAAACTATGCATAAATCTGCAATATTGACATATGTATACAATATTTGTAGGAAAAATATTCCACGTGTGCAACGCATGCCATTACCATGCGCAGAGCGCGTTCCGTGACGCTCTTAGTTATAATACGTTTGGTATTACACTTTTTGGTGTTAACACGAACCACCAAAAATACACCTTTGTTGATAATGTCAAATATTAAAATCACTTGAAAATAAGATCTATTAATTAAGCTTTCTCTTCAAATAAAAATGCTCAACAGATATTATCAAATATTAATATTATTTAAATAAAACATGTAACACCACGTAGTATATACTTAATTTGTTGGAGAATGAAGTTTTGATGGCAACAACCTTATTTCAATTATCATTGATTATAAAATACATACTAACATCTTTATCTAGAATATATATATATATACACACACATATGCAGGATTTGTACACAGGAATTAATACCGAAGACTGTACAGTTTAAGAGCTTTTAGAGATTCAGAATTCAGAGTAGATTCAAGACGCATGAGTAATCAAGATTTCAAGAGTTCAAGAATAATATATTTATAGAGTCTAGATTGTAAGACTCTAAATAGCACTCCAGATTCAAATTCAAATTCTGATTTTTCAATTCTATCCTCAGTCCTCTCTATTTTTGTTTTTTGTTTTTATCCTCAATCTTATCTATTTTGTTTTTCTATTTAATTCTATTTTCATTCTTCTTTGATTTTCAAACTTAAGTTTTTTTATACTTTATTTATATTTTATATAGTTTAAAACCTTCTAATTTCGTAAATATATTTATATAATTTAAAAATATATTTTCATATGTTTTTCTATCATATAATATTGATTTACAACATTAGAATTTTATCCAAGAATTTCCAAATTAATTTTACATCAAAATACTTGAAAAAGGCTTTGAAAAAGAAATTTACACATGGCTATGTTGACATAGCAAAATATGTATGTCGACATATAATGGCTATTTTTCGAAATTTGAAGGGAAGTGTCTTTTCACTATTTGAAACGCTTCAGAACCATTGCAACCCTTCATACCCTATAAAAAGAGGTTAAAACTGAATTTTCTAACATCTCTTATTCTCCATCTTCATCCTCTTTCATCCTACCATTATCCTTAATCGTTTTTATGGTTTTTACACTTATACTCTGCTGAATTCACTTCTAAATTGATCAAACTTCTTCTCTCTACACTCTCTACACTCTGAATCAAGTGCTACTGAAGAGTTATAGGGTTGTTTTGTAGTTGGTTGGGTTGAATAAACCTTGTTGTGAGTCAAAGAGGGTCAGTGTGTCCTTGTGAGCCATGAAATCAAGGAAATAAGAGTCAGTGTGTTCTTGTGAGCGGTGAAATCAAGAAAGTAGAAATTGGTGTCTCCTTGTTGAGCCGTGAAATCAAGGAGGGTGTAATTGACTATTGAAAGAGTAATAAAACTCTGCACAACCCAGCGTTGTGTAGGACTGGACGTAGGAGTGATCCAAACCAGTATAAAATCCGGTGTGTTCTTTCCTTTTCTGCACTTTTATTACTTTTTATTTTGCATTTGTGTTTGAATCTGTGTCTGTGATTGTGTTTTTGGTGTTCGATTCATCCCTTAGTTCTCTCTAGTTTTTAGTTTTGTTTAAATTTTTACAAACACTATTCACCCCCCTATAGTGTTTGCTTTGCCTGAACGATCCATTCCGCAGTCCCTAACAATTAGTATCAGAGCAAGGTCTTTCAAAAGTTCATAATCTGATTTTTGAAAATTTTAAATGGCAAATTTTGAAATGATTTATGACACTAGTTTAAATCTATGTACTGCATCAGTATTAGATAAGTCTGCATTCAATTTTACTCAAAAATCACATTACTATTTGATTTTTGAATTTTGAAATTTTTAAAATTTGAAATCTTGGAAATGTTACAAAACCATTATGATAGAATTGTAGTTAGTTATTTTGAGAAGTCCTTTGATTATTTGAAAAGTCAATTGAATATTTGAAAAGACATTTGAATTATTTGAAAAGTTATTTGATTATTTAAATGTTGTGTTGTTTTACAGGAAAAGATGTGTTATATGGCTATTGGATAATCAAACTCAGAAAAGATGGCTGACGTGGCTGTTGGAAATTCAAATTCCGAAATGGTGGCTATTGAAAATTCAACTTCTGAACAGAAATTAAAAAGAGGAGAAGAGTAACGACGATTGGTGAAGAGACATCAATAAGAAATAGATATATATATAATGTGAATCAAAGAAGAAATGGCTACCAGATCACCTTATAACCTTGAATTTTCATCTACAACCTATCTTCATACTGTACTTCTCTTCATTTGCTTCGCAATGCCGCTGGTTTCATGTAAATCCGTCAAGATTTGATCAAGTAATGAAAAAACGAAGTTTTAGTGAATAAAAAGAGAAGGAAACCAAAATTGTCGACGGTTATCTTCAAATTGCATCCACAGGTTAGACTATTTTGTCCCAAATCTTTTTTCAAATTGTATTTCTCATTCTCTCGGTCGATTTGATGGGTAGGTCGTCAAATTCCGATCAAAATTGAGTGAGATATGGCAGTTCGAAGTTGGCAGCTCAAAATTGAAAAATGTTATGGGATTCTTACCTATTACTGTTTCGACTTGCTGCACCCTAATGCCATTCTAATTCATCCCCAAACTGCTACTAGATCGTATTCCTCGAATTCCTCTTCGATTTGCCGTTGATTTCGTCCAATTCCGATAATAAACGAAGAAGTTATGCCTCCTGAAATTTTGATTAAAATTGAAAAACGAGAGGAAAAATAAGAGGAGGAGTAGTTATGAAGAGACATGACTTTTGGGCCTTTATATAGTAGTTGAAATGTCCATTCATTCAAAATTCAAATTCAAATTTTGGCGCCAAGTTGGTTGAACTACTAAATCTTTGATATCTTTCTCATACGGTGTTCAAATTCTGCAAATAAATATACTATCCTGACTAGAAAAACGAGCCTGTCGCAAAAGAGCAGATCTTATCATCAAACTCCGGAAGATCAATTCATAATTCAGAAAATTTCGAAGATAATGATCTAAAAACCGTGTGCGTCTTAATTAATTTTTAATTTTATTCAGTTGAATGGTTGCTTTGTTTTGAATTAAAAAATTTAAAATTTTAACTTGAAATTTGAAATTCAAATTTTGAAATTCAAAATAATAATATAATAATAAATAACAAATAAAATAACCAATAAATTAATGAAATAAATTTTTTGTATGTTCATTAGGATTAGAAGTTTTTCAGGAAAAAGTTAAACCTGAAATATAAATCGATAATTTAAAACCAAAGTCACAAAACCATATGTTCTTTGAAAACCATATATTTTTAGTTTAAGCATACATAGTTTAACTTATATATATTTCACATGTAATAACAATTTTGGGTTACATTATAATAAATACTATTTGTAACTCCATACTAATTTCGATTTATATATTTAACTTAATATTTTGGTATAAAGAAATATATATATATATATGATTTTGTTGTCTTAAAAATATAGTTTAAAAATAAGAAATTATAGCTTCATATATCACTTCATATTATCATTTTTTATTATAGTAATTTTGTTACAACTATAGATTTCTTTTAAAGTTTTAACATATAAATTGTTCTTTGCAAATAAATATGTTTGGATTTCTAAAAGTTTGAGTTTAAAATTAATTTGTATCAAGAAGATTATTGTATATCTCATAATAAATTTTAAGTTCTTTTCAAAATTAGTTTTTATATACTGTTATGAATATATGTTTATAGTCTACTCTATATAATTTTATTCTCTTTAACAATATCTTCAATTCTTACTATATTCACTTTACTAATATTATTTAACTCCATAATTATTTTTAAATATTTTTCTACCAATCATGAATTTATTAAACTCTTAATTTATTTCATTAGCATCATTAAGTTAAGTATATAATTGTAAGAACCCGTAACTTCCCCGTGAAGGAAAGCCCGGATTACCTTGAGAACAACACATAAATGAACGCAGACGGAAGAACATTTCATTGTTATTACAACAATTCCATCAGATACAAGAATATACATAGTATTAATGAATACTATACATTCGATAAATATCATAGATTACAATAAATTACGTAGCAGTGGAAAATAATACAAAACACAACTGAAAATAATACACGGATACAGAGCTTTCCGAGCATCGTCCCAGCTGTAAATCAGGATCCTGTGAATATAAATCCGCAAAACCAAAACTACTAGCCGCCCGTGTCGAAAATAAGGGCACCCAGAGTTTAGGTTAAAACAATAAACTCCAGGTCAGTCATGTGACCGGTGTGAGAACTAAAACAGTTATTTAAAACTTTACTTTAAAAGAGAGTAATTCAAGGGACCACGCCGTATAACACGGAACGGGTTTCCTCCCAAGAATACCAGTGCATATCAATAAACAACGCAATGCTTTTTCGAAAAATGAAGCTATTATAAGACCCAGGTCCCATCACACAATGCAACGCAAGCCGGAGGATAGGGTTTTCCCTTATAATAGCCAAACATGCTAGGTACGTTTAAAACAAATCATTTGATACTATAATAAGTGTATAGTGTCAAAACAATTTCAATCATAAATATCAATCATAGACGGCATAGCATCCCATGCTACTATGTCGCCATACTAGGCTCTACAAATAAAGCCGAAATATCTCGTATTGGAAATTGGATTCCATCATGAGTCGAGGCAAGGGGCAAGCTCCTCTCCGCTTCGAGACACTCTAGCAAATGCCTCGGGACTACACACTCTGGGTAACCCTTGGATCTTCAGGGCCGGTCCTCTCTTACGTTTGAGGATTGGCAATTCCTGAACACACGTTTCCCGGTCCTTACAGACCTAAAATCGAGGCGTCTCATCCAACAACCACATAGGTGAAAAGTATATAAATGTCAGGGCTGGTAAGTCACTGACACCACTAAAGCTAGAAAGAAACGTCGTGCTCTCCCTGCAGTCCTTATCCCGTTTTTGACTCATACCGAGGTGTGAGGCTCACGAATTCACGTTATACACAAAGCTACGCCACAAAGGACGTGCTTTGATCATCAACCACAAGACTTTGCTTTTCAACAGAAGCCTTGATCCATGCTACTCAGCGTGCCACACAGGCAATTCATGCCATGGGATTGATATCTATCGATATATAACCTCTAAGCTCGTACGTCTCAGAGAAGGGCGTTAAGCAAGAGAATAAATTCTCCGCCGCCAAACAGATATATATTTAACAAAAATCAATCAACACAGAATAAAATTCAATGTCAGACACACAATCCATTTACAAGTTCGTTCTGGGTCTGAACGAAACCGGAGGCACTTTCCTCGCATATCCATCGATCTCCAAGTACGTCTGGACGACCACCAACTATTTCCATCCTCTTGGGTGTACAGCCCAATCAGGATCATCAGTAATTCTCCAAACGATGTGAAGACTTCTGGTCTTCGACCACCGTCATCATCTTCGACTTATCGTCGAATCGGTTATTTAGAATGGGTATAAACCCGGCCTTTCCGAAAAACCCGCGTATATTAAAAACAAATGTTACACAAACACACCATACGCCTCATTCCAATTCACTAGTCACTAACCGTAAATCAACAAGAGAACAATTTCCTAAATATTAACCCCGAAGGCCGAAACCAACATCAGATCAATATCCAGGAACCTATTCTTCTTAACTAATCTATAGCTAGTTTCTAAATTTCAATTCTTAGGGAAAGGTTCCCATTAATTTTATCCAAGATAAATTCTTTAAAATTTATCCTTTAATCTTCCTTTGAATGTCATTTCAAACCAAATTGTGGTTTTCCAAACTAGTCGAGATTAGCGAACCACACTGAAGTAATTATTTATTTTATTTCCCAATCCCAACCTATTCATCCCATGAAGCAAAACTGGTAATACTCCATATCTAACACCACGGTGTTATCGGTAAAATTAATTACCATTTCACGTTCAAATCTAATTAAAGATTTGACTATCGTTTTGGAGAAAAACTGGTGACACTCCATTCTCGCTCACTTTCCTAATTTGATAATTTAAATTATCAATTCACATTTCAATCTAATTGCCGATTCATTAAAACTCCCTTTACTGGGTTAAAGAACTAATGTCATTTAAAACACAGTTCACGACAAACCCAAATCACATTCTATTTATTATCGGGTTAAAGAACTAGTGTTATTTGAAACACTCTTCACGATAAACCCACAAATCAATTCTGTTTAAAACCCATTTCAAATCCAATTTATTTATTTAAAAATAAATGAGTTTTAATCTTAGTTCAAAACTAGTTCATTTCGATAAAAATCTATTTTTATCTTTTTAAATATGGGGTTTTTCATCCCAATTTTTCCCAAATCATTTCTTATGATTTTACACAATTTATTACTATTTCTAATAATTTTATCAAGGCCCGTATAGTCGATTTCCATCAACGGTCATTGAACTGCACTTACAACGACCTTTTCCAAATTTGATTTGGACGTATCTCCAAATCCAACCGTTAGATTTCAAATTTCTAATATTCGTTAGAAATCTCTTTTCGATACGAACCCAACGGTTCTGGTTTTAGGAGAATCTGACGGTCGGATCTCCCGTAATGTCCGTTCGAAGTTAATGGTCGAAATTCGCGAACTGCCGCAGCGCGGCGCGTTCTATTCAGGCCATTATATTATATATATAATATATATTTCGTCGATTTCTATTTAAAACGAATTTTATAAATCATTTTAAATTCGTTTCAAAAACATCTTCAACTTCCAATTCAAATCAAAATTCAATTCATTCTATATTCAATTCAATTCGAATTTGGTTTATATTCAATTCAATTCGAATTCGTTTTCTATTCGATTCAATTCGAATTCGTTTTCTATTCGATTCAATTCAAATTCGTTTTCTATTCGATTCAATTCAAATTGGTTTTCTATTCGATTCAATTCAAATTGGTTTTCTATTCGATTCAATTCAAATTGGTTTTCTATTCGATTCAATTCAAATTGGTTTTCTATTCGATTCAATTCAAATTGGTTTTCTATTCGATTCAATTCAAATTGGTTTTCTATTCGATTCAATTCAAATTGGTTTTCTATTCGATTTAATTCAAATTGGTTTTCTATTCGATTCAATTCAAATTGGTTTTCTATTCGATTCAATTCGAATTGGTTTTCTATTCAATTCAATTCGAATTCGTTTTATATTCAATTCAATTCGAATTCGTTTTATATTCAATTCAATTCGAATTTGTTTTATATTCAATTCAATTCGAATTCGTTATATATTCAAATCAAATTCAATTCGATTTCTATTCAAATCAAATTCAATTCGTTTTATATTCAATTCAATTCGAATTCGTTTTATATTCAATTCAATTCGAATTCGTTTTATATTCAATTCAATTCGAATTCGTTTTATATTCAATTCAATTCGAATTCGTTTTATATTCAATTCAATTCGAATTCGTTTTATATTCAATTCAATTCAATTCGAATTCGTTTTATATTCAATTCAATTCGAATTCGTTTTATATCGATATAAATATCGTTCGTGTCAAAATAGCGCATCTCTAATCAACACGGCTTTATATATTTCAAAAATTCCGTTATTCTATTCAACAAATGAATATTTATTTTTGTCAACACACGACTAATCTCAACGAATGAGTACTGTCCACGTGTGATTATTTTTGTTATTTAATATATTTTATAAAAATTAGGGTATGTATCATTTGATATCAAATCAAACTCCAACCGTAAATTAGTAAGAGAACGATTCCCTGAATATTAACCCCGAAGGCCGAAACCAACATCAGATCAATATCAAGGAGACCACTCATCTCATCTATTTTCCAGTTAATTTCTAATTTTATATATGATAAAGATGTAAATTTTATTGTTAAAATATTTCGTTCAACACATGACTAATTTCAACGGATGAGTACTGTCAACACATGAACCTTTGTTTTATAATATTCTTTATCTTCTAAATTGGAATGAGGCTCAATCAATTACCATATAAAGTTAATTATATGGATTCCATATAACAAATGTATATAATAGCAACGATAAATAATCAACCATCATCCAAAGTGCACTACACTGTATAAGCATCAAATATAGATATCTAACGCTTATAACAGCCTGTCGATCCATCGATCGACATACAATTAAATAATTGGGATTAGTGTACCCAAATATCATCCCAACACCCGTGTGGGGTTTCAAACAATCAAACACAAATTTTATTTGTGCTGTTGGGCGATGTGTAAAATTTATCGACCCAATCGATATCGGTCAAATCAGTGTATATAAACAAATCGGCCGATTTGTTTATAAATATTTATTTATTCACTTTCACGTTAAAAATTATATTTTTAATGATAATTAATTTATTTCAGCACATGAATATATTTCATTATCTATTTCACATCAATTTCACAAACAAATTTCACAACACATCAATCAAACAAACAAGCCATCCATGGTCTGTGGATGACGGGTGTCGGGTGCTACTAAACACCATTTGCATCCTAGCATATATTATAATATAACTAGAAAAAGGAATTTTAAAAGGTGAGAAGTTCTCACCAAAGCTATCCCAATCATCTCGACTCTTCTTTTGTAGAAGTCTTTGCCGTTCTCGCCTTTTGCCACCTTCGTTACCCGTATTCACTACATATATAAAAATCACATTTTTTATATTGCTATTCAATTTATAAAAATCAATTTTTTACTTCGCTATTCAATATATAAAAATTGAATTTTTACTTCGCTATTCAATATATAAAAATCGAATTTTTACTTCGCTATTCAATATATAAAAATCGAATTTTTACTTCGTTATGCAATATATAAAAATCGAATTTTTACTTCGTTATTCAATATATAAAAAATCCTATTTTCAAAACTTTCTTTTCTTCGATGTTCATATATTAAAAATCGTAATTTTTAAATCACTAAAAATCTTATCTTTTTATTTTTTAAAAAAAAATCGCGTCTTTAATTTACTATGTAAAATTAATAAAACTGATTTTCTTTGTTTGCTAATCATATATAAAAGAAATAAATAAATTAAATTATAACAAATAAAAACTTACTGTTTTTCAGCACAGAAAAGGGGGGAAGGATCTGCTAGCGTTCGTCGTTGGTTGGGGGGGGGGGAGGGATGGTCGGAGGTTGCTCGCGGGGGAGGGGGGTCTTTTGCGCGCTGATTAAGGAGGAGCAAGGGGAAACGACGCTGGTGGCTCGCGGATGTGGCAGAGGGTGGTCGGGGAGGTTCGCCGGAGGTGGCACATTGGGCGGGGGCGGACTACATCGGGCCAGGCGGCTTTTAGGTGGTGGGTCCGGGGAGGTACAGGCGACGGGGCGTTAGGTTTAGGGGTTCATCGCGAGCTCGAATCGGGAGAAGGAGGAGGAGAGAAAGGGGAGCAGGTCGGAGGATGGGGCGGAGCAGCGGTGGTGGGGCGTCGAAGTCTGGGCGGCCGCGATTTAGGGTTTCGCCGCTCTTTTTTTTTAACTGATCGGTTTGACTTTGAGGGGAGGGAGAATAAAGGTGGGGGCTTATATAAAAATATATGTATTTAATTCAATTTAATTCCATAAAGTTAACTTTTTATTTCGAACTCGGAATCGAACCCACCGCCTATCGTCCATAGCTAATTACCCCCATTCCGAACACAATGGGTTATGTCCCGTAAGCCAATTCGACCGTTTCGATCAGTTTTCGTTGAAATCAACATATAATTCTATATATTGAATTTGAACGCGTATTTCAATTTACCGGGGTCACATACAAACTCTAAAAATTCCATAAAAATATTTTCTAGCTTTGTATTGACGATACGGTCCTAACAAAACTAGTTTCGTCAAATTCTAAGACCGTTTGAAAAATGGCCAATTTCCAGTCGATTAAAATCAACTGAAACTGGTCAAACGCGTTTTCCTTCGCCACGCTCACATATTGATTCGAAAAATTATGAAATTTGGAATCTAGCAATAATTTGACATCAAGGACCCAACAAAAGTGGTTTCGTCGAAATCCGAGGTCGTTTGCAAAATTTCCATTTTTAAGGGCCTGAATTCCATAGCGACTATTCAGAATTTTCAACTGGACATATCTTTTGATTCCCGCTATGAAATTTCGATTTTTCGGATTCGTTGGAAAGATATCCTCAATTAGATCCTATTATTTTTGGTTTCACTAAAATCCGGTTTAATTTGCACCCGGTACATTCAATTGAAGTTTGAAATCGAATTATCGAACTATCGCGCTATTTTCAATTCCTTTTATAATTATATATAATTATTTATATTCTAACGACGACGTATAGAATATATACGTTCTAATTCCATTCAAAATAAATTTCTCGTCGATATTATTTAAAATATTTCATTTTAAATGTTCAAACTTCGCTAAGATTTCCAAATTAAAAATTTTAAACTGGCCTAGATTTTCGTGTTGTTACAAGAATTTAATATTACCATAGTTTGATTGAAATAATTTATGATATATGTAGAATTTTGAATATCTTTTTAAAAAATAGATATAATCACCAAATCATTCTGCATATTATCATACATCGTTAAAGTGCATCTCAAATTATAATCATTTACATCATAAATTTCATTTCATTCAATATACCACTTCATATAGTTTTGCATAAGTCATACTGCATTATTACCAACACACTGCATTACATATTAACCTTTAACTCCACATATAACAAGTATACTATATAGGGAATTATTGTCTTAGAAATACATAGGACTATTAAACATATAACATATTTATTTTGTCTTGATTAACTTGGTTGAATTGATTCAATTTATTAGATTGATTGACTTGTTTAGTTTATTTGATTTGTTTGACTTGAACAACTTCATTGTCTTACTTGACATGGTTAAATTTCATTACTAATTGATAGGTTTGTTAGAAAAATACTTACTTTAAGGATGCCTTAGTTAACTCTTAGTCTAAATAAAAGTCTTATAATAGTTTTAAGAGAATTAGAGTTTAGGATAGGTTTAGTCTTGTATTAAGGGTATTAGATTAAGGAGAATTTTTGTTGTTTCTAGGATAGTTGGAGGTTCAAGAAGTGTTTATTAACATATATTATTTAAGTTGGTTAATTTGGTTAATTTCTTGAATTGCTTGCTTGAATTGCTTGTTTGAATTTTTTGTTTGGATCGATTCCTTGATTGATTGGATTGCTTAGTTTATTATCCACCTATTTAGACGAGTATAGTCATAATTAAGGGGGAGTTACAGAAATATATAGAGTATTTTATAGATTTAGGACTCAGGGTGATTACTTTACTTTAGTATTGGAATTACTTAGATAGTTTTAGGATTAAGGGGGAGTAGTTTTAGAATTTCTTTTTGATAATGCCAAAGGGGGAGAAATTATAAAATATAGACATAGTTTTTAGGATTCTTACAGACAAGGGGATTATAGAAAGAACATCATCAAATAGGTATATATATACAGGTATGATATTTTATAAACTAAGGTTGTCATCATCAAAAAGGGGGAGATTGTTGGGGAATGGAGTTTTGATGACAACAACCTTATTTCAATTATCATTGATTATAAAATATATACTAACATCTTTATCTAGAATACACACACACACACACATATGTAGGATTTGTATACAGGAATTAATACTGAAGACTGTACAGTTTAATAGCTTTTAAAGATTCAGAATTCAGAGTAGATTCAAGACTCATGAGTAATCAAGATTTCAAGAGTTCAAGAATAATATATTTATAGAGTCTAGATTTTGTAAGACTCTAAATAGCACTCCAGGTTCAAATTCAAATTCTGTTTTTTCAATTCTATCCTCAATCCTCTCTATTTTTGTTTTTTCTTTTTATCCTCAATCTTATCTATTTTGTTTTTCTATTTAATTCTATTTTCATTCTTCTTTGATTTTCGAACTTAAGTTTTTTTATACTTTATTTCTATTTTATATAGTTTAAAACCTTATAATTTTGTAAATATATTTATATAATTTAAAAATATATTTTCATATGTTTTTATATCCTATAATATTGATTTACAACATTAGAATTTTATCCAAGAATTTCCAGAATTAATTTTATATCAAAATACTTGAAAAATGCTTTGAAAAAGAAATTTACACATGGCTTTGTCGACATACAAAATATGTATGTCGACATATAACAACTATTTTTCTAAATTTGAAGGGAAGTGTCTTTTCACTATTTGAAACGCTTCAGAACCATTGCAACCCTTCATACCCTATAAAAAGAGGTTAAAACAGAAATTTTCTAACATCTCTTCTTCTCCATCTTCATCCTCTTTCATCCTACCATTATTCTTAATCATTTTTAGGGTTTTTACACTTATATTCTGCCGAATTTACTTCTAAATTGATCAAACTTCTTCTCTCTACACTCTCTACTCTTTGAATCAAGTGCTATTGAAGAGTTATAAGGTTGTTTTGTAATTGGTTGGGTTGAATAAACCTTGTTGTGAGTCAAAGAGGAGTCGGTATGTCCTTGTGAGCCGTGAAATCAAGGAAATAGGAGTCGGTGTGTTCTTGTGAGCCGTGAAATCAAGAAAGTAAGAATCAGTGTCTCCTTGTTGAGCCATGAAATCAAAGAGGGTGTAATTGACTATTGAAAGAGTAATAAAACTCTGCACAACCCAGCATTGTGTGGGACTGGACGTAGGAGTTATCAGAACCAGTATAAAATCTGGTGTGTTCTTTCCTTTTCTGCACTTCTATTTCTGTTTATTTTGCATCTGTGTATGAATCTGTGCCTGTGTTTGTTGTGTTTGATTCATCCCATAGTTATCTCTAGTTTTTAGATTTTTTTTAATTCTTACAAACACTATTCACCCCCCTCTAGTGTTTGCTTTGCATGAACGATCCATTCCGCAGTCCCTAAAATAATTTAGACATAGGTTAATTTAATTTAAAAATAAACAGTAACAATTAATAATATATTAAAAGGCTGAAAGTGGAATTTTGGACAATTAAAAATTAAGCCGCGAAAGTATTGTTGTTGCATTCGTGGCGAGATCTGATCTGATTTTATATTTTATTTGCTAAAATCAGAGTCTGTATGAAAAGTAATTAAATAAGTTGTATGTATATATTAATACACAAAGGTTTGAATTTCAAATAAATATATGTACAAGCTGGGAATATATTAAATACGAAAAATATGAAAAGAATATTCCCTTATATTTCAATCTTATGTGTATATATTCACACACAGTAGGGGACAAGAATAAATTAACTAAGGAAAAATATTAAGAGAATTAATCAAGGAACGATAAAAAAAGTAACGTACAAAAGGCAATTGTCTCCTAGGCTTGATAGGCTTGATAGGCTCGACCCATAAAGGATGTCGACTGCCCCTCTAGGAGGGGTGCCGATCTCCCTTCTATAGGGAAGTCCAGTGAGGGCTATTTTATATAGGGGTTTATTCATAAATACTATCAATCAGACCGCTTTAGATTTAATCAATTAGATTCAATGGTTTGAAAACATGTTATCAACATAAAAAGAGCCCTAACCCCTCCCTTCAAACCTTATCTCCATTCTCTTTCTTGCCTTAGCCATGCCTTTCTGCCATTGCTAAATCTTCGAAAAAATTGTGTTGTTTTGCAAGTGAATAGTTATGTCTGATGACTACTGGCCAAAAGAAACTAAGGAGATCGTTAATCAATCAAAAAGATAAAGATAGATATGTAATTGGCAATCTACAATTAGAAGGGTATCTAATCAATACAAACCTTTTGATTTTTTTCTACAACTTGATTCAATACCATTCTTCTCTTCATCCACTTTGCAATTCCACTGGTTTTGTGTGCATCCGTCAGGAAATGACGAAGTTATGGTCAAACGAAGTTATGGTGCATAAAGAGAAAAAGATACAAAAAATATCACTGATATTTAACATATCTCAACCAGATGATCTTAGTACTTCATCAAACTCCTTTTCCAGATTGTAGTGCTTGTTCTCACGGTCGTTTTAATGGGTAGATCATCAAATTTTGATTAAAACCGAGTGAGATATGACAGTTTTGAAATTGGCTATCCAAAACAGAAAATTGAATGCAGGATTTTTTGTTTTTCCTCTCACTAATTCAGCTTGCTGCACCACGATACCATTCAAATTCCTCACCAAAATGTTATTAAATCATAGCCCTTGCCTTCCTCTTCGATTTGCTGTTGGTTTCATCCAATTATGTTAAAAAGCGAAGAAGTTATGCCTTTCGGCAGATTGATAAAAGTGAAAAAAAGGGAAGAAGAAGAAGAGAAAAGTTTATGATGGGATATGACTTTTGGGCCTATTTATAGTAGTTGAAGTTTCCATTCATTCAAAACTCAAACTAAATTCAAAATTTTGGCACCAAGTTGGTTAAACTACTAAAACATTAGTATCTTTCTCATAAGATCTTCAAATTCAGCAAATGAATATACTATATTGATCAGAAAAACGAGTCCATCGCAATAGAGCAGATCTCGTCGTCAAATTCTGAAAGATGTGAATATGTGGTACATGACAATGGAAGAACAACAAAATGGAGGATTACAATAAAGGTACGCTTTACAATAATTTCATAATTACCATTATATTTAGGAATATACATCTATGCACAATTAGGTATAAAAATTTATCTCTTTTATAATTTTAGATATTTTGGTTCATATGTCGATACACCATAGTATACATAACGATATACCAATCTAATTTGAAAATCTAATTTTTTCAAAAGGGTCTTTTCTTATAAATTCAAATTTCACTACTCTTTGCTTTGATTTCAAAAATTGAAAGGACATCTTTTTAATGCGAAAATGTCAGTTTAAATGCTGGTTATCAACTTTGTCTATCTACTTATTTTCTTATATCTTGCAATATATATATATATATATATTAAAAGTATATAAATCAATAAAATATATATTACATAGACATGTTAATATGGTATACAAAAATAATATAAAATTTTTAAACATTTGATATTATTATAAAATATAAATTTATATATCTTTTACAGGAAAATAGTGTGAAGCACGAAATTAACAAAAAATTATCCATAAGGACAAGGGGAAAAAAATTTAACCACAAGGACAAACTTTAGTGTAATGTATGAAATGATAGTGGACCCCTGAATTCCTCCCTTTACACTAAAAAGTGTCCTTGTGGTTAAAATTTTAGCCACTTGCCCTTATGGATATTTTTTTTGTTAAATTTGTCCTTATCCCTAAAAAACCCCTATCTTTTATATGTAGTTTAAACATGCATACTTTAACTCATAGAATTATTCTGAATATTTTACTACCTATCATGAATATATTTTTAAACTCTTATCTGTACTATTCTTTCAATCTAATTCATTAGTATCATTAACCTAATTTTAAAAGTTAATGTATATTACCTTTGTTTAGTTAAAATAATTTATAATTAATTGATACATATATAAATATAATGTATATGTATGATTAGTAGATATTACTTAAGATTATACTATGAATATCTTTTACTGAAATACATATCAATCAAATCATTCTGCATAATTGTTGTCATATTATCATTAAACATCTTAGTTTATATCACACCACATTACTATAAATTACAATGCATGTTAAAACAATTTATATCACAAGTAGCATTTCATTCAATAATCATTTCATATTGCTTTGCATATGACATATCACATTATAAACAACATACTACAAGCACTGCATTACATTTTAACTTTTTAACAAGTGTATTGTACGGGAATTTTTGTATTGTTATCTTAGAAATGCATAGGGTTGTTAATTAAATGTGTACATATTAGCTTGTTCGGCTTGATTGATTAATTTGACATGATTGACTTGTTTGAATTGTTTAACTTAATTGATTTGTTTGACTCGAATAGCTTGATTGACTTGTTTGATATGGTTGAATTTGATTTGTGTATTGATAGGTTTGTTTGAAATATACTTATACATATGTAGGTATTAAATAATATAACTGTACTCATCTTTTTCTGGTTTCATTACTTCACTTTTATGTAGTTCTTCTAGTATTAGATTAAGGCAGGAGCCTTATAGGATTTTAGGATAAATAGAAGTTACAAGAAATGTTTGACTTTATGTTTGAATTTGGTATGATTGATTTGATTTGAATTGATGTTTTGTGACAACAAGATTTAAATTGGTTGATTGTTTGGATTAGACTGCTTAAATATTGACTTATCATTAATCTAGTTTTAATATTATTTGAGTTTTACTAATTTACATTGTATCATAGTTTGAAGGAAATAGTATAAATCTGAATTATTTCTTAGTCTAGATTAAAGTCTTACTACAGTTTTAAGGGTATTAGATTTAGCTCATAGGCTAGGTATAGTCTTGTGTAAGTTTAAGAGGGAGTATTGAAGGTTAATTATGGGTATATAGTTTTTGTTGATGAGAAAGGGGGAGAATTATAAAATGGGGCTTAGATTAAGGGGAAGTAGTAGTTTCAGGGGGAGTTAATGGGGTAAGGGGGAGTAACCGGAGAATCAAGATCTCAGCAATGAACATTTTATAAACCAAGGTTGTCATCATAAAAAAAGGGGATATTATTAGGGACTGAAATGTTAATGATGATGGTTTGGATGATAACAACCTTGTTTCTATTTTCCTTCAATTATTATTGTTATGTAATGTTAGACCAAAAAGTGGTTCTAACACCCAAATTGACTAAAATCGAAATACAATAAGATCAAAAGTAAAATGGAGACACAGAATTTATAGTGGTTCGGCGTTGAAAAGCCTACGTCCACTTTGTAATCACTATTCTCGATGATATAGATGCAATTACAATGAGATATTCACTCAATTTCACTCACAACTCACACACATTCACTCAATTGTCTCAAAACAAATGTTGAAAGACGATTTGGATTATCTGGGAATGCTGGAATTCGGTTTATGAAAGTGCTTGAACTCTCAAAGTGCCAAAAAGAAGATCCCTTTAATTGTCTCTGGGCGGGGTATTTATAGGTGAAAATTTACTCAGAATTCGATCCGGGTCGGAGCCACGTGTCTTCCATCCCATCGTCCTCGGGCTTGGATGGATTCCAGTGCTGACAGCGCATCAAAGTAGTGGTCATCGTGGGTAGGAAATGGTCATAACCGCTCCGAATATTCAGGCGATCGTGGGGTGAAGTGATATGGAATGTGGGTACGATTCGGAGGAGCGAGCAGAAGGGGCTCGGATCGGGGCACCCGATCCGACCCGTCCTGAGCTGAAACTGAATCCTTATCCATTTCGCTTTGCTCCGTTCCGAACTGGTAGTAGCCCTCCGATCCGACTGGTAGCAGTCCTCCGATCCGACCCAATGCTTTCTAAGAAGAAAAGTTCTTCAACGCTTGACATCTCGACTTTGTGTTGCCTAGTTCACAAAGTAGGCTAACATGTAATATATACTAAGACAATTTTCTAGAATATATATATATATATATGTATGTATGTATGTATGTATATAAGAAATTTGTGTAGGTATTTTATAATTGAAGACCGTAATTCAAATAGAAGAGTTCAAGTTTCAAGATTCATGAGTATTAAGAAATCAAGAATACAAGTTTCCAGACTCATGAGTATTAAGAAATCAAGAGTTCAAGAATTATAGAGTTAGTATGTCTAGAAATTGTATTAAAACTCCAATTATCACTTGATTCTATCTAAATTCTGATTTTGAAACTCAAGTCCTGATTTTAAACTTGATTTCAAAATAATTTCAAATTTTTTTGCTTGATTTTAATAATTGTTTTCAAATGATTTCAAAATTACTTCCTTATTCAGAATATATACTTCTTAGTTTTAATAATATTTTAACTCTTGATAGTTACTTTCTAAAACTTCTAAAAACTAAGTTTATATCGAGTTTATATTTTAGATTTTATACTTAAGTTTTATTTTTTCCATATTTACTTATGTTGTTAAACTTCTTCATTTTTTTTAATATATATATTTTATATCATTTTATATTTAATTTCTTAATTATTTTTAGTATATCTTTATATAAGTTTTAAAATATATTTCTACTTTGAGAAGAATGTTTAAATATCAAGGAATTTTTAACTCTGGATTCATTATAGTTTATTTAAATAATGTTTGAATCAATTTAAAATGCATTTTTTAAAATACAATAGCATATGTCGACATATGCATTTTAGGATGTTGACATGCTAGCCGTTATGGTGTTTTTTAAAATTTGAAAAGAGGTGTCTTTTGAATTCAAAATCTTTCAGAAACGTTGTGACTATTAGAAACCTATAAATACCTTTTAGAATTCGAATTTTTTATTAAATTTTCATCTTCTTCTTCCTCTCTTAACATCCTACCATTATACTACTTTAATTCTTGATTTTCTACACTTATACTTTGCCGATTTCAATAGAAATCATATCAGTCTTCTTTTATTTCAATTCTAAATCATAATCTTTCTAAATTCAAGAGCTTCTCAAGAGTTACAGGCTGTTTGTAATCAAAGATCTCAAGATCAAATCCTATAGAGTCAATACTACAAAATTTATAAGAGAAGGGTATGGTTCTGTCCCTTTTAAAGTGACTGCGTGCATGCGATTGTGTCCCGAAAACCAGCTTAGAAAAGCTCTGGGCATACCAACACATGTTCCGGTACTAGACAAAAACATTGTGCATTCGGGTGCATATATTTTCATCGATCACTATTGGGACATCTCAGATATCCAGATCGTCTTGTAAAAGCAAAAGCACAGGAATGCCTTCAATAAGTATGCATTTCTCTCCTTTACACTTTGGATAGGGATATCTGTCATCTGAGGCAGTTTTGGGCCACGTCGTCTTGCTTCCCTTCCACTGGGCTTTTCCTTGCTAGTGACCTTTGCCAACAGTGCTAGGGATGAGGACATAAGGAGGAACGAGGGTCGTCGATTGCTTCATGCTTACAGTCTTCATCCTCTTCTCAACATCTGCTTGCCTTGTGCTTGGTATGGAGACACCGAGCACCGGGGGCAGTCTCGATATCGACGTCTGTTGCCGTAATCATAGGGTCGCTAGGGTTTTGAGTGCAACTGAAAATTTTCATAAAAGCACCAACGACTTCTCCCTTTGGTTTTCAGGAACTTCCAGGCAATCCATCTCAATCTCTATCGCCTTCTCGAGCCATTGTACCTGCACAAAAAAATTCTCAAATTAGAAACAAACATCCCACGTACACAAATAAGTGTTGTGTCATGCAGTGCTTATGAGTGTGTCCTAACTGCTCCCTCCACGAACCAGATGTCGGCTCACTTGAAGGGGTAATTTTCCCAATGTCGAAAGATCAACAATAAGCTTTTGACATTAGTCTCGTTGAACTAAAAGTTAGTTGTCTTTATGGGGACTGTGTTTAAACCAAAATTGGTCCAAACACCAAAGGTACGTAAACCGTACTTCACCAAATGGTAAGTAGTAGAAAATGGAGCCATGAAAAATAAAAGTAAGTAAAAAACACAAAAATTTTATAGTGGTTCAATCTAAAATAGATCTACGTCAACTTTGGAAGTGATTTTCATTATCATGAAGAAATTTACAAAGTACAACGTCTCATACATCTCGCTTATATAACTTGTTCACTCTCTTTATAATGATTTCCCACTTTTTACTCTTTTTCCACTTTAGATCTCACTTGAATTCGGGAAGGAATGGACTAGATCTCATGAGTAGATTATCTTCCTTGATTCCATCACGAAATTAGTGTTAGATCCGAGCTTTAAAGAGGAGTAATGGCGGTTGGAGATCACTTGGATTGAACATGAGTGAGAATTAATGGTGTTTGGAGAAGACAACATCCACTTGATGTTGAAGGAAGATGGAGTGATCTTAGGAAGCCATTAATGGAGCTTGGAGAGCTTGAGAATGGTGAAAACCGAAAATGACAGCCCTTCGGGGTGGCAAAAATCGGTCCATTGAATGGTGGAGAAGTGGGCTTTTTATAGGTGAAGTTGGTACCAGGTGGTAATTTTGTAATTATGGTGTACAGTGTAGGGGTCGTTCGTGGGTGTATTTACGAAACTACCACTGGACAGCTGGAGCCAGCTGTGTACAGTTGGACAACCGACCCTTAATGTTCACGAACGACCCTAAAAAACGACGTACGAGCGAGCCTACTTCATGAGTGTGCAACCCTTTTGTTTACTACATATATAAATGAGTGAGCCTTATTTTAATATGTGACTGGACCTTGTAATTTACGCCCATGCCACTGTCTCCATATTTGTGCCCAATCCTTTATCTACGCCGAAACCTTCACGTATCTGCTCCCAGTACTCTCTCTTTCTCATGCAGCTGCTTGATCCTATTCAGCAAGAAGCTGCTCGACCTATCACGTAAGGTGCTGCTCGACCCTTCACGTGAGAGCTGCTCGACTAGCTAGAGATGCTTGTTCAGGGATGCTCGACCAGGCTTGCTTTGATGTTTTGCTCGTGCATGTGGGCTCGACCTCACCCTAGAGATGTTGCTCGACCAATAACAGACTGCTTGACCATGGCATGTTGTTCGACTTTTGGACTGCTCGACCGGTGATGCTCTAATGAAGCTGCTCGACCTAAACACTTGGGTGCTATAGATCGACTAGTCCGCCTCATGCTGTTTCTCGGCCAGAATTGTTATGCATGTTGGTTATGCATCAACGACCTGTGCTAGAGCGATTGTGCCATGTCATGTGGAGGTGAACGAGCGACCTGCTGATGGTGTGAATAACCGGAACCGATCCTCTGTTACCATGTAATTTTGATATTTGATGAATTGCTGAAGAGAATTTATTCCAGTGCTAGTTGTAACGACCCGAAAATCCGAGCCAATTTAAATTTTTTATTTTGGCAATTTTAGAGAATTTTGAATATTTAAAATGAATTATTTTAAATAATATCGACGAGAAATTTATTTTGAATGGAATTAGAACGTATATATTTACATACGTCGTCGTTAGAATATAAATATTTATTTTAAATTATAAAAGGAATTGAAAATGGCGTGCTAGTTCGATAATTCGATTTCAAACTTCAAATGAAGGTACCGGGTGCAAAATAAACCGGATTTTAGTGAAACCAAAAATATTTGAATCTAATAGAGAATATCTTTCCAACGAATCCGAAAAATTGAAATTTAATAGCGGGAATCAAAAGTTATGTCCAGTTGAAAATTCAGAATAGTCGCTATGGAATTTCGGCCCTTAAAAATGGAAATTTTGCAAACGGCCTCGGATTTCGATGAAACCACTTTTGTTGGGTCCGTGATGTCAAGTTATTGCTAGATTCCAATCTTCATAATTTTGCTAATCAATATGTGAGCATGGCAAAGGAAAATGCGTTTGACCAGTTTTAGTTGATTTTAATCGACTGGAAATTGGCCATTTTTCAAACGGTCTCAGAATTTGACGAAACTAGTTTTGTTAGGACCGTATCGTCAATACAAAGCTAGAAAATATTTTTCTGAAATTTTTCGAGTTAGTATGTGACCCCAGTAAATTGAAATGTGCGTTCAAATTCAATATATAGAGTTATATTTTGATTTTGACAAAAACTGATCGTAACGGCTGAATTGGCTCACGATACATATCCCATTGTGTTCGGAATGGGGGTAAAACGCTAAGGACAACAGTCGGTGGATTCGATTTCGGATTGAAAATAAAAAGTTGCTTTTAAAATAATTAAATATATATATTGTGATAACCCCTCCATGTCCCTTTTTTCCTTTTGACTAGGTCAAAGCCCTCCCCTCTCTGTCGTTATTTTCTAAAACAAATATATATAAAAAAATAGAAAGAAAGGAGGAACGACGGACGCCGCCCTCCCCTTTGATCGACGCTCCGCCCGTCGCGGTGGCACAGCCACCCAGCCCCTCCCCCCGTTCGCCTCTCCCTCACTCCATCCTCCTCTTTCTTCTCCGTTAAAGCCCTACCCTCCCAAAACCGTGTGGAAGCAATCACGCCCCCCCAGAAAACCCTAGCCGAGCGCACCCACCTTCGCCAACGACGAACCCTCCTCCCGCGCCTCCATCGCAAGAGGCCACCGCCGACGACCCTTCACCACCAGCGGGTCCTCCAACGACTAAAATGCTGTAAGTTTTCTTTTTTATTAGTTTATTTTATTTACTTTAAAACTGAAAACTTATTTGCTTTAAATCTAAAAACTTATTTACTTTAAAAATGAAAACTTATTGTAAAGCTGAAAACATATTTTAAAACTGAAAAGATATAAATTTTATAATGTAAAAGATTAGATCTTTATGTAAGAAAGAATTAGATATATGTGTATATATATATATATATATATATATATATATAAAAGCGTAGAGTAATAAAAATATGATTTTTATTAGGTAGAGAAGTTAAAAATATAATTTTTATAATATAGAGAAGTTAAAAATATAATTTTTATAATATAGAGAAGTTAAAAATATAATTTTTATAATATAGAAAAGTTAAAAATATAATTTTTATACTAGTGGCATATTAAAAATATGATCTTTATATAGGTATGATAGTAAAAATATGATTTTTATATTTTAGAAAGTATAAAAATACGATTTTTATATTATAGAAAGAATAAAAATATGATTTTTATATAGTAGAGATCATAAAAATATGATTTTTATAAGATAGAGAATATAAAAATATTATCTTTATATATGTAGCGAAATAAAAATCTGATTTTTATTATATATATGTTGAAATAAAAATGTGATTTTTATAGCGATGAAAAAGATTAAATCTAGTTTGAAATATATACTAGTTTGAAATATATACTAGTTTGAAATCTAGTTTGAGAACTTCTCACCTTTAATTTATTTCTAGTTTGAAATATATACTAGGATGCAGACGGTGTTTAGTAGCACCCGACACCCTTCGTCCACAGACCATGGATGGCTTGTATGCTTGTTTGTTTGATTTTGATGTGTAGTTGATTGAGTGATGTGATGTGAAATGAAATAAAATATTTACATAGTTAAAAATATTTTATAGTTGAAAATATATTTTTTAACGTAAATGTGAATAAATAAATATAAACAAATCGGATGATTTGTTTATATACACTGATTTGACTGATATTGATTGGGGCGATAAATTTTACACATCGCCCAACTGCACAAATAAAATATGTGTTTGATTGTTTGAAACCACACACGGGTATTGGGATGATATATGACATACACTAATCCCAATAATTAGTTGTATGTCGATCGATTAATTGATAGACTGTTATAAGCGTTGAATATTTATATTTGATGCTTATACAGTGTAGAATGCACTTTGGATGATGGTTGATTATTTGTCACGGTTGATATATACATGTGTTGTAGAAAATCCGTATAATTAACATTATATGGTAATTGATTGGGCCTCATTCCAGTTTTGAAATAGAATATTTGAAAGAGAAATATTTGAAATAGAATATTTGAAATAGAAATATTTGAAAGAGAAATATTTGAAATAGAATATTTGAAATAGAAATATTTGAAATAGAAATATTTGAAATAGAAATATTTGAAATAGAATATTTGAAAATAGAAATATATAAAGCCGTGTTGATTAGATTTGCGCCATTTTGACGTGAACGATATTTATATCGATTTTATTCAAATTGAAATGAATATTGAAGTGAATTGAAATTCGAATGAATATTGAAGTGAATTGAAAATAGATTTGAAATTGAGTGGAATTGAATTCGAATTAAATTCAAATAAAAATAAAATCGATTTGAATTGAAATCAATTTGAAATGAATTTAAAACGAATTTATATTGGAAAATTCAATTTTGATTTGAATTTGAGATGGAAGTTGAAATCGTTTTGAAAACAAATTTAAAATGGTTTTTAAAATACGTTTTGAAAGGAAATCGACGAAATATATAATATATATATATTATATATATAGAATGGCCTGAATAGAACGCACCGTGCCGTGGCCGTTCGTGAATTTCGACCATTGACTTCGAATTGACGTTGCGGGAGATCCGACCGTCGGATTCTCCTAAAACCGGAACCGTTGGGTTCGTATCGAAAAGAGCTTTCCAATGAATATTAGAGATTTGAAATCTAACAGTTGGATTTGAAATTATGTCCAAATCAAATTTGGAAAAGGTCGCTGTAAGTGCAGTTCGATGGCCGTTGATGGAAATCGACTGTACGGGCCTTGATAAAATTATAAAAAATGGTAATAATTTGTGTAAAATCATAAGAAATAATTTGTGAAGAATTGGGATGAAAAACTCCATATTTGAAAAGATAAATAGATTTTTATCGAAGTGAACTAGTTTTGAACTAGAATAATAATTTATTTATTTTTAAATTAAATAAATTGAATTTGAAATGGTTTTGAAAATAACTAGAATTTCCAATAATTGCATTGGAAGGATTTGAATCGAAATTGTCTTCGGAATATTTCGATGTTGGATTTCGTGATGATACAGGTATTGTTTTGGGAATTTGAAAGATATATATAGATCGTTATTTCCAATACGATATTTGTTGGTCGTAGAATTTGATATTGAATATAAGCCGATATATTTTCTATTCAGAGCCTTGTATTTAATATCAAATGTGATTTGGGTTTGTCGTGAATGGTGTCTTCATTAACACTGTTCTTAAGCCCAGTTGAGAAAAAGATTAAATCTTTTTATTTAGATTTAATGAAGTGTGCCAATTAAATAATATTTAATTGGAATTGAATTGGTATTGATTTTTGGGTTTATCGTGAACAGTGTTTTAAATAACACTTGTTCTTTAACCCGATTATTAATGGAATGTGATTTGGGTTTATCGTGAACCGTGTTTTAAATGACACTGATTCTTTAACCCAGTTAAAGATTAAAACTAAGTGGAGTTTTAATGAATCTTTAATTAGATTGAAATGGTCGAGAATGGAGTATCACCAGTTTTTCTCCAGGCGATAGTTAAATCTTTAATTAGATTTGAACGTGAAATGGTAATTGAATTTACCGATAACACCGTGGTGTTAGATAGGAAGAATTACCAGTTTTACTTCATGGGATTAATAGGTTGGGGTTGAGAAATTTAACAATTGATTACTTCAGTAAGGTTCGTTAATCCCGACTGGTTTGAATTGATTTTCAAAGAAGATTAAAGAATAAATTTAAAGAATTTATCTTTGATAAAATTAATGGGAACCTTTCCCAAAGTATAAGAATATTTGAAAAAAAGAATATTCTGAATTGGGATGAGGCGTATGTTGTGTTTGTGTAAAACTTTTTTATTATATACGCGAGTTATTCAGAAAGACCGGGTTTATCCCATTCTGAATAACTAATTCGACGTGGTGTCGAAGATGAAGACGGTGGTTGAAGACCGGAAGTCTTCACATCGTTTGGGTGATTACTGATGATCTTGATTGGGCTGTACACCCAAGAGGAGAGAAACAGTTGGTGATCGTCCAGACGTACTTGGAGATAGATGGATATGCGAGGAAAGTGCCTCCGGTTTTGTTCAGACCCAGAACGAACATGTAAATGGACTGTGTGTCTGACATTGGATTTCAGTATGTGTGATTGATTTCTATTAAATATATATCTGTTTGGCGGCGGAGAATTTATTCTCTTGCTTAACGCCCTTCTCTGAGACGTACGAGCTCAGAGGTTATATATTGATGGATATCAAACGCATGGAGTGAATTGCCTGTGTGGCATGCCTAAGTGGCAATATGATCAAGGCTTCTGTTGAAAAGCAAAGTCTTGTGGGTGATGATCAAAGCACAGCCCGTGTGGCACAGCTTTATGTAATGTGAATTCCCGAGCCTCACACCCCGGTGTGAACCAAAAACGGGAGAAGGACTTCAGGGAGGGCATGCGTTTCCTTCTAGCTAGAAGTGGCGTCAGTGGTTTTACACGCCCTGACGAGTTTGACTTATGTGGTTGTTGCTGTTGCGAGGCGCCTCGGATATATCGGTCGATCCGGGACCAATGGAGTCATTGGACTCATTGACACCCCATAGGGTGGGGAAATGCAGTGTTCAGGCATTTCAATCCACATCAGTGGACCGGCCCTAACGATCCAAGGCTTGTCTGCGCGCTTGCCTGAGACACGGGCTAGAGCATCTCGAATTCGGTAGAGGACTATCTTTTGCCTCGGTTCATAGATGGAAATCCAATTTCTAAATACGTGACTTTGCGGTTTTGATTGTAGAGCCTAGTATGGCGACATAGTGGGATGGGACACTTATGCCGTCAATGATTGATACTTATGATTTGAAGTTTTTTTATACACTATACACTTATAGTATCAAAAGATGATTTAGCATGTCAAACATTCTTTGGCTATTATAAGGTAAAACCCTATCCCCCGGTTTGTGTTGCATTGTGTGATGGGACCTGGGTCTTATAATAGCTTCATTGTTCTTTATTTAGCATTGCGCTGTGGTTTTATGCGCTGGTGTTCTTGGGAGGAAACCCGTTCCGTGTTATACGGCGTGGTCCCTTGATTTGCCGAACTTTAAAATAAAGATAAATAACTGTTTTAGTTCTCACACCAGTCCCATGACTGACCTGGAGTTTATTGTTTTAACCTAAACTCTGGGTGCCCTTATTTTGACATGGGCAACTAGTAGTTTTGGTTTTGCAGATTTATATTCACAGGATCCTGGTTTACAGCTGGAATGATATCCGGAAAGCTTTGTATCCATATATCTCTTCTATTTGTGTATTGTATTATTTTCCGCTGCTTTGTAATGTATTGTAATCTCTGATATTTATCGAATGTATTTTATTTGTTTATACTCTGTATATTCTTGTATTCTGATGGAATTGTTGTAATATACAACGAAATGTTCTTCCGTCTGCGTTCTTTTGTGGGTTGTTCTTGAAGTATCCGCTCTTTCCTTCACGGGGAAGTTACGGGTATCTTACATTTGGTATCAGAGCTTTGGTTTACAAAGCGCAGAGAACAAGACACATTAGAACCATACGAAAGAATTCATCAGATATTGGATTAGTAATATCCAATAAGAATGACTCGTTAGAGATGGGATCAGTAGTATCCTAGTACGAGTGTGAAGAGTATATTTTTAAAATGGAAACAAATTTTGTTTTGAAATTTAAATCATTTTATACGTATTTGAATATTTTATTTGTATTGAATTTGGACAATCCAATATATAAAGATTTTGCATATACGCCTTGCAAACGTATATTCAAAGTTTTAATGTACTGGATATGTATAGAATCATGCTCTAGTCGCTCGGAGATGATTTTGATGATGGAGCTCCATCACCATAGTTGATGTTCGAGTTTCAAAAGTGTGATATTTATATATTTCCATTAGGCTGGTGTGGGAACCAAAATATAGTTAGAATATATTGTTGTGAATTGGCACCAAAAATGGGATTTTTGATTATATATCAAAATTATGAATTTTAAAGTTAATCCACTAATTGATTGCTGGTTGTGTTGTTTGATTATTGTTTGAATAATTAAATATTGAACCTTTAGCCAAATTGAACCAAATATCGAATTGTATTGAAAATTTGTCGCATTTGCATACATATACATGTGTATCCATTGAACAGGTCATAGCAAAGAGGCTAGAGCAGAGGAATAAAATTGTTTGCCCGACAAATAGGTACATGTTTATTGTATTTCTTGAGTTTTCGGTGATTTTATGAGCTGATTGGCTTTTTCTTTTGGATTGAAGAAGGCCATGGGAGGCTATATGAAATATCCCGAAGTCCCCGGTGCAGGGGAGGTTATGGCGAATTTTTTCGAAAATTTAGGGTGTTAGCCAAATTTTTGAAAAATATGAAAAGTTCTTAGAGACTAAAAAGTTGAAGAACTTAAGCCGTAATGAAACTATTGGAAGTTGAGTTGATTTGTGAAACAACTTTCGACTTCGTTCCTTTTCAGGGACGAAAAGTTTTAAGTGGGGGAGATAGTAACGACCCAGAAATCCGAGCCAATTTAAATTTTTTATTTTGGCAATTTTAGCGAATTTTGAATATTTAAAATGAATTATTTTAAATAATATCGACGAGAAATTTATTTTGAATGGAATTAGAACGTATATATTTACATACGTCGTCGTTAGAATATAAATATTTATTTTAAATTATAAAAGGAACTGAAAATGGCGCGGTAGTTCGATAATTCGATTTCAAACTTCAAATAAAGGTACCGGGTGCAAAATAAACCGGATTTTAGTGAAACCAAAAATATTTGAATCTAATAGAGAATATCTTTCCAACGAATCCGAAAAATTGAAATTTCATAGCGGGAATCAAAAGTTATGTCCAGTTGAAAATTCAGAATAGTCGCTATGGAATTTCGGCCCTTAAAAATGGAAATTTTGCAAATGGCCTCGGATTTCGATGAAACCACTTTTGTTGGGTCCGTGATGTCAAGTTATTGCTAGATTCCAATTTTCATAATTTTTTGAATCAATATGTGAGCGTGGCAAAGGAAAACGCGTTTGACCAGTTTTAGTTGATTTTAATCGACTGGAAATTGGCCATTTTTCAAACGGTCTCAGAATTTGACGAAACTAGTTTTGTTAGGACCGTATCGTCAATAAGAAGCTAGAAAATATTTTTCTGAAATTTTTCGAGTTAGTGTGTGACCCCAGTAAATTGAAATGTGCGTTCAAATTCAATATATAGAGTTATATTTTGATTTTGACGAAAACTGATCGTAACGGCTGAATTGGCCCACGATACATATCCCATTGTGTTCGGAATGGGGGTAAAACGCTAGGGACGACAGTCGGTGTGTTCGATTTCGGATTGAAAATAAAAAGTTGCTTTTAAAATAATTAAATATATATTATGATAACCCCTCCATACCCCCTTTTTCTTTTTGACTAGGTCAAAGCCCGCCCTCTCTGTTGTTATTTTCTAAAACAAATATATATATATATATATATATATATAAGAGAAAGAAAGGAGGAACGACGGACGCCGCCCTCCCCTTTGATCGACGCTCCGCCCGTCGCGGTGGCACAGCCACCCAGCCCCTCCCCCCGTTCGCCTCTCCCTCACTCCATCCTCCTCTTTCTTCCCCGTTAAAGCCCTACCCTCCCAAACCCGTGTGGAAGAAATCGCGCCCCCCCCAGAAAACCCTAGCCGACCGCACCCACCTTCGCCAGCGACGAACCCTCCTTCCGCGCCTCCATCGCAAGAGGCCACCGCCGACGACCCTTCACCACCAGCGGGTCCTCCAATGACTAAAATGCTGTAAGTTTTCTTTTTTATTAGTTTATTTTATTTACTTTAAAACTGAAAACTTATTTTCTTTAAATCTAACAACTTATTTACTTTAAAAATGAAAACTTATTGTAAAGCTGAAAACATATTTTAAAAATGAAAAGATATAAATTTTAAAATATAAAAGATTAGATCTTTATGTAAGAAAGAATTAGATTTATATATATATAAGCGTAGAGTAATAAAAATATGATTTTTATTAGGTAGAGAAGTTAAAAATATAATTTTTATAATATAGAGAAGTTAAAAATATAATTTTTATAATATAGAGAAGTTAAAAATATAATTTTTATAATATAGAAAAGTTAAAAATATAACTTTTATACTAGTGGCATATTAAAAATATGATCTTTATATAGGTATGATAGTAAAAATATGATTTTTATATTTTAGAAAGTATAAAAATACGATTTTTATATTATAGAAAGAATAAAAATATGATTTTTATATAGTAGAGATTATAAAAATATGATTTTTATAAGATAGAGAATATAAAAATATTATCTTTATATATGTAGCGAAATAAAAATCTGATTTTTATTATATATATGTTGAAATAAAAATGTGATTTTTATAGCGATGAAATAAAAATTCGATCTTTATATATGAAGTAGAAATATAAAAATATAATTTTAACATAGAATGAAGCGTCGAAAATATATATGAAGAAGAAAATAAAAATATGATTTTTAATTATTGAATGAAGCAATAAAAATATAATTTTATTGTAAACAGCGAGACAAAGACTGCGTTGGAATTTCAAAGGAATTCAGACGGTTCAGCTGCACAAAAGCAAAGCACGACGGAGTGGAATCCTCTGTGAGAACTTCTCACCTTTAATTTATTTCTAGTTTGAAATATATACTAGGATGCAGACGGTGTTTAGTAGCACCCGACACCCGTCGTCCACAGACCATGGACGGCTTGTATGCTTGTTTGTTTGATTTTGATGTGTAGTTGATTGAGTGATGTGAAATGAAATAAAATACTTATATATTTAAAAATATTTTATAGTTGAAAATATAATTTTTAGCGTAAATGTGAATAAATAAATATAAACAAATCGGATGATTTGTTTATATACACTGATTTGACTGATATTGATTGGGACGATAAATTTTACACATCGCCCAACTGCACAAATAAAATCTGTGTTTGATTGTTTGAAACCCCACACGGGTATTGGGATGATATATGACATACACTAATCCCAATAATTAGTTGTATGTCGATCGATTTATTGACAGATTGTTATAAGCGTTGAATATTTATATTTGATGCTTATACGGTGTAGAATGCACTTTGGATGATGGTTGATTATTTGTCATGGTTGATATATACATGTGTTGTAGAAAATTCGTATAATTAACATTATATGGTAATTGATTGGGCCTCATTCCAGTTTTGAAATAGAATATTTGAAAGAGAAATATTTGAAATAGAATATTTGAAATAGAAACATTTGAAAGAGAAATATTTGAAATAAAATATTTGAAATAGAAATATTTGAAAAAGAAATATTTGAAATAGAATATTTGAAAATAGAAATATATAAAGTCGTGTTGATTAGATTTGCGCCATTCTGACATGAACGATATTTATATCGATTTTATTCAAATTGAAATGAATATTGAAGTGAATCGAAATTCGAATGAATATTGAAGTGAATTGAAATTAGATTTGAAATTGAATAGAATTGAATTCGAATTAAATTGAAATAAAAATAAAATCGATTTGAATTGAAATCAATTTGAAATGAATTTAAAACGAATTTATATTGGAAAATTCAATTTTGATTTGAATTTGAGATGGAAGTTGAAATCGTTTTGAAAACGAATTTAAAACGGTTTTTAAAATACGTTTTGAAAGGAAATCGACGAAATATATATATTATATATATAGAATGGCCTGAATAGAACGCACCGCGCCGCGGCCGTTCATGAATTTCGACCATTGACTTCGAATTGACGTTGCGGGAGATCCGACCGTCGGATTCTCCTAAAACCAGAACCGTTGGGTTCGTATCGAAAAGAGCTTTCCAATGAATATTAGAGATTTGAAATCTAACGGTTGGATTTGGAATTATGTCCAAATCAAATTTGGAAAAGGTCGCTGTAAGTGCAGTTCGATGGCCGTTGATGGAAATCGACTGTATGACCCTTGATAAAATTATTAAAAATAGTAATAATTTGTGTAAAATCATAAGAAACAATTTGTGAAGAATTGGGATGAAAAACTCCATATTTGAAAAGATAAAAATAGATTTTTATCGAAGTGAACTAGTTTTGAACTAGAATAATAATTTATTTATTTTTAAATTAAATAAATTGAATTTGAAATGGTTTTGAAAATAACCAGAATTTCCAATAATTGCATTGGAATGGATTTGAATCGAAATTGTCTTCGGAATATTTCGATGTTGGATTTCGTGATGACACAGGTATTGTTTTGGGAATTTGAAAGATATATATAGAACGTTATTTCCAATACGATATTTGTTGGTGTTAGAATTTGATTTTGAATATAAGCCGATATATTTTCTATTCAGAGCCTTGTTTTTAATATCAAATGTGATTTGGGTTTGTCGTGAATGATGTCTTCATTAACACTGCTCTTAAGCCCAGTTGAGAAAAAGATTAAATCTTTTTATTTAGATTTAATGAAGTGTGCCAATTAAATAATATTTAATTGGAATTGAATTGGTATTGATTTTTGGGTTTATCGTGAACAGTGTTTTAAATAACACTTGTTCTTTAACCCGATTATTAATGGAATGTGATTTTGGGTTTATCGTGAACCGTGTTTTAAATGACACTGATTCTTTAACCCAGTTAAAGATTAAAACTAAGTGGAGTTTTAATGAATCTTTAATTAGATTGAAATGGTCAAGAATGGAGTATCACCAGTTTTCCTCCAGGCGATAGTTAAATCTTTAATTAGATTTGAACGTGAAATGGTAATTGAATTTACCGATAACACCGTGGTGTTAGATAGGAAGTATTACCAGTTTTACTTCATGGGATGAATAGGTTGGGGTTGAGAAATTTAACAATTGATTACTTCGGTAAGGTTCGTTAATCCCGACTGGTTTGAATTGATTTTCAAAGAAGATTAAAGAATAAATTTAAAGAATTTATCTTTGATAAAATTAATGGGAACCTTTCCCAAAGTATAAGAATATTTGAAAAAAAGAATATTCTGAATTGGAATGAGGCGTATGTTGTGTTTGTGTAACACTTGTTTATTATATACGCGAGTTATTCAGAAAGACCGGGTTTATCCCATTCTGAATAACTAATTCGACGTGGTGTCGAAGATGAAGACGGTGGTTGAAGACCGGAAGTCTTCACATCGTTTGGGTGATTACTGATGATCTTGATTGGGCTGTACACCCAAGAGGAGAGAAACAGTTGGTGATCGTCCAGACGTACTTGGAGATAGATGGATATGCGAGGAAAGTGCCTCCGGTTTTGTTCAGACCCAGAACGAACTTGTAAATGGACTGTGTGTCTGACATTGGATTTCAGTCTGTGTGATTGATTTCTATTAAATATACATCTGTTTGGCGGCGGAGAATTTATTCTCTTGCTTAACGCCCTTCTCTGAGACGTACGAGCTCAGAGGTTATATATTGATGGATATCAAACGCATGGAGTGAATTGCCTGTGTGGCATGCCTAAGTGGCAATTTGATCAAGGCTTCTGTTGAAAAGCAAAGTCTTGTGGGTGATGATCAAAGCACAGCCTGTGTGGCACAACTTTATGTAACGTGAATTCGCGAGCCTCACACCCCGGTGTGAACCAAAAACGAGAGAAGGACTTCAGGGAGGGCATGTGTTTCCTTCTAGCTAGAAGTGGCGTCAGTGGTTTTACACGCCCTGACGAGTTTGACTTATGTGGTTGTTGCTGTTGCGAGGCGCCTCGGATATATCGGTCGATCCGGGACCGATGGAGTCATTGGACTCATTGACACCCCATAGGGTGGGGAAACACAGTGTTCAGGCATTTTAATCCACATCGGTGGACCGGCCCTGACGATCCAAGGCTTGTCTGCGCGCTTGCCTGAGACACGGGCTAGAGCGTCTCGAATTCGGTAGAGGACTATCTTTTGCCTCGGTTCATAGATGGAAATCCAATTTCCAAATACTTGACTTTGCGGTTTTGATTGTAGAGCCTAGTATGGCGACATAGTGGGATGGGGCACTTATGCCGTCAATGATTGATACTTATGATTTGAAGTTGTTTTATACACTATACACTTATAGTATCAAAAGATGATTTAGCGTATCAAACATTCTTTGGCTATTATAAGGTAAAACCCTATCCTCTGGTTTGTGTTGCATTGTGTGATGGGACCTGGGTCTTATAATAGCTTCATTGTTCTTTATTTAGCATTGCGCTGTTGTTTTATGCACTGGTGTTCTTGGGAGGAAACCCATTCCGTGTTATACGGCGTTGTCCCTTGATTTGCCGAACTTTAAAATAAAGATAAATAACTGTTTTAGTTCTCATACTAGTCCCATGACTGTCTGGAGTTTATTGTTTTAACCTAAACTCTGGGTGCCCTTATTTTGACACGGGCAGCTAGTAGTTTTGGTTTTGCAGATTTATATTCACAGGATCCTGGTTTACAGCTGGAATGATATCCGGAAAGCTTTGTATCCGTATATCTCTTCTATTTGTGTATTGTATTATTTTCCGCTGCTATGTAATGTATTATAATCTCTGATATTTATCGAATGTATTTTATTTGTTTATACTCTGTATATTCTTGTATTCTGATGGAATTGTTGTAATATACAATGAAATGTTCTTCCGTCTGCGTTCTTTTGTGGGTTGTTCTTGAAGTATCCGCTCTTTCCTTCACGGGGAAGTTACGGGTATCTTACACTAGTGAACGTATCAATATAGTTCACATATATGGTATGCACAACTCCTTCATGCAACTGCCACATGTCTTTATTTTGGTATAACGGTCCAACATAAATGCTGACGTGTCCACCCTGTACACACTTGGATGATTCAAAGAGGAATGACCTGCTATCTTAGAATTATATGTATCAAAGTTGGTCCATGCTTCCTGATGATGTTGTAAAAATCTGTCTAACGTATTTGCATACAGATTGTTTTTATAATCTTAACGACCAGAAGGTGTGTTACTCATGTCATTATGAACGATATGACTGCATGTCGTGGTGATCGAATCGACTACACGTTGTGGCGAACTACTCAACCCCAAGTCGTGTTAATGACTCGGTTATTCACCACAACACCTAACGTTCATGCAGATTACATTATAAAAGTCACGACTCGATGAATTTACATTGCCATATCATTGCCTTGCTACGAATGACCGGGTTATATAATTATGTTGAATGAGTTCCATAGAAGTAAAGCATCGCCGATCGATCCGACACCGATTTTATAATCGTGTTTCACAGCGGGGTTAACATTTTCCCCTTAAAGATTGTATTTTTTACATAAAAATATGAGCTTCGAAACTGCTAGTTATAACACATTTCTCCTAAACACTTTTGGCTAATCGGGAAGATCTACATATGATGGATCCAAAGTTAGATTTTTAGTAGATCGCCGGAGTGAACTTACGGATCAATACATGTCACTTAATGATGGGTCTCGAAGGCCCTAGGTCCATTTAAAAGCTGCCCTTATGTTTTTGTTTTCCGGATCTGGCTATTTCATTCAATTGTAATAATGATGCATCATGTCGATTGTACACTTTGAGTGAATCACACTTCGAATCCATGATTGATGTGTTTGCTTCTTTATACTATTGTGCGGATCTTGTTGCTCAAATAGATGATTCAGTTTTGAATTCAAATATTTGTTGTTGATAACGCCGCGCTAGTGTGTGAATTCCCCGGTTTTTATTCGGGCTCATGCGCGTAAAACAAGTGATATTTGCGATGGATTGGTCACGCTCGATTTTCAATGAAATGGTTGTGGCCAATTCACGCTAATCTACTTGTTTTACGAACTCCCTTAGCCATTGGATTATAATGAAGCAAAGCACAAGTTCTAAAGCGAACGACGGTTGCCTTTTTTTACTGCTACAACCTGTTCTGCATAAACGTTGCACATTTCTGGGCTGATATTTTGTTATCGACTGCCCACAGCGACAACAGATTAGTCGCTACAGCGAATTTCTTCTCTGAATGAAATTAAGTGTCTACACAGAATTGTTTACTCAACGATGTATAATTTTTCGAATATTATCTGTACGGACATTACATTCTAATTCGAATTCGCGTTGATGCCCAAAATCAACTAATCGACTTGGTTCGACTGTGGATTTTAAAGAGCTTCTATTTCATCAACTTATATAATTGGGTATAACATTTCATACTCTGGAAATATGTACTTACGACCTATTTCCTGCTTCTTTCTAGAGAAATCTCTAACATTTGTGCCCCATGCCTAGGAGGTCATTGTTAATCCTCACTATGGGAAAGGCTTACATTGTTCAATATTTGTCTGCTTCGTCGATCAATTCTGACATTGGAGACTGCATTGGATGCCCCTATTATAGAGAGGTCGATTATAATCCAACGTTTATCTTCTTCTACTGACTGAACCGACATCATGGACTTCACTAAGTATCGTTGGTCCCTGGTGTGGAGATATTGCCCTTTTTATGAAAAGGACTTTTGTTGTTGTGCCCCCACTTGGGAAGGACTTTGAATTTCGTGCCCCTGCTTAGGCTAAAATCTAACACTTGTTGTATCTGAGGTTTTCAGACACTACGCAAGTTGATTGGTTAAGATCCAACACTTGTCACATTTGATATATTCAGACACTACGCAAATTGATTGGTTAAGATCTAACACTTGTCGCATCTGAGATATTCAGACACTACGCAAGTTAATTAGTTAAGATCCAACACTTATCACGTATGAGATATTCAGACACTATGCAAGTTAATTGGTTAAGATCCAACACTTGTCGCATATGAGATTTTCAAACACTACGCAAGTTAATTAGTTAAGATCCAACACTTGCGCATCTGAGATTTTCAGACACTACGCAAGTTAATTGGTTAAGATCCAACACTTGTCGCATCTGATATTTTCAGACACTATGCAAGTTGATTGGTTAAGATCCAACGCTTGTCGCATTTGATATATTCAGACACTACGCAAGTTGATTGGTTAAGATCCAATACTTGCCGCATCTGAGATTTTCAAACACTATGCAAGTTAATTTGTTAAGATCCAACACTTGTCGCATCTGAGATTTTCAAACACTACGCAAGTTAATTGGACGACTGTTGTATCATTTCACGGGGCTGGCACCAATTCCTTTGTTGGATGTTTGACTTGGCGAGCTATCTCAGTTTAGGAACTGGGGTTTTGAACTTCTCACTTAGGGAAATACCCCTTGAACGAAAGCTACAACCCACTCATTTGTTTGTCGTGGCGCTTGTTCGTTGTTTGAATCTTTTTGACTTTTCCCATTCACTTTCCAAGGCAGTGCTTTTGTATTTTTTCACTTGTGCATGCTGATATTTATTGTCTTTGGCGCTTGAACAAGTGTTGTTGGGGTCACTATATTTCATCAGACTCTGAAGGAACAAGCGCTCGACAGATGGACTGCAATATGAAATCAACTTTTAATCAAGTTTTGATTTAACATAAAATTCTGCAGGAAAGGGATTCATTCAAGTAGACATGCTCTTAATCATAGAGCCAATGTTCAGTACAGTGTTCATAAAATATTACAGACTGTTTTACGAGAATTCTGAATACAACATGTAGTAAAACATGAAGTAATGTATGAAAATAAAGCAGTGGAGATGATGTTCTCTTATTCTGAGCCATTGAAATTGGAGCACCACCATCGGTTATCAATTGATGATTTTCCTTGGATTTGTTCGAGCAGGAGCTCTGTTGGTTGGATCGGATTGGTCATTTGATGCCCCTTGCTCCTGGGGAGTTGCAAAAGGATTTGTAGATTGAGGATTCTTGACATATTGCTGCAGCCTATTCTTCCTTATCAGCTTTTCGATCAATGATTTCAAATGCCTACATTCATTTGTATTGTGGCTTGGCTGATTGTGGAACTGACAGAACTTTCCAGAGTTCGCTTGATAGTCACCTATTCTCTGAGGTTTTGGTATTGGACAATCTTTTGTGTCTTTAGTCACAACAAAGATGTTTTCGGGAGTTTCTGTCAGAGGGGTTAATTAGGAATTCTTGAACAAGCGGGGCTTCTTACTATTTCGGTCATCCCTTTCGTCATTTCCCTTCTTTTGACCACCTCCGGGATTCTTCTGATTGTACTGAATAGCAGCATTTTTAGGAGCTTCACAAAAGTTGCAAGTTCCTAATTGGATCCATGCCAAGATCCACTTTAATACATGTTTCATGTTGTAATTAGACATATGATTGGATCTAGTTCACACATGTGATAAAATTATACATACTTTATGAACATGTCATATTCTTGTCATATGCTAGTGGTGTTCGATGTTATGCTTAGATCTAAGCATGTTTAGGCTTATGTTGTCTAAATCATATGCTAATTCATGTGACACCTGTTTAGTTAGATTCCCCTTTTTAATGCAAGTTCACATGACAAGATGAAACCCATGATTCAGTCTATGTTGCAAATTCACATATATGTATGTTGACTATTTTGCAAGTTCACACCTATGATGTTCATATTGACTATGCCAAGAATGCCAAGTTTACACCTATGTCATGTTTACGTTAATGAATTTCTTTATGCCAGTTTTGTGTACGCTAAATTAGGCTAAGTTTTTAGCCTAATATTATATGTTAAAAATCATGCGAACGTAAAATTAGGCTAAGATTGTTAGCCTAATACTTAGACGAGGTAACGTTGGGAAAAATTGGTAATTATAGGAAACTTGACATAAATTGGTGAAAATATATGAAAATGGCATGTTTGTCACATGCCAAAATTTGTGGCACTTAAATGGTATAAATTCTTATACCAAAAAGGATGAACTTGGAATGTGGGCCATAACATTTAATTGTTAACAAATTTACATATAACAAGTAAAAGAGACAAATATGTAAATTTAGAAAATACGAGTATGCTTAACACGAGGTTGGATTGAGTTGTGATGTAAATTTGCCCGGACCCGCCCGGCTGTCCAGTTGTCATAACAATACCTATCCAATGTGGGTGGTTAAGCATTGAGCACAATAAGGACCCGAGGTTAGACTGAGTTACGATTTATACCTGCCCGGAACCGACCGGCACATCCAGTAACCATAACAATACCTGTCTAATGTGAGTGGTCGGTGCTTTAAAAAGCTAAGGACAGACAAGTCAGGATGGTAGGGTTAAGTTAACTAAAACACTTAACCAATTCAACATGTTAATTAAACTGATGGGTGGGGTTAGGTAAATTCAAACACTTAACCACTTAACATGTTTGACTAGAAACCCCTAGTAACAGGGACCCATTTCAGCAGTAACCCAATTAGGTATCATGGTACCCTGGAACTAGGCAGGGTGGGGCACGATTACTGGGCTGATTGTAAGCGGTCAAAAGTGACGGCGGTGGGTGCAACAGTGTGGGTTCTAACGGAGTGCGGGCGTGCACACACTTCTGAGCAGACAAACAAGGCACTGGGGGCACTAGTAGTATAACCTATGCATTCTAGAATTGTGTGGGGCCGCCACCATGGGACTTGATACACCCCATGGTGGGACCAGCATAGGTATCTACAATCTTTGGGGGTCGTAAGACACATATGACTATGCAAGTAGGAGCCGATCTTTAAAAAGGGGATCACTTCACCACGATCATGGGGTGCCAGTTAAGACAATGCAGGTAGGTGTAGAGATATAGTGTGAGGTGCGATAGTATATTCGATTCAAAATTGCTTTATCTTAGTTTACGATACTTTCCTATTTCCAGTTTATGCCTATCATGCCCTTTTTTTCTTATTCTCATATTGAAGAGTCACTAGACTTACCAGGCTTTATGTCTGACCCTATTTTCTTTCGTCTTCTTTTCTTCCGCCCCCCCCCCAGGTCCACAGGGAGGAAACAACCCAGCTTAGTCAGACTCTTTGCAAGCTTCAAGATAGTAGATGTACGGTTTGGAATCTCCTTCCTTGGCTATGGCTGTTGGACACACTCTATGGGGATTTATGCAGTTTTAATTATGTTTTATGCTTCTTTATTAAATAACCAAGACATAAATGATGATGTAATGTTTTGGAAGTTATTATGTGACAGTTATGGAAATGTTTTGTATGAACACATATTTATGAAATAAAAAGTCTGTTGTTTTCCGCTGCTTATATATATGTGTTTATATCTTTCTTGTGTTTTATCTGTGACTTTTACTTACAAACCTCCACCAAAGTTAAGGCATTCCCTTTGTGAGTGACCTTAATGGAGGGTGGGGTGTTTCACTTGGTATCAGAGCATAGATTTACCAGACTAGATAAAAGTTTTTGAAACTATTTTCAAAAAGAAGTTTAAAGAAGCATTTCTTTTAAGAAAAAGCATTGTTTTTAAAAGGCATAATTCCCCCAAAGCCATATGCACTATCTCTCTATCCTTTTGTCTTGAATACTTTCCTTTTTGTTCCAGCATGTCTGGAGATCTCAGCCTTCCAGAAGGAGTATCGATCCCTGGCTGGTTCCGAAGGTACCTAGAGGCTAGGGCCAATGGTGTGGGCCCAGCAGACATTCCTCCTCCTACAGTGGCAGCGGTTCCTCCTCCTCCTCCTCCTCCTCGTGGAAATACATTCGTTAAGACATGTAGAGACTTCAAGGCTATGGGAGGAAAGGACTTTTATGGAACTGAATCATTTGTGGTAGCAAGGAACTGGCTGAAGGAGACTGAAGATTTATTCGTTATCTTCAAAGTTGAAGACAGGAAAAAGATACAGCTAGCGGTGTGGTTGCTCAAAGACGAAGCTTCTTATTGGTGGGAAGTTACCCATGCTGAGAGGCCAGTGGAAACTTGGGAAGATTTCAGGATGAGGTTTGAGATGAAATTCCTCTCCCAAGCTGAAAGAAGTCTGCAGATGGGGAAGTTCCTAACTCTTAAACAAGGAAGTATGACAATCAAGGAGTACGTCAATCAGTTTAATCAGCTGGCCAGATTTGGGCTGGATTTAGTAAACACCCAACACAAGAAGGCCCTTCGCTTCGTCAAAGGTCTGAATGAGCCTTTACATAGCCTTGTTATGACCCATATACCCATGGGAGCGACCTATGAAAGCTTGGTGGACATGGCGCTGCTACACGAGGAAGATAAAGGCAAGAAAGAGGCAAAGGTGGAAGTGCCTCAAGAAAAGAAAGAGGGTTTACAGGTTAAGAAAACAGACTTCAAGAAAGGCGGGAAGAACAACAAATCCCGTGAAATGAGAAAGTGCAATTTCTGTGGCATTATTGGACATATAGCGAAAGACTGTAGAAAGAAGAAGGCGAAGATGAATGGTGGTTGCTTCAGTTGCGGCGAGACTGGACACTTGGCTAAGGACTACCCAAAGAAGCGGGGGCAGGGACAGAGGACTGGATCCACCTCAGGGGGACAGGTTCACGCGCTGATGGCACCTCCACAGGAACGAGGTAGAAATATTTCTGTAGAAAGCTTAGTTTATCTCTATGATTATCCAGTTTGCACTCTCTTTGATTCGGGTGCATCACACTCCTTTATTTCATCTGCTTTAGTAGAATCTCTGCACCTAGACACTAGTATGGTAGAAGATCCCTTGGTTGTTTCAAATCCAATTAGGGGCTCGGCTTATTTATCGATGGTTTGCTTGGATTTGAAAATCTCTATTCTAAGTGTTGAATTTAGATGTAGCGCCTTTGTTTTGGGATTCTCAGGATATGGACTGATCTTAGGCATGGACTGGTTATCCAGTAATGGTGCCATTCTTGATTGTGAGAAAAGAGTGGTTAGACTCTAGACTCGGCTCGGTAACACTCTAGAAATTTCTTGTAATCCCTTGAATGCTGTTATGCTTAGTTATCTAGAGTCACTTGACGCTTCTGTTGAGAATTTGCAGTCGGTTAGAGCGGTCCGGGAATATCCGGATGTCTTTAAAGAGGTAAAGGGCTTACCTCCGAAGCGGGAAATAGACTTCCGCATATATCTTGTTGATAATGCAAAGCCCGTAGCTCTGCCTATTAGACACATGGCTCCAAAGGAGAGAAAGGAGCTCAGTAAGCAAGTTAAGGAGCTTCTCGAGAAGGAGTTTATAAGGAGGAGTATCTCGGAATGGGGTGCTCCAGTGGTGTTCACCACCAAACCAGATGGTTCACTATGTCTTTGTGTGGACTATAGGGATCTAAACAAGCTGACTAAAAAGAATAAACACCCGCTTCCCAGAATAGAAGATTTGTTTGATCAGCTTGTAGGTGCGTCGGTCTTCTCCCAACTTGATCTGGCTGCTGGGTTCCATCGGCTAAGGTTAGCTGAAGATAGCATTGATAAGACGGCGTTCAGAACCCCAGATGGTTTCTTCGAGTGGCTTGTCATGCCTTTCGGCTTGACAAACGCACCCGCTTATTTCGTAGACCTAATGAGCAGGGTGTTCAGAGAATTCCTCAATAAGTTCGTAGTGGTCTTCGTAGACGATATTTTGATCTTCTCAAAGAATGAGGAAGAACATGCTCAGCATCTGAAGGAGATCATGGAAACTCTTTGAGTTCATCAGCTAAAAGCCAAATTCTCCAAGTGCCTCTTTTGGAGAGAAGAAGTAAGATTTCGTGGACATATAGTGTCCAAAGAGGGGTTAGCTGTAGACCCCGCGAAAGTGGTGGCAGTGCAAGATTGGAAGACACCAAGAAATGCAACCGAAGTCCGAAGCTTTCTCGGGCTAGCAGGTTTTTACTGAAAGTTCATTAGGGATTTCACGAAAATCTCAGCTCCACTCACAAGGCTAACAAAGAAGAATCTAGCATTCGTTTGGGATTTGGACTGTGATATTTCTTTCCAACGATTAAAAAGGGCTCTCATAATAGCCCCAGTTCTGACTTTGCCAGATGGAAGCAAGATGTTCACCGTATACACGGATGCTTGTGGTACGGGACTAGGCGCTGTTCTGATGCAAGAAGGGAGGGTAGTAGCTTACGGTGGAAGATAATTGAAAGTTCATGAAAAGAACCACCCAACCCACGATCTTGAGTTGGCCGCCATCGTCTTTGCGCTTAAGTCTTGGCGCCATTATCTCCTAGGTGAGAATTTCGAATTATATACTGACCATAAATCGTTGAAGTATCTTTTCTCGCAGAAAGATCTTAACTTGAGGCAGCAAAGATAGATGGACTTCCTTGCCTCATATGACTTTGAGATTTCCTATACTCTTGGCAAGGGCAATGTAGTAACAGACGCGTTGAGCAGAAAGAAGCTGACCCTAAGCCCTCTCTTTGTAGAAAGGCAAAGCTTGGAGTATATAGCCAGTTTTGACTTTAGGCCCTCCTCTGATTTTGTACCTGGATTATTGGCAACACTAGAAGTTCGGCCCACTCTTTTAGACTCAATAGGGGCCGCACAATGTGAAGACCCTCAGCTTGTAGATGTGGTTGATAAGCTAATCAGGGGTGAAACTTCCAGTCACCTCAATAGGTACTCCATCGATGATAAGGGTTGGCTAAGGTGAGATGGAAGACTATGCGTCCCACAAGCAATGGAAGTGGGATAGCATTTCAATGGACTTCATTGACGGGTTGCCTAGGTCAAGAAGAGGCAACACTAGTATTTGGTTAATAGTGGACAGGCTTACTAAAAGCGCCCACTTTATACCTATCAAGAGTAGAAGGACTGCCTCGTATTTAGCTTCTCTTTATCTCAAGGAAATAGTTCGACTCCATGGAATACCCTCCAGCATAGTGAGTGACAGAGATCCCATCTTTACGAGCGAATTTTGGTGGAGTCTGCAAGAAGCTGTAGGCACACAGTTATGCTTGAGCACGGCCTATCACCCCCAAACTGATGGTCAGACAGAAAGGGTGAATAGAGTATTAGAAGATCTTTTGAGACTATGCGTTCTTGACTTCGAAGGGACTTGGGAGGATCATCTTCCTTTAGTAGAATTCGCCTACAACAACAACTACCAAGCCACCATCGGTATGGCGCCCTTCGAAGCTCTATATGGAAGACCATGCCGATTACCAACTTATTGGTGGGAGTCTACTGACAAGCTTATACTTGGGCCAAACATGATTAGAGAGACTTCAGAAAAAGTGGACTTGATACGAAGGAGAATGAAGACTGCCCAAGATAGACAGAAATCCTACGCCGACAAAAGAAGGATCGACCTTGAGTTTGAGGTTGGGGACAGGGTTTTCCGTAAGGTATCTCCTTTAAGGAACGTCGTTCGCTTTGGATCCGCAGGAAGGCTAGCACTAAGATTTGTAGGACCGTTCCCTATCATCGAGAAGATTGGGAAGATGGCTTATAGAGTAGAGCTTCCTGAAAGTTTGGCTAGAATTCACAACGTCTTTCACGTTTCTCATCTCCGAAAATGTCAACATGAATCTGCGGAAGTGGTGGAGTCAAGCATTCTAGAAGAAGCCGAAGTGGAACGCGAAGCAACTGTGAGGAGAGTTCCAACTCGAATCGTAGAAACTGAAGTGAAAAAGCTACGCAACCGCAAAGTCAAGCTCATCAAAGTTCAGTGGAGCGACGCCGAGGAAGACGCGACTTGGGAAACTGAGAACAGAATACGCGCGACCTAACCTTTTCTTTTCGAGGGTACATCTTTGACCTCTCTTTTTCCTTAAGTTGTGCTTGTATCTATCCTTTTAGGTATATCTCCTCGATATTATCCTTTATGCTTAGGTATAAACCCCTTTGGATGTAAACATGTATTTGAAACATGTTATGGTTGATGGCTGCAAGTGGTTGCAAGTGATTGCTCGTGGATGCATATACACACACAACCTAGGTTTTAGATCGGCTCAGTCTCTTCATACTGCATATGCATGTATGTATTCATATTTGTATATGGTTGAAACTTTATATATTGTCATATGGATGTCGCATTTGTATGAATGGTTGCACACTCATGTAGAATTGTGAGTAGGAAAAATTTGCATACATAATGGATTCATGGCACTTACATGATTCGCATTAAGGAGGTCAACTGAATCAGTAGACCGCCTAATTTTTGCATTAGATAAGGACATGTACAAACACTATGCATATGATCATGAAGCATTAGAAGTCTTTTAAGGACAATGGACGCCTTTGTTTGTTGGATGAGTAGATGGACGATTGGATGTTAGGATTGACGTTCTTCCAGACTTGAAGATTTCGGGAATGAAATCCTTTAAGGAGGGGATAATGTAACACTCGAATTTTCTGCTAGCTGTAAATTGACAAATTAAAGTATAATTAATTCTAAATGAAAGAATTAAGGAAAACGGGTTACGCCATTGCGCTCGTCTCGGAATTCTGCTTGAGATAGAGTCCGAGTTTGCGTGAATCGGACTCCGTATGAAGGAGTTATGACCTCCGGAAGTTTCAGAATTCAATTTAAAATTCAAACAGTTCAAATGAAGTTCAAAATTCGAAAAATAGACCCAAACTGGGCTGTGCAGGAAAATTCCCGCCCAGGCACCAGGTCGACCAGGGGGTCGACCTGGGTAACCAGGTAGACCATAGGGTCGACCTGCCCAGTCGACCAGGTTTGGCCCTGGCTGGCCTGGTCGGTTTCTGGTCGAATTTCTGAGCTCTGGCTTGTCACTAGGGCTGACTTGTCGCTTTCTGATTGGCTTCTCTTGGGACGGATGGCCTTGATTAACTCTAGATTCATCGACGACTCTAATTAGTTTAAAATTCTATATAAACAACTTAGTCTCAACCTAAATTCACACAAATAATATAGAACTAGAGCCGTTATGCTGCTGGGAAGAAACTAACAGTAGCCGTCAGTTAGAAAAAGCTTAGAGACGAGCAAAATTAGAGTTAAAACAAGAATCAAACAACGTTTGTCTACCCAAAGGAAAGCATTTCAAATTCAGAACTCGGAAATCAGAAAACAAGACCGTCGTTTGTTGTAAGTATAGTGATTTTTCCGATGTGAATAAAATTAAGACTTGATTCGATGTAAAATGGAAATGGAATTGTGCTATTGTATAATGACGATGTTAATTCATATTTATGTATTGAAATGATTGTGTTGTGAATGGTATTGGGATGTTTGTGGTATAATTGAGTTGATGTTGATCCTATTGTACATTTAGAATGAAAACAACATCACATGCAAGTTGTATAGTTCATGTTATAATCTACACCTATATGTTTATGTGATTATATAGGTTGTATGTGATTAAGATCTCATGTGTATACTTTATGTTAAAACCTCTATGCCTAAATGATTACGTTCATATACATGCTCCTATGTTTATACAAAAGTTGCAAGTTCCTAATTGGATCCATGCCAAGATCCACTTTAATACATGTTTCATGTTGTAATTAGACATATGATTGGATCTAGTTCACACATGTGATAAAATTATACATACTTTATGAACATGTCATATTCTTGTCATATGCTAGTGATGTTCGATGTTATGCCTAGATCTAAACATGTTTAGGCTTATGTTGTCTAAATCATATGCTAATTCATGTGACACCTGTTTAGTTAGATTCCCCTTTTTAATGCAAGTTCACATGATAAGATGAAACCCATGAATCAGTCTATGTTGCAAATTCACATATATGTATATTGACTATTTTGCAAGTTCACACCTATGATGTTCATATTGACTATGCCAAGAATGCCAAGTTTACACCTATGTCATGTTTACATTAATGAATTTCTTTATGCCAGTTTTGTGTACGCTAAATTAGGCTAAGTTTTTAGCCTAATATTATATGTTAAAAATCATGCCAACGTAAAATTAAGCTAAGATTGTTAGCCTAATACTTAGACGGGGTAACGTTGGGAAAAATTGGTAATTATAGGAAACTTGACATAAATTGGTGAAAATATATGAAAATGGCATGTTTATCACATGCCAAAATTTGTGGCACTTAAATGGTATAAATTCTTATACCAAAAAGGATGAACTTGGAATGTGGGCCATAACATTTAACTGTTAACAAATTTACATATAACAAGTAAAAGAGACAAATATGTAAATTTAGAAAATACGAGTATGCTTAACACGAGGTTGGATTGAGTTGTGATGTAAACCTGCCCGGACCCGCCCGGCTGTCCAGTAGTCACAACAATACCAATCCAATGTGGGTGGTTAAGCATTGAGCCCAATAAGGACCCGAGGTTAGACTGAGTTACGGTGTAAACTTGCCCGAAACCGACCGGCACATCCAGTAACTGTAACAATACCTGTCTAATGTGAGTGGTCGGTGCTTTAAAAAGCTAAGGACAGACAAGTCAGGATGGTAGGGTTAAGTTAACTAAAACACTTAACCAATTCAACATGTTAATTAAACTGATGGGCGGGGTTAGGTAAATTCAGACACTTAACCACTTAACATGTTTGACTAGAAAACCATAGTAACGGGGACCCATTTCAGCAGTAACCCAATTAGGTATCATGGTACCCTGAAACTAGGCAGGGTGGGGCACGATTACTGGGCTGATTGTAAGCGATCAAAAGCGACGGCGGTAGGTACAATAGTATGGGTTCTAACGGAGTGCGGGTGTGCACACAGTTTGGAGCAGACAAACAGGGCACTAGGGGCACCAGTAGTATAACCTATGCATTCTAGAATTGTGTCGGGCTGCCACCATGGGACTTGATACACCCCATGAAGGGACCAGCATAGGTATCTACAATCTTTGGGGGCCGTAAGACACAGACAACTATGCGAGTAGGAGCCGATCTTTAAAAAGGGGATCACTTCACCACGATCATGGGGTGCCAGTTAAGACAATGCAGGTAGGTGCAGAGATATAGTGTGGGGTGCGATAGTATATTCGATTCAAAATTGCTTTATCTTAGTTTATGATACTTTCCTATTTCCAGTTTATGCCTATCATGCCCTTTTTTTCTTATTCTCATACTGAAGAGTCACTAGACTTACCAGGATTTATGTCTGACCCTATTTTCTTTCGTCTTCTTTTCTTCCGTTCCCTCCCCAGGTCCACAGGGAGGAAACAACCCAACTTAGTAAGACTCTTTGCAAGCTTCAAGATAGTAGATGTACGGTTTGGACTCTCCTTCCTTGGCTATGGCTGTTGGACACACTCTATGGGGATTTATGCAGTTTTAATTATGTTTTATGCTTCTTTATTAATAACCAAGACAGAAATGATGATGTAATGTTTTGAAAGTTATTATGTGACAGTTATGGAAATGTTTTGTATGAACACATATTTATGAAATAAAAAGCCTGTTTTTTTCCGCTGCTTATATATATGTGTTTATATCTGTCTTGTGTTTTATCTGTCTTGTGTTTTATCTGTGACTTTTACTTACAAACCTCCACCAAAGTTAAGGCATTCTCTTTGTGAGTGACCTTAATGGAGGGTGGGGTGTTTCACCTCACCTCGGACAAAGAAACATTGAATTGACTGAGAAAAGCTTTAACGGATTCCCCTGGGTTCTTCTTCATTGCTGAAAGTGTTATAGCATCCTTGGCTTTGGTAGCATACAAGCGGAAATGCTCCTTGAACTTTTTGGTCAAGTCGGAGAATCTGTCTACGGACTTGGGTGGCAGCTTTGTGAACCATAGTGACCCAACCATTCTAGATAGAGAGGGAAATATATGCATCTCATCTCGTTTGTTTCCTTCGCCGCACTCATATACCATTCGTACTTGAACAGAAAGTAGTTAGGATCAACAAGGCCGTTGTACGGAGGATTGAGTTTCTTCGGACACTCCGTTTCTCAGATTCTCTCGGTAAACGGAGTCCTGTCGGGAGAGAAATCCCATTCCTTATCATCATTATTGAGAGCTTGATTCTTCTTCATGATTTGTTCTACCATATCCTAGTTGTACTCTTCAGTGGTATACCGCTCTGCGAAGCTGAGCTCTTTACCAAATGTTCGTATAGGCATGCGTTCCTAGCTAGAGAGCTTAGGCCCTTTACCTTCTCGACGAGGAGATGACCCCGTGACGGGACTGGTAACCCTTCGAGCTTTCGTATCGGAATGATTCTTAGCTTTTGGCTTCGAGTTTTCGACGTTAGCCTTTCTTTGTCACTCAACCATTCATTATCGTCTTCCATGTTGTCGTTGCTGTCATGGTCAGAAGCGGATGAATTGGCATTCTCTTCAAGATCAACATAGTCCTTTTGAGGCGGTGGATTTGGTCGAGCGTTGAGGATAACATCAAGTTTTTCCATCAAAACTTTGGTAGAGGCATCCATTCGTTGGTTCATGTTGGCAATGACGGCTTCTAGTTCAGCTTTAGTCACTCTGGCTCCACTTTTAGATTTTTCGCCAACTTCGAAACCGTTAGTGAGTGGCGTAGTCTCATTTGCAACATTATCAGTTTCTTTAATGGTTTTACTAGTGGTCTTCTTAGATTTAGCCATGATCTCGAACAAGGCTTTGAATTTGGAAGAGAGTTCGTCGATTGGCCTAGATATTAGATTTAGACAATCTATGGTAGAAGCAGGCTTAGAACTTCAATACAAGGCTCTTAGATTGGAGAGAAGTGCGAACGTGGCCCCACGGTGGGCGGCAAATGTTTAAACCAAATTTGGTCCAAACACCAAAGGTACGTAAACCGTACTTCACCAAATGGTAAGTTGTAGAAAATGGAGCTACAAAAAATAAAAGTAAGTAAAAAACATAAGAATTTTATAGTGGTTCAATCTAAAATAGATCTACGTCAACTTTAGATGTGATTTTCATTATCATGAAGAAATTTACAAAGTACAACGTTTCATACATCTCACTTATATCACTTGTTCACTCTCTTTATAATGATTTTCCACTTTTTACTCTCTTTCCGCTTTAGATCTCACTTGAATTCGGGAAGGAACGGACTAGATCTCGTGATTAGATGATCTTCCTTGATTCCATCATGAAATTAGTGTTAGATCCGAGCTTTAAAGAGGAGTAATGGAGGTTGGAGATCACTTGGATTGAACTTGAGTGAGAATTAATGGTGTTTGGAGAAGATGAGGTCCACTTGATGTTGGAGGAAGATGGAGTAAGCTTAGGAAGCCATTAATGGAGCTTGGAGAGCTTGAAAATGGTGGAAAACCGAAAATGATAGCCCTTCGGGGTAGCAAAAATCGGTCCTTTGAATGGTGGAGAAGTGGGCTATTTATAGGTAAAGTTGGTACCAGTGGAAATTCTGTAATTATAGTGTACAAGGTAGGGGTCGTGCGCTGGTGTATTTACGGAACTGCCACTGGACAGCTGGAGCCAGCTGTGTACAGCTGGACGACTGACCCTTAATGTGCACGAGCGTCCCTCAAAAATGATGCATGAGCAAGCCTACTTCAGGAGTTTGCGACCTCCTCTGTTTACTACATATATAAATGGGCGAGCTTTATTTTAATATGTGACCGGACCTTGTAATTTACGCCCATGCCACTATCTCCATATTTGAGCCCAAACCTTTATCTACACGAAACCTTCACGTATTTGCTCCCTGTACTCTCTCTTTCTCATGTAGCTGCTCAATCCTCTTCAGCAAGAAGTTGCTCGACCTATCACGTAAGGTACTGCTCGACCCTTCACATGAGAGCTGCTCGACTATCTTGAGATGCTTGTTCAGGGATGCTCGACTAGGCTTGCTCCAATGTTTTGCTTGTGCATGTGGTGCTTGATCTCTCACAAGATATGTTGCTCGACCAATGACAAACTGCTCGACCGTGGCATGTTGTTCGACTTCTGGACTGCTCGACCTGTGATGCTTTGATGAAGCTGCTCGACCTAGACACTTGGGTGCAATTGATCGACCAGTCCGCCTCATGCTATTGCTCGACCATAATTGCTATGCATGTTGGTTATGCATAACGACCTATGCTGGAGCGAGTGTGCCATGTCTTGTGGAGGTGAACGAGCAACCTGCTGATGGTGTGAACAACTAGAACCGATCCTCTATTACAATGTAATCTTGGTATTCGATGAATTGCTGAAGAGAATTTGTTCCAGTGCTGGTGAACGTATCAATATAGTTCGCATATATGGTATGCACAACTCCTTCATGCAATTGCCGCGTGTCTTTATTTGGGCATAATGGTCCAACATAAATGCTGACATGTCTACCCTGTACACACTTGGATGATTTAAAGAGGAATGACTTGCTATCTTAGAATTATATGAATCAAAGTTGGTCCATGCTTCCTGATGAAGTTGTAAAAATCCGTCTAACGTATTTGCATGCAGATTGTTTTTACAGTCTTAATGACCTGAAGGTGTGTTACTCATGTCATTATGAACGACACGACTGCATGTCGCGGTGATCGAATCGACTACACGTTGTGGAGAACTAATCAATCCCAAGCCGTGTTAACGACTTGGCTATTCACCCCAACACCTAACGTTCATGCCGACGACATTATAGAAGTCATGACTCGATGAATTTACATTGCAACGTCATTGTCCTGCCATGAAGGACCGGGTTGTATAATTATGTTGAATGAGTTCCATAGAAGTAAAGCATGGCTGATCGATCCGACACCGATTTTATAACCGCATTTCACAGCGGGGTTAACAGAATGTATCCAAGCCTTGGAACTGAAGCTCAACCTCCATCGGTGACGTGATCACAGAGGTCGTAACTGGAGAAATCGGTTCGAAAGTCTCCCTCAACCCTGCCAGAGAGGGAACGTGAGAGGTTTGCGAACCATCTCCTCTGGTGTCCACCTCCTCATCACTAACGCCATACACAGCGAGTTCCTCTTGAGGTCCTACAACCTCTTCTTCGATAATGGGTCACGTCGGGGTACACGACAAGGGGTAACTCCACTTGCAGACTCGGAGGAGCATTTCCTCCCTTAGCTTCCACTTCCCCCTCCTCTTCTTCATCGTCTTTCCTAGGACCCGTTGACCAACCCTTAGGAAGTATGCCTAATAGGTAAAGGAGACGGTCTGAAAGTAGAGTTTGGACGTTACGGAAGCCATTAGGAACGTTGCTCAATGCCAAGTCTCCCAAGAGATAAAAACCACCCGTTGGAATCTAGGGGATACCTGCGACATAAATTTTCAAGTTAGTTTAGAAATTCTGACTTAATTATCTTGAAATACAATGTAAGTTTCAAAGCACTTATGGACTACAAGCCATCTCTTCGTAAACCCTGAAGTGCATCGAACGTAGAATCAATCATGCTTGAAGTAATAGGGCTTGTTCCATGCCCCTAAGATGATATGAATATTGGAATACACCTCTACGTAGAAAAGGGAAGGCGAGATGCTTCATCTCTTCATGGAGAGAGAAATCAGATGTCCTTCCCAGTCTTCTCCATGCCCAACCACACTATGAATAGGATGTAAGTACCGAGCAGAAAGGCGTATGCATTTGGGTGAAGCTGCGTCGGTGCCAGGAGAAAGAAGTGCATATATCTTGGATATACGGACATGATAGAGGTATGTACCTGACAGTGCATATATGCCTATTCCAAGCAGTGTAGCCCCTCTGGAGGTGCGTGTGCCCGATCATCCCTTCCAAGGACCAAAACATAATCCCAGGATATTTCGCACTTCATGAAAATCCATCTCAGCGCGGCTTCATCGATTTGCGAAACAACCAAATCCCTCAGATTCCCAAGAATATTAGCACCCGCCAACATGTCTAGCCCCACAAACACACCTTTCTTTTCGCATCCAAGATCTTATTCTTCTTGCGGGCGCGCTTCTGTGGGTTCTACCTCTTCCTGAATTTTCAGCTTATCCACTCGCTCGTAAGAATGCTGCTATCCTTCCAATTGCTCCTCTTGATCATACATATCATATGAGCTTAATTTTTTTGGGATAGGTTGGAAGCTTCAGAAGTCTCGAGCTCACTCCTTGTTGGGTTGGAATTGTACGAGGATTCATGAGAACTCGATGACGGTTCAGTGGCTTCAGCTCTTAAGCCTTGGAGTCGTCTAGAGCTCCTTTATGCCATTGCAAACTATACTTCAAAATAGTTGCATTAGTTAGCGTACCAAAACCTGTACCCACATGTCAGTATAGACTAGCGTGAGACGTGCAATGTCTTGCATAATGTTGCAACTATAGTAAAACACTTCAGGATGCAGCGATGGTTTCTAGTTTCGTAAACTTAAACTATCGTCGTTGCTACCAAAACCACAGAATTCGAATCAAGTCACGATTACGACGCGATTAGGATGAAAATCAATTCTGAAAGTTGTGGTTCAGTCATATGTCCATTGTTCGGGTTTATGCTCTAATTCTATGTGTATGTCCGAATTATTAGTTAAACAGGTTTGTTATTCGAGCGTTAAGGCGTTATTCATCATGACGTTCGATTCAAAACCCGACCTGATCACGCAGCGTCGAGAAATGATTCTGATTCGACAACCACAAATTTCTTTAGAAATCAAAAAATTCTCAAGTATTTCGGGATATGAATTTGAATTCTGTATCCCTGAAGTACACAGGATTTTCAACTCTCCTAAGAAATTCTACCAAAAGATCCAAGTGTCGGGGGTTACAAAACTCCAATTTCGTATCTCGAAACACTCCGATTTTTCATCACATCTCCACACTTTACCACTTCTCCATCGGTCCCGTCCGACTTCCTCCTTTTGTCTTCCCACTGCCTACCCTTCTTTTTCATATCCCCTCTTCCCAATAAAAATCCAAGTCCTTCTGGATAATAAATTCTAATTTCGTATCGCTATGACTTGGAGAAATTTTCCAAGTCCTCCGGGATACGAAATGAGAAATTCATGTCCATTGGAACTTGTGTTTTTTCTCCGTCTTCTCCTTCGAAACATTGATTGTCCTTCTTCAAACCTCCAAACTCCTCCAGAGACCACCCCCAATAATCATCCGTCTCGAAGGTCCAGTGCCACCTACTTCTCCTCCCTCTCCGTCCAACGCCTCGACTCTATAAAATCAAACCTGAAACAAAATTAAGAAGTGACCCACCTGTAAACAACAACTCACTAGTCGAATATGGAAGTGTAAGTTTCAAGGGGTTGGGATGGTTGGAATAAGCCAACGAACGACGTCAGGTCAATGGAAGTTCCAAGTTCCTAGGGTTTTTCTTGAAAAATTTCCAAGTCCAACGAATCAGAAATGCAAAAAGGGGGAAACGGGGTTCGTATCCAGCTATTATAATGGGAAGGTTGACAAGTTCTCAGAAATTTGGAAAATTTCCCTGTGTTTTAGGGTTGTTACCGATCCCGACACATTTGCAATAATAAAAAATAAATAAAAAGGGGCGAGAAGAAGAAACCATAACTACTTTGGGATTGGCGAAGAATTTCCTTACTCAAACTATGGCTATGATTACGCATATGCCTTTTTGGAATCCCAATCGTCGAAACCAACACAAATCGTTAACCAACCATGTGCTCGCGGGCCTAAACAATTCTAGAGTACACGCCGAACGATTGAGTTCAAATCCGATAATGTTTCAAAAACTAACTTACGCAATCGAGCGCCCGAGATATACCATCTAATTATGTCACTTATTTCAAACTCTGGTTGTATCATGCAAAATCTCATGAAAACGTATGAGTGCATACGTGACAGTATGCCGACAATGACTTTTCTACGTTTTGACATAAACAGGAGTCGGCAACTAATGTTTGACGTCTTGAATCAACAGGAATAAGACGTTCACCTAAGAAATCAGGCAGGTTCCAGTCCGAGCAACAAGGTTCAAAGAAGTTAGAGTTCTCAACAATGTTGGAGTTGCGTACTTATAACAATAAGCTTCGACAAAGGGTTAGAGCTTCTCTGAAACGACGTATTCCTTAGGATGCATCGCTCAACGGAAACGTCGCAACAAATTGCTAATGCACAACTAGATCTTTTTAGTTGTCAGAAAGACTTGTCTCAACTCAAAGCATGTCGTGTTAACACAAGACATACTTTGTGGGGGCAAGTATTATCCGACCTTTTGGCCCGACTATCAGAAGTAGTTTATGTCCACACGACTAGGCCCATTGTGTGGTTAAATAACTCAGAAGTGTCATCCAAAAATCTAGAAATCAAGCCTAGATGGAGTCGTACTAGTATGGTCATCTCGGCTAGCTTGTCCGAACTGCTCTCAGATGGCAAAGTGTTTGTGGATCGGTATTTACCATCCATACAATCAACACATAACCCCTAGATCAAAAAAACTTTGCAAATGTGTCTAGCACTTCTCGGGTCGCCATTAATGATTTCATATCTCGGAATTACGTATCCACAAAACACAACTTCCAACCTTCATCAAGAATTCATCCAAGTGTTCAGGGATTAGAACTTGCAAATTTATATCCCCGCAACTTCCACCGAGATCTGATCGGTATTTTCATAATCTTCATAGATCGGTATAAAATCTAGAACATGTTGGATCGGTGCAAATGAGTTCGTACAGGATACAAAGTTAATTAGAGTAGAATTCAGGACTTTCCAAAAGGCACAAAAAACGGCGAAGTCCTTCGAGACCAGTACCGATCCCGGAAATGGATTTTGTGGGCATGTGCCCATATGCCTCTCTTCCTACCTGCTCCCCTTACCTATAAATAACCCATTCTGAAAACGAGTTCAGGTTTGGATTTTTGCTCTCTTAACACTTTGGGAAAAAGATATTGCATCTTGGACTCTGAAGCTCACTCTATCACTTCGAGAAGAAGTTTATCTTTTTCTTGGACACTTAGACTTTTTGGGTTGCCCTGACATTTCAGGAAGAAGAAGAGAAACTCTTACTTGGACATTTCACTACAAGAAAACACTGATTTTGTAGCGGAAAAATCCATAGCTAAACCCTCGCTAAAGGCCTGTTAGCGACGACTTTACAGCTGAATACAGCTATCGCTAAAAACACATAGGTATTTTAGGCACAATTTTGCGATGGAAATTAACGTCAATTCTCCGTCACTTCACCATCGTTTTCTGATATATTATCATTTCATTCTAAAATATTTCACCAACGTTTTACCGACGGATATATATAACGTAATAAAATAAGTAAATATTTTTCCTTCGCTAAATGCACGCTATTTAGCGAGGGATTACAGATGAAAATATATAGCAAACATTTTACAATCTAGTTATCCGTCAGTAAATCCTAACAATATAGCGACGGATGACCGACGGAAATATATAGCAAACATTTTGCAGCATTTCTAACCATCAATTTAGACATCAAATACATTCATTTCAACAATATTCAACATTCAATACTCATCGTACAATGAAACATATATACATATATATTAACTAGAAAATAAATGTCACAAAACATTATATAACAATAAAAAATGGTGCAATAATTAATAAAATATTCACATGACACCCAACATTCATAACATTATCCGATACAACTAAAAACTAATGTCACATAAACAAAATTCTAAACAAAAATTATGTTTACATAGTTGATGGATCTATGCATCATAATGTCTAAAGTTCTAAAAAAAATTGAAGAACCTGCACACACACACACACACACACACACACACACATATATATATATAAGCTTCTCATTTTCTACATGGATCTATGCTGACAGGGCTCGAATGCTTGTCCTCCAATTTGCTTCTTGGTCTTGGAACTGTAAGTCTGTAACATAACACAAAAATAAGTTTTAGGAATAAAACACAGTCAACTATACATAACAAGCACATTTATCATTATAACTGCTAGCTGGCATTCACAAATAATTCCAAAATACAATATATAATCCAAGTTTGAAAAAGCCCAGCTAAATAACTTGAAATTCAAATACACTCACCATATCTCGAGTAACTTCCCACGGTGCACCAATAATTACTTTGTCAACATATTGGCATGCAAGCACGCTCAAGCTACGCTCATGTAATTTCATAATAGGACGAGATCCTTTCAGTTGACTGCAAGACAGTGGTAAGGGAAATGATTACTTGATTTGCTTAATGAATATATCCTCTAAGCTTCAAATTTAAAATGGCTACTTAAAACAACAGCAAAATGATTGAGATGCTTACCTAATTGTCTCTTCACTATGGACACCAACAAGAAGAAAGTCTCCAAGCTGTCTAGCACTTCTTCGTATAAGCATCGATGATAACCTTGATGAATATATTCTTACACACATTCAAAGTAAAACAGTTTTACTTTAATGAACGCCTTATGATTCTTTTGGTTGTAAATTTACCTAAGCTGAAATTTAAGTTATTGTGCTAAAATATAATGTATAGAAAATATAAACTATATCCTCAAATGTTATATTTAGCAGGCTGGGACGCATAACTTTCCTCTACAGCCTATAAGAACTATGAGCACAGTCAAAGTCTCAAACTGATGCCTGTCGATGTATGCAAAGTTCACATATTTTTATGATTTACGTTGTCAATACATGTAATGGGGAATTGTTTTGACCATATGTTGATATTATGGACTCTTTTACGTGTCTACAAATGCTGAACCTATGTTTATATTCTTGTTTATGTACAAAATAAAAATATTGTAGCCATTAGGAATTTAACGTATATTTAGCAAAGGACTTCCATTGATATTTGAGCTATTTTTTTATGTTGGTATTTTCCATATCACATAAAATATCACAATACCGATCAGTAGTTGTTCTTTATTTAAAAAGAATCATGCACACTAAATAAAATCATTTAGGCACCAAAAAATAAATCATGTTTCCTACTATACTACTAGCAACGAAAACATAGCAGAAGACTAATATGGAAATTAAATAAAAAATAGGTCAAAGAAAGGACAAAACTTAAAAGCATGTAAGAAATGAACACATGGGTTGCGCAGTCTTCTAAGCTTATGTCCACTTTATAGCTGTCTAGGCTAAATGAATCATTGTGAAATCAGCTGCAAGTAGAAAGCGATATCAAAGAAACTATACGTACATTCTGATATCAAAGAAACTTTATTTCATGAATATTTACTTTTACTTTCTTTAAAAACATACCTGGAGAAGTTTTTTTAAGAAGAGCCAAGAAGTTCAAAAATTGCCATTTTGATGTGGTTCCAGGACTACCTACGCGTTCAAAGAAGGGTTAGTAACAAATAATAATACATAAATTTGGTGCATGACTATAACATAGATAAAAGACAACATATAATGATGAAAACATAATACTAAATATACTGAAAATTATTGAAAACCATAATGTATTTGGTACCATTATGATTGCACTATATCTAGACACTTAATAACATGATGCTTTTTTGAACTTTTTGAGTTACTGATACTTATATTTAGTCTAATTTATTGAATTTTCAATAGCCATGTTTACTTGTGTACACATTTTACTTAGTAACATAGACTATACAACATATTATATCAGACTAACAGTTAATTTTCCTTAATAAGTTTATGCATGTGTGTGTAGGTATATATAATCACGTACCATGATGATTTTTTTGTCCCTAAAAGTTGTAGAACACTAATGGAATCATGTTGTCAAGGTTGGGGAAATAAATAGAATTTTATTTTACAATAAATGAAAATATAAAAGGCCTCAACTTTGAATATTAATATGATATAGTTAAGATTAATATCATATTTTGACCGATGTTCTGTATTGTAAATGAGCAATTGAGTTGTAGAAATAAAAAACATTAAATGGTGATGCAATGCCATTAATTAAATGCGGATAATCCAATAAATCCTATAATAACATGTGCCTACCTTCCTTTGGATTGTTTGAATACAGGGAATTCAAGATCTCGTCAAAACAAATGCCATGGTATCTCCTATTGTTCAAATTATTGTTACTTTTTTCGAAGGCATTTTGTTCCTGTATTGTCCATAACCCCATAATATAATAAAATTTTCTCAAGCCACTTTAAAACCTTAATTGAAGTGTCTAGTAGCAAAGAAACGATGGATTAACAAACTAAGAAGATTTTTCATATATTTTGTTTGAAGTTATTTGATGTATGTTCACCCCTGAAGCTCCTACTGTGGTTAATGCAAGTAGAATTGTAGTGAATATGGTTTCATTGAAAGAGAAATAACAGATGATGGGACGTGAATATGTTATTGCGGCCGCTTAAAACATTAGTGTACAGTAAAAAATTTATAGTTTCATAGCACTCAATATTAACAATGAATGTGCAACAAAATGGTGCTCGAAATCAACATCTGTATAAGAGTTAACTTCTGATTTCAAAAACGTATTCGAATTAATATAAAAAAATGATCATAACTAACAATAAGTATCATAACCAAACTAAATTTACTTCCTAGCAATTTAAATCTAACGTTAAACTCATAGTAAAAGTTCATCAAAAGTAGCACAAATATCATAGATAAGGAATGTGGCTGCTTATTCTGTGGCGAGATCGACGATAGTGGTTGCATCGCCCTATCAGTGATATCATGTAATTTTCATTTAGTACAATATACTTATTAAGCTCTATTAGTGAATCACGTGAAAGTAGTCGGGCTAAAGCTAATGTTTACTTGCCTGCTGATGAAACGTAGAACCAACACTAAAAGAAGCGTAAATAGAAAGATATATGAACAAAAATGATTTTACCTTAGACATAAATCATTTAATTGAGAAAGCATTCAATATATGGATTATTGATTGTCTAATCTACAATTTCAAAAAGATGTTTCGTTTAAGATAAAACAGCCAATTAAACACTACAAGGCACACAGTGAATAGCGACGACATATAGCCGTCGGCGGACGAAGCTAGCCGTCGCCATAGGCCGTTGCTATTACTGTCGTCGCCAACAGGAATAGCGACGGAGATAGCAACGGCTTCGTTGCTAGTTTAGCGACGGCTTATGTCCACGTGTCATCTTACGTGGCAAGTCGTTTATTTGACCAGGAAGCCTTTGCTAACCGTCTTTAGTCATTGCAAAAATGTCGTTGTTAGCCATTGCTAGCCGTTGCTTGCCGTCGCTATGTAATGACCAAACTGTCGTCGCTATCCGTCGCAAAACCTGAAGCTAAAATTTATAGCACATGGCAATTCCTTTCCATCAAGCCACACAACAACAACTTAATCCAAAAACCGATATCACACCACTATTATCCTATTGATTCACCAATATCATCAACAGTCAATCCATCATACCATACCATCATCAAATATATATAAAAAAAACATTAAAAACTCCACAGTAGCATAACATCGTTCAAATAACGTCATACATTTCAAAACACATGATACCATCATCCACAAACCCTCATACATGTCCAAACACATCATATAACATCGTATGTGCATCTAACATATAAAAATCCAAGTATATGTACATACCAGAGCACAAGTCAAAAAAATGAGCACCTACACTACTCATCCCCGTCTTCCTCATCGTCTTCTTCTTCTGCTTCCTCTCGATATACAGCAGAATCTTCTCCCTCTCTCCATTCCCAGGCATAAACCCATGCTCTTGATAGTAAGATGCGATGCACTCGTCTATTTCCTGTTGCATCTGGGTTTTTTGCCAGTCCATCATCTCATTCATCTACTCTTGCATCTGAGCAATAGTCGCCTCCTCCATCGACCTCTTATAAGCACGCTGAACGGCCTGTGAAATAAATAAGTTCACATTAAAGTTATTTAAACATATTTTTACTAGTTTGTGTTAAACATGTATATAGTTAGTAATAACATTTGTTTTTCTTAAGTAGAATTGTCAAATACAATATCAATGCACATGTATATATCGCACATCTTTTATCATGATATTACATAAAATGATATCATTTATTCCTTGGATATCAATGTAAGTCTTGGACTAAATATTCAAAACTATCATTCTACATAAAAATATTGTATATAGGCAAATAGCAGTAATGTATATGAATTATTAAGTGCGCCTTATGTGAAAGTATATTGTTACTTGTTCAAATTATGCTAACTGGCCCCAAATTTAGTAACAAAATCATATTCATTGTTGCATGTGTGAGAAATAATACGGAATATTAATTAGTTGACATGATTTACAAATACATGATCATGCTATTGTTTTTATATGTATATCTGTAGTTGATCCCTTCGTTTCTGCTAAATTCTCATTGTCTGCATTTTCCCTTAACTCGTATTCTTGGTTTACATATTTCTAAATCATTGTGATTGCCGTAATTTATGTCTAAAAAAGTCTTACCTCCTAATTGCCGAAACCATATCGCCTTCCTCGAGTAGGCGGATCAGTGATAGAATGCCATATGCTACCAGACTCTGCAACTGTAAACTCCTGTCCACTAGCCTCTATCACTTTAGCAGCCTCTGCATCATACTTCCCTTACAATAGCAATATAATTTTAAGACAAGTGCTATAAAATTTATTGATATACTGTGATATGAACGAGTATGAAACATTTTAATTTATACGGATAAACATATTTACCATTATACGTGCACTCTTCGGATCCGCCCACTCATACGTAACATTTCCTCCTTCATCGATGTGCTCCACTGCATGTGTAACAACCCGCATTCTACGCATCGAAGGATCGTAGAATATTTATTTCTTTCTTATATGAAGTCGTATGGTCATGTGGCTTTGGGAAACGACCATTGTGGTCATTTCCCATGTTCATGATTTTTGCCGATTTTTAAATGACCGTTTTGCCCCTAGCTGATCTTGTTTCGGCCATAACTTTTGATTGGAAAGGATTTTTGACCTGAAATCACTTCCATTGGCTTCGGATGATGGTTTACCTTTCCGTAGAGTGGTCACATGTGGAAAACGAACTTACCGTTTGGGAGAAATGGCTGAAATAAGGTTTGGAAGGTAAAAAACTGCTTAACCGGGCCAAATAGGGTGATTAGTGAATGGGCGCATAACCCATTTCGGGATTAGGGTTATGGGGAGGCTGAAATGAGTTAGGTTTTCATTCCATTTCAGTTTTCTAGCCTCCACTTACCTCTTATAAACCCTAAAAATGGCCTCCAACCTCTAAATCACCTCCAAAACACTTTCTAATCAAAGATTAAGCTTAGCAACATCAAATCAAGGGAGATCTTCACCAAATCAAGATTAGAGCTGCTGTTTAGCATTGGTATTCACGCCATATCAGAGATTTATTTCAGATCTAAGGTTTATTTGTGGTTAAGGTGAGTGATTTGCATAGTTCCTCACTAATTATGGTTAATTAAGAGTGATTAGTGTTAATTAGCGAATTTAAACATGATAAAAATCTGGAAAAATACTTATAAATTTTTAAATGATGTTTTAGACCTCTGATATGAACTTGGGTTAATTTGGTTAAGTTTTGCTAATCCTATCGTTAATTATGCTTGAACATGCTTAAGGGAAAATATGGGGTTTTGGCTATGTTTGATCCATTTTAACCTATCATATTTATGTTTTGGTGTTTGAGGTCACTTCTACTTGTTGCTATGACTGTATGGTATGCTTTGTGATTGATTAGAATAGTTAGAATGGTAGAAAACGCCGTCGAATGGCGTAAAACACTCGCTGGAAAAGTTGCAGGAAAATGGTGCAGGCTTTCGGATCGGATCGGGGGAATGGGCTTGGACCGGATAGTGGACTGGGCAAGGGATCACCGAACCGAACCGATGCTTGGCACAAGGGAAAGTATGGCAAAAAGGAAGGCCACAATGGTTGAACTGGGATCGGATCGAGCTAAAGAAGGGGGAATCGGATCGACTGAAGGGAAGAGAAAGGGATCGGAACGGAAGAGGAAGGGGTAGTGGATCGGATCGGAGACCAGGAACCTGAACCGAACCGATGGAGCAAGGGTACACCGAACCGAACCAAGATGCATCTATCCGACATGACCCGCCAGAGAACATCTGAACCGAACCGATGTACTACGAAGGGACTTGGAGGCCATGATCCAACCCGGAGCACTTGGAAGAGACCGATCCAAACCGACAGAGAAGAAGAGTTGAGGATCGAACCGATCCAGTGATGACCAAAAACCCGAGATGCAAAGGTAGTCCAAATGGAAGTTAGAGCTCAGGATCCAGTTGGGAACCAATGAGTTCACTTCATGATTGGGCTTTGCTGTGGGACATGTGCTAAGGAGTTGTCGACGTTCATAACTTCGATTCACCACTGGAAAGGAATAATGGGCTACGTATCAGTGCAGTAGAGTCACCATGACTCGAGGGGCAAAGTGATCGTAGCGGGACTACGTATAAGTGCAGTAGAGTCACCATGACTCGAGGGGCAAAGTGATCGTAGTAAGACTATGAGCCAGTGCAGTGGAGCCATTGTGACTCCATGGGGCAGAGTGGACATAGTAAAGGATTAGTAAGGCTATGAGCCAGTGCAGTGGGGTGTGTACGACCCCATGGGGCAAAGTGGACATAGCGAAGGATTAGTGGCTATGGATCAGTGCAGTGAAGCCGTTGTGACTTCATGGGGCAGAGTGATCATAGCAAAGTATTGGGTGATCGAAGTGATGGATATCGTATACTTTACGCACTGAGTGAGAGATGTGAGGATGGTTGCTATGTTTGACTTGTTTCCCATCACTATGACATGCACACCCCACCCCCGTATTCCTTACACCATTTGTTATGGCACCCTAGAGTGTTGTACATTATGTAGTGCTAACTCTTTGGTTGCAGGTCCAGGTTCAGGTATGGTTTAGTATACCTGTTATTGTTCTGTTTAGCTGCTTATTGCTCATACCAGACTTTTTGTCTGACCCAGAGTTTTATGTCTCTTCTTATTACTCTGGGTGCTCTCACGAGCAGACTAGAGACATGTTAGCTGGTGATGCGCGAGTAGCGGATTCGGAGGCGAGCAGGAGGCTTCCACGTATGATATATATATATATATATATATCCTCCCTGTGTCATTACTGGTCACTACTTTGGGCATTAGTAGTGTACCTTTCTTGTTTAGCTTTTTGAGACAGTTTTTAAAAGTTGTAATAATGTTGGCTTTGGATCATAAGCTGTACTTTGGATTTTCCACTGCTATGGTAGTTTGTTTCAGCTTATACACTGTCTCACCTTTTTTATGTCAAGTATGTTTTTACTATATTTTGTTCCATGCGCTGTGAGACATTCTACAGGTTCCTTGTTAGTTCATTCTCTTCTTTCCTTTCTTTGGCGACCGTTCCGTGCTAGTCGGGTATGTATACAGCGCACCTTCGAAGGAAATGTAGACTAGTGCGGGGCGGCCCGTCACAGCATGTGTGTGTCAAAATACGTCTGCCAGCGAAGGCTCTCTTCTGTGTTTTATAAACTGAGTAAATATACAGTAATTAAATTATTAAAGATAAGACTAGATTATATACACTAAATTTTTATCTGAACATGTACTATAAATATTTAAAATTTATACCAAATCCCTTCTGTGCTGTTGGAATGATTTTTAGCCACCGCGGTGCAGAGCAGGATTCTTTTCTCTATTTGCTTTATTTATAGCTACTACTTTCTATTAAATTTGATACACGATGATGTAAAATAATGCAATCAATATTATAAATGTGAATATTATCATTAAATCTTACTTTAGCATCTTCCATGTCCCAGTATTTTTGAAAGTCTGCCCAAACATCATCGCTCATAAATTGAGGCTTTTTTCTGCTTTTCTTGGCTCTTGAAATTGTCTCTCGATAATTCTTGCGCATCTTCATATTCCAATAACTCAAAAAAGTGGGCATGTCCTGCTCCTCAACACGTACAACATCCTGCATATTACATTTATTTTTAATTATTCCCAGTATATTAAATTTTAATATTAGTATAAAAAACTTACCAATAAATCGACTAGAATGACATTCTTGATATGTGCTGGGATACTATCCCAATGCGGCCAAGCGCCCTGCATTCTACTTGTGAAAGACTGCCTTGATACTTCAAAAATGGACTTTGATGGCTCAATCTCAAATCCCCTGTGTACATGTTAATATAAACATTTCATATATTTTAAATAATCTAAATTGAAATAAATTTGAACGTTTACTCGGCACTCTTCGGAACAATCTCCGCAACTCGGCGAAGATCTGGCACTGAGCTGCTTGGACCTGCTCCTGATCCTGCTCCAAGAGATGGTAAAGGAGTAGGCTGAGATGTACTCCTCGATCGGATTCGACATTGTATTATCGTTCATCATTGTACTATCGTCCTCTACCACTACAGGGTTAGACGTAGGTTGAAAAAGTTCTCCATGACGATCCCATAAGTGATAATTCGACACAAAACCAAATTTATACAGATGTACTTCTACTACATCTGGCTTCCAATGCTTCAGATGTCTGCACTTACTACACGGACAACGAATGTCTACGTTACTACGATTATTAGATTTAGCGAATCTAATAAATTCTTGGACTCCATTACAAAAATGTTCCTTTATCGACCATTTCTTACTGGTTCGGGGTTGGTACATCCAACTGCGATCACGAAAATAATCGAACATTTTCCTGATTTGCAACAAATATGTTAGAAAGTTCGATCGAACGTAACACTTTATACTATTTTAAATCTTGTAAAATTTCATTTATAACTATTGCATGTTTTCGTTTTTTTGTTTATTTCTTTTTTACTTTGACGGCCGGTATACCTACTTCCCATTACAAATATAATAACGTAAGCATATTTTATAAATCATTTCAGGTTAAATGGTTCAACAAAATTTTGGCAGCACTTCCCTTTGGTCCCTGTATCGTACACAAATGCGTGTACACAGGGAACAAAATGGAAGTGCCATTGAAACTTTGTTCACCGTTTAAACCGAAATGATTTATAAAATATGTTTACGTTATTATATTTGTAACTTGTCCAATACTATGACAGATCCAACGATTATTGTATCAGATGAATATAGATTTCCGTTTTGTGTAAAAACAAATACCCATATAGCGATCATATACAACACTTGTCGGACGGGGCCAAATTTATCTAAGGGGTTCACATAAGTAGTCAGAAAAACATTCAACCTAAGTTTAAACCAAAAAACAATACAAATGAAAAAAGTGCGCTTTGGGCTTTTTTGCGCTTCACTAATAGGTGCGCTATAACTTCAAAAAAGCTCCTTAGTTGCGCCTTGCGCCTTTTTACGTCTACGCTCGCGCGTTAACTAAATAGCGTCTATATAATATTTTTCAGTACTTTCAATTTGTAAAATAACATGACATTGAAAATTATGAAGTATAAATTAGTTTTAGTTATTTTTAGTTAATTTTAGTTTAAAGTATAAATTATGAAGTTAATTTTAGTTAATTAGTTTCAATTTTTGAAAGATAAATTAAGTTTTAAGTTTGTTAATGTTATAGCAACAAATTTGTCAGTTTTAGTTTGTTAATATTATAGCAACAAACTAAGCTTTCAAGTTTGTCAATTTTAGTTAATATTATATAGCAATTTTTTTTTTGAATATTGCAAATTCATTCTTCAAATTTGTTTGGACCAACTATTCTTGCATCCGATGGTGACATAATTAACAGTGCATGCATAGAGGGACATCATTACATCGTTTCAATAGTCATAATCAAGTTACTACCGCTAAACAATCACATTTACTTCATTTTTTCTCAAATGATCCTACAACACAATCAACCTACAATACAATCAACGTAACCCCAGTTACATACATGTTAATCGTCGTTTTCATGCTCTTAAATCAAGTACATATGTGATAATTAACGTTTTCAACATCCTAATCAATCACACTAATTCCCAAATCTATCTATAATATAATCAACATCATATGCATCTCACAAAACAACCAATTTCATTTCCATAAACATTCAATTAACAAACCCATCATAACATGCAAATAAACCCTAATTATCCCTAATTAAACAAAGAATAGGGATTAGAAGACATACCGGAGCAAATTGAGATGATTAGAACGGAGATTGGGTGGGTGAATTCGGAACTGCAGCGGGGGGTGACGATAGGTTTTTTTTTATAAAAAAAATGCTGAAATGATTTGGGGAAGAAGGTCTCGGCCGTTATTTGATTCAGGTTGAGCGATAGCTAGCAACGGCCATTTTTTTATCCGTCGCCCCCCCCCCCCGGGGTTTGCAAAATGAAGCCTTTCTTGTAGTGAAACAAATGGCTACTGTACAAAATTTGACAATAGCACCATGGAACATTCAATGAAGAAAATATATGATTTGATATCATTGAGTCCACTGCTAGTAACAATAGCCCAAAAGAAGAGCCTAACATAAAAGTCGTTGCATGCAACAACATACAGATGAACACCAAAAATGATTTCACCAGACATTAAGCAGCTTACCTTACCCTTTCTAATTGTAGTGCATCAGACAACAAAACAATATTTTCAACAAAGTACTATGAAGTATAGAATGATTTTTGAGTTCATCCATTGTTTCAGTGTAAGAGAATTTTCTCTGAAGCATACTACTCTACAGCAAATCTAAAAACGGCTTATATGGAATTAATACCATAATAAAAAAGTTATACATCCATTGTGGGCACTACTATATTAAGACTCGTTCATAATTCTTTAAAAGAAAAATTAACACGTTAGTATGAAGGAAGTTAGACTGATAGTTGTAAATATTAGTGGTTGGCTTTTTATACAAAAAACAGATCAACTTATTATATTTTCACTATTATAAGATAAAAGAGTTGAAAACAGTAACATACCTATTTGATAAGCTTCAACCGACCATTAGAGGTGTGCAATCAATCATGGATGTCTCAGTTGAAACGGTGATTGATGATAAGAAGCGAAATTAGCAAGTTTTTTTCATTTCAATCGATGCCCTAAAATCCATACGTTGGCTGAAAATAGATGGAAATAGTTTAAGCCAGGAGAGAAGGAGATGATTCTCATTCAAAGATGGACATTTAAAGTTAAAGGAAGGAATAGTCAAGAGAGAACTGAACAGTATCATCAGATTTACCTTGTGATGGGGAGAGGAAAAGGGAACAAACGATGAACTGAAGCTTCGTTTGCTGGTAGAATTTTAAAATTTGGGAAAAACTTTTTGATCTAGGTTTAAGATTAGAAAAGGGGAAGGAGTGATTTAATCTATACGAAGAATTAAAATTTCACGTTTTTTTTCACGTTTTACAATTGTTGTATTTGTTGTTTTTCCAATTTTTGAAGATCTTCAATGCACGTGGATGATGAATTACAACCGTTAGATAGTTCGATCTCAACGGCTCAAATTAACAGTGGTGTCAGGATGTGGATTGCCCTCTTTATATCTTAAAAAAATATAATCATCACTTGCAAATCTATAAGAATTTTGCTGCAAAATAGCTTCTATAAATATTCGTCGGTATTTTGCCTAGATTTGTAGCGGAAAATAGCGATAGAAATTTTCCGTCGGTGATTTGACGCAATTTGCAATGGCTTAGTGGAGGATGACAAAAAATGTAACAACCCGAAAATCTGGGCCAGTTTAAAATTTTTATTTTGGCGATTGTAGCGAATTTTGAATATTTAAAATAGATTATTTTAAATATAATCGACGAGAAATTTATTTTGAATAGAATTCGAACGTATATATTATACGCGTCGTCGTTAGAATATAAATATTTATAAATAATTATAAATAGAATTGAAAATGGCGCGGTAGTTCGATAATTCGATTTCAAACTTCAATTGAATGTACCGGGTGCAAAACAATCCGGATTTTAGTGAAACCAAAAATGTTGGGATCTAATTGATGATATCTTTCCAACGAATCCGAATAATCGAAATTTGATAGCGGGAATCAAAAGATATGTCCAGTTGAAAATTCTGAATAGTCGCTATGGAATTCAGGCCCTTAAAAATGGAAATTTTGCAAATGACCTCGGATCTCGACGAAACTAGTTTTGTTGGGTCCGTGATGTTAAACTATTGCTAGGTTTCAAGTTTCATAATTTTTCGAATCAATATGTGAGCGTGGCAAAGAAAAACGCGTTTTGACCATTTCAGTTGATTTTAATCAACTGGAAATTGGCCATTTTTCATACGGTCTCAGAATTCGACGAAACTAGTTTTGTTAGGACCGCATCGTCAATACGAAGCTAGAAAATATTTTTATGAAATTTATAGAGTTAGTATGTGACCCCGGTAATTCGAAATGTACGTTTAAAATTCAATATAGTGATTTAAATGTAAATTCAACGGAAACTGATTGTAACGATCAAATCAGCTTGCGGTACATATCCCATTGTGTTCGGAATGGGGGTGAAACGCTATGGACGACAGGCGGTGGACCTCGTTTCGAGGTCGTATGTAAAAGTCAACTTTTCTTGAAATTAAAATAAAAAAAAAAAAAAAAAAAATATAATAATATTTTATCTCCCTCCTCCCCTTAATTCTTCTGCCCCCCCCCCAAATCATTATTTCATAATCGAAGAAAAAAAAAAAAAAACAACAAACCCCGTCGCCCCCCTCGTAGCAGCCGCCACCTCCTTTCCTCCCCCCTCCCCCTGGCGCGCCGCCGCACGCAGAAGCCCCGCCAGAGCCGACGCGGAAGCAACACCCCCCCCCCAGTTCGATCGACGCACGAGAAACCCCACCCCCCAGCAGCGCCGCACTCTTCCAGCTCCGACGCCTCCGCGAGCCACCTGCCCCGACGCAGCGCCGACCGCCAGTCAGCCTCCACCCCCATGCCCCATTCGCTGTAAAGATGCAGTAAGTTTTTTTATTATTTTACTTTAAATTATTTTTATTTTAAAATCTGAAGATTTCGATTTTGAAAGCTTAAAAACTGATTTTAAAAAGCTTAAAAACTGATTATATAAAATATAAAAAAAACCGATTTGTTTAAAAAGAATTGAAATACTGATTTTATAAAAGAATTTAAAACTGAAATTTTTAAAATGATTAAAACTGAATTTTTAGAAAGCATAAAACAGTTTTTTTTATAAAAGAATTTTAAAAAAAAAAAAACTGCATTTTTATGAAAGTATAAAAACTGTGATTTATAAAAATATAAAAACTGGTTTTCTTGAAAGGTTGAAAACTGATTTCTTTCAAAGGTAAAAATCATATTTTTATATGTTGAAAGCAAAGGTAAAAATCATATTTTTATATGTTGAAAGTCGAAATAAAAATTCGATTTTTATATATTGAACTTTGAAATAAAAATTCGATTTTTATATATTGAACTTTGAAGTAAAAATTCGATTTTTATATATTGAACTTTGAAGTAAAAATTCGATTTTTATATATTGAACTTTGAAATAAAAATTCGATTTTTATATATTGAACTTTGAAGTAAAAATTCGATTTTTATATATTGAACTTTGAAGTAAAAATTCGATTTTTATATATTGAACTTTGAAATAAAAATTCGATTTTTATATATTGAACTTTGAAATAAAAATTCGATTTTTATATATTGAACTTTGAAGTAAAAATTCGATTTTTATATATTGAACTTTGAAGTAAAAATTCGATTTTTATATATTGAACTTTGAAATAAAAATTCGATTTTTATATATTGAACTTTGAAGTAAAAATTCGATTTTTACATATGTAGAGAATACGGGCAACGAAGGCGAGTTGGCGAAGATTTCCTGCATTAGAAGTGCCGTGGAGCTAGGATAGCTATATGTGAGAATTTCTCACCTTTCTATTTCTTTTCTAGTTATATATATACTAGGATGCAGACGGTGCTTAGTAGCACCCGACACAATCGTCCACAGACCATGGACTTGTTTGTTTGGCTGTTTGGTTATTGATTGTGATATTGGTTTGAATGTGGTTTGTGGTGTGAAAAATCGAATCGATAAATTGGTTAGGATTAGACGTGCGCCGTTATAAGGCGAAGGAGTAAGGCTAGGTTAGACCCTTACTCCAAATTTTGTGGTTTGCAAAATGAAATTGATTTGATTGATGAGTGAATGGCGTGGGCCTTCACTAGACTGGGGATAAGGCTAGGCCTTGTCCCGTTTCTAGTATCGTGCCGTTATGCCGCCGAAATTTTCTAAAATATGTTAGAAAAATAAAAACATCATTTTATTTAAAGAATGAACTGAATAGAAATTCATATGTTGGAATAAAATGTTTTATCGTTAAAAATATAATTTTTAACGTGAATGTGAATAAATAAATATTCATTTACAAACCAGACGGTTTGTTTATGTACACCTGTTTGAAGGACATTGATTGGGTCGATAAATTTTACACATCGCCCAACTGCACAAATAAAATCTGTGTTTGATTGTTTGAAACCCCACATGGGTATTGGGATGAAATTTGAAGTTCACTCATCCTGATTGATTAAATATGTCGATCGATTGATTGACAGGCTGTTATGAGCGTTGAATATCTATATTTGATGCTTATACGGTGTAGTGCACTTTGGTTGATGGTTGATTATTTTCAATGCTATTATATACATGTGTTGTTTGCAAATCCACATAATTAATTTTATATGGTAATTGATTGGGCCTCATTCCAGTTTTGAAAAAGAAATATTTGAAAAAGAAATATTTGAAATAGAATATTTGAAAATAGAAATTTATGAAGCAGTGTTGATTAGATTGACGCCATTTTGACGTGAATGATATTTATATCAATTTTAAGTGATTTCGAAATGAATTGAATTGAAAACGAATTCAAAATGAATTGAATTGAAAACGAATTCAAAGTGAATTGAATTGAAAGTGATTTCGAAGTGAATTGAATTGAAAGTGATTTCGAAGTGAATTGAATTGAAAACGATTTCGAAATGAATTGAATTGAAAACGATTTCGAAATGAATTGAATTGGAAACGATTTCGAAATGAATTGAATTGAAAACGAATTCGAATTGAATTGAAAGTGAATTGAAATGAATTCGAATTGAATTGAAATTTGAATTGAATAGAAATGAATTTTGAAACGAATCTATAAAGAAGAATTCAATTTTGTTTTGAATTGAAATGGAAGTTGAAATAGATTTTTGAAACGAATTCAAAACTATTTATATAATTCGTTTTAAATAGAAATCGACGATATATATATTATATATATTATATATATAATATAATGGCCTGAATAGAACGCGCCGCGCCGCGGCAGTTCGTGAATTTCGACCATTTATTTCAAACGGACATTACGGGAGATCCGACCGTCGGATTCTCCTAAAACCGGAACCATTGGGTTCGTATCGAAAAGAGCTTTCTAATGAATGTTAGAAATTTGAAATCTAACGGTTGGATTTGGAGATACGTCCAAATCAAATTCGAAAAAGGTCGCTGTAAGTGCAGTTCGATGGCCGTTAATGGAAATCGACTGTACGGGCCTTTATAAAATTATTAAAAATAGTAATAATTTGTGTAAAATCATAAAAAAATGATTTGTGAAAGTTTGGGATGAAAAACTCCATATTTGAAAAGATAAAAATGGATTTTTATCGAAATGAACTAGTTTTGAACTAGAATTATAATTCTATTTATTTTTAAATAAATAAATTGAATTCGAAAAGGGTTTTAAAAATAACCAAAATTTCCAATGATTGCATTGGAGTGGATTTGAATCGAAATTGTCTTCGGAATATTTCGATGTTGGAATTCGTGATTATACAGGTGTTGTTATGGAAATTTGAAAGATATATATTGATATCGTTATTTCCAATACGACATTTGTTAGTCGTAGAATTCGATATTGAATATAAGCCGATATATTTTCTATTCAGAGCCTTGTATTGAATATCGAATGTGATTTGGGTTTGTCGTGAATGGTGTCTTTACTAACACTGTTCTTGAACCCAGTTGAGAAAAGATTAAATCTTTTTATTTAGATTTAATGAAGTGTACCAATTAAATAATATTTAATTGGAATTGAATTGATATTGATTTTTGGGTTTATCGTGAACAGTGTTTTAAATAACACTTGTTCTTTAACCCGATAATTAATGAATGTGATTTGGGTTTGTCGTGAATGGTGTCTTCACTAACACTGTTCTTGAACCCAGTTGAGAAAAGATTAAATCTTTTTATTTAGATTTAATGAAGTGTACCAATTAAATAATATTTAATTGGAATTGAATGGATAATGATTTTTGGGTTTATCGTGAACAGTGTTTTAAATAACACTTGTTCTTTAACCCGATAATTAATGGGATGTGACTTTGGGTTTATCGTGAACCGTGTTTTAAATGACACTGATTCTTTAACCCAGTCACAGATTAAAACTAAGTGGAGTTTTAATGAATCTTTAATTAGATTGAAAAGATCGAGAATGGAGTATCACCAGTTTTGCTCCAGGCGATAGTTAAATCTTTAATTAGATTTGAACGTGAAATTTAGAAACTAACTGTCGGTTAGCCAAGCAGAAGGGTTTTCTGGATATTGATCTGATGTTGGTTTCGGCCTTCGGGGTTAATATTTGGGGAATTATTCTCTTGATTAATTTACGGTTAGTGACTAATGAATTGGAATGAGGCGTATGTTGTGTTTGTGTAACACTTTTATAAAATATACGCGAGTTATTCGGGAAGTCCGGGTTTATCCCATTCTGAATAATCGATACGACGATAAGTCGAAGATGAAGACGATGGTCGAAGACCGGAGGTCTTCACGTCGTTTGGGTGATAACTGATGATCTTGATTGGGCTGTACACCCAAGAAGATGGAAACAGTTGGTGATCGTCCAGACGTACTTGGAGATCGATGGATATGCGAGGTACTAGGTGCCTCCGGTTTCGTTCAGACCCAGAACGGACTTGTAAATGGACTGTGTGTCTGACATCGGATTTCATTCTGTGTGACTGATATCGGTTGCATAGAGTGGTTTGCCTGTGTGGCATGCTAAGATGCAAATGATCAAGGCTTCTGTTGAAAAGCAAAGTCTTGTGGTGATGATCAAAGCACGGCCTTTGTGGCGTAGCTTTGTGTAACGTTTCCTTCGCGAGTTTCGCACCCGGTATGAACCAAAAACGGGAGAGGACATCAGGGAGGGCATGCGTTTCCTCCTAGCTAGAAGTGGCGTCAGTGGTTTTACACGCCCTGACGAGTTTGACTTATGTGGTTGTTGCTGTTGCGAGGCGCCTCGGTTAGATCGGACGATCCGGGTCCGATGGAGTCATTCGTTGGCTCGCTTACGCCCCAAAGGGCGGCGAAACGTAGTGCTCAGGCATTTTTAATCCACTCCGTGTGGACCGGCCCTGACGATCCAAGGGTCGATGCGTTCTGATCCTGAGACTCGGGCTAGGCAGTCTCGAATCGGTTGAGGACTATCTTTTGCCTCGGTTCATAGACGGAAATCCAATTTCCAAATACGTGACATTTGCGGTTTTATTTGTAAACCTATATATGGCGACATGATATATGGTACCCATGCCGCCTATGATTGATACTTATGATTTGAAGTTGTTTTATACACTATGCACTTATAATAGTATCAAATGATTTGTTTTAAACGTATCAAGCATTCTTTGGCTGTTATAAGGGAAAACCCTATCCCCCGGCTTGCGTTGCATTGTGTGATAGGACCTGGGTCTTATAACAGCTTCATTTTTCTTTATTTAGCATTGCACTGTTTGTTTTATGCACTGGTATTCTTGGGAGGAAACCCGTTCCGTGTTATACGGCGTGGTCCCTTGATTTACCTAACTTTAAAATAAAGAATAATAACTGTTTTAGTTCTCACACCAGTCACATGACTGACCTGGAGTTTATTGTTTTAACCTAAACTCTGGGTGCCCTTATTTTGACACGGGCAGCTAGTAGTTTTGGTTTTGCAGATTTATATTCACAGGATCCTGGTTTACAGCTGGAACGATATCCGGAAAGCTTTGTATCCGTATATCTCATTCTAGTTGTGTATTGTATTATTTTCCGCTGCTATGTATTTAAATGTAATTTAAATCTCTGATATTTCTGTGTAATATTCTTTTATACTCTGTATATTTATGTAATCTGATGCGCTGTTGTAATATATAGTGAAAAGTTCTTCTGTATGCGTTCTGTTGTGTCCTGTTCTCAAACGATAGGGCGTTTCGAACGGCCTGGATCGGTTTAGCGACTGGTTCGGACCGAGCGAAATTCCTTGCCGTCACAAAAAACGAAGGTGATAAGTAAAAGAAAAAAAGTTGAAAAAACAAAAATCTATCCCTTGCAGATCGAATGGAAATCCATCGTAAATTAATGACGGAAATTCCCGCTTCTAAATTTTTGATGCTAAATCGGTGTTTTCTTGTAGTGTTTCTAGACTTGCTTACCACCATTGCCTTCATAGTTACTTGAAACTATTGTTTCAACCATTATATTTTGGACTAGTAAGTGAATAAAAGAGCAAAACCTTCAAAGTGGACGTAAATTCTCAAAAATCGAACCACTATAAACTCTATATGATTTATTTTCGTGCATTTTAATCCTTAGTGCATGTTTACTTTTATTTTCTTGAAACTCTTTTAGTGTTATGCTACCTTTTGGACATCATCACGTTTATTTATTATATTTCTTCAAATTTGGTTACAAGTCTGCTATTAAGCATTAGAAGACATGAGCTTAGTATAGGTACCATATTCGTGGGACATAATTTGTGGTCCTAACATTTGATATTTATTATGGCAACCCATGTTTCTTTCTTTTGATGAGCAATTAATTTTATTTTGAACGGTGGAAATATACTACTTTAAATATAACCATATTCCAAATTTCCAATTCGTGTGATGAGAAAAGAAAACCACACGTTTTGTACTATATACAAAAAGGACATATCATCTACATAACCGCATGCTCCACGAGATCTAGGACCATTAAATCTTAGATTTTGTCATAATATTGAACATGTGAACTCAGCTGTCATCCTAATATAGGACCATTAAAATCTTTATTTGTTTGTTAAATTCCTCTTTCACATGTCACTACAAATTAATACTATCAGTGGAGTACATATGGCAAATTGATGAATCAAAGGATTTTAGGCTGTACAATCTTCTAGCTGCGTATTTATGCATGCTTCATGCATATTTAGGTACAATATATCAAGATTTTAATAAACATGTGTTGAATGTGCATAAGAAACTAATATATACAGTACCAATTTTCTTAAAGAACAAAAATCAAGATTTTCATCGAACATTTGTATTAAAATTGTAATTAGATATAACTATAATTTTTTTTATTTTCAAAATAGAATGACTAAGAAAAAATAGCATGTTTCTTTTTTATGTAATTTGAAGTTCAAACTTGGTTATATGATTCTTACATATATATATATACTAGTTTCATGGTAAATTATTATACTTTAGAGCATATAATTAGATTCATGACATTCAATGTTCGCCAAAGAAGTAATGTCTCCAATTGTATAATGTACACTATTGATAATGTTTAATGTCCAATATGATTCGAGTTTTGTTGAAATTGATGATTCAAATATTTGTAGAGAAGGAAAGATTGATTGTCAATCATGTAATTGGTTCCTATATGAGATAACTTTGGTGCCAAGTTTACTTGGAGGTCAAGAAAACTTGGGTGCCAAGTTTACTTGAAAGTCAAGAAAACTTGGGTGCCAAGTTTACTTGGAGGTCAAGAAGTCCCTCTATATAAATAGAGGTCATGTTATTGTATGAAGAAAGCAATCCACCATTAATCTTCTCTCTATTGTAATCTCCCTCCTCTCTTATGTACTCATTTCTTCATTGAAAAATAAAAGTTGTTGGGTCTCCGTGGACGTAGGATATTAATATCCGAACCACTTTAAATCTTCTGTGTCCTTTTTGTTCTTTGTTTTTTGTGAGATTTCATAATTGTTTTGTTATACTCCATTATTATCTAAATAAACAATACTAGATCCTCATCAAAATTCCGTATAAATCACTACAGTTTGGTATCAGAGCTGGTGTTATTGTTTCTATTTGGATATTAATGGCTACTTCTAGTAAGTCTGTTGGAAGTTCTAGCATCAATTATGGAGTAACACGTTTTGACGGAAAAGGGAGATTTTGGTACGCAAAGCTTGGTTTTCGTGAAAAGTGTGTTCTTGGTAAGCAGACAAAGATTTCTTTTGGTGTTGGTGAGCATAAGGCAAAAACTATTTTGGATTATGTTCACACGGATGTTTGGGGACCTTCCCCTTGCCCATCCTTGGGTGGAGCCAGGTATTTTGTTTCATTTATAGACAATTTCTCTCGTAAAGTTTGGGTATAATTTTTAGAGTCCAAAAGTGAAACCTTTACTAGATTTCGTAAATGGAAATCCATAGTGGAGAAGCAGTCAGGGAAGAAGTTGAAAGTTCACCGTTCAGATAATGGCGGTGAATTCGTATCACAAGATTTCATCGATTATTGTGAGTCCAAAGGCATTAAGAGGCATTACACCACACTAGGAGACCCCCAGTCCAATGGAGTTGCAGAAAGGATGAATCGGACATTGTTAGAGAGAACTAGGTGCCTCAGATTGACGGCTAAGTTAATGAAGGGATTTTGGGCTGAAGCTTTATCTATGGAGGCTTTCCTCATCAACCGCACACCTTCTACTGCCATAGATATGAAGATCCCTGAAGAAGTATGGAAAGGAAAGCTTGTTAGCTATTCATTCCTCAAGGTGTTTGGTTGTCCAGCTTATGTGCACGAGAGTCGAGGAAAGTTGGAACCTAGAGCTCGCAAGTGTACCTTTCTAGGTTATAGAAGAGGAGTAAAAGGATATAGGTTGTGGTGTCCTATTAGCAAGAAAATTATTATAAGCAGGCATTTAACTTTTGATGAGAAGGCTATGTTGAAGGTGGAGCCTTCCTCATCGGATGATGATGAGAGGACATGTGAAGAATATCAAACATAAAGCAAATCATCTGTTGATTCTTTCCATAGACATTCAAATGGCATTTCTGATGACCCCGTGGTTGATGAGGATAGTATGGATACTGGCATAGAAGATCAAACTCAAGGTGGAGCTCATACAGAGACCAGGTCTGTTGGAGAAAGAAGAAAGCCCAGATGGCTTGATGATTTTGTTGGTTTGAGCATCAAAGACATTGACTTTGATGATATGGCAACATATGCATTAAATGTTGTCCATGTTGAGCCCAGAGATTATAGAGACACTTTTACATTAGTTGACAGTTCCAGTTGGTTAGTAGAAATGGAAGAGGAGTTCGAATCTTTATGGAAAAATCACACTTGGTATTTGGTGCCACTTCCTACCAACAAGAGAGCTATTGGATGTAAGTGGATATATAGAGTGAAAGACGGCGACAATGGAGAGTTCGGATATAAAACAAGACTAGTAGCAAAGGGGTATGTTCAGAAGAAAGGGGTAGAGTATCATGACATCTTTGCTCCAGTTGTTAGGCATACTTCGATTCGTATTCTCTTGGCATTTGTTGCTCATTATGACATGGAGTTAGAGCTGCTTTCTTGCATGGTGATCTGGATGAAGAGATTTATTTGCGGCAGCCGGAAGGGTTCATTGATAGTAGCATGCCAGACTATGTTTGTAAACTTAACAAATCTCTTTATGGACTGAAGCAGTCTCCTAGACTATGGTACGAGAGAGTTGATAAGTTTATGCTTTCACAGGGATACTCCAGAAGCTTCAAAGACCAATGTGTTTATTTTAGGAGATGTGATGATGACATGATTTACTTGTTATATGTTGATGATATGTTGATTGCATCTCAGAGTATGGTCAAAATTAAGGAATTGAAAGCGGAGCTCAGTAAAGAGTTTGATATGAAGGATTTAGGAAAGGCACAAAGAATATTAGGTATGGAGATAAGCAGGGATAGGAAGCGGAGAGAGTTAAGGCTCACTCGGGCGCAATACATCGAGAAAGTCCTCACTCGATTTAGGATGGAGAAAGCCAAACCAGTAGGCACTCCTTTAGGCTCTCATTTTAAGTTGTCGAAAGACCAGTCTCTTACATCGGAAGAAGATAAAAGGTATATGGCTAATATACCTTATTCTAGTGCTGTTGGTAGTCTCATGTATGCGATGGTGTGCACGAGACCAGATTTGGCTCATACAGTTGGTGTTGTCAGTCGATATATGTCTAACCCAGGAAAAGAACATTGGCAAGCAGTGAAGTGGATTCCTAGATATCTTCGAGGCACTTCTTCGATGGGTTTGCTATATGGTGGAGTAGATGGTGACATCTTTCTTAGAGGATACTGTGATTCTGATTATGCTTGGGATAGAGATGTTAGGAAGTCAGTGTCGGGCTATGTTTTTACACTTGGCATAGGCTCGATTTCATGGAGCTCAAAGCTGCAATCTATCGTAGCTTTGTCGATTACCGAAGCAGAGTTGATATTGATTGTGGAAGCAACAAAGGAAGGATTGTACTTACTTCTGTTGTTGGATGATCTTTCAATGGTGTAGTGGATAGTGGAGCTATTTTCAGACAGTCAGAGTGTTATTCATCTTCTTGAGAATCAAGCTTATAGATCACGGACAAAGCACATTGATGTTAGAGGTTTCTTTCTTATGCTTGAGGAAGAACATAGCAAGATCAAATTATTGAAGGTGGGTACTTTGGATAATCCTTCAGAAATGATGACCATGTCACTTCCAAAGGACAAGTTTGAGCATTGCTCAAACTTGATTAGTTTGCTTCCGGTTACTTGAGCGCCATGGGGCGCTGGACCCAACAACTTCTATGTTGATTGTTGAAGATGAGATGATGAAAAAAGACTGTCATATTTGAATCAAGGTGGAGTGTTGAAATTGATGATTCAAATATTTGTAGAGAAGGAAAGATTGATTGTCAATCATGTAATTGGCTCCTATATGGAATAACTTGGGTGCCAAGTTTACTTGGAGGTCAAGAAAACTTGGGTGCCAAGTTTACTTGGAAGTCAAGAAAACTTGGGTGCCAAGTTTACTTGGAGGTCAAGAAATCTCTCTATATAAATAGAGGTCATGTTATTGTATGAAGAAAGCAATCCACCATTAATCTTCTCTCTATTGTAATCTTCCTCCTCTCTTATGTACTCATTTCTTCATTGAGAAATAAAAGTTGTTGGGTCTCCGTGGACGTAGGATATTCGTATCCGAACCACGTTAAATCTTCTGTGTCCTTTTTGTTCTTTGTTTTTTGTGAGATTTCATAATTGTTTTGTTATACTCCATTAGTATCTAAATAAACAATACTAGATCCTCATCAAAATTCCGCATAAATCGCTACAAGTTTAACTTGGTAAATAATCAAATTTATCACTATGTCTGTAGTTTATTTGAATTGTTTTTCTATTCATCGTTATATGGAATTAGATCTTCTTATTGGATTACATTAAACGTCAGCAATTATAATAGATGCACCCAATTACTATGATTGTATATAAGACTTCAGAGTTCTATTACTTGGAATATGAATGTGTAATACGTGAAACGTGGTACCAGACAAGTATGAATTTATTTTTCCCTGCCATGTTTGCTAAGTTAATTTCTAAATTTTTGGTCATTTGTCCACGTATTACTTTAGATTTTTCTTTAATTTTGTCTTCGCACTATTTTTCTGTATTGAGGATTGTAAATTTCCAAAGCAATTTCAAAAATTCAAATACTTCACAGGTAACAAGCCAATATTCTAAAACTATTTTCTCGGTAATAATAAATGAAAGGAAAAAAAACAAATATTATCACCCAAATATCAAATCAGCTTTGCACTGCACGGGTAAATCATTTATTTAACAAGTCCCTCATGGTAGTAATATTTCTCTAGACATCAAAATCAAAACCGACACAGTATATGGGTCATCAATTCATCGTAGACTCTGCAGCACACACGCTAACCTTGGCATATCCGACATTCGAACTGGCTTCAACAAAAATCATCAGCACCTTCTTCCATGCATCTAGCATTTGAAAATTTAAGCTAGATTACAGTACTGCTCAAACCATTTTACAACTTATATCATGCTATATTTATGATATTGTTACCCGTTGATATTGTTAGAAATATTCTCCGACGACATAACCACGACAGGTATTCCCTTAAGCCGCTAAGAACACTGCTTAACAAACAAACATAAACAGCATTCAACTATATGTCCATTATAATCATAAAAATAATCAAAAAAAAAGTATAAATAAAAATACACCTTGATCTCCTTTAGCAATTCATGACCGGTCATTTCAGGCATGGAATAGTCTGTGATTATCATGTTCACATTTGGCTCCTGCGTTGTTGCGTACTTAAAAACAAGTAGAAAACAGTAATATCCAGAGGCATGAAATAACTCAAAATAGAATTACAAACCATGTCCAGCATTTCGAGAGCTCGTCTCGCGCTTTCTGTTGTAGTCACTGCGATCACCAAATAGAGTGAGATGATGTTGCAAAATCATCCCTAAAAATATATATTGAAGCAAGTTTAACAAAGAACCTTTGAATTTTTTGCTGCAAAGCAAGTGTGCAATCACCGCCCGATCAACTGAACTATCATCCACTGCCAAGTCATGAGCATCACTCTCTGATGCTGACATTATGTATATGATGATGATTTGCTTTAGTGAGCTATAGTTGAAAATCAAAGAGAAAATGGAGGGATATTTAATAGAGGTTCTTAAGATCAGTCAATAGAGGAAAGATATCTTTATGTCTATTTTGTAATGATTCACTTAAGATTCGGTGAACCGGTTGCTTTCCAAATACTAAATGGGTGATTGCATCATCATTTCTTTATCTGTTAGAGCATTCCCAACCGAGTATCGGTTGGGAAGCAACCGATCCCTAACAGGGGGTCGGTTGACCAATTTTTGGTTGCTCGGGCAACCCTCAGGGTTGCTTAAGAAACCGTGATGTTGCTTGTTTAGTTGGATTTTTAAAAGCCAATTAAAGATATACGGTTTGATTTAATGCGAAAAATCAAACAAATTGCAATCGGATGGGGTAAAACTATGCAAAACTTTACCCGGTTTATTATTAGTCGTCTAAAGATTTTTGCATTGGAGGTGGCTTTTGTTGGTCACCTGTAGATGTGACTGAACTGATGTAAATTGGCATCGTATGGTTGGGAATGCTCTTAAAGGTTTTAATGCAGATGGATTTTTGGGATTCTGTCTCATGCAGGTAATAAATTCAATTAAATGCCTAGATTTAGAATAACTAATAATGCTGTCATTTTGAAATGGGTGAAATGACTGATTGAAAAATATCTCTCACATTGATGCTTACGGATTCAAATCACCTTTTTTAAAGTAAAATTTGACAAAAAATGTATATAAATGGTTGATCATTTATTATTTTGCCAAAATTTTATGTATGGTATTGTAGCATTAAGTAATTTCTCAATAATTAGTGCAATTGATAATTTGATGTACACACATATTTGAAAGAAATCTTGGCATTATGGACTTATTTTTGGCATACACATCACTTTTGGCTGTAGCCACTAAAATTGTATACAATATTATATGTGTACTTGTAATATTATTGACCTATATTAATTGGATTTCGTTTTCTTTTAATTATCCCCATTTTCATAGCATCTCAAAATTTCCAACCTATTATGCATACATTGTAACCCCCATAAATATTAATATGAAATAAATTAATTAATAACAAAGGTAAAAATAAAATTTGTACAAATATCAAAATTTGGACATGATTTTTTTTTTTTTAAAAAATGTTATATACCAAAAGGGGAGAAAAAAAGCTAGCCTTTCTCCAATAGCACTAAATTTGGACATGAAATTTGCCTCTTGTTTGGCTATTTTCTCAATAACATTCATATGAAATCTTTTGCGATTAGAATTCAAAATGAGAAGTTATCGATGCTTGAATGTTGGAATTTGAAATAATTAAATCAAATGGATTTAGATTAATAACGTTATTTAACAATCCGGTTTAAAAAGGATTAAAACATTGTAATGCTAAGTGTGTACTTAACCTTTAAGCAAATGAAATATTAATGGATTATAGATAAAATAACATAAATTATAACATGTTATATACACACACACACGCTATGTCATGCGTTTTACGTGTGATCATGATACATGTTTTGTGAATAAATTGTATTTTTAGAAAATTTATATATTTAACCCCTTCAAAAGAAAATGATTTGTGCAAATTTTTATTTATATTTTTCTGTTAAAATCATGTATAATTAGTTTGAATTTTTATTTTTAGTTTTGAGGTAATCATTTAGTAGGATTTTTCTTGGAAGGTTCTATATCTTATCCTACTGTGGTTAATTCCTTATTGAAAATTTGGAAATTAGGAGAGGTAGATATTAAGTATGATGGCGCATACTTTTATTTCAAATTCTCTAATGATTTGGTCAGAACCAAACTTCTCAAATTAGATCCAATTTTCATTAAAGGGCGTATGTTTATTATTACTGTTTGGGATTCTTCAATTGGTCATCCTAAATCTCAAATTAAAAATTCCCTGTGCGGGTTCAATTTTATCGAATTCCTACTATTCTATGGACTTTGCTAGGCATCAGTTGGTTAGTTAATTTGTCATATAGGAAATTTGATTTACTTCGATACAAGTACTGAAAGGTTGTAGAGGTTTCGTTATGCTAAGGAATTGATTGAGATTTCGGTAGATTTTGATTTACCAGATAAAAAATGGGGCTGATGATTTAGGTAAGAATTGTCCTTCGATTCAGATTAGATATGACTGGAGGCCTAGTATCAGTTCTATATGTAAGACATTTGGAGATGATACTTGTAATTGTGAATTTAATTCCAAATTTGATGTGGTAAATGAAGAGTATGTTGTGAATAACAGTATGGAATTGCTTGGTAAAGGCAATGAAGTGGTAACCGGTACACCAAAAAGACTTTCTCTCAGTCCAAAACTAATAATTGGAATACTGTTAAGTATAAGAAATTCTGGAGGAGGAAAAGTGAGCTTGATAGTAGAGATAAAGATGGTGTTAAATTAGATGAGGTTATGTGAATTCAATTCCCTTTGATGTGCTAAATACTGAGGGTGGTAAAGAAGGATCTGCGGTGGATAAAAATTTAAATGAGGAGGTTATTACGGTGAATAAAGAGCAAGGATTTAGTAGAGAAGATAATGTGAATTCTACTAATGGAATTAATGTGCAAGTAAATGGAGACAGTGACGGTAACCAACATAAAGATGCACAAGTATGTAATGAAGACACCTTTGAAGTGGGTAAGGGCTCTGGTTGTAATACAGGATCAGAATCAGTTGATAATTCAGGCTGTTTTAAAATTGGACGATTTATATCTATGCCAATTATGGAGAAGATTTTAATTGATTCTTATAATCAATTAATTTTATGCAATAAATCTGTAAGTTATGGGAGGGATATTTGATTTGATTAATCAATCAAATCTTGGTATAAGTGGCAAAATATTTGGATGGAATGAGAAGTATTTTATTTGATTTGAGCAATCAATCAAATATATGTATACGGGGAAACTATCAAAATATGCAAGATTTGCAAATCAAGGAAATCTGGAAACTTCTCATGCTTATCTTCAGGCAAGCCTTCATCCTTACTCTTATAATTTGGAGGCATTTGCTCATCCTTTAGTGTACAAGCCAATAATGCTCTCTTCTTTATATCCTCAATAAGATCCCTATTTCTGTATAAATTATAGGGTGAGAAATATATTGAGTGTTTTGTATTCTTCTCTTATTGTACTCCCTCTTGTGAAGAAAGAATAAAAGAATAGTGTTAGGTCCGTGGATGTAGGCATAGCCGAACCACGCTAAATCTTTGTGTCATTTTTGTGTGTGATTATTTTCATTGAGTTGGCGGTTGATAATTAATCGACAAGCTAGATCTCTCTTTTTCTATTACTTCCTCATTTGTGCAATTTTTGCACAACAGTTTGGTATCAATGCAAGGCGGTTTGTTTTATATTGTGCATCAATTATTTCTATAAAGGTTGGTGGATTCAGTGGTGATTATGTTATTACTATTTTGGGAGAAAAGGAGACTTTGGTGGAGAAGATTATATTGAGAGAGAAGAGTGTTCCAGGCTTGGAACTTTGATGTAGTTTAAGCTTTGAATTCTCGTTAAGGTGGACTTATATGTTAGAACATGGTCTGACCAACCGTAGAAAAGAGACTTCGTAGAAAACAGCTTGGAGAAATTGCTTAGAGGTGGTAGCGACCGAAGACGAACAGCTGGAGGTGTTAGCGGCCTTTCCAAGTGTTTGAAAACTGTATAACTTCAAGTTCAGTTGAGAAATGCTTGCATTGTATAAGAGATAAAGAGTTTAATGTGTTGAAGGGACCACTGGGTTCATAAACTGTATCTAATGTAGCTGATTTTGGTGACGGATTTGATGCCACTCAAACTTATCGACTTGTGGTGCCGTCTTGGAGAGTTCAGTTCACAGAGCTGATTTTGGCGGATTTGGTACCATTGTGGTATATCGTCGATTTTGTGATGTTGTCCTAAAGAAGTTTTGCTACATGCAGGTATGTGGAAAAAGAGAGATTTATCTTGCCTACAAAGGTTTGGATTTAGGCTCTGTTTTTGAATTGGTGATTGATAGAATTATTTTTTGGTCATAGTGATGTTGAGATTATTTTGGAATCTGCCTTTTTTTTATTTGGATATTTGCAACATTTTGTTGGCGGGCCGGGACGTAGTCTGAGCTCGTTAACAAGGCGTGCTGGGGGGTAGCTTTGCTGGAACCCATTAGGCAAATATTCATTTTTGGTTTCTATCTCATTGTGAGATTTTGATTTAAGTTGGAGTTCTATTGAAGAGTTTTATGCTGTGAAGAGAATTTGATTCGAGATGGGGTGTTGCAGATATGTGATTTTGCATCAAGGTGGAGTGTTAAATTTAGGTGATACAAAATCACAAATAGATGGAAAGTAAATATTTGTTTAATATGGAAATGCATGAAGTATTAATTGCATTTGCATGAGATGTAAAGAAATAAACACAGACATTGATTTCTTCCATCTTTGCTAAAGAAACGAATTGATTTACTTCTTAGGTTTGCACATTTGTTGCTATGGTAATTTGCCTCCATTATATTATTACCATATGTTGGTAATTTAATTGATGACTCACATAGATTTGCACTGGCTATATATTCAGGGGTATACTTCATTGTAAACCCATCCTGGCTTGAAGCTAATGATCCCCAATGGTGTCTCTTCTAGTTAAGCCTATTTGAGGTTTAGTTATGTAAACTCTTATTTTGTAATCTCTTCTATTTCTCTTATATGGAATAAAATCTCTCTTTTGGACTGGACATACACTATCTCGATGATAGTGGAACCAATATAAATATTGTGTGTCTCTTTGTTTCTCTATCATAGTTATTTACTGTTTGTTTGGTGCAATAGAATAATTGCTATCAGATTAGATTGATGTTCAGTTGGAAAATCTAGATCTTGTTTATTGTGCTTCTGCATTCGTGCAATCTTCTCGCATAACAGATTGGTATCAGAGCTAGCTGTCTTGTTCTAGATTAGTTACCAATGGCTAATTCTTTTAGTAGCGATATGAAAAAATATGGCGTCACCAAATTTGTTAGAAGATATGATTTTGGGACATGGAAGGTTAAAGTGAAGACTAATAATCGTGTTCTTCAGCAACAACTTCATTCACCTGGAGGAAGAGATAAAATGCAGAAGCGCCTTGGAGGAGATATGCATAGGACTCACTTCATGGGTTCTAGAAGAGGTGTTTGCTATTATTGTAAGAAGAAGGGACATTTCCTACGAAATTGTTCAGCTCTTAGAAAGAAGAGAGAGAAGAAGGAGAAAGCTTCAATTTAGGCAGCAGTTATATCAGATGCAGATAGATGTGATAGTAATACATCATTATTTTCATCCAGCATTTCGCCTTTATTGACTACAAGTTGGGTGGTTGATTTTGAAGTCTCTTGTCATATGACGCCAGATAGGAGTTGTTTTGTCAGTTATGAGAAGATTGATGGCGGAGCAGTTCATGCAGAGAATGGCACATCTTGTCATGTTGCGGGCGTTGGAAGTGTGAGGTTTAAGATGCATGATGGTGTTATTAGGACTGTCACGGATGTTTGACATGTTCCGATGCTACAAAAGAGTTTGTTTTCAGCTGGAGCTTTGAGTAGACTTGGTATGAGGATAATAAAAGATGGAGAGAATTTAAGAGTAGCGAAAGGTTCCTCGGTGGTGATGAAAGGGGTGCGAGTCGATGATATTTATATGCTTCGTGGAGAGACTGTCTCAGGAGATTCAGTAGTTTCTACTGATTCCAGTGTTCTAGATTCTACTCAGTTATGACACCTTCGTTTAGGTCATGTTGATGAGGAGAGCCTGGAAGTATTGAAGAAGCGTAGGTTAATTGCTGGTGATTCTCAATTAAAACTAGCTCTTGCAGAGATTGTTCTTTTGGAAAAAAGAAGCATGTCACATTTGATGTTGGAAGACCTAGAGCTACAGAGTTTCTAGAGTATGTTCACTCTTATGTATGGGGACCCACCCCAATTGCATCTTTAGGTGGAGCCAGTTTTTTCATCTTATTTGCGGATGATTTCTCACGTATGGTCTGAGTCTATTTCTTAAAGGACAAAGACGAAATATTTGCCAAATTTCGGAAGTGGAAGACCTTAACTGAGAGTTCTTAGCATTGGCAATATTAGTGAATTTACGTCACAAGAATTCACTAACTATTGTGCATCCGAGCATGTATTTAGAGATTTGTCTATGAATTCGCATTCTTTTGGAGTTGCGGAGAGCATGTGTCGGATATTATGGGAAAGAGCTATGAGCTTGAGACTGACTACTGGTCTTGAAGAGGGATTTTGGGTGGAAGTGATATCTATGGCAGTATTTCTCATCAATAGTACACCTTTTATTGCCATAGATATTAAGATCCCAGAAGAAGTATGGAAAAGAGAACATGTTGATTATTCATTCTTTAAAGTGTTTGGTTGTTCAGCTTATTTAGAAGATGAGAGACATGATAAGTTGAAGCCTAGAGGAAGCAAGCACATTTTGTTAGGCTATCGAGAAGGAATGAAGAAGTATAGGTTATGGTGCAAAACAACCAGGAGAATTGTGACCAGCAGGCATGCGATATTTGATGAGAGGTCTTTATTAAAGGTGGAGCCTTTATCAAGTGATGACGTTAAGAGGACACAAAATTTCCAAACACGTTTGGAGTCATCATATTGTTTCAATATTCTGAGAAAAAGTGGTATTTCCGATGGTACTATGGTTGACGAGAAGATTTCAGAGGTTCAGACTCTAGGTGGAGCTCAGTCGCAGTTAAGGCCTTTCAGTTCAGTTGGCCCTATTGATGAGCATATTTGTAGTGATGATTATTCATCTTATGCTTTGAATGTTGTGGAGTTTGGTGTTGAGTTTGATAAGGAAGACTTGGTGAAGTCGAGTAAAATTCTTGAGAAGAAGGTTGAAGTAGATAATATTGAGCATGTCCTCACTCAATATAAGTTGGAGAAGGTGAAGCGCGTTATGATGTCTCCATTAGTCTCTCAGATTTCTGTGTCTACAAGTTTGTCTCCTTCATCGGATTTTCTTAAGAATATTGTTATTTGTTTATATGCATTTTGTTTGTGTAACGACCCGCTATTTTGATCGTGCCGAATCGACAAAATATGTCAACTCGAAACATTCAAAACAACAGATTGTTATTAGCTTCTGGGGTAAATAAAAAAAATCACAGAACCACAGATAACAGACACAGGGTAAAATACATCTCGCAGCTGAAAATAAATAAAACAATAGTAGTTCATGAAGCTAAAAAAAATTACAACAGAGTTTACATAAATAATACAGCGGAAGTCTAATATAATAAATTTCAGATACAATATAATAGTATGAAACATAGACGACAAAATAACTGAACACGATCAACTGAATAGGTCAACATAGGTGAATGAAACTCAATATAAGCTCCAACTCCAACGATGAATCTCGAACTTGAATAATCGATCTGACCTGAGCAATAATGAAAAAACAAAACAACTCGGATCAGGATTAACATTCTCATGGAAGTAAATCAACTTAAATGAAATGTTCGATGAAATGCAATCAGTAACTTAAAGGATGTTTGGGATCACCATCCTCTAAGGATCCGTCAAACAAATAATATATAGTATAATACGCTATATACAATAGTGTCTACCAGTAAAGTAAAAATATCAAAATAGCGTAAGCGGGATTACCATGATTACCCTTACACCATTTATATATTCCCATAGTATATACAGTACCGTAATTCCTCCGTAAACTGGAGGTTAATCAGAGGGCACTCCATATAAAACAGTACAAAACAAAATCGTAGTGGGCTCGTATAAGGCATATGACAAGGCACACAAGGAATGCCAGGGTGGATTCACCTTTTGCAGAGCCGGACTGGTGGTAACGCATAGTAGCTACTACCGCCCACCTCGATACACACTCCCATAATCAAAAGGGCCCAAATCGAATCTCAACAGTAATAGAATAATATCGAAGAAGTGTGCTCGATAAGAGGTATGACCTCACTTGGTCCGTGCATAGCTCCTGTTTTAGCCACATCAAGCTAACTCAAGGTAGTCAGGGTTTCGTAATTAATATGAAATAAAATAAAATGGAGTCATTCGCCAAATCATCCCCTTCATTCTGGAACTCCACCGCGTACACGGTTGTTAAAGTGGTTTTCGGTATTGGCAGAGAGTATGACAATAGCCGATCCCGGTCTCTTTAACAACCCATCGTTTACATTTTTCACACCGTGGTCATTATTTTATAAATCACTTTATAAAATAATTTATAAGAAATCTCGAGTTCAAATTCGAAATCAAAATTTAAATATCTACTTCGAATATATTAAATTTTGAAAACAACACACTTATATCACTTTAATCAAACGATTTAAAAAAATCATAAAATCTCAAATATAGCATAAATCAATACCATAACATTTAAAATCCAAAATGAAAACTTATATTTCATTTTAAATCAAATCGTATTATAACTTATAACTCAAGTCATACAATTCAAATTCGCTACTTAAAATTCAACTTAACTCTTATATTTCAAATTCGACAAATCATATCTTATTTACCCAAGTCGTACAATTCCATATTGAAAAATTCAAATCATATGTTTAAAACCATCTTATAAATTCGATTTCACAAATTTCATAATTCAACTAAACGATTATAAAAATCAATTCCATATATAAAAATCTTATATTCTAAATCACATTAAGTCGCTTTAAGTTCAATTCAATTTGAATTCAAGTTCATATCTCATATGTGTTCAATGTTAAAATCAAATATCGTCATTACAAATTCCAACCTCGACTTAAGTTACAAAATCTTACATAAACCAACTTTGAGTTTAAAGTTTACAAAATATATATAAAGATAATTTAATTTTGAATATATATATATATAAATATGTAAGTAAAAAAAATTCTGATAATAATTAGAAAATAGATTATAAACATATACAAAATTTAAAATAATATAAAATAGGTTTAAAGAAAATATTATTATACAAAAGTTAAAATTCTTTTATAAAAATATAAAATCTTAAATTATTATTTAAACTCAAAATTTACAAATTACTTTATTACGAAAACATGACCAACGATGTCGGTAGTTAAATTTCTACCCTATGGTCAAGTGATACGGATATTTATCATTTCAACCCGCAATTTATAAAATTTCTATGGGTCTATCATTTCAACCCGCAATCCCAATTTCAAAAAAAAAAAAAAATCGTTCAGGTCTATCATTTCAACCCTTAACGATTTTTCCGTATTCTAATGTTCGTTGGGGTATGTATCATTTCAACCCTCAGTGATTTCTCCTAAACTAGAGGTATCAAAGAACGATCACAGCATGTATATCATCAGTGCAACTACGTGTCATATGCATGTATCGTGTCACATATGAAATGTGCATATATATCAAATCAAACAAATTCTATCAGTAATTCTATGCATTTCATATAACAGTTCATTATTGATCTAACATCCATGAAAAATGTAAGTCAGGTGTGAGATAAACTCACCTTTCGTGGCACAGAAATGAAAACGACGATTGATGGTTTGACATTGAATAGAGCGACGACTTTCCGGCAAAATTCCAAATGGATTCAACTAGACGCCACTCGATATTTTATTATTTATAAGGAGACCAGGAAATTCCTCAACGGATTGGGATAGCAATCTGGGTTTCGGAATTGGGTGTTGGAACTCAACAAGAACTCAACTCGAAATAAACATAACAAAATACTTTTTCAAAAGTTTTATATATATTTAATATATATGTATATACACAGAATTTATAATATATATTTTTAAAAATTCAACTCACCCAAATCGATTCAACAAATCAAACACAAAAATTATTTTATAAAATATTATATAAACAACACAAAAATTATTTTATAAATTAGAACTGCTTACCAACTCTACTCTTGCAACGCACTATATATATGCTCACTGACATATACACCTCTGGCACAACTCACGCACAAATAACAACAAAAAAACACATGCAGGGACCAACTCACCTACACGTCGCATACTAGACTCGTCAAAATGGTTGAGTAGCGTGTTCATGAGGCTGAGCTTGGTGTCATCCAGATTTTGCAGCATGCGAGGCAAATCTAGGGAAGGACGGGGTTGGTCTGACGGGCGCAGTCAACAGGAGGCGGAGCTGCTGGATGTAGCACTGAGGGGTTTCGGAGCAGGATTTCACCGTGGTTGTTGGGTACGGTTAGGGTTTGGCAAAGGCAGAGGTTTGGATCTGGACAGTGGGCACGGCTGTCTTGGTGAGAAGCAATTGAACGGGATTGGTAGAGGGGCGGAGCAAGTCTGTTGGAGATCGGACATCGGCTCAGGGGAGAGAGAGGGCGGATGTCTTGAGTGGTTCGGATCCGATGGAGCTTGGTTTTTTTTAATGTGTGGAGTGCTTGTCGGCTTTGCAGAAGTGGCAAGCTCATGATGAGTGGGTTGACTCGGCCATGCGAGAGGGAGAAGGCTAGAATGCAGTGTAGAGGTTTGGTGGAGACATGGCGATGGGAGGAAGGCAAGAGGGAATAATTAAGCAGTGGGAATGGATGAATTAAAAGGGAGCAGCTTTTAGAATGAGAATGGGGAACATGAGCTGTTGTGAAAATGTGTGTAACCGACCTTGGGAAAGAACGATTCTCATGGAAAAATGCAGCGCCTTTGAAGCTGATGGAAAGTGACGGTTTAAAGATTCAAAACAGACCGAATGTGACGGTAAAAAAGTTTTAAACGGTTCTAAAACCAAAAAAAACAAATATTTTAAAATTTTAATGTATTTTTTTTTAAACTTAAAAGGGAAAAGAATGGAATATTATATAGAATCAACAGTTTCTAAAAATAACATTTAAACGGGAAACATATGGATTAGTAGTTAAAGAGTGAATGAACGTTTATTTCTAAAATAATAATAATAATATTATTAAACAACCGAGTGTTTGCCGATAAAAGGGAAATGAGACATAATTCAGTATAAAATAGAATAGTAGTTTTAGGCATTATGTAATGTATAGGTCCATGCATGGTACGATTTCATTTAGTCTTCCAGGAAGTAAATAAAAGTGGCGAAAGGAAGAACCATGCATGCATTCATGTATAAAAACGTGTCCATACAAGCCTAAGAGAAAGAAAGAAAAGAAAAAAAAATTATCGATGGCACAATAAAATAAAAAGACAGATTTTGCAGACCCAAAATCGCTAGAAAAGTAGGTAAAATCGGAAAAGGGACACATCGAACTCAGATGGCTCCGTTTCAAAAATGAACCGTGCAAGCATTTTTACAATTTCAGCACGAACCGAGCACCGAAACTGACAAGTGAATATATTGCGGAAATCAGCGCGACGAGACGGACACAACGGTATAAAATTTGCAGTGCCAGGATGCTCCGTTCAAAAACGCGTTACGGGCCCCTTTAAATGTAAAATTCGGACAGAAAAACAATTAAATGAAGGTCAAAACGTCCGATTTTCGTGAAACGAAATTTACCGTCGGATTCGTGACATCGAATAGAATATTTTTCATGTTTGTCCGAACTGGTTTCAGAGAGATTTTAAAATCGATAAAATTTGAACTGATATGCGCAGCTTTACGCTAAATATTGCGCGAATGAAAAACATTCGAATTTTACGATGAAATTTTCGTTGTTGCTATATCTCACTGTACGCATTCCAAATTTTAAATTCTCGTTACAAGAAATTGCAGAATGTTTTCAAAATAAAAATTCGATTTTAAATCGGATTTAAATCGTTAAAAATAACGGGTTGTTACAATCTCCCATACTCAAAACTTTTCGTCCCCGAAAAGAAACGAGGCAGAGAACTAGTAATTAAATAATTAATATATATAAACCGAATGGTTCAAATTTATTAAATATTTCAAACATTTCAAAATAGTTTCAAGTATCCACTCGACGCCTCGATTGGCAATATATATCCATCCCACTTTCGAAACCCGAAAATAGATATCGATGATGTTGCAGTCATCACCAGAATCATTTTCAAGCGACTAGAGTTTGACTTTATATCTATCTAATATGTATAGGATTTAACATATACGTTGATAAGACATATACACCAAATCACTAATTATTCGATTGGCCAATTTTAGCGTCAAATAATTACTCAAAATATCTTTTCTATATTTAAACATAATGTATACCAAAATTTTCAAATCATATATTATATTTAATATATTTCAAATCATAAAAAATTTAAGTAGGGAAAATTTATATCCCTCCCCCACTCATTTATTTATTAAACATTCAACCACAATCAATAATAAATAACTATCAATATATATAATAATAATATTCTATATTATACCAAAATATTTCAAACCCAAGTTATCGATATTTAAACCTATAAAACTTAATTAATTCTATAAATTTAACATATAAATACATTACAGCTATAATCTTTACAAAATATTGGTATTACCAAAACATAGGGTTATTTATAAATATCAAAATTCAATATTGCATTTAGAAGATCTTATATAGTAAATATCTTTCAAAATATAAATTTCAAACAAATATTTAATCCGAATGAACCTACTAGAAGATCAATACTTTCCTTCTACATCCCAACTTGTTATAGACAAAGATAAGTTATAGAATTCGAGTAAAGCTGAAGGAACGAAAGAACCTAATCAAAGAGGATTTACTAAGTAAGATGGATACGAATGGAAAGGAAATTTCAGAAAAGATTTAAATATTAAACGAAATTTATATCCAAAAATATTAGTTTAAACATTTAAAATCATTTTAAAAACCATTTGTACTTTAAAAATACGCTCTCTTTCTCAAGAAGGATTCTGCGACTGATTCCACTCATCCTAGGGTATCAGTACCCTATCTCTAATGAGCTTTTAACCCATAGGCTAAAGCTTTGATAAACCAAAGCTCTGATACCACTGTAACGACCTGCTGTTTTGATCGTGCCGAATCGACAAAATATGTCAACTCGAAACATTCAAAACAACAGATTGTTATTAGCTTCTGGGGTAAATAAAATAAATCACAAAACCACAGATAACAGACACAGGGTAAAATACATCTCGCAGCTGAAAATAAATAATACAATAGTAGTTCATGAAGCTAAAAAAAAAATTATAACAGAGTTTACATAAATAATACAGCGGAAGTCTAATATAATAAATTTCAGATACAATATAATAGTATGAAACATAGACGACAAAATAACTGAACATGATCAACTGAATAGGTCAACATAGGTGAATGAAACCCAATATAAGCTCCAACTCCAACGATGAATCTCGAACTTGAATAATCGATCTGACCCGAGCAATAATGAAAAAACAAAACAACTCGGATCAGGACTAACATTCTCATGGAAGTAAATAAACTTAAATGAAATGTTCGATGAAATGTTTTCAGTAACTTAAAGGATGTTTGGGATCACCATCCTCTAAGGATCCGTTAAACTAATACTATATAGTATAATACGCTATATACAATAGTGTCTACCAGTAAAGTAAAAATATCAAAATAGCGTAAGCGGGATTACCATGATTACCCTTACACCGTTTATATATTCCCATAGTATATACAGTACCGTAATTCCTCCGTAAACTGGAGGTTAATCAGAGGGCACTCCATATAAAACAGTACAAAACAAAATCGTAGTGGGCTCGTATAAGGCATATGACAAGGCACACAAGGAATGCCAGGGTGGATCCACCTTTTGCAGAGCCGGACTGGTGGTAACGCATAGTAGCTACTACCGCTCACCTCGATACACACTCCCATAATCAAAAGGGCCCAAATCGAATCTCAACAGTAATAGAATAATATCGAAGAAGTGTGCTCGATAAGAGGTATGACCTCACTTGGTCCATGCAAAGCTCCTGTTTTAGCCACATCAAGCTGACTCAAGGTAGTCAGGGTTTCGTAATTAATATGAAATAAAATAAAATGGAGTCGTTCGTCAAATCATCCCCTTCATTCTGGAACTCCACCGCGTACAATGTTGTTAAAGTGGTTTTCAGTATTGGCAGAGAGTATGACAATAGCCGATCCCGGTCTCTTTAACAACCCATCGTTTACATTTTTCACACCGTGGTCATTATTTTATAAATCACTTTATTATACGAAATCTCGAGTTCAAATTCGAAATCAAAATTTAAATATCTACTTCGAATATATTAAATTTTGAAAACAACACACTTATATCACATTAATCAAACGATTTATAAAAATCATAAAATCTCAAATATAGCACAAATCAATACCATAACATTTAAAATCCAAAATGAAAACTTATATTTCAGTTTAAATCAAATCGTATCATAACTCATACTCAAGTCATACAATTCAAATTCGCTACTTAAAATTCAACTTAACTCTTATATTTCAAATTCGACAAATCATATCTTATTTACCCAAGTCGTACAATTCCATATTGAAAAATTCAAATCATATGTTTAAAACCATCTTATAAATTCGATTTCACAAATTTCATAATTCAACTAAACGATTATAAAAATCAATTCCAAATATAAAAATCATATATTCTAAATCACATTAAGTCGCTTTAAGTTCAATTCAATTTGAATTCAAGTTCATATATCATATGTGTTCAATGTTAAAATCAAATATCGGCATTACAAATTCCAACCTCGACTTAAGTTACAAAATCTTACATAAACCAACTTTGAGTTTAAAGTTTACAAAATATATATAAAGATAATTTAATTATGAAAATAGATATATATATATATATATATATGTAAGTAAAAAAATTCTGATAATAATTAGAAAATAGATTATAAACATATACAAAATTTAAAATAATATAAAATAGGTTTAAATAAAATATTATTATACAAAAGTTAAAAATTCTTTTATAAAAATATAAAATCTTAAATTATTATTTAAACTCAAAATTTCCAAATTACTTTATTACGAAAACATGACCAACGATGTCGGTATTTAAATTTCTACCCTATGGTCAAGTGATACGGATATTTATCATTTCAACCCGCAATTTATAAAATTTCTACGGGTCTATCATTTCAATCCGCAATCCCAATTTCAAAAAAAAAAAAAATCGTTCAGGTCTATAATTTCAACCCATAAAGATTTTTCCGTATTTTAATGTCCGTTCGGGTATGTATCATTTCAACCCTCAGTGATTTCTCCTAAACTAGAGGTATCAAAGAACGATCACATAGCAACGATCACAGCATGTATATCATCAGTGCAACTACGTGTCATATGCATGTATCGTATCACATATGAAATGTGCATATTTATCAAATCAAACAAATTCTATCAGCAATTCTATACATTTCATATAACAGTTCATTATTGATCTAACATCCATGAAAAATGTAAGTCAGGTGTGAGATAAACTCACCTTTCGTGGCACAGAAATGAAAACGACGATTGATGGTTTGACATTGAATAGAGCGACGACTTTCCGGCAAAATTCCAAATGGATTCAACTAGACACCACTCGATATTTTATTATTTATAAGGAGACCAGGAAATTCCTCAACGGATTGGGATAGCAATCTGGGTTTCGGAATTGGGTGTTGGAACTCAACACGAACTCAACTCGAAATAAACATAACAAAATACTTTTTCAAAAGTCTTATATATATTTAATATATATGTATATACACAGAATTTATAATATATATTTTTAAAAATTCAACTCACCCAAATCGATTCAACAAATCAAACACAAAAATTATTTTATAAAATATTATATAAACAACACAAAAATTATTTTATAAATTAGAACTGCTTACCAACTCTACTCTTGCAACGCACTATATATATGCTCACTGACATATACACCTCTGGCACAACTCATGCACAAATAACAACAAAAAAACACATGCAGGGACCAACTCACGTACACGTCGCATACTAGACTCGTCAAAATGGTTGATTAGCGGGTTCATGAGGCTGAGCTTGGTGTCATCCGGATTTTGCAGCATGCAAGGAAAATCTGGGGAAGGACGGGGTTGGTCTGACGGGCGCAGTCAGCAGGAGGCGGAGCTGTTGGATGTAGCAGTGAGGAGTTTCGGAGCAGGATTTCACCGTGGTTGTTGGGTACGGTCAGGGTTTGGCATAGGCAGAGGTTTGGATCTGGACAGTGGGCACGGCTGTCTTGGTGAGGAGCAATTGAACGGGATTGGTAGAGGGGTGGAGCAAGTCTGTTGGAGATCGGACATCGGCTCAGGGGAGAGAGAGGGCGGATGTCTTGAGTGGTTCGGATCCGATGGAGCTCGGTTTTTTAATGAGTGGATTGACTCGTCCATGCGAGAGGGAGAAGGCTAGAATGCGGTGTAGAGGTTTGGTGGAGACATGGCGATGGGAGGAAGGCAAGAGGGAATAATTAAGCAGTGGGAATGGGAGAATTAAAAGGGAGCAGCTTTTAGAATGAGAATGGGGAAAATGAGCTGTTGTGAAAATGTGCGTAACCGACCTTGGGAAAGAAAGATTCTCATGGAAAAATGCAGCGCCTTTGAAGCTGATGGAACGTGACGGTTTAAAGATTCAAAACAGACCGAATGTGACGGTAACAAAGTTTTAAATGGTTCTAAAACCAAAAAAAACAAATATTTTAAATATTTAATGTATTGTTTTAAATTTAAAAGGGAAAAGAATGGAATATTATATAGAATCAACAATTTCTAAAAATAACATTTAAACGGGAAACATATGGATTAGTAGTTAAAGAGTGAATGAACGTTTATTTCTAAAATAATAATAATAATATTATTAAACAACCGAGTGTTTGCCGATAAAAGGGAAATGAGACATAATTCAATATAAAATAGAATAGCAGTTTTAGGCATTTTGTAATGTATAGGTCCATGCATGGTACGATTTCATTTAGTCTTCTAGGAAGTAAATAAAAGTGGCGAAAGGAAGAACCATGCATGCATTCATGTATAAAAACGTGTCCATACAAGCCTAAGAGAAAGAAAGAAAAGAAAAAAATATCGATGGCACAATAAAATAAAAAAGACAGATTTTGCAGACCCAAAATGGCTAGAAAAGAATGTAAAATCGGAAAAGGGACACATCGAACTCAGATGGCTCCGTTTCTAAAATGAACCGTGCAAGCATTTTTACAATTTCAGCACGAACCGAGTACCGAAACTGACAAGTGAATATATTGCGGAAATCAGCGCGACAAGACGGACACAATGGTATAAAATTTGCAGTGCTAGGATGCTCCGTTCAAAACCGCGTTACGGACCCCTTTAAATGTAAAATTCGGGCAGAAAAACAATTAAATGAAGGTCAAAACGTCCGATTTTCGTGAAACGAAATTTACCGTCGGATTCGTGACATCGAATAGAATATTTATCATGTTTGTCCTAGCTGGTTTCAGAGAGATTTTAAAATCGATAAAATTTGAACTGATATGCGCAGTTTTACGCTAAAAATTGCGCGAACGAAAAACATTCGAATTTTACGATGAAATTTTCGTTGTTGCTATATCTCACTGTACGCATTCCAAATTTTAAATTCTCGTTACAAGAAATTGCAGAATGTTTTCAAAATAAAATTTCGATTTTAAATCGGATTTAAATCGTTAAAAATAATGGGTTGTTACAGTTTGTTGATGTGCATATTATTAAATCGAGGTGGGGTGTTAAAATTGGATGATTTAAATCTATGCCAACTATAGAGAAAATTTTAATTGATTCTTATAATCAATTAATTTTGGGCAATAAATCTGTAAGATATGAGAGAGATATTTGATTTGATTAATCAATCAACTCTTGGTATAAGTGGCAACATATTGGGATGGAATGAGAAGTTTTTTATTTGATTTGAGCAATCAATCAAATATATGTATATGGGGAAACTATCAAAATATGCAAGATTTGCAAATCAAGGAAATCTGGAAATTCTCATGCATATCTTTAGGCAAGCCTTCATCCTTACTCTTATAATTTGGAGGCATTTGCTCATCCTTCAATGTACAAGCCAATAGTGCTCTCTTCTTTGTATGCTCAATAAGATCCCTATTTCTGTATAAATTATAGGGTGAGAAATACATTGAGTGTTTTGTATTCTTCTCTTATTGTACTCCCTCTTGTAAAGAAAGAATAATCGTGGGTCCGTGGACATAGGCATAGCCGAACCACGTTAAATCCTTTTGTCTTCTTCTTCTCTTCTATTTTTTGATGATTATTTTCATTGAGTTGGCGGTTGATAATTAATCAACAAGCTAGATCCTCTCTTTTTGTATTGCTTCCGCATTTGTGCAATTTTTGCACAACAATTATTACAGTGAATTAAGAGCAAGGATTTAGTAGAGAAGATAATGTGCAAGTAAATGGAGATATTAACAGTGATCAACATAAAGATGCACAAGTGTGTAATGAAGACACCTTTGAAGTGGGTAAGGTCTCTGGTTGTAATATTGGATCAGAATTAGTTGATAATTCAGGCCGTGTTAATGATAAGTGTATTGACGTTGATCAATATAGAAATCAGTCTATTAATGTTGAGGAAGACGTTGCAGATTTTGGTCTTGGTAACTTGTTTGATGAAGGAAATGGCTCTGTGCAAGCTGCTGACAAGGGGAAACAACCGCTTTAAAATATTTCTGGTTGTGGATTGACTTTCCTTATTGTTAAAACTTCTTCAGCAAGTAAGTCAACCACATCACCTTCTTTGTTTGGTCAATCGAACTACAGAGGTGATTTTGGTTCTCATTCTGTCACTGGTTATTCAATATTTGAAAGGACTTCTATTTCTTCATCTCCTTATGCACATTTAAATCTACCACCGAATATTAAATTACCTTCACCATCATCAGCTGCTGCTTTTCAAAGTGATTTGTATACATCTAATTCTTTGAGACTTAAAGGTAAGTTTTGGGATAAGGGGGCTAAATGATCAACATGGATCAGATGTAACCCCTTCTAAAGCTGCCTTGAAAAATGCTAAGAGAAGGGATAGAAAGAAAAAGGTTTCGGAAAGTAAAAATGATGAAGATGATGGACTTGAGAATGGGCTTGATGATTTTTTACCATCCAATTTACAGAAGGAATCTTCAACTAGGCATACAAGAAGCTATCCAGTCTAATTCGTTGTGTTGCTCACAGTATGATAGTTGGAATCATATGATTTTATTTGTCTTTGACAGTTGCAAACTAGTAAAGCCGTATAGTAGAAAGCTGGTTTTTGTTTGAAGATGTATGGACAGAGCGTGGGATCATTTGGCACTTCCAGAATTTACCAACAGCAATTTCGCTATTCCAATTTTGGTTAATAAGGCAGTTTTGAGTTTTTTTCTGTATTCATTTGTATAAAATTCATTGTTTTTTTTCATTACTGTCTAGTTGTGGAATTGTATAGTTAGAGTGTAGGTTATTATGATTTCTTGTATGTAAATTGTAATAGTTTCATAGTGTTAATAATACTTTACTTGCCTTTTTTTTTTTTTTTATAGTTCATTTGCAAATCTACTTTCTAATTAGTTTTAAATTTTATTTGTAAACAACAATGATATAAAGAATGTTTATTTCTTAGATTTTGTGTGTAAATAATATTAAAATTTGTTAATATGTATAGAGATGTAGTTTGAATTCAGAAAACTATTTAGTCGCTAAATCCTATTTTTAAGTAGGCTAATTCTATTAATACACCCATAATTTCTTAATACACACCGTGAAATGAAATGAAATAGTATACACCAAAAATTTCTTTTCATACACCATGTCATTCGCAAAATTACCCTTTTATATTTTAATCATCTTCCCTCTTTGACCTTAAAACTAAATTACATAAAACCGAGAATTCATTGCAATAAATTTACCTAAAATTAAAATTAGAAAACTTTAATTTTTAACACTAGTATTGTAAACTATTTGATTGATTTTATTTTAAAATGAGCTCCACTTTTAGATGATTGAACACATTGAATTAGAGTGTTTAGTTGTAAAAGTTGCCTAAATTGATATTTTAGGTTTTATTAACTTCATAAAATTCCACAGATTTAATCATATATTATATATTTTAAAGTTTTAATCAGATGCATTATGAGGAAGGGTTGAAAACACAATTAAGTATAAGGGTAACATATTTTCTTATTAAAACATTGGTGTATGCTAAGAAATTATTGGTGCGTAAATAGTATTTGCTTTTTAAGTAATATATAAAGCTAAAGATGTGTAGGGGTACCTTTGGAGACCAAAAGTTTACATACGCTTCCAAGACTACTTCAATAAAGAAATTAGTTTTAATTTTCATTTGTCTTGTTAATAAATAAATAAAAATGATGTATTGAATGTCTATTTCATAAATTCTGGTGTAAGTGGTATTAAGATTTGTTAATATATATATATAGAGAGATATAGTTTGAATTCAGAAAATTTTATTTGTTACATTATATTTTTAAGTAACATATAAAACTAAAGATATATATAAGACTACTTTTCAAAATTTGCGATCGAACCAAAAGTTTGTGCTTCCAGCACAACTACTAGTAAAAATATTACACCTAACCACAAGCAATCGACCCACACTGGGTCGTTTGACAATTAGCGATTGACTTGCCAGGGTCAACCGATCGACCGACCCTCGATAAAAATAAGAGATCAGCTCCCTTACTTTATTTCAAAAAATCGAACATATAGCTAATATGTAATTAATTTCAGAATAACCAATGCATGAATGTAATTAATACTTTCCAGGCATAAGTTTTATACATGTATATGTAGCTTTAAGTAATTTCAGAATAATCAATGCAATCAATCAACTTAAATTTGAGGAAGATTATTACATATAATAAGATAATATGCAAATAGGAGTAATTTCAGCACCATCGCATCTAAATTAAAAGTCAAATAAATGTATAAAGATTCAGGTACATAGAATTTTAAAATTTTTACTAGTCAATATCTTTATCTTTAATAATAGTTATAATATGTTTGGTGTTACACTTTTTGGTGTTAACATGAACTACCGAAAATACACCTTTATAGATAATGTCAAATCTTAAAATTACTTGAAAATAAGACCTATTAATTAAATTTCTTTTCAAATTAAAAATGCTCAACATATATTATCAAATATTAATATTATTTAAATAAAACCTATAACACCCCGTAAAATGTACTTAATTTAGACATAGGTTAATTTAATTAAAAAATAAATAGTAATAATTAATAATATATTAAAAGACTGAAAGTGGAATTTTGGACAATTAAATATTAAGCCGCGAAAGTATTGTTGTTGCATTCATGGAGAGATATGATCTGATTTTATATTTTATTTGCTGAAAACAGAGTCCGTATGAAAAGTTATTAACTAATTTGTACGTATATATTAATAAACAAAGGTTTGAATTTCAAATAAATATACATATATAAGCTGGGAATATATTAAATACGAAAAATATGAAAAGAATATTTCCTTTTATGTCAAAATTATGTGTATATATTCACACAGTATGGGACAAGAAAAAAATTAACTAAGGAAAGAAATTAAGAGAATTAATCAAGGAACGATAAAAAAGTATGTACATAAGGCAATTTTCTCCTAGGCGCGACCCATAAAGGATGTCGACCGCCCCTCTAGGAGGGGTGTCGACCACCCTTCTATAGTGACGTCTAGTGTGGTCCGTTTTATATAGGGGTTTATTTATAAATACTATCAATCAGACCATTTTAGATTTAATCAATTAGATCCAATGGTCTGAAAACACGTTATCAACTATAAAAAGAGCCCCAACCCCTCCCTTCAAACCTTATCTCCATTCTGTTTCTTACTTAGCCATTCCTTTCTGCCATTGCTAAATCTTTGAAAAACTTGTGTTGTTTTGCAGGGGAATAGTTATGTCTGATGACTACTGGCCAAAAGACGCTAAGGTGATCGTTCATCAATCAAAAAGACAAAGATAGAAAAGTAATTGGCAATCAACAATTAGAAGGGTAACTAATCAGTACAAACCTTTTGATTTTCTTCTAGAACTTGATTCAATACCATTCTTCTCTTCATCCACTTTGCAATGCCACTGTTTTGTGTGCATCCGTCAAGAAATGACCAAGTTATGGTCAAAAGAAGTTTTGGTGCATAAAGAGAAAACGAAACCAAAAATATAACAGATATTCAACATATTTCAACCAGATGATCTCAGTACTTCATTCAACTCCTTTTCCAGATTGTAGTTCTTGTTTTCACGGTCGTTTTGATGGGTAGATCATCAAATTTCGATTAAAACTGAGTGAGATATGATAGTTTTGAAGTTGGCTATCCAAAACAAAAAATTGAATGCAGGATTTTTTGTTTTTCCTCTCACTAATTCAGCATGTTGCACCACAATACCATTCAAATTCCTCACCAAACTGTTATCAAATCATAGTCCTTGCCTTCCTCTTTGATTTGCCGCTGGTTTCATCCAATTCTATTAAAAAATGAAGAAGTTATGCCTTTCGGCAAATTGATAAAAGTGAAAAAAAGGAAGAAGAAGAAGAGAAAAGTTTATGAAAGGATATGACTTTTGGGTCTATTTATAGTTGAAGTGTCCATTCACTCAAAACTCAAACTAAATTCAAAATTTTGGCGCCAAGTTAGTTAAAGTACTAAAACATCAGTATCTTTCTCATAAGATCTTCAAATTCAGCAAATTATTATACTATGCTGATCAGAAAAACGAGTCCTTCGCAATAGAGCAGATCTCATCGTCTAATTCTGAAAGATGTGAATATGTGGTACATCACATTGGAAGAACAACAAAATGGAGGATTACAAAGAAGGTACGCTTTACAATAATTTCATAATCATCATTATATTTAGGAATATACATCTATGCACATCGTTAGGTATAAAAATTTATCTCTTTTATAATTTTAGATATTTTGGTTCATATGTCGATACACCATAGTATGCTTATCAATATACTAATCTAGTTTTTTCAAAAGGGTCTTTTCTTATAAATTCAAATTTTACTACTCTTTGCTTTGATTTCAAAAATTGGAAGGACGCCTTTTTAATGTGAAAATGTCAGTTTAAATTCTAGTTATCAACTTTGTCTGTCTACTTGTTTTCTTATGTCTTGCAATATATATATATATATATATATATATATATATATATATATATATATATATATTAAAAGTATATAAATCAATAAAATATATATTACGTAGACATGTTAATATGGTATACAAAAATAATATGAAATTTTCAAACATTTGATATTGTTATGAAATATAAATTTATATATCTTTTATAGGAAAATAGTGTGAAGCACGAAATTAACAATAAATTTATCCATAAGGACAAGGGGCAAAAATTTAACCACAAGGACAAACTTTAGTGTAAAGAATAAAATGATAGTGGGACCATAAATTACTCCCTTTACACTAAAAAGTTTCCTTGTGGTTAAAATTTTAGACACTTGCCCTTATGGATATTTTTTTGTTAATGTTGTCCTTGTGCTTAAAAACCCCTATCTTTTATACATAGTTTAAACATACATAATTTAACTCATAGAATTTGATACATATATAAATATAATTTATAATTAATTGATACATATATAAATATAATTTATAATTTTAAACATACATAATGTTTTCCTTGTGTATTACCTTTGTTTGGTTAAAATAATTTATAATTAATTGATACATATATAAATATAATGTATATGCATGATTAGTAGATATTACCTAAGATTATACTATGAATATCTTTTACTGAAATACATATCAATCAAATCATTCCGCATAATTGTTATCATATTATCATTAAACATCTTAGTTCATATCACACCACATTACTATAAATTACAATGCAGGTTAAAACCATTTATATCACAAGTTGCATTTCATTCAATAATCATTTCATATTGTTTGCATATGACATACCACATTATAAACAATATACTATAAGCATTGCATTAAATTTTAGCTTTTTAACAAGTGTATTGTATGGGAAGTTTTGTATTGTTGTCTTAGAAATACATAGGGTTATTAATTAAACGCATACATATTAGCTTGTTTGGTTTGATTGATTAATTATACATGATTGACTTGTTTGAATTATTTAACTTAATTGATTTGTTAGACTCGAATAACTTGATTGACTTGTTTGACATGGTTGAATTTGATTTGTGTGTTGATAGGTTTGTTTGAAATATACTTATACATATGTAGGTATTAAATAATATAACTGTACTCATCTTTTTCAGGTTTCACTACTTCACTTTTATGTAGTTCTTCTAGTATTAGATTAAGGCATAAGCTTTATAGGATTTTAGGATAAAAAGAAGTTACAAGAAATGTTTGACTTTATGTTTGAATTTGGTATGATTGATTTGACTTGAATTGACGTTTTATGACAACAAGACTTAAATTGGTTGATTGTTTGGATTAGATTGCTTAAATATTGACTTATCATTAATCTAGTTTTAATATTATTTGACTTTTATTAATTTAGGTTGTATCATAGTTTGAAGGAAATAATGTATATCTGAATTATATCTTAGTCTAGATTAAAGTCTTATTATAGTTTTAAGGGTATTAGATTTAGCTCATAGGCTAGGTATAGTCTTGTGTAAGTAAAAGAGGGAGTATTGTAGGTTAATTATGGGTATATAGTTTTTGTTGATGAGAAAGGAGGAGAATTATAAATTGGGGCTTAGATTAAGGGGAAGTTAGTAAGGGGGAGTAACTGGAGAATCAAGTTCTCAGGTATGAATATTTTATAAACCAAGGTTGTCATCATCAAAAAAGGGGAGATTGTTAGGGACTGAGATGTTAATGATGATGGTTTTGATGACAACAACCTTGTTTCTATTTTGTTTCAATTATTATCGTTATGTAATACATACTAAGACAATTTTCTAGAATATATATATATATATATATATATGCAAGAAATTTGTGCAGGTTTATAATTGAAGACCGTAAAGTTTACAAGAATCAAGATTTCAAATAGAAGAGTTCAAGTTTCAAGACTCATGAGTATTAAGAAATCAGGAGTTCAAGAATTATAGAGTTAGTATGTCTAGAAATTCTACTAAAACTCTGATTGGCACTTGACTCTATCTAAATTCTGATTTTGAAATTCAAATCCTAATTTTGAACTTGATTTCAAAATAATTTCAATTTTTTTTACTTGATTTTAACAATTGTTTTCAAATGATTTTAAAATTACTTCCTTACTCAGAATATAGACTTCTTAGTTTTAATAATATTTTAACCCTTGATAGTTACTTTCTAAAACTTTTGAAAACTAAGTTCATTTTGAGTTTATATTTTAGAATTTAAACTTAAGTTTTATTTGTTTTATATTTACTTATGTTGTTTAAACTTCTTCAGTTTTTAATATATATATATATAGTTTTATATTTTATATCATTTTATATTTAATTTCTTAATTATTTTTAGCATATCTTTATATAATTTTAAAATATATTTCTTCTTTGAAAAGAATGTTTAAATATAAAGGAATTTTTCAACTCTGGAGTCATTATAGTTTATTTAAATAACGTTTGAATTAATTTAAAATGCATTTTTTAAAATACACTAGCATATGTTGACATATGCATTTTAGCATGTTGGCATACTAGTCATTATGGTGTTTTTAAAAAAATAAATCTGAAAAGAGGTGTCTTTTGAATTCAAAATCTTTCAGAAACATTGTGACTATTAGAAACCTATAAATACCTTTTAGAATTCGATTTTTTTGTTAAGTTTTCATCGTCTTCTTCTTCTCTTAACATCCTACCATTATACAACTTTAATTCTTTATTTTCTACACTTATACTTTGCCGATTCAATAGAAATCATATAACTCTTCTTCTATTTCAATTCTAAATCAAAACATCTCTAAATTCAAGTTCTTATCAAGTGTTATAGGCTGTTTGTAATCAAAGATCTCAAGATCAAGTCCTATATAGTCAATACTATAAAATTGATAAGAGAAGGGTATGGTTTTGTCCCTTTTAAAGTGAATGGGTGCATGTGTTTGTCCCTCGAAAATCATCTTAGAAAACCTCCGGGCATACCAACACATGTTCTAGTACTGGACAAAGACATTGTACACTCGGGTCCATGTATTTTCATTGATCTCTGCTGGGACATCTCAGATATCCAGATCATCTTGTAAAAGCAAAAGCACGAGAATGCCTTCAGTAAGTACGCATTTCTCTCCTTTACACTTAGGATTGGGATATCTGTCATCTCAGGCAGTTTCGAGCCACGTCATCTTGCTTCCCTTCCACTAGGCTTTTCCTTGCTAGTGACTTAGCCAACGGTGCTAGGGATGAAGACATAAGGAGGAAAGAGGGTCGCCGATTGCTTCATGCTTATAGTCTTCGTCCTCTTCTCAACATTTGCTAGCCTTGTGTTTGGTGTGGAAACACCGAGCACCGGGGGCAGTCTCGATGTCGACGACTGTTTCCGTAATCATAGGGTCGCTAGGGTTTTGAGTGCAATCGAGAACTTTTCATAAAAGCACCAACGACTCCTCCCTTTGGTTTTCAGGAACTTCCAGGCAATCCAACTCAATCTCTATCGCTTCTCGAGCCATTGCACTAACACCAAAAAAATCTTGAATTAGAAATAAACATCCCACGTACACAAATAAGTGTTGTGTCATGCAGTGCTTATGAGTGTGTCCTAACTGCTCCCTCCATGAACCAGATGTCAGCTCACTTGAAGGGATAATTTCCCAAATGTCGAAAGCTCAACAATAAGCTTTTAACATTAGTGCCGTTGAACTCAAAGTTAGATGTCTTTATGGGGATTGTGTTTAAACCAAAAATTAGTCCAAACATCAAAGGTACGTAAACCGTAGTTCACCAAATGGTAAGTAGTAGAAAATGGAGCCACGAAAAATAAAAGTAAGTAAAAAAAACACAAGAATTTTATAGTGGTTCGATCTAAAATAGATCTACGTCCACTTTGGATGTGATTTTCATTATCATGAAGAAATTTACAAAGTACATCGTCTCATACATCTCACTTGTATCACTTGTTCACTCTCTTTATAATGATTTCCCACTTTTTACTCTCTTTCTGCTTTAGATATCACTTGAATTCGGGAAGGAATGGACTATATCTCGTGATTAGATGATCTTCCTTGATTCGATCATGAAATTAGTGTTACATCCGAGCTTTAAAGAGGAGTAATGGCAGTTGGAGATCACTTGGATTGAACTTGAGTGAGAATTAATGGTGTTTGGAGAAGATAAGGTCCACTTGATGTTGGAGGAAGATGGAGTGAGCTAAGGAAGCCATTAATGGAGCTTGGAGAGCTTGAGAATGGTGAAAACCGAAAATGACAACCCTTCAGGGTAGCAAAATTCTGTCCTTTGAATGGTGGAGAAGTGGGCTATTTATACGTGAAGTTGGTAGCAGGTGGCAATTTTGTAATTATGGTGTATATGGTAGGGGTCGTTCGCTGGTGTATTTACGGTACTGCCACTAGACAGTTGGAGCCAGTTGTGTATAGCTGGACAACCGACCCTTAATGTGCACGAGCGACCTTCAAAAATGACGCATGAGCGAGCCTACTTCATGAGTGTGTGACCCCTCTTTTTGCTACATATATAAACGAGTGAGCCTTATTTTAATATGTGACCAGACCTTGTAATTTACGCACATGCCACTGTCTCCATATTTGTGCCCAAAGCTTTATCTACACCGAAACCTTCATGTATTCTCTCCTTTTACTCTCTTTTTCTTATGTAGTTTCTCAATCCTCTTCAGCAAGAAGCTGCTCGACCTATCACGTAAGGTACTGCTCGACTCTTCACGTGAGAGCTGCTCGACTAGCTAGAGATGCTTGTTCAGGGATGCTCGACCAGGCTTGCTCCGATGTTCTGCTGGTGCAGCTGGTGCTCGACCTCTCACCAGAGATGTTGCTTGACCAATGACAGACTGCTCGACCGTGGCATGCTGTTCGACTTCTGGACTGCTCGACCAGTGATGCTCTGATAAAGCTGCTCGTCCTAAACACTTGAGTGCTACTGATCAACCAGTTTTCCTCATGCTATTGCTCGACCAAAACTGCTGTGTATATTGGTTATGCACGAACGACCTTGTTAACGATATTTTCCGTCAACACCGGAGGTAGGTCAATGGAGATGGATCTAAGGGAAGAAAGTAGGTTGTTTATCCTTTACAAGCTGGGATTGGTTCTCCATCCCTAGATGTCGAGGCTTTGGAAAGAAGGATCACTTATCTGTTGCTCTTGACAAAAGATTGTAATGGCGGATAGCGAGGGATTCCCCACCAAGATCACTAGGAGTTTCAAGCTCGTGGGTAAGGCAGAAGCTCACATGAGGGGTTTAAATCTATAGGAAAGGTGGTTCCCTTCGATCTTCAAGAATGTCCGGACAAAAATCCATGCATTGCAGGTAATAAATAGTCAACTGCGACAATTAATGATTAAGAAAAACTGTATGACAAACTCACAGCAAGATGCATTGGATATGGATGCACACTTTCTAAATCTTACAAAACTAGAGCAGAAGAACTTCTTCAATTGATTCAAATCTTAGGATTTAAAGTGAAGAGATACAAAGATAAGTAGAATGACAAAAAAATGAAAGCCCCCTTCAATGTGCCACCTGAAGTCCTATTTATAGAAAACTTGGAGCAACTTCCGCTATTGGGCCATTGGGCCTTCAGGAGCCTTTGTCGGCCGCCTTTTTCCTTGGTCTCGGATGTTTTCGCTTCGGCCTCTTTGCGGTGTTAATTATGGCTTTCTCGATGAAGCTTTCAGCTAGTTGAGAGCCTTTTCGAGGGGGATATATGTTTGCTGTTGTGGTAACTTTCCGGAAGGTATCTTGAGCCTCCGTGTATAAGTTCTTGGTCATATTCTTTCGGATATAGGCTTCCGGTTTTCCTGTGAATACTCAGAGGAGCCTGCCTCATTATGTATGTGGCTAGCTACCGGTTCAGACGTGTGGATAGCTTGTACCCCTCTTGAGATTCCGGTCTGCATTTCGATAGGATTTTCGAGTGTAGCCTGGTCTTCCAGGAGGTTGCTCCTGGTGACTCGCCTGTTATTTTATCAATATGGCCTCTCAGCATTTGTAAGATATGTGTCACAGAATCAGGTTTCATATAATCTTCATGTGCTTTTGTCTTTTATGCTCTTGAAATTTTAGCTTCCTGATATATTGGTATTAGGCGAGTTAATACTGAAGGTTCCTTTGGACTTCATCTGACGGATTTCTCGCTTTTATCTTTCTTGGCTTCTGATCAGGATGACTTTTGCTGTAGCATCCCCTGTCGGGTTGACGTTGTTGGAAGGATTTTGTCGGATTGACCGTGTCGGATAGATCTCGCTGGTTATATCCTATAGCTTTTACAATCTTTTCTCTTAGGAAGTTCCTGTTTGATGCAGCTTTCGGACCATTTCACCTTGCTCTTGATTCCTCCGAGTATTTGATCCTACTTTCTGAAGGGTTCCCGTGAGTTTTCGGTCATCCGATACCCTTTCACCGCCAGCTTATTTCATTGTTAATTCTGGTAATAACAGACCTGTGCTGGAGCGAGTGTGCCATGTCTTGTGGAGGTGAATGAGCGACCTGCTGTTGGTGTGAACAACTGGAACCGATCTTCTGTTACCACGTAATCTTGGTATTTTGATGAATTGCTGAAGAGAATTTGTTCCAGTACTAGTGAATGTATCAATATAGTTCGCATATATGGTATGCACAACTCCTTCATGCAATTGCCACGTGTCTTTATTTGGGTATAATGGTCCAACGTAAATGCTGATGTGCCCACCCTATACACACTTGGATGATTCAAAGAGGAATAACCTGCTATCTTAGAATTGTATGAATCAAAGTTGGCCCATGCTTCCTGATGAAGTTGTAACAATCCGTCTAACGTATTTAAATGCGGATTGTTTTTACAGTCTTAACGACCTGAAGGTGTGTTACTCATGTCGTTTTGAACGGCATGACTGCATGTCGCGGTGATCGAATCGACTACACGTTGTGGCGAACTACTTAACCCCAAGCCGTGTTAACGACCCAACTATTCACCTTAACAACTAACGTTCATGCCGAGGACATTATAGAAGTCACGATTCGATGAATTTATATTTCCATATCATTGACTTTCTATGAAGGACCAGGTTATATAATTATGTTGAATGCGTTCCACAAAAGTAAAGCGTGGCCGATCGATCTGACACCGATTTTATAACCGCGTTTCATAACGGGGTTAACATTTGCCCCTCGAAGCTTGTATTTTTTATATAAAAATATGAGCTTCGAAACTTCTAGTTATAACACATTTCTCCTAAACACTTTTGATGAATCAGAAAGATCTGCATGTGATGGATCCTAAATTAGCTTTTTAGTAGAACGCCGGAGTGAACTTACAGATCAACACTTGTCTCTTAGTGATGGGTCTCGAAGGCCCTAGGTCCATTTAAAAGCTGCCCTTATCTTTTTGTTTTTTGGATCTGGCTATTTCATTCTATTGTAACAATGATGCATCGTGTCGATTGCACACTTTGAGTGAATCGCACTTCGAATCCATGATTGATGTGTTTGCTTCTTTATACTATTGTGTGTATCTTGTTACTCAAATAAATGCTTCAGTTTTGAATTCAAATATTTCACTACACCATATATGCTGATTAGACTATGTTTTTAGCCGTATCTTGAGCTCTTGGGCACGGTAAATGGCCGTATCAAAAAGTGGCGTGTTAAATTATTAGATACGGTTACTAACCACATCTCATTATTTTAAAATACGACTATTAGCCGTATCTAAAGTCTAATTAGACACGGTCTTTGACCGTGTCTAATTATATGTGTATGTGCACATATATACACATTTGTGTATATATATATATATATATATGTGTGTGTGTGTGTGTATGTGTGTGTGTGTGTGTGTATAAAACAAGAAACTGTAGCACATCTCTTTCATATCCTAAAGAATACATACCACAAAGTATACACAGGAATAACACAATATATAAATATATATACTCAAAGCATTACAAGGTTTGTCATAACACGATGTACATACAAACATAAACATTAAAAGGAAACTGCATTAGACTTTCATCACGTTACATAGTAACAAAAATGAGGTAAACAAATAACAGCCTGATAAACAGCCCAGTCGAGGCCGAGAAGATTGAGCGATAGCCAGCCTGGAGTTCAAGTTTCATTTGGCAGCAAAATTGAATCGTGATATATAGCCTACAGCCTGAGTTCCAGAAAAGCACCATAATCTCCAACAGGGCTGCCTATAAAATACAAGAAACAAGTTACAAATACTTCACAGCTGAACAATAGATCGACATTGTAACATTTGGTGACTGAGATGCAAACATAAATACAGAGCTAAGTGTATGTTAATACAGATATAACAGTGAAGGATTAGAATGCGCCATTGAATGTTAATTCTGGTAGAAAAAGTGATAAAAACAATGGTTATAACAGTGAAGGATTAGATGATAATTTCAGTATTTTTGAGACGACCCTAAACCCCGTACCGACGGTGGCAAGGGTAATCCTTGGAATATACACATAAACAGATAATAGCAGAACATAAATAAGTAAATACACCAGATAATGAACAATAGAATATACTGGATAAACGTAATCATCAGAGTTACACAGTATACAGGATCATACTTAGTACAAATACAGTTCAGCTATACATAAATGTCTACAGCGGAAAACAAACATAATGTACAATAGGAGCTGGACAACATAAAAAGAGATAAACAATAGAATCCATCTTTAGCTCCAGCTATCCAGAAAGAGCCAGCAAAACCTGAATAAAAGGTTGCCCGTGTAGAAAAAGGGGCACCCGAGTTTGAAAGTGAAACAAACTACGAGTCAGTCATGGGACTGGTATGAGAAATCTACTCAACACATTTATAATATGGCTAATCACAGGACCACGCCACTTTCGTGGAACAGGTTTACCCCATTGGATTGCCAGTGCTTTTAAAACAAATCATTCTTTTAAACAACGCAATGCTTTTTATAAAAATGAAGCCATTATAAGACTCAGTTCCCATCACACAATGCAACGCAAACCGGAGGATAGAGTTTTACCTTATAATGGCCAAAATATGGTTGATACGAATAAAACAAAAGCAATTGATATTATTACTAGTGTTTACATGTTTCAAAACAACTTCGAATCATAACTATCAATCATAGATGGCATGGGTACCATATATCATGTCGCCATATATATATACAATCAAAACCGCACGGTCACGTATTTGGAAATTGGATTTCCGTCATGAACCAAGGCAAAAGATAGTCCTTACCGAATTCGAGGTTGCCTAGCCCGAGCCTCAGGATCAGAATGCATCGACCCTTGGAGCGACAGGGCCGGTCCACACGGAGTGGATTAAAATGCCTGAGCACTACGTTTCGCCGCCCTTTGGGGCGTAAACGAGCCAACAAATGACTCCATCGAACCCGGATCGTCCGATCTAACCGAGGCGCCTCGCAACAGCAACAACCACATAAGTCAAACTCGTCAGGGCGTGTAAAACCACTGACGCCACTTCTAGCTAGGAGGAAACGCAGGCCCTCCCTGAGGTCCTTTCTCCCGTTTCTGGTTCATACCGGGGTGTGAGGCTCGCGATTTCACGTTACACACAAAGCTACGCCACACAGGCGGTGCTTTGATCATCACAATAAGACTTTGCTTTTCAACAGAAGCCCTGATTACTGCATCTTAGCATGCCACACAGGCAATTCACACCGTGCAACTGATGGCTATCAATCACACAGAATAAATTCCAATGTCAGACACACTGTCCATTTGCAAGTCCATTCTGGGTCTGAACGAAACCGGAGGCACTAAATACCTCGCAAACCCATCAATCACCACGTACGTCTGGACGATCACCACTCATTATCCATATTTCGGGATGCCTCCCAATCAGGTCCTCGGTTACCATCCAAACGAGGTGAAGATCTCCGGTCTTCGACCACCGTCTTCATCTTCGATTTCTTATCGTCGATTCAGTCATTCAGAATGGGATAAACCCGGTCTTTCTGAGCAACTCGCGTATATAATAAACAAGTGCAACACTAACATACACACGCATCATTTCATATTGATGTTAAAAAATGGGATTTTTATTATAAAACAATTTCTTTCAAAATATGAATACCATTCAACACATGAATTTCAATTCATCGAATGAATTTCGATTCAACACATGAAGGTTTTCTATAGTTTATATAAATCGATATAAATGTGATTTTTATATTTAAAACACGAATACCATTCAACACATGAATTTCAATTCAACGAATGAATATCGATTCAACACATGAAGGTTTTCTATAGTTTATATAAATCGATAAAAAGGTGATTTTTATATTTAAAACACGAATACCATTCAACACATGAATTTCAATTCAACGAATGAATATCGACTCAACACATGAAGGTTTTCTATAGTTTGTATATATAGATAAAAATGTGATTTTTATATTTAAAACATGAATACCATTCAACACATGAATTTCAATCCAACGAATGAATATCGATTCAACACATGAAGGTTTTCTATTCAACGAATGAATATAGTTTCAACAAATGAAAATAATTCAAACACATGAATATTATTCAAAATTTCGGCAGCATAACGGCAGGGTAGTTAAAACCGGGACCGTCCCTAGTACGGCTCCTTACTCTACCTTAAAACCTCGCGGTTTTTGACAATGGGGAATCATGCATCTAGTTCGCACGCAGGCGACATGTATATATTTATTTCATTTCCACAAACTAATCCTATGTGGTTTCAACCAAATATTTCTCAACCACAAACGGGTATTTTTCAATCACAATCAATCAATATCAACCACAAACAATTCCAATCAACCATTCGCTATCAATCAATTTTCACACCAATCACAACCAATAAATATTGTCCATGGTTTGTGGACGAGGGGCGTATATATATATATATATATATATATATAGCAATTCATTTCTATTTCAACACATATATAATTTTTACAATGTATATGCAACTTATACATCGAACGTACAACTTATACAATGCTTATACAAGAGGTGTACAACGCTTATATAACTCATGCATCGACTATATAATTTATACATCGTCGTTTTCCATATCGTTTACAAATTAGAAATCTCACATTGGGTTCCACTCCACCAAAAATAGCGGAAGGCTCAGAAAAATATGCGGTCTCTTTTTTAAAATGTAGAAGACGTCCACACGGTCACGATGTTTCCTGTTTCATCGAATTTCGTCCAGAAACGAAAAAGATATGATTTTTCAAAGTTTGCAACGATTTTAAACTATTAAAATCCGCTCAAATAAAACACAGCCGATACCTTTCCTCGGAGTTCGAAACTAGGGTTGGCAAATACTTCTAATCCGCTGCTCGAGGTGATGATCGGCCTTCACCACGACGGAGAGCTACGAAGCACGCACCGGAAGAGCCAAGTGGGGCCCAGTTCGATCTCGTATAGCTGCAGTAGCGGCGCGATGAAGTCACGGTCTTTGAGGGCCTCGATCTCGTCGTATATTGAACGATGGAGGTCAACTCGGGTATGGATTAGAAGAGGATGGAGAGCCCTTCAAAAAGTTCCAAAGGGGCGGGGTGGTTCGTTGATCGGAGCGGCCAGAAAATGGCTAGGAAGCGGCGAGCTTCAGCCGTCATCCAATCGAGGGTTACGGGGGGGGGGGGGGGGTTTGATTTTATTTTATTTTATTTATGATTGGCCGAGAGATATTTATAATTCGAAAAATAGGGTTTTCGCACACGAGCTCCAATCCAAACCCAACGACTGTCGTCCCTAGCGTTGTACCCCCATTCCGAACACAATGGGATATGTTTCGAAGGCCCATTCGACTGTTTCAGTCAGTTTTCCTTCAAATTAAAATATAAAACATTCAATATTTGATTTGAACGTACATTTTAATTTGCCAGGGCCACAAACTAATTCGAAAAATTCCAAAAAAAATAAATCTGGCTATGTTTTGACGATGCGGTCCCAACAAAACTAGTTTCGTCGAATTCTGAGACCGTTTGCAAAAAGGCCCATTTCTGGTCGATCCAATTTAACTGTAATTGATCAAAACACGTTTTACTTTGCCACGCTCACATACTAGCTTCAAAAATTATGAAATTTGAAACCTAGCAATAACTTCACATCCTAGATCCATCAAAGTGGTTTCGTCGAATTCCGAGGTCGTATGCAAAATGACCAATTTCACGGGCTATATAAATTCCATAGCGACCTTTCTGAAAATTCATTTGGCCATAACTTTTGCTTTCCGCTATGAAACTTCGATTTTTCAGATTCGTTAGAAAGGTATTCATTAACAGATTTAAATATTTTTGGTTTCATTCAAATCCGTTTTGTTTTGCACCCGGTACAGTCCGACAAAGTTTGAATTCAATTTTTGAAACTGCAGCGCCTTTTCAGGCCTTGTTTATAATTAGAATTAATTATATTCGTTTTCAAATGTCGATTCAAACTTACTTTCCATCACTATTATTTAAAATATTTATTTTAAATATTTAAAATCCATTATTTTAGCCAATTTAAAAATTTTAAATTGGTTCAGATTTTCAGGGTCGTTACAATCTCCCCCACTTAAAAACTTTTCATCCCCGAAAAGGAACAAAGTCGAAAGTGGTTTGATTAATCAACTCTACGTTCAATATGGCTTCAATTCTCCAGCTTTTCAGTTTCTGAGAATTTTCAAATTCTTCAAAAATTTGGCTATCACCCGGAATTTTCGAAAAATTTCGCCATAACCTCCTTTGTACGGGGAGAGGTTTGGAAATTTATTGGGCCGTATTAGGTACCTAATAAATCCTAATAAGCATACACATATTTATAGTGATATATTCTGGTGTTTACAGGGGAGCGTGTATTGATAATAACTCCAGAGAATAAATTCTCATCACCCTGTCAAAGCCTGAGGGAGTGTGTATTTTAAATGCTCCAGAGGATAAATCCTCGTCACCTCGTCCCGTGTGGGAAATAAATAGTCCATGTGCCGTTTCTAATAACTAGAGAGACGTGATTATTGTCTACTCCAGACCCGTGTGGGGTTTTTTATTAATCTGGCAATTTAATCGTTACAATTTAAATAGTCCATATCAGTCATCAGTTCAACCTGTAAAATATAGTCATCGCCATACAAGCCTCTCGCTCGTATGGTAAATCTTCCACCTCGTCACACAACCTCCAAATGCTTATGTGGTATATGATGAAGTATGCCTATCTTCCAGAAGTATGCCATGTAATGTAGTTCAAAATTAATTGTTACTATCCTATGGCGACGTTTATTATTTCACACAGAATAACCAGCACTCCGCATCCAGTGGCACTCATAGGAGTTGATATAATAATATTTCGCATCCAACTCATTAAGGTTTACCTATTTGTCGGGCACGCAAATAAAATCTTTACTCAACAGCTATCCAATTACCTGTTCAAACATATATAATGCACATGTATATATTTCTATCTATTTTTAAATCAGTTCAATGTGTGATTTAAATGAATAAATTCTACCATTATTCTCTTATTAATTAAATTAACTATTTTTTCAACAATTTTAATTAATCAAATATACTATCACACAACACAAACAGCAATCAATTTGTTTTTAACTTTTCAAAAATATCTAATCAATTTCTATACTCTTTTAAAAATCATCCAGACTATAGAATTAAAGGTGCACATCCATGGAAAGAAAATAACAACAAAGTAGAGAACTAATTGGTAATGCAAATTATGGTAAATGTACCTTGCACCGGAGTCAATCAGAGATATCCACTCGGCATCTAGGATAGGCTTTCTGAATGCTCTCCTCAGTTTCCAAGTACAATCTCGCGGATCTCCACTACATTGCACTTTGACTAAGTGAACCTTCTTGTTCCTCAGCTCTTTGGTTTCTTTGCCGATAATCTTGAGCGGCTCTCTTCTCACAGCTAATTCTGGAGTAATTTCAATATCCTGTTGAGCTGCTTCTTCCACGATCAAGTCTGGATCATGAACGTGCTTTCGAAGTTGAGATATGTGAAATACATCATGCACTCCAGGCAACCAATCTGGCAATTTAACCTTATAAGCGAGAGTTCCGATCCGTTCCAGAATAGGAAACAGACCAATGAATTTGGGCGCCAACTTCCCAGTTTTACCGAACCGGATAACTCCTCTCATCGGCGATACTTTCAAATATACATAGTCGCCAACTGCAAAGGATATATCTCTTCTTCTTCTATCGTCATAGCTCTTTTGTCGGCTTTGAGCGGCCAGTAATCGTTTCTTGATAAAATCGACTTTGTCGGCAGCTTCTCGGATCATATCGGGCCCCAACACAAGTTTATTACCAGGTTCGACCCAACAAGCAGGAGATCGGCACGGTCTACCATACAACGCTTCGAATGGCGACATTGTCAGGCTCGCCTGGTAGCTGTTATTATATGAGAATTCAGCCAAATGCAGATGGTCTTCCCATGATCCACCGAAATCTAGAACACAAGCCTGCAATAGATCTTCTAATATACGGTTCACCCTCTTAGTTTGACCATCTGTCTGAGGATGATAAGTGGTGCTTAGATTCAGCTTTGTTCCCAGTTCTACTTGAAACGCCTCCTAGAATTTGCTAGTAAATATTGTATCTCTATCACTGACTATACTGAGCGGCACTCCATGTAGCCTAACAATTTCCCTGAAGTATATCTGCGCCAGACTCTGAGCAGTTCTGTTTTATCTGACAGGTATGAAATGGGCGGTCTTCGTGAAGCGATCTACGATCACCCAAATACTGTCATTCCCTTTTCTGGTTCTGGGAAAACCATCAATGAAGTCCATGGAAATATGTTCCCACTTCCAACTAGGAACGTCTAGCGGTTGCAATAATCCAGCCAGTTTCTGTTGGTCGCTTTTGACTAGCTGGCAAGTAGGGCATCGACTAACATATAGAGAAATGTCCCTCTTCATCGACTTCCACCAGAAAGTGCATTTGATGTCATTATACATTTTGCTTACTCCCGGATGGATACTAAGTTTTGACTTGTGGCATTCATCCAGTACTTCCTTTCGGAGCTCAGCAATGTTAGGAACACAAATTCGACCTTTCAGCCTTAGAATCCCCTCATTATCAACTTGAAAACTCGAGGGTTCGCCTTTCTAAATTATCTCTCTGATCTTATGAATGAAGTGATCATCCTTTTGAAGAGCAGATATTTTATCTATCAATGAAGTCGTGATAATAAAACTGGCGATCATTTCATTCTTTCGGCTTAACGCATCGGCCACGACATTGGCTTTCCCTGGAGTGTATATAATTTCAAAGTCATATGCTGCAAGAAACTCCAGCCAACGTTGCTGCCTCAAATTCAAGTCCTTCTAGGTGAATAGATACTTTAGCGACTGGTGATCTGTAAACAGTTCAAATCTCTCACCCAGAAGATAGTGTCTCCAGATTTTCAAGGTGAATACTATAGCCAATAACTCAAGATCATGAGTTACATAGTTTTTCTCATGCGGCTTCAGCTGACGGCTAGCATAAGCAATCACTTGACCTCTTTGCATTAACACTACGCCAAGGCCTTCTCTAGAAGCGTCGTCCAGACTTTTAAATCCTGATTTCCATCGATGATGGTTAACACTGGAGTTGTCGTTAATCTTAACTTTAGCTCCTCAAAAGCCTCTTCACTTTCTGGAGTCCATTTGAATTTAGAGTGCTTCTTTATAAGCTTCGTTAAGTGACAAGATATCTTCGAAAAGTTTTTAACGAACTTCCGGTAATAACAAGCCAATCCAAGAAAACTGCGAACTTCTGTAGGGGTATTGGGCTGTTTCCAGTTTTGAATAGCTGTGATTTTACTTGGATCCACAGCAATTCCTTCTTTCGATATGACGTGTCCCAGAAATTTCACTTCAACTTGCTAGAATATACATTTGGATAGTTTGGCTTTTAATACATTCCTTCTCAGAATTTCTAGAACCTGTTCCAAATGCTTTTCATGTTCGGCCTTGGATTTAGAGAAGATTAGAATATCATCAATAAAAACCAGAACAAATTTATTCAAAACTCCTCTGAACACTCTATTCATCAGATCGACGAAGTATGCTGGAGCGTTACATAAGCCGAACGACATTACTAACTACTCGTAGAATAAGTTCGGACCTCTGAATGCTGTCATTGGAACACACACTTCGGCAATTCGAAGTTGATGGAAGCCCGTAGCTAGGTCCATTCTTGAGAATACTTGTGCTCCATTCAGACAATCCAATAAATCATCGATCCGCGGCAATGGATATTTGTTCTTTATCGTCTGCTTGTTCAAATCACGATAATCCACACATAGACGTAGAGTATCGTCAGATTTTGGGACAAACACCACTGCTGCTCCCCAATCAGAGAAATTAGGCCTGATCAGACCCTTCCATACTATCTGTCGTGTTTGATTGTCAAGTTCTTCTTTCTCTTTCAAGGACATTCTTCGAATAGCGTGAACTACCGGCCTTGCATTGGGAATCAAAGCGATCTTGAAATCTATTTCTCTCTGCGGAGGTAAGCGAACAACTTCTTTAAACACATCCGCATAATTTTCGACGACAGGAATGTCTTTGATGAGGTCAAGAATATTCTCTGTGACTTCAGGGATATTTTCTATTTGAGCTGGAGAAATATCCAAAGCTGCCCAGAAGTCCTTTCTATTAGAATTCGGGCCTTTACATGGTATGGTTATATAATTCCCCGATTGGGCCTTTGCCTTTACAACTCTCTCGACGCATCTAACCTCTGCTTCATATTTGGTTAGCCAATCCAATCCCAAAATAAGATCGAATTCATTAAAATTCATATCGATAGAGATAGTAGGGAATTTATAGCAGGAAAAAGAGACAGGTACTGCACAAACCCAACTGAGATTTATGGAACCCCCTACTGGATTTTGGACAGTCATTGGTTCTTTGAGCTTCTTCAATCTCAAATCCAACTTCTTGACTGCACTCTTTGAAATAAAGCTTCGTGACGCGCCTGTGTCAAACAGTACTTTAACTGGAATGTTCTTGACATTGAGCGTGCCTTCTAAAACATCACTTTCCTGAGCAGACGAAGATGCAGGTACTTCTACCACTTCATTTACAAGCGCTGCTTTAGATTTCTTAAATTGCCTGCAGTCCTTTTCAAGATGGCCAGTCCGATGGCATTGAACGCACTTTCTATTCTCTCGAAACTGGTTATCGTGTTTAAACCCCTTCTTTCGTTTCCTTAAGGTTTTACACTTCCTGGTCAGATGCCCCTGTTTATTGCAGTTAGAGCATGTGGCAGTTGTTACTGGTTCCTTCTTAGATTTAGCCCTTTTCCTCTTGGCACTGGGCTTATTACTGATCTCAGACATCGTACTGGCCTCAGGACGATCAGTTTCAGACTCAATTTTATCACTCGAGCTGACTTCCTCATCGTCACGCAATATGCCTTTTTTATGGAAATCTTCGTACTGATAAGCCATATAAATCATTTCTGAAAAAGGAAGCTTCACATTCCTCATTAAACTGTTCTGATATTTTCTTTGTAGGCCATGAATAAATATCAGATTCTTCCTCTTTGGGTCTTTAATCAGATGAGGAGAAAAGTGGGAAAGTTCGTTGAATTTCTTATGATATTCTGGGATGGTCATATCACCTTGTATTAGATAAGAAAATTCATCGCATAATCGCTCAGTCGCTTCGGGAGGAGTAAATCTTTCTAGGAAAATCACTTTGAATCTGTCCCAGGCGATATCACCTTTTGGATTATTCTCAATTACCGAATCCCACCAGAACAAAGCTTCATCTTTGAGTGCCCAGGATGCCAGTAATCTTTTCTGATCATCCCTCAGCTATAAACCATCAAAGATTTTCTCAGCAGAGCGAATCCAAGCCTGTGTCTTCATAATAGATTCTTCACAAGAGAACGGTATTCCACCCATATTTCGATATTTGATTAATAGGGCCTCAATATCCGGTTCTGCATTCCTTCTGTTTCTGACACTCATTTTCTAGTACTTCTGCAAATAGCAGATCAAGTGTTAGGTCACAGAAAAGATATTTTTAAAACATAGAAACAAATACTTCGAATGTAAATGTGTCTATCGAGGTGTAATTTCATTCTGCTTTACTCATACTAGGATATTACTGATCCTATCTGTATAGAGTTACCCGTCCTAGAACACTACTGGTTCTATTTCTGACGAGTTCGTTAATATGTTATATTCCAGAACTAAGCTTAACCAAAGCTCTGATACCAAATGAGACGTTACCGCGAAATCCGGTAGGCTTTGCAACCATCCCTTCATCCTCCAGTACAGCAGGTAAAACCTACCGTGGCTCACACCGGTCCCCCAATCCCTTGTTTTACGGCGACCCTCTCGAGTCTCGCGCCTACTGGCGAACCAACGCTCTAAACTGCGACATGTAGGGGTAAGAGTCTCCCGTTCGCCACCAAACCGCGAAACGAGAATCCCCTATCATGCGTACTCGGCCTACTCAGGGCCAGCAACAAGGACTGGTATGAGAAATCTACTCAACACATTTATAATATGGCTAATCACAGGACCACGCCACTTTCGTGGAATGGGTTTACCCCATTGGATTGCCAGTGCTTTTAAAACAAATCATTCTTTTAAACAACGCAATGCTTTTTATAAAATAAGACTCAGTTCCCATCACACAATGCAACGCAAACCGGAGGATAGAGTTTTACCTTATAATGGCCAAAATATGGTTGATACGAATAAAATAAAAGCAATTGACATTATTACTATTGTTTACATGTTTCAAAACAACTTCGAATCATAACTATCAATCATAGACGGCATGGGTACCAAATATCATGTCGCCATATATATATATATATATATATATATATATATATATATATATATATACACGCACGGTCACGTATTTGGAAAATGGATTTCCGTCATGAACCAAGGCAAAAGATAGTCCTTACCGAATTCGAGTCTGCCAAGCCCGAGCCTCAGGATCAGAACGCATCAACCCTTGAAGCGATAGGGCCGGTCCACACGGAGTGGATTAAAATGCCTGAGCACTACGTTTCGCCGCCCTTTGGGGCGTAAGCGAGCCAACAAATGACTCCATCGGACCCGGATCATCCAATCTAACCGAGGCACCTCGCAACAGCAACAACCACATAAGTCAAACTCGTCAGGGCGTGTAAAACCACTGACGCCACTTCTAGCTAGGAGGAAACGGAGGCCCTCTCTGAGGTCCTTTCTCCCGTTTCTGGTTCATACCGTTGTGTGAGGCTCGCGATTTCACGTTACACACAAAGCTACGCCACACAGGCGGTGCTTTGATCATCACCACAAGACTTTGCTTTTCAACAGAAGCCCTGATCACTGCATCTTAGCATGCCACACAGGCAATTCACATCGTGCAACTGATGGCTATCAATCACACAGAATAAATTCCAATGTCAGACACACTGTCCATTTGCAAGTCCATTCTTGGTCTGAACGAAACCGGAGGCACTAAATACCTCGCAAACCCATCGATCACCACGTACGTCTGGACGATCACCACTCATTATCCATATTTTGGGATGCCTCCCAATCAGGACCTCGGTTACCATCCAAACGAGGTGAAGATCTCTGGTCTTCGACCACCGTCTTCATCTTCGATTTCTTATCGTCGATTCAGTTATTCAGAATGGGATAAACCCGGTCTTTCTGAGCAACTCGCGTATATAATAAACAAGTGCAACACTAACATACACACGCATCATTTCATATTGATGTTAAAAAATTGGATTTTTAATATAAAACAATTTCTTTCAAAATATGAATACCATTCAACACATGAATTTCAATTCATCGAATGAATTTCGATTCAACACATGAAGGTTTTCTATAGTTTATATAAATTGATAGAAGGTGATTTTTATATTTAAAACATGAATACCATTCAACACATGAATTTCAATTCAACGAATGAATATCGATTCAACACATGAAGGTTTTCTATAGTTTATATAAATCAATAAAAAGGCGATTTTTATATTTAAAACACGAATACCATTCAACACATGAATTTCAATTCAACGAATGAATATCGATTCAACACATGAAGGTTTTCTATAGTTTGTATATATAGATAAAAATGTGATTTTTATATTTAAAACACGAATACCATTCAACACATGAATTTCAATTCAACGAATGAATATCGATTCAACACATGATGGTTTTCTATTCAACGAATAAATATAGTTTCAACAAATGAAAATAATTCAAACACATGAATATTATTCAAAATTTCGGAAGCATAACGGCAGGGTAGTTAAAACCTGGACCATCCCTAGTACGGCTCCTCGCTCTACCTTAAAACCTCGCGGTTTTTGACAATGGGGAATCATGCATCTAGTTCGCACGCAGGCGGCATGTATATATTTATTTCATTTCCACAAACTAATCCTATGTGGTTTCAACCAAATATTTCTCAACCACAAACGGGTATTTTTCAACCACAATCATTGAATATCAACCACAAACAATTCCAATCAACCATTCGCTATCAATCAATTTTCACACCAATCACAACTAATAAATATAGTCCATGGTTTGTGGATGAGGGGCGTATATATATATATATGTATATATATTTATATATAGCAATTCATTTCTATTTCAACACATATATAATTTTTACAATGCATATACAACTTATACATCGAACGTACAACTTATACAACGCTTATACAAGAGGTGTACAATGCTTATATAACTCGTACATCGACTATATAATTTATACATCGTCGTTTTCCATATTGTTTATAAATTAGAAATCTCACATTGGGTTCCACTCCACCAAAAATAGCAGAAGGCTCAGAAAAATATGCGCTCTCTTCTAAAATGTAGAAGACGTCCACACGGTCACGATGTTTCCTGTTTCATCGAATTTCGTCAAGAAACGAAAAAGATATGATTTTTCAAAGTTTGCAACGGTTTTAAATTGTTAAAATCAGCTCAAATAAAACACAGCCGATACCTTTCCTCGGAGTTCGAAACTAGGGTTGGCAAATACTTCCAATCCGCTGCTCGAGGTGATGATCGGCCTTCACCACGACGGAGAGCTACGAAGCACGCACCGGAAGAGCCAAGTGGGGCCCACTTCGATCTCGTGTAGCTGTAGTGGCGGCGCGATGAAGTCGCGGTCTTTGAGGGCCTAGATCTCGTCGTATACTGAACGATGGAGATCAACTCGGGTATGGATTAGAAGAGGATGGAGAGCCCTTCAAAAAGTTCCAAAGGGGCGGGGTGGTTCGTTGATCGGAGCGGCCAGAAAATGGCTGGGAAGCGGCGAGCTTTAGCCGTCGTCCAATCGAGGGTTACGGGGGGGGGGGGGGTTGATTTTTTTTTTTAATTTTTTAATTTATGATTGGCCGAGAGATATTTATAATTCGAAAAATAGGATTTTCGCACACGAACTCCAATCCAAACCCAACGACTGTCGTCCCTAGCGTTTTACCCCCATTCCGAACACAATGGGATATGTTTCGAAGGCCCATTCGACTGTTTGAGTCAGTTTTCCTTCAAATTAAAATATAAAACATTCAATTTTTGATTTGAACGTACATTTCAATTTGCTAGGGCCACAAACTAATTCGAAAAATTCCAGAAAAATAAATCTGGCTATGTTTTGACGATGCGGTCCCAACAAAACTAGTTTCGTCTAATTCTGAGACCGTTTGCAAAAAGGCCCATTTCTGGTCGATCCAATTTAACTGTAATTGATCAAAACACGTTTTCCTTTGCCACGCTCACATACTAGCTTCAAAAATTATGAAATTTGAAACCTAGCAATAACTTCACATCCCGGATCCATCAAAAGTGGTTTCGTCGAATTCCGAGGTCGTATGCAAAATGGCCAATTTCACGGGCTATATAAATTCCATAGCCACCTTTCTGAAAATTCATTTGGCCATAACTTTTGCTTTACGCTATGAAACTTCGATTTTTCAGATTCGTTAGAAAGGTATTCACTAACAAATTTAAATATTTTTGGTTTCACTCAAATCCGTTTTTTTTTGCACCCGGTACAGTCCGACAAAGTTTGAATTAAATTTTTGAAACTGCAGCGCCTTTTCAGGCCTTGTTTATAATTAGAATTAATTATATTCATTTTCAAATGTCGATTCAAACTTACTTTCCATCGCTATTATTTAAAATATTTATTTTAAATATTTAAAATCCATTATTTTAGCCAATTAAAATTTTTTAAATTGGTTCAGATTTTCAGGGTCGTTACAATTTTGGACTTGTTTAATTTCACTGGACACCAATAATAGTGAAGGGCATATCGTGACGATCAGTGTGTTGTGTAATTTAACGGTACGTAGTCGATCAGTGTGTTTGTGTACAAACACTTCACTGGGAATCAATAACAACCTAGTCGAATCAACTAGTCGATTAGTCGACTAATTTCTATGCGGCCTAAATTCATACAAAACCTAGATGATAGTCATTAAAAATGCAAACCCAAAAGAAGAATCACTTGAAGTGTAGTCCATATGCAACACCGGTAGTTCGTACCCTAGCATACATAACATCCTCCTACACACACAACAAGGAACAAATAAACAAAAAGAATATTCAAGATGCATGTGCACACAAGTACATGTCCATTCAATTCTTATGTAAGATACTACGTAGAGATAAGTGTAAAATAATATATACCTGCTCTAATGTCTAAAGATATTGAATCATCATCGTTGGATGACACATATACTCGACTTTATAATTAAGAATTTACTGGGCGATCCACCAGGTGGATGCATTTTAGCTCACGTGCAGGGTCAGTAATCCATGCTAATTAGTTTTATCCAAATGTCGAATGCTGCTTCACTTAACATTTGGAAAAAGCTGCTTTCACTTGCAACTTTCAGTTTCTTTGAAACAGACTATGTAGTGCAAGATAACTTACACTACAGTCTCTGCTACAAAGTAGGGAAAGTTGCTAGTGAAAGCAGTTTTTTACTAAGGTTAAGTGCAATAGCATCCGACATTTGGATAAAGTTAATAAGCATGGATACCCGACCCTACGCGTGAGCTAAAATGCATCCACTTAGTGGATCGCCCATTAAATTATTAACTAGAAAGTCGAGTAATCATCCATCTTCCCAGGTTTTAACAAACCTGTTATTATATTTTCAGTAAACTTGTTATTTCTCAAAACAGAGTAAACTTGTTATAAGACAACCCAAATTAAATTTCAAGCATAAGGCAAACAAACAGTCAAATGACGACGAAATCATGGTTAAATATTGAACTATAGAATTATCCATTTGCTCAGTTTAAGAAATGGACAACTTTTAGTTGCTAAATAGTTAAACTATAAATCAGTGACAACTTGTACATGGATGTGGTTACTACATTTTAGTTGCACTCGGCTTGACTAACTCATTGTTATTTCTTTGTTTCATACTTTCATGGATATATATACCGCAATCTAAAATTATACCGCAATCAAATTTGATTTCTCTGGTTCCATGGTATAACAACCAGCTAACACACCAGTACATACCAATTCAATTGAAATAGCTAACACACTAAAACAAAGTAGCAATTGGCTTACACACAAAGACTTCAACTTGTTCCCTAATCTCTACAAGGCATGCACAACACGATTCAATTGAAACAGCTAACAAACTAACACAAAGTAAGGGTCAACTAACACACAAAGACTTCAACTTGTTCCCTAATCCCCACTATCAGGCATGCAAAACACAATTCCATTGAAACACAAACCTGCGGTCAACGAAGGGCTAGGGACTAAGGGTTGCTGCGTCGAAGAGGCTTGTTCGTCTCTGTCGGTAGGGAAGATTCCAGAGAAAGGTGGAGGCAAGATATGGTGACCGAAAACCCTAATTGGGGTTTTCGGTCACCATTAAAGTGAAACAGAGGGAAAAGGGAGCGGCCAAAATTTTAATTCGGAGTGCCTAAGGGGTGCACAATATGATATGCATTTTATTTGGCCAAAAGCCGTATCAAATTAACTGATCCGGAGCTTCTTTGATGGATGGTTAGATTTAGGGTGTTTGGGGTGGTGCGGATCACAAAATGTAGTTTGATACGGATCTGAGCAGCATCAAATATGATACGGCTATAAACCGTATTTTACATCCGCATCCTAGTGTGCCAAATTGGCTGTTATGGTGTTGTGTTTGTCATTGATAACGACGCTCTAGTGTGTGAATGCCCCGGTTTTAGTCGGGGCTCGAATGCGTAAAACAAGTGATATTCGCGATGGATGATCATGCTAGATTTTCAATGAAATGGTTGTGGCCAATTCACGCTAATCTACTTGTTTTACGAACTCGCTTAGCCATTAGATTTTAATGAAGCAAAGCACATTTTCTAAAGCAAACGACAGTTGCATTTTTTTTACTACTACAACCAGTTCTGGAAAAACATTGCACATTTCTGGGTTGATATTTTGTTATTGACTGCCCACATCGACAACAGATTAGTCGCTACAGCGAATTTCTTTTCTGAATTAAATGAAGTGTCTACACAGAATCGTTTATTCAACGATGTATAATTTGTCAAATATTATCTGTACGGTTAAGTCATTCTAATTCGAATTCGCGTTGACGCTTAATATCAACTAGTCGTCTTGATTTGACTGTGGATTTTAAACCGCTGCTATTTCATCAACTTATATATTTGGGTACAACATTTCATACTCTGGAAATACGTACTCACGACCTATTTCCTGCTTCTTTCTAGAGAAGTCTCTGACATTTGTGCCCCATGCCTAGGAGGTCGTTGTTAATCCTCACTATGGGAAAGGCTTTCATTGCTCAATATTTGTCTGCCTCGTCGATCGATTCTGAAATTGGAGACTGCATTGGATGCCCCTACTATTGAGAGGTCGATTATAATCCAACGTTCATCTTCTTCTGTCGACTGAACCGACATCCTAGACTTCACTTAGTATCGTTGGTCCCTACTGTGGAGATATTGCCCCATTTATGAAAAGGACTTTTGTTGTTGTGCCCCCCACTTGGGAAGGACTTTGAATTTCGTGCCCATGCTTGGGCTAAAATCTAACACTTGTCGTATTTGAGATTTTCAGACACTACACAAGTTGATTGGTTAGGATCCAACACTTGTCGCATATGAGATTTTTAGACACTATGCAAGTTAATTGGATGGCTGTTGTATCTTTTCACGGGGCTGGCACCAATTTCTTTGTCGGACGCTTGACTTGGCGAGCTATCTCAGTTTAGGAACTAGAGCTTTGAACTTCTCACTTAGGGAAATGCCCCTTGAACGAAAGCTACAAACCTCTCATTTGTTTGTCATGGCGCTTGTTCATTGTTTGAATCTTTGCGACTTTTTTCATTCACTTCCCAAGGAGGTGCTTTTGTATTTTTGCACTTGTGCAAGCTGATATTTATGGCCTTTGGCGCTTGAACAAATGTTGTTGGGGTTGTTATATTTCGTCAGACTCTAAAGGAACAAGCGCTCGACAGATGGCCTGCAATATGAAATCAACATTTAATCAAGTTTTGATTTAACATAAAATTCTGCAGGCAAGGGATTCATTCAAGTAGATATGCTCTTAGTCATAGAGCTAAAGTTCAGTACAGTGTTCGTAAAATATTATAGACTGTTTTACGAGAATTATGAATACAACAAGAAGTAAAACATGAAGTAATGTATGAAAATAAAGCAGTGGCGATGATGTTTGCTTATTCTGAGCCATTGAAATTGGAGCACCACCATAGGTTATCATATGAATGACTTGCCTTGGATAGGTTTGATTAGGACCTCTGTTGTTTGGATCGGATTGGTCATTTGATGCCCCTGGGGAGTTGTTGAAGGATTTGTAGATTGAGGATTCTTTACATACTGCTGCAGCCTATTCTTCCTTATCAGCTCTTCGATCAATGATTTCAAATGCCTACATTCTTTGGTATTGTGGCCTGGCTGATTATGGAACCAACATAACTTTCCAGAGTTCGCTTGATCGTTACATATTCTCTGAGATTTTGGTATTGGACAATCTTCAGTGTCTTTAGTCGCAGCAAAGATGTTTTCGGGAGTTTCTGTCAAAGGGGTTAATTCAGAATTCTTGAATAAGAGGGGCTTCTTGCTGTTTCGGTCATCCCTTTCGTCATTTCCCCTCTTTTAACCACCTTCGGGATTCTTCTGATTGTACTGAGTAGTAGCATTTTTAGGATCTTCAAGAAGTTGGTTAGCATCAATAACCTGAAGAGGCACAGGATTGTTGTCCACTCTTATATATTCCTCGGCTTTTTTATAGAATTTTTCATGCGTGTTTAGTTCTTTCATTTTAAGCCATCTACCAAAATTGCTCTTCACATCTATGGCGCCAATTAGAGACATGAGGATTATACGAGGTTCTGAATTCCTCACCTCGGACAAAGCAACATTGAATCGACTGAGAAAAGCTTTAACGGATTCCCCTGGGTTCTGCTTCATTACTGAAAGTGTTATAGCATCCTTGGCTTTAGTAGCGTACAAACGGAACTGCTCCTTGAACTTTTTGGTCAAGTCGGAGAACCAGTCTATGGACTTAGGTGGCAGCTTTGTAAACCATAGTGACGCGTCACCTTCTAGATAGAGAGGGAAATATAAGCATCTCGTCTCATTTGTTGCCTTTACCGCACTCATATGCCATTCGTACTTGAACAGAAAGTAATTAGGATCATCAAGGAGGATTGAATTTCTTTGGACACATTCTGTTTCTCTGATTCTCTCGGTAAACGGAGTCCTGTCAGGAGATAAATCCCATTCTTTATCATCATCATTGAGAGCTTGATTCTTCTTAATGATTTGTTCTATCATATCCGAGATGTACTCTTCAGTTGTATGCCGCTCTGTGAAGCTGAGCTCTTTACCGAATGTTCGTCTAGGCATGCGTTCCTGGCTAGAGAGCTTAGGTCCTTTACCTTCTCGATGAGGAGGTGCCCTCATGACAGGACTGGTAACGTTCGAACTTTCATCTCGGAATGAATCTTAGCTTTGGGCTTCGAGTTTTCGAAGTTAGCCTCGTCTTTATCGCTCAACCATTCATTATCGTCTTCCATGTTGTCGTTGCAGTCATGGTCAGAAGCGGATGAATTAGCATTCTCTTCGAGATCAATATGGACCTTATGAGGCGGTGGATTTGGTCGAGCATTGAGGATAGCATCAAGTTTTTACATCATAGATTTGGTAGAGGCATCCATTCGTTGGTTCATGTTGGCAATTACGACGTCTACTTCAGCTTTAGTCACTCCAGCTCCATTTTTAGAGTTTTCGCCAACTTGAAATGGTTAGTAAGTGGCGTAGTCCCATTAGCAACATTATCGGTTTCTTTAATGGTTATATTAGTGGTCTTCTTAGATTTAGCCATGATCTCGGACAAGGCTTTGAATTTGGAAGAGAGTTCGTCGATTGGCCTAGACCTTAGACTTAGAGAATCTATGGTAGAATTAGGCTTCAAACTCCAACACAAGGCTCTTGGATTGGAGAGAAGTGCGAACGTGGCCCCACGGTGGGCGCCAAATGTTTAAACCAAATTTGGTCCAAACACCAAAGGTACATAAACTGTACTTCACCAAATGGTAAGTAGTAGAAAATGGAGCCAGAAAAATAAAAGTAAGTAAAAAACACAAGAATTTATAGTGGTTCGATCTAAAATAGTTCTAGTCCACTTTGGAGTGATTTTCATTATCATGAAGAAATTTACAAAGTACATCGTCTCATACATCTCACTTATATCACTTGTTCACTCTCTTTTTAATGATTTCCACTTTTTACTCTCTTTCCGCTGTAGATCTCACTTAAATTTTGGAAGGAATGGACTAGATCTCGTGATTAGATGATCTTCCTTGATTCCTTAATGAAATTATTGTTAGATCCGAGCTTTAAAGAGGTGTAATGGAAGTTGGAGATCACTTGGATTGAACTTGAGTGAGAATTAATGGTGTTTGGAGAAGATGAGGTCCACTTAATGTTGGAGTGAGATGGAGTGAGCTTAGGAAGCCATTAATGGAGCTTGGAGAGCTTAAGGATGGTGGAAAACCCAAAATCACAGCCCTTCGGGGTGGCAAAAATAGATTCTTAGGATGGTGGAGAAGTGGGCTATTAATAGGTGAAGTTGGTATTAGGTGGCAATTATGTAATTATGGTGTACAGCGTAGGGGTCGTTTGCTGGTGTATTTATGGAACTGCCACTGGATAGTTGGAGCCAACTGTGTGCAGCTGGACAACCGACACTTAATGTGCATGAGCGACCCTAAAAAATAACGCACGAGCGAGCCTACTTCATGAGAGTGCGACCCCTCTATTTACAACATATTTAAATGAGCGAGCCTTATTTTAATATGTGACCGGACCTTGTAGTTTACGCCCATGCCACTGTCTCCGTATTTGTGCCTAAACACCGAAACTTTCATGCATCCGCTCCCTGTACTCTCTCTTTCTCATGTAGTTGCTCGATCCTCTCCAGCAAGAAGCTACTCGACCTATCACGTAAGGTACTGCTCGACCCTTCACGTGAGAGCTGCTCGACTAGCTAGAGATGCTTGTTCAAGGATGCTCGACCAGGCTTGCTCCGATGTTCTGTTCGTGCATGTGGTGCTCGACCTCTCACCAGAGATGTTGCTCGACCAATGATAGACTGCTCGACCGTGGCATGTTGTTCAACTTCTGGAATTCTCGACCGGTGATGCTCTGATGAAGTTGCTCAACTAGACACTTTGGTGCTACTGATCGACCAGTCCGCCTCATGATGTTGCTCGACTAGAATTGTAGTGCATGTTGGTTATGCACGAACAACCTGTGCTGGAGCGAGTGTGCCATGTTTTGTGAAGGTGAACGAGCGACCTGCTAATGGTGTGAACAACTGGAACCGGTCCTCTGTTACCATGTAATCTTGGTATTTGATGAATTGCTGAAGAGATTTTGTTCTAGTACTAGTGAACGTATCAATATAGTTCGCATATATGGTATGCACAACTCCTTCATGCAATTTCCATATGTTTTTATTTGGGTACAACAGTCCAAAATAAATGCTGACGTGTCAACCCTGTACACACTTGGGTGATTCAAAGAGGAATGACCCGCTATCTTAGAATTATATGAATTAAAGTTGGTCCATGCTTCCTGATGAAGTTGTAAAAATCTTTCTAACGTATTTAAATGCGGATTGGTTTTACAGCCTTAACGACCTGAAGGTGTGTTACTCATGTCGTTATGAACGACATGACTGCATGTCACGGTGATCAAATCGACTGCACGTTGTGGCGAACTACTCAACCCCAAGTCATGTTAACGACTCGGCTATTCACCCCAACACCTTACGTTCATGCCGATGACATTATAGAAGTCACGACTCAATGAATTTACATTGACATATCATTGTCTTGCTATGAAGGGCCAGTTTATATAATTATGTTGAATGCATTCCATAGAAGTAAAGCATGGCTGATCGATCCGACACCGATTTTATAACCGCATTTCACAGCGGGGTTAACAGACTCTATCCAAGCCTTGGAACTAAAGCTCAACCTCCATCGGTGTAGTGATCACAGAGGTCGTAACTGGAGAAATCGGTTCGAAAGTCTCCCTCAACCTCGCCAGAGAGGGAACATGAGAGGTTTGCGAATCATCACCTCTGGTGTGCACCTCCTCATCACTACCGCCATGCACACCGAGTTCCTTTTGAGGTCCTACAACCTCTTCTTCAATAGGGGGTCACGTCGGGATGGACGACAAGGTGTAACTACACTTGCGGACTCGGAGGTGCATTTCCTCCCTTAGCTTTTGCTTTCTCCTCCTCTTCTTCATCGTCTTCCCTATGACCCATTGACCAACCCTTAGGAAGTAGGCCTAATAGGTAAAGGAGATGGTCCGAAAGCAGAGTCCGAACGTTACGGAAGCCATTCGGAACGTTGCTCAATGCCAAGACTCGCAAGAGATACACACCACCCGTTGGAATCTAGGGGATACCTACCACATAAATTTTCAAGTTAGTTTAGAGATTATGACTTAGTTATCTTGAAATACAACGTAAGTTATAAAGCACTTATGGCCTGCAAGCCATCTCGTCGTAAACCCTGAAGGGCATCGAACGTAGAATCAGTCATGCTTGAAGTAACTAGGCTTGTTCCATGCCCCCAAGATGATATGAATATTGTTCTACACCTCTAAGTAGGCAAGGGAAGGTTAGATGCTTCATTTCTTCAAGGAGAGAGAAATCAGATGTCCTCCCCAGTCTGCTCCATGCCCAACCACACTATCGCTAGGATATAAGTGCTGAGAAGAAAGGCGTATGCATTTGGGTGAAGCTGCGTCGGTGCCAGGAGAAAGAAGTGCATATATCTTGGATATATGGACATGACAGAGGTATGTACCTGATAGTGCACATATGCCTATTCCAAGCAATGTTGCCCCTCTGGAGGTGCGTGTGCCCTATCATCCCTTCTAAGGACCAAAACATCATCCTAGGATATTTCGCACTTCGTGAAAACCCGTCTCAGCGCGGCTTCATCGATTTGCGAACGACCAAATCCATCAGATTCCCAAGAATATTAGCACCCGCCAACATGTCTAGCGCCACAAACACGCCATTCTTTCCGCAACCAAGATCTTCTTCTTCTTGCGGGCGCACTTTTATGGGTTCTACCTCTTACTGAATTGTCGGCTTATCCACTCGCTCGTCAAAATTTTGCAATCCTTCTGATTGTTCCTCTTGATCATACATATCATATGGGCTTAATTTTTTTAAAAAAGGTTGGAAGCTTAAGAAGTTTCGAGCTCACTGCTTGTTGGGTTGGAATCGAACGAGGATTCATGAGAACTCGATGATGGCTCAGTGGCTTTAGCTCCTAAGCCTTGGAGTCATCTAGAGCTCCTTTGTGCCATTGCAAACTATACTTCAAAATAGTTGCATTAGTTAGCGTACCAAAACCTGTACCCACATGTTAGTATAAACTAGTGTGAAACGTGTAGTGTCTTGCATAATGTTGCAATCATAATAAAACACTTCAGGACGCAGCGATGGTTTCTAGTTTCGTAATATTAAACTATCGTCGTCGCTACCAAAATCACAGAATTTGAATCAAGTCACGATTACGATGCGATTTGGTTGACAATCGAGTTTTGAAAGTGCTGGTCCAGTCATATGTCCATAGTTAGGGTTTATGCTCTAATCCTATGTGCATGTCCGAATTATTAGTTCAAACAAGTTCGTTATTCAAGCGTTAAGGCGTTATTCATCACGACGTTCAATTCAAAACCCGACCAGATCACGCAACGTCGCGAAATGATTCTAATTCGACAACCAAAAATTTCTTTAGAAATCAAAAAATTCTCAAGTATTTCGGGATATGAATTGGAATTTCGTATCCCTGAAGTACACAGGATTTTCGACTCTCCAAGAAATGCTACCAAAAGATCCAAGTGTTGGGGGTTACGAAACTCCAATTTCGTATCTCGAAACACTTCGATTTTTCACCACATCTCCACACTTTACCACTTCTCCACCGGTCCCGTCCAATTTCCTCCTTTTGTCTTCCTACTGCCTATCCTTCTTTTTCATATACCCTCTTCGCAAAAAAAAATCCAGGTCGTCCAGGATAATAAATTCTCATTTCATATCCCTATGACTTGGAGAAATTTTCCAAGTCCTTCGGGATACGAAATGAGAAGTTCATGTCCATTGGAACTTGTGTTTTTTCTCTTTCTTCTCCTTCAAAATGTTGGCTGTCCTTCTTCAAACCTCCAAACTCCTCCAGAGACCACCCCCAATAGTCATCCACCTCGAAGCTCCAACGCCACCTACTTCTCCTCCCTCCCCGTCCAATGCCTCGACTCCACAAAATCAAACCTGAAACAAAATTAAGTAGTGACCCACCTGTAACAACAACTGACTAGTCGAATAAGGAAGTGTAAGTTTCAAGGGGCTGAGATGGTCGGAATAAGCCAACGAACGATGTTAGGTGATGGAAGTTCCAAGTTCCTAGGGTTTTCTCGAAAAATTTCCAAGTCCAACGAATCAGAAATGCAAGAAGGGGGAAATAGGGTTTGTATGCAGCTATTATAACGGGGAGTTTGACGGTTCTAAAAAAATGGAAAATTTCCCAGTGTTTTGGGGCCAGTACCGATCCCAACACATTTATAATAATAAAAAATAAATAAAAGAGGGGCGAGAAGAAGAAACCAAAACTACTTCGGTATTGGCGAAGAATTTGCTAACTCAAACTATGGCTACGATTACGCATATGCCTTTTCGGAGTCCCAATCATCGAAACCAACACAAATCTTTAACCAACCATGTGCTCGCGGACCTAAACAATTCTAGAGTACATGCCGGACGATTGAGTTCAAATCCGATAATGTTTCAAAAACTAACTTACGCAATCGAGCGCCCGAGATATACCATCTAATTATGTCACTTATTTCAAACTCCGATTGTATCGTGCAAAATCGCATGTGAACGTATGAGTGCATACGTGACACTATGTCGACAATGATTTTTCTATGTTTCGACATAAATAGGAGTCAACGACTAACGTTTGACGTCTTGAATCGACAGGAATAAAATGTTCGCCTAGGCAATCAGGCAGGTTCCAGTCCGAGCAACAAGATTCAAAGAAGTTAGAGTCCTCAATAATTTTGGAGTTGTGTATTTATAACAACAAACTTTGACAAAGGGTTAGAGCTTCTCAGAAACGACGTATTCCTTGGGTTGCATCGCTAAATGGAAATGTCACGACCAATCGCTAATGCACAACTAAATTTTTTTAGTTGTCAGAAAGACTTGTCTCAACTCAAAGCATGTCGTGTTAACACAAGACTTACTTTGTGGGGGCAAGTACTACCCGACCTTTTGGCCCGACTATCAGCAGTAGTTTAGGTCCACATAACTAGGCCCATCATGTGGTTAAATAACTCAGAAATGTCGTCCAAAAATCTAGAAATCAAGCCTAGATGGAGTCGTACAAGTATGGTCATCTCGGCTAGCTCATCCGAACTGCTCTCAAATGGCAAAGTATTTGTGGATCGGTATTTACCATCCATACAATCAATACATATCCTCGAGATCAAAACAACTCCACAAATATGTCTAGCACTTCCTAGATCGGCATTAATGATTTCGTTTCCCGGAATTTCATATCCACAAAACACAACTTCCAGCCTTCATCCAGAATTCATCCAAGTGTTCAGGGATTAGAACTTGCAAATTCATATCCCTGTAACTTCCACTGAGATCGGATCAGTATTTTCATAATCTTCCCAGATCAGTATAAAAGCTAGAACGTGTTGGATCAGTGCAAACGAGTTCGTACCATAGGATACGAAGTTAGTTAGAGTAGAATTCAAGACTTTCCAAAAGGCACAAAAAAAGGCGAAGTCCTCCGAGACCAGTACCGATCCCGGAAGACGAATTTTGTGGGCATGTGCCCACATGCCTCTCTTCCTACCTGCTCCCCTTACCTATAAATAACCCATTATGAAAACGGATTCAGATTTGGATTTTTGCTCTCTTGACACTTTGGGAAGAAGATATTGCATCTTGGACTCTCAAGCTCACTCTATCACTTCGAGAAGAAGTTTATCTTTTTCTTGGACACTTAGACTTTTTGGGTTGTCTTGGCATTATTTCAGGAAGAATAAGAGAAACTCTTACTTGGACATTTCTAGACTTGGTTACCACCATTGCCTTTATAGTTACTTGAAACTATTGTTTCAACCATTATACTTTGGACTAATAAGTGAATAAAAGAGCAAAACCTTCAAAGTGGACGTAAATTCTCAAAAATCGAACCACTATAAACTCTGTATGATTTATTTTTCTGCATTTTAACCCTTACTGCATGTTTAGTTTTATTTTCTTGAAATTCTTTTAGCGTTGTGCCAACTTTTGGACATCATCACGTTTATTTATTATATTTCTTCAAATTTGGTTACAAGTGTGCTATTAAGCATTAGAAGACATGAGCTTAGTATATGTACCATATTCGTGGAATAGAATTTGTGGTCCTAACATTTGATATTTATTATGGCAACCCATGTATCTTTCTTTTGATGAGCAATTAATTATATTTTGAACGGTGGAAATATACAACTTTAAATTCGTGTGATGAGAAAAGAAAACCGCACGTTTTGTACTAAATACAAAAAAGACATAACATCTACATCAACGCATGCCCCACGAGAGCTAGGACCATTAAATCTTAGATTTTGTCATAATATTGAACGTTTGAACTCAGCTGTCATCTTAATCTAGGACCATTAAAATCTTTATTTGCTTGTTAAATTCCGCTTTCTCTGTTACAAAATATGCAATCCATTGCCTATCTGTATATACTTGAACAGTAAAGTCCAAAATTCCACTGATACTAGTTTGTTTAAGAAAAAGACTGGTACCTAATTTACTTCAACACATGCATGTATCTCCTATGGTAGACGAAAACTGCAAGTTGTCTACTGCCATAGAATCGTACTCACATCTTTAGATCACTTGAAAGATCCAAACCCAGGCACTAGCCCATACGATGTTTTGGCTTCTTTTTAAGGATTTTAAGGAACTATATTTTAATAAACATGTGTTGAATTATATATATATAGGTATAGGTATATAGGTATAGTACCAATTTTCCCAAGAAACAAAAATCAAGATTTTCATTGAACATTTGTATTAAAATTGTTATTAGATATACCTATCATTTTTTTATTTTCAAAATAAGATGACTAAGAAAAAATAGTCTGTTTCTGTTTTATGTAATTTGAAGTTCAAAGTTCAAACTTGGTTATATGATTCTTACATGTATACTAGATTCATGACATTCAGTGTTCACCTAATAAGAAGTGTTTCCAATTTTAGTATAACATACACTATTGATAATGTTTTGAAAATGTCCAATATGATTCGAGTTTAACTTGATAAATAATCAAATTTATCAATATGTCTGTAGTTTATTTGAATAGTTTTTCTATTCATCTCCATAAGGTATTAGTTTTTTTATATTGGATTACATTAAACGTCAGCAATTATAACAGACGCACAAAATTACTATGATTGTATATACAGGCTTCAGAGTTTTCAAATTTTACTTGGAATATGAATGTGTAATACGTGAAACGTGGTACCAGACCAGTGTGAGTTTATCTTCCCTACCAAGTTTGTTAAGTTAATTGCTAAGCTCATTTCATCTCCATTATTTAAATTCCCAAAACAATTTCAAAATTCAAATACCTCACAGGTAACAACTAACAAGCCAATATTCTGAACTATTTTCCCTGTAACAATAATAAAAGGAAGAAAAAAAAACAAATATTATCATCCAAATATCAAATCAGCTTTGCACTGAACGGGTAAATCATTTATTTAACATGTCCCTCATGATAGTAATATTTCCCCAGACATCAAAATCAAAACCGACACAGCATATGGATCATCAATTCATCATAGACTCTGCAGCACCCGTGCTAACCTTGGCATATCCGACATTTGAACTGGCTTCAACAGAAAATCATCAGCACCTTCTTCCATGCATCTAGCATTTGAAAATTTAAGCTAGATTACAGTACTGCTCAAACCATTTTACAACTTATATCATGCTATATTTATGATATGGTTGCCTGTTGATATTATTAGAAATATTCTCCGACGACATAACCACGACAGGTATTCCCTTAAGACGCGAAGAACACTGCTTAACAAACAAACATTTATATCCAAAACAACCGGAAAAAAAAAAAGGTATAAATAAAAATCACTATAAGAAAAATACCCTATTGCAACTAGCTATTTGCAACAGGTCTCAAATGTCAGTTGCAGTAAATGATATTTAGCAACAGACCTTTCGTAGCTGTTGCAATAGATAAGATTTAACAACAGACTTTTCCTTTCTGTTGCGAAAAGCATATTTTTTGCAATAGCGCTTACATGCCTGTTGCGAAAACATACTTTTAGCAACTGCTTTTTCATTCCTATTGCAATAGACATATTATTTGCAACTACGCTTTCAAACCAGTTGCAAAAAATATATATTTAGCAACTGTTTTCACCAGTTGCGATAACTGTAATTTTTTTGCAATAGGTAAAGCCACTTGCGAAAAACGTACTTTTAAAAATTATTTTTCCCCAAGTAATAGTCGGTTATAATATAAGAAGTATAAGCATAATAGGTAATATATATATATATATACACACACACACACACACACACACACACACACATACATACATACATACACACACACACACACATATATATATATATATATATATATGATTAACATATATATTTAGTACTCAATTTAATAGTTAATAATTTCAAACTTAATTAAATATGTTAATAATTAATATTGATTATCAAATAATTATTCAGTAATTTTACCAAAAAGGTTTACAACTTTGGATTATACAAAATAATACCAGATTTTTACAGTTCATGTTAATTTTCTATCTGACCTCTTTTTTCGTAAAATTTTGTAATTTTCCCAAAATTTAATTTTTTGTAAAATCTTGTTTTAAAAGGTGTTGCTATTATATTTGTTCAAAAAATTATTTGCGTTACATGTTGACGTCTTTTTGGTTTTGTACGCCAAAATTTTGACTCTTTTTCTAAATTTTTGGCTCCATCCGCCAAAATTTCGCTATTAACCCTTCTGTTCTCTTTCTCTTCCCAAAATGATCTCGCTAAACCTAGATCTGAACTGTCTCCAAACAGTTAACAGCGGCTCCCTCCCAATCTAACCTAGCCCATCGCCTACTCCTCCTCCTCCCCAATCACTTCCTCCTCTCGACCTGCCTTCCTGCGAGCTCCCCAATGATTCTGGAACCTGAACCAAAGTGCCATTGGCAAATTAAAACACCTCGCTGCACTTCCTAATCCAACTTCGTCACTGACTTCTATGACCGCGACAGCTTTAACTTGGCGGGGAGCGACCGGCGACACCAGATCAGCAAAGGCAAGGGCGATTGACGACGACATGCTTCAGCGCGATAAGGGAACAAGTGTGAACTGCAAAGCTTTCAATTTGTAAGTTCAATTCAATTTCGATTTCCTCCCTCAACATTGATTTGCAATTTTAATTATGCTGGAAAAATTGCAAATGAAATAGGGTTGGTTGAATTATACTGCAAATTGGCATAGAAAGAGTATAATTGTGGTTATGCTGTGCGCATGTGCCAGTAAATTAATTGCATAATTGAATTATGTTGTATGACTTGTGTCAAACTGCGATTATGCTGGAAAATTGCAATTTCAAGTTTGTTAAGTATGTGAGGAGGGTGATTAAGTTTGAGTTCGTTTTTCGCTGTAGGACTTCATTTGCAGGAGCACGCTAGGAGCACTGGAGCAGGACTTCATTTATGTGTAAGAAAGTATAATTCGTTATTGGTAAACAAATGAGATCAGGTGTTCAAATAACAGTCCAAACAAAATTTGTCCTCTACATTTAATAGGAAAATTTGGTTTATAAATAAGGCTTGGTGTTCGAATTTCTATTCTGGCCAAAATGCAGAAATATCTGATATGTTTATTTTTTTCGTTTTTATGTATATCTGCATTGTTATTACATGCGATTTTTCAAGATTTTGTATGACTTCACTTCATGAAATTGCTATGTGGTTCTGAGTGCATAGAAGAAAACCAAGAAAAAAAGAATCAAAGTTAACCAATTTCATTTTGATTTCATGCGGTTAAAGTTTACCCTTATATGTTGGAGGTTTAATTAATTCAGACCATTTCTTAAAAAACATAACAAATTATAGTCCTTTTGAAATATCCTTACATGTTTCAGCCACATTGACTTTAGTTAAACAATTTACTCCTGTTTCACTATAGAAATACATCAAGAAGAGAAATCTGCATATAATTTTTTTGTACTAGCTCATTCTGAAAATTATGCCATGAGAACATGTTCATCTTTCTTGCATGTATTGTCGTATTGACACAGGTCTAAAGTGGACATTTTTTGGAAAGTGAGCTTAACCCAATCAATCTTGCATGTATTGTCGTATTGTCATGAAGCCAAAGAATGGATATGCATCATCCAATTTATCCTTCATATCCGGAACAAAAGCAGAGAGATGAACAGAGGCAACACCACCCCTATGTACCATGTCTTCCTTAGTAGCAGCGAACATGACATTTTTAGCATCTTCTATATGCAGCTTATGGTGCGCAAGCTCAGTTTTTATTTGTTAAACTCTATTCGAAATAAATGTTGTGTGAGAGATGAAATCGTTATATATGAATGGTGTATGAAAATTGTAGAAATTTTTGTTGTAATTGTTTGTACTATTAAAACTTTGTTAAAATAAAAATTTTATTTGTTTATTCCATTCTGTGATATACACTATTACTAAAATAAATACATTAAATATGTAATATCTACAAGCTGTAATTTTTTTTTTTTTTTTTACAGATTTATGAATCTATTGCAACAGGCATATGCTGTAGCAAAATGTTCTGTTGCAACAGCAAAAGCCTGTTGCAAAAAGTATACCGCAACATCTTATTGCAACAGGCAAAACCTGTTGCAGACCTTTGGCAACTTCGGCTATACAAACAGGCGCTGGCCTGTTGCAATAGGCCTACTGCAACAGATTTTGCCTGTTGCGATAGGGTATTTTTCTTGTAGTGAATATACCTTGATTTCCTTTAGCAATTTGTAACAGGTCATTTCAGGCATGGAATAGTCTGTGATTATCATGTTCACATTTGGCTCCTACGTCGTCGCATACTTAAAAACAAGTAGATAACAGTAATATCCAGAGGCATGAAATAACTGAAAATAGAATTACAAACCATGTTCAGCATTTCCAGTGCTCGTGTCGCGCTGTCCGCTGTAGTGACTGCGCGATCACCAAACAGAGTGAGATGATGCTGCAAAATCAACCCTAATAAAATATTTTGAAGCGAGTTTTACAAAGAACCTTTGAATTTTTTGCTGCGAAGCAAGTGCGCAATCACCGCCCGATCGACTGAACTATCATCCACTGCCAAGACATGAACATCACTCTCTGATGCTGACATTATGTATACGATGATGATTTGCTTTAGTAAGCTATAGTTGAAAATCAAAGAGAAAATGGAGGGATATTTAACAGAGGTTCATAAGATCAGTCAAGAGAGGAAAGGTATCTTTATGTCTATTTTGTAATGATTCACTTAAGATTTGGTGATCTGGCTTCTTTCCAAATATTAAATGGGTGATTGCATCATCATTGCTTTATCTGTTAGAGCATTCCCAACAGAGTATTGGTTGGGAAGCGGGGGGGTCGGTTGACCAATTTTTGATTGCTCGGGCAACCCTCAGGGTTGCTTGTTTGGTCGGCTTTTTAAAAGTCAGTTAAAGATATACGTTTTGATTTAATGCAGAAAGTCACACAGATTACAATCGGGTGGGGTAAAACTGTGCAAAACTTTACCCAGTTTATTATTAGCTGGCTAAAGATTTTTGCATTGGGGTTGGCTTTTGTTGGTCACCTGGAGATGTGACTAAACTGATGTAAATTGGCATCGTATGATTGGGAATGCTCTTAAAGGTTTTAATGCAAATGGATTTTTGGGATTCTGTCTCATGTAGGTAATAAATTCAATTATATGCACAGATTCTGAATAACAAATAATACATTCATTTTGAAATGGGTGAAATTACTGTTTGAAAAATATCTTTCACATTGATGCTTACGGGTTCAAATCACCTTTTTTTTTATAGTAAAATTAGATAAAAATTGTATGTAAATGGTTGATCATTTATTATTTTGTATAAATTTTATATATGTTAATGTAGCATTAAGTAATTTCTCAATAGTTAATGCAATTGATTAGTTTAAATTTAAGGTAAATAATATACAATAAGAGTGTATGCATGTAGAAGTAACTTGTAAAGACCCGTAAATTCCCGCTCTTTGGATCGACCATAAACCACACAAGTCTGACCCAAAGGTCGGAAATCCACGAATACTTTAACTTTGGGAATACAACAACATCAGAACAATAACAGCAGACTTTTATAACATCATAATAAATGTTACATCAGAGTACAGAATATATATATATCAGAGTACATTAAATAAATTTACAGCGGAAGATAATTTTACATTACTTTAATACAGTGCAGCGGAAATAAAATAACTAAGACAGCGGAAGACTTTTCTATGCTCTGGACACAGCTTTGAGCTTCAATCCAGGATCCTGCTAAAGAGATAAATATCTGCAAACTGCTACTCGACTGCCCGTGTGGAAAAGAGGGCACCCGAGTTTGCAAAAGTGGAAACAAACAACGGGTCAGTCGTGGGACTGGTGTGAGAATTCTTAACTAATATAACTAATAGTAATAAGGCAAATCCAAGGACCACGCCGCTAAAGCGGAACGGGTTTTATTCCAATGGATTGCCGTGCATAATTTAGGTAAATCGTCAAAACAACGCAATGCTTTGTAGAAAAATGAAACCATCATAAGACCCAAGTCCCATCACACAATGCAACGCAAACCGGAGGATAGGGTTTTACCTTATAATGGTCAAACATGCTTGATACGATAAAAACGATATTATTATTAGTGTGTATATGTTTTAAAACATTTCAAAGTAAATGTATCAATCCTAGGAAGCATAGGTACCATATGCTATGCCTCCATACTAGTAATACAATCAAAACCGCAAGGGTCGTATTTGGAATTTGGATTTCCATCTGAGTCAAGGCTAGGGAGGAGCTCCTTACCGATTCGAGACACTCTAGCTGATGCCTCAGGATTACCCGCAGTTAACCCTTGGATCCTGCAGGGCCGGTCCATACATACAGCTTCGTGGATTGGCAATTCCTGAACACACGTTTCCCGATCCTATAGGACCTATCCGAGGCGCCTCATTCCATCATCCACATAAGTAAAATGTCAGGGCTGGTAGGTCACTGACACCACTCTAGCTAGAAAGAAACGTGCTGCTCTCCCTGCGTTCCCTTCTCCCGTTTTAGACTCCGCCGGTGTGTGAGGCTCGTGAAGTCACGCTACACACAAAGCTATGCCTAAATAGGCTATGCTTTGATCATCCCACAAGGCCTGCTTTTCAACAAAGCCTTGATCATATGCATCTTAGCATGCCACATCGTCAATCCATACCATACCATTGATTTCTACCAACATATAACCTCTGAGCTCATACGTCTCAGAGAAGGGTGTAAAACACCAAACAGATATATGTTTAGCAGAGATCAACGAATACAGTATAAAGGAATACAATGTCAGACATACAATCCATTTATAACTTATGCTCTGGGTCTGAGCGAAAGTCAAATCCGTACAAATCAACACTACGTCCGGATGGCCACCACTGTAGCCCCTTCAAGGTAGCTACTCCAATCATGGGCATCAGCAGTCGTCGTCCATTCGATGTGAAGACCGTCGGTCTTCTATCGTCGTCTTCCAATCCTGGATTTTAAACGACGCTTAAATTATTTGGAATGAGATAGACTCGGTCTTTCCAAATAATTCTCGTATATATATATATATATATATATATATATATATATATATATATTGAAAATCATTCTTATTTGTTAATAATATTTAACAACTCACTCCTATTTTAATTATATAAAATACATGTGAACTTTCATTCTTGCCACCTACTTATCATATTTACATTAAATAAAAATGTAAATTTCACCTACGGTGTACATTCATATATATATTACATAAATAAAATGTAAGCTTTTTCCTACGGTGTATATTGCCTCTTTATTTAACATTAAAAATAATGTTAACTTACCTGCGGTGTAAATTCTTTTTATAATTACATTATAAAATAATGCAAATTAACATACAGTGAAATTCCATTATACCACATTATAAAATAATGTAAGTTTAACTTACCGCGTAATTCTCTTAATATTAACATTTAAGATAATGTTAATTTAATCCTACGGTGAAATCCCTTTTATTTTAACATTGAAAATAATGTTAAATTACCCCATGGTGTACTTCTTTTATTTTAACATTAACATAAATGTAAATTATCATACGATACATTTTCTTTTTATTACATAAAAAAAAAAATTATAATGTAAATTTACATACAGTTGAATTTCTTTTCTTCCTAATTACATCATAAAGTGACTTTCCTTCTTTAAATCTAAATTACATAAAATGTAATATTTTACTTCATTCTTATTTCATAAAATGAATGGTTTATTTCATTCTTTGTGTTTATCCTTCTTTATACATTTGATAACAACGATATATTTTTATCATCCTTTTTCATTTGATTAAAAAAAAGTAATTTTTATCACTCTTTCATATTTGACAAAATAAATACTTCTGTTTACATAAAATGTAATTCTAATTCTCAGTGCAAATGTAAATTTTTGTTCGCATAACAAATTTCAACTCATAGCTACATTGGTAAATGTGAATTTTGTTCGCTTGCCAAATTTCATATCATAGTTCCAAATAAAAATGAAATTTTTATTTGCGATGCAAGTCCTCATTCTAAGTCATAAATAAAAAGTAATATTTATTATCTGCACATTCCTACTTTTTTTTGTTTGCATATAAAAATGTAAATTCTACTTACAATGCAAGTTCATATTTTTGACATCTAAAATACTTTACTTTATATGCAAAAAGGTATGACCTTATCTATGCATTTCATATCATATGCCGTATATGACAACAACAGATAAATGAATTTTATTTCATATGCAGCATATGACCTAAACAACTAAATGAATATATGTTTCATATGCAATAACTGGCATTAACAAATGAATACACTTTCATATGAAATGTGTGATACTAACAAGTGTATATTTTCATATGCAATATAATGACATAAACAAGTGAATATATCTTCATATGCAATATAATGACATAAACAAGTGGATATATCTTCATATGCAATATAATGACATAAACAAGTGAATATATCTTCATTTACATTTGACAAAATAAATATTTTGTCACTCTTTTATTTTTGTCGACTTGAATCTTTCTTTTATACAAAAAAAATAGTCCCTCTTTTCTTAATGACATATAAAAGGTGAGTTTATATGTTAACAAATTTATTTCATTTTTCATGACATATAAAATATGTATTTTAATACATTAACAAAAATGTGAGTTTTATCGTTATAATTTCATTAACAAAATGTGAGTTTTGTTGAACATAAAATCTAATTAACACAAAATGTTAATTCTTTACTTTATAATCAAATTAACAAAAGTGAATTTGTCGTTCTCAATTATATTAACAAAAGTAAATTTGTCATTCTTTTAACATTAAACAAAAGATGTGCTTTGTCCTCATTTACATTTTTAATGTAAATTTCCCTTTCATTGCCTATTTACCCCCAAAAAGGTAAGTTTTCCTTTTTCATTGTTTATTTACATAAAGATGTAAATCCTTCTTTTGCATTATTACATGGAAAATGTAATTTTCACTTAACTAATGAAATCAATGTTATTTTCAAATTTAACATATAACAGTGCAATAATTTCATGTTTCTATATATTCAAATATCAAATAAAAGAACATTTTATTTGTTAACATTTTCCTATGGTTTCTAATATTATACAAAAGCATATTTTCCTATTTAACAAAATAAGTACTTTGCTTTACATATTATGGTTTAACATAAAAAGAGTACTTTTAAATTACATCAATTCTAACACAACAAAATGCATAAGGTGACACATAATACATAAGGTGATATTTTTATTTTTGTCATCAATTATAACATAACAAAGTACATAAGGTGATATTTTTATTTTTGTCATCAATTCTAACATAACAAAGGATCACAATCAATACAAACAGCAAACACAATTTCTAACTCAATCATCACGGCACAACGTCAAATTAAATAACATACAAACAGTTATTCAACAGCGAGGAAATAATTAATTTAATTAATTAATTAACTAAATAGAAGTTCTCACCTTGGATTTTGATTCTGAATTTGACAGAAGCGACAAATTTATATGTCAATTCTAAATTTGACAAAAGTGACACTTTTGTATGAAATGTCTAAATTTGACAAAAGTGATGTTTTATTCTAAATCAACATTTCCTAACAAAACGGTGTTTTCATTCTAATGTTACGTTACTAACAAAAATGAGATTTTGTTCTAAATAAACATTGCTAATAAAATGATATTGTTATTCTAAATAGACATCACTAACATTTCATAGGACCAAAAATGATATTTTTCTATGTTAACATTTCATATGACTAAAAATGATATCTTCCTATTCTAATTTAATGAAACAAAGTGACGATAAAAATATGGTCTTTAATTGTGACAAAATAGCAATGAAAATATGTCCCTTTATTTCAACTCTTTTTATTCTATTTAAACATGTTTAACAAAATTTACATGTTTATTCTAAACAAACATTTTTAACAAAATTGACTTTTTATTCCTAATCAAACACGTTTAACAAAATTGACATCTTTATCCTAACATAACTTTTCTAATCAAAAGTGACATTTTAATTCTATATACTTTTTTATTTAAATCAAAAGTGACATTTTAACAAAAATGATATTTTATTTCTAATGCAACACTTTGACTAAAATGTTATAATTCTCCTAATGAAACATTTTGACTAACATGTTATAATTCTAAGGCGACGCTACTAACAAAATATGTTATTTTTACACGACAATCCTAAATAAACATTTTATGTTAACATCACATTTCAAATAAAATGACAACTTTTAATCTAGTTTAACGAACATGATATTCTATTTTGTAAATTTTCATTCAATGAAATAACAATATTTATTTTTGTTGAATCCAATTCAAAAATAACATTTCTAACTCATTGTTTTAATTCACAAAAATGACATTTCAAAATTTTACAACAAACATGATACACCCAATTTCAACAAACACAATCAAACATACATCATAATCACAGAACAATCAACAGGGGAAAATAAATATATACATACAATCATGAATCTCATACTGAACGAATATATAAATTAAACATTAAAATAAACAATTTTAAATTTTAAAAGAAAATAGAAATCTCACCAATCGTCTTGTTCAGATTCAAAATTTGACCAAAATTGGATGTGCTCAGAATCAGTCCTAGTTGGTTCCATTGCGAAGCTCTTATTTTTGTGATCGCAACCCAAGTCGTTTCGTTCGATTTCGTCTCTATATGAGAGATATATTGAATTTCAAAGATCGGATAATTTAAATAAATAAATTATTTAATTCATTTAGAAAATAAAATATGCTTCTTCTTCCCAGTATCGGCTACAGACCTCGACGTCGGCCTAGGGCTCCTCCTTGCACGCGCCAGACCCCACCGGACTTCGATCAGAGGGCCCCACATCGTCGCCCGTCAGCTCGCCTACCCACGCCCCTCTCGCCGTCCAACTCGCAGCCCCCTAGGGCCCACAATCCACGTCCAAACGCCGCCACTTTGTGGTGAGATTCCGACCACCATGCGCCCCCAGGAACGATCATCGCCGTATCAATTGAAAGCCCTCTGGAAATACTTCGATTTTGTTTTTGGATTTTCGAATATAAGTAAGTGGATTGGAAATGGTTAAGGAATTAGTTTGGGATGATTTCTGCCATTCATATGATACAGGCGGCGGCCATGTTTTTAAAATTAGGGTTTTGAGTTTAATTTCCATGTATTTTATAATATTTAAATGTTGTTTTTACAATTAAATCTAAAACTCTTAAACTAAACATATTTCAGTCCAACAAAAAGTGTCCCTAGGCAAATACCCACGTTCCGGACCCAATGGAACAGGTCTCGAGACCCAATTCCAAAGTCTACTACCTATTTTATTTAATTTTATATTTAAATCATTTATTTATTAAATTTAACTGTACATTTTAATTTACCGGGGCCACATACGACCTCAGAAAAATCCAGAAAAATTATTTTTGGTTATGTTTTGACGATACGGTTCTAATGAGACTAATTTCGTCGAATTCTGAGACTGTTTGAAAAATGGCTATTTTTAAGCTAATTAAATTTGACCGAAATTGACAAAACACAGTTTCTTTTGCCACGCTCACATATTAACTCGGAAAATTCTAAAAATTGAAACCTTGCAATAATTTGACATTCTGGTTCCAACAAAAGTTGTTTCGTCGAAAACAGAGGTCGTTTGAAAATTGACTATTTCCAGTGGCTTTAATATTATTTAAAATTGAAAATTTTAAATTCTGGCACATTTTCCAACAAAATTCTTTAAAAATAAAAATTTTAAATTGGCCCTGATTTTCCGGGTTGTTACAGTCTCCCCCACTTAAAATCTTTTCGTCCTCGAAAAGAAACTAAGGTAAAAGTTGTTTAATTAACTAACTAAATTTTAATTTCTCTTATTAATTTCATTTGTTGACTAACTTATCAAATATACATACTCTTTTATATGTAAAAAAAAAATCATATTTTCAAAAATAGATTATATAATCAAAAATACGCTAATCATAAGCCTATCACTCTGAACTCATTCTAGGGCATTACTAACCCTATCTCTAATGGGTTTTCTCATTCTAGGATACTGCTGATCCTATCTCTAATGAGCATTCTTATTGGACATTACTAATCCAATCTCTGATGAGTCTTCTGTTCCGTTCTAACGAGTTGTATCCCAAAGATTTGAGCTAACCAGAGCTCTGATACCAACTGTAAAGACCCGTAAATTCCCGCTCTTTGGATCGACCATAAACCACACAAGTCTGACCCAAAGGTCGGAAATCCACGAATACTTTAACTTTGGGAATACAACAACATCAGAACAATAACAGCAGACTTTTATAACATCATAATAAATGTTACATCAGAGTACAGAATATATATATATCAGAGTACATTAAATAAATTTACAGCGGAAGATAATTTTACATTACTTTAATACAGTGCAGCGGAAATAAAATAACTAAGACAGCGGAAGACTTTTCTATGCTCTGGACACAGCTTTGAGCTTCAATCCAGGATCCTGCTAAAGAGATAAATATCTGCAAACTGCTACTCGACTGCCCGTGTGGAAAAGAGGGCACCCGAGTTTGCAAAAGTGGAAACAAACAACGGGTCAGTCGTGGGACTGGTGTGAGAATTCTTAACTAATATAACTAATAGTAATAAGGCAAATCCAAGGACCACGCCGCTAAAGCGGAACGGGTTTTATTCCAATGGATTGCCGTGCATAATTTAGGTAAATCGTCAAAACAACGCAATGCTTTGTAGAAAAATGAAACCATCATAAGACCCAAGTCCCATCACACAATGCAACGCAAACCGGAGGATAGGGTTTTACCTTATAATGATCAAACATGCTTGATACGATAAAAACGATATTATTATTAGTGTGTATATGTTTTAAAACATTTCAAAGTAAATGTATCAATCCTAGGAAGCATAGGTACCATATGCTATGCCTCCATACTAGTAATACAATCAAAACCGCAAGGGTCGTATTTGGAATTTGGATTTCCATCTGAGTCAAGGCTAGGGAGGAGCTCCTTACCGATTCGAGACACTCTAGCTGATGCCTCAGGATTACCCGCAGTTAACCCTTGGATCCTACAGGGCCGGTCCACACATACAGCTTCGTGGATTGGCAATTCCTGAACACACGTTTCCCGATCCTATAGGACCTATCCGAGGCGCCTCATTCCATCATCCACATAAGTAAAATGTCAGGGCTGGTAGGTCACTGACACCACTCTAGCTAGAAAGAAACGTGCTGCCCTCCCTGCGTTCCCTTCTCCCGTTTTAGACTCCGCCGGTGTGTGAGGCTCGTGAAGTCATGCTACACACAAAGCTATGTCTAAATAGGCTATGCTTTGATCATCCCACAAGGCCTGCTTTTCAACAAAGCCTTGATCATATGCATCTTAGCATGCCACATCGTCAATCCATACCATACCATTGATTTCTACCAACATATAACCTCTGAGCTCATACGTCTCAGAGAAGGGTGTAAAACACCAAACAGATATATGTTTAGCAGAGATCAACGAATACAGTATAAAGGAATACAATGTCAGACATACAATCCATTTATAACTTATGCTCTGGGTCTGAGCGAAAGTCAAATCCGTACAAATCAACACTACGTCCGGATGGCCACCACTGTAGCCCCTTCAAGGTAGCTACTCCAATCATGGGCATCAGCAGTCGTCGTCCATTCGATGTGAAGACCGTCGGTCTTCTATCGTCGTCTTCCAATCCTGGATTTTAAACGCCGCTTAAATTATTTGGAATGAGATAGACTCGGTCTTTCCAAATAATTCTCGTATATATATATATATATATATATATATATATTGAAAATCATTCTTATTTGTTAATAATATTTAACAACTCACTCCTATTTTAATTATATAAAATACATGTGAACTTTCATTCTTGCCACCTACTTATCATATTTACATTAAATAAAAATGTAAATTTCACCTACGGTGTACATTCATATATATATATTACATAAATAAAATGTAAGCTTTTTCCTACGGTGTATATTGCCTCTTTATTTAACATTAAAAATAATGTTAACTTACCTGCGGTGTAAATTCTTTTTATAATTACATTATAAAATAATGCAAATTAACATACAGTGAAATTCCATTATACCACATTATAAAATAATGTAAGTTTAACTTACCGCGTAATTCTCTTAATATTAACATTTAAGATAATGTTAATTTAATCCTACGGTGAAATCCCTTTTATTTTAACATTGAAAATAATGTTAAATTACCCCATGGTGTACTTCTTTTATTTTAACATTAACATAAATGTAAATTATCATACGATACATTTTCTTTTTATTACATAAAAAAAAAAATTTACAATGTAAATTTACATACAGTTGAATTTCTTTTCTTCCTAATTACATCATAAATGTGACTTTCCTTCTTTAAATCTAAATTACATAAAATGTAATATTTTACTTCATTCTTATTTCATAAAATGAATGGTTTATTTCATTCTTTGTGTTTATCCTTCTTTATACATTTGATAACAACGATATATTTTTATCATCCTTTTTCATTTGATTAAAAAAAAGTAATTTTTATCACTCTTTCATATTTGACAAAATAAATACTTCTGTTTACATAAAATGTAATTCTAATTCTCAGTGCAAATGTAAATTTTTGTTCGCATAACAAATTTCAACTCATAGCTACATTGGTAAATGTGAATTTTGTTCGCTTGCCAAATTTCATATCATAGTTTCAAATAAAAATGAAATTTTTATTTGCGATGCAAGTCCTCATTCTAAGTCATAAATAAAAAGTAATATTTATTATCAATGCACATTCCTACTTTTTTTTGTTTGCATATAAAAATGTAAATTCTACTTACAATGCAAGTTCATATTTTTGACATCTAAAATACTTTACTTTATATGCAAAAAGGTATGACCTTATCTATGCATTTCATATCATATGCCGTATATGACAACAACAGATAAATGAATTTTATTTCATATGCAGCATATGACCTAAACAACTAAATGAATATATGTTTTATATGCAATAACTGGCATTAACAAATGAATACACTTTCATATGAAATGTGTGATACTAACAAGTGTATATTTTCATATGCAATATAATGACATAAACAAGTGAATATATCTTCATATGCAATATAATGACATAAACAAGTGGATATATCTTCATATGCAATATAATGACATAAACAAGTGAATATATCTTCATTTACATTTGACAAAATAAATATTTTGTCACTCTTTTATTTTTGTCGACTTGAATCTTTCTTTTATACAAAAAAAATAGTCCCTCTTTTCTTAATGACATATAAAAGGTGAGTTTATATGTTAACAAATTTATTTCATTTTTCATGACATATAAAATATGTATTTTAATACATTAACAAAAATGTGAGTTTTATCGTTATAATTTCATTAACAAAATGTGAGTTTTGTTGAACATAAAATCTAATTAACACAAAATGTTAATTCTTTACTTTATAATCAAATTAACAAAAGTGAATTTGTCGTTCTCAATTATATTAACAAAAGTAAATTTGTCGTTCTTTTAACATTAAACAAAAGATGTGCTTTGTCCTCATTTACATTTTTAATGTAAATTTCCCTTTCATTGCCTATTTACCCCAAAAAGGTAAGTTTTCCTTTTTCATTGTTTATTTACATAAAGATGTAAATCCTTCTTTTGCATTATTACATGGAAAATGTAATTTTCACTTAACTAATGAAATCAATGTTATTTTCAAATTTAACATATAACAGTGCAATAATTTCATGTTTCTATATATTCAAATATCAAATAAAAGAACATTTTATTTGTTAACATTTTCCTATGGTTTCTAATATTATACAAAAGCATATTTTCCTATTTAACAAAATAAGTACTTTGCTTTACATATTATGGTTTAACATAAAAAGAGTACTTTTAAATTACATCAATTCTAACACAACAAAATGCATAAGGTGACACATAATACATAAGGTGATATTTTTATTTTTGTCATCAATTATAACATAACAAAGTACATAAGGTGATATTTTTATTTTTGTCATCAATTCTAACATAACAAAGGATCACAATCAATACAAACAGCAAACACAATTTCTAACTCAATCATCACGGCACAACATCAAATTAAATAACATACAAACAGTTATTCAACAGCGAGGAAATAATTAATTTAATTAATTAATTAACTAAATAGAAGTTCTCACCTTGGATTTTGATTCTGAATTTGACAGAAGCGACAAATTTATATGTCAATTCTAAATTTGACAAAAGTGACACTTTTGTATGAAATGTCTAAATTTGACAAAAGTGATGTTTTATTCTAAATCAACATTTCCTAACAAAACGGTGTTTTCATTCTAATGTTACGTTACTAACAAAAATGAGATTTTGTTCTAAATAAACATTGCTAATAAAATGATATTGTTATTCTAAATAGACATCACTAACATTTCATAGGACCAAAAATGATATTTTTCTATGTTAACATTTCATATGACTAAAAATGATATCTTCCTATTCTAATTTAATGAAACAAAGTGACGATAAAAATATGGTCTTTAATTGTGACAAAATAGCAATGAAAATATGTCCCTTTATTTCAACTCTTTTTATTCTATTTAAACATGTTTAACAAAATTTACATGTTTATTCTAAACAAACATTTTTAACAAAATTGACTTTTTATTCCTAATCAAACACGTTTAACAAAATTGACATCTTTATCCTAACATAACTTTTCTAATCAAAAGTGACATTTTAATTCTATATACTTTTTTATTTAAATCAAAAGTGACATTTTAACAAAAATGATATTTTATTTCTAATGCAACACTTTGACTAAAATGTTATAATTCTCCTAATGAAACATTTTGACGAACATGTTATAATTCTAAGGCGACGCTACTAACAAAATATGTTATTTTTACACGACAATCCTAAATAAACATTTTATGTTAACATCACATTTCAAATAAAATGACAACTTTTAATCTAGTTTAATGAACATGATATTCTATTTTGTAAATTTTCATTCAATGAAATAACAATATTTATTTTTGTTGAATCCAATTCAAAAATAACATTTCTAACTCATTGTTTTAATTCACAAAAATGACATTTCAAAATTTTACAACAAACATGATACACCCAATTTCAACAAACACAATCAAACATACATCATAATCACAGAACAATCAACAGGGGAAAATAAATATATACATACAATCATGAATCTCATACTGAACGAATATATAAATTAAACATTAAAATAAAAAATTTTAAATTTTAAAAGAAAATAGAAATCTCACCAATCGTCTTGTTCAGATTCAAAATTTGACCAAAATTGGATGTGCTCAGAATCAGTCCTAGTTGGTTCCATTGCGAAGCTCTTATTTTTGTGATCGCAACGCAAGTCGTTTCGTTCGATTTCGTCTCTGTATGAGAGATATATTGAATTTCAAAGATCGGATAATTTAAATAAATAAATTATTTAATTCATTAAGAAAATAAAATATCCTTCTTCTTCCCAGTATCGGCTACAGACCTCGACGTCGGCCTAGGGCTCCTCCTTGCACGCGCCAGACCCCACCGGACTTCGATCAGAGGGCCCCACATCGTCGCCCGTCAGCTCGCCTACCCACGCCCCTCTCGCCGTCCAACTCGCAGCCCCTTAGGGCCCACAATCCACGTCCAAACGCCGCCACTTTGTGGTGAGATTCCGACCACCATGCGCCCCCAGGAACGATCATCGCCGTATCAATTGAAAGCCCTCTGGAAATACTTCGATTTTGTTTTTGGATTTTCGAATATAAGTAAGTGGATTGGAAATGGTTAAGGAATTAGTTTGGGATGATTTCTGCCATTCATATGATACAGGCGGCGGCCATGTTTTTAAAATTAGGGTTTTGAGTTTAATTTCCATGTATTTTATAATATTTAAATGTTGTTTTTACAATTAAATCTAAAACTCTTAAACTAAACATATTTCGGTCCAACAAAAAGTGTCCCTAGGCAAATACCCACGTTCCGGACCCAATGGAACAGGTCTCGAGACCCAATTCCAAAGTCTACTACCTGTTTTATTTAATTTTATATTTAAATCATTTATTTATTAAATTTAACTGTACATTTTAATTTACCGGGGCCACATACGACCTCAGAAAAATCCAGAAAAATTATTTTTGGTTATGTTTTGACGATACAGTTCTAATGAGACTAATTTCGTCGAATTCTGATACTGTTTGAAAAATGGCTATTTTTAAGCTGATTAAATTTGACCGAAATTGACAAAACACAGTTTCTTTTGCCACGCTCACATATTAACTCGGAAAATTCTAAAAATTGAAACCTAGAAATAATTTGACATTCTGGTTCCAACAAAAGTGGTTTCGTCGAAAACAGAGGTCGTTTGAAAATTGACTATTTCCAGTGGCTTTAATATTATTTAAAATTGAAAATTTTAAATTCTGGCACATTTTCCAACAAAATTATTTAAAAATAAAAATTTTAAATTGGCCCTGATTTTCCGGGTTGTTACATAACTTCAGCACCATTACATCTGAATAAAAATCATATAAATATTCTTTCAAAGAAGAGTGTGTGTGTGTGTGTCTATATATATATATATATATATATATATATATATATATATATATATAAGTTGAATTTTATGATATAATGATCTGTTTGAAGATATGAATTGAAGAAATGATCAGCAAAATTTATTACTTCAGAGAAAATGTTTTGTGATACTACAATACCATTTACAAAGGAACTATAGTTCCTTATATACAAAAATAAACGATTGGGCTAAGCCCAATAACATGTGATGGTTGATAAAAAGTCCTTTGGCCATGTAACAGGGAAGTTAATGTAAACGTTGCCGTGTATATTCATTTACTTTTACTCTCCCCCTGAAACCTAACCCTAATTAGGTTTCCACGATAAAAAATGGCGGCTCCAAAATGAAGAAAAAAATCCAATCGTTGACGGAATCTTCTTGTCAGGCCTCCAAGACAGATGGATCATGAAGTAGCTTGAGCTCTTGAGCTTCAGTAATCTTCAAATCCATTGAGAGAGGTTAAACTGTAGGTTTAAAACGGATTTCACTGAGACCCGTTATGAAACCCTAGCTGAACTCGATAGATCCAACACCGATTCGATTGACAGAAGCTTTTAATCGGGTATGTAAACAATTCTTCTTGACCTTTTGTTTAGATCTGCTGAATCAACGTTGAGCTCTTCCTTCAATCTGACAAAATTTGGTCTTGAGAGTGGCTTTGTAAGTATATCAGGCTTTTGATGGAACGATGGTATATATCCTTCTCTCAATTTTCCTTGTATAACCTGTTCTCTGATAAAATACATGTCGAGCTCTATATGCTTTGTTTTTGAATGAAACACAGGATTTGAAGTTAGTGATATTGCACTAACATTATCACACCATATCACTGCTTTCTTACTAGACTTTATTCTAAGCTCATTTAATAAAGATTCAATCCATAATACTTCTGATGCAGCACTAGCAACACATCTAAATTCTGCTTCAGTGCTGGATCTTGATACAGTACTTTGTTTTTTTAGCACTTCATGATATAGGATTTTTTTCCTAGGTATATACAATAACCTGATGTTGATTTCCTATCATCTATGTCAGTTCCCCAATCAACATCAGCATATGCATTAATATTCAGTGAGTTGCTAGCTTTAAATATAAGTCCATGATCAAGTGTCCCCTTTAGATACCTTAATATTCTTTTTATAGCTCTCCAATGATTATCTAAAGGATTTTGCATGTATTGACTAGCCTTGTTAACACTGAAGGATATATCTGGTCTAGCTATAGTAGCATACTATAGAGCTCCAATGATAATTCTATAAAACTTTGCATCTTGTATTGCTTCACCTTTATGCTTTGAAAGTTGATTATTAGTGATCATTGGAGTTGGAAGAGGATTTGATTTATTCATTTTTGCCTTTTGAAGAATTTCTGATATATATTTCTTTTGGCTCAGATGAATTTCTGACTGTGATGTTTTTTTGACTTCAATGCCCAGAAAGTAGCTCAAATTTCCCAAATCTTTGATTGAGAATTCTGCATTTAATCTTCCTGTAATATACTCAATTTCAGATTTGCTACAACCTGTAATAATAAAATCATCAACATAAATTAGAATATAGGTAGTATCAGATTCAGTAAATTTTGTAAAAATAGAATTATCAGATTTTGTAGATTTGTAGCCATAGTTGACAAGTGTTGATTTCAACTTGTCAAACAAAACCCTAGGTGCTTGCTCCAACCCATAAATTGCCTTGTTGAGTTTGCACACCAATTTTGTATTATTGTCTTGACAAAATCCTTCAGGTTGTTGCATAAACACCTCTTCCTGCAAATCACCATTAAGAAATGCATTATTTACATCCAACTGTCTAATGTTCCAATTTCTACTCAAGGCAATAGTTAGAATTATTCTAATAGATGAAGGTTTCACAACAGGTGAAAAAGTTTCTGAAAAATCAAAACCATACTGTTGTGAATATCCTTTTGCAACCAATCTTGCCTTGTATTTAGAAATTGAACCATCAGAATTTTTCTTCAATTTATAAACCCATTTACACCCAATTATATTTCTATTTTCTAGTTTTTCAACCAATGACCATGTTCCTTTCTTAATTAAAGCATCATACTCTTCTTGCATGGCTTGCTTCCAGTTTTCACATTGAGATGCTTCATAAAAATTGACAGGTTCATCCTGCACAACTGTAGTATTAATATTTTTGGGTTTGAAAATACCACATTTAGCTCTAGTCAACATTGGATGCTTATTTGTATTATCAGTGACTGTAGTGCCTTGATTGATGTTTTCTGTTGAATCTGTGGCAGGTGCATGATCACTCCTTATATCACTTGTACCTTGGCATGATTGACTTTGATTGTCAGTGTTGTCATCAGTAATCTGCTCTTGACCTGGCCTTCTCATTGGCACTGTGAGTTGAGAGCGGGTGGTGGTGTCTTTCATACCTTGTTGAGGTGGCACCATCACTTGTATTTCTTCAGGAATATCAGGTACTATAATTCTAGGATTCACTACCTTTTCAGTAGTCTTTATTTTTGCAGTACTAAAGGGATATACTTTCTCATTAAACATTACATGTCTGGATATATATATATATATATATATATATTCTGCCAGTACTATCTAGACATCTATAACCCTTTTGACTATTACAATAACCAAGAAATGTACATGGAGTAGACCTGAAATCTAACTTGTGGGTTTTATAAGGTCTTAAACAGGGAAAACATTGACATTCAAACACCTTTAAGTGTTCATAATCTGGTTTAACTTTGGTTAAAATCTCCTGTGGGCTTTTAAAATTTAAAACCTTTGTTGGTAATAAATTTATCAAATGCACAGCAGTGTAGAATGCTTCAGGCCAAAATTTTAAAGGCATAGATGCCTGAGTAAGTAAGGTTAAACCAGTTTCAACTATATGTCTACGTTTTCTCTCAATTAAACTGTTTTGTTCAGAAGTATAAGGATATGTAGTTCTATGATTAATGCCCTTTTTCTCAAAATAAGGTTTTAATGGTAAAAATTCTCTTCCACCATCAGTTTGCATGATACCCACATGTTGACCAGTCATGTTTTCAACTTTATTAATGAACTGAATAACCACATTAGATGTTTCAGATTTAGATTTCAACATATAAATCCATGTAAACCTAGAATATGCATCAATGAAAGATATGTAATACATAAAACCATAATCAGAACTGATAGATGCTGAACCCCATAGATCAGTAGCAATAAGTTCAAGTGGTCTAGAGTAATTTGTGTGTGAATCTGGAAATGCAAGTTTATGACTCTTCCTCAATTGGCAAGATGAACAAATGTAAGAATCAGGGATTTTATCAATTGAAATATTATTACTACTCAATACTTCTTATACAGTTTTGCTACTAGGATGTCCTAACTTACAATGCTACAAATCAAATTTACTAGAATACTTAGAATCATTCACATGAGTCATCATACAGATTTTTTCCTTACAAACTGGGTTTTTATGACCAGTCAAGTCAAATCTGTACAATCCTTTAAATTCTCTACCCTGCAAAATGATTTCCTGGGTCAGTATATCTTTGACAATGCAAGTATTTGGATAGAATTCAAAATAAACATTATTATCCTTAGCAAATTGGGAAACACTCATCAAAATTTTCTTGATAGAAGGAACCCTTAGTAAATTATTTAAAATGAGTTCTTTAGGTCTAATTAAACTTGCATTTCCAGTATGTGTTATATGTGCAACTTTGCCATTACCAACTAAAAGATTTTGCATACCTTTGTATTCCTTATTGCCCAAATTCAGATTAGCCAAATTATTTGTAACATGATTTGTAGCCCCTTAATCTGGATACCAGCAATCATCATTAACATCATCTGTAGAAATTGATTATGTGTTCAAAGCTTTTGCTTGACTTTTATTGTTATCTTTTTGCACACTGACTAGATTCACATTGCTGCTGTTATTTGGTTGTGAGGGATTGTAATTAGAGTTATATCTAAAATAGCATTTGTTGGCACTGTGACCAAATTTGTCACAAATTTGACATCTAACTCTGTTGTTATTGCCACCTCTACCACCTCTTCTGCCTCTTCTTTGGCAGAACCACCCCTCTGATTATTATTAAACTGACCTCTAAAACCTTGATTTCTTTCTTGTTGTTTTCCTTTATTATAAGTGTAATTCACAGCCATTTCAGGGTTTATCACTTTGTTGTGTTCTATTCTTCCTTCATGTGCAAGAAGTGTAGAATACACAAACTGTAAGGAAGGGGTTGGATCCATGGTTGATATAATTGCAACAACAGCTTCGTACTCATGATCTAATCCACTAATTATATACAACACATGCTCTGAATCTGAAACTTTATGTCCTGCAGAAGCCAATTGATCACACAAATTCTTTACTTTAAGTAAGTACTCATTCATACTTGCGTCATTTTTCCTTATACTTTGCAACTGTCTTCTATAATGCATTATCCTAGAAGAAGATTGAGAAGTGAAATTCCTCTCAATTGTAGACCAGACTTCTTGGGTTGTTTAACACCCAATTAATTGGGGCAGAATATTAGAACTTATGGATGATATTATCCATGCACACACGAGACTATCTTGTCTCTGATGAACAGTATATTCAGGATTTGGTACAAGTTGATTATCTTTATCTCGAGTAAACTTGGGTGGAGTTACTTTTGTACCAAGAATGTAATCTTCTAATCCATATCCTCTAATAGCAGTTTCTATTTGTAATTTCCAGAGGAGAAAGTTGGATTCATCAAGCTGAAAAGAGACAATTTGACTCTGTGGTTTAATAATGGCCTTCATCAAGTCATTAATTGGATCAGACGAGGAAAAACTATGTGCTCCTCTTGAACTGGATGCTTGTGGAGTGATAACATCTCCTTCGTTTGACATGGTGAGGAAAAAAAATAGAGAGCACAAAAATGGTAAGAGAAATTTAAATCAGACAACCTTGAATTGAGAACCAAAGAAGATATTCAGGTAAGAACTGATGCTATCAGGAAACTCAGCTGATGAAATCTTGCAAATATCCTTTACTTTTTATGGATAATAAACTCTGATGAGTTTCTTTTGACTGCACTTCTTTATTTGATTGTTTTTCTTGAAATTCTTGATCGGTTTTCTGAACAGATTTTAAATTTTCTCTTTACTACAAGCTTTTCTGGTGGTAAACTGTTGCAGCCAGCGTGATGAACTAGGAGAGGCACAGTTTATTGCAGAGAGCAACAACTTTCAAATGATAAGATCGTTGATCTTTGATGAAAGGATTCCACGTGATGAAACTTTTCTGATGGACAAAAGAATCTGATCAGTCTTGAAACAGATGATTCAGAACTGAATGCTGTTAAGCACAAAGATTTGCTCCGATACCAAGTTGAATTTTATGATATAATGATCTGTTTGAAGATATGAATTAAAGAAATGATCAGCATAATTTTATTACTTCAGAGAAAATGTTTTGTGATACTACAATACCATTTACAAAGGAACTATAGTTCCTTATATACAAAAATAAATGATTGGGCTAAGCCCAATAACATGTGACGGTTAATAAAAAGGCCTTTGGCCATGTAACAGGGAAGTAAATGTAAACGCTGCCGTGTATATTCATTTACTTTTACTATGTAGACACACACACATACTATTAAATGCAAATGGTGATACAATTGATTTGCACCACTGGATCACCCCATGAATTCCAGTCCTTCATATAAAGATAAAAAAATCCAACAGTTGATATTTTGTGTCTTTCTGCTTATGTCTAATTTTGTGTCCAAATAGCCTATCGGTCAATATTAGAATGACCGCTATATAATTAGTTTGAGGTGGAGAACACACCTTTGGGACATAATTATTGGATGTACACACATATTTGAAAGAAATCTTGGCATTATGAACTTATTTTTGGCATACACATTACTTTTGGCTGTAGCCACTAAAATTGTGTACGATATTATCTGTGTACTTGTAATTTTATTGACCCATATTAATTGGATTTCGTTTTCTTTTAATTATCCCCATTTTCATACCATCTCAAATTTTCCAACCTATTATGCATAGATTATAACCCCCATAAATATTAACATGAAACCAAATAGTTAATAACAAAGCCAAAAATAAAATTTGTACAAATATCAAAATTTGGACATGAATTTAAAAAAAAATACTATATACCAAAAGGGGAGAAAAAAGCTAGCCTTTCTCCAATGGCACAAAATTTGAACATGAAATTTGCCTCTTGTTTGTTGCTATTTTCTCAACAACATTCATATGAAATCTTTTGCGATTAGAATTCAAAATGAGAAGTTATCGATGCTTGAATGTTGGAATTTGAAATAATTAAATCGGATTTAGATTAATAACGTTATATAACAATCCGGTATAAAAAGGAATAAAACATTGTAATGCTAAGTGTGTACTTAACCTTTAAGCAAATGAAATACTAATGGATTATAGATAAAATAATGTAAATTATATCATGTCATATACATGCACATGTTATGTCACACGTTTTGTGTGTGATCATGATACATGTTTTGCGAATAAATTGTATTTTTAGAAAATGTATATATTTAACCCCTTCAAGAGAAAATGATTTGTGCAATTTTTTTTCCTGTTAAAATCATGTATAATTAGTTTGAATTTTTATTTTTAGTTTTGGGGTAATCATTTAGTAGGATTTTTCTTGGACGGTTCTATATCTTATCCTACTGTGGTTAATTCGTTATTGAAAATTTGGAAATTAGAAGTAGAGGTAGACATTAAGGATGATGGCACACACTTTTATTTCAAATTCCCTAATGATATGGATAGAACCAAAATTCTCAAATTGGATCCGATTTTCATTAAAGGGTGTATGTTTATTATTACTGTTTGGGATTCTTCAATTGGTCATCCCAAATCTCAAATTAAAAAGTCCCTGTATGGGTTCAGTTTTATCGAATTCCTACTATTCTATGGACGTTGCTAGGCATCAATTGGTTAGTTTGTCATATAGGGAAATTGATTTGCTTCGATACAAGTACTGAAAGGTTGCATAGGTTTCGTTATGCTAAGGCATTGGTTGAGATTTCGGCAGATTTTGATTTACCAGAGAAAATTGTGGTTGATGATTTAGGTAAGAATTGTCCTTTGATTCAGATTAGATATGTCTGGAGGCCTAGTATCTGTTCTATATGTAAGGCATTTGGACATGATACTTGTAATTGTGAATTTAATTCCAAATTTTATGTGGTAAATGAAGAGTACGTAGTGAATAACAGTGAGGAATTGCTTGGTAAAGGCAATGAAGTATGTAACCAGTACACCAAAAAGACTTTCTCTCAGTCCAGATCTAATAATTGAAATACTGTTATGTATAAGAAATTCTGGAGGAGGGAAAGTGAGCTTGATAGTAGAGATAAAGATGGAGTTAAATTAGATGAGGTTAATGTAAATTCAAATCCTTTTGATGTGCTAAATACTAAGGGTGGTAATGAAGGATCTGAGGTGGATAAAAATTTAAATGAGAAGGTTATTACAGTGAATAAAGAGCAAGGATTTAATAGAGAAGATAAAGTGAATTCTACTAATGGAAATAATGTGCAAGTAAATGGAGATAGTGACAGTAATCAGCATAAAGATGCACAAGTATGTAATGAAGACACCTTTGAAGTGAGTTAAGGCTCTGGTTGTAATATTGGATCTGAATTAGTTGATAATTCAGGTCGTGTTAATGACAAGTGTATTGACAGTGATCAATATAGAAATCGGTCTATTAACGTTGAGGAAGACGTTGCAGATTTTGGTCTTGGAAACTTGTTTGATGGAGGAAATGGCTCTATGCAAGCTGCTGACAAGGGGAAACAGCCGCTTTAAAATGTTTGTGGTTGTGGATTGACTTTCCTTATTGTTAAAACTGCTTTAGCAAGTAAGTCAACCACATCAGCTTCGTTGTTTGGTCAATCGAACTACAGAGGTGATTTTGGTTCTCATTTTGTCACTGGTTATTCAGTATCTGAAAGGACTTCTATTTCTTCATCCCCTTATGCACATTTAAATCTACCACCGGATATTATATTACCTCCACCATCATTAGCTGATGCTTTACAAAGTGATTTGTCTACATCTAATTCTTTGAGACTTAAAGGAAAGTTTTGGGATGAGGGGGCTGAGATCAACATGGATCAGATGTAACCCCTTCTAAAGCTGCCTTGAAAAATGCTAAGAGAAGGGCTAGAAAGAAAAGGCTTCAGAAAGTAAAAATGATGAAGATGATGGACTTGAGAATGGGCTTGATGATTTTTTACCATCCAATTTATAGAATAAATCTTCAACTACGCATACGAGAAGCAATCCAGTCTAATTCGTTGTGTTGCTCACAGTTCGATAGTTGGAATTGTATGATGTTATTTGTCTTTGACGGTTACAAATTAGTAAAGTCAAATAGTAGAAAGCTGGCTTTTTGTTTGAAGATGTAGGACCGAGCGTGGGATCACTTTAGCACTTCCAGAATTTACCAACAGCAATTTGGGTATTCCAATTTTGGTTAATAAGGCAGTTTTGAATTTCTTTCTGTATTCATTTGTATATCATTCATCGGTTTTTTTTCTCATTGCTTTCTAGTTATGGAATTGTATAGTTAGAGTGTAGATTATTGTGATTTCTTGTACGTACATTGTAATAGTTTCATAGTGTTAATAATACATTACTTGCCTTTCAAATTTTTTTTTAGTTAATTTGCAATATCTACTTTTTAATTAGTTTTAAATTTTATTTGTAAATAGCAATGATATAACGAATGTTTATTTCTTAGATTTTGTGTGTAAATAATATTAAAATTTGTTAATATGTATGGAGATCTAGTTTGAATTCAAAAAAAATATTTAGTCGCTAAATCCTATTTTTAAGTTGGCTAATTCTATTCATACACCCATAATTTCTTAATACACGCCGTGAAATGAAATGAAATAGTATACACCAAAAATTTCTTTTCATACACCATGTCATTTGCAAAATTACCCTTTTATATTTTAATTATCTTCCCTCTTTGACCTTAAAGGTAAATTACATAAAACTGAGAATTCATTGCCATAAATTTACCTAAAATTCTAAATAGAAAATCTTTAATTTTTAACACTAGTATTTTAAACTATGTGATTGATTTTATTTTAAAAATGAGCTCCACCTTTATATGATTGAACACACTGAATTAGAGTGTTTAGTTGTAAAGGTTGCCTAAATTGATATTTTAGGTTTTATTAACTTCATAAAATTCCACAGATGTAATCATATATTATATATTTTAAAGTTTTAATCAGATGCATTATGAGCAATTAAGTATAAGGGTAACATAGTCATGTATTTTCTTATTAAAACATTGGTGTATACTCAAAAATTATTGGTGTATAAAAAGAATTTGCTTTTTAAATAATATACAAAGCTAAAGATGTGTAGGGGTACTTTTGGAGACCAAAAGTTTACATACGCTTCCAAGACTACTTCAATAAAGAAATTAGTTTTAATTTTCATTTGCCTTGTTAATAAATAAATAAAAATGATGTAATGAATGTCTATTTCATAAATTCTAGTGTAAATGGTATTAAGATTTGTTAATATATATAGAGAAATAGTTTGAATTCAGAAAAATTTATTTGTTACGTTATATTTTTAAGTAACATATAAAACTAAAGATATATAAGAGTACTTTTCAAAATTTGCGATCGAACCAAAAGTTTGCGCTTCTAGTACAACTACTAGTAAAAATATTACACCTTAACCACAACCAATCGACCCACATTAGGTCGTTCGACAACTAGCGATCGACCTGCTAGAGTCATCCGGTCGACTGACCCTCGATAAAAATAAGAGATCAACTCCCTTACTTTTATTTCAAAAAACCGAACATATAGATAACACGCAGTTAATTTCAGAATAACCAATGCATGAATGTAATTAATACTTTCCAGTCATAAGTTCTATATATGTATATGTAGCTTTAAGTAATTTCAGAATAATTAATGCAATCAATTTAAATTTGAGGCAGATTATTACATATAATAAGATAATATGAAAATAGGAGTAATTTCAACAGCATCACATCTAAATAAAAGGTCAAATAAATGTATAAAGATTCAGGTACATAGAATTTGAAATTTTTTACTAGTCAATATCTTTATCTTTATTTAAGTAACTTCAAAATAATTAATGCAATCAATTTAAATTTGAGGCAGATTATTACATATAATAAGATAATATTGTAATAACCCGAAAATCTGGGCCAGTTTAAAATTTTTATTTTGGCAATTTTAGCGAATTTTGAATATTTAAAATGAATCATTTTAAATAAAAACGAAGGAAATTTTATTTTGGAATTGAAATTCGACGTATATATTATATACGTCGTCGCTAGAATATAAATATTTATATATAATTATAAAAGGAATTGAAAATGGCGCGGTAGTTCGATAATTCGATTTCAAACTTCAAATGAATGTACCGGGTGCAAAACAATCCGGATTTTAGTGAAACCAAAAACATTAGGATCTAATTGATGATATCTTTCCAACGAATCCGGAAAATTGAGATTTCATAGCGGGAATCAAAAGATATGTCCAGTTGAAAATTCTGAATAGTCGCTATGGAATTCAGGCCCTTAAAAATGGAAATTTTGCAAGCGACCTCGGATTTCGACGAAACCACTTTTGTTGGATCCGCAATGTAAAGTTATTGCTAGGTTTCAAATTTCATAATTTTTCGAATCAATATGTGAGCGTGGCAAAGGAAAACGCGTTTGACCAGTTTCAGTTGATTTTAATCGACTGGAAAATGGCCATTTTTCAAACGGTCTCAGAATTCGACGAAACTAGTTTTGTTAGGACCGTATCGTCAATACGAAGCTAGAAAATATTTTTCTGGAATTTTTAGAGTTAGAATGTGACCCCGGTAATTTGAAATGTACGTTTAAAATTCAATATAATGATTTAAATGTAAATTCAACGGAAACTGATTGTAACAATCGAATCAGCTTACGATACATATCCCATTGTGTTTGGAATGGGGGTAATTATCTAGGGGCGAAAGTCGTTGGGTCTCGTTTGGCGTTCGTATACAAAATCACATTTTATAATGGAAAATAAAATAATAAATTAATTAAATAAACCCTCCCTTCCTCTCTCTACCCACTTGGTCGACGCCACCCCCCCCCCCCAATTCATTCGTTCAGATCGAACGAAAGTAAAAAAAAATAGATCGAATCGCGCTGCTCCCATCGGGCCTCGTCGTTGGCCATCGACGACCGCCGCCTCAGGAGCCGGACCCCCACCTCGAAGAGCCGCCTGCCACGCACCCCATCCTCTCGCGCCAGCTCAAACCGCGAGCCCCCCTGTAAACCCTAAACCCGCCGAAGCAACCACCACACCACCCTCACACCCCGCCTCCACCAGACCGGCGCCATCATCTTCCCCCTGACAAAAACCGACTTGGATCCCCCCTCCTCTGCAAAACATTGTAAGCTCCCTTTAATTTTATTTATTTATTTAGGTTCTATAAATTTTAGTTTAAAAAAAAAATCAGTTTATATATATAGGAGGGTGAAAACTTGATTTTCATGTATAAAGTTAAGATCTTTATAAAAAAGAAATGATTTTTAATAAATAGAAAAGATACGGTTTTTAATTTAGAAAACATACGATTTTTATTCAGGAAAGATTATATTTTTAGATGGGTAAAAATACGATTTTTAACAAATAAAAATCTGAACTTTATTTTATCGTGAAGTAAAGAGGAAATTAGAAATGTGATTTTTATATATTGAATAACATCGTAAAAATGTGATTTTTATATATTGAATAACATAGTAAAAATTCGATTTTTATATATTGAATAACATAGTAAAAATTCGATTTTTATATATTGAATAGCGAAGTAAAAATTCGATTTTTATATATTGAATAGCATAGTGAAAATATGATTTTTATATATTGAATAGCGAAATAAAAATTCAATTTTTACATACGTAGAGAGTACGGGCGACGAAGATGACGAAAGGCGAGAACGGCAAAGATTTCTATAAATGAAGAGTCGTGGTATTGGATAGCTATTGGTGAGAATCTCTCACCTTTCAATTTCTTTTTCTAGTTATATATATATACTAGGATGCAGACGGTGCTTAGTAGCACCCGACACAATCGTCCACGGACCATGGACTTGTTTGTTTGATTGCAAAAATTAGTTAGATTATTTGATTGAAATTGAATTGTTTGGTGAAATGAATTGATTTTATTGATGTGTGAATGGCGTGGGCCTTCACTAGACCGGGGATAAGGCTAAGCCTTGTCCCGTTTCTAGTATCGTGCCGTTATGCCGCCGAAATTCTCTAAAATATGTTAGAAAAATAAAAATATCATTTTATTGAATAAATGAATTGAATAGAAATTCATATGTTGAAATAAAATGTTTTGTCGTTAAAAATATAATTTTTAACGTGAATGTAAATAAATAAATATTCATTTACAAACCGGACGGTTTGTTTATGTACACCTATTTGAAGGACATTGATTGGGTCGATAAATTTTACACATCGCCCAACTGCACAAATAAAATCTGTGTTTGATTGTTTGAAACCCCACACGGGTGTTGGGATGAAATTTGAAGTTCACTCATCCTGATTGATTAAATATGTCGATCGATTGATTGACAGGCTGTTATAAGCGTTAGATATCTATATTTGATGCTTATACAGTGTAGTGCACTTTGGTTGATGGTTGATTATTTTTCAAAGCTATTATATACGTGTGATGTATGAAAAGTCCATATAATTAACATTATATGGTGATTGATTGGGCCTCATTCCAATTTAGAAAATAAAGAACATTATAAAATAAAGGTTCATGTGTTGACTGTACTCATCCGTTGAGATTAGTCATGTGTTGAACGAAATATTTTAATAATAAAATTTTATGTCTTTATCATTATAAAATAAAGGTTCATGTGTTGACTGTACTCATCCATTGAGATTAGTCATGTGTTGAACGAAATATTTTAATAATAAAATTTTATGTCTTTATCACTATAAAATAAAGGTTCATGTGTTGACTGTACGCATCCGTTGAGATTAGTCATGTGTTGAACGAAATATTTTAATAATAAAATTTATGTCTTTATCACTATAAAATAAAGGTTCATGTGTTGACTGTACTCATCCGTTGAGATTAGTCATGTGTTGAACGAAATAATTTAACAAAAATAGTCACACGTGGACAGTACTCATTCGTTGAGATTAGTCGTGTGTTGACAAAAATAAATATTCATTTGTTGAATAGAATAAAGGAATATATGAAGCCGTGTTGATTAGATTGACGCCATTTTGACGTGAACGATATTTATATCGATTTTATTCATTTTGAAATGAATTGAATATAAAACGATTTTGAAATGAATTGAATATAAAACGATTTCGAAATGAATTGAATATAAAACGATTTCGAAATGAATTGAATATAAAACGATTTCGAAATGAATTGAATATAAAACGATTTCGAAATGAATTGAATATAAAACGATTTCGAAATGAATTGAATATAAAACCAATTCGAATTGAATTGAAAACGAATTCGAATTGAAAGCGAATTGAAGTGAAATCAAATTGAATTGAAATTTGATTTGAATAGAAAACGAATTTGATTTCAATTGCATATATAACGAATTTGATTTGAATAGAAAACGAATTTGATTTCAATTGAAATATATAACGAATTTGAATCAAATAGAAAACCACTTTGAATTGAATCGAATTGAAAACGAATTCGAATTGAATTTAAAATGAAGTGAAATGAATTCAAATTGAATTGAAACTTGAGTTGAATAGAAATGAATTTTAAACCGAATTTATAAGGAAAGATTCAACTTTGATTTGAATTTGAAATGGAAGTTGAAAATGTTTTTGAAACGAATTCAAAACTATTTATAAAATTCGTTCTAAATAGAAATCGACGAAATATATATTATATATATAATATAATGGCCTGAATAGAACGCGCCGCGCCGTGGCAGTTCGCGAATTTCGACCATTTATTTCAAACTGACATTGCGGGTGATCCGACCGTCGGATTCTCCTAAAACCGGAACCGTTGGGTTCGTATCGAAAAGAGCTTTCTAACAAATATTAGAAATTTGAAATCTAACGGTTGGATTTGGAGATACGTCCAAATCAAATTTGAAAAAGGTCGCTGTAAGTGCAGTTCGATGGCCGTTGATGGAAATCGACTGTACGGGCCTTGATAAAATTATTAAAAATAGTAATAATTTGTGTAAAATCATAAGAAATGATTTGAGAAGAATTGGGATGAAAAACTCCATATTTGAAAAGATAAAAATAGATTTTTATCGAAGTAAACTAGTTTTGAACTAGAATTATAATTCTATTTATTTTTAAATAAATAAATTGAATTTGAAAAGGGTTTTAAAAATAACCCAAAATTTCCAATGATTGCATTAGAGTGGATTTGAATCGAAATTGTCTTCGGAATATTTCGATGTTGGAATTCGTGATTATACGGATGTTGTTATGGAAATTTGAAAGATATATATTTATATCGTTATTTCCAATACGACATTTGTTAATCGTAGAATTTGATATTGAATATAAGCCGATATATTTTCTATTCAGAGCCTTGTATTGAATATCAAATGTGATTTGGGTCTGTCGTGAATGGTGTCTTCATTAACACTGTTCTTGAACCCAGTTGAGAAAAGATTAAATCTTTTTATTTAGATTTAATGAAGTGTACCAATTAAATAATATTTAATTGGAATTGAATCGATATTGATTTTTGGGTTTATCGTGGACGGTGTTTTAAATAACACTCGTTCTTTAACCCAATAATTAATAAATGTGATTTTGGGTTTATCGTGAACCGTGTTTTAAATGACACTGATTCTTTAACCCAGTCAAAGATTAAAACTAAGTGGAGTTTTAATGAATCTTTAATTAGATTGAAAAGATCGAAAATGGAGTACCACCAGTTTTGCTCCAGGTGATAGTTAAATCTTTAATTAGATTTGAACGTGAAATGGTAATTGAATTTACCGATAACACTGTGGTGTTAGATATGAAGTATAACCAGTTTTACTTCATGGGATGAATAGGTTGGGATTGGGAAATTAAAACAAATGATTACTTCGGTAAGGTTCGCTAATCCCGACTAGTTTGAATTGATATTCAAAAATAGATCAAAGAATAAATTCAAGAAATTTATCTTGGATAAAATTAATGGGAACCTTTCCCTATGAATGTGAAATTTAGAAACTAACTGTCGGTTAGCTAAGCAGAATGGTTTTCTGGATATTGATCTGATGTTGGTTTCGGCCTTTGGGGTTAATATTTGGGAATTATTCTCTTGATTAATTTACGGTTAGTGACTGATGAATTGGAATGAGGCGTATGTTGTGTTTGTGTAACACTTATTTAAAATATACGCGAGTTATTCGGAAAGACCGGGTTTATCCCATTCTGAATAACTGATACGACGATAAGTCGAAGATGAAGACGGTGGTCGAAGACCGGAAGTCTTCACGTTGTTTGGGTGATTACTGATGATCTTGATTGGGCTGTACACCCAAGAAGATGGAAAAAGTTGGTGATCGTCCAGACGTACTTGGAGATTAATGGATATGCGGGGTACTAGGTGCCTCCGGTTTCGTTCAGACCTAGAACGGACTTGTAAATGGACTGTGTGTCTGACATTGGATTTTAGTCCGTGCGATTGATCTCTATCAAATATATATCTGTTTGGCAGCGGAGAATTTATTCTCTTGCTTAACGCCCTTCTCTGAGACGTACGAGCTCAGGGGTTATATATTGATGGATATCAAACGCATGGAGTGAATTGCCTGTGTGGCATGCCTAAGTGGCGAATGATCAAGGCTTCTGTTGAAAAGCAAAGTCTTGTGGTTGATGATCGAAGCACGGCCTTTGTGGCGTAGCTTTGTGTAACGTTTACTTCGCGAGTTTCACTCCCGGTATGAACCAAAAACGGGAGACGGACCTCAGGGAGGGCATGCGTTTCTTTCTAGTTAAGAGTGGCGTAAGTGCTTGAACTGGCTGACGAGTTTGACACATGTGGATGTTGCTTATTATTACTTGCTGAAAAGCGAGGCGCCTCTTGATATCGGTTTCGGCCGATGCTTCTGGTCGGCTGACGGGCCAGGCTTACGCCCCAAAGGGTGGGGAAACGCATGTTCAGGCATTTTAATCCACATCGGTGGACCGGCCCTGACGATCCAAGGGTCACTCGAGCTCTGATCCTGAGACACGGGCTAGAGCGTCTCGAATTGGTGAGGATCTTGCCCCTAGCCTCGGTTCATACCATAAATGATAACCCAACTTCCAATACGACGTCTTGCGGTTTTGATTGTAAACTTATATATGGCGACATAGTGGTATGGGTCATTCATGCCGTCTATGATTGATACTTATGATTTGAAGTTGTTTTATACACTATGCACTTATAATAGTATCAAATGATTTGTTTTAAACGTATCAAGCATTCTTTGGCTGTTATAAGGGAAAACCCTATCCCCCGGCTTGCGTTGCATTGTGTGATAGGACCTGGGTCTTATAACAGCTTCATTTTTCTTTATTTAGCATTGCGCTGTTGTTTTATGCACTGGTGTTCTTGGGAGGAAACCCGTTCCGTGTTATACGGCGTGGTCCCTTGATTTACCTAACTTTAAAAATAAAGATTAATCACTGTTTTAGTTCTCACACCAGTCCCATGACTGACCTGGAGTTTGTTGTTTTGACCTAAACTCTGGGTGCCCTTATTTTGACACGGGCAGCTAGTAGTTTTGGTTTTGCAGATTCATATTCACAGGATCCTGGTTTACAGCTGGAATGATATCCGGAAAGTTTTGTATCCATATATCTCTTCTAGTTGTGTATTGTATTATTTTCCGCTGCGATGTATTTAAATGTAATTTAAATCTCTGTTATTTCTGTGTAATATTCATTCATACTCTGTATATTCTTGTATTCTGATGCATTGTTGTAATATACAATGAAATGTTCTTCTGTATGCGTTCTGATTTGTCGTGTTCTCAAACGATAGGGCGTTTCGAACGGTTTGGGTCGGTTTAGCGACTCGTTCGGACCGAGCGAGATTCCCGATCGTCACACGTGGTATCAGAGCTTTGGTTTACAAAGCTTAGAGAACAAGACACATTAGAACCATACGAAAGAATTCATCAGATATTGGATTAGTAAAATCCAATGAGAATGACTCGTTAGAGATGGGATCAGTAGTATCCTAGAACGAGTGTGAAGAGTATATTTTTAAAGTAAAAGCAAATTTAGTTTTGAAAATCTAAATCAAATATTCGTATTTGATTATTTATTTGTATTGATTTGGACAGTCCAGTATATAAAGAATTTGCATATACGCCTTGCAAACGTATATTCGAAGTTTTAATATACTGGATAGATATAGAGTCACATTCTAGACACCCGGGGATAATTCTGATGATGTGGCCACATCATCAGTATTTATATTCGTGTTTCGAAGGTGTGATTTCTATATATTTCCATTAGACTGGTGTGAGAACCAAAATATAGCTAGAATACATTGTTGTGAATTGGCATCAAAAACCTGATTTTTGACTATATATCAAAATTATGAATTTGAGACTCTAATTCACTGATTGATTGATGTTTGTGTTGTTTGTTTATTTGGTTGATAATTTTGAACCATTTAGCCTAATTGAACCAAATATTGAATTATATTGAAAATTGGTTGCGTTTGCTTGCATATACTTGTACTTACCTTGAACAGGTCATAGCAAGGAGGCTAGAGCAGAGAATAAAATTTGTTTGCCCGACAAATAGGTACATGTTTACTACATAATTTACTGTTTTGTTTGGGTGATGATGATTTTATGAGCCTATTGGCTAGCCGCTTGGCTTTTTCTTTTTCTTTTTCAGATCTGAAGGACCGGGGAAGCTATTTGAGATTTCCCGATGCTCCCATTGCAGGGGAGGTTATGGCGAAATTTTTCGAAAATTTAGGGTGTTAGCCAAATTTTTGAAATTTTTGAAAATTCTCAGAAACTGAAAAGTTGGAGAATGGAAGCCAGATCGAACGTAGAGTTGATTAATCAAACCACTTTCGACTTTGTTCCTTTTCGGGGACAAAAAGTTTTAAGTGGGGGAGATTGTAATAACCCGAAAATCTGGGCCAGTTTAAAATTTTTATTTTGGCAATTTTAGCGAATTTTGAATATATAAAATGAATCATTTTAAATAAAAATAAAGGAAAAATTATTTTGGAATTGAAATTCGACGTATATATTATATACATCGTCGTTAGAATATAAATATTTATATATAATTATAAAAGGAATTGAAAATGGCGCGGTAGTTCGATAATTCGATTTCAAACTTCAAATGAATGTACCGGGTGCAAAACAATCCGGATTTTAGTGAAACCAAAAACATTAGGATCTAATTGATGATATCTTTCCAACGAATCCGGAAAATTGAGATTTCATAGCGGGAATCAAAAGATATGTCCAGTTGAAAATTCTGAATAGTCGCTATGGAATTCAGGCCCTTAAAAATGGAAATTTTGCAAGCGACCTCGGATTTCGACGAAACCACTTTTGTTGGATCCGCAATGTAAAGTTATTACTAGGTTTCAAATTTCATAATTTTTCGAATCAATATGTGAGCGTGGCAAAGGAAAATGCGTTTGACCAGTTTCAGTTGATTTTAATCGACTGGAAAATGGCCATTTTTCAAACGGTCTTAGAATTCGATGAAACTAGTTTTGTTAGGACCGTATCGTCAATACGAAGCTAGAAAATATTTTTCTGGAATTTTTAGATTTAGAATGTGACCCCGGTAATTTGAAATGTACGTTTAAAATTCAATATAATGATTTAAATGTAAATTCAACGGAAACTAATTGTAACAATCGAATCAGCTTACGATACATATCCCATTGTGTTTGGAATGGGGGTAATTATCTAGGGGCGACAGTCGTTGGGTCTCGTTTGGCGTTCATATACAAAATCACATTTTATAATGGAAAATAAAATAATAAAATAATTAAATAAACCCTCCCTTCCTCTCTCTACCCACTTGGTCAACGACCCCCCCCCCCCCTAATTCATTCGTTCAGATCGAACGAAAGTAAAAAAAAAAAAATAGATCGAATCGCGCTGCTCCCATCGGGCCTCGTCGTTGGCCATCGACGACTGCCGCCTCAGGAGCCGGACCCCCACCTCGAAGAGCCGCCTGCCACGCACCCCATCCTCTCGCGCCAGCTCAAACCGCGAGCCCCCCCTGTAAACCCTAAACCCGCCGAAGCAACCACCGCACCACCCTCACACCCCGCCTCCACCAGACCGGCGCCATCATCTTCCCCCTGACAGAAACCGACTTGGATCCCCCCTCCTCTGCAAAACATTGTAAGCTCCCTTTAATTTTATTTATTTATTTAGGTTCTATAAATTTTAGTTTAAAAAAAAATCAGTTTATATATATAGGAGGGTGAAAACTTGATTTTCATGTATAAAGTTAAGATCTTTATAAAAAAGAAATGATTTTTAATAAATAGAAAAGATACGGTTTTTAATTTAGAAAACATACGATTTTTATTCAGGAAAGATTATATTTTTAGATGGGTAAAAATACGATTTTTAACAAATAAAAATCTGAACTTTATTTTATCGTGAAGTAAAGAGGAAATTAGAAATGTGATTTTTATATATTGAATAACATCGTAAAAATGTGATTTTTATATATTGAATAACATAGTAAAAATTCGATTTTTATATATTGAATAACATAGTAAAAATTCGATTTTTATATATTGAATAGCGAAGTAAAAATTCGATTTTTATATATTGAATAGCATAGTGAAAATATGATTTTTATATATTGAATAGCGAAATAAAAATTCAATTTTTACATACGTAGAGAGTACGGGCGACGAAGATGACGAAAGGCGAGAACGGCAAAGATTTCTATAAATGAAGAGTCGTGGTATTGGATAGCTATTGGTGAGAATCTCTCACCTTTCAATTTCTTTTTCTAGTTATATATATATACTAGGATGCAGACGGTGCTTAGTAGCACCCGACACAATCGTCCACGGACCATGGACTTGTTTGTTTGATTGCAAAAATTAGTTAGATTATTTGATTGAAATTGAATTGTTTGGTGAAATGAATTGATTTTATTGATGTGTGAATGGCGTGGGCCTTCACTAGACCGGGGATAAGGCTAGGCCTTGTCCCGTTTCTAGTATCGTGCCGTTATGCCGCCGAAATTCTCTAAAATATGTTAGAAAAATAAAAATATCATTTTATTGAATAAATGAATTGAATAGAAATTCATATGTTGAAATAAAATGTTTTGTCGTTAAAAATATAATTTTTAACGTGAATGTAAATAAATAAATATTCATTTACAAACCGGACGGTTTGTTTATGTACACCTATTTGAAGGACATTGATTGGGTCGATAAATTTTACACATCGCCCAACTGCACAAATAAAATCTGTGTTTGATTGTTTGAAACCCCACACGGGTGTTGGGATGAAATTTGAAGTTCACTCATCCTGATTGATTAAATATGTCGATCGATTGATTGACAGGCTGTTATAAGCGTTAGATATCTATATTTGATGCTTATACAGTGTAGTGCACTTTGGTTGATGGTTGATTATTTTTCAAAGCTATTATATATGTGTGATGTATGAAAAGTCCATATAATTAACATTATATGGTGATTGATTGGGCCTCATTCCAATTTAGAAAATAAAGAACATTATAAAATAAAGGTTCATGTGTTGACTGTACTCATCCGTTGAGATTAGTCATGTGTTGAACGAAATATTTTAATAATAAAATTTTATGTCTTTATCATTATAAAATAAAGGTTCATGTGTTGACTGTACTCATCCGTTGAGATTAGTCATGTGTTGAACGAAATATTTTAATAATAAAATTTTATGTCTTTATCACTATAAAATAAAGGTTCATGTGTTGACTGTACGCATCCGTTGAGATTAGTCATGTGTTGAACGAAATATTTTAATAATAAAATTTATGTCTTTATCACTATAAAATAAAGGTTCATGTGTTGACTGTACTCATCCGTTGAGATTAGTCATGTGTTGAACGAAATAATTTAACAAAAATAGTCACACGTGGACAGTACTCATTCGTTGAGATTAGTCGTGTGTTGACAAAAATAAATATTCATTTATTGAATAGAATAAAGGAATATATGAAGCCGTGTTGATTAGATTGACGCCATTTTGACGTGAATGATATTTATATCGATTTTATTCATTTTGAAATGAATTTAATATAAAACGATTTTGAAATGAATTGAATATAAAACGATTTCGAAATGAATTGAATATAAAACGATTTCGAAATGAATTGAATATAAAACGATTTCGAAATGAATTGAATATAAAACGATTTCGAAATGAATTGAATATAAAACGATTTCGAAATGAATTGAATATAAAACCAATTCGAATTGAATTGAAAACGAATTCGAATTGAAAGCGAATTGAAGTGAAATCAAATTGAATTGAAATTTGATTTGAATAGAAAACGAATTTGATTTCAATTGCATATATAACGAATTTGATTTGAATAGAAAACGAATTTGATTTCAATTGAAATATATAACGAATTTGAATCAAATAGAAAACCACTTTGAATTGAATCGAATTGAAAATGAATTCGAATTGAATTTAAAACGAAGTGAAATGAATTCAAATTGAATTGAAACTTGAGTTGAATAGAAATGAATTTTAAACCGAATTTATAAGGAAAGATTCAACTTTGATTTGAATTTGAAATGGAAGTTGAAAATGTTTTTGAAACGAATTCAAAACTATTTATAAAATTCGTTTTAAATAGAAATCGACGAAATATATATTATATATATAATATAATGGCCTGAATAGAACGCGCCGCGCCGCGGCAGTTCGCGAATTTCGACCATTTATTTCAAACTGACATTGCGGGAGATCCGACCGTCGGATTCTCCTAAAACCGGAACCGTTGGGTTCGTATCGAAAAGAGCTTTCTAATAAATATTAGAAATTTGAAATCTAACGGTTGGATATGGAGATACGTCCAAATCAAATTTGAAAAAGGTCGCTGTAAGTGCAGTTCGATGGCCGTTGATGGAAATCGACTGTATGAGCCTTGATAAAATTATTAAAAATAGTAATAATTTGTGTAAAATCATAAGAAATGATTTGAGAAGAATTGGGATGAAAAACTCCATATTTGAAAAGATAAAAATAGATTTTTATCGAAGTAAACTAGTTTTGAACTAGAATTATAATTCTATTTATTTTTAAATAAATAAATTGAATTTGAAAAGGGTTTTAAAAATAACACAAAATTTCCAATGATTGCATTAGAGTGGATTTGAATCGAAATTGTCTTCGGAATATTTCGATGTTGGAATTCGTGATTATACGGATGTTGTTATGGAAATTTGAAAGATATATATTTATATCGTTATTTCCAATACGACATTTGTTAATCGTAGAATTTGATATTGAATATAAGCCGATATATTTTCTATTCAGAGCCTTGTATTGAATATCAAATGTGATTTGGGTCTGTCGTGAATGGTGTCTTCATTAACACTGTTCTTGAACCCAGTTGAGAAAAGATTAAATCTTTTTATTTAGATTTAATGAAGTGTACCAATTAAATAATATTTAATTGGAATTGAATCGATATTGATTTTTGGGTTTATCGTGGACGGTGTTTTAAATAACACTCGTTCTTTAACCCAATAATTAATAAATGTGATTTTGGGTTTATCATGAACCGTGTTTTAAATGACACTGATTCTTTAACCCAGTCAAAGATTAAAACTAAGTGGAGTTTTAATGAATCTTTAATTAGATTGAAAAGATCGAAAATGGAGTACCACCAGTTTTGCTCCAGGCGATAGTTAAATCTTTAATTAGATTTGAACGTGAAATGGTAATTGAATTTACCGATAACACTGTGGTGTTAGATATGAAGTATAACCAGTTTTACTTCATGGGATGAATAGGTTGGGATTGGGAAATTAAAACAAATGATTACTTCGGTAAGGTTCGCTAATCCCGACTAGTTTGAATTGATATTCAAAAATAGATCAAAGAATAAATTCAAGAAATTTATCTTGGATAAAATTAATGGGAACCTTTCCCTATGAATGTGAAATTTAGAAACTAACTGTCGGTTAGCTAAGCAAAATGGTTTTCTGGATATTGATCTGATGTTGGTTTCGGCCTTTGGGGTTAATATTTGGGAATTATTCTCTTGATTAATTTACGGTTAGTGACTGATGAATTGGAATGAGGCGTATGTTGTGTTTGTGTAACACTTATTTAAAATATACGCGAGTTATTCGGAAAGACCGGGTTTATCCCATTCTGAATAACTGATACGACGATAAGTCGAAGATGAAGACGGTGGTCGAAGACCGGAAGTCTTCACGTTGTTTGGGTGATTACTGATGATCTTGATTGGGCTGTACACCCAAGAAGATGGAAAAAGTTGGTGATCGTCCAGACGTACTTGGAGATTAATGGATATGCGGGGTACTAGGTGCCTCCGGTTTCGTTCAGACCTAGAACGGACTTGTAAATGGACTGTGTGTCTGACATTGGATTTTAGTCCGTGCGATTGATCTCTATCAAATATATATCTGTTTGGCAGCGGAGAATTTATTCTCTTGCTTAACGCCCTTCTCTGAGACGTACGAGCTCAGGGGTTATATATTGATGGATATCAAACGCATGGAGTGAATTGTCTGTGTGGCATGCCTAAGTGGCGAATGATCAAGGCTTCTGTTGAAAAGCAAAGTCTTGTGGTTGATGATCGAAGCACGACCTTTGTGGCGTAGCTTTGTGTAACGTTTACTTCGCGAGTTTCACTCCCGGTATGAACCAAAAACGGGAGACGGACCTCAGGGAGGGCATGCGTTTCTTTCTAGTTAAGAGTGGCATCAGTGCTTGAACTGGCTGACGAGTTTGACTCATGTGGATGTTGCTTATTATTACTTGCTGAAAAGCGAGGCGCCTCGTGATATCGGTTTCGGCCGATGCTTCTGGTCGGCTGACGGGCCAGGCTTACGCCCCAAAGGGCGGGGAAACGCATGTTCAGGCATTTTAATCCACATCGGTGGACCGACCCTGACGATCCAAGGGTCACTCGAGCTCTGATCCTGAGACACGGGCTAGAGCGTCTCGAATCGGTGAGGATCTTGCCCCTAGCCTCGGTTCATACCATAAATGATAACCCAACTTCCAATACGACGTCTTGCGGTTTTGATTGTAAACTTATATATGGCGACATAGTGGTATGGGTCATTCATGCCGTCTATGATTGATACTTATGATTTGAAGTTGTTTTATACACTATGCACTTATAATAGTATCAAATGATTTGTTTTAAACGTATCAAGCATTCTTTCGCTGTTATAAGGGAAAACCCTATCCCCCGGCTTGCGTTGCATTGTGTGATAGGACCTGGGTCTTATAACAGCTTCATTTTTCTTTATTTAGCATTGCGCTGTTGTTTTATGCACTGGTGTTCTTGGGAGGAAACCCGTTCCGTGTTATACGGCGTGGTCCCTTGATTTACCTAACTTTAAAAATAAAGATTAATAACTGTTTTAGTTCTCACACCAGTCCCATGACTGACCTGGAGTTTGTTGTTTTGACCTAAACTCTGGGTGCCCTTATTTTGACACGGGCAGCTAGTAGTTTTGGTTTTGCAGATTCATATTCACAGGATCCTGGTTTACAGCTGGAATGATATCCGGAAAGCTTTGTATCCATATATCTCTTCTAGTTGTGTATTGTATTATTTTCCGCTGCGATGTATTTAAATGTAATTTAAATCTCTGTTATTTCTGTGTAATATTCATTCATACTCTGTATATTCTTGTATTCTGATGCATTGTTGTAATATACAATGAAATGTTCTTCTGTATGCGTTCTGATTTGTCGTGTTCTCAAACGATAGGGCGTTTCGAACGGTTTGGGTCGGTTTAGCGACTGGTTCGGACCGAGCGAGATTCCCGATCGTCACAAATATGCAAATAGGAGTAATTTCAACAACATCACATCTAAATAAAAGGTCAAATAAATGTATAAAGATTCAGGTACATAGAATTTGAAAAGTTTTACTAGTCAATATCTTTATCTTTATCTTTAATAGTCTTTACTAATAATGAGAATAGGTTTGGTGTCACACTTTTTTTGTGTACACCTGAATTGACGAAAATGCCCTTTACTAAAAACAATCACATTTGACAAAAGGAATTAAATCAAGAAAGAAACGGAAAGTAATTAAAGTTAAATAGCAATGTTCCTTTAATTAGCAATGCGCGTCATTAATGACATTAATAGAGACATAAATGGGAATAATGTTAAAATTTGAAAGCGGACAATTAAATCTAGAGCATAAATTTTAGAAGTAATGCATGTTTGAATTTGAAAATAATGCGCATCGTAAATGGAATTAAATCGCGCAATAAAAGGGAGTTTAATTATGTTAGTCAAATATCATTCTAATTCAAAACAATTGAAACAAATACGTGTAAATATGTGTGGACATATTTATTTCAAGAGTATGTGCACGCGTATTAATTCCAGAAATAATCGCATTAGAAATTGAAATTTAATGTGTATTAAGAATGGATTTTTTTAAATAAAACTAAAAATAAAAATAAATGTTTTAAATAACAGTCACATGAATTAACATGCATGAATTAGAAATAGAAGAAAATTAATGCACAGTAATGAAAATAGGAAAATAAAAAGAAACTATCAAACAAATAAATATGCAAAAAAATAAAATGGGAAAGAAATATACTAGGCCATGTGCTAACGACATATTTTTATTTTGTTGAATGGCTCGGATTTTATTATCTTATATCAGATGGATACAACAAGATTGGACATCTATAAATAAACTTACAAGTCATAACTCTCAAATTCATATTTTTTGATCGGGTGCTGAAGCCCTGCCACTCCCTTTCTCCTCCATATTCTTTAGAACTAGAAAAATACAAGATATGCACTATCCATTCAAGATTTGAATGAAAATGCAGTATATTCAAGATTTAGATGTCCAGGCTTCCTTTCGAAACCAAGATAAGCGGATTTTTTTTTTTTTTTAATAAAGGTATATATCATCTATTGACTCATGTTAAATTAGTAAGATATTCTCTCAGTCCTTTTTTACGCGTTAGATCTTATGTTGAATTTGGATATGTGCAAACTATGCATAAATCTGCAATATTGACATATGTATACAATATTTGTAGGAAAAATATTCCACGTGCGCAATGCATGCCGTTACCATGCGCGGAGCGCGTGCCGTGACGCTCGTAGTTATAATACGTTTGGTATTACTCTTTTTGGTGTTAACACGAACCACAAAAAATACACCTTTATGGATAATGTAAAATATTAAAATCACTTGAAAATAAGATCTATTAATTAAGCTATCTCTTCAAATAAAAATGCTCAACAGATATTATCAAATATTAATATTATTTAAATAAAACATGTAACACTCCGTAGTATATACTTAATTTGCTGGAGAATGGAGTTTTGATGACAACAACCTTATTTCAATTATCATTGAATATAAAATATATACAAACATCTTTGTCTATAATATATATATACACACATATGCAGGATTTGTATACAGGAATTAATACTGAAGGCTGTACAGTTTAAGAGCTTTTAGAGATTCAGAATTCAGAGTAGATTCAAGACTCATGAGTAATCAAGATTTCAAGAGTTCAAGAGTTCAAGAATAATATATTTATAGAGTCTAGATTTTGTAAGACTCTAAATAGCACTCCAGGTTTAAATCCAAATTCAAATTCTGATTTTTCAATTCTATCCTCAGTCCTCTCTAATTTTATTTTTTTGTTTTTATCCTCAATCTTATCTATTTTGTTTTTCTATTTAATTCTATTTTCATTCTTCTTTGATTTTCAAACTTAAGTTTTTTTATACTTTATTTATATTTTATATAGTTTAAAACCTTATAATTTCGTAAATATATTTATATAATTTAAAAATATATTTTCAAATGTTTTTCTATCATATAATATTGATTTACAACATGAGAATTTTATCCAAGAATTTCCAAATTAATTTTACATCAAAATACTTGAAAAATGCTTTGAAAAAGAAATTTACACATGGCTATGTCGACATAACAAAATATGTATGTCGACATATAACGGCTATTTTTCTAAATTTGAAGGGAAGTATCTTTTCACTATTTGAAATGCTTTAGAACCGTTGCAACCCTTCATACCCTATAAAAAGAGGTTAAAACCGAATTTTCTAACATCTCTTCTTCTCCATCTTCATCCTCTTTCATCCTACCATTATCCTTAATCATTTTTATAGTTTTTACACTTATACTCTGTCGAATTCACTTCTGAATTGATCAAACTTCTTCTCTCTACACTCTCTACACTCTGAATCAAGTGCTACTAAAGAGTTATAGGGTTGTTTTGTAATTGGTTGGGTTGAATAAACCTTGTTGTGAGTCAAAGAGGGTCGGTGTGTCCTTGTGATCCGTGAAATCAAGGAAATAGGAGTCAGTGTGTTCTTGTGAGCCGTGAAATCAAGAAAGTAGGAATCAGTGTCTCCTTGTTGAGCCGTGAAATCAAGGAGGGTGTAATTGACTATTGAAAGAGTAATAAAACTCTGCACAACCCAGCGTTGTGTTGGACTGGACGTAGGAGTGATCCAAACCAGTATAAAATCCGGTGTGTTCTTTCCTTTTCTGCACTTTTATTTCTATTTATTTTGCATTTGTGTTTGAATCTTTGTCTGTGATTGTGTTTGTGGTGTTTGATTCATCCCTTAGTTCTCTCTAGTTTTTAGTTTTGTTTAAATTCTTACAAACACTATTCACCCCCTATAGTGTTTGCTTTGCCTGAACGATCCATTCTGCAGTCCCTAACAATTGGTATCAGAGCAAGGTCTTTCAAAAGTTCATAATCGGATTTTTGAAAATTTTAAATGGCAAATTTTGAAATGATTTATAACACTAGTTTAAATCTATGTATTGCATCAGTATTAGATAAGTCTGTATTCAATTTTATTCAAAAATCACATCTATTATATTATATGAAAGCACAATCTTCCTCCAATGACCTTTCAGTTCTATTTCTGCCAAAAAATCAATACGTTGACATGTGTCCAAAGAAATTAATCAATGGTAGAAAATGAGTTTAAACATATGCGTCCCTTGGTTTTCTACAGTAACGTTCCTTCCTTCCATTGTTAGACATTCACAATTTGAAACTTCCCCCGTTAATGTTAAACTTACAATCCCAATTGTTTTTGACATACTTGCTAAAATTATTGCCAATTGAATGCTTATTTATCATTCTTCTTATTAATTTTATTATATATAAATAAAGTTCAATAGAATTGATTGTAATTCTTTCATATTTAAGCATTATTTCTTCATAGTTTGCCTCCTTGCTCCATTCAAATATAAATTAAGCTATAAACATTCAAAAGTTTTGACTTCTATATTTTTAACATCTAGAAATTCGAATTGTTGTTAATCACATGTATCTATTCTACTATATATGTCAAAATTCAGTACACTAACCTGTGTTCAGAGAAATTAATAAATAGTGGAAAAGTGAGTTTAAAACATATGCAACTCTTAGTTTTCTACAATAATGTTTCTTCCACCCACTTATGGACATTAACAATTTGAGAATTCCCTTATTAATGTTAAAAACGTACAATCCCTAAAAAAAATTCACATACTTGCTAAAATTATTATTATCAATTGAATGCTTCTTTAAGTGAGTTTAAAACATATGCAACTCTTGGTTTTCTACAGTACTGTTTCTTCCACCCACTTTTAGACATTAACAATTTGAGATTCCCCGATTCATGTTAAAAACTTACAATCCATATATTCTTTTCACATACTTGCAAAAATTATAATGAATTGAATGTTTCTTCTCATTATTAATGTTATTATACGCTTAAAATTCACTAGAATTGATTTTAATTCTTTCAAATCTACACAATTTGTGTTCATATTTTGGCTCCTCATTTTTTCCCTTCCATCACTACTCCATTCTAATATAAATTCAACAATTAATATTCAAATACTATCACTAGGTTTTATTTATTTTTCTACTTTAATATTTTTCTAATTTTCAATTTTATGAAAAAATATTAAAGTAATAGGTAAACTTTCAATGTAATATGATAACGATCTTTAAAATACAATAAAATTCATCTTATTTGTTTTTTCTCTTTAATTACCGTTGTCTCTGCCAATAATTAGGATTTTATACTTTATTTTCTTCCAATTTCAGCTTTTTCATGGCATGATACATATTATAATAATATAAAAAATATTAACTATAGTTCTAATATTTATTTCTAACTTTTCTTCTTAAATACAAGAATTCTCTCTTTATTTCTAGCTCAAACTTTTCACTTACCCGCTTTAAACATTTATTAAATGGTTTTCACATTGTCCTTATTTGCAAAAATTGTCCAAGATCATTAATGATGACCCTTACTTTTCTTTATATTCTATCCCTAAATGTGGCCTTTTTGTTCTCAATCTTCTATTTTCATTTCTTACATGTTGGCATTATTGGTTGCTTTTATTAACATTTACTAAATTCATTTTCCAATTATTATTTTCCAATATAAATTGTTAATTTCTCCTCTCAAATATTGTTCACTATACAAGAAATCAAATAATTGGTGACTGGTTATCGATTTCCAACTCAAGTTTAGGTATTTCTTCCTTTGATTAAGTTCTATTGCTTTATACTTTTTGTTTCTTCAGTAAAATTTATATTATTCATATTAATCCGCTTAATTTTTTGCCCAACTTCAGGTATGCTCTTCCTTTTGTTATCTATTGTATTATGCTTTTTGGTTCATCACAAATATTCATGTCTTGATCGTGATCTAATTAACTGTCTACTCTAGATAGGTAGACGTCATTCTTCTTCATTCCTGTTTTTGGACATCGGCTTTGTTTCCAGGTATTCACTGCTTTTTAATTTTATAGATCTTCAGTATGTAGGTTTCTCTAAATATAATTAATGATTTCAATGACTTTAAAAATTTTATGATGTTTGTTTATCTATTGATCGCTTCAATGGTTGACTTAATAACATCTATTTTATAAACTATTTTAAAGCATAAGTTTCATCGTTCCTTTTGGATTTCTGTTTGAAGTTATAATGCTCCATTTGTGTTCATTGTGTTCTAATTATCCCTGTACACAAAAATTGAATTATCATAATTTTTAACTTATAATTTTCATTTACCTCTTTCAAACATGTATTCAATAGTTACCTTAGCATTGTACTTACATGCAAATTGCTCAATATTATTAATTATGACTACTTCCATTCATAGATTTTCTATCTTAAAAAATGCTCGACTTAAATTTCCCCTCTTATGTTCTCTTATAATCAATGCTTTAGATTTCATCTGAAGCTAAATTTAACTTGCAATCTATTAAATTGTTTATTTATTTCATTTTCATTTGTAAAATTCCATTCTCAATTAATTTTTCCAATATTATAAGATAAAATTTTAATACCTTTCTTCAAATCTACTTTATTATATGAGAAAATAAATATAGGTTGAGTATATGTCGATTTCTTGCTCAATTTTTGGTACGTATTTCCTTCAAATATGTTCTACTATTTTATCTTTTTTGTATCTTCACCAGCCATATTTCGGTTGCTAATTCATTTTATATCTTAAATAGACAAATCTCATCCTTCTTTATTCCTTTCAATGGTTATAACTCTGTTTTCAGGTATTTATTACCTTCTAGTTTTAGAAATTATCATTTTGTTCTACATCAAACTAAATGAATATGCATATGGGATTTAAAATCATATGCATATTCATCCTAATGCGCATAAACATACTATTTTGCTATTTGTTTGTTTGTAAGCTGACTAATAAATTATATTTGCAAAAAAACCAATGTTCTATTTATTTTTATAAGTACACGATGTCTTGACATTGCTATGAACTGGAAAATATTTATTTTATTTGTCATAGGCATTCCTCCTTGAGAATAGGTCCATTATGATTTTGAGATCTATTACTTTTGAATTTTAAATTATACAAATATTTGTCAAATAACATCATAAATTTTTAGTTCTATATAATGATTTGTTTGTTATTAGGATATTTAAAATTTCAAGTTATTATTTATAATGATTTTTTCCATTTAACTAATGGTATGTTAGAAATTGCTTAATTCATTGTAACTCTATTACGTTTAGAAATAGACGTGGTATTAGAATTTTGAATTCAATGATTGCTTGAAGCTACTAATTTGGTTGATTGTATGATGAAGTGGTGCTTAGGTAGCAAGCGATGAGTAAATTGGCTTTATATTTCCAAAGACATTTGTACTTAGACATATTATAGATTTGAAAGCTACTTGCTGTATGATGTTGGATAAAAATTGGTTACTCATTTATATTCCCAGAAAAGTTCCAATAAGTTCATATGTTTTTGGGATTATTCCACATGCGTACAGTATATCAATTTTTTTCTACTAAATTTAAAGTTGTATATTTCTCTTTCCCGAACATTTTGTCCTTCATAATTTGTGTCTTTCCATTTTGCTTTATGCTTCATAATTATTTAAAGTATATTTCTTATGCCAATGGTGGAATCAATTGATCTGTAACAGACTGTGAAAGTTTCATGGTTTGAAAGGTAAATAGAAGCATGATACGGAAGTTGATCATATTTTGTAGCAAAAATCATGAAATTCGAAAAAAAAGTGCCAATAATGCATAGACTAGAATGCAGATTTGCTATTAGCATGGTTAAATTTGTAACATTATGCCTTTGAATTGTGAGATTTTTCTTCAAAATGGAAATGTTGCATGAATCCAAATTTTATTAGTTAGAATTTTTTAAATTGTATTTCATGTATAGCTCTTTTATAGTTTTTATAGACTTGAAGCATGATTTAGATATACAATATTTTTCTAATTATTGATCCGAATATAATGATTGGTTTACACATACATATTTCTATTATACATAAATTGAATATGGTTCCAGTATTTGTCCCTCACCTCTATCATTTTCACCTTAAAAACTTAATTCTTCTAAATCCCAACTTATAATTTTTATTTGCACCTTTCAAATATTCAATGGTTTTCTTAACGTTGTTCTTAGGTGCAATAGTTACCCAGTATCATTAATAACATAGTGTTCATTTTTTAACTTTCTATCCTCAAATATATTGAATTTAATGTCTAGATAAGTTATAGTTACTACGAAATTTGATTCATACTAAAATGAAATTATTTGGACAACTTTTGACATTTTGCTACATAACATTCCAACTTCTATCTAATATCTTCTTTATGTGCAAATATAATCTCATATTTCTGTTGTTTACAATACACCTATCCATAAAAAAAGGAAAATAGTGTCAAGGACAAAATTACAGGTTTTTCAATTGTAAGGATGCGCTGCTGAAATTTTATACTAAAGGACAAAGCATCAGATTTTACGTCTCAGTTTTATAGTGTGCATGGTATCGGAATTTGACTACTAGTTTTTAAGTATAAGTTTTACAATGTGTATGGTATCAGAATTTAAATATCAATTTTTAAGTATTAGTTTTACGGTGTGTATGGTATCGGTTTTACAGTGTATTGTCCTTGAAACTAAATTTTTGATGGGTTGTTCTTGAACTTAAAAAAATTATGGAATTTATCCTTCACAATAAACTCTTCTACAAAAATCATTTTGATAATAATCTGAGTTTAATATATATTTTTATAATAAGATTGATACTTTAATTAAGTTGTGCTCTCATTATGATATCTCTAGAGATCCAAACCATACATGTAGAACCATCGTCTAAAACGCCAAACTTCTAACCACTGATACTAGAGGTTCTTGACTTTATTTCTAACAACTCAACGTGTTAATTGTTGTTCTTTACACCATTCATCTTATTCTGTTTTTTTTAATGAAATGTCATCAAAAATTAGCTTTATGCATGTTGCGTGTATTCCATTTTATGATGTACAATTTTGTATTAAATTACGTTAATTGCTATGTTGGTTTAGTTGCTTCATGTATGAATAATCAAATTAATAGAAGATGATTATTCTCAAGTTGTTCTAGAATTTTAATTGTATATTCATATTCTACACATATTTTTTTATGTTATATTATCCTATGGATGTTAAGAAATATGATGTGCTAAAGTTACTATAACATTTTTATAATGCATTTAGTATCGAATAATGTCGAAAAGGGGACATGATCTAATCTTAGACGGTATTTTTTAAAACAAAATTTTAACAATAATTCGACTTAAGTGTTATTTTTAGTTAAGTATGGAAAACTTCTATTAACCGAACTATGTGTCTACATATATAAGTATGTATTATAGAATAAACCTATATTGGCTATATATTTCTTACATTGGAAAACATAACATAGTAATGCACTTCTTAACATGTTAAGAATAATTAATGGCTAACATTATCTTTTGTTGTATGTAGTTAATATGAGTTAAAAATGTGTTATATGTTGTATGCTTTGAGATTACTTAAATACATTTTTCAGCAGATATTTACAATGGTGTTTAAAAAATGTAATCAATTTCAAAAGTATAAAATATATAAACATACTTATTGATCATTGAAATTTAAAAAACTAAGAAACATAAAAAAAAAGATGTTGTGAATTCCGTGTGCGTAGCACGGGTTCGCACTAGTTACTATTTGATTTTTGAATTTTGAAATTTTTAAAATTTGAAATCTTGGATATGTTACAAAACCATCATGATAGAATTGTAGTTAGTTATTTTGATAAGTCCTTTGATTATTTGAAAAGTCAATTGAATATTTGAAAAGACATTTGATTTATTTGAAAAGTTATTTGATTATTTAAACGTTGTGTTGTTTTACAGGAAAAGATGTGATATATGGCTATTGGATAATCAAACTCTGAAAAGATGGCTGACGTGGCTGTTGGAAATTCAAATTCCGAAAACGGTGGCTATTGAAAATTCTACTTCTGAACAGAAATTAAAAAGAGGAGAAGAGTAACGACGATTGGTGAAGAGACATCAAGAAGAAATAGATATACATATATAATGTGAATCAAAGAAGAAATGGCTACCAGATCACTTTATAACCTTGAATTTTCATCTACAACTTATCTTCATACTGTACTTCTCTTCATTTGCTTCGCAATGCCGCTGGTTTCATGTAAATCCGTCAAGACTTGATCAAGTAATGAACAAACGAAGTTTTAGTGAATAAAAAGAGAAGGAAACCAAAACTATCGACAGTTATCTTCAAATTGCATCCACAGGTTAGACTATTTTGTCCCAAATCTTTTTTCAAATTGTAGTTCTCGTTCTCTCGGTCGATTTGATGGGTAGATCATCAAATTCCAATCAAAATTGAGTGTGATATGGCAGTTCGAAGTTGCCAGCTCAAAATTGAAAACTGTTATGGGATTTTATTCTTACCTCTTACTGTTTCGACTTTCTGCACCCCAATACCATCCTAATTCATCCTCAAACTGCTACTAGATCATAGTCCTCGAATTCCTCTTCGATTTGCCGCTGATTTCGTCCAATTCCGTTAAGAAACAAAGAAGTTATGCCTCTTGAAAGTTTGATTAAAAGTGAAGAACGAGAGGAAAAATAAGAGGAGGAGTAGTTATGAAGAGACATGACTTTTGGGCCTTTATATAGTAGTTGAAATGTCCATTCATTCAAAATTCAAATTCAAATTTTGGCGCCAAGTTGGTTGAACTACTAAATCTTTGATATCTTTCTCATACGGTGTTCAAATTCTGCAAATAAATATACTATCCTGACTAGAAAAACGAGTCTGTCATAATAGAGCAGATCTTATCATCAAACTCCGGAAGATCAATTCAGAATTCAGAAAATTTCAAAGAAAATGATCTAAAAACTGGGTACGCCTTAATTAATTTTTCATTTTATTCAGTTGAATGGTTGCTTTGTTTATTTGCTTTGTTTTGAATTTAAAATTTTAAAATTTAAACTTGAAATTTGAAATTCAAATTTGAAATTCAAATTTTGAAATTCAAATTTGAAATTCTAATTTTGAAATTCAAAATTTGAAATTCAAAATAATAATATAATAATAAATAACAAATAAAATAACCAATAAATTAATGAAATAAATTTTTTGTATGTTCATTAGGATTAGAAGTATTTCAGGAAATAGTTAAACCTGAAATATAAATCGATAATTTAAAACCAAAGTCACAAAACCATATGTTCTTTGAAAACCATATATTTTTAGTTTAAGCATACATAGTTTAATTTATATATATTTCACATATAATAACAATTTTGGGTTACATTATAATAAATACTATTTGTAACTCCATACTAATTTTGATTTATATATTTAACTTAATATTTTGGTATAAAGAAATTTATATATATATATATATATATATATGATTTTGTTGTCTTAAAAATATAGTTTAAACATAAGAAATTATAGCTTTATATATCACTTCATATTATCATTTTTTATTATAGTAATTTTGTTATAACTATAGATTTCTTTTAAAGTTTTAACATATAAATTGTTCTTTAGCAAATAAATATGTTTGGATTTCTGAAAGTTTGAGTTTAAAATTAATTTGTTTCAAGAAGATTATTGTATATCTCATAATAAATTTTAATTATTCTTTAGCAAATAAATATGTTTGGATTTCTGAAAGTTTGAGTTTAAAATTAATTTGTTTCAAGAAGATTATTGTATATCTCATAATAAATTTTAAGTTCTTTTCAAAATTAGTTTTTTATATACTGTTATGAATATATGTTTATAGTCTACTCTATATAATTTTATTCTCTTTAAAAAGATCTTCAATTCTTACTATATTCACTTTACTAATATTATTTAACTCCATAATTATTTTTAAATATTTTTCTACCTATCATGAATTTATTAAACTCTTAGTTTCTTTCATTAGCATCATTAAGTTAAGTATAGAATTTAATATTACCATTATTTGATTGAAATAATTTATAATATATGTAGAATTTTGAATATCTTTTACCAAAATAGTTATAATCACCAAATCATTCTGCATATTATCATAAATCATTAAAGTGCATCTCAAATTATAATCACTTACATCATAAATTTCATTTCATTCAATATACCACTTCATATAGTTTTGCATAAGTCATACTGCATTATTACCAACACACTGCATTACATATTAACCTTTAACTCCACATATAACAAGTATACTATATGGGGAATTATTGTCTTAGAAATACATAGGACTATTAAACATATAACGTATTTATTTTGTCTTGATTATCTTGATTGACTTGGTTGAATTGGTTCAATTTATTAGATTGATTGACTTGTTTAGTTTATTTGATTTGTTTGACTTGAATAACTTCATTATCTTACTTGACATGGTTAAATTTCATTACTGATTGATAGGTTTGTTAGAAAAATACTTATTTTAAGGATGCCTTAGTTAACTCTTAGTCTAAATAAAAGTCTTATAATAGTTTTAAGAGAATTATAGTTTAGGATAGGTTTAGTCTTGTATTAAGGGTATTAGATTAAGGAGAATTTTTGTAGTTTCTAGGATAGTTGGAGGTTCAAGAAGAGTTTATTAACATATATTATTTAAGTTGGTTAATTTGGTTAATTTCTTGAATTGCTTGCTTGAATTGCTTGCTTGAATTAATTGCTTGAATTGCTTGCTTGAATTGTTTGTTTGGATTGATTTCTTGATTGATTGGATTGCTTAGTTTATTATCCTCCTATTTAGACGAGTATAGTCATAATTTAGGGGGAGTTATAGAAATATATAGAGTATTTTATAGATTTAGGACTCAGGGCGAGTACTTTACTTTAGTATTGGAATTACTTAGATAGTTTTAGGATTAAGGGGGAGAGTTTTAGAATTTCTTTTTGATAATGCCAAAGGGGGAGAAATTATAAAATATAGACATAGTTTTTAGGATTCTTACAGACAAGGGGAGTATAGAAGGAACATCATCAAATAGGTATATACAGGTATGATATTTTATAAACTAAGGTTGTCATCATCAAAAAGGGGGAGATTGTTGGAGAATGGAGTTTTGATGACAACAACCTTATTTCAATTATCATTGATTATAAAATATATACTAACATCTTTATCTAGAATATATATATATATATACATACACACACACATATGCAGGATTTGTATATAGGAATTAATACTGAAGACTGTACAGTTTAATAGCTTTTAAAGATTCAGAATTCAGAGTAGATTCAAGACTCATGAGTAATCAAGATTTCAAGAGTTCAAGAATAATATATTTATAGAGTCTAGATTTTGTAAGACTCTAAATAGCACTCCAGGTTCAAATTCAAATTCTGTTTTTTCAATTCTATCCTCAATCCTCTCTATTTTTCTTTTTTCTTTTTATCCTCAATCTTATCTATTTTGTTTTTCTATTTGATTCTATTTTCATTCTTCTTTGATTTTCGAACTTAAGTTTTTTTATACTTTATTTCTATTTTATGTAGTTTAAAACCTTATAATTTTGTAAATATATTTATATAATTTAAAAATATATTTTCATATGTTTTTATATCATATAATATTGATTTACAACATTAGAATTTTATCCAAGAATTTCCAGAATTAATTTAATATCAAAATACTTGAAAAATGCTTTGAAAAAGAAATTTACACATGGCTATGTCGACATAGCAAAATATGTATGTCGACATATAATAGCTATTTTTTTAAATTTGAATGGAAGTGTCTTTTCACTATTTGAAACGCTTCAGAACCATTGCAACCCTTCATACCCTATAAAAAGAGGTTAAAACAGAAATTTTCTAACATCTCTTCTTCTCCATCTTCACCCTCTTTCATCCTACCATTATTCTTAATCATTTTTATAGTTTTTACACTTATACTCTGCCGAATTCACTTCTAAATTGATCAAACTTCTTCTCTCTACACTCTCTACCCTCTGAATCAAGTGCTATTGAATAGTTGTAGGGTTGTTTTGTAATTGGTTGGGTTGAATAAACCTTGTTGTGAGTCAAAGAGGAGTCGGTATGTCCTTGTGAGCCGTGAAATCAAAGAAATAGGAGTCGGTGTGTTCTTGTGAGCCGTGAAATCAAGAAAGTAAGAATCAGTGTCTCCTTGTTGAGCCATGAAATCAAGGAGGGTGTAATTGACTATTGAAAGAGTAATAAAACTCTGCACAACCCAGCATTGTGTGGGACTGGACGTAGGAGTTATCGGAACCAGTATAAAATCCGGTGTGTTCTTTCCTTTTCTGCACTTTATTTCTGTTTATTTTGCATCTGTGTTTGAATCTGTGTCTGTGTTTGTTGTGTTTGATTCATCCCATAGTTCTCTCTAGTTTTTAGCTTTTTTTTAATTCTTACAAACACTATTCACCCCCTCTAGTGTTTGCTTTGCATGAACGATCCATTCCGCAGTCCCTAAAATAATTTAGACATAGGTTAATTTAATTTAAAAATAAACAATAATAATTAATAATATATTAAAAGGCTGAAAGTGGAATTTTGGAAAATTAAAAATTAAGCGGCGAAAGTATTGTTGTTGCATTCGAGGCAAGATCTGATCTGATTTTATATTTTATTTGCTGAAAACAGAGTCCGTATGAAAAGTAATTAAATAATTTGTACATATATATTAATACACAAAGGTTTGAATTTCAAATAAATATATATACAAGCTGGGAATATATTAAATACGAAAAATATGAAAAGAATATTGTGACGGCCCGCCCCGCACCAACCGACATTTACTCCAAAGGTGCGCTGTACACATGTCCAGTTAGCACGGAACGGGTCGTCAGAAGGAAAGGAAAGAAGAAAATGAACTAACAAGGAACCTGTAGAATGTCTCACAGCGCATAGAACAAAATATAATAATAACATACTTGACATAAAACATGTGAGACAGTGCATAAGCTGAAACAACTAACATAGCAGAGGAAAATCCAAGTACAGCTTATGATCCAAAGTTAAACATTATTACAACTTTTTAAACTGTCTCAAAAGCAAAAGCAAGATAAAGGAGGTACACTACTAATGCCCAAGTAGCGACCACCAACGACACAGGGAGAATATCTATATATCATACGTGGAAGCCTCCTGCTCGCCTCCGAATCAACTACTCGCGCACCACCAGCTAACCTGTCTCTAGTCTGCTCGTGTGAGCACCCAGAGTAATAAGAGGAGACATAAAACTCTGGGTCAGACATAAAGCCTGGTATGAGCGATAAGCATCTAAACAGAACAATAACAGGTAGACTAAAACATACCTGAACCTGGACCTGCAACCAAAGAGTTAGCACTACATACTGTACAACACTCTAAGGTGCCATATCAAACGGTGTAAAGATACGGAGGTGGGGGTGTGCAAGTCATAGTGATGGTAAACAATCAAACTTAGCATCCATCCTCATATCTCTCACTCAGTGCGTAAAGCATACGATATTCACCACTTCGATCACCCAACATACCTTGCTACGATCACTTTGCCCCATGAAGTCATAAATGGCTTCACTGCACTGATAACGTAGCCACTAATCCTTTGCTATGTCCACTTTGCCCCATGGAGTCGCAATGAACCCACTGCACTGACTCATAGCCTTACTAATCCTTTACTATGTCCACTCTGCCCCATGGAGTCACAATGACCCCACTGCACTGGCTCATAGTCTTACTACGCATCACTTTGCCCCTCAAGTCATAATGACTCTACTGCACTGATAATGTAGTCTTGCTACCATCACCTTGCCCCTCGAGTCGCAACGACTCTACTGCACTGATAAGTAGCCCATCATCCATTTTCAGTGGTGAATCGAAGTTATGAACATCGACAACTCCTTAGCACACGTCCCGCAGCAAAGTCCAACTCATGAAGTCAACTCGTTGGTCCCCATCTGGATCCTGAGTCATAACTTCCAACTTGGACTACCTTTGCATTTCGGGTTATTGGTCTTCTCTCCTGTTCGGGTCGGTCGGTCAAGCACCTTTCATCCTGGTCGGTTTTCATCATCCCTGGTCGGTTTTCATCATCCCTAGTCGGTCGGTATTGCCCCACTGGTCAGTCGAACACTTTACCAATCCTGGTCGGTCATTGCCAGGGTCGGTCGGTCCTCCTGCACCATTCCTCGCCGGTCGTTCGATGTCAGGGTCGGTCGGTCCTCCTTCACCATTTCTGGTCGGTCGTTCGATGTCAGGGTCGGTCGGTCCTCCTTCACCATTTCTGGTCGGTCATTCGATGTCAGGGTCGGTTGGTCCTCCTTCACCGTTTCTGGTCGGTCCAGGAACTCGGGTCGGTCAAAAACCCCCCTGGTCGGTTATCTCGACCCCAAACCTACACCATTTCAGCAAGCTATTTTCGCCTCTCGACGGCGTTTTCGACCAATCTAACACTTCTAATCAATCACAAAGCATACCATACAGTCATAGAAACATAGAGAATCAACCACAAACATCAAAACATCAATATGATAGGTTAAAATGGATCAAATATACCCAAAACCACATATTTCCCCTTAAGCATGTTTAGGTGAAACTAATGATGTGATTAGCAAAACGTAATCGAATTAACCCAAACTCATATCAGAGGTCTAGAACATCATTTCGGATTTTATAAATATTTTTCTAGAATTTTGTCATGTTTAAATTCGCTAATTAACACTGATTACCCTTAATTAGCCATAATTGATGAGGAACTATGCAAATCACTCACCTTAGTCACAAATAAACTTAGATCTGAAATAAATCTCTGATTTGATGCGAATCCCAATGCTAAACAGCAGCTCCAATGTTGATTTGGTGTAGATCTCCCTTGATTTGATGTTGCTAAGCTTAATCCTTGATTAAAAGATGATTTGGGGGGTGATTTAGAGGTTGGAGGCCATTTTTAGGGTTTCTTGGAGATGAGTGGAGGCTAGAAAACTAAAATGGAATGATTCTCTAACTCATTTCAGCCTCCCCATAACCCTAATCCCGAAATGGGTTATGGGCCTATTCACTAATCACCCTATTTGGCCCGGTTAAGCAGTTTTTCACCTTCCAAACCTTATTTCAGCCATATTTCCCAAATGGTAAGTCCGTTTTTCACATCTGACCACTCTACGGAAAGGTAAACCATCAAAAGAATCTAATGGAAGTGGTTTCAGGTCAAAATTCCTTTCCAATCAAAAGTTATGGCCAAAACAAGATCAGCTAGGGGCAAAATGGTCATTTAAAAATCGACAAAAATCATGAACATGGGAAATGACTCTAATAGATGTTTCCCTAAGTTACATGACCATACGACTTCATATGGGAAAGAAATAAATATTCTACGATCCCCGATGCGTAGAATGCGGGTTGTTACATTCTCCCCCCCCCCCCCCCCTTAGGAAATTTCGCCCCCGAAATTCCCCAACCAAAACACACAAAAGGGTCCCGCATGCCTATCAACCATAAAACAACAACCAAACATGCAAAACAAGCCTATCCTAGCATGCGGAATAACTAAATTACAAGGGAAATCTTACCAGGCAAAGAGTTCTGGATACGTCTTTCTAATGCTCTCCTCTGTCTCCCAAGTACAGTCATTCTCGTTCTCGCCCCACTGAACCTTGACTAGCTTCACCGCCTTCCTTCGAAGTTGTTTCGTATCGTGCTCCATAATACGAATCGGCTTGCGGTTCTCGAAGTCCTCTAACTGATCAGGTGAAATAGTCATATCTGGGTCGTGAACGAACTTCCTTAGTTGGGAAACATGAAATACGTTGTGGACTCCCGCCATCTTCTCTGGTAAGCCAACTCTATATGCCAGATTCCCGACTAGTTCAAGAACAGGGAATGGTCCAACAAATCTTGGTACCAATTTGCCTCTCTTGCCAAATCGTATCACGCTCTTCAATGGAGAAATCTTGACAAACACCAAGTCACCAACGGAGAATTTTAAGTCTCTTCTCCTTTTATCAGCATAACTTTTCTGCCTATCTTGGGCAGCTTTCATTCGTTGTTGAATGGTCTTAATCTTATCTGAAGTTTCCCTCACCACATCTGGTCCAAGCATAAACTTCTCGCCAGTCTCTATCCAACATGATGGTGAGTTGCACGGTCTTCCGTACAAAGCTTCATATGGAGCCATACCGATACTGGATTGGTAGCTATTATTATATGCAAACTCTACTAGATGCAAATGATCATCCCATGATCCACCAAAATCCAATATACAAGCTCTCAAGAGATCTTCCAATATACGATTCACCCTCTCCGTCTGACCGTCGGTCTGAGGATGATATGCGGTACTGAGGTGTAATCCTGACCCTAGAGCCTCTTGTAAGCTCTTCCAAAACCCACTAGTGAACAACGGGTCTCGGTCACTCACAATGCTTTTAGGTACTCCATGAAATCTCACTACCCATTTCATATACAATTCTGCTAACTTAGCTGTCGTTCTGGTCGATTTGACTGGTATAAATCTTGCGCTCTTAGTCAATCGATCCACAATTACCCAAATGCTATCATGTCCCGATCTAGTCCTTGGTAAACCATCGATGAAATCCATCGAGACTTGCTCCCATTTCCACTCGGGAATTTCTAATGGTTGCAACAAACCACTAGGCTTCTTTTGCTCGGCTTTAACTAGCTGGCAATTCATGCATTTGGATATAAACTTCCCAACGTCTCTTTTCATCCCTTCCCAGTAGTAAGTCTGCTTCATGTCTCGATACATCTTGTTACCACCGGGATGTATAGTTAGTTTTGAGTGATGACATTCTCTAAGTACTTCATCTCTCAACCCATTCACGTTGGGTACAACTAGTCTTCCATTCTTTCTAAGCCATCCTTCTCGATCAAGCCCATACAAGTTCATCTCCTCACCGTCAATGTCCATCTCTATCTTGGAGATGATTTCCAATAGATTAGGATCGTCCCTCTGGCTGGAACCAATCCGCTCTATCAAAGTGGGTCTGATCGCCAAACTAGCTATCATGACTAGATCCAATTCGCACTTTGGTCTGAAATCAAACCCCGCGATATACTCCAGTTGCTTTCATTCAAGAAACATAGCCCCTAGACTGGCATGTCTCCTACTCAAGGCATCGGCTACCGCATTACCTTTCCCAGGTGTATATGCGATATCAAAATCATACGAAGCCAAGAACTCTAACTATCTCTGCTGACGGAGATTCAGATCCTTCTGGGAGAAGAGATACTTTAACGATTTATGATCGGTAAACAACTCAAATCTTTCTCCCAAGAGATAGTGTCTCCACATCTTCAGCGCAAACACGATCGCTGCTAATTCCAAATCATGGGTAGGATACTTCTTCTCATGTGGCTTCAGCTGCCGACTAGCATAAGCTACAACCCTACCTCCTTGCATCAATACCGCACCTAGTCTGGTACCACAAGCATCAGTGTATACCGTCATTTCTTCATTCCCTTTAGGAATGACTAGCACTGGCGAACGCGTCAACTTTTCATTTAGACTCTTGAATGCATTCTCACACACTCCGTCCCAGACGAAGGACTGATTCTTCTTAGTCAACTGAGTCAACGGTGCTGCTATCTTAGAGACGTCCTGGATAAAATTACGATAATATCTAGCTAACCCCAAGAAACTTCTTACCTCTGTTACATTCTTGGGCGTAGGCCAATCCTATACCGTAGCCACCTTCGCAGGGTCCACGACAATACCATTCTCGGAAACAACATGACCCAAGAATCTCACTTCCCTTCTCCAAAAGTGACACTTAGAGAATTTCGCTTTCAATTGGTGTTTCCTCAACACCTCCATCACTATCCTCAAGTGTCCCTTGTGTTCCTCCTCTGTCCTTGAGTAAACAAGGATATCATCTACGAACACAAGAACAAACTTATTCAATTGATCTCTGAATACTCGATTCATAAGATCCACAAAGTAGGCTGGTGCATTGGTCAACCCAAATGGCATGACCAACCACTCATAAAATCCAGACGGCGTCCTAAATGCCGTTTTCAGAACACTCTCATCCTCCACTCGGAGCTGATAAAATCCTGTCGTGAGGTCCAATTGAGAGAACACTCTTTCCCCTACCAGTTGATCAAACAAATCATCTATCCACGGTAGAGGATACTTATTCTTCCTCGTTACCTTATTCAACTCGCGATAGTCCACACACAAACGAAGGGAACCATCTGCCTTAGTGGCAAACACAACTGGTGCTCCCCACTCAGAGACACTTCTTCTAATAACTCCCTTCTTCAAAAGATTGCTGACTTGCACCCCGAGCTCTCGCTGCTCCCTTGGTGCCATACGACGAAGTGGCATCACTATAGGTCTGGCATCTTTCACTAAATTAGTACGGAACTCAATCTCTCGGTGTGGTGGAAGCCCGGTCACCTCCTCGAAGACGCCCGGATACTGGCCAACCACGAGCACATCTGACAGCTCATCCTACGGGATATCGAGGGAATTTACAAAACTAGACATAACCCCATCACTAGGTAGACTACCAAACACTACCCTCCACCCATCATCCGCCCTAACTATCATCAAAAAGCCCTCACAGTCTACCACCACCCCGTATCTCTGGAGCCAATCGACTCCCAATATAATTCCATACCCAGTAAAGCCTAAAACAAAGCAATCATAATCAAACATACATCCATGACTCGATAAGACCAAATTCCTGCAAATCATACTAAGGCTAGTCGAACCACCAATCGGGTTCGTCACAACCAATGGTCTATCGACTATCTCGGGTTCCAGTCCCAACCTATCTACCAGGTCACTAGATATGAAGGAACGGGAAGCCCCAGTATCAAACAAAACTCGAACTGGTACATCATAAATAGAAAGCATACCTTGAATAACAACATTCTTTCCTTTCTCTGCCGCAGTTGGGGCATTCGACGAAGAAGGAACAACATCAATAGCATATGCTTTCACAATCTGCTTCTCCTTAAGAGGTTGCGGACACTTATCCTTAAGATGTCCCACTTGGCCACAGTTGTAGCACTTCCTTTCCGCTGGCTTGGCCCGACATTATTTGGCATAATGGCCCTTCTTACCACAGCTGAAGCACTCAACATCCTTCTTGTTCTTTTTCTGGCCACCCTTAGATTGGTCTTGCTTCCTCTTATTCTGAGAGTTATTCTTGCCTCCACCGCCCGCTTGCGGCTTTGGCCCTTCTGCAGATGCAGCCTCAGTCTTTGACTTAGGTAAAGACTCTCTGATCTCAAAGCTTTCCCCACAATCGATTCAAAAGTCTCATCGATGTGGTTGATAAGCCTTTCCCCCAAGTATCCATCCAAACCAGTAATGAACTTCTCATTCTTCTTCTCAGGAGTATCGATAAGAGATAGTCCATACTTTGACAAAGTGTCGAACTCAGCAATATAGTCAGAGACTGCCCTACCACTCTGCTTGAGTTCCAAGAATCTCTTAAACAACACTGACTTCTGGGCAGCTGGAATGAACTTCTCGCTAAAGCGAGGCTTGAACTGATCCCAAGTAACCTGATCTTTTGGAGTAGCTGTTCTAATGGCATTCCACCAATTCATCGCTCGCCCTTGTAGCTGACGAGACGCTAGCCTTCTGTTCATCGCATCCTCAAGACCCAAGTAATCGAAGATACGGTCGCAGCTATCCATCCAATCTTGAACATCTGTGGCCGACTCCGTTCCGTGGAACGGCTTCCCACCAAGGTTAGTGTAATCCTTGCACAACTTGGCAAAATCGACCCTAGGCGCCTGCACTACTAGGCAAACACCAACTCCGGGATTGGGAACTGCCCCTTGTACTTCTCTAAGCATGTCTCTCATGAGGTCAGTAAACATCGCCCTCATGTCAGCGGCATTCCCATTATTGGCTCCTCTACCAGCACCTCTAGCATATCAGCTCATCGTCAATCTGTAAAAGGGAAACGATTAACGACCCCATAGTGGTGCTAGAGCAGTGCGACTTCATTCTTATACTACCAATAGTATAAATATATAGCTTTTGAAAACCAAAGTAATCACAAATACGCGCTCTCATATACGTACTATCTCTCCCTAGTGTCTTTCCCTAGGTTAACTACGCAACCTAGAGCTCTGATACCAAATGTGACGGCCCGCCCCGCACCAACCGACATTTACTCCAAAGGTGCGCTGTACACATGTCCAGTTAGCACGGAACGGGTCGTCAGAAGGAAAGGAAAGAAGAAAATGAACTAACAAGGAACCTGTAGAATGTCTCACAGTGCATAGAACAAAATATAATAATAACATACTTGACATAAAACAGGTGAGACAGTGCATAAGCTGAAACAACTAACATAGCAGCGGAAAATCCAAGTACTGCTTATGATCCAAAGTTAAACATTATTACAACTTTTTAAACTGTCTCAAAAGCAAAAGCAAGATAAAGGAGGTACAGTACTAATGCCCAAGTAGCGACCACCAACGACACAGGGAGAATATCTATATATCATACGTGGAAGCCTCCTGCTCGCCTCCGAATCAGCTACTCGCGCACCACCAGCTAACCTGTCTCTAGTCTGCTCGTGTGAGCACCCAGAGTAATAAGAGGAGACATAAAACTCTGGGTCAGACATAAAGCCTGGTATGAGCGATAAGCATCTAAACAGAACAATAACAGGTAGACTAAAACATACCTGAACCTGGACCTGCAACCAAAGAGTTAGCACTACATACTGTACAACACTCTAAGGTGCCATATCAAACGGTGTAAAGATACGGAGGTGGTTGTGTGCATGTCATAGTGATGGTAAACAATCAAACATAGCATCCATCCTCACATCTCTCACTCAGTGCGTAAAGCATACGATATTCACCACTTCGATCACCCAACATACCTTGCTACGATCACTTTGCCCCATGAAGTCATAAATGGCTTCACTGCACTGATAACGTAGCCACTAATCCTTTGCTATGTCCACTTTGCCCCATGGAGTCGCAATGACCCCACTGCACTGGCTCATAGAATCCTTTACTATGTCCACTCTGCCCCATGGAGTCACAATGACCCCACTACACTGGCTCATAGTCTTACTACGCATCACTTTGCCCCTCAAGTCATAATGACTCTACTGCACTGATAACGTAGTCTTGCTACCATCAACTTGCCCCTCGAGTCGCAATGACTCTACTGCACTGATAAGTAGCCCATCATCCATTTTCAGTGGTGAATCGAAGTTATGAACATCGACAACTCCTTAGCACACGTCCCGCAGCAAAGTCCAACTCATGAAGTCAACTCATTGGTCCCCATCTGGATCCTGAGTCATAACTTCCAACTTGGACTACCTTTGCATTTCGGGTTATAGGTCTTCTCTCCTGTTCGGGTCGGTCGGTCAAGCACCTTTCATCCTGGTCGGTTTTCATCATCCCTAGTCGATTTTCATCATCCCTGGTCGGTTTTCATCATCCCTGGTCGGTCGGTATTGCCCCCCTGGTTGGTCGAACACTTTACCAATCCTGGTCGGTCATTGCCAGGGTCGGTCGGTCCTCCTCCACCATTCCTAGTCGGTCGTTCGATGTCAGGGTCGGTCGGTCCTCCTTCACCATTTCTGGTCGGTCGTTTGATGTCAGGGTCGGTCGGTCCTCCTTCAATATTTCTGGTCGGTCGTTCGATGTCAGGGTCGGTCGGTCCTCCTTCACCATTTCTGGTCGGTCCAGGAACTCGGGTCGGTCAAAAACCTCCCTGGTCGGTTATCTCGACCCCAAACCTGCACCATTTCAGCAAGCTATTTTCGCCTCTCGACGGCGTTTTCGACCAATCTAACACTTCTAATCAATCACAAAGCATACCATACAGTCATAGAAACATAGAGAATCAACCACAAACATCAAAACATCAATATGATAGGTTAAAATGGATCAAACATACCCAAAACCCCATATTTTCCCTTAAGCATATTTAGGTGAAACTAATGATGTGATTAGCAAAACTTAACCGAATTAACCCAAACTCATATCAGAGGTGTAGAACATCATTTCGGATTTTATAAATATTTTTCTAGAATTTTGTCATGTTTAAATTCGCTAATTAACACTAATTACCCTTAATTAGCCATAATTAGTGAGGAACTATGCAAATCACTCACCTTAGTCACAAATAAACTTAGATCTGAAATAAATCTCTGATTAGATGCGAATCCCAATGCTAAAAAGCAGCTCCAATGTTGATTTGGTGTAGATCTCCCTTGATTTGATGTTGCTAAGCTTAATCCTTGATTAAAAAATGATTTGGGGGTGATTTAGAGGTTGGAGGCCATTTTTAGGGTTTCTTGGAGATAAGTGGAGGCTAGAAAACTGAAATGGAATGATTCTCTAACTCATTTCAGCCTCCCCATAACCCTAATCCCGAAATGGGTTATGGGCCTATTCACTAATCACCCTATTTGGCCCGGTTAAGCAGTTTTTCACCTTCCAAACCTTATTTCAGCCATATCTCCCAAACGATAAGTCCGTTTTTCACATGTGACCACTCTACGGAAAGGTAAACCATCAAACGAATCTAATGTAAGTGGTTTCAGGTCAAAATTCCTTTCCAATCAAAAGTTATGGCCAAAACAAGATCAGCTAGGGGCAAAATGGTCATTTAAAAATCGACAAAAATCATGAACATGGGAAATGACTAATAGATATTTCCCTAAGTTACATGACCATACGACTTCATATGGGAAAGAAATAAATATTCTACGATCCCCGATGCGTAGAATGCAGGTTATTACAAATATTCCCTTATATTTCAATCTTATGTGTATATATTCACACACAGTAGGGGACAAGAATAAATTAACTAAGGAAAGAAATTAAGAGAATTAATCAAGGAACGATAAAAAAGTAACGTACATGAGGCAATTGTCTCCTAGGCTTGATAGGCTCGACCCATAAAGGATGTCGACCGCCCCTCTAGGAGGGGTGCCGATCTCCCTTTTATAGGGAAGCCCAGTGAGGGCTGTTTTATATAGGGGTTTATTCATAAATACTATCAATCAGACCGCTTTTGATTTAATCAATTAGATTCAATGGTTTGAAAACATGTTATCAACATAAAAAGAGCCCTAACCCCTCCCTTCAAACCTTATCTCCATTCTCTTTCTTGCCTTAGCCATGCCTTTCTGCCATTGCTAAATAATCGAAAAAATTGTGTTGTTTTGCAGGTGAATAGTTATGTCTGATGACTACTGGCCAAAAGACACTAAGGAGATCGTTCGTCAATCAAAAAGATAAAGATAGATATGTAATTGGAAATCTACAATTAAAAGGGTACCTAATCAATACAAACCTTTTGATTTTTTTCTACAACTTGATTCAATACCATTCTTCTCTTCATCCACTTTGCAATGCCACTGGTTTTGTGTGCATCCGTCCGGAATTGACGAAGTTATGGTCAAACGAAGTTATGGTGCATAAAGAGTAAAAGAAACCAAAACTATCACTGATATTTAACATATCTCAACCAGATGATCTTAGTACTTCATCAAACTCCTTTTCCAGATTGTAGTGCTTGTTCTCACGGTCGTTTTAGTGGGTAGATCATCAAATTTCGATTAAAACCGAGTGAGATATGACAGTTTTGAAATTGGCTATCCAAAACAGAAAATTGAATGCATGATTTTTTGTTTTTCCTCTTACTAATTCAGCTTGATGCACCATGATACCATTCAAATTCCTCACCAAACGGTTATTAAATCATAACCCTTGCCTTCCTCTTCGATTTGCCATTGGTTTCATCCAATTATGTTAAAAAGCGAAGAAGTTATGCCTTTCGGCAGATTGATAAAAGTGAAAAAAAGGGAAGAAGAAGAAGAGAAAAGTTTATGATGGGATATGACTTTTGGGCCTATTTATAGTAGTTGAAGTGTCCATTCATTCAAAACTCAAACTAAATTCAAAATTTTGGCGCCAAGTTGGTTAAACTACTAAATCATTAGTATCTTTCTCATAAGATCTTCAAATTCAGCAAATGAATATACTATGTTGATCAGAAAAACGAGTCCATCGAAATAGAGCAGATCTCGTCGTCAAATTCTGAAAGATGTGAATGTGTGATACATGACAATGGAAGAACAACAAAATGGAGGATTACAATAAAGGTACGCTTTACAATAATTTCATAATTATCATTATATTTAGGAATTTACATCTATGCACAATTAGGTATAAAAATTTATCTCTTTTATAATTTTAGATATTTTGGTTCATATGTCGATACACCATAGTATACATATTAATATACCAATCTAATTTGAAAATCTAATTTTTTTCAAAAGGGTCTTTTCTTATAAATTCAAATTTCACTACTCTTTGCTTTGATTTCAAAAATTGAAAGGACATCTTTTCAATGCAAAAATGTCAGTTTAAATTCTAGTTATCAACTTTGTCTATCTACTTATTTTCTTATATCTTGCAATATATATATATATATTAAAAGTATATAAATCAATAAAATATATATTACATAGACATGTTAATATGGTATACAAAAATAATATAAAATTTTCAAACATTTGATATTAATATAAAATATAAATTTATATATCTTTTACAGGAAAATAGTGTGAAGCACGAAATTAACAAAAAATTATCCATAAGGACAAGGGGAAAAAATTAACCATAAGGACAAATTTTAGTGTAAAGTATGAAATGATAGTGGACCCCTAAATTCCTCCATTTACACTAAAAAGTGTCCTTGTGGTTAAAATTTTAGCCACTTGCCTTATGGATATTTTTTTGTTAAATTTGTCCTTATCCCTAAAAAACCCCTATCTTTTATATGTAGTTTAAACATGCATACTTTAACTCATAGAATTATTTTGAATATTTTACTACCTATCATGAATATATTTTTAAACTCTTATCTGTACTATTCTTTCAATCTAATTCATTAGTATCATTAACCTAATTTTAAAAGTTAATTTATATTACCTTTGTTTAGTTAAAATAATTTATAATTAATTGATACATATATAAATATAATGTATATGTATGATTAGTAGATATTACTTATGATTATACTATGAATATCTTTTACTGAAATACATATCAATCAAATCATTCTACATAATTGTTGTCATATTATCATTAAACATCTTAGTTCATATCACACCACATTACTATAAATTACAATGCATGTTTAAACAATTTATATCACAAGTTGCATTTCATTCAATAATCATTTCATATTGCTTTGCGTATGACATATCACATTATAAACAACATACTACAAGCACTGCATTACATTTTAAATTTTTAACAAGTGTATTGTACGGGAATTTTTGTATTGTTATCTTAGAAATGCATAGGGTTGTTAATTAAACGCATACATATTAGCTTTTTCGGCTTGATTGATTAATTTGACATGATTGACTTGTTTGAATTGTTTAACTTAATTGATTTGTTTGATTTGTTTGACTCAAATAGCTTGATTGACTTGTTTGATATGGTTGAATTTGATTTGTTTATTGGTCGGTTTGTTTGACATATACTTATACATATGTAGGTATTAAATAATATAACTGTACTCATCTTTTTCTGGTTCATTACTTCACTTTTATGCAGTTCTTCTAGTATTAGATTAAGGCAGGAGCTTTATAGGATTTTAGGATAAATAGAAGTTACAAGAAATGTTTGACTTTATGTTTGAATTTGGTATGATTGATTTGATTTGAATTGATGTTTTGTGACAACAAGATTTAAATTGGTTGATTGTTTGGATTAGACTGCTTAAATATTGACTTATCATTAATCTAGTTTTAATATTATTTGAGTTTTACTAATTTATGTTGTATCATAGTTTGAAGGAAATAGTATATATCCGAATTATTTCTTAGTCTAGATTAAAGTCTTACTACAGTTTTAAGGGTATTAGATTTAGCTCATAGGCTAGGTATAGTCTTGTGTAAGTTCAAGAGGGGGTATTGAAGGTTAATTACGGGTATATAGTTTTTGTTGATGAGAAAAGTGGAGAATTATAAAATGGGGCTTAGATTAAGGGGAAGTAGTAGTTTTAGGGGGAGTTAATGGGGTAAGGGGGAGTAACCGGAGAATCAAGATATCAGAAATGAACATTTTATAAACCAAGGTTGTCATCATAAAAAAAGGGGATATTATTAGGGACTGAGATGTTAATGATGATGGTTTGGATGATAACAACCTTGTTTCTATTTTCCTTCAATTATTATTGTTATGTAATATATACTAAGACAATTTTCTAGAATATATATATATATATATATATATGTATGTATACAAGAAATTTGTGTAAGTATTTTATAATTGAAGACCGTAATTCAAATAGAAGAGTTCAAGTTTCAAGATTCATGAGTATTAAGAAATCAAGAGTACAAGTTTCAAGACTCATGAGTATTAAGAAATCAAGAGTTCAAGAATTATAGAGTTAGTATGTCTAGAAATTCTATTAAAACTCCAATTATCACTTGATTCTATCTAAATTCTTATTTTGAAACTAAGTCCTGATTTTAAACTTGATTTCGAAATAATTTCAAATTTTTTTGCTTTATTTTAATAGTTGTTTTCAAATGATTTCAAAATTACTTCCTTATTCAGAATATATACTTCTTAGTTTTAATAATATTTTGACTCTTGATAGTTACTTTCTAAAACTTCTGAAAACTAAGTTTATATCGAGTTATATTTTAGATTTTATACTTAAGTTTTATTATTTTTATATTTACTTATGTTGTTAAACTTCTTCATTTTTTTAATATATATAGTTTAATATTTTATATCATTTTATATTTAATTTCTTAATTATTTTTAGTATGTCTTTATATAAGTTTTAAAATATATTTCTACTTTGAGAAGAATGTTTAAATATCAAGGAAATTTTTAACTCTGGATTCATTATAGTTTATTTAAATAATGTTTGAATCAATTTAAAATGCATTTTTTAAAATACACTAGCATATGTTGACATATGCATTTTAGCATGTTGACATACTAGTCGTTATGGTGTTTTTTAAAATTTGAAAAGAGGTGTCTTTTGAATTCAAAATCTTTCAGAAATGTTGTGACTATTAGAAACCTATAAATACCTTTTAGAATTTGAATTTTTTATTAAATTTTCATCTTCTTCTTCCTCTCTTAACATCCTACCATTATACTACTTTAATTCTTGATTTTCTACACTTATACTTTGCCAATTTCAATAGAAATCATATCACTCTTCTTTTATTTCAATTCTAAATCAAAATCTTTCTAAATTCAATAGCTTCTCAAGAGTTACAGGCTGTTTGTAATCAAAGATCTCAAGATCAAATCCTATAGAGTCAATACTACAAAATTTATAAGAGAAGGGTATGGTTCTGTCCCTTTTAAAGTGACTGCGTGCATGCGATTGTGTCCCGAAAATCAGCTTAGAAAACCTCTGGGCATACCAACACATGTTCCGGTACTAGACAAAAACATTGTGCACTCGGGTCCATATATTTTCATCGATTTCTATTGGGACATCTCAGATATCCAGATCGTCTTGTAAAAGAAAAACACGGGAATGCCTTCAATAAGTATGCATTTCTCTGCTTTACACTTTGGATAGGGATATCTGTCATCTCAGGCAGTTTTGGGCCACGTCGTCTTGCTTCCCTTCCACTGGGCTTTTCCTTGCTAGTGACCTTGGCCAACAGTGCTAGGGATGAGGACATAAGGAGGAACGAGGGTCGTCGATTGCTTCATGCTTACAGTCTTCATCCTCTTCTCAACATCTGCTTGCCTTGTGCTTGGTATGGAGACACCGAGCACCGGGGGTAGTCTCGATATCGATGACTGTTGCCGTAATCATAGGGTCGCTAGGGTTTTGAGTGCAACTGAGAAATTTTCATAAAAGCACCAACGACTCCTCCCTTTGGTTTTCAGGAACTTCCAGGCAATCCATCTCAATCTCTATCGCCTTCTCGAGCCATTGTACCTGCACACAAAAAAATCTTGAATTAGAAACAAACATCCCACGTACACAAATAAGTGTTGTGTCATGCAGTGCTTATGAGTGTATCCTAACTGCTCCCTCCACGAACCAGATGTCGGCTCACTTGAAGGGGTAATTTGCCCAATGTCTAAAGCTCAACAATAAGCTTTTGACATTAGTCTCGTTGAACTAAAAGTTAGTTGTCTTTATGGGGACTGTGTTTAAACCAAAATTGGTCCAAACACCAAAGGTACGTAAATCGTACTTCACCAAATGGTAAGTAGTAGAAAATGGAGCCATGAAAAATATAAGTAAGTAAAAAACACAAGAATTTTATAGTGGTTCAATCTAAAATAGATCTACGTCAACTTTGGAAGTGATTTTCATTATCATGAAGAAATTTACGAAGTACAACATCTCATACATCTCACTTATATCACTTGTTCACTCTCTTTATAATGATTTTCCACTTTTTACTCTCTTTCCGCTTTAGATCTCACTTGAATTCGGGAAGGAATGGACTAGATCTCGTGATTAGATGATCTTCCTTGATTCCATCATGAAATTAGTGTTAGATCCGAGCTTTAAAGAGGAGTAATGGCGGTCGTTGGAGATCACTTGGATTGAACATGAGTGCGAATTAATGGTGTTTGGAGAAGACAACGTCCACTTGATGTTGGAGGAAGATGGAGTGAGCTTAGGAAGTCATTAATGGAGCTTGGAGAGCTTGAGAATGGTGAAAACCGAAAATGACAGCCCTTCGTGGTGGCAAAAAACGGTCCATTGAATGGTGGAGAAGTGGGCTATTTATAGGTGAAGTTGGTACCAGGTGGTAATTTTGTAATTATGGTGTACATTGTAGGGCTCGTGCTGTTGCTCGACCTAAACACTTGGGTGCTACAGATAGACTAGTCTGGCTCATGCTGTTGCTCGACCAGAATTGTTTTGCATGTTGGTTATGCACGAACGACCTGTGTTAGAGCGATTGTGCCATGTCTTGTGGAGGTGAACGAGCGACCTGCTGATGGTGTGAACAACCGGAACCGATCCTCTGTTACCATGTAATTTTGATATTTGATGAATTGCTGAAGAGAATTTATTCCAGTGCTAGTGAATGTATCAATATAGTTCACATATATGGTATGCACAACTCCTTCATGCAATTGCCACGTGTCTTTATTTTGGTATAACAGTCCAACATAAATGCTGACGTGTCCACCCTGTACACACTTGGATGATTCAAAGAGGAATGACCTGCTATCTTAGAATTATATGTATCAAAGTTGGTCCATGCTTCCTGATGAAGTTGTAAAAATCTGTCTAACGTATTTGCATGCGGATTGTTTTTATAATCTTAACGACCTGAAGGTGTGTTACTCATGTCGTTATGAACGACATGACTGCATGTCGCGGTGATCGAATCGATTACACGTTGTGGCGAACTACTCAACCCCAAGCCGTGTTAATGACTCGGTTATTCACCCAACACCTAACGTTCATGCAGATAACATTATAAAAGTCACGACTCGATGAATTTACATTGCCATATCATTGTCTTGCTATGAATGACCAGGTTATATAATTATGTTGAATGAGTTCCATAGAAGTAAAGCATCGCCGATCGATCCGACATCGATTTTATAATCGCGTTTCACAGCTGGGTTAACATTTACCCCTTGAAGCTTGTATTTTTTACATAAAAATATGAGCTTCGAAACTGCTAGTTATAACACGTTTCGCCTAAACACTTTTGGCTAATCGGGAAGATCTACATATGATGGATCCGAAGTTAGCTTTTTAGTAGATCGCCGGAGTGAACTTACGGATCAACACTTGTCACTTAATGATGGGTCTCGAAGTCCCTAGGTCCATTTAAAAGCTGCCCTTATGTTTTTGTTTTCCGGATCTGACTATTTCATTCAATTGTAATTATGATGCATCATGTCGATTGTACACTTTGAGTGAATCACACTTTGAATCCATGATTGATGTGTTTGCTTCTTTATACTATTTTGCGGATCTTGTTGCTCAAATAGATGCTTCAGTTTTGAATTCAAATATTTGTTGTTGATAACGTCGCGCTAGTGTGTGAATTCCCCGGTTTTAATTCGGGCTCATGCGCGTAAAACAAGTGATATTTGCGATGGATTGGTCACGCTCGATTTTCAATGAAATGGTTGTGGACAATTCACGCTAATCTACTTGTTTTACGAACTCGCTTAGCCATTGGCTTTTAATGAAGCAAAGCACAAGTTCTAAAGCGAACGACGGTTGCGTTTTTTTTACTGCTATAACCTGTTCTGCATAAACGTTGCACATTTCTAGGCTGATATTTTGTTATCGACTGCCCACAGCGACAACAGATTAGTCGCTGCATCGAATTTCTTCTCTGAATGAAATTAAGTGTCTACACAGAATTGTTTACTCAACGATGTATAATTTGTCAAATATTATCTGTACGGACATTACATTCTAATTCGAATTCGCGTTGACGCTCAAAATCAACTAGTCGACTTGGTTCGACTGTGGATTTTAAAGCACTTCTATTTCATCAACTTATATAATTGGGTATAACATTTCGTACTCTGGAAATATGTACTTACGACCTATTTCCTGCTTCTTTCTAGAGAAGTCTCTAACATTTGTGCCCCATGCCTAGGAAGTCGTTGTTAATCCTCACTACGGGAAAGGCTTTCATTGCTCAATATTTGTCTGCTTCGTTGATAAATTCTGACATTGGAGACTGCATTAGATGCCCCTACTATAGAGAGGTCGATTATAATCCAACGTTTATCTTCTTCTACTGACTGAACCGACATCATGGACTTCACTGAGTATCGTTGGTCCCTGGTGTGGAGATACTGCCCTTTTTATGAAAAGGACTTTTGTTGTTGTGCCCCCACTTGGGAAGGACTTTGAATTTCGTGCCCCTGCTTAGGCTAAAATCTAACACTTGTCGTATCTGAGGTTTTCAGACACTACGCAAGTTGATTGGTTAAGATCCAACACTTGTCGCATTTGATATATTCAGACACTACGCAAGTTGATTGGTTAAGATCTAACACTTGTCGCATCTGAGATATTCAGACACTACGCAAGTTAATTGGTTAAGATCCAACACTTGTCACGTCTAAGATATTCAGACACTATGCAAGTTAATTGGTTAAGATCCAAAACTTGTCGCATATGAGATTTTCAGACACCATGCAAGTTAATTAGTTAAGATCCAACACTTGTCGCATCTAAGATTTTCAGACACTACGCAAGTTAATTGGTTAAGATCCAACACTTGTCGCATTTGAGATTTTCAGACACTATGCAAGTTGATTGGTTAATGAAACACCCCGAGTATATTACAATAGTGGAATTCACAAATTAAAGTATAATTAATTCCAAATCAAAGTTTTAAGGGAAACAGGATATGCCATTGTGTTCATCTCGGAAAAATATGCGAAATAGAGTCCGAGTTTTCGAAAAACGGAGTCCGTATGACCAAATTATGGCCCGATGAAGTTTCAGAAAATTCAAATTTCGAAAACAGATTTGAATTTCAGCCCAATCAGAGTAGGCGGGAAAATTCCTGCCCAAACCCACCAGGTCGACCTGGGGGTCGACCCTATGGTCGACCTGCCAGGCCAGGTCGACCTGCCCCAGGCAGGTCTACTCTAGAGTCGACCTGGGGGTCGACTGGGGAGTCGACCTGGCCCCTGAGCCAGGTCGAACCCAGCCCACCCTGGCTGGCCTGGTCTGTGTTTGGTCGATTTTCTGAGCCTTGCCTTGTAACTAGGGCTAGGTGTCAGCTCCTGGTTGGTCTCTATTTCAAATGAACGGCTATTATTAAACCAAGCTCCATCGACGGTCTAAATCAACTCACAAACTCTATAAAAAAAGGACCTAAGACTAACCCTAATTCACATAAACTAAAATGGAGATGAGACCGTCGTGCTGCTGAGGAGAGACTGAGGATAGCCGTCAGAAAATAGAGAGACAATTAGGAGATAAAATTAAAAGCTTAAAGCAACGTTAATCAAATCAAAGCAACGCCTACAACCAAGGATAGCATCTCCAAATTCAGAATTCAGATTCCTGAATTGAAGATTCGTCATACGTTGTAAGTAGAGTGCTATTCCGATGTGAATTAAATAATTGTGTTGATTTGTGTAAAGTAAGAAATGGAATTGTGGCGATAATAATCTATATTTGTGTGTTGCTTTGATGCAAAACGATTTGGGAATATTATAGTATACGATTGGATATTTGCAAGTACGCGATTTGCGTTGGAAGTTAACAACGAAATGGAATTGTGGCGATAATAACCTATATTTGTATGTTATTTTGATTCTAAACGATTTGGCAAGGCTATGGTGTACGATTGGATTCATACAAGTATATGGTTTATGTTGACAACCACATGTTGTGGAATTTTAATTGGGGTTCATGCAAGCATATGATTCATATTGAAAACTACATGTTTGTGGTAGTTATTTACATCACCCATTTGATAATTGCAAGTATATGATCCATGTTGAAAATAACAACTATGTGTTGTAATAGTTTATTTGAAATTCATGCGAGTATATGATTTATTGTTATGCCAACATGATGTATAATCTTATGGTCATCTTTAGTGTAATTTGTTCCATTTGAGTATTATGATTCATATGAAGTTATGTTGGAATTGGCATCATAGTTCAAGTATAAAAATCATGCTTTTGTGATAGTGACAAAAGCAAGCATCTTTGTGAACTTGTATTAATTTTATGAACATGACTAAACTATGTTTGTTATTATGCCTAGTTGAAAACATGTTTTTAGGCTTATGCTGTTATCATAATCATATGATAATATATGTGACACATAAGTTACATTAGAATTACATTAGAAACACATTCCACTTGCAAGTTTACATAGATAGAATAAAAACCATGATTTAAGTTTGGGTATGTTTATGCTATAATCCTATAAATGGATTAAAAACCATGATTCATATAAGAATTAGGTTGGGATAATTCTAGTTGAACCATACTTTTGTATTAGTGACAAAAGTATTGTTAGCATGTAGTGATTTTATGAACATGATTAGTTTATATTATGCCTAAATAAAGATATAGGCTTATATTTCTAGTCAAGACCATGTGCCAATAATAATGATATCTAATTTAGTTAGATTCTTAATTTCAAGTTTACACGGTTAGTTGAACCTATGATTCATGTTTGAGTATTGTTTATGCCACAATCATATGAATAGAATGATTCATGTTTAAGTATTTCCTATGCCATAATTATATAAATAGAATGATTCACGTTTAAGTATTGTTTATGCTATGATTATATGGATAAAATGATTCATGTTATGCCATGATTATATGATGTTACAATTACAAGTTCACATGTGCCTACTTTATGTTAATTGAATCGTTCGTTGCAAGTTCATGCGTTCACACTCCCCTCTTTCATGTTACCTGATAAACACCATGTTATAAGCCTCCCCTTTACATATGGCTAAATTGGGTTTAAGTATTAAACCCAACACACCTTACATTCGAACGAACGTGTAAAACGGGGGTAATGACGTTTGGGCTAAAATATAGAACATATGTGTTGGCATGTTCGACGCGTGCCAACAATCTTGAAAATCAATTAAGTGACATAAATAAATTTTAATCAATAAAGATGAATTTGAAATAATGGGCCGCAAATATTTACATATAAAAAGAAAAGAGACAAAATATGTAAATGTAGAAAATACGATGTGTTTAACCCAAGGTTGGATTGAGTTGTGATGTAAACCTGTCCGGAACCGCCCGGCTGTCCAGTAGTCACAACAATACCTATCCAATGTGGGTGGTTAAACACGGAGCCCAATAAGGACCCGAGGTTAGACTGAGTTGTGGCGTAAGACTGCCCGGACCCAACCGGCAACAGGCAGCCACAACAATACATGTCTAATGTGAGAGGTCAAGGCTTTAATAAGACAATTAAGGCTGAGTCAGGGTTGATAGGATTAAGTAAATTATATTAATACTTAATCAAAATGGAACATCCTAAAATAAACAGACTGATTGGGGGTTAGGTTTATAAAACACTTAACCAACTTAGCATGTTGGCTAGAAATAGAAAACCTAGTAGCGGGGGACCCTTTTCAGCAGTAACCCTACAAGGTATCATGATACCCTGAAACTAGGCAGGGTGGGGCACGATTACTGGGCTGACTGTAAGAGGTTAAATCGACGGCGGTGGTGCAGCAGTGTAGGTTCTAACGGGGTGCGGGCGTGCACACACTCCGGCTCAGAAAAATAAGGCACTGGGCACCAGTAGCATACCTGTGAATTCTAGGGTTGTGTCGGGCCGCCACCATGGGACTTGATACACCCCATGGTGGGACCAGCATAGGTGACTACAACATCGGGGGCCGTAAGACACATGTAACTATGCGAGTAGGAGCCGATCATCATAAAATGGATCACTTCACCCTGATTATGGGGTGCCTATTGGGAACTAGTTTATATGGGTACAGAGATTAATATGGGGTACGATAGTATATTCGACCCTAGACAACTTAACTTAGTTTATGGTGCTTTCCCATTTCTAGTTTATACTTATAATACCCAGTTCTTTATTCATAGACTGAATAGTCCTAGACTTACTCAGGCTTTATGTCTGACTCTATTTTTCTTTCGTCTTCTTTTCTTCCGTTCCCCCCCCCCCCCAGGTCCACAGGGAGGGAATACCGCAGCTTAACCAGCCTTCATATCCAGCTTAAAGAGAAAGAATGTATTGCTTGGATCTTTTCGTTTCGGACTATGGCTTTGGACAGTAATTATGGGACTTTTGCAGTTTATTTATGTTTTCTTTATGCTTCTTTAAATAATGTAATCAAGACAGTTATGAAGATGTTATGTTTTTTTAAGTATTGTAAGACAATTATGGTATGGTTGATGTAACACGTATTTTAGTGAAATAAAAGTTGTTGTTTTCCGCTGTTCAAAAATATGTGTTATTATATCTGTCTTGTATATCTGTGACTTATACTTATAAACCTCCACCAAAATTAGGGCATTCCCTATGAGAGTGACCCTAACGGAGGTGGGGTGTTTCACTTGGTATCAGAGCATTCCCTTTGAATTTTCTGAAACTTCATCGGGCCATAATTTAGTCATACGGACTCCGTTTTTTGAAAACTCAGACTCTATTTCGCGTATTTTTCCGAGACGAACGCAATGGGGTATCCTGTTTCCCTTAAAACTTTGATTTGGAATTAATTATACTTTAATTTGTGAATTCCACTATTGTAAAATACTCGGCGTGTTACATTCTCCCCCACTTAAAAGGATTTCGTCCCCGAAATCTTCAAGTTTAGGAAGAATGTATATCCTAACATCCAAACATCCATCTACTCATCCATCAAACACGAGCATCCATTGTCCTTAAAAGACTTCTAATGCTTCATGATAATATGCGAAGTGTGTGTGTACATGTACTTATCTAATGCAAAATCAGGCGGTCTACTGATTCAGTTGACCTCCTTAATGCGAATTATGTAAGTGCCATGAATCCATTATGTATGCAAATCCTCCTATTCATGATTCTACATGAGTGCACAATCATTCATACAAATGCAACATCCATATGACACATATTAAAGTTCAACCATATACGAATGCAAACATATATGCATATGCAATATGAAGTGATTGAGCCGATCTAAAACCTAGATTGTGTGTGTATATGCAACCACGGGCAACCACTAGCAATCACTTGCAACCACTTGCAATCATCATCCATAACATGTTTCAATTACATGTTTTCATCCAAAGGGTTTCTACCTAAAAGATAGGGTCGAGGAGATATACCTAAAAATATAGATAAAAGCGCAACTTAAGGAAAATGGAAAGATCAAAGATGTACCCTCGAAAAGTAAAGGGTAGGCAGCGCGTATTCTAGCTTCAGTTTCCCAAGTTGCGTCTCCCTCGGCGTCGTTGCACTGAACTTTGACGAGCTTGACTTCGCGGTTGCGTAGCTTCTTCACTTCCGTTCCTAATATGCGGGTTGGAACTTTCCTTACGGTTGCTTCGCGTTCCACTTCAGCTTCTTCTAGGATATTTGGCTCTACCACTTCAGCAGACTCATGTAGACATTTTCGGAGATGTGAAACGTGAAAGACGTTGTGAACTCCGGCCAATTTTTCGGGTAGCTCTAATCTATAGGCCATTTTTCCAATTTTCTCAATAATAGGAAATAGTCCTACCTAAAGGTATAGTCGAATGATAGAAGCAAGTAAAAACTTTGTGCCCATTAGCCAATGTCAAAACTGGAAATCTATGCCACATATATATTGATTAGGAGAAGAACTCTCTAAGCATCAGCCCCGAAGACCGAAATCAACATCAGACTGACATCCAAAGAATTACTCAACCCAACCACTAGATTCTAGGAAACTAAGCATGATGGACTCCTTTTAGGTCACAAGGGAGTCCCTTCCTAAGACCAACCTATAAAACCCAAAAAGTTTAGTCAAACCAACGAACACCCTCAAGCCCCAACATGTGTTACTAACAGATGAGTCATACTCCCTATGGGGTTTGCAACAGAAATTGGATTGAGAATGGGACCGAGAGGATATACACAAAAGATAGCATGCAAGTAAGCTCTACAGGAAGAGAGGGATCAAAGATATACTCTTAAGAAGAGATATGATGCACGAATCTAGTCTTCAATCTTCTAAGTCGCATTTCCTTGAGCTTAACTCCATTATGCTTTATCCGTCTTTAACTTCACAATTTCGTAGCTTCTTAATTATTGTTTCCAAAATTTGAGTTGGAATCTATTTCACTGTTGCCTCTCGTTCGTCTTTCACTTACTCTACTTCTAGTATACTCGGCTCAAACATAACGGCGTACTCATGGTTTCATGAGAGCTCTCCAAAATTCACTAGTGAATTTTAGATCTCGTCCACTTACTATTAGGTATTCCACGTAGCAGAACTATCTCTTGGAAATAAATGCCAGTCATGTTGCCAAATGTACTAAGGTGATTCTCCACAACTCAAGCATAAGCGAAATGAACCTTCTGCCTTAGTGGCGAACATTACTGGAGCGCCCCATTCTGAAATGCTCCTTCTAATGAACCCCTTCTCTAGAAGCTTCTTTAATATGTTTACTGAGATCTTTCCTTTCCCGTAGAGCCATGTGTCTAACGGGCGACGCAACGGGCTTTGCATTATCTACAAGATGTATACGGAAGTCTATCTCCCGCTTCGGAGGCAAGCCCTTCACCTCTTCGAAGACATCCGGATATTCACGGACCACTCTAATCGATTGCAAATTTTCAACGGAGGCATCTAGCGATTCAAGATAACTAAGCATAACTGCATACGAGGGATTACAAGTAATCTCCAAAGTGTTACCGAGCTGGGTCAGGAGCCTAACAACCCTTTTCTCACAATCAAGGATGGCCCCATTATTGGGTAGCCAATCCATGCCCAAAATCAAATCATATCCCGAAAAGCCCAAAACAAAGGAGCTACATTTAAATTCTACGCTTAGAATAGAAATTTTCAATCCCAAACAGATCATAGACAAATGAGCTGGGCCCCCAATTGGGTTTGAAACCATTAAGGGGTCCTCTACCATACTAGTTTTTAGGTGCAGAGATTCTACTAAAGCAGACGAGATAAAGGAGTGTGATGCGCCAGAATCTAATAAAGTGCGAATGGGGTGATCATAAAGATAAACTACACTTTCTACAGAAGTATTTATACCTCGCTGTTGCAGAGGTGGCGCCTCTAGCACATGAACTTGTACCCCTGAGGTGGATCCAGCCCTTTTCCCCTGTCCTCGTTTCTTTGGGCAATCCTTAGCCATGTGGCCTGTCTCACCGCAAGAAAAGAACCCGCCGTTCATCTTGGCCTTCTTTTTCCGGCAATCTTTCACTAAGTGCCCCACTTTGCCACAGAATTTACACTTCCTCTTCTCTTGGGACTTGTTGTCTTTCCCGCCCTTCTTAAAGTTTGTCTTCTTAAGCTGTAAACCCTCTTTCTTCCCTTGAGAGCTTTCCGCCTTTGTCTCCTTCTTCCTTGGGCAGTCCCTAGCCCAGTGGCCTGTCTCCCTACACTGAAAGCAAGTAGCACTCATCCTCCTCTTCTTCTTCCTGCAGTCTCCCTCCAGATGTCCAAGAATTCCGCAGAAATAACATTTCCTTTTTTCACATTTCATGTCATTACTGTTATGATCCTTTCTTGTTTGACTATTATTCGTCTTCCTACTCTGGAACTCTTCCGCTTGCTGGTTTACGTGGAGGAGGAGGAGTGAAAGCGTCAGCAGCTGGGGAGTAAGGTCTCCAGACATGCTGAAACCGAAAGGATAGATTCAAAACGAAGGATAAGAGATAGTACCTATGGCTTTGGGGGGACTTTGCCTTTTAAAATAAAATAATATTTTATCTTTTAAAAATGCTTCTTCAAATTTCCTTTTTGAAAATAAATTTTCAAAACTTTTTATCTTATCTGGTAAACCTATGCTCTGATACCAAGTGAAACACCCCACCTCCGTTAGGGTCACTCTCAAAGGGAATGCCCTAATTTTGGTGGAGGTTTTATAAGTATAAGTCACAGATATACAAGACAGATATAAGAACACATATTTTTGAACAGCGGAAAACAACAACTTTTATTTCATCAAAATACGTGTTACACAAACCATGCCATAATTGTCTTACAATACTTCCAAAATCATAACTGTCTTGATTACATTATTTAAAGAAGCATAAAGAAAACATAAATAAACTGCAAAAGTCCCATAATTGCTGTCCAAAGCCATAGTCCTAGACTTACTCAGGCTTTATGTCTGACTCTACTTTTCTCTCGTCTTCTTTTCTTCCATTCCCCCCCCCCAGGTCCACAGGGAGGGAATACCGCAGCTTAACCAGCCTTCATATCCATCTTGAAGAGAAAGAATGTATTGCTTGGATCTTTTCGTTTCGGACTATGGCTTTGGACAGCAATTATGGGACTTTTGAAGTTTATTTATGTTTTCTTTATGCTTCTTTAAATAATGTAATCAAGACAGTTATGATTTTGGAAGTATTGTAAGACATTTATGGCATGGTTTGTGTAACACGTATTTTGATGAAATAAAAGTTGTTGTTTTCCACTGTTCAAAAATATGTGTTCTTTTATCTGTCTTGTATATCTGTGACTTATACTTATAAAACCTACACCAAAATTAGGGCATTCCCTTTGAGAGTGACCCTAACGGAGGTGGGGTGTTTCAGTTAAGATCCAACGCTTGTCGCATCTGATATATTCAGACACTACGCAAGTTGATTGGTTAAGATCCAATACTTGCCGCATCTGAGATTTTCAAACACTACGCAAGTTAATTTGTTAAGATCAAACACTTGTCGCATCTGAGATTTTCAGACACTACGCAAGTTAATTGGACGACTGTTGTATCATTTCATGGGGCTGGCACCAATTCCTTTGTCGGACGCTTGACTTGGCGGGCTATCTCAGTTTAGGAACTGGGGCTTTGAACTTCTCACTTAGGGAAATACCCCTTGAACGAAAGCTATAACCCACTCATTTGTTTGTCGTGGCGCTTGTTCGTTGTTTGAATCTTTTCGACTTTTCCCATTCACTTTCCAAGGCAGTGCTTTTGTATTTTTTCACTTATGCATGCTAATATTTATGGTCTTTGGCGCTTGAACAAGTGTTGTTGGGGTCACTATATTTCATCAGACTCTGAAGAAACAAGCACTCGACAGATGACCTGCAATATGAAATCAACTTTTAATCAAGTTTTGATTTAACATAAAATTCTGAAGGAAAGGGATTCATTCAAGTAGACATGCTCTTAATCATAGAGCTAATGTTCAGTACAATGTTCGTAAAATATTACAGACTATTTTACGAGAATTCTGAATACAACATGTAGTAAAACATGAAATAAAACATGAAGTAATGTATGAAAATAAAGCAGTGGCGATGATGTTCGCTTATTCTGAGCCATTGAAATTAGAGCACCACCATCGGTTATCAGTTGATGATTTGCCTTGGATTTGTTCGAGCAGGAGCTCTATTGGTTGGATCGGATTGGTCATTTGATGCCCCTTGCTCCTGGGGAGTTGCAGAAGGATTTGTAGATTGAGGATTCTTGACATACTGCTGCAGCCTATTTTTCCTTATCACCTTTTCGATCAATGATTTTAGATGCCTACATTCATTTGTATTGTGGCTTGGCTGATTGTGGAACCGACAGAACTTTCCAAAGTTTGCTTGATCGTCACCTATTCTCTGAGGTTTTGGTATTGGACAATCTTCAGTGTCTTTAGTCACAGCAAAGATGTTTTCGGGAGTTTCCGTCAGAGGGGCTAATTCGGAATTCTTGAACAAGCAGGGCTTCTTACTATTTCGGTCATCCCTTTCGTCATTTCCCCTCTTTTGACCACCTCCGGGATTCTTCTGATTTTACCGAGTAGCAGCATTTTTAGGAGCTTCAAGAAGTTGGTTAGCCTCAATAATCTGAAGAGGCACATGATTGTTGTCCACTCTCATATACTCCTTGGCTTTTTTATAGAATTTTTCAAGCTTGTTTGGTTCTTTCATTTTAATCCATCTGCCGAATTTGCTCTTCTCATCTATGGCACCGATTGAGACATGAGGATTATACGAGGTTCTGGATTCCTCACCTCGGACAACGCAACATTGAATCGACTGAGAAAAGCTTTAACGGATTCCCCTGGGTTCTGCTTCATTTCTGAAAGTATTATAGCATCCTTGGCTTTGGTAGCATACAAGTGGAAATGCTCCTTGAACTTTTTGGTTAAGTCGGAGAATCAGTCTATGGACTTGGGTGGCAGCTTTGTGAACCATAGTGATGCAACACCTTCTAGATAGAGAGGTAAATATAAGCATCTCATCTTGTTTGTTTCCTTCGCCGCACTCATATGCCATTCGTACTTGAACAGAAAGCAGTTAGGATCAACAAGGCCGTTGTACGGAGGCAAAGTTGGAGGATGAATTTCTTCGGACACTCCGTTTCTCATATTCTCTCGGTAAACGGAGTCCTGTCGGGAGAGAAATCCCATTCCTTATCATCATTATTGAGAGCTTGATTCTTCTTCATGATTTGTTCTACCATATCCCAGATGTACTCTTCAGTGGTATACCGCTCTGCGAAGCTGATCTCTTTACCAAATGTTCGTATAGGCATGCGTTCCTTGCTAGAGAGCTTAGGTCCTTTACTTTCTCGACGAGGAGATGCCCCCGTGACAGGACTGGTAACCCTTCGAGCTTTCATCTCAGAATGATTCTTAGCTTTTGGCTTCGAGTTTTCGACGTTAGCCTTTCTTTGTCACTCAACCATTCATTATCGTCTTCCATGTTGTCGTTGCGGTCATGGTCAGAAGCGGATGAATTGGCATTCTCTTCGAGATCAACATAGTCCTTTTGAGGCGGTGGATTTGGTCGAGCGTTGAGGATAACATCAAGTTTTTCCATCAAAACTTTGGTAAAGGCATCCATTCGTTGGTTCATGTTGGCAACGACGACTTCTAGTTTAGCTTTAGTCACTCTAGCTCCACTCTTAGAGTTTTCGCCAACTTCGAAACCGTTATTGAGTGGCGTAGTATCATTTGCAACATTATTAGTTTCTTTAATGGTTTTACTAGTGGTCTTCTTAGATTTAGCCATGATCTTGAATAAGGCTTTGAATTTGGAAGAGAGTTCGTCGATTGGCCTAGATCTTAGATTTAGACAATCTATGGTAGAAGTAGGCTTAGAACTTCAATACAAGGCTCTTAGATTGGAGAGAAGTGCGAACGTGGCCCCACGGTGGGCGCCAAATGTTTAAACCAAATTTGGTCCAAACACCAAAGGTACGTAAATTGTACTTCACCAAATGGTAAGTTGTTGAAAATGGAGCCACAAAAAATAAAAGTAAGTAAAAAACACAAGAATTTTATAGTGGTTCAATCTAAAATAGATCTACGTCAACTTTAGAAGTGATTTTCATTATCATGAAGAAATTTACAAAGTACAACGTCTCATACATCTCACTTATATCACTTGTTCACTCCCTTTATAATGATTTTCCACTTTTTACTCTCTTTCCGCTTTAGATCTCACTTGAATTCGGGAAGAAATGGACTAGATATCGTGATTAGATGATCTTACTTGATTCCATCATGAAATTAGTGTTAGATCCGAGCTTTAAAGAGGAGTAATAGCGGTTGGAGATCACTTGGATTGAACTTGAGTGAGAATTAATGGTGTATGGAGAAGATGAGGTCCACTTGATGTTGGAGGAAGATGGAGTGAGTTTAGGAAGCCATTAATGGAGCTTGGAGAGCTTGAGAATGGTGGAAAAACGAAAATGATAGCCCTTCGGGGTAGCAAAAATCAGTCCTTTGAATGGTGGAGAAGTGGGCTATTTATAGGTAAAGTTTGTACCAGTGGCAATTCTGTAATTATAGTGTACAAGGTAGGGGTGGTGCGCTGGTGTATTTACGGAACTGCCACTGGACAGCTGTGTACAGCTGGACGACCGACCCTTAATGTGCACGAGCGACCCTCAAAAATGATGCATGAGCGAGCCTACTTCAGGAGTTTGCGACCCCCTCTGTTTACTACATATATAAATGGGCGAGCTTTATTTTATTATGTAACCGGACCTTGTAATTTACGCCCATGCCACTGTCTCCATATTTGAGCCTAAACCTTTATCTACATGAAACCTTCATGTATCTGCTCCCTGTACTCTCTCTTTCTCATGTAGCTGCTCGATCCTCTTCAGCAAGAAGCTGCTCGACCTATCACGTAAGGTACTGCTCGACCCTTCACATGAGAGCTGCTCGACTATCTTGAGATGCTTGTTCAGAGATGCTCGACTATGCTTGCTCCAGTGTTTTGCTCGTGCATGTGGTGCTTGACCTCTCATAAGATATGTTGCTCGACCAATGACAAACTGCTTGACCGTGGCATTTTGTTCGAATTCTAGACTGCTCGACCTGTGATGCTTTGATGAAGTTGCTCGACCTGGACACTTGGGTGCAATTGATCGACCAGTCCGCCTCATGCTATTGCTCGACCAGAATTGCTATGCATGTTGGTTATGCATAACGACCTGTGCTGGGGCGAGTGTGCCATGTTTTGTGGAGGTGAACGAGCAACCTACTGATGGTGTGAACAACTAGAACCGATCCTCTATTACAATGTAATCTTGGTATTCGATGAATTGCTGAAGAGAATTTGTTCCAGTACCGGTGAACGTATCAATATAGTTCGCATATATGGTACGCAAAACTCCTTCATGCAATTGCCACGTGTCTTTATTTGGGTATAACAGTCCAACATAAATGCTGACATGTCTACCCTGTACACACTTGGATGATTCAAAGAGGAATGACCTGCTATCTTAGAATTATATGAATCAAAGTTGGTCCATGCTTCCTGATGAAGATGTAAAAATCTATCTAACGTATTTGCATGCGGATTGTTTTTGCAGTCTTAATGACCTGAAGGTGTGTTACTCATGTCATTATGAACGACACGACTGCATGTCACAGTGATCGAATCGACTGCACGTTGTGGAGAACTGCACAACCCCAAGCCATATTAACGACTTGGCTATTCACCCCAACACCTAACGTTCATGCCGACGACATTATAGAAGTCACGACTCGATGAATTTACATTGACATGTCGTTGTCCTGCCATGAAGGACCAGGTTGTATAATTATGTTGAATGCGTTCCATAGAAGTAAAGCATGGTCGATCGATCCGACACCGATTTTATAACCGCATTTCACAGCGGGGTTAACAGAATGTATCCAAGCCTTGGAACTGAAGCTCAACCTCCATCGGTGCGGTGATCATAGAGGTCGTAACTGGAGAAATCGGTTCGAAAGTCTCCCTCAACCCTGCCAGAGAGGGAACGTGAGAGGTTTGCGAACCATCTCCTCTGGTGTCCACCTCCTCATCACTACCGCCATACACAGTGAGTTCCTCTTGAGGTCCTACAACCTCTTCTTCGATAAGGGGTCACGTCGGGATGCACGACAAGGGGTAACTCCACTTGCGGACTCGGAGGAGCATTTCCTCCCTTAGCTTCCGCTTCCTCCTCCTCTTCTTCATCGTCTTCCCTAGGACCCGTTGACCAACCCTTAGGAAGTAGGCCTAATAGGTAAAGGAGACGGTCCGAAAGTAGAGTTCGGACGTTACGGAATCCATTAGGAACGCTGCTCAATGCCAAGTCTCGCAAGAGATAAAAACCACCCATTGGAATCTAGGGGATACCTGCGACATAAATTTTCAAGTTAGTTTAGAGATTCTGACTTAATTATCTTGAAATACAACGTAAGTTTTAAAGCACTTATGGACTACATGCCATCTCCTCGTAAACCCTGAAGTGCATCGAACATAGAATCAATCATGCTTGAAGTAACAGGGCTTGTTCCATGCCCCTAAGATGATATGAATATTGGACTACACCTCTAAGTAGACAAGGGAAGGCGAGATGCTTCATCTCTTCATGGAGAGAGAAATCAGATGTCCTCCCCAGTCTGCTCCATGCCCATCCACACTATGAATAGGATGTAAGTACCGAGAAAAAAGGCGTATGCATTTGGGTGAAGCTGCGTCGGTGCCAGGAGAAAGAAGTGCATATATCTTGGATATACGGACATGATAGAGGTATGTACCTGAAAGTGCACATATGCCTGTTCCAAGCAATGTAGCCCCTCTGGAGGTGCGTATGCCCTATCATCCCTTCCAAGGACCAAAACATAATCCCAAGATATTTCACACTTCATGAAAATCCATCTCACTGCGGCTTCATCGATTTGCGAAACAACCAAATCCCTCAGATTCCCAAGAATATTAGCACCCGCCAACATGTCTAGTGCCACAAACACGCCTTTCTTTTCGCATCCAAGATTTTATTCTTCTTGCGGGCGCACTTCTGTGGGTTCTACCTCTTCCTGAATTGTCGGCTAATCCACTCGCTCGTAAGAATGCTTCTATCCTTCCAATTACTCCTCTTGATCATACATATCATATGAGCTTAATTTTTTTGGGATAGGTTGGAAGCTTCAGAAGTCTCGAGCTCACTGCTTGTTGGGTTGGAATTGTATGAGGATTCAGGAGAACTCGATGACGGTTCATTGGCTTCAGCTCCTAAGCCTTGGAGTCGTCTAGAGCTCCTTTATGCCATTGCAAACTATACTTCAAAATAGTTGCATTAGTTATCGTACCAAAACCTGTACCCACATGTCAGTATAAACTAGCATGAAATGTGCAATGTCTTGCATAATGTTGCAACTATAGTAAAACACTTCAGGACGCAACGATGGTTTCTAGTTTCGTAAATTTAAACTATCGTCGTCGCTACCAAAACCACAGAATTCGAATCAAGCCACAATTACGACGCGATTAGGATGAAAATCAATTCTGAAAGTTGTGGTTCAATCATATGTCCATTGTTCGGGTTTATGCTCTAATTCTATGTGCATGTTCGAATTATTAGTTAAACAGGTTCGTTATTCGAGTGTTAAGGCGTTATTCATCATGACGTTCGATTCAATACCCGACCTGATCACGCAGCGTCGAGAAATGATTCTGATTCGATGACCAAAAATTTCTTTACAAATTAAAAAATTCTCAAGTATTTCGGGATATGAATTTGAATTCCGTATCCCTGAAGTACACAGGATTTTCAACTCTCCCAAGAAATTCTACCAAAAGATCCAAGTGTCGGGGGTTACGAAACTCCAATTTCGTATCTCGAAACACTCCGATTTTTCACCACATCTCCACACTTTACCACTTCTCCATAGGTCACGTCCGACTTCCTCCTTTTGTCTTCCCACTGCCTACCTTTCTTTTTCATATCCCCTCTTCCCAAAAAAATTACAAGTCCTTCTAGATAATAAATTCTCATTTCGTATCCCTATGACTTGGAGAAATTTTCCTAGTCCTCCAGGATACGAAATGAGAAATTCATGTCCATTTGAACTTGTGTTTTTTCTCTGTCTTCTCCTTCGAAACATTGGTTGTCCTTCTTCAAACCTCCAAAGTCCTCCAGAGACCACCCCCAATAGTCATCCGCCTCGAAGGTCCAGTGCCACCTACTTCTCCTCCCTCTCCGTCCAACGCCTCGACTCTATAAAATCAAACCTGAAACAAAATTAAGAAGTGACCCACCTGTAAACAACAACTCACTAGTCGAATATGGAAGTGTAAGTTTTAAGGGGTTGGGATGGTTGGAATAAGCCAACGAACGACATCAGGTCAATGGAAGTTCCAAGTTCCTAGGGTTTTTCTTGAAAAATTTCCAAGTCCAACGAATCAGAAATGCAACAAGGGTGAAATCGGGTTCATATCCAGCTATTATAATGGGAAGGTTGACAGGTTCTCAGAAATTTGGAAAATTTCCCTGTGTTTTAGGGTTGGTACCAATCCCGACACATTTGCAATAATAAAAAATAAATAAAAGGGGGCGAGAAGAAGAAACCATAACTACTTCGGGATTGGCAAAGAATTTCCTTACTCAAACTATGGCTATGATTACGCATATGCCTTTTTGGAATCCCAACCGTCAAAACCAACACAAATCGTTTACCAACCATGTGCTAGCGGACCTAAACGATTCTAGAGTACACGTCGAACGATTGAGTTCAAATCCCATAATGTTTCAAAAACTAACTTACGCAATCGAGCGCCCGAGATATACCATCTAATTATGTCACATATTTCAAACTCTGGTTGTATCATGCAAAATCTCATGCAAACGTATGAGTGCATACGTGATACTATGCCGACAATGACTTTTCTACGTTTCGACATAAATAGGAGTAGGCGACTAACGTTTGATGTCTTGAATCAACAAGAATAAGACGTTCACCTAAGCAATCAGGCATGTTCCAGTCCGAGAAACAAGGTTCAAAGAAGTTAGAGTTCTCAACAATGTTGGAGTTGCGTACTTATAACAATAAGCTTCGACAAAGGGTTAGAGCTTCTCAGAAACGACGTATTCCTTGGGATGCATCACTCAACGAAAACGTCACGACCATTCGCTAATGCACAACTAGATATATTTAGTTGTCAGAAAGACTTATCTCAACTCAAATCATGTCGTGTTAACACAAGACATACTTTATGGGGGCAAGTATTATCCGACCTTTTGGCCCGACTATCAGCAGTAGTTTATGTCCACACGACTAGGCCCATTGCGTGGTTAAATAACTCAGAAGTGTCATCCAAAAATCTAGAAATCAAGCCTAGATGGAGTCGTACTAGTATGGTCATCTTGGCTAGCTCGTCCAAACTGCTCTCAGATGGCAAAGTGTATGTGGATCGGTATTTACCATCCATACAATCAATACATAACCCCGAGATCAAAAAAACTTTGCAAATGTGTCTAGCACTTCCCGGGTCGGCATTAATGATTTCATATCTCGGAATTTCGTATCCAAAAAACACAACTTCTAACCTTCATCCAGAATTCATCCAAGTGTCCAGGGATTAGAACTTGCAAATTTATATCCCCGCAACTTCCACCGAGATCAGATCGGTATTTTCATAATCTTCCCAGATCGGTATAAAATCTAGAACATGTTGGATCGGTGCAAACAAGTTCATATAGGATACAAAGTTAATTAGAGTAGAATTCAAGACTTTCCAAAAGGCACAAAAAACAGTGAAGTCCTTCGAGACCAGTACCGATCCCGGAAATGGATTTTGTGGGCATGTGCCCATATGCCTCTCTTCCTACCTGCTCCCCTTACCTATAAATAACCCATTCTGGAAACGAGTTCAGGTTTGGATTTTTGCTCTCTTGACACTTTGGGAAAAAGATATTACATCTTGGACTCTGAAGCTCACTCTATCACTTCGAGAAGAAGTTTATCTTTTTCTTGGACACTTAGACTTTTTGGGTTGCCATGACATTTCAGGAAGAAGAAGAGAAACTCTTACTTGGACATTTCACTACAAGAAAACACTGATTTTGTAGTGGAAAAATCCGTAGGTAAACCCTCACTAAAGGCTTGTTAGCGACGGCTTTGCAGCAGAATACGGCTGTCGCTAAAAACACGTAGGTATTTTAGGCACAATTTTGCGATGGAAATTAACGTCGATTCTCCGTCACTTCACCATCGTTTTCTGATATATTATCATTTCATTCTAAAATATTTCACCAACGTTTTACCGATGGGTATTTATAACGTAATAAAATAAGTAAATATTTTTCCTTCGCTAAATGCACGCTATTTAGCGAGGGATTACCGACGAAAATATATAGCAAACATTTTACATTCTAGTTATCCGTCGGTAAATCCTAGCAATATAGCGACGGATGACCGGCGAAAATATATAGCAAACATTTTGCATCATTTCTAACCATCAATTTAGACATCAAATACATTCATTTCAAAAATATTCAACATTCAATACTCATCGTGCAATGAAACATATATACATATATATCAACTAGAAAATAAATGTCACAAAACATTATATAACAATAAAAAATGGTGCAATAATTAATAAAATATTCACATAACACCCAACATTCATAACATTATCCGATACAACTAAAAACTAATGTCACATAAACAAAATTCTAAACAAAAATTATGTTTACATAGTTGATGGATCTATGCATCATAATGTCTAAAGTTCTAAAAAAAAATTTGAAGAACCTGCACACACACACACATATATATATAAAAGCTTCTCATTTTCTACATGGATCTATGCTGACAGGGCTCGAATTCTTGTCCTCCAATTTTCTCCTTGGTCTTGGAACTGCAAGTCTGTAACATAACCCAAAAATAAGTTTTAGGAATAAAACATAGTCAACTATACATAACAAGCACATTTATCATTATAACTGCTAGCTGGCATTCACAAATAATTCAAGAATACAATATATAATCCAAGTTTGAAAAAGCCCAGCTAAATAACTTGAAATTCAAATACGCTCACTATATCTCGAGTAACTTCCCACGGTGCACCAATAATTACTTCGTCAACATATTGGCATGCAAGCACGCTCAAGCTACGCTCATGTAATTTCATAATAGGACGAGATCCTTTCAGTTGACTGCAAGACAGTGGTAAGGGAAATGAGTACTTGATTTGCTTAATGTATATATCCTCTAAGCTTCAAATTTAAAATGGCTACTTAAAACAACAGCAAAATGATTGAGATGTTTACCTAATTGTCTCTTCACTATGGACACCAACAAGAAGAAAGTCTCCAAGCTGTCTAGCACTTCTTCGTATAAGCATCGATGATAACCTTGATGAATATATTCTTACACACATTCAAAGTAAAACAGTTTTACTTTAATGAACGTCTTATGATTGTTTTGATTGTAAATTTACCTAAGCTGAAATTTAAGTTATTGTGCTAAAATATAATGTATAAAAAATATAAACTATGTCCTCAAATGTTATATTTGGCAGGCTGGGACGCATAACTTTCCTCTACAACCTATAAGAACTATGAGCACAGTCAAAGTCTCAAACTAATGCCTGTCGTTGTATGCAAAGTTCACATATTTTTATGATTTACATTGTCAATACATGTAATGGAGAATTGTTTTGACCATATGTTGATGTTATGGACTCTTTTACGTGCCTACGAATGCTGAATCTATGTCTATATTCTTGTTTATGTACAAAATAAAAATATTGTAGCCATTAGGAATTTAACATATATTTAGCAAAGGAATTCCATTGATATTTGAGCTATTTTTTTGTGTTGATATTTTCCATATCACATAAAATATCACAATACTGATCAGTAGTTGTTCTTTATTTAAAAAAAATCATGCACACTAAATAAAATCATTTATGCACCAAAAAATAAATCATGTTTCCTACTATACTGCTAGCAACGAAAACATAGCAGAAGACTAATATGGAAATTAAATAAAAAACAGGTCAAAGAAAGAACAGAACTTAAAAGCATGTAAGAAATGAACACATGGGTTGTGCAGTCTTCTAAGCTTACCTCCACTTTATAGCTGTCTAGGCTAAATGAATCATTGTGAAATCAGCTGCAAGTAGAGAGCGATATCAAAGAAACTATACGTACATTCCGATATCAAAGAAACTTTATTTCATGAATATTTACTTTTACTTTCTTGAAAAACATACCTGGAGAAGTTTTTTAAGAAAAGCCAAGAAGTTCAAAAATTGCCATTTTGATGTGGTTCCAGGACTACCTACGCGTTCAAAGAAGGGTTAGTAACAAATAAAAATACATAAATTTGGTGCATGACTATAACATAGATAAAAGACAACATATAATGATGAAAAAATAATACTAAATATACTGAAAACTATTGAAAACCATAATGTATTTGGTACCATTATGATTGCACTATATCTAGACACTTAATAACATGATGCTTTTTTGAATTTTTTGAGTTACTGATAGTTATATTTAGTCTTATTTATTGAATTTTCAATAGTCATGTTTACTTGTGTACACATTTTACTTAGTAACATAGACTATACAACATATTATATCAGACTAACAGTTAATTTGTCCTTAATAAGTTTATGCATGTGTGTGTAGGTATATATAATCACGTACCATGATGATTTCTTTGTCCCTAAAAGTTGTAGAACACTAATGGAATCATGTTGTCAAGGTAGAGGAAATAAATAGAATTTTATTTTATAATAAATGAAAATATAAAAGGCCTCAACTTAGAATATTAATATGATATAGTTAATATTAATATCATATTTTGACCGATGTTCTGTATTGTAAATGAGCAATTGAGTTGTAGAAATAAAAAAAATTAAATGGAGATGCAACGCCATTAATTAAATGCGGATAATCTAATAAATCCTATAATAACATGTGCCTACCTTCCTTTCGATTGTTTGAATACGGGGAATTCAAGATCTCATCAAAACAAATGCCATGGTATCTCCTATTGATCAAATTATTGTTACTTTTTTCGAAGGCATTTTGTTCCTGTATTGTCCATAACCCCATAATATAATAAAATTTCTCAAAACACTTTAAAACCTTAATTGAAGTGTCCAGTAGCAAAGAAACGATGGATTAACAAACTAAGAAGATTTTTCATATATTTGGTTTGAAGTTATTTGATGTATATTCACCCCTAAAGCTCCTACTGTGGTTAATGCAAGTAGAATTGTAGTGAATATGGTTTCATTGAAAGAGAAATAACAGATGATGGGACGTAGATATGGTTATTGCGGCCGCTTAAAACATTAGTGTACAGTAAAAAAATTGCAGTTTGATAGCACTCAGTATTAACAATGAACGTGCAATAAAATGGTGCTCGAAATCAACATCTGTATAAGAGTTAACTTCTGATTTCAAAAACGTATTCGAATTAATATAAAAAAATGATCATAACTAACAATAAGTATCATAACCAAACTAAATTTACTTCCAAGCAATTTAAATCTAACGTTAAACTCATAGTAAAAGTTCATCAAAAGTAGCACAAATATCATACATAAGGAATGTGGCTGCTTATCCTGTGGCGAGATCGACGATAGTGGTTGCATCGCCCTATCAGTGATATCATGTAATTTTCATTTAGTACAATATACTTATTAAGCTCTATTAGTGAATCACGTAGAAGTAGTCGGGCTAAAGCTAACGTTTACTTGCCTGCTGATGAAACGTAGAACCAACACTAAAAGAAGCGTAAATAGAAAGATATATGAACAAAAATGATTTTACCTTAGAGATAAATCATTTAATTGAGCAAGCATTCAATATATGAATCATTGATTGTATAATCTACAATTTCAAAAGGATGTTTCGTTTAAGATAAAACGGCCAATTAAACACTACAAGGCACACGGTGAATAGCGACGACATATAGCCATCGGCTGCCGACGATAGCCGTCGCTATAGTCCGTTGCTATTACTGTCATCGCCAACAGGAACAACGACGGAGATAGCGACGGCTCCGTTGCTAGTTTAGCGACGGCTTATGCCCACGAGTCATCTTACGTGGCAAGTCGTTTATTTGACCGGGAAGCCGTTGCTAACTGTCGTTAGTCGTTGCAAAAATGTCGGTTCTAGCCATTGCTAGCCGTCGCTATGTAATGACCAAACTGCCGTCGCTATCCGTCGCAAAACCTGAAGCTAAAATTTATAGCACACGGCAATTCCTTTCCATCAAGCCACACAACAACAACTCAATCCAAAAACCAATACCACACCACTATTATCCTAGTAATTAACCAATACTCATCAACAGTCAATCCATCATACCATACCATCATCAAATATGTATTCAAAAAAACATTAAAAACTCCATCATAGTATAACATCGTTCAAATATCATCATACATGTCAAAACACATCATACCATCATCCACAAACCGTCATACATGTCCAAACACATCATATAACATCGTATGTGCATCTAACATATAAATAATTAAGTATATGTACATACCAGAGCACAAGTCAAAAAAATGAGCACCTACACTACTCATCCCCGTCTTCCTCATTGTCTTCTTCTTCTGCTTCCTCTCGATATACAGCAGAATCTTCTCCCTCTCCTCCATGCCTAGGCATAAACCCATGCTCCTAAAAGTAAGATGCGCTCGTCTATTTCCTGTTGCATCTGGGTTTTTTGCTAGTCCATCATCTCATTCATCTGCTCTTGAATCCGAGCAATAGTCGCCTCCTCCATCGACCTCTTATAAGCACGCTGAACGGCCTGTGAAATAAATAAGTTCACATTAAAGTTATTTAAACATATTTTTACTAGTTTGTGTTAAACATGTATATAGTTAGCAATAACATTTTTTTTTCTTAAGTAGAGTTGTCAAATATAATATCAATACACATGTATATATCGCACATCTTTTATCATGATATTACATAAATTGATATCATTTATTCCTTGGATATCAATGTAAGTCTTGGACTAAATATTCAAAACTATCATTCTACATAAAAATGTTGTATATAGGCAAATAGCAGTAATGTATATGAACTATTAAGTGCACCTTATGTGAAAATATATTTTTACTTGTTCAAATTGTGCTAACTGGCCCCAAATTTAGTAACAAAATCATATTCATTGTTGCATGTGCGAGAAATAATACAGAATATTAATTAGTTGACATGATTTACAAATACATGATCATGCTATTGTTTTTATATGTATATCTGTAGTTGATCCCTTTGTTTCTGCTAAATTCTCATTGTCTGCATTTTCCCTTAACTCGTATTCTTGGTTTAAATATTTATAAATCATCGTGATTGCCGTAATTTATGTCTAAAAAAAGTCTTACCTCCTAATTGCCGAAACCATATCGCCTTCTCGAGTATGCGGATCAGTGATAGAATGTCATATGCTATTAGACTCTGCAACTGTAAACTCCTATCCACCAGCCTCTATCACTTTAGCAGCCTCTACATCATACTTCCCTTACAATAGTAATATAATTTTAAGACAAGTGCTATAAAATTTACTTATATACTATGATATGAACGAGTATGTAACATTTTAATTTATACAGATAAACATATTTACCATTATACGTGCACTCTTCGGATACGCCCACTCATACGTAACATTTCCTTCTTCATCGATGTGCTCCACCGCATGTGTGTGTCAAAATACGTCTGCCAACGAAGGCTCTCTTTCGTGCTTTATAAATTGAGTAAATATACAGTAATTAAATTATTAAAGATAAGACTAGATTATATACACTAAATTTTTATCTGAACATGTACTACAAATATTTAAAATTTATGCCAAATCCCTTCTGTGCTGTTGGAATGATTTTGAGCCACCGCGGTGTAGAGCAGGATTCTTTTCTCTATTTTCTTTATTTCTAGCTGCTACTTTCTATTAAATTTGATACACTATGATGCAAAATAATGCAATCAATATTATAAACGTGAATATTATCATTAAATCTTACTTTAGCATCTTCCATGTCCCAGTACTTTTGCAAGTCTGCCCAAACATCATCGCTCATAAATTAAGGCTTTTTTCTGCTTTTCTTGGCTCTTGAAATTGTCTCTCGATAATTCTTGCGCATCTTCATATTCCAATAACTCAAAAAAGTGGGCATGTCCTGCTCCTCAACACGTACAACAGCCTGCATATTACATTTTTTTTTAATTATTCCCAGTATATTAATTTTTAATATTAGTATAAAAAATACTTACCAATAAATCGGCTAGAATGACATTCTTGATATGTGCTGGGATACTATCCCAATGCGGCCAAGCGCCCTGCATTCTACTTGTGTAAGACTGCCTTGATACTTCTAAAATGAACTTTGATGGCTCAATCTCAAATCCCCTGTGTACATGTTAATATAAACATTTCATATATTTTAAATAATCCAAATTGAAGTAAATTTGAACATTTACTCGGCACTCTTCGGAACAATCTCCGCAACTCGGCACATTTTTATCTATATATATAAACTATAGAAAACCTTCATGTGTTGAATCGATATTCATTCGTTGATTAGAAATTCATGTGTTGAATGGTATTCGTGTTTTAAAATATTTAAATCTGTTAGACGAGTGTCACAAGTCCAAGCTGAGTATCCATCCTGGTGTAGCCAAAATGTATAACGATCTCAAGCGAACATTCTGGTGGGATTAATAAAAACCCCACACGGGTCTGGAGTTGACAATAATCATGTCTCTCTAGTTATTAGATTAGTAGCATCTTGGTGGTGACTGCAAGTCGACGGTGGAGCGGAGGAAGGGCGTCAACCCCTGGCAGTCGAGATTTTTAATTTGGGGATTTTTTGTTGTTGTTTTTTTTCTTTTTATTTCCTCGTTCTGAATGAAGAAAGTGAGGCGGGGTTCTGTTTGACCAAGGGATGGGTTGACCAGGGTTTTAATTGGGCAAGGGTTATTTATAATAAATTAAATAATATATATTTAATTCGTGAATTTAACTTGTTTACCAATACGAACTCTAAACTGAACCCAACGACTGACGTCCCTAGCTAATTACCCCTATTCCGAACGCAATGGGATATGTCCCGTTAGCTAATCCGACTGTTTCGATCAGTTTTCGTCAAAATCAACATATAACTCTATATATTGAATTTGAACACGCATTTCCAATTACCGAGGCCACATACAACTCAAAAAATTTCAGAAAAATATTTTCTAGCTTCGTATTGACGATACGGTCCTAACAAAACTAATTTCATCAAATTCTGAGACCGTTTGAAAAATGGCCATTTTCCAGTCCATTAAAATCAACTGAAACTGGTCAAACGCGTTTTCTATTAAATTCAATTCAAATTCAGTTTGAATTTCAATTGATTTCAAAATGGATATTTTCTATTTGAGCTGGAGAAACATCCAAAGCTGCCCAGAAGTCCTTTCTATTTGAAGTCGGACGTTCACATGGTATGGTTATATAATTCCCTGATTGGACCTTTGCTTTAACCACTCTCTCGGCGCATCTAACCTCCGCTTCATATTTGGTTAGCCAATCCAACCCCAATATAAGATCAAACTCTTTAAAATTCATGACGACCGCGATGGTAGGAAACCGATAACGAGAGAAAGAAACCGGCACTCCACAAACCCAACTGAGATCAATGGAACCCCAACCGGATTCTGGACAGTCATTGGTTCCTTGAGCTTTTTCAAATTCAAATCCAGTTTCTTAGCTGCATCCTTCGAAATGAAGCTTCGTGACGTGCCTGTGTCAAACATCACTTTAACTGGAATATCTTTGACAGTAAGCGTGCCTTCTAAAACATCTGGCCTTTCCTGGATAGCTGAGGGCTCAGAAGTTTCTGCCACTTCATTTACCTGAGCCTCATTGGTCTTTTTCGACAGCCAGAAGTCTTGCTTTACGTGACCAGCTTGATGACAAAGATTACACTTTCTATTTTCTTTAACCTTGTTCTTTGATTTAGATCCCTCCTTCTTTTGCAATTTCAAGGACTTACATTTCCTGGACAAATGACCTTTTTGATTGCAGTTTAAGCACATAGCGGTCATTACTGATTCTTTCTCAGGTCTGGCCCTTTTCCGATTTACTTTGGGCTTCTTACTGACCTCATACATCATACTGTCCTCAGGACGATCAGTTTCAGACTCATTTTTATTGCTAGAACTGACTTCCTATTCGTCGCGCAACATGCCTTTCTTATGGAGATCTTCATACTGATAAGCCATATAAATCATTTCTGAAAAAGGGAGCTTCACATGCCCCATTACTTTATTCTGATATTTCTTTGAAGCCCATAAATAAATCTCAGATTTTTTCTCCTCGTATTCTGAATTAGATGGGGAGCAAAGTGAGAAAGTTCGTTGAATTTCTTATGATATTCTGGGATGGTCATATCTCCTTGTATCAAATAAGAAAATTCATCACATAGGCGCTCAGTCGCTTCGGGAGGAGTAAATCTTTCCAGGAAAATCACTTTGAATCTATCCCAGGTGATATCACCTTCTGGATTATCCTTAATAACTGAATCCCACCAGAACAAAGCTTCGTCTTTGAGTGCCCAGGAGGCCAGTAATCTTTTCTAGTCATCCCTCAGCTTTAATGCTTCGAAGATTTTCTCAGCCGAACGAATCCAAGCTTGTGTTCTCATAATAGATTCTTCGCCCGAGAAAGGTTTTCCCCCCAGATTTCTATATTTCATAAATAGAGCTTCTATATCCGGGACAGTATCACTTCTTCTGTTTCTGGCACTCATTTTCTATTTCTTCTGCAAATTGCAGATCAAGTGTCAGGTCAACAGAAAAGATATTTCAAAATATAGAGACAAATACTTGAATGTAAATGTGTCTATCTAGAGGTTATTTCATTCTGCTTCTCATACTAGGATATTACTGATCCTATCTGTAATGAGTTACCCGTCCTAGAACACTACTGGTTCTATTTCTGACGAGTTCGTTAATATGTTATATTCCAGAACTAAGCTTAACCAAAGCTCTGATACCACGTTGTGACGACCCCATTTCCCGTACAGACGGAGACAAGGGTAATCTTTGGAATATAACATAGAAACAGGTAATAGCATAACAGAATTGAATAAATACACCAGATAATGAACAATAGAATATACTGGATAAAAGTAATCATCAGAGTTACACAGTATACAGGATCTTACTTAGTACAATTACAGTTCAACTATACATATATGTCTACAGCGGAAAACAAACATAATGTACAATAGGAGCTAAACAACATAAAAAGAGATGAATGATAGAATCCATCTTCAGCTCCAGCTATCCAGAAAGAACCAGCTAAACCTGAATACAAGGCTGCCCGTGTAGAAAAAGGGGCACCCGAGTTTGAAAGTGAAACAAACTACGAGTCAGTCATGGGACTGGTATGAGAAATCCACTCAACACATTTAATATATGGCTAATCACAGGACCACGCCTCTTTCGTGGAACGGGTTTACTCCATTGGATTGCCAGTGCTTTAAAAACAAATCTTTCTTTTAAACATCGCAATGCTTTTTATAAAAATGAAGCCAATATAAGACTCAGTTCCCATCACACAATGCAACGCAAACCGGAGGATAGAGTTTTACCTTATAATAGCCAAAATATGATTGATACGAATAAAACAAAAGCATTTGATATTATTACTAGTGTTTATATATTTCAAAAACAATTTGAATCATAACTATCAATCATAGGCGGCATGGGTACCATATATCATGTCGCCATATATATATACAATCGAAACCGCACAGTCTCGTATTTGGAAATTGGATTTCCGTCATGAACCAAGGCAAAAGATAGTCCTTACCGAATTCGAGACTGCCTAGCCCGAGCCTCAGGAACAGCCGCAACTGCCCCTTGGATTGTCAGGCTCGGTCCACCGATGTGGATTATTATGCCTGAACAATATGTTTCCCCGCCCTATGGGGCGTAAATGAGCCAAAGAATGACTCCATCGGACCCGGATCGTCCGATCTAACCGAGGCGCCTCGCAACAGCAACAACCACACAGGTGAAAAGTATATAAATATCAGGGCTGGTAGGTCACTGACACCACCCTAGCTAGAAAAAATCGCATGCCCTCCCTGAGGTCCTTCTCCCGTTTCTGGTTCATACCGGGGTGTGAGGCTCGCGAATTCACATTATACACAAAGCTACGCCACACAGGCAGTGCTTTGATCATCACCACAAGACTTTGCTTTTCAATAGAAGCCCTGATCATTTGCCACTTAGGCATGCCACACTAGCAATTCATGCCATGCGACTGATGTCCATCGATGTACAACCTCTGAGCTCGTGCGTTTCAGAGAAGGGCGTTAAGCGAAAGAATAAATTCTTCGCCGCCAAACAGATGTATATTTAATAGAGATCAATCAACACAGAATAAAATCCAATGTCAGACACACAGTCCATTTACAAGTCCGTTCTAGGTCTGAACGAAACCAGAAGCACTATATACCTCGCAAACCCATCGATCACCACGTACGTCTGGACGATCACCACTCATTATCCATATTTTGGGATGCCTCCCAATCAGGACCTCGGTTACCATCCAAATGAGGTGAAGATCTCCGGTCTTCGACCACCGTCTTCATCTTCGATTTCTGATCGTTGATTCAGTTATTCAGAATGGGATAAACCCGGTCTTTCTGAGCAACTCGCGTATATAATAAACAAGTGCAACACTAACATACACACGCATCATTTCAATTCACTAGTCACTAACTGTCAATCAGTAAGAGAACGATTTCCCAAATATTAACCCCAAAGGCCAAAACCAACATCAGATCAACACCCAGGAAACCATTTGACATAGCCAACCTTCAGTTAATTCCTAAATTTCACATCCATATCGTTTATAATATTTTATAACGATTTATCGCTATTTTTATTTATTTTAAAATAGCAAATTTATTCAAAACAACGCTTCGGGCCATAACGCGACCGTGGCGATGTTTTTCTTCAGATTTGATTTACACATATCTAAAAATCTAACCGTTGGATCCTCACAAAATTTACATCATTAGAAAGATCTTTTCAAAATGAATCCAACAGTTCCAGTTTTGGGAAAATCCGCCGGTCGGATCTCCCGGTATAATCGTTTGAAGTTTCGATTTCAAAATACGAACTGCAGCGTCGTTATTCGATTAAATATAATTATATTTATATATATATATATATATATATAAAAATATAATCGATTCTGGCGCTGTTTTTCTTCAGATTTGAATTAAACATTCCAGACAATCCAACCGTTGGATTTTTATAAAGTTGGTGCCGTTGGAAAGATTTTTCCAAAGCGAACCCAACGGTTGCGATTTCAGGAAAATCCGATGGTCGGATCTCCCGGTATAATCGTTTGAAATCGCGGTTTCAAAATACGAACTGCAGCGTCGTTATTCGATATATTTTAACTCTATTTCTATATATATATATATATATATATATCGATTCTTCGATTTCAAAGCTATATTCTTTTCATACATTTGATAAAAATGATATTTTTATCCAACTGTCTTCTATTTCAACACTTCACTATATTTAGCAATTCATGTATATAATAAAAATGTGAATTTTATTGTAAAACATTTCTTTTCAAATCACTATTATTTTATATAGTTTATATAGGTAATAAAAATAGGATTTTTATTATAAAACATTTCTTTTAAAACAAGGTCATTTTACATAATTCATATAGATGATAATGAGGTGATTTTTATTATAAAACAATTTATTTCAAAATATGAATACCATTCAACACATGAATTTCTAATCAACAAATGAATATCGATTCAACACATGAAGGTTTTTTTATAGATTCTATATATATAGATAAAAATGTGATTTTTATATTTAAAACACGAACACCATTCAACACATGAATTTCTAATCAACGAATGAATATCGATTCAACACATGAAGGTTTTTTTTATTCAACGAATAAATATAGTTTCAGCAAATGAAAATAATTCAAACCCATGAATATTATTCAAAATTTCGGCAGCATAACGGCAGGGTAGTTAAAACCGGAACCGTCCCTAGTACGGCTCCTCGCTCTACCTTAAAACCTCGCGGTTTTTGACAATGGGGATCATGCATCTAGTTCGCACGCATGCGACATGTATATATTTATTTCATTTCCACAAACTAATCCTATGTGGTTTCAACCAAATATTTCTCAACCACAAATGGGTATTTTACAACCACAATCAATCAATATCAACCACAAACAATTTCAATCAACCATTCGCTATCAATCAATTTTCACACCAATCAAAACCAATAAATATCGTCCATGGTTTGTGGACGAGGGGCGTGTATATATATATATATATATATATATATATATATATATATAGCAATTCACTTCTATTTCAACACATATATAATTTTTACAACGCATATATAACTTATACATCGAACGTACAACTTATACAACGCTTATACAAGAGGTGTACAACGCTTATATAACTCATACATCGACCATATAATTTATACATCGTCGTTTTCCATATCGTTTATAAATTAGAAATCTCACATTGGGTTCCACTCCACCAAAAATAGCAGAAGGCTCAGAAAAATATGCGGTCCCTTCTAGAAGGTAGAAGACGTCCACAAGGTCACGATGTTTCCTGTTTCATCGAATTTCATCAAGAAACGAAAAAGATATGATTTTTACAAGGTTTGCAACGGTTTAAAGGTGTTAAAATCATTTCAGAAAATAAAAATCGTACCTTTCTATTTCTGTTCAAAACTAGGTTTTGAAAATTCGTGAAATCCGTAGCACTTCGTCCCGATCAGGTTGCATGACGTCGAAGATGGTGGAACGGGCTTCGCGGCGCCGGGGGTTTCGTTGAACTCGATCAGGCGAGGAGGGAGTATCGGCGGCGGGAAGTTCGGATCTTCCTGGGCTCGATTCGAGCTCAATATCCCACGAGAAAATCTGAGGTCGGTATGGATTCGAATATCGTGTTGAGAGCTTCAAAATGTGATAAGGGGCATTCGTTTTCGTGGAGAAATGGAAGAGTAATCGAAGAGAGAAGCTTTGAAGCTTTTCCGCCGTCGTTCGCTGTTATACGGGGAGAGAGAAAGAATGGGGTTGACCAATGATATTTTTTTATTTTATTTTATAATTTTTAAAATCTCCAAAATACCCCTTTCGCCCACGAACCCCAATCCAAACCCAACGACTGTCGTCCCTAGCGTTTTACCCCCATTCCGAACACAATGGGATATGTTTCGTAGGCCTATTCGACTGTTTCAGTCAGTTTTCCTTTAAATTAAAATATAAAACATTCAATATTCGATTTGAACGTACATTTCAATTTGCCGGGGCCACAAACTGATTCGAAAAATTCCAGAAAAGTAAATCTAGCTTTATTTTGATGATACGGTCCCAACAAAACTAGTTTCGTCGAATTCTGAGACCGTTTGCAAAAAGGCCCATTTCTGGTCGATCCAATTTAATTGTAATTGACCAAAACACGTTTTCCTTTGCCACGCTCACATACTAGCTTCAAAAATTATGATATTTGAAACCTAGCAATAACTTCACATCCCGGACCCAACAAAAGTGGTTTCGTCGAATTCCGAGGTCGTATGCAAAATGGCCAATTTCACGGGCTATATAAATTCCATAGCGACCTTTCAGAAAATTCATTTGGCCATAACTTTTGCTTTCCGCTATGAAACTTTGATTTTTCAGATTTGTTAGAAAGGTATTCACTAACAGATTTAAATATTTTTGGTTTCACTCAAATACATTTTGTTTTGCACCCGGTACAGTCCGACAAAGTTTGAATTCAATTTTTGAAACTGCAGCGCCTTTTCAGGCCTTGTTTATAATTAGAATTAATTATATTCGTTTTCAGTTACCGATTCAAACTCAGTTTTCATTGCTATTATTTAAAATATTTATTTTAAATATTTAAAATCCATCATTTTAGCCAATTTAAAAATTTTAAATTGATTCAGATTTTCCGAGTCGTTACAGCGAAGATCTGGCACTGAGCTGCTTGGACCTGCTCCTGATCCTGCTCCAAGAGATGGTAAAGGAGTATGCTGAGATGTACTCCTTGATCGGATTTGGCATTGTATTATCGTTCATCATTGTACTATCGTCCTCTACCACTATAGGGTTAGACGTAGGTTGAACAAGTTCTCCATGACGATCCCATAAGTGATAATTCGACACAAAACCAAATTTATAAAGATGTACTTCTACTACATCTGGCTTCTAATGCTTCAGATGTCTTCACTTACTACATGGACAACGAATGTCTACGTTACTCCGATTATTAGATTTAGCGAATCTAATAAATTCTTGGACTCCAGTACAAAAATGTTCCTTTATCGACCATTTCTTATTGGTTCAGGGTTGATACATCCAACTGCGATCACGAAAATAATCGAACAGTTTCCTGATTTGCAACAAATATGTTAGAAAGTTCGATCGAACGTTATACTTTATACTATATTAAATATTGTAAAATTTCATTTATAACTATTGCATGTTTTCGTTTTTTTGTTTATTTCTTTTTTACTTTGACGGCCGGTATACCTACTTCCCATTACAAATATAATAACGTAAGCATATTTTATAAATCATTTCAGGTTAAACGGTTCAACAAAATTTTGGCAGCACTTCCCTTTGGTCCCTGTATCGTACACAAATGCGTGTACACAGGGAACAAAATGGAAGTGCCATCGAAATTTGTTCACCGTTTAAACTGAAATGATTTATAAAATATGTACGTTATTATATTTGTAACTTGTCCAATCCTATGACAGATCCAACGGTTATTGTATCAGATGAATATAAATTTCCGTTTTGTGTAAAAAAATTACCCATATAGCGATCATATACAACACTTGTCGGACGGGGCCAAATTTATCTAAGGGGTTCACATAAGTAGTCAGAAAAACATTCAACCTAAGTTTAAACCAAAAAACAATACAAATGAAAAAAGTGCGCTTTGGGCTTTTTTGCGCTTCACTAATAGGTGCGCCTTAAACTTCAAAAAAGCTCCTTAGTTGCGCCTTGCGCCTTTTTCCATCTACGCTCGCGCGTTAACTAAATAGCGTCTATATAATATTTTTCAGTACTTTCAATTTGTAAAATAACATGACATTGAAAATTATGAAGTATAAATTAGTTTTAGTTATTTTTAGTTAATTTTAGTTTAAAGTATAAATTATGAAGTTAATTTTAGTTAATTAGTTTCAATTTTTGAAAGATAAACTAAGTTTCAAGTTTGTTAATATTATAGCAACAAATTTGTCAATTTTAGTTTGTTAATATTATAGCAACAAACTAAGCTTTCAAGTTTGTTGATTTTAGTTAATATTATATAGCAACAATTTTTTTTGAATATTGCAAATGCATTCTTCAAATTTGTTTGGACCAACTATTCTTGCATCCGATGGTGACATAATTAACAGTGCATGCATAGAGGGACATCATTACATCGTTTTAATAGTCATAATCAAGGTACTACCGCTAAACAATCACATTTACTTCATTTTTTCTCAAATGATCCTACAACACAATCAACCTACAATACAATCAACGTAACCCCAATTACATACATGATAATTGTCGTTTTCATGCTCTTAAATCAAGTACATATGTGATAAATAACGTTTTCAACATCCTAATCAATCACACTAATTCCCAAATCTATCTATAATATAATCAACATCATATGCATCTCATAAGACAACCAATTTCATTTCCATAAACATTCAATTAACAAACCCATCAAAACATGCAAATAAACCCTAATTATCCCTAATTAAACAAAGAATAGGGATTAGAAGACATACCGGAGCAAATTGAGATGATTAGAACGGAGTTTGGGTGGGTGAATTCGGAACGGCAGTGGGGGGGCGATGGTAGTTTTTTTTTTTTAAAAAATGCCGAAATGATTTGGGGAAGAAGGTCTCGGCCGTTATTTGATTCAGGTTGAGCGATGGCTAACAACGGCCTTTTTTTATCCGTCCCCCCTGGTTTGCAAAATGAAGCCTTTCTTGTAGTGAAACAAATGGTTACTGTACAAAATTTGACAATAGCACCATGGAACATTCAATGAAGAAAATAAATGATTTGATATCATTGAGTCCACTGCTAGTAACAATAGCCCAAAAGAAGAGCCTAATATAAGAGTCGATGCATGCAACAACATATAGATGAACATCAAAAATGATTTCACCAAACATTAAGCAGCTTACCTTACCCTTTTTAATTGTAGTGCATCAGGCAACAAAACAATATTTTCAACAAAGTACTGCGAATTATAGAATGGTTTCTGAGTTCATCCATTGTTTCAGTGTAAGAGAATTTTCTTTGAAGCATACTACTTTACAGCAAATCTAAAAACAGCTTATATGGAATTAATACCATAATAAAAAAGTTATACATCCGATGTGGGCACTACTGTATTAAGACTCGTTCATAATTCTTTGAAAGAAAATTTAACACGTTAGTACGAAGGAAGTTAGACTGATAGTTGTAAATATTAGTGGTTGGCTTTTTGTACAAAAAACAGATCAACTTATTATATTTTCACTATTATAAGATAAAAGAGTTGAAAACAGTAACATACCTATTTGATAAGCTTCAACTGACCATTAGAGTTGCGCAATCAACCATGGATGTCTCAGTTGAAACGGTGATTGATGATAAGAAGCGAAATTAGCAAATTTTTTTTATTTCAATCGATGCCCTAAAATCCATATGTTGGCTGAAAATAGATGGAAATAGTTGAAGCCATGAGAGAAGGAGATGATTCTCATTCGAAGATGGACAATTAAGGTTAGAGGAAGGAATAATCAAGAGAGAACTGAACAGTATCATCAGATTTACCTTGTGATGGGTAGAGGAAAAGGGAACAAACGATGAACTGAAGCTTTGTTTGCTGGTAGAATTTTAAAATTTGGGAAAAACTTTTTGATCTAGGTTTAAGATTAGAAAAGGGAAAGGAGTGATTTAATCTATACGAAGAATTAAAATTTCACGTTTTTTTCACGTTTTACAATTGTTGTATTTGTTGTTCTTCCAATTTTTGAAGATCTTCGATGCACATGGATGACGAATTACAACCGTTAGATAGTTCGATCTCAATGGCTCAAATTAACAGTGGGTTGAGGATGTGGATTGCCCTCTTTATATCTTAAAAAAATAATATAAACATCACTTGCAAATCTGTCAGAATTTTGCTGCAAAATAACTTCTATAAATATTCGTCGGTATTTTGCCTAGATTTGCAGCGGAAAATAGCAGTAGAAATTTTCCGTCGGTGATTTGACGCAATTTGCAACGGCTTAGTGGGGGATGACAAAAAACGACGGTGATAAATAAAAGAAAAAAAGTTGAAAATCAAAAAACTATCCCTTGCAGATCGAATGGAAATCCGTCGTAAATTAACGATGGAAATTCCCGCTTCTAAATTTTTGATGCTAAATCAGTGTTTTCTTGTAGTGTTTCTAGACTTGCTTACCACCATTGCCTTCATAGTTACTTGAAACTATTGTTTCAACCATTATATTTTGGTCTAGTAAGTGAATAAAAGAGCAAAACCTTCAAAGTGGACGTAAATTCTCAAAAATCGAACCACTATAACCTCTGTATAATTTATTTTCGTGCATTTTAATCCTTAGTGCATGTTTATTTTTATTTTCTTGAAACTCTTTTAGTGTTTTGCCAACTTTTGGACATCATCACGTTTATTTATTATATTTCTTCAAATTTGGTTACAAGTCTGCTATTAAGCATTAGAAGACATGAGCTTAGTATAGGTACCATATTCGTGGGACAGAATTTGTTGTCCTAACATTTGATATTTATTATGGCAACCCATTTTTCTTTCTTTTGATGAGCAATTAATTATATTTTGAACGGTGGAAATATACTACTTTAAATATAACCATATTCCAAATTTCCAATTCGTGTGATGAGAAAAGAAAACCGCACGTTTTGTACTTTATACAAAAAAGACATATCATCTACATCAACGAATGCTCCACGAGATCTAGGACCATTAAATCTTAGATTTTGTCATAATATTGAACATGTGAACTCAGCTGTCATCCTAATATAGGACCATTAAAATCTTTATTTATTTGTTAAATTCCTCTTTCCCATGTCACTACAAATTAATACTACTATCAGTGGAGTACATATGGCAAATTGATGAATCAGAGGATTTTAGGCTGTACAATCTTCTAGCTGCGTATTTATGCATGCTTCATGCATATTTAGGTACAGTATATCAAGATTTTAATAAACATGTGTTGAATGTGCATAAGAAACTAATATATACAGTACCAATTGTCTTAAAGAACAAAAATCAATATTTTCATGGAACATTTGTATTAAAATTGTAATTAGATATACCTATAATTTTTTTATTTTCGAAATAGGATGACTAAGAAAAAATAGCCTGTTTCTTTTTTATGTAATTTGAACTTCAAACTTGGTTATATGATTCTTACATATAAATATTATTTTCATGGTAAATTATGATACTGTAGAGCATATAATTAGATTCATGACATTCAATGTTCGCCAAAGAAGAAATGTCTCCAATTGTATAATGTACACTATTGATAATGATTAATGTCCAATATTATTCGAGTTTTATTGAAATTGATGATTCAAATATTTGTAGAGAAGGAAAGATTGATTGTCAATCATGTAATTAGCTCCTATATGGAATAACTTTGGTGCCAAGTTTACTTGGAGGTCAAGAAAACTTGGGTGCCAAGTTTACTTGAAAGTCAAGAAAACTTTGGTGCCAAGTTTACTTGGAGGTCAAGAAATCCCTCTATATAAATAGAGGTCATGTTATTGTATGAAGAAATCAATCCACTATTAATCTTCTCTCTATTGTAATCTTCCTCCTCACTTATATACTCATTTCTTCATTGAGAAATAAAAGTTGTTGGGTCTCCGTGGACGTAGGATATTCATATCCGAACCACTTTAAATCTTCTGTGTCCTTTTTGTTCTTTGTTTTTTGTGAGATTTCATAATTGTTTTGTTATACTCCATTAGTATCTAAATAAACAATACTAGATCCTCATCAAAATTCCGCATAAATCACTACAGTTTGGTATCAGAGCTGGTGTTATTCTTTCTATTTGGATATTAATGGCTACTTCTAGTAAGTCTGTTGGAAGTTCTGGCATCAATTATGTAGTAACACGTTTTGATGGAAAAGGGAGATTTTGGTACTTGGAAGATAAAGATGGAGGCCGTATTGAAGAAGGAGAAGACTTTTAAAGTTGTTTTTATGCCTGAAAAATTGAAAGATGTTGATGCAGCTGAATTGGACGAAATGGAAGACGAAGCTCTCACAACAATTCAGTTGAGTCTTTCGGATGAAGTCCTTAGAGAATTTTCTCAGAAGAAGACGGCGAAGGAACTATGGGATGCATTATCAGAAGCATATCAAGACAAGTCTCTCACAAATCGGATTATTCTACAACAATAACTTTATTCATTCAAGATGAAGCCTGGAGCCGATCTTATGGAGCATGTAGATGCCTTGACCACTTTAGTTATGAACCTGAAGGCAACAGATGTTGATATTACTGATGAGGCTCAAGCTGTGATCCTCCTATGTTCCTTTCCTAAAGAATATATTGCTTTTGTCAATTCCATGATTTATGGCCGTGGTAAAGTTAGCCTTTCTGATGTAAATGCTGGCCTTCATAATGAAGTGTTAAGAGGTAGATTGGCGAGCACTAGCATTGATAGTGATACCGAAGGCTTATCTGTTCAGAGAGGTAGAAGTCAAAGCAAGTCAAAGAAAGGTGAAGAACGGAATTCTTCGAGGTCCCAGTCTAGAGGGCCTAAGAAATCAACTTGCCATTATTGTAAGAAGCCCGGGAACTTTGTTGCACAATGTCCCAAGCTTGAAGGAAAATGAAAAGACCCAAAGCAAGCATCATCCTCTACAGCGGAGAAATCAGATACAGAGAGTGACACTGATGTGTTTACAGCTTCTAGCTCTTCTGGGAAGAGCACCCTATGGTTGATTGATTCTGGCGAATCCTATCATATGACACCTGATAGGAACTCTTTTTGCCCTTACCGTGAGATTGATGGAGGAGAAGTTCTGATGGGCAATGGTGCTTCTTGTCGTATGGTTGGTGTTGGTAGTGTAAAGATCAGGATGTTTGACGGTGTTATTCGAACCATTACTGATGTTAGGCATGTACCTGATTTAAGGAGGAGCTTGATTTCTGTTGGGGCGTTGAGTAGACTTGGACTAAAGATTGTAGTTGAAGAAGAGAAGATGAAAATATCTAAGGGTTCCATGATCGTTATGAAAGGATTGAGGGCAGGAAATCTCTATTTACTAAAGGGCACTACTGTAGTTGGTGAATCAGCTTCAGTTACTTCAGCTGATTCAGATTCTTCCAGATTATGGCACTTGCGGATGGGCCACATTGGCGAGCGCAGCATGGATGAGCTAAGAAAGCGAGGTTTGATTGACGGAGTTCGACATTCAAAGCTTGGTTTTCGTGAAAAGTGTGTTCTTGGTAAGCAGACGAAGATTTCTTTTGGTGTTGGTGAGCATAAGGCAAAAACTATTTTGGATTATGTTCACATGGATGTTTGGGGACCTTCCCCTTGCCCATCCTTGGGTGGAGCCAGGTATTTTGTTTCATTTATAGACAATTTCTCTCGTAAAGTTTGGGTATACTTTTTAAAGTCCAAAAGTGAAACCTTTACTAGATTTCGTAAATGGAAATCCATAGTGGAGAAGCAGTCAGAGAAGAAGTTGAAAGTTCACCGTTCAGATAATGGCGGTGAATTCGTATCACAGGAATTCATCGATTATTGTGAGTCCGAAGGCATTAAGAGGCATTACACCATACTAGGCGACCCCCAGTCCAATGGAGTTGCAGAAAGGATGAATGAGACATTGTTAGAGAGAACTAGGTGCCTCAGATTAACTGCTAAGTTAAAGAAGGGATTTTGGGCTGAAGCTTTATCTATGGCGGCTTTCCTCATCAACCGCACACCTTCTACTGCCATAGATATGAAGATCCCTGAAGAAGTATGGAAAGGAAAGCTTGTTAGCTATTCATTCCTCAAGGTGTTTGGTTGTCCAGCTTCTGTGCACGAGAGTCGAGAAAAGCTGGAACCTAGAGCTCGCAAGTGTACATTTCTAGGTTATAGAAGAGGAGTAAAAGGATATAGGTTGTGGTGTCCTATTAGCAAGAAAACTATTATAAGCAGGCATGTAACTTTTGATGAGAAGGCTATGTTGAAGGTGGAGCCTTCCACATCGGATGATGATGAGAGGACATGTGAAGAATACCAAACATAAAGCAAATCATTTGTTGATTCTTTCCATAGACGTTCAAATGACGTTTCTGATGACGCCGTGGTTGATGAGGATAGTATGGATACTGGCATAGAAGATCAAACTCAAGGTGGAGCTCATACAGAGACTAGGTCTGTTAGAGAAAGAAGAAAGCCCAGATGGCTTAATGAATTTGTTGGTTTGAGCATCAAAGACATTGACTTTGATGATATGGCAACATATGCATTAAATGTTGTCCATGATGAGCCCATAGATTATAGAGACACTATTACATCAGTTGACAGTTCCAGTTGGTTAGTAGCAATGAAGAGGAGTTCGAAACTTTATGGAAAAATCACACTTGGTATTTGGTGCCACTTCCTTCCAACAAGAGAGCTATCGGATGTAAGTGGATATATAGAGTGAAAGACGGCGACAATGGAGAGTTCAGATATAAAACAAGACTAGTAGCAAAGGGGTATGTTCAGAAGAAAGGGGTAGAGTATCATGACATCTTTGCTCCAGTTGTTAGGCATACTTCGATTCGTATTCTCTTGGCATTAGTTGCTCATTATGACATGGAGTTTGAGCAACTAGATGTCAAAACTGCTTTCTTGCATGGTGATCTGGATGAAGAGATTTATTTGCGGCAGCCGGAAGGGTTCATTGATAGTAGCAGACCAGACTATGTTTGAAAACTTAACAAATCTCTTTATGGACTGAAGCAGTCTCCTAGACTATGGTACGAGAGATTTGATAAGTTTATGCTTTCACAGGGATACTCCAGAACCTTCAAAGACCAATGTGTTTATTTTAGGAGATGTGATGATTACATGATTTATTTGTTGTTATATGTTGATGATATGTTGATTGCATCTCATAGTACGGTCAAAATTAAGGAGTTGAAAGCGGAGCTCAGTAGAGAATTTGATATGAAGGATTTAGGAAAGGCACAAAGAATATTGGGTATGGAGATAAGCAGGGATAGGAAGCGGAGATAGTTAAGGCTCACTCAGGCGTAGTACATCGAGAAAGTCCTCACTCGATTTGGGATGGAGAAAGCCAAACCAGTAGGCACTCCTTTAGGCTCTCATTTTAAGTAGGGGTGAGCGTTCGGTCGGTTCGGTTAGTTTGGACGTAAAAAACCTCAAACCGAATTGGAACCGAAAATTTTCTAAACCGAACCGAACCAAATTAATTTCGGTTAATTCGGTCGGTAACCGATTTAACCGAACTTGAAGGACATACTATAATTCAAATGATAGATTCACTCAAAGTAAAACATAAATTCATGTTTGGAGAAATTTTATGTAGTAAATTTTATATTTGTGATAAGATTTGATCTATTTGCAACAAATTTCTTTATGCTATATAACAAACAAATTGTTTAAAGTACTATAATACCTTAAAATTAGATAATAAATTACAAGTTCGGTTAATTCGGTTAAACCTATAACCGAAAAAAAAATATTTTACAAACCGAGTTCAAACCGATTTAGTTTTAAAACCGAACCAAACCGACCGAAATGAACCGGTTTGGTCGGTTAATTCGGTTTGAACCGAATATTGCTCACCCCTAATTTTAAGTTGTTGAAAGACCAGTCTCTTACATCGGAAGAAGATAAAAGGTATATGGCTAATATACCTTATTCTAGTGTTGTTAGTAGTCTCATGTATGCGATGGTGTGCACGAGACTAGATTTGGCTCATGCAGTTGGTGTTGTCAGTCGATATATGTCTAACCCAGGCAAAGAACATTGGCAAGCAGTGAAGTGGATTCTTAGATATCTTCGAGGCACTTCTTCGATGGTTTGCTATATGGTGGAGTAGATGGTGACATCTTTCTTAGAGGATATTGTGATTCTGATTATGCTTGGGATAGAGATGTTAGGAAGTCAGTGTCGGGCTATGTTTTTACACTTGGCACAGGCTCGATTTCAGGGAGATCAAAGCTGCAATCTATCGTAGCTTTGTCGATTACCCGAAGCAGAGTTGATATCGATTGTGGAAGCAACAAAGGAAGGATTGTACTTACTTCAGTTGTTGGATGATCTTCCAATGGTGCAGTGGACAGTGGAGCTATTTTCAGACAGTCAGAGTGCTATTCATCTTGTTGAGAATCAAGCTTATAGTTCACGGACAAAGCACATTGATGTTAGAGGTTTCTTTCTTATGCTTGAGGAAGAACGGGGCAAGATCAAATTATTGAAGGTGGGTACTTTGGATAATCCTTCAGATATGATGACCAAGTCACTTCCAAAGGAAAAGTTTGAGCATTGCTCAAACTTGATCAGTTTGCTTCCTGTTACTTGAGCACCACGAGGCGCTGGGCCCGACGCCTTCTATGTTGATTGTTGAAGATGAGATGATGAAGAAAGACTGTCATATTTGAATCAAGGTGGAGTGTTGAAATTGATGATTCAAATACTTGTAGAGAAGGAAAGATTGATTGTCAATCATGTAATTGGCTCCTATATGGAATAACTTGGGTGCCAAGTTTACTTGGAGGTCAAGAAAACTTGGGTGCCAAGTTTACTTGGAAGTCAAGAAAACTTGTGTGCCAAGTTTACTTGGAGGTCAAGAAATCTCTCTATATAAATAGAGGTCATGTTATTGTATGAAGAAAGCAATCCACCATTACTCTTCTCTCTATTGTAATCTTCCTCCTCTCTTATGTACTCATTTCTTCATTGATAAATAAAAGTTGTTGGGTCTCCGTAGACGTAGGATATTCATATCCGAACCACGTTAAATCTTCTGTGTCCTTTTTGTTCTTTGGTTTTTGTGAGATTTCATAATTTTTTTGTTATACTCCATTAGTATCTAAATAAACAATACTAGATCCTCATCAAAATTCCGCATAAATCACTACAAGTTTAACTTGGTAAATAATCAAATTTATCACTATGTCTGTAGCTTATTTGAATTGTTTTTCTATTCATCGTTATATGGTATTAGATTTTCTTATTGGATTACATTAAACGTCAGCAATTATAATAGATGCACACAATTACTATGATTGTACATAAGACTTCAGAGTTCTATTACTTGGAATATGAATGTGTAATACGTGAAACGTGGTACCAGACAAGTATGAATTTATTTTCCTCTGCCATGTTTGCTAAGTTAATTTCTAAATTTTTGGTCTTTTGTCCATGTGTTACTTTAGATTTTTCTTTAATTTTGTCTTCACACTATTTTTCTGTATTGAGGATTGTAAATTTCCAAAGCAATTTCGAAATTCAAATACTTCACAGTTAACAAGCCAATATTCTGAAACTATTTTCTCTGTAACAATAAATGAAAGGAAAAAAAATAAATATTATCACCCAAATATCAAATCAGCTTTGCACTGCACGGGTAAATCATTTATTTAACAAGTCCCTCATGATAGTAATATTTCTCTAGACATCAAAATCAAAACCGACACAGTATATGGGTCATCAATTCATCGTAGACTCTGCAGCACACGCGCAAACCTTGGCATATCCGACATTCGAACTGGCTTCAACAAAAAATCATCAGCACCTTCTTCCATGCATCTAGCATTTGAAAATTTAAGCTAGATTACACAGTACTGCTCAAACCATTTTACAACTTATATCATGCTATATTTATGATATTGTTACCTGTTGATATTGTTAGAAATATTCTCCGGTGCCATAACCACGACAGGTATTCCCTTAAGCCGCTACTGCTTAACAAACAAACATAAACAACATTCAACTATATGTCCATTATAATCATAAAAATAATCGAAAAAAATGTATAAATAAAAATACACCTTGATCTCCTTTAGCAATTCATAACCGGTCATTTCAGGCATGGAATAGTATGTGATTATCATGTTCACATTTGGCTCCTGCTTCGTCGCATACTTAAAAACAAGTAGAAAACTGTAATATACAGAGGCATGAAATAACTCAAAATAGAATTACAAACCATGTCTAGCATTTCCAGAGCTTGTCTCGCGTTGTCTACTGTAGTCACTGCGATCACCAAATAGAGTGAGATGATGTTGCAAAATCATCCCTAAAAATATATATTGAAGCAAGTTTAACAAATAACCTTTGAATTTTTTGCTGCGAAGCAAGTGTGCAATCACCGCCCGATCGACTGAACTATCGTCCACTGCCAAGACATGAACATCACTCTCTGATGCTGACATTATGTATACGATGATGATTTTCTTTAGTGAGCTATAGTTGAAAATCAAAGAGAAAATGGAGGGATATTTAATGGAGTTTCATAAGATCAGTCAATAGAGGAAAGATATCTTTATGTCTATTTTGTAACGATTCACTTAAGATTTGGTGATCCGGTTTCTTTCCAAATACTAAATGGGTGATTGCATCATCATTGCTTTATCTGTTAGAGCATTCCCAACCGAGTATCGGTTGGGAAGCAACCGACCCCCAACAGGGGGTCCGTTGACCAATTTTTGGTTGCTCGGGCAACCCTTAGGGTTGCTTAAGAAACCGTGAGGTTGCTTGTTTAGTTGGATTTTTAAAATCCAGTTAAAGATATACGGTTTGATTTAATGCGAAAAATCACACAAATTGCAATCGGATGGGGTAAAACTGTGCAAAACTTTACCCGGTTTATTATTAGTCGTCTAAAGATTTTTGCATTGGAGGTGGCTTTTGTTAGTCACCTGCAGATGTGACTGAACCGATGTAAATTGGCATCGTATGATTGGGAATGCTCTTAAAGGTTTTAATGCAGATGGATTTTTGGGATTCTGTCTCATGTAGGTAATAAATTCAATTATATGCCTTGACTCTGAATAACTAATAATGCTGTCATTTTGAAATGGGTGAAATTACTGATTGAAAAATATCTTTCACATTGATGCTTACGGATTCAAATCACCTTTTTTAAGTAAAATTTGACAAAAATTGTATATAAATGGTTGATCATTTATTATTTTGCCAAAATTTTATATATGGTAATGTAGCATTAAGTAATTTCTCAATAATTAGTGCAATTGATTATTCGATGTACACACATATTTGAAAGAAATCTTGGCATTATGGACTTATTTTTGGCATACACATCACTTTTGGCTGTAGCCACTAAAATTTTGTAGGATATTATATGTGTACTTGTAATTTTATTGACCTATATTAATTGGATTTCGTTTTCTTTTAATTATCCCCATTTTCATAGCATCTCAAATTTTCCAACCTATTATGCATACATTGTAACCCCCATAAATATTAATATGAAATAAATTAATTAATAACAAAGGCAAAAATAAAATTTGTACAAATATCAAAATTTGGACATGAATTTTTTTTAAAAAAATACTATATACCAAAAGGGGAGAAAAAAAGCTAGCCTTTCTCCAATAGCACAAAATTTGGACATGAAATTTGCCTCTTGTTTGGCTATTTTCTCAACAACATTCATATGAAATCTTTTGCGATTAGAATTCAAAATGAGAAGTTATCGATGCTTGAATGTTGGAATTTGAAATAATTAAATCAAATGGATTTAGATTAATAACGTTATTTAACAATCCGGTTTAAAAAGGATTAAAACATTGTAATGCTAAGTGTGTACTTAACCTTTAAGCAATGAAATATTAATGGATTATAGATAAAATAACATAAATTATAACATGTTACACACACACACGTTATGTCACGCGTTTTACGTGTGAGCATGATACATGTTTTACGAATAAATTGTATTTTTAGAAAATGTATATATTTAACCCCTTCAAAAGAAAATGATTTGTAAAAATTTTTATTTATATTTTTCTGTTAAAATCATGTATAATTAGTTTGTATTTTTATTTTTAGTTTTAAGGTAATCATTTAGTAGGATTTTTCTAGGAAGGGTCTATATCTTATCCTACTGTGGTTAATTCCTTATTGAAAATTTGGAAATTAGAAGGAGAGGTGGATATTAAGTATGATGGCGCACACTTTTATTTCAAATTCTCTAATGATTTGGTCAGAACCAAACTTCTCAAATTGGATCCAATTTTTATTAAAGGGCATATGTTTATTATTACTGTTTGGGATTCTTCAATTGGTCATCCTAAATCTCAAATTAAAAAGTCCCTGTGCGGGTTCAATTTTATCGAATTCCTACTATTCTATGGACTTTGCTAGACATTAATTGGTTAGTTAATTTGTCATATAGGAAATTTGATTTGCTTCGATACAAGTACTGAAAGGTTGCAGAGGTTCCATTATGCTAAGGAATTGATTGATATTTCGGTAGATTTTGATTTACCAGATAAAAAATGTGGCTGATGATTTAGGTAAGAATTGTCCTTCGATTTAGATTAGATATGACTAGAGGCCTAGTTTATGTTCTATATGTAAAACATTTGGACATGATACTTGTAATTGTGAATTTAATTCCAAATTTGATGTGGTAAATGAAGAGTATGTTGTGAATAACAGTAAGGAATTGCTTGGTAAAGGCAATGAAGTGGTAACCGGTACACTAAAAAGACTTTCTCTAAGTCCAAAACTAATAATTGGAATACTGTTAAGTATAAGAAATTCTGGAGGAGAAAAAGTGAGCTTGATAGTAGAGATAAAGATGGTGTTAAATTAGATGAGGTTATGTGAATTCAATTCCCTTTGATGTGCCAAATACTGAGGGTGGTAAAGAAGGATCTGCGGTGGATAAAAATTTAAATGAGGAGGTTATTACGGTGAATAAAGAGCAAGGATTTAGTAGAGAAGATAATGTGAATTCTACTAATGGAATTAATGTGCAAGTAAATGGAGATAATGACAGTAACCAGCATAAAGATGCACAAGTATGTAATGAAGACACCTTTGAAGTGGGTAAGGGCTCTGGTTGTAATACTGGATCAGAATCAGTTGATAATTCAGGCTGTGTTAAATATCTATGCCAATTATGGAGAAGATTTTAATTGATTTTTATAATCAATTAATTTTATGCAATAAATCTGTAAGATATGGGAGGGATATTTGATTTGATTACTCAATCAAATCTTGGTATAAGTGGCAATATATTTGGATGGAATGAGAATATTTTTTATTAGATTTGAGCAATCAATCAAATATATGTATATGCGGAAACTATCAAAATATGCAAGATTTGCAAATCAAGGAAATCTGGAAACTTCTCATGCTTATCTTCAAGCAAGCCTTCATCCTTACTCTTATAATTGGAGGCATTTGCTCATCCTTTAGTGTACAAGCCAATAATGCTCTCTTCTTCATATCCTCAATAAGATCCCTATTTCTGTATAAATTATAGGGTGAGAAATATATTGAGTGTTTTGTATTCTTCTCTTATTGTACTCCCTCTTGTGAAGAAAGAATAAAAGAATAGTGTTAGGTCCGTGGACGTAGGCATAGCCGAACCACGTTAAATCTTTGTGTCTTTTTTTGTGTGATTATTTTAATTGAGTTGTCGGTTGATAATTAATTGACAAGCTAGATCTCTCTTTTTCTATTGCTTCCTCATTTGTGCAATTTTTGCACAACAGTTTGGTATCAATGCAAGGCGATTTGTTTTATATTGTGCATCAATTATTTCTATAAGGGTTGGTAGATTCAGAGGTGATTATATAATTACTATTTTGGGAGAAAAGGAGACTTTGGTGGAGAAGATTATATTGAGAGAGAAGAGTGTTCCAGGCTTGGAACTTTGATGTAGTTTAAGCTTTGAATTCTCGTTAAGGTGGACTTATATGTTAGAACGCGGTCTGACCAACCGTAAAGAAGAAACTTCGTAGAAAACAGCTTGGAGAAATTGCTTAGAGGTGGTAGCGACCGAAGATGAACAGCTGGAGGTGTTAGCGGCCTTTCCAAGTGTTTGAAAACTGTATAACTTCAAGTTCAGTTGAGAAATGCTTGCATTGTACGAGAGATAAAGAGTTTAATGTGTTGAAGGGACCACTGGGTTCATAAAATGTATCTAATGTAGCTGATTTTGGTGGTGGATTTGATGCCACTCAAACTTATCGACTTGTGATGCCGTCTTGGAGAGTTCAGTTCACAGAGCTGATTTTGGTGGATTTGGTGCCATTGTGGTATATCGTCGATTTTGTGATGTCGTCCTAAAGAAGTTTTGCTACATGCAGGTATGTGGAAAAAGAGAGATTTATCTTGTCTACAAAGTTTTGGATTTAGGCTCTGTTTTTGAATTGGTGATTGAGAGAATTATTTTTTGGTCATAGTGATGTTGAGATTATTTTGGAATCTGCCTTTTTTTATTTGGATATTTGCAACATTTTGTTGGCAGGCTGGGACGTAGTCTGAGCTCGTTAACAAGGTGTGCTGGGGGTAGCTTTGCTGGAACCCATTAGGCCAATATTCATTTTTGGTTTCTAACTCATTGTGAGATTTTGATTTAAGTTGGAGTTATGTTGAAGAGTTTTATGTTGTGAAGAGAATTTGATTCGAGATGGGGTGTTGCAGATATGTGATTTTTCATCAAGGTGGAGTGTTAAATTTAGGTGATACAAAATCACAAATAGGTGGAAAGTAAATATTTGTTTAATATGGAAATGCATGAAGTATTAATTGCATTTGCATGAGATGTAAAGAAATAAACACAGACATTAATTTCTTCCGTCTATGCTAAAGAAACGGATTGATTTACTTCTTAGGTTTGCACATTTGTTGCTATGGTAATTTGCCTCCATTATATTATTACCATATGTTGGTAATTTAATTGATGACTCACATAGATTTGCACTGGTTATAAATTCAGGGGTATACTTCATTGTAAACCCATCCTGGCCTGGAGCCAATGATCCCCAATGGTGTCTCTTCTAGTTAAGCCTATTTGAGGTTTAGTTATGTAAACTCTTATTTTGTAATCTCTTGTACTTCTCTTATATGGAATATAATCTCTCTCTTTTGGACTGGACATACACTATCTCGATGATAGTGGAACCAATATAAATATTGTGTTTCTCTTTGTTTCTCTATCATAGTTATTTACTGTTTGTTTGGTGCAATAGAATAATTGCTATCAGATTAGATTGATGTTCAGTTGGAAAATCTAGATCTTGTTTATTATGCTTCTGCATTTGTGCAATCTTCTCGCATAACAGATTGATATCAGAGCTAGCTGTCTTGTTCTAGATTAGTTACCAATGGCTAATTCTTTTAGTAGCGGTATGAAAAAATATGGCGTCACCAAATTTGTTAGAAGAGATGTTTTTGGGACATGGAAGGTTAAAGTGAAGACTAATAATCATGTTCTTCAGCAACAACTTCATTCACCTGGAGGAAGAGATAAAATGCAGAAGCGCCTTGGAGGAGATATGCATAGGACCCACTTCATGGGTTCTAGAAGAGGTGTTTGCTATTATTGTAAGAGGAAGGGACATTTCCTACGAAATTGTTTAGCTCTTAGAAAGAAGAGAGAGAAGAAGGAGAAAGCTTCAATTTAGGCAGCAGTTATATCAGATGCAGATAGATGTGATAGCAATACATCATTATTTCAACCAGCATTTCACCTTTAGAGACTACAAGTTGGGTGGTTGATTTTGAAGTCATATGACGCCAAATAGGAGTTGTTTTGTCAGTTATGAGAAGATTGATGGCGGAGCAGTTCATGTAGAGAATGGCACATCTTGTCATGTTGCGGGCGTTGGAAGTGTGAGGTTTAAGATGCATGATGGTGTTATTAGGACTATCACGGATGTTTGACATGTTCCGATGCTACAAAAGAGTTTGTTGTCAGCTGGAGCTTTGAGTAGACTTGGTATGAGGATAATAAAAGATGGAGAGAATTTAAGAGTAGCGAAGGGTTCCTTGGTGGTGAAAGGGGTGCGAGTCGATGATATTTATATGCTTCGTGGAGAGACAGTCTCAGGAGATTCAGTAGTTTCTACTGATTCCAGTGTTCCAGATTCTACTCAGTTATGACACCTTCGTTTAGGTCATGTTGATGAGGAGAGCCTGGAAGTATTGAAGAAGCATAGGTTAATTGTTGGTGATTCTGAATTAAAACTAGCTCTTGCGGAGATTGTTCTTTTGGAAAAAAGAAGCATGTCACATTTGATGTTGGAAGACCTAGAGCTACATAGTTTCTAGAGTATGTTCACTCTTATGTGTGGGGACCCACCCCAATCGCATCTTTAGGTGGAGCCAATTTTTTCGTCTTATTTGTGGATGATTTCTCACGTATGGTCTGGGTCTATTTCTTAAAGGCCAAAGACGAAATATTTGCCAAATTTCGGAAGTGGAAGACCTTAACTGAGAGTTCTTAGCATTGGCAATAGTAGTGAATTTACGTCATAAGAATTCACTAACTATTGTGCATCTGAGCATGTATTTAGAGATTTGTCTATGAATTCGCGTTCTTTTGGAGTTGCGGAGAGCATGTGTCGGATATTATGGGAAAGAGCTATGAGCTTGAGACTGACTACTGGTCTTGAAGAGGGATTTTGGGTGGAAGCGATATCTATGGCAGTATTTCTCATCAATAGTACACCTTTTATTGCCATAGATATTAAGATCGCAGAAGAAGTATGGAAAAGAGAACATGTTGATTATTCATTCCTTAAAGTGTTTGGTTGTTCATCTTATTTAGAAGATGAGAGACATGATAAGTTGAAGCCTAGAGGAAGCAAGCACATTTTGTTAGGCTATCGAGAAGGAATGAAGAAGTATAGGTTGTGGTGCAAAACAACCAAGAGAATTGTGACCAGCAGGCATGCGATATTTGATGAGAGGTCTTTATTGAAGGTGGAGCCTCTATCAAGTGATGACGTTAGGAGGACACAAAATTTCCAAACATGTTTGGAGTCATCAGATTGTTTCCATATTCTGAGAAAAAGTGGTATTTCCGATGGTACTATGGTTGCCGAGAAGATTTCAGAGGTTCAGACTCTAGGTGGAGCTCAGTCGCAGTTAAGGCCTTTCAGTTCAGTTGGCCCTAATGGTGAGCATATTTGTAATGATGATTATTCATCTTATGCTTTGAATGTTGCGGAGCTTGGTGTTGAGTTTGATAAGGTAGACTTGGTGAAGTCGAGTAAAATTCTTGAGAAGAAGGTTGAAGTAGATAATATTGAGCATGTCCTCACTCAATATAAGTTGGAGAAGGTGAAGCGCGCTATGATGTCTCCATTAGTCTCTCAGATTTCTGTGTCTACAAGTTTGTCTCCTTCATCAGATTTTCTTAAGAATATTGATATTTGTTCATATGCATTTTGTTTGTTGGTGTGCATATTATTAAATCGAGGTGGAGTGTTAAAATTGGACGATTTAAATCTATGCTAATTATAGAGAAAAATTTAATTGATTCTTATAATCAATTAATTTTGGGCAATAAATCTGTAAGATATGAGAGAGATATTTGATTTGATTAATCAGTCAACTCTTGGTATAAGTGGAAACATATTGGGATGGAATGAGAAGTTTTTTATTTGATTTGAGCAATCAATCCAGTATATTTATACGGGGAAACTATCAAAATATGCAAGATTTGCAAATCAAGGAAATCTGGAAATTCTCATGCTTATCTTCAGGCAAGCCTTCATCCTTACTCTTATAATTTGGAGGCATTTGCTCATCCTTCAATGTACAAGCCAATAGTGCTCTCTTCTTTGTATGCTCAATAAGATCCCTGTTTCTGTATAAATTATAGGGTGAGAAATATATTGAGTGTTTTGTATTCTTCTCTTATTGTACTCCCTCTTGTAAAGAAAGAATAAAAGAATAGTTGTTGGGTCCGTGGACATAGGCATAGACGAACCACGTTAAATCCTTTTGTCTTCTTCTTCTCTTCTATTTTTTTTGGGTGATTATTTTCATTGAGTTGGCGGTTGATAATTAATCAACAAGCTAGATCCTCTCTTTTTGTATTGCTTCCGCATTTGTGCAATTTTTGCACAACAGTTATTACAGTGAATAAAGAGCAAGGATTTAGTAGAGAAGATAATATGCAAGTAAATGGAGATATTAACAGTGATCAGCATAAAGATGCACAAGTATGTAATGAAGACACCTTTGAAGTGGATAAGGGCTCTGGTTGTAATATTGGATCAGAATTAGTTGATAATTCAGGCCGTGTTAATGATAAGTGTATTGACGGTGATCAATATAGAAATCAGTCTATTAATGTTGAGGAAGACGTTGCAGATTTTGGTCTTGGTAACTTGTTTGATGAAGGAAATGGCTCTGTGCAAGCTGCTGACAAGGGGAAACAGCCGCTTTAAAATATTTCTGGTTGTGGATTGACTTTCCTTATTGTTAAAACTTCTTCAGCAAGTAAGTCAACCACATCACCTTCTTTGTTTGGTCAATCGAACTACAGAGGTGATTTTGGTTCTCATTCTGTCACTGGTTATCCAGTATCTGAAAGGACTTCTATTTCTTCATCTCCTTATGCACATTTAAATCTACCACCGAATATGAAATTACCTTCACCATCATCAGCTGCTGCTTTTCAAAGTGATTTGTCTACATCTAATTCTTTGAGATTTAAAGGTAAGTTTTGGGATAAGGGGGCTGAATGATCAACATGGATCAGATGTAACCCCTTCTAAAGCTGCCTTGAAAAATGCTAAGAGAAGGGATAGAAAGAAAAAGGTTTCGGAAAGTAAAAATAATGAAGATGATAGACTTGAGAATGGGCTTGATGATTTTTTACCATCCAATTTACAGAAGAAATCTTCAACTAGGCATACAAGAAGCTATCCAGTCTAATTCGTTGTGTTGCTCATAGTTCGATAGTTGAAATCATATGATTTTATTTGTCTTTGACAGTTGCAAACTAGTAAAGCCGTATAGTAGAAAGCTGGCTTTTTGTTTGAAGATGTATGGACTGAGCGTGGGATCATTTGGCACTTCCATAATTTACCAACAGCAATTTCGCTATTCCAATTTTGGTTAATAAGGCAGTTTTGAGTTTTTTTCTGTATTCATTTGTATAAAATTCATTGTTTTTTTCTTCTCATTACTGTCTAGTTGTGGAATTGTATAGTTAGAGTGTAGGTTATTATGATTTCTTGTATGTACATTGTAATAGTTTCATAGTGTTAATAATACTTTACTTGCCTTTAATTTTTTTTACAGTTAATTTGCAAATCTACCTTTTAATTAGTTTTAAATTTTATTTGTAAACAACAATGATATAAAGAATGTTTATTTCTTAGATTTTGTGTGTAAATAATATTAAAATTTGTTAATATGTATAGAGACGTAGTTTGAATTCAGAAAACTATTTAGTCGCTAAATCCTATTTTTAAGTAGGCTAATTCTATTAATACACCCATAATTTCTTAATACACAACATGAAATGAAATGAAATAGTATACACCAAAAATTTCATTTCATACACCATGTCATTCGCAAAATTACCCTTTTATATTTTAATCATCTTCCCTCTTTGACCTTAAAACTAAATTACATAAAACCGAGAATTCATTGCAATAAATTTACCTAAAATTAAAATTAAAAAAACTTTAATTTTTAACACTAGTATTGTAAACTATTTGATTGGTTTTATTTTAAAAATGAGCTCCACTTTTAGATGATTGAACACGTTGAATTAGAGTGTTTAGTTGTAAAAGTTGCCTAAATTGATATTTTAGGCTTTATTAACTTCATAAAATTCCACAGATTTAATCATATATTATATATTTTAAAGTTTTAATCAGATGCATTATGAGGAAGGGTTGAAAATACAATTAAGTATAGGGGTAACATATTTTCTTATTAAAACATTGGTGTATGCTAAGAAATTATTGGTGTGTAAATAGTGTTTTCTTTTTAAGTAATATATAAAGCTAAAGATGTGTAGGGGTACCTTTGGAGACCAAAACTTTACATACGCTTCCAAGACTACTTCAATAAAGAAATTAGTTCTAATTTTCATTTGTCTTGTTAATAAATAAATAAAAATGATGTATTGAATGTCTATTTCATAACTTCTGGTGTAAATGGTATTAAGATTTGTTAATATATATAGAGAGAGATATAGTTTGAATTTAGAAAAATTTATTTGTTACATTATATTTTTAAGTAACATATAAAACTAAAGATATATATAAGAGTACTTTTCAAAATTTGCGATCGAACCAAAAGTTTGTGCTTCCAGTACAACTACTAGTAAAAATATTACACCTAACCACAACCAATCGACCCACACTGGGTCGTTTGACAACTAGCGATTGACCTACCAGGGTCAACCGATCGACCGACCCTCGATAAAAATAAGAGATCAGCTCCCTTGCTTTTATTTCAAAAAATCGAACATATAGCTAATATGTAATTAATTTCAGAATAACCAATGCATGAATGTAATTAATACTTTCCAAGCATAAGTTTTATACATGTGTATGTAGCTTTAAGTAATTTCAGAATAATCAATGCAATCAATCAACTTAAATTTGAGGAAGATTATTACATATAATAAGATAATATGCAAATAGGAGTAATTTCAGCACCATTGCATCTAAATAAAAAGTCAAATAAATGTATAAAGATTCAGGTACATAGAATTTTAAAAGTTTTACTAGTCAATATCTTTATCTTTAATAATGGTTATAATACGTTTGGTGTTACACTTTTTGGTGTTAACATGAACTACCAAAAATACACCTTTATGGATAATGTCAAATCTTAAAATCACTTGAAAATAAGACCTATTAATTAAACTTTCTTTTCAAATTAAAAATGCTCAACATATATTATCAAATATTAATATTATTTAAATAAAACCTGTAACACCCCGTAAAATGTACTTAATTTAGACATAGGTTAATTTAATTTAAAAATAAACAGTAATAATTAATAATATATTAAAAGACTGAAAGTGGAATTTTGGACAATTAAAAATTAAGCCGCGAAAGTATTGTTGTTGCATTCATGGCGAGATTTGATCTGATTTTATATTTTATTTGCTGAAAACAGAGTCCGTATGAAAAGTTATTAACTAATTTGTACGTATATATTAATAAACAAAGGTTTGAGTTTCAAATAAATATATACACAAGCTGGGAATATATTAAATACAAAAAATATGAAAAGAATATTCCCTTTTATGTCAAAATTATGTGTATATATTCACACAGTAGGGGACAAGAAAAAATTAACTAAGGAAAGAAATTAAGAGAATTAATCAAGGAACGATAAAAAAGTATGTACATGAGGCAATTTTCTCCAAGGCGCGACCCATAAAGGATGTCGACCGCCCCTCTAAGAGGGGTGTCGACCACCCTTCTATAGTGAAGTCTAGTGTGGTCCGTTTTATATAGGGGTTTATTTATAAATACTATCAATCAGACCATTTTAGATTTAATCAATTAGATCCAATGGTCTGAAAACACGTTATCAACTATAAAAAGAGCCCCAACCCCTCCCTTCAAACCTTATCTCCATTCTGTTTCTTGCCTTAGCCATTCCTTTCTGCCATTGCTAAATCTTTGAAAAACTTGTGTTGTTTTGCAGGGGAATAGTCATGTCTGATGACTACTGGACAAAAGACATACCACATTACCTTTCAATCTAATTCATTAGTATCATTAACCTAATTTTAAAAGTGAATGTGTATTACCTTTGTTTGGTTAAAATAATTTATACTTAATTGATAAATATATAAATATAATGTATATGCATGATTAGTAGATATTACTTAAGATTATACTATGAATATCTTTTACTGAAATACATATCAATCAAATCATTCCGCATAATTGTTATCATATTATCATTAAACATCTTAGTTCATATCACACCACATTACTATAAATTACAATGTAGGTTAAAACCATTTATATCACAAGTTGCATTTCATTCAATAATCATTTCATATTGTTTGCATATGACATAACACATTATAAACAATATACTACAAGCATTGCATTACATTTTAACTTTTTAACAAGTGTATTGTACGGGAAGTTTTGTATTGTTGTCTTAGAAATGCATAGGGTTATTAATTAAACGCATACATATTAGCTTGTTTGGTTTGATTGATTAATTTTACATGATTGACTTGTTTGAATTATTTAACTTAATTGATTTGTTAGACTCGAATAACTTGATTGACTTGTTTGACATGGTTGAATTTGATTTGTGTGTTGATAGGTTTGTTTGAAATATACTTATACATATGTAGGTATTAAATAATAGAACCGTACTCATCTTTTTCAGGTTTCATTACTTCACTTTTATGTAGTTCTTCTAGTATTAGATTAAGGCATGAGCTTTATAGGATTTTAGGATAAAAAGAAGTTACAAGAAATGTTTGACTTTATGTTTGAATTTGGTATGATTTGAATAGACGTTTTATGATAACAAGATTTAAATTGGTTGATTGTTTGGATTAGATTGCTTAAATATTGACTTATCATTAATCTAGTTTTAATATTATTTGACTTTTATTAATTTAAGTTGTATCATAAATTGAAGGAAATAATATATATCTGAATTATTTCTTAGTCTAGATTAAAGTCTTATTATAGTTTTATGGGTATTAGATTTAGCTCATAGGCTAGGTATAGTCTTTTGTAAGTATAAGAGGGAGTATTATAGGTTAATTATGGGTATATAGTTTTGGTTGATGAGAAAGGGGGAGAATTATAAATTGGGGCTTAGATTAAGGGGAAGTTTGTAGTTTCAGGGGGAGTTTATTGGGGTAAGGGGGAGTAACCGGAGAATCAAGTTCTCAGGTATGAATATTTTATAAACCAAGGCTGTCATCATCAAAAAAGGGGAGATTGTTAGGGACTGAGATGTTAATGATGATGGTTTTGATGACAACAACCTTGTTTCTATTTTGTTTCAATTATTATCGTTATGTAATATATACTAAGACAATTTTCTAGAATATATATATATATATACATGAAATTTGTGCAGGTTTATAATTTAAGACCGTAAAGTTGACATGAATCAAGATTTCAAATAGAAGAGTTCAAGTTTCAAGACTCATGAGTATTAAGAAATCAAGAGTTCAAGAATTATAGAGTTAATATGTCTAGAAATTCTATTAAAACTCTGATTGGCACTTGACTCTATCTAAATTCTGATTTTGAAATTAAAATCCTAATTTTAAACTTGATTTCAAGATAATTTCATTTTTTTTACTTGATTTTAACAATTGTTTTCAAATGATTTTAAAATTACTTCCTTACTCAGAATATAGACTTCTTAGTTTTAATAATATTTTAACCCTTGATAGTTACTTTCTAAAACTTCTGAAAACTAAGTTCATTTCGAGTTTATATTTTAGAATTTAAACTTAAGTTTTATTTGTTTTATATTTACTTATGTTGTTTAAACTTCTTCAGTTTTTAATATATATATAGTTTTATATTTATATCATTTTATATTTAATTTCTTAATTATTTTTAGCATATCTTTATATAATTTTAAAATATATTTCTTCTTTGAAAAGAATGTTTAAATATAATGGAATTTTTCAACTCGGGAGTCATTATAGTTTATTTAAATAACGTTTGAATTAATTTAAAATGCATTTTTTAAAATACACCAGCATATGTCGACATATGCATTTTAGCATGTTGGCATACTAGCCATTATGGTGTTTTTTTAAAAATAATAATCTGAAAAGAGGTGTCTTTTGAATTCAAAATCTTTCAGAAATGTTGTGACTATTAGAAACCTATAAATACCTTTTAGAATTCGATTTTTTTGTTAAGTTTTCATCGTCTTCTTCTTCTCTTAACATCCTACCATTATACAACTTTAATTCTTTATTTTCTACACTTATACTTTGCCAATTCAATAGAAATCATATCACTCTTCTTCTATTTCAATTCTAAATCAAAACCTCTCTAAATTCAAGTGCTTCTCAAGACTTATAGGCTGTTTGTAATCAAAGATCTCAAGATCAAGTCCTATAGAGTCAATACTATAAAATTGATAAGAGAAGGGTATGGTTCTGTCCCTTTTAAAGTGAATGGGTGCATGTGTTTGTCTCTCGAAAATCATCTTGGAAAACCTCCGGGCATACCAACACATGTTCTAGTACTAGACAAAGACATTGTGCACTCGGGTCCATGTATTTTCATCGATCTCTACTGGGACATGTCAGATATCCAGATCATCTTGTGAAAGCAAAAGCACGGGAATTCTTTCAGTAAGTACACATTTCTCTCCTTTACCCTTAGGATTGGGATATCTGTCATCTCAGGCAGTTTCGAGCCACATCGTCTTGCTTCCCTTCCACTAGGCTTTTCCTTGCTAGTGACTTAGCCAACGGTGCTAGGGATGAGGACATAAAGAGGAACGAGGGTCGCTAATTGCTTCATGCTTATAGTCTTTGTCCTCTTCTCAACATCTGCTAGCCTTGTGCTTGGTGTGGAGACACCGAGCACCGGGGGCAGTCTCGACGTCGACGACTGTTTGCGTAATCATAGGGTCGCTAGGGTTTTGAGTGCAACCGAGAACTTTTCATAAAAGCACCAACGACTCCTCCCTTTGGTTTTCAGGAACTTCCAGGCAATCCAACTCAATCTCTATCGCTTCTCGAGCCATTGCACTAACACCAAAAAAATCTTGAATTAGAAATAAACATCCCACGTACACAAATAAGTGTTGTGTCATGCAGTGCTTATGAGTGTGTCCTAACTGCTCCCTCCATGAACCAGATGTCAGCTCACTTGAAGGGGTAATTTCCCCAATGTCGAAAGCTCAACAATAAGCTTTTGACATTAGTGCCGTTGAACACAAAGTTAGATGTCTTTACGGGGATTGTGTTTAAAACAAAATTAGTCCAAACATCAAAGGTACATAAACCGTACTTCACCAAATGGTAAGTAGTAGAAAATGGAGCCACGAAAAATAAAAGTAAGTAAAAAAAAACACAAGAATTTTATAGTGGTTCGATCTAAAATAGATCTACGTCCACTTTGGATGTGATTTTCATTATCATGAAGAAATTTACAAAGTACATTGTCTCATACATCTCACTTATATCACTTGTTCACTCTCTTTATAATGATTTCCCACTTTTTACTCTCTTTCTGCTTTAGATCTTACTTGAATTCGGGAAGGAGTGGACTAGATCTCGTGATTAGATGATCTTCCTTGATTCCATCATGAAATTAGTGTTACATCCGAGCTTTAAAGAGGAGTAATGGCGGTTGGAGATCACTTGGATTGAACTTGAGTAAGAATTATTGGTGTTTGGAGAAGATGAGGTCCACTTGATGTTGGAGTAAGATGGAGTGAGCTTAGGAAGCTATTAATGGAGCTTGGAGAGCTTGAGAATGGTGAAAACCAAAAATGACAACCCTTCAGGGTGGCAAAATTCGGTCCTTTGAATGGTGGAGAAGTGGGCTATTTATACGTGAAGTTGGTAGTAGGTGGCAATTCTTTAATTATGGTGTATATGGTAGGGGTCGTTCGCTGGTGTATTTACGGTACTGCCACTAGACAGTTGGAGCCAATTGTGTATAGCCGGACAACCGACTCTTAATGTGCACGAGCGACCTTCAAAAATGACACACGAGCGAGCCTACTTCATGAGTGTGTGACCCCTCTTTTTGCTACATATATAAATGAGCGAGCCTTATTTTAATATGTGACCGGACCTTGTAATTTACGCCCATGCCACTGTCTCCATATTTGTGCCCAAAGCTTTATCTACACCGAAACCTTCATGTATTCTCTCCTTGTACTCTCTTTTTCTTATGTAGTTGCTCAATCCTCTTCAGCAAGAAGCTGTTCGACCTATCACGTAAGGTACTGCTCGACCCTTCACGTGAGAGCTACTCGACTAGCTAGAGATGCTTGTTCAGGGATGCTCGACCAGGCTTGCTCCGATGTTTTGCTCGTGCAGGTGGTGCCTGACCTCTCACCAGAGATGTTGCTCGACCAATGACAGACTGCTCGACCGTGGCATGCTGTTCGACTTCTGGACTGCTCGACCAGTGATGCTCTGATAAAGCTGCTCGTCCTATACACTTGGGTACTACTGATCGACCAGTTTTCCTCATGCTATTGCTCGACCAAAATTGCTATGTATATTGGTTATGCACGAACGACCTTGTTAACGATATTTTCCGTCAACACCGGAGGTAGGTCAATGGAGATGGATCTAAGGGAAGAAAGTAGGTTGTTTAGCCTTTACAAGCTGGGATTGGCTCTCCGTCCCTAGATGTCGAAGCTTTGGAAAGAAGGATCACTTATCTGTTGCTCTTGACAAAAGATTGTAATAGCGGATAGCGAGGGATTCCCCACCAAGATCACTAGGAGATCTAAGCTTGTGGGTAAGGCAGAAGCTCACATGAGGGGTTTAAATATATAGGAAAGGCGGTTCCCTTCGATCTGCAAGAATGTCCGGACAAAAATTCATGCATTGCAGGGAATAAATAGTCAGCTGCGACAATTAATGATTAAGAAAAACTGTATGACAAACTCACAGCAAGATGCTTTGGATATGGATGCACACTTTCTAAATCTTTGATTTAGAGTACATAACCAGAGCAGAAGAACTTCTTCAATTGATTCCAATCTTAGGATTTAAATGAAGAGATACAAAGATAAGTAGAATGAGAAAAAAATCAGAGTCCCCTTCAATGTGCCACCTAAAGTCCTATTTATAGTAAACTTGGAGCCTCTTCCGCTATTGGGCCATTGGGCCTTTAGGAGCCTTTGTCGGCCGCCTCTTTCCTTGGCCTCAGATGTTTTCGCTTCGGCCTCTTTGCGGTGTTAATTATGGCTTTCTCGATGAAGGTTTCAGCTAGTTGAGAGCCTTTTCGAGGGGGATATATGTTTGCTGTTGTGGTAACTTTCCGGAAGGTATCTTGAGCCTCCGTGTGTAATTTCTTGGTTATATTCTTTCGGATATGGGCTTCCGGTTTTTCCGTAAATACTCAGAGGAGCCTGCCCTCATTATGTATGTGGCTAGCTACCGGTTCAGACGTGTGGATAGCTTGTACCGCTCCTGAGACTCCGGTCTGCATTTCAATAGGATTTCCGAGTATAGCCTGGTATTCAAGGAGGTTGGTCCTGGTGACTCGCCTGTTATTTTATCAATATGGCCTCTCAGCATTTGTAAGATATGTGTCACAGAATTAGGTTTCGTATAATCTTCATGTGCTTTTGTCTTTTATGCTCTTGAAGTTTTAGCTTCCTGATATATTGGTATTAGGTGAGTTAATACTGAAGGTTCCTTTGGACTTCATCTGATGGATTTCTCGCTTTTATCTTTCTTGGCTTCTGATCAGGATGACTTTTGCTGTAGAATCCCCTGTCGGATTGACGTTGTTGGATGGATTTTGTCGGATTGACCGTGTCGGATAGATCCCGCTGGTTATATCCTGTAGCTTTTACGATCTTTTCTCCTAGGAAGGTCCTGGTTGATGCAGCTTTCGGACCATTTCACCTTGCTCTTGATTCCTCCGAGTATTTGATCCTACTTTCTGAAGGGTTCCCGTGAGTTTTCGGTCATCCGATACCCCTTTACCGCCAACTTATTTCACTGTTAATTTTGCTAGTAACAGACCTGTGCTGGAGCGAGTGTGCCATGTCTTGTGGAGGTGAATGAGCGACCTGCTGTTGGTGTGAACAACTGGAACCGATCCTCTATTACCACGTAATCTTGGTATTTTGATGAATTGCTAAAGAGAATTTGTTCCAATACTAGTGAACGTATCAATATAGTTCGCATATATGGTATGCACAACTCCTTCATGCAATTGCCACGTGTCTTTATTTGGGTATAACGGTCCAACGTAAATGCTGACGTGCCCACCCTATACACACTTGGATGATTCAAAGAGGAATAACCTGCTATCTTAGAATTGTATGAATGAAAGTTGGCCCATGCTTCCTGATGAAGTTGTAACAATCCGTCTAACGTATTTAAATGCGGATTGTTTTTACAGTCTTAACGACTTGAAGGTGTGTTACTCATGTCGTTTTGAACGGCATGACTGCATGTCGCGGTGATCGAATCGACTACATGTTGTGGCGAACTACTTAACCCCAAGCCGTGTTAACGACTCGGCTATTCACCTTAACAACTAACGTTCATGCCGACGACATTATAGAAGTCATGATTCGATGAATTTACATTTCCATATCATTGTCTTGCTATGAAGGACCAGGTTATATAATTATGTTGAATGCGTTCCACAAAAGTAAAGCGTGGCCGATCGATCTGACACCGATTTTATAACCGCGTTTCACAATGGGGTTAACATTTGCCCCTCGAAGCTTGTATTTTTTATATAAAAATATGAGCTTCAAAACTGCTAGTTATAACACATTTCTCCTAAACACTTTTGACGAATCGGAAAGATCTGCATATGATGGATCCGAAGTTAGCTTTTTAGTAGAACGCCGGAGTGAACTTACGGATCAGCACTTATCACTTAGTGATGGGTCTCGAAGGCCCTAGGTCCATTTAAAAGTTGCCCTTATCTTTTTGTTTTTTGGATCTGGCTATTTCATTCAATTGTAACAATGATGCATCGTGTCGATTGCACACTTTGAGTGAATCGCACTTCGAATCCATGATTGATGTGTTTGCTTCTTTATACTATTGTGTGTATCTTGTTACTCAAATAAATGCTTCAGTTTTGAATTCAAATATTTCACTACACCATATATGCTGATTAGACTGTGTTTTTAGCCGTATCTTGAGCTCTTGGGCACGGTAAATGGCCGTATCAGAAAGTGGTGTGTTAAATTATTAGATACGGTTACTAACTGCATCTCATTATTTTAGAATACGGCTATTTGCCGTATCTAAAGTCTAATTAGACATGGTCTTTGACCGTGTCTAATTATATGTGTGTGTGCATATATATACACATGTATATATATATATACATACACATATATATGTGTGTGTGTGTGTATAAAACCAGAAACTGTAGCACATATCTTTCATATCCTAAAGCATGCATACCACAAAGTATACACAGGAATAACACAATTTATACATATATATACTCAAAGCATTACAAGGTTTGTCATAACACGATGTACATACAAACATAAACATTAAAAGGAAATTGCATTAGACTTTCATCACGTTACAAAGTAACAAAAATGAGGTAAAAAAATAACAGTCTGATAAACAGTCCAGTTGAGGCCGAGAAGATTGAGCGATAGCCAGCCTGGAGTTCAAGTTTCATTTGGCAGCAAAATTGAATCGTGATATATAGCCTGTAGCCTGAGTTCCAGCAAAGCACCATAATCTCCAACAGGACTGCCTATAAAATATAAGAAACAAGTTACAAATACTTCACAGCTGAACAGTAGATCGACATTGTAACATTTGGTGACTGAGATGCAAACTTGAATACAGAGCTAAGTGTATGTTAATACAGATATAATAGTGAAGGACTAGAATGCGCCATTGAATGTTAATTCTGGTAGAAAAAGTGATAAAAACAATGGTTCTAACAGTGAAGGTTTAGATGATAATTTCTATATTTTGGACTTGTTTAATTTCACTGGACACCAATAATAGTGTGAAGGGCATATCGTGACGATCAGTGGGTTGTGTAATTTAATGGTACGTAGTCGATCAGTGTGTTTGTGTACAAACACTTCACTGGGAACCAATAACAACCTAGTCGAATCAACTAGTCGATTAGTCGACTAATTTCTATGCAGCCTAAATTCATACAAAAACCTAGTTGATAGTCATTAAAAATGCAAACCCAAAAGAAGAATAACTTGAAGTGTAGTCCATATGCAACACCGGTAGTTCGTACCCTAGCATACAATGTTATGAAAATTGCGCCTTTGCGGAAGACCAATAAGCAGGATCTAGATTTGTCAATTGAACATCAATCTAATTTGGTAGCAATTATTCTATTACATCAACAAAATAGTAAATAACTATAATAGAGAAACAAAGAGACACAATATTTATACTGGTTCCACTATCATCATAGTGTATGTCCAGTCCAACAGAGAGAGATTTTATTCCACATGAGAGAATTACACGAGATTACAAAAGAAGAGTTTACACATCCAAACCTCAATCAGGTTTAACAAGAAGAGACACCATTGGGGATCACTGGCTCCAAGCCAGGATGGGTTTACACTAAAGTCTACCCCTCAATATATAGCCAGTGCAAATCTACATGAGTCATCAATTAAATTACCAACATATGGTAATAATATAATGGAGACAAATTACCATAACAACAAATGTGCAAACATAGGAAGTAAATCAATCTGTTTCTTTAGCATAGATGGAAGAAATTAATCCCTTCATTTATTTCTCTACCACCTCATTAAATGCAATCAATGCATTCCCATTATAAAAATATTTACTTTTCATTCTTTGCAAATTTGTTCCAATCAAATTGTGATTTTGTATCACCAAATTTAACACTCCACCTTGATGCAAAATCACATGTCTGCAACACCCCATCTCCAATCAAATTCTCTTCACAACATAAAACTCTTCAACAGAACTCCACCTTCAATCAAAATCTCACAACGAGATACACCAAAAAATGAATATTTACCAAATGGGCTCCAGCAAAGCCACCCCCCATCACACAATTGTTAACGAGCTCAGACTACGTCCCCGCCCGCCAACAAAATGTTGCAAATATCCAAAATAACAAAGAAGGCAGACACCAAAGTAATCTCAACACCGCCAAGACCAAAAAATAATTCTCTCAATCACCAATTCAAATACAGAGCCAAAATACAAATCTCTGTACTCACAAAAAATCTCTCTCCTTCCACTTAATCAAAACCATTACAAGCTCCACCCACCGCCTGCAAAAGATGCATCTACCACCATGAGCTGCACCACGCATAAACCAACGGTCTAAAAGTGCTTGCAATACACATCGACACCCGTCTAACACTTGACCTGAGCTCCTTCCTCGATCACCCGGATCCCTCGAGAATCATCAACGTGAAGACCCCTGTCTAAACCACAATGATCTCTGTCTTGACACCCGTCTATCACTTGACCTGAGCTCCTTTCCTGATCATCTTGGATCCTTCGAGCATCATCAACATGAAGACCCCTGTCAGAAACATGATCAAAACTTCCCAAATCCAATAGTCCCTTCAACACAGTAAACTCCGTATCACGTCAAAGTTCCCAGATTGGAACGCTCTTCTTTCATAACATAATCTCCTCCACCAAAGTCTCCTTTTCTCCAAAGTAGTAATGGCATAATCACTCCTGAATCTACCAACCTTTGTAGAAATAATTGATGCACAATTTAAAACAAATCGCCTTGCTCTGATACCAAACTATTATGAAAATTGCGCCTTTGCGGAAGACCAATAAGCAGGATCTAGATTTGTCAATTGAACATCAATCTAATCTGGTAGCAATTATTCTATTACATCAACAAAATAGTAAATAACTATAACAGAGAAACAAAGAGACACAATATTTATACTGGTTCCACTATCATCATAGTGTACGTCCAGTCCAACTGAGAGAGATTTTATTCCACATGAGAGAATTACACGAGATTACAAAATAAGAGTTTACACATCCAAACCTCAATCAGGTTTAACAAGAAGAGACACCATTGGGGATCACTGGCTCCAAGCCAGGATGGGTTTACACTAAAGTCTACCCCTCAATATATAGCCAGTGCAAATCTATGTGAGTCATCAATTAAATTACCAACATATGGTAATAATATAATGGAGACAAATTACCATAACAACAAATGTGCAAACATAGGAAGTAAATCAATCCGTTTCTTTAGCATAGATGGAAGAAATTAATCCCTTCATTTATTTCTCTACCACCTCATTAAATGCAATCAATGCATTCCCATTATAAAAATATTTACTTTCCATTCTTTGCAAATTTGTTCCAATCAAATTATGATTTTGTATCACCAAATTTAACATACAGAACATCCTCCTACACACACAACAAGGAACAAATAAATGAAAAGAATATTCAAGATGCATGTGCACACAAGTACATGTCCATTCAATTCTTATGTAAGATACTACGTAGAGATAAGTGTAAAATAATATATACCTTCTCTAATGTCTAAAGATATTGGTTCATCATCGTTGGATGACACACATACTCGACTTTATAATTTAGAATTTACTGGGCGATCCACCAGGTGGAGGCATTTTAGCTCACGCGCAGGGTCAGTAATCCATGCTAATTAGTTTTATCCAAATGTCGAATGCCGCTTCACTTAACATTTGGAAAAAGCTGCTTTCACTTGCAACTTTCAGTTTCTTTGAAACAGACTATGTAGTGCAAGATAACTTACACTACAGTCTCTGCTACAAAGTAGAGGAAGTTGCTAGTGAAAGCGGTTTTTTACTAAGGTTAAGTGCAGTAGCATCCGACATTTGGATAAAGCTAATAAGCATGGATACCCAACCCTACGCGTGAGCTAAAATGCATCCACCTGGTGGATCGCCCATTAAATTATTAACTAGAAAGTCGAGTAATCATCCATCTTCCCAGGTTTCAGCAAACCCGTTATTATATTTTCAGTAAACTTGTTATTTCTCAAAATAGAGTAAACTTGTTATAAGACAACCCAAATTAAATTTCAAACACAAGGTAAACAAACAGTCAAATGACGACGAAATCATGGTTAAATATTGAACTATAGAATTATCCATTTGCTCAGTTTAAGAAATGGACAATTTTTAGTTGCTAAATAGTTAAACTATAAATCAGTGACAACTTGTACATGGATGTGGTTACTACATTTTAGTTGCAATCGGCTTGACTAACTCATTGTTATTTCTTTGTTTCATACTTTCATGGATATATATACCGCAATCTAAAATTATACCGCAATCAAATTTGATTTCTCTGGTTCCATGGTATAACAACCAGCTAACACACCAGTACATACCAATTCAATTGAAATAGCTAACACACTAACACAAAGTAGCAATTGGCTTACACACAAAGACTTCAACTTGTTCCCTAATCTCTACAAGGCATGCACAACACGATTCAATTGAAACAACTAACAAACTAACGCAAAGTAAGGGTCAGCTAACACACAAAGACTTCAACTTGTTCCCTAATCCTCACTATCAGGCATGCAAAACACAATTCAATTGAAACACATACCTGCGGTCAACGAAGGGCTAGGGACTAAGGGTTGCTGCGTCAAAGAGGGATGTTCGTCTCTATCGGTAGGGGAGATTCCAGAGAAAGGTTGAGGTAAGATATGGTGACCGAAAACCATAATTGGGGTTTTCGGTCACCATTAAAGTGAAACAGAGGGAAAAGGGAGCGGCCAAAATTTTAATCCGGAGTGCCTAATGGGGTGCACAATATGATAGGCATTTTTTTTGGCCAAAAGCCATATCAAATTAACTGATCCGGAGCTTCTTTGATGGACAGTTAGATTTAGGGTGTTTGGGGTGGTGCGGATCGCAAATTGTAGTTTGATACGGATCTGAGCAGTATCAAATATGATACGACTATAAACCGTATTTTACGTCCGCATCCTAGTGTGCCAAATTGGCTGTTATGGTGTAGTGTTTGTCGTTGATAACGACGCTCTAGTGTGTGAATGCCCCGGTTTTAGTTGGGGCTCGAATGCGTAAAACAAGTGATATTCGCGATGGATGATCACGTTCGATTTTCAATGAAATGGTTGTGGCCAATTCACGCTAATCTACTTGTTTTACGAACTCGCTTAGCCATTAGATTTTAATGAAGCAAAGCACATTTTCTAATGCAAACGACAGTTGCGTTTTTTTACTACTACAGCCTGTTCTGCAAAAACATTGCACATTTCTGGGTTGATATTTTGTTATTGACTGCCCACATCGACAACAGATTAGTCGCTACAGCGAATTTCTTTTCTGAATTAAATGAAGTGTCTACACAGAATTGTTTATTCAACGATGTATAATTTGTCGAATATTATCTGTATGGACAAGACATTCTAATTCGAATTCACGTTGACGCTTAATATCAACTAGTCGACTTGATTTGACTGTGGATTTTAAACCGCTGCTATTTCATCAACTTATATAATTGGGTAAAACATTTCATACTTTGGAAATACGTACTCACGACCTATTTCCTGCTTCTTTCTAGAGAAGTCTCTGACATTTGTGCCCCATGCCTAGGAGGTCATTGTTAATCCTCACTATGGGAAAGGCTTTCATTGCTCAATATTTGTCTGCTTCGTCAATCGATTTTGAAATTGGAGACTGCATTAGATGCCCCTACTATTGAGAGGTCGATTATAATCCAACGTTCATCTTCTTCTGCCGACTGAACCGACATCCTGGACTTCACTTAGTATCGTTGGTCACTACTGTGGAGATATTGCCCTTTTTATGAAAAGGACTTTTGTTGTTGTGCCCCTCACTTGGGAAGGACTTTGAATTTCGTGCCCATGCTTGGGCTAAAATCTAACACTTGTCGTATCTGAGATTTTCAGACACTACACAAGTTGATTGGTTAAGATCCAACACTTGTCGCATATGAGATTTTCAGACACTGTGCAAGTTAATTGGATGGTTGTTGTATCGTTTCACGGGGCTGGCACCAATTTCTTTGTCGGACGCTTGACTTGGCGAGCTATCTCAGTTTAGGAACTGGAGCTTTGAACTTCTCACTTAGGGAAATGCCCCTTGAACGAAAGCTACGAACCTCTCATTTGTTTGTCATGGCGCTTGTTCATTGTTTGAATCTTTGCGACTTTTCTCATTCACTTCCCAAGGAGGCGCTTTTGTATTTTTGCACTTGTGCATGCTGATATTTATGGACTTTGGCGCTTGAACAAATGTTGTTGGGGTCGTTATATTTCGTCAGACTCTAAAGGAACAAGCGTTCGACAGATGGCCTGCAATATGAAATCAACTTTTAATCAAGTTTTGATATAACATAAAATTCTGCAGGCAAGGGATTCATTCAAGTAGATATGCTCTTAGTCATAGAGCTAATGTTCAGTACAGTGTTCGTAAAATATTATAGACTGTTTTACGAGAATTCTGAATACAACAAGAAGTAAAACATGAAGTAATGTATGAAAATAAAGCAGTGGCGATGATGTTTGCTTATTCTGAGCCATTGAAATTGGAGCATCACCATTGGTTATCATATGAATGACTTGCCTTGGATAGGTTTGATTAGGACCTCTATTGTTTGGATCGGATTGGTCATTTGATGCCCCTTGCCCCTGGGGAGTTGTAGAAGGATTTGTAGATTGAGGATTCTTTACATACTGCTGCAGCCTATTCTTCCTTATCTGCTCTTCGATCAATGATTTCAAATGCCTACATTCTTTTGTATTGTGGCCTGGCTCATTGTGGAACCATCATAACTTTCCAGAGTTCGCTTGATCATTACCTATTCTCTGAGATTTTGGTATTGGACAATCTTCAGTGTCTTTAGTCGCAGCAAAGATGTTTTCGGGAGTTTCTGTCAAAGGGGTTAATTCGGAATTCTTGAATAAGCGGGGCTTCTTGCTGTTTCGGTCATCCCTTTCGTCATTTCCCCTCTTTTGACCACCTCCGGGATTCTTCTGATTGTACTGAGTAGTAGCATTTTTAGGAGCTTCAAGAAGTTGGTTAGCATCAATAACCTAAAGAGGCACAGGATTGTTGTCCACTCTTATATACTCCTTGGCTTTTTTATAGAATTTTTCATGCGTGTTTAGTTCTTTCATTTTAATCCATCTACCAAAATCGCTCTTCACATCTATGGTGCCGATTAGAGACATGAGGATTATACGAGGTTCTGAATTTCTCACCTCAGACAAAGCAACATTGAATCGACTGAGAAAAGCTTTAGCGGATTCCCCTGGGTTCTGCTTCATTGCTGAAAGTGTTATAGCATCCTTGGCTTTTGTAGCGTATAAGCAGAACTGCTCCTTGAACTTTTTGGTCAAGTCGGAGAACCAGTCTATGGACTTGGGTGGCAGCTTTGTAAACCATAGTGACGCGTCACCTTCTAGATAGAGAGGGAAATATAAGCATCTCATATTGTTTGTTACCTTTGCCGCACTCATAGTCCATTCGTACTTGAACAGAAAGTAATTAGGATCAACAAGGAGGATTGAATTTCTTCGGACATTCTGTTTCTCCGATTCTCTCGGTAAACGGAGTCCTGTCGGGAGAGAAATCCCATTCTTTATCATCATCATTGAGAGCTTGATTCTTCTTCATGATTTGTTCTATCATATCTGAGATGTACTCTTCAGTTGTATGCCGCTCTATGAAGCTGAGCTCTTTACCGAATGTTCGTCTAGGCATGCGTTCCTGGCTAGAAAGCTTAAGTCCTTTACCTTCTCGATGAGGAGATGCCCTCGTGACAGGACTGGTAACCTTCGAACTTTCATCTCGGAATGAATCTTAGCTTTTGGCTTCGAGTTTTCGAAGTTAGCCTCGTCCTTGTCGCTCAACCATTCATTATCATCTTCCATGTTGTCATTGCTGTCATGGTCAGAAGCGGATGAATTGGCATTCTCTTCGAGATCAATATGGACCTTTTGAGGTGGTGGATTTGGTTGAGCGTTGAGGATAGCGTCAAGTTTTTACATCATAGCTTTGGTAGAGGCATCCATTCGTTGGTTCATGTTGGCAATGACGACGTCTACTTCAGCTTTAGTCACTCCAGCTCCATTTTTAGAGTTTTCGCCAACTTGAAATGGTTAGTAAGTGGCGTAGTCCCATTAGCAACATTATCGGTTTCTTTAATGGTTATACTAGTGGTCTTCTTAGATTTAGCCATGATCTCGGACAAGGCTTTGAATTTGGAAGAGAGTTCATTGATTGGCCTAGACCTTAGATTTAGAGGATCTATGGTAGAATTAGGCTTCGAACTCCAATACAAGGCTCTTGGATTGGAGAGAAGTGTGAACGTAGATCCACGGTGGGCGCCAAATGTTTAAACCAAATTTGGTCCAAACACCAAAGGTACATAAACTGTACTTCACCAAATGGTAAGTAGTAGAAAATGGAGCCACGAAAAATAAAAGTAAGTAAAAAAAACACAAGAATTTTATAGTGGTTCGATCTAAAAAAGATCTAGTCCACTTTGGAGTGATTTTCATTATCATGAAGAAATTTACAAAGTACATCGTCTCATACATCTCACTTATATCACTTGTTCACTCTCTTTATAATGATTTCCACTTTTTACTCTCTTTCTGCTTTAGATCTCACTTGAACTCAGGAAGGAATGGACTAGATCTCGTGATTAGATGATCTTCCTTGATTCCATCATGAAATTAGTGTTAGATCCGAGCTTTAAAGAGGTGTAATGGTAGTTGGAGATCACTTGGATTGAACTTGAGTGAGAATTAATGGTGTTTGGAGAAGATGAGGACCACTTGATGTTGGAGTGAGATGGAGTGAGCTTAGGAAGCCATTAATGGAGCTTGGAGAGCTTAAGGATGGTGGAAACCCAAAATGACAGCCCTTCGGGGTGGAAAAAATCGATCCTTTGGATGGTGGAGAAGTGGACTATTAATAGGTGAAGTTGGTATCAGGTGGCAATTATGTAATTATGGTGTACAACGTAGGGGTCGTTTGCTGGTGTATTTATGGAACTGCCACTGGACAGTTGGAGGCAGCTGTGTGCAGCTGGACAACCGACCCTTAATGTGCACGAGCGACCCTAAAAAATAACGCACGAGCGAGCCTACTTCATGAGTGTTCGACCCCTCTATTTACAACATATTTAAATGAGCGAGCCTTATATTAATATGTGACCGGACCTTATAATTTACGCCCATGCCACTGTCTCCGTATTTATGCCCAAACCTTTATCTACACCAAAAATTTCATGCATCCGCTCCCTGTACTCTCTCTTTCTCATGTAGTTGCTCGATCCTCTCCAGCAAGAAGCTACTCGACCTATCACGTAAGGTACTGCTCGACCCTTCACGTGAGAGCTGCTCGACTAGCTAGAGATGCTTGTTCAAGGATGCTCGACCAGGCTTGCTCCGATGTTTTGTTCGTGCATGTGGTGCTCGACATCTCACCAGAGATGTTGCTCAACCAATGATAGACTGCTCGACCGTGGCATGTTGTTCGACTTCTGGACTGCTCGACCGGTGATGCTCTGATGAAGCTGCTCAACTAGACACTTTGGTGCTACTGATCGACTAGTCCGCCTCATGATGTTGCTCGACTAGAGTTGTAGTGCATGTTGGTTATGCACGAACAACCTGTGCTGGAGCGAGTGTGCCATGTTTTGTGGAGGTGAACGAGCGACCTGTTGATGGTGTGAACAACTGGAACCGGTCCTCTGTTACCATGTAATCTTGGTATTTGATGAATTGCTGAAGAGAATTTGTTCTAGTACTAGTGAACGTATCAATATAGTTTGCATATATGGTATGCACAACTCCTTCATGCAATTTCCATATGTTTTTATTTGGGTATAACGGTCCAAAGTAAATGCTGACGTGTCCACCCTGTACACACTTGGATGATTCAAAGAGGAATGACCCGCTATCTTAGAATTATATGAATTAAAGTTGGTCCATGCTTCCTGATGAAGTTGTAAAAATCCGTCTAACGTATTTAAATGCGGATTGTTTTTACAGCCTTAACGACCTGAAGGTGTGTTACTCATGTCGTTATGAACGACATGACTACATGTCACGGTGATCAAATCGACTGCACGTTGTGGCGAACTACTCAACCCCAAGTCATGTTAACGACTCGGCTATTCACCCCAACACCTAATGTTCATGCCGACGACATTATAGAAGTCACGAATCAATGAATTTACATTGACATATCATTGTCTTGCTATGAAGGGCCAGTTTATATAATTATGTTGAATGCATTCCATAGAAGTAAAGCATGGATGATCTATCCGACACCGATTTTATAACCGCGTTTCACAGCGGGGTTAACAGACTCTATCCAAGCCTTGGAACTAAAGCTCAACCTCCATCGGTGCGGTGATCACAGAGGTCGTAACTGGAGAAATCGATTCGAAAGTCTCCCCCAATCTCGCCAGAGAGGGAACATGAGAGGTTTGCGAATCATCACCTCTGGTGTCGTCCTCCTCATCACTACCGCCATGCACACTGAGTTCCTTTTGAGGTCCTACAACCTCTTCTTCAATAGGGGGTCACGTCGGGATGGACGACAAGGGGTAACTACACTTGCGGACTCGAAGGTGCATTTACTCCCTTAGCTTTCGCTTTCTCCACCTCTTCTTCATCGTCTTCCCTATGACCTGTTGACCAACCCTTAGGAAGTAGGCCTAATAGGTGAAGGAGATGGTCCGAAAGCAGAGTCTGGACGTTACGGAAGCCATTAGGAATGTTGCTCAATGCCAAGACTCGCAAGAGATACACACCACCCGTTGGAATCTAGGGGATAGTTACCACATAAATTTTCAAGTTAGTTTAGAGATTATGACTTAGTTATCTTGAAATACAACGTAAGTTTTAAAGCACTTATGGCCTGCAAGCCATCCCGTCGTAAACCCTGAAGGGCATCGAACGTAGAATCAATAATGCTTGAAGTAACTAGGCTTGTTCCATGCCCCTAAGATGATATGAATATTGTTCTAAACCTGTAAGTAGGCAAGGGAAGGTGAGATGCTTCATTTCTTCATGGAGAGAGAAATCATATGTCCTCCCCAGTCTGCTCCATGCCCAACCACACTATCGCTAGGATATAAGTGCTGAGAAGAAAGGCGTATGCATTTGGGTGAAGCTGCGTCGGTGCCAGGAGAAAGAAGTGCATATATATTGGATATATGGACATGACAGAGGTATGTACCTAATAGTGCACATATGCCTGTTCCAAGCAATGTTGCCCCTCTTGAGGTGCGTGTTCCCTATCATCCCTTCCAAGGACCAAAACATCATCCTAGGATATTTCGCACTTCGTGAAAACCCGTCTCAGCGTGGCTTCATCAATTTGCAAACGATCAAATCCATCAGATTCCCAAGAATATTAGCACCCGCCAACATGTCTAGCGCCACAAACATGCTTTTCTTTCCGCAACCAAGATCTTCTTCTTCTTGCGGGCACACTTTTATGGGTTCTACCTCTTACTGAATTGTCGGCTTATCCACTCGCTCGTCAAAATTTTGCAATCCTTCTGATTGTTCCTCTTGATCATTCATATCATATGGGCTTAATTTTTTTAGGATAGGTTGGAAGCTTCAGAATTTTCGAGCTCACTGCTTGTTGGGTTGGAATCGAACGAGGATTCATGAGAACTCGATGACGGTTCAGTGGCTTTAGCTCCTAAGCCTTGGAGTCATCTAGAGCTCCTTTGTGCCATTACAAACTATACTTCAAAATAGTTGCATTAGTTAGCGTACCAAAACCTGTACCCACATGCCAGTATAAACTAGTGTGAAACGTGTAGTGTCTTGCATAATGTTGCAATCATAGTGAAACACTTCAGGATGCAGCGATGGTTTCTAGTTTCGTAATCTTAAACTATCGTCGTCGCTACCAAAATCACAGAATTCGAATCAAGTCACGATTACGATGCGATTTGGTTGACAATCGAGTTTTTAAAGTGGTGGTTCAGTCATATGTTCATAGTTCGGGTTTATGCTCTAATCCTATGTGCATGTCCGAATTATTAGTTCAAACAAGTTCGTTATTCAAGCGTTAAGGCGTTATTCATCACGACATTCGATTCAAAACCCGACCTGATCACGCAACGTCGCGAAATGATTCTAATTCGACAACCAAAAATTTCTTTAGAAAACATAAAATTCTCAAGTATTTCGGGATATGAATTGGAATTTCGTATCCCTGAAGTACACAGGATTTTCGACTCTCCAAGAAATGCTACCAAAAGATCCAAATGTTGGGGGTTACGAAACTCCAATTTCGTATCTCGAAACAATTCGAATTTTCACCATATCTCCACACTTTACCACTTCTTCACCGGTCCCGTCCAACTTCCTCCTTTTGTCTTCCCACTGCGTATCCTTTTTTTTCATATACCCTCTTCCCAAAAAATTTCCAGGTCGTCCAGGATAATAAATTCTCATTTCATATCCCTACGACTTGGAGAAATTTTCCAAGTCCTTCGGGATACGAAATGAGAAGTTCATGTCCATTGGAACTTGTGGTTTTTTCTCTTTCTTCTCCTTCGAAACATTGGCTGTCCTTCTTCAAACCTCCAAACTCCTCCAGAGACCACCCCCAATAGTCATCCGCCTCGAAGCTCCAGCGCCACCTACTTCTCCTCCCTCTCCGTCCAATGCCTCGACTCCACAAAATCAAACCTGAAACAAAATTAAGTAGTGACCCACCTGTAATAACAACTGACTAGTCGAATAAGGAAGTGTAAGTTTCAAGGGGCTGGGACGGTTGGAATAAGCCAACGAACGATGTTAGGTAATGGAAGTTCCAAGTTCCTAGGGTTTTTCTTGAAAAATTTCCAAGTCCAACGAATTAGAAATGCAAGAAGGGGGAAATGGGGTTTGTATCCAGCTATTATAACGGGAAGTTTGACGGTTCTAAAAAAATTGGAAAATTTCCCTGTGTTTTGGGGCCAGTACCGATCCCGACACATTTATAATAATAAAAAATAAATAAAAGAGGGGCGAGAAGAAGAAACCAAAACTACTTCGGTATTGGCGAAGAATTTGCTAACTCAAACTATGGCTACGATTACGCATATGCCTTTTCGGAGTCCCAATCGTCGAAACCAACACAAATCTTTAACCAACCATGTGCTCGCAGACCTAAAAAATTCTAGAGTACATGCCAGACGATTGAGTTCAAATCCGATAATGTTTCAAAAACTAACTTACGCAATCGAGCGCCCGAGATATACCATCTAATTATGTCACTTATTTCAAACTCCGATTGTATCGTGCAAAATCGCATGTGAACGTATGAGTGCATACGTTACGCTATGTCGACAATGATTTTTCTACGTTTCGACATAAATAGGAGTCAGCGACTAACGTTTGACATCTTGAATCGACATGAATAAGATGTTCACCTAGACAATCAGGCAGGTTCCAGTCCGAGCAACAAGGTTCAAAGAAGTTGGAGTCCCCAACAATGTTGGAGTTGTGTACTTATAACAACAAGCTTTGACAAAGGGTTGGAGCTTCTCAGAAACGACATATTCCTTGGGATGCATCGCTCAATGGAAACGTCACGACCAATCGCTAATGCACAACTAGATTTTTTTTAGTTGTCAGAAAGACTTGTCTCAACTCAAAGCATGTCGTGTTAACACACGACTTACTTTGTGGGGGAAAGTATTACTCGACCTTTTGGCCCGACTATCAGCAGTAGTTTAGGTCCACATAACTAGGCCCATCATGTGGTTAAATAACTCAGAAATGTCGTCCAAAAATCTAGAAATCAAGCCTAGATGGAGTCGTACAAGTATGGTCATCTCGGCTAGCTCGTCCGAACTGCTCTCAAATGGCAAAGTATTCGTGGATCGGTATTTACCATCCATACAATCAATACATATCCCTGAGATCAAAACAACTCCACAAATATGTCTAGCACTTCCCGGATCGGCATTAATGATTTCGTATCCCGGAATTTCATATCCAAAAAACACAACTTTCAGCCTTCATCCAGAATTCATCCAAGTGTTCAGGGATTAGAACTTGCAAATTCATATCCCTGCAACTTCCACTGAGATCGGATCAGTATTTTCATAATCTTCCCAGATCAGTATAAAAGCTAGAATGTGTTGGATCGGTGCAAACGAGTTCGTACCATAGGATACGAATTTAGTTAGAGTAGAATTCAAGACTTTCCAAAAGGCACAAAAAAAGGCGAAGTCCTCCGAGACCAGTACCGATCCCGGAAGACGAATTTTGTGGGCATGTGCCTACATGCCTCTCTTCCTACCTGCTCCCCTTACCTATAAATAACCCATTATGAAAACGGATTCAGATTTGGATTTTTGCTCTCTTGACACTTTGGGAAGAAGATATTGCATCTTGGACTCTCAAGCTCACTCTATCACTTCGAGAAAAAGTTTATCTTTTTCTTGGACACTTAGACTTTTTGGGTTATCTTGGCATTATTTCAGGAAGAATAAGAGAAACTCTTACTTGGACATTTCTAGACTTGGTTACCACCATTACCTTTATAGTTACTTGAAACTATTGTTTCAACCATTATACTTTGGACTAATAAGTGAATAAAAGAGCAAAACCTTCAAAGTGGACGTAAATTCTCAAAAATCGAACCACTATAAACTCTGTATGACTTATTTTTCTGCATTTTAACCCTTACTGCATGTTTAGTTTTATTTTCTTGAAACTCTTTTAGTGTTGTGCCAACTTTTGGACATCATCACGTTTATTTATTATATTTCTTCAAATTTGATTACAAGTCTGTTATTAAGCATTAGAAGACATGCGCTTAGTATAAGTACCATATTCGTGGGACAGAATTTGTGGTCCTAACATTTGATATTTATTATGGCAACCCATGTATCTTTCTTTTGATGAGCAATTAATTATATTTTGAACGGTGGAAATATACAACTTTAAATATAACCAATTCCTAATTTCCAATTCGTGTGATGAGAAAAGAAAACCGCACGTTTTGTACTAAATACAAAAAAGACATAACATCTACATCAACGCATGCCCCACGAGATCTAGGACCATTAAATCTTAGATTTTGTCATAATATTGAACGTTTGAACTCAGCTGTCATCTTAATCTAGGACCATTAAAATCTTTATTTGCTTGTTAAATTCCGCTTTCTCTGTTACAAAATATGCAATCCATTGCCTATCCGTATATACTTGAACAGTAATGTCCAAAATTCCACTGATACTAGTTTGTTTAAGAAAAAGACTGGTGCCTAATTTACTTCAACACATGCATGTATCTCCTATGGTAGACGAAAACTGCAAGTTGTCTACTGCCATAGAATCTTACTCACAACTTTAGATCGCTTGAAAGATCCAAAGCCATGCACTAGCCCATACGATGTTTTGGCTTCTTTTTAAGGAACTAGGAGTATATTTTAATAAACATGTGTTGAATGTGCATAAGGAACCAATATATATAGTACCAGTTTTCTTAAAAAAACAAAAATCAAGATTTTCATTGAACATTTGTATTAATATTAGATATACCTATCATTTTTTTATTTCCAGTATAAGACGATTAAGAAAAATAGTCTGTTTCTTTTTTATGCAATTTGAAGTTGATCAAACTCGGTTACATGATTCTTACATATAAACTATTTTCAGGGTAAATTATGATACTGTAGAGCATATAATTAGATTCATGACATTCAGTGTTCACCAAAGAAGAAATGTTTCCAGTTTTTGTCTAACGTACGCTGTTGATAATGTTTTGAAATGTCCAATATGATTCGAGTTTAACTTGATAAATAATCAAATTTATCAATGTATGTCCGTAGTTTATTTGAATAGTTTTTCTACTCATCTTCATAAGGTATTAGTTTTTCTTATTGGATAACATTAAAGGTCAGCAATTATAATAGATGCACAAAATTACTATGATTGTATATATAGACTTCAGAGTTCTATTACTTGGAATATGAATGTGTAATACGTGAAACGTGGTAGCAGACAGGTATGAATTTATTTTCCCCTGCCATGTTTGTTAAGTTAATTGCTAAGTTATTTCCTAAATTTTTGGTCTTTAGTCCATGTATTACTTCAGATTTTTCTTTAATTTTGTCTTCACACTATTTTTCTCTATTGAGCATTGTAAATTTCCAAAACAATTTCAAAATTCAAATACTTCACAGGTAACAAGCCAATATTCTGAAACTATATTCTCTGTAACAATAACAAAAGGAAGGAAAAAAACAAAAACAAATATTAACATCCAAATATCAAATCTGCTTTGCACTGAACGGGTAAATCATTTATTTAACATGTCCCCCATGATAGTAATATTTCCCTAGACATCAAAATCAAAACCGACACAGCATATGGATCATCAATTCATCATAGAGTTTGCAGCACACGTGTTAACCTTGGCATATCCGACAATCGAACTGGCTTCAACAGAAAATCATCAGCACCTTCTTCCATGCATCTAGCATTTGAAATTTTAAGCTAGATTACAGTACTGCTCAAACCATTTTACAACTTATATCATGCTATATTTATGATATTGTTACCTATTGATATTGTTAGAAATATTCTCCGATGACATAACCACCACAGGTATTCCCTTAAGCCGCGAAGAACACTGCTTAACAAACAAACATAAACAGCATTCAACTATATATATCCATTATAATCATAGAAATATTCAGAAAAAAAAAGTATAAATAAAAATACACCTTGATCTCCTTTAGCAATTCATAACCGGTCATTTCAGGCATGGAATAGTCTGTGATTATCATGTTCACATTTGGCTCCTGCGTCGTCGTATACTTTAAAACAAGTAGAAAACAGTAATATCCAGAGGCATGAAATAACTGAAAATAGAATTACAAACCATGTCCAGCATTTCCAGTGCTCGTCTCGCGCTGTCTGCTGTAGTCACTGCGATCACCAAACAGAGTGAGATGATGTTGCAAAATCATCCCTAAAAATATATATTGAAGCATGTTTTACAAAGAACCTTTGAATTTTTTGCTGCGAAGCAAGTGTGCAATCACCGCCCGATCGACTGAACTATCATCCACTGCCAAGACATGAACATCACTCTCTGATGCTGACATTATGTATACGATGATGATTTGCTTTAGTGAGGTATAGTTGAAAATCAAAGAGAAAATGGAGGGATATTTATAGAGGTTTATAAGATGATCAGTCAATAGAGGAAAGGTATCTTTATGTCTATTTTGTAATGATTCACTTAAGATTTGGTGGTCTGGTTTCTTTCCAAATATTAAATGGGTGATTGCATCATCATTGCTTTATCTGTTAAAGGTTTTAATGCAGATGGATTTTTGGGATTCTGTCTCATGTAGGTAATAAATTCAATTAATATATGCACAGATTCTGAATATATAACAAATACAGAAATACTTTGCAAAGCCATTCAATTAATAATACAGTCATTTTGAAATTGGTGAAATTACTGTTTGAAAAATCTCTTTCACATTGATGCTTACGGGTTCAGACCACTTTTTTTTTTTCTTTTTTTTTTTAAAAAAAAAAAAAGAAAAAGAAAAATTTGACAAAAATTGTGTGTAAAAGGTTGATCATTTATTATTTTGCATAAATTGTATGCATTTTTATGTGGCATTACGTAATTTCGGAATAGTTCATGCAATTGATTAGTTAAAATCTAAGGTAAATAATATACAATAAGACTACATGCAAATAAAAGTAACTTCAGCACCATTGCATCTGAATAAAAACCATGTGAATATTCTTTCAATATATATATATATATATATATATATATATATATATATATATATATATAAAGATCAATGAACAGCTTACATGTATAGAATTGTAATAGTTTTACTGGTCACTCTTAGAATAACCGGTAGACGCTTAGTTTGAGGTGGAGACACACACCTTTGCAGGACATAATTATTGGATGTACACACATTTGAAAGAAATCTTGGCATTATGAACTTATTTTTGGCATACTGCATACATCACTTTTGGCTGTAGCCACTGAAATTGTGTACGGTATTATCTGTGTACTTGTTATTCGATTGACCTATGTTAATTGGATTTCGTTTTCTTTTAATTAGCCCCATTTTCATACCATCCCAATTTTTCCAACCTATTATGCATAGATTGTAACCCCCATAAATATTAACATGAAATCAACTAATTAATAACAAAGCCAAAAATGAAATTTGTTCAAATATCAAAATTTGGGCATGAAATTTGCCTCCTGTTTGTTGCTATTTTCTCAGCAACATTCATATGAAATCATTTGCAATTAGAATTCAAAATGAGAAGTTATCGACACTTGAATGTTGGAATTTAAAATAATTAAATCAAATGGATTTAGATTAGTAATGTTATTTAACAATCCGGTTTAAAAAGGAATAAATCATTGTAATGCTAAGTGTGTACTTAACTTTTAAGCAAATGAAATGTTAATGGATTATAGATAAAATAATGTAAATTTTGACATACTTTATCCACACATGCACACATGTTATGGCATGCGTTTTGCATGTGATCATATTACATGTTTCGTGAATAAATAATATTATTAGAAAATGCAAATATTTAACCTCTTCAAGAGAAAATGATTTTCGCAAATATTTATTTATATTTTTATGTTAATATCATGTGAAATTAGTTTGAATTTTTATTTTTAGTTAATTTGAAATTTCTAATTTTTAATTGGTTTTAAATGTTATTTGCAAATAGCAATGATATAACGAATGTCTATTTCTTAGATTTTGTGTGTAAATGTTATTAAAATTAGTTAATATGTATAGAGATGTAGTTTGAATTCGAAAAAAGATTTAGTCGTTAAATCCTATTTTTATGTAATATATAAAGCTAAACATATGTAGCGGTACTTTTGGAGACCAAAAGTTTACATATGCTTCCAGGACAACTATTAAGAAAGAAATTAGTTTTAATTTTCATCTGTCTTGTTAATGAATAAATAAAAATGATGTAATGAATATATATTTCATAATTCTGGTGTAAATGGTATTAACATTTGTTTATATATATATATATATATATATTTATATATATAGTTTGAATTCAGAAAAATTCATTTGTTACATTATATTTTTAAGTAACATATAAAAACTAAAGATACATAGGAGTACTTTTTAAAATTCGCGGTCGAACCAAAAGTTTGCGCTTCCTATACAACTACTAATAAAGATATTACACCTTAACTACAACCGATTGACCCAGATTGGATCATTCGACCACTAGCGATTGACCTGCCAGGGTCAACCAATCGACGACCTTCGATAAAAATAAGAGACCAGGCACCCTTACTTTTATTTCAAGAAAATTAAACATATAAATAATATGCAATTAATTTCAGAATAACCAATGCATGAACGTAATTAATACTTTCTAGGCGTGAGTTCTATATATGTAAATGTAGGTTTAAATAATTTCAGAATAATTAATGCAATGAATTAGTTTAAACTTGAGGCAGATTATTACATATAATTAAAAGGCTGAAAGTGGAATTCTGGACAATTAAGAATTGTACAAAGAAAATATTGTAGTTACGTTCAAGGCGAGATTCTGATATGTTTTCATATTTTATTTACTGAAATGGAGTCCGAATGAAAAAGTTATTAATTAATTTGTATGTATATATTAATACACAAAGATTTGAATTTCAAATAAATATATATAAGTTGGGAATATAATATTCCCATTTATTTCAAACTTATTTTTATATATTTACACACGGTAGGGACAGAAATAAATTAACTAAGGAAAATAATTAAGAGAATTAATCAAGAAACAAAAAAAGTAACGTACAAGAGGCAATTATCCTGTGGGCTCGACCCAAACAGGGTGTAGACCGCCAAGTCGATTGCCCTTCTATAGGGAAGCGCAGTGAAGGCTATTTTATATAGGGGCTTATTTATAAATACTATCAATCAGACCACTTAGATTTAATCAGTTAGATCCAACGATTTGAAAACACGATAGCAACTATGAAAAGAGCCCAACCCCTCACTCCAAACCTTATCTCCATTCTATCCTTGTCTCCGCCATGCCTTTCTGCCATTGCTAAATCTTCAGAAAAGAAAATAGCTTCTTCTTCTATCTTCTTATCTATTTTCATTTCTCATATTCTATTCTATTTAGATTTAGAATTATTTTAAGGTTTATCTTTATATATGTAAGAATTCTAATATATGTGATTCTTATATATATATATATATATATATATATATATGTGTGTGTGTGTGTGTGTGTGTGTGTGTGTGTGTGTGAAAGGTTGGAACTTGTTCGTTCTCGAAGGCTAAATCAATACTTTATCCACTCAATTCTCTTGTTGCTTCTTCTTGTAGCCTTGCGAGTGGAATCCATCTAAGTTACTATTTTCTATAGATTGATGGTTATAGATGTGGACTGTTGTTCCATGGGCGAACTGGGATGTAACGACCCGCATTTTTCAGCATTATAATTAATTTATTTAATTATTTAAATAATGGTTTGTTTATTTAAAATGACCAGAATTAAATTATATTGAATATTTAATTAAAATAAATAATATAATAATATATTTAATTTCTGAAATAGTCAGAAATGGTAGAATTCACAAAATGCTGTGAATTGGATCATCGGTGATATTTAATTCAGTTTAGAATTGAATTAGAATAACGAATATATTATTTTAACGGCAGTTTGAACGTATAATTATATTATAATTATAATCGAGCTCGAAATGGCGCTGCAGTTCGCTATTTGGCGATTTGAACTTCAATTGAATGTATAGGGTCCATTTTAAATCGGATTTCGGTGAAACAAGAAACGTTAGGAGCTGGTGAAGTATATTTTTCTAGTGGAAGAGATAAATCGGGATTTCATTGTGTAGATATTTAGTTATGTCCAAATCAAATTTTAAAAAAAGTCGCTATGAAATTCCTTTATAATTTATATCGATTTATTTATATTTTAAAATGGTTTTTTAAATATAAATCGAATATCGATGTAACACTGGACTTGAAATATCGAGTTATAAATCCCAGTGGAGCTGTATGATATTCTATTGTGAATATATACAATAATATTTGTTACTAAATATTAAATTTAATTGTTTTTAAATATATTTATATATTTATATATTTATATGGGTTATTTAGGGCTTTAAAAATAGTCTGTTTTTAAAACGACCTCAGAATTCGACGAAACTAATTTTGTTAGATCCGCAATATTAAATTATTGTTAGATTCCAAGTTTGGTGATTTTTAGAGTCAGTGTGTGGCCGTACGGATTTTTAAAGTGAAAAACAGTCAGTATTTTGACAATTAAAAATACGTTGTGTGAGCAAACGGAATTGGAATTCGACGAAGCCAGTTTCGTTGGGACCATAATGTCGAACTGAAGGGGTATGTCCAGTTTAGTGATTTTTGGGTATTATATATGATTACAGAAATTTTAGAGGACAAAGAAAAATAGCGTTTGCTTATAATTTAATATAATATTCAAATAAAAAAAAATTATAAAACCATCCTATAAATAATCTTAACTCTTGCCTAACCCTAACATACTTTCTCTTCCATCAAAAAGGCACCACCACCACCAAAGAAAAATAAACAGTAAAAATCCCCTTTCTAAAATCAAAACAAAACAAAGAAAATTCCTAAATTCCTCAAACAAGTTTTATTAGCTTCAAAGGATGTTTCTCTTCATTCGTATACAATTTTCAAAGGGTGCGATGTCATTCCAGTTGTACGCCAGTTCCACGACTTCCCTAGGGCTCGACGGATTTTGCAATCGAAGGAGAATGGGTTCGATTCGAGTCCATTTTTGAGCTCTGCAAAGAAATCCGCACCTGGTATGATTATTTGGTGGATTACGGTGATGAATTCGATCGCGTGTCCTGTGGCGGTTACAGCAAAATCCTGGGTGTCGCGAGTTACCTTGGTGGTGCGAGATGATCAAAAGGGTGGTGGGTGGAAGGAGATTTGGATGAGGAGTTCATTGTTGATTTTAGTTTGAAGTTCGGTGAAGAGAATAGGGAGAACGAGGCTTGGAAAGGCTTGGAAATGGCCATTGTTGAATACTGGAGCCACGTTGATTAAGGAGGAAGAGAGGGTTAGAGGTTTGGGCTTTGTGATGGTAGTTGGGCCGGTGTTTTAAAGGGGTGAGTCCCGGTTTTAAATAATTCAAGTTTTATTTTATTTAAAATAGTACACTAACTTGTAAACTGAATATTTCGTTCATACGGAGTCAGAATTTCGAACCGTCAGTCACGCTGGGATCGTATGGATGGTGGCTACACTATGGAACTGACCGGGAGTGAATTGGGACTCGTTTGGATTTACGGTGGAATTTAACGCCTGAATCGAATCAATGACCAATTATCGTTATTTAACGATAACCGACCAATGTGAGTAATCTCACTAACTCTGCCCACTTTATATTTTTATAAAATATTTTTAGAATTTATAAATAATGGTTGGTTGCTGTGTGTTGGTTGTTTTGGTTGAACTGCTAGTCAGTTTATTGAAAATATAGATAACGATATAGATATTGATTCTGTTTAGCAGAATATTTCATAGTGAAATGAAATTGATGTTAATTTTATTGTTTAACATCCGTGGATGCAGGGAAACAGGTTGGAGGGACCCAACCGGGTTCCTCAACATTTATTTTACTGTATTCATATATTGTGTTATATGATGTGATATGAAATCTATTGTTGATTTTGTATGGTTGAATGATATTGATCAATGTTATATGGTATGTTAAATACCATAAGGAATACTGGAATGTTAAAAAGGAATTTTTCAATGTTATATTGAAAAAGAAATATTCATAATATCAATAGATTTTATAAAAAGAAAACTATTTATTTATAAAATGAATAGATTAAAAAGGAATATTTATTTGTAAATCAAATAGAAAGAATTGAAAAAGAAATATTTGTAAACTATTTACAAATAGAATTGAAAAGGAATATTTATTTGAAAATAAATAGAATAGAAAGGTGAAATATGTGTAAAATAAATAGAAAGGTAATAGTTAGATTATCAAAAAGGAATTACTTATAAAATCAATAGATTTTACATAAAAAGAAAATAATTTATAAATAAATAGAATTATCAAAAAGGGATTTATTTGGTGAATAAATAGATTATAAAAGGGAATACTTGAAAAGTGAATAGAATAGTATAAAGGAGAATTTTACATTTGAAAGATTTAGACCCGTGCTTCGCACACGGGAATAACATGCTATGGATTTAAAGCAAAGATTTTAAATAGAATCTACTCTAACAGAGAGATTGAGAAGATAAATTTATAAATAATATTTTATAAATTAAATAAGATATTTATCATTGGATAAATAGAACATATAAGTCGGGACTTATATAGAGAAGTAAGAATCGATTTCAACATCGATAATTGAAACTGAATAGGGACGTAGAGTTAATCAAAGGAGTTAATCAATTAGAGTTAATCAGTTAGAATTAATCAGTTAGAGTAAATCGATTAGAGTTAAATTAATCGAATTAAAATTAGCTGAACATAGTTAATTGAATTAGAATTAATTGAATATTAGTTATTCAATTAGAGTGGATCGAATATAGTTATTTGAGATAGAGTTAGTCAAACATAGTTATTCAGGATGAGTTGCCATTTCGTACGACTGCTAGCGTAATTCGCAGGGCTGCAGATAACCTACGGCGGTCGGATGTTTCCTGAGGGAATCAGGCGTAACCATTGTGATCGCTGTGATCTAGAGTCAAGCGAATGGAGTTTAATCGAAGATTAGCCATTCGAAATAAAGTTAAAATAGACATAGTTATTCGAATATAAGTTAGTCGAATATTAGTTATTCAATAGGAATTAAATAAGTTGAGTTAATCAAATAAGTTAATTAGGTTGAGTTAATCGAGTTGAGTTAGTCAAGATGAGTTAACCAAACCGAGTTAATCCAAATGAGTTAAATCAAAGGAGTTATTCGAAATAGTTTATTCGAATAAAATTAAAGGAGTTAATCGAATATAGCTTATTCGAAAGGAGATTAATCGAATGTAAATCATTCAAAGATAGTTAATCGAATGTAAATCATTCGAAGAAAGAGTTATCGAACATAGTTTATTCAAAAAGGAGCCATTAAATAGAGATTATTCAAAAAAGAGAATTATGCACTGAATTCGATTATATCGAATTCGGGAAAGTAATATTTACTTTCCGGTTTAATCAAGATTCACTTATTTATTAATGGATTAGTGGTTTAGTTATTTGGTTAAATTAAGGAATAAAAGTTACATTTTAAGGTTGGATATTTAAGAAGAAAGGAATTATAATGCTATAGTTAAAATCAATGTTTTAAAATTAAGAAGGGGATTCATAAATAGAATCCGAGTTACGTAAGGAAGTTGTTAAAGATTTGAAAGGTGAACTTTGTCTATTTCGAGGTTAGAAATGTTGTTTAGTTAAGGTCTGAGAGGTAATTATACCCCAATTTGATTGACTTCGTTTTTAACTACGGGATGGGTAAGGTTCGATAGTGAAGGTTGATTAAGTGAATTTAGTTAATGAGTGTAATGGCTTAAATTGGCTTAGTGATGTTTTATTTAAACATCTGTTTAAATCAAATGAATAAATTTTGGAAACATTTTTCCAAATATAATCAGAGATATTTTATAATCATAGAAAATGAAATGTTGATGAGAAAGAATACTGGAATGACAGTGATATGTGAAACAGAGATGAAAATGTTTTCCAATGATTGATGACATATATTTTCTAAATTTAGAAAATAAGAATTTACGAGTATATAAAAATGGGAAATGAATAAATAAATGATTAATTTAATTGAAAGAGATAAGTGTTGATTGATGATTGATCGATAGAATTTCCATCTGGAAATAATATTGTTGTTTGCACACCTGTTTTTCTTTGATAGTTAAATCACCGACTATCGAAGTTGTTGACCATTTTTCCGTCGTCAATACGGAGAGACCGGGATCAGATCCATTATCTGAAAACCACTCTGTATGGACATTGGCGTTGCGATCAAATATTAAACACGGACTTATGCCAAGGCTATCCTGTTTACAGAATAGTGCCTTCGGTTTGTCCAGTCCCAGGACAAACGTGAATGGACGAATGTCTGACAGAGTATATCCAAAGGATCGCGTAAGTTGATCTCTTCAAACGTACTTACGTTTGGTGGCGGAGGAATTCGTTTCTCTTAGCTTTATACCCGTGGTATTTTTGAGGAAATCAATTTTGTGATTTGACGGGTATGACTATGTGGCATTCGAAGTGAATGGTGGTCAAGTGTTTCAAAAGATACGTAATGACCTCAAGCCTCATCAACCGGGAAATGACAAAAATCGGGCAGGCAGCATGGCTAAGTGGGTCGCTCCCATTAGGGTGTATATCACCTATCTAGAGAAAGTCCATTTCATTCTTTTATCTGTTATCGATGTTGTCCCTTTTCGGGAAACGGTGGGTAGCTCCCAACCGTTGGTGATATACATTCGATACACTCAAGTGAAATGAGTGGTCGGTCATGTGTGGGCCGGGTTGCAAGACGTTCTTGTTGAACCCAGTGTATTTGCCTCTAGAGATACACTATCGGCAGGTGGTCCCATACCTTATCATAGTCGGAATCCAATCTCCAATAAGTGCCCGCGATTTTGATTTGTATACTATATATGTGGAACGTGTGATGCAAGCGTTCTGCTAGATTGTTAATTACTTGTGATTAGACATTATTATAATATCAGAGAAGTATTGATTTCCAAAACTGTTTTGGGTTATCGTAAGATAAAAACCATCTGTGTTTATGTGTGGATTGGTCTTACGATTATCTTTTCTTTTGAAAAGGATTTTTGAAAATTTAAGCCAAATGATTTGAGTTTACTCACACCAGTCCCATGACTGACCCGGAGTTTTATTTTGTTTTGTTTTCCCTAAACTCTTGGGTGCCCAAATTTGTACGGGTAGTCAAGTAGTTCAGGTCTTTACAGATATACTTGGAGGAGCTTGAAGCAGTAGGCTTCAGGATTATATAGCTATTGTTATTTCCGCTGTGTGTAAGTGTTGTATTCTGATGATGTTATAGTGTATATATACTGTTTTATTGCAAAGTTATGCTATATATTATATTTTATTCGTTCTGCTGTGAGATTCGTGTTTACTCTGATTGTGTTCTTCTTCTTATTCTATTCTAATTTTCTATCTTATCTATTCTCACCCTCTAACTTATTTCTATTAATGATCAGGTATTTCCGATGTTCGAATAGTCAACATGGCAGTTTTGTGTTGATTTTCGGAGTCGAAAATCCCAGTTCGTTACATGGGATATACGAAAGTAAAACATGATTAAACCCTCCAAATCCTCTGTTTATTTCATTGTTCGTAAAAATGTCCAGTCGAGTTATATTTGGGTTTTGGGTTGTTGTAATAATAAAGGAAGATATAATTCTTTTATATGATTTTCTATATCGTTTGGACTTTCTATATTGAATTGATTCCTTTTTATTCTATTTTCACGTAAATTCACATGTTTGGTTTTCGAGGTAAAAGATTAAGATTTGGATAGTTTGTAGACTTAACAGGTTTTGATCTATATTTCTCAAAATAGAAAATTTGAATGTATTATTTACTACATATCTAAATATTATTGTTTTTCTTATAAGCAAATACAAGAAAAGGAATCTATTCAAAGTAGGAGTTATAAACGTTTATGGTTTATGCACTGTTCATCTCTTATTGTTATAATAATCAAGAAAAAACCTGGGTTGCAAGTTTATATGTTATGGTGGTTGTTTTCCCCATTTTATTGTCATATGCACACTTATGTTTTGGATTGAGAAAAAATATGGGAAAATGACCCGTACACCATAAGAATTTGATAGGATTGACATTTCAAATACGTGGTAAGGACGATAATCTAGTTCGCTAATTTTACATTTATATATACATATATATATATATATATATATATATATAACATAATAAACATATATAAATGTGTATTAAGTGCATTATAAATACGATTAAATTAGGAATAGAATTTAAATGTCTACATAGGATTTGAATGCTTGTATGTGTGTGAGTTAATGGCTTAATTTATATTAATGACAAATAGGCACATGGTTAACCGTTGCTTGTAGTAGAAGCCTGCTCAGAACCGACCAGCATATCCAGCATCTACAAGTAAACCTGGTTAATGTGAGAGGTCTAAGTGTCATGGGTAATTATATTTAGTATGCTATATAGCATATTGTGTGCGAAGTAGGCCTGCCTGGAAAAAGGTACTAAGTGGCTGACCTATCTCTTATTGGGTATTAAGTGGTTAGGACTGGGTTCGTTCCTAAGGTTCACTCCTTGGTTTAGTACCTAAGTCATTGGTCCCTCCCTTGAGAAGTAAATGGTTGTTGGGACACCTTTCTCTTATAAGGTATTAAATGGTTCTAATTGAGGATAATGTGTGCGTGTAGTTCTCCAAGTAATATCCGCTTCTTATCTAGGAGGTTAGTGAGAGTTGACCTAGGGACAAAATATGTGTACACGGCTTAAACAACCACCATCTAAGGGAAGTATAAAGTGGCTAGGTTTTCACCCTTAGGGATAGCTAGATAGTAACAAAGGGGTTTTCCAGGGGGTTCTTCCTATGAGAAGACGTGTTCCTAACCCACAGCCTGGTATTAAGCAGCCGTTAGTATTTCTCTCCCTACAAGAGAGTTACCCTTATATCGTATTAAAGTTGGAATGGTGTCTTAATGGGTTTCAGACTCCCAAGCTTACAGATTACTTAATTTATAATTAAGTACAACTTCTTATATTTCATATGTTCTCCACCTTTTTCTCAACTGGTTTCTGGTTTTTCCCCTTTACTACTCACTTAATTTACAATTAAGTGTCCCTTAACTCATTTCACCAGTTATAAAACTTTCCTATCAGTTTATTATAACTATAGTTAAAATCCCCAATTGTCCCTAGGACAAGTCTACCTATTATACAACATTTTATCTGATGTTATTTATTTATAATAGGTGATTATCATTCCTACAAGTTATGCTTAACCTAAAAGGTTTTTTTAATTATATAACTTCATTATTTCTACCAGTTATGTATACCACTAGGTGTCTTTAATTACATAACCTTATCGGGTTAAGTTTGCGGGCTAATATGTAAATATTACCCACCCCCTCAGATTTGCTTAGACCACCCACTGTCCAACCAATTTTACTTAACCCTAACTTTAGTTTATATTCATACAATTCCTATGGATTAGATTAGGTTAAGTAGTCCAATTCATTACCATGTCCATTTATGGTTTATAATGGGTAGACCTCCCACATTAGGCATACAACTTGTGGATGCTGGGTATGTCGGTCAGGTCCGGGCATACTTCTTCCACAAGTTGGGCCTAACCTCGTATCATAGCCCGTCTCGTATTTGCGCACATAGATCTCTCACATTAGGTTCAACATTAGTTGCCGCTGGATATGCCGATCGGGTCCGGGCAGACTTCCACCACTAATGCAACCTAACCTCGTGTCATAAGTGCAATTACAATTTCTAATTGTAATCCTAGCCATTCATTATTAATCAATTATTTAAACCTATGCCTTTATAGGAGTTAATGCCCATTTACTCAATTATATTCCTGACGGATTATATCTCTAAATTCATATTATTCTAATTTTGCCGTTCATATTTTACATATGATCCCATTTGCGCGTAGATCATTTTCTTATACTTATGATCCAATTTAAGATCTTTAAACATAATTCGGTCGATGCCCCAAACCCATATTTATTTATTCAATTCTATGTTAACATGAATCCATATAATCATATACTTACTCCAATTATTCCCTGTATATAACTGGGACGAAATTACATGTAACTTTTTTGCACTCCAACAAATCCAATATATGAATTTTTCCAACATGTTCAAATTAATATTATAACATGTAAACATTCCAACATTTCAACTGATTCAATATATGAATTATTCATATTAACAATTTGACGTTATATCATGCTAATCATTCCCACATGTTATTTACACCACTTTAATCACTATTAGCATATGTTTAGGCATCTTAACATGTCGTATTCCAGTTCATCATAATGGGGAATGCTAAATGGTAATATACCATTATCGAAATTAATATGGCTTAAATCCACTCACCTTTCGTGCTTTCCCCAAATTTTGGATATGATCCGTTCTATCATTCATGGTTTTCCCTTCCCCTTTAATTTGATTAGAAACCTAATAACATGGATCGACTATTTTCATTAAAAGAGAAGGGAAAGAAAATAGGAAGAATATGAATAGATTGGATCTGGAACGTTACCTTGCTTTCATGATTCAATAATCTTTATATTAACGTTGATTCCCTCTTCCAGATCTTAATCCATAATTTTCCTAGGCTAATATTTTAATTTTCAGAATAGATTTTAATAGAGAGAGAGAGTGTGTGATGGCAGAGCTCCGGCATAGCTACCAAATTATGAGATTTAGGGTTAGGTCTACGGTCTTATTTATAGGTGTATGGAGCAAGTAGGACCCTCAGATTTGCCCAAAAGCCATCTGAAACATTTAAATATCAAAAACCCTAATCTGCCAAAATCTGCCGAGGTGGGTAGACTCCCCTTTGAGGGGGTCGACACCCCTTTGAGTGGGTCGACATCGGGGTCGATACCCACTGACGGGAAATCTGCCGCCTTCTGAATATTCGAATTTTGAACCGATTTTCGAATTTCTGGACCCATTTTTGATTTTTGAACCTAATATATATATTCTTTCCGTGCATATACAAACTTCGAACCGTAATAACTTCTTCATACGGTGTCCGATTTACGCAAATCATGTGTCGATTTTGACCAGAATTTCGAGATAGATGCATTGGCACCGTCCGTTTTACTCAATTCTGATTATTTAATTAAGTTATTATTATTTTATTATCTTGAGTTAAAAATGCGGGGTGTTACATTCTCCCACCCTCAGGAAATTTCGTCCCCGAAATTTGATAAGGGTAAAATCAATTAACTCCTCGCATAATATACATCCATGATGTATACATCCAATTTTTGCAACCATTGTGCACTTGTGCAAAGTGAAGTACAACATAATAATGCATGTATGCCTAAGCGATACCTCCTATGTGTATGCAAATTTTCAAAAATCCTTTTAAAATATGATGCTCACATCCTAAATATACCGACAGTTTTACATTAATGCAATATTTTGAAAATCAAAAATGCTTTTTCATCCAAATTTTTCCACAATCTTACTGAGTAAGAGCATAGTTCATCCAATTGTAGCATCCATAATCCTACCAACCAACTTTATTTTTCGAATTTAAGAAAAATCTAATTTTCTAAATTCGATTTCTTATGTTACAAAAAGGGGGACAACGGAAAACTCCGCATCTTCCTTTTTCTTTTTCAACCTTTTTATAACCGTGCTTGGATTTTTATGTAACTATTTATAAAGATTCCCTATTTTCTTATCCAAGCACAGCCCACATAAGAACATTTCTTTCTTTTGTTACTGATTTTCCTTTTCATCTTATCTTGGAAAGTTTTGTCTTTATCCATCTTTTTTCATAATTTTCCACTTTTGTTGCATTACTGAATTTTCTGTTTCCTTTTCAGTTGTACCTTTTCTCTTTTCTTAGCTTATTTAATTATCTGATCTTAGTTTAAATTTAAATAAGATTCTAGTCTTCCAACTAAAACAGGAGAACAGACACCCTACACATCTACTACTAAGGGCCAAGAATCACGGGACTATGTCCCCATCAGACAGAAAAGTCCAAGCTATGGGATCTACGACAGGTTTAGGTGTTACCTTAACTACCCAACAAAATAACGGAACGATCCCAACAGAAATGTGATAATGGGTTTTACCCCTAACATGAAAATTAGCAACGACATCTAAACACATACTTGCCCTTTTCTATCTAGTAGTCGCTACTAGCTCTAGCTGTGTACCAATAATTATTCCAAGCAACACCCTAGGCTTTCAATGCTTACGCATTCTACAGGAACTCACTATTATTCCAAGATAATCCTCGATGTTTATTTTATAGCCTCAAAAGTTTTCCCGTTTTTCCTAGGCACTAACCCTTACCTACTCCATACTTTTTAAAACATGGTTTGGCTCCTTTTCATTTAAATTTTCTTCAAAAAAATTAAAAGTGTAAAAACTTTATTTTCCTCATGAAAACTTTCTTTTTCCAAACCATAAAACATGTCATCTTAAAAATGTAAATCATCATTTTTTTTTCAAATCACAAAACTGAAGTAGATACGGACAACTATTTTCTCCATCGGGTTTATGACTTATTTATAATGGCCCGAACTACCTCGTGAAGGAAATCCTGGATTGAGATGAGAACAACACACATCGGAACTCAAACAGAAGAACATTTCATTGTTTATTACAACAATTCCATCAGAATACAAGAATATACAGAGTATGAATAAATATTACACATTTGACAAATATCAGAGATTTAAATTACATTTAAATACATAGCAGCGGAAAAATAATACAACACACAACTGAAAGAAATACACGGATACAGAGCTTTTCGATTATCGTTCCAGCTGTAAACTAGGATCCTGTGAATATAAATCTGCAAAACCCAACTACTAGCTGCCCGTGTCGAAAATAAGGGCACCCAAAGTTTAGGTTAAAACAATAAACTCCAGGTCAGTCATGTGACTGGTTTCCTCCCAAGAATACCAGTGCATAAAACAAACATCGCAATGCTAAATAAAGAAAAATGAAGCTATTATAAGACCCAGGTCCCATCACACAATGCAATGCAAGCTGAAGGATAGGGTTTTACCTTATAATAGCCAAAAATGCTTGGTACGCGAAATTTCATCTTTTATTATTACTATAAGTGTATAGTGTCAAAACAATTTCAATCATCAGTATCAATCATAGATGGCATAAGTGCCCCATCCCACTATGTCGCCATACTAGGCTCTACAAATAAAACCGCAAAGGTCGTATTGGAAATTGGATTTCCATCATAAGTCGAGGCAAGGGGCAAGCTCCTCTTTGTTCGAGACACTCTAGCAAATGTCTCAGGACTACACACAGCGATCCTTGGATCCTCCATAGCCGGTCCTCTCTTACTTTTGAGGATTGGCAATTCCTGAACACACGTTTCCCGGTCTTATAGGACCTATATCCGAGGCGCCTCGCATCCAACAACCACATAGGTAAAAAGTATATAAATGTCAAGGCTGGTAGGTCATTGACATCACCCATAGCTAGAAAGAAACGTCGTGCACTCCTTGGGTCCTTATCCCGTTTTTGACTCATACCGAGGTGTGAGGCTCGCGAATTAACGCTATAAACAAAGCTATGCCACACAGGCCATGATTTGATCATCAACCACAAGACTTTGCTTCTCAACAGAAGCCTTGATCATCTGCCACTTAGGCATGCCACACAGGCAATTCATGCCATGTGATTGATATCTATCGATATATAACCTCTAAGCTCGTACGTCTCAGAGAATGGCGTTAAGCAAGAGAATAAATTCTCCGCTGCCAAACAAATATATATTTAATAGAAATCAATCGCACAAAATAAAATTCAATGTCAGACACACAGTACATTTACAAGTTTGTTCTGAGTCTGAACGAAACCAGAGGAACCTTATTCCTCGCATATCCATTGATCTCCAAGTACGTCTGGACGATCACCAACTGATTCCCTCTTCTTGGGTGTACAGCCCAATCAAGATCATCAGTAATCACCCAAACGATGTGAAGACCTCCGGTCTTCAACCACCGTCTTCATCTTCGACTTATCGTCGAATCGGTTATTCAGAATGGGTATAAACCCGGCCTTTCCGAATAACCCGCGTATATAATAAACAAGTGTTACACAAACACCACATACGCCTCATTCCAATTCAGAATATTCTTTTATTCAAAATTTCACATTCTTAGGGAAAGGTTCCCATTAATTTTATCAAAGATAAATTCTTCTAAATTTATTCTTTAATCTTCCTTTGGATATCATTTCAAACCATGTTAAGGTTTTCCAAACTAGCCGGGATTAGCGAACCACACCGAAGTAATTATTTATTTTACTTCCCAATCCCAACCTATTCATTCCATGGAGCAAAACTGGTAATACTCCATATCTAACACTATGGTGTTATCGGTAAATATTAATTACCATTTCACGTTCAAATCTAATTAAAGATTTAACTATCACTTGGAGCAAAACTGGTGATACTCCATTCTCGATCACTTTAGTCTAATTAAAGATTCATTAAAACTCCACTTAGTTTTAATCTTCTCAAAAATCTATATCCTGTCTTTAACTGGGTTAAAGAACCAATGTCATCTAAAACACGGTTCATGATAAACCCAAAATCACATTCTATTGTTAATCGGGTTAAAGAACAAGTGTTATTCAAAACATCGCTCACGATAAACCCAAAAACCAATTTAAATTCAATTCCAATTAAATATATTAATTAATTGGTATTCTTCATTAAATCTATATAAAAAGATTTAATATTTTCTCACCTGGGTTTAAGAACAGTGTTATATAAGACACCATTCACGACGAACCCAAAATCCCGTTTGATATTAAATACAAGGCTCTGAATAGAAAATATATCGTCTTATATTCAATATCAAATTCTGAAACCAACAAATATCGTATTGGAAATAACGATATAAATATATCTTTCAAATTTCCACAACCTTATCAGTATAATCACGAAATCCAACATCGAAATATTTCGAAGATAATTTCGATTCAAATCCATTCCAATTCACGTATTGGAAATTCTGGTTATTTTTAAAACCACTTCAAATCCAATTTATTTATTTATTTAAAAATCATGGATTATAATTCTAGTTCATAACTAGTTCATTTCGATAAAAACATATTTTTATCCTTTCAAATGTGGAATTTTTCATCCCAGTTCTTTCCAATTCATATATTACGATTTTACACAAATTATTAATATTTTTAATAATTTTATTAAGGCCCGTACAGTCGGTTTTCAATAACGGCCACCGAACTGCACTTACAATGACCTTTTCCAAATTTTATTTGGACATAATTCCAAATCCAACCGTTAGATTTCAAATTTCTAATATTCATTGGAAAGCTCTTTTCGATACGAACCCAACGGTTCCGGTTTCAGGAGAATCCGACGGTCGGATCTCCCGCAACGTCAATTTGAAGTCAATGGTCGAAATTCGCGAACTGCCGCGGCTCGACGCGTTCTATTCTGGCCATTTAATATATATAATATATATATTATACATATTTAGTCGATTTCAATTCAAAACGTATTTTATAAATCGTTTTAAATTTGTTTTCAAAACAATATCAACTTCATATTCAATTTCAAATCAAAATTGGATATTCCATATCATTAATTTATAAATGATAATATTTTCAAAATATTAGATTTTGAAATCACTTCCTTTTCTACATTCATTAGAAAAACGAATATAATCGATATAAATATCGTTCGCATCAAAATGGCGCAAATCTAATCAACACGGCTTTATATATTTCAATAACTTCGTTATTCTATTCAACAAATGAATATTTTATGCAACACATGAATATTTACTTTATTCAACACATGAATATTTATTTTCATTCTTACTTACAATAAAAATGTGAATTTTATTGTATAAATATTTTATTCAACACATGAATATTCTCAACACATGAGTATAGTCAACACATGACTATTTTGTTTATTCAACACATGAATATTTATTATAATCTTTATTTTCTAAATTGGAATGAGGCCCAATCAATTACCATATAATGTTAATTATATGGATTCCATACAACACATGTATATAATAGCAATGAAAAATAATCAACCATCATCCAAAGTGCACCACACAACTACATAAGCATTAAATATAACTAACTAACGCTTACACAGTCTGTCAATCAAACGATCGACATACCACTAAACAATTGGGATTAGTGTACGTCGGATATCATCCCAACACTCGTGTGGGTTTTCAAATCAACAAACACAGATTTTTATTCGTGCAGTTGGGCGATGTATAAAATTTATCGTCCCAATCTATATCAGTCAATTGGGTGTACATAAACAAATCGTTCGATTTGTAAATGAATATTTATTTATTCACATTCACGTTAAAAATTATATTTTTAACTATAACATATTTTATTTCACACCTGAATGTTTTATTATACATTTCACATCAACATCACAAACAAACTTCACAACACATCAAACAAGCATACAAGTCGTCCATGGTCTGTGGACGACGGGTGTCGGGTGCTGCTAAGCACCGTCTGCATCCTAGTATATATTTTTAACTAGAAAACAAGAATTAAAGTGAGAAGTTCTCACAGATTAGCTAAACCAAACGCCATGACTCTTCATATGTAGGAAACCTTCGTCGTGTTCGCCTTTCGTCACTTTCGTTGCCCGTATTCACTACATATATAAAAATCACATTTTTATAATCACTCTATATGGATAAAAATCACATTTTTTATATTGCTACTATATAGATAAAAATTCTATTTTTATACCGCTACTATATAGATAAAAATTCTATTTTTATTCTCATACATACATAAAAATTATATTTTTATTTCAACTCTACATAGATAAAAATAACATTTTTATCGCTCCCTCACGTAGATAAAAATCATATCTTGATAACGAGGTTTATAGTATAAAAATCATTCCTTTTCATGTATAAAAATTGAATTTTCATCGTTACTTCACATGTATAAGAATCGTACTTTTATATCTCTTCTACATATATAGAGATCGAATTTTTATTATCTATATAATATAAAAATCATATTTTTTTCATGATTCAAAATCATATCTTTCTATCATTAAAAATCCTATCTTTTTATTTATCAAAAATATAATCCTTCTCGTTATAAAAATTAAATCTATTCTAAATTCAAAAATCTTACCTTTTCATGACATAAAAATCTAATCTTTTATAAAGTAAAAATTATATTTTCCATGACATAACAATCTAATCTTTTATCTATAGAAATCTAATACTTTATAAAGTAAAAATCTAATTTTTATACAAATAAAACTGATTTTATAAATAAAACACTGATTTTATAAATTATAGATTCCCCTTTTCAATCGGTAGGGGCTGTTTCGTGCTGTCGCGGGGGGTGGGAGGTTCCTTCTACACGCTGAGTGGAGGTGAATTGGTTCCGTTGGGGCCAGGCAGGGTAGCACAGGCGCAGTGAAGGCCGCTGGTGGCCGGCGCGGTTCAGGGGGTGGCACGCTATGGTTTAAAGGGTGCGGTGGTTAGGGTTACAGAGGGGGCTACGGCCTAAATCGAAGAGGGAAAGGGGAAGAAGGAGGTCGGAGGAGGGATGGTCTGAGCTTGGTGAGGCGGCGCTGGCCGGTGGGACCCATGGCGATGGCGTCGGGGTGATTTGAGGGGGGGGGGGGCGATCGCGATTTTCCCTTTTTTTATTTTAACTTCGAATGAACGTTGACTCAGAGAGGAGAGAAAGGGTAGGGATAATATAATTTTATATATTTTTTATTATTTCTAATTTCAAAAAAGTGCCTTTTTATTTTGTACTCGAAATCAAACCCACCGACTGTCGTCCCTAGCTAATTACCCCCATGCCGAACACAATGGGATATGTTTCGTTGGCCAATCCTATCGTTTCGATCAGTTTCTGTTTAGATTAAAATATAAATCTATATATATTCAATTCAAACGTACATTTCAATTTACCGGGGTCACATATTGATTCAGAAAATTCTAGAAAAATTATTTCTAGCTTCGTATTAACAATACGATCCTAACATAACTAATTTCGTCAAATTCCGAGACCGTTTGAAAAATGGCCATTTTCTGGTCAATCGAAATTGACTTAAACTGTTAAAACATGTTTTACTTTGCCACGCTCACATATTGATTCGAAAAATTATGAATTTTGGAATCTAGCAATAATTTGACATCCAGATCCAACAAAAGTGGTTTCATTGAAAACGAAGGCCATTTGCAAAATTTCCATTTTTAAGGGCCAGAATTCCATAGCGACTATTCTGAATTTTCAACTGGGCGTAACTTTTTATCCCCGCTATGAAATTTTGATTTTTCGGATTCATTGGAAAGGTATTTTCAATTAGATTCTAATATTTTTGGTTTCACCAAAATCCAGTTTATTTTGAATCCTGTACATTCATTTGAACTTTGAAATCGAAATTTCAAACTACCGTGCCATTTCCAATTCCTTTTATAATTAAAATGAAATATTTATATTCTAATGACGATTCAAATAAATATATACTTTCTATTCAAAATAAATTTCTCGTCGTTATTATTTAAAATAATTCATTTTAAATATTCAAAATTCATTAAAATTGCCAAAATAAAAAATTTAAATTGGCTCAGATTTCCGGGTTATTACAATATTCTTACCTATAAGGTCGGTTTAGTCTCTTACTACAAGGTGCAGACATCCACTCTATTCTTAATTTCTACATTTATTTTGTCCACCCAACAAAATTATCTTGTCAAAACAATTTATCCAAAAAGGATTGTCATAAGAATAAAGATTTCAAATCTTCCTTTTATAAAACTTCTTGTTATGAAATATAACAAGAAAACTAGCAAGCTATACATGCTCTATAATATGCACCTTTTACTGAGAGAATTTTACTTTAGGTAAAATTTTCGCAAGAAATCACTGTTTGCAAAATATACCCCATTTTACTTCAAAAACCCAATACGTATACTTTACATATTTAAAACTATAAATTTTCAGATTAAAACTTGAAAACACCATAAGCCATTTTCCCAAAACCTTTATAATCTCAAGTTCTTAAAAGTTAACAATAGGGTTAGACTCAAAGCGGGTTTCCAACTTTCTAGGCTTTCCTAGACATTCCTCAGTATCAATTCTCTCAATTATATATATATATATATATATATATATATTCCTAATCCATTTTTCTCTTTCTAACCTTTACTAATCTATAAGGTTTTACTGCCAAACCCACTAACCTAAAATACTAATCATATGGGATTCACTTTCCATCTATACAAAGTATATTGTACACTCCCCACCCAAATTACCTAAGGGTCTCAGATTTCCTTATTCATTCCTATAGTGTACAAAACAACATCCCATTTCTTATCATATCATGCTCTTTCTATTTAGTGGGTTCCTCTATGAATATAGGTGTATATATATAATACAAATACGTTCACTGACTATTTATATAGGAATCTTAAACCTAAGCTCTGATACCAGATGTGACAACCCCAATTTCAACAGACCGGTTTTTTTTTTAAATTCCAATCTATCAAAACTCGGATTGGTTTGTTTCTCTGGCATCTTGCAAAAAAGATAGAGACAAAAAATATGTCAGAGCTCAGAAAATATCTCGCAGCGGAATAGATAAAATATAATGTAATCAAAATATAGCCTTACCGTATTAATAATATTGCCTAACCAGTATCCAAGGCTATCATGTAACTACTACAAATCTAACCTGCGAGTATGTTATGAGGAGGGAGTCAGAACACAAGTTCTGGTGACTAGATTTAAACTATACACTTTGGATAATCCTACATATAATGCTCAATCATTTCTTATTTATTAAGTTACTTGGGTTAACAGCACTAAAGGCTTACACACACATCGCACCCATTTACTTCCCAGTGGATTAACCTAATACAATATATGTGTAGCTATCCCCAGTAGCAAGGGACACCCCATGGTACCCCCTCGCACGGTCTCCATCGTAATGCCACCAAATGCTCGCAGTCCCTCATCCTACACCGGAGTGACGTACAGATCTCTATATAACAATGTTACGATCAACATATATCTTCTATCACTACGCTACGTAAGCGTACGGACTTCCATCTTTGTTTGAATCCGAATTCATACCGTAGTAATGCCCTCAAGCCTACGATACACCACCCAGAGCCGACATGCATGTATCTAGACTGTCCACCATACGTACCTTCAATTGTAGCTTGATGCCTCAATCGCACATCCTCTAATGTGAACCGAGTTCCATGGCAGAGCGATACAAGAAACACGGAACTTGGTCAGGAGCTTTTCCATATCTGTACAGGCTCATCTTTAAAGAGCCTTTATATACAAATATACCTAGGGTTTGTTTTCATGGTGGATATGGCCCCAACTCGGCCCCTCCCTCAACTAGTAAAGACTACAAGAGCTAAGCAACTGCCCCTACGCAAACAATCCAAACATCCATGTGGCATCTCCCCTCAACCCCTTACCCCGATAGTGAAGGGTGAAATGGTACCTTGGGTTTAGCTCTAGTCTTTTCGCATCCCATTGGCTGTCGATGTCGGGTATCCGATGATCTACTATCCTTAGTCGTGAACCTCCGCCTCCCTGTTGAGGCAACCACCGAATCACGCTGGTGTCACCGCGTCACAGCATTTTGACTACATAGCTATATCTGTAGTCAAGGCCTACCTACCTAGTAGTTACGCGCAAACCCAGCCTCTGTGAGCATAGCCCAAGACGTCTTTCACCGCACAGAGGACCACCAGGAGCACCTTACGTACCTCAGGAAGCTGCACGCTTCCCCTTCCAGTCCTTTGGAGCCGTCAGAACAATCAGATGAATGTGTGCTCCCCTCGTGCCTTATAACACCTCGATGATCTACCCCGTTGAGTTATTCACCCTCAAATGTACGGACTGGTCCAAGCGCCTCACTTTAATATGTTGTTAGACCCTATGTCTAAACATTCTTTTAAGCGCTTGCTTTTCCTTGTCAGGTTCCCTTTTAACTTGGTTATTCCCATTCACAATGAATTCTTATTCAAATTACCATGTTTCTTTTGCTTATTAATTTCAGTTATAACTTAACCCATTTAAGTTTATTAATAAACCCACAACATGTTATTCTCTAGATTGTGGCCCAAGGTCTGTAATCCACAATCTCTTTTATATTCTTGTTTGATTTCAAGGTCACAATAACATGTTATACTTAATATGTTATTAGGTATCTCTTCGTTCACATGTTTTCCAATTAACATGTCACCTACCATTTATGATTAAATATAACTTATTTTATTTTATAAGTTTTCCTCATCCTTTCCCATTTAATCATAATTCCACTTTACATCGTCAACACAACCTATCACTGTTCACTTATTAACTTAGTTCTATTAACTAAGGCCCATTAATAAGTTTTTTCTACCCGTTTATTATAACCTATGTTATAATTTCCTCTTGTCCGTAGGACAAGCCTAAACATTCTTATTAACGGGTTTCAGACTCCCAAGCTTATAGATTACTTAATTTATAATTAAGTACAACTTCTTATATTTCATATATTATCCCCCTTTTTCTCAACTGGTTTCTGGTTTTTCCCTTTACTACTTACTTAATTTACAATTAAGTGTCCCTTAACTCATTTCACCAGTTATACAATTTTCCTATCAGTTTATTATAACTGTAGTTAAAATCCCCAGTTGTCCCTAGGACAAGTCTACCTATTATACAACATTTTCACTAATGTTAATTATTTTTAATAGGTGATTATCATTCCTACAAGTTATGCTTAGCCTAAAGGGTGTCTTTAATTACATAACTTTATTATTTCTACCGGTTATGTATACCACTAGGTGTCTTTAATTACATAACCTTATCGGGTTAAGTTGGCGGGCCAATATGTAAATATTACCCACCCCCTCAGATTTGCTTAGCCCGCCTACTGTCCAACCAATTTTATTAACCCTAACTTTAGTTCATATTCATACAATCCCTATGGATTAGATTAGGTTAAGTAGTCCAATTCATTACCATGTCCATTTATGGTTTATAATGGGCTAGACCACCCACATTAGGCATACAACTTGTGGATGCTGGATATGCCGGTCAGGTCCGGGCATACTTCTTCCACAAGTTGGGCCTAACCTCGTATCATAGCCCGTCTCGTATTTGCGCACTTAGACCTCTCACATTAGGTTCAACATTAGTGGCTGCTGGATATGCCGGTCCGGTCCAGGCAGACTTCCACCACTAATGCAACCTAACCTCGTGTCATAAGTGCAATTACAATTTCTAATTGTAATCCTAGCCATTCATTATTAATCAATTATTTAAACCTATGCCTTTATAGGTGTTAATGCCCATTTACTCAATTATATTCCTGATGGATTATATGTCTAAATTCATATTATTCTAATTTTGCCAATTCATATTTTACATACGATCCCATTTGCGCATAGATCATTTTCCTATACTTATGATCCAATTTAAGATCTTTAAACATAATTCGGTCGATGCCCCAAACCCATATTTATTTATTCAATTCTATGTTAACATGAATCCATATAATCATATACTTACTCCAATTAATCCCTGTATATAATTGGGATGAATTTACATGTAACTTTTTAGCACTCCAACAAATCCAATATATGAATTTTTCCCACATGTTCAAATTAATATAATAACATGTAAACATTCCAACATATTAACAATTAGACGTTATATCATGCTAATCATTCCCACATGTCATTTACACCATTTTAATCACTATTAGCATATGTTTAGGCATCTTAACATGTCATATTCCAATTCGTCATAATGGGGAATGCTAAACGGTAATATACTATTATCTAAAATAATATGGCTTAAATCCACTCGCCTTTCGTGCTCTCCCCAAATTTTGGATCTGATCTGTTCTATCATCCATGGTTTTCCTTTCCCCTTTAATTTGATTAGAAACCTAATAACGTGGATTGACTATTTTCATTAAAAGAGAAGGGAAAGAAAATAGGAAGAATTTGAATAGATTGGATTTGGAATGTTACTTTGCTTTCATGATTCAATAACGTTGATTCCCTCTTCCAGATCTGAATCCATAATTTTTCTAGGCTAATATTTTAATTTTCAGAATAGATTTGAGAAAAGAGAGAGAGAGAGTGTGTGTGTAATGGCAAAGCTCCAGCTTAGCTACCGAATTATGAGATTTAGGGTTAGATCTAGGGTCTTATTTATTAGTGTAAGGAGCAACCAGGACCCTCATATTTTCCCAAAAGCCATCCGAAACGTTAAAATATCAAAAACCCTAATCTGCCAAAATCTACTGCAAGTGGATAGACACTCTTTTGAGGGGGTCGACAACGGGGTCGACACGCCTTTGATTGGGTCGACACTGGGGTCGGCACCCCCTGGCGGGAAGTCTGCCGCCTTTTGAAAATTCGAATTTTGAACCAATTTTCGAATTTTTGGACCCATTGTTGAATTCTGAACCTAATATATATTTTAATATATATTCTTCCTACGTATAGAAACCTCGAACCTTAATAACTTCTTCATACGGTGTCCAATTTACGCAAACCAGGTGTCGATTTTGACCAGAATTTCGAGATGGATGCAACGGCACAGTCCGTTTTACTTAATTATGAATATTTAATTAAGTTATTATTATTTTATTATCTTGAGTTAAAAATGCGGGGTGTTACATCCGCCCAATAAGCTTGCCTTGTGTATTTGTTACGAAGACATAATCAGAAATGTTTATAACTGCCAATTATAGGGAATAACTTTGGTGACCCAAACTTCCCCGTGAAGGAAAGCCCGGATTGCTTTGAGAACACGACAAATCAGAACACAAACAGAAGAACATTTCATTGCTTATTACAACAATTCCATCATAATACAAGAATATAACAGAGTATGAATGACTATTATACATCAAAAAAAAGCATCAGAGATTTAAATTACATTTAAATACATAGCAGCGGAAAAACAATACAAAGCAACACTGAAAACAGATACATGGATACAGAGCTTTCCGAATATCGCTTCAGCTGTAAACCAGGATCCTGTGAATATAAATCTGCTAAACCCAACTACTAGTTGCCCATGTGGAAAATAGGGGCTCCCAGAGTTTAGGTTAAAACAATAAACTCTAGGTCAGTCATGTGACTGGTGTGAGAACTAAAACAGTTATTAATCTTTATTTAAAAGTTAGGTAAATCAGGGGACCACGCCGTATAACACGAAACGGGTTTCCTCCCAAGAATACCAGTGAAAAAAACAAATAGTGCAATGCTAAATAAAGAACAATGAAGCTATTGTAAGACCCAGATCCCATCACACAATGCAACGCAAGCCGGAGGATAGAGTTTTCCCTTATAATAGCCAAATATGCTTGATATGTGAAATTTCATCTTTTATTATTACTATAAGTGAAGAAAACAACTTCAAATATAAATGTATCAATCCTAGCGGCATGAGTGCCCCATCCCACTATGTCGCCATATAAAGTATACAATCAAAACCGAAAAGTTTTGGAAATTGGATTTCCATACTGGTGTTTACTGATTCGAAAGATCGATCGCGTAGTGCAATTCACCACAGTTTACGTCGCAGGCATGCGAAAACACCGTAATGCACATCCGCACTATCTAGGAAAACAAGTTACCGCAGTTTACGTCGCAGGCATGTGAAAACACCACTAACTCTATCCATCAGGGAAATCGGGGGTTGTGCCCTATCCCTTACCTCGGTCGACCGAATCCACGATACCACGAAGGTGCCCATCCTATAAAAAGCATACTGATCTAACCATCAGTTTACCACCATACCGGGGTGTGAGGCTCGCGAATTAACGCTACACAAAGTCGTGCTATATTAAAGCAGCGCTTTGATCATCATCCACCAAACCTAGCTTTTCAACAAAAGTTTGGATCACTGCATCTCAGCATGCCACACTATCAATCCATACCGTACTACTGATTTCTGCCAATATAAAACCTCTGAGCTCGTATGTCTCAGAGAAGGGTGTTAAGTAAGAGAATAAATTCTCTGCCACCAAACAAATATATATTTAGCAGAGATCAACGAATGCAGTATAAAGGAATACAATGTCAGACACACCATCCATTTACAAGTCCGTTCTGGGTCTGAACGAAACCGGAGGCACCTTATTCCTCGCATATGCGTACAATCAACAAGTACGTCCGAACGGCTATCACTTCAGCCCCTTCAAGGTAGCTACTCCAATCGTGAGCATCCGTAGCACCCATCCATTCGATGTGAAGATCGTCGGTCTTGCACCGTCTTCCATCTCTTCGACTCATCGTCGAATCAGTTATTCAGAATGGGTATAAACCCGGTCTTTCCGAATAACTCGCGTATCTTATAATCAAGTGTTATAACAACACATCATACGCCTCATTCCAATCCAGAATATTCTTTTATTCAAATATTCTTTTCCTTTGGGAAAGGTTCTCATTAATTTTATAAAAGATAAATTCTTTAAATTTATTCTTTAATCTTCCTTTGGATATCAAACCATATTAAGGTTTTCCAAACTAGTTGGGATTAGCGAACCACACCGAAGTAATCATTTATTTTATTTCCCAATCCCAACCTATTCATCCTATGGAGCAAAATTGATAATACTCCATATCTAACACCACGGTGTTATCGGTAAATTTAATTACCATTTCACGTTCAAATCTAATTAAAGATTTAACTATCGCTAGGAGTAAAACTGGTGATACTCCACTCTCGATCATTTTCTTGAATTGATAATTTTAATTATCACATTCACTTTTCAATCTAATCAAAGATTCATTAAAACCCCTTTTAGTTTTAATCTTCCCAAAAATCAATATTAATGATTATTCAACGCTAAGAAATTAATCTTATCTTCAACTGGGTTAAAGAACCAATGTCATTTAAAACACGGTTCACGATAAACCCAAAATCCCATTCCATTAATTATGGAATCTTCACGGAAAATCAATATTAATATATAATCGATATCAATTTCCGTATCCGACTAATAATATAAATGGAGTAACGACAAAGCCTTTTTAAATTCCATATATATTAACAGTCTTCCTCCATAGAAACTCACTTCGATTATTACCAAATCGAATTCCATTCAATTCCAATTTAATATATTAAATTGGAAATCTTTACTTTAGAAAATTCCATAAATCTTAATTAAAAGATTATAAATTCCAAATCATATTCTTCACTGTTAATTGGGTTAAAGAACAAGTGTTATTTAAAAAACCATTCACAATAAACCCAAAAATCCCATTCTTTTATTCCATTCCAATTAAATATTAATTAATTGGAAAACTTCATTAAATCTAAATAAAAAGATTTATTCTTTCCTCAACTGGGTTTAAGAACGGTGTTAATGAAGACACCACACACGGCAAACCCAAAATTCAATTCGATATCAAATACAAGGCTCTGAATAGAAAATATATCGGCTTATATTCAATATCAAATTCTGAAATCAACAAATATCGTATTGGAATAACGATATATATATATATATATATATATATATATATATCTTCCAAATTCCTCCACAACGTCCGTATAATCACGGAATCCAATATTAAAATATTCCGAAGATATTTTCGATTCAAATCCATTTCAATTCGTATAATGGAAATTTTGGTTGTTTCTGAAAACCATTTCAAATCCAATTTATTTATTTAAAAATAAATAAATTATTATTCTAGTTAATAACTAGTTCTTTTCGATAAAAATATATTTTTATCTTTTCAAATATGGAATTTTTCATTCCCACCCTTTCCAAATCATTTATTATGATTTTACATAATTTTTCCATATTTTTCCAGATTTTATTATCGCCCCTACAGTCGGTTTCCAATAACGGCCAATGAACTGCATCAATAACGACCTTTTCTGAAATTAATTTGGAGATATCTCCAAATCCAACCGTTAGATTTCAAATCTCTTGTATTCATTGGAAAGCTCTTTTCGATATGAACCCATCGGTTCTGGTTTTAGGAGGATCCGATGGTCGGATCTCCCGTTACGTCCATTTGAAGTTAATGGTCAAAATTCGCGAACTGGTTCTATTCAGGCCATTATAATATATAATATATATATATATACATATATATATTACATTTCGTCGATTTCCATTTAAAACGAATTTTATAAATTGTTTTAAATTCGTTTCAAAAATGATTTCAACTTCCATTTCAAATTCAAATCAAAATTGAATTTTCCAATATAAATTCATTTCAAATCGATTTAAATTCAACTTCAATCCATTTTAAATTCAATTCAAAATGGTTTCAATTCTATTTAAATCTAATTCGAATTTCAACTTCATTTCAATTCAATTCAAATTCCAAATTCAATTTCAGTTTAATTCGAATTTCAATTCTATTTCAATTTAATTCGAATTTCAATTCTATTTCAATTTAATTCGAATTTCAATTCAATTTCAATTTCAATTCGAAATTAAATTTTCCATATCATTTTCAAAATATTCGATTTTGAAATAATTTTTCGGATTCATTATAAAACGAATAAAATTCCCATTCGTGTTAAAATGGCGTTTAACTACTTAACACGGCTTCACATTTCAATATTCGCTGAATATTATTTTAAAATATTCGATAATTCTGAACAGGAATCAGACACATTCAATTACCATATAATTTGATTATATTGATTTCATACAATACATGTACACAACACCAATCAAGCACAGTCGACCATCATCCAAAGTGCATTCTACATTGCATAAGCATCAAATATTAATATTTAACGCTTACAATAGCCTATCAATCGATCGATCGACATACAACTAATTATTGGGATTAGTGTATGTCTAATATCTTCCCAATACCCGTGTGGGGTTTTCAAACAACAAACATAGATTTATTTGTGCAATTGGGCGATGTGTAAAATTTATCGTCCTAATCAATATCAGTCAAATGTGTGTACATAAACAAATCGTCTGATTTGTTTATAAATATTTATTTAATTCATATACACGTTAAAAATTATATTTTTAACTATAAAATATTTTTAACTATAAAATATTTTATTCCATCTCATATCTCACAATCAAGTTTTACCATACAAACAAGCATACAAGTCGTCCATGGTCTGTGGACGACGGGTGTCGGGTGCTTCTAAGCACCGTCTGCATCCTAGTATATATTTTAACTAGAAAATAAAATAAAGTGAGAAGTTCTCACCTTTGGTTTCCACTCCGTCATTCTTTAATTGAACGGTTTTGATTCGTTTCCCGCCAGTTCCATCACACAATGTTTCACGCTATTCATAGAAAAAATCACATTTTTAATATGATGTTTATATTATAAAGATAATATTTTTATTTCGATGTTCATACAATAAAAATCAAATTTTTATTTCAAACCTCTTTATATAGAAATCATAGTTTTATTTTAAATCTCTTCATATAAAAATCATAGTTTTATTTTATTACTTTATAAACAAAGATCAAATTTTTATTCAAGCTATTGTATTATAAAAATTACATTCTTATTATCAATGCTATATATATATATATATATAATCTGAAAATAAATAAATGTTTATACAATTTTATTCTATGTAATCTATATTTAAAAATCACTTTTTTTATCTATTGTAAAATTAAACCAAATTTTTAATAATGCTATATAATTAAATTAATCATACAAGAAAAAACTCACTGTTTCTGCCTAGAACTGTCGTTCGCATCTGTCATCACACCGCCGGAGATGCCACAGCCCACCGGAGTTCCATCGCCAGTCACCAAAACTCGCGCCATCTCCTGCTCCTTCGATTTCGACTGGACCCATCCCCTACTTCTCACCAGAGCTCTCCCATTTCGACTTAAACCCCGCGCCGCCTCGTGAAGAAATCCGGCCGCCTCGCCCCACCGTAAGTCCAACGCCGCCACCCCTAGATAGAGCTCCCGTTCCCCGTCACTTTCCCCACAAGATCCATCACAATATCATAGCCGTAGAAGGAGATTGGAGGATTCCAAATTGGGAACTCGTGGATCGTCCAATTTGCCTGGAGGCGGTTTTTTTTAAAGAAAAATTAGGGTTATTTTGACCGTATAGGAAATAGTATATATACTAGTATATATTATTATTTTAATTCGTTTTAAAAGTAAAAAAAAATCATAATGAACTCAAAATCAAACCCAACGACTATCGCCCCTAGCTAAATACCCTCATTCCAGACATAATGGGATATATTTCATAAGCCCATTCGACTGTTTCAGTCAGTTTTTATCAGAATTAAAATATAAATCATTATATATTCAATTTAAATGTACATTTCAATTTACCGGGGCTACATACGGACTCTAAAAATTCCAGAAAAATAAATTTGGCTATGTTTTGATGGTGCGGTCCTAACAAAATTAATTTCGTCAAATTTGGAGACCATTTGAAAAATGGTCATTTTATGGTCGATCCAAATTGACTGAAACTGTCAAAACGCGTTTTCTTCTGCCACGCCAACATATTGATTTCAAAAATTATGAATTTTGAAACCGCAATATCTTGACATCTCAGATTCAAAAAAAGTGGTTTCGTCGAAAACGAAGGTCGTTTGCAAAATGGCTATTTTTAAAGGCTATATTTATTCCATAGTGACTATTTTGAATATCCAACTGGCCATAACTTTTGACTCCCGCTATGAAATTTCAATTTTTCAGATTCGTTAGAAAGATATTTATAAACAGATTTAAATATTTCTAGTTTCACTAAAATCCGGTTTATTTTGAATGCTGTACATTCATTTGAAATTTGAAATTTGAAATTTGAAATCGAATTTTCAAACTACCGCGCCGTTTTCATCTTTTTATAATTAAAATTAATATTTATATTCTAACTTCGATTCAAATAAATATATACATTCAAATTGTATTCAAAATAAATTTCTCATCGTTATTATTTAAAATAATTCATTTTAAATATTCGAAATTCATCAAAATTGCCAAAATAATTTTTTTAAATTAGTTCTGATTTTCCAGGTTGCTACAATCTCCCCTACTTAAAATCTTTTCGTCCTAAAAAAGGAACGGAGCTGAAAGTTGTTTTACAAACCGACTCAACTTTCATTATTTTAATTATGGCTTAAGTTCTTCAACTCTTCAGTTTCTAAGAACTTTTCAAATTCTTCAAAAAATTGGCTAACACCCTAAATTTTCGAAAAGTTTCGCCATAACCTCCCCTGTACGGGAGCACCGGGAAAATCCTGAAATCGCCATACAGGCCTTTCCAATCCAAAAAGAAAAAAAAACAGCCAATCGGCTCATAAAATCATCAAAAACCCCAAAAAATACAATAAACATGTACCTATTTTTGGGCAAACAATTTTATTCCTCTGCTTAGCTTCCCTACTATGACCTATTCAATATATATGCATGTACATGTATGCAATTTCAAACAATTTTCAATTCAGTTCAATATTTGATACAATTTGGTTATATGTACCATTCTTCCACATAATGGTTTTATTGGTTAACAAATAATCATACAACACAACCATCAATCAATTAGTAAATTAATGTTTCAAATTCATAATTTTGACATATATACAAAAAATCATGTTTTTGATGCCAATTCACAACAATAAGCCCTATCTAGTTTTGGTTCTCACACCCGCCAATTGGAATTATATGAATATCCCACTTTCGAAACTCGAACACAAATACTGCCGATACTACAGTAATCATCAGGATCATCTCCGGGCAACTAGAGTGTGATTCTATATCTATCCAGTATATTTGAGACTTCAATACACGTGGATCAGACGTATATGAAAATCTCTATATACTGGATTGTCCAAATTCAATATAAATAAGTATTCAAATACGTTGAATAAGGTTTAAATTTTCAAAACAAAATTTGTTTTCAATTTTATTTTAAAAATATCACTCTTTACACTTGTTCTAGGATACTACTGATTCTATCTCTAACGAGTCATTCTCATTGGATATTACTAATCCGATCTTTAATGAATTCTTTTGCTTGGTTCTAATGTGCCTTGTTCTCTGAGCTCTGTAGACCATAGCTCTGATACCAAATGTGGCGACCCAAACTTCCCTGTGAAGGAAAGCCTGGATTGCTTTGAGAACACGACAAATCAGAATACAAACAGAAGAACATTTCATTGCTTATTACAACAATTCTATCAGAATACAAGAATATAACAGAGTGTGAATGACTATTATACATCAGAAAAAATATCAGAGATTTAAATTACATTTAAATACATAGCAGCGGAAAAACAATACAAAGCACAACTGAAAACAGATACATGGACACAGAGCTTTCCGAATATCGCTTCAGCTGTAAACCAGGATCCTATGAATATAAATCTGCAAAACCCAACTACTAGCTGCCCGTGTGGAAAATAGGGGCACCCAGAGTTTAGGTTAAAACAATAAACTCCAGGTCAGTCATGTGACTGGTGTGAGAACTAAAACAGTTATTAATCTTTATTTTAAAGTTAGGTAAATCGAGGGACCACGCCGTATAACACGGAACGGGTTTCCTCCTAAGAATACTAGTGCATAAAACAAACAGTGCAATGCTAAATAAAGAACAATGAAGCTATTATAAGACCCAGGTCCCATCACACAATGCAACGCAAGCCGGAGGATAGGATTTTCCCTTATAATAGCCAAATATGCTTGATACGTGAAATTTCATCTTTTATTATTACTATAAGTGAAGAAAACAACTTCAAATATAAATGTATCAATCCTAGGCGGCATGAGCCCCATCCCACTATGTCGCCATATAAAGTATACAATCAAAACCGAAAAGTGTCGTATTTGGAAATTGGATTTCCATACTGGTGGTTACTGATTCGAAAGATCGATCGCGTAGTGCAATTCACTACGGTTTACGTCGCAGGCATGCAAAAACACCGTAATGCACATCCACACTATTTAGGAAAACAAGTTATCGTTGTTTACGTTGCAGGCATGAGAAAACACCGCTAACTCTGTCCACTAGGGAAATCGGGGAGGGGGGGAGGGGGGTGGTTTGCCCTATCCCTTACCTCGGTCGACCGAATCCACGACACCACGAAGGTGCCCATTCTCTAAAAAGCATATTGATCTAACCATCAGTTTACCACCATACCAGGGTGTGAGGCTCGCGAATTAACGCTACATAAAGCCGTGCTATATTAAAGTTGCGCTTTGATCATCATCCACCAAAACTTGCTTTTCAACCAAAGTTTGGATCACTGCATCTCAGCATGCCACACTATCAATCCATACCATACCACTGATTTCTGCCAATATATAACCTTTGAGCTCGTACGTCTCAGAGAAGGGTGTTAAGCAAGAGAATAAATTCTCCACCCCCAAACAGATATATATTGTAACAACCCGAAATTTAACAACATGTTAAATCAAGAATCAAGGAAGAATTATATTATAAAATCTGAATCAGGAGAAACGGGCTGTGCCATTGCGTTCGTCTCGGAAAAATACGTGAAATAGAGTCCGAAATTTCGTAAATCGGAGTCCGTATGGCCGAGATATGGCCTTCGGAAGTTTCACGAAAAATCAGAATTCAAAAACACAGAAATCAGAGCAGGCGGGAAAAATCCCGCCCAGGCAGGGTCGACACAGGGGTCGACACCTGTGTCGACCCCCCCAATGGGTTGACACCCATGTTGACCCAGGGGTCGACCCCCCCTATCGGACCAGTTTTTCTGGTGCACCTGTTTTGGCTCCTAGGTCTTGTTTTGGAGGCTTGTGACGATTTTTGAGGGTTCAGATCTATCCTAGGGTTTATCCTACGGCCTAAACTACTCCTAATCTCTATAAAAAGACCCCTAACCTAGCCTAAACCCTCATTAATTGATCCTACAACTAAACTATGCCAAAATTTCTAATGATCATGGCCTCCACTCAAAACCCTAGCCTCCATCCTCTTGTCATAAATTCTATCTTCATTCTCTTGAGAGATTACATGATCATATGAGTGTATGAGAGTTTCTATGAGAGCTTCTAAACTTGATTTCAAGGCAAATCTTCATCAAAGCAAGGATCTTTCTTATTATTTTCTCAAGGATTTTATTGGAGCTTATTGATTTGGGGCTTTAGCTAGTGTGGCTTCGTCTCAATCTTTTTTTTATATTGATTTGGGCCTTCATAGCATTGTAAGCCCCCTCCTACTCATAGATATTAACTATGAAGTTAAATGTTCATGTTGCAAGTTTTGGGTTTGAACTTGAGTAGGTTACATGCTTAGAAACTATCATGCTATGTGTAGATTTATCCTATGCATATTCGTAAAGACACCATCTTGATCTTATGGGCTAAAAGCTATAAGCTTTATGTTGAATGTTGCATTATGCAACATGAGAGCTATCATATCCCTTATGATAACTTGCATGTAATGCTATATGCGAACTTCTAGGCATCTTTCTATGTCACTTCTCATCATGATTCGCCTATGTGCTAAGTTTGGGGTTATGCATGTTTTTGAGGCTTAATAATGTAACATGCAAGTTAATGAACACATTTACACCTCATATGCCACCATGATTAACTTGTGGCCTTATACCCTTTTTGTCATGCTTTTGCCAAGTTCCTTCTTAAATTCATTATGCATTGTTGCGAATGTATATGCGAGTTTAAAAGCATTGGGGTTACATTATGGGTAAACTTTAATGACATGAAACATGATTTGGGTAAATTGGTATAAACATGACAACATGTAATTTTGGCTATGAACATAGGACTTGAAAACTTGACACATATGGGTTGTAAGTGTAATAAGACACTAGACCAAACATGAAAATGGCCAACTCGAGGTTGGGTTGAGTTTGTAGCATAAATCTACCCGGACCCGCCCGGCTTATCTAGTGGCTACAAACAATAGGATCCAATGTGAGAAGTTGGTCATGTCGCGCTTAAGACCCGAGGTTAGACTAGGTTGTGGTGTAAAACTACCCGGATCCGCCCGGCTTAACTAGTAACCACAACAAAGTCTAATGTGAGAGGTTGAGAGTGCATTAATTAAATTAATGCCACATGATAAGTTTAAGTAGGTTTGACTAACGACACTTAACTGATATGACACGAATGGGTAGGTTAAGTGGGACCGGGCTTGATTTCTTAATGACACTTAACCATATAAGACAATTAGGGGATGGGTTAAGCAATTTACACTTAACTAATCTAAATACGGTAATTAGATGGGGTTAAGTAACCTACACTTAACTAATCTAAACACGGTAATTAGATGGGGTTAAGTAACGTACACTTAACTAATCTAAACACGGTAATTAGATGGGGTTAAGTAACCTACACTTAACTAATCTAAACAACGGTAATTCGATGGGGTTAAGTTAAACACTTAACCAATCTAAACTTGGTAATTCAATGTGGTTAAGTAACCAATACTTAACCAACTTAACATGATAATATAATGGGGTTAAGTAACTTACACTTAATCAATTATACATGATGATTTGATGAGGTTAAGCAACCATACTTAACCAATCTAATGTGAGAACTAGATAGGGTTAAGTCACAAGACCGTTTAAATAACCATTCTAATACGATTAGTGGATGGGGTTGAGTTAACCTATACTTAACCAATCCGACTCGATAATCCGATGAGGTTAAGATAATCTATACTTAACCAATCTAACACGATAATCTGATAGGGTTAAGATAAACAAATACTTAACCAATTTGACTTGATGATTGAATAAGGTTAAGTCATGAGCTTCTTGGTATACTTACCCAACTTGTAGGGCTAGGGCTTGGACTTGAATACTTAGCCAAATCTTGACATGATTCGTAGGCGGATTAGGTCATGAACTAAATACTTAACCCATTAGACAAAACCTTAGTTTGGGGAACTAAGTAATAATTCTTAGTCAAGGGATGGGGACCAGTTCACAGATAGATGAGTAACCCGATACGGTAGGTCATCGCTTAAAATACGAGGTGGAGCAATATCTAATTTAGATAAAGGCTCCAGCGAACTGGGGGACGAAGCGGTAGCTTCAGGGAACGTGAGGATACTCTTGGTATCCCTCTGTGAGGTTGCGGATGGTCCATGAAACCTGGCCTCACAGAGGTTAAGGTCTGCGGTAGAAGAGCCAACGGTATGCCTTGGTTGTTGTGCGAGCAACCTAAAGACTGGGGTGGATTAGCGTGGGGTCGGCGATATTTTCATGGTAGCCCTGGATAGCACATTCGTCGGCCACCTACCATCTTTAGTCAATCGTGTACGTACGGAAAGGCAGAGAACACCCAACAAACCATACTGGCTATCTAGGTATGGGTGAGGTTAGCCGTCCAGAATGAGGGGAGCGATGGCTGTAGCATAGTTCTCATACATGACTTTTCTTGTTTTGCCTTTCAGTAGTTGAGGGAGGGGTCACGTGGGACCATAGCCACGAATACAAAAACAGACCTTGATATCTGCACCGGCGGATGACTTAAAACTCCCGACCGAATTCCGTATTTCTTGATTTGCCCTGGCACGGAACTCGGATGGCACATTGAGATACATGTGCGTCTAGACATGGAAAACGATTCACGATACATACGTGGGATAAAAGGGCGTGGTTGACGGGTAGCATAATCCCTAGTAGCCCTAGGTGGCTAAAACCCAAATCGAGACACGGAAACGTTCATTAGGTAGCATAATCCCTAGTGGTCCTAGGTGGCATAAATCGATAGTTCATGGTAAGAAAACATAACTAGATCAAGGGTAGCAGTCCAAAACAACTTCAAGGATAAAATGGTACTACGTTGAGGCGGTATAGATTTACATAGGGAAGCCCGTCCGGCCTACGGCAAAGGACTGAACTCATACATGGAAAGAAACATACGAGTTGGGAAAACTCACATATGCTATATATTAGGTTGACATGGACCATTACATGACATTGGGCAAGGGACATTCATAGTTAACACATAACGCGGGTTGGGATACTAGTACGAGAGGTGCAGAGCAAGTATACATGATAAATACCTTAGGATGTTATACATAATAGATACCTTGAGATAGTATACTTGATAGAAACCTGACAATGTGATACCTTGATTTATCTTGACACCGTAGTTTATCACGACACACTCGTTTATCTTGGTACAGTAGTTCATCCTGTTATTTTGGTTTAGCTTATCTATCTTGTCATCATACTTATGTTCATCTCAGTTCCTCATGCCAGTTAACTTTACTAGTTTATATACTGATAGTAGATAGGGCTTACCAGTCTTTATGACTGACCCCGTTTTGTTTCGCCTCTTGTCTTCCGTTTCCCCCCCAGGTTATAGGGAGGAAATGCTATTGTTAGTTCGGACTTCTCCTGTTTGAAGGTCATCGTGTATGGCTCGGACTTTTCTTGGCTATGGATACTTTACTATTTTACTTGGGGAATAATTTATGAAAAGGTTTTTATGCTTCTTTACTATTGCAAGACAGGTTTCCATGTAAGAAATTCTCTGATGTAAAAGGCTTTAGACCTTATTTATTAATGATATGAAAGTTGGTTTTACTTCCGCTATTTTATATGTTCTGTCTTGTAATATTTCTGTACATGCTTACCAATAATACCCCTCTAAAGCTAGTGCATTCCTTTGCGAGTGACCCTAGCGGAGGTGGGGTGTTACATATATTTAGCAGAGATCAACGAATACAGTATAAAGGAATACAATGTCAGACACACCATCCATTTACAAGTCCGTTCTGGGTCTGAACGAAACCGGAGGCACCTTATTCCTCGCATATCCGTACAATCAACAAGTATGTCCGGACGACTACCACTTCAGCCCCCTTCAAGGTAGCTACTCCAATCGTGAGCATCAATAGCACCCATCCATTCGATGTGAAGATCGTCGGTCTTGCACCGTCTTCCATCTCTTCGACTTACCGTCGAATCGGTTATTCAGAATGGGTATAAACCTGGTCTTTCCGTATAACTCGCGTATCTTATAATCAAGTGTTATAACAACACATCATACGCCTCATTCCAATCCAGAATATTCTTTTATTCAAATATTCTTTTCCTTTGGGAAAGGTTCCCATTAATTTTATCAAAGATAAATTCTTTAAATTTATTCTTTAATCTTCCTTTGGATATCAAACCATATTAATGTTTTCCAAACTAGTCGAGATTAGCGAACCACACCGAAGTAATCATTTATTTTATTTCCCAATCTCAACCTATTCATCCTATGGAGCAAAACTAGTAATACTCTATATCAAACACCACGGTGTTATCGGTAAATTAATTACCGTTTCACGTTCAAATTTAATTAAAGATTTAACTATCGCTAGGAGTAAAACTGGTGACACTCCACTCTCGATCATTTTCTTGAATTGATAATTTTAATTATCACATTCACTTTTCAATCTAATGAAAGATTCATTAAAACCCCTTTTTGTTTTAATCTTCCCAAAAATAAATATTAATGATTATTCAACGCTAAGAAATTAATATTATCTTCAACTGGGTTAAAGAACCAATGTCATTTAAAACACTGTTCACGATAAACCCAAAATCTCATTCCATTAATTATGGAATCTTCCAGGAAAATCAATATTAATATATAATCGATATCAATTTCCGTATCCGACTAATAATATAAATGGAATAACGACAAAGCCTTTTTAAATTCCATATATATTAACAGTCTTCCTCCACAGAAACTCACTTCGGTTATTACCAAATCGAATTCCATTCAATTCCAATTTAATATATTAAATTGGAAATCTTTACTTTGGAAAATTCCATAAATCTTAATTAAAAGTTTATAAATTCCAAATCATATTCTTCACTATTAATTGGGTTAAAGAACAAGTGTTATTTAAAACACCATTCAAAATAAACCCAAAAATCCCATTCTTTTATTCCATTCCAATTAAATATTAATTAATTGGAAAACTTCATTAAATCTAAATAAAATGATTTATTCTTTTCTCAACTGGGTTTAAGAACGGTGTTAAGGAAGATACCAATCACGGCAAACCCAAAATCCAATTCGATATCAAATACAAGGCTCTGAATAGAAAATATATCGGCTTATATTCAATATCAAATTCTGAAATCAACAAATATCCTATTGGAATAACGATATATATATATCTTCCAAATTCCTCCACAATGTCCGTATAATCACGGAATCCAATATCGAAATATTCCGAAGATAATTTCGATTCAAATCCATTCCAATTCGTATATTGGAAATTCTGGTTGTTTTTGAAAACCATTTCAAATCCAATTTATTTATTTAAAAATAAATAAATTATTATTCTAGTTAATAACTAGTTCATTTCAATAAAAATATATTTTTATCTTTTCAAATATGGTATTTTTCATCCCAACCCTTTCCAAATCATTTATTATGATTTTACATAATTTTTCCATATTTTTCCAGATTTTATTATCGCCCGTACAGTCGGTTTCCAATAACGGCCACCGATCTGCATTCCATAGCGACCTTTTCTGAAATTGATTTGGACATATCTCCAAATCCAACCGTTAGATTTCAAATCTCTTGTATTCATTAGAACACTCTTTTCGATACGAACCCATCGATTCCAGCTTTAGGAGAATCCGATGGTTGGATCTCCCGTAACGTCCATTTGAAGTTAATGGTCGAAATTCGCGAATTGCCGCTGCGCGGCACATTCTACTCAGGCCATTATAATATATATATATATATATATATATTATATTTCGTCGATTTCCATTTAAAACGAATTTTATAAATCGTTTTAAATTCATTTCAAAAACGATTTCAACTTCCATTTCAAATTCAAATTAAAATTGAAATTTCCAATATAAATTCGTTTTAAATTAGTTTCAAATCAATTTCAATTCAAATCGATTTCATTCAATTTCAATCCGTTTTAAATTCAATTCAAAATGATTTCAATTCTATTTCAATCTAATTCGAATTTCAAATTCATTTCAATTCATTTCGAATTCCAAATTCAATTTCAATTTAATTTAATTTGAATTTCAATTCTATTTCAATTTAATTCGAATTTTAATTCTATTTCAATTCGAAATTAAATTTTCAATATCATTTTCAAAATATTCGATTTTGAAATCACTTTTCGATATTCATTATAAAACGAATAAAATCGACAAAATTCCCGTTCGTGTTAAAATGGCATTTAACTACTTAACACAGCTTCACATTTCAATATTCACTGAATATTATTTTAAAATATTCGATAATTCTGAACTGGAATCAGACACAGTCAATTACCATATAATTTGATTATATGGATTTCATACAATACATGTACACAACATCAATCAAACACAGTCGACCATCATCCAAAGTGCATTCTACACTGCACAAGCATCAAATATTAATATTAAATGCTTACAACAGCCTGTCAATCGATCGATCGACATACAGCTAATTATTAGGATTAGTGTATGTCTAATATCATCCCAATACCCGTGTGGGGTTTTCAAACAACAAACAAAGATTTATTTGTGCAATTGGGCGATGTGTAAAATTTATCGTCCCAATCAATATCAATCAAATGTGTGTACATAAACAAATCGTCTGATTTGTTTATAAATATTTATTCAATTCATATACACGTTAAAAATTATATTTTTAACTATAAAATATTTTTAACTATAAAATATTTTATTCCATTCCACATCTCACAATCAATTTTTACCACACAAACAAACAAGCATACAAGTCGTCCATAGTCTGTGGACGACGGGTGTCGGGTGCTTCTAAGCACCGTCTGCATCCTAGTATATATTTTAACTAGAAAATAAAATAAAGTGAGAAGTTCTCACCTTAGGTTTCCACTCCGTCATTCTTTAATTGAATGGTTTTGATTCGTTTCCCGCCAGTTCCATCGCACAATGTTTCACGCTGTTCACAGAAAAAATCACATTTTTAATATGATGTTTATATTATAAAGATAATATTTTTATTTTGATGTTCATACAATAAAAATCATATTTTTATTTCAAACCTCTTTATATAGAAATCATAGTTTTATTTTAAATCTCTTCATATAAAAATCATAATTTTATTTTATTACTTTATAAACAAAGATCAAATTTTTATTTAAGCTATTGTATTATAAAAATTACATTCTTATTATCAAAGCTATATATATATAAAATATGAAAATAAATAAATGTTTATACATTTTTAATCTATGTAATCTATATTTAAAAATCACTTTTTTTAATCTATTGTAAAATTAAACCAGATTTTTAATATTGGTATATAATTAAATTAATCATATAAGAAAAAATTCACTGTTTCTGCCTAGAACTGTCGTTCGCCACTGCCATCACACCGCCAGAGATGCCACAACCCACTGGAGTTCCATCACCAGTCACCAAAACTCGCGCCGTCTCCTGCTCCTTCGATTCCGATTGGTCCCATCCCCTGCCTCTCACCAAAGCTCTCCCATTTTGAATTAAACCCGACGCCGCCTCATGAAGAAATCCGGCCGCCTCGCCCCACCGTAAGTCCAGCTCCGGCACCCTTAGATAGACCTCGCGTTCCCGGGCACTTTCCCCTCAAGATCCATCGCGAGATCTTAGCCGTAGAAGGAGATCGGAGGATTCCAAATTGGGAGCTCGTGGATCGTCCAATTAGCCTGGAGGCGGGTTTTTTTTTTTAGAAAAATTAGGGTTATTTTGACCGTATAGGAAATAGTATATATACTTGTATATATTATTAATTTAAATCATTTTAAAAGTAAAAAAAATTCATCACGAACTCAAAATCAAACCCAACAATTGTCACCCCTAGCTAAATACCCCTATTCCGGACATAATGAGACATGTTTCGTAAGCCCATTCGACTATTTCATTCAGTTTTTATTAGAATTAAAATATAGGTCATTATATATTCAATTTAAACGTACATTTCAATTTACCGGGGCTATATACGGACTTTAAAAATACCAGAAAAATAAATTTGGCTATGTTTTGATGATACGGTCCTAACAAAACTAATTTCGTCAAATTTGGAGACCATTTGAAAAATGGCCATTTTCCGGTCGATCCACTATCAAAACACGTTTTCTTCTACCATGCCCACATATTGATTTCAAAAATTATGAATTTTGAAATCTAGCAATAACTTGACATCCCGGATCCAACAAAAGTGGTTTCGTCGAAAACGAAGGTCGTTTGCAAAATGGCTATTTTTAAAGGCTATATTTATTCCATAGCGACTATTTTGAATATTCAACTGGCCATAATTTTTGACTCCTGCTATGAAATTTCAATTTTTTTGATTCGTTAGAAAGATATTTATAAACAGATTTAAATAATTCTGGTTTCAATAAAATCCGGTTAATTTTGAATCCTGTACATTCATTTGAAATTTGAAATCGAATTTTCATACTACCGCGCCATTTTCAATTCCTTTTATAATTAAAATTAATATTTATATTCTAACTTCGATTCAAATAAATATATACGTTCAAATGGTATTCAAAATAAATTTCTCGTCGTTATTATTTAAAATAATTCATTTTAAATATCAAAATTCATTAAAATTACCAAAATAAATTTTTTAAATTGGTTCTGATTTTTCGGGTTGTTACAATAACCTTCTTAACTTATTTATATTTCATTCACCAGAATTTTATGTTCTGACCTAACTCCTCTTAACATTAATAGAATCTTAGGTAAGACAAGTGAATAAGGATGGAGGATGATCTCTTGGGGGGGCTCTTGAAGATCTAGTTATTATGGTTATTGCTTATTTACTACTATTGTTGTGTAATTGGGACGAATAATAATGACGTACCTTGTGGTTTGAGACATGTTTGTAACTCTAAATTATGGTTTTTTTTAAATAATTGGTAAACCTTATATTTATTTTATTATATTTTGTCTTATCCACTGTGTGTGTTCTGATTTCTATTTCAGATTTCTCTGTATAGTTGTTCAAGTTAATCCCTATAGGAACCAATGATCCATTTAGAGTGGCTCGAAATTCCAATGAGCCTTTTCTAGGTTAGAATTTTTGAAACACCCCACCTCCGTTAGGGTCACTCTCAAAGGGAATGCCCTAATTTTGGTGGAGGTTTATAAGTACAAGTCACAGATATACAAGACAGATATAAGAACACATATTTGTAAACAGCGGAAGAACAACAAACTTTATTTCATAAAGTCAAATACGTGTTACAACAACATCCTTTCCAAAAACATAACATAACACTTTCATAATCTGTCTTGAGTACATTATTTAAAGAAGCATAAATAAAACATAGATAAACTGCAAAAGCCCCATAGTGGATTGTCCAAAGCCATAGTTCAAAACAGGAAAGTCCAAGCAATACATTTCTCTTCTTCAAGCTGGATGTTAAGGCTGGTCAAGCTGCTGTGTTCCCTCCCTGAGGACCTGGGGGGGGGGGGGGAAACGGAAGAAAGAAGACGAAAGAAAAGTAGAGTCAGACATAAAGCCTGAGTAAGTCTAGTACTATTTTGTCTATGAATAAAGAACTGGGTATGATAAGTATAAACAAGAAGTGGGCAAGCACTATAAACTTGGTTAAGTTGTCTAGGGTCGAATAGACCATCGTACCCCATGTTAATCTCTGAACCCATATAAACTAGTTTCCAATTTGCACCCCATAATCAGGGTGATGTGATCCATTCTATGATGATCGGCTCCTACTCGCATAGTTACATGTGTCTTACGGCCCCCGATGTCTGTAGTTACCTATGCTGGTCCCACCATGGGGTGTATCAAGTCCCATAGTGGCAACCCGACACAACCTTAGAGTGCACAGGTATGCTACTGGTGTCCAGTGCCTTATTTTTCTGCGCCGGAGTGTGTGCACGCCCGCACTCCGTTAGAACCTACACTGCTACACCACCGCCGTCGCTTTGACCTCTTACAATCAGCCCAGTAATCGTGCCCCACCCTGCCTAGTTTCAGGGTATCCTGATACACCTTTTAGGGTTACTGCTGAAAAGGGTCCCCCCGTCACTAGGTTTTCTATCTCTAGCCAACATGCTAAGTTGGTTAAGTGTTTCCTAACCTAACCCCACCAGTCCGTTTAGTTTAGCATGTTCCATTTTGATTAAGTCTTTAGTTCACTTAATCCTAACAATCCTGACTCAGCCTTAATTGTCTTATTAAGGCCCTGACCTCTCACATTAGACAGGTATTGTTGTGGCTGCCTATTGCCGGTTGGTTCCGGGCAGTCTTACGCCACAACTCAGTCTAACCTCGGGTCCTTGCTGGGCTCCATGTTTAACCTCCCACATTGGATAGGTATTGTTGTGACTACTGGACAGCCGGGCGGTTCCGGGCAGGTTTACATCACAACTCAATCCAACCTCGGGTTAAACACATCGTATGTTCTACATTTACATATCTTGTCATTCTTCTTTATTTCTTATATGTAAATATTTGCGGCCCATTATTAAGTTAATGGTGTAAAGGTTACACCAATCACGGGCCCAACCCATACTTGAATTTGGGCCCTTCTATTTTATATTTTCATTCATTAATTAATTTTTAACCCAACGTTCTTTTCCCCCGTTTTACACGTCCGTTTATATATATATTGGGCTTAGCCTTTTAAAGCCCAATTTAGCCATGCGAAAAGGGGAGGCTTATGGCGTATACACAAAGAGGGGAAGGTGAGCGCATGAACTTGCAATACGACGTTGGAAATACAAAATAGAAATTGGTGTACTTGCATAGTGGTAACATAGGTGACATGAATCAAAGCATGTGAACTTGCATAGGTTTAACTACAACATGAACCTATATTCTTATTTAGGCATAATGTCAAACATAAGCATGTCATAAATATTCCTAGCATAAGCATAGCATAATGTCAAACATAAGCATGGCATAAATACTTTTAGCATAAACACGGCATAATGTCAAACATAAGCATGGCATAAGTAAAGTTAAATTTGTTCATGGCATAAACATAAACAAGTCATGTTCATAAGGTTTCTACATGTTTACAAAGGGGATACTTTGTTACTAACACAGAAGCATAGATCAACTAAATTTTGGTTTAAGTCTAATCACATAACGATAGTATAAATATACTTATGCATAAATATTTCTAAACATGGTGTTTGCTTTAAACTTGCAAAAAGGGATTTTTGAGTCTAACCTAGCCATGTCTCACATATGTCATCATATAATTCTTGTAAACAAGATAGACTTAATCATGGATTTCAATTATGCCAAATATCATTCACAGCCTAGCCATATTCATAAGTTTGCAAAAGCATGACTTAATACATGGATTATGGTGTCAAAATTCCAACATAGTTTCATATGAACTATAACAACCAACTTGTTTCAATTACTTGCAAAATGATTTATGCACAAAATATACATCATGATGAAATAACAAAGCCCCAAACTTGCATGAATTTCACTCAACTATATACATGTAGCTTCAACATAGATTACATAATTTGCGCAATATTCCGAACGTATATTTGCATAGAACTACCGCATGTAGTTCTTTATAATGAATAACATAATTTTGCACAAATATGAACTACTTTATTATCCCAATTCAAGCATACAAATCAATACAATTGTTTATTCATACCAAAGTAATACTCTACTTACAATGGTTGCGGCGAATTCTCAAATTAAGAGATATGATTCCTTTGTTGAATTGATTGGCTTTAGGTTACTTGAATTGCTTTAGGCTTTAGAACTTTCTTCCTAATTCCCTCTCTAGTTGGCGGCTATTCTTAGTCATTCCTCAGCAACATGGCGGCTATGTTCTTAATTTTGAATGAATAGATTAGGGTTTAGTCTAGGGTTGTTTATATAGAGGTTAGGAATTGATTAGGACCATTGATGTTGCTAGGTTAGATCGTAGCCATTCATTAGATAGAGAGACCAATTAGAACCCGCCACCTAGCCCTAATGACAAAGCAGACCACAGAAATTCGACCAAACACAGACCTGGCCAACCAGGTTGACTGGGCTCGACCAGGTCGACACCCCTGTCGACAGGGCTGTCGACAGCCCTGTCGACATGGGTAGCCCAGGTCGACAGCCCAGTCGACCTGGGTGGCCTTGGCGGGTGTTTATCCGCCCTGGCCCATTGGGCCCCATTTTCGAATTATTTTATTCTGTTTGAATTTTAAATTTAATTCAAAACTTCCGAAGGCCATATCTTCTTCATACGGACTCCGTTTTTCGAAAACTCGGACTCTATTTCGCGTATTTTTCCGAGACGAACGCAATGGCGTATCCCGTTTCCCTTGGTTCTTTGATTTCAAATTAATTATACTTTAATTTGTTAATTTCACAGTTATAGAATTTTCGGGGTGTTACATTCTCCCCCACTTAAAAGGATTTCGTCCCCGAAATCTTCAAGTTAGGAGGAATGTATATCCTAACATCCAATCATCCATCTACTCATCCATCAAACACGAGCATCCATTGTCCTTAAAAGATTTCTAATGCTTCATGATCATATGCGAAGTGTGTGTGTACATGTACTTATCTAATGCAAAATCAGGCGGTCTACTGATTCAGTTGACCTCCTTAATGCGAATTATGTAAGTGCCATGAATCCATTATGTATGCAAATTTTCCTATTCTTGATTCTACATGAGTGCACAATCATTCAATACAAATGCAGCATCCACATGACAACACTTTAAAGTTCAATCACATATGAATGCAAACATATATGCATATGCAATATGAAGTGATTGAGCCGATCTAAAACCTAGATTGTGTGTGTATATGCAACCACGAGCAACCACTAGCAATCACTTGCAACCACTTGCAACCATCATCCATAACATGTTTCAACTACATGTTTCCATCCAAAAAGATTCTATCTAAAAGATACGGTCGAGGAAATATACCTAAAAAGATAAAAGCGCAACTTAAGGAAAGAGAAAGATCAAGGATGTACCCTCGAACAGAAAAGGGTAGGCTGTGCGGATTCTAGCTTCAGTTTCCCAAGTCGCGTCTCCCTCGGCGTCGCTCCACTGGACTTTGACGAGCTTGACTTCGCGGTTGCGTAGCCTCTTCACTTCCGTTCCTAAGATGCGGGTTGGAACTCTTCTTATGGTTGCCTCGCGTTCCACTTCGGCCTCTTCGAGGATATTTGGCTCTACCACTTCAGCTGACTCATGTAGACATTTTCGGAGATGTGAAACGTGAAAAACGTTGTGGACTCCAGCCAACTTCTCGGGTAGCTCTAATCTATAGGCCATTTTCCCAATCTTCTCGATAATAGGGAATGGCCCTACGAATCTTGGCGCTAGCTTTCCTGTGGTTCCAAAACGAACAACGTTTCTTAGCGGTGATACCTTGAGAAAAATTCTGTCTCCAACTTCAAATTCAAGGTCGGTCCTCCTCTTGTCGGCGTAGGACTTTTGTCTGTCTTGGGCCGTCTTCATCCTTCTTCGTATTAAGTCTACTTTCTTTGAAGTCTCTCGGATCATGTCTGGTCCAAGTATGAGCTTATCCGTGGACTCCCACCAACAAGTGGGCGATCGGCACGGTCTTCCATATAAAGCTTCGAAGGGCGCCATTCCGATGGTTGCTTGATAGCTGTTGTTGTAGGCAAATTCTACTAAAGGAAGGTGGTCTTCCCATGTCCCTCCGAAGTCAAGGACGCATAGTCTTAAGAGGTCTTCCAAAACTCTATTCACTCTCTCTGTTTGGCCGTCGGTTTGGGGATGATAGGCTGTGCTCAAGCATAACTGCGTTCCTACTGCTTCTTGCAGACTCCGCCAAAACTCACTGGTGAAGATGGGGTCTCGGTCACTAACAATGCTAGACGGTATTCCATGGAGTCGAACGATTTCCTTGAGGTAAAGTGATGCTAGGGATGAGGCAGTTCTTTTACTTTTGACAGGTAAGAAGTGGGCGCTTTTAGTAAGCCTATCCACTATTACCCAAATGCTAGTGTTGCCTCTCCTAGACCTAGGCAGCCCATTGATGAAGTCCATTGAGATGCTATCCCACTTCCACTGCGGGACCTCCAGAGGATGTAGTAGTCCGCCAGGCTTTTTCTGTTCCGCCTTAACCTGTTGGCACACCATACATTTAGAAACGAATTCTGCCACGTCCTTTTTCATGCCATTCCAAAAGAAAGTCCTTTTTATGTCTTTGTACATTTTATCCCCGCCTGGGTTTATCGTCATCTTGGAGTGATGTGCTTCCTCGAGAACCTTCTTTATTAAATCGTTTGTCTGTGGGACGCATAGTCTTCCGTCTCGCCTTAGCAAACCCTTATCGTCGATGGAGTATCTGTTAAGGTGACTTGAAGTCTCACCCCTAATTAGCCTATCAATTATTTCCATAAGTTGAGGGTCTTCGCGTTGTGCTGTCCCTACTGAATCCACTAAAGTTGGCCGTACTTCGAGAGATGCTAGCAAGCCTGGTACGAAATCGGAGGAGGGCCTAAAGTCAAAGCTGGCTATAAACTCTAGGCTTTGTCTTTCAACAAACAATGGGCTTAGGGTCAATTTCTTTCGGCTCAACGCGTCTGCCACTACGTTGCCTTTGCCCGGAGTGTAGGAGATTTCGAAATCGTACGAGGCAAGAAACTCCATCCATCTTTGTTGCCTCAAGTTAAGATCCTTCTGCGAGAAAAGATATTTCAACGATTTATGGTCAGTGTAAAGTTCGAACTTCTCACCTAGGAGATAGTGTCGCCAAGACTTGAGTGCAAAGACGATGGCGGCTAACTCAAGATCGTGGGTTGGGTAGTTCTTTTCGTGCACCTTCAACTGCCTCCCGCCATAAGCTACTACCCTTCCTTCTTGCATTAAGACGGCGCCTAGCCCTGTCCCACATGCATCCGTATAAACAGTGAACATCTTGCTCCCATCTGGCAGCGTCAAAACTGGGGCTGTTGTAAGAGCCCTTTTCAGTCTTTGGAAAGCAAACTCGCAATCCAAATCCCAATTGAACGCTAGATTCTTCTTGGTCAATTTCGTGAGCGGAGCTGAGATTTTCGCAAAATCCCTTATGAACTTTCGATAGAAACCTGCTAGTCCTAGAAAGCTTCGAACCTCAGTTGCATTCCTTGGTGTCTTCCAATCTTGTACCGCCACTACCTTAGCGGGGTCCACCGCTAACCCTTGTTTGGATACTATGTGCCCAAGGAACCTCACCTCTTCTCTCCAAAAGTGGCATTTGGAGAACTTGGCTTTTAGTTGATGGACTCGCAAAGTTTCCATGATTGCCCTTAAGTGCTGAGCATGTTCCTCTTCACTCTTTGAGAAGATAAGGATATCATCTACGAAAACCACTACGAATTTGTTGAGGAAATCTCTAAATACCCTACTCATCAGGTCCACGAAGTAAGCAAGTGCATTTGTCAAGCCGAAAGGCATGACAAGCCATTCAAAGAAGCCGTCTGGGGTTCTGAACGCCGTTTTATCGATGCTATCTTCAGCCACCCTTAGCTGATGAAAACCGGTTGCTAAATCGAGTTGGGAGAAAACAGACGCTCCTACAAGCTGGTCAAATAAATCGTCAATTCTAGGGAGAGGGTGCCTATACTTTTTCGTTAGCTTGTTGAGCTCCCTATAGTCAACACATAGACGGAGTGAACCATCCGCCTTTGTAGCGAACACCACCGGAGCGCCCCATTCTGAAATGCTCCTCCTAATGAACCCCTTTTCTAGAAGCTCTTTAATCTGTTTACTGAGCTCTTTCCTTTCTCGTGGAGCCATATGTCTAACGGGCAACGCAACGGGCTTTGCATTATCTACAAGATATATGCGGAAGTCTATTTCCCGCTTCGGAGGCAAGCCCTTCACCTCTTCGAAGACATCCGGATATTCCCGGACCACTCTAACTGATTGCAAATTTTCAACAGAGGCATCTAGCGATTCAAGATAACTAAGCATAACCGCATACGAGGGATTACAAGAAATTTCCAAAGTATTACCGAGCTGGGTTAGGAGCCTAACAACCCTTTTCTCACAATCAAGGATGGCCCCATTACTGGATAGCCAATCCATGCCCAAAATCAAACCATACACCGAAAAGCTCAAAACAAAGGCACTACATTGAAATTCTACACTTAGAATAGAAATTTTCAAATCCAAACAGATCATAGACAAATGAGCTGGGCCCCCAATTGGGTTTGAAACAATTAAGGGGTCCTCTACCATACTAGTTTCTAGGTGTAGAGATTCTACTAAAGCAGACGAGATAAAGGAGCGTGATGCGCCAGAATCAAATAAAGTGCGAACGGGGTGATCATAAAGATAAACTACACTTTCTACAGAAGTATTTATACCTCGCTGTTGCAGAGGTGGCGCTTCTAGCACATGGACCTGTGCCCCTGGGGTGGATCCAGCCCTCTGCCCCTGTCCTCGTTTCTTTGGGCAGTCCTTAGCCCTATGGCCTGTCTCACCGCAAGAAAAGCACCCACCATTCTCCTTGGCCTTCTTTTTCCGGCAGTCCTTTACTAAGTGCCCCACTTTGCCACAGAAATTACACTTCCTCTTCTCTTTGTTGCCTTTCCCGCCCTTCTTAAAGTCTGTCTTCTTGGGCTGCAAACCCTCTTTCTTCTTGCCCTTATCCTCTTTATTCAGCAATGCCATTTGCACCAATCTTTCATACGTGGCTCCCATGGGTATATGGGTCATGGCCAAACTGTGTAATGGCTCATTCAACCCTTTGACGAAACGGAGAGCCTTCTTGTGAGGGGTGTTGACTAGGTCAAGCCCAAACCTAGCCAGCTCATCGAACTGATTCACATATTCTCTGACTGTCTTGTCCCCTTGTTTAAGAAATAAGAATTTTTCCAACTGCAAACTTCTTTCTGCATCTGAGAGAAATTTAGTCTCAAACCTTGCCCTAAAGTCCTCCCATGTCTCCACTGGTCTTTCAGCATTAGTGACTTCCCACCAGTAGGAAGCCTCGCCCTTCAATAGCCACACTGCCAACTGTACTTTTTGTCTATCCTCTACCTCAAAGATGATGAATAGGTCCTCCGTTTCTTTCAGCCAATTCCTAGCTGCTACGAAGGACTCAGTTCCATGGAAATCCCTTCCTCCCATAGCTTTAAAATCTTTACATATCTTAGCAAAAGTGTTTCCCCGAGGAGGAGGTGGAGGAAAAGGTGCTGCTGCAGCTGGACGATTTCCTTCCGCTGGGGGAGGAGGAATGGTAGGACCTGGCTGAGTGGACCTTGCTTCTAAGAACCGTCTAAAACAACCAGGTATTGGCACCCCTTCCGGCAAGTTAAGTTCTTGGGACATGCTGAAACAAAAAGGATAGATTCAAAACGAAGGATAAGAGATAGTTCCTATGGCTTTGGGGAGTGGACTTTGTCTTTTTAAAATAAAATAATATTTTTCTTTTAAAAATGCTTCTTTAAATTTCCTTTTTGAAAATAATTTTTCAAAACTTTTTATCTTATCTGGTAAACCTATGCTCTGATACCAAGTGAAACACCCCACCTCCGTTAGGGTCACTCTCAAAGGGAATGCCCTAATTTTGGTGGAGGTTTATAAGTACAAGTCACAGATATACAAGACAGATATAAGAACACATATTTGTAAACAGCGGAAGAACAACAAACTTTATTTTATAAAGTCAAATACGTGTTACAACAACATCCTTTCCAAAAACATAACATAACACTTTCATAATCTGTCTTGAGTACATTATTTAAAGAAGCATAAATAAAACATAGATAAACTGCAAAAGCCCCATAGTGGATTGTCCAAAGCCATAGTTCAAAACAGGAAAGTCCAAGCAATACATTTCTCTTCTTCAAGCTGGATGTTAAGGCTGGTCAAGCTGCTGTGTTCCCTCCCTGAGGACCTGAGGGGGGGGGGAAACGGAAGAAAGAAGACGAAAGAAAAGTAGAGTCAGACATAAAGCCTGAGTAAGTCTAGTACTATTTTGTCTATGAATAAAGAACTGGGTATGATAAGTATAAACAAGAAGTGGGCAAGCACTATAAACTTGGTTAAGTTGTCTAGGGTCGAATAGACCATCGTACCCCATGTTAATCTCTGAACCCATATAAACTAGTTTCCAATTTGCACCCCATAATCAGGGTGATGTGATCCATTCTATGATGATCGGCTCCTACTCGCATAGTTACATGTGTCTTACGGCCCCCGATGTCTGTAGTTACCTATGCTGGTCCCACCATGGGGTGTATCAAGTCCCATAGTGGCAACCCGACACAACCTTAGAGTGCACAGGTATGCTACTGGTGTCCAGTGCCTTATTTTTCTGCGCCGGAGTGTGTGCACGCCCGCACTCCGTTAGAACCTACACTGCTACACCACCGCCGTCGCTTTGACCTCTTACAATCAGCCCAGTAATCGTGCCCCACCCTGCCTAGTTTCAGGGTATCCTGATACACCTTTTAGGGTTACTGCTGAAAAGGGTCCCCCCGTTACTAGGTTTTCTATCTCTAGCCAACATGCTAAGTTGGTTAAGTGTTTCCTAACCTAACCCCACCAGTCCGTTTAGTTTAGCATGTTCCATTTTGATTAAGTCTTTAGTTCACTTAATCCTAACAATCCTGACTCAGCCTTAATTGTCTTATTAAGGCCCTGACCTCTCACATTAGACAGGTATTGTTGTGGCTGCCTGTTGCCGGTTGGTTCCGGGCAGTCTTACGCCACAACTCAGTCTAACCTCGGGTCCTTGCTGGGCTCCATGTTTAACCTCCCACATTGGATAGGTATTGTTGTGACTACTGGACAGCCGGGCGGTTCCGGGCAGGTTTACATCACAACTCAATCCAACCTCGGGTTAAACACATCGTATGTTCTACATTTACATATCTTGTCATTCTTCTTTATTTCTTATATGTAAATATTTGCGGCCCATTATTAAGTTAATGGTGTAAAGGTTACACCAATCACGGGCCCAACCCATACTTGAATTTGGGCCCTTCTATTTTATATTTTCATTCATTAATTAATTTTTAACCCAACGTTCTTTTCCCCTGTTTTACACGTCCGTTTATATATATATTGGGCTTAGCCTTTTAAAGCCCAATTTAGCCATGCGAAAAGGGGAGGCTTATGGCGTATACACAAAGAGGGGAAGGTGAGCGCATGAACTTGCAATACGACGTTGGAAATACAAAATAGAAATTGGTGTACTTGCATAGTGGTAACATAGGTGACATGAATCAAAGCATGTGAACTTGCATAGGTTTAACTACAACATGAACCTATATTCTTATTTAGGCATAATGTCAAACATAAGCATGTCATAAATATTCCTAGCATAAGCATAGCATAATGTCAAACATAAGCATGGCATAAATACTTTTAGCATAAACACGGCATAATGTCAAACATAAGCATGGCATAAGTAAAGTTAAATTTGTTCATGGCATAAACATAAACAAGTCATGTTCATAAGGTTTCTACATGTTTACAAAGGGGATACTTTGTTACTAACACAGAAGCATAGATCAACTAAATTTTGGTTTAAGTCTAATCACATAACGATAGTATAAATATACTTATGCATAAATATTTCTAAACATGGTGTTTGCTTTAAACTTGCAAAAAGGGATTTTTGAGTCTAACCTAGCCATGTCTCACATATGTCATCATATAATTCTTGTAAACAAGATAGACTTAATCATGGATTTCAATTATGCCAAATATCATTCACAGCCTAGCCATATTCATAAGTTTGCAAAAGCATGACTTAATACATGGATTATGGTGTCAAAATTCCAACATAGTTTCATATGAACTATAACAACCAACTTGTTTCAATTACTTGCAAAATGATTTATGCACAAAATATACATCATGATGAAATAACAAAGCCCCAAACTTGCATGAATTTCACTCAACTATATACATGTAGCTTCAACATAGATTACATAATTTGCGCAATATTCCGAACGTATATTTGCATAGAACTACCGCATGTAGTTCTTTATAATGAATAACATAATTTTGCACAAATATGAACTACTTTATTATCCCAATTCAAGCATACAAATCAATACAATTGTTTATTCATACCAAAGTAATACTCTACTTACAATGGTTGCGGCGAATTCTCAAATTAAGAGATATGATTCCTTTGTTGAATTGATTGGCTTTAGGTTACTTGAATTGCTTTAGGCTTTAGAACTTTCTTCCTAATTCCCTCTCTAGTTGGCGGCTATTCTTAGTCGTTCCTCAGCAACATGGCGGCTATGTTCTTAATTTTGAATGAATAGATTAGGGTTTAGTCTAGGGTTGTTTATATAGAGGTTAGGAATTGATTAGGACCATTGATGTTGCTAGGTTAGATCGTAGCCATTCATTAGATAGAGAGACCAATTAGAACCCGCCACCTAGCCCTAATGACAAAGCAGACCACAGAAATTCGACCAAACACATACCTGGCCAGCCAGGTTGACTGGGCTCGACCAGGTCGACACCCCTGTCGACAGGGCTGTCGACAGCCCTGTCGACATGGGTAGCCCAGGTCGACAGCCCAGTCGACCTGGGTGGCCTTGGCGGGTGTTTATCCGCCCTGGCCCATTGGGCCCCATTTTCGAATTATTTTATTCTGTTTGAATTTTAAATTTAATTCAAAACTTCCGAAGGCCATATCTTCTTCATACGGACTCCGTTTTTCGAAAACTCGGACTCTATTTCGCGTATTTTTCCGAGACGAACGCAATGGCGTATCCCGTTTCCCTTGGTTCTTTGATTTCAAATTAATTATACTTTAATTTGTTAATTTCACAGTTATAGAATTTTCGGGGTGTTACAATTTTGGCCTATTCCGGGTGGGTTGTTATATTTGTATAAGAGCCTAGGTTACCCGATTATGGGAAAACATACGTATAAGAGACGTACTTTTTATTTGTAAAGAGTTTTCAAACTATATATATATAAGAACTATAGCCCAAAATATACACAATCATATTAGGCAATCTTACTTTCTTTTTGGTCCTTAATACTATCGTAGGAAGTCCACTAAATGTTTTAGCTTTTTTAGATAGTAGACATGACCGATAATTAGCCTGAACAGGGAAACCAGGCAAGACCTCGTTACTTGCTAGAATGGTTCCAATAATATCTTCGTACTACGGAACAAGTCCATATTGCTAATTGTAATGACCCGGATTCTTATGGGTTAATTAATAATATTTAATATGGATTTAAATATTGGGTGGATAATTATAAATGAATATTTATATCAAGTTATCAGTTTAATAATCAATTTCGATTCAATATCAAATATATTAAATCATCATAATGCGAAAATATAATTCAGTTTGAGATTTAAAACTGAATTAAATACAGTTCAGACTTCTGTTTGAATTCGAATAATAATATTAAATTATTATCGAAGAATTTAAATGGTTTGAAATTTAATTTATATCAATTTAAAATAATATCTTCACCATATGATCGAATTTGACTTCGTGACCTATTCTAGTGTGTCCAGAATGGTGGTTAAACCCTAGAATTGTCAGTTGTTGGGTTCAAAAGGGAGTTCAGAATCAGGTTGTATTTTAACTAAAAGATACGGGTTTTTAAACTAATTAAAATAAAATATATTTCCTTTGTTGGTGGATAGAAATGAAACAACACAGACCAAAACAGGGGCCTTGCTGTTCACTTAACACCCGCACCCCTACCTACCTCTTCTATTATAAAACCCGCCCCTTTCTTTGTTCATTCCACAACAAAAATCAAAATAAGAAAATCAAGCGCAGGTGTTCTCAGTCAAAACTCAATCGAAATTCTTGGGCACGAGATGATTTGGGGGTAGCGTGATGTTCGGCGACGTCAGGGTGAAGGAGGGCATCACGACAATCTGAATTCGACATGCCCTGAAGCTCGAGCTGAGCTCGATCCATGCTGCAACAAACTCGTTTGACTGCAGTGCTCAAACGGAGGAGCAATGTCCCCTTTGAAGTTGCACGATTCACTGTGGCGTTCGAAAGCCTAAGTCGCGACTTCCCTGTGGTGATGCGAGAGCTTGGATTAACTAGAGTTGAGTGAAACGTGAATGATGGTGGCCGGTGAAGTGATGGATGCAGGTTGCGATTTGGTTTTGGGTGAACGAGATTATATAGCTGAGGAGTTCGGTGGTGACCTCGTGGTGGTCAATGTGTTGGTCAACGCTGGTTGGATGATTCAGCTATAGGCGGCTCATGTGAGAAGGAAGAAGGCTTAGAAATAAGTTAAAGTAAATTTATCTATTTTAAATAAATTAGTGATAACTAAAGATAATATATTAGTTAATTAAATTAGGTTAATTTAATTATTCAAAATCATATATACGTTGTTAACCTTACAATATGGAATATATATATATATATATTTAGGGAAGACTTATTTATTCATTTAAAATATATATATTTAGGGAATTTATTTATTCGTTTAAAATAAAAAAAAAAAATCAGTAGAATTAAATCATTTTTTCGGTTAGGATTTAATTAACATATGAGTTATAATAAAATTATTTTATTTGTTAGAATTAAATTTGTATAAATGGTTAGAATTAAATTAGTATCTCGGTTAGAATTTAATTTTTTATAAAACCTTGTTAAGGATATTCAGTAGTTAATTTATAAAGCTCAGATTTTTCCTAGGCAAGGAGAAATCAAATGAAATCATCTGTGTGGAGTTCGGAGACTCGGAAATCGACAAAAGGAAATTGAAATTTGTACAAGCACAAAATAAAAACCCTGGTGAGTATATCTCACTCACCTTAATTAGAATTATTTTTATATCGTTAAAAATAATTGTTTGTTGCTTGTTGAATGCTTTCTGATTGTTTGAAATACATTAGTTATTTAGGGTTGACTATTATATATATATTGGGTTGATGATTGGTTGGATTCCCGCAGTCTCATTAGTGGATGCCCGCAGTTTCATAGAGGATGATTTCCCTATGCGCCCCACAAATATATATTAGTGGATGACCTTCATACCACGATATCCTGCCTCGAAGCAGGATGGGTATTACTATGTTGACTAATGTCTTTGGATGCAGGAAAACAGGTTGGAGGAATCCGACTGGATTCCTCAAAAATATATTATCTGTTGTTTATTTGTTTGCATATATACTCTCATATATGTGTTAGAAAACCTGAAATAAATAATTGGTTGTTTGGTGTTTAAATATCACTGGGCCTAAGTGTTGATTTATAAAAATATCCTGAAAAGGATATTTGAGATTTAAAAGGGAAATTCTATTTTTTTTTAGAGTTTGAAATGTGAATAGAATAAAAATATTAACTTGTTTTAAAAGAAATAAAACAAGTAGTTCCTTTATAAACGAATTTTATAAATAGTTCTTTTATAAACGAAGTTTATAAATGAAGTGAAAAGAATTATCATTGGATAATTCAGAAATAAAATACAAGTGTGAAATTGAAAAGGGAAATCTATTTTTTTCAAAAGTAGAAATATCGATTTCAAAAGGGATTGAAATCGAGACTTGTTTAAAGAATGAATAAAGAAAGTTTGAAATAGAATTTGAATATAGAAATTCAAATGAGGTTTGAATATAGAAATTCAAATGGAATTCAAATATTGAATTTGAATATATAAAATTTGAATAGAATTGAATACAGAAATGAAATGGAGTTTGAATATAGAAATTCAAATTGGAATTTAAATATATAATTCAAATAAAAGTGAAAATGGAGTTTGAACATTAGAATTCGAATAGAGTTAAAATGGAGTTGAATTCATTTTAACGAAGTTTAAAAGTTTTTATATATAAATATAATTAAAACGAACTCACCGCAGCACTGCAGTTCGTAAATTGGCGATTCGAACTTCAATTGAGTATACAGAATTCCATTGAAGTCGGAATTCTTTGAAACAAGAACCGTTAGGACCAGTTAGATAATAGTTTTCTAATAGAAGAGAAAAAACTGAATTTCATCGAATAGATTTTAAGATATGTCAAAATCAAAATTTTAAAAATGCAGCGCCAAAATCATTTAAAATCCATAAGGGTTTATTTATATAAATATAGGGATTTTAAGCAAATAAAAATCCGAATTTCCATTTGAAAAATCTAGACTGGAGATACAAAGTAAATATGAACTCCAGTGAAGTAAGTGGAATGATTTTTGAGACAAAAATCATATTTTAAATGGTTAAATAGAATTAACTAAATTGGAGAATAATTAGTTAAAGGAAATTTGAATCGAAATTGGGTTTTGGGATAAGTGAAAGAGATTGAGAATTTATATTTGAAATCGAATATATAACTTGAGTTGAAAATATAATTAGATTAGTTTATAATTAAGTTGAAATATATTTGAACATGTTATATTCAAATAAAAAGGTGAAATAGGCAAACAGTTAATTAGCAAATCAATTAACAAATTAATTAACGAGTTGAGTTAAAATGGGTGTACTAATTTGAAACGAATTAGAAATGTATGGATATACATGAGACAAGTATTGGATGAAGTTAATGAAGATATATATTAGAATGCCTGACAAAAGGTACGTATTTAATTCATATATGAGATTTTATGCGCCGTATCGGCAAGCCGCTTGGCTTTTTCTTTTGGATTGGTGAGGGCCATGGGAGGCTATTTGAAATATCCCGATGCTCCCGGTACAAAGGAGCTTATGGCGAATTTTTCCGGGAATTTAAGGAGTTAGAATACTTTTAAGATAATTTGATAGTTAGAAATCAACGTATCGATATATATATAGAATTTGATAAGGAAACGAACTTAAAAATAGAATAGTAAAATCAAAAAGGAAGACTAGGAATAAAATCTCGTAAGAATAGAAGAAGAAAGTGTATACGTGTTTAAAAGTGAATAAGTAGTTGTATGATATGGATTATTCGAGTAGGTAGTCATATCTGTTTTGACGTTATAATTGTTATTCAGTCAAGGTCTGAGAGGTAGTTATACCCCAACTTGAATTATTTCATTATTAACAAATAAATAGTAAGATATCAGGCTCGAAGATCAATGTTGGATAAGAGTTAGTTGAATATAGTATTTGGGTTGTCGTAACGATGTTTTACACAACATCCGTTTTAACCCAAATAAGTGTAAGCTTGGAAATATAATAAAGAATATTTCCTAAGTATAGAAATAAACGAGATCAGGAAAGAGATAAGAAAATGGAATATTTTCCAATTATAAATAGTATATATTTTCTAAGTTTGGAAAATAAAGGAAGGCGATATCGGAAGTGTTTTCCAAATAGCGTAAAAGGCCAGTATGGTTATTGAAAATATTTGGTTAACAAATATTGATAAAGAAATGGAGAAGTGATTTAATTAATGGAATATTAATTAAGGGCTCAGTGATTGTTTGATAATTGGATGAACACTTGCTTTCTTCGATAGTTAAATCATCGACTATCGAAACACTTGTTTTTTTATTCGATAGTTAAATCACAGACTATCGAAGTTTTGACCCTCGTTGTCAATATGGAGAGACCGGTTGGATTATTATCCAAAGAACCACTCTGTATTGGCATAAGCGTTGCGAATCATATATTCCAAAGATAATTGAAGACAGAGTAAAGTGCAAGGGCTGTTGTATAAATCTTAGGTAACAATGCCTAAGATGGATATACTGAATAGTACCTTCGGTTCATCCTGTTCCTGGATGACTTGTATGGATGAATGTCTGACAGAGTATTTCCAGAAAGGTCACATACATTGATTTCTTCAACCGTACCAAGAGTGGAAGCAGAGAAGGAAACTTCTTTTAGCTGACTCGTAATGTATGGTTGTAGACGTCAAATTAGTGATTTTTGATGGTTCTGACAATGTGGCATTCGAAGTGAATCTGATGTGATGATAAAGCGTAACCTCAAGCCTCATCAACCGGTAAATGACAAAAATCGGGCAGGCAGCATGGCTATGTAGGTCGCACCTTTTAGGGTGTATAATCACCTGATATAGAGTTTCATTTACTTCTAAAAATCTATTGTCGATGCTGTCCCATTCGGGAAATGGTTGCTGATCCCAACCGTTGGTGATATACATTCGATACACTCAAGAGAAATGAGTGGTCGGTCATGTAACAACCCGTAAAATGCGAGCCAGTTTGAAATTTTTATTTTTGCAATTTTAGCGAATTTTGATTATTTAAAATGAATTATTTTAAATAATATCGACGAGAAATTTGTTTTGAATATAATTCGAACGTATATATTATACGCGTCGTCGTTAGAATATAAATAATTATATATAATTATAAATAGAATTGAAAATGGCGCGGTAGTTCGATAATTCGATTTCAAACTTCAATTGAATGTACCGGGTGCAAAACAATCCGGATTTTAGCGAAACTGAAAATATTATAATCTAGTTGAGAATATCTTTCCAACGAATCCGAAAAATCGAAATTTCATAGCGGGAATCAAAAGTTATGCCCAATTGAAAATTCAGAATAGTCGTTATGTAAATTACACATGGCCCAAAAAGTCATATTTTGCATACGGATGAATTTGGACTCGAAACCACTTCCATTGAGTTCAAAATGCCGTTTAGAACTCCGAAAAGTATAAGCTTCGATATATTCCGATATCCGGAATAGTGGCTATGGGCTGGAGTTGTTCGGTTAACAATACATAGCCCTTAAAAAGTGAAATTTTGCATATGAGCTCAGAATTCGACGAGATAAATTTTTATGGATTCATAATGACAAATCATTGTTGAGTTCCAAATGGCGCGTCGAACGGAGTTAATATGTGGCCGTGCGAGCTGAAACAGTTCGGGGTAAAACGAGCAGTCATTTTACAAAGGAACATTATTGATACGACCTCGGAATTCAATTCTACTTTTTTTTCTAGATTCGTATCATCTAATAATGGTTAAATCCAAGAGGGCTTGATTTTTTGAGTTAGCATGTGAGCGTGCGAGAAGAAAAGGTGTGCCAAAATCGCATTTTTATAGCTTATCTGAGCATTTTTGTGATTTTTAACGGACGGTCAAACGAACTCGGAATTCGACGAAACTTGTTTCGTTGGACTCGTCTTCACGTCTACTATCTCGTGTCCGAAATCCGCGACGATCGGAGATCGTTTGTGTTCGGACGATACGCGAGAAACTAGCATATAATCACTTTTCCTCCTTTTCTATTTCATAAATTCACTTTTCCTCCTTCCTCCACAAAAACTTAAAAATGGCCTCCTCCTCCAAGAGGGCTGCCCCGCCTCCTCCTCCTCCTCCCCGCTGGCCGCCGCTCCTCTTCCACCTCCCCTCCTCCTCCTCCTCCTCTTCCTCCTCCTCTCTCTCTCCTCCTCTTTCTCTCTTCCAATTTGCAAAGCCCTAAGCCGCCACCACCACCACGGGCCCCACCACCACCGCCGCCACCCCCTAGCCGCCTCCCCACGCCACCTCAGGCCCGCCACCGTCCGCTGGCCACCCAACTTCGGCCGTGGGCCCCGCTACACCCAAAAACCCATTTTCACCAAAATCGCCCGTTTTGCAAATAAGTCCCTGACCGTATTTCGCGAATAACTCCCAAACCATGCGTTTCTAGCCAAAGTTCCTCAAGACCAAAGTTGTAGAGCACGAAATTATCTTCGATTTGGTATATGATAAGTCCTATTTTGCATTGCGGAGTTGTCGGGAAAACACGTCCGAAGTTTGCTGATCAAACACTGTCAAAATGCTGTCTTTTCGCGATTTCCGGCGAAATGGCACATTTTCGGCAAGAAGACCACTAGGCAAAAGTTGTTCAGAATGGCGTGCTTGTGCTAGAAAAAAAGATGGTGTGAAGATTGAAGCTCGTTTGCAAATTCTAGGACCCAAACAGCGAATCCGGGCGTTAGAAAAAAAGTGAGTTTTGTCCGTTTTAAAGCTTCTACAGTTTTGACATATGAAATAAATAAAAATATGATCTTTATATTATAGAGAGGGTAAAAATTCGATTTTTAGCTTATAGAAGATATAAAGATGAGATTTTTATATAATGTAGATAATAAAAATGTGATTTTTATACATGTAGCGGCTACGGGCAACGAAAGTGACAAAAGGCGAGAACGACAAGATTTTCTACATAAGAAGAGTCGAGATGATTGGATTAGCTAGTTGGTGAGAACTTCTCACTCAAAATCTCTTTTTCTAGTTATATATATATATACTAGGATGTAGACGGTGTTTAGTAGCACCCGACACCCGTCATCCACAGACCATGGATGGCTTGTTTGTTTAATTGTTTGGTTGTGTAGTTGGTTAGATTATTTGGTTTGAATTGAATTGTTTGGTGAATTGAATGGATTTGATTGATGTGTGAATGGCGTGGGCCTTCACTAGACCGGGGATAAGGCTAGGCCTCGTCCCGTTTCTAGTATCGTGCCGTTATGCCGCCGAAATTTTCTAAAATATGTTAGAAAAATAGAAATATCATTTTTATTGAGTAAATGAACTGAACAGAAATTCATGTGTTGAAATAGAATATTTTATCGTTAAAAATATAATTTTTAACGTGGAAGTGAATAAAATAAAATATTCATTTACAAACCGGACGGTTTGTTTATGTACACCTATTTGAAGGACATTGATTGGGACGATAAATTTTACACATCGCCCAACTGCACAAACAAAGATATGTGTTTGTTGATTTGAAACCCCACACGGGTGTTGGGATGATATTTGGCGTACACTAATCCCAATTATTTAATTATTGTCGATCGATTGGTCGACAGACTGTGTAAGCGTCGATTATTTATATTTGATGCTTATGCAGTTGTGTGGTGCACTTTGGATGATGGTTGATTGTTTATTATTGCTATTATATACATGTGTTGTATGGAATCCATATAATTAACATTATATGGTGATTGATTGGGCCTCATTCCAATTGGGAAAATAAGGAATATTATAAAAGAAAATCCATGTGTTGAATATAAAAATAGTCATGTGTTGACGATGTTCATGTATTGAGTGAAATATTTTATACGATGAAATTTACATCTTTATCATATTTAAAATTAGAACTACTTCCCAGTAGAAGTCTAATTAAAAATCAAACGATAGATACCATAGTTTTATAAAATATTTTACATAACAAAAATAGTGATGTGTTGACAGTACTCATGTGTTGAGATTAGTCAGGTGTTGGAAGAAATATAGATTTATGTGTTGAATGGAATAAATATTCATTTGTTGAATAGAATAACGGATTTATTGAAATATATAAAGCCGTGTTGATTAGAGTTGCGCTATTTTGACGTGAACGATATTTATATCGACTATATTCGTTTTTATAATGAATATAGAAAAGAAGTGATTTCAAAATATAACGTTTTGAAAATATTATCATTTATATAGTAATGATATAAAATATTCAGTTTTGATTAGAAATTGAAATAGTGTTGAAATGGTTTTGAAACGAAGTTAAAACGATTTATAACATACGTTTTAAAAGGAAATTGACGAAATATATATAATATATGTATATTATATATATAATGGCCTGAATAGAACGCGCCGCTCCGCGGCAGTTCGTAAATTTCGACCATTGACTTCGAATTGACGTTGCGGGAGATCCGACCGTCGGATTCTCCTAAAACCGGAACCGTTGGGTTCGTATCGAAAAGAGCTTTCCAATGAATATTAGAAATTTGAAATCTAACGGTTGGATTTGGAATTATGTCCAAATCTAATTTGAAAAAGGTCGATGTAAGTGCAGTCCGATGGCCGTTGTTGGAAATCGACTGTACGGGCCTTGATAAAATTATTAAAAATATTAATAATTTGTGTAAAATCATAATAGGTGAATTGGAAAGAACTGGGGTGAAAAATTCCACATTTGAAAAGATAAAAATAGATTTTTGTCAAAATGAACTAGTTTTGAACTAGAATTAAAATCGATTTATTTTTGAAATAAATAAATTGAATTTGAAAGTGATTTTAAAAATAATCAATATTCCCAATACGTGAATTGGGCTGGAGTTGAATCGAAATTATCTTCGGAGTATTTCGATGTTGGATTTCGTGACTATGCAGATATGGTTATGGGAATTTGAAAGATATATTTTATATCGTTATTTCCAATACGATATTTGTTGGTTTCAGAATTTGATATTGAATATAAGCCGGTATATTTTCTATTCAGAGCCTTATATTTAATATCGAATGTGATTTGGGTTTATCGTGAATCGTGTTTTAGATGACATTGGTTCTTTAACCCAGTTAAAGACAGGATATTGATTTTTGAAAAGAATTAAGACTTAGTGTAGTTTTAATGAATCTTTAATTAGATTAAAATGTGAATTGATAATTTAAATTATCAAATCTGAAAAGTGATCGAGAGTGGAGTATCACCAGTTTTGCTCCAAAGGGATAGTTAAATCTTTAATTAGATTTGAACGTGAAATGGTAATTAATTTTACCGATAACACCGTGGTGTTAGATATGGAGTATCACCAGTTTTGCTCCATGGGATATATAGGTTGGGATTGGGAAATAAAACAAATAATTACTTCGGTGTGGTTCGCTAATCCCGACTAGTTTGAAATGATATCCAAAGGAAGATTATAGGATAAATTTAGAAGAATTTATCTTGGATAAAATTAATGGGAACATTTCCCTAAGAATGTGATTTTGTGAATAAAAGAATATTCTGAATTGGAATGAGGCGTTCGTTGTGTTTGTGTAACATTTGTTTATCATATACGTGGGTTATTCAGGAAGGCCGGGTTTATACCCATTCTGAATAACTGATTCGACGAGATGTCGAAGATGAAGACGGTGGTTGAAGACCGGAAGTCTTCACATCGTTTGGGTGATTACTGATGATCTTGATTGGGCTGTACACCCAAGATGAGGGAAACAGTTGGTGATCGTCCAGACGTACTTGGAGATCGATGGATATGCGAGGAAAGTGCCTCCGGTTTCGTTCAGACCCAGAACGAACTTGTAAATGGATTGTGTGTCTGACATTGGATTTTATTCTGTGTTGACTGATCTCTATTAAATATACATCTGTTTGGTGGCGGAGAATTTATTCTCTTGCTTAACGCCCTTCTCTGAGACGTACGAGCTCAGAGGTTGTATATCGATGGACATCAGTCGCATGGAGTGAATTGCCAATGTGGCACGCGTAAGTGGCAATTGATCAAGGCTTCTGTTGAAAAGCAAGGTCTTGTGGTTGATGATCAAAGCACGGCCTGTGTGGCGTAGCTTTGTGTATAACGTGAATTCGCGAGCCTCACACCTCGGTATGAGTCAAAAACGGGATACGGACCCAAGGAGTGCACGACGTTTCTTTCTAGCTAGGGTGGTGTAAGTGACCTACCAGCCCTGACATTTATATACTTTTCACCTGTGTGGTTGTTGGATACGAGGCGCCTCGGATATAGGTCTGTAAGGACCGGGAAACGTGTGTTCAGGAATAACTAATCCTCAAGAGTAAGAGAGGAACGGCCTTGGAGGTTCCAAAGGATCATAGTGGGGTCCTGAGGCATTTGCTAGAGTGTCTCGAACGCGGAGAGGAGCTTGCCCCTTGCCTCGGCTCATGACGGAAATCCAATTTCCAATACGTGATAGTGCGGTTTTATTTGTAGAACCTAGTATGGCGACATAGTGGTATGGGTCATTCATGCCGCCTATGATTGATATTTATGATTGAAATTGTTTTGATACTATACACCTATAATAGTATCAAATAATGTGTTTTAAACGTATCAAGCATGCTTTGGCTGTTATAAGGTAAAAACCCTATCCTCCGGCTTGCGTTGCATTGTGTGATGGGACCTGGGTCTTATAACAGCTTCATTTTTCTTTATTTAGCATTGCGTTGTTTGTTCTATGCACTGGTATTCTTGGGAGGAAACCCGTTCCGTGTTATACGGCGTGGTCCCTTGAGTTACCAAACTTTAAAACCAATATTAATAACTGTTTTAGTTCTCACACCAGTCACATGACTGACCTGGAGTTTATTGTTTTAACCTAAACTCTGGGTGCTCCTATTTTCCGCACGGGCAGCTAGTAGTTTTGGTTTTGCAGATTTATATCCACAGGGTCCTGATTTGCAGCTGGAACGATGCTCGGAAAGCTCTGTATCCGTGTATTACTTTCAGTTGTGTTTTGTATTATTTTCCGCTGCTATGTAATTTATTGTAATCTCTGATATTTGTCGAATGTAATTTAATCATTTATACTCTGTATATTCTTGTAATCTGACGCATTGTTGTAATATACAATGAAATGTTCTTCCGTATGCGTCCTTTTGTGTGTTGTTCTCAAAGTATTCGTGCTTTCCTTCACGGGGAAGTTACGGGTCCTTACAGGTCATGTGTGGTTGAGTTGCAAGATGTTCTTGTTGAACTCGGTGTATTCTCCTCTAGAGATATACCAGCGGCAGGTGGTTCCATACCTTGTCATAGTTGGAAATCCATTACCCAATACGCGCTTTCGGTTTTGATTGTATATTATATATGTGGAACGTGAGATGCAAACGTTCCACTAGATTGTTATTTACTTGATTTAGACATTATTATAATATCAAAAGAGTTTTGATATAAAGATTATCATTCCTTTCAAAGGGATTTTGAAAGTTAAATCAAGTGTTTGAGATTCTCATAAGGGAAAAGCCCGTTCCGTGTTATTCGACGTGGTCTTATAAGATATCATCTAGTTTTCTGAAACTGTTTTAAACTGTTTACTCATACCAGTCCCATGACTAACCCGGAGTTTATTTTGTTTTGTTCTACCTAAACTCTTGGGTGCCTAAATTTGTACGGGCAGTCAAGTAGTTCAGGATTTTACAGATCTATCTAAAGGAGCTTGGAGCAGGAGGCTTCAGCGTTAGTTATATAGAGTTCTGTTCCGCTGTGTTGTAAGTGTTGTACTCTGATAAGTGTATGTTATACAGTTAAGATTTTGTATTTCAAAGATATGATATATTATATTTTGTTCCGCTGCGATGTGAGATTCTGTGTTGTTGTTTCTGTTCTTCTTCTACCTCTTTCTTCTAAAAAAAATGATTCGTATTTTCATGATATTTGGGTTGGATGTATAGTGTATTTAGTCAACTCTGATATTATGGATTTGCGGGCCACTACAATTGGTATCAGAGCTTAGGTTGAGCAAATACCTAGGCTTGTGTGGCATTGTGCTCATTAGAGATCGGGTCAGTAGTACCCTAGAATGAGTGAGTGTGTGTGCGTGTATATATATATATATATACATATATATATATATACACACATATATATATATATACATATATATATATATATATATATATACATATATATATATATATGAGAGCGTATTTGTTAATTGATATAAAAGTTGTTTTATATTGTGTTGGCTAGTCTGTTGAGTGGATTATAAATTTTGGTCGAATCGTGGGACGCCACGAAGTCGATAGGAATTTATAAACACTTGAACAGAAGATTGGACACGATATTGTTTTTAAATAGTTGTAGAATGAGTGAGTGTGTGTGCGTGTATATATATATATATATATACATATATATATATATATACATATATATATATATACATATATATATATATATACATATATATATATATATGACAGCGTATTTGTTAATTGATATAAAAGTTGTTTTATATTGTGTTGGCTAGTCTGTTGAGTGGATTATAAATTTTGGTCGAATCGTGGGACGCCACGAAGTCGATAGGAATTTATAAACACTTGAACAGAAGATTGGACACGATATTGTTTTTAAATAGTTGAGTTGATTGTTAGGATTATAATCGAATTAGATTATAAAACAGAAATAGTTATATATAACCAATGGAATTTGTATATGAAATCAAATATACAAATGTGATAAATTGAAATTGAATTCCAACCAGAATTCAGAATTTAAAATCCTGGGAGTTTGGGAAATATTTTTCTAAATGGATTTTGAAAGAAATATAGCACTGAACTCACTTCAGTGGCTGGAAAATAATTCTGATGATGATCGCAACCTCATCAGTGTTCATTTTCGAGTTTCTAAGTGATGGATTGCTACCTTAGAAAAGTTTTGATCGAAATTTGTTTGAAAAGAAAACGAGTTGTTTGAAAATTCAAATGTTTTGAATTTGAGATGGATATAAATATATGTATATATTTATATTACTTCAAAGGAGTTTTGAAATAAAACCCTGAGAATTTGAATGATTGAAATTAAATTTAACTTAAGTAAGTTAAATGGATCGAAATGAATAAATTGAGTAAAATCAATGTGAATGAAATATGAATTGGGTGTGAATAAAGGAAAAACCAAAAGAGTTAAAAAGAAAATATATTTGTAAAACAAATATAAAGGAATTATATTTGTAACACAAATACAAAGGAAGTTATGTGAAAACAAATAGAAGGAGAGATATTTGTAAAAACATTTACAAATAGAATTTAAAAGGAAATATTTGTAAAACATTTACAAATAGATTAAATGGAAATATTTATTTATAGAAAATAAATAGAATGTTATAAATGAGATATTTATTTGTTAAATAAATAATTTAATCAAAGGAATGTTTAGAAGATGAATAGAAAATGGAAATCTGTTTTTAACGGATAAATAGAAAAGATTAATTTATAAATAACAGTTTATAAATTAAATTAAAATATTTATCATTTGATAAATGGAATATATAAGGCTGAACTTATATAGAGAAGAGATATTGGTCTTTAACACCGATAGTTTTAAATAGAAGGGGTACACAACACTTGTATAAGTGAAGTAACTTTATTAAAGAGAACATTTATAAAGTGAAGAACCGGTACTAAAAGTAAATCTTTATAAATGAATAAACGTTATCCAATAGGAGTTATTCAAATGGAATAAATCGATTAGAGTTAGAATAAATCGATTAGAGTAAGAATTAACCAGTTAGAGTTAATCAGTTAGGGTTAATCCGTAGAGTTAATTGAATATTAGTTATTCAATTAGAATTTATCGAATATTTGTTATTCAAATTAAGAGTTAACCAGATAGAGTTAATTGAACATAGTTAATCGAATTAGGATTTAATTGAATGTTAGTTATTCAATTAAAGATGATCGAATATAGTTATTGAGATAGAGTTAGTCAAACATAGTTACTCAGGATAAGTTGCCATTTCGTACGACTGCTAGCGTAATTCGCAGGGCTGCAGATAGCCTAGGGCGGTCGGATGTTTCCTGAGGGAATCAGGTGTAACCATTGTGATCGCTGCGATCTAGAATCAAGCGAATGGAGTTAAATCAAATATAGTTTATTCGAATAAAGTTAAAAGGAGTTATCGAATATTAGTTATTCGAATAGAATAAAAGGAGTTATCGAATATAGTTTATTCGAATAGAGTTAAAAGAGTTATCGAATATAGCTTATTCGGAAGGAGTTAAGTGCAAAGAGCTAATCAAATAGGGTTAATCGATAAGAGTTAAATTCAATAGAGTTAATTGATAAGAGTAAATTGAATAGAGTAAATCGAATATAGTTTATTCGAAGAAAGGTTTTCGAATCTAGTTATTCGAAAGAGAGATTATCAAATATAGTTATTCGAAGGGAGGAGTTATCGAATAGGGATTTATTCGAAAGAGAGTTACGTAAGGAAGTGTGAAATGTTGAGTATGAACATAAATAAGTTTTGAAAAGATAAATGGGTTGGTAGCACTTTTCCTACCTTAGCAATTTCGAGGACGAAATTATTTTAAGTGGGGAAGAATGTAATGACCCGGATTCTTATGGGTTAATTATAAATATTTAATATGGATTTAAATATTGGGTGGATAAATATAAATGAATATTTATATTAAGTTATCAGTTTAATAATCAATTTCGATTCAATATCGAATATATTAAATCATCGTAATGTGAAAATATAATTCAGTTCGAGATTTATAACTGAATTAAATAAGTTCAGACTTCTGTTTGAATTCGAATAATAATATTAAGTTATTATCGAAGAATTTAAATGGTTTGAAATTTAATGTATATCAATTTGAAATAATATCTTCACCATATGATCGAATTGGACTTCGTGACTTATTCCAGTGTGTCCGGAATGGTGGTTAAACCCTAGAATTGTCAGTTGTTGGGTTCAGAAGGGAGTTCAGAATCAGGTTGTATTTTAATTAAAGGATACAGGTTTTTAAACTAATTAAAATAAAACATATTTCCTTTGTTGGTGGATAGAAATGAAACAACACAGACCAAAACAGGGGCCTCGCTGTTCACTTAACACCCGCACCCCCTACCTACCTCTTCTATTATTAAACCTGCCCCTTGGTTTGTTCATTCCACAACAAAAATTAAAATAAGAAAATCAAGCGCAGGTGTTATCAGTCAAAACTCAATCGAAATTCTTGGGCGCGAGATGATTTGGGGGTAGCGTGATGTTCGGCGACGTCAGGGTGAAGGAGGGCATCGCGATAACCTGAATTCGACATGCCCTGAAGCTCGAGCTGAACTCGATCCGCGCTGGAGCAAACTCGTTTGACTGCAGTGCTCAAACGGAGGAGCGATGTCCTCTTTGAAGTTGCGCGATTCACTGTGGCATTCGAAAGCCTAAGTCGCGACTTCCCTGTGGTGATGCGAGAGCTTGGATGAACTGGTGTTGAGTGAAACGTGATTGATGGTGGCCGGTGAAGTGATGGATGCAGGTTGCGATTTGGTTTTGGGTGAACGAGATTATATAGCTGAGGAGTTCGGTGGTGACCTCATGGTGGTCAATGTGTTGGTCAACGCTGGTTGGATGATTCAGCTACAGGCGGCTCATGTGAGAAGGAAGAAGGCTTGGAAATAAGCTAAGGTAAATTTATTTATTTTAAATAAATTAGCGATAACTAAAGATAATATATTAGTTAATTAAATTAGGTTAATTTAATTATTCAAAATCATATATAAGTTGTTAACCTTACAATATGGAATATATATATATATTTAGGGAAAACTTATTTATTTATTTAAAATATATATATTTAGGGAATTTATTTATTCGTTTAAAATAAATAAATGATCATCAGTAGAATTAAATCATTTTTTCGATTAGGATTTAATTAACATATGAGTTATAATAAAATTATTTTATTTGTTAGAATTAAATTTGTATAAATGGTTAGAATTAAATTAGTATCTCGGTTAGAATTTAATTTTTTATAAAACCTTGTTAAGGATATTCAGTAGTTAATTTATAAAGCTCGGATTTTTCCTAGGCAAGGAGAAATGAAATGAAATCATCTGTGTGGAGTTCGGAGACTCGGAAATCAATAAAAGGAAATTGAAATTTGTATAAGCGCAAAATAAAAACCCTGGTGAGTAAATCTCACTCACCTTAATTAGAATTATTTTTATATCGTTAAAAATAATTGTTTGTTGCTTGTTGAATGCTTTCTGATTGTTTGAAATATATTAGTTATTTAGGGTTGACTATTATATATATATATATATATATTGGGTTGATGATTGGTTGGATTCCCACAGTCTCATTAGCGGATGCCCGCAGTTTCATAGCGGATGATTTCCCTATGCGCCCCACAAATATATATTAGTGGATGACCTTCATACCACGATATCCTGCCTCGAAGCAGGATGGGTATTACTATGTTGACTAACGTCTTTGGATGCAGGAAAACAGGTTGGAGGAATCCGATTGGATTCCTCAAAAATATATTATCTGTTGTTTATTTGTTTGCATATATACTGTCATATATGATGTGTTAGAAAACCTAAAATAAATAATTGGTTGTTTGGTGTTTAAATATCACCGGGCCTAAGTGTTAATTTATAAAAATATCCCGAAAAGGATATTTGAGATTTAAAAGGGAAATTCTATTTTTTTTTATAATTTGAAATGTGAATAGAATAAAAATATTAACTTGTTTTAAAAGAAATAAAACAAGTAGTTCCTTTATAAACAAAGTTTATAAATAGTTCTTTTATAAATGAAGTGAAAAGAATTATCATTGGATAATTCAGAAATAAAATACAAGTGAGAAATTGAAAAGGGAAATCTATTTTTTTCAAAAGTAGAAATATCGATTTCAAAAGGGATTGAAATCGAGACTTGTTTAACGAATGAATAAAGAAAGTTTGAAATAGAATTTGAATATAGAAATTCAAATGGGGTTTGAATATAGAAATTCAAATGGAATTCAAATATAGAATTTGAATAGAATTGAATACAGAAATGAAATGGAGTTTGAATATAGAAATTCAAATTGGAATTTAAATAGAGAATTCAAATAAAAGTGAAAATGGAGTTTCAATATTAGAATTCGAATAGAGTTAAAATGGAGTTGAATTCATTTTAACGAAGTTTATATATATATAAATATAATTAAAACGAACTCGCCGCAACGCTGCAGTTCGTAAATTGGCGACTCGAACTTCAATTGAGTATACAGAATTCAATTGAAGTCGGAATTCTTTGAAACAAGAACCGTCAGGACCAGTTAGATAATAGTTTTCTAATAGAAGAGAAAAATCTGAATTTCGTCGAATAGATTTTGAGATATGTCAAAATCAAAATTTTCAAAATGCAGTGCCAAAATCGTTTAAAATCCATAAGGGTTTATTTATATAAATATAGGGATTTTAAGCAAATAAAAATCCGAATTTCCATTTGAAAAATCTAGACTGGAGATACAAAGTAAATATGAACTGCAGTGAAGTAAGTGGAATGATTTTTGAGAAAAAAAATCATATTTTAAATGGTTAAATAGAATTAACTAAATTGGAGAATAATTAGTTAAAGGAAATTTGAATCGAAATTGGGTTTTTGGATAAGTGAAAGAGATTGAGAATTTATATTCGAAATCGAATATATAACTCGAGTTGAAAATATAATTAGATTAGTTTATAATTAAGTTGAAATATATTTGAACACGTTATATTCAAATAAAAAGGTGAAATAGGCAAACAGTTAATTAGCAAATCAATTAACGAGTTGAGTTAAAACGAGTGTATTAAGTTGAAATGAATTAAAAATGTATGGATATACATGAGACAGGTTTGGGATGAAGTTAATGAAGATATATATTAGAATGCCCGACAAAAGGTACGTATTTAATTCATATATGAGATTTTATGCGCCGTATCGGCAAGCCGCTTGGCTTTTTCTTTTTCTTTTGGATTGGTGAGGGCCATGGGAGGCTATTTGAAATAACCCGATGCTCCTGGTACAAAGGAGCTTATTGCGATTTTTTTCTGGGAATTTAAGGAGTTAGAATACTTTTAAGATAATTTGATAGTTAGAAATCAATGTATCGATATATATATAGAAGTCGATAAGGAAACAAACTTAAAAATAGAATAGTAAAATCAAAAAGGAAGATAGGAATAAATTCTCGTAAGAATAGAAAAAGAAAGTGTATATGTGTTTAAAAGTGAATAAGTAATTGTATGGTATGGATTATTCGAGTAAGTAGTCATATGTGTTTTGACATTATAAATGTTATTTAGTCAAGGTCTGAGAGGTAGTTATATCCTAACTTGATTGATTTCATTATTAACAAATAAATAGTAAGATTTCAGGCTCGAGGATCAATGTTGGATAAGAGTTAGTTGAATATAGTATTTGGGTTGTCGTAACGATGTTTTACACAACATCCGTTTTAACCCAAATAAGTGTAAGCTTGGAAATATAATAAAGAATATTTCCTAAGTATAGAAATAAAAGAGATCAGGAAAGAGATAAGAAAATGGAATATTTTCCAATTATAAATAGTATATATTTTCTAAGTTTGGAAAACAAAGGAAGACGATATCGGAAGTGTTTTCCAAGTAGCGTAAAAGACCAGTATGGTTATTGAAAATATTTGGTTAACAAATATTGATAAAGAAACGGAGAAGTGATTTAATTAATGGAATATTAGTTAAGGGCTCAGTGATTGTTTGATAATTGGATGAACACTTGTTTTCTTCGATAGTTAAATCATCGACTATCGAAACACTTGTTTTTTTATTCGATAGTTAAAATCACTGACTATCGAAGTTTTGACCCTCGTTGTCAATATAGAGAGACCGGTTGGATTATTATCCAAAGTACCATTCTGTATTGGCATAAGCGTTGCGAATCATATATGCCAAAGATAATTGAAGACAGAGTAAAGTGTAAGGGTTGTTGTATAAATCTTAGATAACAGTGCCTAAGATGGATATACTGAATAGTACCTTCGGTTCATCCTGTTCCTGGATGACTTGTATGGATGAATGTCTGACAGAGTATTTCCAGAAAGGTCACGTACATTGATTTCTTCAACCGTACCAGGAGTGGAAGCGGAGAAGGAAACTTCTTTTAGCTGACACATAATATATGGTTGTAGACATAATATTAGTGATTTTTGATGGATCTGACAATGTGGCATTCGAAGTGAATCTGATGTGATGATAAAGCGTAACCTCAAGCCTCATCAACCGGTAAATGACAAAAATCTGGCAGGCAGCATGGCTATGTAGGTTGCACCTATTAGGGTATATAATCACCTGATCTAGAGTTTCATTTACTTCTAAAAATCTATTGTCGATGCTGTCCCATTCGGGAAACGGTTGCTGATCCCAACCGTTGGTGATATACATTCGATACACTCAAGTGAAATGAGTGGTCGGTCATGTGTGGCTGAGTTGCAAGTTGTTCTTGTTGAACTCGGCGTATTATCCTCTAGAGATATACCAGTGGCAGGTGGTTCCATACCTTGTCATAGTTGGAAATCCATTACCCAATATGCGCTTGCGGTTTTGATTGTATATTATATATGTGGAACGTGAGATGCAAACGTTCCACTAGATTGTTATTTACTTGATTTAGACATTATTATAATATCAAAAGAGTTTTGATATAAAGTTTATCGTTCCTTTCAAAGGGATTTTGAAAGTTAAATCAAGTATTTGAGATTCTCATAAGGGAAAAACTCGTTCCGTGTTATACGGCGTGGTCTTATGAGATATCATCTAGTTTTCTGAAACTGTTTTAAACTGTTTACTCATACCTGTCCATGACTGACCCGGAGTTTATTTTTTTTTGTTCTACCTAAACTCTTGGGTGCCTAAATTTGTACAGGCAGTCAAGTAGTTCAGGATTTTATAGATCTATCTAAAGGAGCTTGGAGCCGGAGGCTTCAGCGTTAGTTGTATAGAGTTCTGTTCCGTTGTGTTGTAAGTGTTGTACTCTGATAAGTGTATGTTATACAATTAAGATTTTGTATTTCAAAGATATGATATATTATATTTTGTTCCGCTGCGATGTGAGATTCTGTGTTGTTGTTTCTGTTCTTCTTCTACCTCTTTCTTCTAAAAAAAATGATTCGTATTTTCGTGATATTTGGGTTGGATGTATAGTGTATGTAGTCAACTCTTATATTATGGATTTGCGGGCCACTACACTAATCTTCCCCCAACAGAACCGGCCGCTCAGCCCATTGAAGGGGCCTTTGTAAAGATTTTATAAGTTTAGGAGGTGTGAGAGGATTTCGGAGTGTGAGACGATTTTTTATGCTACCCAATTGGAAGATGAACTAAAGCTTAAGGTAGCAGCCTGACACTTGAAATGGGAGGCTCTGGAATGGTGGAACTTAGTCCCTCAACAAAACGTAGGAAGGGTGTTTACGTGGGCAGAATTTAGGAATCGTTTCGAGAACAAATTCCTAACTAATGCAGAGAAGACCCTACAACTAGAAAAGTTTATCCTTTTAAAGAAAGGAGAGATGGAGATGAAGGAGTATGTGACATATCGAGTTATCTAAGTTTGGCAGGGGTTTGGTGGACACCCCAACGAATAAATCCCTTAGGTTCATGAAGGGGTTGAATTCACCATTAAAGGAGATGCTTTTGGCACAAGTTACTTTTGGAGCTACATTTGAGGCTTTGGTTGAGGCAACCATCTTATATTCTGTAGAAAACATTAAGGAAGTTAAGACAGCTAACAAAGGAGAAGGTACTTCTTGAGATGGGAAACAAGAATTACCGACTTAAGAAGAAGAAGAAGGGCAGTAAATTCAAAAAGGAAGGCAAGACTTTTTCTAGGTTCCACAAAAAGGGCACGAAGCGAAGGACTATAGAGTAAACTTGGCAAAGATAGATTTTAAAGGAAAATACTTCAATTTCCACGAAGATGGAGACTTAGAGAAGAACTTCCCAAAGTTAAGAATGGTTCCATAAGGCCAGAATTATGCACTAGAAGTTGCACTAATTCGTGGTCAGCCCCTTAGGGATCAGGGTCATCCCTCATGGAAGATATAATCTTTATTCTAGGAAATTCTTTCTTTACCCTATTTGATTCAAGAGCCACCCATTCATGTATTTCTAGGAAGGTTGTAGACTCTTTGAAACTTCCCTTATTATTTGCTAGCCATCTGATAGAGGTGTCTAATCCTATCGGAGGGGCTATGCATCTTTCTGTTGTTTGTAAGGACCTATTATTGAACAATGATAATGTCGAATTTTTATGCAATGCGTATGTGCTTAATTTTAAGGGGTATGGTCCTATCTTGGGTATGAACTGTCTATCATTTTATGGGGTCGTACTCAACTACGATAGGAGAGTGGTTTATTTGAGAAGCCGTGGAGGTCGAAGCATAGAGATTCCTTGTAAGACAAGGAGTAGGAGTTCGACTTTATTTTCTCTATCTCCTAATTTTGAAGGACCAGCCTCGATGCCAGTTATATTTAAGTTCCTTGACGTTTTTAAGGAAGTCGTAAGACTCCCACCTCACTGAGAGATGTCTTCTAGAATAGACCTCGAAAAGGATGCGAGGCCGATAGTGTTGCCTTTAAGGCACATGGCTCCTAGGGAAAGGAGAGAATTAGACAAGAAAATATCAGAATTGTTGAAGAAGAGATTCATTCGTAGGAGTATCTCAGTATGGGGTTCCCCAGTAGAATTTTCCACAAATTCGGATGGATCTTTACGGTTGTGTGTTGACTATATGGAACTTAATCAGCTGACCAAGAAGAATAGGTATCCCTTACCAAGAATTGATGACTTGTTCGATCATTTGGGAGGAGCCCAAATATTTTCTTAGTTAGACTTGGCTACTGAATTTCACCAATTAAATATTCCAGAAGAGAGTATGCCCAAGACAACAACTATAACACCATATGGACTATTCGAGTGGGCGATTATGCCTTTTGGATTAACGAATGCCCCCACTTTCTTTGCAGACCAGATGAGTAGGGTATTTTGGGGAATACTCAATAAGATCGTAGTCATGTTCATAGAATGACATCCTTATCTTTTCCAAGGACCATTAGGAGCATGAAGATCACTTCCTAGGAATCCTAAGAGAGAACTAAATTAAAGCCAAATTCTCAAAATAACATCTTTGGAAGAAAGAGGTCAAGTTTCTAGGGAATATTGTCTTGGGGTAGGAATAAAGAGAGATGTGGTAGAGTTTGTTTCTGGATGCTTAACTTGCCAAAGAGTAAAGGCAGAACAGAGGAAGCCTGGAGAACTTTTGTTACCACTGGAGTTTCCTATTTAGAAATGGGAGCACATTTCTATGGACTGTATTAATGGGCTTCTTAGAAGTAAGAAAGGGAATAAGGCTATTTAGGTGACAGTGGACTGATTAATAAAGAGCCTCCATTTTATTCTCATTAAGAAGAAAAGGACCACTACCTTATTAGTTCAATTATATGTTAAGAAGAGTATTATAATACACTGGATTCCAACTACTATTGTGAGTGATAAAGATCCATTATTTACTAGCGAATTTTGGAAGAGTCTTCAACAAGCATTGGGAGTGACCCTAAGTTCAAGCACAGCCTATCATCCGTAGACAGGTGACTAGACAGAGAAAGTTAACAAAGTTTTGGAAGATCTACTCAGAACTTGCATAGTCAACTTCAGAGGAGCATGGGAGCAACACTTACCTTTGGTCAACTTTTCTTATAATAATAGTTACCAAGCAACGATTGGTATGGCCCATTACGAAGATTTGTATGGGCGGCCATGAAAATCACCAACTTGTTAGTGGGAAACTACCGACATGGGTTTACTTGGACTAAAAATGAGTCTATGGAGATTATCGCTTTCATTTGGCGGAGAATGAAGGCTACCCAAGATCGGTAAAAAATGTATGTTGATAGGAGGAGAAGAGAATTGGAATTTGATGTCCGAGATTTGGTATTTGTTAAGGTTTCTCCTCTTAAGTAGACAGTTTGGTTTGGGAAGACTGGGAAGTTGGCTCCTAGGTTTATTCGGCCTTTTTGAGATTGAGAAGATGACATACCGAGTGTACTTTCCCGAGCGTTTGTCAAGAGTCCATAACGTTTTTCATCTTTCCCATCTTTGTAGATGCCTTCATGATTCAGCCGATAGACTTGAGCTTGATGATATTGGGAACATAGGAAGCCTCGAGTTGGAGTCTAGGGTGTCCCTGCCACCGCAAGGATCGTGGAGCATGGAATCAAACGAATCTGCAACAAATCTATTCAACTTGTCCGAGTTCAATGGGCAGATCACCCTAAAGAGAGCACATGGGAAAATGAGGAGAAGATGAAACTTACTCACCGATAACTTTTATCAGTGTAATTATTTTCCCTTAATTTATCGTTTTTGGTTACATCTTGGTTTTTAGATTGGATGGTAGGGTATGAATGTTACACAAATGCACTATGTACTCATATACAATTAAATGCATGTTAGGATGTTTTGCATACATATTGCATCTCTTATTACACTTACACGCTAGGACTAAGCTCGTTATAGCAGGTCTGCAGCTCATAATCATTGTGAGTTATGGATGTTTTTAAAATAACATGGGTGTACAACATGGTTGTTTTGAGAGAATTTTTTTTCTCTCCCCTTCAAAAGATTTCGGGAAGAAATCTCTAATAACGGAGGAGAATGTAACACCCAGTAAAATATACTTAATTTAGGCATATGTTAATTTAATTTAAAAATAAACAATAATAATTAATACTATATTAAAAGGCTGAAAGTGGAATCTTAGACAATTAAGAAGTGGGCCAGCAAATATTGTAGTTCTGTTCGTGGCGAGATTCATATATATTTTCAAATTTTATTTGCTGAAAACAGAGTCCATATAAAAAAGTTATTAATTAATTAAGTTATATGTATACATTAATACACAAAGGTTTGAATTTCAAATAAATATATATACAAGCTAGGAATATATTAAATAGGATAAGCATGAAAAGAATGTTCCCTTTTAATTCAAAATTATGTGTATGTATTCATACATAGTGGGGGACAAGAATAAATTAACTAAGGAAAGAAATTAAGAGAATTAATCAAGGAACGATAAAAACAAGTAACGTACATGAGATAATTGTCTCCTGGGCTCGACCTAGAAGGGGTGATGACTGCCTTTCTAGGGAAGGTGTTGAACGCCATTCTATAGGAAATCCCAGTCAGGGTTGTTTTATATAGGGGCTTATTTATTAATACTATCAATCGGACCATTTAGATTTAATCAATTAGATCCAATAGTTTGAAAACATGATAGGAACTATAAGAAGATCCCCAAGCACTAGAAGAAAATGGGGTCTTTACCTAGTAATTGTAAGCGTAGGTAAAACTAACATAATAGTGGGTAATATATTTTAGCTACCAATATTGAATTGGTAGAACTTGATAGGTAAAGATTAGTAGAGGAAGAGCTTTTACCTACACTTCTTGATATTGGTAGGTAAAAAATCAATGAACCCCACTACATTATGACTCAAATGATGAGTCATCAGCTGGTGTGTATGACGATGTGTCATCCTACGTGGCTGATGATATGTCATCCTACATGGCTGATGATGTGTATCCTACATGGCTGCTGACATGGTTGTTGTAGTAGTATACACATGGCATATATTAATGCCGACACTTGGCATTTAATGGTTGGTTCATGTGTTAAACAATAATTTGTCCATGTGTCATCATTTTATTAGTGCATATGAAATCATTTTTAGGCCATATGGCATTATGTACTATAAATAAATATTTACAAGAATTAAATATTTAACACATAATTTATTTTTAAACAAATAACAAATATTTATTCAAATAAATATTTATTACACGTTCGAATAGTACACATACTGTTTCCCCACTTTTACACAATCACTTATACATACACTTCCTCCCTGCATTTCATTCATACACATTAGCTCCTTACTAGATACTCATTCACTCATTTACATGTACATAGTCACTCACTCTATCACTTTAGTTTTAATCATCGGCTTCTTGCTCCAGAATTTGTCTAGCCGTCTGTCGTACCTGTCACAATAAAATAACATGGTAAATTAGAAAAAAACAATTTAATTTGATTTATTATTATTATATTTTTCTACCATTGACTAATCTGTAATAGTATCATCTTGAACTCGTCCACAAAAAACCAATAAAGAAATACGGAAGCAGCCAAATTTTCCAATTTTATATTATAAATGATACAAACATCATATCCAATCTAAAACTCAAATGTGATTCTCTTAAACCTGTAGCTTCCCCTCGAGAGTTACACGTACTTGATGCACTTGATACGTCGCTACTTCAGGTCATGTTTCTAAAACTAAAATGGATTAAATACGCACAAGTACGAAAATAGCCAAATACTAAAGAAGGAAACTCCCAAAACTAGTGAAATTTCATAAATGCTCACATTTACAAACCTTAAATGAAAACCCATCCGGATTCATTGAGAGGAAACACTAGTGAGAAAAATGAATTCACAATAACGAGGAACGTACGTCACAAGTCTGGTTTTTTGATGAAGCTTCTTCTTCCTTTTGGCCTTTTGTCAGTATATCGTGGTGTATAGACGCAAGTTAAGATAGATTCTAACCATGTAATTTATAATTGTCAATACGTTATCATAGTTCACATTCCCAATTTATAGAACCGTTTAATTGTAAAAGATTCAACCAAAGCACTATGTAAAGGTAAATAATCGAGTTCGGTAGCGGATGGTGAGGAATATGTGTACTTAATCCAAGGAGGGACAACTACGTAAATTAACCCAATCATCACTTGAAAAAGCAAAGCAGCTATGCTTTTTTGCCATTCAGTTGTTTTGAATAATTTTTACTGAATGAGTCACTCAATCAAACACCCAAAAACACTGAATATATTCAGCATTTTTCATTTAGCACTAAAAAAATGCTTTTTTGAAAAAAAAAACGGCTCCTTAAATTATATGGTGAAATCGATGAATCTTCAGCATCTCCGACCTACATAATCACCAAATCACAAAGTTAATGCAGTACGATTGCAGACACTGCTAACTTAAAAATATGCAAATTTGTAACAAAAGAGAGCAATGACCTTTTCGTGATACCAAGACCCTTATCTCCTGCTAAACTTAGCTATCGAGATACCAACGAAGAATTTCAGAAGAAATGAAAAATAATCTGTAATTACACAAACCAAAAACCTCAAACAGCCTAAATATAATTTTTCCTATAGATTTTTTTAGTAGATAAGAGAATACACATTTACTAATATATCAAATTGTATATAGTACATAGGTACTGTAGACATCTAATGTAAGCGAATGACTTTAGCTTGCTAGTTCTATAAAATTAACTGAGTTACCATACCTACATGATTAACCGATGAAAATTCAACCTTTTTTTTAAACAATGGAGATGTTACCCTGATTCATCATGTCAGGGTCTCTCTCATTATCTAAATGTAATATGTTGCTAAGCGAATCATTAACAAATAATACAAACTCTCCACTTACTAGCTTCCATACGAGAATACTCGTTCTCTTTAGTGACAATCTTCACTTCCACCCTAAAAGGTACCTTTAGATAGACATCCACCTGACAAATATAAAAACTTTCCAAAACTCAGAACCGAACCATCCATCTCTAATTCTAATTCAGTTTTGATTGGAACCACCTCCCATTAGCAATAGTTATGGAAAGCAACTTTGGTTATGATGCGATTTAGTATGAAGCGAACCAGATCTGACTCACAATCTTAAGCTAATTGATTTAGGGTGTGGCATTTTGGAAGTAGACTTTTGAGGACAACATTGCTTTCTTCAGTATTTAAGGAAGTGGAATCGAGAAACAAATTTTGGGAATGGTAGTCACTAAAAGTGAAGTGATTTAGGGTGTGGTTGGCTAGAGATGAATCACCAATTTGATCCAAAATGATATTAGTTGTTAAATCGTAACTTAGACAAATTAGTGGAACCAGGGAAATGCATGATGCATTCAGTAAACAAATTAGGCATAAAAAACATTAAATAAATTCAGAAGCTTGGTGAAGAAATTGAATAAAGAAATTAATGGCAGAATCGCAGAAGGGAGAGTAATGTGGATAAATTTTGCATGGGGAGAGAAAGACGAAGAAAGTGGGGGAGCGATTGATATTAATTTTAACTTTAATTAAAGGGATAGAAATAGAAAGAAAAGAAACAATACGTAATTACGCAGAGTTATGCTAGAGCACTCGAAAAAGTTTTTGTCAAAAAATAAGAAATATGGGTAAATCCGGAATTCAAGGGAGTAAGCATTGAATTCAGCGGGTATTTGTGTAATTCAAGGGGTGGGCCTCCTATTTTTTTTGTCTCTGGTGCATTTTTTGACAAAAACTTTTTTTGTCAAAGTAGCATTTTTGAATTACGAACTGCGCATTCAGAATGTCCACGTCAACATTGATTGTTTCTATTATAAGTAATAGATTAATATAGATCGGCATGTATAATTAGTAAAGATCCACTGCAGATTTTATCGAAATATTTACTTTGTGGGAATATGTTATCGCAACCTGTAGTGTTAAGCAATAAATATTTACTTGTCGTATATAAGACTGACCGTTTGTAATACTTATTAAACAATATATATATATATATATATATATATATATATGTATGTGTGTGTGTGTGTGTGTGTGATACTTAAAAATAAATTGGCTAATTCTATTCACACATTAGAAATATCTTAAAATAAAATGAACTACCATACACCAAAGATTACTTTGCATACGCCGTCACCTTTACAATAGTAAACTTATATATTTTAGGAAAATTCTATTCAAACATTGTAAATTGCTTACTTACACCAAGAGATAAAATTTCAGACCAAAATGACCTTATTAAAAAAGAATAAATATTAAAGAATGAAAATATATACAATTATCCCTTATTTGCATGCATTATGTATACCCAATATAATTTCTCTTGTAAAGTTAGTAAATTAATTTATATCACTGGTTAAATTAAATTTATATTTCTTTTGAGGATTAAAGCATATTCATATCGTTACAAGCCACATTTATATACAATCAATTTTAACAGTTTTCTCTTTAATTAAATATAAAAAATAAAATTCAAAATTAACTACTAAAATTAATGTTATCCAGGGTACTAAATTCTTCAATCTTTCATTCAAATCTAATGTAAGTGTGTTCAATCATCTAAAATTAAAAGTGATTTAAAAGTAACACAATCAAATAATACAAAATACTAGTGTTAAAAATTAAAGTTTTTTTAAGGTAAATATATTGCAATTGAAATCCCAGTTTTATGTACTTTACTTTTAAGGTTAAAGAGGAAAGGTGATGAAAATATAAAAGGGTAATTTTGTAAAATACACGGTGTATGAAAAGAAATTTTTGGTGTATGCTATTTTATTTCATTTTAGGTGTGTGTTAACAAATTATAGGTGTATGAGTAGAATTAGCCTATATTTTATTCAACATCATCTTCCTTCTTTAAAACTTTAAACTTATTTACAGAAAATAAAAATTTATAGTACAAAATAAAGTTTAAGTTTAATAAAATTAATTTCAATTTTTTGAACATATGCTAACCAATTTATTATGTTATAAAAAATTCTTAATTTCAACAAAAGATCCTACTCCTAAATTAAATAATTTTAAATTTGAGCACTTACTTGTAAAAGTTCCCTAATTCAAATTTTTGGTTTCATATTAAACACACATTAAATTATTAAATTTTTTACATATATTTAGTAAATATCGTTAATTGCAACGTTTTAATTTACTGGGTTATAATTAAAAAGTAATAATGCAATAAAATAGAAGGGTAATCTAATAATATAATTTTTCGCGGAATAGTGGTGTACATTAAGTAATTTTTGGTGTATGAATAGAATTTTCTAAAAAGAAGCCTTTGTAGATACTTTGAACACAAAAGAAACGATTGGAATATTCCATTTCTTTGAATATTAAAAGTTAAAACGACTGAAATCCACTTTATATCCAAATTTGTTTTTTCATCATTAATGAAATTTTATGCCATCTTTGCTTTTTGTTGTATATAACGTAGTTGTATATAACAATTATATGATTTTTGTTTGATGATAACAAACAAGTATATATTATTTTAAATGTGTTTGTTATTGTACTGTTATATCACATTACAGACAGAAATATAATTCTTATATTTAAATAGAATACTACTGTACACAAATTTAAATATTCACACAGTATTTATTAAAATATAAAAATTATATTTCAATATTTAAACAGCACACTTTTTACAACTCCACTATTTGTACATCACAGAAATACAATACAGTCAATTTCATCATATACAAAGTTCATCACTCATTACTCAGTTACATTTCATATACAATTTCACTATTATACAAACACTTTGACATGTTCTTCTGTCTTCAGTCTTCACTGATCAGTCAGTCCAGTCATCATCCCCTATCACATGAAACAGAAACACACAGTACACTGCAACAAGAATAAAACTAAATACATGTGAATTTAAATTTTATTTTTAAAATTTTATTTGCTTCAGTTTTCTGGTGTGTTTCTCATCATTTTTCATGACTTGATCTGATTCATGTGTGTCTAGCCAGTTTGTATATAGTACAGGGACAGGAAATCTTGTCTGTTGGCTGCATATACGCACGTGTATAAATATACACGCGTGCACTGCCACGCCAATCAGAGTGCAACTGAGGAGTAGCCACGTGGACCATCTCGACTGAGTGCACAGTCATCAGTGGGACAATCAAATCAAAGAAGAAAGATGAAATTCAGCAACAACAAAGTTTTGAAGCAGCAAACCAGTGAACTTAAACATGGACTGATATATAGTTCAACATGGTGCAAAATATGTCATGCATCACGAAATGAAAATGGAGCAACAAAAGTACATGAGGCAGTGCAAGTTCGAGCACATGTCATTTTAGCTTACAAGTGAAACAACAAACATGGTGGAGCATTTTAAGTGCACAAGGATGGTGCTGCTGAACAATTTCGATTTCTATTATCAGCAGTAAAGAAAAGGTGGGATTCTTGTTTTCAAGTGATTCAGCATATTTCACATTGGTCAAGATGGTAATGTGCAGCTCAATGGACAACATTCACACACAAATGGTAAACAGCATGCAAGTCTCTTTTGGTTCAAGCATAAATGCATGCTCAGTAATTCAAAATGGAGATTGTTCAAGTATGTACATAGCAATGGTGCAACAACATATCAGCAAGTCAGATAAATGGGAACATAACAAATGCATTGACCAAAAGTATGTTTTCAGCATATTTACAGGATAAAGCATGGATGAGCAGTACACACAATGGACAGTGGTGAGTCGAACATGGGTGCAATGAATACACAACATGTACATGAATATATGGAAGTGAATGTAAAAGTGCAGCTTCAAAGTGGTGATGCATACAGGGTTCAGTGCAAGCAAGAAATTTAAATTGTTTTTAGACATTCCAGGTTCATGTTGCCTATTTTCAGATACACAGTATAATAACAGGTTCAAAATAGTCTATACATGTGAAGACAAACAGCATGCATACATATGTGTGTATTTACAGCTTGTGTGCATGGTGAAAGAGCACAAATTAAGGGGCGTGCACACTCATCAGTGATAACAAGTTTTGTCAAGGTTTAAATACTAATACTTCCTTCAAGAAATTCAATCTGTTCAATTGTAGAACATCAGCATGTTCTCAAGGTCAAGTCAAAATGAATGGCAATGCAGACACAAACAAACATCTACAAGCATGCAAGCACATGTGCACAATTGTGAAAGTGGCAAGTCAAAGAAATTCCTGAATCTCAGCAAATCAATTCATATTTGGACAAAAAGAGAAAAATTGCAAATCTCTTTCCAGTAATGCTCATGTCGAATTCAAAGAATTCATAAAATCATTTTTGGCAAGCAATACAATCATGCAAGGGAATTTTATTAAGGGCAATGCATTTTTAATTTGGTTCCAGTTTTTAAATTGCAAAACTTTCCAGTAATTCATCAGAAATCTCGGCAATTTATCAATCAGAAAAGATTTTGCTGTAGTCATTTTTTGGCAACTGTTATTAAGAGGGAAATCTGATTATTCCAGAAATCCTTCTCATAATATTTGGCAAGTGTTAAATTTTAAATTGGACAGAAAATTCAATGTATCAATCAGGGAAAGATTTTTTTTGATTTCCAGAATATCACGCAAGTGTTTTTTTTAGGGGCCGAATTAATTCAAGGCAAGAATCCCAGGAATCATATTCTTCAAATCATGCAAGGCTACAATCATGGCAACATTCAAAAGGGGAAAGCAAACCGCAAATCTGATCAAGTCAATCGTTGAAATCAGAGTAATCTAAGGATTTTTAATCCTATGTTATAACACCAGTTTCATCATAGGCAGAGCATCGAAAAACCACAAACAACTTGCAACAAATTCAAAGCAAGAAATTTCAGAAAAACTCACAGGTTCGATCGAGTGCCAGAGAGGGAAATTCCAAATCAAAGCACCAGAGAACAACATCACGTGAAGCTCATCCGAGATTACATCTTCTCTCAGCAATTCAACCAACCTCAATTTGATTTGGTGAACGAAAAAGAAAACCCTAGTTCGGCCGCCATTTTTATTCTCAGAGCAAAAGAGAGATAAGGCCGAAGTTTTGAAGTGGGTGCGCAAATTCTACAAAGGGTCGGCCATGTGTTTATTTGAAAAAGGGGATGACCCTTTTCAATTTAACTCCAAGGGTTTCATTGTTTCTATTTTTTTGAGTTGTTTTATATTTGAATTTCTTTTGTAAATCGAACCAAATCAGTTCTAGGTCTGTAAAATCTAGAGTAAATCAGTCACGGTGTTGGCTGTCAGTTTTAGAGTCTGTAAAATCTAGGTTACGGATTATGGGGTTGTAATTCGGGGAAATCGGATTGAGGGGATATCGATCAGTCTAGGGATTTGAGCGTAGGGTTAGAATAGGAGCAGGGTTTGCGAGTGTACACGGTTTTGTATGCGGGAACTGTTCTATCACCTAGTAGAAACCTTAGAAATGCAGCAGTAGGCAGGGTTTTTCCGAAGTTGGGTATATCTGTGTGTGATTTATTTCCTGCATTTCTGTTTCTAATATATTCTGTGATTTGTTTATTATTGTATATCTCGTTAGATTTTTATTTCAGTTTAAAACTGTGATTAATCCTATTCACCCCCCTCTATGGTTAATCTAGATCCAACACTTTTATTATCCTATTCTGCAGCTGGCCAATCAAAAGAGACTACGTAGATTGAGGCCATAAAAGAGATCACGTGGATTGAGATTTATACCGTTAGATTTGATTTAAAATAAGCCGTTAAATTTATAGCCGGAGAGGATGATATGGATTTCGTCACTGCAATAAACTAGAAAAAAATATGTTTTAATTATTTCAGATGATGACATATTAGTGTGAAATTGTGAAACATTTAAGAAAAAAATTAAAGTTAAAACTTTTATAGTCAATTGTTTAGAACAAAATAACAATGTATGATAAGTTATTAACCAATGATTATTTATATTAATTATCTAATTATTTCATATTTCTAAATAATTATTAATAATTTATAAGGAAATGATTTTACAAAAAACATTGCTAGGATATGTAAATGAAATCATCAATTCAAAATTTTTTCTGGAGTATACTTTTTTGACACATCATCACACAACTCAGCATTATTTTTGAAGAAAGTTTAAAATGATATAAGAAAAATGTAGGGACTAATCGCAAAAAACCTTCCCCATGTGTATATGTGTAAATTATACATTTTACCAACCTATAATTATTGGTACATAATCATCCTTCAACAATTTTATAACATTGACAATTTTTACCTATCAATAAATTTTACCATTAAATATTGGTAGATAAAGGTTCTTTTTACCTAACCCATATTTATTGGTAGGTAAAATATTGGTAGGTAAAGGTCAAATTTCTTGTAGTGAAGCTCCCAGTCCAAACCCTATCTCCGTTCTCTTCCTTGCCTTCGCCATGCCTTTCTGCCACTGATAAATCTTTGGAAAATAAAATAGGCCCTTCTTCTATCTTTTTAATCTATTTTCATTTCTCCTATTCTATTCTATTTTGATTTAGATTTAGAATTATTCCAAGATCTAGATTTATACCTATAAGAATTTTAATATATGTGATTCTTATATATATAGATTTGAAAGGTTGGAGCTTGTTCGTTCTGGAAGGCCAATTCCATACTTTTATCCACTCAATTCTATTGTTGCTTCTTCTTGTAGCCTTGTGAGTGGAATCCACCTAAGTTACCATTTTCTATAAATGGATAGTTATAGATCTGGATTGTTATGCCTTGGGGATTTGGGATATATGAAAAGAAAACATGATTAAACCCCTCAAATCCTTCGTTTATTTTATTTTTCGTAGAAATATTCAATCAAGTTATATTTGGGTTTTAGGTTGTTGTAATACTAACGGGAGGACATAATTATTTTGTATGATTTTATATATCGTTTAGACTTTCTATATTGAATTGATTCCTTTTTATTCTATTTTCGTGTAAATTCACATGTTTGGTTTTTGGGTAAAAGATTAAGATTTGTAAAGTTTGTAAATTTAATACGTTTGAATCTCTCAAAATAGAGAATTTGAATGTATTATTAACTACATATCTAAATATTAATATTTTGCATATAAAAAATCATAAGAAAAGGAATCTATTCAAAATACGAGTTATAAACATGTATGTTTAACGCTGTGTTCATCTCTTATTGTTATAATAATCAAGCAAAAACCTGGGTTGCAAGTTTATATGTTATTGTGGTTGTTTTTCCCATTTTATTATCATATGCACACCTATGTTATGAATTGAGGAAAATATGGGAAAATGACTTGTACACCTTAAGACTTTGATAGGACTGGCATTTCAAATACATGGTAAGGACCTTAGTCTCATTCGCTAATATTATATATATAACGTAATAAATGTATATAAATGCGTATTAAGTACATTATAAATACGATTGAATTAGGAATAGAATTTAAATGTCCCCATAGGATTTGAAGGCTTGTATGTGTGTGAGATAATGGCTTAATATATATTAACGAGACGTAGACACGAGGTTAACCGTTATTTGTAGTATAAGTCTGCCTAGAAACGACCAGCATATCCAACGTCTACAAGTAAACATGGTTAATGCGAGAGGTTTAAGTGCCATGGTTTATTATAATTACTATGCTTTGATGCGAGGTTAAGCCCAACTTGTAGTAGAAGTCTGCCCGTAACCACCATGAAAATCTAGCATCTACAAGTGGTTGGCCTAATGTGAGATATCTATTGTGCATACACACACACAAATATATATATATATATAGTGTGTGTGCACGCGAAGTAAGCCTCTCTAGGAAAAAGGTATTTAGTGGTTGACCTATCTCTTATTGGGTATTATGTGGTTAGGACTGGGTTCGTTCCTAAGGTTCGCTCCTTGGTTCGGCATCTAAGTCAATAGACCCAACCTTAGGAAGTAAATGGTTTTTGGCACCCTTTCTCCTATAAGGTATTAAATGGTCCTAATTGACGGTAACGTGTGCGGGGTAGTTCTCCAAGTAATGTCTGCTTTTTATCTAGGAGGCTAATGAGGGATGAACTAGGGACGGATTATGCATACACGACCTAAGGAAACACTGTCTAAGGGAAGTATTAAGTGGCTAAGAGTTCACTCGTAGGGACAACTAGATAGTAACAAGAGGGTTCTCCAACTGGGTTCTTCCTATGAGAAGCTGGGTTCCTGACCCACAGCTTGGTATTAAGTAGCCATTACTATTTCTCTCGCTATAAGAGAGTTATCACTTATAATGTTTTAATGTTATAACATGGTCTTAAGTGACATGTTGTCCGCAATTGGGTGTTAAGTGACTAGAGAGGTGTTCGCCCTAAGCAAATATGGTATTAAGTGACCGTAGGAAGGTGTCCGCCCTAAGAAAATATGGTATTAAGTGACCATAGGAAGGTGTACGCCCTTTATTTAGTTTTAGGGTATTAAGTGACTGTTAGAATGTCTTCCATATATGTTTCCCTTGTGTGTTTGTTATGAAGACATAACTTGAAAAGTTTACAGCTACCAGTTATAGGGAATAACCTTCTTAACTTGTATTTCAGTCACCAGAACTTTATGTCCTGACCCCCCTCCTCTTAACAGGACCTTAGGTGAGGCAGGTGATTAAGGATGGAGAATGATCTCTTTGATAGGGAGCCTCTTGAAGATCTAGTTATTATGGCTATTTCTTATTTAGTACTATTGTGTAATTGGGATGAATAATAATGATGATGTACCTTATGGTTTGAGACACGTTGTAATTCTGAATTATGGTTTTTAAATAATTGACACATCTTATATTTATGTTATTATATTTTGTCACATCCGCTATGTGAGTTTTGATTTCCATTCTAGCTTGCTTTGTATATCTATTTAAGTTAATCTTTATAGGAACCAACGATCCATTTAGAGTGGCTCTAAGTTTCGATGGGCCTTTTCTGGGTTGGAATTTAGGCCCATTCTGGGCGGGTTGTTACAAAACCTAACAAACAAACTTCTTTTAAAATTCATTCCTTATTGTTAGTAATATAAATAAAAATTCAAACTTAAAAAATAGATGTTGCAGTATAAAAATAAAAATTTAATCTAACCACACACGATTTAATGCAAAATTATAGCTAAATATTTGTGAGTGTCATTTCTTTTGAATGTAGCAAACACATTACAATTTATAGATAAATAATTCATGTGTGAAGAGCGAGCTACAATGCTTATAAAAAATAACTGAAATATGCTTAGTTTGAGGTAGAGGAACATGCCTTTGTAGGGTATATTTATTGAACGTACACACATTCTGGTAGAAACCGTCAAACTTTTAACTGACTTTTGGCATATACATTTTTTCCTCGTTGTAGCCAGTAAAATTTTAAAATTTATGCAATGTTATTTGTGTACTTTTTATTCAATTTGTCTATTTCAATTAGAGTTTGTTATAATTTAATTATCCTAGTTTTTATACCTTTTCATTTTCTAAAGTCTATTGAACATGGATTGTAACATAAAGTGAAAATTAGTAAAAATATTAATTAATTAACAATAATGCTGAAAATGGAATTTGTATAAGCATCAGAATTTGATCACGAAACTTCCAAATTTCATATATCTTATAAAAGCTTTACAACTAGAGCTCAAACGAAATTATTTCTGTAAAAAATAATTCAAATGAAAAGTTATTGACGTTTGAATACTTTGAATTTAAAATTTAAATGGATTTAAATTTAATAACATTACCAATACATTTTAAAAAGCATCACAAAAACACATCACTTCACTAGCAGCAAAAAAGGGTCAGTAAGGCTTTAGTAATAGAATTATCGACGTCACATTGACGACATATACGCCATCAATAAATTTATGTTTGGAGCTTATTTTTGGAGGCTATGTGGATGTCCTACATTGGGTATTTATCGGTGTCTTTTTTAGGCGCCTTATCCATGTCGTTGTGAAGCCTTGCCTACTGCGATTGAGATTGTGTAACCTGGATTTTCCGATGTTTTAGCATTGCCCTATCGACTCCTTATATTACTAAACAAATAGTGTATGCCAACAGACATGAGAAACGGTTGCCAATGACAGAGTAGTAATGGATGTCAATGACTATTTCATTTTGGATTTTTTTTATGAGCTAAAAAATTGTCCTTTGGAAGTCGTTGAAAACCGTTGATATTATGTCGTTTGCGGTCATTGGTAGCCATTTCTAAATAGTGAACAAACAGCTAAGACTTGCTTTTTCTTCCTCATTCCACTTCCATCCTCAAAACTGAGGTAAAACCCTTCTTCCTTCCAAATTTCACCACCCGCTGCCTTCCACACTTTTGTTACCTTATCCAGCTGCTGCAAACTACCTCTCTATCCTCCTACTCTCCTCCAGTACAGGTATTAACCCTAAATCCTAAACCCTATTTAGTTAAATTTGTTAATTTAGGGTTAGTTTATTATTTTACATGTATTTATTACCTTAATATATGTGTGGTACAGTTTATTGAAGCTTAATTATTGTTATTAAACTAAGTATTTCATGTTTATACTTTGTGCGATAATAAAACAGTGTGCATATGAGTAGAATATTTTAGTACTATAAGGCTTGTTTGGGATATTTTGTCTGTATGAGCATAATTCAGTTTATGTATTTCAGAAAATGTCGAAAACGATAATTAATTTTATGTAGTGGATGTTTAGTAAATTTAAATTTAAACATGTGCATATATGTTATAAACTCTGTATACGTAGGGTAGATTAGAACTAAGTCGTTCAAGCCTTTTTTTAGTTTAAAATTTGTTGCTTCACAACGATTGATAACAAGAACGACAATCGTTTGATTTTTAATATACACATCCATGTTAATAAATTACTGAAATTGCAGCAGATGAAAATTACCATGATTTTGATTTTATTTCAATAAAGAAACCCATGTTAATTTAGGAGAATTTCCATGATTTTATATAAGTTGAAAGCCAATTTTTTTAATAAATTATAAGATATGTAATATAATATATTCATAAAACCCTTAGATTATTTTTGGCCTCGTCAGATAAGTACCGTATATGATCGTTATGCGGATATTCATTTTTTTAACAGAGGGGACGTTTATATTTCATCATACACGATATTTGTTGGATTTGTCCCTGTATTGGACAAGTTATGAACACAATAACATAATTAAATCTCGTAAATTATTTCATTTTAAACAACTCACAAATTTTGATAGCACTTCCTTTATGTTCTCAGTGTGCACACAATTGTGTACTGTTCAGGGAACTAAAGCAAAGTGCCGCCAAAATTTTGTTGAATCGTTTAAATTGAAAAGATTTACGTGATTTAATTATGTTATTGTATTTGTAATGTAAGGTAGGATGACCCATCAACAAAGTGTCAATGATCAATTAATATAACATTAACCTATAAAATTATTTAATAAATTGTCAATGCAATTTTAGTTTATATTATACTTTTTAATTAGTACATTAGGAAAATGGACAATTAATTTACTGATCAAAGATGGACATATCAATAATGAAGAAAAATGGATGCTCAATAACAGAACATTTTAATAATGGTGTTCGCGTATTTATTGATTTCAGCTTAAGTAATAATGGAAACGTTGAAGAAATCCAGTGTTCATGTAGAAGATGCAAATTGTTAAAGCAATTGATATGAGAAATAGTTGGAGTTCATTTGCATCAATACGGATTTATGCCAAACTATTTAGCTCTGGATCGTCATGGAGAACTATTAGCATTTAATCCTATACAAGTTGAGGAGGTGGCAAGTAATTAAATTGCTACGATGAATCTCATAGAATATATGGTTGAAGATGTTGCACGTTCAATGTTCTTTACTACTCATTTTTTTTAATTACGACAGTAATGATGAGGAAAACCAAAATATCCAGTCACATAAGCTTGATTTACAGCTGTTGTACAAGCTACGAAGTGACATATACCTTCCAATAATTTAATGTGCAAAAATCATTACGAAGTCAAAGAACTGATGTCAGCTTTTAGTTTACCGTATCAAAAAATAGATACACATCTAAACTGTTATATGTTGTTTTGAAAAGAAGATATCAACCTTAGAAATTGTAAACTATGTAACTAGGAAAGGTACAAACAAACAAAAAACAAGGGAAACGAAGTATTACTTATTACTCTTAGGCTTCAAAGGTTATATGCATCTTCTGTGACTGGATATTATATGAGATGGCATAGTGTGATAACACAGGAAGAAGGTACGTTAACACACCAAGTTGATGGGGAAACATGGAAGGATTTTGCCAAGAAATAATCTAATTCTACATCCAAGAGTCGTAATGATAGACTTAGTTTATGTATGATGGATTTTCACCATTTTCTCAAATTGGTTCTAAATATTCGTTCTGACCTATAATTATCACACATCATGGTGGTTCTAAGCTATTCCAGCATCATAGCGAAGACTTGGTAAATTTATTAATTCAAATAACAAACAATTATTACATTTCTATATTTAAAGTTGTATGTTTTAAAAGGTAGATAATATAACATTATGTAATGCATATTTTTATATATGCATTTTAGGAAAGAGAGTGCGGTGCTCCTATATTTGATTCGGATGTTTTCGGTCATACTCAATGAGTCAGACCGACGGTTTAGGCATAGTTTTATGCTCTTGGGATCATGATGAGAAAGCTAATGTCACATTTGCAAGTATAATATAATTAACTTGAATGTTATAATTTATTTAAAATAATGTGGTATCGTAGAAGCGTTCTCGATCGAAGGTGGGACCTCTCTCAGATCCATCCATTCACATTGCTGATCGGTCGCCACTCAGGAATCCACCTTCTACCACTAGCAAAGCTCAGACCTTCGACCAACTCCACTACCTCCGGAGACATCACTCCTCCCATTATGGCATTAGTAGTTTCTCCCCTACAGTAAGCCCAAACAACTGCGAACTACTTGCATGCCTGATGTAACGACCTCTTTTCAGTCTGCCTTGACTTGGTAATTAAACCAACCCGAGATATCCTCAAAAACGGATGTTAGGGGTATTTACAAATTGGAACTGAACAAAAGAAGTTTTTCATTATCATAATAATTTTTTACATCATATTACAAAAATTATCAGAGTACATTGATAAATACATAGATAGCGGAAATACAAAGCGGAAACAACTAAGCTCGGTATAAGAAATAAAATGCTCTGGACATAGCTTCAACTCTAATCCAGAACCTGCTCCAAAATGGATCCAAGAATAAATCTGCAATACCATAACTACAAGGTTGCCGTGTGGAAAATGTGGGCACCCAGAGTTTAGGTAGAAGAATAATAAATTCCAGGTCAAATCATGAGGCTGGCGTTAGAAACTAAAATAGTTATACCTTATAGAGTAGGGTAATTCATAAGACCATGCCATGTAAACATGGAACAAGGTTTTTCCCTTATGAATACCAGTGCATAATAACTCGCACTACTTTTTGAAAAGTGAAGCTACTATAAGGTATCGCGGCACACATACCATGAAAATGCAGACTTGGGCGAAGTTTCTTCTTATGACAACCAAACATGCTTGATACGTGAAAGCATTTGATATTATTATTAGTGTCTAATGTGGAAATTATTTTTGTATGTAAATGTATCAATCGTAGCCAGTGTAGCTACCATATATTATGTCAACATATAAGTTTACAACTAAACAATACAGGCTCGTAGTGGAGAACGGATTTCCAACAAATGACGAGACTAAGGAACTTCCATACCGATGGGTACATTTCTAGAGGAACGTCCTGAGAAAAACTCAAGTTCTCTACCAACATAAGGCTCAGATCTCCCTTAACTAGTCACACCTGAATATATCATCTCTTATTCATTACCAAACTTAAATTTGGCACTCACAACATCAACATCCAGAAGAGTGGAAGTTGCCACAGTAATAATACATGGGATCCATACCATGGTACACCTTTTATCTGGAAGGAGATAATAACTCATAACCTTACTACATCTTCCCTTTTTGGCCATTTTTTGGGGGTGTGAGGCTTGTTGAAGTATTGTTACACAAAGCTATGCTTAAATTAAAGCTATAATTTGATCATAAATAGCACAATCACTTAGTATGCCACACTTTCATTCCATAATATACAACTGATAATCACTAACCATATCACCTTTGAGCTCGTACGTCTCAAAGAAGGGTGTTAAGCTAAGAGATAACCTCTCCACCACCAATAGAAATATGTTTTGCAAAGACCAATCAATACATTATAAAATATAATGTCAGACACACATCCATACAAGTTCTTTTTGGGACTGAATAAAGCCAAAGGTGATTTATTCCTCGTCCAACAAAGGAGAGAAGCCCTTGCCAATCTGAAATTTCTCCAAATACGTCTGAACAACTGCTACAATACTGGTAAATCTATCTCAAGTAAGCAGCTACCCACTTGAGACATTCAATAAGTAGTCCTTTTGGTGTGAAGGTTTCCAGCACCGTCTTTGATATTTTTAATTGTTCCATAACGTCATACCATTATTTGGAATGGCTTTTCGAACTCAAATTTCAATTCTGGTCCTTCCAAATAACAATCGCTATTTTAAAACTATATGAAAATACAGGATTCACTAATTCTCTCTTCCACTTCGATTGGTTAATTAATATCTTATTATGGAAATTATTCATTTCATAAATCCCTCTTCAAAACATACTCTTTTAAATCAAAGATAGTTTAGGTTTTAAAATCTTTAATTAAGATTCATTAGTTCTCTAATTCCTTTTCATTTCTAAAACAAGTTCATTAAGCATTTCTCCTTTAGCTTGTTACAAGATCGTATTCCATTTTTAAATTCTAAATCATACTCGATCTTAGGTTAAAGAATGATGTCAAATCAAAACATCATTCATAACAAACACAATACCAATTGATATTAAAATATAAGATTTGTATAAAAATTATATTAACTTATATTCGATATCAACTTCCATATTCAACAAATACTATAAGCAGAAAAATGGTATAACTACTTTTTAATTTCCTCGAATAGTATAAGTTCCTTTTGTGGAAATTGATATCAAATATCCGAAGATTATTCCCATCCAAGTCCAATTTATAATTTGAAAACCCCTTTAATTCTTAAGTAAACTCAAATTACTTAGAGTAATTTCCATTTAAATGCTTAAACCCTTCCTAAAACATTTTATTTATCATTTAAAATCAGTACTTAAGTCATAGATGAAAATAATTGTGTTTAAAACTTTCAAATAAAACATTGCTAGAAAAAGTTGTAAAAGCGTTACAAAAAGCGTATCAAATAGGCTTATATAAGCTATTTAATCAAAATGACTTTTATATTGTCCAATACTTCCTTGTCTTTCGCTGACGACATCATCATTTTTACTAATGGTAATCGTCGATCTATTTGTGGCCTGTTGGGTCTTATTCAGCAGTATGAAAGATGCTCGGGGTAACTCGTTAACTCTTTTAAAAGCTACTTCGTTCCTACGAAAGACCTGTCTGCGGTTAGATCTTCCTGGATCGAGACATCTACAGATTTCTAGGCGGCCCCGCTTCCGCTTCTTTACCTCGGTATTGTATTATATCGAAGCAGGAATCTCAATGCCGTCTTCGATCCCCTAGCTAACAAAGTCAAGGGTAAGATCATTCGGTGGAATGCTACCCTCCTCTCTCAGGCTGGCACACTGGTTCTCATTAAGTTTGTCCTTGACTATATGGGATCTCATATCTTTGCTGCTATGATTCTCACTACTTCCTTCTTCCGTTCTTACCGTTCCTTGGTTTCTTCCTTTTTGCGGGGAACCAAGGACATCGCTTCTTGCCACTTCTAGGTTTCTTGGAACTCCATTTGTCGTCCCAAAAGTGAGGGAGGCCTGGGCCTCCGTAACCCTAAGGACATCTATTCGACCTTTGCTTGCAAGCTTTGGGTGAGGTTTGGAGCGAACAACTCCCACTAGTCGACGTTTCTCCACGCCAAATACTGTAAGCTGCCTGGTACGAATTACACCAGTGTGCCGTCCTACGCTAGTGAGATGTGGAAACGAATGCAATCCATGAAAGCCATAATGGATGCACATGGGGGTGGTACCATTTGGGACGACAGTCCCTTCTTGCTTAAGGCAGCGTGGAATTAAGTGCGGACTCCTGTTCAACATCTCCTTCCTTTCTTTTTTGTTTGGAATGTCCGTATTCCTTCGAAGGTCTCTCTGTTTATGTGGAAAACCTTGCACGATGGTTTACCAATAGATGAGAACCTTAGGAGAATCAGTATCCCGTTCGTGTCCAGGTACAGGTGCTGCAGTTCTGGATGCTCTGAATCCTCTTTTCATTTGTTGTTTTCTGGGTCTTATGCCAGGTCTGTCTGGAATTACTTCGGGAATCTAATGGGTTGCCAAGGTAATGCTACCTCGATTGAAGGTTTACTGAGATTCTGGTGGTCCGACATCTCAGGTAAATCTTTTCAATCGATCCTTCTTCGTCTGATTCCTTGTCTTGCCTGCTGGCACATCTGGTGCTCGCAGAATAAGGCAGCATTTTACGAAGTGGCTGTGGACCCTCCTACGATTACCCGGAAAGTAAGGAACAATGTGTTCCTAGCATTTCGTGGTAGGCCTTTCAAGGGCGACTTTGGATCCCTCTCAAGGAGATTGGTTGTTACCCTTGATGTATCATCGGTAGCGGCCACTCCCAGGGTAGTTGTTGGTTGATTTTTTGCTTATATGTTTTATTTTTACTGCTGCTTTTACCACTTTCTCACACTAGCCCCTCGACTGATTTTATGTCGTTTGCCAGCTGTGTAGATCCTAGATTATAGGTTGCTGGATTCAGTCTGCTTGAAGCTGAATGGTCCTTTCGTTTCTTCATCCGATGTAAGATTACTAGAGCCGGAACAGCTGGAGCTTTTGGTGGAGCAAGATATTTGATGCTTTTTTATGGTTTTGCTGTCCACCTTGGATTTGAGGGAGCATGTGGAGGAGGAGGTTTCGTAGGTTCAGGGCCAACAGTTTGGTTTTCCCAGCCTTTTCCAGTGGCCTTTCTTAAAGGGCTTGTCTATTGCTCTAGCTTTATGCATGTTTTATGCTGAGCTAAAGGTTTTCATCACCGCTCTTCGCTTTGGTGTCTATCTGCTGAGGCTTCTTTTGCCTTGACTGATGCTTTGCTTGCTCTAGGCTATAGTCCGTCTTTTGGTTTTACATGTATTTTGTTATGTTTCTTTTGTTTGTTTGTGTGCACGGTTTCTGCATTCTAAAGACCATTTTTGTGAGCCGTTGGAGAGCGGCTAGATTATCCCTTTTGTTATATTATATATTCCTTTCAGTTCAAAAAATGATTTATAATGATTTTATGGAATTTTTCCATTTTTTCTCTATTTAAAAATTGTCATTTACCATTATGGTCAATGATATGCACTTATAACGACTTTTTCAAAAATAGTTTTACACATAACTTGAAATCTACACATTGAACTATGAAAATTCCTTTTTCATTTGGAAACTATCATCATTGGAAAGAAAATGTTTTTCGTTCCAAAGAAATCTGATTTAAATTTCTCCTATTATTAGCGTTCGAAGTTTATAATCGAAATTCGTGAACTGTCACAACGCGACTAGTCCTATTTAGGCCCTATTTTAAATTTAAAACTCATCCGGTTTACTTCGAATGTGATTATAATCATTATTAAACATATTTAAATTTATTTGAAACAGTATTTCAAAATCTAACCTTAAAATTCAAATTTTCATATGAAATGAACATTACATTATTATTTTATTATTGAAATAATATTATTTTTCAATTTTTTTTAGTATAACGGTTATGTAGAGCGCATCTACACACCCGATTAGATAATATTACTAGTTAAAAGATATAAGTTGGTCAACAGGCCTGACCGATCACGCAAATTGTACTGATAATGCATGTAGATTGCATGCAATAGAGTTCTATGCGCATAGTGCACTTAAGCACATACGTAAATAATATACAGAATAACCAAAATAACCACTAAACTACAAGCTGCACCACCACGCACACGAGCCAACAGGAAAGGCTCCAAAACATTAACACTTACTAACCAAAAAACAAGAAAAAGTTTACTAGATGCATAAGGGTGCACTGAACATGATGAGCTTACCATGGTCTTGGGTAGTAGCGTCATTGCTAGAGGCCATAAGCTTCGGAGCTACCAACAGACTCATCCCAAATAATCGCGGTGTCGCGGTGTCCATGATAGTAGGAGTGTACAACTCTGGTTGGGTACCTGATAAAGATGCCTGAAGCCTCGCGCTGCGTCGAATGGCTGGGGAGGATAGTGCTGGAGCAGTCATAGGAGAAAGACCTTCTAGGAGCGGTGGAGGTGGTGGCGGCAAGGTGACAAAGGTGAGGGACTGATCCTTGAAAGCTGGGGTAGCTAGCTTGACAGGGTCAAATAGGTCAAGGTCAAGCTCGAAGAAAGAGTCCCACTTAGGTTCAGAAGAGGGCCATCGGTACCACCCTAGCGGGATAATCACCTCAAGAGAGTTGTCTGGTGTGGGTAAGGGCGCAAGTGATAGTTCAGCGAGTAGTGGCACAGCAGGTTCAAGTAAGGTGGATTCTATTTGCATGGCATCAAAGCGTAGTTCAGGTTCTGGTTCAGGCAAATGGAAGGTTTCCATTGTGAATTCTTGGTTAATTTCCCAGTGGTTGCCTAAGAGCGGATCTTCGGGGTTCAGGGAAGGGTGTAAGTGATCCCAATCCTCGACGGTTATGACGAAGTGGGTGTTACCAAGATAAACGGATTAAGTGGATAGTAAAGTTACTGCCTTTAAGATTCTAGCCCTGGTAAACACATAGCGGAGGTCCATCTGCGCCTAGCCATAGTCATCGGCTCTAAGAAAGAGTCCCACAAGAGAGAGGGCGATGGTAAGGCAGTTTGAATTGTGTCGGAGATGAGCAGGAAAGCCTTTAACTCTGGCCCAAGAAATGGGCCAAAATTCTGTGTCAACTGTTTCTGAAGCTGGTGACTAAGCTTGCAAGCTGAGGGAACCACCGTGTTTATAAATGAACTGGTGGTTAAGAGAAGAATGATAGAGGTCAACTGTTGGAAACTGGATTAGGTAGCTGTGATCAGTTAAAATATTGATATTCCAGTTATGGTGGTGTAAGAAATCAGCGAGGGTGGCGCACACAGAGTGGAAGTTCCAGTATCCGGCAAGGATGGTGGCTTTGACGAGGTTAGTAGCGTTGGATGGAAGCGCCATGTCGGAGAGATTACAGAAACGAATAAGGTTCGAATTAGGGATAGAAATGGTATTAGGAGGAGATGGGGAGATTATATGTAGATAAGGTGATTTAACGTGGAGAGAAGGAATGTTTTCAATGGTTGGCACGTGCACAGTGAGAGAAGGCGACGGGATTGAGTAAATCACTTCTGTAGAAGAATGCGCAGAGACTGGTGCTGCCTTCGAAGCTGAGATTGCTTTCTTTTGTGCAGATCATCGTGTGCAGCTTTTGTGCGAGTGCCCAAAAAAAACCACATCGATAACAAATCTTCGCGTTCCTACAGCGTTTGGCCACATGTCCAGGAGAAGCACAGTGAAAACAAAGACGTTTTGATTTCAAATTTTCAACTGTGCGCGCCAAGGAAGAAAAAGGTGGTAGAATACCCTTCTTGAAAGCCAAAGAAGATGACGAATTCAGCTGTTGTGTTGGCTAGAACTGGGATCGCGATTTCAGGGCCTGAAGCTATGAGAGTCGCTGTGACGGCGGTGGCGTAGGCAACAAGGGAGGTAAGAGGAGGTGGTGGTGGTGGTTTAGGTAAGTCTAAAGGAGCAGTAGTCGTGGAGGAAGGCGATGCCACTGGCGGACTGGAGGAGATGAACGCCTCTGCCACCATAGGGTCATGACAAACGTCGACAGCGATGGTTGTGGTAGTGTGTTGTGAATGTTGTTGGAAGCCATTATGGTAGTGTGAATTGATTTGTTTTGAGACGTATCAAGCATGTTTGGCTATTATAAGGTAAAACTCTATCCTCTAGCTTTTTTTTCAAAATTAATCCTTTTAAACCAAAAATTTCCTGAAATCAAATTAAATATTATATAAGATAGTTGGAATTGAGTTTTCAACATCATTTATATATCAAGAACAATTAATTTGAGTTTTCAACATCATTTATATATCAAACTCAACTTCAATTTTTTAATTTACTACTCAAAATTGATTTCAAATTAAACACGCCATATATACTTGAAATCTTTTTAAATTAAACTTCCATCTTTATGAAAGTTATTCGTAATTACCTCGGTTTCATTTCCAAACTATTTCGAGTACAAAATTTTAACTTTTGTTTTTACCCCTTTATTTAATTGAATATAACATTCAATTATATTATCAAAATGAACCGAGACTTAACCAATACCTATATCCTTCCATATATATGTGTGTAGTGAACACATTACCATTAAAATAATATTTTCATAATTATAACAACCATTCTCACAAAACATATATGTATATATACATAGTGTGTGTGTGTGTGTGTGTGTGTGTGTTTACACATATTTCACAACATATGAACATAAGGTATAAGCGTTACATAATTAACACTTATATTTCATTAGTTAGTTAATTAACCATAATTTCACATCTATTAACCAGTCATAAGCATACGCAACAATTATCTATATATTTGATATTCAAATATATATATATATATATATATATATATATACACACACACACATAATGTTTTTCACTTATATAAATAATAATATATATGAACCGAGTTCCATATTAATATATTTATAAAAATCAAGCTTCTCACTGACATTTCTCCTTATATCTTCACTATAGGACTTTGACTAGACTGTTGACCAGCGTAACCGTGTCTTGTAGTATTTTATCTTTCCACTATATACACATACTAATATATATATATATATATATGTTATTTTTGAGAGGAGATTGGACTTGATAGTGAAGGAGGAAGGGTGGCCGTGTGTATGAGTGGCGTGGAGGATGTATGACGTTGTAAGGGGTGGTTGGCATGGGGTAGGTGGGATTTAGGGGGTGGGATGTGGGTTTAGGGGGTAGGTCGTAGGTTTAGGGGGTAGGGGTAGGGTAGGGTAAGGCAACTAGGAGGGGATGGGTTATGGTTGGGGGGCATCGGTTGTGGGTAAAGGAGGGGGAGGCCGTGATGAATGGGGAGAGAATAAGGGGGAAGAAGGTGGGAAATGGTGAGAAGAGCTTTAGGAAGAAGGAGAAGAAAATGAAAATTGATGGAATAAGAAATGGAAAGGCTTAAGGGTGTTTGAATAGCCTAAGGCCAAGGGTGTAAGAGTAATTGGTTCACGGACACTTGGCTCCCTCCTAGGCAACATTATCTTAGATGTTAAACATGTGTAAAACCATTTCAAAAACCTTGTGCTCTCTCCTGGAAACCATGTGCTCTCTCTTGGAAACCATGAGTCTCACGTGTATGGTTTTGGATTAAATACTTAGTTTATTTTAGTTACACTTCTAAGGTGTTACAACATAGCCTCACTTCTATATATTCCAATTTAAGTTGTATTTGTTACTTTTCTTAAGCAGTTTTGTTGACATAACAAGCAACAACTTTTTTCAACATAAACTTGACGATGTTTGTAAACAATTGTTCGATTACACCTAATAATTTGAAAATAGAAATTATTTTATTTAATAAGTTATATTTAATACTTATATTTAACCAATATAGATCATAGTAAAAATGGTTCTACTTATTTCTATTTGGAAAATTTGTTGTAACAAAAACAGATATGTTTTCTTATAAAAATTTGATGGTTATATTTTATATTCTCAAATAACTTTCCTTATCATTTAAAATAAATTATTCTATATTTTAAAGAACTATTTCTAACCAATTCCAAAAAATAAATTTAATTAATATTTAAATTGATAAGTTATAAAGTCTTGTTTCGACACTTTTTAACCATCACTTTAAATTGAAAAGTTTTATAAATACTCCAAGTATATTTGAAATCATATTTAAAATTCAAAAAATCCTTTGAATAAATCAACTCAAAAATCTGGGTTGTTACACCTAAGAGAGCCCAATCCGTGATTTATGCATTGCAAACGGTTTGATTTATTTTATTTTTATTTTATTTCCTATCATATTAGTAAAGATAAAAATAATAAACATTGTGCATGTACCTACCTATTCATGTTGTTACAAATATAGAGAAACACTCCATATAGAAACAAAAAATTGAATTCCCATATACAAGAATGCTTATAACAGAATAAAACCTGTTACTTGGGGTCTGATTGCCAAGAATTTGGGTTGCAGCTTAATCCGAAAACACTTTTGTGTTTGATACTTCTTTTGAAACTAGTATATTAACATAAATGCTTAAGATTTTGCCACTTAATCTGTAGACAATTGATTGCTGGGTTTGTCATCGTGGTTAGATTTAGGAAGATGGTATTTACTTGTGCTGCGGCCTTAGATCGTATCGAGTTTGCTTGTCCTGCTTGTTAATATATTTCCCGTCGCATTTATGTTCATATATACACATGTGTGTACATGAATCAGTTGGACGTGTGGTCGTCGTTTGGATATCGAGTTAGGCTCTTGACCGTGTCGTAGCTCATCACTTTTCGAACTATGAAAGGTGAATTTACTCACTCACAACTATCTGATTATCAAGTGAATTAAAAATTTGAAATTTCAAATGAAATGTTAGGATTGCTGTAGTAATTTATAATTGATTCTTATGTAACTTTGCATATGTGATACACACACTATCGATATATATGATAAGATATTGATGTGATGTGTGTTGCTGTAACAACCTAAATATTTAGAATAAATTTTTATTTAATGGTTCAATTAAAACCTTAAAATTTTAAATTTACCATCTAATTTATTCTGAGTTGAATGAAATAAATGAATTTATTTTGTTTATGAACAAAAATATATAATTTGAACAATGAATGAAACAACAGTAATAATAATATTGAATTTGTTAAGTTGATTCAATATTTGTCATTTGAATTTAAGTAAATTCTTAAAACAACAAAACGTATTTGAATTAATGCGTATTTTAATTTACTAAATTTATTGAAATATAAAATTTTCCATAAAAGTCAATTTTGCTCAAATTGCGTAAAATTTGAATTCAAGCTAAATATTTTAAAATTTGATTTTTTTATTGAATCCACATTTAATTCTGAATGTCCCACATTTTTCATTTCTTCAAAATTCAAACTTATTTGTCATGAATTTGAGCTCGTAAATGTAAAAACACACAAAATGGACAATGTTTCTCATGCGTCCATTTTTTCTATATTGACTATGTCCCATCTATATCTTCCTTGACATTCTCACTGGTATTAATATTGATTTGAATTTGAATAGGTGAAATGAATCTGTAGAGGCCTATTTATCAAATTATCATTTAGCATTATGCAACTCCCTTTTCACAAACGAATAAAAATCACGTACTTCTCTTCCTTCTTTCTGTATTACTTATTATAGTCTTTCTTTCAATTTTTAGGTAAGATTGGTCAACTCACTACATCATAATCAATTTACGTTTTTAAATTTGAATTGTCTTTGAGAAGATTAAAATATGGACATTTTCTCTCTGTACTCCTCATTTCTCATTAACTGAATTTCTGCTTCTCCCTTCTCCACTTTCTTGTTACTCGATTGATTTTCCTCTCTGTATAATTCTTATCGTCTCAAATCAAATCAAATGAAGGAAAAAATAATAATTTATTTTATATTCAAAACTCTCTTATTTTTTGGCAAAGCCTACGGAGTTGAATGACCCTTCTATTTATTTATATTAATAAGATAGACTTCCAACATAAACAAAAGAAAGATAAGCAGATAGAAATATTAAGTGACTAAAGAAAAGAAGGGAGTAGGAAAGTTATAGCCATCTATCTAAAGTCTGAGGATCAAATGCATATGAGGATATTTTGATAGCTCTGCTTTTGCTGCCGCAAATGTCATAATATGTTTGCATCCTGTTTCGACTTTTGTTGTTGAATATTCGTTGATTTCTCTCATTCCGTACTTTCTTACCATTACTTTTAGCATTATTAGCATATTGTATGTTGATCCTTCTTTCCAACTGGTTTCCTTAAAAATATTCAACCGTTCTTCTTTACTATTTCGTAGTGGTCATGAAAAACCTCCTCTTATCCTTATATTTCCCCACAAAAAATAGGTGAAAGTGCATCTGAAAAACAAAAGTTGTATATCTTCTTGGCCCGACTTGCAGTAAATGCATTGATTCCTTTGCGTGCTAACTTCTTTAAGGTATGAAGGGCATTGTTCCACACTTTCAGAGGTGAAAGTTCAAATGTTCATTTGATTTCTCATTCATACCCTCTTAAACCATAAGAATCTGCTCATCTGCAATTCACCAGACAACATAGTATATACTAAGTCAGTAGCATGCTTCATTTTCTCTTTCATCCATCCATACTTATCATGTTGGATGAAGACATAATGCATATTGTTATATCTTTCCCACGTTCTGTTTATGGTGTTGTTACAAGTTTTAGATAGGCTGAACTTAGCATTGCTGACTTAGGAAGTTGCTTTAACATTAAGGGGAATACCACTTTGCAATACATACACACACAGTAGTGTTTTCATTAGGAGAAACCCTTTTTATAGCTGGGGGCTGGTCCAAAATCTTACTTTAATATCATACGCAAGTTGCGCCACTGAATGGGGAAATATTTTGTCTCTTACCATCATCATGGTTTTCCATACCCAGCTATTTGATGGATTTGGTGTTACTTTCCATATTTCTTCAATTTTCAAGCTGCGATTATTGCTCCAATCAACTCATGGTGTCTTTGTTCTCATTATCAGGTTCTGGAAATGTACAGATATGATAACATAATTCCATAATCTGATGTTTTTAATACCCAAACCTCCCTTGCCTTTTGGATTTTCTAGTTTGTGATAGGCTATAGTAGATAGCTAATTTGTGTGAATAGAGCCATTGCATAGGAATTTTCTCATAGAAGTTCTTATCATAGCAAATAGTTTCGGTGGGTGAAGGAAAGTTCTACACCAATATACTATCATCGAGAAAATTACTACAATCAATATCACTAGCCTTCCTGGTCGGGATGAATGCCTGTTTTCCCATCTTGTTAATATTGATGTTATTATTTCATACAATGGGATGCACTGGGCCACTATTATACTTTTTGTTGCCAATTGGTTGCCTAGGTAAGTCATGTTGGTTTCCATTAAAGACATTAGGTTATTATTGGGCATTCAACTACCTGATTAGGTGTCATACTAGGAAGTAATACTTGCAATTTGTCATGATTTAGTTGAAGACCAAAGAAAGAGTGGAAGGAGGAGAGGGTATCCATTATGGTGTGCAGTGATTGATGGGTGGGCTTTGTGAAGATTATCAAGTCATCAGCTAAGGCAAGTGAAGTGATCACTGGTTTTTCTTACATTTTAGGCAGAGCATAAAATTTATTAAAGCAACTGGCCTCTCAATCTCCAAAGTAAAGGTTCCATAACAGTAATAAAGAGACATGCCGATATCGGGTCTCCTTGCCTAAGACCATTATTTGCTTTGAACTATCCAACTATATGTTCATTGAATACTAGAGAATACCTGACTGTGGATATGCTTCTCAAATACTTTTCTCTGCACCAATACTAGTATAATAGGATTTGTGATAGAATTAGGTACCCCCTAATGTAGCAGAAACAAAATGATCCCAACAGAAACATAATGATAGTTTTAGGTGTACTCTAGTTACATAACGGGTTTTACCCCAAAAAGAAATAATAGGTACCTCTATAGAAATAATATGTGTTACCCAAACAGAAATAACAAGTACCTAAACAGAAAACATGCAAGACTAGATGTATCCCGATTACTACCCAAAGAGATCAGCTCCCAATTGTGTAAATACCCTTTATCGGCCCCATAGTTGGGTGTATTACATCCTAAAGTGGCAACCTACAGAAGGACACAGACCTATTTATTGGTGCTATAGGAACTTATTTTCCCCCATAGACTGGACCCATGCACGCACATGCCCCCCGTATGAATGTCCCTATATACACCCTCATTCAGATGAACCTCTTATAATAAGTTTAGTATGAATTCCCTGATCCCTACCTAGTGCGGGGTCCCCCTTTTAATACCAAAATGGGTTACTAACTGATATGGGCCCCACACAGCAGATGACACAAGTTAAACCCCTAAACTTTTGTCCCTAATTAACTAGGATTTTTAACAGGTTAAGCCTTACAGATTAACTGGTTCGCCTAACTCCATCGATTAAGAGGTTAAGTTTTACAGGTTAACAGATTCATATAATCCCAACGGATTAAACAGGTTAAGTATTACAGGTTAACCGATTCATATAACCCCAACAGACTAAACAGGCTTACTTAACCCATCATTTTAACAGATTTACTTAACCCCACAGATTTCACAAGTTACTTATAGTTTCATTAACATGTTCCGCTTAATCTTTAAATTAGGCCTACATATTTATATGCCCCTAAATTTCCAGTCATAATTCATAGTATAATATATGCCCAAAAAATTCAGTCATATTCCACAGTACAAGTTATTCCCCCAAATTTCAGTCATATTATTATCATTCCCAAATTATCCAAATTTCGTTCATAATCATGTTTCAGTGCTATTGGCCTAGGCTTGAAGGGAGCCTAAGCTTATAAAATAAAAAGGAATAGGAAAGGGAGAAGAATAGCAATAGGCATATAATAACATAAATAGGCATATAGTAACAGAAATAGGCATATAATAACAATTGAACAACAGAACAGGTGTACAGAAGAAGACATGTAATAATAGAAGAACTGTTTAGATGTGAATCAGTTTCTTAATAGTCATAGGTTCAGATCTAGGTTTATTAACATGTCAAGGTTGCTGTTAAATTTTTATGTCTAAAAGTAACATGAAACCACAGAGATTGGATCGTTGTACAAGAAATGACTCAGATATATGTATAGGCTGGTGTTGTGGAAGATAGTCTTGATTCAATCCAAGTTGAGGCACCATCTTATTGTCTCCATTGTTTTAGGTGTAGGGAAACAATAGAAATGCTGGCCTTTATATATACTATCTCCAACGAACCTAGCACAAAAACAAGACCAGGTACAGAAAAATGCATTGTGCCAGAACGGGAAGGGGTTGACCCACCTACCCCTTGGGTCGACCCATGGGTCGACCCAACTCCCTATGGGTCGGCCCATAGGTCGACCCAGGCTGAAGCGGGTCGGCCCCTAACGGGCCGAACTCCCGCTTCAATCTCCCACTTCTTTGTTTGTTTTATTTTGAAATTATGACTTGTTTTATATCCATATATTCTTCTTATGCGTATACAAACTTCTAATCTTTACATCTTCCTCATACGGTGCCCGTTTTACGCAAACTAGGAGTCTTTCTTACCCAGAATTCCGAGACGAATGCAATGGTTCAGTCCGTTTTACTTAATTCCCAATCTTTAATTAAGTATCCCTTAGTTTATAGTTAATGATGTTCTTAAAATTATGGGGTGTTACATTCTCCCCTACTTAATGGATTTCGTCCTCGAAATCTCCAAGTCTAGGAGAATGTTACTATCCTAACATCCACCTACAATCGCCTACTCATTCATCATCCACAGGTATCCATTGTCCTTAAGAGATTTCTAATGCTTGTATGAACATATGCAAAAGTGTGTATATTTCCCTATGCTACTGCGAAAATCAGGCTTTCCAGTCGACCTCCTTAATGCAATATGTTTTATGGACATTAATCTGAAATGTATGCAAATAGTCCTAGTATATCATGTAAACTCTATATGTGTGCACAACCGTCCATCCAAATGCAATATCCATATGATGATACATCCATTTCCATCCATAAAAATTTAAAATGCACACACATCCATATGCAGTATGTGAGTGTTTAAGCAGATCTAGTGCCTAGTTTGTGTATATGCATCCACAAGCAACCACTAGCAAACACTTGCATCCATCAAATATAATATGTTTCGAATACACGTTTACACCCATTTCTTTTCCACCTAATGGTCGAAGATTCGATCGATAGGATATACTCGAATGATAGAAGCAAGTATGAATAAAAGCTTGGAAAAAGAAGTTAAGAACATACCCTTAAAAAGAGAAGGGTACAAAGCGTGAATCTTGTCATCAGTCTCCCCAGTTCAGGGAACATAAAGCCTCCCATCTCGCCGTAGCCACCCTCTGTCATCTGTAGAATATCTACTGAGGTAACTAGAAACCTACCCTCTGCTAAGTCTATCCAAGATGTCGGCTAACTGTGGGTCCTCTCGCTGCGAAGATCCTATCCGATCCATAAGAGTTAGTCGCACCTTTAAGGATGCCAACAAACCAGGTGTAAAATCCGTAGATGGCCTAAAATCGAAGGTTGCTATGTAATACAAACTCTACCTCTCTACGAATAGGGGACTCAAAGTCTTCCTCAGCCTACTCAACACATCCGCCAATACATTACCCTTACCAGGGGTATAACCAATCTCAAAATCATAGGACGCTATGAACTTGGTCCATCTCTGCTGTCTCAAATTGAGATCCTTCTACAAGAACAGATACTTGGGCAACTTATGGTCTATGTATAACTCGAACCTCTCTCCAAGGAGATAATGCCGCCAAGTCTTAAGTGCGAATACTATAGCAGTCAACTCTAAATCATTGGTAGGGTAGTTCCTCTCATGAACTGTCAATCGTCTACTACCATAGCATACTACCCTTCCTTCTTGCATCAATATGGCACCAAGCCCTGTACCACATGCATCAGTGTACACTGTGAACACTCTGTCCTCATCTGGCGATGTCAAGACTGGGTTGTTGTCAGAGCCCTCTTTAACGGCTAAAAGCATCCTCACAGTCAATACTCCAAGAAAAGGTCTTCCTCTTCGTCAGTCTGGTGAGTGGGGATGATATTTGTGCGAAGTCCTTAATAAACTTCCTATAACAGCTCGCTAAACCAAGAGAACTCCTCACCTCCATTGCATTCTTTGGAACCCTCCAATCTTGAAATGCTATACTTTTGCAGAATCCACTGCTATCCCATCCTTGGAGACCACATGCTTTAGAAATCTCACCTCTTTTCTCCAAAAGTGACACTTGGAGAATTTTTCCTTAAGCTGGTGCACTCTGAGAGTCCTCAACACTTCTCCTAAATGTAGGGCATGCTCTTCCTCGCTCTTTGAGAAAACCAGAATATCATCCATAAAGACCACCATGAACTTATTCAACAACTCCCTAAACACAGTACTCATCAGATCTACAAAAAATACGGGTGCATTCGTCAACCCAAACAACATGACTAGCCACTCAAAGAAGCCATCTACAGTTCTGAAAGCGATCTTATCTGTACTTTCCTCGGCCACCCTCAACTGATGGAATCATGTGTCCAGATCTAACTACAAGAAAACAGATGCACCAACAAGCTGGTCGAACAGATCTTCATTTCTCGGGAGTGGGTGCCTATTATTCAAAGTGAGATTATTCAACTCCCTGTAATTCACACATAGGAGAAGCGAGCCATCCGCCTTAGTTGCAAAGACGACTGGAGTACCCCATTCTGATATACTTTGCCTAATAAACCCCTTCTCAAGTAGCTCCCCTACTTGCTTGCTAAGTTCCCTCATTTCTCTAGAAGCCATGTGACACACATGCAATGCGACTAGCTTCGCATTATCCACTAGGTATATCCGGAAATCAATCTCAAGTCTCAGAGGTAATCCCCGAATTTCATCAAAAACATCCAGATACTCATAGACTATGGGCACAGATCGCAAATCATCAGTAGAAGCATTAAGTGATTCTAGAAAGCTAAGCATGACATACCCCTTTAGGTCATAAGAAATCTCGAGAGTCCTCCCTCGGCAATTCAAAAGTCTAATAACCCACCTCTCACAGTCTAGGATAGCACCATACATGGCTAGCCAATCCATCCCTAGAATCAGACCATAGCCCATAAAACCAAGCACATACGCATCACACTTGAACTCGACGCCTAACATAGATGTCCTCAAACCCCGACATATCATAGACATATGAGCCATGCCCCCAATGGGGTTTGAGATGATAAAGGGATCGGAAATAATACTAGCGCTAAGTTGTAAAGACTTAACCACAAAATCAGATATAAAAGAGTGACAAGTGCCAGAATCAAAAAGAGTCCTAACTGGATGATCGAAAATAGAAATCAAATCGTCAACATAATCTTTCCTACCTATGTCCGGTACACTAGCCTCGAGAGCATGCACTTGCTCTCCGGAAGATCCTGTCATTTGGCTCTGTCTTTGCTTCTTCGGGCACTCCCAAGTATATGTCCGACTTTACCACGGTTGAAGAAAGCGTTCTTCCTTTTTCTACAATCCTTGATTAAATGACCCAAGCTTCCACAACCATGTCACTTCTTCTTGCCATGAGCTTTTTCGTTTTTTCCACCCTTCTTTTGCAGTTCTTTCTTGGGCCACACTTTCTTGTTTTGCATCTCATCAGTCTTAGCCTCTTTCTTCTGATCCTTACCATCTTCATGCATCAATGCCATGTCAAACAGTCTCCCAAAAGTACCCCCAATCGGAATGTGAGATAATGCAAATGCTTAAAGAGATTGATTTAATCCTCTAGCAAACCTTAAAGCTTTCTTGTGTGGGGTATTCACCAGTTCCAGCCCAAACCTTGCCAACTGATTGAACTTATTGACATATTCTTTAATAGACACGATTCCATGCTTAAGTGCAAGAAATCTCTCCATCTGCATACTCTCTTCTGCCTGAGACAAAAACTACATCTCAAATCTCTATTGGAAATCAGCCCAAGTATCTACTAGACTCCCTGCTTGCGTCACTTCCCTCCAAAACGAAGCCTCGTCCTTAAGCCGCCATGCAACCAAATGTATCTTCCTGCGGTCATCAACCTCAAAAAGCCCAAACAAATTCTCTGTCTCTTTTAGCCAATTTCATGCTTCCACAAAGTTCTCAGTTCCACGGAATGACTTTCCTCTCATAGCATAGAAATCTTTGCATATCCTAGAGAAATTATCTGCTCGCGGAGGAGGAGGAACATCGGTTGCAGTTAAGGGAGGAGCGTTTCCTTGGCCTCCAGTAGGTGTTGTAGCCTTAAGATATCTATGGAACCAAGCCAGTATCGGAACGCCCTTGGGAAGCTTCGGTTCCCCAGACATGCTGAAAAGAAAAGGAAAAGAGATTCAAACAGAAAATCGAAAGATATTTTATATGGCTTTCGAGAATATGTTTTTCAAAAACAGACCTTTTCTTTGAAAATACTTTATTTCTGAAAACAATTTTCAAAACTTATATTTGATCTTGTAAACTATAGCTCTAATACCGAATGTGACACCCCACATCCGTTAATGTCACTCTTTATCAGAATGCATTAAGTTCCGTGAAGTGTTATAGGTAAGAAGAAACAAAATCTCACAAGACAGATATAAAAATAGTAGCAGAAATTTAAAACTTCATTACTTAGAAGAAAAAACCGTAGTCTCAAAACCAGTTACAACATCAGGCTAAAATATTGAAACCAAAACATCTGTCTTGCACTAAAAACCATCGGAGTACAAAAATGTAAAATCATAATCCCTAATAATAGCCATAATAAAGTAGAAAAGTAGTCGAAGTGATACATCAAAACAGATCCAGATCCAAGCAGAAAAAGAAGAGAGAGTCCTAATCACATCTGAACGTTCCCACCCTGAGAACCTAGGGGGAGGAAAAGGGAGAAAAGGAAAAAAAAGGGCCAGACAAAAAAATCTGGCAAGTCCAGTGACTTTTAGCATATAAAGGAGTAAAAGTAACATGACAGGCGTATAAGACTGGATGAGATATAACAATATCATATGTTAGGTATAAACAGGATGAACAGGATAAGCAGGATAAACATAGTAGACTATACTTCTCAAATACTTTATCTGTACTAATACAAGTACAACAAGGTTTATGATAGAATTAGGTGTCCCTTAATTTAACAGAAACAAAATGATCCCAATAGAAACATAATGATAGTTTTAGGTGTACTCTAGTTACGTAACGGGTTTTACCTCAAACAAAAATAACAGATACCTCAATAGAAATAACGGATGTTACCCAAACAAAAATAACAGGTACCTAAACAGAAAACAGGTAGGACTAGATGTACCCTAATTACTACCCAAAGCGATCGGCTCCCTAATGTGTAAACAACCAGTGTCGGCCCCATAATAGGGTGTATTACTTCCTAAAGTGGCAACCTACAGAAGGACACAGACCTATTTACAGGTGCTACAGCGGCTTATTTTCCCCTACAGACCGACCCATGCACACACATGACTCCGTTGGAACGCGCCCATATACACCCCCATTCAGGTGAAGCTCTTACAATCAGTTCAGTATGGGTGCCCTGACCCCTATTCCGAACACGATGGGATATGTATCGTACGCTGATTCGAACGTTTCGATCAGTTTTCGTCAAAATCAAAATATAACTCTATATATTGAATTTAAACGCGCATTTCAATTCACCGGGGTCACATACTAACTCTAAAAATTCCCGAAAAATATTTTCTAGCTTCGTATTGACGATACGGTCCTAACAAAACTAGTTTCGTCGAATTCTGAGACCGTTTGAAAAATGGCCATTTTCAAGTCGATTAAAATCAATTGAAACTGGTCAAACGCGTTTTCCTTTGCCACACTCACATATTGATTCGAAAAATTATGAAATTTGGAATCAAGCAATAACTTTACATCACGGACCCAACAAAAGTGGTTTCGTCGAGATCCGAGGTCGTTTGCAAAATTTCTATTTTTAAGGGCCTGAATTCCATAGCGACTATTCAGAATTTTCAACTGGACATATCTTTTGATTCCCGCTATGAAATTTTGATTTTTCGGACTCGTTGGAAAGATAGTCACTATTAGATTCCATTATTTTTGGTTTCACTAAAATCCGGTTTGTTTTGCACCCGGTACATTCATTTGAAGTTTGAAATCGAATTATCGAACTACCGCGCCATTTTCAATTCCTTTTATAATTATATATAATTATTTATATTCTAACGACGATTCAAACGAATATATACGTTCGAATTATATTCAAAATAAATTTCTCGTCGTTATTATTTAAAATAATTCATTTTAAATAATCAAAATTCGCTAAAATTGCCAAAATAAAAATTTTAAACTGGCCCAGATTTTCGGGTTGTTACAATCTCCCCCACTTAAAACTTTTCGTCCCCGAAAAGGAACAAAGTCGAAAGTGGTTTGATTAATCAACTCTACGTTCGATCTGGCTTCCATTCTCCAACTTTTCACTTTTTGAGAATTTTCAAAAATTTCAAAAAATTTGGCTAACACCCTAAATTTTCGAAAAATTTCGCCATAACCTCCCCTGCACCGGGAGCTATGGGAAAATCCCGAAATTGCCATACAGGCCTTCTGATCTCAAAAAGAAAAAGAAAAAGCCAAGCGGCTAGCCAATAGGCTCATAAAATCATCATCACCCAAACAAAACAGTAAATTATGATAAACATGTACCTATTTGTCGGGCAAACAAATTTTATTCTCTGCTCTAGCCTCTTTGCTATGACCTGTTCAATGTAAGTACAAGTATATGCAAGAAAATGTGACCAAATTTCAATACAATTCACTATTTGACACAATTTGGCTAAACGTTCAACATTTTAATTAATCAAACTAAAATCAAACAACACAACCATCAATCAATTAGTGGATTAGCTTTTCAAACCCATAACTTTGATATATAGTCAAAAATCATATTTTTAATGCCAAATCACAACAATAGGCCCTATCTAATTTCGGTTCTCACACCAGTCTAATGGAAATATAGAAATCTCACTTTCGTTACTCGAAAATAAATACTGGCGACGGTGCCCCATCACCAGAATTATCCCCGGGCACTAGAGTATGATTCTATAACCATCCAGTATATTAAAATTTCGAATACATGTTTGCAAGACGCATATGCAAAATCTTTATATATCGGATTATCCAAATCAATTTAAAATAAATAATCAAATACGAATAGTTGATTTAAATTTTCAAAACAAAATTTGTTTTCACTTTTAAAAATATACCCTTCACACTCGTTCTAGGATACTACTGATCCCATCTCTAACGAGTCATTCCCATTGGATATTACTAATCCAATATCTGATGAATTCTTTCATATGGTTCTAATGTGCCTTGTTCTCTAAGCTTTATAAACCAAAGCTCTGATACCTACTGTAAAAACCCGTAACTTCCCCGTAAAGGAAAGAGCGGATAGTTCGAGAACAAGCCACAACAGAACGCAGACGGAAGAACATTTCATTGTATATCACAACAATGCATCAGATTACAAGAATATACGGATTATAAACGAATCAATAAATATTACACAGAAAATATCAGAGATTACAATACATTGTATAGCAGCGGAAAATAATACAATACACAACTAGAAGAGATATACGGATACAAAGCTTTCCGGATATCGTTCCAGCTGTAAACCAGGATCCTGTGAATATAAATCTACAAAACCAAAACTACTAGCTGCCCGTGTCAAAATAAGGGCACCCAGAGTTTAGGTCAAAACAATAAAATCCAGGTCAGTCATGGGACTGGTGTGAGAACTAAAAAAGTTATTAATGTTTATTTTAAATCATTAGGTAAATCGAGGGACCACGCCGTATAACACGGAACGGGTTTCCTCCCAAGAATACCAGTGCATAAAACAACAGCGCAATGCTAAATAAAGAAAAATGAAGCTATTATAAGACCCAGGTCCTATCACACAATGCAACGCAAGCCGGGGGATAGGGTTTTTACCTTATAATAGCGAAGAATGCTTGGTACATTTAAAAGAAATCATTTGATACTATTATAAGTGTATAGTGTATAAAACAACTTCAAATCATAAGTATCAATTATAGGCGGCATGAATGCCCCACGCCACTATGTCGCCATATATAGGTTATACAAATAAAACCGCAAATGTCACGTATTTGGAAATTGGATTTCCGTCTATGAACTGAGGCAAAAGATAGTCCTCAACCGATTCGAGACTCTCTAGCCCGAGCCTCAGGAACAGCCGCAACTGCCCCTTGGATCGTCATAGCCGGTCCACCGATGTGGATTATAATGCCTGAACACTATGTTTCTCTGCCCTTTGGGGCGTAAATGAGCCAACGAATGACCCCATCGGACCCGGATCGTCCGATCAAACTGAGGCGCCTCGCAACAGCAACAACCACACAGGTGAAAATAATATAAATGTCAGGGCTGGTAGGTCACTGACACCACCCTAGCTAGAAAGAAAACGCATGTCCCCCCGAGGTCCGTCTCCCTTTTTGGTTCACAACCGGGGTGTGAGGCTCGCGAATTCACGTTACACAAAGCTGTGCTACACAGGCTGTGCTTTGATCATCACCACAAGACTTTGCTTTTCAACAGAAGCCTTGATCATTTGCCACTTAGGCATGCCACACAGGCAATTCACTCTATGAGTTTGATATCCATCAGTATATAACCCCTGAGCTCGTACGTCTCAGAGAAGGGCGTTAAGCAAGAGAATAAATTCTCCGCCGCCAAACAGATATATATTTAATAGAGATCAATCACGCAGACTAAAATCCAATGTCTGACACACAGTCCATTTACAAGTCCGTTCTGGGTCTGAACGAAACCGGAGGCACCTAGTACCCCGCATATCCATTGATCTCCAAGTACGTCTGGACGATCACCAACTGTTTCCATCTTCTTGGGTGTACAGCCCAATCAAGATCATCAGTAATCACCCAAACGACGTGAAGACTTCCGGTCTTCGATCACCGTCTTCATCTTCGACACCACGTCGAATCAGTTATTCAGAATGGGATAAACCCGGTCTTTCTGAATAACTCGCGTATATATTATAAAAGTGTTACACAAACACCACATACGCCTCATTCCAATTCATCAGTCACTAACCGTAAATTAATCAAGAGAATAATTCCCCAAATATTAACCCCGAAGGCCGAAACCAACATCAGATCAATATCCAGAAAACCATTCTGCTTAGCTAACCGACAGTTAGTTTCTAAATTTCACATTCATAGGGAAAGGTTCCCATTAATTTTATCAAAGATAAATCCTTTAAATTTATTCTTTAATCTATTTTTGAATATCAATTCAAACTAGTCGGGATTAACGAACCTTACCGAAGTAATCATTTGTTTTAATTTCCCAATCCCAACCTATTCATCCCATGAAGTAAAACTGGTTATACTTCATATCTAACACCACGGTGTTATCGGTAAATTCAATTACCATTTCACGTTCAAATCTAATTAAAGATTTAACTAACGCCTGGAGCAAAACTGGTGATACTCCATCCTCAATCATTTCAATCTAATTAAAGATTCATTAAAACTCCACTTAATTTTAATCTGTGACTGGGTTAAAGAATCAGTGTCATTTAAAACACGGTTCACGATAAACCCAAAATCACAACACACTTCAATCAGTCCCTAACCGTAAATTAGCAAGTGAGCAATTCCCTAAGTATTAACCCCGAAGGCCGAAACCAACATCAGATCAATACCTCTGAAACCATTCCACTTGACTAATCTCCAGTTAGTTTCTGATTTTCTTAACTCCTTTAGGTCTAAGAACAATATTATTGAAGATACCATTCACGACAACCAAAAATCCCATTCCATTAATTATCGGGTTAAAGAACAAGTGTTATTTAAAACACTGTTCACGATAAACCCAAAAATCAATTCGAATTCAATTCCAATTAAATATTATTTAATTGGTACACTTCATTAAATCTAAATAAAAAGATTTAATCTTTTCTCAACTGGGTTCAAGAACAGTGTTAATGAAGACACCATTCACGACAAACCCAAATCACATTTGATATTAAACACAAGGCTCTGAATAGAAAATATACCAGCTTATATTCAATATCAAATTCTACGACTAACAAATATCGTATTGGAAATAACGATATAAATATATATCTTTCAAATTTCCATAACAACATCTGTATAATCACGAAATCCAACATCAAAACATTCTGAAGACAATTTCGATTCAAATCCATTCCAATATAATTATTGGAAATTCTGGTTATTTTCAAAACCATTTCAAATCCAGTTTATTTATTTAAAAATAAATAGAATTATAATTCTAGTTCAAAACTAGTTCATTTCGATAAAAATCTATTTTTATCTTTTCAAGTATGGAGTTTTTCATCCCAATTCTTTCTAAATCATTTCTTATGATTTTACACAAATTATTGATATTTTTAATAATTTTATCAAGGCCCGTACAGTCGATTTCCATCAATGGCCATCGAACTGCACTTACAGCGACCTTTTTCCAAATTTGATTTGGACATAATTCCAAATCCAACCATTAGATTTCTAATTTCTAATAATCGTTAGAAAGCTCTTTTCGATTCGAACCCAACGATTCCGGTTTTAGGAGAATCCGACGGTCGGATCTCCCGCAATATCCGTTCGAAGTCAATGGTCGAAATTCGCGAACTGCCGCAGCGCGTTGTATTCAGGCCATTATATTATATATATAATATATACTTCGTCGATTTCCTTTTAAAACGTATTTTATAAATCGTTTTTAAATTCTTTTTCAAAACGGTTTCGACTTCAAATTCAATTTCAAATCAAAATTGAATATTCCAATATAAATTCATTTTAAATTCATTTCAAATTGATTCCAATTCAAATCGATTTTTAATTAAATTTCGATTCGTTTTCAATTAAATTTCGATTCGTATTCAATTCTATTAAATTTCAATTCGAATTCATTTCTATTCAAATTCAATTCGAATTCATTTCTATTCGAACTTCAAATCATTTCAGTGTATTTCGAATTTCAAATCAATTCAGTTTAATTCGAATTTCAATTCACTTTATATATAATTTGAATTTCAATTCATTTCAATATAGTTCGAATTTCAAATCTATTCAATATTCATTGAAGAATGAATAAAATCGATATAAATATCGTTCACGTCAAAATGGCGGCAATCTAACCAACACGGCTTCATATGTTTCTATTTTCAAATATTCTATTTCAAATATTTCTATTTCAAATATTTTTATTTCAAATATTTCTTTTTCGAAACTGGAATGAGGCCCAATCAATTACCATATAATGTTAATTATATGGATTTTCTACAACACATGTATATATCAACAACGATGAATAATCAACCATCATCCAAAGTGCATTCTACACTGTATAAGCATCAAATATAAATATTCAACGCTTATAACAGTCCGTCAGTCAATCGATCGACATACAACTAAACAATCGGGATTAGTGCACTTCAAATATTTTCCCTATACCCGTGTGGGGTTTCAAACAATCAAACACAGATTTTATTTGTGTAGTTGGACGACGTGTAAAATTTATCGTCCCTATCAATATCAGTCAAATGTGTGTATATAAACAAATCGTCCGATTTGTTTATTTTTATTTCATTTCATATACACGTTAAAAATTCTATTTTTAACTATAAAATATTTTCAACTATATAAATATTTTATTTCATTTGACATCACATCACACAATCAACTACACATCAAAATCAAACACACAAGCATACAAGTCGTCCATGGTCTGTGGACGACGTGTGTCGGGTGCTACTAAACACCGTCTGCATCCTAGTATATATTTATAACTAGAAAAATTAAATTGAAAGGTGAGAAGTTCTCACCGAAGTGATAATCCAATCCCATGACTCCTTATGTAGAAATCTTCGTCGTTCTGCCTCTTATCACTCTCGTTGCCCGTATCCACTACATATATAAAAATCACATTTTTACTTCGCTATTCAATATATAAAAATCGAATTTTTACTTTGCTATTCAATATATAAAAATCGAATTTTTATTATTCTATTCAATATATAAAAATCGAATTTTTACTTTGCTATTCAATATATAAAAATCGAATTTTTATTATGCTATTCAATATATAAAAGTCGAATTTGTACTTTGCTATTCAATATATAAAAATCGAATTTTTACTTTGCTATTCAATATATAAAAATCTAATTTTAATTATGCTATTCAATATATAAAAATCGAATTCTATCTTCATATAAAAATAGTTTTTCTTCATACCGCCACTTCATAAATAAAAACCGTATTTTTATCTAATGATGTACATGATAAAAATCGCAACTTTATCATAAATAAAAATCAAAACTTTTTAGCATATGAAACTCGAATTTTTGTGTTATTAAAGTATAATCTTTATATTTTCTAAAAATCTAGCCTTTACACTTAGTCTATACACAATTTAGAACTGAAAATAAAAAAAATTGAACTCAGATTTATATTAAAACTAAATAAAAATAAATTAAAACTCACGGTTTCAGATGGTGGAGGGTCACGGTCGGAGTCTGGTGGGGCAGAGCTGCGTCGCGGTTGAGGGGTGGCGGCTCTGTGGTCTTGGCGGTGGCGGTGGAGCGGTGGGCGTCGTCGGCTTCAGGGGGGTCGCGGGTTCATTTGGGTTAGAAGGGGGGGGGGGGGAGAGCGACGGGAAGGAGAGGGAGGGGGTTGCCACGGCGGTGGCGCACGCTGGCGGAGGGTGGACGGAGGCGCGGACGGCGAGATCGAGGGGGGCGACGGAGCGATTTAGGGTTTTTTTTGTTCTGTGATTTCTGATTTAATGGGGGGGGGGGGCAGAGTATAAGGGGAGAGGAGAGAGAAGGATATTTTTTTATTTTATTTAATTATTTAATTCAAAAAGTTGATTTTTACATACGACCTCTAAACGAGGCCCACCGCCTATCGTCCATAGCGTTTCACCCCCATTCCGAACACGATGGGATATGTATCGTACGCTGATTCGAACGTTTCGATTAGTTTTCGTCAAAATCAAAATATAACTCTATATATAGAATTTGAACGCGCATTTCAATTCACCGGGGTCACATATTAACTCTAAAAATTCCCGAAAAATATTTTCTAGCTTCGTATTGACGATACAGTCCTAACAAAACTAGTTTCATCGAATTCTGAGACCGTTTGAAAAATGGCCATTTTCCAGTCGATTAAAATCAACTGAAACTGGTCAAACGCGTTTTCCTTTGCCACGCTCACATATTGATTCGAAAAATTATGAAATTTGGAATCTAGCAATAACTTTACATCACGCACCCAACAAAAGTGGTTTCGTCGAGATCCGAGGTCGTTTGCAAAATTTCCATTTTTAAGGGCCTGAATTCCATAGCGACTATTCAGAATTTTCAACTGGACATATCTTTTGATTCCCGCTATGAAATTTTGATTTTTCGGATTCGTTGGAAAGATAGTCACTATTAGATTCCATTATTTTTGGTTTCAATAAAATCCGGTTTGTTTTGCACCCGGTACATTCATTTGAAGTTTGAAATCGAATTATCGAACTACCGCGCCATTTTCAATTCCTTTTATAATTATACATAATTATTTATATTCTAACGACGATTCAAACGAATATATACGTTCGAATTATATTCAAAATAAATTTCTCGTTGTTATTATTTAAAATAATTCATTTTAAATAATCAAAATTCGCTAAAATTGCCAAAACAAAATTTTTAAACTGGCCCAGATTTTCGCGTTGTTACAATGTTCGCCTAACCCCTACAGATTAATAAGCTAAGTTTTACAGGTTAACAGACTCAAATAGTGCCAACGGATTAAACAGGTTAAGTATTACAGGTTAATAGGTTAATATAACCCCAACAGACTAAACAATCTTACTTAACTCCATCATTTTAACAAATTTACTTAACCCCACAGATTAAAGAAATTTCACAGGTTACTTACAGTTTCATTAACATGTTCCGCTTAATCTTCAAATTAAGCCTACAGATTTATATGATCTTAAATTTCCAGTCATAATTCACAGTATAATATATTCCCCAAAAGTTCAGTCATATTATGTAGTACAATTTATGCCCCCAAATTTCAGTCATATTATTATCATTCCCAGATTATCCTAATTTCGTTTGTACGCATGTTTAAGCGATATTTTCCTAGGATCGAAGGTAGCGTAGGCTTATAAAATAAAAAGGAATAGGAGAAAGACAAGAACAAAATAAGCATATAATTACAGAAATAGGCATATAGTAACAGAAATAGGCGTATAATAACAAGTGAATAGCCGAACAGGTGTACAGAAGAATACATGTAATAATAGCAGAACTGTTTAGATGTGAATCAGTTTCTTAGGAGGCATAGGTTTGAATCCAGGTTTATTAACATGTCAAGGTTACTCTTAGATTTTTATATCTAAAAGTAACATGAACTTACAGAGATTGGATCGGTGTACAAAAAATGACTCAGATATATGTATAGACTAGTGTTGTAGAAGATAGTCTTGATTAAATCCAAGTTGAGCCAGAATCTCATTGTGTCCATTGTTTTAGATGTATAAAAACAATAGAAATGTTGGCCTTATCTCCAATGGACCTAGCATAGAAACAAGACCAGGTACAGAAAAATGCATCGTGCCAGATCGGGGAGGGGTCGACCCACCTACCCCATAGGTCGACCTAGGCGGGAGTGAGTCGACCCCTAATGGGCCAAACTTCCACTTTAGTTTCCTGCTTCTCTGTTTTATTTAATTTGAAATTATAACTTGTCTTATATTCATGTACTCTCCTTATATGTATACAAATTTCTAACCATTACATCTTCCTCATACGGTGTCCATTTTACGCAAACTCGGAGTCTATCTAACCCAGAATTCCAAGATGAATGCAATGGTTCAGTCCGTTTTACTTAATTCGCAATCTTTGATTAAGTATCTCTTAGCTTATTGTTAATGATGTTCTTAAAATTACGGGGTGTTACATGAAGGGATTTCTATTAGAGAAGCAAGTTCCATAACATAATTTAGTGGGGATAATTCAGCTACAGTCAATGGAGTACACCACTTTTATGGGACGAAATAAAGGAGCAGTTGAAGTATCCAATTACTATCCATAGGTGAGAAATTTTGGATAAATGGGGAAGATAGTCATGTAATTTTTGTTTTTCTAATAGATTTTTATAGGCATATATAAAGGTTATATACAATGAAGTAGAAGTGGGAACATGAGTGACTTTGGTGTGAATGAACTGGTAGTCTGAAAGAATAGGGGTTATCAGGAAGGAAGAGGGGTTGTACATGATGAGGAGCCTCCTATATGGAGCATGGGAGTGATTATTTAGTGAAAGACAGTTAGGATTGATGTATGTTGAAGAAGCAGCAGATAGGGATACATTGAGTTTGGTTTCAGAATTTGAGACTAGGGAAAGTTGGTGATCATGGAAGAGAGTTTTGATTTGATCTAGTTTTGATATGTTTGTGTGCACTCTTATATTCCATGTCGCTATGTTATGCGACATGATCAAACTGCAAAGGGGATATGGTAGAGCTTCTTGTTCTTCTTGGAGAAGATGTTGGTGTTTTTTTGGGTATGTTTGACAATAGTTGTCAAAGTCCTCATCAATTTCTAGTCGGGGTTGGGGAACGGATAATATTGATGTTATTTTTTCTTCTTCTTTACAGTCTTTCCTTTTTCCCTTTATTGGGATCCGCTACTTTAATTTTCTTCTTTTTCCTTATTTTTTTCTATCTTTTGCATAAAACAGCCAAAGAGGGGGACTTTGGAGATGCTGAAGTAGTTTTTATTGTTATTTGATTTGATTGGTGTTGTTAGAATTCATTGTGTCTGACATGATTTGTGGAGAAACAAGGCTAGTAATGTTGTTAGAAGGGGAGGAAGTTGACGAGGATATGAGCGATACATTGTGCATGTGTGCATGACCACCAACTTGCACAGTCAAATGAACATATGGGTTTAATAGGAGAGGTGAGGTGTTGACATGTATTGACTATAAAAAAGGCTAGGAATGTTGTTAGAATGGGAGGAGGTTGTTCAGGATATGAGTGATATGTTGTGCTTGTATGCATGACCATTAACTTGCACAGTCAAGTGATAAGGTGGGTTTGTAAGAGGAGATGAAAGATTAGATTTGGGGATGGTTCTGGATGGATATGAATGGTTTATAAATGTTTTTTTATGAGTTATGAAGTGGTTATTAGGCAGGTTGAATTTTGAGTGGAGTGGAGGGTGGGTTGGACACAATGCATTACCAATTGGCATTTAATTTTTCATGCATAACCGAATCAGTATGTGCACTTGTTGTAGTATTTACCATACATGCATTTGCATTGCTTTTTTGGTTCTCAATTACTTTAGTACCCTTATTTTTCCCATTCTTTTGCATTGCATTATTCATATCAGCATTTTCCGTTTGTTGCTCATTTTCCCATTCTTAACATTTTAGCTTGAGTGCTTATCATAAGTGTCACTAATGTCACTTCCTTTCTCATTTCCTTTTGCGTTTTCTTTTTTTCCTTCTTTGTTTTCTTGTAAGGATGAGAATTGGTTGTATACATATGTTCCAGTTATTGACTTAGTTTGCTCTCTGGCTGAAGAACACTCGTTTGTTATTGCCTTAGTTGTTTAAGTGGGTTTCATTAGTTATTTCTACAATTTTCTTTTCATTTCATTTGTCACTGCTTTCTACATTTAAGACAGTAGCTTCCTTTATGTTTGTTATTACTTTATTCCATGTCCTCTTTTGCACTAAAGTATATTGTTACCTAATATTTTGTTTTCCAGTTCCTTTATGTTTGTTAACTAGTATTCAATATAATTCAAAGATTCAAACAATAAGAGTGATTGTGATTGCTTTTTGAAACTAAGAAATCTGGAAGTTACTCAAGAGAATAGAGATATCAAGACAATTAAATTTAGTGATTTCGCAAGTGTTAGAAATGTGTATATATAGGTGTAGAATATTCAAATCTATTTGCAGAAGATTCGAGTAAGAGATGCATCCATAGCCATTGAAGAAGTGTTTAATCTTTTGGAAGAAAGAAGGTGTCTTTTCAGGAAAAGTTTGCAAGTTTGAATTCAGTCGACTGAACATAACATTTAGTCGACTAAAACTGTGCAAATTGTGTACATACACATGATTCAGTCGACCGAAAGTTCTGTTCAGTCGACTAAAATGTGTTTTCCTGCTTAATGAACATATTTTATAAAAGTAGAAGTTGATATTGCGTTCTTGTGTCCATGCAAACATCTTGAGGATTGATTTTAACTTGAATACTAAGACTTGAAAACAATATATACTTCTACTAATTTGGTCTTCGTAGTCTTTTTCTTGTGTTGCACGTATTTCTTCCTTTTTGTTGAATTGGATATTGAAGCTCATTGTCATTGATCAAAACTTAGCATATCAACATTCTCCCCCTTTTTGATTAATGACAACACCTCATATTTGTAGAGATATATGCTATCTTTCTTCTCCGCCTGAATATATGGTATCTTACTCCTGCAAAAGAATGCTAGTGCCATACAATTTTCTCCCCCTTTGTTATAGAGAAAAACGAAGTATATATTATCTATACATACAGAAATTACGATAAATAATAAACTAGAGCAATCACATTAATAACGTAGTAGTTACATACGAACTGAAATAAAACATACTGCATAAGGCTATTTATACAAGCCTTCAAAAAGTTTTTAAGTTAAAGTAAGTGCTAAGATGAACAAACCACCATATTACTCCCTTGCATCCGAATCATAAAACCCCTCCTGAATAATTGGACCTCTAATTGGCTTTCTTTGTGCTCCTCCTTGACTACCACCATGTTCGCTTAAGCTGCTGCTGTCGTGTTCTTCAGAAGTTGACCTTGTGAAAGTTGGAGCAGGGTGTTTTCCTCAAGATGTGGAGGCTAAAGTAGAGCCCGAGTAGGAGATTGCATACCGTAGCTTATTGAAGAATCCTTTGACCTTATTTAGCTTTTTATCCACCTTCTAGAGCTGGGAATCAAAAATATGTTGATTCCAGGAAAGGATCCCCGTAGATTGCATTATGGTGTAGTCCAGTTGTGCTATATGGATTTCTTCTTTATGTTGATGAGAAGGTTCTTCTTGATATTGAGCTTGAGGTGGAGCTTGTTATAAATTTTGTTGGCGATTTTCCCACACGATAAGTGACATAATGCGGAGTGGTTTTTTCAAAAGTTGCATGAGACTAATTGTCCGATAATTTATTTAATGAACCAATATGGTTTCGGACTCTGGAAGCGGTACTTCAACATTAAGTAGAAGCCGCATAATGTATTCTCCAAAATAAATTGTTTTCATTTTGTCGTTATCAAAAGAGAGGAATTCATCCAAAATGAGTTAAAGCCAATTTACCCTGCTATTAACCCAAATGGCATATAGTGCACGATAGTTGAGTGGATAAACGATCTCATATCATCTGGTACGTGGTGTTATAGTATGCATGAGCGCCTTAAGAAAGAGACATGCTAGAGGACATGGAGATGTTGATTTAATGTCATGATTATTTATCTTATCTTCGAGAAATTGATGATTAGCATTATCACACACTTGGGGATTATAATTGATTTCTTGAAGTTTTCTACCGACATTAGGAGACTCTAAGATATGGGCCATTCTACCAAAGGAGAACCAAACCTTTTTCCCGCAAACTATGCTCCGAACACTATCGTGATGGTTTCTTGGTGTTTATTGTCCAAGATTTAGGTTGGCATAGAAAAGCTTAACCATTGTGTGGTTGATAGCTTGAACATTTCAATTTAAATCTAAGAGAGAAGTTAAACTTGATTGGTCAATGAGAGCCCTAATGTTGTAAGCTTGTATTCCGCCAAACTCAATGAAGGAGTGCTAAAGATTCGGGAATTTTTCATCTTATTCCATCAGTTGACAATGATGTCATCGTAAAGCCATTTAGCAATTTTAGGATCAATTGGTTGTGAAGAAGATGAAGTAGAAGCTCGTTGTCTCTTTGATGGCATCTTGATTTGTAATTCGGGAAGAAATTTGAAGAAATTTGATTTTTAGGTTTAGGGATTTTTGAAATTTGGGGAAGAAGATGTAGAGTGAAGGTAAAAAGTGAATGGGTAGAAGTAAAAATAATGTGTATAGTTCGGTAAAAAAATACGTTCAGGTGTCTTTCAGTTGACTGAAACTGCTGTTTAGTCGACTGAATTGAAAATCGGAATTTTTTTGTGTGTATTTCAGTCGACTAAAGAGGGTATTTCATTTGACTGAATTGACAATTTTTGTATTTCTTGTTCTTTTGAATTCAAATGTTAATTATATTAATATAATATTGTACTTAGCACATTTGTTTAATAGAAATAACAACAATGCGAAGATGCAACATTAATTCTTGGAAGATGGTGACTTCTTTGGTGTTGTATCTTTATGCCCTTCATTAGCTATGTAGTTTTTGTCCCATGTATTTGGTCTATAATGGGGTCATTATGGTGAGACCCAAGCGTTTATTGGGTCAGATGGTGTACGATAAGAAGAAGATGGATCCAACGGATAATAGAATACAAATGGGTTGGAAGGCATTGGTTCATGTATATCCTTCCTTTTTGAGCTACAAAATTTTAAAGCAATTTGCTCGAAGAAGCTCAAACGTCTAGACGTGACCTTTTGTTCGAAATATAGTTCCCGTTGAAGATCTATCTGCTGCAGTTGGTAATGGTGAATTTAATCAATCTTCTTATTTGTGTCTAGGGAAATAAATACCGCACATTTGGCTTTCTTAATTTCTGGTGTATACCCGGTTCGATAATTTCCCCATTTATAGACGGGCTCGTTATTTGGTGTTGGTGTAGGAAGATGCAGTGTCTCTGCTGAGCTATCGCTAGAGAGTGTTATATGCGAGTTGTAGGATGGAATTGATTTGTTGGAGTTGTTGTTTGAAGCCATATTCAAGAGAGTCCAAATTTCTTTATTTGATTGAAAACTTGTGATTTTGAGTTTACCATTAACAAGTATATATATATATATATATATATATAGGTTAAAATAATCTAAGAGTTTTGTGGTGTTGAATTACCTAAAATTTAGAACCGATGGTTGAATTAGTGGTTAACAATTGATGTTTAAATGAATGGTTTTGAGAGAAAGTTAACTTTATGTAACAATATATTGTAACCAATTCAAGTACTCAACTCAAATGGTTAAGGCATCATATTCATAATCAAGTGACCCAAGTTCAAATCTCATCTTTGTCCTGTTCCTCAAACATTTCTATTTTTGCCAAAAAAATTGTGTTTAACCTCTCGTACTTTATTATGTTCTTATGTAATATTTTGTTTAAACATCTTTAAGTGATATTATACCTAATGCTTGGCGTAGTTTGATAAATGAACTTTCTAATAGTAGTTTAGTAAAAATGTCAGTTATTTGATTTTAAGTAGAAATATGTTCTAAAATAATAATTTCTTTTTCGATATTGTTTCGTAAGAAATGATGACGAATATCAATGTGTTTTGTACGTGAATGATTTACTGGATATTTGGATAAATTTATTGTACTTGTATTATCACAATAAATTGTTGATTTAGATAAATTTATTTCAAAATTTCTAAGTATCTGTTGCATATATATAACCTGAGCACAAGCTAAAGCTGCAGATATATATTTTACTTCACATGTTGAGAGAGAGACATAATTCTGTTTCTTAGTAAACCAAGAGACAAATGATTTTCCAATGAAATGGCACGCACCACTTGTACCTTTTCTATCAGTCTTAGATCCACCAAAATAAGCATCGCTGAAAGATTCTAATTCAAATGGACATTCTTTTGGATAGAAAAGACCGAAGTCCTTAGTATTGTTAAGATATCGTAGAATTCATTTTATTTAACGATCCGGTTTTTTGCTCGATTTTCGCCAATAATTAAACCAACTTAAACCGTTCATAAAGACGGATTATTAGGGGCACTTACACATTTGCACAAAATAAAACAACTTTTCCATTATCATTAAAATAATATTACATCTGAGTAACAAGAGGTACATCAGAGTACATCGATTACACAGCGGAAAAGATACTAAACTCAGCGGAAGAATGCGAATGATCCAAGTCTTAATAGCTTCAGCTAAAACTAGAATCCTGCTCCAACTAACTCCAAGGCTAAATCTACGAACCAAACTACTATACTGCCCGTGTAAAAATTATGGGCACCCAGAGTTTAGGTGAGTGAACAATAAACTCACAATCAGTCGTGGGACTGGTGTGAGAACTCAAAACAGTTGCTTTTAGGGTTTATTTCAAAGTTAGGTAATTCATTGGACCACGCTGCTAATGCGGAACGGGTTTACTCTATGTGAATACCAGTGCATAGAAATCTGCAATGACTTTTTGAAAAATGAAGCTATCATAAGCTCGTCCCACATCATACAATGCAAGCGCACACCAGATGGGCGAGTTTTGCCTTATGATAACCAAAAACGCATTCATACGTAAAAATCCTCTTTTACTATTATATATAGTGTGAAAAACCTTTTCGCAAATAAATGTATTAATCCTAGCCACACAATGCCCAATCCCATTATACTGACAATCCTACTGGTAACCAACAAGCTATACAATCAAAACTGTACGGGCTCGCAGTGGAGATTGGGTTTTGAACATGATGGTTCCTAGTACAAAAGATCATTCGTGGGCTCACAAACTTTCTTGTGCGCATCATCCCAGTACTCGCGGATAACATCCAAACTCGGACTCTGTTATGCTAACCCACCATACATGAATCAGAGTACCCAACAAATAGCTTCCCAGATTGGGGACTTCGCAGTACCCTTTCATCATCACATCCCGGTGCACCGAACATACGAAGCGAACATAAAAATCTGACCACCAGTTTACCATCAATCCAGGGTGTGAGGTTCGTCGAGGTCACTATATACACAAAGCTACGCTTAAATAAGCCATGCTTTGATCATCCATAGCTCATCTCATAACTTAAGTATGCCACATTGTCCATTCACTACGCATCACTGATTTCATCAATATATAACCTCTAAGCTCATACGTCTTAGAGAAGGGTGTTAAGCAAGAGAATAAATTCTCCGCCACCAAGAAGATATATATTTAACAAAGATCAGTCCTACGCAGTCAATTACAATGTTAGATACATAATCCATACAAGTTCGTTCTGGGTCTAAACGAAACCACAATCCGGAATTCCTTCACATACATTCGGGCTTCTTGCCACTTAACTGATATAAAATCCATCTGCAAATGGGAGCGACCCATTCGAGACATTCAGCAAGTCGTCCTTACGATATGAAGGGTCCCGGTCTTCAATGTCGTCTCCAATGTCTTCAATTGCTCCACAACGTCATATTATTACTTGGAATGGTTTTCAGACATACGTCTGATCTCGGTCTTTCCAAATAATAAGCGCAGTTTAAAAAAACACAATTGTAGAACACAAAGGCTTTCTACCAATATCCTTCCATCTTGGATTTTGTCAAAATTAAACTTCTTTAAACCCATTCTCAAATTATTACAAAATCCATATTTAACCTTTCTCTTTTAAAACACATCCCTTAAATCAAAGATGATTTAGCCTTAAAGCCTTAATTAATTTTCCGTTTGATAACTCATTATCAAAATCCAGTTTCCTTTGAAAATCCTTAATCCACATTTCAACCATAGTTTCCAATTAAATTGATTTTCCATTATTCCATTCTTTAATCTTAACTAAAAGATTATACTTTCTTTCCAATTCCTCACTTTTAATTTCCTAAAATCAAAGTTCTGATTAAATCCTCAAATTACGATATGAATTTCCATAACCCAATCTCATGGGGTTTCAAGAATGATATTATTAAAGATACGATTCACGACAAAACCCAAATTAAGTGATACCGAACATAAGTTACACAGAAATTGTATCTACTTATATTCGATATCAATTCTCATAATCAAAGATTAATATAAGTGGAATAACGTTATAATAATATCTTCCAAATTCCTCTAATAGTATACATTTACACCACAAAATTTCATATCAAATATCTGGAGATTATTTCTATCCAACTTATCCCAGTCAACTTAGGAAACTCGTATCTTAATTAAAAGATTTATCCAACTCTTTGACATTAGATCTGGATAGAAATACCATCAACTTATACTTAATATTAATCTCGATATCCAACTCACACTATAAGTGGAATAATGTTGAGCTACCTTTTAAATTCCCCAAATAGTAAGAATTATCATCTACCGGATTAATATCAAACATCCGAAGATTTATCTCCAATCATATCCAATTATTTAAAATTGAAAACCCATATTAATATCAATTTAAATTCCATATAAAATATTTCTAATACTTTTAAACCTTTGAAAATATTCCACAAATCATTACTTATAGTTCAAAAAATAGTATACAGTTTAAAACTTCAAAATAGATTGTTTTATCTTAACTATTTTGATCAAAATATCATTTATCTTAGCCAAAACTTAAACTTTACAATTCAAAACACCTTTTCATAATTTGTAATGATTTTACAAATGTTTTCCAAATTTTTAAAACATTTAAAAATAGCTGTTTATAGTTATGGTCAACAATTGTTCTTACATCGATCATTTCCAAAACGGTTTCAAACATAACTTGAAAATTATAACTTGAATTTAAAATCTTCTTTCACTCATTTGAAAGTTCTTGTTAATGGAAATCAAACGTTTTTCATTTTATGGAAATCCGATTTAGATTGCAAAAGTTATAAGCGTTTAAAGTTTGCATCTAAAAAAAGTAAATTGCCGTTATGCGACAAGCTCTATTTTGACCATAATAACCATTATTCTACAATACTTCAAAATATCTTAGAAAACCAATATATTCTTATATAACCCTTTTAAAATCATTTAAATTTACTTTACAAATTATTTTTGATCAAAAATTCAACTTTCATAAATTCCAATTCATCTCTAAATTCAATAACTTCAAATTAACCTTTCCATTCGTCGGATCAGTTAGGGATAGCTAGGGAGAGCAGGAAACTTCATTTTCAAACCCAAGCCTAGACATTGTCCTCTCTGTCATCCTAGAATGTTCCGGTATTTATTTTTTCATTTAAAGGACTTTGATAATATATATGAATTCATACATATGGTCTTTTCCAATTATTAACCTTCAATTTCAATAATGATATTGCTTTTAATTATGAAGGAGATTTTTCTATCACCAATGTGATACCATAATTGTTGTGTCATAGTGTGTGCAAAACAACATCAACAACCATTTAAACATCCATAGCAACCATCATCAACATGATTCAATAAATCATAATTGTGCATAAGCGTTATAACACTAACGCTTAATAGTGTGTGTTCTAAACTTCGCATCCATCATCCATCACAACAAATAGCAATCATCATTAACCAATAATAATTCATCACTATATTTAAATTAGTCTAGCTACTAATTAAATATATAAACCGTGGTTAAAGAGTTATCACCTAACAGCTTTCCAAATTTTCACGGTAGGCGAGCCTAGCTGAATGAACCCTTAGACAGTATTTCCGCGCACCATCTTCTTTGCCAATATATATAAATATATTAATCTTATCTCTTTATAAGAGGAGGAGGACGAACTTTGGCAAGGTGGTGGTGGTGATGGAGGCCGAGTTTTTAAGGAAGGAGAAGGAAAAAGGCTAAGCCAAAATGGTGAAAGGAAGAAGAGAGGTGAATGGCTTAGGAAGCCATGGATAAGAAGGGGAGAAGGATGAAAGAAAATGGAAGAAATGAGAAATGGAGAAGGATGGTGAAAAGAGAGGGTTAAGTTGGGTTTATATAGGAAACTTAAAGGTATAAGGAGCTTACACCTCATAGGACACTTGTCCTTTCCTTATGTTTTTGATTCATGCATGTTAACACATATTCCTTAAGTGAATAAGGCGGTGACACCTCTTTAGGACACATGTTACATTCATATTAAATCACATTGCGACATTATTTCTAACACTTATTTTGTGTTACTAACTTGAAACACTTATTTAAGTCACAAATTTTAAACACTTATTTGTGTTGCTATGTTATTATATTTGTGTTAACAAAATTTGATTCAACAAAATATAATGGCAAATCGTAATGACAAAAGTCCTGTTTTGACAAAATATATTATCAAATCTTACTTATCATATCTTTGCAATTATATTTAAATTTATATCTATCATTTAACTTGTCAAAATTACCATATATATTTGTGTTAAATTCAAATTCAAATTAAGTAATGAATATTCCAATTTTAAATTGGTTAAAAATTATGGATCTTTACATTCACCCCCCCCCCCCTTCTTAAAACTTTTCGTCCTCGAAAAGGGAAGGGAATCGTAACTACTCATTCAACAAATTCAAGATTAAAATTCTTTATACTAAAGCTCCCTGTTCTTATAATGGATATACCAGGTAAAATATTATAACACACATATTTACAGACAAGCATATCTACATGTCCTCCAATGATAACCTCCAGTTATGCATTATATTCGATTCATCATTTACTGGGCCAATTACTTAACCATTTACTTCTTTCAAAAAAAAAATCAGAGTTATAGATTTATTTTCTTAGATCTTGTCTTGCAAATACAAAGGTTATTAAACTTATTCCTTTTTAGTTCCCCAAAATTACTATTATTCTTTACATGGAAAACTCGATCATCTCAGAACTCATCTTATCTAAACGTTTTAGTTTAGGTAATATCTTCTTAATATTCCCACTTTCCAAATATCCTTTAATCAAATTGTGAAACTTAATTCACAAGGTATTCATGCTCACTTAAACAGTTCCTTTTGTTGTCACAATATACTTTAAAACTTATCGACGGTCCAAATTCGCCGATGTTTGCAGATTTTAATTCCTTATATTGTTTAAGTTTGGCTATCCTCATTAATTATTCTAAATTCAAGATTACAAAACTTATTTCATTCAAACTTTAGAGAAACAACTTTAACCAATGTAGTCCTTAACCAAAATATCATATTGTCATATTTAATTCTCAAGATATTTGCATTTTAAATTTAATTAGTTGGGGAGGTCTAATTATAAAATATCCTGATTAATTAATTCCAACTTAGCCTTTAAATCGTTTCCTAAACTACTTGGATTGCTTATGTAAATTACAACTTTACGTAGACGTCTTTTAATCAACTGGGAAATTCCAATCACAAGATGTCCGTGCACAAGTTTTTAATTTTCAATTATTTTCAAAGATCTTTTTCCTTTATATTCAAAATATACTGTAACGACCCGGGGAAATCGCGACCTTTGTAATAACCCGGAAATCCGAGCCAATTTAAAAATTTTATTTTGGCAATTTTAACGAATTTTGAATATTTAAAATGATTTATTTTAAATAATAACGACGTAAAATTTATTTTGAATAGAATTCGAACGTATATATTTATATAGATCGTCGTTTGAATATAAATATTTATTTATAATTATAAAAGGAATTGAAAGTGGCGCTGTCGTTCGATAATTCGATTTCAAAGTTCAAATGAATGTACCGGGTGCAAAATAAATCGGATTTTGATGAAGCCAAAAATATTTGAATCTAATTGACAATATATTTCCAACGAATCTGAAAAATCAAAATTTCATAGCGGGAATAAAAAGTTATGCCCAGTTGAAAATTCAGAATAGTCGCTATGGAATTCTAGCCCATAAAAATAGCAATTTTGCAAATGACCTCGGTTTTCGACGAAACCACTTTTGTTGGATCCGTGATGTCAAGTTATTGCAAGATTCCAAAGTTCGTAATTTTTCGAATCAATATGTGAGTGTGGCAAAGGAAAACGCGTTTGACCAGTTTCAATTGATTTTAATCGACTGGAAAATGGCCGTTTTTCAAACGGTCTCAGAATTCAACGAAATTAGTTTTGTTAGGACCGTATCGTCGATACAAAGCTAGAAAATATTTTTAGGGAATTTTTCTAGTTAGTATGTGGCCCCGGTAAATTGAAATGTGCGTTCAAATTCAATATATAGATTTATATTTTGATTTTGACGAAAACTGATCGAAACAGTCGAATCAGCCTGCGATACATATCCCATTGTGTTCGGAATGGGGGTAATTAGCTATGGACGACAGTCGGAGGGTTTGATTTCGAGTTGAAAATAAAAATTTGCTTTTTGAAATTAATTAATTAAATAAAAAAACCTTCACCTGCTATATACTCTCAGCCCCCCTGTTGATTCTAAAATCGAGATTAGAAAAAAAAGAAAAAAAATCTTCCATCGCGCCGTAGCCCCCCACCCCCACGCCTCGCCGCCACGCCGTAGATCCCCCCACCCTCGGCTGCCAACTGCAATCGGAATCCCCCCTCCTTTTCCTTCTTCTTCCGCGCCATCCCCCTCCTTTCTCTGGCTGAACCCGAGACCACCTAGCCCAATCCCCATCGGAAACCGCCAATGACCGTCGCCGCCCCCTTGCTACCACCAGCGACTCCTCCGACCCCCAATCAGCACGTGGGACCCCTCCTCTGAGCGAAAACCGAAAGAAATGTGAGTTTCTACTTTTGTTTATTTATTTATCATTATGTAATTAGTGTAATTAGCTTAGTAACTGAATAAAAATCTGATTTTTAGTATGTAATAGTTTCAAAAAAAAAGGAATATATATAGGATCTTTACAAAAAAATGTGATCTTTGATGTGTATTAAACAACCTAAAGATTCAATTTGTAATCACGTGAAGATTTGATTTTTTATTGTATATGAAGATTAAAAATATAATTTTTATATTATAGAAAGATCAAAAATATAATTTTTATATAATGTAGATAATAAAAATATAATTTTTATAGTATAGAAAGAATAAAAATACGATTTTTATATTATATAACTAGTAAAAATTTGATCTTTATTTATGTAGTGTAATAAAAATCTGATTTTTATTCTATATATGTTGAAATAAAGATGTGATTTTTTTAGCGATGTAAAAATAGAATTTTTATCTATATAGTAGCGATGTAAAAATAGAATTTTTATCTATATAGTAGCAAGATAAAAATAGAATTTTTATCTATATAGTAGCGGTGTAAAAATGTGATTTTTATATATGTAGTGGCTACGGACAACAAAAAGTGACAAAAGGCGAGAACGACGAAAATTCCTACATATGAAGAGTCATGGCGTTTGGTTTAGCAAATCATTGAGAACTCCTCACTTTTAATTTAATTTCTAGTTTGAAATATATACTAGGATGCAGACGGTGCTTAGCAGCACCCGACAACCGTCGTCCAGAGACCATGGACGACTTGTATGCTTGTTTTATGTGTTGTGAATTTTGTTTGTGATGTTGATGTGAAATGGATAATTAAAACATTCATGTGTTGAAATAAATTAATTATCGTTAAAAATATAATTTTTAACGTGAATGTGAATAAATAAATATTCATTTACAAACTGGACGATTTGTTTATGTACACCTATTTGAAGGATATTGATTGGGACGATAAATTTTACACATCGTCCAACTGCACAAATAAAATACGTGTTTGTGGATTTGAAACCCCACACGGGTATTGGGATGATATTTGACGTACACTAATCCCGATTGTTTATTTGTATGTCAATCGATGGGTTGACAGACTGTGTAAGCGTTAATTATTTATATTTAATGCTTATGCAGTTGTGTGGTGCACTTTGGATGATGGTTGATTATTTATCGTTGCTATTATATACATGTATTGTACGGAAATCCATATAATAAACGTTATATGGTAATTGATTGGGCCTCATTCCAATTTAGAAAATAAATTCATGTGTGGAATTGAAAATATAAATTCATGTGTTGAATAGAAAATAAATTCATGTGTTGAATAGAAAATAAATTCATGTGTTGAATTGAAAATAAATTCATGTGTTGAATAAAAGTCGTGTTCATTAGATTGACGCCATTTTGACGTGAACGATATTTATATCGATTTTATTCATTTTTAAAAATGAATATAGAAAAGAAAGTGATTTCAAGATTTAACGTTTTGAAAATATTATCATTTGTATACCGATGATGTGGAATATTCAATTTCGACTAGAAATTGAATATGAAGTTGAAATCGTTTTGAAAACGAATTTAAAACGATTTATAAAATACGTTTTGAAAGGAAATCGACGAAATATATATATTATATATATTATATATATAATGGCCTAAATAGAACGCGCCGCGCAGCGGTAGTTCGCGAATTTCGACCATTGACTTCGAATGGATATTACGGGAGATCCGACCATCGGATTCTCCTAAAACCGGAACCTTGGGTTCGTATCGAAAAGTGTTTTCTAACGAATATTAGAAATTTTAAATCTAGCGGTTGGATTTGGAATTATGTCCAAATCAAATTTGGAAAAGGTCGCTGTAAGTGCAGTTCAATGGCCGTTGATGGAAATCGACTGTACAGACCTTGATAAAATTATTAAAAATAGTAATAATTTTTGTAAAATTATAAGAAATGATTTGTGAAGAATTGGGATTAAAATTTCCATATTTGAAAAGATAAAAACATATTTTTATCGAAATGAACTAGTTTTGAACTAGAATTATAATTCTATTTATTTTTAAAATAAGTAAAGTGGATTTGAAATGGTTTTGAAAATAACCAGAAATTCCAATAATTGAATTGGAGTGGATTTGAATCGAAATTGTCTTTGGAATATTTCGATGTTGGATTTCGTGATTATACAGATATTGTTATGGAAATTTGAAAGATATATTTATATCGTTATTTCCAATACGATATTTGTTGGTCGTAGAATTTGATATTGAATATAAGCCGATATATTTTCTATTCAGAGCCTTGTATTTAATATCAAATGTGATTTGGGTTTGTCGTGAATGGTGTCTTCATGAACACTGTTCTTAAACCCAGTTGAGTAAAAGATTAAATCTTTTTATTTAGATTTAATGAAGTGTACCAATTAAATGGAATTGAATTTGAATTGAATTTGAATTGATTTTTGGGTTTATCGTGAACGGTGTTTTAGATAACACTTGTTCTTTAACCCAATAATGAATTGAATGTGATTTTGGGTTTATAGTGAACCGTGTTTTAAATGACATTGGTTCTTTAACCCAGTTAATGACAGGATATTGATTTCTGTGAAGATTAAAACTAAGTGGGGTTTTAATGAATCTTTAATTAGATTGAACTGGTCGTGAGTGGAGTATCACCAGTTTTGCTCCAGGCGATAGTTAAATCTTTAATTAGATTTGAACATGAAATGGTAATTGAATTTACCGATAACACCATGGTGTTAGATATGAAGTATGACCAGTTTTACTTCATGTTATGAATAGGTTGGGATTGGGAAAATAAAATAAATGATTACTTCGGTGTGGTTCGCTAATCCCGACTAGTTTGAATTGATATTCAAAAGAAGATAAAAGAATAAATTTAAAGAATTTATCTTTGATAAAATTAATGGGAACCTTTCCCTATAAATGTGAATATTTGAATAAAAGAATATTCTAAATTGGAATGAGGCGTATGTTGTGTTTGTGTAACACTTGTTTATTATATACGCGAGTTATTCAGGAAGACCGGGTTTATCCCATTCTGAATAACTCATTCGACGTGGTGTCAAAGATGAAGACGGTGGTTGAAGACCGGAGGTCTTCATGTCGTTTGGGTGATTACTGATGATCTTGATTGGGCCGTACACCCAAAAGGAGGGAATCATTTAGTGATCGTCCAGACGTACTTGGAGATCGATGGATATGCAGGGTACTAGGTGCCTCCGGTTTCGTTCAGACCCAGAACGAACTTGTAAATGGACTGTGTGTCTGACATTGGATTTTATTCAATGTGATTTATTTCTGTTAAATATATATCTGTTTGGCGGTGGAGAATTTATTTTCTTGCTTAACGCTCTTCTCTGAGACGTACGAGCTCAGGGGTTATATATTGATGGATATCAAAAGCATGGAGTGAATTGCCTATGTGGCATGCCTAAGTGGCAAATGATCAAGGCTTCTGTTGAAAAGCAAAGTCTTGTGGTTGATGATCAAAGCACGGCCTGTGTGGCATAGCTTTATGTAGCGTTGATTCGCGAGCCTCACACCCCGGTGGTGAACAAGAAACGGGAGAGGACAATAGGGAGGGCATGCGTTTCCTTCTAGCTAGAAGTGGCGTCAGTGGTTTTACATGCCCTGACGAGTTTGACTTATGTGGTTGTTGCTGTTGCGAGGCGCCTCAGATATATCGGTCGATCCGGGACCGATGGAGTCATTGGACTCATTAACACACCATAGGGTGGGGAAACGTAGTGTTCAGGCATAATAATCCACATCAGTGGACCGACCCTGACGATCCAAGGGGCAGTTGCGGGTGTTCCTGAGGGGCGGGCTAGAGCGTCTCGAATTTGATAAGGACGATCCCTTTTCGTGGTTCACAGATGGAAATCCAACTTCCAATACGTGACATGTGCGGTTTTGATTGTTGAGCCTAGTATTGGCGACATGATATATGGTACCCATGCCGTCTATGATTAATACTTATGATTGAAATTGTTTTGACACTATACACTTATAGTAATAATAAAAGATGAAATTTAGCGTATCAAGCATTCTTTGGCTATTATAAGGTAAAACCCTATCCTCCGGCTTGTGTTGCATTGTGTGATGGGACCTGGGTCTTATAATAGCTTCATTATTCTTTATTTAGCATTGCGATGTTGTTTTATGCACTAGTGTTCTTGGGAGGAAACCCGTTCCGTGTTATACGGCGTGGTCCCTTGATTTACCTAACTTTAAAATAAAGATTAATAACTGTTTTAGTTCTCACACCAGTCCCATGACTGACCTGGAGTTTATTGTTTTAACCTAAACTCTAGGTGCCCTTATTTTGACACGGGCAGCTAGTAGTTTTGGTTTTGCAGATTTATATTCACAGGATCCTGATTTACAGCTGGAATGATACTCAGAAAGCTCTGTATCCGTGTATTACTTCTAGTTGTGTATTGTATTATTTTTCCGCTGCTATGTAATGTATTTAAATGTTATTTAAATCTCTGATATTTTTTGTGTAATATTTATTTATACTCTGTATATTCTTGTATTCTGATGAATTATTGTAATAAACAATGAAATGTTCTTCTGTTTGTGTTATGATTCGTCTTGTCCTCAAAGTAATTCGTCCTTTCCTTACCGTGGAAGTTACGGGTTATCACAGTGGTATCAGAGCTTTGGTTTACAGAGCTCGGAGAACAAGGCACGTTAGAACCATACGAAAGAATCCATCAGATATTGGATTAGTAATATCCAATGAGAATGACTCGTTAGAGATAGGATCAGTAGTATCCTAGAACGAGTGTGAAGAGTGATGTTTTCAAAATAAAATTGAAAACAAATTTTGTTTTGAAAAATTAAATTCAATTATTCGAATTTGAATATTATTTTTATATTAATTTGGACAATCCAGTATATAGAGATCTTACATATATGTCTGATCCGCGTCTATTTGAAGTTTTAATATACTGGATAGATACAGAATCACACTAGTCGCCCGAAGATGGTTCTGATGATCGCTATAGCGATCGCATCATCAGTATTCATGTTCGAGTTTCGAAGGTGGGATGTCTATATATTTCCTATTGATTGTTGTGAGAACCAAAATTAGATAGGGCTTATTGTTGTGATTTGGCATCAAAAATATGATTTTTGACTATATATCAAAGTTATGAATTTGAAATGATAATCAACTAATTGATTGCTGATTGTGTTGTTTGATAAATTAAATGTTGAACCATTTAGCCAAATTGAACCAAATAGTGAGTTATATTGAAAATTAGTTGCATTTGCATGCATATACATGTACTTACATTGAACAGGTCATAGCAAGGTGGCTAGAGCAGAAGAATAAAATTGTTTGCCCGACAAATAGGTACATGTTTACGAATTTATTGGGTTTTTGATGGTTTTATGAGCCGATTGGCTAGCCGCTTGGCTGTTTCTTTTTCTTTTTGGATTGATGAGGGCCATGTGAGGCTATTTCAAATTTCCCGAAGTCCCCGGAGCAGGGGAGTTTATGGCGAAATTTTTCGAAAATTTAGGGTGTTAACCAAATTTTTGAAAAATTTGAAAAGTTCTTAGAAACTGAAAAGTTGAAGAACTTAAGCCGTAGTGAAAAGAATGAAAGTTGAGTTGGTTAGTAAAACAACTTTCGGCGTCGTTCCTTTTCGGGGACGAAAAGTTTTAAGTGGGGGAGATTGTAATAACCCGGAAATCCGAGCCAATTTAAAACTTTTATTTTGGCAATTTTAACGAATTTTGAATATTTAAAATGATTTATTTTAAATAATAACGACGAGAAATTTATTTTGAATAGAATTCGAACGTATATATTTATATAGATCATCGTTTGAATATAAATATTTATTTATAATTATAAAAGGAATTGAAAGTGGCGCGGTAGTTCGATAATTCGATTTCAAAGTTCAAATCAATGTACCGGGTGCAAAATAAATCGGATTTTGATAAAACCAAAAATATTTGAATCTAATTGAGAATATATTTCCAACGAATCCGAAAAATCAAAATTTCATAGCGGGAATAAAAAGTTATGCCCAGTTGAAAATTCAGAATAGTCGCTATGGAATTCTAGCCCTTAAAAAAAGCAATTTTGTAAACGACCACGGTTTTCAACGAAACCACATTTGTTGGATCCGTGATGTTAAGTTATTGCTAGATTCCAAAGTTCGTAAATTTTCGAATCAATATGTGAGCATGCCAAAGGAAAATGTGTTTGATCAGTTTCAGTTGATTTTAATCGACTGGAAAATGGCCGTTTTTCAAACGGTCTCAGAATTCGATGAAATTAGTTTTGTTAGGACCGTATCGTCGATACGAAGCTAGAAAATATTTTTCGAGAATTTTTCTAGTTAGTATGTGGCCCCGGTAAACTGAAATGTGCGTTCAAATTCAATATATAGATTTATATTTTGATTTTGACGGAAACTGATCGAAAAGTCGAATCAGCCTGCGATACGTATCCCATTGTGTTTGGAATGGGGGTAATTAGCTATGGACGACAGTCGGCGGGTTCGATTTCGAGTTGAAAATAAAAAGTTGCTTTTTGAAATTAATTAATTAAATAATTAAAAAAAAACCTTCACCTCCTATATACTCTCAGGCCCCCCCGTTGATTCTCAAATCAAGATTAGAAAAAAAACTTCCATCGCGCCGTAGACCCACGCCGCGCCGCAGACCCCACCCCCCCGGCTGCCAACAGCGATCGGAATCCCCCCTCCTTCTCCTAATTTTTCCGCGCCATCCTCGTCCTTTCTCTGGCTGAACCCGAGACCACTCAGCCCCCTTGCTACCACCAGCGACTCCTCCGATCCCCAGTCAGCACGTGGGACACCCTCCTCTGAGCGAAAACCAAAAGAAATGTGAGTTTCTACTTTTGTTTATTTATTTATCATTATGTAATTAGTGTAATTAGCTTAGTAACTGAATAAAAATCTGATTTTTAGTATGTAATTGTTTCGAAAAAAAAGGAATATATATAGGATCTTTACAAAAAAATGTGATCTTTGATGTGTATTAAACAACCTAAAGATTCGATTTGTAATCACGTGAAGATTTGATTTTTTATTGTATATGAAGATTAAAAATATAATTTTTATATTATAGAAAGATCAAAATAATGATTTTTATATAATGTAGATAATAAAAATATAATTTTTATAGTATAGAAAGAATAAAAATACGATTTTTATATTATATAACTAGTAAAAATTTGATCTTTATTTATGTAGTGTAATAAAAATCTGATTTTTACTATATATATGTTGAAATAAAAATGTGATTTTTTTTAGCGATGTAAAAATAGAATTTTTATCTATATAGCAGCGATGTAAAAATAGAATTTTTATCTATATAGTAGCATGATAAAAATAGAATTTTTATCTATATAGTAGCGGTGTAAAAATGTGATTTTTATATATGTAGTGGCTACGGACAACAAAAGTGACAAAAGGCGAGAACGACGAAAATTCCTACATATGAAGAGTCGTGGCGTTTGGTTTAGAAAATCGGTGAGAACTCCTCACTTTCAATTTAATTTCTAGTTTGAAATATATACTAGGATGCAGACGGTGCTTAGCAGCACCCGATACCCGGCGTCCACAGACCATGGACGACTTGTATGCTTGTTTGATGCATTGTGAATTTTGTTTGTGATGTTGATGTGAAATGGATAATTAAAACATTCATGTGTTGAAATAAATTAATTAGCGTTAAAAATATATTTTTTAACGTGAATGTGAATAAATAAATATTCATTTACAAACCAAACGGTTTGTTTATGTACACCTATTTGAAGGATATTGATTGGGACGATAAATTTTACACATCGCCCAACCACACAAATAAAATATGTGTTTGTGGATTTGAAACCCCACACGGGTATTGGGATGATATTTGACGACACTAATCCCGATTGTTTAGTTGTATGTCAATCGATGGGTTGACAGACTGTGTAAGCGTTAATTATTTATATTTAATGCTCATGCAGTTGTGTGGTGCACTCTGGATGATGGTTGATTATTTATCGTTGCTATTATATACATGTGTTGTATGGAAATCCATATAATAAACGTTATATGGTAATTGATTGGGCCTCATTCCAATTTACAAAATAAATTCATGTGTGGAATTGAAAATATAAATTCATGTGTTGAATAGAAAATAAATTCATGTGTTGAATAGAAAATAAATTCATGTGTTGAATAGAAAATAAATTCATGTGTTGAATTGAAAATAAATTCATGTGTTAAATAAAAGCCGTGTTGATTAGATTGACGCCAATTTGACATGAACGATATTTATATCAATTTTATTCATTTTTAAAAATGAATATAGAAAAGAAAATGATTTCAAGATTTAACGTTTTGAAAATATTATCATTTGTATACCGATGATGTGGAATATTCAATTTCGACAAGAAATTGAATATGAAGTTGAAATCGTTTTGAAAAGGAATTTAAAACGATTTATAAAATTCGTTTTGAAAGGAAATCGATGAAATATATATAATATATATTATATATATAATGGCCTGAATAGAACGCGTCGCGCCGCGGTAGTTCACGAATTTCGACCATTGACTTCGAATGGATATTACGGGAGATTCGACCGTCGGATTCTCCTAAAACGAGAACCGTTGGGTTCGTATCGAAAAGAGATTTCTAACGAATATTAGAAATTTGAAATCTAACGGTTGGATTTGGAATTATGTCCAAATCAAATTTGGAAAAGGTCGCGGTAAGTGCAGTTCGATGGCCGTTTATGGAAATCGATTGTACGAGCCTTGATAAAATTATTAAAAATAGTAATAATTTGTGTAGAATCATAAGAAATGATTTGTGAAGAATTGGGATGAAAATTTCCATATTTGAAAAGATAAAAATAGAATTCTATTTATTTTTAAAATAAATAAAGTGGATTTGAAATGGTTTTGAAAATAACCAGAAATTCCAATAATTGAATTGGAGTGGATTTGAATCGAAATTGTCTTCGGAATATTTCGATGTTGGATTTCGTGATTATACAGATATTGTTATGGAAATTTGAAAGATATATTTATATCGTTATTTCCAATAAGAAATTTGTTGGTCGTAGAATTTGATATTGAATATAAGCCAATATATTTTCTATTCAGAGCCTTGTATTTAATATCAAATGTGATTTGGGTTTGTCATGAATGTTGTCTTCATTAACACTATTCTTAAACCCAGTTGAGAAAAAGATTAAATCTTTTTATTTAGATTTAATGAAGTGTACCAATTAAATGTAATTTAATTGGAATTGAATTTGAATTGATTTTGGGGTTTATCGTGAACGGTGTTTTAAATAACACTTGTTCTTTAACCCTATAATGAATTGAATGTGATTTTAGGTTTATACTGAACCATGTTTTAAATGACATTGGTTCTTTAACCCAGTTAAAGACAGGATATTGATTTCTGTGAAGATTAAAACTAAGTGGGGTTTTAATGAATCTTTAATTAGTTTGAAATGGTCGTGAGTGGAGTGTCACAGTTTTGCTCCAGGCGATAGTTAACTCTTTAATTAGATTTGAACGTGAAATGGTAATTGAATTTACCGATAACACTGTGGTGTTAGATATGAAGTATGACCAGTTTTACTTCATGGGATGAATAGGTTGGGATTGGGAAAATAAAATAAATGATTACTTCGGTGTAGTTCGCTAATCCCGACTAGTTTGAATTGATATTCAAAAGAAGATTAAAGATTAAATTTAAATGATTTATCTTTGATAAAATTAATGGGAACCTTTCCCTATAAATGTGAATATTTGAATAAAAGAATATTCTGAATTGGAATGAGGCGTATGTTGTGTTTGTGTAACACTTGTTTATTATATACGCGAGTTATTCAGAAAGAACGGGTTTATCCCATTCTGAATAATTCATTTGACGTGGTGTCAAAGATAAAGACGGTGGTTGAAGACCGGAGGTCTTCACGTCGTTTGGGTGATTACCAATGATCTGGATTGGGTCGAACATCCAAAAGGAGGGAATCAGTTAGTGATCGTCCAGACGTACTTGGAGATCGATGGATATGCGGGGTACTAGGTGCCTCCGGTTTCGTTCAGACCCAGAACGAACTTATAAATGGACTGTGTGTCTGACATTGGATTTTATTTTGTATAATTGATTTCTATTAAATATATATCTGTTTGGCGGCGGAGAATTTATTCTCTTGCTTAACGCCGTTCTCTGAGACGTACGAGCTCAGGGGTTATATATTGATGGATATCAAACGCATGGAGTGAATTGCCTGTGTGGCATGCCTAACTGGCAAATGATCAAGGCTTCTGTTGAAAAGCAAAGTCTTGTGGTTGATGATCAAAGCACGGCCTGTGTGGAATAGCTTTGTGTAGCTTTGATTCGCGAGCCTCACACCCCGGTGGTGAACCAGAAACGGGAGAGGACATTAGGGAGGGCATGCGTTTCCTTCTAGCTAGAAGTGGCGTCAATGGTTTTACACACCCTGACGAGTTTGACTTATGTGGTTGTTGCTGTTGCGAGGCGCCTCAGATATATCGGTCGATCCGGGACCGATGGAGTGATTGGACTCATTGACACCCCATAGGGTGGGGAAACGTAGTGTTCAGGCATAATAATCCACATTGGTGGACCGGCCCTGACGATCCAAGGGGCAGTTGCGGCTGTTCCTGGGGGGCGGGTTAGAGCGTCTCAAATTCAGTAAGGACGATCCCTTGCCTTGGTTCACAGATGGAAATCCAACTTCCAATACGTGACATGTGCGGTTTTGATTGTAGAGACTAGTATTGGCGACATGATATATGGTACCCATGCCGTCTATGATTAATACTTATGACTGAAATTGTTTTGACACTATACACTTATAGTAATAATAAAAGATGAAATTTAGCGTATCAAGCATTCTTTGGCTTTTATAAGGTAAAACCGATCCTTTGGTTTGTGTTGCATTGTGTGATGGGACCTAGGTCTTATAATAGCTTCATTGTTCTTTATTTAGCATTGCGCTGTTGTTTTATGCACTGGAGTTCTTGGGAGGAAACCCGTTCCGTGTTATACAGCGTGGTCCCTTGATTTACCTAACTTTAAAATAAAGATTAATAACTGTTTTAGTTCTCACACCTGTCCCATGACTGACCTGGAGTTTATTGTTTTAACCTAAACTTTGGGTGCCCTTATTTTGACATGGGCAGCTATTAGTTTTGGTTTTGCAGATTTATATTCACAGGATCCTGATTTACAGCTGGAACGATACTCGGAAAGCTCTGTATCCGTGTATTACTTCTAGTTGTGTATTGTATTATTTTTCCGCTGTTATGTAATGTATTTAAATGTAATTTAAATCTCTGATACTTTCTGTGTAATATTTATTTATACTCTGTATATTCCTGTATTCTGATGAATTGTTGTAATAAACAATGAAATGTTCTTCTGTTTGTGTTCTAATTCGTCCTGTCCTCAAAGTAATTCGTTCTTTCCTTACCGGGGAAGTTACGGGTTATCACAACCTTGGTTATTGACAGCAAACACGATGACGACTAATCGAGCATTGGAAATACCGGAAAGTCCATGAAAGAAATTAGAGGGTGTGAATAGATGAGATAGAAACTTAGAATAGTTGAAGAAGAAGAACATACAACATCATCAGAGTAACACGAATCTCACAGCGGAACGAATAACATATAATAGATACATAACTTTGAAACCAAACTAGTATATGTATACAGTAACATTATCAGAGTACAACACTTACAACACAATGGAAATAACAATAGCTATATAATCTTGAAGCCTCCTGCTCCATCACTTCTAGTATCTATAAATCCCGACTACTTGACTGCCCGTACAAAATTGGGCACCCAAGAGTTTAGGGAAAACAAAACAAAATAAACTCTGGGTCAGTCATGTGACTGGTGTGAGTAAACTCAAAACATTTGTTTAACTTTAAAGATCCTTTCAAAAGAAAGAATAATCGTATGACCAATCGACACATAGACACGGATGGTTTTTACCTTATGACAACCCAAATCATTTGTAAGTCAATATTATTCTGATATTATAATAACGTCTAACACAAGTAATATCAATCTAGTAGAAACGCTTGCATCTAACGTTCTACATATATAATATACAATCAAAACCATGGGCTCTTATTTGGGGAATGGATTCCAACTATGACAAGGTATGGATCCACCTTCCGCTCAGTGTACTCTAGAAGTGATACACTGGAGTTCAACAAGAACATCTTGTAACTCGGCCACACATGACCGACCATTCATTTCTCTTGAATGTATCGAATATATTGTCACCTTACAGTTGGTAAACCAACATAACCATTCCCGGGAGATACAGAATTGAAAGAAGTAACAAATATGAATATTCTATAGATGGTGACAATATACCCTACTTTGTTGCGAACCACTTAGCCATGCTGCCTGCCCGATTTCTGTCATTTCCCAGTTGATGAGGCTGGAGGTCCTAACGTATCTTTCAACAGATTACTCATTCATTCACTTTGAATGCCACATCGTCATATTCGTCAAATCACAAATTTATTTCCCCAAAAATACCAAGGGATAAGCTAAGAGAAACAAATTCCTCCTCCACCAATGTAAATACATTTGAAACGATCAACTTAAGTGATCTACCAGATATACTCTGTCAGACATTCGTCCATTCAAGTTGTCCTGGGACTGGACAAACCGAAGGCACTATTCCGTACATCCATCCTAGGCAATCTCTACCTAGGACTTATACAACTGCCCTTGCACTTTACTCCGTCTTCAATTTTTCTTCGATTTATTTGATTCGAAACGCTAACGCCCATACAGAGTGGTTCTTTGGATAATCACCCAACCGGCCTCTCCGTATTGACGATGGAAAAATGGTCAAAACTTTGATAGTCTGTGATTTAACTATCAAAGAAAAACACGTGTGCAAACAACGATATTATTTCCAGATGGAAATTTTATCGATCAATCATCATTTAACATTTATCTCTTTAGTTCGTTAATTTACTTATCTCTTGTTTCCATATATTCTAAATTCTTATTTTCTATTATCAGAAAACATTTCTGATTCTGATTTGGGAAACATTTCCAAATCTCCTTCACTGGATTTAAACTGATGTTTGAATCAAACATCGCCATGCCAACTCAAACCATTTCACTCATTAACTAAATTCACTTAACCATCATTCACTATCAAACCTTACCATTCCTTAATTAAGAAGGAAGTCAATCAAGTTGTGTATAATTACCTCTCATACATTAACTGAACAATGTTTTAACTTCGAAATAGTCAAAGTTTATCTTTTAAATCTTTAACAAACTTCCTTACATAACTCTCTTTCGAATAAATCTCTATTCGATAACTGTTTCCTTCGAATAAACTATATTCGATAATCTCTCTTCTTCGAATAACCTATATTCGAATAACTCTATTCAATTAACACTATTCGATTAACTCTAATCGATTTACTCTTATCAGTTAGCTCTATTTGATTAACTCAATTATATTAACTCTATTTGATTAATTCTATTGGATTAACTCTATTGGATTAACTCTATTCAATTAATATTAACTAATTTACTCTTATCAATTAACTCCTTTCGAATAAACTATATTCGATTAACTCCTTTTGAATAACTAATATTCGACTAACTCCTTTCGAATAACTAATATTCGATAATTCCTTTCGAATAACTAATATTCGATAACTCCTTTCGAATAACTACTATTCGATAACTCCTTTCGAATAACTAATATTCGATAACTCCTTTCGAATAACTAATAATCGATAATTTCTAATCCGACTAACTCTAATTCAATTAACTCTATTTGATATAACAAATATTCGACTAACTCTTGTTCAATTAACTCTACTCGAATAACTCTAGTTCAATTTAACTCTAATCGATTAACTCTATTTGATATAACAAATATTCAATTAACTCTTGTTCAATTAACTCTATTCGAATAACTCTAGTTCGATTTAACTCTATTCGATTAACTCTAATCGATTAACTCTATTTAATATAACAAATATTCGACTAACTCTTGTTCGATTAACTCTAATCGATTAACTCTAACTGATTAACTCTAACTGGTTAACTCTAACTCTAATCGATTAACTCTAACTCTATTCGATTAACTCCTCTAACTCATTTTGATTAACACATTTTGATTAACTCCATTGATTAACTCTACGTCCATATTCCGTTTCAAATATCGATGTTGAAATTGATTCTTACTTTTCTATATAAGCCCTGACTTATATATTCTATTTATCCATAAATATTTTATTTAATTTGTAAAATATTATTTATAAATTAATCTTCTCAATCTGTTGGTTACAACAGATTCTATTTAAAATCTTTGCTTTAAATCCATATCATGTTATACTCGTGTGCGAAGCACGGGTCTAAACTTTCCTAATGTAAAATTCTACTCATTTGCCAAATATGTCCTTATATAACATTCTTTTCATTTTACAATCAATTCCTTTTATAACTCTATTTATTTTCTACATAAGTATCTTCTTTTATAACTCTATTTATTTAAAAAATAAATATTCTTTTCCAATCTTATTTATTTAACACATAAATATTTTCTTTTCAACTCTATTTGTAAATGTTTTACAAATATTCCCTTTCCAAATCTATTTGTAAATGGTTTACAAATATATCCTTTTCATTTCTATTTGTAAATGGTTTACAAATATTTCTCTTTCTATTTGTTTTACAAATATTTCCCTTTTCTATTTGTTTTACAAATATTTTCCTTTATATTTGTTTTACAAATAATTTCCTTTATAAAATCCCTTGATTGTATAAATATTCCTTTATATAAAATCCTTTGATTTTATAAATATTCTATTTCAATATACAGTTTGAAATCTTCCTTCTATATAAAATCTTTTGATTTTATAAAATATTTTATTTCAATATAGTTATGAAATTTTCCTTTTTCATCCCAGGGTTTTCTTACGGTATTTAAAATACCAAACAACAGTGATCGATATCATTCAAACACACATAACCAACAACAGATTATATATCACATCATATATCATAATATATGAAAGAAACAGTAAAATAAATGTTGAGGAATCCAATTGGATTCCTCCAACCTGTTTCCCTGCATCACAGATGTTAAACACATAAATAATATCGATTTCATTTCCATATGAAATATTCTGCTAAACAGAATCAATATTTGATTAACGATTTATATATATATATATATATCATTATCTATAATTTCAACCAATACACAAGCAACTTAACCAAACAGTTAACACACAGAAATCAACAGAAAATTATCAGTTCTAACAATATGTTGTAAAAATATAAATGTTCAGAGTTGGTGAGTTTTACTCACTTTGGCAGTTCATCATTAAAGAACGGTAAACTGTTGTTTGATTCAGATCAAACAATTCATTTCACCATAATTTCAGACGAGCTCCAATCCATTCCCAGTCAGTTCCATTGTGGATTTCTCGTCCATACGATCCTAACGGATCCAGTTTTGTCCAATTCCGATACCGTATGATGAAGTTATACCATTCACAAGTTAGTACACTATTAAAATTCAATATAAACTTTAATTAATATTTATCGGGCCTCACATTTCATTCCATGGCCCAAGCCCAACTTCAAAACCCAAACCTGCTTCCCCTACTTCCCCTTCCTCCCGTCGAATACCAGGAATAGCTCCCACAACCATTTTCATGATTTCAATCCTCCCTTTCTCCTCAAACACTTCACATAAATTCACACAAAAATAACCGAAATACTCCTCAACACTTCCTCTTTCAATCCAACACCACAAAGATGAACTCGATGGCAACAATTAATTTCCGTCGAGTAGAGCTGAGGCGAAACCCGCGTCACCCACTCGAACCGCACTCTCCAGAATTGGGCCAAACCGTGTCATTTCCCACAACGAGATCAACTATCACCTCCCCTTCAACCAAGAATCACCACACGCCCAAAAAAATCGAATCTAGGGTTCACTGTAGAAAATCGCAGCACACAAAATGGTGTTCGTACCATGCCAAATCGCTACTAGTTGTTGAGAACCCCAAATGGAACTCAAAGATATGAGTTTTACTAATTTAGTAATTTATTTCCATTTTCTTTTGATTTTTCTTTTTCTGTTTAGAGTTGCTGAAATAACAAAGATGAGGAGGCTTGCTTGAATTTATAGTGGGAACGAATACTTTATGCTTAAGCGATATAGGGGTTAACGTAGGGAATATCGTATGCTTCTTAGCTACCACAGTTTGTTTATTAGAGGAAACTAGGTCCACGTTTCGGGTAGGTGGAGTACGATACGATTTTAATAACACACGGCAGTGCAATAACAATGTTACCATACGTTTATGATTGCTCCTCCACGAAGCAATAGAGAATAAGGCTGGAAAATCTAATGTATAGTAGGTATACACATCCAAAAGGAAATGTGAGGTTTGTATTTTTGTTTGTTTTAAAAAGGTTAGGGTACCATGTTATATACAACTTTGTTCGCGTATGAATCGCTACGGACAGAAATAAAAATACTGTTGTACCAAGCTCACTGCACCGATCCCAAAAATATAATAATATCGGTAGATTAACTCATTTTGTGAAACCTCAAAATGTTGATTACAGGGTGCAAAATACTCCAAATAAAAAGTTGCTTATTTAATTAATTAAAAATTTCAATAAAATTCTAAAAATTAAATTATCACTACGTCTTAAAAGAATCTTGTCTAAATTCGAAACCGGAATCTAGTTATATCGAATAAACCGTTACGGTCGATAAACGATTCTATAGCGACTAATTTAAAATTTGATTTGGATACAACTCACAATCTACACGACGAAATCCTGATTTTTCTCTTCCATCAGAAAAATATACTTCACCAACTCCTAACATTTCTTTTTTCACAGAAATATGATTTAAAATGGCTTCTGTATATTCGTTTGAAGTTCGAATCGCCAATTTACGAACTGCAGCGCCATTTCGAGCTCGATTATATTTATAATATAATCAATACGTTCAACTGTCGTTTATATAATATATTCGTTAATATAATTAACTCTAAATTGAATTATATATTATAAATTGTCCAGTTCACATTATATTGTGAATTCCACTAATTCTGATTATTTTAGAATTAAATATATTATTTAATTATTATTTTGATTAAATATTCAAGGTTATTTAATTTAACCCATTTTAAATTACCAAACCATATTTTAAATAATTAAATAAATTATTCAACCATAAAAATACGGGACATTACATTCTTCCCCCCTTAAAATAATTTCGTCCTCGAAATTGCTAAAGTAGAAAACAGACCCTATCGACTGGTTAGAACTTATTTGTTCACTTCTTAACTTCAATTTCAACTGAACCAATAAATTTCAATTAAAATATTAATTAATTCTTATCAACGAGAATTTTCAAAAATCCTGAAATTTTTTAACACATTAACTTTTCAAAAAATTTCGTCAGCACCTCCTTTGTACTGGTCAATTGGTACAACTACAACTCGCCACTCTGGGCCATCTCCAGCCAAAAAGAAAATCAAACAGCCAAGCGGCTTGCCAATTCAGCTCATAAATCTCATGCTTATACCGAGTATAAACTTGTACCTTTTTGTCCAGCATATCAACTCTATCACCTTCACCTGTTATCAATCCAACATATACCAATGTCATCTCAACCAATTTCCAAATCAAACACCGACCAATTTATCCTCACACAGCTATTTGCTTATATCCAAACCCAAATTTCATTTCAAACTCCTATCTTAGATTCCAAACTCTCAACTTATCAATTCAATACCATTTCAGATTCTATTTCACAATTCAAAATCTGATTCTACTTGATATATCATATCCAATTCAATTTCCAGTTAATTGGTTTCAATTCAGTTCCAGCTCAGTTTCTCAAACACTACAAGAAAATCTATGTTTGGTTACAGTACATAGTTGCGTTTGATGACCAACAGCAACCGCTGGTACAAAAATAAAATAAAAAATATGAGATTAAACGCTGCTTTACTTGTCCCGATTAACTTTTCGCTTACCCGCTCTCATTTTCATTATCTCTCTTCCCTGTGTCTTTCATGAAAATTACCAAATCCCTCTTTCATCAAAATAACCATATCCCTAAATTTCTTGACAAAATCAAAACACTCAATCCAGATCTGAAATTCAGATCCAAACACAAGCACAACAAATTTTGCCTCCTCCTCCAGATCTAAATACATCTACAATCAATTCCGCTTGCTCCTCCATATCTAAGTTCAACCACAGTCAATTACCCTTCCTGGTACAAATATACCCTCAACCGTAATCTCATCGGACTCCATCCATGTAAACCTGGAACCGAAGGCGACAACCAAGATTCAACCTTGTCCCTATGCAAGCCGCTTCTCTCCCTTCACAATCTTATTTCATTTTCCTTTTCATTTACCACGATGATTAGGGTGTTTCTACCGAATGGGAATTGCAATCAGTTTGGATATAATTTCGTTGATGGAAGTCTGACGAGAGGTCGTCCAATGGAGCGTAGTTAGTTGCAGAAGAAGGTGTTCAGCAATGGCAATACTTGGGTTGAGGCGCTTTGATATTTCATGGTAAATCCCATCCCAGAATAAATTGTGTAATCCTATTCTTTCGGCTATTTCCCTTCCTTGTTTGATGGATAAGCATTTCTCATAGCTCGATAGATTTTTCCATTCATTTAGTCTTCTCTGTTTGTCATCTCCATTTATGTTGAGTTTTAAGAATGCTTCCTTCATGAAGTCTAAAGATTTGAAATTTGCAACTTCAAGCCATCCGTCTTCATTGCCCGAAGTTCATTTCCTATCTTTCCAACTGCCATTGCTTGGGTTAGTAAAGTTGCTTGGCTTTTACTTTTGAGTGCATAGTTTGTTACACCTGGTGTTTACAGAAAAGGATTATCAGATGGGCAACAGTGAACTGCTGAAAAGGTACAATTTTTTTTTTCAAATTGTAGAGAGCTGTATTATTGCACTACACATGCACAGTGCAGTTATGAGGAAGCTGAACATGTTGTTATAGAGGAAAAATTAAAATGCCCCCCAACAGTTGTAAAAACAGTACTTACCCTTGAAGGGCAATTGTGGTCCTCTCTGTTCTATAATTCTTTTAAGTATTTAGTATAACAATATGATCATGTATATATTCAATCTATTTTTATGATTCAACTTTAACTGTCTAGTATAAATAAATATGAATATACTATTCAGGATGAATATATTTTATACTAAGTAATCATGAGTATACTAAATAGCAACATAAATGCGTTTCGTGTTGGCTAAAAATCCAATGGGTTAAATCTAATGGTTTAAAATCTAATGAGTATACCAACAATTCTGTTAATTTTTAGTAGCTAAGCTTTTTCTATATGAACATTGCAGAACCTTGAAAGGTATTCATATAAATGATCTTTTTTATTTCTTTCTTTGGCTGCTTGATGCATAATTGCATCTACCATTGTAATCGTTTGATATTTTAGATTATTTTCATGTGGCGTATGATGTAGATAAAGCTGTAGAAAAATACATATCTAATCATATGCATGCCATAAGAAATTCGTTACTTTAGTTGAAGCAAAAAAAAAATACAGTTTGTTTATATTTACTTCAACTGTAGGTCGAATCAAATCTACTGATGAACTCACTAATTCGGTTCTTGACTGGTTATGTAGGCCTTTTCCTTTTATCTAGAGATGGTGAGTGTTGGTTGGAATGCAAAGTTAGGGTAGTGTGAATTGGGAAGCATCAGTTTGTTGTATGGTAGCATATATTATAGGATAACCGCTGAAAGATTGCTCAAGACCTCATCTTTTTAAGGTACATAGCTATACAGTTCTCTCATTTTTCTTTAGATTTTATGAATATTGAATTTAGCATATAGGCTATTGAATCTTATTATGCTGAATTTCATAGAGCATTAGAGATATTAAAATGGGAGAGAGGCTGTATTATGATTACAATGGATACAAACATGAGTATCCTACTAAGCATTTTGTGTGACTTTGATAAGAAATAATTCCCTTTTTTCGTTCAGCCGTGGTTAAAAGGTTACTGAGCATTTTGTGTGATTTTTACCGCTCTTTCCGATGATTACAACAAGAAATGATGAAAACATGGTCTACAATTGTTGCAAACATATGTTAGAGGTTTGACTGCGTCTCAAAGTAAGCAAGATGGGGAAGACGCAGTTGCGAGCGGGGGCGACAGTTCAACTTCATTCTTTTGACAAGGACAAGTGCAAAATGAAAGCGGAATGGTAAGTGAGGTTCTTTTTTTTTTTTGACAATGATGTATTTTTTCCTCTTTACTCTACGGTTGCTTTGAGGTTATATAGGGGAGATTATGCATGTATCCAAATTTATCAACAGAGGTAATGAAGGGAACAAAATTGAACCACAACTCGTTCTAATATTATTTATTTTGTATTAAATATAATTTGAACGTCAGTTAAATCATACAGTTGAGAAATAGAATTCATAAATAGTTTCTAGTCTTTTCAAAATGGGCTTCAGTTCATAGTCTGTTTTATCATATCAAAGTCAGTTACAGTTGTGGCTGTCATGTTTTCCTACCTAAGAATAGGAGTCAAACTTCAATGAAAGTATGATCTATTTCCTTATATTAATTTATTGCTGTTATTGGATATCTAGCATTAACTTCCTATTCTGTCTATGCATTCTGCATAAAATAAGTGCTGAAAAAGTTATATGGAACTGATTTGTAACTTATCTTTTAAATGCGAGTGATGTAACATTTAACGGTTTTTATATGAAGCCATTGACACATGTATAGTTTATGGAGTATTGACAGAGTACTTGTCGCAAATGAATGGACTTCAATTTCAATGAATATGTATATCACTTTGATAAATACAAATGATACTATGGATGTTATAATTTTTGTATGGCAACAAATGAATCATAATGGTCACTTTGATATAGTAAATAAAATTCATAAATAGAAATAGAATTAATAAATAATATTTTGTATGAAATATTATTTATGATCTAACAACCTGATGCTGTCTATGGATGACTCACTTTCTGGTTCAAAACAAAGATCCATAAATAGTTCTTCCTGGTCATTTCAGTCATATAATAATGTGCTTAAAAATGCGCTGGCTGCTATTGGTCTTTATTACAGATCAGCATCTTCTGTAAACTTGATACACACATGACTGAGATGAAAATAAAATAAAAAAGAACTACGAAACATGCTTGGTTCCTAACTCCTATATCACAGCTATAATTAATTACCAGAAATACATGTTTAAAGATACATACAAATTTGTAAGACATCACCATATTTACGTGGGTATTAGAAAAGCAGAAATTATTGGCATGTTATAGTCATGCATGCTTTCATAAGTTTATAGATATATTGACCCCTTGACTTCACGTAAGTATATATTAAAATAATTATTTCATATTGTTATAGGCTTAGTCTATACAAAATATGCTACCCATCACTCAATAATGCTCTTTCTTTCTCAAAATAAAAACAGAACATGAATAAAATAAATAAAACTCTTTCCTAAGCGTTGATGAGATAACTGAGTGTCGGCATGCACACTTTACACCATACACATGAAACATATACTTGTCATGTATGCTCTTTTTGTCAACCAAAGTTTCGAAAAGAATGCAGATCAGGTTAACATAAAGTAATGTATAAACATTCATCTCTCTCGAATGAACAACAACAACAACAACAAATACTGTTATGGCAGTTCTGAAAGCTTCAACAATGTTCTTTCTATTGTCAACAGTAACACTATTTTCTTAACCATTGTTAACCGACGATCAATTGCAAGAGCACCTGGCCCAACGCCGACGGTTATGATATGCATGCCCATCCATTCTAAATCAAATAATCACAAATGGCTTGATGCATCATGCATGTATGAAAAAAATTCATTGCTTTCCTTTCTATTTCATATTTTTCTGTTTTGAATTTTGTTTACATTGGTGGATCCGAATATGCGTGCCACTGCCACATATTATATTGGTGACTGTTTGAGCTAATAAATAATATTCATTCCAGATTGTAACTTTTATGTTTTTTATGGGGAACTGAAAATGTGTAACATTTGATCTTCGTATGTTTGCTTATCCATTACTTTGCATCGCGTCAAAAACGGGCTTGCTCTTTTCTACCTAGATCAAAAATGAAAAGGAAAAATGAGAACGAATTTCGTTACCTAATTGATTGCTAATATAATGCCAATTTATTATGTATTATAGCTTTCCTATTCATCAGGATGTTGACGGTAAAGCTACCGATGTTGGTCTTGGATGACCTACTGTTCTAGGCACCCTTTACATTTGCCACTAGGTTAGAGCAAGAATACGGAAGTGATAACATTGGCAAGCGAGGTAATTTGCTAGGTGGTGTTCATGCCTATGACTGCGTGCCTGATAATTAAGTAGGGGATAACATGAGTTTCTTTAATGCTTTTTTTGCTTTTTCATATCTAATTTTCATCTGCTAAAAACCAAACTACGACCATGGCTGAAATAAAGATTTATTAATAGTAAAGTATATATGTATCTTTGGCATATTCATATAAATTTTCGTCTGCTAAAACAAAACATCCCATTTCAGTTCAGTGTCTTTACATCTCACCTTCTGTTCATACACGTTCTATTCTCATACGTTTCCCTATTTGAACTCAACTATGCTCAGTTTCTAAAACTAAATTGAGCATAGTTCAGTTTATAAAATAGAAACTAAAACTGAACATAGCTCAGTTTCTGAAACTGGGCAATGCCTAGTTTTTGCATTGCTCAATTTTATAATTTGAGCAATGGTTCAGTTTGTTGCTTGGTTTCAAAAACAGAAAACATACCCCACTTTGTTGTCTTTATTGGTTTTATAGTTTTATATTTCAATATTTGTGGGATTCATTTACAATAAATTCAGGAAGGTTTTCTGTTTGAATTGACATTGGAATTGTTTTCTACACAAGAATTTTATAAGAGTTTGTTGTTTTAGGCTGTTGACACAACCTCTTGCATGTATTGCTGGAGTATATTAGTTATATTAATCGTATTTCATAAAATTTAGATCTGCATTATTATAGTTTCAATAAATATAAAACTTCAAATAGTTCATGCTTTGTCAAAAAAAGGCAAATTTAAACCAACTATACATAGATAAAAGTAACCAATTTTAATTGCTGATCGACGGCAATTGTGGTGTGCCTTATAATCATGTTCCTTGCTGACATCATATGCATGTAGTACTGTGTTCAAACCGGGAACCCTGACAAGACAAAAGAGAATTAGTATAGAAGGATAAATAAGCCATATCACAATATGATACATGTAAATTAAAAAAAAACAATGCATTTGAACAGTAAAAAAAACATCAAACTACCCTTTTTCTGTTTATATTTGTATATCGTGTAATCCTTTTTCTTGGGGAAAGAGAATCTAACCACCTACATATATAGGAAGAACTTACTAAAGTAGTCGAATTTTTTCTGATTTTATCTATAGTGTTCATCATACTGTATGATGATAATTGCACGGATAATGCTAAAATTTCTCATTTGTGGTCAGTTATCTGTGATGAGCTCCTATGGTCAGTTATCAATCTTTTTTTATAATTAGTATGCAATAAGTGCTTATTTTTTGTTATGCATTGTTGTCATTTTACCCTACACTCAATTAGGCCATCCGTCCTTGTCTTCTCCCTTAATGGTGGAATGTCATTGCTATGCTTGCCATTTGCCGTAACTGTCTTTCCTCTTCTTGTTTATTCACTTCATCGTTAATGGTTTAATGTGCAGTTAAAGCCATGTATTTTCATATTGAAAAATGTGTGCTTCATCTTTTACTCAGTTTCATGGCAGGGCTTGGATAAGAATTCAATGTTGGTGACTTCGACATGACGACGAGGCGTGGCTCAATGATGATACAGTTGATGGAGGTCTTGGCATGATAATTTAGGTGATTTTCATTGTTATTAACTGGCAATAAGTAAATATTCTTTAAATAAAAAAATTATGTAGTATTTTGATTTTTGTATTGCCATTTTCTAATATTTCGAGTTTGGGGTTTTGTTAATTTCAGGAATTTGAGGTGAATAAAGTGATTTCAGATTGTTGTATTCCTAGCATGACTGGATATGCTTTATTAAGGAAAATCAATGTAAGTTTATTCAATAAGCTTTTTTGATTATTTAATTGTCAAAAGAATCTAACGATTTATATTGAAATGAAAAAAAAAGTTCTTTGTAAACCTATCAAATTGAGTTATCTTTCTGTTTAGCATACCAAACAACATGATTTTTAGTTGAGAATGGAAAAATTAGCTTGTACAACATTCCACAAAGTTTTTATATTTTGGTTGCTTGAGTAAGGCAAGGAAGCACTCCATTGGAAATAAAATCACCACTTTAGCTTCCTGTTAATCCCAAGTTGCACGATCTGTTATTATGATAAGTATTTGGATAAAATTTTGCCTTGCATAGCCAAATAGTCACCTCAAAACTAGCATTACCATCAAATGAAGTGATAAGCCTGATAAGAGGAAGGAAAGTGATTTTATAATTTAAAACTTTAAACCAAGTCTAACTACAGTCTTAAGGATTCCTCATGGACTACAATTTTTCCTTACCAATGTTATGTACCAAAGTCCATTAATCCCGTATATTATCGTATTTATATAATGGTTCATTAAAATTCTTTCTGAGTGTATAATATATTTTTAAACTATGACCGCCTTTTGAAGAGAGCTCAAATTTTTTAAACGCACACAAAATAGATTTTCTTAGATGAACGGTCTAAAGCTATGGGAAATGGTACACAATACTTCTAATCATATTCAATAAATTTTTAGGTAGGACAAATTCCTGGACCGAGGCATGGAGAAAATAATAGACTTGATTTGATGACCCTTCCAACTTGACTGAAGAACCTATTGGCCCAACGGTCAAGTGCAAAGGTTTTCCCAGCATGTAGCAGGTATTTATCTTATTTTATTCATAATATCTTGTCTATAATATCTGTCTTCAATGACAATCATTAATGAAAATCATTACTTGGGTATGTTGGTGATTTAGATAAGTGTATATATGTGACTTCAGCGGAATCTGTATACACACAGTAGACATTCTAAATGCAGTTCATATCTTAGATTAAAATGCCTACTACTTGTGTATGCGGTAGACATTCTAAACGACTTGTGTGGAATCTACATTACTACTTATTTATAATAGTAATAATATAATTAAATTAACTAATTTGTAAAAAGTAACTAAGTTTGTAAAAAGTAGTAATATAATAAAATTAACTGATTTTTATTAATAATAATAAATTAACTAAGTTTATCGTGTTAATAATAATTAACTTAGTTTTTGAAAAATTAAACAAGTTTATGTCGGCGTGTATGACAGTAGGGTCTTATGGGGACTATAACAACCAAATGATTATATTTATATGATACAAGTTGCTGTTTTGAGCTTCAAGCAACTGAACCTATTTTAAATGAACCATATCTATCTTATTTGGTGTTTTGTAGACGATTGCATAGGAACACATGGGAACACCATATTTTAAATGCACCATATCTATCGTCATAACGTACAATATTGTCCGAATGTTATTTGAATGTTATTTGATAATTCATGACAAAAACTTATTGATGATTTTCGAATGTGTTTACAGGTAATTAGCTTTTCCGGAGTAAAGACCATCATCAACAATGGACGTGACTTAAATTGTTATATGTATTATGATATTAGTCGGTACTTAAGTAAAAACTCTTTGGGAATGCTTGTGGTATGTGAACTTGTTCATTTTGTTAAACAACTATTATGTAAATGGTTATGGATAGTACTTATGTAATTAACATGTTATCAATTATTTGAATATGTTGACTTTATGATTGGTTCATTGTTGGTTTGAATATGATAATTATATGATTGTTGCTGATTTTGGCATGACTATTACAAAGCTGGTTGCTGGAAACAATGTAAGCCATTAACAGTATATAGTAGCACTTAAAAAATGCTACAAAACAATCAATACATTTCAGCAGCATTTTTGAAATGCTACTGAAACAAACGTAAAATATTATCTGTATTTGTAGTGGCATAAATAAATGCAACAAAAAGTTTTTAGTTACATAAAATAAACGCTACAGAAAGTCAAAGAAATGGACCAATAAAAAATGCAACAAAAAATGTTAGTTTTGGTTGGATTTTTCAAACGCTACAGAAAATTTTTGGTTGCTTTAGTTTGGCAGCATTTATGGAAACGCAACAGAAAAAAATAGACTTTTAGTTGCGGGACCTGTAGTAGCGTTCTCTAAAACGCTACCAAAGGCTTTGGTAGCGTTTTTAAACGCTGCTAAGGGCATTTTCTGGTGTAGTGAAATTTCTGTTTAAATTGTTTTTAATTCAAACCGTCTCTTCCTGGGAGTTTTAAACAGCTTTGCTTTTCTAAAACCAAATATTCCTTTTCGGATTTCCAACAACTTGTTTCTCTCAAAACAATTCAAAAACAAAATCTTTTCGGTAGTAATCCGTCACTTACAACTCGAAAATGAACACCGATGATGTCTAGCTCATCATCGGAATCTATTTTCCAGCAACCAAAGTGAGTTCAATACTATATCACTTTTCAAAACCATTTCTAAAACTTCCACTTTGAAATACATTTCAAAAATACCATTCACACTGCTTGTAAAACAATTTAAAATCTCCCAGGATTTTAAAATTCTCATATATTTAATCCATATCCATTTACAAACACTTTTACAATTTCCAGGGTTTTTAATTTCAATTCTGATTTGAATTTCATATTTAATTCATCTGCTTTCATATATTTCACTTATATGAATTCTGATTGGTTATTTACATCCATTTCAATTTATAATCTTACTCAATTATAATAACAACCAATATATCCAATATATTATAATTCCAATATATATATTCTCTATATATAAATATACTTTGGGTAAACTTATTTTCATTTACCCTCTTTTTAGAACATACCATGTCGGTTCATCGTATTCAAGTGTGTATAAACTCCTACGGATTTTGTGGATTAAACTAATCGACCAGAACCCATAAACAACTCAACCAATGAATCTCCACAATATAAAACCATTTTTATATCAATAACAAATACGTGCTCGTATATATACACTCAACTCAATCTAAGGTATTACTAACCCCATCTCTACTGAGTCACGCCACAGAGCCAAGGTAATACTTAACCTTAAGCTTTGATACCACTGTAACGACCCGGGGAAATCGCGACCTTGGTTATCGACACCAAACACGATGTCGACTAATCAAGCATTGGAAATACCAGATAGTCCATGAAAGAAATTAGAGGGTGTGAATAGATAAGATAGAAACTTAGAATAGAAGAAGAAGAACATACAACATCATCAGAGTAACACGAATCTCACAGCGGAACGAATAACATATAATAGATAATAGCTTTGAAACAAAAATAGTATATGTATACAGTAACATTATCAGAGTACAACACTTACAACACAGCGGAAATAACAATAGCTATATAATCTTGAAGCCTCCTGCTCCAGCTCTTCTAGTATCTATAAATCCCGACTACTTGACTGCCCGTACAAAATTGGGCACCCAAGAGTTTAGGGAAAACAAAACAAAATAAACTCTGAGTCAGTCATGTGATTGGTGTGAGTAAACTCAAATCATTTGTTTAAATTTAAAGATCCTTTCAAAATAAAGAATAATTGTAAGACCGATCCACACATAGACACGGATGGTTTTTACCTTACAATAGCCCAAATCATTTGTAAGACAATACTATTCTGATATTATAATAACGTCTAACACAAGTAATATCAATCTAGTAGAAACACTTGCATCTAATGTTCTACATATATAATATACAATCAAAACTGCGGGCTTTTATTTGGGGAATGGATTCCAACTATGACAAGGTATGGATCCACCTTCCGCTCAGTGTACTCTAGAAGTGATACACTGGCATTCAACAAGAACATCTTGTAACTCTTCACACATGACCGACCATTCATTTCTCTTGAATGTATCGAATATATTGTCACCTTACAGTTGGTAAACCAACATAACCATTCCCGGGAGATACAGAATTGAAAGAAGTAACAAATATGAATATTCTTTAGATGGTGAAAATATACCCTACTTGGTTGCGAACCACTTAGCCATGCTGCCTGCCCGATTTCTGTCATTTCCCAGTTGATGAGGCTGGAGGTCATACGTATCTTTCAACAGATTACTCATTCATTCACTTTGAATGCCACATCGTCATACTCGTCAAATCACAAATTGATTTCCCTAAAAATACCATGGGTATAAGCTAAGAGAAACGAATTCCTCCGCCACCAACGTAAATAAGTTTGAAATGATCAACTTACGTTATCTACCAGATATACTCTGTCAGACATTCGTCCATTCAAGTTGTCCTGGGACTGGACAAACCGAAGGCACTATTTCGTATATCCATCCTAGGAGATCTCTACCTAAGACTTGTACAACATCCCTTGCACTTTACCCTGTCTTCAATTTTTCTTCGATCTATTTGATTCGAAACGCTAACCCCCATACAGAGTGGTTCTTTGGATAATCACCCAACCGGTCTCTCCGTATTGACGACGGAAAAATGGTTAAAACTTTGGTAGTCTGTGATTTAACTATCAAAGAAAAACATGTGTGCAAACAACGATATTATTTCCAGATGGAAATTTTATCGATCAATCATCATTTAACATTTATCTCTTTAGTTCATTAATTTACTTATCTCCTGTTTCCATATATTCTAAATTCTTATTTTCTATTATCAGAAAACATTTTTGATTCTGATTTGGAAAACATTTCCAAAACTCCTTCACTGGATTTAAATTGATGTTTAAATCAAACATCGCCATTGCAACTCAAACCGTTTCACTTATTAACTAAATTCACTTAACCATCATTCACTATCAAACCTTACCATTCTTGAGACGACCCGAACTTCCCCGTGAAGGAAAGCACGGATAGAATTGAGGACAAGACAAAATAGAACGCAAACGGAAGAACATTTCATTGTTATTACAACAATTCCATCAGAATACAAGAATATACAGAGTATAAATGAATAAATTACATTCAACAAATATTAGAGATTTAAATTACATTTAAATACATCGCAGCGGAAAATAATACAAAAGCACAACTAGAAGTAATGCACGGATACAGAGCTTTCCGAGCATCGTTCCAGCTGTAAATCAGGATCCTGTGAATATAAATCTGCAAAACCAAAACTACTAGCTGCCCGTGTCAAAAATAAGGGCACCCAGAGTTTAGGTTAAAACAATAAACTCCAGGTCAGTCATGTGACTGGTGTGAGAACTAAAACAGTTAGTAATCTTTATTTTTAAAGTTAGGTAAATCAAGGGACCATGCCGTATAACACGGAACGGGTTTCCTCCCAAGAATACCAGTGCATAAAACAAACAGCGCAATGCTAAATAAAAAAAATGAAGCTGTTATAAGACCCAGGTCCCATCACACAATGCAACGCAAGCCGGAGGATAGGGTTTTTACCGTATAACAGCCAAAGCATGCTTGATATGTTAAAAACACGTTATTTGATACTATTATAGGTGTATAGTGCCAAAACAATTTCAATCATAAATATCAATCATAGGCGGCATGAATGACCCATACCACTATGTCGTCATACTAGGTTCTACAAATAAAACCGAAACACACGTATTGGAAATTGGATTCCATCATGAGTCGAGGCAAGGGGCAAGCTCCTCTCCGCGTTCGAGACACTCTAGCAAATGTCCCAGGACCCCACTTTGATCCTTGGAATCGGCTGGGCCGGTCCTCTCCTACTTTTGAGGATTAGTTATTCCTGAACACACGTTTCCCGGTCCTTACAAACCTATATCCGAGGCGCCTCGCATTCCAACAACCACACAGGTGAAAAGTATATAAATGTCAGGGCTGGTAGGTCACTGACACCACCCTAGCTAGAAAGAAACGTCGTGCTCTCCCAGCGGTCCGTCTCCCGTTTTTGACTCATACCGAGGTGTGAGGCTCGCGAATTCACGCTATACACAAAGCTACGCCACACAGGCCGTGCTTTGATCATCAACCACAAGACTTTGCTTTTCAACAGAAGCCTTGATCAATTGCCACTTACGCGTGCCACACTGGCAATTCACTCCATGCGACTGATGTCCATCGATATACAACCTCTGAGCTCGTACGTCTCAGAGAAGGGCATTAAGCAAGAGAATAAATTCTCTGCCGCCAAACAGATGTATATTTAATAGAGATCAATCAACTCAGAATAAAATCCAATGTCAGATACACAATCCATTTACAAGTTCGTTCTGGGTTTGAACGAAACCGGAGGCACTTTCCTCGCATATCCATCCATCTCCAAGTACGTCTGGACGATCACCAACCGTTTCCCTCATCTTGGGTGTACAGCCCAATCAAGATCATCAGTAATCACCCAAAATGATGTGAAGACTTTCAGTCATCAACCATCGTCTTCATCTTCGACATCTCGTCGAATCGGTTATTCAGAATGGGTATAAAACCGGCCTTTCTGAATAACCCACGTATATAATAAACGAATGTTACACAAACACAACAAACGCCTCATTCCAATTCAGAATATTCTTTTATTCACAAAATCACATTCTTAGGGAAAGGTTCCCATTAATTTTATCCAAGATAAATTCTTCTAAATTTATTCTTTAATCTTCCTTTGGATATCATTTCGAACTAGTCGGGATTAGCGAACCACACCGAAGTAATTATTTATTTTATTTCTCAATCCCAACCTATATATCCCAAGCAGCAAAACTGGTGATACTCCATTCCTAACACCACGATGTTATCGGTAAAGTTAATTACCATTTCACGTTCAAATCTAATTAAAGATTTAACTATCGCTTTGGAGCAAAACTGGTGGCACTCCATTCTCGATCACCTTTCAGATTTGATAATTTAAATTATCAATTCACATTTTAATCTAATTAAAGATTCATTAAAACTCCACTTAGTTTTAATCTTCTCAAAAATCAACATCCTGCCTTTAACTGGGTTAAAGAACCAATGTCATCTAAAATACGATTCACGATAAACCCAAATCACATTTGATATTAAATACAAGGCTCTGAATAGAAAATATACCGGCTTATATTCAATATCAAATTCTGAAACCAACAAATATCGTATTGGAAATAATGATATAAAATATATCTTTCAAATTTCCATAACAATATCTGTATAGTCACGAAATCCAACATCGAAATATTCTGAAGATAATTTCGATTCAACTCCAGTCCAATCCACGTATTGGGAATATTGATTATTTTTAAAATCACTTTCAAATTCAATTTATTTATTTCAAAAATAAATTGATTTTAATTCTAGTTCAAAACTAGTTCATTTCGATAAAAATCTATTTTTATCTTTTCAAATATGGAATTTTTCAACCCAATTTTTCCCAAATCATTTCTTATGATCTTACACAAATTATAGATATTTTTAATAATTTTATCAAGGCCCGTACGGTCGATTTCCATCAACGGCCATCGAACTGCACTTACAGCGACCTTTTCTAAATTTGATTTGGACATAATTCCAAATTCAACCATTAGATTTAAAATTTCAAATATTCATTGGAAATCTCTTTTCGATACGAACCCAACGGTTCCGGTTTTAGGAGAATCCGACGGTCAGATCTCCCGCAACATCAATTCGAAGTCAATGGTCGAAATTCACGAACTACCGCGGCGCGGTGCGTTCTATTCAGGCCATTATATATATTATATATATATATATATATATATATTATATTTTCGTCGATTTCCTTTTTAAAACGTATTTTGTAAATCATTTTAAATTCGTTTTCAAAACCATTTCAACTCTATATTCTATTCAAATCAAAATTGAATTTTTCCTTATAAATTCGATTTAAATTCATTTCAAATTGATTTCAATTCAAATCGATTTTTAATTCAATTTCAGTTCGTTTTCAATTTCATTCAATTTCAATTCGAATTCATTTCTATGCACTTTCAATTCAAATTCTAATTCTTTTCAAAATATCAGATTTTGAAATCACTTTCGATATTCATTACAAAATGAATAAAATCGATATAAATATCGTTCACGTCAAAATGGCGTCAATCTAATCAACACGGCTTTATATATTTCAATAAATTCGTTATTCTATTCAACAAATGAATATATATATTCCATTCAACACATGAATCTATATTTCTTTCAACACACGACTAATCTCAATACATGAGTACTGTCAACACACGACTATTTTTGTTATGTAAAATATTTTATAAAACTATGGTATCTATCGTTTGATTTTTAATTAGACTCCACCGTGATGTAGTTCTAATTTTAAATATGATAAAGATGTAAATTTTATTGTATAAAATATTTTACTCAACACATAAATAGTTTCAACACATGAACATTGTCAACACATGATTATTTTTATATTCAACACATGAATTTTCTTTTATAATATTCATTATTTTCCCGATTGGAATGAGGCCCAATCAATCACCATATAATGTTAATTATATGGATTCCATACAACACATGTATATAATAGCAATGATAAACAATCAACTATCATCCAAGGTGCACCACACAACTGCATAAGCATCAAATATAAATAATTAACGCTTACACAGCCTGTCGACCAATCGATCGACATACAATTAAATAATTGGGATTAGTGTACGCCAAATATCATCCCAACACCCATGTGGGGTTTCAAATCAACAAACACATATTTTTATTCGTGCAGTTGGGCGATGTGTAAAATTTATCATCCCAATCAATATCAGTCAAATCAGTGTATATAAACAAATCGGCCGATTTGTTTATAAATATTTATTTATTCACTTTCACGTTAAAATTTATATTTTTAACGATAAAATATTTTTGACTATATAAATATTTTATTTCCTTTCAACACAAGAATATTTTATTATCGATTTCACATCAACAACACAAACAAATTTCACAACACACCAAACAAGCATACAAGCCGTCCATGGTCTGTGGACGACGGGTGTCGGGTGCTGCTAAGCACCGTCTGCATCCTAGTATATATATAACTAGAAAAAGAAATTTAGAGTGAGAAGTCCTCACCAATAGCTATCCCAACTCCACGACACTTCCTATGTAGGGAATCATCACTGTTCTCGCCTTTTGTCACTTTCGTTGCCCGTAGCCACTACATATATAAAAATCACATTTTTATACTGTTGTCTTTAAAATAAAAATCACATTTTTATTTGTTCACTTTCAATTTAAAAATCATATTTTCATAATCACTCCGTATGGATAAAAATTCTATTTTTACATCGCTACTATATAGATAAAAATTCTATTTTTACATCACTACTATATAGATAAAAATTCTATTTTTACATCGCTACTATATAGATAAAAATTCTATTTTTACATCGCTACTATATAGATAAAAATTCTATTTTTACATCGCTACTATATAGATAAAAATTCTATTTTTACATCGCTACTATATAGATAAATATATAGATAAAAATTCTATTTTTACATCGCTACTATATAGATAAAAATTCTATTTTTATCATGCTATTCTCTACATAAAGATTTCGCCTTTGTTATATATAAAGATTTCACCTTTGTTATAAATAAAGATTTCGCCTTTTCAAATATAAAGATTTCGCCTTTTCAAATATAAAGATTTCGCCTTTTCAAATATAAAGATTTAATTTTTATACTCTCCACTATATAAAAATTATATTTTATACATAGAATAAAAATCACATTTTATCTAATTCGGAAAACAAACCTTTATACTTCTAAAAATCCAATCTTTTCTCTTTTAAAAATTTATTCTTTTCACTTCTAAAAATTTATTCTTTTCTATTTTCAAAATCGAATCTTTTCTAAAATAAAGATCCTATCTTCTCTTTGCTACAACATATATACAAATCATATTTTTAACTACTTTAAATTAAAAAAACAAAATAAAAATAAAAAGGAACTAAACTTACAGTGGGCTGAAGGGGGAATCGACGGGAGGAGGAGTGGAGGAAGAAGAAGAAGCAGCGGCGGTCAGCATGTAAGAAGGGGGCGTTCGATTTTGGGGGAATTGGGGGTCTTGGCTGCGGAGGAGAAGAGAGGAAGAGGAGGAAGAAGAAGAGAGGAAGGCGGCAGAGCTCAAGGAGGGAAGCGGCGACGGCCTAGGGCAGTGCGGCGCCCTGCCTGGTGGAGCGACGGCTCCACTGGGGTTTCCCCCTTTTTTTCTTCTTTGAAATGTAATCGGGGGGGCTGAACGGTTAAGGAGAGGAGTGATTTTTTTTTAATTATTTAATTCCAAAAAGGTACTTTTAATTTCGACCTCTAAACGAGGCCCACCGCCTGTCGTCCATAGCGTTTTACCCCATTCCGAACACAATGGTATATGTATCGTAAGCTGATTCGATCGTTTCGATCAGTTTCTGTTAAAATCAACATATAACTCTATATATTGAATTTGAACACGCATTTCAATTCACTGGGGTCACATACTAACTAGAAAAATTCCAGAAAAATATTTTCTAACTTCGTATTGACGATACGGTCCTAACAAAACTAGTTCCGTCGAATTCTGAGACCGTTGGAAAAATGGCCATTTTCCAGTCGATTAAAATCAACTGAAACTGGTCAAACACGTTTTCCTTTGCCACGCTCACACATTGATTCGAAAAATTATGAAATTTGAAACCTAGCAATAATTTGACATCACGGATCCAACAAAAGTTGTTTCGTCAAAATCCGAGGTCGTTTGCAAAATTCCCATTTTTAAGGGCCTGAATTCCATAGCGACTATTCAGAATTTTCAACTGGACGTATCTTTTGATTCCCGCTATGAAATTTCAATTTTTCGGATTCGTTGGAAAGATATTCACGAATAGATTCTAATATTTTTGGTTTCACTAAAATCCGATTTATTTTACACCTGGTACATTCAATTGAAGTTTGAAATCGAATTATCGAACTACCGCGCCATTTTCAATTCCTTTTATAATTATATATAATTATTTATATTCTAACGACGACTTATATAATATATACGTCGAATTCTATTCAAAATAAATTTCTCGTCGATGTTATTTAAAATAATCTATTTTAAATGTTCAAAATTCGCTAAAATCGCCAAAATAAAAATTTTAAACTTGCCCACATTTTCCGGGTTGTTACAATTCATTAGTTAAAAAGGAAGTCAATCAAGTTGGGGTATAATTACCTCTCAGACCTTAACTGAACAACGTTTTAACTTCGAAATAGTCAAAGTTTATCTTTTAAATCTTTAACAAACTTCCTTACGTAACTCTCTTTCGAATAAATCTCTATTCGATAACTCTTTCCTTCGAATAAACTATATTCGATAATCTCTCTTCTTCGAATAACCTATATTCGAATAACTCTATTCAATTAACGCTATTCGATTAACTCTAATCGATTTACTCTTATCAGTTAGCTCTATTTGATTAACTCAATTATATTAACTCTATTTGATTAATTCTATTGGATTAAATCTATTGGATTAACTCTATTCAATTAACACTAACTCTTATCAATTAACTCCTTTCGAATAAACTATATTCGATTAACTCCTTTCGAATAACTAATATTCGATTAACTCCTTTCGAATAACTAATATTCGATAACTCCTTTCGAATAACTAATATTCGACAACTCCTTTCGAATAAATAATATTCGATAACTCCTTTCGAATAACTAATATTCGATAACTCCTTTCAAATAACTGATATTCAATAATTTATAATCCGACTAACTCTAATTCAATTAAATCTATTTGATATAACAAATATTCGACTAACTCTTGTTCGATTAACTCTATCCGAATAACTCTAGTTCGATTTAACTCTAATCGATTAACTCCATTTGATATAACAAATATTCGACTAACTCTTGTTCGATCAACTCTATTTGAACAACTCTAGTTCGATTTAACTCTAATCGATTAACTCTATTTGATATAACAAATGATTGACTAACTCTTGTTCGATTAACTCTAATCGATTAACTCTAACTGATTAACTCTAACTGGTTAACTCTAACTCTAATCGATTAACTCTAACTCATTTTGATTAACACATTTTGATTAACTCCTTTGATTAACTCTACGTCCATATTCAGTTTCAAATATCGATGTTGAAATTGATTCTTACTTTTCTATATAAGCCATGACTTATATATTCTATTTATCCAATCATAAATATTTTTTTAATTTATAAAATATTATTTATAAATTTATCTTCTCAATCTATTGGTTACAACAGATTCTATTTAAAATCTTTGCTTTAAATCCATATCATGTTATACTCGTTTGCGAAGCACGGGTCTAAACTTTCCTGATGTAAAATTCTATTTATTTGCCAAATATGTCCTTATATAACATTCTTTTCATTTTACAATCAATTCCTTTTATAACTCTATTTATTTTCTACATAAATATCTCCATTTATAACTCTATTTATTTAACAAATAAATATTCTTTTCCAATCCTATTTATTTAACACATAAATATTTTCTTTTTAACTCTATTTTTAAATGTTTTACAAATATTCCCTTTCCAAATCTATTTGTAAATGGTTTACAACTATATCCTTTTCATTTCTATTTGTAAATGGTTTACAAATATTTCTCTTTCTATTTTTTTTACAAATATTTCCCTTTTCTATTTGTTTTACAAATTTTTTCCTTTTCTATTTGTTTTACAAATTTTTTCCTTTATATTTGTTTTACAAATAATTTCCTTTATAAAATCCCTTGATTATATAAATATTCCTTTATATAAAATCCTTTGATTTTATAAATATTCTATTTCAATATACAGTTTGAAATCTTCCTTCTATATAAAATCTTTTGATTTTATAAAATATTTTATTTCAATATAGTTTTGAAATTTTCCTTTTTCATCCCAGGGTTTTCTTACGGTATTTAAAATACCAAACAACAGTGATCGATATCATTCAAACACACATAACCAACAACAGATTATATATCACATCATATATCATAATATATGAAAGAAACAGTAAAATAAATGTTGAGGAATCCAATTGGATTCCTCCAACCTGTTTCCCTGCATCATAGATGCTAAACACATAAATAACATCGACTTCATTTCCATATGAAATATTCTGCTAAACAGAATCAATACTTGATTTATATATATATATATATCGTTATCTATAATTTCAACCAATACACAAGCAATTTAACCGAACAGTTAACACACAGAAATCAACAGATAATTATCAGTTCTAACAATATGTTGTAAAAATATAACTGTTCAGAGTTGGTGAGTTTTACTCACTTTGGCAGTTCATCGTTAAAGAACGATAAACTGTTGTTTGATTCAGACCAACCAATTCATTTCGCCATAATTTCAGACGAGCTCCAATCCATTCCCAGTCAGTTCCATTGTGGAGTTCTCGTCCATACGATCCTAATGGATCCAGTTTTGTCCAATTCCGATACCGTTTGATGAAGTTATACCATTCACAAGTTAGTACACTATTAAAATTTAATATAAACTTTAATTAACATTTATCGGGCCTCACATTTCATTCCATGGCCCAAGCCCAACTTCAAAACCCAAACCCGCTTCCCCTACTTCTCCTTCCTCGCGTCGCATACCAGAAACAGCTCCCATAACTATTTTCATGATTTCAATCTTCCTTTTCTCCTCAAACACTTCACAGAAATTCACACAAAAATAACTGAAATACTCCTCAACACTTCCTCTTTCAATCCAACACCACAAAGATGAACTTGATGGCAACAACTAAGTTCCATCGAGCAGAGCTGAGGCGAAACCTGCGTCACCCACTCGAACCGCACTCTCCAGAACTTGGCCAAATCGTTCCATTTCCCACCACGAGATCAACTATCACCTCCCCTTAGACCAAGAATCACCACACGCCCAAAAAAATCGAATCTAAGGTTCGCTGTAGAAAATCGCAGCACGCAAAATGGTGTTCGGACCATGCCAAATCGCTACTAGTTGTAGAGAACCCCAAATGGAACTCAAAGATATGAGTTTTACTAATTTAGGAATTTATTTCCATTTTCTTTTGATTTTTCTTTTTCTGTTTAGAGTTGCTGAAACAATAAAGACGAGAAGGCTTGCTTGAATTTATAGTGGGAACGAATACTTCATGCTTAAGCAATAAAGGGGTTAACGTAGGGAATATCATATGCTTCTTAGCTACCACAGTTTGTTTATTAGAGGAAACTAGGTCCACGTTTCGGGTAGGTGGAGTATGATACGATTTTAATAACACATGGCAGTGCAATAACAATGTTACCATACATTTATGATTGCTCCACCACGAAGCAATAGAGAATAAGGCCGAAAAATCTAATGTACAGTAGGTATACACGTCCAAAAGGAAATGTGAGGTTTGTATTTTTGTTTGTTTTAAAAAGGTTAGGGTACCATGTTATATAAAACTTCGTTCGCGTATGAATCGCTATGGACAGAAATAAAAATACTGTTGTGCCGAGCTTAGTGCCCCGATCCCAAAAATAAAATAATATCGGTAGATTAACTCATTTTGTGAAACCTCAAAATTTTGATTACATGGTGCAAAATACTCCAAATAAAAAGTTGCTTATTTAATTAATTAAAAATTTCAATAAAATTCTAAAAATTAAATTATCACTACGTTTCAAAAGAATCTTTTCTAAATTCGAAACTGGAATCTAGTTATATCGAATAAACCGTTACGGTCGATAAACGATTCTATAGCGACTATTTTAAAATTTGATTTGGATACAAATCACAATCTACACGACGAAATCCTGATTTTTCTCTTCCATCAGAAAAATATACTTCACCAGCTCCTAACGTTTCTTGTTTCATAGAAATCTGATTTAAAACGACTTCTGTATATTCGTTTAAAGTTCGAATCGCCAATTTACGAACTGCAGCGCCATTTCGAGCTCGATTATATTTATAATATAATTAATACGTTCAACTGTCGTTTATATAATATATTCGTTAATATAATTAACTCTAAACTGAATTATATATTATAAATTGTCCAGTTCACATTATATTGTGAATTCCACTAATTCTGATTATTTCAGAATTAAATATATTATTTAATTATTATTTTAATTAAATATTCAAGGTTATTTAATTTAACGCATTTTAAATTACCAAACCATATTTTAAATAATTAAATAAATTAATTATTCGACCGTAAAAATACGGGACATTACATATATTCTTTCAAAATCAATTCCAAAGTAACTGCCAATTCTTACTCAAAATTTTGATTTGAGTTTTCAAATTATACATCTTTTCAAAACCTTTATATATATGTATATATATCACAAATGCACTTTCTCATATACTCTTTACTGGCTTATCCTTATTACAGGTTTATCTGATATAATTCTTACAACTTATCAAATTTTCAAGATCTCGCTTACTTATTCTAATTCATATCAATTTATCCAATATTTTTAAACACTTACCTAAATTGGTTTAAGTATATATTGATATTTTAATCGGAATCATATAGTCATCCCATTTTCGAAATTCGAAAATACATACTGATGATGCTGCAGTCATCAACAGAATCATCTTCAAGTGACTAGAGTGTGATTTTATATCTATCTAGTATACTTAAGACTTCGTATATACGTTGATCAGACGTATATGCAAAATCTTCTTATACTCAATAGTCCAACCTTAACATTAAATAAAATACTCAAATTCTAATTTTTAATTTCTAACCATATTGATTAGTTACCTTAACAAATTTGACCCAAGTTTATCGATATTTCGAAATGTTACCCAATAGTGAAATTAAATCCAAAAGGCATTTGTACTTAGATCATTTTCCTGATCAGTGGAGGGGGCTTAATTACCGTGCCATAAGAATTATTTTAAGTGTAATTATAATCACAAAATGTAAACTTAACCTTAATCATTTGATTAAGTATCCAGGTTATAATTAACCATGTATTTCCAAAATATGTTTCTTTCTTAAAATATAACTTTTCAAAATTCATTTCATATTTTCAAATATGCTCTCTCAAATATAATACTCCAAAATCTCATTTTAGGGCATTACTAACCCTATCTCTAATGAGATATATAACTCTGATGGGTCTTTCCTTTTGTTCAAATGTATGGTACCCCATTGCTTCGTATAAACCAAAGCTCTAATACCAAAAATGAAACGACCTGGCTTTTTGCTCGGTTTCCGCCAGTAATTGTACCAACTTAAACCGTTCATAAAGACAGATTGTGTGACGTCCCCAAAACCCGTACTGACGGTGTTTAGGGTAATCATTGGAATATAACACAGAAACAGATAATAGCAGAACAGAAATAAATAAATACACAAGATAATGAACAAATAATCACTGGATAAACAATAATCATCAGAGTTACACAGTATACAGGAACATACTTAGTACAAATACAGTTCTGCTATACATAAATGTCTACAGTGGAAAACAAACATAATATGTACAATAGGAGCTGAACAGCATAAAAAGAGATAAATGATAGAATCCATCTTCAGCTCCAGCTATCCAGAATGAGCCTGCTAAAACCTGAATACAAGGCTGCCCGTGTAGAAAAAGGGGCACCCGAGTTTGCAAGTGAAACAAACTACGAGTCAGTCATGGGACTGGTATGAGAAATCTACTTAACACATTTTATAATTTGGCTAATCACAGGACCACGCCACTTTCGCGGAACGGGTTTACTCCATTGGATTGCCAGTGCTTTAAAACAATTAAATCTTTTAAACATCGCAATGCTTTTTATACAAATGAAGCCGATATAAGACTCAAGTCGCATCACACAATGCAACGCAAACCGGAGGATAGAGTTTTACCTTATATCGGCCAAAATATGCTTGATACGAGCAAAACAAATCATTTGATAATCAGACCAATACCCAGGACACCATCCATCTTATCTTGTTTACAGTTAGTTTCTAATTTCATACACAATCATAAATATCAATCATAGACGGCATGGGTACCATCTATCATGTCTCCATATATATATATATATATATATATATATATATATATATATATATAAAATCAAAACCGCACAATCACGTATTTGGAAATTGGATTTCCGTCATGAACCAAGGCAAAAGATAGTCCTTACCGAATTCGAGACTGCCTAGCCCGAGCCTTAGGAACAGCTGCAACTGCCCCTTGGAGCGACAGGGCCGGTCCACCGATGTGGATTAAAAATTCCTAAACACTGCGTTTCCCCGCCCTTTGGGGCGTAAACGAGCCAATGAACGACTCCATCGGTCCCGGATCGACCGATATATCCGAGGCGCCACGCAACCGCAACAACCACATAGGTGAAAATGATATAAATGTCAGCCAGTTTAAGCACTGACACCACCTCTAGCTAGGAAGAAACGCATGTCCTCCCTGAGGTCCTCCTCCTGTTTCTGGTTCATACCGGGGTGTGAGGCTCGCGAATTCACGTTATACACAATGCTACGCCACACAGGCGGTGCTTTGATCATCAACCACACGACTTTGCTTTTCAACAGAAGCCCTGATCACAACATCTTAGCATGCCACACAGGCAATTAACACCGTGCAACTGATGGCTATCAATCACACAGAATGAATTCAAATGTCAGACACAGTCAATTTATAAGTCCGTTCTGGGTCTGAACGAAACCGGAGGCACTATATACGTCGCAAACCCATTGATTTCCACGTATATCTGGACGATCACCACTCATTATCCATATTTCGGGATGCCTCCTAATCAGGACGGATGTTACCATCCAAACGAGGTGAAGATCTCCGGTCTTCGACCACCGTCTTTATCTTCGATTTCTTATCGTCGATTCAGTTATTCAGAATGGGATAAACCGGGTCTTTCTAAGCAACTCGCGTATATAATAAACAAGTGCTACACAAACACAACATACGCCTTATTTCAATTCATTAGTCACTAACTGTCAATCAGTAAGAGAACGATTTCCCAAATATTAACCCCGAAGGCCAAAACCAACATCAGATCAAAATCCAGGAAACCATTCGACTTAGCCAACCTTCAGTTAGTTTCTAAATTTTACATCCATATCGTTTATAATATTTTATAACGATTTATCGCTATTTTTTTATTTTTTTATTTATAGCCAATTTATTTAAACGACGCTTCGGGCCATACGCGGCCGTGGCGCTGTTTTTCTTCAGATTTGTTTTACACATATCTAAAAATCTAACCGTTGGATCTTCACAAAATTTACATCATTAGAAAGATCTTTTCAAAATGAATCCAACGGTTCTAGTTTTGGGAAAATCCGACGGTCGGATCTCCCGGTACAATCGTTTAAAGTTTCGATTTCAAAATACGAACTGCAGCGTCGTTATTCGATTTAATTTAATTATATTTTTATATATATATAAATATAATCGTTTCTGGCACTGTTTTTCTTCAGATTTGTTTTACACATATCTGAAAATCTAACCGTTGGATCTTTACAAAGTTGATGTCGTTGGAAAGATATTTCCAAAGCGAACCCAACGGTTTCGGTTTCGGGAAAATCCGATGGTCGGATCTCCCGCACTAATCGTTTGAAATCACGGTTTCAAAATACGAACTACAGCTTCGTTATTCGATTTATTTTAATTTTATATATATATATATATATAATCGATTCTTCGATTTCAAAACCATATTCATTTCATACCTTTGATAAAAATGATATTTTTATCAAACTAACTTCTATTTCAACACTTCACTATTTTTAACAATTCATGTATATAATAAAAATATGATTTTTATTGTTAAACAATTTATTTCAAAACACGACTATTTTTTATAGTTCATATAGATGGTAAAAATATGATTTTAATTATAAAACAATTTCTTTCAAAACACGACTATTTTATATAGTTCATATAGATGGTAAAAATATGATTTTTATTATAAAACAATTTCTTTCAAAACACGACTATTTTATATAGTTCATATAGATGGTAAAAATATGATTTTTATTATAAAACAATTTATTTCAAAACACGAATACCATTCAACACATGAATTTCCATTCAACGAATGAATTTCTATTCAACACATGAAGGTTTTCTATAGTTTATATACAAAGATAAAAAGGTGATTTTTATATTTAAAACACGAATACCATTCAACACATGAATTTCTATTCAACGAATGAATTTCAATTCAACACATGAAGGTTTCCTATAGTTTATATATATAGATAAAAAGGTGATTTTTATATTTAAAACATGAATACCATTCAACACATGAATTTCTATTCAACGAATGAACTTCAATTCAACACATGAAGGTTTTCTATAGTTTATATATATCGATAAAAAGGTGATTTTTATTTTTAAAACACGAATACCATTCAACACATGAATTTCTATTCAACGAATGAACTTCAATTCAACACATGAAGGTTTTCTATAGTTTTTATATATAAAGTAATAAAAATGTGATTTTTATTGCAAAACAATTTATTTCAAACATGAATGTCGTTCAATAGATGAATTTCTATTCAACACACGAATATAGTTTCAACACATGAAAATAATTCTAACACATGAATATTATTCAAAATTTCGGCAGCATAACGGCAGGGTAGTTAAAACCGGGGCCGTCCCTAGTACGGTTCCTCGCTCTACCTTACAGCCTCGCAGCTTTTGACAATGGGGAATCATACATCTAGTTCGCACGCAGGCGGCATGTATATATTTTTCATTTCCACAAACTAATCCTATGTGGTTTCAACCAAATAATTCTCAACCATAAACGGGTATTTTTCAACCACAATCAATCAATTTAGACCACAAACAATTATAATCAACCATTCGCTATCAACCAATTTTCACACCAATCACAATCAATAAATATCGTCCATGGTTTGTGGACGAGGGGCGTATATATATATATATATATATATATATATATATATATATTTATAAGTATTTCACTTCTATTTCAACACATATATAATTTTTACAATGCATATATAACTTATACATCGAACGTACAACCTATACAACGCTTATACATGAGGTGTACAACGCTTGTACAAGTCATATATCGACCATATAATTTATATATTGTCATTTTCCATATCGTTTATAAATTAGAAATCTCACTTTGGGTTCCACTCCACCAAAAATAGCAGAAGGCTTAGAAAAATATGTGGTCTCTTCTAAAATGTAGAAGACGTTCTCATGGTCCCGGTGTCTCATGTTTCACTAGATTTCGTCAAGAAACGAAAAAGATATGATTTTTACAGTGAAATCAAAAACGGTAGCGCTTTAAACCGCTATTAAATAGTTTAAAATAGTTTCAGCCGTACCTCAGCAGTTTGGTTCGAAACTAGGTTTCAAATTTTCAGCTAATCCGTTGATCGATACGGGGATCGGGTTGCGCGAGGTCGAAGGGGGAGGAGAGGCGCTCAGGCGCCGAAAGTGGGCCCCAGTTCGGTGGTCTGACATGGCCATAGCGGAGCTTCAAAGCTCCGAACTTCCCATTCGCGGTTCTCCTCAAATATACTTCAAAAAAATGCAAATCCTATATGGATTTGAAGCTTGAGAGATGCTCTGCAAAATCCCGAACTGGAGCACTTGATTTTACTGAGTGTGGAAGGAGAAATCGAGGAGAGAAGGAATTGGATGGTTTCCGCAGATTATCGGTTACGGGGAGAGAGAAAAAGGAATTTTCTGACCAATGAGAGATTTTTTTTATATTTATAAATTTTTAAATTTCGAAAATACCCCCTTTCACACACGAACTCCAATCCAAACCCAACGACTGTCGTCACTAGTGTTTTACCCCCATTCTGAACACAATGGGATATGTTTCGAAGGTCCTTTCGACTGTTTCAGTCAGTTTTCATTCAAATTAAAATATAAAACATTCAATATTCGATTTGAATGTACATTTCAATTTGCCAGGGCCACAAACTGATTTGAAAAATTCCGGAAAAATAAATCTGGCTATGTTTTGACGACACGGTCCCAACAAAACTTGTTTCGTCGAATTCTGAGACCGTTTGAAAAATGGCCCTTTTCTGGTCGATCCAATTTAATAGAAATTGACAAAACACATTTTCCTTTGCCACACTCACATACTAGCTTCAAAAATTATGAAATTTGAAATCTAGCAATAATTTGACATCCCGGATCCAACAAAAGTGGTTTCGTTGAATTATGAGGTCGTTTGCAAAATGACCATTTTCACGGGCTATATAATTTCTATAGCGACCTTTCTGAAAATTCATTTGGCCACAACTTTTGCTTCCCGCTATGAAACTTCGATTTTTCAGATTTGTTAGAAAGAAATTCACTAACAGATTTAAATATTTTTCGTTTCACTCAAATCCGTTTTGTTTTGCACCCGGTACAGTCAATTAAAGTTTGAATTCAAATTTTGAAACTACCGCGCCATTTCAGGTCTTGTTTGTAATTACAATTAATTATATTTGTTTTCAAATGTCGATTCAAACTTATTTTTCATCGATATTATTTAAAATATTTATTTTAAATATTTAAAATCCACTAAAATAGCCAATTTAAAATTTTTAAATTGGTTCAGATTTTCCGGGTCGTTACAGATTGTTAGGGGCACTTACACATTTGCACAAAATAAAACAACTTTTCCATTATCATTAAAATAATATTACATCAGAGTAACAAAAAGTACATCAGAGTACATAGATTACACAGCGGAAAAGATACTAAACTCAGCGGAAGAATGCGAATGCTCCAAGTCATAATAGCTTCAGCTAAAACCAGAATCCTGCTCCAACTAGCTCCAAGGCAAAATCTGTGAACCAAACTACTAGGCTGCCCATGTAAAAATTATGTGCACCCAGAGTTTAGGTGAGGGAACAATAAACTCCAAGTCAGTCATGGGACTGGTGTGAGAACTCAAAACAGTTGTTTTAGGGTTTATTTTAAAGTTAGGTAATTCACCGGACCACGCCGCTAATGCGGAATGGGTTTACTCCATGCGGATACCAGTGCATAGAAATCCGCAATGACTTTTTGAAAATTGTAGCTATCATAAGCTCGTCCCACATCACACAATGCAAGGGCACACCAAATGGGTGAGTTTTGCCTTATGATAACCAAAAATGCATTCATACGTAAAAATCCTTTTTTACTATTATATATAGTGTGAAAAAACTTTTTGCAAATAAATGTATTGATCCTAGCCAGCATAATGCCCCATCCCATTATACTGACAATCCTACTGGTAACCAGCAGGCTATACAATCAAAACCATACGGGCTCACAGTGGAGATTGGGTTTCGAACATGATGGTTCCTGGTACGAAAGATCATTCATGGGCTCACAAACTTTCTTGTGCACATCATCCTAGTAATCGCGGATAACATCCAGACTCGGACTCCATTATACTAACCTACCATACATGAATCAGAGTACCCAACAAATAGCGTCCCAGACTGGGAACTTCGCAGTACCCTTTCATCATCATATCCCGGTGCACCGAACATATGAAACGAACATAAAAATATGACCACCAGTTTACCATCAATCCGGGGTGTGAGGTTCGTCGAGGTCACGATATACACAAAGCTACGCTTAAATAGGCCATGCTTTGATCATCCATAGCTCATCTCATAACTTAAGTATGCCACATTGTCCATTCACTACGCATCACTGATTTTCATCAATATATTACCTCTAAGCTCATACGTCTTAGAGAAGGGTGTTAAGCAAGAGAATAAATTCTCCACCACCAAGCAGATATATATTTAACAAAGATCAGTGCTATGCAGTCAATTACAATGATAGACACACAATCCATACAAGTCCGTTCTGGGTCTGAACAAAACCACAATCCAGAATTCCTTCACATACGTTCGGGCTTCTTGCCACTTAACTGATATAAAATCCATTTGCAAATGGGAGCGACCCATTCGAGACATTCAGCAAGTTTTCCTTACGACATGAAGGGTCCCGGTCTTCAATGTCGTCTCCAATGTCTTCAATTGCTCCACAACATCATATTATTACTTGGAATGGTTTTCAGACATACATCCGATCCCAGTCTTTCCAACTAATAAGCACAGTTTGAAAAAACACAATTATAGAACACAAAGGCTTTCTACCAATCTCCTTCCATCTTGGATTTTGTCAAAATTAAACTTCTTTAAACCCATTCTCAAATTATTACAAAATCCATATTTAACCTTTTTCTTTTAAAACACATCCCTTAAATCAAAGATGATTTAGCCTTAAAGCCTTAATTAATTTTCCTTTTGATAACTCGTTATCAAAATCCAGTTTCCTTTGAAAATCCTTAATCCACATTTCAACCATAGTTTCCAGTTAAATTGATTTTCCAACATTCCATTCTTTAATCTTAACTAAAAGATTATACTTTCTTTACAATTCCTCAATTTTAATTTCCGCAAATCAAAGATCTGAATAAATCCTCAAATTACGATATGAATTTCCATAACTCAATCTCATGGGGTTTCAAGAATGATATTATTGAAGATATGATTCACGACAAAACCCAAATCAATTGATATTGAACATAAGTTACGCAGAAATTGTATCTACTTATATTCGATATCAATTCTCATAATCAACGAATACTATAAGTGGAATAACAATATAATAATATCTTCCAAATTCCTCAAATAGTATACATTTACACCATAGAATTTCATATCAAATATCTGAAGATTATTTCTATCCAACTTATCCCAATCAACTTAGGAAACTCATATCTTAATTAAAAGATTTATCCAACTCTTTGACATTAGATCTGGATAGAAATACCATCAACTTATACTTAATATTAATCTCGATATCCAACTCACACTATAAGCGGAATAATGGTGAACTACCTTTTAAATTCCTCAAATAGTAAGAATTATCATCTACCGGATTAATATCAACATCTGAATATTTATCTCCAACCATATCCAATTATTTAAAAATGAAAACCCATATTAATATCAATTTAAATTCCATAAAAATATTTCTAAGACTTTTAAACCTTTGAAAATATTCCACAAATCATTACTTATAGTTCGGAAAATAGTTTACGGTTTAAAACTTCAAAATAGATTGTTTTCGAAGGAAGCATTATAATAGCATTTCAAAAGTGTTACAAAAGCATTACAAAACAGTTATCTTAACTATTTTGATCAAAATATCGTTTATCTTAGCCAAAACTTAAACTTTACAATTAAAAACACCTTTTCATAATTTGTAATGATTTTACAATTTTTTTTCCATATTTTTAAAACATTTAAAAATAGCTGTTTATAGTTATGGTAAACAATTGTTCTTACATCGATCTTTTCCAAAACGGTTTCAAACATAACTTGAAAGTTATAACTCGAATTTAAAATCTTCTTTCACTCATTTGAAAGTTCTTGTTAATGGAAATCAAACGTTTTTAATTTTATGGAAATCCGACTTAGATTGCAAAAGTTATAAGCATTTAAAGTTTGCATCTAAAATACGTAAATTGCCGTTATGCGACAAGCTCTATTTTGACCATAATAACCATTATTCTACGGTACTTCAAAATATCTTAGAAAACCAATATATCCTTATATAACTCTTTTAAAATCATTTAAATTTACTTTCCAAATTATTTTCGATCTAAAATTCAACTTTCATAAATTCCAATTCTTCTCTAAATTCAATAACTTCAAATTAACCTTCCCATTCATCGGATCAGTTAGGGATAGCCAGGGAGAGCAGGAAACTTCATTTCCAAACCCAAGCCTAGACACCATCCTCTCTGTGATTTTAACAAAATATATGAATTCATACGTATGGTCTTTTCCAATTATTAACCTTCAATTTCAATAATTATATTGCGTTTAATTACGAAGGAGATTTTTCGATCACCAATGTGATACCATAATTGTTGTGTCATAGTGTGTGCAAAACAACATCAACAACCATTTAAACATCCATAGCAACCATCATCAACATGATTCAACAAATCATAATTGTGCACAAGCGTTATAACACTAACGCTTAATAGTGTGTGTTCTAAACTTCGCATCCATCATCCATCACAACAAATATCAATCATCATTAACCAATAATAATTCATCACTATATTTAAATTAGTCTAGCTACTAATTAAATATATAAACCATGGTTAAAGAGTTCTCACCTACCAGCTTTCCAAATCTTCACGGTAGGCGAGCCTAGCTGAACGAACCCTTAGACAGTATTTCCGCGCACCATCTTCTTTGCCAATATATATATATATATAAATATATTAATCTTATCTCTTTATAAGAGGAGGAGGATGTACTTTGGCAAGGTGGTGGTGGTGATGGAGGCCGAGTTTTCAAGGAGGGAGGAGGAGAAAGGCTAAGCCAAAATGGTGAAAGGAAGAGGAGAGTAGAATGGCTTAGGATGCCATGGATAAGAAAGGGAGAAGGATGAAATAAAATGGAAGAAATGAGAAATGGAGAAGGATGATGAAAAGAGAGGGTTAAGGTGGGTTTATATAGGAAACATAAAGATATAAGGAGCTTACAACTCATAAGACACTTGTCCTTTCCTTATGTTTTTGATTCATGTATGTTAACACATATTCCTTAAGTGAATAAGGTGGTGACACCTCTTTAAGACACATGCTACATTCATATTAAATCATTTTGCGACATTATTTCTAACACTTATTTTATGTTACTAACTTGAAACACTTATTTAAGTCACAAATTTTAAACACTTATTTGTGTTGCTATGTTATTATATTTGTGTTAACAAAATTAGATTCAACAAAATATAATGAAAACTCGTAAGGACAAATGTAACAACCCGTATTTCGATAACATGATTAAGACGATAATCAAGGCAGAATTTATTTTTAAATTCTGAATCAAGCGAAATGGGCTATGCCATTGTGTTCGTCTCGGAAAAATACGCGAGATAGAGTCCGAGTTTTCGAAAATCGGAGTCCGTATGACCCGGTTAAGGCCCAACGAAGTTTTCAGAAAATTTCTAAGTAAAAACAGATTTCAAATTCAAACTTGAATTTGGAAGATTGGGCCAGTTGGGCCAGGCGGGAAAAATTCCCGCCACAGTACCCAAGTCGACAGCCCTGTCGACTTGGGAGTCGACTTGGTCTGACCAAGTCGACAGCCCTGTCGACTTGGCTGTCGACTTGGCTCAGACGAGCATTCCTGGCTTGGTGCACCTGCACTGGTCTCTGGTCTTGTTCTGGAAGCTTCTGACGTGGTTTGATGGTTCAGATCTATCCTAGGGTTAATCTAAGGGCCTAAAACTATCCTAATCTCTATAAAAAGACCCTAAACCTAATCTAAATCCCTAAAAATCAAACCTAGCAACTAAGTGCTGCCAAAATCAATTTTGATCATGGCCTCCATCTCCAATCCCTAGAGCCTATGCATTCAAATCGGGTTCAAATCAAAAGGTGCAAGCTTGCTACACCAAATAGAGGCCAAATCAACGTTGCTATGCGAGTTTCATGACGGATCTTCATCAAAGGAGCCACCTTTCTTCGTCAAAACGATTCATGCTCCTAGTCCTCTTGCCACGCTAGGTAAGTTCTAGCTACTTGTAGATTTAAACAATGATTTTGATGTGACATGGGATAAAATGCAAAGTAACATGAGTATGTTAGCCTATGGGAACCTAGTTTGCCTCTTTAACATGAACATATGACTTTGGGTGATGTTGTAGCGACAAACCATGCTATGCATGTTGCATTGGACTTAGTTTGCCATGCAAGATTGGACCTTTGCTTGTGGTATGTTAGCATGCACACTTGAAACCACTTTGACTCATGAAACATGTGCATGAATGTGACTTTGAGGCTATGCAAATATATGAACCCGAAATCCCTTATGATAATATGCAAGTTTACCTTTTTATCACATGAGGAACATGGGCATGTTCATCCCTTCATGATAGGTTTATGACATGAACACTTATGCAAGTAATCCCCTTTTATGCTATGCATGTTTGTGGCCAAATCCCCTTGAGATACTATGCATGTTTGTGGCCAAATCACCTTATGACACTATGCATGTTTTTGGCCAAGGTTGTGCATGTGGAAGCCAATCCCTTTTTGGCATCATGCATGTTTTGAGGCCAATATGTGACGTAGTATCCTTACTATGTTGACTCGCTTTTGCTTGCGTTGGAAAACACGACTTTGTGGTAGTTAGATAAACATGAACATGACGCGAAATCTTGACTTGAATATGACATGAAAACTTGACTTGAGGTTACATGTGAACATGACATGTAAGTTGAACCAAAATGGGGGCATGACACGTGGGTTAAACTTGGGACTTGAAATTAGACACGTATGGGTTGTAAGTGTAATATAACACTAGACCAAACATGGAAGTGGCCAACTCGAGGTTGGGTTGAGTTTGTAGCATAAATCTACCCGGACCCGCCCGGCTTAACTAGTAGCTACAAACAATAGGATCCAATGTGAGAAGTTGGTTATGTCGCGCTTAAGACCCGAGGTTAGACTAGGTTGTGGTGTAAATCTACCCGGACCCGCCCGGCTTAACTAGTAACCACAACAAGGTCTAATGTGAGAGGTTGAGGGTGCATTAATTAAATTAATGCCACATGATAAGGTTAAGTAAATTTGACTAATGACACTTAACCGATATGACATGAATGGGTAGGTTAAGTGGGACCGGACTTGATTTCTTAATGACACTTAACCATGCAAGATGATTAGGGGATGAGGTTAAGCCCACCTATACTTAACCTATCCGACTCGATAATTTGATGGGATTAAGATAATCTATGCTTAATCGATCTAGCAAGATAATCCGATAGGATTAAGGTAAGCTAGTACTTGACCGATTTGACTTGATAGGGTTAAGTCATGAGCCTCTGGGTACACTTAACCAACTTGTAGGGCTAAGTCTTGAACTTAAATACTTAGCCAATCTTGACGTGATTCGTGGGCGGGTTAAGGCATGGACTTGAATGATAACACTTAACCCAATAAGACAAACCCTAGTTAGAGGAACTAGGTATAGAATCGTGGTTAATCAAGGGCAATGGGAAAGGAAGCTATGTGGTAAACCTTAGTTAAGGGTAACTAATAATAATTCTTAGCTAAGGACATAGGATTAATTCACAAAGCGATGAGTAACCTGATACGGTAGGTCATCGCTTAGTATACGAGGAGGAGCAAGTTATCTGACTTGGATAAAAGCTCCAGCGCACTGGGTGCCGAAGTGGAAGCTTCGGGGGACGTGAGGATATTCTTGGGATCCCTCTGTGGGCTGCCAAGTAATTATACTAGGCCCATGAGAGGTTAAGGTCTGCGTTAGAAGGACCAAGAGTATGCCTTGGTTGCTATGCGAGCGACCTAAAGACTGGGATGGATTAGCGTGGAGTCGACGATTCTTGGTTTTTGCCCTTGATAGCACGTCGTCGACTACCTACCATCTTTAGTCAATCGTGTACGAACGGAAAGGCAGCGAACCCCCAACAGACCATGTTCTTGCTATCAAGTCATGGGTGAGGTAGGCCCGTAGGAAAGTGGGGCTATAGTGGGGCCAGGATGTGGTTCTCATACATGATTTTTCTTGGGTTGCCTTTCAGTAGTTGAGGGAGGGGTCACGTGGGACCATAGCCACGGGTACAAAAACAGACCTTGATATCTGCATCAGCAGACGACTTAAAGCTCCCGACCGAGTTCCGTATTTCTTGGTTTGCCCTGGCACGGAACTCGGGTGGCACATTGAGGAACATGTGCGTCTAGACATGGAAAACGATTCACGATACATACGTGGGATAAAGGGCGCGGTTGACGGGTGGCATAATTCCTAGTGGCCCTAGGTGGCAAAACCCAAACCGAGACACGGAAACGTTCATTAGGTAGCATAATCCCTAGCGGTCCTAGGTGGCATAAATCCTAAGTGGACGCGCGATAGTTCACGGTAAGGAAACATAACTAGATTAAGGGTGGCAGTCCAAAATAACTTCAAGGATAAAACGTTTACATGGGAAAGCCCGTATGGCCTACGGCAAAGGACTGAACTTATACTTAGGAAGAAACAGACGAGTTGGGAAAACCTACATATGCTATATATTAGGTTGACGTGGACCATTACATGACATTGGGCAAGGGACATTCATGGCCAACACATGACGCGGGTTGGGATACTAGTACGAGAGGTGCAGAGCAAATATACATGTTAGAACCTGGAAAAATATATATAATAGACACCGGGGGATGTTAGACAGGGTAGATGCCTTGGGATAGTATACTTGATAGAAACCTGACGATGTGATACCTTGATTTATCATGACACCGTAGTTTATCACGATATCTTAGTTTACCTTGCTACAGTAGTTCAGCCTGTTACCCTGGTTTAGTTTATCTATCTTGTAGTCATTTTTATGTTTACTTTCAGTTTATGCATGTCATGTTACCTTTACCTGTTTTTATACTGGAAGTAGATAGGACTTACCAGTCTTTATGACTGACCCCGTTTCCTTTCGCCTCTTTATCTTCCGTTCCCCCCCCCCCCCAAGGTTCCAGGGAGGAAATGATGTTGTTTAGTTCGGACCTCTTATGCTTGAAGGTCATCATGTATAGCTTGATGTATAGCTTGGTCTTCTCTTGGCTATGGCTGCTTCACCGCATTATTTTGGGGAATAATTTATAAAAAGGTTTTTATGCTTCTTTATTATTGCAAGACAGGTTTTGATGTACTCTGATGTAAAAGGCATTAGACCTTATGTATTCATGTTTATGAAAGTTCGATTTTACTTCCGCTATTTTATATGTTCTGTCTTGTGATATTTCTGTGCATGTTTACCAATAATGCCCCTCTAAAGCTAGTGCATTCCTTTGCGAGTGACCCTAGCGGAGGCGGGGTGTTACATTTGGTATCAGAGCAGAAGGTTACCAGACTGGGCAAAAGTTTTTAAAACCTTCTGAAAACTATTTGAGAAACCGTTTACAAAGAAGCATTTTTCAAGAAAAGTTTTTAAAAGCTATTCCCCAAAAGCCATTAGCACTATCCTTGGATTCCTTGATTGAATTCCGTTTCCTTTCTTTCCTCCATCTGTGGTCACAGTAGTTCTAACTGTGACTAATCTTTGTCTAGCCACGTAGGTGTTTCCCGTACGATGGAGGAAGTTCTCGAGAGACTTGTTACCGCAGTTACAAGAAAGGATAATAAGAGTAAGGGTAAAGGATGCCAGCTTAAGGATAAGCAACCGTTGTTATGGCTTAGTCCATCGAGGAGGACAAGGACAAGATCAGCGGAGAGGGAAATAGTACGCTCCCACTTCTAGGGTACCTAAAAGAAATGGTGCCGTTTCTGGTAAAGGTTTAGTCGTTCTTTTCTATCATCCCGTCCAGACTTTGTCTTGATCATCGTATCATTTAAGTCTGCTTGGATAGTTGAGTCTCTGCACCTTAGTACTAGCATGGTAGAGGATCCCAGTTTTGTCCCAAAAATCTGGTTGGAGAGTTGGTCCATTCCTTCATGACTTGTTGGATTTGAGAATGACATGTCTCAACTACGGATAGATTCTAAGGATAAAGTGGTCACCCAATAAGGGGTGCCATTCTCGGTTTTGGAAAGAGGGTAGTTAGACTCTCGACTCATCTTGGTGATACCCTCAAAGTCTCGTGTAACCTTTTTGGGTTCTGTCATGGTTAGTTACCTAGAATCCCGGGATGCAGTTGTTGATAATCCGTTCAAATAGGATTCGCCGCTAAGGCGGATGGTTCGTTTCGATTATGCATGGGTTATGGCAGTCACCCTAGTAAGAACCCTTGGCAACATGGATCGACATCGGAAAACGAGATCCAGAATTCAGTAGTGAATTTTGGAGAGCTTGCATGAGTACGCAGACATATTTGAGCCGAGCATACTAGGGAAAGAATAAGTGAAAGTGAAACGGGAGGCGACAGTGAGATGAGTTCCACTCACACCTTGGAAATAGGAATCAAGGAGCTACGAAATCATGAAGTCAAAGGTGGTCAAGGCACGATGGAATTAAGCTCATGGAAATGCGGCTTGGACGCGCGCATCACGTCTTTTTTTTTAGAGTATATCGTTGATCCTTGGTTCACCTGTAAAGCTTACTTGCATGCTATCGCTTGGTGGATATCCTCTCGGTCCTGTTTCTGTTACAAACCCCGTAAGGGGTTTGTCTTGTCTATCTTCTCGATCTTATCTTGGGAACCTTAGGTAGAACGCTATGGATGTAAACATGTGTTTGAGACATGTTATGATTGATATGGTTGCAAATGGTTGCAAGTGGTTGCTCGTGGACGCGCGAATACACATTAGATGCTAGCTCGACTCGGTCACATTTCATATTGCGTATGCACAAGTATTTATACTTGTTTATGAGTGAAATTGAATGTGTTTTCATGCGGTTGTTGCATATGAATGAATGGTTGTGCACGCATATAGTATCTATATGACTAGGACTATTTGCATACATGTTGGATTCATGGCACTATACATATTTTTGCATTAGAAAAATTTTTCAGGCCTGATCATTAGCATTAGCTAAGGAACATGTACACACACATTTTGCATATATTCATACAGCATTAGAAATCATCTAAGGACAATGGTTGCTTGTGGATGATGTTTTGAGTAGATGGATGATGGATGGTAGGATATGTTCTTCCTAACTTGGAGATTTCGGGGACGAAATCCTAAAAGGTGGGGAGAATGTAACAACCCGTATTTCGATAACATGATTAAGACGATAATCAAGGCAGAATTTAATTTTAAATTCTGAATCAAGCGAAACGGGCTATGCCATTGTGTTCGTCTCGGAAAAATACGCGAGATAGAGTCCGAGTTTTCGAAAATCGGAGTCCGTATGACCCGGTTAAGGCCCAACGAAGTTTTCAGAAAATTTCTAAGTAAAAACAGATTTCAAATTCAAACTTGAATTTGGAAGATTGGGCCAGTTGGGGCAGGCGGGAAAAATTCCCGCCACAGTACCCAAGTCGACAGCCCTGTCAACTTGGGAGTCGACTTGGTCTGACCAAGTCGACAGCCCTGTCGACTTGGCTCAGACGAGCATTCCTGGCTTGGTGCACCTGCACTGGTCTCTGGTCTTGTTCTGGAAGCTTCTGACGTGGTTTGATGGTTCAGATCTATCCTAGGGTTAATCTAAGGGCCTAAAACTATCATAATCTCTATAAAAAGACCCTAAACCTAATCTAAATCCCTAAAAATCAAACCTAGCAACTAAGTGCTGCCAAAATCAATTTTGATCATGGCCTCCATCTCCAATCCCTAGAGCCTATGCATTCAAATCGAGTTCAAATCAAAAGGTACAAGCTTGCTACACCAAATAGAGGCCAAATCAACGTTGCTATGCGAGTTTCATGACGGATCTTCATCAAAGGAGCCACCTTTCTTCGTCAAAACGATTCATGCTCCTAGTCCTCTTGCCACGCTAGGTAAGTTCTAGCTACTTGTAGATTTAAACGATGATTTTGATGTGACATGGGATAAAATGCAAAGTAACATGAGTATGTTAGCCTACGGGAACCTAGTTTGCCTCTTTAACATGAACATATGACTTTGGGTGATGTTGTAGCGACTAAACCATGCTATGCATGTTGCATTGGACTTAGTTTTCCATGCAAGATTGGACCTTTGCTTGTGGTATGTTAGCATGCACACTTGAAACCACTTTGACTCATGAAACATGTGCATGAATGCGACTTTGAGGCTATGCAAATATATGAACCCGAAATCCCTTATGATAATATGCAAGTTTACCTTTTTATCACATGAGGAACATGGGCATGTTCATCCCTTCATGATAGGTTTATGACATGAACACTTATGCAAGTAATCCCCTTTTATGCTATGCATGTTTGTGGCCAAATCCCCTTGAGATACTATGCATGTTTGTGGCCAAATCACCTTATGACACTATGCATGTTTTTGGCCAAGGTTGTGCATGTGGAAGCCAATCCCTTTTTGGCATCATGCATGTTTTGAGGCCAATATGTGACGTAGTATCCTTACTATGTTGACTCGCTTTTGCTTGCGTTGGAAAACACGACTTTGTGGTAGTTAGATAAACATGAACATGACGCGAAATCTTGACTTGAATATGACATGAAAACTTGACTTGAGGTTACATGTGAACATGACATGTAAGTTGAACCAAAATGGGGGCATGACACGTGGGTTAAACTTGGGACTTGAAATTAGACACGTATGGGTTGTAAGTGTAATATAACACTAGACCAAACATGGAAGAGGCCAACTCGAGGTTGGGTTGAGTTTGTAGCATAAATCTACCCGGACCCGCCCGGCTTAACTAGTAGCTACAAACAATAGTATCCAATGTGAGAAGTTGGTCATGTCGCGCTTAAGACCCGAGGTTAGACTAGGTTGTGGTGTAAATCTACCCGGACCCGCCCGGCTTAACTAGTAACCACAACAAGGTCTAATGTGAGAGGTTGAGGGTGCATTAATTTAATTAATGCCACATGATAAGGTTAAGTAAATTTGACTAATGACACTTAACCGATATGACACGAATGGGTAGGTTAAGTGGGACTGGACTTGATTTCTTAATGACACTTAACCATGCAAGATGATTAGGGGATGAGGTTAAGCCCACCTATTCTTAACCTATCCGACTCGATAATTTGATGGGATTAAGATAATCTATGCTTAATCGATCTAGCAAGATAATCCGATAGGATTAAGGTAAGCTAGTACTTGACAGATTTGACTTGATAGGGAAGTCATGAGCCTCTGGGTACACTTAACCAACTTGTAGGGCTAAGTCTTGAACTTAAATACTTAGCCAATCTTGACGTGATTCGTGGGCGGGTTAAGGCATGGACTTGAATGATAACACTAAACCCAATAAGACAAACCCTAGTTAGAGGAACTAGGTATAGAATCGTGGTTAATCAAGGGCAATGGGAAAGGAAGCTAAGTGGTAAACCTTAGTTAAGGGTAACTAAGTAATAATTCTTAGCTAAGGACATAGGATTAATTCACAAAGCGATGAGTAACCTGATACGGTAGGTCATCGCTTAGTATACGAGGAGGAGCAAGTTATCTGACTTGGATAAAAGCTCCAGCGCACTGGGTGCCGAAGTGGAAGCTTCGGGGGACGTGAGGATATTCTTGGGATCCCTCTGTGGGCTGCCAAGTAATTATACTAGGCCCATGAGAGGTTAAGGTCTGCGTTAGAAGGACCAAGAGTATGCCTTAGTTGCTATGCGAGCGACCTAAAGACTGGGATGGATTAGCGTGGAGTCGACGATTCTTGGTTTTTGCCCTGGATAGCACGTCGTCGACTACCTACCATCTTTAGTCAATCGTGTACGAACGGAAAGGCAGGGAACCCCCAACAGACCATGTTCTTGCTATCAAGTCATGGGTGAGGTAGGCCCGTAGGAAAGTGGGGCTATAGTGGGGCCGGGATGTGGTTCTCATACATGATTTTTCTTGGGTTGCCTTTCAGTAGTTGAGGGAGGGGTCACGTGGGACCATAGCCACGGGTACAAAAACAGACCTTGATATCTGCATCAGCAGACGACTTAAAGCTCCCGACCGAGTTCCGTATTTCTTGGTTTGCCCTGGCACGGAACTCGGGTGGCACATTGAGGAACATGTGCGTCTAGACATGGAAAACGATTCACGATACATACGTGGGATAAAGGGCGCGGTTGACCGGTGGCATAATTCCTAGTGGCCCTAGGTGGCAAAACCCAAACCGAGACACAGAAACGTTCATTAGGTAGCATAATCCCTAGCGGTCCTAGGTGGCATAAATCCTAAGTGGATGCGCGATAGTTCACGGTAAGGAAACATAACTAGATTAAGGGTGGCAGTCCAAAATAACTTCAAGGATAAAACGTTTACATGGGAAAGCCCGTATGGCCTACGACAAAGGACTAAACTTATACTTGGGAAGAAACAGACGAGTTGGGAAAACCTACATATGCTATATATTAGGTTGACGTGGACCATTACATGACATTGGGCAAGGGACATTCATGGCCAACACATGACGCGGGTTGGGATACTAGTACGAGAGGTGCAGAGCAAATATACATGTTAGAACCTGGAAAAATATACATAATAGACACCGGGGGATGTTAGACAGGGTAGATGCCTTGGGATAGTATACTTGATAGAAACCTGACGATGTGATACCTTGATTTATCATGACACCGTAGTTTATCACGATATCTTAGTTTACCTTGCTACAGTAGTTCAGCCTGTTACCCTGGTTTAGTTTATCTATCTTGTAGCCATTTTTATGTTTACTTTCAGTTTATGCATGTCATGTTACCTTTACCTGTTTTTATACTGGAAGTAGATAGGACTTACCAGTCTTTATGACTGACCCCGTTTCCTTTTGCCTCTTTGTCTTCCGTTTCCCCCCCAGGTTCCAGGGAGGAAATGATGTTGTTTAGTTCGGACCTCTTATGCTTGAAGGTCATCATGTATAGCTTGATGTATAGCTTGGTCTTCTCTTGGCTATGGCTGCTTCACCGCATTATTTTTGGGAATAATTTATAAAAAGGTTTTTATGCTTCTTTATTATTGCAAGATAGGTTTTGATGTACTCTGATGTAAAAGGCTTTAGACCTTATGTATTCATGTTTATGAAAGTTCGATTTTACTTCCGCTATTTTATATGTTCTGTCTTGTGATATTTCTGTGCATGTTTACCAATAATGCCCCTCTAAAGCTAGTGCATTCCTTTGCGAGTGACCCTAGCGGAGGCGGGGTGTTACAACAAAAGTCCTGTTTTGACAAAATATATTATCAAATCTTACTTATCATATCTTTGCAATTATATTTAAATTTATATCTATCATTTAACTTATCAAAATTACCATGTATATATTTATGTCAAATTCGAATTCAAATTTAAATTCAAATTAAGTAATGAAAATTCCAATTTTAATTTGGTTAAAAATTCTGGATCGTTACATTTTACCGCTTGTAGATGTGATTCTTTAGGATTTGATTCAAATCTAGCGCATAAGCAGACACTCATCATTATGTCCAGACGACTTGTGGTTAAATATAATAAGGATCCAATTATACTTCTATATAATTTATGATAAACAATTTTATCGTTTTGATCCCGGTCAAGAAGAGCCATAGTACTCATTGGAGTTGGTTTTCCGTATGTGTTTTCAAATCCAAATTGTTGAATTAAATTATTACAATATTTTCTTTATTAATAAAATTTCCATTTGAAAACTATTTAATTTGTAATCCTAGAAAATAAGATAGTTCTCCCATGTGAGACTTCTCAAATTCTCTAGTCATGATATCAGCAAATTCTTTACATAATTTTTCATTAGTTGAACTGAAAATTATATTGTCGACATTTATTTGAATAATTAAAATATCTTTATTGGAGTGTTTAATAAAAAGAGTTTGATCTACTTTTCCTATTTGAAATCTTTAATCAAATAAATAGCTCTTAAGACATTCACACCAAGCATGGGGTGCTTGTTTAAGACCATATAAAGCTTTCTTTAATTTATATACATGATCAGGATATTTTTCATGAGCAAATAAAGGGGGTTGTTCTACATAAACATATTCTTTTATAAATCCATTTAAGAATGCACTTTTAACGTCCATTTGATAAAGTTTAAAATTGTGAAAACTAGTGTAGGCTAATAAGATATGTATTGCTTCAAGTCTTGCAACTGGAGCAAACATTTATTCGTAGTCAGTGCCTTCTTCTTGATTATATCCTTGTGCAACTAATCCAGCTTTGTTTCTAGTAATATTTCCTAGTTCGTCTGCTTTATTTTTATAGACCCATTTGGTTATGATAACTGATTGATTATCAGGACGAGGAACTAATTCTCAAACATTGTTTCTTTCGAACTGATTTAGCTCTTCCGGCAAAGCTATAATCCAATAGTCGTCTGTTAATGCTTCTTTAGGATTTTTAGGATCAATAGTCGAAAGAAAAGCAACATGTACCATTTGGTTTAGTTGGCTTCTTGTTCTAACTTGTGAATCAATTTATCCAATTATATTTTGTACAAGAAGATCACGTAAAATTCTAGGAGGAGATCTTAGTTCATTGTTATTGTTATGAATACTATCTTCATTATTTTCAAGATTTGTGTTATCTTTGTTAGTTATAAGTTCTTCATCATCTTGGATAATTGAATTTTTACTAAAGTTTTCATCAAAAGATACATGTAATGTTTCTTTGACAATATTTTTTCTTTTATTAAAAATACGATATGCCTTACTTCGTTCTGAGTATCCCCACAAAGATTCCTCTATTGGCTTTTGGGTCAGATTTTCCAAGTTGATCTTTTGTATTCAGAATAAAGCATTTTGACCCAAAAATTTTAAAATAAGAAATATTAGGTTTTCTTCCATTAAAGAGTTCATATGAAGTATTCTTAGTTAGCAGTCGTATGGAAATACGATTCAGTACATAACAAGCAGTTGCTACAGCTTCTGCCCAAAAATGTTCTGGTAAAGTACTTCCATTTAATAATGTTCTCGCGCATTCTTGTATTATTCTATTTTTCCTTTCTACAACTCCATTTTGTTGAGGTGTCTTAGGAAATGAAAAATTATGATTTATTCCTTTCTTTTTACAAAATAGTTCAAAGGATTCATTTTCAAACTCACCTCCATGATCACTCTGTAAGTTTTTTTATTTTTAATATTTTGAATTCTTTTGACAAAAGTTTTGAAATGGTTAAAAGTATCACTTTTTTTTTCATTAAAATTATCCAAGTATATCTAGAAAAGTCATTAACAATAACAAATACGTATGGATTATGATTGATAGACTGAACTTGTATTGGTCCGAAAAGATCCATATGTAATAATTCTAGTGGTTGTAAAGTTGAAATGACTTTCTTCGATTTAAAGGATGATTTTGTTAATTTTCCTAACTGGCAATCATCACAAATATTATTTAGTTTAAAGTTTATTTTTGGCAAACCTTTTACTAATTCATTTTTTAAAAGTTTTCGTATAGTTTTAAAATTTATGTGACAAAATCTTTTGTGCTATAGCCATGGTTCATTATCATTAGCTAATAAACACAAATCTGAATTATGATTAACCTTCATATTTAACACGTAAATGTTTTTGTCCCTATCTCCTTCAAAATTGAGATTTTGATTTTGATCGTAAATACTACAATTATTTTCAGAAAATGTAATTTTAAATACCTTGTCACAAAGTTGACTAATACTTAGTAAACTGTGTTTTAGGTTTTTAACTAATGAAACATTTGTAATAAGAGGTAAGTTAGGTTTACCATAATTGCTCACATCTCCTTTGCCAATGATATAAACTTTCGAGTTGTCTCCGAAGGTAACAGAACCACTATCAAAGTATGTAATATTTGTCAACATATCTTTGTCTCGGTTCATGTGTTTCGAGCAACCACTATCTAATATCCATTTATGTTTCTCGAGTAGGACCTCGTTGTCTTGAGCCATGAAGCACACATTTTATTGTTCATTGTCACTATCACTATCACTTTCTGATGGAGATGAATCTGAATCATCCCATGTTACGGAGAAAGCTTTCTTTTTGAATTTATCCTTTTTAATCTTGTTGTTGAATGTTTTCTGATTTTCTTTTTTCTGTTCTGGACAGTCTTAATGCATGTGACCCTTTTTATGGCAATTGAAGCATTCTTTGGAAGAAAATGAAGGTTTATTAGAAAGATTTTTCTTGAAACTATTTTTTATTTCCTTTCTTATATTTTAAGAATTTTTCTGTCAATTAATGCTAGATCCTCATTTTCCGATTTAGACTTATCTTCTTCAGCATGAAAGGCTACATTCTTTCTTTCTTGTGCTTGGTCCTTTTTGGCTTGGAGATTTACTTCATAAGACATGAGGTTACCTATTAGTTCTTCTGGTTTCATTGTTGATAGATCATTGGCTTCCTCAATGGCTAAACTTTCCTCTTCCATTAGTCGGCTAAGGAGTTTAGTACCTTTGATATAATATTAAAGTCACTATATTTTTCTTCTAACCGTATAAGAGCATGGAGGTTGTCTTGGAATCTGGAGTACATGTCGTTTATAGATTCATTTTGTTTCATTCTAAAATTCTGAAATTGGTTCTTTAGAATTAAGATCTTTGTTTTCTTAACCTTGTTTGTACCCCGATGTATGGTTTTGAGGGTTTCACATATCTGATGCGAAGTAGCGCAAATGCTAACACGATTAAATTCATTTCTATCCAAAGCACAGAATAACATATTTATAGCTTTGGCATTTGGACTTGCACTTGCTTCATTTTTCTGATTTTGTGTCTATGTAGCAAAATCAGTTGCGAGTGTTATGAATTTTATTTGAGTTGCATTCCAAGCTTCAAAACTAGTTGCTTGGAAGATTGTCCTTCGGCAAAAGTAGAGCTAATGGTTGTGCTACTTTCCATATTATTAATATATGGAATAACAGTGTTACAGTTATAGGTAGACCTTGCTCTTATACCAATTGAGAGTCGCTAAGCAGATATAGGATCGTAGAATATAGAAAAACAATAGCAATAAGTAAATAGTGACATAATCAATTTTATAATTGTTCGGATCACCGTGCTACGTCCAGTCCTATACTCCCTTTCGGAATTTCACTAAAAAACAACCCTCTCTTCACCAAGAGGAATAAGTTTACAACTCATGAACAGCGAAACATGATTTCATGTCTCAACTACGCAAGAGGACTTCAACTAAAAAAATACAACAGTGTTCTGACTGATTGTGTTCTTGATAATACTGATAAGTCAATTTGAGTACAAAGCTCCTATAATCTTATCCTCAAGTATTTGAAATGTGTTTGTGAAGATCTAGCAAATGTTAATCGTTATGAATCAAAGAGCATTCAATATAGTTCAAAGATTCAAGCGATAAGAGTGATTGTGATTGCTTTTTAAAACTAAGAAATCTAGAAGTTACTCTAGAGAATCGAGAGATCAAGACAATTAAATTCAGTGATTTTGCAAGTGTTAGAAATGTGTATATATAGGTGTATGATAGTCATATCTATTTGCAGAAGCTTCGAGTAAGAGATACATCCATAGCCATTGAAGAAAGGTTTCATCTTTTGGAAGAAAGAAGGTGTCTTTTCAGGAAATGTTCGCAAGTTTGAATTCAGTCGACTGAACAAAACATTCAATCTACTAAAACTGTGCAAATTGTGCGTACACACACATGATTCAGTCGACTGAAAGTTCTGTTTAGTCGTCTAAAATGTGTTTTTCTATGTAATGAACATATTTTATAAATGTAGAAGATGATATTGAGTCCTTGTGTCCGTGCAAACATCTTGAGGATAGATTTTAACATGAATACTAGGACTAAGTGTAACACCCGGCATTTTTAACTCAAGATAATAAAGTAAGAATAACTTAATTAAATATCCAGAGTTAAGTAAAACAGACAACGAAATTGCGTCCGTCTCGAAATTCTGGTTAAGATAGATACCTAGTTTACGTAAAACGGACACCGTATGAAGAAGTTATGAGCATTAGAAGTTTATATACATATAAGGAGCTTATATGTATATATATTAAATAAATATATCCAGAAAATTCGAAAATCAGTTCTAAAATCAAAATTTCTCGAGTGGGAAAATATAGAGGGAAAATGACCAGTTGGGGGTCGACCCAGGGGGGTCGACCCACCGGAAGGGAGGTCGACCTCACCGCAGATCTGGAATTTTCCACCGATGTGGACGTTTCTGATATTTTATTTTAAAATCCAAGGGGCCTGGTTTCTCTGATACACTTATAAATAAGTCTGTAGAGCTAACCCTAAAACTCATATTCCTGAGGCTATTTCTGCTGTTTTTCTTCTTCTTCCCCTAATCTATTCAGAAAATTTAGGTTATTCATTTAGGTAAAATTCTGAATCTAAATCTGGAATAAAGGGACATATGCTTGTAAATGGGTGTTCAGATCTCTCAATGAAAAACAAGGTAACTTCCTAGATCCGATCTATTCAAATTCCTTCCTCATTCTTTTACTTTCTCTTTTATTGAAAATAATCAATCTATAGTCGTTAGGTTTTGAATCCGATTAAGGGAAAAACCATGGATGCTAAAACTGGAACAAATCTAGAATTGGGAAAACATACAAGGCGAGTGGGTTTAAGCTATAGACTTTAGATAATAATAGGTTATCATTCAGCATTCCCCTTTTTATTATTTGTGAAATTGCCAAATTAATTATAAATTATTGTATAACAAGTTGAGAGAATAATATGAATAATTCATATGTTGAATCAGTTAAAGTGTTGGAATGATTACATGTTGAACAAACTTGTTGAATATGGACAATGACTACTGTTGTTATAATTATATGATTCACTTATGGCATACTATTGAGTAATTGACTTGTTAACATGTTAGATTTGAAAAATTACCTTATTGAATGTTTACATGTCGAAATAGAGTAAAACACATATTAAAAAGGACATGCGACAAAGTATAGGCATAATGTGGCGATATGAAAATTAGATTACAGTAAACACATGAAAAGGATAATATGCCTGAAATTCACATGAATAGGAATAATTGTTACAGAACAAACATGTTATATTCAGAGTAATTTGACACTACAACGCTCTTAGACACGAGGTTAGGTTGCACTTGTGATGGAAGTCTGCCCGGAACCGCCCGGCATATCCAGCATTCACAAGTGGTAAATCTAATGTGAGGGGTCTAAGTGCATAATTAAGACATTTAATGGTGCAAAGACACGAGGTTAAGTCAACTTGCGGTAGAAGTCTACCCAAACCCGCCCGGAAAATCTAGCATCCAAAAATGTAGGCTTAATGTGAGAGGTATAGTGCATATATATATATATATATATATATATATATATATATATGTATGTATGTATATGTATATAACAAGATATGAATAAATGGCAATGATGGTAATTAAATGTCTAACTCAGAAAATAAGAAAGGAAGGGATGTAATGGACTGAGTTAGTGTGATGTAAAGGAAAAGTGATGTATTTCCTTAAATGACCTATTTCTGAGAATGTGATTGCAAGTAAGCCACAGTGAATAAAGTAAGAAAAAGGAAAGAAATTACTTGCCACTACGGATTTAGATGGGAATACGTTATGAAAATAAATCACTGATTCCTTCTATAAATCAAACCGATAAGGTGCATTAAGTGTTTTTTCTTAATTAAAATTACAGTGAATGAAGAATACTGGAATACAACAGTAAAAGAAAATGGTTTAAATGGAGAATGATAATCACCTATTATAAATAATTAACATTAGTGAGAATGTTGTATAATAGATAGACTTATCCTAGGGACACGTGAAGATTATAACTTAGGTTATAATAAACTAGTAAGGCAATGGGATAACTGGTGAAATGAGATAAGGGAAACTTAATTGTAAATTAAGTAATCAGTAAATGGGGAAAGCCGGAAACAAATTGTGAAAAGGGGGAAAATATATGAAATATGAGAAGTACTTAATTATAAATTAAGTAATCTGTAAGATTGGAAGTCTGAACCCCATTGATAAGGATAACGTGCTTGGACTTGTCCTAGGGACAAGAGGAAATTATAACATAGGTTATAATAAATGGGTAGAGAAACATATTAATAGGCCTTAGTTAAGAGAACTAAGTTAATAAGTAAACAATGATAAGTTGTAGTAACATTGTAAATTGAATTTATGATTAAATGAGAAATAGTGAGGAAAACTTATGAAATGAAATAACTTATATTTAATCATAAATGGTAAGTGACATGTTAATTAGAAAACATGTGAATTGAGATATACTTAATAACATATTAAGTAGAACATGTAATTGTAACCTTGAAATCAAACAAGAATATAAAGGGGTTGTGGATCATAGACCTTGGGCCACAATCTAGAGAATAACATGTTATGGGCTTATTGATAAACTTAAATGGGTTAAGTTATATAACTGAAATTAATAATCAAGAGGAACTTGGTAACTTGATTAAGAATTCAATACGAATGGGAATAACCAAGTTAAGTGGAAACCTGATGAGGTAAGGCAAGCGCATAAAATAATGTTTAGACATAGGGTCTAACAACATATTAAAGTGAGGCGCTTGGACAAGTCCGAACATTTGAGGTTGAATAACCCAATGGGGTAGATCATCGTGGTGTTATAAGGCACGAGGGGAGCGCACATTCATCTGATTATTCTGTCGGCTCCGAAGGACTAGAAGGGGAAGCATGCGGCTTCCTGAGATGCGTTAGGTGCTCCTAGGAGTCCTCTGTGTGGTGGCAGATGTCTAGGCTGTGCTCGCAGGGATTGAGTTTGCGCTTAACTACTAGGTGGGTGGGCCATGACTGCAAAAGTAGCTATGAAGTCAGAATGCTGTGACGCGGTGACACCAGGGTGATTCGGTGGTCGCCCCCATGGGGAGGCGAAGGGTCACGACCAACAAGGATAGTAGATCGTCGAATACTCGTTATCGGCAGCCAGTGGGATGCAAACAAACTAGATCTAAAATCAATAGACCATTCACCCTTCACTATTGGGGTACGGTGGATGAGAGGAGACACCAACAAGATGTTTAGATTGTTTTTTTAGGGGCAGTCATTTATCTCTTGTAGTCTTTACTAGTTGAGGGAGGGGCCAAGGTGGGGCCATAACCACCATGAAAATAGACCCTAGGAATATCTGTATATAGCGGCTCTTAAAGATGGGCCTGTACGGATATGAAGATGCTCCCGACTGAGTTCCGTGTTTCTTGTATTGCCCTGCCACGGAACTCGGTGCACATTAGAGGACGTGTGGTTGAGGCATCGAGCTACAATTGACGATACGCGCGTGGAATAATCTAGAAACATTCATGTCGGCTCTGGGTGGTGTATCGTAGACTTAAGGGCATTTCTTCGGTATGAAATCTGATTCGATCGACGATGGCAGTCCGTACGCTAGCATAGTAATGACAAATATATGCAGAACGTAACATTGTTAAGTAGAGATCCGTACGTCACTCCGGCGTAGGATGAGGGACTGCGTTCATTTTTGTGGCATTACGGTGTAGACCGTGCGAGTGGGGTACCATGGGGTGTACCTCAGTATTGAGGGGTAGCTATATATTTACTATATTATGTTAATCCACTGGGATGTAAATGGGTACGACGTGTGTGTAAGCCTTGAGTGTTGTTAACCCAAGTAACCTAATAAATAAGAAAATATGATTCAACGGTATATGCAGGATTATCAAAAGTGTATAATTTAAATCCAGCCACAAGACCTTGTGTTCTGACCCCCTCCTAATAACATACCCGCAGGTTAGGTCGTGGCAGAGACATGATAGCTTTGGATACTGGTTAGGCAGTATTATTAATATTGTAAGGCTATACTTTGATTATATTATATTTTATCCATTCCACTATGAGATGTTTTCTGAGCTCGGACATATTTTATGTCTCTGTTTATTCTGCAGGATACCAAAGCACAACAACTTGAGTTTCGATAAATTGGAATTTTGAAAAAAAAATCGGTTTGTCATAATTCAGGTTGTTACATCTGGCATTAGAGCTTACGTTTAGGATTCCTATATAAATAGTGAGTGAACGTATTTGTATTTTAAAAATATAAATGTATTATATTTATACCTAGATCCATAGTGGAACCCACTAAATAGAAAGAGTATAATATGGTAAGAAATGGGATGCTTGTTTTGTACACTAAAGAAAAGAATATGGAAATTTGAGACCCGTAGGAAGTTTGGGGTAGGAAGTGTACAATATACTTTGTATGGAAGAAAATTAAATCCCATATGTTGGTATTTTGGATTAGTAGGTTTGGTGGTAAAACCTTATAAATTGGAAAAGGTTGAAAAGAGAAAAATGGATTAGGAATATATAGTTGAGAGAATAGACCTTGGAGAGTGTCTAGGAAAGCCTAGAAAATTGGAGACCAGCTTTGAGTCTAACCCCATTGTTAACTTTTAAGAACTTGAAATTATAAAAGTTTTGGGAAAATGGTTTATGGTGTTTTCAAGTTTTAATCTTAAAACTTGTAGTTTTAAAATATGTAAGGAAGTACATATTGGGTTTTAAAGTAAAATAGGGTATATTTTATAAATAATAATTTCTTGTGAAAATTTTTGTCTAAGATAAAATTCTCTCAATAAAAGGTGCAGATTATAGAGCATGTATAGCTCCCTAGTTTTCTTGTTATATTTCATACAAGAATTTTAAATAAAGGAAGATTTGAAATCTCTATCCTTATGACAACCCTTTTTGATAAATTATTTTAGTAAGATAATTTTGTTGGGTGGACAAAATAAGTTGTAGAAATTAAGAATAGAGTAGATGGTTGCACCTTGTAGGAAGAGACTGAATTGACCTTATTGGCAAGAACCCGTCGTAAACCCGATTGAGGAATAGTTGTCCTTATCTACTCCAGTTTTTGTGATTTGAAAAAAAAAATATTTACATTTTTATTATGATGAAATGTTTTTATGGTTTGGCAAAAGTGAGTTTTGAAGAGGAAAATAAAGTTTTGACACTTTTAAATTTTTGGAAGAAAACTTAAATAAAAAGGCCAAACCGTGTTTTAAAAGGATGGAGTAGGTAAGGATTAGTGCCTCGGAAATAAGAGAAAAGTTTTGAGGCTATAAAGTAAATAGTGAGAATTATCTTGGAATAATAGTGAGTTCCCGTAGAATGCGTAAGCATTGGAAAGCCTAGGGTGTTGCTTGAAATAACTGTTGGTACAAAGCTAGGATTAGTAGTGACTACTAGATAGTAAAGGGAGAGTAAGTGTTTAGATCCTGTTGCTAATTTTCATGTTAGGGGTAAAACTCGTTACTACATTTCTGTTGGGATCATTCCATTATTTTGTTCTTGTTAGGGTAACATCTAAACTTGTCGTAGATCCCATAGTTTGGACTATTTTGTCTGAGGGGGCCATAGTCCCGAGATTCTTGGCCCTTAGTAGTAACTGTGTAGGGTATCTATTTTCCTGATTTAGTTGAAAGACTAGAAGCTTATTTAAATCGTATAATTAAATAAGCTAAGAAAATGGTACAACTACAAAGGAAATAGAAAATTCAGTAAAGCAACAAAAATGAAAAAATTAAGAGCAAAGATGGATAAGGATAAAAATTTCCAAGATAAGATGAAAGAAAACCAGTAACAAAAGAAAATTTTCTTATGTGGGTTGTGCTTGGATAGGAAAATAGGAGAATCTTTATAATAGTTTCATAAAATCCAAGTACAGTTGGAAAAAGGTAGATAAAAGGAAAATGGAAGATGTGAAAACTTCGGTTTTCCACCTTTTTGTAACATAAGAAATTGAATTTTGAAATAAAGTTGGTTGGTAGAATTTTGGATGCAACAATTGGATAAACAACGCTCTTATTCAGTAAGAGTGTAGGAAAATTTGGATGAAAAAGTATTTTTGATTTTCAAAATATTGCATTCATATAAAACTGTCAGTATCTTTAGGATGTGAGCATCATGTTTTAAAAGAATTTTTGAAAAGAAATTTGCATACATATAGGAGGTACTACTTAGGCATACATGAATTATTATGTTTTATGTAACTTTGCACAAGTGCATTATGGTTGCAAATTTTGGATGCACACATGATGGATGTATATACTGCGAGGGGTTAATTAATTTTTACCCTTATCAAATTTCGGGGATGAAATTTCCTAAGGGTGGGAGAACGTAGCACCCTGCATTTTTAACTCAAGATAATAAAATAAGAATAACTTAATTAAATATCCAGAATTAAGTAAAACGAACTGCACCATTGTGTCCGTCTCGAAATTCTGGTCAAGATAGACACCTAGTTTGCATAAAACGGACACCGTATGAAGAAGTTATGAGCGTTAGAATTTTATATACATATAAGGAGCTTATATGTATATATATATTAAATAAATATATCTAGAAAAGTCAAAAATCAGTTATAAAATCAAAATTTCATGAGCAGGAAAATCTGGAGGGAAAATGATCCGTTGGGGGTCGACCCATCAACAGGGGGGTCGACCCCAGGGTCGTCCCCACCGCGGATCTAGAACTTCCCCCGACATGGACGGTTCTAATATTTTATTTTAAATCCAAGGTGCCTGTTTTCTCTGATACACCTATAAATAAGTCAGTAGAGCTAACCGTAAACCTCATATTCCTGAGGCTACATTGAAGCTCTGTTGTTTTGCCTCTTCTTCCCCTAATCTATTCGGAAAATTTAGGTTATTAGTTTAGGTAAAATTCTGAATCTAAATCTGGAAGAAAGGAACATATGCTTGTAAATGGGTGTTCAGATCTCTTAATGAAGTAAGTTAACTTCCTAGAACCGATCTATTCAAATTCCTTCCTCCTTTTCCTTTCTCTTTTAATGAAAATAATCAATCCATGGTCGTTAGGTTTTGAATCTGATTAAGGGAAAAACCATGGATGCTAAAACTGGATCAGATCTAGAATTGGGAAAGCATACAAGGTGAGTGGGTTTAAGCTATAGCCTTTAGATAATAATATGTTATCGTACAGGATTCCCCTTTTTATTAATTATGAAATTGCCTAATTAATTATAAAATCAATTTTATAACAAGTTGAGAGGTTAATATGAATAATTCATATATTGAATCAGTTAAAGTGTTGGAATGATTACATGTTGAACAAACTTGTTAGAATATGGGCAATGACTACTGTTGTTATAATTATATGATTCACTTGTGGCATATTATTGAGTAAATGACATGTTAACCTGTTAGATTTGAAAAATTACCTGATTGAATGTTTACATGTCGAAATAGAGTAAAACACATGTTAAAAAGGACATGCGACAAATTATTGGCATAATTTGGCGATATGGAAATTAGATTACAGTAAACACATGAAAAGGATAATATGCCTAAAATTCACACGAATAGGAATAATTGTTAAAGAACAAACATGCCCATATTCATAGTAATTTGACACTGTAAAACTCTTAGACACGAGGTTAGATTGCACTTGTGATGGAAGTCTTCCCGGAACCGCCCGGCATATCCAACATTCACAAGTGGTAAATCTAATGTGAGCGGTCTAAGTGCATAATTAAGACTTGTAATGGTGCTAAGACCGAGGTTAAGTCAACTTGTGGTAGAAGTCTGCTCGGACCCGCCCGACAAATCTAGCATCCACAAGTGTAGGCTTAATGTGAGAGGTCTAGTGTGTGTGTATATATATATATCTTTATATATATAACAAGATATGAATAAATGGCAATGATGGTAATTAAATGTCTAACTCAGAAAATAAGAAAGGAAGGGATGTAATTGACTGAGTTAGTGTGATATGAAGGAAAAGTGACGTATTTCCCTAAATGACCTATTTCTGAGAAGGTGGTTGCAAGTAAGCCACAGTGAATAAAGTAAGAAAAAGGAAAGAAATTACTTGCCACCACGGATTTAGATGGGAATACATTATGTAAATAAATCACTGATTCCTTCTATAAATCAAACTGATAAGGTGCATGAAGTGTTTTCCTTAATTAAAATAAGGAACATATATTACAGCGAATGAAGAATACTGGAATACAACAGTAAAAGAAAATGGTTTAAATGGGGAATTATAATCACCTATTATAAATATTTAACATTAATGAGAATGTTGTATAATGCGTGGACTTGTCCTAGGGACAAGTGAAGATTATAACTTAGGTTATAATAAACTAGTAAGGAAATGGGATAACTGGTGAAATCAGATAAGGGACACTTAATTGTAAATTAAGTAATCAGTAAATAGGAAAAGCCGGAAACCAGATCAGAAAAGGGGGAAAATGTATGAAATATGAGAAGTTGTACTTAATTATAAATTAAGTAATCTATAAAATTTGAAGTATGAAACCCGTTGATAAGGATAACATGCTTGGACTTGTCCTACGGACAAGAGGAAATTATAACATAGTTTATAATAAATGGGTAGAGAAACTTATTAATGGGCCTTAGTTAAGAGAACTAAGTTAATAAGTAAACAATGATAAGTTGTAGTAACAGTGTAAATTGAATTAATGATTAAATGAGAAAGAATAAGGAAAACTTATGAAATGAAATAGGTTATATTTAATCATAAATGGTCAGTGACATGTTAATTTAAAAACATGTGAATTGAGATATACTTAATATGATATTAAGTAGAACATGTTATTGTAACCTTGAAATCAAACAAGAATATAAAGGGTTTGCGGATCACAGACCTTGGGTCACAATCTAGAGAATAACATGTTGTGGGCTTATTGATAAACTTAAATGGGTTAAGTTATATAAATGAAATTAATAAGTAAGAGGAACTTGGTAACTTGATTAAGAATTCAATACGAATGGGAATAACCAAGTTAAGTGGAAACCTGATGAGGTAAGGCAAGCGCATAAAAGAATGTTTAGACATAGGGTCTAACAACATATTGAAGTAAGGCGCTTGGACCAGTCCGAATGTTTGAGGATGAATAACCCAACGGGGTAGATCATCGTGGTGTTATAAGGCACAAGGGGAGCGCATATTCATTTGATTATTCTGTCAGCTCCGAAGGACTGGAATGGGAAGCACGCGGCTTCCTGAGAAACGTAAGGTGCTCCTAGTAGTCTTCTTTGTGGTGGAAGATGTTTAGGCTATGCTCGCAGAGGTTGGGTCTGCTCGTAACTACTAGGTGGGTAGGCCTTGACTACAAAAGTAGCTATGCTGTCAGAATACTGTGACGCGGTGACACCAGGGTGATTCGGCAGTCGCCTCAATGGGAGGCGAACTGTCACGACCAACAAGGATAGTAGATCATCGAATACACATCATCGGCAGCCAGTGGGATGTGAAAAGACTAGAGCTAAAACCAATAGACCATTCACCTTTCACTATCGGGGTACGGTGGTTGAGGGAAGACTCCAAGTGGTTGTTTAGATTGTTTTTTTAAGGGCATTCGTTTAGCTCTTGTAGTCTTCACTAGTTGAGTGTGGGGTCGAGGTGAGGCCATAGCCACCGTGAAAACAGATCCTAGGAATATTTGTATATAGAAGCTCTTAAAGACAGGCCTTTACGGATATGGAAAAGCTCCCGACGAGTTCCGTATTTCTTTTATCGCCCTGCCACGGAACTCGGTGCACATTAGAGGACGTGCGGTTAAGGCATTGTGATACAATTGACGATACATATGTGGGACAGTTTAAATACACTCATGTCGGCTCTGGGTGGGGTATTGTAGACTTGAGAGCATGACTCTGGTATGAAATCTGATTCGATTGACGATGGTAGTCCATACGCTTACGTAGCATAGTAATGACAGATATAGGCGGAACGTAACATTCTTCTGTAGAGATCCGTACGTCACTCCGGCGTAGGATGAGAGGGACTGCGTTCATTTATGTGGCATTACTGTGGAGACTGTGCGAGTGGCGTACCATGGGGTGTACCTCAGTATCGAGGGGTAGCTACATATATATTATATTAGGTTAATCCACTGGGAAGTAAATGGGTACGACGTGTGTGTAAGCCTTGAGTGTTGTTAACCCAAGTAACCTAATAAGTAAGAAAATATGATTAAATGGTATATGTAGGATTATCCAAAGTGTATAATTTAAATCTAGTCACCAGAACTAGTGTTCTGACCCCCTCCTCATAACATACTCGCAGGTTAGATTTGTGGCAGAGACATGATAGCTTTGGATACTGGTTAGGCAGTATTATTAATACGGTAAGGCTATACTTTGATTATATTATATTTTATCCATTCCGCTGTGAGATGTTTTCTGAGCTCTGACATATTTTATGTCTCTGTCTTTTCTACAGGATACCAGAGCACAACAACTTAAGTTTCGATAGATTGGAATTTTGGAGAAAAAAAAGGGTCTTTCGGAATTTTGGTTGTTACACTAAGACTTGAAAAAAAATGTACTCATACTAATATGGTCTTTATTGTCTTTTTCCGTGTTGCATGTATTTCTTCCTTTTTGTTGAATTGGATACTGAAGCTTATCATTGATCAACAACTTACATTCAGATCCCATTGTTTGTGATGAAAAGCTTGTTCTTCTTTATTAATGGATCTCTCCTAAGCACTCTTTCTTTTTCAGATTCATCAAAGATCAAAATAGAAAAAGGGTTTTAGCTGACTTCACTATTGGGTTGCCTCTAAGTTTCTATCGTACTTTTAGGGTTTCAATAACCATTGTGTATTAAAGTGGTTTGTTGAGGAAAAAAATCCCATATGTAGTTTCTCCAGATGTCTTCCACCAGCAGTCAGAATCATGGTGGTTCAGACCATTTTTTCACCCATTGTATAATATCCATTTGAATAGGGTTGTACTTTCCTGCATTGCGAGGAAGATGCTGAAATAAGGAAGACCAGACTTGTTCAAACATTGAGGGACTATGGTTCAGTGGATTAGTGGAAAGAGTAGTGTTTGCATCAATGGTTTTTTTGATAGGGTACAGTCAAAGGCATGGAAGATTTAGTGATAGAGGAAGTTAGCTAACACAGGGTTAGATATGGTTGGGTAAGGTGGACAATCGGGTGGAGGAGGCATAAGGTTAGGTAAAGGTGGGAACCGACGATGGATAGGCAAGGGGATGGTACGATTGTGGTTAAATGGGAAGAAGCCAGAATTGGTATAGCTGCCATTAAATTGAAACTGAAGAAAAGTTTCGGTCTCTTCTCCTTATTGTAATTTCAATTTTAAAACTTTAATCATAAATCTAGATCTAGAATCTCCAACCACCATTGTATTTCTCCATGATTGGCCTTTCTCCTCTTAGCCACCACCGCCACCTAGGATCTTCACCGCTGACCTGACCACATCTGGCCGAACTTCCTCCATATCCAATAAGCGGGCCCCATCCGAAAATCCTAGGAATAGCCGCTTTTCCCTTCGAAACCGAATTTTTTTTTATTTCTATTTTTGCTAAATTTTGACCTTTCTTGCAAAGACCATAACTTCCTGTTTGATAACCCAAATTTACTTTTCGTTTTTTTAGATTGGGTTAAATTGAAATGAGTACAACTTTTATTTTGACCACTTTTTAAGATTTAGAAGGTTTCTATGCAAAAATTGCGAATCTTTCAGACACATTTTCAAGCCTAGAAACATTTCAATTTATGACTTTTCCAAATTCCACGGTTAACTAGTCTACAAATAAATTTCAAAATGATAGAAATTTTTGTTCGGTTTTTGCAATTTTGATAAAAGTCTAAATTCGTCTTCCTAAGCTAAAACCCCTCTGCTTTCTTCATTTTAATTTTTTGGGATATTGATTTGTGATTTTTTTTCATGTCATGGTGTCAGAGAGCTCGTAGTTGTGTTTGTAGTTGGAGTTGTGCATCTTACTATTTGTCTTCTTATTCATATCAACCTGCATCATTTTCCTTTTGTTTTCCACGCAACGTGAGAACCCTCACCCATGATTACCATTTTCATTTATTAAATCGACACATCTCGAAATGATATATGAAATGTTAGGATAACACTGGAAAACTAGATTTGCTTGTTATAAATTTGTTCACATGTGAAACACACACTTTTGAAATATATGGCATAAATTATTTACAAATAATATTTTATTGTTGTGATATATTATGATGCATGTGTGATATCTGTAGTGTTTTATATGTTTGTTCTCACACTGCAAGTTCTCTGTGGATTTGTAAAATAACCATGGGTTGAAATGATATATACACAAACTACTTTATAGACTTTGGAAATAAATCTAAAATTTATCGGGATGTAGGATGAAATGATAAATACCTGTAAATTGAATACTCAACGGATTGAAATGATGTATATCCTTATCACATGGCATAGGTAGAAAATTACATACGGATACCGTCAGTCTATTTTGAAGTATTTTCGAAATTTATGAAAATATTCTTATTTGGTAAATGTCTTTTAGAAAATCAAATATTAATTTTATTCAAACTTATATTTTGATAATTTAATAAAGCTTTACATTTATATTTTAAAATAAATTATATATTATAAATTTTTAGTATATAAGTTAATACATGCTTTTAAATATAAATTTATGACCTTAAATTACAAGATTATTTAGTTCTAAAATTTAAATATAAGAAGATAAATAAATCTTTTAGTATAGTTTAAATATTATTTAAATTTTAAAGTTATATATTATAAACATATAAAGTTCTTAATGAGAAGTTAGAAATTAATGATAACTTGATTGATTAAATGACATAGTTGAAATGAACATTATGAAGTTAAGATAAACTGATTTTAAGATGTAAAGTTAAATTAATGAATGAGTTAGAAGATGTTTGAATCTAAATATAATTAAACTTAAAATATTTATAATCAATTAAATTGAAAACTTCGATTTAATTGATACATAATTATTAAGATGTGATTTAAAGAAAATGTGAAAGTTGAAGAATTTGATTTAAGTAATTATAAATTGGTTATATTTGAATATATGCTATAAGTCAAAAATATAATTAAAAAAACGAGTGGGGCAGATATATAAATTTCCCATATTTGAAATTTTGTAATAATTAAATGTTTTGAAATATATTTATATTTGGATTTTTTAAAGTATTTTATTTTAAAAAAGAGAAAAATTTTGAGTATTCACTTGAAATTAAAATTGGCAATTGAATAATTATTGATTTGCGCATACGTCTAATTAGCGTATGTGTTAAATCCTATATGTACAAGATAGAATATAAAATCACATTCCGATCGCTTGAAAATGATTCTGATGATTGTTGCAGCATCGCCGGTATTTATTTTGGATTTCTAGAGGGACATATATATATATATATATATATATATATATATATATATATATATATATATATATATATATATATATATAGTTCTAGTTGTGAAGCCAAGTGGATACTTAAATCATTTTGAAATGTTTTAAAATATCCAAAATTTTGATTTAAATATGTTCCAATATTTTAATTTAAGCAAGTTAACAAATATGCATAACTTGATTTTGTATATATTATTACTTTATTTCTATTTCCCTATCTCATTCCTTTTCAAGGACGAAAACATTGTGGGGGAAGATTGTAACAATTTAATATTTAACACAATTTTTAATTTAATAATTTAATTGAAATCTTGAGCTTTTAATTTTATCAAATAATTTATTCTGAATCGAATGAAATAAATGAATTTGATTTTGTTAATGAACGAGAATAAATACCCTTTGAATATTGAATTAAACAACCATCAAATAAGATTAAAATTTTTAAGTTGATTCAATTAGTGTCATTTGAATTTAAATAAATTCTTAAAACTAAAAGTAAAATAATGTATTTGAATTAATGAGTGTTTTGATTTATCAAATCTATTAAAATATAAAATTATCCAAAAGTTGGTTCTAGTCAAATTGGTTAAAATTTGAATTTAAACTAAAAATATAGAAGTATTAAAATTCAAATTTATATTTTATTATTGAATATAAACTGAATTCTGAGTGTCCAACATTTCTCATTCGTTAAAATTCAATTTCATTTGTCTGAAATTTGTGTTTTTGATAGTAAAAATGCGCAAAATGGATGGTGTTTGTCATGTGTATATTTTGCCTATATTAACTATGTCTCATCTATAGCTTCCTTGACATTCCCACTGGTATTAATATTGGTTTGAATTTGAATTGGTGAATTGAATCTTCAAGGGCCCATTTATTAAATTAACATTTAGTATTTGTAACTCCCCTTTTCACGAATAGATAAAATTAACGTACTTCTCTTCCTCTTTTCTGAATTATTTATTATAATTTTCCTTTGCCTACTTGGGAAAGATTTGCCATCTTACCACATCGTTGTCAACTTATGTTTAGAAATTTGAATAGACTTTGAGAAAATTAAAATGCAGACCTTTTCTCTTTGTACTCCTCATTTCTCATTCACCGAATTTCTTCTTCCTCAACAAAATTTCATCTTTGTAAATTCCTTCTCATCTCAAAACAATTCAAATCAAGGAAAAAATATTATTTATTTTATACTCAAATCTCTATTCTCTTTATATTAATTTCAATTTTTAAACTTCAATCTTTAAAACCTCGAGCTAGAGTCTCCAACCACCATTGTTTCTCTCTATATATGCCTTTTCTCCTCTTGGCCACCACCGCCACCTAGGACCTTCACCATTGACCTGACTACACCTAGCTGAACTTACTCCACCTCTAGAAAGCGGCCCCCACCTGAAAATCCAAGCCATGACCACTTTTTCCTTTGAAACCAAAGACACTCGATTTTCTATTTATTTCCTAGATTTTGACCTGTGTTGCAGAGGCCATTACTTCCTTTTTGATAACCCAAATTCTCTTTTTCTTTTTTAGAATGGGTGAAATTGAAATAACTAAAACTTTAATTTTGAACACTTTTTAAGATTTTGAAAGTTTCTTTGTGAAAATCGTGAATATTCCTGACATTTTCGAGCCTATATTTCTAGTTCGAAAAATTGTTTTCGTTGTTTTGTTGTTTCTTCTTTAAATTTTATTGAAAATTAGTTTTTTTTTAAATTGAAGAGATTTTTTTTAGGTTTATGACTTTTTCGGATTCCGAGGTTGACTATTCTAAAAATAAATTTCATAACAATTGGAATTTTTGTTCATTTTTTGCAAACTTGATAAAAACATAAATCCATCCACCTTGTCAGAACCGCTCTACTTTTTTCATTTAAATTTCTTAGGATATTTATTCGTGAACTTTTTCATCTCATTGTGTTAGAGATCGTGTAATTGTGCTTGTAGTTGGAGTTGTGCATCTTGCTTTCCATATCTGTGTTTGTATCAACCTGCATTATCTTCCTTTTATTCACCACACATGGAATGAATGCTCACTCATGATTAACATTTTCATTTAGTAAATTGAAACATCTTGAAATGGCATATGAAATGTTAGAATTGCTCTAAAAACTTGATTTTCTTGTCATAAATTTGTGCACATGTGACACACACACTTTTGACATATGACACTAATTATTTGCAATCAATATATTATTATTGTGATATATTATGATGGATGTGTGATATTTGTAATGTTGTATATATTTATTTTCACACTTCAAGTTCCCTATAGATTTGTAAAGTCACAATGGGTTGAAATGATAAATACCCAAAGCACTGTATAGATTTAGGAAATAACTAAATTTATTGGGATATGGCTTGAAACAATAAATATCCATAAATTGAATAGTGAATAGATTGAAATGAGTTATCACTTGGCCAAGGTAGAAAATTATATATAGACACTGTTAGTCTATTTTGAAACCATTTTCTGAATTTATAAAAATATTATGATAAATGTATTTTAGAAATTTAAAATTTTAATTTTATTTGAACTTATATCTTGATAATCTAACAAAGTTCTAAATTTAGGTTTTAAAATAAAATTACATGTTATAAATTTTTAATATATAAGTTAACATATGTTTTTAATATATATTTAAGATTTTATATTATAATATTATTTAGTTTTAAAATTTAAATAATTTTATAAGTAAATAAATAATTTTTTAATATAGTTTAATTATTATTCAAAATATTAAAATTATATATATATTATAAAATATAAATATATAAACCTTCTAATGAGAAGTTGGACATTAATGATAACTTGATTGTTTAAATGACATAATTGAAATGAAATTTTTTAAGTTAAGATAAACTGATTTTAAGACGTAAATTAATTTAATGAATGGGCTTATAAATATATTATGATTTTGAAACATAGTAAATGGATTAGATAATAATTTATTAAGTAGACGCTTAAATCTTAATATAAATTAAAGTTAAAATATTTATAATTAGTTAAGTTGAAAACATAGATTTAATTGATTTAAGACTATTAAGATGTGATTTAAAGATAATGTGAATTTAAAGAATTTGATTTAAGTAATGAAACTGAACCCAACTCGAATATTGTTTTGAAATAGAAGAAATCAAGAATATATCGTTAAAAGTTTAAACTTGATTTGAATATAAATTTTGAATCTGAACTAACGATAAGCCGAAATTGGGCCGATTAAGTGGTTTGGATTGGACTATGATAAATTGCTTGAGATTTGTGTTCTCTTATGTTAAACTAATTAATAATTACACCATCTAAACTTAACTATTATTTTATAACTATTTTAATGTAACTATTAGATATGTAACTTAATTAATTTACATTTTATAACTATTTTAATTATGTCATTTTTCTTAAATTTAACTATTCCGTGTTATATATTTATTTTAAATCAAATTTTTTATATAAATATTTTTAAATACAACTATTTTATATTAATAATTTTAATGAAAGTTTGTGTCTAGTCCAAGTTGATAAGTCTGAAATGTCGAATATAAAGACTTTTGAAATAATGACAATTGGGATATAGAAATGTGAAATCAAAACATAATGTTGTAAATAAACCATTTTGTAAATAGGAAATCTGAATTTCGAATTTCATTATGAATTGGTTTAATATGATTTATGACATTGAAATTGTTGACGGCAAAAAAATGTCGTAACACCCAAATATTCTCTGTTACTTAGAGAATTATGTTTCGCATGGGAAAAAATAAGTGTAGAAAGCAGTAAAAAAAAACTGCAGATTTATAGTGGTTTGGTCCCGTGAGGGTACTACGTCCACTTTGGAAGAGTTTGCTGATATTTTATTGACAATAATAAGTTACAAGCTTAGAACTATATTATGACATCCATTTAGAAACATTTGCAAATATTTTGGTGTCATAATTGTTATATATGAATATTAGGAAAAAGTAATTTTTCTACTTCTTCCACAATGCAAGAATGCCATTAAAGAGGTCACTTAGAGCTCTCAAGAGGTGTTAAATCAACCAATTTCCTACCCTTTTGAAGTGTGAGCTTGGAGGTATTTATAATGAAGTGGTTAGGTGGGAGTAGGTAGAATATGGGGACCACAGCAGTACATTTCGAATCCCTGAAGGCATACACTCCGAATTTTGGATCCCCCTCACAACGCTCAGAAAAACTCGAATCCCTCTTTCGGGATGCGAAATACATATCCCGTGGGATACGGAATAACGTATCCCCTAGGGTTACGGTCATTTCATATCCCCAGGGGATACAAGTAGTTTGCATCCTAAAAAGGCATATGAACTCGTATCCCACGGGATACGATTATCACGCCATGCTGCGGGGTCCGAGGCTTGGGAGCATTAGGTTGCGAGGTGGAGGGATCCGTGGCTTCGGGTCAATATTACAAAATATATTTATTGCTTTGCCTCATTTGCTTCAGTTGTATATACAACCAATGTAAATAGTGTTATTTGCATTGGTTTCTATGGATCGGATGCAAAAATGCAGAAGTAAATAGTAGTATTTGCATCGGATTTCCTTATAACCGATGCGAACAATGTTATTTGCACTGGATCTTCAAAAAGCAATGCAAATGCATTGAAGCAAATAGATTATTTGCATCCGTTGTCCTTATAACCGTTGAAAGTATTGTTATTTGCTTCGACTCAAGAATAACCGATCCAAATGCACCGAAGCGAATAGTGTAATTTGCATCAGTTCTTTATAAACCGAAGCAACTGCTTATTATTTTAATTAAAGCAAATGCGCATGTCAATAATCATGAATACTTGTTCGTATACATCATTATTTATGATTTATTATAATTAACGATCATAAATAAATAATTATTGTAGATAATAAATAATTTTTTATTTTGTAAATTATTATAACTATTTATTGTAATTAGCAAATATAGTTAATATTTATTAATTACATTTAATATTTAACCAATTAATAATGAATACTTAATAATTAGCATTTAACATTTAATATTTAGTTAATGAGTAATGTCTAATAATTTATATGTACAATTTAATAATTAATAAGTACCAATTAATAATTAATGATTCATTTTTAATAATAAATTTTGATTTAATAATATAATATGTATTATTATTTAACTGTAAAACCCCACGTCAATTAATGTCACTCACAAAGGGAATGCATTAACTTCAATGGATCGTTTTAAGTAAGTATAGAACAGAAAATCACAACAAGACAGATATAAAAACAGTACTTGAAAATTCAAAACTTTATTTATTGCAGCAGAAGGTAAATATGTTTGGTTACATCATCAAAACCAAAGTCAAGTACATCATATCCATCTTGATAAAACAAAGTACATAATCTGAAAGACATAATCCCCAACATTAAAATAGCCATAATTAAAGAGAAGCTGAACTTTACTTCAGTGGTCCAAGAAATCTTCTAAAAGCAGTCCAAAATCAAGCTCCACTGGTGCTAGTTCCAACCTGAGCACCGGGGGGGGGGGAGGAAAGAGATGGAAAAAGGGGGGTCAGACATAAAGTCTGGCGAGTGCGATAATTCTAACAATATAATTAACAAAGTAACTATGCTAAGGCATAAGTTGGAAAATAAGGAAATGATCATGAACCATTGAGTATGGCAGAGTAAATAAGGAAACAGGATGATCAACGATATCGTTAAGCGCACCTAAACCACTATAGGATGATTACTAAACTACACCAATACTATAGGATAATTGCTATACTGCACCGCCACTAGTATACTGCACCACCACTAGTCACCCTAAGGTTGATCCCGCCTACAGACTTAATAATGATATTGGTAGTTTCGTGTACCCCTAGCTACCTTCATAGGTGTCGTCTGCCCCTATCTCCACTAGGTGTACCCACTACCTCCAAACGATCGGCTCCCTAACTCGTAGATACCCGTGCTGGCCCCACAGTGGGGTGTATCACTCCCCAAAGTTGCAACCCGATACAACCAAGAATGCACGTCTTATACCTACACGATGCAACAACGTCTTACCTACCAGCCCGGGTCCACACACGCATATGAACCCGTTGGACTTGCGTTGCCACCGCTAACCCGGTTTGGCCTCTTACAGTCAAGCCCAGTATGCGTGTCCCGTCCTCGACTTGGGTCGAGCCCACAAAGATACGTATGGGTTACTGGTTGAAACGAGCCCCCATTACTTGACACAAGCTATCCAACTAAGCTTGGTCCCCTCTAGTACATCCCACTTAACCCACTTCTTATTCATGTTTCAATTTTGGTTAAGTGTTTCTAATCGTATTTCCAAATGCCACCCAAGGCACCCACTAGATTCCGTATGCCACCCAAGGCACCCACTTAACCCCCTCATGTCCTACTACATGCTTATCGGGTTAAGTGTTTCTTAATTCATTAAGATCGTAACCTCATAAAGACCTCTCACATTAGACTGACATTTGTGGCAGCTGGATTTGCTGGGCGGGTCCGGGCAGTCTTACACCACAAAAGAGCCTAACCTCGTGTCTTTTCAACTGTTACGTATTTAGTTTGTGCCTAAGACCTCTCGCATTAGACAGGCATTTGTGGTAGCTAGATTTGCCGGGCGGGTCCGGGCAGTCTTATACCACAAAAGAGCCTAACCTCGTGTCTTAGACGATTAATTACTCCTAATTAATCATCCCCAATTTGAATTACTTTCCCTATTCAAATTATCAATCAATTCCAAATTTAGAGATGTCCATAATTGACTCAATTATGTCCATACATTTATGGTATGTAAAATCATACCAATTTTCACCACAATTTTTTCTTATGCCTTTTAAGGCATTTATGCCAATTAAATCTTAATATTATCCCCTTTTTCCCTACGTAGTACGTTTGTTCGTTCAACGTAAAAATATACGTTAGACTCGAATAGTCTAACTCATGAAAATAAAAGAAAACATCATAATATATACACATAATTAAAACATAGATATAACATAGGGGTGAACTTGCATATATGAATGATGTTCTACATCTAAAACTTGCATAGTCCAAAGTTACAAATTACATAAACAACATATGTCATGGATCCAATCTAAAGGTGTGAACTTGATGACATAATGGCCACAAACTTGCATAAATATCATTTATAACATAGATCCAAATCTAAAGGTGTGAACTTGATGAAATAATGGCCACAAACTTGCATAAACAACATATGTCATAGACCTATATCTAAAGGGGTTAAACTTGCATAGGTAATAACATAACATGATTCATATCCAACTCATAAACTCACATATGTGATTGCAACAATGGTGTAAACAAGTATCTAACATGTAAGTTATCATGTAGAATTTAGCATATGTCATAGCCTAACGTTCAATTAAATTTCACATAAACTAGGTGTCATAATCATGTAAGTTCACATATAATTCTACCCAAACTTATATATGGTTCATGTTTGAATCAACATCTAAACTTTCCTACATATGATTTATCATATGAATCAATATCACAAACTAGCATAAGAAACATGACGATTTGATTGTATATAAAATTACAACATGGATGATAGCAACATAACTTTACATCGTAAATGATAGCATCATAACATAACATCATAGATATTTCAATCATAATCCTACAACATAATTACAACATGCAATCAATACTTCATATCACATCCATACAATCCGTGTTATAACTTAATCTAATTAAATTACTAATTATTTTGCTAAAACTATCGAACTCACAACTCAAAAGCAGTCTTGAGTTCTGAATTCTGATTTCTGGAGTTGAATTAGCGCTCCTTTGATGAAGATTCAATGTTAGGGTTGAGTAGTTCTGATTTGGTTGATGTTCTTCCTCTTAATTTTGGTGGCGGCTGCTCTACGGTTCAAGACAACAGCATGACGACCATAGTTTTAGTTTTAATTCTGATTTAGGGTTTGAGTCTATGGGTCTTTTTATAGAGTTATGAATTAATTTAAGCCGTCGGATGTTCTTAGGGTTAATTAAAACCATTCAATCATGATAGGGTGATGAGTCAGCCCTAATGACTCAGCAAGGAGTCAGAAAGGACTCAACAACACGGGTCAGCCTGAACCAGAAAGTTGTGCAGGCTCCTGTATCGGCCTGGGCGCACTTGGCAGGTGCGCCAGTGTAAATATGTATTGGCGCACTTCCCAAGTGCGCCAGTGCATTATTTATTTATTTTTTCTACTTTTGCCACCAATCTTCGTTCGTCCATAACTCCTTCATCTAGTACTCGTTTCCCACAAACTCGGACTTTATTTCAACCAGAATTCCGAGACGAACACAATGGCGCAACCCAATCCCCATAATTCTCACGTCTGAGATTAATTATTCTTTAATTTAGTTAATTCGATTATTCAAAAATCCGGGGTGTTACATTCTCCCCTCCTTAAAGGATTTCGCCCCCGAAATCTCTAAGTTAAGGAGAATGCATATCCTAACATCCAAACAACCATCTACTCAACCATCAAACATGGGCATCCATTGTCCTTACAAATTCCTAATGCTGTATGAACATATGCAAGGAGTGTGTGTATATGTTCCTTATCTAATGCAAAATCAGGCGGTCTACTGATTCAGTTGACCTCCTTAATGCAAACCATGATAGTGCCATGCATCCATTATGTATGCGAAGAACCCTATCGATACATATCATTTCTACATGTGTGCAAAACCATTCACCAAAATGCAACATCCATATGATGGTACAACCATTATACATCCATTTCTTAAATATGTACGCACATTTATATGCAATATGCAGTATGAAGTGACTGAGCCGATCTAGTGCCTAAAGTGTGTGTATATGCATCCACGAGCAACCACTAGCAAACACTTGCATCCATCATACATAACATGTCTCAAACACATGTTTCAACCATAGGACTATCCTATCTAAAGGTTAAAGATACTAGCGAGAGGACATACTAAAGATAAGATAAGTACGAGATAAGCGATAAAGGAGAAATTAAAAGGCATACCCTCGAAAAGAAAAGGGTATAATGAACGCATCTTCGCTTCCGTCTCCCAAGTAGCGTTGCTCTCATCGTCTCCCCATTGCACTTTGACTAGTTTGACCTCTTGATTCCTCAACTTCTTAGTCTCCGACCCAAGAATGCGCGTAGGAGCTCGTCGAATCATCGCATCACGCTCGATCTCCACCTCTCTAAGCAAGCTCGGCTCTACCACTTCCTCGGTCTCGTGCAAGCACTTCCTCAAATGTGATACATGGAATACGTCGTGTACACCACTAAGCCTCTCGGGCAACTCCACTCTATACGCCACCTGCCCAATCCTTTCCTTAATAGGAAACGGCCCTACAAACCTTGGTGCTAACTTCCCAACGGACCCAAAGCGAACGACGTTCCGTAATGGAGACACCTTGACAAAGACCATGTCCCCAACACCAAACTTAAGATCTGACCTCCTCTTGCCCGCATAAGATTTCTGTCTATCTTGCGCCATCTTCATCCTCCTTCGAATCAAATAGATCTTCTCCAAATTCTCTCTAATCATATCGGGTCCAAGCAAGATCTTATCCGTAGATTCCCACCAACATGTAGGCGAACGACACGGTCGTCCATAAAGAGCTTCGAACGGTGCCATGCCAATGCTAGACCGAAAGCTATTATTATATGCGAACTCTACCAACGGAAGATGTTCCTCCCATGTACCTCCGAAATCTAAGACATATAATCTCAATAGGTCCTCTAGAATACGATTCACCCTCTCAGTCTGGCCGTCCATCTGAGGATGATATGCGGTGCTCAAACATAACTGAGTCCCTACCGCCTCTTGTAAGCTTTTCCAAAACTCGCTAGTGAAGATGGGATCACGGTCGCTCACTATGCTAGAAGGAACACCGTGCAAATGAACTATTTCTCGAATGTATACGGAGGCTAACCATGGAGCAGTCCTCTTACTCTTCACGGGAATAAAATGGGCGCTCTTAGTAAGTCTGTCTACCATGACCCAAATCCGCGTATTACCCTTCCTCGATCTTGGTAATCCGTCAACAAAATCCATCGAGACGCTTTCCCACTTTCATTGTGGGACCTCCAATGGGTGTATCAATCCACCGGGCTTCTTTTGCTCTGCTTTTACTTATTGGCACACCAAGCATCTTGCGACATATTCGGCCACGTCCTTCTTCATGCCGGCCCAAAAGTAAACTCGTCTCATGTCCATGTACATCTTGTCCCCGCCGGGATGAATGGTCATCTTCGAACGATGTGCATCTTCAAGAATGGTCTTCCTTAGGTCATCATCTTTTGGTACACAAAGTCTACCGTCCCTACGTAACCAACCCTTATCATCTAGGGTGTACCTACGGAGATGGCTCGATGACTCCCCTCCTTTGAGCTTTTCTACTAACTCAACTAACTATGGGTCGTCTCGTTGTGCCTCGCCAATCCGTCCCAAAAGCGTAGGTCTGACCTCTAAGGATGCTAGCAAACCGGGTACAAAGTCAATGGAAGGTGTAAAGTCAAATGTAGTGATGAACTATAAACTTTGTCGCTCAACAAACAACAGACTCAAGGATAATCCTTTTCTACTTAAGGCATCTGCCACCACGATACCCTTGCCAGGGGTATATGCTATCTCGAAGTCATAGGATGCTAAGAATTCTATCCACCATAACATATCACCCTCCCCTAGAGACCACATCCCCTAAAATACTCACTTCTTTCCTCCAAAAATGGTATTTTGGAGAACTTAGCTTTAAGCTGGTGCACTTGTAGGGTCCCTAAGCTTTCCCTAAGATGTTGGGCATGCTCTTGTCTACTTCTAGAGAAAACCAGGATATTATCCCATGCAAAATCGTCACAACTATCCATCTCTCACGCAGACCATCCTAGTCGAACTCGACATCCCCCAAGTGCAAGACCCAAAGGCCTAAACCAATATCAGACAAACACCCAAGGGATACCTCCTTCAAATTCAGACGACCTACGTGAGATGATACTAGTAAGACGGTCAATCAATTGAGCACTTGACCGACTCTGGCTGTCCTTGCCAGTCTTGCTCCAAAACCACTGCTAATTACATAACTGGCTTTGCTTAATCTATTAAGCACATACGAAAACTTATTTCGCGCCTCTGGGTAAACCCCGCACTTTATCAAAGACGTCTCCATACTCACGGACCACACAAACAGATTCCTAATCATCGTTGGATGCATCAGAAGATTCTAGGCAGCTAAGCATCACTGAACCCCTAGGGTCGCAAGAAATATTAGGGTCTTTCCATAACGAATCAATAGTCTAACTACCCTCCTTTCACAATCTAGGATGGCACCCCGCCTGGCTAGCCAATCCACCCCTAGAATCAAACTATAGCCCGTGAAACCAAGGACGAAGGCGTTGCATTCAAATCCAACGCCCAAGACAGACACTCTCAAATCCCGACAAATCATAGAAAGATGAGCCGAACCACCAATAGGATTTGAGACAACTAAGCGATCAGTAACTAGACTAGTATCTAGGTGCAGTGTTTCAACTAATGATGTAGAAATAAACGAATGCGATGCGCCAGAATCAAATAAAGTACGGACAGGATGATCAAACAGAAAAACTAAACTTTCAACGGAAATTTCTCTACCTCGTACTTGCAGCGGTGGGACCACGAGAGCTTGAACTTGTTCCCTTGCCTGCTCCGGTGCCATAAGAGCTTGCACCTGTCCTCCCGAGGTAGACCCTGCCCTCTGCCCTTTCTTTGGGCAGTCCTTAATAAGATGTCCCGCTTCACCACAGTGGAAACAACTGGTCTTCTTCTTCTTCCTACAATCTTTGCTTAGATGGCCAGGTGTCCCACAGTTAAAGCATTTCTTCTTCCCCTTAGCATTGTTGCCTTTGTCACCTTTCTTCTCGGGTGCCTTATTAGCATTGGCGCCCTTCTCCTCTTCATGCATAAGCGCCATGTCAACTAACCTCTCAAAGGTAGCCCCCATGGGAATGTGGGTCATAGCTAACCCATGAAGCGGCTCGTTTAAACCCTTAACAAATCTTAGAGCCTTCTTTTCTGGAGTATTCACCAAGTCTAAGCCAAACCTTGCCAATTGGTTGAATTTGTTAACGTACTCTTTCACCGATAGGTTCCCTTGCTTCAGTGACAAAAATCTTTCCATGTATAGATTCTCTTCAGCCCGTGAGGGAAACTTCGCCTCAAACCTCTACCTAAAATCTGGCCACGTATCGACTAGACGTCCCCCATTAGTGACCTCCCACCAAAATGAGGCCTCATCCTTCATTAGCCACGCAGCTAGATGGACTTTCCTTCCATCATCTACTTCAAAAATTCTAAACAATTCTTCCACCTCCTTTAGCCAGTTACGAGCTTCAACAAATGTCTCTGTCCCGTGAAAAGGTTTTCCACCCATTGCTCTAAAGTCCTTACATATCTTTGCGAAATTATCGACACGAGGAGGAGGAGGATTTGCTGGACCTGCGGCGGCGGCCCTAGCCTCAAGATGTTTATGAAACCAACCGGCACATGAACGCCCTCTGGTGTGACGGCCTTGAATTTCGCTCGATCCGAATCAGTCGTTAAACCGATCTAGACCGTTCGAAACCCCTGAACGTTGAGAACATGACAAATCAGAACACAAACAGAAGAACATTTCATTGTATATTACAACAATGCATCAGATTACAAGAATATACAGAGTATAAATGAATAAATATTACACAGAAATATCAGAGATTTAAATTACATTTAAATACATAGCAGCGGAAAATAATACGAAGCACAACTGAAGGTGATATACGGATACAGAGCTTTCCGGATATCATTCCAGCTGTAAACCAGGATCCTGTGAATATAAATCTGCAAAACCAAAACTACTAGCTGCCCGTGCGGAAAATAGGGGCACCCAGAGTTTAGGTTAAAACAATAAACTCCAGGTCAGTCATGTGACTGGTGTGAGAACTAAAACAGTTATTTAAAACTTTACTTTAAAAGAGAGTGATTCAAGGGACCACGCCGTATAACACGGAACGGGTTTCCTCCCAAGAATATCAGTGCATAGAATAAACAGCGCAATGCTTTTTCGAAAAATGAAGCTATTATAAGACCCAGGTCCCATCACACAATGCAACGCAAGCCGGAGGATAGGGTTTTCCCTTATAATAGCCAAACATGCTTGGTACGTTTAAAACAAATCATTTGATACTATAATATGTGTATAGTGTCAAAACATTTCAATCATAAATATAAATCATAGACGGCATGGGTACCATAAATCATGTCGCCATACTAGTTCTACAATTAAAACCGCAATCCACGTATTGGAAATTGGATTTCCGTCATGAGTCGAGGCAAGGGGCAAGCTCCTCTCCGCGTTCGAGACACTCTAGCAAATGCCTCAGGACTACGCACACTGGGTAACCCCTGGATCTTCAGGGCCGGTCCTCACTTACGTTAGAGGATTGGCAATTCCTGAACACACGTTTCCCGGTCCTTACAGACCTATAATCGAGGCGCCTCATCCAACAACCACAAAGGTGAAAAGTATATATATGTCAGGGCTGGTAAGTCACTGACACCACCAAAGCTAGAAAGAAACGTCGTGCTCTCCCTGCAGTCCGTATCCCGTTTTTAACTCATACCGAGGTGTGAGGCTCGCGAATTCACGTTATACACAAAGCTGCCACGTAGGCCGTGCTTTGATCATCAACCACAAGACTCTGCTTTTAACCAAAAGCCTTGATCATTGCATCTTAGCGTGCCACACAGGCAATTCATGCCATGCGACTGATGTCCATCGATATACAACCTCTGAGCTCGTACGTCTCAGAGAAGGGCGTTAAGCAAAAGAATAAATTCTCCGCCGCCAAACAGATGTATATTTAATAGAAATCAATCAACACAGAATAAAATCCAATGTCAGACACACAATCCATTTACAAGTCCGTTCTGGGTCTGAACGAAACCGGAGGCACTTTCCTCGCATATCCATCGATCTCCAAGTACGTCTGGACGACCACCAACTATTTCCATCCTCTTGGGTGTACAGCCCAATCAGGATCGTCAGTAATAATCCAAACGATGTGAAGACTTCCGGTCTTCAACCACCGTCTTCATCTTCGACATATCGTCGAATCGGTTATTCAGAATGGGTATAAACCCGGCCTTTCCGAACAACCCGCGTATATTAAAAACAAATGTTACACAAACACAACATACGCCTCATTCCAATTCATTAGTCACAAACCGCAAATTAGCAAGAGAACAATTTCCTAAACATTAACCCCGAAGGCCGAAACCAACATCAGATCAATACCTAGGAAACCATTCTTCTTAGCCAACCTACAGCTAGTTTCTAAATTTCACATTCTTAGGGAAAGGTTCCCATTAATTTTATCCAAGATAAATTCTTTAAAATTTATCCTGTAATCTTCCTTTGGATGTCGTTTCAAACCAAATTATGGTTTTTCTAAACTAGTCGAGATTAGCGAACCACACCGAAGTAATTATTTATTTTATTTCCCAATCCCAACCTATTCATCTCATGAAGCAAAACTGGTAATACTCCATATCTAACACCACGGTGTTATCGGTAAAATTAATTACCATTTCACGTTCAAATCTAATTTAAAGATTTAACTATCGCTTTGGAGCAAAACTGGTAATACTCCATTCTCGCTCATTTTCTAAATTTGATAATTTAGATTATCCATTCGCATTTCAATCTAATTGCAGATTTGTTAAACTCCTTTTACTGGGTTAAAGAACTAGGTGTTATATAAAACACAGTTCACAATAAACCCAAATCACATTCTATTTATTATCGGGTTAAAGAACTAGTGTTATTTAAAACACAGTTCACGATAAACCCATTTCAAATCCAATCAAATATATTAGAAATCCCGATTATTTAAAACCCCTTTTAAATCTAATTTATTTATTTAAAAATAATTAGGTTTTAAATTTAGTTCAAAACTAGTTCATTTCGATAAAAATCTATTTTTATCTTTTCAAATATGGAGTTTTTCATCCCAATTCTTCCCAAATCATTTCTTATGATTTTACATAAATTATTACTATTTTTAATAATTTTATCAAGGCCCGTGCAGTCGATTTCCAACAACGGCCATCGAACTGCACCTATAGCGACCTTTTTCGAATTTGATTTGGATGTATCTCCAAATCCAACCGTTAGATTTCAAATTTCTAATATTCGTTAGAAAGCTCTTTTCGATACGAACCCAACGGTTCCGGTTTTAGGAGAATCCGACGGTCGGATCTCCCGTAATGTCCGTTTGAAGTTAATGGTCGAAATTCACGAACTGCCGCGGCGCGGTGCGTTCTATTCAGGCCATTATATTATATATATATAATATATATATAATATATATTTCGTCGATTTCTATTTAAAACGAATTATATAAATAGTTTTAAATTCGTTTCAAGAACCATTTCAACTTCTATTTCAATCCAAAGCAAAATTGAATTCTTCTTTAAAAATTCGTTTTAAAATTCATTTCTATTTAATTCAAATTTCAATTCAATTTGAATTCGTTTCAATTCGCTTTCGATTCAATTCAAAGTGGTTTTCTATTCGATTCATTTGGAAATCGATATATATTCAATTCATTTCGAAATCGTTATATATTCAATTCATTTCGAAATCGTTATATATTCAATTCATTTCGAAATCGTTATATATTCAATTCATTTCGAAATCGTTTTCTATTCAATTTGATTCAAATTTCATTTCAAAATATTCGATTTCGAAATCACTTTTCAACATCATTTTAAAATGATCAAAATCGATATAAATATCGTTCACGTCAAAATGGCATTAATCTAATCAACACGGCTTCATATATTTCTATTTTCAAATATTCTATTTCAAAATATTTGTTATTATCAAAATATTTCGTTCAACACATGACTAATCTCAACGGATGAGTACAGTCAACACATGAACCTTTATTTTATATTGATAAAGATGTAAATTTTATTATTAAAATATTTCGTTCAACACATGACTAATCTCAACGGATGAGTACAGTCAACACATGAACCTTTATTTTATAATATTGATAAAGATGTAAATTTTATTATTAGAATATTTCGTTCAACACATGACTAATCTCAACGGATGAGTACAGTCAACACATGAACCTTTATTTTATAATATTGATAAAGATGTAAATTTTATTATTAAAATATTTCGTTTAACATATGACTAATCTCAACGGATGAGTACAGTCAACACATGAACCTTTATTTTATAATATTGATAAAGATGTAAATTTTATTATTAAAATATTTCGTTCAACACATGACTAATCTCAACGGATGAGTACAGTCAACACATGAACCTTTATTTTATAATATTGATAAAGATGTAAATTTTATTATTAAAATATTTCGTTCAACACATGACTAATCTCAACGGATGAGTACAGTCAACACATGAACCTTTATTTTATAATATTGATAAAGATGTAAATTTTATTATTAAAATATTTCGTTCAACACATGACTAATCTCAACGGATGAGTACAGTCAACACATGAACCTTTATATTATAATATTCTTTATTTTCTAAATTGGAATGAGGCCCAATCAATCACCATATAATGTTAATTATATGGATTTTCATACATCACACGTATATAATAGCATTGCAAAATAATCAACCATCAACCAAAGTGCACTACACTGTATAAGCATCAAATAAAGATATCTAACGCTTATAACAGCATGTCAATCAATCGATCGACATATTTAATCAATCAGGATGAGTGAACTTCAAATTTCATCCCAACACCCGTGTGGGGTTTCAAACAATCAAACACAGATTTTATTTGTGTAGTTGGGCGATGTGTAAAATTTATCGTCCAAATCAATGTCCTTCAAATAGGTGTACATAAACAAACTGTCTGGTTTGTAAATGAATATTTTATTTTATTCACTTCACGTTAAAAATTATATTTTTAACGATAAAACATTTTATTTTATCATATGAATTTCTATTTAGTTCATTTCTTTAAATAAAATGATATTTTTATTTCTCTAACATATTTTAGAAAATTTCGGCAGCATAACGGCATTATACTAGAAACGGGACGAGGCCTAGCCTTATCCCCGGTCTAGTGAAGGCCCACGCCATTCACACATCAATCAAATCCATTCATTCTCACCAAACAATTCAATTTCAATCAAATAATCTAATTAATTTTTGAAATCAAACAATTTAACAAACAAGCCATCCATGGTCTGTGGATGACGGGTGTCGGGTGCTACTAAACACCGTCTGCATCCTAGTATATATATATAACTATAATAGAAATTGAAGAGTGAGAAGTTCTCACCGAAAGCTATCCTAACTTAACGGCTCTTCACTGATAGAAATCTTCATTGCTATCGCATCTTCGCTATCTTCTTTGCCCGTAGCCACTACATATATAAAAATCACACATTTTTATATTTTATTGTCTTTGAAATAAAAATCACATTTTTATTTATTCACTTTCCATTTAAAAATCATATTTTTATATTTGCTTCATACATTTAAAAATCGAATTTTTACTTCGTTATACTTTATATAAAAATCAAAATTTTACTATGTTATTCAATATATAAAAATCGAATTTTTACTACTATGTCATATAGATAAAAAATATATTTTTATCATGCTATTTTCCATATAAAGATTTCGCCTTTCTAAAATATAGTTTTCGCCTTTATAAAACATAGACTTCGCCTTTTCAAATTTAAAGATTTCATCTTTATAAAAATCTCATTTTACTTCAACGTATATAAAATAAAAATCAGATTTTTATTTCGCTACATATACAAAGATGATATTTTTATATTCTCTATCCTATAAAGATTATATTTTTAATCCACTACATAAGTAAAAATCAAATTTTTATCGCTACTACCTCATATAGAAAAATTATATTTTTAATATTTCTATAATATAAAAATTATATTTTTATTGCTTTACAAATATAAGAATCATATCTTACTTCTTCTACTTAACAAAAATTCCGTCTTTTCTCTTTTTTAAAAATATGATCTTTATTTTTTGCAAGTTCAAATCTTTTTCTTTTAAAAGATTAAACCTTTTTCTATTTCAAAGTTTAAACCTTTTTTCTATTTTAAACCTTAAAATAAAATCAGTTTTTATTTCCTTTAAAAAAAATCAGTTTTTAAATTCTTTATAAATCAGTTTTTTTTTATTTAAAAATTCAGTTTTTATAAATCTAATTAAAATCAGTTTTTATAAATCTAATTAAAAATTAGTTTTTAAGTCCCCAAAAAAACAGTTTTTAAGTTCTAAAAAACTCAGTTTTTAAATCTAATTAAAAAAAATTCAGAAATTAGTTTTTTGCAAAACAAAATAAAAATTAAAATAAACTAACCTAAATTCTCACCGATACCTGCGAAGGGGAGGGAAGAAGGAGCGTCGGCGGCTTCGAGGTGTTGCTCGGTGGTGTTGTTCGTCGGTGGCGGCGTCGAGACTTCAGGGGGGCGTCGCGAGGAGTTCGAGGTAAGGCGGGGTCTTCGGGGTGAGGGCGGCGTCGAAGTCTTCGTCGGCGGCTTCGAGGGTAAGGCGGCGGCGATAGGTTAGGTTTTCCCCCTTTTTTTTTATTTCGTTTCTGTTAAATGAATCGGGGGGGGGGGGGGGGCAAGCAGAAGAAAAGGAGGGAATATTTTTTTTTATTTTATTATTTAATTATTTAATTTTGCAAAAAGGTTGACTTTTACATACGACCTCGAAACGAGGTCTACCGCTTGTCGTCCATAGCGTTTTACCCCCATTCCGAACACAATGGGATATGTATCGTAAGCTGGTTTGATCGTTACAATCAGTTTCCGTTGAAATTTACATTTAAATCCTTATATTGAATTTTAAACGTACATTTCAAATTACCGGGGTCACATACTAACTAGAAAAATTCCAGAAAAATATTTTCTAGTTTCGTATTGACGATACGGTCCTAACAAAACTAGTTTCGTCGAATTCTGAGACCGTTGGAAAAATGGTCAATTTCCAGTCGATTAAAATCAACTGAAACCGGTCAAACGCGTTTTCCTTTGCCACGCTCACATATTGATTCAAAAAATTATGAAATTTGGAATCTAGCAATAATTTGGCATCACGGACCCAACAAAACTGGTTTCGTCGAAATCCGAGGTCGTTTGCAAAATGTCCATTTTTAAGGGCCTGAATTCCATAGCGACTATTCAGAATTTTCAACTGGACATATCTTTTGATTCCCGCTATCAAATCCTGATTTGTCGGATTCGTTGGAAAGATATCATCAATTAGATCCTAATGTTTTTGGTTTCACTAAAATCCGGATTATTTTGCACCCGGTACATTCAATTGAAGTTTGAAATCGAATTATCAAACTACCGCGCCGTTTTCAATTTTATTTATAATTATATATAAATATTTATATTCTAACGACGACGTATATAAATATATACGTCGAATTCTATTCAAAATAAATTTTCGTCGATATTATTTAAAATAATCCATTTTAAATATTCAAAATTCGTCAAAATTGCCGAAATAAAAATTTTAAACTGGCCCAGATTTTTGAGTTATTACATCTGGTATCTCAAATGCTTCAGACATGCTGAAACGAAAAAGGAAAGATTCAATACAAAAAGGATTGAAGGAAAGATATATGGCTCTTGGGGTTATGCTTTCTAAAATATACTTTTCTCTTGAAAATACTTTCCTTAAAACATACTTTTGAAAGTATATCTTTATAAAAATTGCTTAGAAAAATAGCTTTTCAAAAATTCATATCTTTTCCGGTAACCTTCAGCTCTGATACCACGTGTAACACCCCACATCCATTAATGTCACTCACAAAGGGAATGCATTAACTTCAATGGAGCGTTTTAAGTAAGTATAGAACAGAAAATCACAACAAGACAGATATAAAAACAGTACTTGAAAATTAAGAACTTTATTTATTGCAGTAGAAGGTTAATATGTTTGGTTACATCATCAAAACCAAAGTCAAGTACATCATATCCATCTTGATAAAACAAAGTACATAATCTGAAAGACATAATCCCCAACATTAAAATAGCCATAATTAAAGAGAAGCTGAACTTTACTTCAGTGGTCCAAGAAATCTTCTAAAAGCAGTCCAAAATCAAGCTCCACTGGTGCTAGTTCCAACCTGAGCACCTGGGGGGGGGGGGAGGAAAGAGATGGAAAAAGGGGGGCCAGACATAAAGTCTGGCGAGTGCGATAATTCTAACAATATAATTAACAAAGTAACTAGGCTAAGGCATAAGTTGGAAAATAAGGAAATGATCATGAACCATTGAGTATGGCAGAGTAAATAAGGAAACAAGATGATCAACGATATCGTTAAGCGCACCTAAACCACTATAGGATGATTACTAAACTACACCAATACTATAGGATAATTGCTATACTGCACCACCACTAGTATACTGCACCACCACTAGTCACCCTAAGGTTGATCCCGCCTACAGACTTAATAATGATATTGGTAGTTTCGTGTACCCTTAGCTACCTTCATAGGTGTCGTCTGCCCCTATCTCCACTAGGTGTACCCACTACCCCCAAACGATCGGCTCCCTAACTCGTAGATACCTGTGCTGGCCCCATAGTGGGGTGTATCACTCCCCAAAGTGGCAACCCGATACAACCAAGAATGCACGGCTTATACCTACACGATGCAACAACGTCTTACCTACCAGCTCGGGTCCATGCACGCATATGAACCCGTTGGACTTGCGTTGCCACCGCTAACCCGGTTTGGCCTCTTACAGTCAAGCCCAGTATGCGTGTCCCGTCCTCGACTTGGGTCGAGCCCACAAAGATACGTATGGGTTACTGGTTGAAACGGGCCCCCATTACTTGACTCAAGCTATCCACCTAAGCTTGGTCCCCTCTAGTACATCCCACTTAACCCACTTCTTATTCATGTTTCAATTACATGTTTCAATTTTGGTTAAGTGTTTCTAATCGTATTTCCAAATGCCACCCAAGGCACCCACTAGATTCTACATGCCACCCAAGGCACCCACTTAACCCCCTCATTTCCTACTACATGCTTATCTGGTTAAGTGTTTCTTAATTCATTAAGACCGTAACCTCATAAAGACCTCTCACATTAGACTGACATTTGTGGCAGCTGGATTTGTCTGGCGGGTCCGAGCAGTCTTACACCACAAAAGAGCCTAACCTCGTGTCTTTTCAACTGTTACGTATTTAGTTTGTGCCTAAGACCTCTCGCATTAGACTGGCATTTGTGGCAGCTGGATTTGCCGGGCGGGTCTGGGCAGTCTTATACCACAAAAGAGCCTAACCTCGTGTCGTAGACGATCCCTATTCAAATTATCAATCAATTCCAAATTTAGCGATGTCCATAATTGACTCAATTATGTCCATCCATTTATGGTTTGTAAAATCATACCAATTTTCACCACAATTTTATTTTATGCCTTTTTAAGGCATTTATGCCAATTAAATCTTAATATTATCCCATTTTCCCCACGTAGTACGTTTGTTCGTTCAACGTAAAAATATACGTTAGACTCGAATAGTCTAACTCATGAAAATAAAATAAAACATCACAATATATACACATAATTAAAACATAGATCTAACATTGAGGTGAACTTGCATATATGAATGATGTTCTACATCTAAAACTTGCATAGGCCAAAGTTACAACTTACATAAACAACATATGTCATGGATCCAATCTAAAGGTGTGAACTTGATGAGATAATGGCCACAAACTTGCATAAATATCATGTATAACATAGATCCAAATCTAAAGGTATGAACTTGATGAAATAATGGCCACAAACTTGCATAAACAACATATGTCATAGACCTATATCTAAAGGGGATAAACTTGCATAGGTAATAACATAACATGATTCATATCCAACTCATAAACTCACATATGTGATCGCAACAATGGTATAAACAAGTATCTAACATGTAAGTTATCATGTAGAATTTAGCATATGTCATAGCCTAACTTTCAATTAAATTTCACATAAACTTGGTGTCATAATCATGTAAGTTCACATATAATTCTACACAAACTTATATATGGTTCATGTTTGAATCAACATCTAAACTTTCCTACATATGATTTATCATATGAATCAATATCACAAACTAGCATAAGAAACATGACGATTTGATTGTATATAAAATTACAACATGGATGATAGCAATATAACTTTACATCGTAAATGATAACATCATAACATAACATCATAGATATTTCAATCATAATCCTACAACATAATTACAACATGCAATCAATACTTCATATCACATCCATACAATCCGCGTTATAACTTAATCTAATTAAATTACTAATTATTTTGCTAAAACTATCGAACTCACAACTCAAAAGCAGTCTTGAGTTCTGAATTCTGATTTCTGGAGTTGAATTAGCGCTCCTTTGATGAAGATTCGTTGTTAGTGTTGAGTATTTCTAATTTGGTTGCTGTTCTTCCTCTTAATTTTGGTGGCGGCTGCTCTAGGGTTCAAGACAACAACATGACAGCCATAGTTTTAGTTTTAATTCTGATTTAGGGTTTGAGTCTATGGGTCTTTTTATAGAGTTATGAATTAATTTAAGCCGTCGGAAGTTCTTAGGGTTAATCAAAACCATTCAATCATGATAGGGCGATGAGTCAGCCCTAATGACTCAGCAATGAGTCAGAAAGGACTCAACGACACGGGTCAGCCTGAACCAGAAAGCTGTGCAGGCTCCTGTCTCGGCCTGGGCGCACTTGGCAGATGCGCCAGTATAAATATGTACTGGCGCACTTCCCAAGTGCGCCAGTGCATTTTTTTCTACTTTTGCCACCAATCTTCGTTCGTCCATAACTCCTTCATCCGGTACTCGTTTCCCGCAAACTCGGACTCTATTTCAACCAGAATTCCGAGACGAACACGATGGCGCAACCCAATCCCCATAATTCTCACGTCTGAGACTAATTATTCTTTAATTTATTTAATTCGATTATTCAAAAATCTGGGGTGTTACATTAACATTATAATAATGAATAACTAGCTATTTATAATTAATAACAAATAATTATCATTTATATAGTAGTTTTTAAATATTAATTTATAATTAATAATTAGAAATGACAACATATATAGGTTATTATACAAAAATAATTAATTAATGATTACTAATGGATTATATATATAATACAAGTTGTTAATTATAATCAATTGAATTTTTTTAGAATAGTTTATATATACACATATATAATTTTGAATTTGTTCAGTTGGGAAAACCGACCGGACTCGTAAAATCCTCCTTAATGCACCTAGCGCGGTCTGTATGCACCACATAAGTGGCTTATCTTAGCGTATGAACATGGTAAACACTTGTCATGTCATTCCGAGTTTCGAACCCTTACCACTATTACCATGGCGCAAAGTCCTTAACTGTTGGGCTACTGCTGTGGACCAGGCTAGGTGCACTAGGGAGGTTTTTACGACTTCGGTCGGTTTCCCTCCTGAAGAAATTTAATATATATATATATATAAATATATACATATATATATATAATGATATACTTTTTTCCATATAACTTGTGTTATTACCCTATAACATTTTTTTCTTAAAAGTTGTAAATACGATTATAATCAATATAGTTGATATGTAAAAATTGTGTCTTATAATTCTCAAGTAATATTTACTATTTGATATTTATTATTGAAAAATTCATAAAACTTTAAAAATTAAGATGATGTTTGGTTTATATTGGTTTTGAGTTTTCAACGTTACAAAAAAAAAGAACTAGGGAATGGTAGAGGGAATGGAAAATGATGGAGCGGAGGACGGAGGAAATGAAGGAACGACTAACAAAATAGTTTGTTTTACCAATTCAAAATAGCTTTCAATTAATATTACTAAATCTATGTATCATTTAAAACAAATTCTAGTGAATAAAGTTTCTTTATCAATTCAAAATGTTTGTTTATGAATATTATCAAATTTTAATATCAATAACAATAGAATATAAAAAAAAAATTATATATAAATTCATGTATTATTGATTAAAAACATACACTGAAATCAAAACCAACAAGACAATAGTTACTGCAACTTGAAAATTAAAATTAAAACCATATCATTTCAGTGCACATACATGAACGTATAAAATTTAGAGAACAACAAAATATGTATCACGACATGCGAAACACATTCTGTAATGATGGTAATTGCTAACTCTGTCATTTTGGTCAAACTTAGGTTGTGTTTAGTGCAAGCGGAAATGAAGTATTTCAGTAGAGTATTATAGCAGAGAATTAGAGTTAGCGGAGAATGCGTTTGGCGCGTTAAGCGGACCATTTGAGCGGAGAATGTTAACGGGGTGTTTAGTAGAATAGAAAAATTAAAATTACCCTAATTCAGTTCAAACCAACTCCTTTACATAAAGCACTTCGACATGATCGCAACACAAAAAACCACATCTCAAACGGATCTGATTTGCACAAGTTATTAATTTTTAAAATGTATAAAAACCTAAATTTTCCACTATGGTTTCTCTGTCCCTAACTTTAACAGCTTCACCAAATTGAAATTAGTTTCTACATTTGAAGAGGATACTCCGTTTCACCACCACAAAAATACATCCTCTTTAAATCAATGATCCATTGTACCGTTCCTCTAGATAAGGAGTTGCCGTCGTAAAAGGCCTGTGATGCCTAGATCTGAACATGTCGCTTGCATCTGGATGAACCCATGCTTTCTGGTTCTGAAGTTTGTTGTCAGTTTAATCATTGAAGATGATTGATACTGGAGAGAATTTCAAGTCGCGCATAGTGTCATAGATGCTCACGATTCCTGAAAACTGGTGATGGAGTGATGCATGCGGTGCCTAAAACTGGATGTTTTCACCCTTATTTATTGACGTGAGTTGCTTAATATATTTTCCAGTTGATGAAGTTGATCTTGTCGTAGCTGAGCTAATATTAAAATCATTTCCTGGATGTTTGCTTTAGATCTATTGTCTTATGTGACGAGTTGAGAACGATTATGATTAATATCTTTCAAGTATAATTAATGTATGTACTTTGCAAATAATACAACTGGTATCCACTTGTTAATTATACAGGATGCAATTGCTATAAGCAACATCTTTACCATGTTCAAAAACTACCATGTTGTTATAAACTGGACCTTTACTGGATCAATGACTACATAGGATACATATTGTAATGGATATATAGTGATAGATTTCTACTCATTGATGCAGGTACTAATATTCAAATTGCTAATTTTTGCTAAGTTACTAGACCTTAAAATTTGGCCGAAATCCAAAGTGAATACCAAAATACGACCTGTCATAATATATCATATTCTTTGACATAGTTTTAATTGTTAGGTTTTCTGGATATGACATTTTGTGCTATAATTTATAATCAAGTGTTACAAACGAATTCAACAGGCCTTCTAGTTTGATAAAGGGCCCATCTCTGTGAAAATGACATATTTGTATTTTTAACTCAACTATTTTTTCTTCACACAAAGACCAAAACTTAAAGCATTTCAACCATGTGGAAGGTGAGATATTCGCGTCTTTATTTAGTATTTTAATGTAGTAATAAACGTTGTGTATTTTGTTCGTAATTTGATTTTGATATGAAAACATGTTTTGTGTAATTATTTAAAATAATCTTATGTTTAATGTTATGCTTGCTAAAAGTTGAACATACACAAGAGGGATATAAGATACGAGTCACTACCATGTCTTCTTCTTGTTCCCATTCTTTGAAAAATGAAATAAACATCCTTCGTTTTTTTACTCAAAATCAGTATCACTTACACTGTTTAAATTTAGCCTTTGAGATATACAAGAAATTTATTATTTTCCGTCTCTAGTTATATATATATAATAGCTGTGTCTTGTTTCATTGAGTAAGTTATGAGATATTAGACAATTAAAGTAAGCACTCAAGTGATGGCAGTTTTTAGCAAGCTTAATGGATAAATGGGGTATACTGCTGTCTTTGTCTTGTTGCATAGTGATTTTTAGTAGCACTCATGTTATTTTTAATGCCAAGGATTGTGTGTAGTAGTTTATTCACACTACTTTAAGGTAGTGTGAACAAAATACTACTTTTAATTGGTTGAAATCAGAGGGACCCACATGGGCCCCTCTGATTTCCACCAATTAAATCCGGTGTTTTGTTCACACTACCTTAAATAGTGTGAACAAACTCGGATTCAAGGATTGTCAAGGTGGCATGATTTTGTAAGTTTTTTGTTCATTTGTGAAATTATGATATAGTCAGCTAATGTTTATTGAAGTGCACATATTTTTTATGATTATTAAACTATGATAAAGCCTGTTGAATTCATCAGGTGTTGCATCAGAAGAAATAGAAAGGAGTTTAGAAGTGAACTGAGTCAAAGGAGTTGGAATGATCCTCACAGAGGAGCATGAGAGAAATCTTGTTGTTCCATTTGTTTTACAAGCATCAATCATTGGACGACCAGCTGGCAAAATACTTGAATCTTATGTTAAATTAAAAAAGTCAGTTTCAATTAAGTTCCTTCCAGTTACTTAATAGATTTCCATTCCTTTCTTGGTTTTTCCATCTTTTTTCTTTTCTATAGTCAGAATACCAGCCTTTTTTCTTTTTTATAGCCAAAATACTAGTACCATATACAGAATTTCACGTGCTTCTGTTATTTTTTAGATTTAATTCAAAAAAGTGGCAGTCACTTAAAATAAAAGTGGGAAATAAAATTAAATATACTTGAATTTGGTCAACACACGAGAAGTTTTATAGACATTGTTTTGATTTCTGTGTAAATATATGATGTTGTTTCTTTTGTCCAATATTAAAGAGATTGTACTCTACGTTGAAACCATTATACAGAAAGTATTTACATGTATGTTATTTTGATTGCTTTGGTGTGATGCCAAAGTCATTTGCTGAACCATTATGACAAGCATACATTATGAAAGCACGTCCCGAAACCTCATGTGTATAGTTATTTATGTTCTTATATTACACATTAGCATTTTAGTGATTTTTGTTGGATTGGTTTAATGGTGTTAATGCAACATTTTGATAATATTCTATTTATTTGTATTGAAGCTACTTGAGGAGCCAGTAAAACAAACCACTTTTGATGATAGAATGTCAATATTTGCATTTTTATTTCAATGTTTCAATTGCATTTTATTTTCAAGTTTCAGATACATTTTTATTTATTGATACTGCGTCTATTATTTTAGCTTAGGTTCTTGTGTTGAATCGAAGTAAAGAATGATGCTAAAAGTGTTGTTGTATTAGGGTACTTCATAGTCTAGGCTATATTCAGTATATTGCTTCTTAATGATTATACCTAGCAAATGTTTGAATTATTGTACTAAAATGAATTTATGAATCACATTTTTGTTTGGATTATGGACATTATAAATGAAATATATACATATATATATATTGTATGTGTGTATATATTGGTATTATCTTATTTGCATCTGTTATCAATTCGATTTTATTTCAAATAATTACATTATTGCATGCAATAATTGTTTGTTATGATAATTAATAAGAGTTCTTTTGCATTGGTTATTGACATTTGAAGTAGCATAGTGATATTTTTTGCACCGGTTATTACCAAGAACTGATGCAACATAGAAATAAGTTAGGTCGAAACCTTCCTTTTGCACAGGTCATTGCTAACAACAAATACAAAATTATAGCTATTGCATCGGTTCTGAAACCGATGCAATTTTTTTATCTTGTTGCATCGGCCGAATATGCATCGGTTGCTGATCTGATGCAACATGGGGTTAAACAACCAATGCGAAGTGGGAAGAGTGGTGAGGGGTTCGAAGTTTATGGTACCGAAGTTGAGGGATCCAAAGTATTTGAGAAGTGGGATCCGAAACCTTGTGGAGAGGGATACGAACCATAGGGACTCAAAGCTTTGGTCTTTGAGAGGTACGATATTGTTACTTGTGCATGGTTTCGAGGAGTTGTGAGGCTCCTGCTCGCGCGACTTCTTCTAGGCTTGTATCCTTGGCTATTTGGCGACACTTCGGGCTTTAGCATCACGTGATATGTTGAGTAAAGCGTGCCTGGTGTACTTTTGGGAACTGGAGCCAAAGGTCGGTTAACATTTTCCCCCCAAAGTACGTCTTGTGTTGACATGATGTGCTTTGAGTCGGAAGAAATGTATTTGTTGAATCGTCTAATTCCCGTTGACTCATGAATGTTAGCTGTCAACTCTTATTTATGGTATACTGTAAACGAGTTGTTGTTGATGTGACGTCGCATTCACGTTCGAACATTTTCACATGGCTTTGCTCGAGGCGACTCGAAGCATAAAAAAATAACAGAAGGTGGTCACATTTATGAACAAGCGTACATACATATATTTAAAAGGTGGGTTTGTACCACATGTCTGCGGCACGAGATTTTCGTATCTCGTGTGGGGATATGAAATTTTGTGTCCCAGTGGGGTAAAAAACTTTTGTATCCCACTGGGATATAGAAATTCGTATCCCTATGTGGGATACAGAACTTTGATTGGGCTAATCCCAATCTTCTCTTCCCCTATAAATTCGGACTCCCCTCTCTATCTCTCTTTTTCTTTCACCTCTCCCGAACTCGTGAACCTAGAGTGACCGACCACCAGAACTTGGAATACTTTAGACATTAACAAATAGGTAAGGCCCTGGTGTTAATCGTGGCCATCGAGGCGAAGTTGAATCCCAACTCGAACATGGTGTTTGGATGGGCGTCGTGGTGGATCTCGAGAAGGATTTGAAACCGGTTGTGCCCCTGAGCTCCAAGTTGGGGTTTGTGGAGCTTGATACGGTGCTTTGGACCAAAGTCGATATCGACGTTGGGGACGCAGTCCGAGTTGTGAGTGTGTTCAAGTTTGGGATGAGGGAGGAAGGAGAACTGGGAGAAAAGGAATTAGGAAAAGAAGGAGATGAGGGAGCCGAAAGCTTACCTTGGTGAGAGGAGTCAATTCGTTGAAGGGGGGTCGAAGTTTGGGGACCGGAGAGGTGGATTTCGTATCCCTTGTTGGGTACTTGAAATCTCGTATCCCCTTAGAGATATGAAATTTCATGTGCCATGGTGGATATGAAATTTCATATCCTCAATGGGGTACGAAATTTTTTATCCCTTGGTACATACAACATCTCGTATCCCCAATGGGGTACGAAATTTCATACCGCATTTTGGGATACAAGTTTCTCTGTGGGCCTACGGACTTCAAGCCTCGTTCTGGTGACTCGTGACACTCCTCTTTCGAGATTTTGGGTTTTCGACTCCCTGTCTGGGGATTCGCATTGTGTCTCAGATGTCGTGCGATCGAATCAATGCTTAGGCTCGTCACGATAGAGTCGTCTGTTTAACATGGCACATAGGATCAGAGCATATACAGGACTGTGGGCTTGGCTGAATCATCGAACCATCGAAAGTGTTTTCTCGATTCTAATCGTAACGTGGTCGCGACTAGATGTGAATCTATTACCGTTGGTTGACCATGACGATGGTTATAGCCTCAAGGGCTCGTGATCGTCGTCATGTCCCAAGTTTCCAGGTTATTATAGTATTGTCATGGCATTGCACAACACCGCACACACATGCTTGTTTACACCAACACGAGGGGTACAAGTTATACAATGCGATGTCTATGCAAGTATATTGAAAGTATAGCTAGCAATGGACACGAGATCAAAAACACGGAAGATTTTGAATGTCGAAGCTTCGTAACATTCACTGTCCCCATCCGATTCAACTAGTGATGCTAGCTCGAAGTACAGAGAGCTTGATACCTCCGAAGAATCCACTCCTTCTCAGACAATAGATTCGCCAAAGGCGTCTGATTGTGGGGTGCAGCCAGAAGGACAACGATCGCTGGTCGAGCATAAAGAGGCAGAGCATGTGGATATTATCGAGGGAAGCATGTTGGTGGCACCGGATATGTTGGCAGACGTGGTTATACTTGAGAATCCATCGGATTCGGATCCATCGCATATGGATGAGACGACGGTGAGGCGCATGGCGAAGCGGTTCACCATTCCCCAAAGAGATGATCCCGCACCCGGAAAGGACAGTAGGGCTCACGCACCACCGGAAGGGTATATTGCCTGGAACAGGCAGGCGTGCTTTTCTAGGTGTGTTCCCCCAACTAACAGTTTTATTCAAGATATACTGCACTATTTTCTCCTTGCGCCGTCGCAGCTTCATACAAATACATACTTTTAGGTACCTACGTTCTCTATAGAGAATACCTAAAAATAGAATCCACCAGAGAGGACATCCGGTATTTGTTTCAATTGAAGAGGAGAGCCAATATTTCACCGTCTTAATATTTCTTGGAAGCTCTGCCCAACACCAAGTTCTTTGATGAGAAGTGGCCCAAGTTGACCGTGTATAAGAACTACTGGTTCTTCGTGCGCTGTCTTCCCGGATTCGCGAGGAGATGGTTAGAAGGAAGCAGGCATTCCCCCTTGCTTTGAGCTTGAGAATTGTGGGTTTGATAACTTAAGTTTAACTTCGTTCTTGTATGATAGGAAATCCTGATGCGCCTACAGAGATCGTGTACTAACAACATCTTGAGTCTTTGATGGCCATCCCAGCAAAGGCTCGTTCCATCGAGAGCGTTCTAGATAAGGACCGACGTCATGTAGGATTGCTTCCTGCCGATCATGCGATAATCAAACCCGTGGCTGCCAGTGGTGGAAAAAAGACGAAGGCTGGGAAAGAAGCAGGCTCTCCAAGCCAAAAAAGGAAGGTGTCCCATGTCAGGTACGAGGGGCCGTCAGTGGGGCGAGTGGGGCGAGAATGGTGATAAAGAGCCAGTTGCTAGGTACGAGGGGCCGTCAGTCACTCCTGTCCTACATGCGGTAGGTGAGGAAAGGATAGAAACGTCGACTAGGCCACAGTCTCCAGTGGCTCCCTATGAGACCGCCATCTCGCTAGAGAAAGAGGGTCAGTTTAACGAGCTTAATTAACTTCCACTCGAAATGTTTCTCTGGCCTAGCCCCACAAGTATGGAGGAACTAACTTTAGCTGTGGGGGAGATCACTCCTTCGAGCTGGACCACTATCTGGTCTATTGAGACATCACCTAGGATACACATTCATAAACATTGCATGACAAAGTATTTGTTTGTGTGCATAGAATGATTGATGCTGACATTGGATTTGTTTATTTGGTAGGTGACATGACTCGAGGAGGGAGAGGCCGAGGTTATGGATACTGGAGCCGCCGATCCTCGAGGGGTGGATTCATCTCGGAATTCAAGAAGAGTAATAGTTTGTTTGACGAGCCTACGCCCCGTCGTGATTACAGTAGCAAGTATCATTGCAGGGAGCGATCTCGGCGTTCCAGCCTCCTCCTCCATACACTCGGTCATCGAGGATGGACACAGAGCATGTTTCCAATAGCGGTAGGTGACCTTCTACAATGACTAACGTTACATTCTGCCTACTCCGCCTATTGCTTCATCCAAGGAGAAGCAGTTGGCACATACCGATAGGAAGAAGAAAGTAGTATACAGGTAGAAGGGGCTAATGCCCATGCCACCCAGAGCTCTAGAACTTAGTATAGAAGAGAGGAAATCCCTACTGGAATAAAATTTTCCCAAACATTATTTCGATGAACTTATGTGGCTTCTGAATCTTAATCTGATTACTCCAAAGGACAGAAAGATGGTGTCATGGCAGGTGTACTCTACTTATTATCAGTGTAATGAGTATTATAAGTACTCGGGGCATCTCTCGGAGCTTGTTTTCCAAAAGAATGTGGAGATTGCCAACTTAAAGAAGGAGGTTAGGGACGAGCGGCTGACTTTTTAGAATCGGGAAGATTTTTTGCATAAGACACATCTTTTACACTGTATCCATTTCTGCATATTTGAGTGGCATAATCGTTTGCTAACTCTATGTTGCTGAAACAGGTAAGCTGAAGGAGAAGCACGACAAGTTGGTAAAGGATTTAAAGCGCACTGCTTCACCTTTCAAGGACACCGTGCCCTCAGTTTCGACAAAGAATGCGCTGCTAAAGAAGGAAAAAGCGGAGCTGGAGGAGGTGAACATTCATTTGTCTATAGAAAATGAGTAAGTACACTAGTTAAAGAAGGACAAAGATGATTTAATATTGGAGAATGAGAGGTTGAAAATTGAGAATGAGGGGGTCTAGAGGTGGCAAAGGGAGAATGATGAGCTGAGGTGGCTAAGGAAGAGAAAGCGGAGGCCAGTAATAGGGACGTTCTGAGCTCGCTATAAGGGCCAAAGTTCGAGCACCAAAAGGGAGGTGGATAGACTTAAGGAAGAGATCGAGGGCACCAAGGCTAGTGTGAAGGAATCGCTGGAGGAGCCTATACGTGGTATGTATGTCAAGGCACTATGGTTCCGCGAAATTTCATGGGTGAGTGATTATCCTCGAGAGATGGCTCGGACATAGGAGAGGTTTGTGCCGTTTGATGCTCGATTGTGAAATGTGGGTGCAGTGGACAAGAACAAACTTATAGCAGAGCTCTTGACCAAGGCTAAGCGTAAGATTCTGGAGGAAGGGAGGACATTGTTACAGGAGGATGCTGGGAGGGAGAGATTGGCAAAGCATGCCGCTAAAATAGGAAAGTTTGTGCCTACTGAGAGTGTGCTTGTCACTTCTGAGTTTGCAAAGGAAAGTTCTTACCTACCCCTAGCTCCATTATCTACCACGACTAGCAGTCTCACAACCCCAGTTCATGTCCCAGTTGAGTATGACCCCGAACATCCAGAGTTGTGATTGATAGGATCCACTTTTATAGTGACAGTGAGCAACCTTCCTATCATACCTACGCCACACCTTCCTAGAGGTAAATTTTCATTTCCGTGAATACCTGAAGGGTATGAGAGCATAAAATCCTCAGAAGCTAAATAGTTGTTTTCTTTTGCTGTGCAAGCCCTCCTAGAGCTGAAGTGACAGCATGCTTTGGCCCTATGTTTCCCTAAACGTCTAAGTCTAGATTGGGGTTACAGGGAATACAATTTGGAGAGGTAGGAGAACATGTGGTGTAACACCCCGAATTTTTGAATAATCAGATTAACTAAATTTAAGAATACTTAATTTCAAATGTGGGAATTAAGGAAAACGGGTTACGCCATTGCGTTCGTCTCGGAATTCTGGTTGAGATAGAGTCCGAGTTTGCGTAGAACGGATACTGTATGAAGAAGATATGGACGAACGAAGTTAGGCAGAAAAACCAGAAAACGAGACAGAATGCACTGGCGCATCTGGGAAGTGCGCCAGAACAAAATTGCACTGGCGCACTTGGGAAATGCGCCCATGCAAAGTTGCACTAGCGCACTTGGTAGGTGTGCCCAGGGCGAGGTAAAAACTTGTACATATTTCTGAGGCTCTGATTCGAACGGTGAGTCAGTGCTGAGTCATTTCTGACTAGTTAATGAACCATTAGGGTTTCTGGATAGTTCTAATCTGGACTGAATGGTTGCGGTTAACTCTAGGGTCATCCGACGGCTATAATTAAATTGAAATTCTATATAAACATGTGTAGACTCAAACCCTAGAATCAAATCAAAATTAGATCAGTGGCCGTCATGTTGTCACTCCAAACCCTAGAGTAGCCGCCACCAACTAGAAGCAAATTAAAGACAACAATTCAATTCAAATCAAGCCTAAAACTACAACAACGAAATTGCCTACATCAAGGGAACGCTAATCAATTACAGAATTCAGATCCCAGAACTCAAGACCCCTTTTTCGGTGAGTTCTAGTCACTTTTAGGTTTAAATAAATAAAAGTGAATCGTGGTAAACTATGATTTGGGTATATGTTGTTTGTAGTTATGCAAGTTTATTGTTGTGAATCATGAAATGATGCAAGTTCCTTATTATTGTGAATCATGAAATTATGCAAGTTCATTATTGTTGTGAATCATGAAATGATGCAAGTTCATTATTGTTGTGAATCATGAAGTTATGCAAGTTATTATGTTGAGAAACTATGAACCTATGCAAGTTACATATGCAAGTTGTTGCGTTGTTAATTCATGAATCTATGCTAGTTGTTATGTTATGAATCATGAACCTATGTAAGTTACCTATGAAAGTTGATAAGTTGTTAATTCATGAACCTATGCTAGTTGTTATGTTGTGGATCATGAACCTATGTAAGTCACCTATGCAAGAGGTTATGTTATGAATCATGCAAGTTGTTATGTTGTGAATCATGAACCTATATAAGTTATTGATTATGTTGAGAATCATGAACCTATGTTAGTTGTTAATTATGTTGTTAATTCATGAACCTATGCAAGTTGTTATGAATCTATGCAAGTTGTAAATTATGTGGTGAATCATAATTATATGCGAAGTTATCATGTCATTTTCCCTAGTTGTCATGCTTATGCCAAAAATTGTACTGAAACAATCACCTTGTCATTCCCTTTATTTTATTGTTGTGGCAAGGCTATTTTGTAGCCTCGCCAAAAACACAAACGGTTACGCTAGTTAAGAAACGGGGAAAAGGGGAATTTGTAATAGGCATAATTTACATAGTGATTATGTAAATTGGACACATGATTCTAGTATGGAAACATATAAATAATTACCTATTATGACATAGGTAAAGTTGAGTAAAAATGGTATAATTTGAATATGACCATTTATGGATAGGAAATTTAAATTGTTAATAAGATAGGTATTGACACCTATAAAAAGGAAAGGATTAATTAATTAACTTAATTAATCAAAAGAGGAATGTTTAAGCAATTGAAGTCTAAAGATTTAATTGGCATAAATGCCTTAAATGGCATAGAATAAATTTGTGATGTTAATTGGTATGATTTTACATACCATAAATAGATGGACATAATTGAGTCAATTATGGACATAGTTAAATTTGGAATTGATTGATAATTTGAATAGGGAAATTAATTCAAATTGGGGAATGATTAATTAGGAGTAATTAATCGTCTAAGACACGAGGTTAGGCTCTTTTGTGGTGTAAGACTGCCTGGACCCGCTCGGCAAATCCAGCTGCCACAAATTCCAGTCTAATGTGGGAGGTCTTAGGCATAAATTAAATGCGTAACAATTGTAAAGACACGAGGTTAGGCTCGTTTGTGGTGTAAGACTGCCCGGACCCGCCCGGCAAATCCAGCTGCCACAAATGCCAGTCTAATGTGGGAGGTCTTTATAAGGTTACGGTCTTAATGAATTAAGAAACAGTTAACCAGATAAACATGTAGCGGGACATGAGGGGTTAAGTGGGTTCCTTGGGTGGCATGTGGAATTAAGTGAGTGCCTTGGGTGGCATGTGAAATACGACTAGGTGTCTCAATAATTAATTAATGCTGATTAAAGACTACTTAACCTAACTTAATACATATGGACTGTATGATGATAGACATAAGTTAGGGTTAAGTAAAACGAGTTGGATTGTGGGTGGGTTAAGTACAACTGAAGGGTAGGTGGGTAATATTAGTATATATAGGCCCACAAACTTAACCATTAAATAAACAGGATAAAATCATTGGGTGGGTTAAGTACAACTGATGAGTAGGTGGGTAATATTAGTATATATAGGCCCACAAACTCAACCATTAAATAAATAGGATTTAATCAGCGGGAGGGTTAAGTACAACTGAAGGGTAGGTGGGTAATATTAATTTATATAGGCCAACAAACTTAACCGGATAAAAAGGTGTTATGTAATTAAAGGCACCTAATGGTATACATAACCGGGGCAAGAATGGTAAAGTTATGTATTAAAGACACCCTTAGGGGTATGCATAACTAATGGGGATAGATAGAGTTATGTATTAAAGACACCCTTAGGGGTACGCATAACTAATGGGAATAGATAGAGTTATGTATTAAAGACACCTATTGGTACGCATAACCGATAGGTAGAATATGGGTTATGTATTAAAGACACCTATAGGTACGCATAACTGATTGAGGGCTATGTAATTAAAGACACCTTATGGTATACATAGTCAGTAGAAAACCTAGTGGGGATACAAGTCATAGGGGATAGCTTGTATCAGGTTGTGTGAGACCCATTTCAGTCAGTAACCCGGAGGGGTATCAAAGTAAAGAACTCCGTACTAGGCGGGGAAGGGGCACACTTACTGATTGATTATAAGAGATCCAAAACGAGACGGATGGTGTGGGCGGCGCAAACCGACTGGGGACATGTGCGTGCATGGGCCGGGCAAAGGGGGACAAGACGACCGTGACACCAGTAGGTATAACTGTGCACACCTTGGGTTGTCACTTTAGGGAAGTGATACCCCCTAGTTGTGGGACCAGCACAGGGTATCTACAGAGTAGGGAGCCGATCGATTAGTGTAGTGGTTAGGGTATACCCGGACGTATGCCCTAAGTCTACCAATTTATAGTAGGAGGGTAGTGGGTACGACTAGTAGAGATAGGAGCAGGCGGCACCTATGACAGTAGTTGGGAATACACGAAACTACCACCATCGTTATCATTAGCGGAAGGGATCACCCCATCTTGATTTTACTAGTAATAGTGCAGAGTAGTTTGTAGTGAAGCATACATCTTACCTTATTTGTCCTGTCGTACCTGCCATCTGTACCGTGAATCCTCTTATCCACTTTGTATGCCTGTCATGTTTAGCTTTATTTATTTACTGGCTAAAAGTTACTGGACTCACTAGACGTTTGTCTGACCTAGTTTGTTTCGCCTTTTTTCCTCTGTTTCCCCCAGGTTCTCAGGGAGGAAACACCCAGGTTTAGTCAGGATTTGGATATCATCTTCTAGGAGCTACTTTTGAAGTATGGCTCGAGTCTCTGTCTCTTATATGGCCTGCTCTTTAATATGGGGAATGATGTTTTTCTTTTAAATACCTATGAACTCTGATGATACAAGACAGAAGTGTTTTGTTGTAATGGTTTTCTGACTCATGGTATTATGTAATAAAGTATTTTGGTGATTTAAAAAGGTTGTTTATTTTCCGCTACAAATTTTTTATATCTGTCTTGTGATATTCTGTGTTTGTTTACCAAAAATGCTCCACTGAAGTTAAGGCATTCCCTTTGTGAGTGACCTTAATGTAGGTGGGGTGTTACATGTGGATACGTTTTCAGATGTGGACTTGGCTTCCAGTGTTTATTAGAGTCTTCTTAAGGAAGGAAAGGTCGTGGATGGCCAAAGTGCTCAAGTAATGGGTGCAGCTGAGGCGAGTGTGCACATAATGCACAGTATGTGGAAACCTAGAAAGCCCAAATGGTGGAAAAGTCTAGGGCGCAGGAGAAGAAGAGGAAACAGTATGAGGCTACCGTACAGGAGGCACATGCAAAGGATAAACATGATGCCGAGGAGAAAGCTGTCGCTATAGTTTTGAAGAAGAAGGCCGATGCCGTGGCAGAGAAGGAGAGGGTCGCTGAAGAGGCCAGAAAAAAGAAAGTCGCTGACGAGTTTGAGAAGGAGAGAGCCGATGAGGAGGCTAGGAAGAGGAAAGTTGCTGACAATGCCAACAAAAGGGGCAAGGAGGCCTTTAACAAGCTTCAGGCGGATGCGGCGCATAAATCAAGTTCAATAAACTAGCTGATTGGAAGGCCGCCAAAGATGCTAAAATAAAGCGGAGTTGGAGGCCAAGAAGGCTCAGGAAGAAACTGAGGCTGTGCTGGCCCTTGCTTCTGACGTCGCCCCTAAACCATTGTAATGTATTCCCCCCAGGGAGGTTACTGTGATTACAAGCGGCGAGGATGATGGAGAGAGGCGCACATCGGTGTCTCATGAGTCCATCATTCTCGTGAAGGGCAGAGGAGGGAAAGACGAAAGCGGGTCTAGAAGGAAGAGGCCTATTATTGATGGTGACCCACCTAGTGTCGAATCTGTGCAAAAAAGAAAAGGAAAATGAAGGATGAGTGATACTAGTAGTTCTCATAGATATTATAGACATTTTGGTTATGTAGGCTGATAGTATACGCGAGTACAACCTTCACTTTTAGTCTTAAATGGTGTGGTTCTCATGTACACCATGTCGTTAGAAAGAAAGATTTTTAAATATGTAGTTTTCTTTTATTGTGTGAATGAAAGTATTAGTTAAATTTTCTTACATCGCATTTCATGTTAAGTGTTCGAATGTTCGTCAAAGCTATTTAAATATGTAGTTTGCTTTTGTTGTGTGCATTAAAGTATTAGTTAACTTTTCTTACATCGCATTTCATGTTACGTGTTTGAATGTTCATCTTATGCTTTCCAGTTTCCTGTATTTCACAAGCGTAATTATTATTATACTTAAGCAAACATGATTGGAGATTCCACCCTATGGGTGCCCTCAGTCGTGCAGAGGTCGTGCGTTGGTTCCACTCTCGGGTTTTCCTTTGGTCTGGAGTCCCGAGTCGCACGGAGTCCAGGTCAGGTGCCATCTCTCTTGGACCTCCCATAGGTCATTGGTCCTAAGTCGTGAGATGGCATGGACGTCGTGAATTCGTCCTTTTTGGCTCTCCCGTCGTTCGTTCAGGTCTAGAGCTTGAGGGTGTCATTGGTTCGCCAAATGGTACCCGGATCCAGACTCGGTGGGTCGGATGGAGCCATGGGAGTGGTCGGTACCACACTTGCTTGGCTGATGGGCTGCCTCCAAGTCTATAGACCTGGGAATGGAACGATTTATACTTGGTCTCTTCGTTTATTTGAGATTCAAGAGGTACCCGGATCCGTACCCGGTGGGTCAGATGGAGCCGTGGTAGTGGTCGGTTTCACACTAACTTGGTTGATGGGTCGCCCATAAGTCCGGGGACTTGGGAACCGAACAATTTATACTCAGTCTCGTCATTGGTTCAAGATTCGAGTGGTGTTATTTATAATCGGTCTCATCGTTGATTCAAGACTTGAGTGGGGCTATTATCATTGGTTTGAAATTCGAGTGGTATTGTTTATACATGGTCTCGTCGCTGATTTGAGACTCGAGTGGTGGTACCGGCTCCCATGCTCGGGGTGTCGGTCCGGTGTTCGTGTGTGCAAGCTCGTAATGATGATTGATCAAACAAATCATACAGAAGGTAAACACATCAAGAGAATAGAGAAGTGAACCACTATCTTTACTAATATCTTTGGTAGTAACAACCTTTACAATGCCTTGAATTAAAATAAAAGAAAACATTGTTGGAAAGCGAAAAATTTGTACAATAAGTTACGTGAAGTAGTGGCAAATATGTTCGTTGTTCCATGTCCTCGGGAGTTCAGCGCCATCAACGGCCGCTAACTTGAAGGTTCTGTTTTCTATCCTTCGTTTTATGACGTACGGACCTTCCCAGTGAGGAATGAAACCAGTCGGTGTGGGAAATATCCATTTTAGGACGAGGTCGCCGATATTGAAATTCTTGCGATGGATTTTAGAATTGAAGTATCGGGCAACTCGTTGGCGTTGAACGGTAGCTCTGAGCTTAGCTTCGTTCCTTTTCTCTTCGAGTAAGTCAATTGACTCTAAAAGTAAGTATTGGTTGGCCTTAGGATCATAATGGTAACTCGATGAGATTGAAGCTTTAACTCAATGGGAAGGAGGCTTCGGATCCATAGGTAAGGTGAATGGAGTGTGGCCAGTCGTTGACTTATGTGTGGTCTGGTAGGCCCAAAGGGCCAGAGGGAGATCATCTTCCATAAGCCTACGTCCTTTTCCAAATGCCTCTTGATAATGGATTTAATCACTTTGTCAACAGCCTTGACTTTCCCATTGGTTAGAGGATGAGCCATTACCGAGAATCTCTTTTTGATGTTGTGAAGTCGGTAGAAAATCTTGAACTCTGCGCTCTCAAACTGGGTCCCGTTGTCGGAGATGATGGCTTAGGGGACTCTGTAATAGGGAATGATATTATGGACGATGAAGTTATTTACTTTATTGGTGGTGATTGTAGCGAGGGCTTTGGCTTTTGCCTATTTGGTGAAGTAATCAACTACGACGATGGCGTAGCGTGCCCCACGTCTAGCCATTGGAAGATTTCCGATGATATCTATCCCCCACATGACGAACGACCAAGGACTGACCATTTGCGTTAGATCGGTAGGCAGGGCTCTTAGGTTCATGGAGAACCTTTAGCATCTGTTACACTTACGGGAATAGTCAACGACGTCATGACCGGGTGTGGACTAGAAATAACCATATCCTATAATTTTTCTTGCTAGAATTTGCCCCTCGGTGTGGTCGCCGCACTCACCTTCGTTCACGTCTAGCAACACGGAGTCGATGTCGTTGTAGGCTACACACCGAAGTAATGGAACGAAGAAACCCATTCGGTAGAGCCCTCCATCCAATATGATATAGTGAGACGATTGATAAGTGAGGTCATGTCTTTCTTTGTTGCGTCCAGGGAGGGTTCCATGTTGCAAGTAGTTCTTGATTGGTATCATCCATGACTCGAGTTTGGTTTCTGTCTCCATTGCCACTACCGAATCAGTATGCTTCTGGTTAATGCTCGGAGAATCTAGTACTTCGACTAGGGAAAGTCCCATAAGCTTCTTATCCTCGGAGCTCGCCATTTTGGCTAATGAGTCAGCGTTTTCGTTTTGTTCTCAGGGGACATGTGTGATGATGTAGTGGTCGAAGTTGGTGAGCAGTTCGCGAACCTGAGCGAGGTAGGGAACGAATTGTGCCCCTTGGCTTGATAATCTCCCTTTACTTGATGCACGATGAGCTAGGTGTCAGAGTAAATCTGAATAGCCATGATGTTAAGTTCGATTGCAATTCTAAGTCCAACGATCAAGGCTTCGTATTATTCATCGTTGTTGGTAGCGGGAAAGTGAAGCTTTAAAGCATAGGATATTGTGCGGTCCTCTGGAGTGATGAGCATGACTCCGATGTCGGAACATGGATTGTTGGAGGTTCCATTCACGAACAGTTTCCATTGAATGTCTGGAGTTTCAATGTCTTCCGGAGGAGGATCTTCCGAAACAGTGAATTCCACTATGAAATTGGCGAGGGCTTGTATGAGGATGGCTCGGCAAGGAATCAATGTGATCATGAACTGCCTCAGATCTATATTCAACTTTAGCAGTCGTCCAGAAGCCTCGGGTCGCTGTAGGACTTGTCGTAGCGGCTGGTCATTGTAGACTTTGATTGGGGTGGGACTAAAAGTATGGTCGTAGCATCCGAGAGGTAATCAAGAGACGGAAGGCAATCTTTTCAAGCCTCAGATAGTTCTTTTCCGCTCCTGTTAGCCTCTTGTTGATGTAGTAAATGGGTCCTTGGACACGGTCTTCAATGCGCACGAGTGTTGAGCTGATTGCCTACATGGAAACAACTAAATAAACATATAAGTCCTCATGATCCACGGGTTTGGATAAGATAGGTGGTCGCTCTATGTGATTCAAAAGGTCCTTGAATGCAGCGTTGCACTCCGATGCCCATGCGAACTTGCACTCCGATGTCCATGCGAAGTTGCACTTCCCTTTTCTGAGCAAGTCAAAAAAGGGAGTGCACTTGTCGATGGCTTTAGAGATGAAGCGACTTAAAGCGGCGACCTTCCACTTAAACTATGAACATCCTTGATGCTCCAAGGGGCCTGAATATGCCGGGTAGCTTTAATCTTATACGGATTGGCTTCAATGCCCCGCGAATTGACAATGAGACCCAAAAATTTTCCCGATGACATGTTAAAAGATCATTTCAAGGGATTGAGCATATTGGAGGAGCACACCGAACATTTCGGAGAGGTCACAGACGTGGTCGTTAGATACCCTTGATTTTACAAGCATATCATCCACGTATAACTCCATGGATCTTCTAATATGGTCCTTGAAAATGAAGTTGACCAGTCGTTGGTAGGTGGCTACCATGCTCTTAAGACCAAAGGGCATGACGAGATAATAGTAGACCCCGAGGATCGTAATGAAAGAAGTAAGACCCTGGTCCGGGAGGTACGTCAAAATCTGAGTGTAGCCTAAGTAGGCATCCATGAAGGACAAAAGATGGTATCCGACGGTTGAATCAACAAGCTGGTCGATCTACGAAAGTGGGAAGCTGTCCTTAGGACATGCCTTGTTCAAATCGGAGAAGTCGACGCACATTCGCCACTTACCGTTTGCTTTCTTGACTAGGACTGCTTTAGAGATCCATTTGGTGTAGTAGGCTTCTCAGATGAAAGCATTATTGAGTAGCCTATCTACCTCTTCCTTGAGTGCAGTTGATCTTTCGATTCCCAAGAATCGATGTTTCTGTTTGGCTGGAGGTTGCAAGAGGTTGATAGGTAGTCTGTGACAAGCAACTGAGGGGTCGATGCGATACATATCTTAGTGGGTCCAAGCGAATACGTCAAGGTTTCCCCTTAATAATTCCACAAGATCTTCCTTTTTGTGGGGTGGAGTTGCGATCCAACTTTCAAGACCTTTTTCGGGTCATCAGGGATGACCGGAACATCACTGTAGGTTCTACTAGGCTATCCTTTTCGGAATCGGGTTCTTTGTTCTTCCTTTGATTGAGATCATCAAAAATATGGCATAGGCACCCAAGCCAAGACTTAGATTCCTTTGATTGCTGTGTGAAGATGGTCTTAGCGTAAGAAGGCGGAGGTACGGTCTTGCATTTGTCCTTATTGAGCGAATTCCTCCACTCTATGAGGTAGCAATCTCTAGCTGTTACTTGGTCACCTTTTACAGTGCTGATCTCATTTTCTGTTGGGAACTTCATTAGAAGGGACCATGGTGACATGCAAACTTGGAACTCTACAAAGAAGGGACGTCCAAAGAAGACGTTGTATGGAGAGATGACGTCGATAACCACGAAGGTGAGGATTCAGCCCCAGCTTCGATCCCCTTCTCGAGTACTACAGGAAGGTCGACCATGCCTAATGGGTGATTGGTAAATTCGTTGAAGTCGTTTATCATGACATGGCAGGGATTCTAGTCTTTGGCAAGTTTCTCTGGTCATAGGTTGTCTTGAAGATGAGGTTGACCGAGCTTCCAGAACCAATGAGGATTCTACGGACGAACGCTGATCCGATCTGGGAAGAGATGATGACAGGGTCAAGGGAAGGGATATCGATTCCCGTTGAATCTCTTTTACGGAAGACGATATCGTCTCGCATTGTCTTCTAGAGCTTGGCGGGGACAGACTCGTCTAAAGTAGAGCAAGCTTTGTAGGTGGCATGATTTATAGAGTAGGCATACTCCTCCATCTTGCGGAAGCTTTCATGTGTAGGGTGAGATCCATCGCAAATAATATTGATCACGATGCCATATGACCTTTGGTCGGATAGCCCTGGGGCCACCTTTGCAAGTGCCTGAAGTGCGGGCATTGGAGGGCCTGTAGCTGTTTCGGGAGGAGCGAGATCCTGAACGTACTGTTCCGGGCATTTCTCGCGGATGTGTTTTTTAATTTCACTCTTGAGGTGGTTACAGTCATTTGTGTTACGCATATACATGTCATGGAATCTACAGTATTTGTCGGGGTTCTTCTCACGGTCGGTGGATTTCCTATTGTTGGGCTTCTTATACTGGAGAGTATTATAGGTTTTTAAGTAGATTATCTCCATATCTCGAATCAGCGGAGTGTAGTTCCTGTAATTCTGGTAGCTGTTGTGCTTCTTAGGATCTACAAGAGCCTGGCTGTTGTTGCAGCCGCTTTGTTTGTCGTTGTTTGGCTTTGGCTGTGGGGGGATGCTCCTTTGCCTTTGTTGGGGGATTCTCCGATCTGCTTTCCTTTGACACTGTCGTCGACGGTGATAGCTTGTGGATTGTTGGAGTAGTTGCCCCGAGAAGCTCGATTACGCCTTACTTCTTCTTGTAACAGGAATTGTCCAGCCTTTGCGTAGAAAACCTTTAGGGTTTTGGCTGCTTTCTGTTGATCCAGGCTCCAAACTTGGAGGTAGGAAGGACACCTTTTACAAGCTAGAAAAGTACGGTTCAAGGTTCCGGGTCGTTGAACTTGGCGAGGGCGGTATTGAATCGTGCAGGGTAGCTCTTGAGGGATTATGCAGGCCCTAGGTAAAGATTCGATAGGGTGAGAGCATTCTTTGGAGTCGAAATGTGCATTCTGAACTGCTTAACCAATTCTTTGGCCAGCTAGCTGAAGTTGTTGACAGATCAGAGTGGAAGGCGAGAGAACCAAAGAAGAGTTGTGCATGATAAGAAAACTAGGAAACCCTTGCATTTGACTACGTCGGTGTCCCGACTAGAGTCCATTTTCCACTCATTAGCAGCTTAAGAAAGTGCAAGGGTCTGTTGTGCCATCATAGAATGCATCTATGGCATGTTGAAACGTCGGGGCCACTCGGCTTCGTGAACGATCCTAGTGAAGGGGTTACGCCTGAAGTGGGTTTCCCACATGTCTTTATCGTTCCCTCACATATCTCTCATAATCCTTGGGATCAAGTTGGGGAGATATGCCGATTGGGCATCCTATGGCGGTATACATTTGTTTTAGCGTGCTTTGTGAGTTCTATTCCATGGACAGCTTTTGAGATGCACCTCGGGCTCGTCCTCTTCCATATCGTCGACATCGATGACCTAATTTTGGTATGGCTTGTGAGTTCGAGTAGGCTTGTATGCATTCTGATCCGAAGGGACTTCGGCATGTTGGGTAGTCGAGAGCATAGGCTCTAAGTTCTAAGCGGCGAAAGTTGGGTTCTGTCGAGGAGGGGGTCGATTACTCGGACCCGGTTGGTCGTTGATAATCAACCGTGAGCGGTGATGGTACTACGTTTCCCCACTGTAAGTGACAGTGGTTCTATCACCGTTTCCATTTCCATTGTTGTTGCCATATCTGTTAATATGAGCGTTATAGCAGACGACGACATTATTGTTGAGGTTGAACCTCCTTCTTTGAGGTGGTCCTCTTGATTCGGAGGAAGAGGTTTTCAATACATTGCGTAGCGATCAGGAGTTGTTATGAGCAAGATGAAGTCGAGCATGATACGCTGACTGTCTTGAAATTGATGCATAAGGTCGATATTGTTCTTCAATGCTTGGTTGAGTTTAAGGGTCTTATTTTCATACTTCTTATTAAGTGCATGGATCTACACTTGAGTCGCCCGGGGATTCAGGGTCCATAGGAGGACGAAGTTATGTTTCATTCGGATCGTCTACCAACTGAGGTTGCTGGGAAGTACCGACGTTAGCTACAGTAGAGGACTCAAACATCTGATTCTTTGTTCGCTTAACCATCATAAGCAGACTCAACGGTATGTTATGAAAGAAACCTAAAGCGCATCGAAGTCGAGATGGAAATTTGCGACAAAGATGAGAGTTCTAGTTCTAAGTGAAAGCACCCGAATGTTGGTGGCAAAAAATATTGTGACACTCAAAGATTCTCTGTTACTTAGAGAATTATGTTTCGCATGGGAAAAAGTAAGTGCAGAAAGCAGTAAATAACACAGTAGATTTATAATTGTTCGTTCCCATGAGGGGTCTACATCTACTTTGGAAGAGTTCACTGATATTTTATTGATAATAATAAGTTACAAGCTTAGAACAATGTTATGACATCCATTTACAAATATTTCTAAGTATTTTGGTGTCATAATTGTCATATATGAATATTGGAAAAAGGTAACTTTTCAACTTCTTCTTCCTCAACGCAAGAATGCCACTAAAGAGGTCACTTGGAGCTCTCAAGAGGTGTCAAATCAACCAATTTCCAACCCCTTTGAAGAGTGGGCTTGGGGGTATTTATAGTGAAGTGGTTAGGTAGGAGTAGGTAGGATTTAGGGAGCACAACAGTACATTTCGGATCCCTACAGGCATATACCCCGAATTTTGGGTCCTCCCCACAATACTAAGAAAAACTAGTATCCCTCTTTTGGGATGCAGAATGAATTATCCCCTAGGGCTAAGATCATTTCGTATCCCTAGGGGATAAGAGTAGTTCTTATCCCCAAAAGGGATACGAACTCGTATCCCGTAGGATACGATTATCATGCCATTCTGTGGGGTCCGAGCTTGGGAGCATTAGGTTGCGATGTGGAGGGATCCGTGGCTTCGGGTGTGAAGTGGGAAGAGTGCTGAGGGGTTCAATGTTTATGGTGCTAAAACTGAGGGATCCGAAGTATTTTAGAGGAGGGATCTGAAACTTTGTGGAGAGGGATACGAACCAGAGGGACTCAAAGCTTTGGTCTCTAAGGGGTACGAAATTGGCACTTGCGCATGGTTTTGTGGAGTTGTGAGGCTCCTGCTTGCATGACTTCTTCTAAGCTTGTATCCATGGCTATTTGGCGACACTTTGGGCTTTAGTGTCACACGATATGTTGAGTTGAGCGTGCCTGGTGTACTTTTGGGAACTAGACCAAAAGGCCGATTAATATAAAAATTTGAACGTGATTACTATATTGCTATTATTTGATTTATGATGATTCAAATATGATTCCAAATATAAATGAGCATGGTGTGAAATAAGCATTTGGTTGTTGAAGATTTTGGAGTTGGTACTAACATACTCTCTATCAATACCGATACCAATATAACAATTGTGCACATGGTGGAGAATCCAAAATGAAATAGGTTTGTTTAACTAATGCTATTAGAATGAAGTAAGAGAATAATGATGGATAGCCTTGATCTTTGGGTCATAATTGAAATGACTAAAACGTGAGCTATACATTGGTTAATGGAGGTAGCATCTCCTATCATACACATTTCTTAAAATACCATATCTATTACTTTGTGATTTGATTGGGCTCCTTTGATTATGGGATTGTCTCGAGGTCGGCGGTAGTTGCAGCTATACGTTACCACCGATCCTGACATGCAACTTGAAGAATCCTACCCTAAGGTATTATGTTGCGTGCCTTGTCATATTATCCTAATCGACCAACTAATGATTTTGATTTAACATTTTCATATCATGATGCTTCCCTATCCGTCGACTTCTTACTAATGTGTTATATGCAAAATGTGCAACAATGGTATAAACGATGTAAGGGTAATAATGGTAATCCCGCTTATGCTACTTTCAATAGTATATTTAAACATGGACACTATTATAATAGCCTATTGTATTGTATGATATCTGGTTTAACAAATTCTTAAAGAATGGAATCTCAAACATTCTTCAAGTTACTTGTGCAATTCACTTGAGTTGATTAACTATTGAGAATGTTAATCTTGACTCCAGTGCTTTATTTTTGACTTTATTCTCAAGTTAGACCGAGGAGTTCAACTTTGGCGATTCATCTTTTGAGAGCTTAAGATCTAGTGGAGATTCAACTTATTATCTATCTGTTATTGCTATCTTGGTGATTCTCTTATTCCATTTCTATAATTTGTTTGTATATTAGGCATTTATGTATCTAAGATTTACAATGTGTTAAATTATTACTCCGATATTATGTATTTTGATTTTGAGATTTTGTAATTGGTAGTTTCATGAACTACAAAGTTATCTATTCTGGTGTGAGTTATTCTTCTGTTTCGTATCTATGATCTGTCTGTATTATGTGATTTGATTTTATTAAACATCATAGTTAAAACAATCTGTTGTTTGAATGATTTGAGCTGGTTTCATTATTGAATTGAATGGTACGAAAAGGTGGGTCATTACAATTATGCTATGTTTGTATTGTTCTCACCTTGCAAGTTCCCTGTAGATTTAGGAAAAATCACTATGGGTTGAAATGGTACATACCTGAATGATTGCATAGATTTAGGAAATAAAACAAAACCGAATTGGGATTCGGGTTGAAGTGATATATATCTAGAATTTTTTTAATTAAATGGGTTGGAATGGTACATACCGGATTCACTTGACCATAGCGTAGAGAATTATATACGGATGCTATGGTCAATAAAAATCTATTTTCTAAAATGTTATAAGTCAAGTAAAATTTAATTTATTAAAATGTTTTTTTTTAAATAATTTATAAAATTTAATATTTAAAGTTAAAGTAAATTTAACTAGTTTTTTATGAAAACATATTTTTGTGTAATAAAATTAAAAATTGTATAATAAGTTAATTTAAGATTGTTTGGTTCAATATTAAATATTTTATTTAAAGATTGGTTTTTAAAAGTGTAATAAAGTTATTTTAATTTAAAGTTTTAATTTAAATACTTTTATAAATTTAATTTATAGAAGAATTAAATGTTAAGATGTAAAATTGCTTAAAATTTAGTAAATGTAAAGGATTTGTTTTACTTTAGTTTTAGTTTGACATAGGACTTTAATTGAATAATATAGCAAGTAGGACATTGGACAAATGTGATATAAGAAATAACTTGACAATCAAATGTTGAAACTGTTTGAAATATAATGTAACGAAATGATTCTCGAATTGAGGTTAAGCCTTTTGGAAAATAACTCTAACTGTAAAGTAAAAATTTGAAATTTGTAGCAGTAAAAGGGAAATTGACTTGAATAGGAAATGAAACCTAGATGAATGGAAAATTTAATTTTTAGATATGGATTTGGATCAGACTGGATTATTTTATTTGAATTAAACCATAATTCTTACAAACAATAAATTCCTTACTACTTTGTTTCCGCAAATTACTCATAGCTAATTAAAATTTTATAACTATTGTTGACCTGCCATTTTACAAGGTCATCAATGGTTTGGACATACCATAATCAAGCCCAGGCCATTCCGAATCGAATGAAGTCCCATGTTAGTGGAGGTTCAGTTCGGTGTAGGTTCCATAGCCCAACAACTAAGCACTTGGATGAGCATCATGAACTCGACTCGAGTAAAGTAACAAATTGACCAAGACAATCCTTTAAAGTGAAGGCTGGCTTCAGATTGATGAAAGGTTCGGGTCGGCTCGGCAGAGCATATCGACCCAACTTGAGAACACAGGAAGAAGCTCAGCAAACGAGTCCCCAAGTCTTGGGTCGAATCATTCTCGGGTCGACTAGGCTGATTGGGCATGCTCCAGTTCATGGATATCTCCCTAAAAACTCGTTCCAGCTCCAGTTACACTGCTTCCAACATTTTTACAAAACCATGTCATACTCCAGGTGTCCATACCGGACCAGGCCTTATTCCACATTCTTAAGACTTCCTCCACACTTTCTACACTCCTGGGTAAAGCGCCACGTGTCCTAGTCAACCCAAGAACAATAACATCTATAAATAGCCCTTACAGCTATAATAAAAGGACTTTTGACAAATCTCTTGTTATTTTATTCATTATTACTGCATTGTACTCGTGTTTAGCCATTAAACCACCATTTGTACTTGAATTTTATAAGATAATCAAGAGATTATAAAGTGGACGAAGGATTATTAACATCGAACCGCTACAAATTTGTGTGTTTCTTTATTTTAATTGATTTCTCTTCATTTATTTCTCTACTTTATATCATTCTTAGGTGTTATGCCACTTTTTGATGTCAACACTTTGGTACTTTCACTGAGAAATCTCAATTCTCGATGTTCAAGGGTTTAATTCAACTTTTGGATCACCAAGTCCGAGTTAAAATCCTAATTTCTGTCATCTTTGTTAATAATGGTTTCTAAGACTTCTACCAGCGCTTCTGGAAAACAGACTGAACAGAAAAATCCTACCTCACCATCAAGCTCTTCTTCTGCTCCTGCCCCAACTCATACTAGCCAGGCTGATTATCCCCGGGTCGACATTAGCCCAAGTCATGCTCAACCAACCACCCATTCCCCAACGCATCCATCTCCATTCGATCAAGCTACCCCCTTGACGTTTGCTACTAATGATGACTTTATGCTATTGATGAAACAATTCTGGGAAACAACGGGGGCACTGCATGCTCAGGCACAAGAGAATGGCCTAACGGGTCAGGACATGAACCGAATGATAAGACAGTGGGGGGAGTTCAGGAACCAACAAACACTTCTCTATCATGACATGAAGATGCAAAAGGCTCATCATCATCCAGAAGGAGCGAGGACCAGCCATAAAGTAAAGCCCGCCCAAATGCCTGAGAACATATGAGAATTGCACTTTGGAAGGCTCCTATCTCTACTCGACCAAGCCGACCCGGCTCGGCTCTACATTGTCGAGCTAGGGCCAACAACATTCTACCTACCTGGAACTCTCCTTATACTACTAACCACGACATTTCCAAAACAATTTGTGCTTCTATGCTTCCTCTCGTGCATCCTATGATTGACCGAGACAATCGAGGCTAAGAAAGTACCATCCGATTGACGGCCTAGGTGACATTTCCTACTGCAGGGGCATGAGGAGCCCAACAAGCCAAGAGCTCAAATAAGGTTATCTTCAGTACTCCCAATTTGTCTGCCATGGTGTGGAAAATCATGAATGACGGCAAAAGCCACAAGAGTGAAGATTGGGGGATTCATCGTAGTCACACTGCGTTTACAAATGATATTCTATAAGCAGAATTCTCGAGAAGATTCAATATCCCACAAATAAGCCTCTATTCGAGCACGAAAAACCCCCAGTAGCATTTAATGAGATATTCGTGGCATATGGAGACATTGGGTGCCCGATGTATCTTGATGGGGGTGACACTTATGTTGTTCACGCAACTGTCCGTAAGACCACTATTGAACTTAAAAGACTTAAGTGAGAAGTTCTTAAACTAATTTTGCCTTCACGTCACTAAGTCAAAATATTTCATTGGCTCTTTCTAAAATCAAACAAGCCCCATGAGAGTCTATGAGGCATTGTCTTAATCGATTCAATATGGCCATCACTGAAGTTAGTAATCCTAATCCTGAAACTGTATTGATGGTGATGGTCGACGGAGTCGACAAATGAACAGAATTTAGGAATTATTCGATTAGAAAGCCTCCTACATCACTTGAACTTTTATATGAAAAGTTCAATGTACACCTATGATAGGAAGACATGCAATTGAATCGAAAAAGGATGTTGAATGATGTGTTCAACAAAGGCATTCAAGGCAACGTGACGGTGAAGTGGTTTGTAGATATTCCCGGAAAGGTTGAGGTGAGTGTTGAAAACCATGGAAAGCGAAATGGTAACCACTGAAAGAACAACAATGGAGGTCATAGCCAAAGGGATACTTTAGGAAGTGGCCCCGATTTCAGATGTTTGACAGATATACAATGTTGAATGACATGTTACAAAATACTTATCTTGATATGTGCAGTACAAGAAACCACATCCGCGGGATTCCATGGAGAAAGTACGTGAAACAGGGAAGTTTAGTTTTGTATCATGAGATCTACGGCCACATGACTAACAAGTGTTGTCATCTAAGGGATATAATTGAGAATCTAATTAGAGAAGGAAAGCTCAATGAATACAAAGTTTCCCCAAGGAACAAGGGACAAGGGACCTCAACCCCCAAACAAGGTCAAGTGGCTCCTAAGGCTACTGCCTAGTAGAAAGCTAAAGGAATATTTATTAATACTATTATCGGAGGACCACATCTAGCAGGTCATAGTGCTCAGACCATGGAGCAATATGTGAATGTGGCAAAGCATTTGGACGTTGGGGAATGAAGCACCCCTCGAAACAGAGGGTCCCGTAAAGTAGAGCAAGACAATGGAAGATGATATTGTCTTACGTGACAGAGAGTCAGAGGGGGTGGAGACCCCAAGCATCGATCCTTTAGTTACTACGTCCATCATTAGCCGAGCCATAGCACAGAAAGTCCTTATAGATTGCGGGAGTTCTGTATATATTTTGTTCAAACGAGCCTATGGCCAGATGAAGTTAGAGGTGAGTGATTTAAAGCCATATAACGACAAGATATGTGACTTCAATGGCCCAGCTAATGAACCATTGGGAATGTTTGAGTGGTCGTTATAATTGGGAGAGGGAGATCATAGTAGAGTGTAGATCCTCCTTTTTCTTGTGATGGGCATAAAACTCTCCATACAATGCCTTTATAGGACGACCGACCATAGAAAAATTTCGAGCATGCATAGCTCCCTAGTGCCTACTCCTGACGTTTCCCACTAAAGTTGGTGTTGTGGTGGTATAGTGAGATCAAGTAGTAATATGAGCATGCTACTTAGAAGAATGGAAGGAAATACGCAATGGGGAAAGAGAAGGGTCTAAAGAAAATCCACCTCCAATGAGGGAAGTGGATGCATAGAAAATAAAGGCACCCTGCTCCGGAGCGTCTAGTCACCAATTCGAGAATATAGTTCGAGAGAGAATGAGGAGCTAGGACAACAAAGGGTGACACCTATTGATGCTACGGTGGATATTCTGATCGATAACGACAACCTGACTAAGGCATTGAAGATTGGATCCCATCTAGACCCCTCCAAACGAGGGAGTTGACAGAATTTCTTTGAGGAACCTTGACTTGTTTGCATGGACCCATGCAGACATGTGTGGGATTTCTCCTGCCATCATTAGCCACTCACTCAAGATCAACCCGAAGTATGTTCCAGTCAAACAGAAAAGGCGTATGCTCAGCCCAGAGAGGTTGGAAGCTTTGAAGGAAGAGTTTGAAGGGCTAAAGGAAATGGATCCATTTGGGATGCAACCTATCCAAAATGGATAACGAACCCAGTTCTGGTGAAAAAGACTAATGGAAAGTGGTGGAAGTGCATCGATTTTTTAGACTTGAACATGGCGTGCCCTAAAGACAACTTTCCACTTCCTCGGATCGATCAACTTGTCGACTCAACGGGTGGAGATGAACTCCTTTCACTCATGGATGCCTATTCTAGGTATAACCAAATCCCAATGCACATTCCGGATAAGGAAATACAAGCTTTATAAATAATCTCGGATTATATTGCTATGTGATTAAGCTCTTCGGACTGAAGAAAGTTAGGGCAACATATCAATGATTGGTTAACTGCATGTTTCATAATCAGATCGAGAAGTCGATGGAGGTGTGCATGGATGACATGCTTGTGAAGTCGAAGCAATCGAACAGTCATTTCAATGATTTAGCCGAGAAGTTTGGCATCCTCTGAAATTATGTAATAAAACTCAACACTTTGAAATGCTCTTTTGGCATTGCATCAGGGAAATTCTTATATTTCATAGTCTGCTCTCGAGGAATAGAAATTAACCCAGAACAAATCGAAGCAATTAAGGGTATTCAGGAACCATGGAAGATCATTGATGCGTAGAGTCTGGTAGGAAAGGTTGCAGCTATGGGAAAATTTATTTCCAGAGCTATAGACAAATGCATTCCCTTCTTTGACTTAATAAAGAAGGGGAAGCGCAACTTCACTTGGATGCCTAACTATGTTGAAACCTGCTTAATCATTTCGATAGGCCACCTATATTTTTTAAGCAAGTGGACCATGAGGACTTGTTCGTGTATTTAGCGCAATCCCTACAAGCTATCATCTTAGCGCTCTATGAGGAAGACCGAGTTCAATGATAAACGTATTATGTGAGCAAAAAGATGATGGGAGCAGAACGTAATTACCCAAAGATCGAGAAGCTAGCTTACAATTTGTTGATCTCCCCAAGAAAGCTTAGCTGTTACTTTCAACCTCACCCCATCAAAGTTTACACTGACAAACCGCTATGACAAGTCCTTCAGGGACCTGAGGCATCTGGGAGGTTACTCAAGTAAAACATCGAGCTGAGTCAGTTTGACCTCACCTTCCATCCATGAAAGTCTGTCCGAGGACAAGTATTGACAGACTTTATAGCCGAATTGGAAACTTCTGAGGATGACATTCCGGGATACGATGCCAATCTTCCAAACGTCAAACCAAGACTATGCATATGGAACCTATACACTGATGGGGCTCGTAATAATAGATGTTATAGCATCACAGTTGTCTTGTTACCTCCCGAGGGACGGTCGATTTATTATGCCCTTAAGTTAAAGTTTCCTGCTACTAACAATTACCCCGAGTATGAAGCCATGACTGCCGGGTTGAAGCTTGCAAAGGAATTGGGGGATAGTTACATTGAATATTTTTTATGACTCACAGCTTATTGTTTTTCTGGTTCGAAAGGAGTACAAAACTAAAGGGGCAAGACTCGCCTTCGACCTTGAACGGGTGGAAGAGTTGTTGGGCGGTTTTTACTATCATATCATCCCACATATTCAAAGGGAAGAGAATTAGAAGGCCTACAGGTTAGCTAAGCTGGCTAGATCCGATGCCCCAAATGGAACAGAAATGATCCTGACCGAGATATTAGATAGTTCAAGTTTAGACTAAATGGAAATTGATCAAGCGTTGGAAGACGAACCAAGCAAGGAATCATGGATGACCCCCATCAAGAACTTCCTCCATCATGGAACCTTCTTGGAAAGAAAGAACGAAAAGCGATCTCTCATATGTAAAGTCTCAAGATACATCATCTAAGGAGATATGCTCTACAGAAGAGAGTTCTTAGTTCCTATGCTTCGGTGTGTGGCCGACGAAGATGCCAAACGAACATTGTGGGAAGTGCACAAAGGCGAATGCAATGCTCACACTAGGGGAAAACTCTGGCAAAGAAGATGTTGTGGTACTGCTACTTTTAGCCTATCATTAGTCGGGATACAGTAACCATTCCAAATGTTGCAACAGGTGTCAGAGTTTACATAGATTCCAAGATCTCCATCGACCCAACTCACTTAGATGGTCGGTCCTTGGCCATTCTCAGTGTGGGGGTTGTACATCATTGGAAGCCTCCAATCTCGAAAGCCGGAGCGAAGTATGTAATCGTGGCTTAGAACTACTTTGCGAAGTGGGCTGAAGTCGAACCATTGACTACAATCATGACCAAGTGGGTGATCAACTTCATCGTTAGAAATATCATATTCCAATTTGGGCTTGCCAGGACTGTCATAACTGATATTGGTACCCAGTTTGTCATGTTAGAGTTCAGAGATTTCTGCCAACGATACCACATTGAGAAGAAGTACACTGTAGTTGCACATTCGTAATCAAATGGACAAGTCAAGGCTGTGAGTAAGGTCGTCAAGTCCACCCTGAAAATGATTAGAATGGGCCAAAGGCAAATGGGTCGATGATCTACCTTTAGCTCGACTGGCCACACTCCCTTCGCATTATCCTATGGCTCTGAAGTGGTCACCTCTAAGCTTGAAGTCCCTTCTCATAGGGTGACGTATTATGTCCCCTTGACTAACAAGGTGCTTCTCCTAGAATCAATGGACACGATCGACGAGAAAAGAGAAGAAGCTAATTTACATGCTATAGAGCACAAGCATCAGGTCGCCTGATACTATAAAAAGAAGGTTCAACTCAAAATCTTTGAATTTGGCGACCTTGTTGGAAACGGGTCTTCCTAGCCTCGGTTTGCATAGGTTAGAAGTGGGAAGGACCTTAAGTCATCAAAAAAGGATGATAATGGAACCTTCAGGCCAACAATATTTGATGGAAATCTACTCCTAAGAGCGTTGAATGCTTGGTACCTATGACGTTATCTTTCTTAGGATTTTATTCCTATTTATTTCATATTTTCAGCATTATAATAAGGAGTGACTCGCCACTTAGTTATTGTTCATAAATAATATCTCTTTTCCATGCTTTATAACCATGTTCTATAATTTAGCTATGTGTTGTGATCCGACCAACCTAGGTCAAGACTCACACGAAGGGGATGACTATTAACGACGATCATTGGCTCATGTTTCGATGAGCTGGCTCAAATCCTGGGTATAAGTTAGCCAAACTCGAGATTGACATTGACACTTGATATGGCGATCCCCACTTTGGGATTCAAAGTATAGGAATGACACCAAAGCGAATGTGACACGTACATTCGTACTATTGACTCTAACTCTCACTACTTAGGAAAGTGTGTAGAATTAAGATGAGGGTGATAGGTGCACTAACACTAACACCCACTTGTTCCCTAACCCTAATGATTAGGAGAGAGTATAAAATGACTCACGTCCGATGACACGAAGCCACTTGACCTACAAGTCTGTCCTCAACTGACTATGGGAGAGTATAAAAGATGAACCACATCGTAAATACTAACTCTAGTGTCCTCAAGTAGGACTAGGAGTATAAACACTCAAGGACCATATGTCCAATCGATTCATCTTAACACCCACCAAAGCTAGGGGAACGAGGGTAGACATACAAATTAACTTCAAACACGCTCTCATATGGCATGTGATTCAAAGTTAACTGGGGGAATATACACTATGCATCTAGGTTACGGTGTGATCTATCCAAGATTAGTGTGTGACCTGTCTCGCTCATTACAGCGAGACATCTAATAAGTTAAGAGTAACTTGAAAAACTTAAATCGTAAGTACAATCAGTGTTTCAAATATCAGCCATCTTGCCATGTCTCGGCCGAGATCTCGTTTTAGGACCAAAACAAAATGAAACTTAAAATATCATTGTATATCTCATTTCAAATATATTAGCTGAAATTTACAAATATCGATCGGTATTTCGGCCGAAACAATTTTCCGATATATCACCCAATTTTTTTTTTAAAAAATAACCGAAGCCCATATCATTACATTCCTATTTTATTTTGTTTTTTGTCTTTGCATGCATTTATTCAGTCAATTCCTTACATTCCTGCTGCATATAGTCAATTCATTTCATTCAATTCATTGCTTTCATTTCATTTCATCCAATTCATTCATTCAATTTATTGCATTTATTCATTCAATATATTACATTCCTACTGTCTTTGCATTAGTATTTTGTATTTAGATGCATTTATTCATTCAATTCATTATGTTATTTTTCTACCAGTACATTCCTATTTTATTACTTTCTGTTTTGCATTTGTTTTTTGTCTTTGCATGCATTTATTCATTCAAATTACGATATTTTGATACTAGTACATTCCTATTTTATTGTTCTATCTTTGCATTTGTTTTCAGTCATTACATGCACTTATTCATCCAATTCATTACGTTAATTTTATGTAATCAAATTAATTATTAACATAAAATGTATGCCGATATGGTTTCGATATGAACTTTAAGCTCCAAAATGTAAATCCGGTATTGACGCCCGAGATATGCTTTTCTCCTTTGAGATCTCCTCCAAAACGGTACCGAGTCGCTAAAATCTCTGAGATAGAACATGACCGATATATGATATTTAAAACCTTGAGTACAATGAACAGAAAACGAAATAAACTTGCAAAATTAATAAAGTATTTTATTGAATTGTGGGTACAGAAAGCGAGGGCCACACTCACAGACAATTAAAGTCGGCCAGCAAAAAGAAAAGTTGCAAACATAGAGCCTCTAAGGCTTGGCAGTCTTTGACTTCTCGTGTTTCATATACCCGAGAGCCTCCTTCTCTACTTCCGTGTAGATATGTTTCTTTTAGGACTTGTCGCTTGGCGACTCTTCGACCCTAGATGTGCGTCTATCAACCTTATGTCTCAAATGTGTCTCACGATGAGTCGGATCTAATTGGTCAGTTCCAATTCCAGTGCCAAGAGGAGGGATAACTTGAAGGGGATTGGCAGAAAATCGGTCCAGTCTGATCTCATCCTTTAGTTTATGAAGCTTCTCCTCCTGCTACACCTTGGTCTCATCCAAGCTCAAGGTTCCCGTTTCCCTGGACTCCCCTGTGCGAACAACTTTTTCACTAATGCTCCGGTTGTCAAGACCCTTTAATTCATCGTTCATCTCCTCGTCTTTATGAGGATCATCGACTAGCGATACCTGATGCTCTTCATCGTCCTTTGACTGGCCTCAGGTGGAGTCTAAATTTGATGAGTGCCTATGACAGTTAGTCCCTTTAGAACAACAGAGTCCATGGCAGCCGCTTCTATGGCTTGCCGACATGCGAACAAAGCTTTCTGGAACTGTAGTGAAATCAGAGAAATACCTTAGGCATAATCGCCTCTAGTGATCGGAGTCTCAGACACTTCTGTGATTGGGGTTATGTGTAGGGTAGCTCCTAGTGCAGGAAATTTGGGATCATGATCTTGTATTGGATCAGGGACGACAGAAGTGGAACTGAAGCTACCTTCAACAAATTTTCTTTTGACCTGATGCTTGGTAGCATCCTCAGCTTCCTTCTGTGACACTCCACATCCCTTAATGTCACCCATATGAGGATGCATTATGTTCTATGAAGTGCAATAGGTATAAAATAATAATACAGAGGCTAAAATTCACAAGATAGTATATAAAATGCAACGAAAAACTTTTCAAACTTTTATTATTAAACCAATTACAACATTATAGTTTCAAATACGATAAAGTCATTGTCATAAAACATTTGTCTCGTGGAAACATAAACCATCAAAGTACAAGTACAAAACCATAAAAATCATATCCCTCATTAGTCATAACAATAATCATAGAACAAATATCGAAACTGTACATCGAGTAAGAAATAGTCCAAGTGCAAGCTGAATCAAAGAATCATGGTAATGGCTGCAATCCACCATCCTGAGAACCTGAGAGGAAAGGAAGAGAGAGAAGAAAAAATATGCCAGACATAAAGTCTAGCGAGTTCCATTAATTATTAGCATAAGCATGAGATAAAGAAGTATCAAGACAGATTAATAATATTGGACATGAAAATACACTAAAGCATAAAAATATGAAATAAACGAGATAAGGTAAGATCGGATAAGCTTGTCATTCATATCCTAGAACAGAAATTCTTCACCAACTATCAGAATATCAGGATTAAGTTTTAACCTAATTACTACCTAGTAATCGGCTCCCTAACGTACGCGAATAACCTACGCCAGCCATGGCAGTCGGGGATATCAGTCCCGACCCCATCAACTTTAAAAGACACAGCCCAATCCGCCAGTGTTACAACGTCTTATCTTCTCCTATCTAACCCATGCATGCTCATAACTCAACCGGAACGCGCCCATACTCACTACCAGAATTTGAACCTCTTATAATCATCCATCAGTAAAGTGTCCCATAGTTCCTACCTAGTGCGGGACTCGTTTGACAACTGGAGGGTACTGATTGATATGGATTCCAAGAGAACAGCAGATTGGCACAAGCCACCCCTAGGCTTGGACCTTAAGTAAACTAGGATTTTAAGAGTCCCCTAAAAATAATAACATCAGACATGGACCTCTTATACTTATTAATAAAATAGGTTTAACTTAGCGGGTTTAAGTCCATTAATAAAATTAATATAACCCTATGTTATATTTTATGGTTGTAAATAACATTTCTTATTAAATGTAACAACCCTTTCCAAATCAGATGGGCACCTTCTTAGATGTTTACAGATTACAGTAACTTGTCTTATTTAATTTATATCTGATTCACATATCTTTTCATAACATGTTCTACATAATATAAAATTAAGTCTAACCTATTCAAATTAACATGTTTACAATTCTTCCTTTATAATTATCCCAAATTATATAGTCAATGGTTCTCATATTCCAATATGCCTAAATCTCCTTTTTATTGACATTGCATACTATTCCAATTTTACGCAATTTTAACAGAAAAGGCCTAGGCTCTCGTTGGACTAGGCCCAGCGCAAAATAAAAGCAAAAGGAGAAATATAACCAAACTCATATATGAACAAACAGATAAAATAGGCATAATAAAACTGTAAATAAAATAGTAACAGAAAAGGGCATAAGGAAGAAAGATGTACATACAAAAAGATGATAATTTAAAATGAACAGGTAATTAATAGTATTAAAAGAACAATATAAGAATAAACTTATGAACGCTGTTACTTTTCAAATTCAATATACATTTACTGTTAAAATCCTTTTTAAATTGCAAATCTAAAAATAAAGTGAAACTCGTAGTGATTTAAATTAGATCTAGAAAAGGCCTTTGCAATAGTTGTAGAAGAATTATCCTTTCAATCTATGCTTTGACAGCACCCCGACAATTTCTTAATTTAATTTCAGAACATAACTTAGAGGAGGAAGAAGGTGAAGAAATGTTTGTGTAGAAAGATAGCGAGGGTTGCATGTCTATTATAAATATTCTATGATAATATAAACCATAGGATCTTAGGGTTTTAAATCAAACCATGGAATACACATCACCGCTGAGTCAGCATAAGAATTAAACCAGAAAACCAGTCCAAGTTCATTCACACTGCCATGCCGAAGGTGGGTCTACCCATCTCTTACCTTGGTCTACACTAGTGTCGACCCATGGGTCGACATAGGGGTCGATCCATGTAAGGCCGAGTCACCTTGTTACCATTGCATTTTCTGGGTTTATTCATTTAAATTATTTAAATTTAGTCCAAACTTCTTTTAATCATAACTTTCTCATGCTTAGTTTGATTTAAAAAAACCAAGAGTCTATCTGAATCAGAATTTCGTAACAAACACAAAGGTAAAGTCTGTTTTACCGAATTATGAATATTTCATTATTTAATATTCATTTTATTATCTTCTTCATATAATTATTGTGTATTAAAATATGGGGTGTTACACCTTTTGCAGCTTCGTCCCTCAGCCCAGGAATTCCAGTTCCTTATCCCGAAGGAACTTCTTCATTAACTTGACCTCATCCACATCTCCACATCCAGAAATTCATTTGTCCTCATCAACTAATTCAGCACAGTTGTCAGCTATGGTATGGAGATAATCATCTATCCAAGATATATCTCGGTAGCGAAAGACCTTAGCAAAAAAAGACATAATCAGGAGCCTAATGTCATTTACAGCAGATTTGGCTTTCTCAAGCTCCTTCCTTAACCCTTGAATTTCAATATCATGTTAAAGACGGGAGTTGGAGGTAGACTCCAGGGATGTATTGGTATTTACTTCAGCCTCTCTCTCCCTTTTCTCAGCCTCGACAAATTTGGCCTTCAGGTCAAAGTTTTCCTTTGGGAGGCAAGTCTTCTCTATCCTTAAAAGAGTGAAAGCAAGCCTTAAGTTAGTATTTTCAGTCGTAATAGTCTTGCACTCCTCCTTGATGGTTGTTATTTCCTTGCTGCTGATATCAAGTTCTTTGAAATTATTTTCCAACTCAACGTACATCTTCTTATACTTCTCGACATACACTTCCTCCGCATTCAATTTATCATGAGCATTAGTAAGTTCTTTACAAACAGAGTCTAAAGCCGGTTTATTATAGTCCAATTATTGCTTTTGGTTAGCTAAGTCCAGCTCCAAGCCTCTAATAATTTTAGACAACTTCTGGGTATACTTATATGTTTCCTGATACTTCTTGGAGATGAAATATATCTCCTTTTTGACTTTATCGAACTAGCGTTCAGGAACTGTCTAGGGAGTGGGGACAAAGTGTATATGATTGAGGTAATAATAAAGGAAATGTTCTTTCAAGGTGTTCATCCACTCTATAGTCGATAGGGTCTAGCCTGACTAGATCAGATACTTAGATATAATAGAACTTGCACATCACTTCAACTGGCACAGATTTCTCTTGAAAGGATCAGGGCCTTGATTAACGATTGATCGCTTCCATGAGGGTATTAATGGCTTCACTTGTTGATGTCCCGGGGGACCGAGGAGCGCTAACGAGACTGAGGTCAGAACCTGTCCATGTAATAATGCTCCTTCTCCTTATCTCTCTCCTCTTGATCCTGGTCCTTTTCATATTATTGCTCTGGATCTGATGAATAGTGGCGTGACCCTCCTTCCATGGATAAGCCACTCTTAAATTTATGGAACACGTAACATTGACGAGGCATCATACTTGCAATCCAGGATAAATAAGTGTCAGAATATGAGATCATACGAAGGAAAAGTGTTGTGATGTGTAGTGCGAGTGTCGGGTGTGTCCTTGTGCAAACTAGACTGACCCATCCCCATTGCCTGACTTCTAGGTGTAAATTATGCTATTGAAGCCGAAATGCTTTCTCCCTTGTACGCGGGTAAAAAGGAAAGTCGAGATAAGTCCAGAAAGGAATATTGCTCAAAAGGAATATCCAAATTTTCCAGGACTTTGTATAGATTAGTTAGAGAGTCTGATTCCCCTTCCCTAGTGGGAGACTGAAACGACTGACCCTGCGGTGAAGGGACATACTCGGGAGTAGTTTTTCCCACATCGCCCTCCTTTACGATAGTGGATTCCTCAGAAGCTGTTTTCTTTGGAGGAGGCGATCTTCTGGATTCTACCTCAACGACCATTGCGGGGGATCCTTCATTCTCCTTCCCTCGGGCCTAGGCTAGGCCCACCACAGCTTTATCTCTTCCTTGCAGACATTTTAATTATTTTTTTCTGGGTGTTGTGGCAGCGACTGAAGACCCCCAACTAGGGCACAATCACTGGTCGTATGAAAACTAGTGGGGCTTGACCTCCACCAACTCCTAAAGTCCGATTCAAATCAAGAAGACGATAGTGATGTAGTAGTGCATCTATAAGACATCTCTTAATGCCTCAATCCTTCTTTGGGACGCTCGACAATATCGTCAGGCGTTTATGGTACACTTGACCAATATGTTTGGATGGAGTGCTACCTACGAAGGGTAACAAATGTCTAAGACCTTTTTACAAAGCCAATATAATAGGGAGATGGAATTCGACACTTACTGCATTTGAGCCATCTTTAGGAACGTCCTAGCTATTGACGAATATATAACCATTTATGTCTTATGTCTCCTAGCTTACTCGCGACCTCCTTTATTATCTTGCATCCTCGAGCGACCTCGAAAAAGAGAAATAAGGGAGTTGGGACCTCCCTTTGCTTGAAGTTGAAAAAGAAGACAACATAATATTAATTTAGGACCTGACGTAGATGCTCTATATAAAAGATGAACATCGACATTAAATAAGCATATGCAATGGCATGGAGCTGCATTGACGCCAGTTTCATGCATCCATGAAAGTCAATGATAAATGGGTGGAAAGGAGGGACAAGCCCAGCTGTGCACATCTATTGACTTATCGCCATGAAGTCCTCTGGAGAGTTGTGAGGAAACTCCTCTCTGGAGATCTGAATGTCTCCCCAGGGGATTCTATGCTCAGCGCTTAACCTCCTCAATTTTGCCTCATTCATGGTGGACGGCCAGGAGTCGATGGGATTTTGCAAGAATACGTCTCGAGCGGAACACGAGGTGCTACTCCTTACCTTTCTTCATGTTCCTCCTTCTTTCCTTTAGATTTTTCTTCCTCTCCGGCATGTTGGCGATGTTTGAATTCCATATCATCATTCTCGGATTTGGTTTCAGAACTAGAATGCTCCTTAGGGTCTTCATAGACCACTTTTTCTTTTCTGCCTCGAAATATTGAGTTGGGTATTTTCCAGACATCTAATATGTGCTACTAAAGAAAAATTATAGATTAGAATGATAAACCAGACCCTCCATGTGTGTATAATGCTAGGACATTTAGTGAAAATATACTAAAATAGTTGTATAAATAGAAACGTTGAAGAAAGTGGTATGCTTAAGTCCAAATAGTCCAAGTTCGTATGCAAAGTCAAGCTTATATGTTTGGACGCACGGGCCCAATCCTAACTGCCCACATATGCATTTGGTTCATTAGCGGTTGTTACAATGTGCGGGGTTATGGTCGTAAGTTAATTTAGCAAGAGCGTTGAGTGTTAAGTACAACTTTCGGTCGAAGACGTTGGTTCGACAGTCTTCGGTTCGAACACCTCTCATTTGACCCAATCTTCCTCTCCGGTATCCATTCAACTCTAGTGGGCATAGCTCCTACATCTATGTAATGACCCGGGATTTTGTCAACATTGGTTATCGCCTTAAATTCAATGACGACTAACCAAACATCGAAAAATAACGATCATTAATGAAAGAAATTAGAGGATGCGGAAAGATAAGATAGAAACTTAGAATCGAAGAAGAAGAAGAAGAAGAACACAATATTAGAGTAACACGAATCTCACAGCGGAACGAATAAATATATTTCATAACATAACTTTGAAATACAAATCTGTACTTGAATATACATATCATTTATCAAAGTACAACACTTACAACACAGCGGAAATAACTATAGCTATATAATCCTGAAGCCTCCTGCTCTAAGCTCTTCCAGTATATCTGTAAAATCCCGACTACTTGACTGCTCGTACAAAATTAGGCACCCAAGAGTTTAGGGAAACAAACAAAATAAACTCCGGGTCAGTCATGGGACTGGTATGAGTAAAACAGTTTAAAAACAGTTTGAACAAGTAAACGATATCTCATAAGACCACGCCGTATAACGGAACGGGTTTTTCCCTTATGAGAATCCAAATTATCTTTATATCAAAAACCTTTTGATATTATAATAATGTATATCAACCACAATATATTAATCATCTAGCAGAAACGCTTTCATCTCACGTTCTACATATATAGTATACAATCAAAACCGCAAGCACGTATTGGGTAATAGATTTCCAACTATGACAAGGTATGGAACCACCTTTCGCTAGTGTATCTCTAGAAAGGAATACACTGGGTTCAACAAGAACATCTTGCAACCCGGCCCCACATGACCGACCACTCATTTCGCTTTAGTGTATCGAATGTATATCACCAACGGTTGGGATCAGCAATCGTTTCTCGAATGGGACAATATCGACAATAGATTTTTAGAAATAAATGAAACTCTAGATCAGGTGATTATACACCCTACTTCAGTGCGACCGACTTAGCCATGTTGCCTGCCCGATTTCTGTCATTTACCGAATGTGAGGCTAGAAGCTACGCTTTATCATCACACCAGATTCACTTTGAATGCCACATCATCAAATCCATCCAATCACCGATTGACGTCCTTAACAATACATTATGTGTTAGCTAAAAGAAGTTTCCTTCTTCGCTTCCACTCTTGGTACGGTTGGAGAAATCAATATACGTGATCGTCTGGAAATACTCTGTCAGACATCCGTCCATACAAGTCATCCAAGAACAGGATGAACCGAAGGCACTATTCTGTAAACAGGATAGCCCTTGCATAACTCCGCCTTCAATTTCCTTTGGCATATATGATTCGCAACGCTTATGCCAATACAGAGTGGTTCTTTGGATAATAATCCAACCGGTCTCTCCATACTAACAACATTAAAATGGTCAAAACTTCGATAGTTTGTGATTTAACTATCGAATAAAAACAAGTGTGCAAACAACGATATTATTTCCAAATAGAAATTATATCGATCAAACATCATTTAACATTTATATCCTTAGTTCATTTTTCATCTCCTGTTTCCCTATATTCAATATTTCTTATTTCCTAAATTTGGAAAATATACATTATTAACAATGGAAAACATTTCCATTTCTTGTTTTCTTTATTTGAAAACATTTCTGGTTTCTTATTTGGAAAACATTTCCAAAGCTTCTTCATTGGACTTAGACGGATGTTTAAACAAACCATCGCGATGCCAACTCAAACCATTTCCTTGAATTACTAAATTCACTTAACCATCCCTTACTATCGAACCTTAACCATTCCTTAGTTAAAAATGAAGTCGATCAAGTTGGGGGTAATACTACCTCTCAGACCTTAACTGAACAACGTTTCTAACCTTGAAATAGACAAAGTTTACCCTTCTAATTCTTTAAAAATGAATGCCTCCTTTTAACTTTATTCGATAACTTCCTTTATTCTATTCGAATAACTAATTCGATTAACTCCTTTTTGAATAAACTATTAATTTATAAAGATTTACTTTTAGTAACAGTTCTTCACTTTACAAATGATTTCCTTTTGTACTAACTTATCCTTTGATTTTATAAATATTTCTTTTATAAAAATCCTTTTCCTTTTCTATATAAAATCCATCGATTTTATATAAATAATTCATTTTCAAAATACACTTTGAAAATCCCCTTTCCCATATCCAGTATTTCTTATGGTATTTAACATACCATATAACAACGATAAATATCGTCCAAACACACATAATCAACAACAGATTATGTATCACATCATATATCACAATATATGAATCACAGTAAAATAAATGTTGAGGAATCCAGTTGGATTCCTCCAACCTGTTTCCCTGCATCACAAATGTTAAACAATATAGATAACATCACTTTCAGTTCCATATGATATATCCTGTTAAACAAAATCAATATAGAAATTCAGCTAACTGACTAGCAGTTCAATCAAATAATCAACACATAGTAAATCAGACAATTTCTAACAGTTCTAAAAATACAACATGAAATTATAAACTGTTTAGAGTTAGTGAGATTTACTCACATTGGCAGTTCATCGTTAAAGAACGATAAACTGTTATTTGATCTGAATCAAATAGTTTATTTCGCCATAAATTGTAACGAGCTCGGATTCACTCCCGGTCAGTCTCATTGTGTTGCTCCCGTCCATACGATCCTGACGCAACTTACGGTTCGAATTTCTGATATCGTATGTAAAGGATATTACATTAACAAGATTGTGTACTATTTTTAAATTCGAATAAACTAAATCAAATTAGAAGTTTTGGTCTTTGGCCTTTTAAATCCGGCCCAAATCTCCCATTCAAAACCCGACCTCAGGATTTGCTTCTTCCCCAAATTGAACGAACTCCAGTTAACAGCAAGGTTCCGTTCGAACCCTTCTTCCACCCTTTCCACTTGACCGAACTTCAACAAAACCTCACGACCGTACTCCTCTTCTTTCTAATTCCATGCAACCTTCTGTCCACGCAAGCACCACATTACTTTCCTTAACTACCACCACAAAAATGAATACCAACCTCAACAGTCAACTCGCCATCCCGGTTTCCCCTTGAACGCCCTCAACTTCTCCCCAGTCCCGCACCCAATGGTGAAAGCAAATCCACACAGTTCGTTTCTTTGATTTTCAGTGTGGAGTGGGATTTGTTTTTATTTGATTTTTCTGTGGAATAGTAAGACAAATGGCGGCTTGGGTATTCGGTTTGTAGCAGGCGAAACCTAGAGGAAGTTGGAGTATTTATAATGTTGATAATACTTAACCCTTAAGTATTGTTTGCAGAAGACGTGGATACACATAGATGCGGAGAGAAGGTGAGGTAACAAGAGAGGAAACATGTGTAGGTTTGTTATTACATAATATATATTTTATACTTATTATTATTATGCTCATCTTTGGCCGAGCTTATGTTGCTACCAAAATACGTCGGTTTTGTGTAACAAGGAAAAACACGTAAGTATATGTAAGGTCTCAGCATCACTATCCATTGTTTTTATTGAATGCGGCATCATTGTGAGCCTTTATTCAAAATTGCTCGTTGCAGACTGAAATCAAAATATAGTCGTGTTCAGTGAGGTGCTGTGATCCCGAAAATATAATAATACCGGTAGATTAACTTATATTGTGAAACCCCGAAATGTTGATACAGGGTGCCAAATACTCCAAATAAAAAGTTGCTTATTTAATTAATTAAAAATTACAAAAAAATTCTAAAAATTAAATTATCACTACGTCTCAAAAGAACCTTGTCTGAATTCACAACCGATATCTAGTTATATCGAATAAACCATTTCGGTCGATAAACGATCCTATATCAACTATTTTAAAATTTGATTTGGACCTATCTCAAAATCTACACGATGAAATCCCGATTTTTCTCTTCCATCAGAAAGATATACTTCACCAGCTCTGAACGTTTCTTGTTTCACAGAAATCTGATTTAAAACGAATCATGTACATTCAGTTGAAGTTCGAATCGCCAATTTACGAACTGCAGCGCCATTTCGAGCTCGATTTTAATTATAATAAAATTATACGTTCAAATAATATATTCGTTATTCTAATCACATTCTAAACTGAATTAAATATCACAGATGATCCATTTCACACCATATCGCCATTTCAGCCAATTCTGGTTATTTCAGAATTAAATATATTATTTATTTTATTATTTTAATTAAATATTCACCATTATTTAATTCAACGACCATGAAATCCTTCTAATCACCTTTTATATAATTAAATAAATTAATTATAATACCTCTGCTAATGCGCGTCATTACAATCTTTCCCACTTAAAATAATTTCGTCCTCGAAATTGCTAAAAGGTAGAGGACGACCCTATCGACTGGTTAGAACATATTTGTTCACTTCTTAACTTCAGTTTCAACTGAACCAATTTAATTTCAATTAAATTATTAATTAATTCCTATTATCGAAAATTTTCAAAAATCCTGAAAATTTTCTAACGCCTTAACTTTTCGATTTTTTTTTTGGCCAGCACCTCCTTTGTACTGGTCAATACGTCAAACTCTAACTCGCCTCTCTGGGTCATCTCCATCCCAAAAGAAAATCAAACAGCCAAGCGGCTTGCCAATTCGGCTCATAAATCTTATATCCAATAGAAATATAAACTTGTACCTTTTGTCGGCATATCATTATATCCTTTCCACCTGGTATCGATGCAGTGGATACAAGGGTCATCCCAATCAAATTCCAACCTAATTTTATCCACAACACAACCATTCGCTTATATCCGAGCCAAATATCATTTCAACTCGAGTTTCTTCTCTATTCCCAACTCTTAACTTGATTATCACATTACACTTCAAATTTGAATCTCACAATCCAATTTGTCTTGATATCATTCTAATTCTATCTCAGTTACCACTTTACTGGCTTTACTTTTAATTCCACTTTGCTTTCACAAATTTCTGTTAAATTTGTTTTTAATTCAAACAGTCTTTCCCTGGGAGTTTTCAAATAGTTTACTCTTTTCAAAAACCAAATTTTCCTTTTTGAACATGTCACTGAGCCCTTAATTAATATTCCATTAGTTAAATCACTTTTCTATTTCTTTATCAATATTTGTTAACCAAATATTTTCAATAACCATATTGGCCTTTTATGTTATTTGGAAAACATTTCCGAATATCGCCTGCCTTTATTTTCTAAACTTTAGAAAATATATGCTATTTATAATTGGAAAATATTCCGATTACTTATCTCTTTTCCGATCTTGTTTATTTCTATACTTAGGAAATATTCTTTATTTTATTTCCAAGCATACACTTATTTGGGTTAAAACGGATGTTGTGTAAAACATCGTTACGACAACTCAAATACTATATTCAACTAACTCTTATTCAGCATTGATCTTCGAGACTGAAATCTTACTATTTATTTGTTAATAATGAAATCAATCAAGTCGGGGTATAACTACCTCTCAGACCTTGACTGAATAACATTTATAACGTCAAAACAGATATGACTACTTACACGAATAATCAATACCATACAACTACTTATTCACTTTTAAACACGTATACTCTTCCTCTTTCTATTCTTACTAGATTTTATTCTTAGTCTTCCTTTTTGATTTTACTATTCTATTTCTAAGTTCGTTTCCTTATCGACTTCTATATATATCGATACGTTGATTTCTAACTATCAAATTATCCTAAAAATATTCTAACTCCTTAAATTCCCGAAAAAAATCTCCATAACCTCCTTTGTACCAGGAGCATCGGGATATTTCAAATAGCCTCCCATGGCCCTCACCAATCCAAAAGAAAAAGAAAAAGCCAAGCAGCTAGCCCATACGGCGCATAAAATCTCATATATGAATTTAAATACATACCTTTTCGTCGAGCATTCTATTTATATACCTTCATACCTATCTCATGTATATTTATACTTGCCCAATCTATTTTAACTATACTTGATCGTTTTGACTCAATTCGTTAATTAATTTGTTAATTAACTCTTTAGTCTACTTCACTTTTATATTTGAACATGACATGTTCAAATATATTTTAACTTGCTTATTACTAAATTGAATCCAAATTTCAAATTTAAGTTCTATATTCGATTTCGAATATCCATTTACAAATCCAATTCACCTTTCAAAGTTCAACTTCAAATTCAAAACTCGATTAACTAATTCCTCTTCGACATAGTTAATTCTATTCAATTTCTATTCAAATTTTATATCACTTCTATTATTCAAATCTATATATCAAATTCAATTATTCAAATTCTATATATCAAATTTGATTATTCAAATTATATATGTTAAATCCCATTTTGAAATTCAACACAACTTGTCTTTCCCAAAACAAATTCCAAACAGTATCTCTGGTAGTAATTCGTCACTTACAACTCAAAAATGAATACTGATGATGCAGCTGTCATCATCAGAATCTATTTTCCAGCGATCGAAGTGATTTCAATACTATAAAACCATTTCTAAACATTTCCACTTTGAAATCCATTTCAAAATATAATTCACACTGCTTGTAAAACAATTTAAAATCTCCCAGGATCTTAAATTTTCCATATATTTAATCCAAATCCATTTACAAACACTTATCCAATTCTCCAGAGTTTTAAATTCAATTTCTGGTTTAAATTTCAGATTCAACTCATCTGATTTCACGTATTTCACTTATATGAATTCTGATTGGTTATTTACATAACCATTTAATTTATAATCTTACTCGATTATAATAACAACCAATATATCCACTATATTATCAAAATATACTATAGGTAAAATTATTTTCATTTACCCTCTTTTCAAAACATACCATGACGGTTCATCGTATTCGAGAGTTTATAAACTCCTACCAATACAGTGGATCAAACTGATGGACCAGAACCCATAAACAACTCAACCAACGAATCTCCACAATATAAAACAAATTTTTAAATCAATAACAAATACGTCCACTCGTATATATACACTCAATCTCAGTCTAGGGTATTACTAACCCTATCTCTACTGAGTCACGCCACAGAGCCAAGGTAAATCACTTAACCCAGGCTCTGATACCAACTGTAATGACCCAGGATTTTGTCAACTATGGTTATCACCTTAAATTCAATGACGACTAACCGAACATCGAAAAATACCGCTCATTAATGAAAGAAATTATAGGATGAGGAAAGATAAGATAGAAACTTAGAATAGAAGAAGAAGAACACAATATCAGAGTAACACGAATCTCACAGCGGAACGAATAAATATATTTCATAACATAACTTTGAAATACAAATCTGTACTTGAATATACATATCATTTATCAAAGTACAACACTTACAACACAACGGAAATAACTATAGCTATATAATCCTGAAGCCTCCTGCTCCAAGCTCTTACAGTATATCTGTAAAATCCCGACAACTTGACTGCCCATACAAAATTAGGCACCCAAGAGTTTAGGGAAACAAACAAAATAAACTCCGGGTCAGTCATGCGACTGGTATGAGTAAAACAGTTTGAACAAGTAAACGATATCTCATAAGACCACGCCGTATAATGGAACGGGTTTTTCCCTTATGAGAATCCAAATTATCTTTATATCAAAAACCTTTTGATATTATAATAATGTCTATCAACCACAATATATTAATCATCTAGCAGAAACGCTTTCATCTCACGTTCTACATATATAGTATACAATCAAAACCGCAAGCACATATTGGGTAATGGATTTCCAACTATGACAAGGTATGGAACCACATTTTTCTAGTGTATCTCTAGAAAGGAATACACTGGGTTCAACAAGAACAACTTGCAACCCGGCCACACATGACCGACCACTCATTTCGCTTGAGTGTATCGAATGTATATCACCAACGGTTGGGATCAACAACCGTTTCCCGAATGGGACAGTATCGATAATAGATTTTTAGAAATAAATGAAACTCTAGATCAGGTGATTATACACCCTACTTCGGTGCAACCGACTTAGCCATGCTGCCTGCCCGATTTCTGTCATTTACCGGATGTGAGGCTAGAAGCTACGCTTTATCATCACACCAGATTCACTTTGAATGCCACATCATCAAATCCATCCAATCACCGATTGACGTCCTCAACAATACATTATGTGTTAGCTAAAAGAAGTTTCCTTCTTTGCTTCCACTCTTGGTACGGTTGGAGAAATCAATATACGTGATCGTCTGGAAATACTCTGTCAAACATCCGTCCATACAAGTCATCCAGGAACAGGATGAACCGAAGGCACTATTCCGTAAACAGGATAGCCCTTGCATAACTCCGCCTTCAATTTCCTTTGGCATATATGATTCGCAACGCTTATGCCAATACAGAGTGGTTCTTTGGATAATAATCCAACCGGTCTCTCCATATTAAAACGTTAAAATGGTCAAAACTTCGATAGTCTGTGATTTAACTATCGAATAAAAATAAGTGTGCAAACAACGATATTATTTCCAAATGGAAATTATATCGATCAAACATCATTTAACATTTATATCCTTAGTTCATTTTTCATCTCCTGTTTCCCTATATTCAATATTTCTTATTTTCTAAATTTGGAAAATATACTTTATTAACAATGGAAAACATTTCCATTTCTTGTTTTCTTTATTTGAAAACATTTCTGGTTTCTTATTTGGAAAACGTTTCCAAAGCTTCTTCATTGCACTTAGACAGATGTTTAAACAAACCATCGCGATGCCAACTCAAACCATTTCCTTTAATTACTAAATTCACTTAACCGTCCCTTACTATCGAACCTTAACCATTCCTTAGCTAAAAATGAAGTCAATCAAGTTGGGGTAATACTACCTCTCAAACCTTAACTGAACAACGTTTCTAACCTTGAAATAGACAAAGTTCACCCTTCTAATTCTTTAACAAATTTCCTTACGTAACTCTCTTTCAAATATTTTCTATTTGATAATTCTTTCCTTTGATAAGGTATATTCGATAACTCTATTTAATTTATTCTATTCACTTAACTCTTTTGATTTAACTCTAACTCTATTCACTTAACTCCTATCGAATAAACTATATTCGATAACTCTTTTAATTCTATTTGAATAAACTATATATTCGATTAACTCATTTTACTCTATTCGAATAAACTATATTCGATTAACTCCTTTATTCTATTCGAATAAACTATATTCGATTAACTCCTTTACTCTATTCGAATAAACTATATATTCGATTAACTCCTTTACTCTATTCGAATAAACTATATATTCGATTAACTCCTTTACTCTATTCGAATAAACTATACATTCGATTAACTCCTTTACTCTATTCGAATAAACTAAATTCGATTAACTCCATTTGAATAACTTCTAGTTCGATTTAACTCTATCGATTTACTCTAATTGGTTTAACTCTAACTGATAAACTCTAACTGGTTAACCCTACGGTTTAACCTAAGTGATTTACTCTAACCGGTTAACCCTATGGTTTAACATAACTGATTTACTCTAACCAATTAACTCTAACTGGTTAACCCTAACTGATTTACTCTGTTCGATTAACTCTAATCAATTAATTCTGTTCGATGAATTTTGATCGAATTACTCCTTTTGGCTAAACTATATTCGAATGCCTCCTTTTAACTTTATTCGATAACTTCCTTTATTCTATTCGATTAACTCCTTTTTGAATAAACTATTCACTTATAAAGATTTACTTTTAGTAACGGTTCTTCACTTTACAAATGATTTCCTTTTATTCTAACTTATCCTTTGATTTTATAAATATTTCTTTTATAAAAATCCTTTTCCTTTTCTAAATAAAATCCTTCGATTTTATATAAATAATTCATTTTCAAAATACACTTTGAAAATCCCTTTTCCCATATCCAGTATTTCTTATGGTATTTAACATACCATATAACAACGATAAATATCGTCCAAACACACATAATCAACAACAGATTATATATCACATCATATATCACAATATATGAATCACAGTAAAATAAATGTTGAGGAATCCAGTTGGATTCCTCCAACCTGTTTCCCTGCATCACAAATGTTAAACAATATAGATAACATCACTTTCAGTTCCATATGATATATCCTGTTAAACAGAATCAATATAGAAATTCAACTAACTGACTAGCAGTTCAATCAAATAATCAACACACAGTAAATCAGACAATTTCTAACAGTTCTAAAAATACAACATGAAATTATAAACTGTTTAGAGTTAGTGAGATTTACTCACATTGGCAGTTCATCGTTAAAGAACGATAAACTGTTGTTTGATCTGAATCAAACAGTTTATTTCGCCATAAATTGTAACGAGCTCGGATTCACTCCCGGTCAGTCTCATTGTGTTGCTCCCGTTCATACGATCCTGACGCAACTTACGGTTCGAATTTCTGATATCGTATGTAAAGGATATTACATTAACAAGATTGTGTACTATTTTTGAATTCTAATAAACTAAATAAAATTAGAAGTTTTGGGGTTTGACCTTTTAAATCCGGCCCAAATCTCCCATTCAAAACCCGGCCTCAGGAATTGCTCCTTCCCCAAATTGAACGAACTCCAGTTAACAGCAAGGTTCCGTTCGAACCCTTCTTCCACCCTTTCCACTTGACCAAACTTCAACAAAACCTCACGACCGTACTCCTCTTCTTTCTAATTCCATGCAACCTTCTGTCCACGCAAGCACCATTTTACTTCCCTTAACTACCACCACAAAAATGAATACCAACCTCAACAGTCAACTAACCATCCCCGTTTCCCCTTGAACGCCCTTAACTTCTCCCCAGTCCCGCACCCCATGGTGAAAGCAAATCCACACAGTTCGTTTCTGTGATTTTCAGTGAGGAGTGGGATTTGTTTTTATTTGATTTTTCTGTGGAATAGTAAGACAAATGGCGGCTTGGGTATTCGGTTTGTAGCAGGCGAAACCTAGAGGATGTTGGAGTATTTATAATGTTGATAATACTTAACCCTTAAGTATTGTTTGCAGAAGACGTGGATACACATAGATGCGGAGAGAAGGTGAGGTAACAAGAGAGGAAACGTGTGTAGGTTTGTTATTACATAATATATATTTTATACTTATTATTATTATGCTCATCTTTGGCCGAGCTTATGTTGCTACCAGAATACGTCGGTTTTGTGTAATAAGGAAAAACACGTAAGTATATGTAAGGTCTCAGCATCACTATCCATTGTTTTTATTGAATGCGGCGTCATTGTGAGCCTTTATTCAAAATTGCTCATTGCAGACTGAAATCAAAATATAGTCGTGTTCAGTGAGGTGCTGTGATCCCGAAAATATAATAATACCGGAAGATTAACTTATATTGTGAAACCCCGAAATGCTGATACAGGGTGCCAAATACTCCAAATAAAAAGTTGCTTATTTAATTAATTAAAAATTACAAAAAAAATCTAAAAATTAAATTATCACTACGTCTCAAAAGAACCTTGTCTGAATTCACACCTGATATCTAGTTATATCGAATAAACCGTTTCGGTCGATAAACGATCCTATAGCGACTATTTTAAAATTTGATTTGGACCTATCTCAAAATCTACACGATGAAATCCTAATTTTTCTCTTCCATCAGAAAGATATACTTCACCAGCTCTAAACGTTTCTTGTTTCACAGAAATCCAATTTAAAACGAATCCTGTACATTCAGTTGAAGTTCGAATCGCCAATTTACGAACTGCATCGCCATTTCGAGCTCGATTTTAATTATAATAAAATTATACGTTCAAACTGTCGTTCAAATAATATATTCGTTATTCTAATCACATTCTAAACTGAATTAAATATCACAGATGATCCAGTTCACACCATATCGCCATTTCAGCCAATTCTGATTATTTCAGAATTAAATATATTATTTAATTTATTATTTTAATTAAATATTCACCATTATTTAATTCAACGACCAAGAAATCCTTCTAATCACCTTTTATATAATTAAATAAATTAATTATAATACCTCTGCCAATGCGGGTCATTACAATCTATCTCTTTCAGCTTGACTTACCTCCTCCCCGAACCAAACCCCAAGTAATGTACGCCCATCAATAGCTTCCCTTCCGCTTCCCAACTCAACGCTTGTTAGGTTCGATGTCTTCTTATGCCTAATCATAACAGGGATAACAACGCAAATCTAACCTATGCCCCCATCATCTTTATGAATTGCTCAGGAAGGCTCCCAAAATTTCGAGCCTTATCCATCATCTTCTCCAAAACAAAGCTCCATATCCACGCATGCTCACCAACTCATCGCCTTCTCTAGCACCTCATCTCATATCATCACCTCGAGGAGACGACATCATCTCCTCTGATGGTGACTCAAACACCACCCTCGACCGTGATAAACTCAAGAACATAAGACCGAGGCTTAATTCAATTGTTGTTATGGATAAAAACCATGAGGAGGTGTGGAAACCTACTTAAATTAACTTGAATTCGAAGATTTAATGGATGGAATTGAAAATGAGTAAGGCTTTAACTAAATTTTGCGATTTGGAAAAGTTTGGATCGAGTAACGGTAAAGGTGCAAGTACAACAATAAAGGTGTGGGCCATCTATTTGTAACAAAACGAAGAAAGACTCTTCATGTTCCATCTGATGTGACAAGGCTTCGACAAAAGTAGATCGGGTCAAAAAGCATCGACTCGAGGCGGATCAAGAAGCATCGACCCGACTTCAAACAAATTTCTGGTTTGATGGCCGATCTGAAAAGGGCAATAAAGAAACGGAAGGAGATGATTCCTCAACTATCTCATGACTTTGACAATTATACTCACCCTAGACCTACATGATTTCGATAACATCGTACTGACTTAAACATGATCACCCGGTCTGACTTGACCGTGCCTCGACTTGCGTAGGATGACGACATCACTTGGCAACGACCTATCTGTGTCGTCGCATATAGAAGCCAATGATTTGACATGACAAATGACAAGCTATTCACGTAGACTAGTTAACCCGAGTACAATGGCTCTTCAAGCGGACACGGTCGTTTGTTATAACCATCCATAGACCGTATAATATCCCATGGAATAGCACATCAACCAGGGGCAAAGTGTTGACCTGCTTTTTGGCAAGGCCATTAATTCTTCGTACATACCATAATCAAGACTAGGCCATTTCGGATCGAATGAAGTCCAAGCCAAGAAAATCCTTCCTGGTGAAGGCAGGCTTTGAGTCATTAAAAGCTATAGGTCGACTCGGCAGGGTGTATCGAGTTGACCTAGGAATATAGGGAGAATCTTAGGAAACGAGTCCCCAAGTCTCAGGTCGAATCCTTCTCTGCTTGACTAAGCCGATTCGGCCTGCACCAGTTTGTGAATATCTCCTTAAAGACTCGTTCCAACTCTGGTAAGACCACTTCCTACACTTCTACATCACCAAATCAACCTCCACATGTCCACGCCGGATAGGGCCAGGCCTTCTCTCACATTCTGAAGACTTCCTCTACACTTTCTACACTCTTGGGTAGTGCACCACATGTCCTAGTCGACCTGAGAGTTGTAGCATCTATAAATAGAACCCCATAGCTATGAAAAGGGGACTTTTGGCCAGTCTCTTGTTATTTCATTCATTATTACTGCATTTTGCTCGGGTTTAGCCATTAAATCAACATTTGTACTCGAATTTTATAAAATAATCAAGAGAATATAGCATGGACGTAGGCTCATTAACATCGAAGTATCAAACCACTGTAAATTTGTGTGTTTCCTCATTTAATTGATTGTTATTCATTTATTTCTCAACTTTACATCATTCTTTGGTGTTGTGCCACTTTTCGGTGTCAACAACTATTTTTAACAAAAACTTTTATTTAAGCATATATTTATACTGCTTTAGAATTTTTACTATTTTGAGTATAATTTATAATTTCAAATAAAATCCATGTTCAATCTGAACAATCAAGTCCGAGGTGATTTAAAGTAAAATGCTTGAGTAATAATGAGACTTAAGAAATCAAACCTTGATATGAATTTTAATAAATAAGGATTACTTGATAGTATGATTTGAAATCCGAAACTTGACCCAAAAAATGAATTACTTTGAGTAAAATGATTTTTAATTAATACTTGAAATTAATCGAATTGCGATACTTGAATATGATTTCATATGTAACGACCACGACGTGAAATAAGCGCTTGGTTGTTAAAGAGATCGGAGTCAGTATTGCCATACTCTCTGCCAATATCGATAACACTTTAATAGTTATGCATGTGCTAGCGAATAAAGAACAAAGTAGAATCGCTTGGCGACGATTATTAAACTTGAAGAAAGAGATCGATGATGGATAGACTTGACATTTGGGTCATAATAAAAATGATTGAAATAGGAGTCACTCCCGGGACAAGTGATGTTGAACCTTCGATCGAGCACACTTCTTTGATATCATCTCTATTACATCGTAATTGATTTGGGTGTGCACCTTTTAATTATGAGAGTGTTGTTCGAGGTGGGCACTAGTTGGGGCAATGCGTTATCACCATCTTAGGGGTCACAATCTGATAGAATTCTACCATTGGTTATAGCCTTGGTGTCTTGTCACATTATCCTGATCGAGCCTCCTATGATTTTTATTAAACGTTGTCGTATCGCGAAGCATCTCTATCTACCGACCACCGGTGTTTTATATGCAATGTGTAGGGCAATGTCTACAATGGCGTAAGGTTAAAAATGTAATCTGGTTATGCTATTTTCTTTATCTTTACTTCAGTGATAAACGTCATATGCAAATATGATAAGATTAAGTGCCTCATTAAAAACCCTTTTATGAAAAAGCAGTGGTAAAAATCATAAACAAGGAAAAGAGTACAATTTTATTTCATCTTTAGATAATGTGTTTTACAATGTTATAATGGGAGTTGATACTTCAAGATCAAGGTAGCACCTCATTGAAAACCTTAATAACAAAAATCCAGTAGGAAAAATATTAGTGAACGAAAATGGTACACGATAGCATAATTTTATATGGTCCCCCTAATTTATAACACATTATTCAAATTAGTATATTGATGTTGCCGATGCATGTCAATTTTATACACCATCTTCTAAAACATTAGTTTTGAAAGTCCCTTTCAGAATAGATATGTTTGGCTTTTTTGAGATTGGATTTGTTTCAACCCTATCTTGTTGTCCATTTTTAGTTCATGTGTGAAGAAAAATTTAAGAGAAATGTGCTTCATCCTATCACTCTTGATACAATCTACTAGAATCTGAACCATACAAGTTGCATTGTCTTCATAAATAATAGTTTACTGCATCAAAATATGTTTGATAATTATGGATCAAAATGTTGCCTCGTTGAAACCTTACTAAGGAAAACCCAATGGGAAAAATCTTAGTGAAAGAAAAATAATACAATATAGAATGTCATATTTTAATAATTTACTATGTCAAAAGGAGGTTTATAACATTATAACTTATTTTCACATGTTGTTATTTGGGTTGATACTTCTGAATTAGGACAATGCCTCATTAAAACCTTACTAAGAAAACCCAATGGGAAAAAATTTAGTTAAGAAAAAAGAGTGTATTATAACATAGTTATGGATGCTCCCCCTGATTTTATGATTTCCTCTGAACTTGTTTTCTTCTTTCAATAACTCAAATTGCTTATAGATAATTCTTAATGATTTTTTTTAAGAAAAAATCATGTGCATTTCCATGCTTCAGGCATGTTTTCTTATTTAAAGCGCCTTATGTTTGCGCTTTATATGCTACTAGTATTTGTTTATAATTACACTTTATGTGCTTACAATTTTGTGTTTTAGTTAAGTTTGCATATTGCAATATACATTTAATGAATAAGACAAGTTTCATTACAACAACACTAAGAAGTAATCTACTCATCTTGAAGTATATTAAGGTTTACAACATTACTAGAAGAATGTTGTAATCTATCGTCCATGTCCTTGGCAATCTTTACAACTATAGATGTTATTTATATTATTTAGAAAATTATATATTTTGATAAGTTTTTCATATCACTACTACCACTTCAATGGATATTAAGAGTTCATTAAAAAAGTTCTTAAAGCAAGAAGTATTCTACTTATCATGAACTATACCAAGATTTCCATCACAACAATACTTAAAAGAATGTTGTTATCTACGTTTATTGTTATTTGAATTCTTTATCAATACGACAGTTATTTACGTTCTTTCTGAATTTGTATACTTTAATCATTTATACCTTCAAGGTATTCTAAATGTTTCAAAAACTCTCACTACTTTGATCAGTTCAGTTATCTCTAAAAGTATAATGCTCATGGCATGTAACATATTGACACTGTGTTGTGCTTCAGTAATTTTAATGTGTTTTTTCCATTTTACGTACATGTGTCTAATTATATTTTACGGACTATGGGTCCACATTTTTTATTTAGGAAAGGATTGATGATGGCCAATCATGTTCTCCACTAATTCAAGATTTCCAATCTATTAATTGACATAAACGCTTTATTATTTGCAAATGTATCAAAGGTGATATCTATTGTCAGTTCTCGATATGATTTGTTGAGATCTCTTTATTTATCATTTTTCAGTTACCTAAACCACTTCTAAGGTTATTTGACAATAATGTCATGGGTTTTTCCAAAGCACCCTTAAGTGTTTCTTTAAGAACACTCACCTCCTTTATTTGACATCTTTGTGACTTACTCCAAGGATATTTTAAAGTTACTTTTATATGACATTTCAGTTGTGGTTTACCCCTTTTGATCCTTCAGGGATTCAAATCTATATTAAAGAAAGTCTAGGAGGGATATAATTGATAATTTATTTAAGTTTCTTAATACTTAGCACCATTTTATATGTTAACAAGTATTTAACATTGATAATTAACTTGTATCGCTTTATCCTTCCCCTCATTATCGACAAACATTGTCACATTAAATAATAAACCATCGTTGGATTCTCATTTTCGATCCATTATCACATTATTGCTAGCAAATACATTATATGTATTTCAATTGTAGGAGGACAACTCTTGCATCCATATTATATTACTGTTGATTCTCGAAATTAGAACAACACCCAAAGATTTTAGAATTAACAAAAATAGCGTTTCACGTAAGGAAAATATACAAAAAGTAATGAACACGTTGACACCAAAAATTGGCACAACACCCTAAGAAAAGATTGTGTAGAGAATCAATGAAGAGTAATGACGTAAAAAGATAAAATGAGGAAAATCACACATAAATTTATAGTGGTTCAGCGTTAATGAGCCTACATCCACTTTATAATCACTCTATATAATAATCCAGTTATCAGACAGAATAATTACAAGAGATTACAATATTTTTAAAAGTTAGTCTCCCTTTCTTTTGAGCTAAAAAGGGATATTTATAAGTAACACAGTATTTGGTCGTCTAGGACACTTGCTGTAGGATGCAAAACAATAGTCGTTGCCGAATGAATCGATATCCCCTAAAGAATTGGTATTCTCTTTGAATTCTCGGCATGAATTGGCACTAGATCCGTTTAACTTGGGTAATTTAAAAGAAAAGATCTGGAATGAGCTAGTCTTTAGGCCTTATCGGACTCATTCTAAGTCGCACCTGACGAATGCAACACGGCTGATCATGCTTGGTCATATCGGACTCCTTCCGAGTCGCACCTGATGAGGGGAATGAGTTGAGACATCGGGCTTTATTGATTGGTTGAATTCGAGTACTTTGGGTGTGAATCTGCGACATCATTATGCCTTGATGGGCAGTCCGAAAGGCCCATCAACACATTGCCCCCCAAAGTATGGTTCGTTGGGAAGTGGGGCGTGCTTTGTGATCATGTGTCATGAACAAACTCTCCATATCACACGAAGAACTTTATAGGTTGGCTTGATCTGTTCATTTAATGAGTCTCGAAAACCGCACTAAATCCCATCAACTACTTTGAAATTATAAACGAGTTCAGATAATGATGATGCCTTACTGTCTTCTATCTCATCGACTGGTCCTTGGCTCCTTAACTTCTTTACACGTCAGCTAGGTCCAATCGCATCAGCCAAATTTGAATAGCTGCTCCTTCTTATTATAAAAGGAAAATTCCATTTATGTTTTTCTTTTTACTTTTACTATTGCGGAGACCAATTTACTACTATAAAAGAAAGGCGATTAATAAGCACCATCCTCCCCTAGAGTTATCTTCTTCAGGTATGAATCATTTTCCCATATTGAAACATCATTCTTGCACGGGATCTTTCTTTCCCTTGCCATAGTTTGAGGTTGATTTGGCCCAATGATGGAGTTCATCAGCGTCGGATTGTCGGAGTCAGCGGCGATGCGGTCGCCTATGGTGATACAAGTAAATTTTTTTGTAGGATTTGTTGATGTCAGTTCCACTGATTTGACAGTATCATGGATGTAAAGGGGTTTCCCGCCCATTCAATGCACTTCGTGCATCAGGGTGTCTTTGAACCCAAGGGCACGTGACAGTGCTTGGTAGGATGGCGAAAGGATTTCAATTTTTGTATAATTTGGACCGTAGTACCTCTGATTTACCTTTTATTGGAATTGCCCTGTATAAAAGCCATAACCCCCTCCCTTTTTTTTATTTAAGCTCGATAATCCCATTATATACCAATGGTTAAAGAACGCGACATCCATAAGCATAAATCGGACGAAGAATTATCTTTTTCCATCAGGGTAGATAGCACTTCCGAGTCATCAGATCAGTCGGGACCTGTTTTTGATAGTGACCCTCGAAGTCGGTCGTCGAATCCACTACCTGTTCCTCCAATAGCGGTCAAGCTAACTTAAGAGATACCCATTCCTATAGTACTCGACATGCTTTCGGGCGTGGAAATTTTAGAGAACCCTCCAGATGTAGAAATGTCTACGATCGCTTATAAGCGGTTGCAACACTTGACGAAAAAACATAATATTTCTTTTGACGACGTTCTAGTCCCTGAGAAATCCAACCGGCCTTATAACCCTTCGGACGGTTACGTGGCTATTTCTCTTCCAATGTGCAATGTGGCGGCCATTCCCCCTTTTCTCTTCATTTATCGTTAACTTCTTATGTCAGATGAATTTTGCTCCGATGCAGTTTCATCTGATCTCTTACGGCAACCTTTTGTCGATTTACCAATGTATATGTGATACTTGGGTTATCCTCCATCCTTCGATGACCTAGCTTTCCTTTTTCACTTTAAACATAATGAGAAGCGGTCCCCTTCCCTGCTCTATTTTAAGGTTGTTCGAGGTTGGAAGATTATTGAAGATATTCCGAAAAAGGTGGGCAATGTAAGGCGGGAATGGTTTGGATTAAAGGGCAACCGGGGTGCGCCCAACACTGGATTCAATGCAGTAAGCTTCTCCACCATCTGACACTCTTTATATTAAGATTTTTTATGTTGACTGCTATACTTCTTTCTTTCTGTAGGGGACGACCTAACAAGGCATGTGGAGGAGGTGTTTGAGAAACGCTTCGAGCGGCTGATCAAGCTAGACCTGAAGCAACGGTCATTTTGGAAATGTCTGACCGATGAGAATTTACACCAATACGCTCTCCTTGACCAAAGTAGGATGATCAGCTCAGTGAAAGAGGGGTTCGACAGCAGTAACGAACCAGGATGTGGTGCCCCCAGTCAACAAGAAGCCGGGAGATGCACAAATGATTCGCTCGATTGGGGGATCTTCTGCTCACCAGTCGCCCGAGAGGGAAAAGAAATCCGGTCCAATGAAGCCTACTTTCAAAAGGCGGGTCCGAGAGGCTGAGCGCCGAGAAGCCAAGCGTAGAAAGGTCGAACATCAACAAAGAGAGAAGGTTCCTGCCAAGAAAACCCAAAAACAGTGCAAGGCGAACCAAACAAAGAGGATCTTACTGAGACTCGCTCAAGAGATCCTAAGGTCGAGAGAGACTCTCCTATGGCCCATGATCTGCAGGAGGAGCATGGTGCATCCCCCATTCCAAGCTTAGAAAAACTACAAAGCCTGACATCATCCTTTCACCATAAAGCTTAGACCGAAATGAATTTTTCGCCAACTAATATAAGGGAATGTCCTTCCCAGCTAAACAGAAAGGTATCGATGGTATTATTCCCTCCTTGGCGTGAGGTTTATTCACATCACAATATCATGTTTCTTATGTAAAAGTCGAAGGTTTTTCGTCTTACTCACGGCTTTTGTTTTCTTTTCAGTGGACATTAACAAAGAGTTTTACTGTGACGACCACCCACAGACCCCGCACTATACAAGAGGAATAATGTGTTGAAAGGTGTGTCAGGCAGCTATGGACGATCATCAAGGTATGGTAGATAAACGAAATCTATCATAAACTCACAGCGCAAGGATAAAATATAATAGAACATACACAACAGGTAATGATAGTGAAGCAGAAAACACTAAACTTTCATTACAACTAGAAAATATTTCCATACACGTGGATAACAATAGTAGTGTTTGTACAATTTGCCTCACTACAGCACTCATATAAATAGCACACAGCGGAAACAAATACTAAATAGTAGTAAAAATAGTACGTCGGCCTCCTACTCACCTCCAAACAGCAACACCATCCTCACCTAAGCTACCTATTACCTGCTACTTAGTCTGCCCATCCAACAATCGGATGAACAACCCAAGGTAATAAGAGGAAACACAAAACCTTGAGTCAGACAACAGTCTTAGTGAGCGATAAAACAGCTAACAAACTTCAACAACAAAGTGTATGAGAAGGGATAGATAAACATACTAATCTACCCACGACACCAGAGAAGAACTCAACCTTATCTTCCCCACATCGGACAGTGATAGCCTTTAATATAAACAATTCAATCATTCATCTATGGAAAGCAAAACACCCATTCAATCACGAAAAGCACTCATAACATCCAGATTATATACAGCTCATGTAGACCATCCTAATTGAATTCAACATCCCTTAAGTACAAGCCCCAAGGCCTAAATCAACATCAGACAAGCACCCATGAAATTCTCCTTTGACTTTGCACAACCTACATGAGATGATGCAAAAAGAACAACCAATCATCCATGACTGACTCTGGCTATCACCGCCAATCCTGCTTTGAAACCATCGTTAATCGTATGACGTTCAACCTTGCCAAAGGTCAAGGGCTAATGGTAACCCCAGTTCTAGCATAAACTCCATATGTCCAACCTTGACAATGTCCAACCTTGACAATGTCGCCTTTCAACAATACCCAAGGTACACGACCTATAATCGGTCTTTTCGGTGCCCACATCGTACCCCTGCTTTGAGCCTGCTAGAACTTATGACAACGATAATCTCTCGGCCTTCAATATCTCTAGTCGTCCAACCTTGACGGCTATTTACTGCTCAAGCGACCTTCTCGAGCAACCATTGTCCACCAACTGACGACCTTTGAGTTGTCTTCCTATTCGTTGCTTTTCACCGATCAATGAACATATCACATCACTTCGAACATCCCCTTCTGGACTCTTGTCGAACCCACCACAATCGTTGAACCAACCAACATCTTTATAAGGTTCAAAGCAATCCATAGCATTATTTTAGCACTTATAACTTCCCAATGAAATCACTTTGAAGTGACATCATCACCAGAAGTGTCCGACCAGAAATAGCTGACCAGAAATGGTAAAAATGGATGACCAGAAATGACTGTCTAGAATATCCCGACCCGAGCCACTTTGGTCCGACGCGACCCCTCCTAAATGGGAAGACCAGACCCCTCATAAATGGGAAGATCCCTCCTGAATAGGAAGAACCCACTTGAATGGGAAGACCCCTCCTGAATGGGAAGACCCCTCCTAAATGGGAAGACCCCTCTTGAATGGGAAGACCCGACCCCCTCATAAATGGGAAGACCCCTCTTGAGTGGGAAGACCCCTACTGAATGGGAAGACCCCTCTTGAATGGGAAGACCCCTTCTGAATGGGAAGACCCCTCTTGAATGGGAAGACCCGACCCCTCCTAAATGGGAAGACCCCTCTTGAATGGGAAGACCCCTCCTGAATGGGAAGACCACTCTTGAATGGGAAGTCCCCTCCTAAATGGGAAGACCCGACCCCTCATAAACGGGAAGACCCCTCCTGAATGGGGAGACCGGACCCCTCATGAATCGGAAGACCCCTCCCTAATGGAAAGACCTAACCCAAAACATGCACTTCTCCAATTCTACTTCGATTTCGACCAAAACTTCGCCAAACGATGGATCCGACGAAACCAACTCAACCAAAAGCATCAAACACAATCATAAACATATCATAACATTACTAACCACATGAATATGACGATTACCACAAAAATTTTGTGAATCTCACCAAAAACAATTAAAATGAACATATGATCAAAATAAGAGATCTAACTAACATAAACGTGTAAAATGACATAAAATTATCAAGTAAAACTTGCTGGATTAGATCATAGGGTGATGCATATGAAAATGGACATGGAATGGTGTAAATCTATGGTAAAACATTCCAATTTGATGAGAAACATGCATAAACACTCATATACATCATTGCATTCATGTGAGAGATGTACACCACTCACCGATTCTCCAAAACAAGCTAAAATGATAGAATTATGATTCCGGACAGTAAGCAATTTAATCCAAACTCCTCGATCCGAGGAATTCACCTTTGAAATGATGTAGATCTAGCCTCCAATGGTGTAGATCTATGATTTCCTTCCTTAGATTTGGATTTTTAATGGTGGAAAGGTGTTATAGGAAGAAGGAGATCAATGCCTCCAAATGAGAGAATGGGAAAGTAATCCTTTTCCCTCCACTCTCACCCCCTATTTATAGGATTCCACCAGCCCACTAATGGGCCTTCCCAATTCAGCCCATTAGGCTCTCCAAACCTGAACAACTAACTATAAAATCTTAAAACAACAATTTCTCCCAAACCGATGAGCCAAATCCTTAATGTAACCAATCTACAGAAAGGCAAACATAAATTCCTTTCCAATGGAATAGGTCTCACCTTCTGATTCGACCTGAGTCAAATGTTATGCCCTGTACAAGACTGACAGGGGCAAAATGGTCATAAACAAAATCAGTAAAAATTATGGACATGTCTCACATCCCCATGAACAACTTACTAAAAGATGAGAATGATCCAACCCTCAAGGAATAAAATAAAAATATTTTATGATCTTCCGATACGTAAAATGCGGGCTGTTACATTCCCCCCCCCCCCTCCTCCTTTAGGAATTTCGCCCCCAAAATCCCTAACAAACACTAGCAATCACAACAATTCCGCATGCCTATCATCCATGAGAAGCCAATTCTATCTTCCAAACTAGCAACCATCAAGCCATGCAACCATAGCCTTATCCTAGCACGCGAAATCCTATCAAACAACAACAACAAGATAACAACAATATCAGCAAGTAACAATAATGACAAAAAGTAATAATGATGTAATGATGGCACGATATCAATGGGTCCTATGGACGAAGAATTTTGGATGAGTCTTCCTTATACTCTCCTTCGTCCCCCACGTACCATTGTCGCCATCTCTACTTCATTATCACTTAACTAAATAAAATGTCCTTTCCCCAAGCGGTTTCGTGTCATTCGTCATAACACGAAGCGGCTTATAAGGTTTCGTAACTACAGACTCAAATACAAGGTCAACGTATTACTCCGGAGGTACTACCATATCCGGACCATGCGCATATTTTTGTAGAAGCGACTCATGGAAAACATTATGCATACTCGACATCTTCTCGGGTACTCCAATCGATATGCGAGCTTTCCAATTCGCTCGACTATCGGAAACAGTCCAACAAACCAAAACACTTAAGCTACCCACTACAATGTTTAGAAGTGCTGCTTAAAAACATCTTGACCGACCAGGGTATAGACCGACCCGACCCATCACCTGTTGACCGACCCGATTCACCGTTTTCCGACTGACCCGACCGGCCGCCTCTACATCCTCCTCAATCGACCGACCCGGTTCAAACATGACCGATCCGATCCACTTAAGTCTTCAACATACGGCCGACCCGACCTGGTCCATCTGCTGACCCAAGACGACCGACCTCATCCAGAACAGACCGACCCGATCCACCCCTGATGGATCGACCCGATCCAATACTATACCGATCCGTTCTGACTTGTTCTCCAAGACAGGAGTTGACCGACCCGACTCACACCAAGCAGACCCGATCCCCTCCTTCTTCACATCGATTTCGAACTCTTTATCTTTTGGTTCTAGCTTTTGGATAAACTCGACAAGCTTTGCATCTCGCTTTTAGCTCTCGCCAATCCTTTCAATGAGAGTAGGTCTTATCGACAAGCTTGCCAACATTTCAGGTTCTAACTCACACCTTGGCCTGAAATCGAACCTTTCCAAGTACTCGAGGCTTTTCCATTCTGAAAACATCGCTCCCAAACTTGCGTGTCTTCGACTCAATGCATCTGCAACTGCGTTGCTTTTGCCAGGAGTATAGGCTATACCAAAATCATACGATGCCAGAAACTCTAGCCATCTTTGCTGCCAAAGATTCAAATCCTTTTGGGAGAAAAGAAACTTTAACGACTTGTGATCCATGAACAACTCAAATCGAACTCCGAATAGGTAATGTCTCCACATCTTCAAAGCAAATACAACCGCTGCCAACTCCAAATCATGAGTTGGGTAATTCTTCTCATGCGGCTTCAGCTGTCGACTCGTGTAGGCCACAACCTTATCCTTTTGCATTAGCACTTCTCCAAGACCAGTACCATATGCATCAATGTAAACCACCATCTCTTCATTTCCACTTGGAATGGTCAACACAGGAGCACTCTTCAATCTCTCCTTCAGGATTCTGAACGCTTGTTCACACTTTGCATCCAATGTGAACACTTGGTTCTTTGTCAATCTAGTCAACGGTGCAGCCACCTTGGAGAAATCCTTGATAAACCATCGGTAATATCCTGCCAATCCAAGGGAACTCCAAACATTCGTCGCACTCTTAGGTCTATCCCAGTCCTGGATTGCTGCCACTTTAGCAGGGTCAACCGTTATCCCATTTCCAGAAACAACATGATCTAAGAACCTCACTTCACTCTTCCAAAAGTGACAGTTGAAAATTTAGCTCTTAGCTAATGCTTTCGCAATATCTCTAACACAACTCTCAAGTGCGTCTTATGTTCTTCCTCATTCCTGGAGTAAACCAGAATGTCGTCCACGAACACAAGCAAAAACTTGTTCAACTGGTCTCTGAATACTCTATTTATAAGATCCACAAAATACGCTGGCGCGTTAGTCAATCCGAATGGCATCACAAACCATTCGAAGAATCCGGATGGTGTCCTAAAAGAAATATTTGGAACACACTATCCTTAGCCACCTTCAATTGGTGAAATCCCATTGCTAAATCCATCTTAGAAAACACTTTGGCTTCGTGAAGCTGATCGAACAAGTCATCTATCCTTAGCAACGGATACTTGTTCTTCTTAGTCACCTTGTTCAGCTCACGATAGTCTACACGCAATCTTAACAAGCCATCTGCCTTGGTTGCAAATACGACTGTTGCACCCCACTCGGAAACACTCCTCTGAATGAACCCTTTTCCCAAAAGGTCACGAACTTGCACCTCTAACTCTCGTTGTTCCCTAGGTGCCATCCGCCTAAGGGGCATAACGATTGGTCTAGCACCTTCGACCAAATCGATCCTAAACTCGATCTCACGATGCGGCGGTAACCCTTTGACCTTATCAAAGACATCCTCATACTCATTAGAGATCAGCACATATTACAAATCTTCTTGTGGAATCACAAGCAAATATAACTTATAAGAACACCTTTTTCGGGTTACCCCGAATCAACACCTTCCTCCCTTCCACATCCCCGACTGTCATCTCTAGCTTTTCGCAACTCACTTTTGCCGCACATCTCTTGGGTCAATCCATGCCCAAGATGATTTCAAACCCAGTGAAAGTTATAGCTAAGCAACCACTCATAAATGAGCATTCATGATCAACAATACTAGATCCAAAAAGCTTGCATAGAGCAGATGAATCCATACTAAATCAATTACAACTGAAGGTCTATTACAACTTTAAGTTCCGAACTCATTCAGCATACAATCTTATTTTAGGTAAAAGATGATGATTCTCTATTATAGAACTCAAACAACTTCACTGGCTGGAAGCACATCCAGACAAAAACTTCTCCTAGTTCTCTTTAGGAATACAATAGGAAATAGGAATAGCTTTCACAACACATGCTTCCTTTGGTTTCCTATTCCTTGGAAGGTCCGGACGGTCTTTTTTCTTATGTCCGGGCTTGCCGCATTCAAATCACTTCCTTTCTGTTTTCGGCTTCTCGCAATTGTTGGCATAATGACCCTCCAATTGACAATTAAAGCAAGTGACATTCTTCTTAAATCTCTTCTTCTTGCTTTTCTTCTAATTAGCACTGGGGTCAATAAAGTTTTCTTCATCTGTAGGAGAATATTCCCTTTGTCGCTAAACAGAATCCCATTTGGGTACTTGCGCAGGAACACCATGCTCTACGGACGCTTCTGGAATGGGCATCCTTAACATGGCTACTGCCACCATGGTCGCCCCAAACATAACTAGATATTCCGGTGAAACAGCTAATGTAACACCCCGAATTCAGTTAATGCTAAAATTCACTAATTGCAGAATAAATAATCTCAGATGTGAGAATTGGGGGAAACGGGCTGCGTCATTGCGTTCGTCTCGGAAAAATACGCAGAATAGAGTCCGAAATTTTGTAAATCGGAGTCCGTATGGCCCAGTTATGGCCCAAAGAAGTTTGCAGAAAATTCAAAGTTAAAAACAGATTTAAAAATTAAACATCTGATTTCGAAATTGGAGCCAGCAGGGGGCCAGGCGGGAAAGTTCCCGCCCTACCCATGTCGACAGGGCTGTCGACAGGCCTTTCGACTGGGGGGTCGACTGCCCTGTCGACAGGGGTGTCGACACAGGGTGTCGGCCCTGTTGATCTGGGTGCACCAGATCTGATTTTGGTTGAGTCTTGGGCTGTGTTCTAGAGATTTCCGAAATCTAAGGGTCCTAATCTAATCTAGGGTTAATCTAAGGGCCTAAAACACTCACCTAATCTATAAATACACCCTAAACCTACCCTAATCCATACTAAAAATAGAAATGATGGCCTCATGCCGCCAAATTAAATCTTAGAAGGAGCCTCCACTAATTTATGAAGGAAGTTGCAAGCTAATCAACCTCTAATCATTATCTTCTTCATATTTAGCAACTAATTCCACTTCATAAGTTTGCTAATATTGGGTTTGATGAGTTTCTATCACTTTAACATCAATTGCTAAAGTAAGTAGATTGGGTGTAATGAGACTTATGGTCTTAAATGCGGATTAGTGAGTTTGAATCATTTGTAATGATATGCTACCCTATGTTTTCCTATGTTTATGCATGTTTAACAAGTGGGTTTATGCATGTTTAATAAGTTGGTTTATGCATGTTTAACAAGTGGGTTTATGCATGTTTAATAAGTTGGTTTATGCATGTTTAACAAGTGGGTTTATGCATGTTTAATAAGTGGGTTTCTGCATATCTAATAAGTGGGTTTATGCATGTTTAACAAGTGAGTTATGCAAGTTCACATGCAAGTTATGTGTATGATGTTATGTAAGTTATGTGTAGGTTGTTATGCAAGTTCATATGCAAGTTATGTATATGCTTAAATGCAAGTTTAACATGATATGCAAGTTATGCATGCTTATGCAAGTATGTGAATGCTTATGCAAGTTATGTATATGCTTAAATGCAAGTTTAACATGATATGCAAGTTATGCATGCTTATGCAAGTATGTGAATGCTTATGCAAGTATGTGAATGCTTATGCAAGAATGTGAATGCTTATGCAAGTTATGTGTATGCTTAAATGCATGTTTAACATGTTATGCAAGTTATGAGAATGCTTATATGCAAGTTCAACATGTTATGCAAGATATGTGTATGATAATATGCAAGTTTGGGTTAAATGTAGTTGGGTTAATATATGCTCATATATGCAAGTTGACATCCTCTTAACCCATGACAAAGTTATATGCTAAGATTTGGTTAAACCCATGATATTTGTGATGGATCTTCCCTTTATTATGTCATGAAATGAGAACGATTTACGTGGGGAACGATGGGGTTAATAAATATGTTAATAAAAGTATGATTGGGTATGATTAAGCATACCATAAAAATAAATTAACATAAGTGGGAATTTACCTATTGAGTTAGGTCTACCCCATGGGAATTTACCTATTGAGTTAGGTCTACCCATGTTATGAAAAACTTGATATTAATTAGGGATAATTAATATGGGGGTGATTAATTAGGTGTAATTAATCAACTAAGACACGAGGTTGGACCCTTTTGTAGCGGAAGTCTGCCCGGAACCGACCGGCCATCCAGCGGCTACAAATGATTGGCCCAATGTGAGAGGTCTTAGTCATAAATTAAATACGTGATTAAAAGTAAAGACACGAGGTTAGACCCTTTGATGACAGAAGTCTGCCCGGAACCAACCGGCATATCCAGCAGTCATAAAAGATGGTCTAATGTGAGAGGTCTTTATGAGGTCATGATCTTAATTAATTAAGAAACACTTAACCATATTAGCATGTAGAGGGACATGAGGGGTTAAGTGGGTGCCTTGGGTGGCATGTGGAAATCTAGTGGGTTGCCTTGGGTGGCAATAGAAAATACGATTAGAATACTTAACCAAGTGGAAACATGTAATTAAACATGATTAAAGGGTTAAGTGGGATACACTAGATAAGTGACAAGCTTAGGTGGGTAGCTTGTGGGGGCCCATTTCAACCAATATCCCAAACATATCTTTGTGGGCTCGACTCTAGTCGGGTGACGGGACACGCATATTGGGCTTGACTATAAGAGGCCAAAACGGGTTAGCGGTGGCAACGCAGGATCAACGGGTTTCATATGCGTGTGTGGACCCGGGCTGGTTGGTAAGTCGTTGTTGCATCGTGTAGATATAAAGCCGTGCACCGTTGATATTATCTGGTGGCCACTTTGGGGAATGATACACCCCATTGTGGGACCAGCACGGGTATCTACGGTAGGGAGTCGATCGCTTGGGAGTAGTGGGTACACCTAGTGGAGATAGGGGCAGACGGCACCTATGTAGTGAGCTAGGGGTACGCGAAACTACTGGGTAAATTTTCTAAGTCCTTGGGTGGGATCAACCTTTAAGTAGGAATGACTGGTGTGGTGCAGTTAGTAATTATCCTTGGGTGGGTAGATGCGTCTTTACAGTTATCTTAGTTTATCCTAAGTCTACCAAGCTGCTCAGTGTAGCCATTCATCCCCAGACATTACCGTAGGTCAAGTTTATGTCTTCTCTGGTTACTTTAATGATTGTATTGTTAAAGTTATAGGACTCGCTCAGACTTATGTCTGACCCCGTTGTTTTTATCTTTTTCCCAACCCTCAGGTCCTACGGTGGATCCTAGCAGTAGTGGAGCTTGATCGGATTGCTGTTCCAGTCTTTAGGAGCTTGGATAGATGTAAAGCTCCAGTTACCCAGTTATCTTTTCTTTTGTCCTGGCTATTGTATGAGAGAGTGGGATTATGTACTTCTTTATTTTGATGGATATTGTACTTGACTTTTATTTTTGTTTTATGATGTAACCAGACATGTTTACTTCCGCTGTTATGAGATGATGTTTTAAATTTCAAGTACTATTTATATCTGTCTTGTTGTAATTTTTCTGTTCTATATTCACTAAAATACTCCACCGATGCTATGGCATTCCCTTAGAGAGTGACCATAGCGGGCGTGGGGTGTTACACGTGGTATCAGAGCAAGGGTTACCGGAACAGATAAAATTTTTTAGAAAACTATTTTTCTAAAAACATTTTTGGAAGAGATATTTTCAAAAACATGTCTTTAAAGAGAAAGTTTTTGAAAGAAAAGCATAATCCCCAATAGCCATATCTATATCCTTCGAATTCTCCGTTTTGAATCTTTCCTTTTTCGTTTCAGCATGGCTGAGGATCTTAACTTTCCGGAGGGTGTGACGGTACCAGTATGGTATAGGAGATTGATGGAGGCTAGGGCCATCACTGCGGGTCCAGCAAATGTTCCTCCACCAACCGTAGCACCCGATCTTCCTCCTCCCCCTCCTCCTCGCACGGATACTTTTGCTAAGACTTGCAAGGAATTTAAAGCTATGGGAGGGAAACCTTTTCAAGGATCTGAAACTTTTGTGGAGGCTAGAGATTGGCTTAAGGAGGTGGAAGAGTTGATAGATATCATTGAGATGGAAGAAGGGAAGAAAGTCAAGTTAGCTGCTTGGTTAATGAAGGGAGAGGCCTCATTCTGGTGGGAGGTCACTAATGGAGAACGCCCTGTTGACTCTTGGGCGGATTTTAGGCAAAGATTTGTGGCAAAGTTTCTCTCAAGGGCGGAGGAAAACTTGTATATGGAAAGATTCTTGACTCTAAAGCAAGGAAATCTCTCAGTGAAGGAATATGTCAACAAGTTTAATCAATTGGCAAGGTTTGGCCTAGACATGGTGAATACACCGGAGAAGAAGGCTTTGAGGTTCGTGAAAGGCTTGAATGAACCAATGCATGGGTTAGCTATGACTCATATCCCTATGGGGGCCACCTTTGAGAAGCTAGTTGACATGGCACTCATGCATGAAGAAGAGAAGGGTCCCAATGCTAATAAGGCACCCGAGAAGAAGGGAGATCAAAAGAGACCTCAGCAACAACAACAAAACAAAGGTGGGAAAGGCAACGGTGGCAAGGGTAAGAAGAAGAAGTGTTTCAATTGTGGGACACCTGGCCACCTAAGCAAGGATTGTCGCAAAAAGAAGAAGATTGGCTGCTTCCACTGTGGCGAAGTAGGGCATCTAGTGAAAGACTGTCCTAAGAAAGGGCAAAGGACGGGGTCTACCTCAGGAGGACAGGTGCAAGCTCTTATGGCACCAGGTCAGGCTAGGGGGCAAGTACAGGCTCTCGCGGTTCCACCGATTCAGGAAAGAGGTAGAACTATTTCCGTTGAAAGTCTGGTTTTTCTATTTGATCATCATGTCCGGACATTGTTTGATTCAGGCGCATCGCATTCGTTTATCTCATCATCATTAGTTGAGTCACTGCACTTAGACACCAGTCTTGTAGATGATCCCTTGGTTGTTTCAAACCCAATTGGGGGCTCCACTTATTTGTCCATGATATGTTTGGGTTTGAAGATTTCTATACTTAGCATTGAGTTTAGATGTGATGCTTTTGTGTTGGGCTTCACGGGCTATGGGTTGATTTTGGGCATGGACTGGTTATCCAGTAATGGTGTTGTTCTTGATTGCGAAAGGAGAGTTGTTAGGCTCATGACCTGCTTGGGTAACACTCTCGAGATTTCTTGTAATCCCATGGATTCTGTTATGCTAAGTTATCTTGAATCGCTTGATGCTTCGGTCGAGAGTTTGCAATCTGTTAGAGTGGTCCGGGAATATTCGGACGTGTTTGAGGAGGTGAAGGGCTTACCTCCGAAGCGGGAGATTGACTTCCGAATATATCTGGTAGATAATGCTAAACCTGTATCTTTACCAGTGCACCACATGGCTCCTCGTGAGAGGAGGGAACTCCATAAGCAAGTAGGGGAGTTGCTTGAGAAGGGGTTCATAAGACGGAGTATATCGGAGTGGGGTGCTCCAGTAGTATTTGCTACAAAGGCGGATGGGTCCCTCAGACTTTGTGTAGACTATAGAGAACTCAACAAGCTCACAAAGAAGAATAGACACCCATTGCCGAGGATTGATGATCTTTTCGATCAGTTGGTTGGCGCTTCAGTATTTTCTCAGTTGGACTTAGCCACGGGGTTTCATCAGTTGAGGGTGGCTGAGGATAGCATAGACAAGACTGCCTTTAGAACTCCGGATGGTTTCTATGAGTGGTTGGTGATGCCATTTGGGTTGACGAACGCCCCTGCATACTTTGTTGATTTGATGAGTAGGGTGTTCAGGGAGTTCCTTAATAAATTCGTGGTGGTCTTTGTGGATGATATCTTAGTATTTTCTAAGAGTGAAGAAGAGCATGCCCTACATCTTGGGGAGGTATTGAAGACTCTTCGAGCACATAGCCTTAAGGCTAAATTCTCTAAATGTCACTTCTGGAGGAAGGAGGTACGGTTCTTGGGGCACGTGGTCTCCAAGGAAGGGATAGCTGTGGATCCCGCGAAGGTAGTATCAATTCAGGATTGGAAGGTTCCGAAGAATGCTACCGAAGTAAGAAGTTTCTTGGGGTTGGCGGGTTATTATAGGAAGTTTATTAAAGACTTCGCGAAGATATCAGCCCCATTAACCCGCTTAACGAAGAAGAATCTTGTTTTCGCATGGGACGTAGATTGTGATGATGCGTTCCGACGGTTAAAGAGAGCTTTAACCACTGCTCCAGTTTTAGTATTGCCAGATGGGAGCAAGCCATTTGTTGTCTATACCGATGCTTGTGGGACAGGACTTGGTGCAGTCTTAATGCAAGAGGGGAGGGTAATAGCCTATGGTGGAAGGCAGTTGAGAGTGCATGAGAGAAATTACCCTACCCATGATTTAGAGTTGGCCGCTATTGTTTTTGCGCTTAAGATTTGGCGTCATTATCTTCTTGGTGAGAGATTCGAATTGTTCACTGACCACAAATCATTGAAGTACTTGTTTTCTCAGAAGGATTTGAATTTGAGACAGCAAAGGTGGATGGAGTTCTTAGCATCCTATGATTTCGAGATAGCGTATACCCCTGGCAAGGGTAACGTGGTGGCGGATGCCTTGAGCAGAAAGAGGTTGTCCTTGAGTCCATTGTTTGTGGAACAACGAAGCTTGGAATTTATCTCGATGTTTGATTTCAGACCTTCCATTGATTATGTACCCGGTTTGCTAGCTTCCTTGGAGGTTAGACCTACTCTTTTGCGGCGGATTGGAGAAGCACAGAGGGACGACCCACGGTTGGTTGAGTTGGTGGAGAAGCTCATAAGGGGGGAGTCGTCCAGCCATTTGAGTAGGTACACCCTAGACGATAGGGGGTGCTTGCGTAGAGACGGTAGACTTTGTGTACCACAAGACGAGGGTTTGAGGAAGGTTATTCTTGATGATGCACACCGTTCTAGGATGACCATTCATCCCGGTGGGGACAAGATGTACCAAGACATGAAGAGGGTTTTCTTCTGGGCCGGTATGAAGAAAGATGTGGCCGAGTATGTCGCTCGATGCTTGGTGTGCCAACAAGTGAAGGCGGAGCAAAAGAAACCATGTGGGTTGCTTCACCCATTGGAAGTTCCGCAATGGAAGTGGGATAGCGTCTCAATGGATTTAATTGACGGGTTACCCAGATCGAGAAAGGGTAATACAGGAATTTGGGTGGTGGTAGACAGACTTACTAAGAGCGCCCATTTCATACCTGTGAAGAGCAAGAGGACCGCTCCATGGCTAGCTTCTGTATATCTTCGAGATATAGTTCGATTGCATGGGGTACCCTCTAGCATAGTGAGTGATCGAGATCCTATCTTCACTAGCGAGTTCTGGAGAAGTTTGCAAGAAGCAGTGGGGACTCAATTGTGTCTAAGCACCGCATATCATCCTCAGACGGACGGCCAGACTGAGAGGGTGAATCGTGTTCTAGAAGACCTTTTGAGGCTTTGTATCTTAGATTTTGAAGGTACATGGGAAGAGCATCTTCCATTGGTGGAGTTCGCATATAATAACAGCTTTCAGTCCAGTATTGGTATGGCTCCTTTCGAAGCTCTCTATGGAAGGCCTTGTCGATCACCTACATGTTGGTGGGAATCTACGGATAAGATCTTGCTTGGGCCTGATATGGTTAGGGAGACTTCTGAGAAGATTGACTTGATTCAAAGGAGGATGAAAGCAGCACAGGATAGGCAAAAATCTTATGCGGACAAGAGAAGGACAGATCTTGAGTTTGGAGTTGGGGACATGGTCTTCGTCAAAGTGTCTCCGTTACGAAATGTGGTTCGCTTTGGATCTGTTGGGAAGTTAGCACCAAGGTTCGTAGGGCCATTTCCCATTAAGGAAAAAATTGGACGGATGGCATATAGAGTGGAGTTGCCCGACAGACTTAGTGGTGTACATGATGTATTCCATGTGTCCCATTTGAGGAAATGCTTACATGAGACCGCAGAGGTGGTAGAGCCAAGCTTGCTTAAAGAAGTGGAAGTAGAGCGTGATGCGACTATTCGACGAGCTCCTACCCGCATCCTTGGGTCAGAGACTAGGAAGTTGAGAAACAGAGAGGTTCAACTAGTCAAAGTGCAATGGGGAGAAGAGGAGAGCAACGCAACTTGGGAGACGGAAGCGAAGATGCGTTCATTGTACCCATTTCTTTTTGAGGGTATGTCTTTACTTTCTCCTCTATCGTTGTCTAGTACTTATCTTATCTTTAGTATATCCTCTCGTTAGTACTGATTGACCTTTAGATAGGGTAAACCTATGGTTGAAACATGTGTTTGAGACATGTTATGGTTGATGGATGCAAGTGGGTGCAAGTGGTTGCTAGTGGTTGCTCGTGGATGCATATATACACACTCTAGGCACTAGATCGGCTCAATCACTTCATATTGCATATTGCATAAAATTGTGTGTAGGAAGCTATATTTATGGATGTATAATGATTGTGTTATCATATGGATGATGCATTTTGGTGAATGATTGTGCACTCATGTAGATGTTGTATGTGTCGATAGGGTTCTCTCGCATACATAATGGATGCATGGCACTATCATGGTTTGCATATGTTCATACATTAGATAGGGAACATATACACACACTTTTTGCATATGCTCATACATCATTAGAAACTGTTTAAGGACAATGGATGCCCGTGGTTGATGGTTTGAGTAGATGGTTGTTTGGATGGTAGGATATGCATTCTCCTTAGCTTAAAGATTTCGGGGACGAAATCTTTTAAGGAGGGGAGAATGTAACACCCCGTATTTCAGTTAATGCTAAAATTCACTAATTGCAGAATAAATAATCTCAGATGTGAGAATTGGGGGAAACGGGCTGCGTCATTGCGTTCATCTCGGAAAAATACGCAGAATAGAGTCCGAAATTTTGTAAATCGGAGTCCGTATGGCCCAGTTATGGCCCAAAGAAGTTTGCAGAAAATTCAAAGTTAAAAACATATTTAAAAATTAAACATCAGATTTCGAAATTGGAGCCAGCAGGGGGCCAGGCGGGAAAGTTCCCGCCCTACCCATGTCGACAGGGCTGTCGACAGGCCTGTCGACTGGGGGGTCGACTGCCCTGTCGACAGGGGTGTCGACACAGGGTGTTGGCCCTGTTGATCTGGGTGCACCAGATCTGGTTTTGGTTGAGTCTTGGGCTGTGTTCTAGAGATTTCCGAAATCTAAGGGTCCTAATCTAATCTAGGGTTAATCTAAGGGCCTAAAACACTCACCTAATCTATAAATACACCCTAAACCTACCCTAATCCATACTAAAAATAGAAATGATGGCCTCATGCTGCCAAATTAAATCTTAGAAGGAGCCTCCACTAATTTATGAAGGAAGTTGCAAGCTAATCAACCTCTAATCATTATCTTCTTCATATTTAGCAACTAATTCCACTTCATAAGTTTGCTAATATTGGGTTTGGTGAGTTTCTATCACTTTAACATCAATTGCTAAAGTAAGTAGATTGGGTGTAATGAGACTTATGGTCTTAAATGCGGATTAGTGAGTTTGAATCATTTGTAATGATATGCTACTCTATGTTTTCCTATGTTTATGCATGTTTAACAAGTGGGTTTATGCATGTTTAATAAGTTGGTTTATGCATGTTTAACAAGTGGGTTTATGCATGTTTAATAAGTTGGTTTATGCATGTTTAACAAGTGGGTTTATGCATGTTTAATAAGTGGGTTTCTGCATATCTAATAAGTGGGTTTATGCATGTTTAACAAGTGAGTTATGCAAGTTCACATGCAAGTTATGTGTATGATGTTATGTAAGTTATGTGTAGGTTGTTATGCAAGTTCATATGCAAGTTATGTATATGCTTAAATGCAAGTTTAACATGATATGCAAGTTATGCATGCTTATGCAAGTATGTGAATGCTTATGCAAGTTATGTATATGCTTAAATGCAAGTTTAACATGATATGCAAGTTATGCATGCTTATGCAAGTATGTGAATGCTTATGCAAGTATGTGAATGCTTATGCAAGAATGTGAATGCTTATGCAAGTTATGTGTATGCTTAAATGCATGTTTAACATGTTATGCAAGTTATGAGAATGCTTATATGCAAGTTCAACATGTTATGCAAGATATGTGTATGATAATATGCAAGTTTGGGTTAAATGTAGTTGGGTTAATATATGCTCATATATGCAAGTTGACATCCTCTTAACCCATGACAAAGTTATATGCTAAGATTTGGTTAAACCCATGATATTTGTGATGGATCTTCCCTTTATTATGTCATGAAATGAGAACGATTTACGTGGGGAACGATGGGGTTAATAAATATGTTAATAAAAGTATGATTGGGTATGATTAAGCATACCATAAAAATAAATTAACATAAGTGGGAATTTACCTATTGAGTTAGGTCTACCCCATGGGAATTTACCTATTGAGTTAGGTCTACCCATGTTATGAAAAACTTGATATTAATTAGGGATAATTAATATGGGGGTGATTAATTCGGTGTAATTAATCAACTAAGACACGAGGTTGGACCCTTTTGTAGCGGAAGTCTGCCCGGAACCGACCGGCCATCCAGCGGCTACAAATGATTGGCCCAATGTGAGAGGTCTTAGTCATAAATTAAATACGTGATTAAAAGTAAAGACACGAGGTTAGACCCTTTTGATGACAGAAGTCTGCCCGGAACCAACCGGCATATCCAGCAGTCATAAAAGATGGTCTAATGTGAGAGGTCTTTATGAGGTCATGATCTTAATTAATTAATTAAGAAACACTTAACCATATTAGCATGTAGAGGGACATGAGGGGTTAAGTGGGTGCCTTGGGTGGCATGTGGAAATCTAGTGGGTTGCCTTGGGTGGCAATAGAAAATACGATTTGAATACTTAACCAAGTGGAAACATGTAATTAAACATGATTAAAGGGTTAAGTGGGATACACTAGATAAGTGACAAGCTTAGGTGGGTAGCTTGTGGGGGCCCATTTCAACCAATATCCCAAACGTATCTTTGTGGACTCGACTCTAGTCGGGTGACGGGACACGCATATTGGGCTTGACTATAAGAGGCCAAAACGGGTTAGCGGTGGCAACGCAGGATCAACGGGTTTCATATGCGTGTGTGGACCCGGGCTGGTTGGTAAGTCATTGTTGCATCGTGTAGATATAAAGCCGTGCACCGTTGATATTATCAGGTGGCCACTTTGGGGAATGATACACCCCATTGTGGGACCAGCACGGGTATCTACGGTAGGGAGCCGATCGCTTGGGAGTAGTGGGTACACCTAGTGGAGATAGGGGCAGACGGCACCTATGTAGTGAGCTAGGGGTACGCGAAACTACTGGGTAAATTTTCTAAGTCCTTGGGTGGGATCAACCTTTAAGTAGGAATGACTGGTGTGGTGCAGTTAGTAATTATCCTTGGGTGGGTAGATGCGTCTTTACAGTTATCTTAGTTTATCCTAAGTCTACCAAGCTGCTTAGTGTAGCCATTCATCCCCAGACATTACCGTAGGTCAAGTTTATGTCTTCTCTGGTTACTTTAATGATTGTATTGTTAAAGTTATAGGACTCGCTCAGACTTATGTCTGACCCCGTTGTTTTTATCTTTTTCCCAACCCTCAGGTCCTACGGTGGATCCTAGCAGTAGTGGAGCTTGATCGGATTGTTGTTCCAGTCTTTAGGAGCTTGGATAGATGTAAAGCTCCAGTTACCCAGTTATCTTTTCTTTTGTCCTGGCTATTGTATGAGAGAGTGGGATTATGTACTTCTTTATTTTGATGGATATTGTACTTGACTTTTATTTTGGTTTTATGATGTAACCAGACATGTTTACTTCCGCTGTTATGAGATGATGTTTTAAATTTCAAGTACTATTTATATCTGTCTTGTTGTAATTTTTCTGTTCTATATTCACTAAAATACTCCACCGATGCTATGGCATTCCCTTAGAGAGTGACCATAGCGGGCGTGGGGTGTTACAGCTAATGCTTCCAATCGGCTCCTTTTATCTCCTAGTCCTCCAATCTCAGGCTCACTCCTGGAGGTTTGACGACTCATTCTAAATCTAAAATCGAATGATTAGTCCACTTACAAGATAAACTGCTAAAGGAAACAACCGCTACTACTATATATGCTTATATATATAGCAAGCATCCAACTGAAATCTACAAATACGTCTCTCATACGTGATTACGTCCTTGAACTTTGGCTAAAAATCGTTAACCAGAGCTCTGATACCAAATGTGATGACTGCCCAAGCCCCCGCACTATACAAGAGGAATAATGCGCTAAAAGGTGTGCCAGGCACCTATGGACGATCATCAAGGTATGGTAGATAAACGAAATCTGTCGTAAACTCACAGCGCAAGGATAAAATATAATAGAACATATACAACAGGTAATGATAGTGAAGCAGAAAGCACTAAACTTTCATTATAACTAGAATGTATTCCCATACACGTGGAAAACAACAGTAGTGTTTGCACAATTTTCCTCACTACAACACTCATAGAAATAGCACACAGCGGAAACAAATACTAAATAGTAGTAAAGGTAGTTTGCCATCCTCCTGCTCGCCTCCGAATAGCAACACCGTCCTAATTAAGCAACCCGTTACCTGCTACTTAGTCTGCCCATCCAACAATCGGATGAACAGCCCAAGGTAATAAGAGGAAACATAAAACCTTGAGTCGGACAACAGTCTTAGTGAGCGATAAAAACGTTAACAAACTTCAATAATAAAGTGTATGAGAAGAGATAGAAAAACATACTAATCTACCCACGACACCAGAGAAGAACTTAACCTTATCTTCCCCACATCGGACAGTGATAGCCTTTACTATAAACAATTCAATCATCCATTAATGGAACCCAAACACCCATTCAATCACGGAAAGCACTCATAACATCCAGATCATATATATCTCATGCAGACCATTCTAATTGAATTGAACATCCCTTAAGTACAAGCCTCGGAGGCCTAAACCAATATCAGACAAGCACCCACGAAACGTCCCATTCGACTTTGGACAACCTACATGAGATGATACAAACAGAAAAACCAATCATCCATGACTGACTCTGGCAATCACCGCCAATCCTGCTTTGAAACCATCGTTAATCATATGACGTCCAACCTTGCCAAAGGTCAAGGGCTAACGGTAACCCCAGCTCTAGCATAAACTCCATATGTCCAACCTTGACAATGTCCAACCCTGACAACTAGGCCTTTCAACGATACCCAAGGTACTCGACTTACAATCGGTCTTTTGGGTGCCCCCATCGTACCCTTGCTTTGAGCCTGCTAGAACTTATGACAACGATAATCTCTCGGCCTTCAATATCTCTAGTCATCCAACTTGACGGCTATTTACTGCTCAAGCGACCTTCTCAAGCAACCATTATCCACCAACTCACGACCTTTGAGTTGTCTGCCTATTCGTTGCTTTTCACCAATCAACGAACGTATCACACCACTTTGAACATCCCATCCTGGACTCTTATTGAAGCCACCACCATCGTTGAACCAACCAATATCTTTATAAGGTTCAAAGCAATCCATAGCATTATTTCAGCTTTTCTTAACTTCCCAATTGAACTCACTTTGAAGTTACATCATCACCGAAAGTGTCCGACCAGAAATAGCTGACCAGAAATGGCAAAAATGGCTAACTAGAAATGGCTGTCCAGAATAGCCCAACCCGTGCCACTTTGGTCCGATGCGACCCCACATAAATGGGAAGACCCCTCCTAAATGGGAAGACCCCTCTTGAATGGGAAGACCCGACCCCCTCCTAAATGGGAAGACCCCTCTTGAATGGAAAGACCCCTCCCGAATGGAAGACCCCTCTTGAATGGGAAGACCTCTCCTGAATGGGAAGACCCCTCCTAAATAGGAAGACTCCTCTTGAATGGGAAGGCCCGACCCCCTCTTAAATGGGAAGACCCCTCTTCAATGGGAAGAGCCCTCCTGAATGGGAAGACCCCTCCTGAATGGGAAGAACCCTTCTGAAAGGGAAGACCTGACCCCTCATAAATGGGAAGACCCCTTCCGAATAGGAAGACCCGACCCCTCATGAATTGGAAGACCCCTCCCGAATGGGAAGACCCGACCCAAAACCTGCACTTCTCCAATTCTACTCCGATTTCGACCAAAACTTTGCCAAACGACGAATCCGACAAAACCAACTCAACCAAAATCATCAAACACAATCATAAATGTATCATAACATTACTAACCACATGAATATGATGATTACCACAAAAATTATGTGAATCTCACCAAAAACCATCAAAATGAACATATGATCAAAATGAGAGATCTAACTAACATAAACGTATAAAATGACACAAAATTATCAAGTAAAACTTGCTGGATTAGATCACAGGTTGATGCATATGAAAATGGACATGGAATGGTGTAATTCTATGGTAAAACATTCCAATTTGATGAGAAACATACATAAACACTCATATACTTCATTGCATTTATGTGAGAGATGTAAATCACTTACCGATTCTCCAAAACAAGCTAAAATGATAGAATTATGAATCTAGACAGCGACCAATTCAATCCAAACTCCTCGATCCGATGAATTCACCTTTGAAATGATGTAGATCTAGCCTCCAATGGTGTACATCTATGATTTCCCTCCTTAGATTTGGATTTTTAATGGTGGAAAGGTGTTAGAGGAAGAAGGAGATCAATGCCTCCAAATGAGAGAATGGGAAAGTAAACCTTTTCCCTCCACTCTCACCCCCTATTTATAGGATTCCACCAGCCCACTAATGGGTCTTCCCAATTCAGCCCATTAGGCTCTCCAAACCTGAACATCCAGCTATAAAATCTTAAAACAGCGATTACTCCCATACCGCTGAGCCAAATCCTTAATGTAACCACTCTACGGAAAGGCAAACATCAATTCCTTTCCAATGGCATAGGTCTCACCATCTGATTCGACCTGAGTCAAAAGTTATGCCCTATACAAGACTGATAGGGGCAAAATAGTCACAATCAAAATCGGTAAAAATTATGGACATGTCTCACATCCCCGTAAGCAACATACTAAAAGATGAGAATGATCCAACCCTCAGGGAATAAAATAAAAATATTTTACGATCTTTCAATACGTAAAATGTGGGCTGTTACATTTACAGCGACTTTTTCACCTCCCTCCCGACGGACATTAGGCCGGACGAGCCCACTTTGTCGCATGTTGGAAGAGGAAACGATAATAAAGATGAAAACAGTAAGAGGGAGGAGGAGACGAGGGCAGAGGACGCGAAGAGAGACAAAGATAGTGAGAGAAGGAGAGAAGAAAAGGAGAAAGAAAAAAAGGAGAAAGAGAGAGAGAGTGAAGGAAAGGGATAGAAAGAGGAAAGATTGACCCAGGATCATGGCAAGCAGAAGAAAAAATGCTTGAGGAAACATGATCTAGCATCGGAAGATATGGAAGAGTCGGGGGTTATGTCCAAAAAGAAGAAAGGGGACAAATCCCCCAAGTCCAAGAGAGGGGAGGAAGCCGAACACTCTCGAGCAGTGCTGAGTCTCCCCAGGCCTTCAGTCAGTCCTTCTTCCATTGATCGAGTCCAAGAGTTGGAACGGGATTTCCCAAACCTCATCTTTCAGGCATCGAACCTGCCCCCGAGCTACATCCATTAGACGCAGTAGGCGCAATAACCTCAAATACACTCTTTCCCATTATGATGCAATGCGCGAGTATGCTAGGCGGGTAAGCGGAGCGTTGAAGGAAAGGCTAGACGAAATTGTCGGTCTGAAAAGGGACATTGCTAGCGACAAGAAAACCTTTGGATTTCTTGAGAAGAAAATTAAGGACCAGGAGCTACAGGAAGTGACCGACAAAGAAAAACATGGAAAAAAAAATCAAGGACCTGAACGTCCAGGTCCAGCAGAAAGGTCGGGAATGCCATTCAATGAGGGGAGAGATTGAATTTTTGAAGGAGGACAGGGCTCGATTGGATCTTGAAATACAGAACCTCAAAGCAGCCCTTCATTCATCCGAGTTAGCTAAGAATCAGGCTGAAGAAAATGTCGCTGTTGCATTTGAGTCCGCTAACAACCTGAAACTTCAGCATGACATGGATATTAGCCATTAAAGCTGAGCATGCTCAGGAGAAGGTTGAGCTGAGAAAAGGGCATGCTCGCTAGACTCTTTCGTTTTTTGCTAGCTTCCTTCGCCATAGGGATTTGTCTTAGATGCCAGGGTATTCCAGGCAATTGACTGATACATGGAAGATATTTTATGGGAAGAGAGAAAAGCAACAAAGGGGCAGCCAATGGACGAGGCATTGTTGATGACCCAAATTTTAAATGACAAGGAATGAGCAATCATAGCGCAGGCTAGGAGTCGAGAAAAAAGTGCGGCATAAGAACGCCGAAAAATTAAGGGGAAGTCAGTCTCCGAGAGTGAGGTTGGAAGCATTCCACCCAAGGAACCCACTTCTTCCTCACATGTGGTTGTTGAAAAGGGTTCATCATCTGCTTCTTCATCTGAGCCAGTTAAAGTCGCGGAAGAGTAGCTGATCGATCCCAACGTTCTAGGTAAGCTCTTTCACTAATTTTGAGTTTACCTGTTCTACCCTAACATTGAGTGTTTTCCTCTTTTATGGCATGAGTCTTGCTGGTGAGGGAGAGAGGCAGTGCCGAGGACACAAACAAAGCCCCAATAGAAGAAAGGGTTAACATAGCATCATCAGAGAACGAGGACATCAGGATCACCGGGGAGTCTAAGTGTGAGGATCGCCCGTCCCTGGCTGAGATCAAAGCCTGGAACGATAAGGAAATTTCTTCAGTGAAGCCCGAACCTTCCGACGAACCTTTAAGTATTAAACCTATTCAAGCCATACCCCGACCATCCTTTCTTCAGTCACAACACATGCTTCCATGGATTCCTAATCCATAAACTTCAGCACCAGCTTTTCCCTCTTTTGGGAGCATGCTTGGGGGATCGAGACGTCTGCTGAACATCGAGGAAGCACTGGAGATGATCATGCAAAAAGAGCTGGCGGAAATTATTGATCAAGGACTAATGCCACCTCCATCTTAGAAATTCTGTTATATTTCTGGAGACGATGTCTGAATTGTACCTGTCATGCAGTAATATTTAGTAATCGTGCCATGATACTTTAAATGAAAGTCTACTTGTTTTGCAAATACTTAGGTCATCTACATGCAAAAAATGTCATGTGAATTTCTTGTCATGTTTTGGATATTGCGGATGACTTGAATGCTACCCTACTCGGAAATATCCATTAATCCTCTCGACCCCGGTGCTGGGGTAAGTTGTTCAAGTAGCGGCCTCTCCAGTTATACACAAGTAGATTTAACCTTGATCAGGGGTCGGGTGTAATCGAGTATGAGCGCTTTTAGTCCTTTATACTCATCCTTTAGTCGGTAAAGGCTAGAGTTTCTTAGGGATCGAGCGGTCTTTCATCGGGAGTGCATCATTTATGCTCTTTCATCGTTTATACTCACCCTCAAGTCGTGAGGTTAAGAGTTGAATCCCGACAGTTAGTCAGTATGTTTGAATAGGCGTCGATCTTACTTTGGGTCAATCAAAGTAAAAGTCGAAGGACTTGGTCGTTCAGTCAAAGCCCGAAATCAATACCATCGCTATGGTTGAGTCCTTGTTCTTCCAATAGGGTCAGCCTATTTTGTCTCTGTCCGTCCTGGTAGAGCTTCGTGGTGTAAGCACTGGTTGGTCAAGTTACAGCCCTTGGCTTTTACGACAATAACAAAACAAAGCAAGAATGAAGACTTTTATTCATGCGTTACTGCAATCAATGAAAGATTGCTTATTACAATGCTAAAACCAAACGAACTAATAAAAATTCTTTAGAAAATTCTTAAGAAAGATGCATTCGTAAATGCTCTGCATTCCATGCTCTTTTAAATGGCTCGCCATCAACAGTTGTTAGCCTGAAGCTTCCATTATTGAGCTTTCGTTGAATGACGTAGGGTCCTTCCCACCTAGGGCCCATATGGACGGGGACTGGGAAGATTCATTTTAAAAAAAGGTCGCCTACCTCAAAGGTTTTTGGCCGGGCCTTCTTGTCGTAATATCGAGCGACCCTTTGTCTATAGGGTGATGCACGGAGGTTTGCCTCTTCTAATTTTTCATCAATCGTGTTTAACGATGTCAAGAGAAGTGCTTTATTAGATAAGGGATCGTAGTAAGTCGTCCGATGAGATGGGACTTCAAGCTCTATCGGGGGAACTGCTTCCGAACCATAGGATAAGGTTAAGGGAGTATGACCCGTAGCAGTCTTATGGGTGGTATGATATGCCCACAGGGCCAGAGGCTATTCGTCGACTCATTTTCCTTTAGCTCGTTCTAACCATTTTTTTGAAATGGTTTTAATGATCTTATTAAAAGCCTTGACCTGACCATTAGACTGGGGATGTGTGACTGCGGTATATTTCTTTTCGATATGATATTTCTCACAAAAATCTCTGAACTCCAGGCTATCGAGCTGAGTTCCATTGTCTGTGATAATGGTTCGGGGTACCCCATATCGGCATATAAAGTTTCTGACGATAAAGTTGATGACCTTCTTCGTTGTGATCATAGTCATATGTTCGGCCTCTGCCCATTTTGTAAAGTAGTCTACCGAGATGATCGCATATCTGGAACCCCCTACGAAATAGGTAAAGTTCCAATAATATCAATTTCCCAAACAACGAATGGCCAAGGACTAGTGTGACGACCGCCCATGACCCCCGCACTATACAAGAGGAATAATGCGCTAAAGGGTGTGCCAGGCATCATTGACGATCATCAGAGTAGGTAAACACAAGCGGAACCTGTCGTAAACTCACAGCGCAAGGATAAAATATAATAGAACATATACAACAGGTAGTAATAGTGAAGCAGAAACACTAGACTTTCATACATCCAGAAACTAATATCCACAACTTGGAAACAACATTTGTACAAAGTTGCCTCACTAATCACTCAGAAAAGCAAACAGCGGAAACCCAATTATTAGATAGTAGTAAAACTGGTACGTGAGCCTCCCGCACGCCATCGATCAGCATCCTCATCCTCACTAAAGCATTACCTGTCACCTGTTACTTAGTCTTCCTATCCACAACCAGATAAACAGCCCAAGGTAATAATAGGAAACATAAAACCTTGAGTCAGACAACATTCTTAATGAGCAATAAAACAGCTAACAAACTTCAACAATAAAGTGTATGAGAAGAGATAGATAAACATACTAATCTACCCACGATACCAGAGAAGAACTCAACCTTGTCTTCTCCACATTGGACAGTGATAGCCTTTGTATAAACAATTCAACCATTCATCCATGGAAATCAGAACACCCATTCAATCAGGGAAAAACACTCATAACATCCATATTACATAAGTCTCACACAGATAACCTAAATCAAGTTTAACATTCCCCAAGTACTCTCCCCAGAGGCCTAAGCCAATAACAGTTAAGCACTCAAAGAAAATCTCCCTCGACTTTGGATAATCTATGTAAGATAGTACAAACAGAACAACCAATCATCCATGACTGACTCTGGCCACCGCCAATCCTGCTTTGAAACCATCGTTATCGTATGATGACCAACCTTGCCATATGTCAAGGGCTAATGGTAACCCCAGTTCTAGCATAAACCATATATTCCCAACCTTGACAACGTCCCACCTTGACAACTAGGACTTTCCCCAAGGCCCAGGGTACTCGACCTATAACCGGTCTTTTAGACGTCTCTAGTGTACCACTTCTTCGAGCCTGCTAGAACTTATGACAACGATAATTTCTTGGCCTTCACATCTCTAGTCACCCAACCTGATGACTTTTCATGGCTCAAGCAACCTTCTCGAGCAACCATTATCCACCAACTTACAACCTTTGAGTTGTCACCTCATTCGTTGGTCTACACCGGTCAATGAGCACCTTCCAACACTTCGAACCTTCCTACTTGAACCACTTCGAAGTTACACCATCAACGAGCCATATTACACCACTGGTCGGTCCTCCCAAAACATCACTGGGCGGTCCTCCCAAAACATACCAGTCGGTCCTCCCAAACACACCCCTGGTCGACCCTTCCAAACACCACTGCTCGGTCCTCCGCAGTCACCACCGGTCGGTCCTCCCTAGTCACCACCGGTCGGTCCTTCCTAGTCACCACCGGTCGGTCTCATAGTCCCTTCTGGAATCACCAAAACATGTTACCTTGACCGGTCGGTCCTTCTTTGAACTCCACTGGTAAGTTATCCAGTCACTACACCGATAGGTCTGGAAAGCAACTACACCGGCCGGTCAATCTTCTGCTTCTGCCACCGGTCGGTCAGTCTTCCGTTTGACTTGTTCTCCAAGCCATGAGTTTTCCAACCGATCGGTCTCCTGTACAAGCCTATACCAAATCCAATTTCGACCAAAACATCGCCAATCGATCGAATCGACGAAATATACTCGTCTAACTCATTTAATACAATCATAAGCATGTCATGAACACACTAACAACATAAATATGATGATTTCACCAGAAATTATACCAATTCACTCAAAACTAGTGATAAATGAACATATGAACAAAAATGATGGACCTATATGTATAATCATATGAAAACATATGGAAATTATCAATTTAATCTTGCTAAATTAGGTCCTATGGTGTTCATATGAAAATAAATACATAATGGTGTAAATCTATGGTAAAACATTCCAATTTGATGAAAAAAACATGCACAAATACTCATATACTTCATTATATTCATGTAAGAGATGTAAATCACTCACCAATTAGCCAAAACAAAGCAAAATCGAAGAAATAGAATCCCGGACAGCGAAGATATAGCTCATAGCCCTTTGACTTGATGAATCCGCACTTGAAATGATGTACATCTAGCATCCAATGGTGTAGATCTATGATTTCCCTTCTTAGATTTGAATTTTTAATGGTGGAAAGGTGTAGGAGGAAGAAGGAGATCAATGCCTCCAAATGAGAGAATGGGAAAGTACACCTTTTCCCTCCACTCTCACCCCCTATTTATAGGATTCCACCAGCCAACTAATGGGCCTCACCAATCTAGCCCATTAGGCTCTCCAAACCTGACCAGCCAACTGAAAAACTTAAAATAGCGATTTCTCCCAAACCGCTGAGCCAAATCTTTAATGTAACCACTCTACGGAAAGGCAATCATCAATTTCTTTTCAATGGCATAGGTCTCCCCCTTTGATTCGACCTGAGTCAAAAGTTATGCCATGTACAAGACTGACAGGGGCAAAATGGTCACAAGCAAAATCGGTAAAAATTATGGACATGTCTCACATCTCGATAAGCAACATATTAAAAGATGAGAATGATCCAACCCTCAGAGAATAAAATAAAAATATTTTACGATCTTCCGATACGTAAAATGCGGGTTGTTACATTCTCCCCCCTTTAAGAATTTCACCCCCGAAATTCCAAACAAACACAAGAAACCACAACAATTCTGCATGTCTATTATCCATGAGAAGCCAATTCTATCATCCAAACTAGCAACCATCAAGCCAAGCATCTATAGCCTTATCCTAGTACGCGGAATTCTACCACACAACAACAAGATACAACGATATAACGATGATATGATCAAAGGGTCCTACCAACGAAGTGTTCTGGATCAGTCACTCTCATATTCTCTTCCGTCTCCCATGTATAATCGTCGTCATCTTCACTCCATTGTACCTTGACTAGTTTAACCGTCTTCCACCTAGGCTGTTTCGTATCATTCCCCACAACACGAAGTGGCTTACGAGGTCTCAAAACTGCGGTCTCTACTCCTAAGTCTTAGTACTGTACTTGAGATACCAGCACATTCGAATCATGCACGAACTTCCGCAGAAACGACACATGGAACACATTATGCACACTCGTCATCTTCTCGGGCAACTCCAAACTATATGCGAGCTTTCCAATTTGCCCGACTATCGGAAATGGTCCAACGAACCTAGGAGCCAGCTTTCCTTTACTTCCAAATCTCACCATATGCTTCAGTGGTGAAACCTTCAAAAAAACCATATCGCCTACGTCAAATTCTAAATCTTTCCGACGTTTATCCACATAACTCTTCTGACGATCTTGGGCTGCTTTCATTCGTTGCCGATCAATCTCGATACAATCCGAGGTTTCTTTAATCATCTCATGGCCCAATTACTAACTTATCTCCAGTTTCTAACTAGCATGCTGGAGAATTGCATGGCCTCCCATACAACGCCTCATATGGTGCCATCCCAACACTCGACTAGTAGCTATTATTATATGCAAACTCAACTAGATGTAGATGGTCCTCCCATGATCCCCCAAAATCCAACACACAAGTTCTTAGGAGACCTTCCAAAACTCGATTGACTCTCTTGGTCTGACCATCAGTTTGGGGATGATAAGCCATACCTAAGCACAACTCGGTTCCTAAAGCTTGTTGCAAGCTTTTCCAAAATCCACTCGTAAATAGTGGATCTCGGTCACTCACTATACTCTTTGGGACACCATGGAATCGAACTATCCATTTCACATAAAGTTCAGCCAATTTCGATGCCGTCCTAGTTGACTTGACAGGAATGAATCTCGCACTTTTGGTCAAACGATCCATAATGACCCAAATTCCCTCGTTTCCTGCCCTGGTTCTAGGTAGTCCATCAATAAAATCCATCGATACTTGCTCCCACTTCCACATAGGAACTTCTAATGGCTGAAGCAAACCACTCGGCTACTTCCGTTCAGCTTTCACCAACTGACAGTTCATACACTTGGAAATGAACTTTCCGTTATCTCGCTCCATCCCTTCCCAATAATAGACTCTCTTCATGTCCTGATACATCTTATTTCCATAGGGATGAATTCTCAGCTTTGAGTGATGACATTCTCTTAGAACCTCATCCCTCAATCCATCGATATCGGGAACAACTAATCGCCCTTGCTTTCGAAGCCAACCTTCTCGATCGACCTCAAACTCTTTATCTTCTGGTTCCAAATTCTGAATGAACTCGACAAGCTTCGCATCTTTCTTTTGGCTCTTGCCAATCCTTTCGATAAGAGTAGGTCTTACCGACAAGCCTGCCAACATTTCAGGTTCCAACTCGCACCTTGGCCTGAAATCGAACCTTGCCAAGTACTCGACGCTCTTTCATTTCGAAAACATCTCTCCCAAACTTGCGTGTCTTCGACTCAATGCATCTGCAACTGCATTGCCTTTTCCTGGAGTATAGGCTATACCAAAATCATATGACGCCAGAAACTCTAACCATCTTTGCTGCCGAAGATTCCAATCCTTTTGGGAGAAAAGATACTTCAACGATTTGTGATCCGTAAACAACTCGAATCGAACTCCCAATAGATAATGTCTCCATATCTTTAGAGCAAATACAATTTGCGCCAACTCCAAATAAAGAGTCGGGTAATTCTTCTCATGCGGCTTTAGCTGTCGACTCGCGTAGGCCACAACCTTATCCTTCTGCATTAGTACTGCTCCAAGTCCAGTACCACATGCATCGGTATACACCACCATCTCTTTATTCCCGCTTGGAATGGTCAACACCGGAGCACTCGTCAATCCCTCCTTCAGGATTCTGAACGCTTGTTCGCACTTTGCATCCCATGTGAACACTTGGTTCTTCTTCATCAATCCTGTCAACGGTGCAGCTACCTTGGAGAAATCCTTGATAAACCGTCGGTAATATCCTGCCAACCCAAGGAAACTCTGAACATCCATCGCATTCTTAGGTCGATCCCAATCCTGGATTGCTACAACTTTAGTGGGGTCAACTGCTATTCCTTTTCCAGAAATTACATGCCCTAAGAATCTCACTTCACTTTTCCAGAAGTGACAATTGGAAAACTTAGCTCTCAGCTGATGCTTTCGCAAGATCTCTAATACAACTCTCAAGTGAGTCTTGCGCTCTTCCTCATTCCTGGAGTAAACCAGAATATCATCCACGAACACTAGCACAAACTTGTTCAGCTAATCTTTGAACACCCTATTCATAAGATCCACAAAATATGCTGATGCATTAGTCAACTCGAGTGGCATCACTAACCATTCGAAGAAACTGGATGGTGTCCTAAAAGTAGTCTTCGGCACACTATCCGTTTCCACCCTCAACTGGTGAAATCCCGTTGCTAAATCCGTTTGAGAAAACACTTTGGCTTCGTGAAGATGATCGAACAAGTCATCTATTCTTGGCAATGGATACTTGTTCTTCTTTGTCACCTTGTTCAGCTCACGATAGTCTACACACAATCTTAACGAGCCATCTGCCTTGGTTGCAAATACGACTGGTGCACCCCACTCGAAAACACTCCTCCGAATGAATCCTTTTCCCAAAAGGTCACGAACTTGCACTTCTAACTCTCACTATTCCCTAGGTGCCATCTTCCTAAGAGGAATAATGATTGGTCTAGCACCTTTGACCACATCGATCCTAAACTCGATCTCACGATGCAGCGACAACCCTTTGACCTCGTCAAAGACATCTACATACTCATTAGCGATCAGCACTGATGACAGGTCTTCTTGTGGAATCCCAAGCGAACATAAATAACTCACAAAGACCCCGTCTTCGCACTTACATCTAATCAACACATTTCGCCCTTCCACATCCCCAACCCTCACCTCTAGCTTCTCGCAATTCACTCTTGCCGCATATCTCTTGAGCAAATCCATGCCCAAGATGATCCCATACCCAGCGAAGTTAAGAACAAAGCAATCACACACAAAAGAGCAACAATGACTCGACAACACTAGACCACGGAAAATCATGCACAAACTGGACAAACCCCTAATTGGATTAGTCAAGATCAATGGCCTATCACAAATCTCGGGTTCCAAACCCAAATGACACACAAGCTCATTGCAAATGAATGAATGAGATGCTCAAGTATCAAAAAGCACACGAACTGAAACACCATTAATGGAAAGAGTACCTTGCACCACGACACCCTTCCCCTTTTCCTCAGCAGTAAGAGCCCTTGAAGAAGTTGGTACGACATCCAAAGCATATGCCCTCACAACCTGCTTTCCCTTCGTTGATTCTGGATAATCTTTCTTCTTATGCCCAGGCTTCCCACATTTGAAGCACTTCTTCTCAGCTTTGGGATTCTTGCACTTATTAGCAAAATGACCTTTCTGCTGGTAGTTAAAGCAAACCACCTCTCTCTTGGGTTTCTTTTGGCCATCCTTTCCTTTCTGTTGTTGTTGCTTCCTCTTTTTATTATTACCACCCTGCTGTGGTTTCTGAGCTTCCTTGGTTGCAGCGACAACATTTCTTCCTTGGGAAACAAGCTCTCATGGCGAATAGCTTTTTCCACAATCTTCTCAAATGAATCGTCAAAATGGTCCACTAACGGCTTTCCGAGATAAGCTTACAAACCCAAGACAAAATTCACGTTCTTCTGATAGGGTGTATCAATGTATGAACGAGCATATCTGGATAAGGCTTCAAAGTCAGAGATGTAGTCAAGAACAGAACGACCATTATGTTTCAGCTCCATGAACTTTTTGAAGAGAACGGACTTCTGAGCAGTGGAGATAAACTTTGCTTCAAACTTAGTCCGGAATTGCTCCCATGAAATCTCCTCTTCCAGAGTCTCAAGTATGATAGAATTCCACCATTCCATGGCCCTACCCTGCAGTTGCCTTGATGCAAGCTTTCTCTTTATTGCATCCTCAATACCCAAGTCTCCAAAGATTCGAACACATGAATCCATCCACCTCTGAACCTCTTCAGCTGGTTCAGTTCCCTTGAATGGTTCTCCCCCTGGAGAAGTAAAGTCCTTGCACAGCTTTGCAAAATGTACTCCTCTAGGAACTTGCACACCTACATCAACCGTAGCCGCCACTGGAGCGGGGACCCTATTCATGATTGCTGCCGCCATGGCCTCAAACATGGCTGGGTATTCTGGTTCGCCACCATTTGTCCCTCCAGTGTTAGCTATCCTAGCAGCATGTCTTGATGGTCGTCTACTCATCCTAAATCTGCACTTTAGAACAATTAGCCATTTTCAAGAAAAACTACTAAATAGATACAACCGCTACAACTATATATGCTAATATATATAGTAAGCATCCAACTAAAATCTACAAGTATGTCTCTCATACATGACTACGTCTTAGAACTTTGGTTAAAATCGTTAATCAGAGCCCTGATACCAAATGTGACGACAACCCATAACCCCCGCACTATACAAGAGGAATAATGCATTGAAGGGTGTGCCAGGTAGTCATGGACGATCATCATAGTAGGTAAACACAAGCGGAACCTGTCGTAAACTCACAGCGCAAAGATAAAATATAATATAACATATACAACATGTAGTAATAGTGAAGCAGAAACACCAAACTTTCATACATCCAGAAAGTAATATCCACAACCTGGAAATAGTGTTTATACAAAGTTGTCTCACTATATCACTCAGAAAAGCAAATAGCAGAAACCCAATTATTAGATAGTAGTAAAACTGGTACATGAGCCTCCTGCACGCCATCGGTCAGCATCGTCGTCCTCACTAAAACATTACCTATCGCCTGTTACTTAGTCTGCCCATCCACAACTGGATGAAAACCCTAAGGTAATAAGAGGAAACATAAAACCTTGAGTAAGACAACAATCTTAGAGAGCGATAAAATAGCTAACAAACTTCAACAATAAAGTGTATGAGAAGGAATAGATAAACATACTAATCTACCCACGACACCAGAGAAGACCTCAACCTTGTCTTCCCCACATCGGACAGTGATAGCCTTTACTATAAACAATTCAACCATTCATCCACGGAAACTAGAAAACCCATTAAATCAGGGAAAAACACTCATAACATCCAAATTACATAAGTCTCACACAGACAATCCTACTCGAGTTTAACATTCCCCAAGTACTCTCCCCAGAGGCCTAAACCAGTATCAGTTAAGCATTCAAAGAATATCTCCCTCGACTTTGGATAATCTATGTGAGATAGTACAATTAGAACAACCAATCATCCATGACAGACTCTGGCTATCACCGCCAATCCTGCTTTGAAACCATCGTTAAACGTATGATGGCCAACCTTGCCATATGTCAAGGGCTAATGGTAACCCTAGTTCTAGTATAAGCCCCATGTGTCCAACCTTGACAATATCCAACCTTGACAACTAGGCCTTTCCCCAAGGCCCAGGGTACTCGACCTACAACCGATCTTTTAGACGTTTCTGGTGTATCCCTGCTTCGAGCCTGCTAGAACTTATGGCAACGATAATTTCTCGGCCTTCACATCTCTAGTTACCCAACCTGATGACTTTTCATGGCTCAAGCAACCTTCTCGAGCAACCATTATCCACCAACTCACGACCTTTGAATTTTACCTCATTCGTTGTTCTACACCAATCAATGAGCACCTTTGAACACTTCGAACCTTCGTACTTGAACCACTTTGAAGTTACACCATCACCGAGCCATATTACACCATCACCGAGCCATATTACACCACTAATCAGTCCTCCCAAAACATCACTGGGCGGTCCTCCCAAAACCTACCGGTCGGTCCTCCCAAACACACCCCTGGTCGGTCCTTCCAAACACCATCGGTCGGTCCTCCCCAGTCACCATCGGTCGGTCCTCACCAGTCACCACCGGTCGGTCCTCCCTAGTCACCACCAGTCGGTCTCATGGTCCCTTCTAGATTCACCAAAACCTGTTACCTTGACGGGTCCGTCCTTCTTTGAACTCCACTGGTAAGTTATCCAGTCACTACACCGATCGGTCTGGAAAGCAACTGCGTCGGTCGGTCAATCTTCTTCTTTTGCCATCTATCGGTCGGTCTTCCGTCTGACTTGTTCTCTAAGCCATGATTTTTTCGACCGATCGGTCCCTTGTACAGGCCTATACCAAATCCAATTTCGACAAAAACTTCGCTAATCGATCGAATCGAAGAAATATACTCGTCTAGCTCATTCAATACAATCATAAGCATGTCATGAGCACAATAACAACATGAATATGACGATTTCACCAAAAATTATACCAATTCACTCAAAACTAGTGATAAATGAACATATGAACAAAAATGATGGACCAATATGCAAAATCATATGAAAACATATGGAAATTATCAATTTTGTCTTGCTAAATTTGGTCCTATGGTGTTCATATATTAATAGACACATAATGGTGTAAATCTATTGTAAAACATTCCAATTTGATGAAAAAAACATGCACAAATACTCATATACTTCATTGCATTCATGTGAGAGATATAAGTCACTCACCAATTAGCCAAAACAAAGCAAAATCAAAGAAATAGAATTCTGGATAGCGAAGAGATAGCTCCTAGCCCTTCGATTTGATGAATCCTCACTTGAAATGATGTAGATAGCCTCCAATGGTGTAGATCTATGTTTTCCCTTCTTATATTTGGATTTTTAATGGTGGAAAGGTGTAGGAGGAAGAAGGAGATCAATACCTTCAAATGAGAGAATGGGAAAGTAAACCTTTTCCCACCACTCTCAACCCCTATTTATAGGATTCCACCAGCCCACTAATGGGCCTTTCCAATTCAGTCCATTAGGCTCTCCAAACATGATCAGCCAACTAAAAAACCCTAAAACAGCGATTTCTCCCAAACCGCTGAGCAAAATCTTTAATGTAACCACACTACGGAAAGCTAATCATCAATTTCTTTCCAATGGCACCGGTTTCACCCTCTGATTCGACCTAAGTCAAAAGTTATGCCCTGTACAAGACTGACAGGGGCATAATGGTCACCAACAAAATCGGTAAAAATTATGGACATGTCTCACATCCCCATAAGCAACATATTAAAAGATGAGAATGATCTAACCCTCAGAGAATAAAATAAAAATATTTTACGATATTCCGATACGTAAAATGCGGGCTGTTACAACTAGCCATTTGGATAATCTCAGTTGGGGGGGGGGGGGGCTCGTGGGATCTGTGCGAACCTATGGCATTTGTCACATCTTTTGGAATAATTAGCGGCATCTTTATTGATAGTCGGCCAAAAATATCCATAGCGCAATATCTTCCTAGCTAGGGTTTTCCCCTTGTATGCACTTTACATTCCCCTTCATGCACTTCTTTTAGTATCCTATTGATATCATCATTGGCCACACACCTAAACATGGGGATAGAGAATCCTTTTCTATATAGCTGGCCTTATTGAGTAATGTACCTGGAAGCTTGTCGCGCTAAAGCTCATTTGTTGTTCTTTCTTTCGGGTAACGTTCAACATTAGTCTGATCGATTTCCATCCGCTCGATACTTGGTACACTCAGGGTTTCTATAGAAACCAGCTCTATTTCGTCCGGGTGGTCTGAACTAGCTAGTTTTGCCAACCTATCTGCCTTCTGGTTCTCCCCCCTGGGAATATGGGAAATGCTATACTGTTTGAAGCTTTGCAACAATTTCTCGACTTCCATAAGGTAAGGGGTTAGCCAGTCTCCCTTAGTGAGAAATTCCTTTCGAACTTGGCAAACCACAAGTTGTGAATCATAAAAAATCTCGAGCAATGTTATCTTCAAGTCTCTCACGAGTTTAATCCCGGTAATCAGGGACTCATACTTGGAATCATTATTGGTCGCTAGAAAGTCTAACCTCGAAGCATAGTAAACCGATTGTCCCTCGGGAGACAGCAATAATATGATGGCTCCCGAGTGTCGTTTGTTTTGGGCTCCACCCGTACATAGCTTCCAAACGACTGGTTCCAGTCCGGCCTTCGAAGGCTCGGGACCATCACTCTGATCTTCATCTTTCGGGGTAGCAAAATTCTGCTATGAAATCGGCCAAGGCCTGCCCCTGGATTAATTTTTGTGGAACGAAAGTCAAGTCGAACTGGCTTAATTAAATGTTCCATTTTAGTAGCCACCCACTTGCCTCGGGTCGTTGCAAGACTTGCCGAAGCGTTGGTCGGTAAATATCTTAATTGGGTGGGCTTGAAAATAGTGTCGAAGCTTTTTGACGCAATCAATAAGCTATACGCGAGTTTTTTGATTTTCGGATAATTATGCTTGGATCCCATCAATTTTTTGCTTACATAGTAAACCGGTCGTTGTAGTCGTTCCTCTTCGCGGATCAGGACCAAGCTGATCGCATGTGCGGATACTGCTAAATAAACAAATAAGTCTTCATGGTCGATAGGCTTAGAGAGAATAGGAGTTTTTTCCAAATGATCGATCAAATTCTAGAAAGCTTTGACATAGTCGGGCGTCCAAGCGAAGTTTCGCTTCCCTCTTTTAATTAATTCAAAGAAGTTTAGGCACTTATCAGTTGCTTTCGAAATGAATCGATCCATTGCTGCTACCTTACTCGTTAGACTTTGAACATCCCTGATCAGTCGAGGATCCTGAATTCCCTTAAGGGATGAAATATGGTTAGGGTTAGTTTCGATTCCGCGGGAACTCACAATAAGACCTAGGAATTTTCCCGAAGCTACACCAAAAGAACATTTTAAAGGATTCGTTTCATGCCATAATTCTGGAGAATGCCAAACATCCTCAAGAGATCATCCATTGTTTTATCTATCTGGTCATGGAACATCCAGTTGACTAGCCTTTGATAGGTCGCCCCTGCGTTCTTCAGGCTGAAGAGCATTACCACGTAACAATATAGCCCAAGGTCAATGATGAAACTGGTATGTTCCTGGTCGGGAACATGCATGGCAATCTGGTTGTACCCTGAGTATGCATCCATAAACGAAAGTAGCACATGCCCAGCGGTCGAGTCGACCAACTAATCAATCCTAGGTAATGGGAAGTTACCCTTAGGGCAGGATTTATTTAAGTCAAAAAAATCAATGCAAGTTCTCCACTTTCCATTGGCTTTCATCACAAATATCGGGTTTGCTATCTAGTCGGGATAAGTCGAATCCTAATTTCTTCTTTCAAGGCTACTGAACTATCAGGGCCAAAAATTCGCTCTTCTGCTTTATCAGAGTATATTTTGGGTCAATGCTGAGAGAATGAGTTATAATGGAAGGTGAAATACCACACACATGTCAGCGTGGGTCCATGCAAACACATCCAGGTTTTCTTGGAGGAACTCAGCCAGTTCTCTCATCCAGAGGGAATCAATGTGGGATCCAATCTTTAGGACCTTGGTGGGGTCGCTCTCGTCGATCAGAATTTCTATGGTAGCCTCATTCGGGGCAGCCTTTTAGTACCCCGACTCATCGTCCTCTCGTGGGTCAATGTCTTCGACTTAACAAATGGACGGTCCCAATCGGGGAATTCTCTGTAATTGTTATGCTTCTTTCCCCTCCTCGGGGGGAGAGGATTCTTCTGACTCTTTACTACCACCACTCCGTAATTCCTTCAATTCCTCCAAGTAACAAGTTCGACCTGTTACCTGGTCTCCTCGTACCGTTCCAATTCCACTATCAATGGGGAACTTCAAAAGCAAGCACCAAGGGGCGGTGCACGCCCTAAATACCGCCAGGGTGGGTCACCCTAAAAAGGCATTGTAGTGCGAGTTGATATTCATCACAAAAAACAGCAAATTCCTGACTGTTCGGCGATCTCCATCTCCCAATTCTACAGACAGCTTGACCTGGCCGATGGGCTCGGTGGATGCCCGATTGAAACCGCGTATCTGGCCGTCATACGGCTCCAAGTCTTCTAATTCCAATTTCATTTGGTTATAGGCCTTTTTAAATAGGATGTTCACTGAGCTTCCGTAGTCGACCAGAACCTTCCGGACCGTGGCTGGTCCAATAATGACCGTTATTACCAACGAGTCGATCGTCGGTACTTCTATACCGACTGATTCCCGGTCGTGGAAGACAATATAGTCCCCCATTATTCTTCGTTGTTTAACGGGACTTGCGGCTTCATAGGGATTTGTTTCTTCAACATCAAGGTGTTTTGCAAAATTAACGTATAGCTTCATGGCTCTAATGCTATGACCTGCCAGATGTGGTCCCCCGACAATGGCGTTGATAACAATCCCCTTTCCTTTCTTCTGGAGGGTTGCGCGAGATGCACCTTGGTTCTATTTGGGCATCACCATCCCTTGCCCCGTCCCTCCGAGCCGCCTTGTGCTCATCAAGCTTTCCTTCTTGAATCAACTTTTCAACAATGTCCCTTAGATGTCGACATTCGTTGGTTGTATGCCCGTAAATATCATGGAATAGACAATATTTTCCGGTTGCCCGTTCTTTCTCCGTGGGCTCTCATGGGGGCGGTTTCTTATATTGCACCGTACTGCAGGTATCGAGATAGATACTCTCCAATGTGTCGTTCAAAGTCGTGTATGCGTCAAATACCTGGAACCGGGGGCGCTTTCGAGTGCTCCCCCTTTGTCTCGAACTCTTATTAGTTTCCTTCGATCCTTCACTACTTCGCTTGTTGCGGTTTTCAACATTCACTTCCACCTTCTCCGAGTTATCCCCAGATTGCTTTACTACGATGTTTTGAGTTGACAAAGAAAACGTATTTTTTGACCCATCCTCTTCTTCTAGATGTGCATCTTCTTGCCTTAGTCGGATGTGGGCCTTCTCATAAAAATCCTCAATCGTGGTTTCCAATCAAATATTTTCCGAACTCTATTCGCTTGTCAATGCCATCGACCATGGCCATCAGAATAATTTCATGGCCATCAGCAGTTCAATGAATCAGTTGAGGTAATTCCTCAGGGATTCACCTCTTCCCTGCTTAACCATTGAGAGAGCCATAACATGCTTCAATTTGGTAGCATGGAGGCAGAATTGAGCCAGAAAATTTTCACTTAGATCTTTAAAGCTGGGGATCGACCTCGTGGGCAGGCGTATATACCACATGAGTGCTATCCCACTTTGAAATATTGGAAAAGCCTTGCACTTGATAGTGTCGGGGCCACCGCTACTTCCATGTGCTAGGAGTATCTCATCAGATGTTGTTGTGGGTCAGAGGTACCATCGTACTGGTTCATCTGGGGCATATTAAATCTCTTAGGGAACTCCGCTTGCAAAATGTTGTCAATGAACGGTGTATGGCTTAGGTCGACCCCCAGTCTTTATTCCTATGCCCGCGACTGTCATTCATAATCTACCGCACCATGGCGAATAGATTTTGTGAAACGACCGCGTTTGGGTCGGCTTCCTCTACAGGCTGCGCTCTTCTGGCCCTTTCAGCAGGTAACGTCGTCCAGGCGTTCCTTCCTTCTCCTTGGATATCTTGGTCAATCACAAGATTCCGAAGGGGATGAATAGGGGACCGACACCCCCGAACAGTATTTTGATTTGCAGGAGTAAAAGCCTCTCTGTTTTGTGGAGCTATGGGATCAACAATTTCCACCTCTGTTTGATCAACTTGTACTTGGTCGCCTTCCCCCGACGGGCCTTGGCATCTCTCAAGACGTAATTGCCGAACATTTTTAGCCCTTTCTAAAGGGCATCGAGACCGATGCGGGTCTCTGCTTTCCCTATATGAGGAGGATCCTTCTGACACTTAATCCAATTGAGGAGGGAGTTGATGGTCCTGGACCCCTTGGGCATGGTTTCTGAACTCCTCCCACTGTCTCATCATGTCTTACCGCATCGCAACATTCTCTTAAGCATGGGCTTTTAAGGCATCCACAGTTTCCTTAAGTAGATCTATTACAGCCATAAACTCGTCTCGGGTGGCGAAAGCAGAAGATGGAGCTGAGTCTATCCCGGGGGTAATGCGGGTTGATCTGGAGCAGTTTCATGGGCGGTCGACCCATCGGCTGCTTCAGCAGACGTTCCTAGCTGCAGTTGTTTTCCAGTATTGCGGACTGATTTTCCAGCCATAACCAAATTAATGCAGAAATGAAAGTAAGATTTTCGTCTTGGACTTGGTGATCCGAAAGTAGAGGAAAAAATCTGGATTGATCTGAGAATGTCAGCTATCGGTGAAAGCACAAAATGTTGACACCAAAAATTGGCACAACACCCTAAGAAAAGATTGTGTAGAGAATTAATGAAGAGAAATGACAGTAAAAAGATAAAAAAGAGGAAAATCACACATAAATTTATAGTGGTTCAGCGATAATGAGCCTACATCCACTTTATATTCTCTCTATATGATAATCCAATTATCAAACAGAATAATTACAAGAGATTACAATATTTTTTGAAGCTAGTCTCCCTTTCTTTTGAGCTAAAAAGGGGTATTTATAAGTAAAACGGTATTTGTCCATCTAGGACACATGCTGTAGGATCCAAAAGAATAGTCGTTGCCGAATGAATCGGTATCTCCTAAAGAATTGGTATTCTCTTTGAATTATCGGCGTGAATTGGCACTAGATCCTTCTAAATTGGGTAATTTAAAAGAAAAGATCTGGACCTAGCTAGTCTTTAAGCCAGTTTTTCGGACCTCAACTGAATGCAACATGGTTGATTATGCTTGGTCATATCGAACACCTTCTGGGCCTTGCCTGATGAGGGGAATGAGTCGAGACGTCGGGCTTTATTGATTGGTCCAATTCGAGTACTTCGTGTGTGAATCTACCACTTCATTATGCCGTGATGGGCGGTCAGAAAGGCCCATCAACAGAACACAATATTTATAGTGGTTCGGTTCAGATTGAACATGCGTCCACTTTAAAGGCATTGCTAATTTTATTTACTCTTATTGAAGTACAATGGTGAACATCATTATTATTAATGATTACAAAGGTAATGGTGGTAATTAAGCTCTAGTAAGTCCAAATATGGGGTTATAATCCTTGTTCTAGATATTCCTTTGTTGTCCAGGAGTTGAAATCCTTAAGAAGTATGCAATTTCTCCTTCCCAAAACTTCAAGGTGCTCTAATGGTGTCCAAGGTAAAGAACTTGTAACACCCCACACCCGCTAAGGTCACTCACTAAGGGAATGCCTTAACTTCGTTGGAGTATTTTAAGTGAATATAGAACAGAAAAATTACAACAAGACAGATATAAGTAATACTTGAAATTTAAAACATCATTTCATTGCAGCAGAAGGTAAACATGTTTGGTTATATATCAAAAACCAACAAGAGTCAAGTACAAAATATCCATCTCGTTAAAACATAAGTACATAATCCCACTACATAACTAATAGCCATAATAGAAAAGATAATCGAGCTTTACTTCAAGAGTCCAAGCTCCAAAAGATAGATAAAGCAATCTGATCAAAGCCCACTAGAGCTAGGCCCACTCTGATAACCTGAGGGTTGGAAAAAAAGATAAAAACAACGGGGTCAGACATAAGTCTGAGTGAGCCCTATAACTTTAACAATACAATCATTAAAGTAATTAGGGTATGATATAAACTTGGTACGGTGATGACTGGGGATAAATGACTACACTAAGCAGCCAACTAGACATAGGATGAACTAAGATAACGGTAAAGACGCATCTACCCACCCAAGGGTAATTACTACAATGCACTACACCAGTCATTCCTACTTAAAGGTTGATTCCACCCAAGGACTTAGAAAATATAACTAGTAGTTTCGTGTACCCCTAGTTGACCACATAGGTGTCGTCTGCCCCTGTATCCACTAGGTGTACCCACTACTCCCCAAGCGATCGGCTCCCTACCGTAGATACCCGTGCTGGCCCCACAGTGGGGTGTATCACTCCCTAAAGTGGCAACCCGATACATCCAACGGTGCACGGCTTATACCTACATGATGCAACAACGTCTTACCTACCAGCCCAGGTCCACACACGCATATGAAACCCGTTGGACTTGCGTTGCCACCGCTAACCCGTTTTGGCCTCTTATAGTCAAACCCAGTACGCGTGTCCCGTCCTCGACATGGGTCGAGCCCAATAAGATACATATGGGTTACTGGTTGAAATGGGCCCCCACAAGCTACCCACCTAAGCTTGTCCCTTTTTCTAGTGCATCCCACTTAACCCTTTAATCATGTTTAATTACATGTTTCCACTTGGTAATGTATTCTAATCGTATTTTCTATTACCACCCAAGGCAACCCACTAGATTTCCACATGCCACCCAAGGCATTTACTTAATTTCCACATGCCACCCAAGGCACCCACTTAACCCCTCATGCCCCACTACATGCTTATCTGGTTAAGTGTTTCTTAATTGATTAAGACCGTAACCTTTGCAAAGACCTCTCACATTAGACTATCTTTTATGGCAGCTGGATTTGCCGGTCGGGTCCGGGCAGCCTTACGCCATAACCGAGTCTAACCTCGTGTCTTTACACTTGTCACGTATTTAGTTTATGCCTAAGACCTCTCACATTGGGCCAATCATTTGTAGCCGCTGGATTTGTCGGTCGGTTCCGGGCAGTCTTATGCTACAAAAGGGTCCAACCTCGTGTCTTAGTCGATCAATTACACCTAATTAATCACCCCCATAATTAATTATCCCTATTTAATTACAAATTTAACGATGTACATAATTGACACAATTATGTCCATCACTTTATGGTATGCATAATCATACCAACTTCACACCATTTCATTAACATGAATATTAACCCCATCGTTCCCCACGTAATACGTTGACATGACATACTTAAAAGGGAAGATTCATCACAAACACAATGGGTTCAACTTGCATAACATTAGCATCAACATGGGTTTTAAAGGTGTCAACATGCATATATGACCATAGCATCAAACCCAACTAGCATAAATAATCAACCCAAACTTGCATGAATCACATATGTCATAAAGAGGGTAACTTGCATAAGTTACTTATGTCATACAAAGGGGTAAACTTGCAAATGTATGTATGACATATAAAGGGGTTAACTTGCATATGTATGCATATCATACAAAGGTGTAAACTTGCACATGTTACTTGCATATAATCAAACACCAAACTTGCATAACATGTCATATATGAACTTGCATATAATCAAACACCAAACTTGCATAACATGGTGTCATAATGGATCAATGTTTATCATAGTGATTTGCATAACTAGCATCATGAGCATATAGCATAAAACTTGCATAACTAGCATCATGAACGTATAGCATAAAACTTGCACAACTAGCATCATGAACTCATAGCATATGACTTGCATAACTTGCATAACATCATGAACACATAGCATATGACTTGCATAACTTGCATAACATCATGAACACATAGCATATGACTTGCATAACTTGCATAACATCATGAACACATAACATATGACTTGCATAACTTGCATAACATCATGAACACATAGCATATGATAACATAACTTGCATTGATCCACATACATAACCATAACCTCATTATATCCTATCATAATTAGTTTAGCAATTGCTTGCTAAAGGCATAGAAACTCACAACTTGTTGATTAGCACTCCTATGAAGAAGATTAAGTTGCTAAAGTTGATTAGAAGTTGATTTGAGAAGCTATCTTCTTCTACAATTTGATGGAGGCTCCTTCAAGTTGCATTTTGACGGCATAACGACGTTGTTTCTATTTTTAGTATGAATTAGGGTAGCCTTAGGGTGTATTTATAGATTTAGGATGTAGTTTAGGCCCTTAGATTAACCCTAGATTAGGTTAGAGCCGTCAGATTTTGTCACAGCCCCAAAAACAGCCCAAACCCCAAAACAGTGCACCCAGTCCAAACTGACCGACAGGGGGGGGTCGACCCCTGGGTCGACACATGGGTCGACCCCTAGGGGGGGTCGACACCCTCTGTCTGGCGGGAATTTTCCCGCCTCTTCTGAAATCTGAAATTTGAATATTTTAAATCTGTTTTGTATTTTCTGAAACTTCGGATGGCCATAACTTCTTCATACGAAGTCCAAATCACGCAAACTCGGACTCTATCTCAACCAGAATTCCGAGACGAACCCAATGGCGCAACCTGTTTCCCTTAATTCTCACGTCTGAGATTAATTATTCTTTATTTACTAAACATTAATATTAAGTGAAATTCGGGGTGTTACATTCTCCCCTACTTAAAGGATTTCGTCCCCGAAATCTCCAAGTCAAGAAGAACGTATCCTACCAACCAAACAACCATCTACTCAAACCATCAAACACTGGCATCCATTGTTCTTAAAGTTTCTTATGTTGTATGAACATATGCAAAAAGTGTGTGTATATGTCCGTATACTAATGCAAAATTAGGTGGTCTACTAATCCAGTCGACCTCTTTAATGCAAACCATGATAGTGCCATGCATCCAATATGTATGCGAAAGAATCATATCGACACATACTATTACTATATGTGTGCACAACCATACACCAAAATGCATCATCCATATGATAATACAACCATTATACATCCATTAATATAGCTACCTACACACAATTATATGCAATATGCAATATGAAGTGACTGAGCCGATCTAGTGTCTAAAGTGTGTGTATATGCATCCACGAGCAACCACTAGCAAATACTTGCATCCACACGCATCCATTAATCATAACATGTCTCAAACACATGTTTCAACCATAGGTTTACCCTATCTCAAGGTCAAAGGTACTAATGAGAGGACATACTAAAGATAAGATAAGAACTAGACAAACGATAAAGGAGAAGTTAAAAGACATACCCTCAAAAAGGAATGGGTACAATGAACGCATCTTCGCTTCTGTCTCCCAAGTAGCATTGCTCTCATCCTCTCCCCATTGCACTTTGACTAGTCGAACCTCTCTGTTTCTCAACTTCCTAATCTCTGACCCAAGGATGCGGGTAGGAGCTCGTCGAATAGTCGCATCACGCTCTACCTCCACTTCTCTAAGCAAGCTCGGCTCTACCACCTCTGCGGTCTCATGTAGGCACTTCCTCAAATGTGACACATGGAATACGTTATGTACCCCACTAAGTCTCTCGGGTAAATCCACTCTATATGCCATCCGTCCAATCCTTTCCTTAATAGGAAACGGTCCTACAAATCTTGGTGCTAACTTCCCAATGGACCCAAAGCGAACAACATTCTGTAATGGAGATACTTTAATAAAGACCATGTCCCCAACATCAAACTCAAGATCCGTCCTCCTCTTATCCGCGTAAGATTTCTGCCTGTCTTGCGCCGCTTTCATCCTTCTTCGAATCAAATCAATCTTTTCCGAAGTCTCTCTAACCATATCAGGCCCAAGCAAGATCTTATCCGTAGATTCCCACCAACATGTAGGTGATCGACAAGGCCTTCCATAAAGAGCTTCGAAAGGAGCCATACCAATACTAGACTGAAAGCTGTTGTTATACGCGAACTCCACAAATGGAAGATGCTCTTCCCATGTACCTCCAAAATCTAAGATACATAGTCTCAAAAGGTCTTCTAGAACACGATTCACCCTCTCGGTCTGGCCGTCCGTCTGAGGATGATATGTGGTGCTCAAACACAACTGGGTCCCTACCGCCTCTTGCAAACTTTTTCAAAACTCGCTAGTGAAGATAGGATCTCGATCGCTCACTATGCTAGAAGGTACACCATGCAATCGAACTATCTCTCGAAGGTAAACTGAAGCTAGCCATGGAGCAGTCCATTTACTCTTCACGGGTATGAAATGGGCACTCTTAGTAAGTCTGTCTACCACAACCCAAATTCCCGTATTACCCTTCCTCGATCTCGGTAACCCATCAATAAAATCCATCGAGACGCTATCCCACTTCCATTGCGGAACTTCCAATGGGTGAAGCAACCCACCAGGTTTCTTTTGCTCCGCTTTCACTTGTTGGCACACCAAGCATCTAGCGACATACTCGGCCACATCTTTCTTCATAACGGCCCAAAAGAAAACTCGCTTCATGTCTTGGTACATCTTGTCCCCACCGGGATGAATGGTCATCTTCGAACGATGTGCATCATCAAGAATAGCCTTCCTCAAACCCTCATCTTGCGTTACACAAAGTCTACCGTCTCTACGCAACCACCCCTTATCATCTAGGGTGTACCTACTCAAATGGCTGGACGACTCCCCCCTTATGAGCTTCTCTACTAACTCAACCAACTGTGGGTCATCCCGCTGTGCCTCGCCAATCCGTCCCAAAAGTGTAGGTCTGACCTCAAAGGATGCTAGCAAACCGGGTATAAAGTCAACGGAAGGTATGAAGTCAAACATCGAGATAAATTCCAAGCTTCGTCGTTCCACGAACAATGGACTCAAGGACAACCTTTTTCTGCTCAAGGCGTCCGCCACCACGTTACCCTTGCCAGGGGTATACGCTATCTCGAAATCATAGGATGCTAAGAACTCCGTCCACCTTTGTTGTCTAAAGTTCAAATCCTTCTGAGAAAACAAGTACTTCAATGATTTGTGGTCAGTGAACAATTCGAACCTCTCTCCAAGAAGATAATGGCGCCATGTCTTAAGCGCAAAAACAATAGCGACCAACACTAAATCATGGGTAGGGTAATTTTTCTCATGCGCTCTCAACTGCCTTCCACCGTAGGCTATTACCCTTCCCTCTTGCATTAAGACTACGCCCAGTCCTGTCCCACAAGCATCGGTATAAACAACAAATGGCTTACTCCCATCTGGCAACACTAAGACTGGAGCTGTGGTTAAAGCTCTCTTTAACCGTTGGAACGCGTCATCATAATCTACGTCCCATGCGAATACTAGATTCTTCTTTGTCAAGCGAGTTAATGGGGCTGATATCTTCGCGAAGTCCTTGATAAACTTCCTGTAGTAGCCAGCCAACCCCAAGAAACTCCTCACCTCGGTAGCACTCTTCGGAACCTTCCAATCTTGGATGGATACTACCTTCGCGGGATCCACAGCTATCCCTTCCTTAGAGACCACGTGCCCTAAGAACCGCACTTCCTTCCTCCAAAAGTGATATTTAGAGAATTTAGCCTTAAGGCTATGCGCTCGAAGAGTCTCTAACACTTCCCTAAGATGTAGGGCATGCTCTTCTTCACTCTTAGAAAAGACTAAGATGTCATCCACAAAGACCACCACGAACTTATTAAGGTACTCCCTGAACACCCTACTCATCAAATCAACAAAGTATGCGAGGGCGTTCGTTAAACCAAAGGGCATCACAAGCCACTCATAGAAACCATCCGGAGTCCTAAAGGCAGTCTTGTCTATGATATCCTCAGCCACTCTCAACTCATGAAACCCCGTGGCCAAGTCCAACTGCGAAAACACTGAGGCGCCAACCAACTGATCAAAGAGATCATCAATCCTCGGCAACGGGTGTCTATTCTTCTTTGTGAGCTTGTTGAGTTCTCTACGGTCTACACAAAGTCTGAGGGACCCATCCGCCTTCGTGGCAAAAACCACTGGAGCATCCCACTCCAATATACTTCGTCTTATGAACCCCTTCTCAAGAAACTCCCCTACTTGCTTATGGAGTTCCCTCCTCTCACGAGGAGCCATGTGGCGCACTGGTAAAGATACTGGCTTAGCATTGTCCACCAGATATATTCGGAAGTCAATCTCCCGCTTCGGAGGTAAGCCCTTCACCTCCTCAAACACATCCGAGTATTCCCGGACCACTCTAACAGATCGCAAACTGTAACACCCCACGTCCATTAATGTCACTCACAAAGGGAATGCATTAACTTCCATGGAGGTTTTAAGTGAATATAGAACAGTAAAATTACAACAAGACAGATATAAAATAGTACTTGGAAATTCAAAAACTTTATTTCATTGTAGCAGAAGTCAAAACATGTTTGGTTACATCATAACACCATATTCAATGTCAAGTACAATATCTATCTTGATAAAACAAGTACATAATCCCATTACATGAATAGCCATTAAAAAGAAAGATAACAAGCTGGACTTTACTTCAGCAGTCCAAGCTTTCCAGAAGATAAGCGATCCAACTAGACTCCACTAGAACTTGGCCCAACCTGCGGACCTGAAGGGAGAAAAAGGATGGAAAAGAGGGGGTCAGACATAAAGTCTGGTGAATATGATAATTCTACAATACTATTACCAAAATAACTGGACTAAGGCATAAGCTGGAAAACAAGAAAATGTCTATGATGAGCAGATTAAGGACATAGACAATCGCTAAAGGCAACGTTATAGGCGCTACTAAATACTAAAGGATAAACACTATACTGCACCACACCAGTCACCCTAAAGATTCATCCCACTTAGCTTCACTTAGAAACTTTCCCAATGGCTTTACGTACCCCTAGCTGACTACATAGGTGCCGCCTGCCCCTATCTCCACTAGGTGTACCCTACTTCCCATTATTCGATCGGCTCCCTAACTCGTAGATACCCGTGCTGGCCCCACAGTGGGGTGTATCACTCCCGTAAAGTGGCAACCTGATACAACGGACATGCACGACTTATACCTACACGATGCAACAACGTCTTACCTACCAGCCCGGGTCCACACACGCATATGAAACCCGTTGGACTTGCGTTGCCACCGCTCCCTGTTTTGGCCTCTTATAGTCAAACCCAGTATGCGTGTCCCGTCCTCGACTTGGGTCGAGCCCACAAAGATACGTTTTGGGATACTGGTTGAAATGGGCCCCCACTATTTACCACAAGCATTCCACCTAAGCTTGTCCCCATTAGTCCATCCCACTTAACCCACTTAGTCATGTTCATTTACATGTGTGTTTGGTTAAGTCTAATCGTATTTCAAATGCCTCTAAAGGCAACCACCAGATTCCTCATGCCACCCAAGGCACCTACTTAACCCCCATGTCCCACCTTACATGATTATCTGGTTAAGTATTTCTTAGTTCATTAAGGCCATAACCTCATAAAGACCTCTCACATTAGACTGGCATTTATGGCAGCTGGATTTGCCGGGCGGGTCCGGGCAGTCTTACACCATAAAAGAGTCTAACCTCGTGTCTTTACAACTGTTATGCTTTAGTTTGGGCCTAGGACCTCTCACATTGGGCCGACATTTGTGACTACTGGATTTGCCGGGCGGGTCCGGGCAGGTTTACATCACAAACGGGTCCAACCTCGTGTCCTAAGCATTGATTATTAATAATAATCCACTTTCCCCCAATTTTAATAATTCCCTACTTGAATTATTAATTACTTCCAATTTTTAACAATGTCCATAATTGACTCAATTATGGACATCCATTCATGGTATGCAAAATCTTACAAAATTGCACCCAATTTATTAATTCCTAATATTACCCCTACCCCACGTTTGAACGTTTATTCGCAAAATATATGTTAGACTCGAATAGCCTAACTCATAGCATAAAAGAGATTATCATAATAATAACATGTATATGTGACCAAATGAAACATAATAAGGGGTGAAACTTGCATATGTCCAACTTGCATAGATTATACATGTCATGGACCTAAAGGTGTCAACTTGTTCAAAATTCACCTAATATAATCTCAATCAATTTTCATAAACTTACATATGAACATGTGTGAATCAACATCATCTAATTTTTAACAACATGGTTTTATATGGGTACACCTAACTCAATAGGCAAATTCCCATAATCAAGTTTTATTTAATTATAGTTTCAAGTTTATGGGTACACCTAACCTAATAGGCAAATTCCCATAAACAAGATCCATTTAAATTAAGAAGAAAAAAAAACATAACTTTAAGCATGATCCAACAACATCATGATTTTTCAACATAATATAGCATGATTTATAACATGGCATAGTATGATAGTATAACATAGCTTGACATGATTCTCAACATAGCACGATATAGCATAAGAGAATTTACAACATAGCATGACATAGCATATATAATTTACATCATACGACAGCATAATAACATAATAAGAGATCCACAATATATAGAATTTACAATTACAAATCACATCACTTTCTTGTGATCCATTCATAACTGAGTCAAATTAGTTTGTAATAGTCTTGTGAGAATCATCATACTCACCAACAAAAGAAAAGAATTAGAGAAAGAGAGATCTTTTGATTTGATTTGTGTAGATTTAGTTGTAGATGATTAGGCTTCCTCTTCTTAGTTTGTGACGGCTATGCTGAACTCCATGGCAGCAGCATGACGGTAGCTTCTCAAATTTTACAAGTGATTTAGGTCTAGGGAACTACCCACTTATTTATAGATTTTAGAATTCATTTAGGCCATTAGATTTAACCTAGAAATAACCGCAGCCGTTCAGACAAGATGGGGTTTATCTTGTTGACTCAGCAATGAGTCAGAAGTGACTCAGCAAACACTCAGCATATTAATAAACTTCTATTCATGTCATAAATATATATATATTTTCTACAATGTACATATTAGATACATCCCCCTTTACTTATTATTGTTTTTATATACATATTAGATACATCCCCTCTCTCACACACTTATTAATATTTTTATATTCATATTAGATGCATCCCCTCTCTTACACACTTTATTAATATTTTTATATTCATATTAGATACATCCCCTCTCTTACACACTTATTAATATTTTTATATTCATATTAGATACATCCCCTCTCTTACACACTTATTAATATTTTTATATTCATATTAGATACATCCCCTCTCTTACACACTTATTAATATTTTAGCAACTTTAGTGTTAATAGAAAATTCGGGGTGTTACATTCTCCCCTCCTTTTAGGATTTTGTCCCTGAAATCTTCAAGTCTGGAAGAATGTATATCCTACCATCCAAACGTCCATCTACTCATCCATCATACACAGGCATCCATTGTCCTTAAAAGACTTCTAATGCTTTATGATCATATGCAAGTGTGTGTACATGTCCTTACCTAATGCGAAATCAGGCGGTCTACTGATTCAGTTGACCTCCTTAATGCAAATTATGTAAGTGTCATGAATCCATTATGTATGCAAAAGATCCTAATTGCTTACATACTACTTCTATATGCGTGCACACCCATTCAACCGAATGCAGCATCCATATGATGGTACAACCATTATACATCCATTATACTAAATACATCCATATATATGCAATATGCAATATGAAGTGACTGAGCCGATCTAGTGCCTAAAGTGAGTGTATATATGCATCCACGAGCAACCACTAGCAAACACTTGCATCCATTTTGCATCCATCATACATAACATGTCTCAAACACATGTTTCAACCATAGGATTATCCTAACTAAAGGTCAAAGATACTAATGAGAGGACATACTAAAGATAAGATAAGATAAGCTAAGCGATAAAGGAGAAATTAAAAGACATACCCTCAAAAAGAAAAGGGTACAACGAACGCATCTTCTCTTCTGTCTCCCAAGTTGCGCTGCTCTCATCATTTCCCCATTGCACTTTAACCAGTCTGACCTCTCGATTCCTCAACTTTTTGATCTCCGACCCAAGAATGCATGTAGGAGCTCATCTAATTGTTGCATCACGCTCTATTTCCACCTCTTTAAGCAAGCTCGGCTCTACCACCTCCTCGGTCTTGTGCAAACACTTCCTCAAATGTGATACATGGAATACGTCGTGTACTCCACTAAGTTTCTCAGGCAACTCCACCCTATATGCCATCTTCCCAATCCTGTTTTTTACAGGAAACGGCCCTACAAACCTTGGTGCTAATTTCCCCATGGACCCAAAGCGAACAACATTCTATAACGGAGATACTTTGATAAAAACCATGTCCCCAATGTCAAACTCAAGATCTGTCCTCCTCTTATCAGCATACGATTTTTGCCTATCTTTTGCTGCTTTCATCCTCCTTCGAATCAACTCAATCTTCTCCGAGGTTTCCCTAACCATATCGGGCCCAAGTAGGATTTTATCGGTAGATTCCCACCAACATGTAGGCGAACGGCAAGGCCTTCCATAAAGAGCTTCGAAAGGTGCCATGCCAATACTAGACTGAAAGCTATTGTTATATGCGAATTCTACTAACGAAAGGTGCTCTTCCCATGTACCCCCAAAGTCTAGGATACAAAGCCTTAAAAGATCCTCTAGAATGCGATTCACCCTCTCGGTCTGGCCGTCTGTCTGAGGATGATATGCGGTGCTCAAACATAGCTGAGTCCCTACCACCTCTTGTAAACTCTTCCAAAATTCGCTAGTAAAGATGGGGTCACGGTCTCTTACTATACTAGAAGGAATACCGTGCAAGCGAACTATCTCCTTAATGTATACAGAAGCCAACCACGGAGCAGTTCTTACTTTTCACGGGAATAAAATGGGCGCTTTTAGTAAGTCTATCTACTATAACCCAAATCCCCGTGTTACCCTTCCTTGATCTTGGTAATCCATCCACAAAATCCATTGAGATGCTTTCCCATTTCCATAGTGGAACTTCTAATGGGTGAAGCAACCCACCGGGTTTCTTTTGTTCTGCTTTAACTCGTTGGCACACCAAGCATCTAGCGACGTACTCGGCCACATCCTTTTTCATACCGTCCCAAAAGAAAACCCGCTTCATATCTTTGTACATCTTATCCCCGCCGGGATGAATGGTCATTTTTGAGCGATGAGCATCATCAAGAATGGCCTTCCTTAAGTCTTCGTCTTGCGGTACACAAAGTCTATTATCCCTTCGTAACCAACCCTTATCGTCTAGGGTATACCTACGAAGATGGCTTGACGACTCCCCCCCTTTGAGCTTTTCTACTATCTCAACCAACTGTGGGTCGTCTCGCTGTGCCTCACCAACCCGTCCTAGAAGTGTAGGTCTAACCTCCAAGGATGCTAACAGACCGGGTACTAAGTCAACGGAGGGTCTAAAGTCAAACATAGAGATGAATTCTAAGCTTTGTCGTTCAACAAACAACGGACTCAAGGACAACCTTTTCCTACTTAAGGCGTCTGCCACCACGTTACCCTTGCCCGGGGTATATGCTATTTCAAAATCGTAGGAGGCTAAGAATTCCATCCACCGTTGCTGCCTTAAATTCAAATCCTTCTGAGAGAATAAGTATTTTAATGATTTTTGGTCAGTGAACAGATCGAATTTCTCACCAAGACGATAGTGACGCCAAGACTTAAGCGCGAAAACAATTGCGGCTAGCTCTAAGTCATGCGTGGGGTAATTCTTTTCATGAACCCTCAACTGCCTTCCACCATAGGCTATTACTCTTCCCTCTTGCATGAGGACCGCGCCAAGTCCCGTCCCACAAGCATCAGTATAGATGGTAAACGGTTTATTCCCGTCTGGCAGCACTAAGACTGGGGCTGAAGTTAAGGCTCTCTTTAAACGTTGGAACGCATCATCGCAATCTTTGTCCCACGTAAAAACCAGGTTCTTCTTCGTTAACCGTGTTAATGGAGCTGATATTTTTGCGAAGTCTTTGATAAACTTTCTATAATAGCCAGCCAACCCCAAGAAACTTCTTACTTCGGTTGCATTTTTAGGGACCTTCCAATCTTGGATGGCCACCACCTTTGCGGGATCCACTGCTATCCCTTCTTCGGAAACCACGTGCCCTAAGAACCGTACTTCCTTCCTCCAGAAGTGACACTTAGAAAATTTTGCCTTAAGGTTATGCGCTCGAAGGGTTTCCAACACTTCCCTAAGATGTAGGGAGTGCTCTTCTTTATTCTTAGAAAAGACTAAGATGTCATCCACAAAGACTACCACGAATTTGTTAAGGTATTCCCTAAACACCCTACTCATCAAATCAACAAAATATGCAGGGGCGTTTGTCAAACCAAAGGGCATCACTAGCCATTCATAGAATCCGTCAGGAGTCCTAAAAGCAGTCTTATCTATACTATCCTCAGCCACTCTCAGTTGATGAAAGCCAGTGGCTAAGTCCAACTGCGAAAACACTGAGGCGCCAACTAACTGATCAAAGAGATCGTCAATCCTCGGCAGTGGGTGTCGGTTCTTTTTAGTAAGCTTGTTTAGTTCTCTATAGTCCATACAAAGTCTAAGAGACCCATCCGCCTTTGTGGCAAAAACTACTGGAGCACCCCACTCCGATATACTACGTCTTATGAACCCCTTCTCAAGCAACTCCTTTACTTGCTTATTGAGTTCCCTCCTTTCACGAGGAGCCATGTGGCGCACTGGCAAAGATGCGGGTTTAGCATTATCCACAAGATAAATTCGAAAGTCTAGCTCCCGCTTTGGAGGTAAGCCCTTCACCTCCTCAAACACATCCGGATATTCCCGGACCACTTCTACCGATCGCAGGTTCTCTACAGACGCGTCAAGCGATTCAAGATAACTTAGCATAACGGAATTTATGGGATTACAAAAGATGTCGAGAGCATTACCAAGGCGATTCACAAGCCTAACTACTCTCCTTTCACAATCAAGAATGGCCCTATTTCTAGACAACCAATCCATTCCTAAAATTAGCCCATAGCCCGTGAAGCCCAATACATAAGCATCACATCTAAATTCAACGCTAAGTATAGAGATTTTCAAATCCAAACATATCATGGTCAAATGAGCAGAACCCCCAATTGGATTTGAAACGACCAAGGGATCCTCTACTAAACTGGTGTTCGAGTGCAGTGATTCAACTAATGATGCAGAGATAAACGAATGAGATGCGCCAGAATCGAATAAGGTACGGACAGGATGATCAAACAGAAAAACTAAGCTTTCAACAGAAATTGTTCTACCTCTTTCTTGCAGCGGTGGGGCCGCAATAGCCTGAACTTGCCCCCTTGCCTGCCCTGGTGCCATAAGAGCATGCACTTGTCCTCCCGAGGTAGACCCTGCCCTCTGCCCCTTCTTTGGACAGTCCTTCACTAAATGTCCCGCATCTCCACAATGAAAACAACCAGTCTTCTTTTTCTTTCTACAATCTTTGCTGAGATGGCCAGGCGTCCCACAATTGAAGCATTTCTTCTTCCCTTTGCCATTATTGTTTTTTACCACCCTTCTTATTTTGCTGTTGGGGTTTCTTCTGATCCCCTTTCTTTTCAACTGCCTTATCCTCATGCATAAGTGCCATTTCTACTAGCTTTTCAAAGGTGGCTCCCATAGGGATGTAGGTCATAGCCAACCTTTACAACGGTTCATTCAAGCCTCTAACGAACCTCAAAGCTTTCTTCTCTGGCGTGTTCACCAACTCCAAGCCAAACCTTGCTAACTGATTAAATTTATTGACATATTCCTTTACTGATGAGCTCCCTTGCTTTAGTGCCAGGAATTTTTCCATATTTAAGTTCTCCTCTGCCCTTGAAAGAAACTTTGCCTCAAACCTTCGTCTGAAATCCGCCCATGAATCAACTGGACGTTCCCCGTTAGTGACCTCCCACAAAAACGAGGCCTCTCCCTTCATTAACCAAGCAGCTAAATGGACTTTCCTCCCATCTTCCACTTCAAAGATATCCAACAATTCCTCAGCCTCCTTAAGCCAATCTCTGGCCTCCACAAACGTCTCAGTCCCTTGAAAAGTTTTTCCTCCCATAGCCTTGAATTCCTTGCACGTCTTTGCAAAAGTGTCAACACGAGGAGGAGGAGGAGGAGGAATGGGTGCAACTAGGGGTGGAGGAGTATCCGCTGGGCCTGCAGTGGTGGCCCTAGCCTCCAAGTATCTCCTAAACCACCCTGGAATCGTCACACCTTCTGGGAGATTAAGATCTTCAGCCATGCTGAAACGAAAAAGGAAAGATTCAAAATGGAGAATTCGAAAGATAAAGATAAGGATGTGGCTATTTGGGATTATGTTTTTCATAAAAACTCTCTTTAAATAACATGTTTTTTTTTTTTTTTGAAAGCACTTCTTCCAAAAATGCTTTAGAAAAAAAATATTTTTCTAAAAAAAAATTTTATCTGTTCTGGTAACCTTATGCTCTGATACCACGTGTAACACCCCACGTCCATTAATGTCACTCACAAAGGGAATGCATTAACTTCCATGGAGGTTTTAAGTGAATATAGAACAGTAAAATTACAACAAGACAGATATAAAATAGTACTTGGAAATTCAAAAACTTTATTTCATTGTAGCAGAAGTCAAAACATGTTTGGTTACATCATAACACCATATTCAATGTCAAGTACAATATCTATCTTGATAAAACAAGTACATAATCCCATTACATGAATAGCAATTAAAAAGAAAGATAACAAGCTGGACTTTACTTCAGCAGTCCAAGCTTTCCAGAAGATAAGCGATCCAACTAGACTCCACTAGAACTTGGCCCAACCTGCGGACCTGAAGGGAGAAAAAGGATGGAAAAGAGGGGGTCAGACATAAAGTCTGGTGAATATGATAATTCTACAATACTATTACCAAAATAACTGGACTAAGGCATAAGCTGGAAAACAAGAAAATGTCTATGATGAGCAGATTAAGGACATAGACAATCGCTAAAGGCAACGTTATAGGCGCTCCTAAATACTAAAGGATAAACACTATACTGCACCACACCAGTCACCCTAAAGATTCATCCCACTTAGCTTCACTTAGAAACTTTCCCAATGGCTTTACGTACCCCTAGCTGACTACATAGGTGCCGCCTGCCCCTATCTCCACTAGGTGTACCCTACTTCCCATTATTCGATCGGCTCCCTAACTCGTAGATACCCGTGCTGGCCCCATAGTGGGGTGTATCACTCCCCTAAAGTGGCAACCTGATACAACGGACATGCACGGCTTATACCTACACGATGCAACAACGTCTTACCTACCAGCCCGGGTCCACACACGCATATGAAACCCGTTGGACTAGCGTTGCCACCGCTCCCTGTTTTGGCCTCTTATAGTCAAACCCAGTATGCGTGTCCCGTCCTCGACTTGGGTCGAGCCCACAAAGATACGTTTTGGGATACTGGTTGAAATGGGCCCCCACTATTTACCACAAGCATTCCACCTAAGCTTGTCCCCATTAGTCCATCCCACTTAACCCACTTAGTCATGTTCATTTACATGTGTGTTTGGTTAAGTCTAATCGTATTTCAAATGCCTCTAAAGGCAACCACCAGATTCCTCATGCCACCCAAGGCACCTACTTAACCCCCATGTCCCACCTTACATGATTATCTGGTTAAGTATTTCTTAGTTCATTAAGGCCATAACCTCATAAAGACCTCTCACATTAGACTGGCATTTATGGCAGCTGGATTTGCCGGGCGGGTCCGGGCAGTCTTACACCATAAAAGAGTCTAACCTCGTGTCTTTACAACTGTTATGCTTTAGTTTGGGCCTAGGACCTCTCACATTGGGCCGACATTTGTGACTACTGGATTTGCCGGGCGGGTCCGGGCAGGTTTACATCACAAACGGGTCCAACCTCGTGTCCTAAGCATTGATTATTAATAATAATCCACTTTCCCCCAATTTTAATAATTCCCTACTTGAATTATTAATTACTTCCAATTTTTAACAATGTCCATAATTGACTCAATTATGGACATCCATTCATGGTATGCAAAATCTTACAAAATTGCACCCAATTTATTAATTCCTAATATTACCCCTACCCCACGTTTGAACGTTTATTCGCAAAATATATGTTAGACTCGAATAGCCTAACTCATAGCATAAAAGAGATTATCATAATAACAACATGTATATGTGACCAAATGAATCATAATAAGGGGTGAAACTTGCGTATGTCCAACTTGCATAGATTATACATGTCATGGACCTAAAGGTGTCAACTTGTTCAAAATTCACCTAATATAATCTCAATCAATTTTCATAAACTTACATATGAACATGTGTGAATCAACATCATCTAATTTTTTAACAACATGGTTTTATATGGGTACACCTAACTCAATAGGCAAATTCCCATAATCAAGTTTTATTTAATTATAGTTTCAAGTTTATGGGTACACCTAACCTAATAGGCAAATTACCATAAACAAGATCCATTTAAATTAAGAAAAAAAAACATAACTTTAAGCATGATCCAACAACATCATGATTTTTCAACATAATATAGCATGATTTATAACATGGCATAGTATGATAGTATAACATAGCTTGACATGATTCTCAACATAGCACGACATAGCATAAGAGAATTTACAACATAGCATGACATAGCATATATAATTTACATCATACGACAGCATAATAACATAATAAGAGATCCACAATATATAGAATTTACAATTACAAATCACATCACTTTCTTGTGATCCATTCATAACTGAGTCAAATTAGTTTGTAATAGTCTTGTGAGAATCATCATACTCACCAACAAAAGAAAAGAATTAGGGAAAGAGAGATCTTTTGATTTGATTTGTGTAGATTTAGTTGTAGATGATTTGGCTTCCTCTTCTTAGTTTGTGACGGCTATGCTGAACTCCATGGCAGCAGCATGACGGTAGCTTCTCTAATTTTACAAGTGATTTAGGTCTAGGGAACTACCCACTTATTTATAGATTTTAGAATTCATTTAGGCCATTAGATTTAACCTAGAAATAACCGCAGCCGTTCAGATAAGATGGGGTTTATCTTGTTGACTCAGCAATGAGTCAGAAGTGACTCAGCAAACACTCAGCATATTAATAAACTTCTATTCATGTCATAAATATATATATATTTTCTACAATGTACATATTAGATACATCCCCCTTTACTTATTATTGTTTTTATATACATATTAGATACATCCCCTCTCTCACACACTTATTAATATTTTTATATTCATATTAGATGCATCCCCTCTCTTACACACTTTATTAATATTTTTATATTCATATTAGATACATCCCCTCTCTTACACACTTATTAATATTTTTATATTCATATTAGATACATCCCCTCTCTTACACACTTGTTAATATTTTTATATTCATATTAGATACATCCCCTCTCTTACACACTTATTAATATTTTAGCAACTTTAGTGTTAATAGAAAATTCGGGGTGTTACATTCTCCCCTCCTTTTAGGATTTTGTCCCCGAAATCTTCAAGTCTGGAAGAATGTATATCCTACCATCCAAACGTCCATCTACTCATCCATCATACACAGGCATCCATTGTCCTTAAAAGACTTCTAATGCTTTATGATCATATGCAAGTGTGTGTACATGTCCTTACCTAATGCGAAATCAGGCGGTCTACTGATTCAGTTGACCTCCTTAATGCAAATTATGTAAGTGTCATGAATCCATTATGTATGCAAAAGATCCTAATTGCTTACATACTACTTCTATATGCGTGCACACCCATTCAACCGAATGCAGCATCCATATGATGGTACAACCATTATACATCCATTATACTAAATACATCCATATATATGCAATATGCAATATGAAGTGACTGAGCCGATCTAGTGCCTAAAGTGTGTGTATATATGCATCCACGAGCAACCACTAGCAAACACTTGCATCCATTTTGCATCCATCATACATAACATGTCTCAAACACATGTTTCAACCATAGGATTATCCTAACTAAAGGTCAAAGATACTAATGAGAGGACATACTAAAGATAAGATAAGATAAGCTAAGCGATAAAGGAGAAATTAAAAGACATACCCTCAAAAAGAAAAGGGTACAACGAACGCATCTTCTCTTCTGTCTCCCAAGTTGCGTTGCTCTCATCATTTCCCCATTGCACTTTAACCAGTCTGACCTCTCGATTCCTCAACTTTTTGATCTCCGACCCAAGAATGCATGTAGGAGCTCATCTAATTGTTGCATCACGCTCTATTTCCACCTCTTTAAGCAAGCTCGGCTCTACCACCTCCTCGGTCTTGTGCAAACACTTCCTCAAATGTGATACATGGAATACGTCGTGTACTCCACTAAGTTTCTCAGGCAACTCCACCCTATATGCCATCTTCCCAATCCTGTTTTTTACAGGAAACGGCCCTACAAACCTTGGTGCTAATTTCCCCATGGACCCAAAGCGAACAACATTCTGTAACGGAGATACTTTGATAAAAACCATGTCCCCAATGTCAAACTGAAGATCTGTCCTCCTCTTATCAGCATACGATTTTTGCCTATCTTTTGCTGCTTTCATCCTCCTTCGAATCAACTCAATCTTCTCCGAGGTTTCCCTAACCATATCGGGCCCAAGTAGGATTTTATCGGTAGATTCCCACCAACATGTAGGCGAACGGCAAGGCCTTCCATAAAGAGCTTCGAAAGGTGCCATGCCAATACTAGACTGAAAGCTATTGTTATATGCGAATTCTACTAACGAAAGGTGCTCTTCCCATGTACCCCCAAAGTCTAGGATACAAAGCCTTAAAATATCCTCTAGAATGCGATTCACCCTCTCGGTCTGGCCGTCTGTCTGAGGATGATATGCGGTGCTCAAACATAGCTGAGTCCCTACCACCTCTTGTAAACTCTTCCAAAATTCGCTAGTAAAGATGGGGTCACGGTCGCTTACTATACTAGAAGGAATACCGTGCAAACGAACTATCTCCTTAATGTATACAGAAGCCAACCACGGAGCAGTCCTCTTACTTTTCACGGGAATAAAATGGGCGCTTTTAGTAAGTCTATCTACTATAACCCAAATCCCCGTGTTACCCTTCCTTGATCTTGGTAATCCATCCACAAAATCCATTGAGATGCTTTCCCATTTCCATAGTGAAACTTCTAATGGGTGAAGCAACCCACCGGGTTTCTTTTGTTCTGCTTTAACTCGTTGGCACACCAAGCATCTAGCGACGTACTCGGCCACATCCTTTTTCATACCGTCCCAAAAGAAAACCCGCTTCATATCTTTGTACATCTTATCCCCGCCGGGATGAATGGTCATTTTTGAGCGATGAGCATCATCAAGAATGGCCTTCCTTAAGTCTTCGTCTTGCGGTACACAAAGTCTATTATCCCTTCGTAACCAACCCTTATCGTCTAGGGTATACCTACGAAGATGGCTTGACGACTCCCCCCCTTTGAGCTTTTCTACTATCTCAACCAACTGTGGGTCGTCTCGCTGTGCCTCACCAACCCGTCCTAGAAGTGTAGGTCTAACCTCCAAGGATGCTAACAGACCGGGTACTAAGTCAACGGAGGGTCTAAAGTCAAACATAGAGATGAATTCTAAGCTTTGTCGTTCAACAAACAACGGACTCAAGGACAACCTTTTACTACTTAAGGCGTCTGCCACCACGTTACCCTTGCCCGGGGTATATGCTATTTCAAAATCGTAGGAGGCTAAGAATTCCATCCACCGTTGCTGCCTTAAATTCAAATCCTTCTGAGAGAATAAGTATTTTAATGATTTGTGGTCAGTGAACAGTTCGAATTTCTCACCAAGACGATAGTGACGCCAAGACTTAAGCGCGAAAACAATTGCGGCTAGCTCTAAGTCATGCGTGGGGTAATTCTTTTCATGAACCCTCAACTGCCTTCCACCATAGGCTATTACTCTTCCCTCTTGCATGAGGACCGCGCCAAGTCCCGTCCCACAAGCATCAGTATAGATGGTAAACGGTTTATTCCCGTCTGGCAGCACTAAGACTGGGGCTGAAGTTAAGGCTCTCTTTAAACGTTGGAACGCATCATCGCAATCTTTGTCCCACGTAAAAACCAGGTTCTTCTTCGTTAACCGTGTTAATGGAGCTGATATTTTTGCGAAGTCTTTGATAAACTTTCTATAATAACCAGCCAACCCTAAGAAACTTCTTACTTCGGTTGCATTTTTAGGGACCTTCTAATCTTGGATGGCCACCACCTTTGCGGGATCCACTGCTATCCCTTCTTTGGAAACCACGTGCCCTAAGAACCGTACTTCCTTCCTCCAAAAGTGACACTTAGAAAATTTTGCCTTAAGGTTATGCGCTCGAAGGGTTTCCAACACTTCCCTAAGATGTAGGGAGTGCTCTTCTTTATTCTTAGAAAAGACTAAGATGTCATCCACAAAGACTACCACGAATTTGTTAAGGTATTCCCTAAACACCCTACTCATCAAATCAACAAAATATGCAGGGGCGTTTGTCAAACCAAAGGGCATCACTAGCCATTCATAGAATCCGTCAGGAGTCCTAAAAGCAGTCTTATCTATACTATCCTCAGCCACTCTCAGTTGATGAAAGCCAGTGGCTAAGTCCAACTGCGAAAACACTGAGGCGCCAACTAACTGATCAAAGAGATCGTCAATCCTCGGCAGTGGGTGTCGGTTCTTTTTAGTTAGCTTGTTTAGTTCTCTATAGTCCATACAAAGTCTAAGAGACCCATCCGCCTTTGTGGCAAAAACTACTGGAGCACCCCACTCCGATATACTACGTCTTATGAACCCCTTCTCAAGCAACTCCTTTACTTGCTTATTGAGTTCCCTCCTTTCACGAGGAGCCATGTGGCGCACTGGCAAAGATACGGGTTTAGCATTATCCACAAGACAAATTCGAAAGTCTATCTCCCGCTTTGGAGGTAAGCCCTTCACCTCCTCAAACACATCCGGATATTCCCGGACCACTTCTACCGATCGCAGGTTCTCTACAGACGCGTCAAGCGATTCAAGATAACTTAGCATAACGGAATTTATGGGATTACAAAAGATGTCGAGAGCATTACCAAGGCGAGTCACAAGCCTAACTACTCTCCTTTCACAATCAAGAATGGCCCTATTTCTAGACAACCAATCCATTCCTAAAATTAGCCCATAGCCCGTGAAGCCCAATACATAAGCATCACATCTAAATTCAACGCTAAGTATAGAGATTTTCAAATCCAAACATATCATGGTCAAATGAGCAGAACCCCCAATTGGATTTGAAACGACCAAGGGATCCTCTACTAAACTGGTGTTCGAGTGCAGTGATTCAACTAATGATGCAGAGATAAACGAATGAGATGCGCCAGAATCGAATAAGGTACGGACAGGATGATCAAACAGAAAAACTAAGCTTTCAACAGAAATTGTTCTACCTCTTTCTTGCAGCGGTGGGGCCGCAATAGCCTGAACTTGCCCCCTTGCCTGCCCTGGTGCCATAAGAGCCTGCACTTGTCCTCCCGAGGTAGACCCTGCCCTCTGCCCCTTCTTTGGACAGTCCTTCACTAAATGTCCCGCATCTCCACAATGAAAACAACCAGTCTTCTTTTTCTTTCTACAATCTTTGCTGAGATGGCCAGGCGTCCCACAATTGAAGCATTTCTTCTTCCCTTTGCCATTATTGTTTTTTACCACCCTTCTTATTTTGCTGTTGGGGTTTCTTCAGATCCCCTTTCTTTTCAACTGCCTTATCCTCATGCATAAGTGCCATTTCTACTAGCTTTTCAAAGGTGGCTCCCATAGGGATGTAGGTCATAGCCAACCCTTGCAACGGTTCATTCAAGCCTCTAACGAACCTAAAAGCTTTCTTCTCTGGCGTGTTCACCAACTCCAAGCCAAACCTTGCTAACTGATTAAATTTATTGACATATTCCTTTACTGATGAGCTCCCTTGCTTTAGTGCCAGGAATTTTTCCATATTTAAGTTCTCCTCTGCCCTTGAAAGAAACTTTGCCTCAAACCTTCGTCTGAAATCCGCCCATGAATCAACTGGACGTTCCCCGTTAGTGACCTCCCACAAAAACGAGGCCTCTCCCTTCATTAACCAAGCAGCTAAACGGACTTTCCTCCCATCTTCCACTTCAAAGATATCCAACAATTCCTCAGCCTCCTTAAGCCAATCTCTGGCCTCCACAAACGTCTCAGTCCCTTGAAAAGTTTTTCCTCCCATAGCCTTGAATTCCTTGCACGTCTTTGCAAAAGTGTCAACACGAGGAGGAGGAGGAGGAGGAATGGGTGCAACTAGGGGTGGAGGAGTATCCGCTGGGCCTGCAGTGGTGGCCCTAGCCTCCAAGTATCTCCTAAACCACCCTGGAATCGTCACACCTTCTGGGAGATTAAGATCTTCAGCCATGCTGAAACGAAAAAGGAAAGATTCAAAATGGAGAATTCGAAAGATAAAGATAAGGATGTGGCTATTTGGGATTATGTTTTTCATAAAAACTCTCTTTAAATAACATGTTTTTTTTTTTTTGAAAGCACTTCTTCCAAAAATGCTTTAGAAAAAAAATATTTTTCTAAAAAAAATTTTTTATCTGTTCTGGTAACCTTATGCTCTGATACCACGTGTAACACCCCACGTCCATTAATGTCACTCACAAAGGGAATGCATTAACTTCCATGGAGGTTTTAAGTGAATATAGAACAGTAAAATTACAACAAGACAGATACAAAATAGTACTTGGAAATTCAAAAACTTTATTTCATTGTAGCAGAAGTCAAAACATGTTTGGTTACATCATAACACCATATTCAATGTCAAGTACAATATCTATCTTGATAAAACAAGTACATAATCCCATTACATGAATAGCCATTAAAAAGAAAGATAACAAGCTGGACTTTACTTCAGCAGTCCAAGCTTTCCAGAAGATAAGCGATCCAACTAGACTCCACTAGAACTTGGCCCAACCTGCGGACCTGAAGGGAGAAAAAGGATGGAAAAGAGGGGGTCAGACATAAAGTCTGGTGAATATGATAATTCTACAATACTATTACCAAAATAACTGGACTAAGGCATAAGCTGGAAAACAAGAAAATGTCTATGATGAGCAGATTAAGGACATAGACAATCGCTAAAGGCAACGTTATAGGCGCTCCTAAATACTAAAGGATAAACACTATACTGCACCACACCAGTCACCCTAAAGATTCATCCCACTTAGCTTCACTTAGAAACTTTCCCAATGGCTTTACGTACCCCTAGCTGACTACATAGGTGCCGCCTGCCCCTATCTCCACTAGGTGTACCCTACTTCCCATTATTCGATCGGCTCCCTAACTCGTAGATACCCGTGCTGGCCCCACAGTGGGGTGTATCACTCCCCTAAAGTGGCAACCTGATACAACGGACATGCACGGCTTATACCTACACGATGCAACAACGTCTTACCTACCAGCCCGGGTCCACACACGCATATGAAACCCGTTGGACTTGCGTTGCCACCGCTCCCTGTTTTGGCCTCTTATAGTCAAACCCAGTATGCGTGTCCCGTCCTCGACTTGGGTCGAGCCCACAAAGATACGTTTTGGGATACTGGTTGAAATGGGCCCCCACTATTTACCACAAGCATTCCATCTAAGCTTGTCCCCATTAGTCCATCCCACTTAACCCACTTAGTCATGTTCATTTACATGTGTGTTTGGTTAAGTCTAATCGTATTTCAAATGCCTCTAAAGGCAACCACCAGATTCCTCATGCCACCCAAGGCACCTACTTAACCCCCATGTCCCACCTTACATGATTATCTGGTTAAGTATTTCTTAGTTCATTAAGGCCATAACCTCATAAAGACCTCTCACATTAGACTGGCATTTATGGCAGCTGGATTTGCCGGGCGGGTCCGGGCAGTCTTACACCATAAAAGAGTCTAACCTCGTGTCTTTACAACTGTTATGCTTTAGTTTGGGCCTAGGACCTCTCACATTGGGCCGACATTTGTGACTACTGGATTTGCCGGGCGGGTCCGGGCAGGTTTACATCACAAACGGGTCCAACCTCGTGTCCTAAGCATTGATTATTAATAATAATCCACTTTCCCCCAATTTTAATAATTCCCTACTTGAATTATTAATTACTTCCAATTTTTAACAATGTCCATAATTGACTCAATTATGGACATCCATTCATGGTATGCAAAATCTTACAAAATTGCACCCAATTTATTAATTCCTAATATTACCCCTACCCCACGTTTGAACGTTTATTCGCAAAATATATGTTAGACTCGAATAGCCTAACTCATAGCATAAAAGAGATTATCATAATAACAACATGTATATGTGACCAAATGAATCATAATAAGGGGTGAAACTTGCATATGTCCAACTTGCATAGATTATACATGTCATGGACCTAAAGGTGTCAACTTGTTCAAAATTCACCTAATATAATCTCAATCAATTTTCATAAACTTACATATGAACATGTGTGAATCAACATCATCTAATTTTTTAACAACATGGTTTTATATGGGTACACCTAACTCAATAGGCAAATTCCCATAATCAAGTTTTATTTAATTATAGTTTCAAGTTTATGGGTACACCTAACCTAATAGGCAAATTCCCATAAACAAGATCCATTTAAATTAAGAAAAAAAAACATAACTTTAAGCATGATCCAACAACATCATGATTTTTCAACATAATATAGCATGATTTATAACATGGCATAGTATGATAGTATAACATAGCTTGACATGATTCTCAACATAGCACGACATAGCATAAGAGAATTTACAACATAGCATGACATAGCATATATAATTTACATCATACGACAGCATAATAACATAATAAGAGATCCACAATATATAGAATTTACAATTACAAATCACATCACTTTCTTGTGATCCATTCATAACTGAGTCAAATTAGTTTGTAATAGTCTTGTGAGAATCATCATACTCACCAACAAAAGAAAAGAATTAGAGAAAGAGAGATCTTTTGATTTGATTTGTGTAGATTTAGTTGTAGATGATTAGGCTTCCTCTTCTTAGTTTATGACGGCTATGCTGAACTCCATGGCAGCAGCATGACGGTAGCATCTCTAATTTTACAAGTGATTTAGGTCTAGGGTCCACCCACTTATTTATAGATTTTAGAATTCATTTAGGCCATTAGATTTAACCTAGAAATAACCGCAGCCGTTCAGACAAGATGGGGTTTATCTTGTTGACTCAGCAATGAGTCAGAAGTGACTCAGCAAACACTCAGCATATTAATAAACTTCTATTCATGTCATAAATATATATATTTTTTCTACAATGTACATATTAGATACATCCCCCTTTACTTATTATTGTTTTTATATACATATTAGATACATCCCCTCTCTCACACACTTATTAATATTTTTATATTCATATTAGATACATCCCCTCTCTTACACACTTTATTAATATTTTTATATTCATATTAGATACATCCCCTCTCTTACACACTTATTAATATTTTTATATTCATATTAGATACATCCCCTCTCTTACACACTTATTAATATTTTTATATTCATATTAGATACATCCCCTCTCTTACACACTTATCAATATTTTAGCAACTTTAGTGTTAATAGAAAATTCGGGGTCTTACACAAACTCTCGACCGAAGCGTCAAGCGATTCAAGATAACTTAGCATAACAGAATCCATGGGATTACAAGAGATCTCGAGAGTGTTACCCAAGCGGGTCATGAGCCTAACAACTCTCCTTTCGCAATCAAGAACGGCACCATTACTGGATAACCAGTCCATGCCCAAAATCAACCCATAGCCCGTGAAGCCCAAAACAAAAGCATCACATCTAAACTCAACGCTAAGTATAGAAATCTTCAAACCCAAACATATCATGGACAAATAAGTGGAGCCCCCAATTGGGTTTGAAACAACCAAGGGATCATCTACTAGACTGGTGTCTAAGTGCAGTGACTCAACTAATGATGATGAGATAAACGAATGCGATGCGCCAGAGTCAAACAAAGTACGCACAGGATGATCAAACAGAAAAATCAGACTTTCAACGGAAATAGTTCTACCTCTTTCCTGAATCGGTGGAACCGCGAGAGCCTGAACTTGCCCCCTTGCCTGACCTGCCACCATAAGAGCTTGCACCTGTCCTCCTGAGGTAGATCCCGTCCTTTGCCCCTTCTTAGGGCAATCCTTCACTAGATGCCCTGCTTCGCCACAGTGGAAGCAACCAGTCTTCTTCTTCTTCCGACAATCTTTGCTTAGGTGGCCTGGTGTCCCACAATTGAAGCACTTCTTCTTTCCCTTGCCACCGTTGCCTTTCTCACCCTTGTTTTGTTGTTGCTGTTGAGGTCTCTTCTGATCTCCTTTCTTCTCGGGTGCCTTATTAGCATTGGGACCCTTCTCTTCCTCATGCATGAGTGCCATGTCTACTAGCTTCTCAAAGGTGGCCCCCATAGGGATGTGAGTCACAGCCAATCCATGCATCGGTTCATTCAAGCCCTTAACGAACCTCAAAGCCTTCTTCTCCGGTGTATTCACCATGTCTATGCCAAACCTTGCCAATTGATTAAACTTGTTGACATATTCCTTCACTGATAGGTTTCCTTGCTTTAGAGTCAAGAACCTTTCCATATACAAGTTTTCCTCCGCCCTTGAGAGAAACTTTGCCACAAACCTTTGCCTGAAATCCGCCCAAGAGTCAACAGGGCGCTCTCCATTAGTGACCTCCCACCAGAATGAGGCCTCTCCCTTCATTAACCAAGCAGCTAACTTGACTTTCTTTCCTTCTTCCATCTCAAAGATGTCTATCAATTCTTCCACCTCCTTAAGCCAATCCCTAGCTTCCACAAAAGTTTCTGATCCTTGAAAAGGTTTCCCTCCCATAGCCTTAAATTCCTTGCAAGTCTTAGCAAAAGTATCCGTGCGAGGAGGAGGAGGAGGAGGAGGAAGATCGGGTGCTACTGTTGGTGGAGGAACATTTGCTGGACCCGTAGTGGCGGCCCTAGCCTCCATCAACCTCCTATACCATACTGGTATCGCTACACCCTCCGGAAAGTTAAGATCTTCAGCCATGCTGAAACGAAAGAGGAAAGATTCAAAACGGAGAATTCGAAAGATAAAGATATGGCTATTGGGGATTATGCTTTTCTTTCAAAAACTTTTCTCTAAAAAGACATGTTTTTGAAAATACTTCTTCCAAAAATGTTTTAGAAAAATAGTTTTTCTAAAAAAAATATCTGTTCTGGTAACCTTCAGCTCTGATACCACGTGTAACACCCCACACCCGCTAAGGTCACTCACTAAGGGTATGCCTTAACTTCGTTGGAGTATTTTAAGTGAATATAGAACAGAAAAATTACAACAAGACAGATATAAGTAATACTTGAAATTTAAAACATCATTTCATTGCAGCAGAAGGTAAACATGTTTGGTTACATATCAAAAACCAACAAGAGTCAAGTACAAAATATCCATCTCGTTAAAACATAAGTACATAATCCCACTACATAACTAATAGCCATAATAGAAAACATAACCGAGCTTTACTTCAAGAGTCCAAGCTCCAAAAGATAGATAAAGCAATCTGATCAAAGCCCACTAGTGCTAGGCCCACTCTAATAACCTAAGGGTTGGAAAAAAAAAGATAAAAACAACGGGGTCAGACAAAAGTCTGAGTGAGCCCTATAACTTTAAAAATACAATCATTAAAGTAATTAAGGTGTGATTTAAACTTGGTACGGTGATGACTGGGGATAAATGACTACACTAAGCAGCCAACTAGGCATAGGATGAACTAAGATAACGGTAAAGACGCATCTACCCACCTAAGGGTAAGTACTACACTGCACCACACCAGTCATTCCTACTTAAAGGTTGATTCCACCCAAGGACTCAGAAAATATAACTAGTAGTTTCGTGTACCCCTAGCTGATCACATAGGTGCCGTCTGCCCCTATCTCCACTAGGTGTACCCACTACTCCCTAAGCGATCGGCTCCCTACCGTAGATACCCGTGCTGGCCCCATAGTGGGGTGTATCACTCCCCAAAGTGGCAACCCGATACATCCAACGGTGCACGGATTATACCTACACGATGCAACAACGTCTTACCTACCAGCCCGGGTCCACACACGCATATGAAACCCGTTGGACTTGCGTTGCCACCGCTAACCCGTTTTGGCCTCTTATAGTCAAACCCAGTACGCGTGTCCCGTCCTCGACATGGGTCGAGCCCAATAAGATACATATGGGTTACTGGTTGAAATGGGCCCCCACAAGCTACCCACCTAAGCTTGTCCCTTTTTCTAGTGCATCCCACTTAACCCTTTAATCATGTTTAATTACATGTTTCCACTTGGTTAATTATTCTAATCATATTTTCTATTGCCACCCAAGGCAACCCACTAGATTTCCACATGCCACCCAAGGCACTTACTTAATTTCCACATGCCACCCAAGGCACCCACTTAACCCCTCATGCCCCACTACATGCTTATCTGGTTAAGTGTTTCTTAATTGATTAAGACCGTAACCTTTGCAAAGACCTCTCACATTAGACTATCTTTTATGGCAGCTGGATTTGCCGGTCGGGTCCGGGCAGCCTTACGCCATAACCGAGTCTAACCTCGTGTCTTTACACTTGTCACATATTTAGTTTATGCCTAAGACCTCTCACATTGGGCCAATCATTTGTAGTCGCTGGATTTGCCGGTCGGTTTCGGCCAGTCTTATGCTACAAAAGGGTCCAACCTCGTGTCTTAGTCGATTAATTACACCTAATTAATCACCCCATAATTAATTATCCCTAATTAATTACAAATTTAACGATGTGCATAATTGACTCAATTATGTCCATCCACTTTATGGTATGCATAATCATACCAACTTCACACCATTTCATTAACATGAATATTAACCCCATTGTTCCCCACGTAATACGTTGACATGACATACTTAAAAGGGAAGATTCATCACAAACACAATAGGTTCAACTTGAATAACATTAGCATCAACATGGGTTTTAAAGGTGTCAACATGAATATATGACCATGGCATCAAACCCAACTAGCATAAATAATCAACCCAAACTTGCATGAATCACATATGTCATAAAGAGGGTAACTTGCATAAGTTACTTATGTCATGCAAAGGGGTAAACTTGCAAATGTATGTATGACATATAAAGGGGTTAACTTGCATATGTATGCATATCATACAAAGGTGTAAACTTGCACATGTTACTTGCATAAAATTAAACACCAAACTTGCATAACATGTCATATATGAACTTGCATATAATCAAACACCAAACTTGCATAACATGGTGTCATAATGGATCAATGTTTATCATAGTGATTTGCATAACTAGCATCATGAGCACATAGCATAAAACTTGCATAACTAGCATCATGAACGTATAGCATAAAACTTGCACAGCTAGCATCATGAACTCATAGCATATGACTTGCATAACTTGCATAACATCATGAACACATAGCATATGACTTGCATAACTTGCATAACATCATGAACACATAGCATATGACTTGCATAACTTGCATAACATCATGAACACATAGCATATGACTTGCATAACTTGCATAACATCATGAACACATAGCATATGATAACATAACTTGCATTGATCCACATACATAACCATAACCTCATTATATCCTATCATAATTATTTTAGCAATTGCTTGCTAAAGGCATAGAAACTCACAACTTGTTGATTAGAACTCCTATAAAGAAGATTAAGTTGCTAAAGTTGATTAGAAGTTGATTTGAGAAGCTATCTTCTTCTACAATTTGATGGAGGCTCCTTCAAGTTGCATTTTGACGGCATAACGACGTTGTTTCTATTTTTAGTATGTATTAGTGTAGTCTTAGGGTGTATTTATAGATTTAGGATGTAGTTTAGGACCTTAGATTAACCCTAGATTAGGTTAGAGCCGTCAGATTTCGTCACAGCTCCAAAACACAGCCCAAACCCCAAAACAGTGCACCCAGGCCAAACTGACCGACAGGGGGGGGTCGACCCCTGGGTCGACACATGGGTCGACCCCTAGGGGGGGTCGACACCCATGTCGACCCTAGTGTCGACACCCTCTGTCTGGCGGGAATTTTCCTGCCTCTTCTGAAATCTGAAATTTGAATATTTTAAATCTGTTTCGAATTTTCTGAAACTTCGGATGGCCATAACTTCTTCATACGAAGTCCAAATCACGCAAACTCGGACTCTATCTCAACCTGAATTCCAAGACGAACCCAATGGCGCAACCCGTTTCCCTTAAGTCTCACGTCTGAGATTAATCATTCTTTAATTACTAAACATTAATATTAAGTGAAATTCGGGGTGTTACAGAATTCCTCTTAGAAGTGTTAATGCTTCAAGAAGTATACAACCGAAGTTTATAATGAAATGTAATGATATAGTACGGTTAATTACATTTTGTTTTTATAAAATCCTTTTGAATGGTTGTCTTAACGACGATGATGAAAATAGGCAGAAGCTGAGGATGGAGTTGCTTGTCTGGGTCTGTAGGTGGTAGTTCCAATGTCGTGGCTTCTATTGTGCCCCTGTTGAGGAAGAGATTATAGGAACTTGGGGGGATTCCGACATTCATAATGGCGGTGATGAAGAGATCCATACCACAGGGGATGTTTTGTCGGCCACTCTTGTTCCATCTCCAATAGAGGAAACGAGTTTAGGAAGGTCGCCCAAATCGACTTCTTTAGTGAAGATCTCTGAGACCACTATGCAGATTTAGGTGGAAGGCCAATTTAAAGATTTGGCAAGGTTTTGATTGAGTTATATTTGTCATGGCAATTCAAAACTAATGTCGAGAGCTTTATGTTGAGCGTTGGGGATGTCACCCCTTCAAGAAAGCAAACATATGGTCCATGGAGGGAAGACTTAGGACACACACTCATAATCATTGCATGATACAACACTTATTTGCATGTGTGGGATGTTTAATTCTAACTCAAAGTTTGCTCCACGAAGGTTTAACGGATCGAGAAGGCGATAAAGACCGAGATCTAGAGTCTGGGAGTTTTCGACTATTGAAGAGTGGAACCGTAAGAGGTTTTAAGTGATATGCAGATTTGCACTTGCAGCCCCCTCGATCTTATGACCCCAACAGTAATCGGTAACATAGAGACCAACCTTAACATCTAGCATCTCCACCATCGAGTATCCAGTCGACTAGAGCTAAAAGTGGGTTAGAGGCAATGAGCACCAAGAAACTAGTGTCAATAGTTCCTCATTATGTTCCACCAGCGGCGCAAGTGGCCAGAACTATTGAAAAAAAGAAGACTTACGAAGGGTCCGGATCTATTAAGAAGTTTGTGAAGTGGTAGTGTCCTACGCTGCCTGACATGTCGACAGTCGCAGAGCTCAGGAACGATGAGAAAAGGAGATACTTAGGAAGTCATTCCTCAGTATCTATTTCGATTAGTTGCTGCGGATGTTAGACATGCATAGATCCTGCTGGACATCGATGAAGACGTGTAGGACAAGGTGTGCGATGTTTACCACCAGTATCAATAACTATATAAGTAAGCAAAAAACGATATCAGACCTGATCTTTTATAAGAATTCTTAGGTCCATGGCTTACAGATCAAGGTCGAAGTTGAATGAGAGAGCCTCAAAAACTGATAGGTTGAATTGAGTAAGGCAACACTTCAATTTGTGCCAGTGTATTCGAATAACACATTAATGTGTTGATTCTCTATTGCTGAAACATACAATATGAAGAGGCAGCTTTTGAAGGTAAAAGGGTAGATGGTACAGGCTCAGGAATCATACAAAGACACACTGGATTCGCTCTCAGCCTAGGTGACACCGCTTAGGACATACGTCCAAGTATAGCCTAACCACTACCCTAATCAATTGGCTCCCTGCCTTGTAGACATCCTGTGCTAGCCCCACAATAGTAGGTATCACTTTCTAAAGTGGAAACCCATGGTGGGCACAACCATATCTACTGGTGTCACATTCGTCTTAGCCCCCTCGGCTCGGCCCATGCACGCACATGTCCCTGGTCGGTTTGCGCCGCCCACACCATCTTCCTTGTTTAGATCTCTTACAATCAACCAGTAAGCATGCCCTTTCTCCGCCTAGTACGAAGTTCTTCACTTGATACCAACTCCGGGTTACTGACTGAAATGGGTTCCACACAATATGATACAAGCTCTCCCCCTTTTCTTGTGTCCCCACTAGGTTTTCCACTGACTATGTATACCCTTAGGTGTCTTTAATTACATAGCCGTATACCAGTTATGCTTAACCTAAAGGGTCTCTTTAATTACATAACTTCATTACATTATCTATCGATTATGCATAACACTAGGTGTCTTTAATTACATAACCTTATTACATTATCTACCGGTTATGTATACCACTAGGTGTCTTTAATTACATAACCTTACTGGGTTAAGTTCGTGGGCCTATATGTAAAAATTACCCACTCCCTCTAATTTACTTAACCTATCCACTACCCAGCCAATTTTACTTAAGCCTAACTTAACTTCATAGTCATACAATCTTTATGGATTAAATTAGGTTAAGTAGTCCAATTCTTTACCATGTCCATTTATGGTTTTATAATGGGCTAGACCTCCCACATTAGGCCTACAACATGTGGATGTTGGATATGTCGGTCGGGTCCGGGCAGTTTTATTCCATAGTTGGGCCTAACCTCGTGTCTTAGCCCGATTCATATTTGCGTACTTAGACCTCCCATATTAGGTTCAATATTAGTGGCTGCTGGATATGCTGGTCGGGTCCGGGCAGACTTCCACCACTAATGTAACCTAACCTCATGTCATAATTACAATTTACAATTCCTAATTGTAAATTACTAAACATTCCAAATTAATCCAAATCTACCTATGTCATTATAGGTAACTATTTCTATGTTTTCCCCATTTGAATTACATGTCCCATTTCATATAAATATTACATAAATTATGCCAATTATAATCCCTTTTTCCCCGTTTCCTCTCTAATGTATTCGTACGTATTTTGGTGGCATCTAGGCTATAAAGTAGCCTAGCTACAACAATGAAAAGGGAATATGACTAAGGTGATAGTTTCAACATATCTTGGCATAAACAAAAACATAAACTGGTATGATAACAAGGTGAATGGTCATGTAATCATCATGGCAAGGTATGCATAAAAGGGATGAACTTGTAGCAACTATGATGTCAACGCAACATAATGAGATCTAAGTTAAACATAAGGTGTCCAACTATTTAGATGTAGCATAGTTAGGGTGACATAGTAACATGTTTAGATCTAAAGATGGATTCACATGTCAAGTTCACAACATATCTTAATGGATCACAATATGACAGGTGAAAGGTGATTAACATAAAGACCTAGATCTAAGTAATGTTACAACTATCCAAATTAATAAATGTACATCTACCATAACATGGTTACAAGTCAAGGTCCACATAAGCAACATAATCGAATAATCACAATTTTATTAGATCTAGGAAAATAGAACTGTCATGACATAATATAGGATTTCACATTAACACAGAATCATACTTTACAACATATCCGATTCATAGTCTTTAAAAATATACTTTTATTTATCTAAACCTAAAAACAACTAGAACTCACAGCGTTAGGTATAGAGAATTGAGGAAGAACAGATCTAGAATTTCTGAATTAGATTTGTAGAAAATGTTGTTGTAGAAAACGGTTCAGTTCGAACTCCAGCAGCATATGGCGTCCATGACTTCCAATGAAGAAAATATGAGAAATAGGACATGTATATATAGTTGCCAGACCCCCTGAAACCGAGTGCCACGTCAGCCCTAGGGGTGTCGACACCCCTGTGGGTGGGTCGACCCCTAGGTCGACACCCCTTCAAGGGGGTCGACCCCCTAGAGCGGGAACTTTGCCGCTTAGAGGATTTTTTCAAATTTGAATCCTCTGGATAGAATTCTGGCTCATCTCTGACTCACCTCTGACTCATGCGTATACATAAAAAATTTCTATTACAAACTTAAAATCCTCGTAACTTCTTCATATGGTGTCCGCTTTACGCAAACCATATGTCTATCTTGACCAGAATTTCGAGACGGGCGCAATGGTGCAGTCCGTTTCCTCTAATTCTGAATATTAAGCTAACTATTATTTAATTTATTCTCTTTAATGTCGTTAAAAATTCGGGGTGTTACATTCTCCCCTACTCAAAGGATTTCGCCCCCAAAATCTCTAAGTCGAGAAGAATGCATATCCTACCTTCCATCATCCATCTACTCATCCACCAATCACTAGCATCCATTGTACTTAAATATTTCTAATGCTTGTATGTATATATGCAAAGTTGTGTGTATATGTCCCAACACTAATGCGAAGATCAGGCGGTCTACTGATTCAGTTGACCTCCTTAATGCAATGTATGTTAGTGCCATGAATTCAATATGTATGCAAATAAACCTATCATATCATATAAATTCTATATGTGTGCACATTCATTCGTCTAAATGCAACATCCATATACTAACTTATACATTTCCATTCATAAAGGAAAAGAAAATACACACACATCCATATGCAGTATGAGAGTGATTGAGCCGATCTTAGTGCCTAATGTGTGTGTGTATGCGTCCACAGGCAACCACTAGCAAATTAACACTTGCATCCATCAAACATAACATGTTTCAAACACATGTTTACATCCATAGGATTCCTATCTAAAGGTCGAAAATACGATGGATAAGATATATTCTTTTGACAGAAACAAGCACTGATAAAACTTAGGAAATGAGTTAAGAACATACCCTTGAAAAGAAAAGGGTACGAAGCACGAATCTTGTCTTCGGTCTCCCAAGTCGCATCTTCTGGGTTATCTCCCCATTGAACCTTTAGTAACTTGATCTCCTTATTACACAACTTCTTAACCTCTGACCCAAGAATAAGGGTAGGGACTCGTCTGACTGTCACCACCCGTTCCACTTCGACTTCTTCCAACATGCTCGGCTCAACTACTTCCACGGTGTCATGCAGGCACTTCCGCAGATGAGAGACATGGAAAACGTCATGAACACGAGATAGATTTTCTGGGAGCTTTACTCTGTAAGCCATTTGGCCAATCCTCTTGGTTATGGGGAATGGTCCCACAAACCTAGGTGCCAACTTCCCTACTGATCCGAAGCGAACGACATTCCTCAGAGGTGATACTTTGATAAAAACTAAGTCTCACGCTTCGAATTCAATGTCAGTCTTTCTCTTGTCTGCATAAGATTTCTGCCTATCTTGAGCTATCTTCATCCACCGTCGAATAAGGTCAATCTTTTCGGATGTTTCTCTAACCATATCTGGTCCAAGTAATAATTTTTCTGTAGATTCCCACCAACAAGTTAGCGATCTACAAGGTCGTCCATACAATGCTTCGAAGGGTTCCATGCCAATACTAGCTTGAAAACTATTATTATAGGCAAACTCTACTAAAGGAAGATGCTCTTCCCAAGTCCCTCCGAAGTCCAGGATACACAGCCTTAAAAGATCTTCTAGGATCCTATTCATCCTATCCTTCTGCCATCGGTCTGAGGATGATAAGCGGTGCTTAAACACATATACCTAATGATTCTTGCAAGCTACTCCAAAATTCACTAGTAAAGATGGGGTCACGATCGCATACGATGCTGGAAGGTACTCCGTGAAGACGAACTATCTCTCGAACATAAATTGTTGCCGACCATGATGTCGTCCTCTTACTTTTAACTGGAATAAAGTGAGAACTCTTAGTGAGTCTATCCACTATCACCCAAATACTGTTATTACTTTTCTTTGATTTAGGTGAACCATCTATGAAATTCATAGAGACGCTTTTCCATTTCCACTACGGAACCTCCAACAGATGAAGTAATCCACCAGGCTTCTTTTGCTCAGCTTTGACTTGCTGGCAAACTAAACATCGAGAAACAAATTCAGCCACATCCTTCTTCATCCCAGCCCAAAAGAAAACTCTCTTCATGTCCCTGTACATTTTATCACCACCTGGATGAAGGGTCATCTTAGATCGGTGGTCTTCTTCTAGGAATGCCTTTATAAAGCTTCTAGTTTAAGGAACACAAAGCCTTCCATCTCGTTGTAACCACCCCTTTTCATCTATGACATACCAACTGAGGTGACTAGAAGTCTCCCCTCTTCTGAGCTTATCCATGATGTCTAGAATCTATGGGTCACCTTGTTGCGAAGCTCCACAAGAGTCAGTCGTATCTCCAAGGATGCAAATAAATTCGGAAAAACCTTGATGGAGGGTCTAAAATAAAAATCTGATATGAACTCCAAGTTCTTTCTTTCCACAAACAGGGGACTCAGGGCCACCCTCTGCCTACTTAGTGCGTCTGCCACCATATTACCCTTTCTAGGGGTATAAGCAATTTCAAAATCATGTGAAGCTAAGAACTCCATCCACCGTTGTTGCCTTAAGTTGAGATCCTTCTGTGAGAATAAATACTTAAGAAATTGATTATCGGTGTATAACACGAACGTCTCTCTAAGTAAATAATGGTGCCACGTTTTTAACGCGAATACTATGGCAGCTAGCTCTAGATCATGCGTGGGGTAATTCTTCTCATGAACTCTTAACTGTCTACCCCCATAACATATTACTTTCCCTTCTTGCATCAGAACCGCAACAAGCCCTGTACCGCACGCATCAGTGTAAACAGTAAACACTTTACTTCCATCAGGCAAGGTCAAGACTGGGGCTGTTGTCAGAGCCCTCTTCAGTCGTTGGAAAGCAACGTCACAGTCTATGTCCCATGAAAATGCCAAATTCTTCTTTGTCAGCCTGGTGAGAGGGGCTGATATCTTCGCGAAGTCCTTAATGAACTTCCTATAATAACCTGCCAAACTAAGAAAACTTCTCACCTCAGTTGCATTTTTAGGAATCTACCAATATTATACTACAACCACCTTTGCGGGATCTACAGCTATCACAACTTTGGAGACTACATGCCCCAAGAATCTCACTTCCTTTCTCCAGAAATGGCATTTGGAGAACTTTGCTTTTAGCAGATGGTCATGGAGAGTTTTCAAAACTTCTCCCAAAGGCTGGGCATGCTCTTCTTCACTTTTGGAGAAGATCAAAATATCATCAACGAAGACTACGATGAATTTGTTTAGGAACTCCGGAAACACCTACTCATCAAATCAACAAAATAGGCGGGTGCATTTGTCAACCCAAAAGGCATAACTAGCTGTTAACCAGCCTTTTGATCTGGTCACCAAAAGTAATCAAGACACGCTCGACTCAACATATCGCGTGATATTACAGCCCGTAGGTGTCGCCAATATCATCCGGGGGCCAGTATCAGAAGACTCGAGTCTAGCCAGTAGCAGGATGTCGCATCCCACGGACACAACCTCCATCAGTATCCGTCTGCATCCGAGCCGAAGGCGAGCCGTCAAGCGGGTCCGGGCGCAGCACCGGTGGGGGTCCGGGGCCCCACAGTCCCGGCGGCGATCGACCTAACTGGTTAGGTCGAAACTGTGGGCATCGCCCAATTCATACGATTTTCTCCATGCCGGAAGCTCACATTCCTTCACTTCGGACTAGCTAAATGATAGATTCCTTCACTTCGTGCTGAGGAGCTTCGACGCCCCAAAAGAACCAACATACCGCGCCGACGAACCTCGGCCACGTCCCCTCCAAACAAACCTCGCACCATGCCAAGGATGTTTGGCTATTATAAGGGTAAACCATATCCTCCGGCTTGTGTTGCATTGTGTGATGGGACCTGGGTCTTATAATAGCTTCATTTTTCCAAAAAGCATTGCGCTATTTTGTTATATGCACTGGTATTATTGGGAGGAAACCCGTTCCGTGTTATACGGCGTGGTCCCTTGATATATTTGATTTAAAGTAAAGTTTTAAATAACTGTTTTAGTTCTCACACCAGTCACATGACCGACCTGGAGTTTATTGTTTTAACCTAAACTCTGGGTGCCCTTATTTTTGACATGGGAAGCTAGTAGTTTTGGTTTTGCAGATTTATATTCATAGGATCCTGATTTACAGCTGGAACGATATCCGGAAAGCTCTGTATCCGTATATCTCTTTTAGTTGTGTTTTGTATTATTTTCCGCTTCTATGTAATGCAATTAAATCTCTGATATTTCTCTGATGTATAATATTTATTCATACTCTGTATATTCTTGTATTCTGATGGAATTGTTGTAATTAACAATGAAATGTTCTTCTGTTTGTGTTCCGATTTGTCCTGTTCTCAAAACAATCAGGGGTTTCGAACGGTCTTGGTCGGTTTAGCGATCGATTCGGATCGAGCGAAATTCTAAATTGTTACTAGGTGCGAAATTTCGTACCTCTACCTAGGTACGAATTTTCCGTGGCCGACAGGTGGAGGCACGAATTTCCTGAAGATGGTCCCCATTTCTACCTACTCCTACCTAACCCCTACCTAACCACTTCCTATAAATACCCCACTACTCACACTTCAAAAGGGAGAGATTCTTTGGCTTTGAGACCTCCATAAAGCTTCATTAATGGCATCTCCTCTTTGAGGAAGAAGAAGGGCAAACTTGTCCATTTTACTATTTCTTGCAAATATGACTATTGTAGCCTCATATATGATAGTCAATGAATGTAATGAGAGGATCTCAACCTTGTAATCTTTCAAGTGATCAATAAAATTCCTACAACTCTTCAAAGTGGACGTAGGCCCTCCTTGAGGCCGAACCACTATAAATCTCTTGTGTTATTTACTGCTTATGTTCTATAATACGTTCTTGTCTATGTGACCATATTTATAATTCCTAGTAATTAGGAATCTTTGGTGTTTGCGACATTTTTTGCCGTCAATACTAGCTATTCAAAGAAACCGTCTGGAGTTCTGAAAGTAGTCTTATCTATGCTGTCCTCAGCCACCCTCAACTGATGGAACCCCGTAGCCAAGTCCAACTGAGAAAATACCGAGGCACCAACAAGCTAATCAAATAAATCATCAATCCTCGGAAGCGGGCTCCTATTCTTCTTGGTGAGCTTATTTAACTCTCTATAGTCAATACACAAACGAAGCGAACCATCCGCTTTAGTTGCGAATAATACTGGAGCACCCCACTCAGATATGCTTCGTCTGATAAACCCTTTTTCAAGTAGCTCCCATACTTGCTTACTCAGCTCCCTCCTTTCTCTTGGAGCCATGTGGCGCACTGGTAATGCAACTAGCTTTGCATTGTCCACTTGATATATGCGGAAGTCGATCTCACGCCTTCGAGGTAAACCCCATACCTCACCAAAAACATTGGGATAATCTTGAACCACCGGAACAGATTGCAAATTATCTATGGATGCATCAAGAGACTCTAGGAAGCTAAGCATAACGAACCGTTGAGGGTCGCAAGAAACTTCGAGGGTCTTCCCATGACAAGTCAGGAGTCTAACAACCCTCCTCTCACAATCCAAAATGGCCCCATACGTGGAAAGCCAATCCATTCCTAGAATCAACCCATAGCCCATAAACCTGAGTACATACGCGTCGCATTCAAACTCGATGCCTAACACAGATATTTTCTAACCCCGACAAATCATCGATAAATGAGCCGAACCACCAATGGGGTTTGAAATAACTACGGGATCTACTAGCATACTAGTAATTAAGTGCGGAGATTCAACCACTGAACTAGATATAAACAAGTGTGAAGCACCAGAATCAATTAGTGTTCTAACTGGATGGTTTGAAAGAGAAACTAAACTTTCTACAGAATTTTTTCTACCTCTTTCAGGAACACTGATTGCGAGAGCATGCACTTGCCCTCCAGAAGTCCCTGCTCTTTGACCTTGTCCCTGTGATCCCTGTTTCTTTGAGCACTCTTTAGAGAAGTGTCCGACCTCTCTGCAATTAAAGCAATTGGCCTTTCTTCTCTTACAATCTTTGATTAGGTGACCCTCCTTTCCACATTTGTGACATTTTCTCTTATCCTTGCCTTTATCATCTTTCTCTCCTTTCTTCTGTTGTTGTTGCTGCTATTGCCGCCCTTTCTTTGGCCACACCTTCTTATTCTGCGATGTCCCCTCAGCTTTTGTTTCCTTCTTTTCTCCCTTGTCCTCCTCATGCATTAGGGCCATATCAACAAGCTTTTCAAATGTGGCCCCCATGGGAATATGGGACAAAGCTAAACCATGCAGAGGCTCATTCAGTCCTTTAGCAAATCGCAAAGCCTTTTTGTGTGGTGTATCCACCAACTCTAGCCCAAACCTTGTCAATTGGTTGAACTTGTTCACATACTCCTTCACCGTCAAATTTCCTTGTTTGAGAGTTAAGAACCTCTCCATATGTATGCTTCTCTCCACTTGGGAAAGAAATTTCATTTCGAACCTCTGTCTAAAGTCTTCCCAAGTTTCTACCGGACGTCCAGCTTGGGTGACTTCCCACCAAAATCAGGCTTCGTTCTTTAATAGCCAAGCAGCTAATTGAATTTTCCTTCGGTCCTCAACTTCAAAGATTACGAATAAGTCTTCGGTCTCCTTAAGCCAATTCCGAGCTTCTACGAATGTCTCATTCCCATGGAATTGACTTCCTCCCATAGCCCGAAAGTCTTTGCAGATCTTGGCAAAGATATCTTCTTTTGGAGGGGGAGGAGGAGGAATGACTGGTGCAGCTGGGGGAGGAACGTCTCTTTGGCCTTCGGCCGGCGCCATGGCCTCCAAATAACTCCGGAACCATCCGGGTAATGGACGTCCTCTGGGATATAGGGATGTTTTGTTCCCCAAACATGCTGAAAAAGGGAAAAGGAAGAAATTTAGAAAAAGGACCGAAGGATACTACATATGGCTTTTTGCGGAATGTTTTTCAAAATAGACTTTTCTTTTGAAAATTCTTTTCTTTTAAAACCTTTTTGAAAATAATTTTCAAAAACTTTTATCTAATCTGGTAACCTTCAGCTCTGATACCAAGTGTGACACCCCACGTCCGTTAATGTCACTCACTAAGGGAATGCATTAAGTTTCGTGAAGCGCTATAGGTAAGCATACATAGAATAATTACAAGACAGATATAAATAAAGCAGCAACAGAAAATTTAATCTTTTGTTTCAAGCATAAGTCATAATACCGTGGTCCACAATTTCATAAGTTACAAAAACCATTACAATAAAATAACTTCTGTCTTGCACCATCAGAGTACATAGGTAAATAAAAAGCATCATTCCCCCAATTAAAAGAGTTAAGCCATATTAGAGATAAGAACTTGAGCCATACTTCAGAAGCAACTCCTAACAAGATGATATCTGAATCCTAATTAAGTTTGAGTGTTTCCTACTAGAGAACCTTGGGGGCAATGGAAGAAAGAAGGAGAAACAACAGGGTCAGACATAAAGTCTGACGAGTCTAGTTACTTTTATCCAGTAGATAAATAAAAGCAACATGATAGACAAATAAAATGGATAAGAGAGATCACTACATAAATGGCAGGTATGACAAGGTAAGCAAGTTAAGGTGTATGTGTGTCACTAGTGATTACTCTGCTTTATTACTAGTATAAGTGAAATGAGATGATCCCTTCCACTATGAGTTGGTAGGCTTAGGTCATACATCCAAGTATACCATAACCGCTACCCTAAACGATCGGCTCTCTACCCTGTAGACATCCAGTGCTAGCTTCACAGTAGGAGGTATCACTTCCTAAAGTGGCAACCCATGGTGTGCACAACCATATCTACTGGTGTCACGGTCGTCTTACCACCCTCTGCCCGGGCCATGCATGCACATGTCCTCGATCGGTTTGCACCGCCCACATCATCTGCCTCGTTTGGATCTCTTACAGTGCCCCTTCTCCGCCTAGTACAGAGTTCTTTACTTGATACCAACTCCGGGTTACTGACAGAAATGGGTCCGACACAATATGATACAATCTCTCTCCCCTTGTCTTATATCCCCACTAGGTTTTCCACTGACTATGTATACCCTTAGGTGTCTTTAATTACATAGCCCTATACCAGTTATGCTTACCGTAAATGATGTCTTTAATTACATAACTTCATTGCATTATCTATCGGTTATGTATACCACTAGGTGCCTTTAATTGCATAACCTTATTACATTATCTACCGGTTATGTATAAAACTAGGTGTCTTTAATTACATAACCTTATTGGGTTAAGTTCGTGGGCCTATATGTAAATGTTACCCTCTCCCTCTAATTTACTTAACCCGCCCACTACACATCCAATTTTACTTAACCCTAACTCAAGTTCATAGTCATACAATCTTTATGGATTAAATTAAGTAGTTCATTTCTTTACCATGTCCATTTATGGTTTTATAATGGGCTAGACCTCCAACATTAGCCTACAACATGTGGATGCTGGATATGCCGGTTGGGTCCGGGCAGTCTTATTCCACAGTTGGGCCTAACCTCGTGTCTTAGCTCGATTAGTATTTGCATACTTAGACCTCCCACATTAGGTTCAACATTAGTGGCTACTGGATATGATGGTCGGGTCCGGGCAGACTTCCACCACTAATGTAACCTTATCTCATGTCATAAGTACAATTTACAATTCCTAATTGTAAATTACTAAACATTCCAAATTAATCCAAATCTACCTATGTCACTATAGGTAACTATTTCTATGTTTTCCCCATTTGAATTACATATCCCATTTCATATAAATATTACATAAATTATGCCAATTATAGTCCCTTTTCCTTGTTTCCTCTCTAACGTATTCATACGTATTTTGGTGGCATCTAGGCTATAAAGTAGCCTAGCTACAACAATGAAAAGGGAATATGACTAATATGATAGTTTCAACATGTCTTGGCATAAACATAAACAAAAACTGGTACGATAACAAGGTGAATGGTCATGTAATCATCATGGCATGGTAGGCATAAAAGTGATGACTTGTAGCAACTATGATGTCAACGCAACATAATGAAATCTAAATTAACCATAAGGTGTCCAACTATTTAGATCTAGCATAGTTAGGGTGACATAGTAACATGTTTAGATCTAAAGATGGATTCACATTTCAAGTTTACAACATATCTCAATGGATCACGATATGACAGGTGAAAGGTGATTAACATAAAGGTCTAGATCTAAGTAATGCTACAAATGTCCAAATTAATAAATGTACATCCACCATAACATGGTTACAAACAAAGATCCACATAAGCAACATAATCGAATAACCTCTATTTTATTAGATCTTGGAAAACAGATTTGTCATGACATAGTATAGGATTTCACATTAACACTGAATCATACTTTACAACATATCCAATTCATAGTCTTTCAAAATATACTTTTATTTATCTAAAAACCTAAAAAAAAACTAGAACTCAAAGCGTTAGGTTTAGAGAATTGAGGAAGAATGGATCTAGAATTTCAGAATTGGATTTGTAGAATATGTTGTTGTAGAAAACGGTTCATTTCGCACTCCAGCAGCATATGGCCTCCATGACTTCCAATAAAGAAAATATGAGAAATAGGAAACGTATATATAGCTTTCAGACCCCCTAAAACCGAGTGCCACGTCAGCCCTAGGGGTGTCAACACCCCTGTGTGTGGGTCGATCCCTAGGTCGACACCCCTTTAGGGGGGTCGATCCCTATGTCGACACCCCTCTAGGGGGTCGACCCCCTAGAGCGGGAATTTTGCCGCTCAGAGGAATTTTTCGAATTTGAATCCTCTGGATAGAATTTTGACTCATCTCTGACTTACCTCTGACTCATGTGTATATATAAAATATTTTTGTACGTATACAAACTTAAAATCCTCATAACTTCTTCATACAGTGTCCGTTTTACGCAAACCAAATGTCTATCTTGACTAGAATTTCGAGGCGGACGCAATGGTGCAGTCCGTTTCCTCTAATTCTGAATATTAGACTAATTATTATTTAATTTATTCTCTTTAGTGTCGTTAAAAATTCAGGGTGTTACAATCATTAAATTACAATTTCTATAATGCTACAATTGAATAAAACACTAAGCGGGTATGGTATGTAATAACATTTAAATAAGTAAATGTTCCATCCTAACGTTTAACAATTGTCTATACTATTTATACAAGCATTAATGAGCATATATATATATATTACAGTGTATTATGAAGTTATATAATATATATATATGAGTATGATATTGCATCTTGACATAACTTATATAAGAGCTTATTTAATGCGCATACTTGTAACGTCCTGGACTTTTATCGATTTACTAATTATTTTATTTAATTATTGTAATATAGTAGTATGATAATTTAAATGGTCTGAATTTCAATATTTTGAATATTTAATTAATATAATTAATGGGATATTAATATATTTATTTCCAAAATAGTTGAATTGGAAATATTATGTAAATTGGATATTTAATATATTTAATTCAGTCTAGAGTCGAATTATTATAACATTTTGAACTTCAACCGAGTGTACAGGATCTGTTATAAGTTGGATTTTTTTGAAACAAGAAACATTCAAATCTAATTAACTGTGTTTCTCTAGTGGAAGTGAAAAATCAAGATTTCATGTTGTAGATTGTTAGTTATGTCCAAATCAAATTTTCAGAAAGCCACTATGGAATCGTTTATAAATTATAACGATTTATTTAAATAAACAAAAATAGTTTTCAATACAAACTAAACGTCGTTTTAACTTAAAATTCAAATATCAAGTATAAATCTATATTCTGATTAATTTTGAAGCTATATATATTCTATTTGGATATATATACGATAATAATAATTTTATTATTATTAAATTGGATTTGTTTAATCAGTTTATATTATATCGATTGAACATGGAATGCAAGAATAACCAATTTTCAAACGATCTTCGCTTTCAACGAAACTAATTTTTTTAATTCCATAGTGATTAATTATTGCTAGATTTTAAGTTTCGCATCAATTAGAGTTATATTGTGAGCATGAGCAGTTTAAACGCGTATTATTTTAACCGATTGTAATTAAAAAGGGGTTTTACAAACGAACTCGTAATCCGACGAAACTAGTTCCATCATGTTCAAAATATTTGATTATTGTAAGACTTCAAATTTGACCATAAACGGAGCTCGTATGTGGTTGTTTTGGTTTGTTTACTTTGTACGCATGTGTAATGAACTATAAATATATATATATATATATATATATATATATATATGTATGTATGTATGTATGTATGTATGTATGTATGTATAATCCACTTTACTTCGTTAGCAAGTTTTCGGTATAGTCTCCTTTTTCAATGCCTAACCTACATAAAAAACGCAGCCTATCTATCTTCTACAAAGCTATGTCGAATCAGTCAAGGGTTTTTTTCTCTACAAACCTAATGGGGAGGAATGTGTACCCTAATACTTCCCTATAAAGCTTTGAAATTTTATAAATACATGAGCTTCTTCATTCCTAAAACCACGAAGAAAGGGAAAACCATAGTAAACATAATGGATTTCTAATGTTTAGAAATTTATTTCCACACCAATGCACGCTTAAAAATCATGATATTTATATATTTGGAATCCTGTTGAAAATCTCTTCAGTTCTATATTTATTTTTCGAAGTTCGAACTTGTTTTATTCTTGGTCATATTTGGAGAAGTAAGATAGGGTTTCGTGATTCAAGAGTTTGGTTTATTGGATAAAGCGATGACTGCTGTTTTTGTGATCGTAGCATCATTTAACATCGACTGTGTTTTTTTGGTGAAGACCGGGAAGATTTTTTTTTTGCACTTGGGTGCTACTTGCGTGAGGAAACTTGAAGTCGGGTTTTTATTCATGGCACGTGAGTGATAAAGTAGTGAATGGTTGTGGAGAGGAGGTGAAGATGAGTTCGTTGGTGGTGGGTTAGTGAAGAACCATGAATTGAAGAGGGAGCTAGGGTCTTAAGGATGAGCGACTATGGAAAGAAAAAGGATACATGCATGTTTACTGTGTGATTGGGGAAGAAAGGGAGTAGTCATCACAGGTACTAAAGGGATATTGGGCCATGATATTTTTGTGGTAAGCCCAATGTTATAATAATATATACAATAGAATAAAGCCCAGAAAGGGAGACGTGGTAGAAGCCTAGGGCTTTCGTAAAACTGGGTACGGGTAAGTAAATATTGGACCAAATTTAAAGGTTCAGGCCAAAATAAAAATAAATAGTTTGTTTTAATTTATATCATGTATAAATTTGTAAATGTTATAACGTGCTTACATGTTATCCAGATTCAACAAAACAGGATCCTTTGGGATCGTATTCATGCAGGCTACGCGATGAAGCTGGTCTGGAACTATTTGGAGCTCGTTTGAATTTTTGGCGAAATTAGATATTTGATCGGATCTATGGAACGCTAATCGTTTTTAAAAATTAACGACCTAGGCGAGTAAACTCACTAACTCTGTCCAGTTCTTTACTTTTATAAACATATTTTAGAATTGATAAATAATGTTGGAATGTTGTGCGATGGTTGTTTAGATGAATTGCTATTTAATTGGTTGAAATTATAAATGTAATTATATATTTAAATCGTTGGTTAAATATTTTTTCAATTTATTTTAATATCTCATATTGATATGAAATTAGTGTTATTTATATTGATTAACATTTGTGGATGCAGGGAAGCAGGTTGGAGGAATCCAACTAGATTCCTCAACAGTTATATTGTTGTTTTGCATATATTGTGTTATATGATGTGACAGATAACCTATGGTTGATTATTATGTGTTTGGGATGTTTGAATAACATTGACCCTGAAATATATTGGAAAAGGATTCGAACTTTAAAAAGAAAAACCTATTTTTTTAACAGAAATTGAATTTCGAATGGACTAGAATATAATAACTTGTTTTAATTACATTAAAACCAGTAGTTTGACTTATAAACGATGTTCAAAATAAAATGGAATAATTATTATTAAATAATTTGAAAATACAAGAATGAATTTTGAAAGGGGAATTTGGAAAATCATTTCAAACAAAAAAGATGAAATTATTTTGATGTTCGAAATGTGAATAAAACCATAAGAATTTGTAATTAAAATTCGACGATGTTGGATGTTATTAATATAATTTGTTTTATATATTATATATTCCAAAATTTGATAAGATAGTTAATATCTGGTTAGAAACCAATAATTTATAATTGAATATGTACTAGAGATTAAATTATAAACTTGGTATATAATTAACAAGAAGTTACGTGTAAATGGAGTTTATGAAGTAGATTACAAATACATATTTATTAAATAACTCGATAAATAGGAATTGAACCTGTAATGGTATTTTTAATTATAAATCAAGATTTGATTTGATAAAACAAGTCCAGTTTAATGTAAAGGAATAATATTCATGTTTTAAAGCGAATAATAATTTAAAAGCAAACGTTTTGCAGATTTAATTGGTTATAAAAGGAAAATTGTAAATATCTGGAGTGATAAATTCAAAAGTGAACTTAGAAATTGAGTTAACCTAAAACGGTGAATTTATTCCGACATTTAGAACGTTAATCGAATAGAGATTATTCAGAAGAGGGTTATACGCTGAAATTCGATTATATCGAATTCAAGAAGGTATTATTTACTTTCCATTTTAATCAATTAATTAAGTATATTTTTTATTTTTCTAAATAAGGAATACAAGTAATATTTAGAATCTAAATATTTTGGAAGCAGGTATTATAACGCTATCGTTATAATCAATGTTTTATACAATGTTTGTTGAATCTATATGAATGGAATTTGGAAATATTTTTCCAAATATAATTAGATATGCTTTCTCACTATAGAAAATGAAATGATTTTTGTTAATAAGATGTCCAGAACGGAGTTAAGGAAATTAGAAATTGACTAGAGATTAGTTAAGTTGAATGGCTTTCTGGGTGTTGATCTGATGTTGATTTTGGCCTTCGGGGTTAATACTTAGGGGGTTGTTCTCTTACTAGTTTACGGTTAGGGGCCGATGGGCGTGGAAGGATAGTGGTGCGTGATTATAAGAAATGCGAATTTTCCAATATTGATAAAGAAATATAATCTGAAATATAGAAAATAAATAGTTAAAATAGATGGAAACGTTTTCCAAGAATCGTGAGAGGATAAACGAGTTGGAGAAATATTTGAGTAAAGATATTGAAGGGGAATTGGAAAATGAAATAATTATTGATAAATTAATTTAAAGGGGTTCGGTGTTGAATGATGGTTGATCGATATAATTTCCATATGCAAATAAGATCGTTCTTTGTATGGATGATTTCCTTTGATAGTTAAATAACTGACTATCAATGTTTTTGACCATTTTTCCGTTGTCAATACGAAGAGATGGGATCAGATTTATTATCTGAAAACCACTCCGTATAGGCATTAGCGTTGTGAATCAAATAAGATGAAGATAATTGAAGACAGAGTTTATGCAAGGGCTGTTCTGGCAATCCTAGGTAGAAATTGCCTAAGATGGATTTACAGAATAGTGCCTTCGGTTTGTCCAGTCCTAGGACAACTTGTATGGACAAATGTCTGACAAAGTATATCTAATAGATCGCGTAAGTTGATCTCTTCAAACGTATTTACATTGGTGGCAGAGGAATTTGTTTCTCTTAGCTTTATACCCATGGTATTTTTGGGTAAATCAATTTGTGATTTGGCGGGTTTGACGACGTGGCATTCAAAGAAAATGAAGGTGTGATCTGTCAAAGGATATGTTATGACCTCAAGCCTCATCAACTGGGAAATGACAAAAATCGGGCAGGTAGCATGACTAAGTGGGTCGCTCCCAATTAGGGTATATTGTCGCCATCCAGAGAATATTCATTTTTGTTCTTCTTTTTCTTCTGTATCTCCCGGAACGGTTATGTTGGTATACAAACCGTAAGGTGACAATATATTCAGAACATTCAAATGAAATGAATGGTCGGTCATGTGTGGCCGAGTTATAAGATGTTCTTATTGAACTCCAGTGTATCCCCTCTGGAGTACACTGATCGGAAGGCGGTTCCATACCTTGTAATAGTGGGAGATCCATTTTCCAATAAGAGCCCGCGGTTTTGATTGTATACCATGTATGTAAAACGTGAGATGCAAGCATTTTGCTAGATTGTTATTTACTTGTATTAGACACTATTAAAATATTAGAATAATATTGGTTAAAAAGAATATTTTGGGTTATCATAAGGTAAAAACCATTCGTATTTATGTGTGGATCGGTCTTACGATTATCCTTTCTTTTGAAAAGGATATTTAAAAGTTGAACCAAATGGTTGGAGTTACTTACACCTATCCCTTGATTGACCTAGAGTTTATTTTGTTTTGTTTTACCCTAAACTCTTGGGTGTCCAAATTTGCACGGGCAGTTGATAAGTCGGGATTTTACAGATATACGTGGAAAAGCTTGGAGCAGGAGGCCTCAACATTAGATATATATATATAGAGAGAGAGAGAGTTTATTTCTGTTGTGACGTTATGTGTTGTACTCTGATAATGGTTTGTATATACATTTACGGTTTTGTATTTCAAAAATTGTTATATAATATATTTTACTCGTTCTGCTACGAGATTCGTGTTTACTTTGATGTTGTTGTATTGGGTTCTTCTTCTTATTCTATTCTAACTTTTTTCCTTTCTATTTCTCATCCTCTAACTTCTTTCGATTAATGATATGGTATTCTCATTGCTTGAATAGCCGATATCGTGTTTTATGTCAATTTTCAGGGTCGAAAACCCTTGGAGCGTTACAATACTAAATATACAAAGAGAAAAAAGACAACAAAGAAAACCCTATAAAACTACTAATATTATTTATGTGTATTCTAGCCATTTTATCTATCTTATTCTTGTCTTCCCAATTGAATATTCCTTAAATTCCAAAATTTTAATATCTGTGTTTTTAAATTTGAAAACTCACACAACTTTTTACCAGTCAGCATCAGACAATAAATCACACATTCATTTCTTTCTGTTATTCTCTTTTCCTATTAGGTTTACTATTGAATTTGAATAAGAAATAAATATTGATCAGACCAACACCTCGTGCTTATTCAACCAATTTATTTCCTTTATAACCTACCATATGTGAAGAGATCTTGGTGAAAAATAAATCATGTATCTTTCTCAATCTCCATCCTCATTATCTCCTTATCTATGTAAGTATCTTAAGCAAATTTTAGATCTTCTTCCTTCTCTACAAATAAATCTTAAACCAAGAATCCTAATGCAAGGACCCGGGAATTTGACATTCAAATATTGACACTAATACATTACTTGTATTCACTCGTCAAAACTCAAGCATCAAAAACCAAGATAGTTAGAAGAAAGAAGTTAGAAGGTGAGAATAAGAAAGAAATAAATGTCAGAATAGAAGAAGAAGAAGAAGACTACCAACACTACAGGAACAAAGCAGAATATAATCTCATAGCGGAATGAATAACATATAATATATCAATACTCTTTACATAAAGAGAAAACTACATATACATTATTACAAAATCAGAGTGCACGACTAGGTCAGCCTATACAATCAGTATGTACAATGCTTATAAATACAACACATACAACGAAAATATATTAATACATAGAAAATAAAGGAATACATCTCTACTCCGGCACCTCCCCTATAGCTCCAAGCAAACACAATAAAACCAGGAAAATATACTCGATCTGACCTGAGCACAATTCGAGGAAATCAAAATCACTCAGAACAGTCTGGAATACATTCAGTAAGAAAAATCACATCACAAACAATTTGCTTAATTTTTAGAAATCCTTTGAAAAAATGGAAGTCTCGTAAGACACGACCACACATAAATATGGCATGTGTTTTTACCTTACAATAACCAAATCACATTTTATTATAAATCCAATGATATTATAATAATATTTAAAATTTACAAATGAAATAGGAATATAGCCGAAAATCTTGGATCTCACTTTCGACATAGTTGGTTTACAGCTAAGGCCATATGGCTCATATTGGAGTTTGGATTTCCATACATGACTTGGTAAGGAACTACCTCCCAAAACGCGTTCCTCTAGAGATAAAAACATCGGAGTTCAACAAGAACATCTTGTAGCCAGTCGCACATTCAACTTGAAAGTATCGAATATATCACTACCATGGTTGGGGCCAATCAAATGTATTCATTTATAATCATACAAAATGAACAACTGATTTCTCTAGATCAGGTGATGATATAACCTAATGGTAACGAACCACATGGCTTTATTGCTTGCCCGATTTCAGTCATTTCCCTATTGATGAGGATTGAGGCTACGATTACCTTTTTGAGACATCACATTATACTTTGGAAGCCACATAGTCAAATCCAGTAATCACTAATTGATTTGCATAAAGGTATTCTGGTTGTTAAGCTAAAAGCAGTTGCCACCTCTGCCACCAAAAAGATTTACATTTTTAAAATTCAATGTACGAGGTCTAAGAAATACAACGTTAGATATTCGTCCATATAAGTTGCCTAGGATCAGGATAAATTGAAGGTACTATTTTACTACATCTTGTTGGGATAACCCCCAGGATTAGTAGCAAGAAGTCCTCGCATCATGTAGAACCCATAACGTAGGGACTACAATTACAAGTATAATCTTGGTAGTTAACCAGACATCAGCGAGAACGCCTTTTCACCCAGGAGGTCTACACCTTCTAATCATCTTAAACGCAATGCATACTTTCAAATTCAGTTTTCAAACGCAAATTTGGTTCGAAGTGGTTTTGGATTCATTTCCGATCTTTGTTCCTCGATCCAACACATTATAACTTAAAAAGGAAATTTATTGATAGTTGGTTTTTTAACTGTCAAATCAAATCTTTTAGTTAAGTACATCAACAGTATTAACAAAACCATATTATTTTCCTTACTTTGGAAAATAGTATTACATACTTAACCAAATGGTATAAGTATAGTCACAATTCTTATCTGGCCCAAACAATGACATGTGATACATTGTTTGTTATAAAACTCAAACAATTTTAATTAACTTAAAAACTTTGTAAATTAAAGTTTATAGCATCACTTATGGAAATAATAAATTAATTTCCCATACACTCCCATTTCCAAACCAGTACCATCCATTGGATAACGATGAAGTCATTCAAGTTGGGGTATTTTTATTTACCTCTCAAACCTTGAGTCGACAACAATCTTATTTTTAAGGTAGATAAAGTCTATAACCCAAAACATTATATCAACTATATATCACAAGTCCTATTTACTATTCAAATTGAGTTGGTTTTACAAACCATTCCTTGCATTTGAAAAATCTCCTTTCAATTATAACCACTTTTACTTAATTCATTTATTAAGTAAACCCTGACTAAAAACACAGATCATTAGCTTTAAACCTCTTTAATACAATTCGTTTAGAACTTGGATTTAGTACAAAAATCATTTACAAACTTTTTTACATAAATCCATTAAGCATCCTTCCTTTGCATTTTAAAAAGTATCCTTTCAATTACAATCATTTTTACTTAATTCAATTATTAAGTAAAAACTTATTTAAAACCACATCATTAGCTTTAAGTCTCTTTTATAAACATTTTTTTATAACACATGGATTTAGTATAAAATCCCTTTATAAAACCCTTTACAAAATTTAATTAAAAACTCATTTCGAACTCGATAAATTTCCTTTAATGAATTCCATATGGAAAAAGGACCACTTTAGTATTATTAATCAAAATAACAATTAACTTCAACATTAACAAATGTAAAAGCAGTTTACTTCATATTAACTAAAAAATAGAATAGTTAGTCTATATTAAAAAGTTATTAAAATAATAACTAACTTTATTAATAACTGCCAGCATAATAATTTTATTTATACACAAATTTTTAAAAGATTATTTAACTTTATGAACCCACATTTAGTTTAAACAACCCTTTTTTAAAAACTATTTCTATTAAATTAATTAGAAACAAAATAATTTAATAACCAATTTCAATTAAAACAGCTGACTTTGTTAACTTGGAAACATAATTAACTGATCTCAAGTTGGCCCTTCCTTCTTAAATATAATAAGATAATTAAATTAGCAATACCACACTTAATTGTTTAATAAAAAAAATTACCCTAAACTATTAACACTTAAGTTAATTTCTAATTTACTTGTTTATCAAACATATTTAAAATGCAGGAATTTTCTATATAAATCATTTTATAATTTCCTTCATATAATAAGATTACAAATATAGATTTTGTCTATAAAACCACTGTTGGAATCAAAAAATGATCACAACACCAAAGGTGTTTTTAGAACACTTCACCAAAATATAGGATTCGAGATAATGGAGCCACAAACACAAAATAAAAGGAAAATAGTAGAGAACAAAGAATTTTTAGAGTCGTTCGGTAAATTTAGACCTTTGTCCACTATAGAAGTTATTTTATTATCACTTTTGGATTTACAAAGTACATGACTTAACCCATATCACTCATTTCTCTCTTTTATAATGATCTCCTTTATTTTCTCTCTTTTTTGCCCTTGATTCACTTGAATTCACGAAGGAATCAGCGAGATCTATTGATTTTTGATGATAATTGAGTAGATCTTTAATCACTTGAACGACTAGATGATCTTCATTAGTTCTATGGTGAATTTGTGTTAAATCTAGGCTTGAGAGAGAATTAATGGAGTTTCGGGATCACTTGAGTTGAGTTTGAGAGATTTTTAATGGAGTTTGGAGAAAATTTGGTCAATTTTTGTTTGAAGAAAATGGATTGAGTTTGAGAAGCCATTTATGGAGCTTGGAGTGCTTGAGAGTGGTGGAGAAATGATTTAGACAGCCATTTAGGGTGGAAAAATCGGTCCCTTCAAAGGTACAGAAGTGGGGTATTTATAGGTGTGGTTTGGGGTAGTGGCAGAGTTGTAATTTAGGTGTGCACGGTATGGGTCGTTCATAAATATATCTATGAAAATGACACTGTGCCAGTTGTGAGACCGACCGACTTAATAATCCACGAACGACCCAGAAAGTATGCACGACCCAAATATGTGCGACTAGAAAATAATGTGTGATCGACCCTGTATATTACGCCTTTACCACTTTTGTCTTTTCTATGACCGATCCTTCCATATATTAAATTGTCGATCCCATATATTTGCAACTTTGCCATCGTTTGTTTTACATGACCGACCCCTTATCTACTATAATAAGGAAACTGTTCCATGCAAATTGTACTTGTATCACATATGCTTCACTTGTTCACACTATGCACATATTTTACGTGCCTTGCGATCAATACTTAGTGCCAACATTTTACACGTTTCAGCTTGTCAACATATCACAAAGGGGTGCTTAACCTATGAAGGCGCTTGGTGCTCGACCCATGCCAGCTGGATATGCTCGACCCATGCTCAAGGGTGACCGACCATGTATCTGCAGCGAACGGTTTATGCATGTAGATGGGTGCTGGCGTGTCCATTATATTGGAGCATATTGATCCATGATTTGAAAAAGCCAATATTTGAGCTGAATGTTCCTATTGCATGAAGCATGCATGCTTAATATAACGTATTCATGTTGCCATATTATTCATAAACCATACTTAATTGATTTAACATAGTTCACATTATACATATAAAATATAATGCCATGTGCCAGCTTGTATGATGTACTCATTATATTTTGGTCATTCCATCCTTAAATGTAACACCGTTCGACCGACCATCTTGGCAATGCTTGACCCATGATGCTCGACCGACCAGGTGGCATGCGGGCGAGCGACCCCTGTATGCAAAGTGACCGACCAATCCATATGCTTGAAACAGCGTCGAACAACCCCTATAATGTGGCCGACCGATCTATCAGCGAACAACCGACCGACCCATGATATTGTTTTATTCCAATCCATACACAAATTTCATGCCTGGTCCATCGCCTTGTAAATACAAATGATCTATCACTCTTGTATGCGACAAAACATGATTTTTGAAATACGTTTTATAACGGAGTTAACATTTTGCCCTCGAAATTTATATTTTTGCTTGTGAAAAATATAAACTTCGAACTGGTTGCCATGCGCATTAATAGATCGTTAATACTTATTTTTAATGGATTGGAAATAGCCTTTATATATATACTGTGCCTTGGATCGTAATTGCAACACCCCGTATTTTCTATGAACGTAAAAGTAACAAATTAAAGTATACTTAATTTTTAAAAGAAGAATTATGGGAAACGAGTTACGCCATTGTGTTCGTCTCAGAATTCTACTTGGAATAGAGTCCAAGTTTTTGTAAATCGGACTCCGTATGAAGAAGTTATGACCTTCAGAAGTTTCAGAGATTTAAATAAAACAGCTCAGGTTTGAAATTCGAAATTCAAATCACACACCCGGGCTGGGCGGGAAATTTCCCGCCCAGGACCCAGGTCGACCAGGGGGTCGACCTGGGTCACACAGGTTGACCAGGGGGTCGACCTGGGGGACGACCCCCCCCCCCATTTCCAGATCTGAGGATAGATTCATTTTTTGCATTTGGACATCCGTTCTGACCAAATTCGTTGATCCCTATGCTATATAAACACCCCTAAGGCTACAGTTTTCTCTACACAACTTCATTTTGCTTATACTCTACCCTAATTCATATCAAAATAAATCTAAGACGCGGTTATGCTGCTCAAGTCCTTCGTAGAAATCAAGTTTAGAATTCTAGTAGAGATTCAAAGGCTAATTCAACGACTTCAACAACTATTTACTAAGAATCAAATCAAATCTAAATTAGAAGAACAAATAGTCTACTTCAAGGGAGAGCTATTCAGTTTCAGAATTTAGATCCCAGAATTCAAGACCGTTCTGTAATTTGTAAGTTCACGTTACTTTCAGAAATAAAAGTTAATTGTGATTTTGATGTTGTAATAAATCTGGATCTGAGATTATGCCTATTTCTATATGTCTTTCTATATCCTTTGGATCTATCTCATTGATAATATTATGTTCATTCATTGTCTCTTCTTTCCTTCTTCCCTTTTTGTTTTATAGCCAGGCTACTGCGAGCCTGAGCCAGATCTCATAAGAGATGAACGTACGTTGGAAATAAAATTGGGCATAAAATTTGATTTGGACATGACCAGCGCTAAAATTTGGGAAAAGTATTAAATTGTGTATAATTGGGTATAATTGAGTTGTAACTGATTTGAGGACATAACACATGTTGTATTCAAAACATAAAGTGTATCGAACATATGACTTGAGATTTGAGGCATAAAGTATTAGACATATGAGTTGAGATTTAAGGCATAAAGTATTGGACATATGACTTGAGATTTGAGGTATAAAGTATATTGGACATATAACTTGGGATTTGGGGCATAAATTGAACTGTTAACATGTAAGTACAAGTTATTTTCAGATTTGAACACCTAATAGTGATTTTGGCATATAATGAAATGGATCTAAGTCCATGCTTGATCATAAGACAAATCTTTTAGATTAATTCCAATCTTTCTATTGAATCAATGATTTACATGCCTAGGAAGTTATTATTCAATCATGCCTGTCTTTGTTGGACATCTGAAATATAATCCTTTTAGGTTCATGAGGTTATTTATATCAGATCTATATGTCTATGAGGTTATTTCTGTCAGTTTGTTTCAGATATATCTTTGTTATACCCTAACTCTAACAGATCTGTAATCCTCTTAGGTCCAAAATATTTGACAAATCTACCATTTTAATGCCTGTTTTATGCCTACTCTCGTTTATGTTCCTCTTTCGTCCCCTTTATTTTATGAATCTAGATTAACCTCGAATCTAGACTGAAACTTATTATACGTGCGATTGGAATGCGGGGGTAATGGGGAATAGTCTATTTGGTAATTGTAACACCCCACACCCGCTACGGTCACTCACCAAGGGAATGCCATAGCATCGGTGGAGTATCTTAAGTGAATATAGAACAAAAAAATTACAACAAGACAGATATAAGTAATACTTGAGAATTTAAAACATCATTTCATTGCAGCGGAAAGTAAAACATGTTTGGTTACATCACAAAACCATAAACAAGAGTCAAGTACATAATATCCGCCTTGATAAAACAAAAGTACATAATCCCACTACATAATTAATAGCCATAATAGAAAAGATAAGCTGGGCTTTACATCACGGTCCAAGCTCTAAAAGATAGATAAAGCAATCTGATCAAAGCCCACTAGTGCTAGGCCCACTCTGAGAACCTGAGGGTTGGGGAAAAAGATAAAAACAACGGGGTCAGACATAAGTCTGAGTGAGCCCTATAACCTTAACAATACAATCATTAAAGTAATTAGGGTATGATATAAACCTGGTACGGTACGACTGGGGAATAAATGACTACACTTAGCAGCCAACTAGACTTAGGATAAACTAAGATAACGGAAAAGACGCGCCTATCCACCCAAGGATAAATACTACACTGCACCACACCAGATCTACCCACCCAAGGGTAATTCCTACACTGCACCACACCAGATCTACCACCCAAGGGTAATTCCTACACTGCACCACACCAGATCTACCCACCCAAGGGTAATTCCTACTTAAAGGTTGATGCCACCCAAGGACTTAGAAAATTTAATTAGTAGTTTCGTGTACCCCTAGCTGACTACATAGGTGCTGTCTGCCCCTATCTCCACTAGGTGTACCCACTACTCCCCAAGCGATCGGCTCCCTACCGTAGATACCTGTGCTGGCCCCACAGTGGGGTGTATCACTCCCCAAAGTGGCAACCCGATACAACCAATGGTGCACGGCTTATACTTACACGATGCAACAACGTCTTACCTACCAGCCCGGGTCCACACACGCATATGAAACCCGTTGGACTTGCGTTGCCACCGCTAACCCGTTTTGGCCTCTTATAGTCGAGCCCAGTATGCGTGTCCCGTCCTCGACACGGGTCGAGCCCAAATAAGATACATATGAGTTACTGGTTGAAATGGGCCCCCACAAGCTACCCACCTAAGCTTGTCCCTTTTTCTAGTGTATCCCACTTAACCCTTTTGAATAATCATGTCCACTTACATGTTTAAAGTTTGGTTAAGTCATCTAATCATATTTCAATTGCCACTCAAGGCACCCACTAGATTTCCCATGCCACCCAAGGCACCTACTTGATTTCCACATGTCACCCAAGGCACCTACTTAACCCTCTAATCATGTTTAATTACATGTTCCACTTTGGTTAAGTATTCTAATCGTATTTTCTATTGCCACCCAAGGCAACCCACTAGATTTCCACATGCCACCCAAGGCACTTACTTGATTTCCACATGCCACCCAAGGCACCCACTTAACCCCTCATGCCCCACTACATGCTTATCTGGTTAAGTGTTTCTTAATTGATTAAGAACGTAACCGTTGTAAAGACCTCTCACATTAGACTATCTTTTATGGCAGCTGGATTTGCCGGTCGGGTCCGGGTAGCCTTACGCCATAACCGAGTCTAACCTCGTGTCTTTACACTTGTCACGTATTTAGTTTGTGCCTAAGACCTCTCACATTGGGCCAATCATTTGTAGCCGCTGGATTTGCCGGTCGGTTCCGGGCAGTCTTATGCTACAAAAGGGTCCAACCTCGTGTCTTAGTCGATTAATTACACCTAATTAATCACCCCCATAATTTGTATTAATTATCGCTAATTAATTACAAATTTAACGATGTACATAATTGACTCAATTATGTCCATCCACTTTATGGTATGCATAATCATACCAACTTCACACTATTTCATTAACATGAATATTAACCCAATCGTTCCCCACGTAATTCGCTAACATGACATACTTAAAAGGGAAGATTCATCACACATACAATGGGTTCAATTTGCATAACATTAGCATCAATATGGGTTTAAAAGGTGTCAACATGCATATAGCATCAAACCCAACTAGCAAAAATAATCAACCCAAACTTGCATGAATCACATATGTCATAAAGAGGTTAACTTGCATAAGTTACTTATGTCATACAAAGGGGTAAACTTGCATATGTATGTATGACATACGAAGGGGTTAATTTGCATATGTATGCATATCATACAAAGGTGTAAACTTGCACATGTTACTTGCATATAATCAAACACCAAACTTGCATAACATGTCATTTATGAACTTGCATATAATCATACACCAAACTTGCATAACATATCATATATGAACTTGCATATAATCAAACACCAAACTTGCATAACATGTCATATATGAACTTGCATATAATCATACACCAAACTTGCATAACATATCATATATGAACTTGCATATAATCAAACACCAAACTTGCATAACATGGTGTCATAATGGATCAATGTTTATCATAGCGATTTGCATAACTAGCATCATGAACACATAGCATATAACTTGCATAACTTGCATAACATCATGATCACCTAGCATATGACTTGCATAACTTGCATAACATCATGATCACATAGCTTATGACTTGCATAACTTGCATAACATCATGATCACATAGCATATGACTTGCATAACTTGCATAACATCGTGAACACATAGCATATAACTTGCATAACTTGCATAACATCATGAACACATAGCATATAACTTGCATAACTTGCATAACATCATGAACATATAGCATATGATAACATAACTTACATTGATCCACATTCATAGCCATAACCTCATTATATCCTATCATAATCATTTCAACAATTGGTCATTAAGGCTATAGAAACTCACAACTTGTTGATTAGCACTCCTATGAAGAAGATTAAGTTGCTAAAGTTGATTAGAAGTTGATTTGAGAAGCTATCTTCTTCTACAATTTGATGGAGGCTCCTTCAAGTTGCAAATTTGATGGCATAACGACGTTGTATCTATTTTTAGTATGAATTAGGGTAGTCTTAGGGTGTATTTATAGAACTAGGATGTAGTTTAGGCCCTTAGATTAACCCTAGATTAGGTTAGAGCCGTCAGATCTCGTCACAAGCCACGAGACACAGCCCAAACTTCTTCCGGCTGCACCCAGGTCACACAGACCGACAGGGGGGATCGACCCTTGGGTCGACCCCTGGGTCGACCCCTAGGGAGGGGGTCGACACCCATGTCGACCCTAGGGTCGACACCCTCTGCTTGGCGGGAATTTTCCCGCCTCTTCTGAAATGTGAAATCTGAATATTTTAAATCTGTTTGAATTTTCTGAAAACTTCTTCGGGCCTTAACTGTGTCATACGGACTCCGATTTTCGAAAACTCGGACTCTATTTCGCGTATTTTTCCGAGACGAACGCAATGGCATAGCCCGTTTCCCCTGATTCAGAATTTTAAATTTAATTCTGTCCTGATTTATATTATAACAAGTTATTCAACATACGGGTGTTACATTCTCCCCTACTTAAAGTATTTCGTCCCCGAAATCTCTTAAGTCAAGAAGAACGTATCCTATCAACCAAACAACCATCTACTCAAACCATCAAACACAGGCATCCATTGTCCTTAAAGTTTCTAATGTTGTATGAACATATGCAAAAAGTGTGTGTATATGTTTCCTGTCTAATGCAAAATCAGGCGGTCTACTGATTCAGTTGACCCCCTTAATGCAAACCATGATAGTGCCATGCATCCAATATGTATGCGAAAGAACCCTATTGACACATACTATTTCTACATGTGTGCACAACCATACACCAAAATGCATCATCCATATGATAACGTAACCATTATACATCCATTAACAAAGCTACCTACACACAATTTATATGCAATATGCAATATGAAGTGACTGAGCCGATCTAGTGCCTAAAGTGTGTGTATATGCATCCACGAGCAACCACTAGCAACCACTTGCACCCACACGCATCCATCAATCATAACATGTCTCAAACACATGTTTCAACCATAGGTTTACCCTATCTAAAGGTCAAAGGTACTAATGAGAGGACATACTAAAGATAAGATAAGTACTAGACAAACGATAAAGGAGGAGTTAAAAGACATACCCTCAAAAAGGAATGGGTACAGTGAACGCATCTTCGCTTCTGTCTCCCAAGTAGCATTGCTCTCGTCGTCTCCCCATTGCACTTTTACTAGTTGAACCTCTCTGTTTCTCAACTTCCTAATCTCTGACCCAAGGATGCGGGTAGGAGCTCGTCGAATAGTCGCATCAAGCTCTACCTCCACTTCTCTAAGCAAGCTCGGCTCTACCACCTCTGCGGTCTCATGTAGGCACTTCCTCAAATGTGACACATGAAATACGTCATGTACCCCACCAAGTCTCTCGGGTAAATCCACTCTATATGCCATCCGTCCAATCCTTTCCTTAATAGGAAACGGTCCTACAAATCTTGGTACTAACTTCCCAACGGACCCAAAGCGAACAACATTCCGTAATGGAGATACTTTAACAAAGACCATGTCCCCAACATCAAACTCCAGATCCGTCCACCTCTTATCCGCGTAAGATTTCTGCCTATCTTGCGCTGCTTTCATCCTTCTCCGAATCAAATCAATCTTTTCCGAAGTCCCTCTAACCATATCAGGCCCAAGCAAGATCTTATCCGTAGATTCCCACCAACATGTAGGTGATCGACAAGGCCTTCCATAAAGAGCTTCAAAAGGAGCCATACCAATACTGGACTGAAAGCTGTTATTATACGCGAACTCCACCAATGGAAGATGCTCTTCCCATGTACCTCCAAAATCTAAGATACAAAGCCTCAAAAGGTCTTCCAGAACACGATTCACCCTCTCGGTCTGGCCATCCGTCTGAGGATGATATGCGGTGCTCAGACACAACTGAGTCCCTACCGCCTCTTGCAAACTTTTCCAAAACTCTCTAGTGAATATAGGATCTCGATCGCTCACTATGCTCGAAGGTACACCATGCAATCGAACTATTTCTCGAAGGTAAACTGAAGCTAGCCATGGAGCAGTCCTCTTGCTCTTCACGGGTATGAAATGGGCGCTCTTAGTAAGTCTGTCTACCACAACCCAAATTCCCGTATTACCCTTCCTCGATCTCGGTAACCCATCAATAAAATCCATCGAGATGCTATCCCACTTCCATTGCGGAACTTCCAATGGGTGAAGCAACCCACCAGGTTTCTTTCCGCTTTCACTTGTTGGCACACCAAGCATCTAGCGACATACTCGGCCACATCTTTCTTCATACCGGCCCAAAAGAAAACTCGCTTCATGTCTTGGTACATCTTTTCCCCACCGGGATGAATGGTCATCTTTGAACGATGCGCATCATCAAGTATAGCCTTCCTCAAACCCTCATCTTGCGGTACACAAAGTCTACCGTCTCTACGCAACCACCCCCTATCGTTTAGGGTGTACCTACTCAAATGGCTGGACGACTCCCCCCTTATGAGCTTCTCTACTAACTCAACCAACTGTGGGTCGTCCCGCTGTGCCTCGCCAAGCCGTCCCAAAAGAGTAGGTCTGACCTCTAAGGATGCTAGCAAACCGGGTACAAAGTTAACGGAAGGTCTAAAATCAAATATCGAGATAAATTCCAAGCTTCGTCGTTCCACGAACAATGGACTCAAGGACAACCTTTTTCTGCTTAAGGCGTCCGCCACCACGTTACCCTTGCCAGGGGTATACACTATCTCGAAATCATAGGATGCTAAGAATTCCATCCACCTTTGTTGCCTTAAGACTATGCGCTCGAAGAGTCTCCAACACTTCCCTAAGATGTAGGGCATGCTTTTCTCCACTTCTAGAGAAAACCAGGATATTCTCCCATGCAAAATCTTCACAACTATCCATCTCTCACGCAGACCATCCTAGTCGAACTCGACATCCCCCAAGTGCAAGCCCCAAAGGCCTAAACCAATATCAGACAGACACCCAAGGGATACCTCCTTCGAATTCAGACGACCTACGTGAGATGATACTAGAAAAAAATTGGCTAAATAATTAAGCACTTGTCCAACTCTTGATGTCCTTGCCAGTCTCGCTCCAAAACCACCGTTGATCAAATAACTGGCTTTGCTTAACCTATTAAGCACATACGAAAACTTATTTCGCTCTTAGAAAAGACCAAGATGTCATCCACAAAGACCACTACGAAGTTATTTAGGTACTCCCTGAACACCCTACTCATCAAATAAACAAAGTATGCAGGGGCGTTCGTTAAACCAAATGGCATCACCAGCCACTCATAGAAACCATCCGGAGTCCTAAAGGCAGTCTTCTCTATACTATCCTCAGCCACTCTCCACTGATGAAACCCCGTGGCTAAGTACAACCGCAAAAACACTGAGGCGCCAACCAACTGATCAAAGAGATCATCAATCCTCGGCAATGGGTGTCTATTCTTCTTTGTGAGCTTGTTGAGTTCTCTATAGTCTACACAAAGTCTGAGGGACCCATCCGCCTTCGTGACAAAAACTACTGGAGCACCCCACTCCGATATACTTCGTCTTATGAACCCCTTCTCAAGCAACTCCCCTACTTGCTTATGGAGTTCCCTCCTCTCACGAGGGGCCATGTGGCGTACTGGCAAAGATACTGGTTTAGCATTGTCCACCAGATATATTTTCGGAAGTCTATCTCCCGCCTCGGAGGTAAGCCCTTCACCTCCTCAAACACATCCGAGTATTCCCGGACCATTCTAACAGATCGCAAACTCTCGACCGAAGCGTCGAGCGATTCAAGATAACTTAGCATAACAGAATCCATGGGCTTACAAGAGATCTCGAGAGTGTTCCCCAAACGGGTCATGAGCCTAACAACTCTCCTTTCGCAATCAAGAATGGCACCATTACTGGATAACCAGTCCATGCCCAAAATCAACCCATAGCCCGTGAAGCCCAAAACAAAAGCATCACATCTAAACTCAACGCTAAGTATGGAAATCTTCAAACCCAAACATATCATGGACAAATAAGTGGAGCCCCCAATTGGGTTTGAAACAACCAAGGGATCATCTACTAGACTGGTGTCTAGGTGTAGTGACTCAACTAATGATGATGAGATAAACGAATGCGATGCGCCAGAGTCGAATAAAGTTCGAACAGGATAATCGAGAGAACCAAATTTCAACCTAGATGGTCCTACCCCCATCAGGTCTATCAGCCGTGAGGGAATACATCTACCCTCCAGAGGATCATGTACTTTGTCCTTACCTCTTTGGACAATCCTAATAAGGTGTCCTATTTCTCCAAAACAACTGGCTTTCTCCTTCACATTCTCCTTCCATGACCTCTCACCACGATGAGGTTTCGTCCTTTATTTACCTAATAGCTATTTGAACCTTCCTCCCTCGTCCATCTTAAAGGTACCCACAAGCCCTCCACATCCTTGGACTAACTTCTTAGCCCGACAAACGTCATAGTCCCTTGAAGTGGTTCTTCCGTCCTTCATACGCAAGTCCTTATTTATCTTTAAAAAAGACATCTATACGCGGAGGGGAAATTCAAAAAGAGAAAGAGGAAGAGATTCACAACGGAGAATCGAAGGAAGGATATATGGCTCTTGGGGATTATGTTCTTTTCTTTCAACAACTTTTTTCTTAAAAGACATGTTTTTGAAAATACTTCTTCCAAAAATGTTTTTAGAAAAATAGTTTTCTAAAAAATTTATCTGTTTCGGTAACCTTCAGCTCTGATACCACGTGTAACACCCCACACCCGCTACGGTCACTCACCAAGGGAATGCCATAGCATCGGTGGAGTATCTTAAGTGAATATAGAACAGAAAAATTACAACAAGACAGATATAAGTAATACTTGAGAATTTAAAACATCATTTCATTGCAGCGGAAAGTAAAACATGTTTGGTTACATCACAAAACCATAAACAAGAGTCAAGTACATAATATCCGCCTTGATAAAACAAAAGTACATAATCCCACTACATAATTAATAGCCATAATAGAAAAGATAAGCTGGGCTATACATCACGGTCCAAGCTCCAAAAGATAGATAAAGCAATCTGATCAAAGCCCACTAGTGCTAGGCCCACTCTGAGAACCTGAGGGTTGGGGAAAAAGATAAAAACAACGGCGTCAGACATAAGTCCGAGTGAGCCCAATTGTAACAGCCCGCATTTTACGTATCGGAAGATCGTAAAATATTTTTATTTTATTCCCTGAGGGTTGGATCATTCTCATCTTTTGATATGTTGCTTATGGGGATGTATGACATGTCCATAATTTTTACCGATTTTGTTTGTGACCATTTTGCCCCTGTCAGTCTTGTACTGTGAATAACTTTTGACTCAGATCGAATCAAAGGGTGAGACCTGTGCCATTGGAAAGGAACTGATGATTCCCTTTCCGTAGAGTGGTTACATTAAGGATTTGGTTCAGCGGTTTGGGAGAAATCGCTGTTTTAAGGTTTTTCAGTTGGCTGTTCAGGTTTTGGAAGGCTAATGAGCTGATTTGGAGAAGGCCCATTAGAGAGTGGGTGGAGACTATAAATAGGGGGTAAGGGGTATGGAGAAAGGTTGGCATTTTCCGGGGAGGCTTTGATCTCCTTCTTCCTCTAACATCTTTCCACCATTAAAATTCCAAAATCCAAGGAGGGAAATCGAAGATCTACACCATAAGAGGCTAGATCTACATCGTCTCAAGGGCGAATTCATCGGATTGAAGAGTTTGATTCGAAGTGTTCGCTGTCCGGATTGCGTTTTCATTGCTTTTGCTTAGATTTGGATAATTGGTGAGTGATTTACATCTCTCATTCGGATGCATGCAAGTATATGGGTCTTATGTTGTTAATTTCATCATTTCCATGTTATTTTCCTTAGATCTACACTATGCTAAGTTTATTTTACATGTGAATCACCTTAGGATCTGATCTAGATAATTTAAATGGTTAATTTTATGATTTTTCTCAAGATTATGCAAGTTAAATCCGTTTTTATGTTCATATGATTCACTTATCATGTTTTGAGAAATTTATGTGTTTTGATGGAAATTGTTAGATTGGTGATATTGTTGGTTGCATAACGTGTTTATGATTGCGTTTGGATGAATTGGATAAGCTGGTTTCGTCGGATTCATCGTTTGGTGAAGTTTTGGTCGAAATCAGAGTCGAATTGGAGATGTGCAGCTTTCTGGTCCTCCTGGTGTTGGTCGGGTCGGTCTGGAATGAGGTGGTCGGTCATAGTATGGCTTGGGAAGCAAGTCAGGGAGCTGGTCGGTTTAAGCTGGTCGGTCCAGAAGGAGCAGAAGTGTTTCTGGTCGGTTTCAGATGGTGGCATTCTGGTCGGTTTTAGATGGTGGCATTCTGGTTGGTTTTTACTGGAAGCAAATCCTGGTCGCTCTGAAGGAGCTGGTCGGTCAAATCCTGGTCGCTCTGAAGGAGTTGGTCGGTCAGGTGGAGCAAAATCTGGTCGGTCTTGACGGGGTCGATCCAAAGCTAGTCGGTCCCAAGGAGGTCGAGCCGATCCAAAGCAGCAAGGAGGTCGAGTCGATCCAAAGCTGCATGGAGGTGGGTCATTCTGGAGCAAGGCTGGTCGTTCTGGAGCAAGGCTGGTTGGTTTTTGGCGGGTCATTCTGGAGCAAGGCTGGTCGGTTTTTGGCTGGTCATTCTGGAGCAAGGTTCTGGTCGGTTTTGGCAGGGTCGTTTTCTGAAAAAGTACGTTTTCGGGTACGACTCGGGTACGAACCAAAAAGGTCTGAAAGAAATATTTTTCGGGGGCAACCCCCGAACCCTAGCCGCAGCGCAGTGATGTGTTTTGGTTCGGTGATGGCGTGACTTCGAGGTGATTGAAGTAGGAAGACTCGAAGTGATGAATGTGTTCGTTGATCAAGGTGGAACAACGAATGCGGAGACATCTCAAAGGTCGTGAGTTGGTGGATAATGGCTGCTCGAGAAGGTTGCTTGAGCTATGAAACATCGTCAAGGTTGGACGATTAGAGATGCGAAGGCCGAGAAGTCATCGTTGTCGTAAGTTCTAGCAGGCTCAAAGCAGGGGTACGATGGGTATCGTTGAAAGGCCCAAAAGACCGGTTGTTGGTCGAGTACCCTGGGTCTTTTTGGTTGGGGAAAGGCCTAGTGTCAAGGTTGGACATTGCCAAGGTTGGGCACATGGAGTTCATGCTAGAACTGAGGTTATCATTAGCCCTTGACATATGGCAAGGTTGGCCGTCATACGATAATGATGGTTTCGAGGCAGGATTGGCAGTGATAGCCAGAGTCAATCATGGATGATTAGTTGTTCTGTTTGTACTATCTCACATAGATTATCCAAAGTCGAGGGAGATGTTCTTTGAGTGCTTAAGTGATATTGGTTTAGGCCTCTGGCGAGGGTACTTGAGGAATGTTAAACTCGATTAGGGTTGTCTGTGTGAGACTTATATAATCTGGATGTTATGTGTGTTCTCTATGATTGAATGGGTGTTCTGGTTTCCATGGATGAATGGTTGAAATGCCTGGTGTAAAGGCTATCACTGTCCGATGTGGGGAAGATAAGGTTGAGTTCTTCTCTGGTGATGTGGGTAGATAAGTTGTTCATTTACCCATTCTCATATGCTTTCTTGTTGAAGTTTGTTAGCTGTATTATCGCTCACTAAGACTATTGTCTGACTCAAGGTTTTATGTCTCCTCTTATTACCTTGGGTTGTTCATCCGGTTGTGGATGGGCAGACTAAGTAGCAGGTTACAGGTAATGGAGCTTAGTGATACGAGGAAGCTGAGCGATGACGAGCAGGAGGCTGGCGTACCAGTTTTATTCTATCTAGTATTTCTGTTTCCGCTGTTTGAGTTGCTTGAGAGTTGTAGTGAGGCCTTATGTACAAACTTGGATATCAGTTGGATAATCTTTCTGGATGTTGAAAGAGTTTCAAAAGTTTGCTATATGATACCTCATTACTATCACCTGTTGTATATGTTCTATTATATTTTATCCTTGCGCTGTGAGTTCTACGACAGGTTTCGATGTGTTCACTTACTATGATGATCGTCCATAGCAACCTGGCACGCCTTTCAGCGCAATATTCCTTTTGTTTAGTGCGAGGGCTATGGGCGGTCGTCACATTTGGTATCAGAGCTCTGGTCAACGATTTTGGCCAAAGTTCAAAGACGTAATTGCGTATGAGGGACGTATTTGTAGATTTCAGTTGGATGTTACTATATATATTTGCATATATAGTAGTAGCGGTTGTATTCTTTTAGCAATTTTCTTGGAAGTGGCTAACTATTCTAAATTTTAGATTTAGAATGAGTAGACGACCATCAAGGCACGCTGCTAGGAGAGCTAATACTGGAGGGGGAAATGGTGGTGAGCCAGATTACCCGGCCATGTTTGAAGCCATGGCAGAAGCAATTATGCGAAGGGTACCCGCTCCAGTGGCGGCCAAGGTAGATGTAGGGGTGCGAGTTCCTAGAATAGATTTTGCAAAGATGTGCAAGGACTTTATATCTCTAGGAGGGAAACCATTCAAGGGAACTAAACCAGCTGAAGAGGTTCAGAGGTGGATGGATTCATGTGTTCGAATCTTTGGAGACTTGGGTATTGAAGATGCAATGAAGAGAAAGCTTGCATCAAGGCAGCTGCAAAGCAGGGCCATGGAATGGTGGAATTCTGTTAAACTCGAGACTCCGGAAGAGGAGATTTCATGGGAGCAATTCCAAGCTAAGTTTGAAGAAAAGTTTATCTCCACTGCTCAAAAGTCAGTTCTCTTCAAGAAGTTCGTAGAGTTGAAGCAGAATGGCAGATCAGTTCTTGACTATATTTCTGATTTTGAGGCTTTGTCTAGATATGCTCGTTCATACATTGATACGCCCTATCAGAAGAACGAGAAGTTTGTCTTGGGTTTGGATGCACATATTGGGAAGCCACTTGTGGACCATCTTGATGATTCATTTGAAAAGATTGTAGAAAAAGCTATTCGCTATGAGAGCTTGTTTCCCAAGGAAGCAAATGTTGTCGCTGCAACCAAGGAAGCTCAGAAACCACAACAGAGTGGTAATAAAAAGAGGAAGCAGCAACAACAGAAAGGAAAGGATGGCCAAAAGAAGCCCAAGAGTGAGGCAGTTTGCTTTAACTGCCAACAGAAGGGACATTATTCGAATGAGTGTAAGAATCCCAAAGCTGAGAAGAAGTGCTTCAAGTGTGGAAAGCCTGGGCATGAGAAGAAAGATTGTCCGGAATCAGCTAAGGGTAAGCAGATTGTTAAGGCATATGCTTTGGATGTTGTGCCATCTTATTCAAGAGCTCCTACTGCAGAGGAGAAGGGAAAGGGTGTCATGGTGCAAGGTACTTTTTCCGTTAACGGTGTTTCAGTTCGAGTGTTGTTTGATACTGGAGCATCACATTCATTCATCTGCAATGAGCTTGTGTGTCGCTTGGGTTTGGAACCCGAGATTTGTGATAGACCATTGATCGTGACTAATCCAGTTGGGGGTTCGTCCAGTTGTGCATGATTTGCCGTGGTCTAGTATTATTGAGTCATGGTTGCTCTTTCATGTGTGATTGCTTTGTTCTTAACTTCGCTGGGTATGGGATCATCTTGGGCATGGATTGGCTCAAGAGGTATGCGGCAAGGGTGAATTGCGAGAAGCTAGAGGTGAGGGTCGGGGATGTAGAAGGGCGAAAGGTGTTGATTAGATGTAAGCGCGAAGACGGGGTCTTCGTGAGTTATCTATATTCGCTTGGGATTCCACAGGAAGACCTATCATCAGTGCTGATCGCTAATGAGTATGTAGATGTCTTTGACGAGGTCAAAGGGTTGTCGCCGCATCGCGAGATCGAGTTTAGGATCGATTTGGTCGAGGGTGCGAGACCAATTGTTATGCCACTTAGGCGGATGGCGCCTAAGGAACAGCGAGAGTTGGAGGTGCAAGTTAGAGACCTTTTGGGAAAAGGTTTCATTCGGAGGAGTGTTTCCGAGTGGGGTGCACCAGTCGTGTTTGCAACTAAAGCAGATGGCTCGTTAAGGTTGTGTGTGGACTATCGTGAGCTGAACAAGGTGACTAAGAAGAACAAGTATCCGTTGCCAAGGATTGATGACTTGTTCGATCAGCTTCACGAAGCCAAAGTGTTTTCTCAGATGGATCTGGCAACGGGATTTCACCAGTTGAGAGTGGCTAAGGATAGTGTACCAAAGACTGCTTTTAGGACACCATCCGGGTTCTTCGAGTGGTTGGTGATGCCATTCGGATTGACTAACGCGCCAGCGTATTTTGTGGATCTTATGAATAGAGTGTTCAGAGATCAGTTGAACAAGTTCGTGCTTGTGTTCGTGGATGATATACTGGTTTACTCCAGAAATGTGGAAGAACATAAGACGCACTTGAGAGTTGTGTTAGAGATCTTGCGAAGGCATCAACTTAAAGCTAAGTTCTCAAGGTGTCACTTCTAGAAGGATGAAGTGAGGTTCTTAGGTCATGTTGTTTCTGGAAAAGGTATAGCGGTTGACCCCGCTAAAGTGGCAGCAATCCAGGACTGGGATAGACCTAAGAATGCGACGGATGTTCGGAGTTTCCTTGGGTTGGCTAGTTATTACCGAAGGTTTATCAAGGATTTCTCCAAGATAGCTGCACCATTAACAAGATTGACGAAAAAGAACCAAGTGTTCACATGGGATGTGAAGTGTGAACAAGCGTTCGGAATCTTGAAGGAGAGATTGACAAGTGCACCTGTGTTGACCATCCCAAGTGGGAATGAAGAGATGGTGGTGTACACGGATGCATGTGGTACTGGACTTGGAGCGGTACTAATGCAGAAGGATAAGGTAGTGGCTTACGCAAGTCGACAGCTAAAGCCGCATGAGAGAAAATATCCAACTCATGATTTGGAGTTGGCAGCGATCGTGTTTGCTCTGAAGATATGGAGACATTACCTGTTGGGGGTACGATTCGAGTTGTTTACGGATCACAAGTCGTTGAAGTATCTTTTCTCCCCAAAGGATTTGAATCTTCGGCAGCAACGATGGTTAGAGTTTCTGGCATCGTATGACTTTGGGATAGCCTATACTCCTGGCGAAGGCAATGCAGTTGCAGATGCATTGAGTCGAAGACACGCAAGTTTGGGAGCGATGTTTTCGGAATGGAAGGGCCTCAAGTATTTGGCAAGGTTCGATTTCAGGCCAAGGTGCGAGTTGGAACCTGAAATGTTGGCAAGCTTGTCGATAAGGCCTACTCTTATCGAAAGGATTGGCGAGAGCCCAAAAGAAAGATGTGAAGCTTGTCGAGTTCATTCAGAAGCTGGAACCAGAGAATAAAGAATTCGAGGTCGATCGAGAAGGTTGGCTTCGAAAGCAAGGGCGATTAGTTGTTCCTGATATCGATGGATTGAGAGATGAGGTTCTGAGAGAATGTCATCACTCAAAGTTGACAATTCATCCCGGTGGTAATAAGATGTATCAGGACATGAAGAGAATCTACTATTGGGATGGCACCATACGAGGCTTTGTATGGAAGGCCGTGCAATTCTCTAGCTTGTTGGTTAGAAACTGGAGATAAGTTGGTACTTGGGCCCGAGATGATTAGAGAAACCTCGGGTTGTATCAAAATTGTTCGGTAACGAATGAAAGCGGCCCAAGATCATCAAAAGAGTTACGCCGATAAGCGTCTTAAGGATTTAGAATTCGACGTAGGTGATATGGTTTTTGTGAAGATTTCAACGTTGAAGCATATGGTTCGATTCGGAAGTAAAGGGAAGTTGGCTCCTAGGTTTGTTGGACCATTTCCGATAGTCGAGCGAATAGGAAAACTCGCATATAGGTTGGAGTTACCCGAGAAGATGTCGAGTATGCATAATGTTTTCCATGTGTCGTTTCTATGGAAGTTTTTGCACGACTCGAATGTGGTGGTATCTCCAGAACAGTATGAAGATTTAGAAGTTGAGACCGCAGTTGCGAAACCTCGTAGGCCACTTCGAGTTGTGGGAAATGATACGAAACAGCTTAGGAGGAAGACGGTTAAGCTAGTCAAGGTACAATGGAGTGAAGATGGCGACGATTGTACATGGGAGACGGAAGAAAGCATGAGGGCGACTCATCCGGAACTCTTCGTCGGTAGGACCCTTTGATATCGTATCATCGTTGTGTCGTTGTATCTTGTTGTTGTGTGGTAGAATTCTGCGTGCTAGGATAAGGCTATGGATGCATGGCTTGATGGTTGCTAGTTTGGATGATAGAATTGGCTTCACACGGATGATAGGCATGCGGAATTGTTGTGGTTGCTTGTGTTTGCTTGGAATTTCGGAGGCGAAATTCTTAAGGGGGGGAGAATGTAACAGCCCGCATTTTACGTATCGGAAGATCGTAAAATATTTTTATTTTATTCCCTGAGGGTTGGATCATTCTCATCTTTTGATATGTTGCTTATGGGGATGTGTGACATGTCCATAATTTTTACCGATTTTGTTTGTGACCATTTTGCCACTGTCAGTCTTGTACTGGGCATAACTTTTGACTCAGGTCGAATCAGAGGATGAGACCTGTGCCATTGGAAAGGAACTGATGATTCCCTTTCCGTAGAGTGGTTACATTAAGGATTTGGTTCAGCGGTTTGGGAGAAATCGCTGTTTTAAGGTTTTTCAGTTGGCTGTTCAGGTTTTGGAAGGCTAATGGGCTGATTTGGAGAAGGCCCATTAGAGGGTGGGTGGAGACTATAAATAGGGGTAAGGGGTATGGAGAAAGGTTGGCATTTTCCATTCTCTTATGGGGAGGCTTTGATCTCCTTCTTCCTCTAACATCTTTCCACCATTAAAATTCCAAAATCCAAGGAGGGAAATCGAAGATCTACACCATAAGAGGCTAGATATACATCGTCTCAAGGGCGAATTCATCGGATTGAAGAGTTTGATTCGAAGTGTTCGCTGTCCGGATTGCGTTTTCATTGCTTTTGCTTAGATTTGGATAATTGGTGAGTGATTTACATCTCTCATTCGGATGCATGCAAGTATATGGGTCTTATGTTGTTAATTTCATCATTTCCATGTTATTTTCCTTAGATCTACACCATGCTAAGTTTATTATACATGTGAATCACCTTAGGATCTGATCTAGATAATTTAAATGGTTAATTTTATGATTTTTCTCAAGATTATGCAAGTTAGATCCGTTTTTATGTTCATATGATTCACTTATCATGTTTTGGGAAATTTATGTGTTTTGATGGAAATTGTTAGATTGATGATATTGTTGGTTGCATAACATGTTTGTGATTGCGTTTGGATGAATTGGATAAGCTGGTTTCGTCGGATTCGTCGTTTGGTGAAGTTTTGGTCGAAATCGGAGTCGAATTGGAGATGTGCAGGTTTCTGGTCGTCCTGGAGTTTGTCGGGTCGGTCTGGAATGAGGTGGTCGGTCATAGTATGGCTTGGGAAGCAAGTCAGGGAGCTGGTCGGTTTAAGCTGGTCGGTCCAGAGGGAGCAGAAGTGTTTCTGGTCGGTTTCAGATGGTGGCATTCTGGTCGGTTTCAGATGGTGGCATTCTGGTTGGTTTTTACTGGAAGCAAATCTTGGTCGCTTTGAAGGAGCTGGTCGGTCAAATCCTGGTCGCTCTGAAGGAGCTGATCGGTCAGGTGGAGCAAAATCTGGTCGGTCTTGACGGGGTCGATCCAAAGCTGGTCGGTCCTAAGGAGGTCGAGTCGATCCAAAGCTGCAAGGAGGTCGAGTCGATCCAAAGCTGTATGGAGGCGGGTCGTTCTGGAGCAAGGCTGGTCGGTTTTTGGCTGGTCGTTCTGGAGCAAGGCTGGTCGGTTTTTGGCGGGTCGTTCTGGAGCAAGGCTGGTCGGTTTTTGGCTGGTCATTCTGGAGCAAGGTTCTGGTCAGTTTTGGCAGGGTCGTTTTCTGAAAAAGTACGTTTTCGGGTACGACTCGGGTACGAACCAAAAAGGTCTGAAAGAAATATTTTTCGGGGGCAACCCCCGAACCCTAGCCGCAGCGCAGTGATGTGTTTTGGTTCGGTGATGGCGTGACTTCGAGGTGATTCAAGTAGGAAGACTCGAAGTGATGGATGTGTTCGTTGATCAAGGTGGAACAACGAATGCGGAGACAACTCAAAGGTCGTGAGTTGGTGGATAATGGCTGCTCGAGAAGGTTGCTTGAGCTATGAAACATCATCAAGGTTGGACGATTAGAGATGCGAAGGCCGAGAAGTCATCGTTGTCGTAAGTTCTAGCAGGCTCAAAGCAGGGGTACGATGGGTATCGTTGAAAGGCCCAAAAGACCGGTTGTTGGTCGAGTACCCTGGGTCTTTCTGGTTGGGGAAAGGCCTAGTGTCAAGGTTGGACATTGCCAAGGTTGGGCATATGGAGTTCATGCTAGAACTGGGGTTATCATTAGCCCTTGACATATGGCAAGGTTGGCCGTCATACGATAATGATGGTTTGGAGGCAGGATTGGCAGTGATAGCCAGAGTCAGTCATGGATGATTAGTTGTTCTGTTTGTACTATCTCACATAGATTATCCAAAGTCGAGGGAGATGTTCTTTGAGTGCTTAAGTGATATTGGTTTAGGCCTCTGGCGAGGGTACCTGAGGAATGTTAAACTCGATTAGGGTTGTCTGTGTGAGACTTATATAATCTGGATGTTATGTGTGTTCTCTATGATTGAATGGGTGTTCTGGTTTCCATGGATGAATGGTTGAAATGCTTGGTGTAAAGGTTATCACTGTCCGATGTGGGGAAGATAAGGTTGAGTTCTTCTCTGGTGATGTGGGTAGATAAGTTGTTCATTTACCCATTCTCATATGCTTTCTTGTTGAAGTTTGTTAGCTGTATTATCGCTCACTAAGACTATTGTCTGACTCAAGGTTTTATGTCTCCTCTTATTACCTTGGGTTGTTCATCCGGTTATGGATGGGCAGACTAAGTAGCAGGTTACAGGTAATGGAGCTTAGTGATACGAGGAAGCTGAGCGATGGCGAGCAGGAGGCTGGCGTACCAGTTTTATTCTATCTAGTATTTCTGTTTCCGCTGTTTGAGTTGCTTGAGAGTTGTAGTGAGGCCTTATGTACAAACTTGGATATCAGTTGGATAATCTTTCTGGATGTTGAAAGAGTTTCAAAAGTTTGCTATATGATACCTCATTACTGTCACCTGTTGTATATGTTCTATTATATTTTATCCTTATGCTGTGAGTTCTACGACAGGTTTCGATGTGTTCACTTACTATGATGATCGTCCATAGCAACCTGGCACGCCTTTCAGCGCAATATTCCTTTTGTTTAGTGCGGGGGTTATGGGCGGTCGTCACACCTATAACCTTAACAATACAATCATTAAAGTAATTAGGGTATGATATAAACCTGGTACGGTACGACTGGGGAATAAATGACTACACTAAGCAGCCAACTAGACTTAGGATGAACTAAGATAACGGAAAAGACGTGCCTATCCACCCAAGGATAAATACTACACTGCACCACACCAGATCTACCCACCCAAGGTTAATTCCTACACTGCACCACACTAGATCTACCCACCCAAGGGTAATTCCTACACTGCACCACACCAGATCTACCCACCCAAGGGTAATTCCTACTTAAAGGTTGTTCCCACCCAAGGACTTAGAAAATTTAATTAGTACTTTCGTGCACCCCTAGCTGACTACATAGGTGCCGTCTACCCCTATCTCCACTAGGTGTACCCACTACTCCCCAAGCGATCGGCTCCCTACCGTAGATACCCGTGCTAGACCCACAGTGGGGTGTATCACTCCCCAAAGTGGCAACCCGATACAACCAATGGTGCACGGCTTATACCTACACGATGCAACAACGTCTTACCTACCAGCCCGGGTCCACACACGCATATGAAACCCGTTGGACTTGCGTTGCCACCGCTAACCCGTTTTGGCCTCTTATAGTCAAGCCCAATACGCGTGTCCCGTCCTCGACATGGGTCGAGCCCAAATAAGATACATATGGGTTACTGGTTGAAATGGGCCCCCACAAGCTACCCACCTAAGCTTGTCCCTTTTTCTAGTGTATCCCACTTAACCCTTTTGAATAATCATGTCCACTTACATGTTTAAAGTTTGGTTAAGTCATCTAATCATATTCCAATTGCCACTCAAGGCACCCACTAGATTTCCCATGCCACCCAAGGCACCTACTTGATTTCCACATGCCACCCAAGGCACCTACTTAACCCTCTAATCGTGTTTAATTACATGTTCCACTTTGGTTAAGGATTCTAATCGTATTTTCTATTGCCACACAAGGCAACCCACTAGATTTCCAAATCCCACCCAAGGCACTTACTTGATTTCCACATGCCACCCAAGGCACCCACTTAACCCTTCATGCCCCACTACATGCTTATCTGGTTAAGTGTTTCTTAATTGATTAAGAACGTAACCGTTGTAAAGACCTCTCACATTAGACTATCTTTTATAGCAGCTGGATTTGCCAGTCGGGTACGGGCTGCCTTACGCCTTAACCGAGTCTAACCTCATGTCTTTACACTTTCCACGTATTTAGTTTGTGCCTAAGACCTCTCACATTGGGCCAATCATTTGTAGCCGCTGGATTTGTCGGTCGGTTCCGCGCAGTCTTATGCTACAAAAGGGTCCAACCTCGTGTCTTAGTCGATTAATTACACCTAATTAATCACCCCCATAATTTGTATTAATTATCCCTAATTAATTACAAATTTAACGATGTACATAATTGACTCAATTATGTCCATCCACTTTATGGTATGCATAATCATACCAACTTCACACTATTTCATTAACATGAATATTAACCCCATCGTTCCCCACGTAATTCGCTAACATGACATACTTAAAAGGGAAGATTCATCTCACATACAATGGGTTCAACTTGCATAACATTAGCATCAACATGGGTTTAAAAGGTGTCAACATGCATATAGCATCAAACCCAACTAGCATAAATAATCAACCCAAACTTGCATGAATCACATATGTCATAAAGAGGTTAACTTGCATAAGTTACTTATGTCATACAAAGGGGTAAACTTGCATATGTATGTATGACATACAAAGGGGTTAACTTGCATATGTATGCATATCATACAAAGGTGTAAACTTGCACATGTTACTTGCATATAATCAAACACCAAACTTGCATAACATGTCATATATGAACTTGCATATAATCATACACCAAACTTGCATAACATATCATATATGAACTTGCATATAATCAAACACCAAACTTGCATAACATGTCATATATGAACTTGCATATAATCATACACCAAACTTGCATAACATATCATATATGAACTTGCATATAATCAAACACCAAACTTGCATAACATGGTGTCATAATGGATCAATGTTTATCATAGCGATTTGCATAACTAGCATCATGAACACATAGCATATAACTTGCATACCTTGCATAACATCATGATCAACTAGCATATGACTTGCATAACTTGCATAATATCATGATCACATAGCATATGACTTGCATAGCTTGCATAACATCATGATCACATAGCATATGACTTGCATAACTTGCATAACATCATGAACACATAGCATATAACTTGCATAAGTTGCATAACATCATGAACACATTGCATATAACTTGCATAACTTGCATAACATCATGAACATATAGCATATGATAACATAACTTGCATTGATCCACATTCATAGCCATAACCTCATTATATCCTATCATAATCATTTCAACAATTGGTCATTAAGGCTATAGAAACTCACAACTTGTTGATTAGCACTCTTATGTAGAAGATTAAGTTGCTAAAGTTGATTAGAAGTTGATTTGAGAAGCTATCTTCTTCTACAATTTGATGGAGGCTCCTTCAAGTTGCAATTTGACGGCATAACGACGTTGTATCTATTTTTAGTATGAATTAGGGTAGTCTTAGGGTGTATTTATAGAATTAGGATGTAGTTTAGGCCCTTAGATTAACCCTAGATTAGGTTAGAGCCGTCAGATCTCGTCACAAGCCACCAGACACAGCCCAAACTTCTTCCGGCTGCACCCAGGTCACACAGACCGACAGGGGGGGTCGACCCCTGGGTCGACCCCTAGGGAGGGGGTCGACACCCATGTCGACCCTAGGGTCGACACCCTCTGCTTGGCGGGAATTTTCCCGCCTCTTCTGAAATGTGAAATCTGAATATTTTAAATCTGTTTGAATTTTCTGAAAACTTTTTCGGGCCTTAACTGGGTCATACGGACTCCGATTTTCGAAAACTCGGAATCTATTTCGCGTATTTTTTCGAGACGAACGCAATGGCATAGCCCGTTTCCCCTGATTCAGATTTTTAAATTTAATTCTACCCTGATTTATATTATAACAAGTTATTCAACATACGGGGTGTTACATTCTCCCCTACTTAAAGGATTTCGTCCCCGAAATCTCTTAAGTCAAGAAGAACGTATCCTACCAACCAAACAACCATCTACTCAAACCATCAAACACAGGCATCCATTGTCCTTAAAGTTTCTAATGATGTATGAACATATGCAAAAAGTGTGTGTATATGTTTCTTGTCTAATGCAAAATCAGGCGGCCTACTGATTCAGTTGACCCCCTTAATGCAAACCATGATAGTGCCATGCATCCAATATGTATGCGAAAGAACCCTGTCGACACATACTATTTCTACATGTGTGCACAATCATACACCAAAATGCATCATCCATATGATAACGCAACCATTATACATCCGTTAACAAAGCTACCTACACACAATTTATATGCAATATGCAATATGAAGTGACTGAGCCGATCTAGTGCCTAAAGTGTGTGTATATGCATCCACGAGCAACCACTAGTAACCACTTGCATCCACACGCATCCATCAATCATAACATGTCTCAAACACATGTTTCAACCATAGGTTTACCCTATCTAAAGGTCAAAGGTACTAATGAGAGGACATACTAAAGATAAGATAAGTACTAGACAAACGATAAAGGAGGAGTTAAAAGACATACCCTCAAAAAGGAATGGGTACAGTGAACGCATCTTCGCTTCTGTCTCCCAAGTAGCATTGCTCTCGTCGTCTCCCCATTGCACTTTGACTAGTCGAACCTCTCTGTTTCTCAACTTCCTAATCTCTGACCCAAGGATGCAGGTAGGAGCTCGTCGAATAGTCGCATCACGCTCTACCTCCACTTCTCTAAGCAAGCTCGGCTCTACCACCTCTGCGGTCTCATGTAGGCACTTCCTCAAATGTGACAAATGAAATACGTCATGTACCCCACCAAGTCTCTCGAGTAAATCCACTCTATATGCCATCCATCCAATCCTTTCCTTAATAGGAAACGGTCCTACAAATCTTGGTGCTAACTTCCCAACGAACCCAAAGCGAACAACATTCCGTAATGGAGATACTTTAACAAAGACCATGTTCCCAACATCAAACTCCAGATCCGTCCATCTCTTATCCGCGTAAGATTTCTGCCTATCTTGCGCTGCTTTCATCCTTCTCCGAATCAAATCAATCTTTTCCGAAGTCTCTCTAAGCATATAAGGCCCAAGAAAGATCTTATCCGTAGATTCCCACCAACATGTAGGTGATCGACAAGGCCTTCCATAAAGAGCTTCAAAAGGAGCCATACAAATACTGGACTGAAAGCTGTTATTATACGCGAACTCCACCAATGGAAGATGCTCTTCCCATGTACCTCCAAAATGTAAGATACAAAGCCTCAAAAGGTCTTCCAGAACACGATTCACCCTCTCGGTCTGGCCATCCGTCTGAGGTTGATATGCGGTGCTCAGACACAACTGAGTCCCTACCGCCTCTTGCAATCTTTTCCAAAAATCGCTAGTGAATATAGAATCTCGATCGCTCACTATGATCGAAGGTACACCATGCAATCGAACTATTTCTCGAAGGTAAACTGAAGCTAGCCATGGAGCAGTCCTCTTGCTCTTCACGGGTATGAAATGGGCGCTCTTAGTAAGTCTGTCTACCACAACCCAAATTCCCGTATTACCCTTCCTCGATCTCGGTAACCCATCAATAAAATCCATCGAGATGCTATCCCACTTCCATTGCGGAACTTCCAATGGGTGAAGCAACCCACCAGGTTTCTTTCCGCTTTCACTTGTTGGCACACCAAGCATCTAGCGACATACTCGGCCACATCTTTCTTCATACCGGCCCAAAAGAAAACTCGCTTCATGTCTTGGTACATCTTGTCCCCACCGGGATGAATGGTCATCTTCGAACGATGCGCATCATCAAGTATAGCCTTCCTCAAACCCTCATCTTGCGGTACACAAAGTCTATCGTCTCTACGCAACCACCCCCTATCGTTTAGGGTGTACCTACTCAAATGGCTGGACGACTCCCCCCTTATGAGCTTCTCTACTAACTCAACCAACTGTGGGTCGTCCCGCTGTGCCTCGTCAAGCCGTCCCAAAAGAGTAGGTCTGACCTCTAAGGATGCTAGCAAACCGGGTACAAAGTTAACGGAAGGTCTAAAATAAAATATCGAGATAAATTCCAAGCTTCGTCGTTCCACGAACAATGGACTCAAGGACAACCTTTTTCTGCTTAAGGCGTCCGCCACCACGTTACCCTTGCCAGGGGTATACGCTATCTCGAAATCATAGGATGCTAAGAATTCCATCCACCTTTGTTGTCTTAAGACTATGCGCTCGAAGAGTCTCCAACATTTCCTTAAGATGTAGGGCATGCTTTTCTCCACTTCTAGAGAAAACCAGGATATTCTCCCATGCAAAATCGTCACAACTATCCATCTCTCACGCAGACCATCCTAGTCGAACTCGACATCCCCCAAGTGCAAGCCCCAAAGGCCTAAACCAATATCAGACGGACACCCAAGGGATACCTCCTTCGAATTCAGACGACCTACGTGAGATGATACTAGAAAAAAATGGCTAAATAATTAAGCACTTGTCCAACTCTGGATGTCCTTGCCAGTCTCGCTCCAAAACCACCGTTGATCAAATAACTGGCTTTGCTTAACCTATTAAGCACATACGAAAACTTATTTCTCTCTTAGAAAAGACCAAGATGTCATCCACAAAGACCACTACGAAGTTATTTAGGTACTCCCTGAACACCCTACTCATCAAATAAACGAAGTATGCAGGGGCGTTCGTCAAACCAAATGGCATCACCAGCCACTCATAGAAACCATCCGGAGTCCTAAAGGCAGTCTTCTCTATACTATCCTCAGCCACTCTCCACTGATGAAACCCCGTGGCTAAGTCTAACTGCGAAAACACTGAGGCGCCAACCAACTGATCAAAGAGATCATCAATCCTCGGCAATGGGTGTCTATTCTTCTTTGTGAGCTTGTTGAGTTCTCTATAGTCTACACAAAGTCTGAGGGACCCATCCGCCTTCGTGACAAAAACTACTGGAGCACCCCACTCCGATATACTTCGTCTTATGAACCCCTTCTCAAGCAACTCCCCTACTTGCTTATGGAGTTCCCTCCTCTCACGAGGGGCCATGTGGCGTACTGGCAAAGATACTGGTTTAGCATTGTCCACCAGATATATTTTCGGAAGTCTATCTCCCGCCTCGGAGGTAAGCCCTTCACCTCCTCAAACACATCCGAGTATTCCCGGACCATTCTAACAGATCGCAAACTCTCGACCGAAGCGTCGAGCGATTCAAGATAACTTAGCATAACAGAATCCATGGGCTTACAAGAGATCTCGAGAGTGTTCCCCAAACGGGTCATGAGCCTAACAACTCTCCTTTCGCAATCAAGAATGGCACCATTACTGGATAACCAGTCCATGCCCAAAATCAACCCATAGCCCGTGAAGCCCAAAACAAAAGCATCACATCTAAACTCAACGCTAAGTATGGAAATCTTCAAACCCAAACATATCATGGACAAATAAGTGGAGCCCCCAATTGGGTTTGAAACAACCAAGGGATCATCTACTAGACTGGTGTCTAGGTGTAGTGACTCAACTAATGATGATGAGATAAACGAATGCGATGCGCCAGAGTCGAATAAAGTTCGAACAGGATAATCGAGAGAACCAAATTTCAACCTAGATGGTCCTACCCCCATCAGGTCTATCAGCCGTGAGGGAATACATCTACCCTCCAGAGGATCATGTACTTTGTCCTTACCTCTTTGGACAATCCTAATAAGGTGTCCTATTTCTCCAAAACAACTGGCTTTCTCCTTCACATTCTCCTTCCATGACCTCTCACCACGATGAGGTTTCGTCCTTTATTTACCTAATAGCTATTTGAACCTTCCTCCCTCGTCCATCTTAAAGGTACCCACAAGCCCTCCACCTCCTTGGACTAACTTCTTAGCCCGACAAACGTCATAGTCCCTTGAAGTGGTTCTTCCGTCCTTCATACGCAAGTCCTTATTTATCTTTAAAAAAGACATCTATACGCGGAGGGGAAATTCAAAAAGAGAAAGAGGAAGAGATTCACAAAGGAGAATCGAAGGAAGGATATATGGCTCTTGGGGATTATGTTCTTTTCTTTCAACAACTTTTCTCTTAAAAGACATGTTTTTGAAAATACTTCTTCCAAAAATGTTTTTAGAAAAATAGTTTTCTAAAAAAATTATCTGTTTCGGTAACCTTCAGCTCTGATACCACGTGTAACACCCCACACCCGCTACGGTCACTCACCAAGGGAATGCCATAGCATCGGTGGAGTATCTTAAGTGAATATAGAACAGAAAAATTACAACAAGACAGATATAAGTAATACTTGAGAATTTAAAACATCATTTCATTGCAGCGGAAAGTAAAACATATTTGGTTACATCCCAAAACCATAAACAAGAGTCAAGTACATAATATCCGCCTTGATAAAACAAAAGTACATAATCCCACTACATAATTAATAGCCATAATAGAAAAGATAAGCTGGGCTTTACATCACGGTCCAAGCTCCAAAAGATAGATAAAGCAATCTGATCAAAGCCCACTAGTGCTAGGCCCACTCTGAGAACCTGAGGGTTGGGGAAAAAGATAAAAACAACGGCGTCAGACATAAGTCTGAGTGAGCCCTATAACCTTAACAATACAATCATTAAAGTAATTAGGGTATGATATAAACCTGGTATGGTACGACTGGGGAATAAATGACTACACTAAGCAGCCAACTAGACTTAGGATGAACTAAGATAACGGAAAAGACGCGCCTATCCACCCAAGGATAAATACTACACTGCACCACACCAGATCTACCCACCCAAGGGTAATTCCTACACTGCACCACACCAGATCTACCCACCCAAGGGTAATTCCTACACTGCACCACACCAGATCTACCCACCCAAGGGTAATTCCTACTTAAAGGTTGATCCCACCCAAGGACTTAGAAAATTTAATTAGTAGTTTTGTGTACCCCTAGCTGACTACATAGGTGCCGTCTGCCCCTATCTCCACTAGGTGCACCCACTACTCCCTAAGCGATCGGCTCCCTACCGTAGATACCCGTGCTGGCCCCACAGTGGGGTGTATCACTCCCCAAAGTGGCAACCCGATACAACCAATGGTGCACGGCTTATACCTACACGATGCAACAACGTCTTACCTACCAGCCCGGGTCCACACACGCATATGAAACCCGTTGGACTTGCGTTGCCACCGCTAACCCGTTTTGGCCTCTTATAGTCAGGCCCAATACGCGTGTCCCGTCCTCGACATGGGTCGAGCCCAAATAAGATACATATGGGTTACTGGTTGAAATGGGCCCCCACAAGCTACCCACCTAAGCTTGTCCCTTTTTCTAGTGTATCCTACTTAACCCTTTTGAATAATCATGTCCACTTACATGTTTAAAGTTTGGTTAAGTCATCTAATCATATTTCAATTGCCACTCAAGGCACCCACTAGATTTCCCATGCCACCCAAGGCACCTACTTGATTTCCACATGCCACCCAAGGCACCTACTTAACCCTCTAATCGTGTTTAATTACATGTTCCACTTTGGTTAAGTATTCTAATCGTATTTTCTATTGCCACCCAAGGCAACCCACTAGATTTCCAAATACCACCCAAGGCACTTACTTGATTTCCATATGCCACCCAAGGCACCCACTTAACCCCTCATGCTCCACTACATGCTTATCTGGTTAAGTGTTTCTTAATTGATTAAGAACGTAACCGTTGTAAAGACCTCTCACATTAGACTATCTTTTATAGCAGCTGGATTTGCCAGTCGGGTCCGGGCTGCCTTACGCCTTAACCGAGTCTAACCTCGTGTCTTTACACTTTCCACGTATTTAGTTTGTGCCTAAGACCTCTCACATTGGGCCAATCATTTGTAGCCGCTGGATTTGCCGGTCGGTTCCGCGCAGTCTTATGCTACAAAAGGGTCCAACCTCGTGTCTTAGTCGATTAATTACACCTAATTAATCACCCCCATAATTTGTATTAATTATCCCTAATTAATTACAAATTTAACGATGTACATAATTGACTCAATTATGTCCATCCACTTTATGGTATGCATAATCATACCAACTTCACACTATTTCATTAACATGAATATTAACCCCATCGTTCCCCACGTAATTCGCTAACATGACATACTTAAAAGGGAAGATTCATCACACATACAATGGGTTCAACTTGCATAACATTAGCATCAACATGGGTTTAAAAGGTGTCAACATGCATATAGCATCAAACCCAACTAGCATAAATAATCAACCCAAACTTGCATGAATCACATATGTCATAAAGAGGTTAACTTGCATAAGTTACTTATGTCATACAAAGGGGTAAACTTGCATATGTATGTATGACATACAAAGGGGTTAACTTGCATATGTATGCATATCATATAAAGGTGTAAACTTGCACATGTTACTTGCATATAATCAAACACCAAACTTGCATAACATGTCATATATGAACTTGCATATAATCATACACCAAACTTGCATAACATATCATATATGAACTTGCATATAATCAAACACCAAACTTGCATAACATGTCATATATGAACTTGCATATAATCATACACCAAACTTGCATAACATATCATATATGAACTTGCATATAATCAAACACCAAACTTGCATAACATGGTGTCATAATGGATCAATGTTTATCATAGCGATTTGCATAACTAGCATCATGAACACATAGCATACAAATTGCATAACTTGCATAACATCATGATCACCTAGCATATGACTTGCATAACTTGCATAACATCATGATCACATAGCATATGACTTGCATAGCTTGCATAACATCATGATCACATAGCATATGACTTGCATAACTTGCATAACATCATGAACACATAGCATATAACTTGCATAACATCATGAACACATAGCATATAACTTGCATAACTTGCATAACATCATGAACATATAGCATATGATAACGTAACTTGCATTGATCCACATTCATAGCCATAACCTCATTATATACTATCATAATCATTTCAACAATTGGTCATTAAGGCTATAGAAACTCACAACTTGTTGATTAGCACTCCTATGAAGAAGATTAAGTTGCTAAAGTTGATTAGAAGTTGATTTGAGAAGCTATCTTCTTCTACAATTTGATGGAGGCTCCTTCAAGTTGCAATTTGACGGCATAACGACGTTGTATCTATTTTTAGTATGAATTAGGGTAGTCTTAGGGTGTATTTATAGAATTAGGATGTAGTTTAGGCCCTTAGATTAACCCTAGATTAGGTTAGAGCCGTCAGATCTCGTCACAAGCCACCAGACACAGCCCAAACTTCTTCCGGCTGCACCCAGGTCACACAGACCGACAGGGGGGGTCGACCCCTGGGTCGACCCCTAGGGAGGGGGTCGACACCCATGTCGACCCTAGGGTCGACACCCTCTGCTTGGCGGGAATTTTCCCGCCTCTTCTGAAATGTGAAATCTGAATATTTTAAATCTATTTGAATTTTCTGAAAACTTCTTCGGGCCTTAACTGGGTCATACGGACTCCGATTTTCGATAACTCGGACTCTATTTCGCGTATTTTTCCGAGACGAACGCAATGGCATAGCCCGTTTCCCCTGATTCAGATTTTTAAATTTAATTCTGCCCTGATTTATATTATAACAAGTTATTCAACATACGGGGTGTTACAGTAATGGTGGAACATAATTTTGTAACTTGTGATTTGGGGCATAATTTGTCTTTGTTGCGAGCTTGGGGTATTGGGGGCATGACTATTAGTACAAACATGGGAAGATTAGATGTAGCCTAATTTGAGTAATAACTCGAAAATGAATTTGGGGGCCATAACTTGTAATTAGCGTTGTTGGGCATAACTTGAGAATTGGAATATGACTGGTCGGGATAATTAGCATATAAATCTAGACTTGAACATTTATGGAAAATGTGGCATAATCTGAAATTGACAACAATTGTGAATAATTTATATATAATCTGTAAATATGTAAATTAGTGAAAAGATGAATATGTCTAACCCGAGGTTAGATTGAGTTGTGGTGTAAAACTGCCCGGAACCGCTCGGCACATCCAGTATCCACAACAACACCTATCTAATGTGAGAGGTTAGTGCATAATGCCCAAGAAAAACCCGAGGTTAGATTGAGTTGTGGTGTAAAACTGCCCAGAACCGCCCGGCACATCCAGTAACTGCAATAACACATATCTAATGTGAAAGGTTGGTACATTAATAAATCGATTAATGCTAATGAACAAGATGAATGACTAGGGTTAAGTTCATAGGAACACTTAATCAATATAACATGAATGACTAGGGTTAAGTTAATGAGAAACACTTAACCAATATAACAAGAAGAACGACTAGGGTAAAGTTAATAGGAAACACTTAACCAGTATAGCATGATGAATGGTAGGGTTAAGTAATAAGAAACACTTAACCAATATAACTTGATTTGTGGTAAGGTTAAGTTAAAACAAGAGGGCAACACTTATCCAATATAACTTGATTTGTGGTAGGGTTATGTTGACACAAGAAGGCAACACTTAACCAAAGTAACATGACAAGTAGGCGGGATAAGTTAACTTGAATTGATTGATGACACTTAACCGATACAACATGATTAACATGTGGGGTTAAGTTAACAAGGAAACAATTAACCAACATAACTTGATGAACGAACGGGGTTAAGTTAATAAGAAACACTTAACCAACATGACACGATGAGTGGGTGGGTTAAGTTAACATGAATGGACAACACTTAACCAATATGGCATAATGTGCGGGAAGGTTAAGTACCTATCGGGTTTATGGGTAATATTAGTAAATATAGGCCCACAAACTTAACCGTTAAATAAACATGCTTGAATCGATGGAAGGGTTACGTACATCTCGTGTAGGTGGGTAATATTAGCACATATAGGCCCACAAACTTAACCGTTAAATAAACATGCTTGAATCGGCGGGAGGGTTAAGTACATCGTGTGTAGGTGGGTAATATTAGTACATATAGGCCCACAAACTTAACCGTTAAGAAAACATGCTAGAATCGGTGGGAGGGTTAAGTACATCTCGTGTTGGTGGGTAATATTTGTGTATATAAGCCCACAAACTTAAGCAGTAGGAAACCCTAGTAACGGGGACCCATTTCAGCAATAGGCCACATAGATGTATCATGGTACCCTGAAACTAGGCAGGGTGGGGCACGATTACTGGGCTGATTATAAGCGGTCAAAACAGCGGCAGGGGGTACGTCAGTGTAGGTTCCGACGGTTTACGGGCGTGCACGTACTCCGAAGTGGGAAAAAGCAGGCATTGAGTACCTGTAGTTATACACTGTGCATCTTGAATCGTGTCGGGTTGCTATCATAAGTATTGATACACCTTATGGTGGGACCAACACATGGTATCTACATGCAAGAGAGGGATAATTGACATAGACACATGGAACATTAATACAAATTGGGAGCCGATCGGTAGGGTAGTAAGGGTACATCTAACATGTTCATGACAATTAGGCGGATTATGGTGGAATCCTCACGATAGATGTACACCTGAAGGCTACCACAATTACGGGGATTGGGATCACGTTATCATTTTATTCAGATTACTAGTTCGGACACTAGTTAGGTGGTGTAGAGATAGATATAGAAATCAGAATAACAAAGAAGTAGCGAAGTAGAGAAAGAGTAGAAGCGCATTCAGTTTATCTTGCCTTATCATACCTTATGCTTATCCTATGTTATCTTGTTATCCTTGTTATCACGGTATTGACTTATATTCAGTTTATTCCTGTCATGATGCTTTTGCTTGTTTATATGATGAAAGTCACTGGACTTGCCAGACTTATGTCTGACCTAGTTTTGTTTTGCCTCTTTTCTTCCGTCCCCCCCCCCCACCCCCAGGTTCACAGAGAGGAAGTGTTACCACTTAGCTCAGTTTTCTTTCCAAGCTCAAAGATAGTCGATGTATTGCTTTGGACTCTCTCTTCCACTTCTATGGCTGGTTCACGCTTTATTGGGGAATATCGTTGTCATTTTATGCTTCTTTTATACTTGGAAGTTTTTGAATCAAGACAGAATTTCTATGTATTACTTTAAAGTATGATTGAGACAATTATTGTAAAAGCTTGACTGAATTAAGTTGTTTATAAAATGACTTTATTTTCCGCTGCTTTATTTGTCTGTCTTGTAATTTATCTGCATCTTTTACCTATAATGCTCCACCGAAGTTAAGGCATTCCCTTTGTGAGTGACCTTAATGGAGGTGGGGTGTTTCATTAATATACATTCTTATGTATGTATCAGACATTTTTGTGTATTGAACTAGGAATTTTTTCGATTGTGGATCGGTTACGCGTTGATTTTGGAGGGTCAGTTTCCTGGTCACTGGTGTCTCTGCTGCTAAATCAGAGGTTAGACTTTTAGAGTCTGAGTTGGATCTTTGGGATTAAGCTAAATGGTCAATCTCAACGTTTTGTAGTTGAAACCAAATCTCGACTCTGTCGTTTTAGAGTTTGAAAGCTTGGGTCTCAAAGTTATCTTTGGAATGCTCGCAACTCAATGTTTTCACAAGGATTTTTGCATTGGTAGACAATCAATGATTTGTCTTCGTAACAGATTACCCAAGCATGCTTTATCAGTGCTATGCCCTGTTCTGTAATAATAGAAAAACATTGCCTATTTTTGGGTGAATATTTTTCTATCGACTGCCCACATCGGTAGCAGGTTAGCAAATCATTAAAAAATTCTATAGCGAATTTCTTGTTCTGAATTGAACGAAGCATTTTTGCAGAAAAGATCTGTTCAACTGTTTTATAACTTATTGAACTTTGTCTGCATGAATACGACATTCTTATTCAGGTTCACAATGATACTTGAGTTCTGCTAATCGATATATATACCGACCATGAATCTCAAGCTTCGCTCTTTTATTGACTTATATAATCTTGTACGGTAGTTCATATTTTATGAAACATGTACCTATTCAAATTGGAACTTTGATTTAAGTTTCTAAGGCTAGAGCGATTGCAAATTTTGGATTGTAAACGAATCATGTTTTTGATTGTTCCTCATTGTCTTGACAATTTGCCGGGAAGATGCCCTGTTGTTCTAACTCAATATTTCTTTAATCAAGTGTGCACTTATTTTGGCATTCCTGAATTTATCGCAAATTTGTCTTGGGAAGATGAATTTGCTGGTTGTTCATCTTTAGACTTGCTGCAGTAGCCTAGTTGGCTTCATAATTTTACATTAGCTTCGACACCGTGGATCATTCTGGGATATATAAAATTTTGAATCTCCGTTTCACGTCGACTTGCCCCAGTGCTTGATTATAGCTCAATATCCTTTTTATATCTCATACTGAAACTATTGACAGGTATAAGCTTCAATTCCATGAGAAGCGTTACTGCTTCATTAGATTCGAACTATGCCATATTCGCACGGTCGCCTTTTAAGCATCGCTTATCTTCAAATTTGAAGCAAAATATCATCAGGTTTTTTGAGTTATTTATGATTGGAGCTTTGCAGACGAGGAAGGCTTTGCATTAAGAGATTCTAATTGAGTTTCTCAGGTTTCCCTTTATCGGTGCAGTGAGTTATATCGACATATCGAGCATATCGATCTTTGCCGAATTTTTCAAATGCCTCATTGTTTAAGGCAAGTTCAAGCCAAGTGTTTTGGCTTCCTTGATGAGATTATATTGGTTTCTGGATCGTTGCAATGTCATGATGGACCCGTGGTTTTTTCACCTGGCATTATTCGACTCTTATGTGGTTGTGTTGCCTCAGTACTGTGGGTCGTCACGAGTCGCAAGAGCTCGATGTGATCAACTTGTCAAGTTTCCTTGATTGTGATTGATGCACTAGAAGCTTCTACTTTGCTGGCTAAAGTTATTTAAGCTTGCCAACCATGCGTAGAGCCTCTGAACTTGTCAACTCAATAGGAATTGTACATTACTGACTGGTTTAGTTCTTCTACTTGGATAAGTTTCTCTATCTTTATGCCGTCGCTAGGGAAGGTCTTATATTTTTTGTTCCCTCGCTAGGGGAGGTTTTTGATTTGTGCACCCGCTCGGGGAGGTCTTTTGATTTTGGCCTAAGACTTGTCGCGTCTGTGGTACTCAAACACTACGCGAGTTAATTGGAGGCCCGACATTCTTCACATTTAAGGTAATCAGATGCTATGCAAACGAATGTCATCATTTTTCACATCTGATATAGTTAGATGCTACATAAATGAATTTTGTCATTCTTCACACCTGAGATAGTCAGATGCTACGCAAACAAATTTCGTCATTCTTCACGTCTGTGATAATCAGATGCTACACAAATGAATTTTGTCATTCTTCACATCTGAGATAGTCAAATGCTACGCAAATGAATTTTGTCATTCTTCACATTTGAGATAGTAAGATGCTACATAAATGAATTTCGTCATTATATACATCTGAGATAGTCAAATGCTACGCAAATAAAATTCATCATTCTTCTCACCTAAGATAATCAGATGCTACGCAAATGAATTTCAACATTCTTCATATCTGAGATAGTCAAATGCTATGCAAATGAATTTCGTCATTCTTCACATCTGAGATAGTCAAATGCTACGCAAATGAATTTCATCATTCTTCTCATCTGAGATATTCAGATGCTATGGAAATGAGTTTCGTCATTCTTCACATCTGAGATAATCAGATGCTACGCAAATGAAATTCGTCATTCTTTACATCTGAGATAGTCAGATGCTACGTAAATGAATTTCGTCATTCTTCACATTTGAGATGATCATATGCTACACAAATTGTAACACCCCACCTCCGTTAAGGTCACTCACCAAGGGAATGCCTTAACTTCGATGGAGCATTTTAGGTAAAAGATGTAGATAAATTACAAGACAGACAAATAAAGCAGTGGAAAATAAAGTCATTTTATAAACAATGTGGTTCAGTCAAACTTTTACAACAATTGTCTCAATCATACTCAAAAATAATACATAGAACTTCTGTCTTGATTTAAAAACTTCCAAGTATAAAAGAAGCATAAAAATAACGATGATATTCCCCAATAAAGCATGAACCAGCCATATCAGTGGAAGAGAGAGTCCAAAGCAATACATCGACTATCTTCGAGCTTGGAAAGAAAACTGGGCTAAGTGGTAACATTTCCTCGCTGCGAACCTTGGGGTGGACAGAAGAAAAGAGGCGAAACAAACTAGGTCAGACATAAGTCTGGTAAGTCTAGTGACTTTTAGCATGAAAATTGGCAAAAGCATCATGACAGGAATAAAATGAATATAAGACAATACCGTGATAACAAGGATAACAAGATAACATACGATTAGCATAGATATGATAAGGCAAGATAAACTGAATGCGCTTCTACTATTTCTCTACTTCGCTACTACCTTGTTATTATGATTTTTTTTATATCTCTGCACCGCCTAACTAGTGTCCCAACTAGAAATTTGTGTAAAATGATAATATTACAACGTGGTCCCAATCCCCGCAATTGTGGTAGCCTTCAAATGTATATCTAGTATGAGGATCTTACCTCAATAAGCCTAATTGCCATGAAGATGTTAGATGTACCCTTACTACCCTGTCGATCGGCTCTCTACTTGTATAAATGTTCCATGTGTCTGTGTCAATCGGCCCTCTCTTGCGTGTAGATACCCTGTGTGGGTCCCACCATAAGGTGTATCAATCCTTATGATGGCAACCCGACACGATTCAAGAAGCACAGTGTATAACTACTGGTACCCAGTGCCTGCTTTTTCCCACTCCGGAGTACATGCACTCCCGTAATCCGTCGGAACCTACACTGACGTACCCCCTGCCGCTATTTTGATCGCTTATAATCAGCCCAGTAATCGTGCCCCACCCTGCCCAATTTCAGGGTACCTTGATACATCTATGTGGGTTACTGCTGAAATGGGTCCCCGTTACTAGGGTTTCTTACTGGTTAAGTTTGTGGGCCTATATTTACTAATATTACCCACCAAACTGATATGTACTTAACCCTCCCACTGATTCAAACATTTTTACTTAATGGTTAATTTTGTGGGCCTATATTTACTAATATTACCCACCAACTCGATATGTACTTAACGCTCCCACACATTATGTCATATTGGTTGAGTGTTGTCCATTCATGTTAACTTAACCCACCTACTCATCATGTCATGTTGGTTTAGTGTTTCTTATTAACCCTTCTCGCTCGTCATGTTGGATTGGTTAAGTGTTTCCTATTAACTTAACCCCGTTCATTCATCATGTTATATTGGTTAAGTATTTCCCATTAACTTAACCCCATTCGTTCATCGAGTTACATTGGTTAAGTGTTTCTTATTAACTTAATCTCACGCGTTCATCATGTTGTATTAGTTAAGTGTCATCAATCAATTCAAGTTAACTTAACCTACCCACTTGTCATGTTACATTGGTTAAGTGTTGCCTTCTTGTATTAACTTAACCCTTCCACGCGTCCTGTTATATTGGTTAAGTGTTGCTCTCTTGTTTTAACTTAACCCTACCCATTCATTATGTCATATTGGTTAAGTGTTTCTTATTAACTTAACCCTTCTCATTTATCATGTCATATTGGTTAAATGTTTCTTATTAACTTAACCCTACTCATTCATCACGTTGTACTGGTTAACTTAACCCTGCTCACTTGTCTAATTAGCATGTTATAACGGTTAAGTGTTCTAAATTTACTTAACCCCACATTCTTGTCTAATTAATATGTTATAATGGTTAAGTGTTATAAATTTTACTTAACCTTCCCATTCTTAGCATGTCTGTTTATTGGCATTAATTAATTTATTAATGCCCAAACCTCTCACATTAGAACTGTTGTTTGCAGTTGCTGGATGTGCCGGGCGGTTCCAGGCAGACTTCTACAGCAAACTCATTCTAACCTCGGGTTTTGGGCTAAACGTACTAACCTCTCACATTAGATCAATGTTGTTGCGGTTTCTGGATGTGTCGGGCGGTTCTGGGCAGTTTTACACCGCAACTCAATCTAACCTCGGGTTAGGCATGTTTATCTTTTAGCATATTTACCATACATGTCCAATTTTAGATTTTATATGCTAATCATCCCAAATTCACAAAACTAGTCATGTTCCAAATCTCAAGTTATACCCCAACAGAGCTGATTGCAAGTTATTCCCCACAAATTCAAATTCAAGTTATTACTCAAAATAGGTTACACCGAATTTTCCCAAATTTGCAATAATAGTCATGCCCCAAAAATCACGATAAAACACATGCCCTAGGGTTTAGTCATATTGCACCTACAAAATATTCTCCAAAAAACCCCAATCATGATTCACAGTATAAACTATGCCAAATTATAGCCTTTAATTACAGTGTATGCCAATTACCCAAAATCCCAATTTAGGCGTGTTCACATTTAACAGTTATCCCTATCTTACTATAGGTTTTCATGCCTAAGCCATACATCACTATACACAATAATCTACTTCTTCCAAGTCATAATCGATTACATATAATATGCCCCAATTTTAGGTCTTAAACCACAACATGTGCTATGCCTTTCATGTTTACAGTTCAATTTACGCCCCAAACCCCAAGTCATATGTCCAATATACTTTGTGCCTCAAATCTCAAGTCAAATGTTCGATACACTTTATGTTTTAAATACAACATGTGTTATGTCCTCAAATCAGTTACAAATCAGTTATGCTCAATTATACATAATTTAATACTTTTCCCAATTTTAGCGCTGGCCATGTCCAAATCATATATTATGTCCATTTTTTCCCAGCGTACGTTCATCTCTTATGAGATTTGGCTCAGGCTCGCAGTGGCCTGGCTATATAAAAAAACAAAAAGGGAAGAAGAAAAGAAGAGACAAAGAATGACATAATAATATCAGTGAGATAGATCCAATGGATATAGAAAGACAGATAGAAATAGGCATATTCTCAGATTCAGATTTATTACAATGTCAGAATCACAATCAAATTTTACTTCTGAAAGTAACATGAACTCACAAATTACAGAACGGTCTTGAATACTAGGGTCTGATTTCTGAATTTGATTAGCTATTCCTCTGATGTAGACTTTGATTATTAACTTGAAAACTCTAATTTGATTGATTAAGGTGGAGGCTAGGTCACTTCAGGTTTTAGCAGCATATAAACACCTATGAATTCGTGTGGAGAAAACAATAGGTTTAGGGGTCTTTTTATAGGTGCATAGGGAAATATAGAGCCTTCAAATCAGTCTAGAAGTCATTAGAATCGTCCAGAGCAAAATACCATATCACACAACGAATCAGAAAGTGACACGTGGCGAAACATGTCATCGGCCAGATCTGGGCCAATAGGGGTCGACTCCACTATGAGGGGGTCGACACCTATGTCGACACCCCTATAGGGGGTCGACACCTATGTCGACTCCCCCTGGGGGGTTTACACCTCTGAGCAGGAAATTTCCCGCTCTGCCTACTTTGACCAAATTCGAGATTTGAACCCTGTTTTGACTTCTGGAATTATTTTATTTGTATATATATATACTTCCTTGGGCGTATACAAACTTCTAAGGCTTATAACTTCTTCATACTGTATCTGATTTATGCAAACTCGGACTCTATCTCAAGCAGAATTCCGAGACGAACGTAATGGCATAACTGTTTCCCTTAATTCCTACTTTTAAAATTAAGTATTCTTTAATTTGTTACTTTAATATCCACAGGAAATATGGGATGTTACACAAATGAATTTCACCATTCTCCACATCTGAGATAGTCAGATGCTAGGAAAATGTATTTCATCATTATTCACATCTGAGATAGTCAGATGCTACGCAAATAAATTTTTTCATTCTTCACATTTGAGATAGTCAGATGCTACACAAATGAATTTCATCATTTTTCACATCTGAGATGATAATATGCTACGTAAATGAATTTTACAGCTGTTGTATCATTCCACGGGGAAGGAACCCGTTCCTTTGTCGGATGCTTGACTAGGCAGGCTATCTCAGTTTAGGAACTAGTGTTTGAACCTATCACTTGGGGATGTACCCCTTCGGTGAAAGTCACAACCTTCACGTTTGTTTGTCGTGATGCTTGTTCATTGTTTGAATCTTTGCAACTCTTCCCATTCACTTTTCAAGGCGGTGTTTTATATTTCTGCATTTGTGCATGTTGATGTTTACAACATTTAGCACTTGAACAAGTGTTGTTGGGGTCGCTATGTTTCGTCGGATTTTAAAGGAACAAGAAGTGCTCGACAGATAGCCTGCAATATGAAATCATCTTTTAAGAAAGTTTTGATTTGACATAAAATTTTGCAAGCAAGGAATTTATTTGGGTAGAAATGCTCTTAATCACAGAGCTTAATATTCAATACAGTTTTTGTAAAATATTACACACTATTTTACGAGAATTTTGAATACAACATGAAGTAAAGCAAGTTGTAGCGACGATGATCGCTTATTTCGAGCCATTGAAATTGGAGTGCCAAACAATGGTCATCAGTAATGACCGGCCCTGTATTAACCCATATTGGAGTTTCATTACTTGAACCAGTTTGATTGGTGGGTGCACTTTGCCCCTGAAGAGCTGGAGCAGAATTTGAGGCTTGCGAATTCTTCACATACTGTTGCAGCCTGTTGTTCCTGATCAACTCCTCGATTAAGTTCTTCAAGTGTTGGCATTCATTAGTGTTGTGACCAAGCTGGTTGTGAAACCTACAGAACTTTCCCAAGTTTGTCGCCTTATCGCCTACCTTTATCGGATTTGGTTCTTCATATTCTTTAAAATTCCTCGTTGCAAGATAGATATTTTCAGAAGTGTCATTCAAAGGCATTAGCTCTGATGAGCTGAAAAGGAGAGACTTCTTGCAGTCTCGATTATCTTTCCCGTTGTTTCTTCTATTTTGACCTACGGGATTCTTCTGATTGTATTGAGTAGCAACATTTTTGGGAGCTTCAAGAAGTTGATTACCCTTAATAATCTGAAGAGGCACAAGATTATTGCTCACTCTCATATACTCCTCTGATTTTTACAGAATTTCTCAAGCGAGTTTGGTTCTTTCATTTTAATCCATCTACCAAATTCGCTCTTCTCATATATGGCGCCGATTAGAGACATTAAGATCATGCGGGGTTCGGGATTCCCCACCTCGGACAAAGCAGTGTTGAATCAATTAAGGAAAGATTTAACAGACCCTCCTGGATTCAACTTCATTGATGTCAAAGAGACAACATCCTTAGCCTTTGTAGCTTACAGCCTAAATACTCCTTGAATTTCAAAGTCAAATCGTCAAATCGGTCAACTGATTTGGGCAGGAGCCTTGTGAGCCATAACGATGCCACATCTTCTAGATAGAGAGGGAAGAATAGGCACTTGATCTCGTCTCTCTCTTTGGCTGCATTTACATGAATTCATATCTATACAGGAAGTGATTCAGATCAGAAGTCCCGTTGTACACATGCAGAGTGGGATGAGTGAACTTTTTTGGGAACTCAGCTTTGCGGATCCTCTTCATGATTGAATTTTTGCTAGGGGATAAATCCCATTCCCTCTCACTATCATTGCGAGCCTTGCTATCTTTCATGATTTGATTTACCATATCCTCGATATATTCCTTCGAGTTGTGGCATTCCACAGAGCGGACTTTGATCTCTTTTTCGGATGCTCGTCTTGGAGAGCGATCGTAATTAAAGGATCTAAGTCTTTTACCTCCACTATCAGGAGGTACCCCCTTTGCGGGACTTGCAACTCGTCGAGTATTTCGGTTAGAATGGCTTTTGGTCTTTGGCTTTGAGTCTTGGACATCGGCGTCACCTTTGACACTCTCCCGACCATCAAGCCCTTTCATGTTATCATTGTGATGATGATCGGAGGCTGATGAATTTGCGTTATCCTCAAGGTTGATGTGAACTCCTTGAGAAGGAGCGGGATTTGCTTGAGCATTTGAAAGAGCATTCATTTTATCCATTAAATCATCATTAGCATCGATCAAAGCTTTATTTGAAGTTTCCATGCATTGATTTAAATTGGCGACAATGACATCTAGTTCAGCTCTAGTTACCTCGACTCCACCTATTGAGTTTTCTCAAACTTCATAGCAGTTAGTAAGTGGTGTAGCTTCGTTGTTAGCAATGTTATCGGTTTCTCCCACAGTTTTACTTGCAGTTTTCTTAGATTTTGCCATTGTTTCGGACAAAGCTTTGAATTTTAGAGAGAATTCGGCAATTGGCCCGGATCTTGGATTTGAAGGATCTATTGTTGAAGCGGGCTTCGCAATTCAATGCAACCACAAAGCAATTAACCTTGAGAGAGTAACGTGGCGGCAGGGTGGGTGCCAAATGTTGAAATCAAAAAATGATCACGACACCAAAGGTGTTTTCAGAACACTTCACCAAAAGGTAGGATTTGAGATTATGGAGCCACAAACACAAAATAAAAGGAAAATAGTAGAGAACAAAGAATTTTTAGAGTGGTTCGGTCAATTTAGACCTACGTTCACTATAAAAGCTATTTTCATTATCACTTTTGAATTGACAAGGTACATGACTTCACTTATATCACTCATTTCTCTCTTTTATAATGATCTCCTCTATTTTCTCTCTTTTTTACTCTTGATTTCACTTGAATTCACGAAGGAATTGACAAGATCTATTTATTTGTGATGATAATTGAGTAGATCTTCAATCACTTGAACGATTAGATGATCTTCATTGGTTCCATGGTGAATATGTGTTAGATCTAGGCTTGAGAGAGAATTAATGGAGGTTCAGGATCAATTGAATTGATTTTGAGAGTTTCTAATGGAGTTTGGAGAAGATTTTGTCAATTTATTGTTGGCGGAAGATGGATTGAGGTTGAGAAGCCATTAGTGGAGTTTGGAATGCTTGGGAGTGGTGGAGAAATGATTTTGACAGCTATTTTGGATGGAAAAATTGGTCCCTTCTATGGTAAAGAAGCAGGGAATTTATAGGTATAGTTCGAGGGTAGTGGCAGATTTGTAATTTAGGTGTGCATGGTATGGGTCGTTCATAAATATATTTACGAAAATGCCACTGTGCTACCTATAGCCAGCTATAGCCAGTTGTGAGACCGACCGACTTTATGCTGTACGAATGAACCAGAAAGTATGCACGACCCAAAATATGTGCTGACCAAACTTTAATGTGCGACCAGAAAATAATGTGTGACCGACCCTGTATATTACACCTTTGCCACTTTTGTCTTTTCTATGACCGACCCCCCCATATATTAAAGTGCTGATTCCATATATTTGCAACTTTGCCATCATTTATTTTACATGAATGACTCCTTATCTATTGTGATAAGGAAACTGTTCCATGCAAATTATATTTGTATCACATATGTTTCACGTGTTCGCACTATGCACATAATTTGCGTGCCTTGTGATCAAAACTTAGTGCCAACATTTGTACACGTTTCAGTTTGTCAACATATCAAAAAGTGGGTGCTCGACCCATGAAGGCGCTTGGTGCTCGACCAATGCTAGCTGGATATGCTCGACCCGTGCTCAAGGGTGACCGACCATGTATCTGCAGCGAACAGTTTATGCCTGTAGATGGGTGCTGATGTGTCCATTATATTAGAGCATGTTGATCCATGATTTGATAAGCCAATATTTGAGCTGAATGTTCCCAATGCATGAAGTATGCATGCTTAATATAATGTATTCATGTTACCATATTATTCATAAACCATACTTAATTGATTTAACATGGTTCACGTTATACACATAAAATATAATGCCATGTGTCAGGTTGTATGATGTATCCTTTATATTTTGGTCATTCCATCCTTAAACGTAAGACCGTTCGACCGACCAACTTGGCAATGCTCGAGCCGTAATGCTCGACCGACTAGGTCGCATGTGAGAGAGCGACCCCTATATGCGAAGTGACTAACCGATCCATATGCTTGAAACTGTGTCGACCGACCGATAGCTTATAATGTGGTCGACCGATCTATCAGCGAACAATCAACTGAACCATGCTATCATTTTATTCCAATCCATACACAAATTTCATGCCCTGTCCATCGCTTTGTAAATACAAATGACCTATCACTCTTGTGTGCGACAAAACATGATTTTTGAAACACGTTTTATAACGAAGTTAACAACCACTATTTTATATAACTTATATAAATTAAAATTTAAAACCTTACTTTAGTTACAAAAGTAAATTTTATAACTTCAACTTACTCTATTCGCATAATGGTGAATCAACATCTTAAAAAGATGGATTTTAGACCATCTACTGCCAATCACGTAATCAATACTGTTTATTGATTAATAACACATAAGTGTTGGATTTAATTCAACAATCATCAACCAAATTAGATTTTAATGTTACTTATGTTAGACAACTCTTATTTGAATAACATGAAAGCACGTAACATTCAAAACATTTGAAGAATCATATTGGATCCCTCCAACCTATTCTTCCTGCATCATAACTCATATATTAATTTATATATGCATATGAAACAGAAATTCTAATCTAATTCATTTAAGATGAATCATCCACTTAAAAGCAGGTAGTGTCAAAGGTCATTCGTTTATAGACGGAAATATAAATATTGACAATCATCAACAATGAAACAAATCGTCCAAAACATCCACACATAATTTATACTAACAATAATGAATATTATTATACGAACTAACGATATTCATTATATTCTAGAAAGTGTGAGCGTTAACTCGTCATCCATTCCAATTCGACGGTTTGCACGTCGATTTATATAATTAACAAGCATTTGAAATTACACAGAAATCCAGATAGCTCCAACTCAACTCGTACGAATGATGTTCGTGAATACAAAACTGACTTAATTTGTTTCATCCCAATCTGATAACGTATGAAAAGGATATTTCATACATAAGTTAATATAGGATGTAGAGATAATTATTTGTTTCTTATTTCATAGCTAATATAATCGCTTGCCTATACTAGACGCTATAACCCTCCATAATCCCTTAAACCCATGTCTGAATGTTTTCTTCTACTCTTCCTTCCCTCTACAGTCCCTTAAATCCAAAACAAAAAATTCCGATGAAGTTCCCTTCTTGATTACAATCTCCTCCACCTTCTACCCTTAAGCTCTCACCCTTCATCCATTTTCTAGCCTACACAATGCACAATACCTATGTTATAGATTATCAACACTTTTTGTGTCGGATAGCCATGAATGCCATTATACTATGCCTCCATCAACCCTAAGTTAAATGCCACTAACCTGGTAGCCTCACATCGCCTATACTGTCTATGAGCTCGAACCCTAAGTCACAGTGTTCTATGTCAACTTTTAGCAATTTTCACCACACCTAAAAAAGGCTACCAGCGAGAAGCTCTAGTTCACGCCAGTTCAAAGAATCTGAAATCACTCGATTTCGTTGAGTATTTTGTTTAATTTAATCTCTTGAAAGATTGAATAGTGACAGTTGTATTTTTCACAGGGAAGAAGAAAAGAGTGAGGTAATTTAGGTTTTTGCAAGGGATAAAGATGAATTTATAGGCTACATGTTCAACATTTTATTAGATTATATTCCTGTAAATGATATTTTTCATCAACACCGAAATATAAGGTTATGCTAATGGACCTGGGGTAATCTAGTCCTTTTTAAAGCTTAACTAATTTTACTGTTCCTTAGATATCAAGATTCTAAGTCAAAAGATTAGTTACTCTTCCTTGATGAAGTGAGTATCACGCTTATGAGATTATGAATCAACAGTTATCTTGGGATAGGGCTTCAACAATCGTTACTAATTGGAGCTAGAATTCGCATTAGGGGTACATCGGTAATTATTAGGGACATTGGATTGTGGAACGCTAATATTCATAAGCACAAAGAAATGCAACATAATCCGCAAGAAAGCAAAGAACAAAACAATTTAAAGTGGTTCGGTTCGGACTAAACCTACGTCCACTTTAAGGGTTTTGATGATTTTATTCACGGTGGAAGTTACATGAGAAATCCCCAATTTGATTTCCAAATTAGGGTTTAGGATCTTAGAATAGAGTACAAAATTTGAGAATGAGGAGAGATCCCCAAAATGGGACCCTAGAGACCCCTAGGGTCTTATTTATAGACAATTTAGGCTTGGTAGCGATCCAATAGGAAGCCTAGTTCCGCCTCAAGCCTCTAGTATTGTCCCACCTTTGTGGCTCTTGGCTTTGATGGTAAACTTTGGTACCATGGTATCGGTATCGACCCGCTTCATGTCCCTTGTTTTTGGTGTCGAAGTTTTAGAGGTTTGGTGCTGGTACTGCATAAATTCTTCAGTGTCGGAACTTTATAAAGGCTCTGGTGTTGTCTTAGTTGTTTTCTTCTATTTGCATTTGGCTTTTGGTTTTTTGTGTCTTTTTAGTATCAACTTGCGTAATTACTCCTTCATTATCCTAATATCAGTCTCATTTCTTTAACTTTATCTCTCACTTGGAGTCAGCTTTACATACCTATCTTCTTGTTTTAGTGTCGTCACCAAGCTAATTGTCCATTGTATGTTGGTGTCGATGTCATACCTCCTTTCTCTTCTTTCCTTGCTATCTTCGTATCGTCGCTGTGTTTGTTCTAAACCCCTTGCTATCGATGTCGACTCAACGCCTTCATGCTTCGATGTTGATCAAGCTCTTCTCAAGCCTCTATTTGATGCCAATCTTATTGGCTTCTCCTTTATATTTTGGATATCATCCCTGGTTCTATTGGATTCTTTTTGAACCCTGTTATTTTAATACCTGTTTCCTTGCCTCCTCTCTACTCCTTCCGTTATTAGTGTCGATATAGTTGGCTCTTTCTTTATATCCCTTGATACCGATGTTGCAGCTTTCTTCCTTTGCTATATGCTCTCCTAGATGTCGCTTCCATGTTTTCCCTTCATGACTTTGGTATCGCTTTCGACAATACTAGGTGTCCTTACTTGGTTTCATCCTGAACCCTTTTTTATTGGTGTCTATCTGGCTGTCCCGAGACCTTTCCTACTTGGTTCCGGCTTTGTTGCCTCAAGCCCTTTCTTCCAATTTCAAACCATCCACTTCCTTTCATTAACCGATGAAAATTTGTGTGTTAATAGTTAGCCCCCAGCATAAAGAGGCTTTTGTTCTTTAGGAAAAATATTCCTATGATTCCTGCACTGCTATTCTGTAACTCAAGAAGTATTAGAGAACAAAGGTTTTATTAGTTTTGTATAATTAAAAATACGGATACAAGAAGGAACGTTAGATTTTCTTATATAGCTATTTTGTAGTTCAAACCCCAAAATTATGAAACTTTCATGAGTTTAAATATATAACTTGCTATCCTAACAATGTATCCATGTGGGTCCTTATACCGAAAGGTCTAAGACTTAAGATTTTTCTGTTAATAGGAATGGGAAGCTAGAGATTCTTATTTAGGTATTTAGTTATCAATAATTCATTTTTGAAGGTGTGGGATAGCACACACAAAACCTAGACTTGGATATTTGAATTAGGAATCTAGAACTTTGTAATAGAAAATTCGGCACACAAATTTTGTTATTTATAATATAGGATTAGAACCCTACTTCTTACGAGATTCTTTATCTGAACTTCCCCTATGTCTTCCGCATGAAATACAATAACTAATATTCTTGAGTTAGTCTCTTGCAAAGTTTTTAATATTTCACACATAATGTGTCAAGCATTATTTTGCTCAAAAACACATGGTCATGAAGTTAGTGGTAAAAAGTAACATAAGTTTTAGAAAACTACCCTGCGCAAGATGTTGAGAAATCATAAACTTGGTTTGGAGATTTCAAATAGAAATCTCGACATACCGACCCAAGTATTGATTTAAAAATCTTCCTTCTAAAAAGAAGGTAGTAGACCCGAATTCCATACTTGGACATGATAATAGAAACCCAGAATTCTTTCCCTGGAAATAAGATAAAAAATTTGTAACCAGATTTAGGTGTAAGAATAAGTATAAGGATTTATTTTTGAAATTATTATAAGTTCAGAATGTTCATTTCGAATAATAAGGGAAAGGTCTAAAGCTCTAACTTGGGTAGATGTAAAAGAATTCCTTCTGGTAACAATAGGAGACCAATACCTAGATCCGGGTATTTATGATAGAATGGTAGTACTCTATGTCCTAAAATATTAGAAATCCTGAAACTCATGTTCGGGTAAGTGCAGAATCAGAAATCCCTATCCATGGGTAAATAGAAAATCATAAATCCACATTTGAAGATAATAGAAATTCCAAGATTCACACTCGAGTAAACAAAAGATCAAAAATCCATATATGAAATTAATGGAAATCCGGAGACTCAAACTCAGGTAAATAGAAGATCAAAATTGCATATCTAAAAAATAGAGATACGGAGGCTCACACTTGGGTAAATAGAAAATAAGAGATCCATATCCGAAAATAGAGATCCCAAGACTCACAATTGGGTAAATAGAAAATCAGAAGTCCATATATGAAATTAATAGAAATCCCGAGACTCACACTCGGGTAAATAGAAATTAAGAAATCCATATCTGAAATTAATAGAAATCCCGAGACTCACACTCAGGTAAATAGAAAATCAGAAATCCATATCTGAAATTAATAGAAATCTCAAGACTCACACTCAGTTATTATCCTTGGATTGCAAGAAAAGTGCATACCTACCACTATTTTGAACGGAGATCCAGTTTACACACTCTTCTTTATAACATGCTCTATCGATTTTTTGAAAATTCATATTAATTAAATTAGATGTACATGTGTTTTTCTGGTTCAACTTACATACCATCTCTCATATAGTAAAAAATGCCATGGTTGTTGATAAGTAACCAAAATTATTATGTTTGTGCCAGGATGGTATTTTCAGATCAGAAGTTCTCTGTATACTGCAAAGAACACAAATTAGTCACTGTTTATTTTAAAATAACTTCCAACATGAGCTTCATAATTGACCGTTCTTCATAATTTAACTTTTAAGAGTTGATCAAAAGCTTTGGTTAACTGTATAGTTGATCAAAACCTTACAAGTTGTGAAATTATAATGTAACACTCCGTATTTTCTATAAACGTCAAAGTAACAAATCAAAGTATACTTAATTTTTAAAAGAATAACTAAGGAAAATGGGTTACGCCATTGCGTTCGTCTCGGAATTCTACTTGAGATAGAGTCCGAGTTTGCGTAAATCGGACTCCTTATGAAGAAGTTATGGCACTTAGAAGTTTCAGGAATTTAAAATAAAAACCAACCCAAAATCAAATTTAAAGTTTTGAAATTCAAATCACACACCCGTGTTGGGCGGGAAATTTCCCGCCCAGGACCCAGGTCGACCAGGGGGTCGACCCGGGTAGAACAGGTCACCATGGGGTCGACCTTCCCCCTTTTTCCAAATCCGTGGACAGATTCATTTTTCTACATTTAGACGCCAGTTTTGACCAGATTCGTTGCTCCTAAGCTATTTAAACACCGCCAAACCTCACTTTCTCTCCGCACAACTTCAGTTTGCCTATACTCTACCCTAATTCATATCAAAATAAATCTAAGACGGGGTTATGTTGCTTAAGTCCTTCGTAGAAATCAAGTTTAGAATTCTAGTAGAGATTCAAAGGCTAATTCAACGACTTCAACAACTATTTTCAAAGAATCAAATCAAATCTAAATTAGAAGAACAAATAGTCTACTTCAAGGGAGAGCTATTCAGTTTCAGAATACAGATTCCAGAATTCAAGACCTATAACAACCCGGAAAATCTGAGCCAATTTCAAATTTTTAATTTGGCTATTTTAGTGAATTTTAGATATTTAAAATAAATTATTTTAAATAATAACGACGAAAAGTATGTTTGAATTGATGTTTGAAAATAAATATAATTATTTTAAATTATAAACCAGGCCTGAAATGGCGCGGCAGTTTCAAAATTTCAATTCAAACTTTGACTGACTGTACCGGGTGCAAAATAAAACGGATCTTAGTGAAACCAAAAATATTTAAATCTGTTAGTGAATATCTTTCTAACGAATCTGAAAAATCGAAGTTTCATAGCGGGAATCAAAAGTTATGGCAAAATGAATTTTCAAAAAGGTCGCTATAGAGTTTATATAGCCCGTGAAAATAGCCATTTTGCAAACGACCTCAGAATTCGACGAAACCACTTTTGTTGGATCCGGGATGTCGAATTATTGCTAGGTTTCAAATTTCATAATTTTTGAAGTTAGTATGTGAGCGTGACAAAGGAAAATGTGTTTGGTCGATTTCTATTAAATTGGATCGACCAGAAAAGGCCATTTTCAAACGGTCTCAGAATTCGACGAAACTAGTTTTGTTGGGACCGTATCGTCAAAAAATAGCTAGATTTATTTTTCTGGAATTTTTGGGATCAGTATGTGGCCCCGGCAAATTGAAATGTACGTTCAAATCAAATATTGAATGATTTATATTTTAATTTGAAGAGAAACTGACTGAAACAGTCGAATGTGTCTACGAAACATATCCCATTGTGTTTGGAATAGGGGTAATTAGCTAGGGATGATAGTCGTTGGGTTTGGATTGGAGTTCGTATGAGGCAAGGGGTATTTTTGGATTTTTAAAAATATAAATAAATAAAAAAATATCATTGGCCATCACAATTTCTCTCTCCCCGTAATTCTAAATCGCGAACGGCGGTTGAAGCCCCAATCTTCTCTCTTCTTTTTCTTCTAATCCGTGAATCAATACCAACTGCTCCTTTGGAGTTATTTGTAGCCCTTGAAGAGAGCTTTAAATCCATACCTGTTGGAGATTTTATCGTGGAGCGTGAAGGCTGAATCACCTCCGGAAAGACCCCGACTTCGCGCCGCCGCAAGCATCGCCTCCGACCACCGAGTTCGACGAGGCTGCCCTTTCTGTGCGCCTCTCCTTCCTCTTCCAGGTGGCAGCGGCCGATTGTCCTATCGTGCAACGGTTGTCGAGAAAAATCAAAACCTAGTTTTGAACAGGTTTAGGGAGGTATGGCTGTTATAATATTAAACTGTTTAATAGCACTTTAAAGCGCTATGGTTTCTGATTTCACAATAAAAATCATATCTTTTTCGTTTCTTATCGAAATTCAGTGAAACAAGAGACAGTGGACTCGTGTGGACGTCTTCTACATTCTAGAAGAGACCGGATATTTTTCTGAGCCTTCTACCATTTTTGTTGGAGTGGAACCCAATGTGAGATTTCTGAATTATAAACGATATGGAAAACAACGATGTATAAATTATATAGTCGAAGTATGAGTTATATAAGCGTTGTACACCTCATGTATAAGCGTTGTATAAGTTGTATGTTCGATGTATAAGTTATATATGCATTGTAAAAATAATATATGCGTTGAAATAAATTGAAATGATATTGAAATGAAATCGAAATATAGTTATATACATATATATATATATACTCCCCTCGTCCACAGACCATGGACGATATATATTGGTTGTGATATGGTTTGGATTATTAGTTGATGTGAAAATTTGGTGAATATCATGAATGGTTGATTTGAAATAAATGATTGTGGTTGAAATCCCAATAGGATTAGTACATGGGAAAATTCGTCTGCGTACGAACTAGATATTGAAAATCCCCATTGTCAAAAGCTGCGAGGCTTTAAGGTAGAGCGAGGAGCCGTTCTAGGGACGGTGCCGGTTTTAACTACCCTGCCGTTATACTGCCGAAATTTTCTGAAATATTTCTATGTTTGATTTAAATTCATGTGTTGGATGTTGAAATTAAATTCATGTGTTGAATGTTGAAATTAAATTCATGTGTTGAAATAAAATTCATGTGTTGAATAGAAGTTCATGTGTTGAAATAAATTCATGTGTTGAATGGAGTTCGTGTATTGAATAAATTCTTCGAAAGATAAAAATTACATTTTTATCATATATATAAACTATATAAAATATTGGTGTTTTAAATAAATTGTTTTAACACCAAAAATAACATTTTTACCTTATATATAAACTATATAAAATAATCAGGTTTTGAAATAAATTATTTTACAATAAAAATCACATTTTTATTATATATATAAACTATAGAAAATATTCATGTGTTGAATAGAAGTTCATGTGTTGAAATTAATTCATGTGTTGAATGGAGTTCGTGTATTGAATAAATTCTTTGAAAGATAAAAATAACATTTTTGTCATATATATAAACTATATAAAATATTGGTGTTTTAAATAAATTGTTTTAACACCAAAAATAACATTTTTACCTTATATATAAACTATATAAAATAATCGTGTTTTGAAATAAATTGTTTTACAAAAAAATCACATTTTTATTATATATAAAAACTATAGAAAATATTCATGTGTTGAAATAAATTCATGTGTTGAATGGAGTTCGTGTATTGAATAAATTCTTTGAAAGATAAAAATAACATTTTTATTATATATATCAACTATAGAAAATATTCATGTGTTGAATAAAGGACTAAAACGATAAAAATCATATTTTTATCGTATGTGTGAAGTCAAAACCAATCATGTGTTGAATATATAGATTGAATAATAAAATCTACATTTTTATTGTGAATATGAAGTGCTAAAAATATTCATGTGTTGAATAAATATTTTTGATGATAAAAATATCATTTTTATCAAATATATGAAGTGGATATGATTTTGAAATCGAAGAATGAATTATATATATATATATATATATATATATATAAAAATAAAATAAATCGAATAATGAGGCTGCAATTCATGTTTTGAAACCGTGATTTCAAACGATTAGTACGGGAGATCCGACCACCGGATTTTCCCGAAACCGAAACCATTGGGTTCGCTTTGGAAATATCTTTCCAGCGACACCCACTTTGTGGAGATCCAACGGTTGGATTGTCTGGAATGTTTAATTCAAATCTGAAGAAAAACAGCGCCAGAATCGATTATATATATATAAATATAATTAAAATAAATCAAATAACGACGCTGCAGTTCATATTTTGAAATCGGAACTTCAAACGATAGTACCGAGAGATTCGACCATCGGATTTTCCCAAAACTGAAACCGTTGGGTTCGTTTTGAAAAGATCTTTCTAGTGATATAAAATTTGTTAAGATCCAACGGTTATATTTTCAAATATGTGTAAATCAAATCTGAAGAAAAACAGCGCCACGGCCGCGTTATGGCCTGAAGCGTCGTTTGAATGAACTGGCTATTTTTAAATGAATAAAAATAGCGATAAATCGTTATAAAATATTATAAACGACGTGGAATGGAAAAAAAACCGAATTTACCCGGTTTATTAGATATTTGATGGTTGAATGTGTTTGGTGTGAAAATTACATTTAAGAACAGAATTATTGGTGTTGAATAATTTAACCATTGAAATGAATTGATTTAAATTCTAAATATACATGAATTATTTGAAAAGGCCGAGTTAAATCTCATTTCAAATAATTGATCGGCGATAAGAAGTCGATGATGAAGACGGTGGTCGAAGACCGGACATCTTCACCTTGGTTGGATGACAACTGATGTCTTGATTGGGAGGCATCCCGAAATATAGATAATAAGTGGTGATCGTCCAGACGTACTTGGAGATCGATGGATATGTGAGGTATATGGTGCCTTCGGTTTCGTTCAGACCCAGAACGAACTTGTAAATGGACTGTGTGTCTGACATTGGATTTTGTTCTGTGCTGATTGATCTCTATTAAATATATATCTGTTTGGCGGTGGAGAATTTATTCTCTTGCTTAACGCCCTTCTCTGAGACGTACGAGCTCAGAGGTTATATATCGATAGAAATCAGTCGCATAGAGTGAATTTCCTGTGTGGCATGCCTAAGTGGCAGATGATCAAGGCTTCTGTTGAAAAGCAAAGTCTTGTGGTTGATGATCAAAGCACAGCCTGTGTGGCAGAGCTTTGTCTATAACGTTGATTCGCGAGCCTCACACCCTGGTATGAACCAGAAACGGGAAAGGACCTCAGGGAGGGCATGCGTTTCCTTCTAGCTAGGGTGGTGTCACTGACCTACCAGCCCTGACATTTGTATTATTTTCACCGGTGTGGTTGTTGCTATTGCGAGGCGCCTCAGATATATCGGTGACTATGTGGAGCCGATGGAGTCATAGGACTCATTTACGCCCCAAAGGGCGGGGAAACGTAGTGTTCAGGAATTTTAATCCACATCGGTGGACCGACCCTGACGATCCAAAGGCTTGACTGAGTACTTGCATGAGACTCGGGCTAGACAGTCTCGAATTCGGTAAGGACCATCTTTTGCCTTGGTTCAAGACGGAAATCCAATTTCCAAATACGACACCGTGCGGTTTTTATTATATACCTATATATGGCGACATAGTGGTATAGGGCATTAATGCCGTCTATGATTGATACTTGTGATTTGAAATTGTTTTTGAAACATATAAACACTAGTAATACTATCAAATAATATTCGTATCAAGCATATTTTGGCCATTATAAGGTAAAACTCTATCCTCCGGTTTGCGTTGCATTGTGTGATTGGAACTGAGTCTTATAATGGATTCATTTTTATAAAAAGCATTGCAATGTTTAAAAGATTTACTTGTTTTAAAGCACTGGCAATCACTGGGGTAAACCCATTCCGCGAAAGTGGCGTGTACCTATGATTTGCCTTGTTATTATTGATTAACCAATTAAGTAGATTTCTCATACCAGTCCCATGACCGACTCGTAGTTTGTTTCACTTGCAAACTCGGGTGCCCCTTTTTCTACACGGGCAGCCTTGTATTCAAGTTTTAGCAGGCTCTTTCTAGATAGCTGGAGCTGAAGATGGATTCCACCATTCATCGCTTTTTTTGCTGTTCAGCTCCTATTGTACATATTATGTTTTGTTTTCCGCTGTAGACATTTATGTATAGTTGAACTGTATTTTGTACTAAGTATGATCCTGTATACTGTGTAACTATGATGATTATGTTTATCCAGTGTATTCCATTGTACATTATCTGGTGTATGTATTTATTTTTGTTCTGCTGTTACTGTTTATGTGTTATATTCCAAAGATTACCCTTGCCACCGTCGTATGGGGTTTTGGGGTCGTCACAACGTGGTATCAGAGCTTTGGTTAAGCTTAGTTTTGGAATATAACATATTAACGAACTCATCAAAAATAGAACCAGTAGTGTTTTCGGACGAGTAACTCATTGCAGATAGGATTAGTAATATCCTAGTATGAGTATAGCAGAATGGAATTCACCTCGATAGATGCATTTACATTCAAGTATATGTCTCTATGCTTTAAAATATCTTTTATGTTGACCTGACACTTAGTCTGCTATTTGCAGAACTACTAGAAAATGGGTGCCAGAAACAGAAGGAATGCAGAACCAGATCTAGAGGCTCTATTTAAGAGATATCGAAATCTGGGCAGAGCACAATTCTCGGGCAATGAATCGATTATTCAAACTCAAGCTTGGATGAGTTCTGCTGAAAGAATTTTTGAATGTTTCCAGCTGAGAGATGATCAGAAAATATTAGTGGCATCTTGGGTGCTTAAAGAAGAAGCTTTAATCTGGTGGGAAACAATCATTAAGGATAATCCAGAGGGTGATATCACCTGGGATAGATTCAAAGAGATTTTCAGTGAAAGATTTATTCCTCCAGAAGCAACTGAGCGATTATGTGATGAATTCTGTTATCTGATACAAGGGGATATGACCATTCCAGAATATCATAAGAAATTCAACGAACTTTCTCATTTTGCCCCTCATCTAATTCAAAATCCGAAAAGGAAGAATCTGAGATTTATTAACAGGCTTCAAAGAAAGTACCAAAGTAGAGTAATGGGGCATGTGAAGCTTCCTTTTTCTGAAATGATATACATGGCTTATATGTATGAAGATCTCAATAGAAAAGGTCTTTTGAATGACGAAGAGGAAGTCAGTTCTAGTAATAAAGAGGAGTCTGAGACTGATAGACCTGAGGCCAGTACGATGCCTGAGGTCAGTAAGAAGCCCAGAGCCAAGAGGAAAAGGGTTAAATCTGAGAAAGAACCCATAACGACGGCCACATGCTCTAACTGCAAGAAACAAGGGCATTTGACCAGGAATTGTAAATCCTCTAAGAAGCGAAAGAGAATGAATTTAAATCCAAGAATCCACATGGTGAAAGGAAATGCCATAAGTGTCACCAAGCAGGTCATGTTGCAAGGGAGTGCCAACTCTCAAAGAAATCTGAAGCAGTACATGTAAACGAAGTGGCAGAAACTTCAACACCCTCAGTTAGTTAGGGAAGGTCTAATGTTTTGGAAGGCACGCTTACTGTAAAAAACATTCCAGTTAAAGTATTGTTTGATACAGGCGCGTCACGAAGCTTTATTGCAAAGAATGCAGTTAAGAAGTTGGATTTGAAATTGAAAAAGCTCAGAGAACCCATCACTGTCCATAATCCGGTTGGGGGTTCACTCGATCTTAGCTGGGTTTGTGGGGTGCCTGTCTCTTTTTTCCGATATCGGTTTCCTACCATCTCGATCGTCATGAACTTTACCGAATTCGATCTTATTTTGGGATTGGATTGGTTAACCAAATATGAAGCTGAGGTTAAATGTGATGAGAGAGTGGTTAAGGCAAAGATTAAATTAGGGGATTATATCACCATACCATGTGAAGGCCCGAATTCAGATAGAAAAGACTTTTGATCAGCTCTTGATGTTTCTCCTGCTCAAATAGAAAATATTCCTGTAGTCACAGAGAATATTCCGAACCTCATAAAAGATATTCTTGTCGTTAAGAATTACGTAGATGTGTTCGAAGAAGTTGTTAGCTTACCTCCGAAAAGAGAAATTGATTTCAAGATCGCTTTAATTCTGAATGCAAGGCCAGTAGTGCACGCTATTCGGAGAATGACTCTAAAGGAGAAAGAAGAGTTAGATAATCAAACTCGACAGCTTGTATGGAAGGGTCTGATCAGGCCTAGTTTCTCTTATTGGGGAGCAGCAGTGGTATTTGTCCCGAAGTCAGACGGTACTCTTTGACTATGTGTGGATTATCGTGACTTGAATAAGCAAACATTGAAGAACAAATATCCATTGCCGCGGATTGATGATTTGCTGGATCGATTGAATGGTGCACAAGTATTTTCAAGGATGGACCTTGCTACAGGTTTCCATCAGCTTCGTATTACCGAAGAGTGTGTTCCCATGACAGCATTCAGAGGTCCAGATTTATTCTATGAGTGGTTAGTAATGTCATTCGGCTTATGTAACGCTCCAGCGTATTTTGTCGATCTAATGAATAGGGTATTCAGAGAAGTTTTGAATAAATTTGTTCTGGTTTTCATTGATGACATATTGATCTTCTCTAAGTCAGAGAGCGAGCACGCGAAACATTTGGAATTCCAAATATTGGAAATTCTCAGAAAGAACGTCTTGAAGGCCAATCTTTCCAAATGTATATTCTGGCAAGAAGAAGTCAAGTTTCTTGGCCTTGTTGTATCAAAAGAAGGAATTTCTGTGGATCCCGGTAAAATCACCGCTATTCAAAATTGGAAGCAACCTAGCACTCCGACGGAAGTCCAAAGTTTTCTTGGATTGGCTAGTTATTATCGTAAGTTCGTTAAAGATTTTTCGAAGATATCTAGTTCCTTAACAAAGCTTATGAAGAAGCACGCAAAATTCAAGTGGACTCCCGAATATGAGGAGGCTTTTCAGAAGCTAAAATTAAGATTAACAACAGCTCTAGTGTTAACGATTATCGATGGCAATCAAGACTTGAAAGTCTGGACAGATGCCTCTAGAGAAGGCCTTGGTGCAGTATTAATGCAAAGAGGTCAAGTGGTTGCTTATGCTAGCCGTCAGCTAAAACCGCATGAGAAAAAATATGTTACTCATGATCTTGAGTTGTTAGCCATTGTATTTGCTTTAAAAATCTGGAGGCACTTTCTTTTGGGTGAGAAATTCGAACGGTATATAGATCATCAGTCGCTAAAGTATCTGTTCACCCAGAAAGACTTGAATCTGAGGCAGCAACGTTGGCTAGAATTTCTTGCAGCATACGATTTTGAGATTTTGTACACTCTAGGGAAAGCCAATGCTGTGGCCGATGCGCTAAGTCGAAAGAATGCAATAATCGCCAGTTTTATTATTACGACTTCCTTGATTGACAAAATATCTATTCTTCAGAAAGATGATAATTTTATTAAGGATATGATTAAAAGGATTCAGAAAGGCGAACCCTCGGGTTTTAAAATAGATAACGATGGGATCCTGAGATTGAGAGGAAGGATTTGTGTTCCCGACATCCCCGAACTCAAAAGAGAAGTGTTAGACGAATGTCAGAAGTCCAAGCTGAGTATCCATCCAGGTGTGAGCAAAATGTATAACGATCTCAAGCGAACATTCTGGTGGAAGGCTATGAAAAGGGACATTTCAATATATATTAGCAAGTGCCCTACTTGCCAACTAGTCAAAAGCGACCAACAGAAACTTGCTGGATTGTTGCAACCGCTGGACATTCCAGGTTGGAAGTGGGAACATATTTCCATGGACTTCATAGATGGTTTTCCCAGAACCAAGAAAGGAAATGACAGTATTTGGGTGATCGTAGATCGCTTCACGAAGACCGCCCATTTTATACCTGTCAGATCCAATAGAACCGCCCAAAGTCTAGCACAGATTTATTTCAAAGAAATTATTAGGCTACATGGAGTGCCAATCAGTATAGTTAGTGATAGAGATCCAATATTTACTAGCAAATTCTGGGAGGCATTTCAAGTAGAGCTGGGAACGAAGCTGAATCTAAGCACCACCTATCATCCTCAGAAAGATGGTCAGACTGAGAGGGTGAATCGTATACTAGAAGATTTATTGCGGGATTGTGTTCTTGATTTTGGTGGATCATGGGAAGACCATTTGCATTTGGCTGAGTTCTCATACAACAACAGCTACCAAGCGAGCCTGACAATGTCACCATTCGAAGCATTGTATGGTAGACCGTGCCGATCTCCTGCTTGTTGGGCTGAACCTGGTAATAGGCTTGTATTGGGACCAGATATGATTCGTGAAGCAGCGGATAAAGTCGATTTCATTAAGAAACGATTGCTAACAGCTTAAAGCCAACAGAAGAGCTATGCAGACTCGAGAAGGAGGGATTTAGCATTTGTTGTTGGTGACTATGTGTATCTAAGGGTTTCTCCGATGAGAGTAGTGATTCGATTTGGCAAAACTGGGAAGTTGGCGCCCAGATTTATTGCTCCATTCCCTATACTTGAACGGATTGGGACTCTCGCTTATAGAGTTCAATTGCCATATTGGCTGCCTGGAGTGCATGATTTATTTCACGTATCTCAACTTCGAAAGCATGTTCATGATCCAGACTTGATCGTGGAAGAAGCAGCACAGTGGGATATAGAAATTACTCCAGAATTGGCTGTTAGAAGAGAGCCGCTAAAGATAATTGGCAAAGAAACAAAAGAGCTGAGGAACAAGAAGGTTCACTTAGTCAAAGTGCAATGGAGTGGAGATCCGCGAGATTGTACTTGGGAAAATGAGGAGAGTATTAAGAAAGCCTATCCTAAGTGCAGGGTGGATATCTCTAATTGACTCCGGTGCAAGGTACATTTACCATATTTTTCATTTTCATTTTGTTATCTACTTTGCTGTTGTTTTCTTTTCATGCATGTAAGCTTTTTAATTATATAGTCTGAATGTTTTCAAAAGAGTATATGAATTAATTAGTATGTTTTTTGAAAGATAAAACAAATTGATTGCTGGTTGTATTGTTTGATTTTTGGTTGATTAATTAGAATTTTGAACCATTTAGCCAAATTGAACAAATATTGAACTGAATTGAAAATAGATAGAAATATATACATGTGCATTATATATGTGTGAATAGGTTATGGATAAACAGCTAAGCAGAGGAATAAAATTGTTTGCCCGACAAATAGGTACATGTTTATTGTATTTCTTGGGATTTGATGATTTTATGAGCCGATTGGCTAGCCGCTTGGCCTTTTCTTTTTCTTTTGGATTGGTGAGAGCCATGGGAGGCTATTTGAAATATCCCGAAGCTCCCCGTACAAAGGAGGTTATGGCGAAATTTTTCAAAAATTTAGGGTGTTAGCCAAATTTTTGAAGAATTTGAAAATTCTTAGAAATTGAAAAGCTGGAGAATGGAAGCCAGAATGAAAGTTGAGTTGGGTAATTAAAAAACTTTCGACTTTGTTCCATTTCGAGGATGAAAAGTTTTAAGTGGGGGAGATTGTAAAAACCCGGAAAATCTGAGCCAATTAAAAAAAAATTATTTGGCTATTTTAGTGAATTTTAGATATTTAAAATAAATTATTTTAAATAATAACGACGAAAAGTATGTTTGAATCGATGTTTGAAAATAAATATAATTATTTAAAATTATAAACCAGGCCTGAAATGGCACGGCAGTTTCAAATTTTCAATTCAAACTTTGACTGACTGTACAGGGTGCAAAATAAAACGGATCTTAGTGAAACCATAAATATTTAAATCTGCTAGTGAATATCTTTCTAAAGAATCTGAAAAATCGAAGTTTCATAGCGGGATTCAAAAGTTATAGCGAAATGAATTTTCAGAAAGGTCGCTATAGAGTTTATATAGCCCGTGAAAACAGCCATTTTGCAAACGACCTTAGAATTTGACGAAACCACTTTTGTTGGATCCGGGATGTCGAATTATTCCTAGGTTTCAAATTTCATAATTTTTGAAGTTAGTATGTGAGCGTGGCAAAGGAAAATGTGTTTGGTCGATTTCTATTAAATAACATTTTTACCTTATATATAAACTACATAAAATAATCGTGTTTTGAAATAATTTGTTTTACAATAAAAATCACATTTTTATTATATATATAAACTATAGAAAATATTCATGTGTTGAATAGAAGTTCATGTGTTGAAATAAATTCATGTGTTGAATGGAGTTCGTGTATTTAATAAATTCTTTAAAAGATAAAAATAACATTTTTATTATATATATCAACTATAGAAAATATTCATGTGTTGAATAAAGGACTAGAATGATAAAAATCATATTTTTATCGTATGTGTGAAGTCAAAACCAATCATGTGTTGAATATATAGATTGAACAATAAAATCTACATTTTTATTGTGAATATGAAGTGCTAAAAATATTCATGTGTTGAATAAATATTTTTGATGATAAAATATCATTTTAATCAAATATATGAAGTGGTTATGATTTTGAAATCGAAGAATGAATTATATATATATATATATAATAAATCGAATAATGAGGCTGCAATTCGTGTTTTGAAACCGTGATTTCAAACGATTAGTACGGGAGATCCGACCACCGGATTTTCCCGAAACCGAAACCATTGGGTTCGCTTTGGAAATATCTTTCCAGCGACACCCACTTTCTGGAGATCCAACGGTTGGATTGTCTGGAATGTTTAATTCAAATCTGAAGAAAAACAGCGCAAGAATCGATTATATATATATAAATATAATTAAAATAAATCAAATAACGACGCTGCAGTTCGTATTTTGAAATCGGAACTTCAAACGATAGTACCGAGAGATCCGACCATCGGATTTTCCCAAAACTGAAACCATTGGGTTCATTTTGAAAAGATCTTTCTAGTGATATAAAATTTGTGAAGATCCAACGGTTATATTTTCAAATATGTGTAAATCAAATCTGAAGAAAAACAGCGCCACGGCCGCGTTATGGCCTGAAGCGTCGTTTGAATGAATTGGCTATTTTTAAATGAATAAAAATAGCGATAAATCGTTATAAAATATTATAAACGATATGGAATGGAAAATAAACCGAATTTACCTGGTTTATTAGATATTTGATGGTTGAATGTGTTTGGTGTGAAAATTACATTTAAGAACAGAATTATTGGTGTCGAATAATTTAATCATTGAAATGAATTGATTTAAATTCTAAATATACGTGAATTATTTGAAAAGGCCGAGTTAAATATCATTTCAAATAATTGATCGGCGTTAAGAAGTCGATGATGAAGACGGTGGTTGAAGACCGGAGATCTTCACCTCGGTTGGATGATAACTGATGTCTTGATTCGGAGGCATCCCGAAATATAGATAATAAGTGGTGATCGTCCAGACGTACTTGGAGATCGATGGATATGCGAGGTATATGGTGCCTTCGGTTTCATTCAGACCCAGAACGAACTTGTAAATGGACTGTGTGTCTGACATTGGATTTTGTTCTGTGCTGATTGATCTCTATTAAATATATATCTGTTTGGCGGCGGAGAATTTATTCTCTTGCTTAACGCCCTTCTCTGAGACGTACGAGCTCAGAGGTCATATATCGATAGAAATCAGTCGCATAGAGTGAATTGCCTATGTGGCATGCCTAAGTGGCAGATGATCAAGGCTTCTGTTGAAAAGCAAAGTCTTGTGGTTGATGATCAAAGCACGGCCTGTGTAACGACCCAGAAAATCTAAACCAATTTAAAATTTTTAAATTGGCTAAAATAATGGATTTTAAATATTTAAAATAAATATTTTCAATAATAGAGATGAAAACTGAGTTTGAATCGACAATTGAAAATGAATATAATTAATTATAATTGTAAACAAGGCCTGAAGAGGCGCTGCAGTTTCAAAAATTGAATTCAAACTTTGTCGGACTGTACCGGGTGCAAAACAAAACGGATTTTAGTGAAACCAAAAATATGTAAATCTGTTAGTGAATACCTTTCTAACTAATCTGAAAAATCGATTTTCATAGCGGAAAGCAAAAGTTATGGCAGAATGAATTTTCAGAACGGTCGCTATGGAATTTATATAGCCCGTGAAAATGACCATTTTGCATACGACCTCGGAATTCGACGAAACCACTTTTGTTGGATCCGGGATGTGAAGTTATTGCTAGGTTTCAAATTTCATAATTTTTGAAGCTGATATGTGAACGTGGCAAAGGAAAATGTGTTTTGGTCAATTATAGTTAAATTGGATCGACCAAAAATGGGCCTTTTTGCAAACAGTCTCAGAATTCGACGAAACTAGTTTTGTTGGGACTGTATCGTCAAAACATAGCTAGATTTATTTTTCTGGAATTTTTCGAATCAGTTTGTGGCCCTGGAAAATTGAAATGCACGTTCAAATCAAATAATGAATGTTTTATATTTTAATTTGAAGGAAAACTGACTGAAACAGTCGAATGGGCCTACGAAACATATCCCATTGTGTTCGGAATGGGGGTAAAACACTAGGGACGACAGTCGTTGGGCTTGGATTGGTGTTCGTGTGTGACAAGGGGTATTTTCAGATTTTAAAACTTTATAAAAAAAAATATGATTGGGCCACGTCAGAAAACCCCCCCCCCCCCGCTTTTCTCTCTCCCCGACTCGAACGACGGCGGAAATTGGCCGCTTCCTTCTCTCCTCTTTTTCTTCTGATCCGCTCAATGAAATCCAATGCCACAGTTAAGGTTTTTGTAGTACATCTCATGATCTTCAAATCCATATAAGTATTGGATTTTTTCGTGGCCTGTAGGGGGAGAACCACCCTCGTGAAGTTCGGCCGTTCGCACCCCGATTCCGCCGCCTGGGGACCACCGAGCTTGACCCCCTCCATGGCGCACATGCGCCTCTTCTAGCCCGACAAGGTGGCGCTGGCCGATCGAAGCAACAATCAGCGGATTGATCGAAAAATCGAAACCTAGTTTCAAACAGTTTTGAAAGGTATCGGCTGTTTTAATTTAAAACTGATTTTAACAGTTTAAAACCGTTGCAAACTTTGAAAAATCATATCTTTTTGCTATGTTAACGAAATTCGATGAAACAGGAAACATCGTGACCGTGTGGGCGCCTTCTACATTTTAGAAGAGACCGCATATTTTTCTGAGCCTTCTGCTATTTTTGGTGGAGTGGAACCCAATGTGATATTTCTAATCTATAAACAATATGGAAAACGACGATGTATAAATTATATAGTCGATGTATGAGTTATATAAGCGTTGTACACCTCATGTATAAGCGTTGTATAAGTTGTACGTTCGATGTATAAGTTGTATATGCGTTGTAAAAATTATATATGTGTTGAAATAAAAGTGAATTGCTATATATATATATATACGCCCCTCGTCCACAAACCATGGACGATATTTATTTGTTGTGATTGGTGTGAAAATTGATTGATAGCGAATGGTTGGTTGGGATTGTTTGTGGTTGAAATTGATTGGTTGTGGTTGAAAATACCCGTTTGTGGTTGAAAAATATTTGGTTGAAACCACATAGGATTAGTTTGTGGAAATAAATATATACATGCCGCCTGCGTGCGAACTAGATGCATGATCCCCATTGTCAAAAACCGCGAGGTTTTAAGGTAGAGCGAGGAGCCGTACTAGGGACGGTCCCGGTTTTAACTATCCTGCCGTTATGCTGCCGAAATTTTGAATAATATTCATGTGTTTGAATTATTTTCATTTGCTGAAACTATATTTATTCATTGAATAGAAAACCTTCATGTGTTGAATTTGATATTCATCCGTTGATTAGAAATTCAAGTGTTGAATGGTATTCGTGTTTTAAATATAAAAATCACATTTTTATCTATATATAGAAACTATAGAAAACCTTCATGTGTTGAATTTGATATTCATCCGTTGATTAGAAATTCATGTGTTGAATGGTATTCATATTTTGAAATAAATTGTTTTATAATAAAAATGCTATTTTTATCACCTCTATAAACTATATAAAATAATAGTGTTTTGAAATGAATTGTTTTACAATAAAAATTACATTTTTATTATATACATAAAGTGTTGAAATGTGAAGTGTTAAAAATAGCAACTCGGTCAAATAAATATGCATGAGTTGAAATGTTCATTAATTAGCTAATGATATGATTTTTGCCTATACATGCAACATTAGAATGAACGGTGTTTTTAAACCAAAAGGAATCAAATATGAAGTTGAATAGAAAATGATAAACGATAAGAATAGCGTATATGTACATGCATATTTATTGAACAGGTTATAGCAAAGGGGCTAGAGAAGAGGAATAAAATTTTTTGCTCGACAAATAGGTACACATTTACTGTTTTGTTTGGGTGATGATTTTATGAGCCTGTTGGCTAGCCACTTGGCTTTTTCTTTTTCTTTTCGACATGAGACGCACGTGTGGCTATTTGGGAATTTTCCCAGCCCCTCCCGTACAAAGGAGGTTATGGCGAAATTTTCCAAAATTTTAAGGCGTTAGTGAAATATTTGAAGTGGAAACGATATTGAAATTGTTGAATGAACTATATTTATATAAATATATAAATATAAATAAAATTAAAACGAAACGTGGCCGTGCAGTTCATATTTTGAAACCTTGATTTCAAACAACTAGTGTGGGAAATCCGACCATTCGATTTTCCCGAAACCGCAAACGTCGGGTTCACCTTGGAAATATCTTTCCAACGACACCAACCTTGTAAAAATCCAACGGTTGGATTGTCTGGAATGTTTAATTCAAATCTAAAGAAAAACAGCGCCAGAAACGATTATATTTATTTATATTTATAAATATAATTATATTTAATCGAATAACGACGCTGCAGTTCGTATTTTGAAATCGAAACTTCAAACGATTGTACCGGGAGATCCGACCGTCGGATTTTCCCGAAACTGGAACCGTTGGATTCGTTTTGAAAAGACCTTTCTAATGATGTAAATTTTGTGAAGATCCAACGGTTAGATTTTCAGATATGTGTAAATCAAATCTGAAGAAAAACAGCGCCACGGCCGCGTTATGGCCCGAAGCGTCGTTTTGAATATAAGGGCTATTTTAAAATAAATAAAAATAGCGATAAATCGTTATAAAATATCATAAACGATATGGAATGGAAATAAACTGAATTTGCTCGATTTATGTGGCTTTTAATGGTTGAATGTGTTTGGTGTGAAAATTACATTAAAGAACAAAATTGGTGTTGTCGAATAATTTAACCATTGAAATAAATTGATTTGAAATTCTAAATATACGTGAATTATTTGAAAAGGCCGAGTTAATTCTCATTTCAAATAATTGACCGACGATTGAAAATCGAAGATGAAGAAGATGGTCGAAGACCGGAGATCTTCACCTCGTTTGGATGGTAACCGAGGTCTTGATTGGGAGGCATCCCAAAATATGGATAATGAGTGGTGATCGTCCAGACGTACGTGGTGATCGATGGGTTTGCGAGGTATTTAGTGCCTCCGGTTTCGTTCAGACCCGGAACGGACTTGTAAATGGACTGTGTGTCTGACATTGGATTTTATTCTGTGTTGATTGATCTCTATTAAATATACATCTATTTGGCGGCGGAGAATTTATCCTTTTGCTTAACGCCCTTCTCTAGAACACACGAGCTCAGAGGTTGTATATCGATGGACATCAGTCGCACGGCATGAATTGCCTGTGTGGCATGCTAAGATGCAGTGATCAGGGCTTCTGTTGAAAAGCAAAGTCTTGTGGTGACGATCAAAGCACCGCCTGTGTGGCGTAGCTTTGTGTATAACGTGAAATCGCGAGCCTCACACCCCAGTATGAACCAGAAACGGGAGAGGACATCAGGGAGGGCCTGCGTTTCTTTCTAGCTAGGGTGGTGTCAGTGACCTACCAGCCCTGACATTTATATACTTTTCACCTATGTGGTTGTTGCTGTTGCGAGGCGCCTCGGTTTGATCGGACAATTCGAGTCCGATGGAGTCATTCGTTGGCTCATTTACGCCCCAAAGGGCGGGGAAACGCAGTGTTCAGGAATTTTAATCCACATCGGTGGACCGGCCCTGACGATCCAAGGGTCACTCGAGCTCTGATCCTGAGGGGCGGGCTAGAGCTTCTCGAATTCGGTAAGGACTATCTTTTGCCTTGGTTCATGACGGAAATCCAATTTCCAAATACGTGACTGTGCGGTTTTGATTGTATACCTATATATGGCGACATAGTGGTATGGGGCATTAATGCCGTCTATGATTGATAGTTATGATTTGAAATTGTTTTTTGAAACAAATAAACACTAGTCATAATATAAAATGCTTTTGTTTTATTCGTATCAATCATATTTTGGTCATTATAAGGTAAAACTCTATCCTCCGGTTTGCGTTGCATTGTGTGATGGGAACTGAGTCTTATAATGGCTTCATTTTTATTAAAAGCATAGCGATGTTTAAAAGAATGATTTGTTTTAAAGCACTGGCAATCCAATGGAGTAAACCCGTTCCACGAAAGTGGCGTGGTCCTGTGATTAGCCAAATTATATATGTGTTGAGTAGATTTCTCATACCAGTCCCATGACTGACTCGTAGTTTGTTTCACTTTCAAACTCGGGTGCCTCTTTTTCTGCACGGGCAGCCTTGTATTCAGGTTTAGCTGGTTATTTCTGGATAGCTGGAGCTGATGATGGATTCTATCATTTATCTCTTTTTATGCTGTTCAGCTCCTATTGTACATATTTTGTTTATTTTCCGCTGTAGACATTTATGTATAGCTGAACTGCATTTTTTCTAAGTAAGACCCTGTATATTGTGTAACTCTGATGATTAATTTTATCCAGTATATTCTATTGTTCATTATTAGGTGTATTTATTTAATTCTGTTTTGCTATATTCTGTTTCTGTGTTATATTCCAAAGATAACCCTTGTCTCCGTCAGAACGGGATTTGGGGTCGTCTCAATGTGGTATCAGAGCTTTGGTTAAGCTTAGTTCTGGAATATAACATTTGAACGAACTCGTTGAAAATAGAACCAGTAGTGTTCTAGGACGGGTAACTCTATACAGATAGGATCAGTAATATCCTAGTATGAGTAGCAGAATGAAATAACACCTAGATAGACACATTTACATTCAAGTATTTGTCTCTATATTTTGAAATATCTTTCCTGTTGACCTGACACTTGATCTGCTAATTGCAGAAGTACTAGAAAAAATGAGTGTCAGTAACAGGAGAAATGCAGAACCCGATCTAGAGGCTCTATTCAAGAGATATCGAAATCTGGGTGGTGCACAATTCTCGGGCAATGAATCTATTATTCAAACTCAAGCTTGGGTGAGCTCTGCAGAAAGAATATTTGAGCGTTTCCAGCTGAGAGACGACCAGAAAAGATTAGTAGCATCTTGGGCGCTCAATGGAGAAGCTTTAATATGGTGGGAAACAATCATAAAAGATAATCCAGAAGGTGATATCACCTGGGATAGATTCAAAGAGATTTTCCTAGGAAGATTTACTCCTCCCGAAGCCATCGAGCGATTATGTGATGAATTTTCTTATCTAATACAAGGTGATATGACCATCCCAGAATATCATAAGAAATTCAACGAACTTGCTCACTTTGCTCCTCATCTGATTCAAGACCCAAAGAGGACAAATCTGAGATTTATCCATGGCCTGCAAAGGAGATATCAGAATAGTGTAATGAGGAATGTGAAGCTTCCTTTTGCTGAAATGATATACATGGCTTATCAGTATGAAGATCTCCATAAGAAAGGAATGTTGCGCGACGAAGAAGAAGTTCGTTGTAGTGACAAAGAAGAGTCGGAAACTGATATTCCAGAAGCCAGTACGAGGTCTGAGATCAACAAGAAGCCCAGTGTCAAGAGAAAAAGGGCTGAATCTGGGAACGAATGAATAACGACCGCCACGTGCTCAAGCTGCAATAGAAAAGGACATTTGGCGATAAGTTGCAAATCTTGGAACCAACAAAGAAAGAATAAGTTCCCACCCAAGAAGGGATTTCAAGAGAATAGAAAATGTGGTGGATGTCATCAGTCGGGTCATCTTTTAAAGGCCTGCCCGCTAGTCAGAAAGCCTGAAATAATTCAAGTAAATGAAGTAGCAGAAACTTCCGAGCCCTCAGCTAGTCAAGAAAGGGCTGATGTTTTAGAAGGCACGCTCAATGTCAAGAACATTCCAGTTAAAGTACTGTTTGATACTGGCGCGTCATGAAGCTTTATAGCAAAGAGTGTAGTCAAGAAGTTGAATTTAAATGTGAAGAAGCTCAAAGAACCAATGACTGTCCAAAATCCAGTTGGGGGTTCCATCAGTCTCAGTTGGGCTTGTGCAGTACCTGTCTCTTTTTCCTGCTATAAATTCCCTACTATCTCTATGGTCATGAATTTTAATGAATTCGATCTTATTCTGGGATTGGATTGGCTAACCAAATATGAAGTGGAGGTTAGATGCGCCGAGAGAGTTGTTAAAGCTAAGATTAAATCAGGGAGTTAAACCATACCGTGTGAAGGTCAGAATTCTAATAGAAAAGACTTCTGGGCAACTTTGAATGTTTCTCCAACCCAAATAGAAAATGTTCCTGAAGTCGCAGAGAATATTCCTGACCTCATCAAAGACATTCCTGTCGTCAAAAACTATGCGGATGTGTTCGAAGAAGTCGTTCGCTTACCTCCGCAGAGAGAAATAGATTTCAAAATTGCTTTGATTCCTAATGCAAGGCCGGTAGTTCACGCTATTCGAAGAATGTCCTTGAAAGAGAAGGAGGAATTAGACAATCAAACACGATAGCTAGTATGGAAAGGTCTGATCAGGCCTAGTTTCTCTGACTGGGTGCAGCAGTGGTATTTGTCCCAAAATCTGACGGTACTCTACGTCTATGTGTGGATTATCTTGATTTGAACAAGCAAACCATAAAGAATAAATATCCATTGTCGCGAATAGATGATTTGTTGGATCGATTAAATGGCGCACAAGTATTCTCAAGGATGGACCTAGCTACAGCTTCCATCAACTTCGAATTGCCGAAGAGTGTGTTCCAATGACAGCATTCAGAGGTCCCGACTTATTCTACGAGTGGTTAGTAATGTCGTTCGGCTTATGTAACGCTCCAGCTTACTTCGTCGATCTGATGAATAGAGTGTTCAGAGGGGTTTTGAATAAATTTGTTCTGGTTTTTATTGACGATATTCTAATCTTCTCTAAATCAAAGGCCGAACATGAAAAGCATCTAGAACAGGTTCTAGAAATTCTGAGATGGAATGTATTAAAAGCCAAGTTTTCCAAATGTATATTTTGGCAAGATGAAGTAAAATTTCTAGGCCACGTTGTATCGAAAGAAGGAATCGCTGTGGATCCAAGCAAAATCACGGCTATTCAAAATTGGAAACAGCCCAGCACCCCCACTGAAGTCCGCAGTTTTCTCGGATTGGCTAGCTATTACCGGAAGTTCGTTAAAAACTTTTCGAAGATATCTGGTCATTTAACGAAGCTTACACAGAAGCACTCTAAATTTAAATGGACTCCAGAAAGTGAGGAGCCTTTTGAAGAGCTAAAGTTGAGATTAACAACTGCTCCAGTGTTAACCATCATCGATGGCAACCAGGATTTAAAAGTCTGGACTGATGCTTTTAGAGAAGGCCGTGGCGCAGTGTTAATGCAAAGAGGCCAAGTGATTGCTTATGCTAGCCGTCAACTGAAGCCACACGAGAAGAACTACGTAACTCATGATCTTGAGTTATTGGCTATAGTATTCGCTTTGAAAATCTGGAGGCACTATCTTCTGGGTGAGAGATTTGAACTATTTACAGATCATCAGTCATTAAAGTATCTATTCACCCAAAAGGACTTGAATCTGAGGCAGCAACGGTGGCTAGAGTTCCTTGCAGCATATGACTTTGAAATTATATATACTCCAGGGAAAGCCAATGTCATGGCCGATGCATTAAGCAGAAAGAATGTAATGATCGCCAGCTTTATTAATACGACTTCCTTGATTAACAAAATATCTATTCTTCAGAAGGGGGATAACTTTATTAAGGATATGATTAAAAGGATTCAGAAAGGCGAATCCTCGTGTTTTCAAATAGATAGCGACGAGACCCTGAGATTGAAAGGAAGGATTTGTGTTCCTGACATTCCCGAGCTCAAAAGGGAAGTGTTAGACGAGTGTCACAAGTCCAAGCTGAGTATCCATCCTGGTGTGGCCAAAATGTATAACGATCTCAAACGAACATTCTGGTGGAAGGCTATGAAAAGAGATGTTTCAATATATGTTAGCCGATGCCCTACTTGCCAACTAGTCAAGAGCGACCAACAGAAACTAGCTGAATTGGTACAACCACTAGAATTTCCTGGTTGGAAGTGGGAACATATTTCAATGGACTTCATTGATGGTCTGCCCAGAACCAGAAAAGGAAATGACAGTATTTGGGTGATCGTAGATCGCTTCACGAAGACCGCCCACTTTATACCTGTCAGATCAAACAGAACTGCTCAGAGTCTGGCGCAGATATACTTCAGGGAAATAGTTAGACTACATGTAGTGCCGCTCAGTATAGTCAGTGATAGGGATACAATATTCACTAGCAAATTCTGGGAAGCATTTCAAGTTGAACTGGGAACGAAGTTGAACTTGAGCACCGCTTATCATCCTCAGACAGACGGTCAGACTGAGAGGGTGAATCGTATTCTAGAAGATCTATTGCGGGCATGTGTTATAGACTTCGGTGGATCGTGGGAAGACCATCTGCATTTGGCTGAATTCTCATATAACAACAGCTACCAGGCGAGTCTGACAATGTCGCCATTCGAAGCATTGTATGGTAGACCATGCCGATCCCCTGCTTGTTGGGTCGAACCAGGTAATAGACTTGTGTTAGGGCCTGACATGATTCGAGAAGCCGCCGACAAAGTCGATTTTATTAAGAAACGATTACTCGCCGCTCAAAGCCGACAAAAGAGCTATGCCGATAGAAGAAGAAGAGATATATCCTTTGTTGTGGGCGACTATGTATATTTGAAAGTATCGCCGATGAGAGGAGTTATCCAGTTCGGTAAAACTGGAAAGTTGGCACCCAAATACATTGGTCCGTTTCCTATTCTGGAACGGATCGGGACTCTCGCTTATAGGGTTAAATTGCCTGACTGGTTGCCTGGAGTTCATGATGTATTTCATATATCTCAACTTCGGAAACATGTTCATGATCCAGACTTGATCGTGGAAGAAGCAGCTCAACATGACATTGAAATTACCCCAGAATTAGCTGTGAGAAGAGAGCCACTAAAGATAATAGGCAAAGAAACCAAAGAGCTGAGGAACAAGAAGGTTCACTTAGTCAAAGTGCAATGGAGTGGAGATCGCGAGATTGTACTTGGGAAACTGAGGAGAGCATTCAGAAAGCTTATCCTAGATGGTGAGTGGATATCTCTGATTGACCCTGGTGCAAGGTACATTTAACCTACTTTGCACTACCATTCAATTCTCTACTCTATTGTTATTTTCTTTTCATGGATGTGCACTTTTAATTCTATAGTCTGAATGATTTTAAAAGAGTATAGAAGTTGATCAGTATATTTTTGAAAGGTTAAAATGATTTGATTGTTGGTTGTGTTGTGTGATCGTAGATTTATCAAACCACTTTCGACTTTGTTCCTTTTCGGGGACGAAAAGTTTTAAGTGGGGGAGATTGTAATGACCCAGAAAATCTGAACCAATTTAAAATTTTTAAATTGGCTAAAATAATGGATTTTAAATATTTAAAATAAATATTTTCAATAATAGAGATGAAAACTGAGTTTGAATCGACAACTGAAAATGAATATAATTAATTATAATTATAAACAAGGCCTGAAGAGGCGCTGCAGTTTCAAAATTTGAATTCAAACTTTGTCGGACTGTACCGGGTGCAAAACAAAACGGATTTTAGTGAAACCAAAAATATGTAAATCTGTTAGTGAATACCTTTCTAACTAATCTGAAAAATCGAATTTTCATAGCGGAAAGCAAAAGTTATGGATGAATGAATTTTCAGAAGGGTCGCTATGGAATTTATATAGCCCGTGAAAATGACCATTTTGCATACGACCTCGGAATTCGACGAAACCACTTTTGTTGGATTCGAGATGTGAAGTTATTGCTAGGTTTCAAATTTCATAATTTTTGAAGCTGATATGTGAGCGTGGCAAAGGAAAATGTGTTTTGGTCAATTACAGTTAAATTGGATCGACCAAAAATGGGCCTTTTTGCAAACAGTCTCAGAATTCGACGAAACTAGTTTTGTTGGGACCGTATCGTCAAAACATAGCTAGATTTATTTTTCTGGAATTTTTCGAATCATTTTGTGGCCCTGGCAAATTGAAATGCACGTTCAAATCAAATATTGAATGTTTTATATTTTAATTTGAAGGAAAACTGACTGAAATAGTCGAATGGGCCTACAAAACATATCCCATTGTGTTCGGAATGGGGGTAAAACGCTAGGGACGACAGTCGTTGGCCTTGGATTGGTGTTCGTGTGTGACAAGGGGTATTTTTGGATTTTAAAACTTTTTAAATAAAAAAAAATATGATTGGGCCACGTCAGAAACCCCCCTCCCCCCCCCCCCCCCCCCCCCCCCCGCTTTTCTCTCTCCCCGACTCGAACGACGGCGGAAATTGGCCGCTTCCTTCTCTCCTCTTTTTCTTCTGATCCGCTCAATGAAATCCAATGCCACAGTTAAGGTTTTTGTAGTACATCTCATGATCTTCAAATCCATATAAGTATTGGATTTTTTCGTGGCCTGTAGGGGGAGAACCACCCTCGTGAAGTTCGGCCGTTCGCACCCCGATTCCGCCGCCTGGGGACCACCGAGCTTGACCCCCTCCATGGCGCACATGCGCCTCTTCTAGCCCGACAAGGTGGCGCTGGCCGATCGAAGCAACAATCAGCGGATTGATCGAAAAATCGAAACCTAGTTTCAAACAGTTTTGAAAGGTATCGGCTGTTTTAATTTAAAACTGATTTTAACAGTTTAAAACCGTTGCAAACTTTGAAAAATCATATCTTTTTGCTATGTTAACGAAATTCGATGAAACAGGAAACATCGTGACCGTGTGGGCGCCTTCTACATTTTAGAAGAGACCGCATATTTTTCTGAGCCTTCTGCTATTTTTGGTGGAGTGGAACCCAATGTGATATTTCTAATCTATAAACAATATGGAAAACGACGATGTATAAATTATATAGTCGATGTATGAGTTATATAAGCGTTGTACACCTCATGTATAAGCGTTGTATAAGTTGTACGTTCGATGTATAAGTTGTATATGCGTTGTAAAAATTATATATGTGTTGAAATAAAAGTGAATTGCTATATATATATATATATATATATATATATACGCCCCTCGTCCACAAACCATGGACGATATTTATTCGTTGTGATTTGTGTGAAAATTGATTGATAGCGAATGGTTGGTTGGGATTGTTTGTGGTTGAAATTGATTTATTGTGGTTGAAAAATACCCGTTTGTGGTTGAAAAATATTTCGTTGAAACCACATAGGATTAGTTTGTGGAAATAAATATATACATGCCGCCTGCGTGCGAACTAGATGCATGATCCCCATTGTCAAAAACCGCGAGGTTTTAAGGTAGAGCGAGGAGCCGTACTAGGGACGGTCCCGGTTTTAACTACCCTGCCGTTATGCTACCGAAATTTTGAACAATATTCATGTGTTTGAATTATTTTCATTTGCTGAAACTATATTTATTCATTGAATAGAAAACCTTCATGTGTTGAATTTGATATTCATCCGTTGATTAGAAATTCATGTGTTGAATGGTATTCGTGTTTTAAATATAAAAATCACATTTTTATCTATATATAGAAACTATAGAAAACCTTCATGTGTTGAATTTGATATTCATCCGTTGATTAGAAATTCATGTGTTGAATGGTATTCATATTTTGAAATAAATTGTTCTATAATAAAAATCCTATTTTTATCACCTCTATAAACTATATAAAATAATAGTGTTTTGAAATGAATTGTTTTACAATAAAAATTACATTTTTATTATATACATAAAGTGTTGAAATGTGAAGTATTAAAAATAGCAACTCGGTCAAATAAATATGCATGAGTTGAAATGTTCATTAATTAGCTAATGATATGATTTTTGCCTATACATGCAACATTAGAATGAACGGTGTTTTTAAACCAAAAGGAATCAAATATGAAGTTGAATAGAAAATGATAAACGATAAGAATAGTGTATATGTACATGCATATTTATTGAACAGGTTATAGCAAAGGGGCTAGAGAAGAGGAATAAAATTTTGTGCCCGACAAATAGGTACACATTTACTGTTTTGTTTGGGTGATGATTTTATGAGCCTGTTGGCTAGCCGCTTGGCTTTTTCTTTTTCTTTTCGACATGAGACGCCCGTGTGGCTATTTGGGAATTTTCCCAGCCCCTCCCGTACAAAGGAGGTTATGGCGAAATTTTCCAAAATTTTAAGGCGTTAGTGAAATATTTGAAGTGGAAACGATATTGAAATTGTTGAATGAACTATATTTATATAAATATATAAATATAAATAAAATTAAAACGAAACGTGGCCGTGCAGTTCGTATTTTGAAACCTTGATTTCAAACAACTAGTGCGGGAAATCCGACCATTCGATTTTCCCGAAACCGCAACCGTCGGGTTCACCTTGGAAATATCTTTCCAACGGCACCAACCTTGTAAAAATCCAACGGTTGGATTGTCTGGAATGTTTAATTCAAATCTGAAGAAAAACAGCGCCAGAAACGATTATATTTATTTATATTTATAAATATAATTATATTTAATCGAATAACGACGCTGCAGTTCGTATTTTGAAATCGAAACTTCAAACGATTGTACCGAGAGATCCGACCGTCGGATTTTCCCGAAACTGGAACCGTTGGATTCGTTTTTAAAAGACCTTTCTAATGATGTAAATTTTGTGAAGATCCAACGGTTAGATTTTCAGATATGTGTAAATCAAATCTGAAGAAAAACAGCGCCACGACCGCGTTATGGCCCGAAGCGTCGTTTTGAATATATGGGCTATTTTAAAATAAATAAAAATAGCAATAAATCGTTATAAAATATCATAAACGATATGGAATGGAAATAAACTGAATTTGCTCGATTTATGTGGCTTTTAATGGTTGAATGTGTTTGGTGTGAAAATTACATTAAAGAACAAAATTGGTGTTGTCAAATAATTTAACCATTGAAATAAATTGATTTGAAATTCTAAATATACGTGAATTATTTGAAAAGGCCGAGTTAATTCTCATTTCAAATAATTGACCGAAGATTGAAAATCGAAGATGAAGACGATGGTTGAAGACCGGAGATCTTCACCTCGTTTGGATGGTAACCGAGGTCCTGATTGGGAGGCATCCCGAAATATGGATAATGAGTGGTGATCGTCCAGACGTACGTGGTGATCGATGGGTTTGCGAGGTATTTAGTGCCTCCGGTTTCGTTCAGACCCAGAACGGACTTGTAAATGGACTGTGTGTCTAACACTGGATTTTATTCTGTTTTGATTGATCTCTATTAAATATACATCTGTTTGGCGGTGGAGAATTTATTCTTTTGCTTAACGCCCTTCTCTAGAACACATGAGCTCAGAGGTTGTATATCGATGGACATCAGTCGCACGGCATGAATTGCCTGTGTGGCATGCTAAGATGCAGTGATCAGGGCTTCTGTTGAAAAGCAAAGTCTTGTGGTGATGATCAAAGCACCGCCTGTGTGGCGTAGCTTTGTGTATAATGTGAAATCGCGAGCCTCACACCCCGGTATGAACCAGAAACGGGAGAGGACATCAGGGAGGGCCTGCGTTTCTTTCTAGCTAGGGTGGTGTCAGTGACCTACCAGCCCTGACATTTATATATTTTTCACATATGTGGTTGTTGCTGTTGCGAGGCGCCTCGGTTTGATCGGACAATTCGAGTCCGATGGAGTCATTCGTTGGCTCGTTTACGCCCCAAAGGGCGGGGAAACGCAGTGTTCAGGAATTTTAATCCACATCGGTGGACCGGCCCTGACGATCCAAGGGTCACTCGAGCTCTGATCCTGAGGGGTGGGCTAGAGCGTCTCGAATTCGGTAAGGACTATCTTTTGCCTTGGTTCATGACGGAAATCCAATTTCCAAATACGTGACTGTGCGGTTTTGATTGTATACCTATATATGGCGACACAGTGGTATGGGGCATTAATGCCGTCTATGATTGATAGTTATGATTTGAAATTGTTTTTTTTAACAAATAAACACTAGTCATAATATCAAATGCTTTTGTTTTATTCGTATCAATCATATTTTGGTCATTATAAGGTAAAACTCTATCCTCCGGTTTGTGTTGCATTGTGTGATAGGAACTGAGTCTTATAATGGCTTCATTTTTATAAAAAGCATAGCGATGTTTAAAAGAATGATTTGTTTTAAAGCACTGGCAATCCAATGGAGTAAACCCGTTCCACGAAAGTGGCGTGGTCCTGTGATTAGCCAAATTATATATGTGTTGAGTAGATTTCTCATACCAGTCCCATGACTGACTCGTAGTTTGTTTCACTTTCAAACTCGGGTGCCCCTTTTTCTGCACGGGCAGCCTTGTATTCAGGCTTAGCTGGTTATTTCTGGATAGCTGGAGCTGAAGATGGATTCTATCATTTATCTCTTTTTATGCTGTTCAGCTCCTATTGTACATATTTTGTTTATTTTCCGTTGTAGACATTTATGTATAGCTGAACTGCATTTGTTCTAAGTAAGACCCTGTATACTGTGTAACTCTGATGATTACTTTTATCCAGTATATTCTATTGTTCATTATCAGGTGTATTTATATAATTCTGTTCTGCTATATTCTGTTTTTGTGTTATATTCCAAAGATAACCCTTGTCTCCTTCAGAACGGGATTTAGGGTCGTCTCAGCCTGTGTGGCATAGCTTTGTGTATAACGTTGATTCGCGAGCCTCACACCCCGGTATGAACCAAAAATGGGAGAGGACCTCAGGGAGGGCATGCGTTTCCTTCTAGCTAGGGTGGTGTCAGTGACCTACCAGCCCTGACATTTATACTATTTTCACATGTGTGGTTGTTGTTGTTGCTAGGCGCCTCAGATATATCGGTGACTATGTGGAGCCAATGGAGTCATATGACTCATTTACGCCCCAAAGGGTGGGGAAACGTAGTGTTTAGGCATTTTAATCCACATCGGTGGACCGGCCCTGACGATCTAAATGCTTGACTGAGTACTTGCCTGAGACTCGGGCTAGACAGTCTCGAATTCGGTAAGGACTATCTTTTGCCTTGGTTCATGACGGAAATCCAATTTCCAAATACGACACCGTGCGGTTTTGATTGTATACCTGTATATGGCGACATAGTGTTATGGGGCATTAATGTCGTCTATGATTGATACTTATGATTTGAAATTGTTTTTGAAACATATAAACACTAGTAGTACTATCAAATACTTTTGTTTTATACGTATCAAGCATATTTTGGCCATTATAAGGTAAAACTCTATCCTCCGGTTTGCGTTGCATTGTGTGATGGGAACTGAGTCTTATAATGGCTTCATTTTTATAAAAAGCATTGCGATGTTTAAAAGATTTACGTGTTCTAAAGCACTGGCAATCACTGGGGTAAACTCGTTCCGCGAAAGTGGCGTGGTCCTATGATTTGCCTTGTTATTATTGATTAACGAGTTAAGTAGATTTCTCATACCAGTCCCATGACTGACTCGTAGTTTGTTTCACTTGCAAACTCGGGTGCCCCTTTTCTACACGTGCAGCCTTGTATTCAGGTTTTAGCAGGCTCTTTCTGGATAGCTAGAGCTGAAGATGGATTCTACCATTCATCTCTTTTTATGTTGTTCAGCTCCTATTGTACATATTATGTTTTGTTTTCCGCTATAGACATTTATGTATAGCTGAACTGTATTTTGTACTAAGTATGGTCCTGTATACCGTGTAACTCTGATGATTATGTTTATCCAGTGTATTCCATTGTACATTATCTGGTGTATGTATTTATTTCTGTTCTGCTATTACTGTTTTTGTGTTATATTCCAAAGATTGCCCTTGCCACCGTCGTACGGGGTTTTGGGGTCGTCACAAGACACTTCTGTAATTTGTAATTTCACGTTACTTTTAGAAATAAAAGTTAATTGTGATTCTGACATTGTAATAAATCTGGATCTGAGATTATGCCTATTTCTATTTGTCTTTCTATATCCTTTGGATCTATCTAATTGATAATAATATGTCCATTCTTTTTCTCTTCTTCCCTTCTTACCATTTTTGTTTTATAGCCAGGCTACTGCGAGCCTGAGCCAGATCTCATAAGAGATGAACGTACATTGGAAATAAAATTGGGTATAATATATGATTTGGACATGACTAGCGCTAAAATTGGGAAATAGAATTAAATTGTGTATAATTGGGCATAATTGAGTTGTAACTGATTTGAGGACATAACACTTGTTGTATTCAAAACATAAAGCGTATCGAACATATGACTTGAGATTTGAGGCAATAAGTATTGGACATATGACTTGAGATTTGAGGCATAAAGTATTGGACATATGACTTGGGATTTGAGGTATAAAGTATTGGGCATATGACTTGAGATTTAAAACATAAAGTATTGGACATATGACTTGGGATTTGGGGCATAAATTGAACTGTAAATATAAGGCATAGTACATGTTGTGGTTTGAGATCTAAAAATTGGGGCATATATATATATATATATATATATATATATATATATATATATGTGTGTGTGTGTGTGTGTGTGTGTGGTAGTTTATGATTTGGAAGAAGAAGATTAGTGTGTATAGTGATGTATGGTTTAGGCATGAAAACAAGATTTTCCTTTGTTTTGTAAGTCAGTTACTTTTTAGATTTGAACACCTAAATCTAATTGTGACATGTGATAAAATGGATATGAGAATATGCCTGATGTAAGCTATCCTTTCATCGAAATCTGTGCTTGAGTATATATATCTTCAGGAATCATTTTTGACTATGAAACTGGTCCAATCATATCTATCCTTGTTGTATATCGGGATTGTAATCCCTTTTTAAGTTCATGATATAATTCTTATCATATCTATATGCCTGCGATGTATTCCATGCAAAACTTGTCTTTTTAGTACATCAAGTTTATTAGACCAATAGTTCTTATCATCATATGACTATGCAATCCTTACGATGTTCCATCTTGCTTCTCCCCTTATTTTATGATCTTGGGTTGAATCTTGAAATACGTACGTTATGAATGCGGGGGTAATTGGTTATAACATGAAATTGACATTATTTGGCATAATTTGGAACATGTAGTATGACATGACTGTTAAGATGCAGTTTGGGGAAATTTGACATGAATTATGGAATATGTAATTTTGACGTATTGAACCTAGAATTGGCATGAACGAAAAAGTATGAATTGGCATATAAATCAAGTTTTGGGTAAAATTGTTATTGTTGCGAATTTGGGGTAACTTGAGCATTAAATCTAGATTGGGCGTGAAATGTAACATGACTAGTTTTGGTGAATTTGGTAATTAGCATGTAAAATCTAGATTTGGGTATACACGGTAAATGTGTAAATTAAAGACGAACATGCCTAACCCGAGGTTAGATTGATTCATGGTGTAAAACCGCCCGGAACCGCCCGGCACATCCAGTAACCACAATAATACCTATCTAATGTGAGAGGTTAGTGCATCATGCCCAAGAAAAACCCGAGATTAGATTGAGTTGCAGTGTAAAACTTTCCAGAACCGCCTAGCACATCTAGGAACCGCAACAACACATATCTAATGTGAGAGGTTGGTGCATTAATAAATCAATTAATGCTAATGAACAAGATGAATGACTAGGGCTAAGTTCATAGGAACACTTAACCAATATAACATGAATGACTAGGGTTAAATTCATAGGAACACTAAACCAATATAACATGAATGACTAGGGTTAAGTTAATGAGAAACCCTTAACCAATATAACAAGATGAATGACTAGGGTTAAGTTAAGAGGAAACACTTAACCAGTATGGCATGATGAATGGGTAGGGTTAAGTAATAAGAAACACTTAACCAATATAACTTGATTTGTGGTAGGGTTAAGTTAACACAAAAAGGCAACACTTAACCAAAGTAATATGACAAGTAGGTGGGCTAAGTTAACTTGAATTGATTGAAGATACTTAACCAAAACAACATGATGAAAACGTGTGGTTAAGTTAACGAGAAACACTTGACCAATATGACATGATGGACGAACGGGGTTAAGTTAATAGGAAACACTTAACTAACATGACACGATGAATGGGTGGGTTAAGTTAACATGAATGGACAACATTTAACCAATATGACATAATGTGCGGGAGGGTTAAGCACATATCGGGTTGGTGGGTAATATTAGTAAATATAGGCCCACAAACTTAACCGTTAAATAAACATGCTTGAATCGATGGAAGGGTTAAGTGCATCTCGTGTAGGTGGGTAATATTTATACATATAGGCCCACGAACTTAACCGTTAAGAAAACATGCTAGAATCGGTAGGAGGGTTAAGTACATCTCGTGTAGGTGGGTAATATTTGTATATATAGGCCCACAAACTTAACCAATACGAAACCCTAGTAACGGGGACCCATTTCAGCCGTAACCCACATAGATGTATCATGGTACCCTGAAACTAGGCAGGGTGGGGCACGATTATTGGGCTGATTATAAGCGGTCAAAACAGCAGCACAGTGTAGGTTCCGACGGTTTATGGGCGTGCATGTACTCTGAAGTGGGAAAAAGCAGGCACTGGGTACCAATAGTTATACATTGTGCATCTTGAATCATGTCGGGTCGCTATCATAAGGATTGATACACCTTATGGTGGGACCAGCACAGGGTATCTACACGCAAGAGAGGGCCGATTGACACAGACACATGGAACATTAATACAAGTAGGGAGCCGATCGATAGGGTAGTAAGGGTACATCTAACATGTTCATGGTAATTAGACTGATTGAGGTGGAATCCTCACGATAGATGTACACCTGAAGGCTACCACTATTTGCGGGGATTGGGATCACGTTGTAATATTATCATTTTGTACATATTACCAGTTAGGGCACTAGTTAGGTGGGGGGTGTGTGTGTGTGTGTGTGTGTGTGTGTGTGTATATATATATATATATATATATATATAAACCAGAATAACAAAGTAGTAGCGAAGTAGAGAAAGAGTAGAAGCGCATTCAGTTTATCTTGCCTTATCATACCTTATGTTTATCCTATGTTATCTTGTTATCCCTGTTATCACAGTATTGTCTTATATTTAGTTTATTCATGTCATAATGCTTTTGCCTGTTTATATGCTGAAAGTCACCGGACTTACCAGACTCATGTCTAACCTAGTTTTGTTTCGCCTCTTTTCTTCCGTTCCTCCCTCCCCCAGGTTCACAAGGAGGAAATGTTATCACTTAGCTCAGTTTTCCTTCCAAGCTCGAAGATAGTCGATGTATTGTTTTGGACTTTCTCTTCCACTGCTATGGCTGGTTCATGCTTCATTGGGGAATATCATTGTTATTTTTATGCTCCTTTTATACTTGGAAGTTTTTGAATCAAGACATAATTTCTACGTATTACTTTTCAGTATGATTGAGACAAGTGTTGTAAAAGCTTGGCTGAATTAAGTTGTTTATAAAATAACTTTATTTTCCGCTGCTTTATTTGTCTGTCTTGTAATTTATCTGCATCTTTAACCTATAATGCTCCACCGAAGTTAATGCATTCCCTTTGGGAGTGACCTTAACGGAGGTGGGTGTTTCACTTGGTATCAGAGCTGAAGGTTACCGGATCAGATAAAAGATTTGAAAAATTATTTTCAAACGGTTTTAAAAGAACCATTTTCTAAAGAAAAGTTTTGTTTTTAAAGATATATTCCCCACATCCATATGCACTATCTTTTTTGATCCTCTGTTTGAATTCTTGTTTCCTTCTTTCCTGATTCTCCGGGGCTCCTGGCTTCCTGGGAGCTAACCTCATCGCGGCATGGTTCTGTAGGCTCGATGAGACTACGACACCTGTCAAAGGGCGAAGAAGTGCCCAACTTCCATCTATAGCCGCTGTAGTTTCACCTGCGGCTAATTTTCTTTCGAGTTTTGTAGGATTTTCTGTGCGATGGATTCGGCTTTCAAGAGACCTGTCAACAAGTTATACAAGGATGGCAAAGATGAGACTGAGGGAGTTTTGCTAAGGTGCACAACCCAAGGATGAGGAACTCATGGATATAGACTTGGTTCACAAAGGAGGTAAAAAAGAAAGAATAGTAAAACCTAAAACAAGAGGAAATATCTTTATTACGGTATAACGGGTCCTATAATTAAGGGCAAGGGCAAGAACAAATGACAGGATTTTCAGGAGGGCAAATGCATGCTATCACCGCCAGCGTACCTGAGAGAGAGAGGTAGTAAGGTTTCTATTGAAAAGTTTAGTTTTTCTTCTTGATCATCCTGTTAGTACTCTTTTTGATTTTAGCGCTTCACATTCGCTTATATTTTCTTCCATAGTTGAGTCTCTACACCTTAGTACTTGTATAGTAGAAGATCCCATTATTGTCTCAAATCCAATTTGTGGTTCGGCTCATTTATCTTTGGTTTGTAAGGATGTGAGATGCTTATGTTTTCGGGTTTCATGGGCTATGGGTTGATTCTAGGCATGGACTGGTTAGCCAGTAATTGTGAAAGGAGGGTAGTTAGACTTTCGTCTTGCCTCGGGAATACCCTTGAGGTTTCGTGCAATCCTAAGGGATCAGTTTGTCTTAGCTACCTAGAATCAATTTAAGTATCTATCGATGATTTTCGATCCGTTGGAGTAGTCCATGAGTACGCAAGATCTTTTGATTAGGGTAGGGGTTTTCCCCCTAAAACTCGAGATAGACTTCCACATATATCTAGATGACAATGCAAAGACAGTTATGCGATCAACGATAGTTTTGGAGCAGGATTGGCGAGAATAGCCAGAGTCGGTTAAGTGCTCAATTGTTTAGTTGTTTTGCTAGTATCATCTCACATTGATCGTCCAAATTCGGAGGAGGTATTCCTTAGGTGCTTGTCTGATATTGGTTTAGGCTTTTGGGGCTTGTACTTGAGGGATGTCAAGTTCGACTAGGATGGTTTACATGAGAGATATCAACCCTCAGATTTGTGACATGATAGATAAGCTAAGTAGAAGAGAGACCTCTAATCATAGTATATACACTTGGTATCATAGTTAATATATGTTTATCTTGGAAAGATAGTTCGACTACATTGGGTACCCTCTAGCATAGTAAGTGATCGAGGTCCTATCTTTACTAGTGGGTTTTGGAAATGGAGGTCAAGAAGCTTCGCAATTGTGAAGTTAAATTAGTTAAGGTACAGTGGAGTGAAGCTCAAGAAGATGCGACTTAGAAGACTAAAGACTAGATACGCGCATCATACCCTTTTTGAGGGTATATCCTTGATTCCACTTTCGCTATAATATTTATTTGCATGCTAGTCTTTATCTTTTAGGTATATCCTCTCGATCCTATCCTCGATCCTTAGGTAGAAGCCAATGGATGTAAACATGTGTTTGAGACATGTTATGTTTGGTGGATGCAAGTGGTTGCAAGTGTTTGCTAGTGGTTGCTCGTGGATGCATATACACACATTAGGCACTTGATCGGCTCAGTCACTTTCATATTGCATATGCATATGAATGTATTTGTATACGGATAGAAACTTGATGTGTTATCATATGGATGTTGCATATGGATGAGTGAATATGCACACATATAGTATTTAAATGATTAGGGATATTTACATACATATTGGACGCATGACACTCTCATGATTCACATTAAGGAGGTTAACTAGATCAGTAGACCGCCTGGTTTTGCATTAAATAAGAAACATATACACACACTCTGCATATGTTCATACAACATTAGAAACCTTTTAAGGACAATGGATGTCTGTGTTTGATGGTTGAGTAGATGGACGATTGGATGGTAGGATATACTTTCTTCTTGACTTGAAGATTTCAGGGACGAAATCCTTTAAGGAGGGGAGAATGTAACACCCCGTATTTTTTGTGAATGTCAAAGTAACAAATCAAAGTATACTTAACTTTTAAAAGAAGAATTAAGGAAAACGGGTTAACCCATTGCGTTCGTCTCGGAATTCTGCTTGAGATAGAGTCTGAGTTTGCGTAAATCGAACTCCGTATGAAGAAGTTATGACACTTAGAAGTTTCAGGAATTTAGGATAAAAACCAGCCCAAATTCAAATTTAAAGTTTCGAAATTCAAATAACACACCCGGGCTGGGCGGGAAATTTCCCTTCCAGGACCCAGGTTGACATGGGTAGAACAGGTCGACCATGGGCTCGACCTCCCCCTCTTTCTCCAGATCCGTGTACAGATTCTTTTTTCTGCATTTAGACGCCCGTTCTGACCAGATTCATTGCTCCTAAGCTATTTAAACACCCCCAAACCTCACTTTCTCTCCACAAAACTTCATTTTGACTATACTCTACCCTAATTCATATCAAAATAAGTCTAAGTCGAGGTTATGCTGCTCAAGTCCTTCGTAGAAATCAAGTTTAGAATTCTAGTAGAGATTGAAAGGAAAAGTAAACGACTTCAACAACTATTTTCTATGAATCAAATCAAATCTAAATTAGAAGAACAAATAGTCTACTTCAAGGGAGAGTTATTCAGTTTCAGAATACAGATTCCAGAATTCAAGACATTTCTATAATTTGTAAGTTCACGTTACTTTCAGAAATAAAAGTTAATTGTGATTCTGACATTGTAATAAATCTGGATCTGAGATTATGCCTATTTCTATTTGTCTTTCTATATCCTTTGGATCTATCTCATTGATAATATTATTTCCATTCTTTGTCTCTTCTTTCCTTCTTCCCTTTTTTGTTTTATAGCCAGGCTACTGCGAGCCTGAGCCAGATCTCATAAGAGATGAACGTACGTTGGAAATAAAATTGGGTATAATATATGATTTGGACATGACTAGCGCTAAAATTGGGGAAAAGAATTAAATTGTGCATAATTGAGTTGTAACTGATTTGAGGACATAACACATGTTGTATTCAAAGCATAGTGTATCGAACATATGACTTGAGATTTGAGGCATAAAGTATTGGACATATGAGTTGAGATTTGAGGCATAAAGTATTGGACATATGACTTGGGATTTGAAGCATAAAGTATTGGACATATGACTTGAGATTTAAAACATAAAGTATTGGACATATGACTTGGGATTTGGGGCGTAAATTGAACTGTAAATATAAGGCATAATATATGTTGTGGTTTGAGATCTAAAAATTGGGGCATATATATATATATATATATATATATATATATATATGATAGTTTACGATTTGGAAGAAGAAGATTAGTGTGTATAGTGATGTATGGCTTAGGCATGAAAACAAGATTTTCCTTTGTTTTGTAAGTCAGTTACTTTTTACATTTGAACACCTAAATCTAATTGTGACATGTGATAAAATGGATATGAGAATATGCCTGATGTAAGCTATCCTTTCATTGAAATCTGTGCTTGAGTATATATATATATATATATCTTTGGGAATCATTTTTGACTATGAAACTGGTCCAATCATATCTATCCTTGTTGGATATCGGGATTGTAATCCCTTTTTAAGTTCATGATATAATTCTTATCATATCTATATGCCTGCGATGTATTCCATGCAAAACTTGTCTTTTTATTACATCAAGTTTATTGGACCAATAGTTCTTATCATCATATGTGTATATTTGTAACACCCCGAATTTCAGTTAACACTGATATTCACTAATTACATAATTAATAATCTCAGATGTGAGAATCAGGGGAAACGGGTTACGGCATTGTGTTCGTCTCGGAAAAATACGCGAAATAGAGTCCGAAATTTTGTAAATCGGAGTCTGTATGACCCGGTTAAGGCCCAAAGAAGTTTTCGGGAAATTTGAATTTCGAAACATGTAGAAATGGGGCCAGGCGGGAAAAGTCCCGCCCAGCCAAGTCAACTTGGCTGTCGACAGGGCTATCGACTTGCCAGTCGACATGCCTGTCGACTTGGCAGTCGACAGGGCTGTCGACTTGCCCTGTCGGCTAATTCTGGCCTGGGTTCACCTGATTGAGTTTTGGGCTGGTTTGGAGGGCTTGGGACAAAATCTGACGGACCTAAACTAACCTAGGGTTAATCTAAGGGTCTAAAACACATCCTAATCCTGTAAATAAGACCCTAAGCTAGCCCTAAATGATCATAATCCTATCCTCTAACTAAACTATGCCAAAATTTTCTATGATCATGGCCTCCACTCAAAACCCTAGCCTCCATCCTCTTTCTAAACTATTTCTATGAAGGCTTTCATGTTCATACAAGCATTTTTAAGTTGTATGAGTGATCATTAGCTTGCATTCATCATCAAGTTGCAAGCTTTATTTTCAAGGCTAGAGTTTTTGGGTGATTTTGGTAAGGGTTTGCTTATTGGAGTTTAGTGGTGAGTTTCTATAGCCTTAATAATCAATTGTTAAATTGATTATGATAGGATATGATAAGATATGGCTATGTTTGTGGATCAATGTGTTTATGCAAGTTTAGTATAGTGTATGTTGTGTGTTTTGCGAGTTTTATGCTATATGTTATGCAAGTATAATGCTATGTTTTATGATGCTCATTATGCAAAACACTATGTTGAACATTGATTCATATGTAACATGTTATGCAAGCTATATGTGAGATTATATGCAAGTTCATATGTAACATGTTATGCAAGCTATATGTGAGATTATATGCAAGTTCATATGTAACATGTAATGCAAGTTATGTGCATGATTATATGCAAGTTCATATGTAACATGTTATGCAAGTTATGTGTTTGGTTATATGCAAGTTATGTGCATGATTATATGCAAGTTCATATGTAACATGTTATGCAAGTTATGTGTTTGGTTATATGCAAGTTATTTGCATGATTATATGCAAGTTCATATGTAACATGTTATGCAAGTTATGTGTTTGGTTATATGCAAGTTATGTGCATGATTATAGGCAAGTTCATATGTAACATGTTATGCAAGTTATGTGTTTGGTTATATGCAAGTTAACATGTGACATGCTATGCAAGTTCACACCTTTGTATGACATAAGAATCATATGCAAGTTACCCCCTTTGTGACATATGTGCTTCATGCAAGTTTGGGTTAAATGCTAGTTGGGTTTAATGTATGCTCATATATGCAAGTTGACACCTTTTAAACCCATGATAAAGTTATATGCTATGTTGGTTAAACCCATGACATTTGTGATGAATCTTCCCTTTATTATGTCATGTTATGAGGACGAATTACGTGGGGAACGATGGGGTTAATATGCATGTTAATAAAATGGTGTGAAATGGGTATGCTTAAGCATAACATAAAGTGAATGGACATAATTGGGAATTTACCTATTAAGTTAGGTCTACCCATATTATGGAATTGGGAATTTACCTATTAAGTTAGGTCTACCCATATTATGGAATTGGGAATTTACCTATTGAGTTAGGTCTACCCATATTCTTGAAATTTGTAATTAATTAGGGATAATTAATACAAATTATGGGGGTGATTAATTAGGTGTAATTAATCGACTAAGACACGAGGTTGGACCCTTTTGTAGCATAAGACTGCCCGGAACCGACCGGCAAATCCAGCGGCTACAAATGATTGGCCCAATGTGAGAGGTCTTAGTCATAAACTAAATACGTGACAAGTGTAAAGACACGAGGTTAGACTCTGTTATGGTGTAAGGCTGCCCGGAACCAACCGGCATATCCAGCTGCCATAAAAGACAGTCTAATGTGAGAGGTCTTTACAAAGGTTACGATCTTAATTAATTAAGAAACACTTAACCAAATTAGCATGTAGTGAGGCATGAGGGGTTAAGTGGGTGCCTTGGGTGGCATGTAGTAACTAGTGGGGGTGCCTTGGGTGGCATAAGGAAACTAGTGGGTTGCCTTGGGTGGTAATAGAAAATACGATTAGAATACTTAACCAAAGTGGAACATGTAATTAAACATGATTAAAGGGTTAAGTAAGTGCCTTAGGTGGCATGTGGGAATCAAGTAAGTGCCTTGGGTGGCATGTGGAAATCTAGTGGGTGCCTTAAGTGGCAATTGAAATATGATTAAATGACAAGCTTAAGTAGTAGCTTGTGGGGGGGGGGGCCTTAAGTGGCAATTGAAATATGATTAAATGACAAGCTTAAGTAGTAGCTTGTGGGGGCCTTAAGTGGCAATTGAAATATGATTAAATGACAAGCTTAAGTAGTAGCTTGTGGGGGCCTTGAGTGGCAATTGAAATATGATTAGATGACTTAACCGAACCTTAACATGTAAGTGGGCATGATTTTAAAAAGGGGTTAAGTGGGATGCACTAGATAAAATGACAAGCTTAAGTAGTAGCTTGTGGGGGCCCATTTCAACCAATATCCCAAACGTATCTTTGTGGGCTCGACCCAAGTCGAGGACGGGACACGCATATTGGGCTTGACTGTAAGAGGTCAAAACGGGTTAGCGGTGGCAACGCAAGTCCAACGGGTTTCATATGCGTGTGTGGACCCGGGCTGGTAAGTAAGACGTTGTTGCATCGTGTAGGTATAAGTCGTGCACCGTTGATATTATCCGGTTGCCACTTTGGGGGATGATACACCCCACTGTGGGGCCAGCACGGGTATCTACGTTAGGGAGCCGATCGCTTGGGGAGTAGTGGGTACACCTAGTGGAGATAGGGGCAGACGACACCTATGTAGTCAGCTAAGTACACGAAACTACTATTAAAATTACTAAGTACACTCAGTGGGTTCAACCTTTAAGTAGGAATTACCCTTGGTGGGTAGAACTGGTGTGGTGCAGTGTAGGAATTACCCTTGGGTGGGTAGATCTGGGATGGTGCAGTGTAGTAATTATCCTTGGGTGGGTAAATGCGTCTTTTCGGTTACCTTAGTACATCCTGTGTTTAGTTGGCTACTTAGTGTAGTCATTATCCCCAGAGGTACCATACCTTGTTTATATCATACCCTAATTACTTTAATGATTGTATTGTTAAAGTTATAGGACTCGCTCAGACTTATGTCTGACCCCGTTGTTTTTATCTTTTTCCCAACCCTCAGGTTATCAGAGTGGGCCTAGCACTAGTGGGCTTTGATCAGACTGCTTTATCTATCTTTTGGAGCTTGGACCGTGGATGTAAAGCTCAGTTTATCTTTTCTATTATGGCCATTAAGTTATGTAGGGGGATTATGTACTTTTGTTTTATCAGGATGGATATTATGTACTTGACTCTTGTTTATGGTTTTGGTGTAACCAAACATGTTTTACTTTCCGCTGCAATGAAATGATGTTTTAAATTCTCAAGTATTACTTATATCTGTCTTGTTGTAATTTTTCTGTTCTATATTCACGAAAATACTCCACCGATGTTATGGCATTCCCTTGTGAGTGACCGTAGCGGGTGTGGGGTGTTACAATATTCTTGTGTTCTGATGAAATTGTTGTAATTAACAATGAAATGTTTTTCTGTTTGCGTTCCGATTTTTCGTGTTGTCAAAACAATCAGGCGTTTTGAACGGTCTTGGTCGGTTTAGCGATTGATTCGAATCGAGCGAAATTCTTTTTTTTGTTATAATATGACTATGCCTATCCTCATGATGTTCCATCTTGCTTCTCCCCTTATTTTATGATCTTGGGTTGAATCTCAAAATACATACGTTATGAATGCAAGGGTAATTGGGTATAACATGAAATTGACATTATTTGGCATAATTTGGAACATGTAGTATGGCATGACTGTTAAGATGCAATTTCGGGAAATTTGACATGAATTATGGAATATGTAATTTTGACATATTGAACCTAGAATTGGCATGAACGAAAAAGTATGAAATTGGCATATAAATCAAGTTTTGGGTAAAATTGTTATTGCTGCGAATTTGGGGTAACTTGAGCATTAAATCTAGATTGGGCGTGAAATGTAACATGACTAGTTTTGGTGAATTTGGTAATTAGCATGTAAAATCTAGATTTGGGTATACACGGTAAATGTGTAAATTAAAGATGAACATGCCTAACCCGAGGTTAGATTGAGTCGTGGTGTAAAACTGCCCGGAACCGCCCGGCACATCCAGTAACCACAACAGCACCTATCTAATGTGAGAGCTTAGTGCATCATGCCCAAGAAAAACCCGAGGTTAGATTGAGTTGCGGTGTAAAACTGCCCGGAACCGCCCGGCACATCCAATAACCGCAACAACACATATCTAATGTGAGAGGTTGGTGCATTAATAAATCAATTAATGCTAATGAACAAGATGAATGACTAGGGTTAAGTTCATAGGAACACTTAACCAATATAACATGAATGACTAGGGTTAAGTTCATAGGAACACTTAACCAATATAACATGAATGACTAGGGTTAAGTTAATGAGAAACACTTAACCAATATAACAAGATGAATGACTAGGGTTAAGTTAAGAGGAAACACTTAACCAGTATGGCATGATGAATGGGTAGGGTTAAGTAATAAGAAACACTTAACCAATATAACTTGATTTGTGGTAGGGTTAAGTTAACACAAAAAGGCAACACTTAACCATAGTAATATGACAAGTAGGTGGGTTAAGTTAACTTGAATTGATTGAAGATACTTAACCAATACAAAATGATGAAAACGTGGGGTTAAGTTAACAAGAAACACTTGACCAATATAACTTGATGAACGAACGGGGTTAAGTTAATAGGAAACACTTAACCAACATGACACGATGAATGGGTGGGTTAAGTTAACATGAATGGACAACACTTAACCAATATGACATAATGTGCGGGAGGGTTAAGTACATATCAGGTTGGTGGGTAATATTAGTAAATATAGGCCCCCAAACTTAACCATTAAATAAACATGCTTGAATCGATGGAAGGGTTAAGTGCATCTCGTGTAGGTGGGTAATATTAATACATATAGGCCCACAAACTTAACCGTTAAGTAAACATGCTAGAATCGATAAGAGGGTTAAGTACATCTCGTGTAGATGGGTAATATTTGTATATATAGGCCCACAAACTTAACCAGTAGGAAACCCTAGTAACGGGGACCTATTTCAGCGGTAACCCACACAAATGTATCATGGTACCCTGAAACTAGGTAGGGTAGGGCACGATTACTGGGATGATTATAAGCAGTCAAAACAGCAGCAGGGGGTACGTCAGTGTAGGTTCCGACGGTTTACGGGCGTGCACGTACTCCGAAGTGGGAAGAAGCAAGCACTAGGTACCAGTAGTTATACACTGTGCATCTTGAATCGTGTCGGGTCGCTATCATAAGGATTGATACACCTTATGGTGGGACCAGCACAGGGTATCAACATGCAAGAGAGGGCCGATTGACACAGACACATGGAACATTAATAAAAGTAGGGAGCCGATCGGTAGGGTAGTAATGTAACAACCCGTAAAATCTGGGCCAGTTTAAAATTTTTATTTTGGCAATTTTAGCGAATTTTGATTATTTAAAATGAATTATTTTAAATAATATCGACGAGAAATTTAATTTGAATAGAATTCGACGTATATATTATATACGTCGTCGTTAGAATATAAATATTTATATATAATTATAAATAGAATTGAAAATGGCGCGGTAGTTCGATAATTCGATTTCAAACTTCAATTGAATGTACCGGGTGCAAAACAATCCGGATTTTAGTGAAACCAAAAATAATGGGATCTAATTGATAATATCTTTCCAACGAATCCGAAAAATCAAGATTTCATATCGGGAATCAAAAGATATGTCCAGTTAAAAATTCTGAATAGTCGCTATGGAATTCAGGCCTTTAAAAATGGACATTTTGCAAACGACCTCGGATTTCAACGAAACCACTTTTGTTGGGTCCATGATGTTGAATTATTGCTAGATTCCAAATTTCATAATTTTTCGAATCAATATGTGAGCGTGGCATAGGAAAACGTGTTTTGACCATTTCAGTTGATTTTAATCGACTTGAAATTGGCCATTTTTCAAACGGTCTCAGAATTCGACGAAACTAGTTTTGTTAGGACCGTATCGTCAATACGAAGCTAGAAAATATTTTTCTGGAATTTTTCTAGTTAGTATGTGACCCCGGTAATTTGAAATGTGCGTTTAAAATTCAATATAGTGATTTAAATGAAAATTCAAAAGGAAACTGATTGTAACGATCGAATTGGCCTACGATACATATCCCATTGTGTTCGGAATGGGGGTGAAACGCTATGGACGACAGGCGGTGGGCCTCGATTCGAGGTCATATGTAAAAGTCAACTTATAAGGAATATAATAATTAAATAATAAAAAAAAAAAAAAACTTTTCCCCTTAACCAGGCCCCCCCCCATTTATTCTTCATTCAAAACCGATTACCAGAGAAAAAAAATATGATCGAGCCCTAGCCCGCCGCCTCCCATCGCAACCCCACCCGCCGGCGGCGATGCTTCGCCGAACCTCCCCCCCCCCCCCCCCTTCGGTCGATGCCAGCTCCGCCCTCGCCAAATCCCCTCGAGATGCCGGAAACCCCCAAAGCCCCATGACCCAAAACCCTACCGCCCCTCCACCGCGAATGGCCAGCCGCCACCACGGCAAGGACCCCCCCCCCCCCCCTGTGAGTTTTTTTTTTCATTTATTTTATTTTAACAGTTTATTTTATTTTTATTTTACATTAACAGAAAATAAACTTTTTTTTTTAGGATTAATAAAACTGATTTCGATTTTTTAAAATAAAAACTGCTTTCGTTTTTAAGGTATAAAACTGAAATGATTTTTTTTATATAGTGTTTAAAAACTGACTTTTTAGTAGGTTTAAAACTGTTTTTATAAGTGTTTAAAACTGTTTTTATAAGTGTTTAAAACAGATTTTTATAAGTGTTCAAAAAACTGATTTTATAAGATTTTAAAAACTGATTTTTTTTAGAAAAAGGTTTGAACTTTAAAATTGAAAAGATCGGGTTTTTAGAATAGGAAAGATCATATTTTTAAAACAAGAAAAGGCGAAATTTTTATTGGGTAGAAGAAATAAAAATTCGATTTTTATATATTGAACTTAGAAATAAAAATTCGATTTTTATATATTGAACTTTGAAATAAAAATTCGATTTTTATATATTGAACTTAGAAATAAAAATTCGATTTTTATATATTGAACTTTGAAGTAAAAATTCGATTTTTATATATTGAACTTAGAAATAAAAATTCGATTTTTATATATTGAACTTAGAAATAAAAATTCGATTTTTATATATTGAACTTTGAAATAAAAATTCGATTTTTATATATTGAACTTTGAAGTAAAAATTCGATTTTTATATATTGAACTTAGAAATAAAAATTCGATTTTTATATATTGAACTTTGAAGTAAAAATTCGATTTTTATATATTGAACTTTGAAATAAAAATTCGATTTTTATATATTGAATAGCGAAGTAAAAATGTGATTTTTACGTATGTAGTGAAAGCAGCAACGAAGGTGACAAAAAGGCGAAACGACGAAGACTTCTGCAAAAGAAGAGCCGTGGAGCTAGGATAGCTATATGTGAGAATTTCTCACCTTTCAATTTCTTTTCTAGTTTTATATATATACTAGGATGCAGACGGTGCTTAGTAGCACCCGACACAATCGTCCACAGACCATGGACTTGTTTGTTTGGTTGCATAGATTAGTTGAATTATTTGTTTGAATTGAATTGTTTGGTGAGATGAAATTGATTTGATTGATGTGTGAATGGCGTGGGCCTTCACTAGACCGGGGATAAGGCTAGGCCTCGTCCCGTTTCTAGTATCGTGCCGTTATGCCGCCGAAATTTTCTAAAATAAGTTAGAAAAATAAAAATAGCATTTTATTTAAAGAATGAACTGAATAGAAATTCATATGTTAAAATAAAATGTGTTATCGTTAAAAATATAATTTTTAACGTGAATATGAATAAATAAATATTCATTTACAAACCAGACGGTTTGTTTATGTACACCTATTTGAATGACGTTGATTGGGTCGATAAATTTTACACATCGCCTAACTGCACAAATAAAATATGTGTTTGATTGTTTGAAACCCCACACGGGTGTTAGGATGAAATTTGAAGTTCACTCATCCTGATTGATTAAATATGTCGATCGATTGATTGACAGGCTGTTATAAGCATTAGATATCTATATTTGATGCTTATACAGTGTAGTGCACTTTGGTTGATGGTTGATTATTTTCAATGCTATTATATACATGTGTTGTATGAAAATCCATATAATTAATTTTATATGGTAATTGATTGGGCCTCATTCCAGTTTTGAAAACGATTTCGAAATGAATTGAATTGAAAACGAATTCAAAATGAATTGAAAACGATTTCGAAATGAATTGAATTGAAAACGAATTCAAAATGAATTGAAAACGATTTCGAAATGAATTGAATTGAAAACGATTTCGAAATGAATTGAATTGAAAACGAATTCAAAATGAATTGAAAACGATTTCGAAATGAATTGAATTGAAAACGATTTCGAAATGAATTGAATTGAAAACGAATTCAAAATGAATTGAAAACGATTTCGAAATGAATTGAATTGAAAACGATTTCGAAATGAATTGAATTGAAAACGAATTCAAAATGAATTGAAAACGATTTCGAAATGAATTGAATTGAAAAAGATTTCGAAATGAATTGAATTGAAAACGATTTCGAAATGAATTGAATTGAAAACGAATTCAAAATGAATTGAAAACGATTTCGAAATGAATTGAATTGAAAACGATTTCGAAATGAATTGAATTGAAAACGATTTCGAAATGAATTGAATTGAAAACGAATTCAAAATGAATTGAAAACGATTTCGAAATGAATTGAATTGAAAACGATTTCGAAATGAATTGAATTGAAAACGAATTCAAAATGAATTGAAAACGATTTCGAAATGAATTGAATTGAAAACGATTTCGAAATGAATTGAATTGAAAACGAATTCAAATGGAATTGAAAGCGAATTGAAATGAATTCAAATTGAATTGAAATTCGAATTGAATAGAAATGAATTTTAAAACGAATTTATAAAGAAGAATTCAATTTTGGCTTTGAATTGAAATAGAAGTTGAAATAGAATTTGAAACGAATTTAAAACTATTTATATAATCCGTTTTAAATAGGAATCGACGAAATATATTATATATATATATTATATATATAATATAATGGCCTGAATAGAACGCGCCGCGCCGCGGTAGTTCGCGAATTTCGACCATTTATTTCAAACGGACATTGCGGGAGATCCGACCGTCGGATTCTCCTAAAACCGGAACCGTTGGGTTCGTATCGAAAAGAGCTTTCTAATGAAAATTAGAAATTTGAAATCTAACGGTTGGATTTGGAATTATGTCCAAATCAAATTGGAAAAAGGTCGCTATACGTGCAGTTCGATGGCCATTGGTGGAAATCGACTGTACGGGCCTTGATAAAATTATTAAAAATAGTAATAATTTGTGTAAAATCATAAGAAATGATTTAGAAAGAATTGGGATGAAAAACTCCATACTTGAAAAGATAAAAATAGATTTTTATCGAAATGAACTAGTTTTGAACTAGAATTATAATTCTATTTATTTTTAAATAAATAAATTGAATTCGAAAAGGGTTTTAAAGGTAACCAAAATTCCAATGATTGCATTGGAGTGGATTTGAATCGAAATTGTCTTCGGAATATTTCGATGTTGGAATTCGTGATTATACAGGTGTTGTTATGGAAATTTGAAAGATATATATTTATATCGTTATTTCCGATACGACATTTGTTAGTCGTAGAATTCGATATTGAATATAAGCCGATATATTTTCTATTCAGAGCCTTGTATTGAATATCGAATGTGATTTGGGTTTGTCGTGAATGGTGTCTTTACTAACACTGTTCTTGAACCCAGTTGAGAAAAGATTAAATCTTTTTATTTAGATTTAATGAAGTGTACCAATTAAATAATATTTAATTGGAATTGAATTGATATTGATTTTTGGGTTTATCGTGAACAGTGTTTTAAATAACACTTGTTCTTTAACCCGATAATTAATGAATGTGATTTGGGTTTGTCGTGAATGGTGTCTTCACTAACACTGTTCTTGAACCCAGTTGAGAAAAGATTAAATCTTTTGATTTAGATTTAATGAAGTGCACCAATTAAATAATATTTAATTGGAATTGAAATGATATTGATTTTTGGGTTTATCGTGAACAGTGTTTTAAATAACACTTGTTCTTTAACCCGATAATTAATGGGATGTGACTTTGGGTTTATCGTGAACCGTGTTTTAAATGACACTGATTCTTTAACCCAGTCACAGATTAAAACTAAGTGGAGTTTTAATGAATCTTTAATTAGATTGAAAAGATCGAGAATGGAGTATCACCAGTTTTGCTCCAGGCGATAGTTAAATCTTTAATTAGATTTGAACGTGAAATTTAGAAACTAACTGTCGGTTAGCCAAGCAGAAGGGTTTTCTGGATATTGATCTGATGTTGGTTTCGGCCTTCGGGGTTAATATTTGGGGAATTATTCTCTTGATTAATTTACGGTTAGTGACTAATGAATTGGAATGAGGCGTATGTTGTGTTTGTGTAACACTTTTATAAAATATACGCGAGTTATTCGGGAAGTCCGGGTTTATCCCATTCTGAATAATCGATACGACGATAAGTCGAAGATGAAGACGATGGTCGAAGACCGGAGGTCTTCACGTCGTTTGGGTGATAACTGATGATCTTGATTGGGCTGTACACCCAAGAAGATGGAAACAGTTAGTGATCGTCCAGACGTACTTGGAGATCGATGGATATGCGGGGTACTAGGTGCCTCCGGTTTCGTTCAGGCCCAGAACGGACTTGTAAATGGACTGTGTGTCTGACATCGGATTTCATTCTGTGTGACTGATATCGGTTGCATAGGATGGTTTGCCTGTGTGGCATGCTAAGATGCAAATGATCAAGGCTTCTGTTGAAAAGCAAAGTCTTGTGGTGATGATCAAAGCACGGCCTTTGTGGCGTAGCTTTGTGTAACGTTTGATTCGCGAGTTTCACACCCGGTATGAACCAAAACGGGAGACGGACCTCAGGGAGGACTTGCGTTTCTTTCTAGCTAGAAGTGGCGTCAGTGGTTTTACACGCCCTGACGAGTTTGACTTATGTTGTTGTTGCTGTTGCGAGGCGCCTCGGATTGATCGGTCGTTCTCGAACCGATGGAGTCATTTAGTTGGCTCATTTACACCCCATAGGGTGGGGAAACGTAGTGTTCAGGCATTTTAATCCACATCGGTGGACCGGCCCTGTCGCTCCAAGGGCCCACCTGAGTCTGGGTCCTGTGGCTCGGGCTAGAGAGTCACGAATCGGTTGAGGACTATCTTTTGCCTCGGTTCATAGACGGAAATCCAATTTCCAAATACGTGACATTTGCGGTTTTAGTTGTAATCCTATATATGGCGACATAGTGGGATGGGGCGCTCATGCCGCCTATGATTGATACTTATGATTTGAAGTGTTTTATACACTATGCACTTATAATAGTATCAAATGATTTGTTTTAAAACGTATCAAGCATTCTTTGGCTGTTATAAGGGAAAACCCTATCCTCGACTGCGTTGCATTGTGTGATGGGACCTGGGTCTTATAACAGCTTCATTTTTCTTTATTTAGCATTGCGCTGTTTGTTTTATGCACTGGTATTCTTGGGAGGAAACCCGTTCCGTGTTATACGGCGGGGTCCCTTGATTTACCTAACTTTGAAAATAAAGATTAATAACTGTTTTTAGTTCTCACACCAGTCCCATGACTGACCTGGAGTTTATTGTTTTGACCTAAACTCTGGGTGCCCCTATTTTGACACGGGCAGCTAGTAGTTTTGGTTTTGCAGATTTATATTCACAGGATCCTGGTTGACAGCTGGAATGATATCCGGAAAGCTTTGTATCCGTATATCTCTTCTAGTTGTGTATTGTATTATTTTCCGCTGCAATGTTTTTAAATGTAATTTAAAATCTCTGATATTTCTGTGTAATATTCTTTTATACTCTGTATATTCTTGTAATCTGATGCATTGTTGTAATATACAATGAAATGTTCTTCTGTATGCGTTCTGTTGTGGTTTGTTCTCGAACTATCCGACGCTTTCCTTTACGGGGAAGTTGCAGGTCTTCACAGTTGGTATCAGAGCTTTGGTTTACAAAGCTAGAGAACAAGGCACATTAGAACCATACGAAAGAATTCATCAGATATTGGATTAGTAATATCCAATTAGAATGACTCGTTAGAGATGGGATCAGTAGTATCCTAGAACGAGTGTGAAGAGTATATTTTTCAAATGAAAACATTCTTTGTTTTGAAAATTTAAATCAATTATTCGTATTTTGAATATGGACAATCGAGTATATATAGATTTCGCGTATACGCGTCATGAACGTATAGTCGAAGTTTTAATATACTAGATAGATATAGAATCACATTCTAGTTGCCCGGGAATAATTCTGATAATGCTGCAGCGTTACCAGTATTTATTTTCGAGTGACGAAGGTGTGATTTCTATATATTTCCATTAGACTGGTGTGAGAAATAAAACTAATATAGCTAGAATACATTGTTATGATTTGGCATCAAAAACATGATTTTTGTATATGTATCAAAGTTATGAATTTCAAATGATAATTCACTAATTGATTGATGTTTGTGTTGTTTGTTTAATTGTTTGATAATTTTGAACCATTATGCCTAACTCGATCAAATATTGAATTATATTGAAAATTGGCCGCATCTACTTGCATATGCATATATATCATTGAACAGGTCATAGCAAAGAGGCTAGAGCCGAAGGATAAAATTTGTTTGCCCGACAAATAGGTACATGTTTACTACATAATTTACTGTTTTGTTTGGGTGATGATGATTTTGTGAGCCTATTGGCTAGCCGCTTGGCTTTTTCTTTTTCTTTTTGAGATCTGAAGGACCGGGGAAGCTATTTGAAATTCCCCGATGCTCCCGGTGCAGGGGAGGTTATGGCGAAATTTTTCAAAAATTTAGGGTGTTAGCCAAATTTTTGAAATTTTGAAAATTCTCAGAAACTAAAGAGTTGGAGAATGGAAGCCTGATCGATCGTAGAGCTGAATAATCAAACCACTTTCGACTTTGTTCCTTTTCGGGGACGAAAAGTTTTAAGTGGGGAAGATTGTAACAACCCGTAAAATCTGGGCCAGTTTAAAATTTTTATTTTGGCAATTTTAGCGAATTTTGATTATTTAAAATGAATTATTTTAAATAATATCGACGAGAAATTTAATTTGAATAGAATTCGACGTATATATTATATACGTCGTCGTTAGAATATAAATATTTATATATAATTATAAATAGAATTGAAAATGGCGCGGTAGTTCGATAATTCGATTTCAAACTTCAATTGAATGTACCGGGTGCAAAACAATCCGGATTTTAGTGAAACCAAAAATAATGGGATCTAATTGATAATATCTTTCCAACGAATCCGAAAAATCAAGATTTCATATCGGGAATCAAAAGATATGTCCAGTTAAAAATTCTGAATAGTCGCTATGGAATTCAGGCCTTTAAAAATGGACATTTTGCAAACGACCTCGGATTTCAACGAAACCACTTTTGTTGGGTCCATGATGTTGAATTATTGCTAGATTCCAAATTTCATAATTTTTCGAATCAATATGTGAGCGTGGCATAGGAAAACGTGTTTTGACCATTTCAGTTGATTTTAATCGACTTGAAATTGGCCATTTTTCAAACGGTCTCAGAATTCGACGAAACTAGTTTTGTTAGGACCGTATCGTCAATACGAAGCTAGAAAATATTTTTCTGGAATTTTTCTAGTTAGTATGTGACCCCGGTAATTTGAAATGTGCGTTTAAAATTCAATATAGTGATTTAAATGAAAATTCAAAAGGAAACTGATTGTAACGATCGAATTGGCCTACGATACATATCCCATTGTGTTCGGAATGGGGGTGAAACGCTATGGACGACAGGCGGTGGGCCTCGATTCGAGGTCATATGTAAAAGTCAACTTATAAGGAATATAATAATTAAATAATAAAAAAAAAAAAAAAAAACTTTTCCCCTTAACCAGGCCCCCCCCCCCCCCCCCCCCCGTTTATTCTTCATTCAAAACCGATTACCAGAGAAAAAAAATATGATCGAGCCCTAGCCCGCCGCCTCCCATCGCAACCCCACCCGCCGGCGGCGATGCTTCGCCGAACCTCCCCCCCCCCCTTCGGTCGATGCCAGCTCCGCCCTCGCCAAATCCCCTCGAGATGCCGGAAACCCCCAAAGCCCCATGACCCAAAACCCTACCGCCCCTCCACCGCGAATGGCCAGCCGCCACCACGGCAAGGACCCCCCCCCCCCCCCTGTGAGTTTTTTTTTCATTTATTTTATTTTAACAGTTTATTTTATTTTTATTTTACATTAACAGAAAATAAACTTTTTTTTTTAGGATTAATAAAACTGATTTCGATTTTTTAAAATAAAAACTGATTTCGTTTTTAAGGTATAAAACTGAAATGATTTTTTTTATATAGTGTTTAAAAACTGACTTTTTAGTAGGTTTAAAACTGTTTTTATAAGTGTTTAAAACTGTTTTTATAAGTGTTTAAAACAGATTTTTATAAGTGTTCAAAAAACTGATTTTATAAGATTTTAAAAACTGATTTTTTTTAGAAAAAGGTTTGAACTTTAAAATTGAAAAGATCGGGTTTTTAGAATAGGAAAGATCATATTTTTAAAACAAGAAAAGGCGAAATTTTTATTGGGTAGAAGAAATAAAAATTCGATTTTTATATATTGAACTTAGAAATAAAAATTCGATTTTTATATATTGAACTTTGAAATAAAAATTCGATTTTTATATATTGAACTTAGAAATAAAAATTCGATTTTTATATATTGAACTTTGAAGTAAAAATTCGATTTTTATATATTGAACTTAGAAATAAAAATTCGATTTTTATATATTGAACTTAGAAATAAAAATTCGATTTTTATATATTGAACTTTGAAATAAAAATTCGATTTTTATATATTGAACTTTGAAGTAAAAATTCGATTTTTATATATTGAACTTAGAAATAAAAATTCGATTTTTATATATTGAACTTTGAAGTAAAAATTCGATTTTTATATATTGAACTTTGAAATAAAAATTCGATTTTTATATATTGAATAGCGAAGTAAAAATGTGATTTTTACGTATGTAGTGAAAGCAGCAACGAAGGTGACAAAAAGGCGAAACGACGAAGACTTCTGCAAAAGAAGAGCCGTGGAGCTAGGATAGCTATATGTGAGAATTTCTCACCTTTCAATTTCTTTTCTAGTTTTATATATATACTAGGATGCAGACGGTGCTTAGTAGCACCCGACACAATCGTCCACAGACCATGGACTTGTTTGTTTGGTTGCATAGATTAGTTGAATTATTTGTTTGAATTGAATTGTTTGGTGAGATGAAATTGATTTGATTGATGTGTGAATGGCGTGGGCCTTCACTAGACCGGGGATAAGGCTAGGCCTCGTCCCGTTTCTAGTATCGTGCCGTTATGCCGCCGAAATTTTCTAAAATAAGTTAGAAAAATAAAAATAGCATTTTATTTAAAGAATGAACTGAATAGAAATTCATATGTTAAAATAAAATGTGTTATCGTTAAAAATATAATTTTTAACGTGAATATGAATAAATAAATATTCATTTACAAACCAGACGGTTTGTTTATGTACACCTATTTGAATGACGTTGATTGGGTCGATAAATTTTACACATCGCCTAACTGCACAAATAAAATATGTGTTTGATTGTTTGAAACCCCACACGGGTGTTAGGATGAAATTTGAAGTTCACTCATCCTGATTGATTAAATATGTCGATCGATTGATTGACAGGCTGTTATAAGCATTAGATATCTATATTTGATGCTTATACAGTGTAGTGCACTTTGGTTGATGGTTGATTATTTTCAATGCTATTATATACATGTGTTGTATGAAAATCCATATAATTAATTTTATATGGTAATTGATTGGGCCTCATTCCAGTTTTGAAAACGATTTCGAAATGAATTGAATTGAAAACGAATTCAAAATGAATTGAAAACGATTTCGAAATGAATTGAATTGAAAACGAATTCAAAATGAATTGAAAACGATTTCGAAATGAATTGAATTGAAAACGATTTCGAAATGAATTGAATTGAAAACGAATTCAAAATGAATTGAAAACGATTTCGAAATGAATTGAATTGAAAACGATTTCGAAATGAATTGAATTGAAAACGAATTCAAAATGAATTGAAAACGATTTCGAAATGAATTGAATTGAAAACGATTTCGAAATGAATTGAATTGAAAACGAATTCAAAATGAATTGAAAACGATTTCGAAATGAATTGAATTGAAAAAGATTTCGAAATGAATTGAATTGAAAACGATTTCGAAATGAATTGAATTGAAAACGAATTCAAAATGAATTGAAAACGATTTCGAAATGAATTGAATTGAAAACGATTTCGAAATGAATTGAATTGAAAACGATTTCGAAATGAATTGAATTGAAAACGAATTCAAAATGAATTGAAAACGATTTCGAAATGAATTGAATTGAAAACGATTTCGAAATGAATTGAATTGAAAACGAATTCAAAATGAATTGAAAACGATTTCGAAATGAATTGAATTGAAAACGATTTCGAAATGAATTGAATTGAAAACGAATTCAAATGGAATTGAAAGCGAATTGAAATGAATTCAAATTGAATTGAAATTCGAATTGAATAGAAATGAATTTTAAAACGAATTTATAAAGAAGAATTCAATTTTGGCTTTGAATTGAAATAGAAGTTGAAATAGAATTTGAAACGAATTTAAAACTATTTATATAATCCGTTTTAAATAGGAATCGACGAAATATATTATATATATATATTATATATATAATATAATGGCCTGAATAGAACGCGCCGCGCCGCGGTAGTTCGCGAATTTCGACCATTTATTTCAAACGGACATTGCGGGAGATCCGACCGTCGGATTCTCCTAAAACCGGAACCGTTGGGTTCGTATCGAAAAGAGCTTTCTAATGAAAATTAGAAATTTGAAATCTAACGGTTGGATTTGGAATTATGTCCAAATCAAATTGGAAAAAGGTCGCTATACGTGCAGTTCGATGGCCATTGGTGGAAATCGACTGTACGGGCCTTGATAAAATTATTAAAAATAGTAATAATTTGTGTAAAATCATAAGAAATGATTTAGAAAGAATTGGGATGAAAAACTCCATACTTGAAAAGATAAAAATAGATTTTTATCGAAATGAACTAGTTTTGAACTAGAATTATAATTCTATTTATTTTTAAATAAATAAATTGAATTCGAAAAGGGTTTTAAAGGTAACCAAAATTCCAATGATTGCATTGGAGTGGATTTGAATCGAAATTGTCTTCGGAATATTTCGATGTTGGAATTCGTGATTATACAGGTGTTGTTATGGAAATTTGAAAGATATATATTTATATCGTTATTTCCGATACGACATTTGTTAGTCGTAGAATTCGATATTGAATATAAGCCGATATATTTTCTATTCAGAGCCTTGTATTGAATATCGAATGTGATTTGGGTTTGTCGTGAATGGTGTCTTTACTAACACTGTTCTTGAACCCAGTTGAGAAAAGATTAAATCTTTTTATTTAGATTTAATGAAGTGTACCAATTAAATAATATTTAATTGGAATTGAATTGATATTGATTTTTGGGTTTATCGTGAACAGTGTTTTAAATAACACTTGTTCTTTAACCCGATAATTAATGAATGTGATTTGGGTTTGTCGTGAATGGTGTCTTCACTAACACTGTTCTTGAACCCAGTTGAGAAAAGATTAAATCTTTTGATTTAGATTTAATGAAGTGCACCAATTAAATAATATTTAATTGGAATTGAAATGATATTGATTTTTGGGTTTATCGTGAACAGTGTTTTAAATAACACTTGTTCTTTAACCCGATAATTAATGGGATGTGACTTTGGGTTTATCGTGAACCGTGTTTTAAATGACACTGATTCTTTAACCCAGTCACAGATTAAAACTAAGTGGAGTTTTAATGAATCTTTAATTAGATTGAAAAGATCGAGAATGGAGTATCACCAGTTTTGCTCCAGGCGATAGTTAAATCTTTAATTAGATTTGAACGTGAAATTTAGAAACTAACTGTCGGTTAGCCAAGCAGAAGGGTTTTCTGGATATTGATCTGATGTTGGTTTCGGCCTTCGGGGTTAATATTTGGGGAATTATTCTCTTGATTAATTTACGGTTAGTGACTAATGAATTGGAATGAGGCGTATGTTGTGTTTGTGTAACACTTTTATAAAATATACGCGAGTTATTCGGGAAGTCCGGGTTTATCCCATTCTGAATAATCGATACGACGATAAGTCGAAGATGAAGACGATGGTCGAAGACCGGAGGTCTTCACGTCGTTTGGGTGATAACTGATGATCTTGATTGGGCTGTACACCCAAGAAGATGGAAACAGTTAGTGATCGTCCAGACGTACTTGGAGATCGATGGATATGCGGGGTACTAGGTGCCTCCGGTTTCGTTCAGGCCCAGAACGGACTTGTAAATGGACTGTGTGTCTGACATCGGATTTCATTCTGTGTGACTGATATCGGTTGCATAGGATGGTTTGCCTGTGTGGCATGCTAAGATGCAAATGATCAAGGCTTCTGTTGAAAAGCAAAGTCTTGTGGTGATGATCAAAGCACGGCCTTTGTGGCGTAGCTTTGTGTAACGTTTGATTCGCGAGTTTCACACCCGGTATGAACCAAAACGGGAGACGGACCTCAGGGAGGACTTGCGTTTCTTTCTAGCTAGAAGTGGCGTCAGTGGTTTTACACGCCCTGACGAGTTTGACTTATGTTGTTGTTGCTGTTGCGAGGCGCCTCGGATTGATCGGTCGTTCTCGAACCGATGGAGTCATTTAGTTGGCTCATTTACACCCCATAGGGTGGGGAAACGTAGTGTTCAGGCATTTTAATCCACATCGGTGGACCGGCCCTGTCGCTCCAAGGGCCCACCTGAGTCTGGGTCCTGTGGCTCGGGCTAGAGAGTCACGAATCGGTTGAGGACTATCTTTTGCCTCGGTTCATAGACGGAAATCCAATTTCCAAATACGTGACATTTGCGGTTTTAGTTGTAATCCTATATATGGCGACATAGTGGGATGGGGCGCTCATGCCGCCTATGATTGATACTTATGATTTGAAGTGTTTTATACACTATGCACTTATAATAGTATCAAATGATTTGTTTTAAAACGTATCAAGCATTCTTTGGCTGTTATAAGGGAAAACCCTATCCTCGACTGCGTTGCATTGTGTGATGGGACCTGGGTCTTATAACAGCTTCATTTTTCTTTATTTAGCATTGCGCTGTTTGTTTTATGCACTGGTATTCTTGGGAGGAAACCCGTTCCGTGTTATACGGCGGGGTCCCTTGATTTACCTAACTTTGAAAATAAAGATTAATAACTGTTTTTAGTTCTCACACCAGTCCCATGACTGACCTGGAGTTTATTGTTTTGACCTAAACTCTGGGTGCCCCTATTTTGACACGGGCAGCTAGTAGTTTTGGTTTTGCAGATTTATATTCACAGGATCCTGGTTGACAGCTGGAATGATATCCGGAAAGCTTTGTATCCGTATATCTCTTCTAGTTGTGTATTGTATTATTTTCCGCTGCAATGTTTTTAAATGTAATTTAAAATCTCTGATATTTCTGTGTAATATTCTTTTATACTCTGTATATTCTTGTAATCTGATGCATTGTTGTAATATACAATGAAATGTTCTTCTGTATGCGTTCTGTTGTGGTTTGTTCTCGAACTATCCGACGCTTTCCTTTACGGGGAAGTTGCAGGTCTTCACAAGTAAGGGTACATCTAACATGTTCATGGCAATTAGGTTGATTGAGGTGGAATCCTCACGATAGATGTACACCTGAAGGCTACCACCTTTTACGGGGATTGGGATCACATTGTAATATTATCATTTTATACAGATTACTAGTTGGGACACTAGTTAGGTGGTGTAGATATATATATATATATATATATATAAACCAGAATAACAAAGTAGTAGCGAAACAGAGAAAGAGTAGAAGCGCATTCAGTTTATCTTGCCTTATCATACCTTATGCTTATCCTATGTTATCTTGTTATCCCTGTTATCACGGTATTGTCATATATTCAATTTATTCATGTCATAATGCTTTTGGCTGTTTATATGCTGAAAGTCATTGGACTTACCAGACTCATGTCTGACCTAGTTTTGTTTTGCCTCTTTTCTTCCGTTTCCCCCCTCCCCCCAGGTTCACAGGGAGGAAATGTTATCACTTAGCTCAGTTTTCCTTCCAAGCTCGAAGATAGTCGATGTATTGTTTTGGACTCTCTCTCTTCCACTGCTATAGCTGGTTCATGCTTCATTGGGGAATATCATTGTTATTTTTATGCTCCTTTTATGCTTGGAAGTTTTTGAATCAAGACAGAATTTCTATGTATTACTTTTAAGTATGATCGAGACAATTGTTGTAAAAGCTTGACTAAATTAAGTTGTTTATAAAATGACTTTATTTTCCGCTGCTTTATTTGTCTGTCTTGTAATTTATCTGCATCTTTTACCTATAATGCTCCACCGAAGTTAAGGCATTCCCTTTGAGAGTGACCTTAACGGAGGTGGGGTGTTTCATATAATAGAATGAATAACAATAATTAAATAGGGGCTTAAGTTTGTTAAGTTGTAAAGTAAAACTAGTCAGGTGAAAATAATAGTGTAACATTTGAATATTTATAATATTTCATTATTTTTAGGAATAATATATCAGCATTGAATTTATGATAAATCAAAATGCACGTTATTGATGAATAAATCAATGGGTATTACTTAGTTATAAATTGTAACAACCCAGAATTTTGGAACCAGTTTAAAATTTCATAATTTTTGGAATTAATATGTGAGCGTAGTAAATTTAAACGTGTTTTCAATTTCAGTTTAAATTTAATAAATAGTTAAAAATGCCATTTTTCAAACGATCTCCAAGTTCAACGAAATTAATTTTGTTGGGACCGTATCGTCAAAACATAGCTAGATTTCAATTTTCATAATTTTTGGAGTCAGTATGTGGCCCCTGTAAATTAAAATGTGCGTTGAAATTCAATATTGACCATTATAATAAATTATATTTTAGTTTTGATAAAAACTGATCGAAATGATAGAATTGGCTTATGAAACATATTTCATTGTGTTCAGATGGGGGTATTTGGTTAGGAACGACATTCGTTGGGTTTAATTTGGAGTTTGGATGCAATTAAACCAATTGGAGAATTAAATAATTATATATATATATATATATAAATCATGTTCAAAACCCTGGCCCCCCTTCATAATTTTTGCGTCGTCGCCCTTCAGTTGAACGACCAAATTGCTACCAAATCCTTTTCAAATTTTTCTCCAAATCTAGGGAAAATCGTTCAAAACTCATAGAACAAAAATCGTAGATCTTCTTCCAATCTTCAAATCCATACCTAGTTGATCGATTATCCTTGCGTGTGGTGCTCAAAATCCGAGCTTGAAGTAGTCGGTTTAGAACGGGTTTTTTGGGATGGACGGGGCGTCGCGCCTGGCGCGGCTCAAGGTGGGGAACGCCGCCGCGACAGCATTTCAGGTGGCGGCAGTGGATGAGGGTCCGGCGCCTTGTATGGCGTGCGACGGTGGGGGGTTTATTTCAAACGATGGGTTCGACAGATTTGAACGGGGGAAGATAATTAAAGTGAGGATTAGTGTAATTAATTACTTGTTAATTATTTTAATTAAATTATTATGTAATTAATATACAGATGACTGTATCTACTCCAAACGAAAACAAAATTCAACAAACTCAGTTGCATTGCGATCGTGGAAGCGAACTCTACAACATTGAACTGATTAGAACGAAAACGGAAGTTGTTGCAGTTTTTGATAAAATTAAATGCTCATTTAATTTTATTAAAACTATCCTCAAATAAATACTGATGGAGTGGAAAACCAATGTGTTAATTTTCTCACTCAAAATATTTGTATTGTTATTTATTTTATAACTGAATGTAGCAATTGCCAGTGTTGATTTTTATCTGTTCTAATTATCACAAAAATGTTACACAGTGTTTGTTAGCTCACCTCACTGTTGTTATAAAACCCATGGATGATATGATTAACTGTATTGTGTTTTGTTTGTGATATTGAAATATTTAACATCATTAAAAATAATGTTAATAAATTTGTGGTAGTTGAAATTAGATTATAAATATCCATTTATAACTTAATTAGTGAAAATTGGTTAATTAGAAAAATAATTCGATTCAAATTAGAATTGGTTAAATTTATTAATGAATTAATCAGTGATTAATTTGAACATTGTTGATGATTGAAAACCCCACTCGGGTCCGGGGATGATAATTATTTCACATCTCCCTTGGATTTAATTGTATGTCAACCGATTGATTGACAGACTGTTATCAGTGTTATTTAATTATTTAATGTTCATATAGTTGTAAATTGCACTCTGGATGTGAATTGACTGTTTAATAGTTGTTTATCACAATTTTTGAATACATGTGATGTATGGAATCCACATAAATAAAATTATATGGTAATTGACTGGGTCTGATTCCAATTCAAAATATAAGCAAATATTTTAAAATAATATTCAGTAAAGGATCAAAATATGATTTTGACGTCCGATTTTGGATGGACACGAAAATATTAAAAATTATGAAGTCGGGTTAAGTAGGTAAACGCCATTTTAACTCGAACGGAATTTTTTGTCGATTTGCTTCATTTTATAATGAATATCGAAAAGAATTGATTTCAAAATCTGATATTTTGAAAATATTATCATTTTAATATTATAATGATATGGAATATTAAATTTTGATTTAAAATTGAAAAGGAAGTTGAAATCATTTTAAAATGAATTTACAAACAATTTATAAAATATGTTTTTAAATGGAAATCGATGATATATAATTTATATATTTAAATGGCCTGAATAGAACGTATCGCGCAGCGATCGTTCGCGAATTTCGACCATTGACTTCCAACTGATGTAATGGGAGATCCGATCGTCGGATCCTCCTAAAATCAGAACCATTGGGTTCGTATCGAAAAGAGCTTTCAAATATAATAAAAGATTTCAAATCTAACGGTTAGATTTTAATATATATCCAAATCAATTTCATAAAATGTCGCTATGAATGCAGTTCGGTGGCCATTATTGGAAACCGACTGTAACGGTCTTAATAAAATTATTAAAAATATGGAAAAATTATGTAAAATCATAATTAATGATTTGGAAAGATTTTGGATGAAATTTTCCAAGTTTTGAAAAGATTTTTTTATCCAAATGAACTAGTTATTAACTAAAATAATAATCCAATATTTTTAAATAAATAAATTGGATTTGTAAATGGTTTTAATATAACCAGAATTTTCCAAAGTATGAATTGGAAAGGATTTAAATGGAAATAATCTTCGGAATATTTCAATATTGGATTCCGTGATTATACAGATATTATTGAGGAATTTGGAAGATATAAATATCGTTATTCCCAATACGATATCCGTTAGTTTCAGAATTTGATATTGAATATAAGTCAATATAATTTCTATTAAGAGCCTTGTATTTAATATCAAATTAGATTTTGGATTTATCGTGAATGGTGCCTTCAATAACATTATTCTTAAACCTAGTTGAGAAAAGAATAAATCTTTTAACTAAGATTTAAAGAAGTTTTCCAATTAATTAATATAATTGGAATTAAATGGTAGTTGATTACGGGTTCATTGTGAACGATGTTTTAAACCACATTACTCCTTAAAACCAATTAACAATGAAGTTATAATCTGGAGTTATAAATCTTTTAATTAAGATTTAATGGAAATTGTCCAAAGTAAAGTTTTCCAATTTAATATATTAAATTGGAACTGAATGGAATTCGATTTAGTGATAATCGAGATGGGATTCTGTGAAGGAAGACAATTACTATTTATGGAGTTTAAAAGGCCTTGTTGTTATTTCGTTTATAGTACTAGTACGATACAAAAATTTATATCGATTATATACCGTTGTGAATTCCGTGAAAGTTCCACCTTAGTGGAAGAGGATTTTGGGTTTATCGTGAATAATGTTTTAAACGACATTTGTTCGTTAACCCAAGTAAAGATAGGATTTATTTCCTAAAATTGAATAATCTTTAAGTAACGATTTTTGGAAGATTAAAAATAAATGGAGTTTTAATGAATCTTTAATTAGATTGAAAGTTAAATGGTAATTTAAATTTACCAAATTCAAGAAACGTTTCAAGATGGAGTACCACCAGTTTTAATCGATATGATAATTAAATCTTTAATTAAATTTGAACGTGAAATGGTAATTAAATTTACTGATAATACAAGGGGTGTTAGATATGGAGTACTACCAGTTTCGCTCCATGGGATGAATAGGTTGGGATTGGGATTAAAATAATAAACGATTGCTTCGGTAAGGCTCGATAATCCCGACTAGTTTTATAAACCTTAATTTGGTTTAGAATTGTTAAAGGATAATATAAAATCTTTTGCAATGGTTTTTAAAGGAAGATTAAACAAAAAGTTTAAAAGAATTTATCTTTGATAAAATTAATGGGAACCTTTCCCCAAAGATATGAATATTTGAATAAAAGAATATTCTAGATTGGAATGAGGCGTATGATGTGTTTATATATCACCTGATTATAAGATACGCAAGTTATTTGGAAAGACCGAGTTTAACCCATTCTGAATAACTATTACGATGATTAAAAATTGAAGATATTGAAGATGGTGCAAGATCGACCATCTTCACATCGAATGGATTTCTACTGATGCCTTTGATTGGAGATGCTACCTTGAAAGGATTACAGTGGTAGTTGTCCGGACGTACTTGTTGATTGTTCGGATATGCGAGGGCCTCTCTCCTGTATTGGACATATGGAACGAGGAATAAGGTGCCTCCAGTTTCGTTCAGACCCAGAACGGACTTGTAAATGTATTGTGTCTGACGTTGTATTGTATGTTATGTTCGTTGATCTCTGTTAAATATATATATGTTTGGTGGCGGAGAATTTATGCTCTTGGTTAACACCCTTCTCTAAGACGTACGAGCTTAGAGGATATATATTGGCAGAAATCAATGGTATGGTATGGATTGACAATGTGACATGCTAAAATGCTAATGATCAAGATTTCTATTGAAAAGAAGAATCTTGTGGATGATGATCAAAACATAGCTTTAAGTAGCATAGCTTTGTGTATAGCGTTAATTCATGAGCCTCATACCCGGTATGAGTCAAAAATGGGATAGTGACTGCAGGGAGTGCATGTGTTTCTTTCTAGCTAGAAGTGGTGTCATGGTATGGATCCCAGACATTTTTACTTACGTGGATGATGGATTGCGAGACACCTCGGATATAGGGCTATATGCTCGTAGGGTCGACGTACTGACCTGTTTGGAGGTCTGATAGGACCGAAAAAAGTATTGTTTCAGTAATAATTAATCCACTAAAGTAAGTGTGGGCCGGCCCTGAAGATCCAAGGGTTGCCTGGAGTGTGTAATCCTGAGGCATTTGCTAGAGTGTCTCGAATCAGTGAGAAAGATCCCTTGCCTCGACCCATAGATGGAAATTCAATTTCCAATACGACATCGTGCGGTTTTAAATATAAACCTATGTATGGCGACATAATATATGGTACCTATGTCGTCTATGATTGATACATTTATATTTGAAGTTGTTTTGACACTATGCACTTACAGTAATATCAAAATGATTTGTTTTAAAATGTACCAAGCATATTTGGCTATTATAAGGTAAAATTCTATCTTTCGCCTTGCGTTGCACTATGTGATGGGACCTGAGTCTTATAATAGCTTCATTTTCCCAAAAAGCATTGCATTGTTTATTAAATCGTTTTATTTTAAGTTTCGGTATTCATGGGAGAAAACCCGTTCTGTGACATGCAGTGTGGTCCCCTGATTTACCTTATTTTAAAGTAAAGTTTAATAACTGTTTTGAGTTCCCACACTAGTCGCATGACTGACCTGCAGTTTGTTGTTTTCGCCTAAACTCTGAATGCCCATATTTTCCACATGGGCAGCTAGTAGTTTTGGTTTGCATATTTCTATTTAACATGATCCTGGTTTACAGCTGGAGCTATATTCGGAAAGCTTTGTATCCATGTATTTCTTTCAGTTGTGGTAGTTGATGTATTTCCGTTGTGCAATGTATTTATACATTTTTATTTCCGCTGCTATGTAATTTAAATCTCTGATGTTATTTTTCCACTATGTAATATTATTCGTGCTCTGATATTTTTGTACTCTGGTGTAAATGGTTGTAATAGCAATGAAATGTTTTTGTGTTTGCTTTCTGATGAGTCGTGTTCTAAAAATAATCCGGGCTCCTCCGTCTCCTCGGGGATCGGGGGGATTTCGGATCGTTAAATATATGCTATTGATGAACACCATCATTAAACTTCGAATTTGATTTCTTTTTTTGTTATTAGTGCGTTGCGGTCACTCTTGCTTGGTTACTGTCAATAACTCCATTATTCATACTCGTAGTTGGTTCAGATTTTCTATATTCATATCAGCCAATGCCTATGGTTTGACCTTACGAAGCACCCATGCATGCTTCAGGTGAGGCAAATACTCCAAGCATGAATTATAAATAATACTGATTTTATATCTACCCTTGTAAATAATATGATTATAGTATATGGATGAAACAAAAGGATTATATGTGCCTTGCCCAAAAAAAAAGGATTATATGTCTACTTCCTAAATTTAAGCCTCCCCTAACAACATTTAGAGCATTTGGTAATTTGACAGAGTTGGATTTCTTTGGATTTGTTGTTTCATAAAATGGGCATGAGAATTTTACTAAATTCATGTTTGTTTCGAAGTAGTTTAAGTTTGATGGCAGTTAATACTCTTCCCTCTTTCACAATCAATGCTCCTAATCTTATGGTACTTCATAGTTCATATACAAGCATTTTATTCCTATTCTCAGTTTAAGTCAGTGTTTTGAGAATCGGGATCAACCGCGGCCCAACCGCGAATCAAATCATCCCTCCGTTGATTTATCTAACTCTTCACATCAAAAAAAAAGATTGCTGCTGCTATTTTATTTCTCACGAATCAAATCCCTAAGCCCAAATTCGACGTGGGCCACTGTTCATCGTCGCTGCCGCTTCTGCCGTCGCAAGCACCATCCCTAAGCCCTAAATCACTGCTGCACAGGCCGCTATTCATCATCCCTCGGTTTGCTTTGATGTGAATTTTGTGTTCATATTGCTTTGATGTTGTGCAGCAGAGATACAGTGAAGTGGAGATTCTATGGAACTGTGGAAGTGGAACTTTTATGCTGTAGAGATGCGGCTTTGATGCTTTTGTGGAAGTGGACCCTTTATGTTGTATGTGGATGCGACTTTGATGTTGTTTATATGGTTTTTGATAAGTTTATTTAATAGGGGAAATTTTACTCTGTAGGGAGATTGTATGTTGATGCTGGATGTAAACATTTTTAGAATTCTGCATGGAGTTCATTTGATAAGTTTTTGATAAATTCATTAGGATGGAAATTATGTCATAGTTGTGTGGAGCTTTTATACTGTGGAAGGTAATTTGATACGGTTTTTGGCATGCGGTTCTTGACGGTTCGACCGGTCGGACCTTTGAAACCTTGAGCCTTGAGTCCCTGCGGTTTGATTCACGGTCCTGTTATGAAAACATTGGTTTAAGTATACTCCACTGTTGATTGTTGTTCATAAGATATTCTATTCATTTACACGGCTTCCCTTGACCTAGTTTATTAATATCTACTTTGGGTTTTAGCCTAATAATTATGCTATTTAAATCAGGCAGAATAGCGTGGAATAAAATTCTCGATGTACACAGTTCTTCGAAACCTTAATGTTTAAGGCCAAATTATACTATATTTCTCCTTCTTCAAATGATGCAAAAATCCTTCGTTGTCTGTGTAACAATAGCTTCTGCCTAATCTGGTCGAGACTATGTTTTTAATCATATTTTCTTGATATTCTTCCCCCGTCTATGTGAAGAAGTTGCATTTGAATTTTGACATTATTAAGTAGTAGAATTAATAACAATAGAATTTTGATTATTCTTTAAAATATTCTCAATTTATAATGTGTTTCTAGAAAGCACCGAAGAGAATTTTCCTGTTGAAAGATGAGATGAATTTGCATTACAACTTATATAAAGGGAAATTGATTCACTACTAGCTGGAATGGATGAGAAAACTGGTAGAGAAATATGATCTGAGTTAAAGAATGGGGTTATTTTGTGATTTATCTGCGTTTGTTGAACTTTTCACACCGCAACCAAATTTATTTTTCAAAGATTAATCAAAAACTGTATTTATTTTGTCAGAGAAAGAAGTTGTATTTGTAATATTAAGATATTCACATGTCACCATTTACTAAACTTTAATTTATAAGTCTTGTCCATCTCCATAGTTTGTTGTCTATAAGGCTATAATTTTTTTTTATTTTTTTTTGATTATTGGATTAAAATTCTAATAATATGCAATTCAGTTTTTAGCAATACTATAACCTTGATTAAGCTTTATACCAAGCAAAATGGCTAACATACCCAATAAAGGCATGAGAGCATAAAATGATCTGCACCAAGGCTTCGGTTCCAGTACAGATATTTGGAGCTGACAACATCGATGTAATCGACAACAGTTCGTTTCAAAGGTGTGAAATGTCAAAGCTTTTATTGTTATATAGGAACCTGATCATCCATGCTACACTTCCATGGAGTATATACTTTTTGCTGGGTCATCGTGAAACAGTGGTGGTTCTCCTTCTTCATAGGCATGCACATGAAATAACTTCTCCATTTCCAGGTAACTCCTGTGAAAGGCAATAACATTTGTATATACGGGACAATGAGGAACATAATCCTTGTCAGCAGTAAGTGATATTTTACTTGAATTTTCAACTGCTTCTAGAATTGCAGCACGTGCTTTCCATAAACCCAGTTCTAGCCTTTCCAGTTTCATGTCTCTTCTTCTCCTTTCTTTTTTACTTATAACTGGCGTGGTAACAGTCTGCTCTTCAGAAAATTTAATGTTTTGCTTTGCCATTGGTTTTGGGTAGAATAGAAGTACATAGTCAAAACGAAAAATGCATCTAATTTATTCATTAATTTTACTATCCAAGGATATTTAGAAGAATAAATGGAGGTGCAAAACAAGAGGATCCTGTCTCCTTCTTATGCTACGATAAACAGTTTGGACGATGGATGAATTATGCATATCTTCAGCTTTCTTTCTCCAATTCAGAATCTCAGATGGCGTTTCTCTGCCTGTCATCCTCGATTATGGCTGCGCGTGGAGAGACCCATAAAAAAATTGATGGAACCCGGAGTATACGCTACTCTTGAGGATGCAATTTGTGATGCAAGGTGATCTTCCTGATGACACAGTCTTGACTTGCTCTTGTGGCTCCGAAAGTGCATTTGAATTCCTATCAACGTGCAAAGTATCAAACATAACGATAAGAGCAGAGCTAGGCTGTTGTTTGCTTCACAAAAGCGGAAAGTTAACAATCGAAAAATGTGTCCTATAATGTGAAGGCAGTCCATTAGACTACCTCTCATTTCCTGTTGTAAGAACTGCCAGGAACAAAAGTAATGTGAGATCTTCATTGCTGAAGGGAAGCAGCGATAGCCATAGCGTTACAGTGTCTATAACAAGAATAGAAGGAGGTGCAAAGGCAGTGTTGACCAGTAGAGACTTGGTGTTGCAGCATGTACGTGCTATTTGTGTCCGTGCTTCCAAATTTTTCTTGTTCACAGTGCCAGCTTAGCATTGATTTATGTTGTTGGTGTTTGTATTATAGACTATATTCATCCTCATTGGTTCAAATGTTTTGGATTTTATATAAATTTATGTAATTTGATTGTTATGGAAAAAAAGGTACATAGTCAAAACTGTTTTGATGAGCACATGTATAACGTTGCAATGCATTACAGTGTGTCGTGGTAAGACACATATGGCGGCCAATGATATTTCCATGTAACAAAGTTGACTCGTTTTGGGAATAAATTTGGTAGTGAGGCCAGCGTATTACAATGGATCACGAAAGAGGATGTATTTTGTTGTTCGTTTCTATCCATTGATATTTAGTCATGCTCTTTTTTTAATAGAAAGAAAATAATATAACAAAAAGAAGAATATAGTCATTCTCTAACGGTTTACAAAAACAGTTCTGTACAGATAGCTACAGAACTATACATACACATAAATAGATGAAACAAAATAAATTCGCTAATATACATAGAGGCATTCATCAAATGTAAAAAAGAACACAGGCCAGATAGATGAGATCTCAGAATACAGACGTCAAAGACATGGACGTATGAGTAGCCTCCATATCTCCGTAGATGACGGACAAAGAGTCTGAACCATGGATAGGCCCGACGCAGAGAGCCACAGGCATGGTCCAGAACCTCCACATAGTAAGCACCAAAAGCTCCGAAAATATCAGCTTTAAAATAGCTCCTGCAACAATAAGAAAATCCAAAGAAAGCTAGTATCCAAAACCTAAAATCAGCATAGATTCAAAAACGATGAGATGTGCGACCATTGAAAATTAAATATGTCAAAATGATAATCATATAATGATTACGTCATTTATTGAAAATATTTGTTATTGATTGGCATAAATAGATAGTCATATTTTCAAAAGGTTATCGATTACGATGAATGTTGCTAAACGTGCATACAATATTGTGTTGAAAATGTCTAACTACTTACACTGAAACTACAACTATATAAGCACTGATGATTGTTTCTTCACGATATTTCTTTTTTTAAAATAATTTGGGTCTTATCCATTGACAATACGTTATTATTTATTTGCTCATAATACATTTGCAAAGTCATACATTCCACTCAAACTACAATCTAGGCCTATAAACAAATGCTACTTCAACAGGCAAAATAATACGTCAATTTCACCAGTAAGTATTTCAACCGCATGATTCCATATGACTACCCGAACTCCATTTGATAAAGATAAGTATTGTAGCCCTAGTTGAAGGCAACTCCATTTGATGGAGATGTAAGTATCGTAGCCTATGGTAGCTCTACTTGGAGGCAACTCCATTTGATGGAGATGCAAGTACTGTGGCTTCTCTCCCTGGAAGCTTTATTTGATGTTGCTTCTCTTCTTGGAAGCTTTATTTGATCTTGCTTCACTCCCTGGAAGCTTTATTTTATGTTGCTTCTCTCCCTGGAAGCTTTATTTTATGTTGCTTCTGATGTTTCTTCTCTTCCTGGTAGTTGTATTTTATGTTGCTTCTCTCCTTGGAAGCTTTATTTGACCCGCCTTTTCTTTCAAAGGTTTATTGATTTACGTTTTCTTCTAAAGGCTTTATTGATTCATCTTTTCCTCTAAAGGCTTCCATCATGGGTATGCCTCGCACCTTTCATAGAAGTATTCAGATATTTCAATATAATACATGCGACGAAAGAAGTCTATGAAATTTTAAAGACAAAGGAGATAAAATTTAAAGGAATCTCATTTAATCCAAGTAATGATTAACATTTAATCGCTTCTTTGTTGCATACTCCTTTGGGTGGCTTTTATCGAATTTTGTCATTCACTTGTAGCTTTTCCATGCATTTCCATTTTTGAGTGCTCCATTTGAGCTTTTTGTTGCATGCGCCAGTTTAGACAGGTTTTGGGTTTACCTTCAATAGCACTTGAACTTACATTAATATTTGTTCGATTGTAAAAAAAAGCCAAAGTTAGATGACAAAGGAAAGTAATCATTTAAGATAGAAGACTTATTGTTAAATTCTAATCTCAAGTCGTGATAACCTTTCCACTGGTCATCCTCCAACCTTTTTAAGTAGGCTTTCTTTACTTTTTGGTTTGATTTCCTTTTATCCAATCACGACATTAATCGGACTTGTGCCCTCCTGTCTTGTGATAAGAACAATAATCTTTTTCTTTGCCTGACTTTGAAGTGCCTTGTGTAAGAGAATTGGAATTGAACTCTTCGGCCTTCTGACCTCGCTGCAATCTTTCCTTCATGTTGAGAATATCTTCCATGTGAATGAACTTCTCGACTTTAGAATAAAATTCTCTCAAGCTTTCACATTTATTAAAGATAAGCTCCTTCCAGAAGGGGGTTGGTACAAGTAATCCCGAACACATAGAGATTAGCTTCTCTTTGTCCATTGCCTCTTTTACTTTGAGCGACTCGGTATGAAATCTCTTCGGGTAGCGGTCAAGTAACTCTTATGATCCCTGTTTGATATTGGTTTGATCATAAATGTTGATTGTTGGGCCTTTCAGCATATGGAATTGTGTGCTAAATGCAATAGATAATTTTTCCCAGGTTGTGATGACCGAGCCACGATAATATCTGCACCACTTGATAGCTTCTTCTCTAAGAGTTGTTAGGAAGATCTTGCACTAAAGTGTTTCGGGAATGTTAAACAAATTCATGTATTCCTCAAAGATGTAGTGGTAGTTTTCAGGGTTTGGGGTCCCATTATATATGAGCTGTGGTACTTTCATATTAGATGGAACTTTATCCATCGTTCTCTCATTAGAGACGGAGATTCCTTGTAATTTCCTGTTTTCAAACGATAAAAGGCTTTCATTTTCTTTTGAATAAACCACCTCTCTTAACGCTTGATTGTTTCCCTGCAAAAATAGATTGTTCTATAAGCCTGATGAGGATCTAATTTGGCTACTAAATTCCTGAGTGCCATTACTTTTGAGTCTGCCTCACGAGGCTCTACTTCGGGGGATCTTTGGGCCAAGTCTTCTTCAATAAATCTACTAGTGGTATCAATCTGTGAATCCAAGTGCAATGTTCCCAATTCATCACTTTCTCCCTTCATTAAGTTCGAAGGTTGTCTTGTTTCCAATTTTTCTAAACTGAAGTTTGAAGGTATGCTATTTTCTAAAGCGGATGATGTGCTGAAATACTTTCACAATTCTTTCTTGATCTAACCATCTTTAACTGATTTCGAGAGTGTCTTGCTATGATGGAATGAGAAATATGGATGGAGCTTCAGGCCCTCCTTCTAGCACCAAAATGTTAACGATATTTTTTTTCAACATTGAAATATATGGTAATGGTTATGGGCCTGGGGTAATCTAGTCCTTTTTAAAACTTAACTGAATTTACCCTTCCTTAGATATCAAGACTCTAAGTACAAAGATTGGTTATTCTTCCGTCAAGAGATGAGTATCACATTTACGAGACTAAATGATCAACAATTATCTTGGGATAGGGCTTCAACAATCGTTACTAACTGGAGGTAGAATACGCATTAGTGTAGATCGATAATTATTAGGGATATTAGATTGTGGAAGGTTAACATTCATTAGTATGATGAAATGCAACATAATCCGCAAGGAAGTAAAAGGCACAACAATTTATTGTGGTTCGGTTCGAATTGAACCTATGTCCACTTTAAGGGCTTTGATGATTTCATTCATAGCGAAGGTTACATGAGAAATCCCCAATTTGATTTCCAAATTAGGGTTTAGGCTCTTAGAATAGAGTACAGTTTTTAGAATGATGAGATATCCCCAAAATGTGACCCATGGGGTCTTATTTATAGACAATTTAGGCCCAATTTGTTAGCGGTCTAATAGAAAGACTGGTACCACCTCAAGCCTCTGGTATTGTCCCACCTTTGTGGCTCTCGGCTTCGGTGGTAAACTTTGGTATTATGGTATGGTATCGACCGCTTTCGTGTCCCTTGTTTTAGGTGCCGAAGTTATAGAGGTTTGGTGCTGGTACTGCATAAATGCTTCAGTGTCGAAACTTTATAAAGGCTTTGGTGCTGGCATAGTTGTTTTCTTCTCTCTGTATTTGGCTTTCGGTGTTCTGTGTCGTTTCGATATCGACTTGTGTAATTATTGCCTTCATTGTCCAAATATCCGTCTCATTGCTGCAACTTTATCTCTCGCTTGGTGTTGGCTTTACATAACTATCTTCTTGTTTCAGTGTCGTCACCAATCTAATTATCCATTGCATGTTTGTTCCGATGCAATACCTTCGTTCTCTTCTTTTTGTGCTATCTCGGTATCGCCGTTGTGGTTGTTCTGAACCCCTTGCTATGAATGTTGACTTAACACATTCATGCTTGATATTGATCAAGCTCTGCTCAAGCCTCTGCTTTGGTGTCGATCTCACTGGCTTCTCCTTTATATTTTAAGTATCGTTTCTTTTTCTGTTGGCCTCCTTTTGAACCCCGTTATTTTGAAATTGGTTTCGTAGCCTCCTCTTTACTCCTTCCGTTATCGGTGTTGATCTTTTTGATTTTTCTTTATATCTCTTAATACCAATGTTGTAGCTTTCATTCTTTGCCATATCCTCTCTTAAGTGTCGCTTCCATATTTTCCCTTAATGACTCTGGTACTGCTTTCAATAATACTAGGTGTCGGTACTTGGTTTCATCCTGAATCCTTTTTTATCGGTGTTGACCTAGTTGTCCTGAGATCTTTCCTGGTTGGTTCCGGCTTCGTTGCCTCAAGCCCTTTCTTCCAATTTTGAACCTTCCCCTTCCTTTCATTAAGCCGATACAATTCTTGGTGTTAATAATTCCTATATTTTTATGTTGATCGTTTCACGCTTGCATGACCCCATAGATCGTTCGATCGTTACGAAATTTAAAGGCCTGTAAAAGTTTGACATTCCAGACCCAATGAAACTATTTTGTCGAATTCCGAAATCATTTGCACAAACAACAATTTTAAAATTCAAATCGTTAACCGATATGCGTGAATATCGTGCAAAATCACAAAAATACTCTGATTTACCCAAAATTGGAAATTTTACAATAACTAACCATTACAGAGTTTATAAAATTGGATTCTTTGATATTCGAGATCATTTTGAAAAAACAATATTTTTCGTGCTAATCAGAATCGATTAAAAGTAAATTCGATTTCAAACACTCAATTTATCTGATAACAATTATTGTCGTTTACATTCAAATAGAATTTTATATAGCTTCAAACTACACAAAAATAAATTTTAAACTTAACAATTTAAATTTCATATTTAATTGATATCCAAATTCTGGTTTAAATTAATTTCATGTCGTTAACTCTTAAAATTAATCATTTTAAATACTTAAATTAATTACATATTCATTATTAACAATTTGGATTGTTACAATCCTAATTTATTTTCTCCTTTAATCTTGTCACTTCTCATTTCTCATCCTTCTTCTCGATATTGCCGCAACATCCATTTTTCTTCCTCTCAAATTTCAAAAATCCCAAACCTAAATTCCTTTCTACCTTCATCCCCTCTCCTCTTCCCACCTTTAGAACTTCCTTACATTCTAGTCTTGGCCATAACCTCCTTGCGCCAAACCTAACCTTAAAACTGAGAAACCCCAACACCCCAAAAATTAATGTTTTACTTTATGTGTTTTACCGATTTTTGCCCCTGATTCTCGTGACTGTAACCTCCTATAAAGGCTCCAATTTAACTTTTTCTTTTTCTTAAATTTAGTAAAATCAAGTTGTCTACATTTCTTATTTTGATCACCTTTTCAAATTTCGAGTTTTTATTTGTTAAATGTGCAAGTCATTCAGACCCATTTTCAGGCCTAGGTTTTTAGGTTTGAAAATGCCCTTCAGTATTTCATCCACATCTCTCTAAAAAATAATCAAAATATATTATTATTTTCAAATTGTAGCAAAAAAGGATTTTCAAGAATTTTCGTTGATTACTTTTCAAATTTTGGTGAATAACATATTTGAAAATCAGTTTCAAAATGACCAATTTTTGGCACTGCTTTGGTAAATTCTATGAAAATCAAAACTTGTCTTCCCTAGCCAGAATCCTATTTCCCTCTTCACTTATCTTTTCTAAATAAAACATATATAGAAAATTTGTTTGCTGCTGAAGGTTTGTCGTATCCCTATGTGTTTGCATTCATTCATTTGTTGTGTTCATTTTTCTTTATCATGAAAGGTGAGAATCTCACTCACGATTTGTATTTGATTGCAAGTTAGTTGATTATCACATGAAATGTTGTAATTATAATACTGTGGTTATGAAATTTGGTTGTTAGTTGTTCACTACATGACATTAAATAAATTATTAGATGTATGGTTAGTTGTCATTCACATGATTTGTTGGTAGTAAATTACATGAAACATTAGTTGGTGTTTACAAGAAATATTAGTCATTAGTTTATGAAATGACAGTGTTAGCTTAAATGGAATAATAGTTATAGATCAATTGAAATAATAAGTGGTTGATTCATGAAATCATCCACAAAACTAATTACATCGAGTCCGGAATATTAAAATGTAGCTGAAATCATATTTCGTAGTGATCGAAGTTTCGATGTAGATGTGCTAGCTTAAAACGCTCGACATGAATATAAAATTGAAAATATCTAAAGTATTTTGACTATAAATATCCCATTATTAAACCGATTTCACTCTACTTCATCATCTTCTATAAACTAAAAAAAGGACCGCTTATTTCCTAAATTCTTCAAGTAATTAAAACAATTTGTATGCTCAATGAAATCAAGTGAAATTAGATCCGTCAAACTCCTAGGATCGAGAGCTTCAAGATGGTATGCATTAGATTGGGTGCGATAATTATTAAGATCGCTCCTTTTTTAAGCAGTATGACCAAGGGCTATTGCAAAGCAGAGCTATTGTGTTCGATTGACGACGAGGAGGATGGTGTGGTGTTTCTAGTGACAACACGCTTCGAGTGGCGGAGTTTGGTGAGGTTCCAAAAGTGCTGCAAGTTTAATGGTGGGTGTTGTGCTGGGGTTGAAGTCGCGAATTGCTGTAGGGGGTCGGAGAGAGAATGATGTTGGTCGGAAAGTGTGGTTGAAGAGAGAAACTCGTTGGCAAAGTCAGATTGAAGGATCGTAGACCGAAGCTCTATGTCGATATAAATAGTGCATGGTGGTTTGGGTGTTTGCAAAGGTCATATGCGGTTTTAAAATTTGGAGAAGAAAGGGGTGAGAGTGGATGTCACATGATATTGAGCAGGTTGGGTTTTATTAAATTAATTAAGTTATAATTGTATTTTAATCATGTTTTAATTTGTTAATGCAATATTTGGCTCGTACAGAATCAGATTCATGCACGTTCGGTTGCTTTGGGATCATATCGACAAATACTACACGTACAGAGTGGATTGGTAGCATTCTGAGAAGTTTGGAATTTTATCTAATTTCAAACACTTGTTTGAAATTAGATAAAGACGACATGAATCTTTCAATATGGAATGAATGGTGAGTTAACTCTCACGCTTTCTAGAGTACTATTATTGTTAGACCAAAAATTGTTTCTAACACCTAAACAAACGATAATTTCAAATAAAATAGAAGGAAAAACAGTAAGAACACATGATTTATAGTGATTCGACGTTAAAGAGCCTACGTCCACTTTATACTTTGTTGATTGATAATACGAGTACAAAAACAATGTTGAATTTCACTCAATCTCTCTAATACTATTGATAATTTCTCTCAATGATTGATAAAATACACTCCAAAAGTTGATGGTGATCTGAATGAAGCAATGAAGTTCGGTGGTTGTGAGAGTTAGAGTTAAGATTTTGCCAAAAAAGCCCCTTCAAATGGTGCATTGTGTTGTATTTATAGGCTGAAATTGGCTTCGGTTCGACGCCACGTGGCCACCGTCCTGTGTGAGTCGAGGTCGGCTTGCTTTAGGATTTCGCCAGCGCATTGAAAACGTGTGTTAGTGGAGTGGAACTGCTCCGGGTCTTCAGGAGATCATGGAGTAGATGCTATAGTTTATTTATCATTTCAGATCGGAAGTGCAGAGGAACTGTGAGGATCGGGTAGCCCCGAACCGATCCGGTTCTGTCACCTTCTTTTCATCTCCTAGCTTGCTTGCTCCACAATAAAGTGGTTCGTTTCGGGGGTCCCTGAGCCTATCCGGGCTTCTGGCGTGTGCTCTTTTAATCAATACTTTCCATCGATTAATCTTTTATCTTTATGTAGCCTAATCCACAAAGTAAGCTAACATTTTGCCTCCTCGAAACACACATTTATTGGAGATAAAGTGTGCTTCGAAATGGTTCATCCATTTTCGAACCGGTGTCATTCAACGGTCGTTTCCTTCTATCTGTAAAGTCGCAGCCTTTCACGAAATCGTATCTCTTGATATTGATGGAGCCTATAAATATGCAGTGGCATTCGCAATCATCTTTGTTATTCTTCATTGGTCCTAAAACTCCATTTAAGGCTTGAGAAATTTCCTCAGGTAATATTTTCGCATGCATATATTTTAATAATTTCCTTTGAGTCTATGCGCTGGTTATAATCACCGGATCGGCAATTGTACCTCGGTTCGGATCGGACTGTTCTCATCTTCCGTGTTTCCAGCTTGCCACTGTATTGATGGGCCGAAGGGCTTTGTATTTGTTTCTTGAGTGGATTGGCTTAAGCATTGGGGCCCACTGGAATAAGAATGGTTCCCTTCTTTAACATATAAATCATCACTTTCCTCCCTTTTTCCTCACTTTCCTATCACCACTGTTCTTACTTCCAAAACCCTAATCTCTAAATAGCGAAGAAAATTTTTCCAATTCTTGAAATAAACCTAGGTGGGGCTTTGATCTTTAATTTATTCAGCTTTGATCGATTTAAACCCAAATTTAGAAGCAATTTAAGAGATTTTGCTCGATGTCACATCAAGCTTGACGTCGCGTTTTCTGCTCCACCGCCATCGTCGCTGGCATCATCGTCGCCACCTCGAGGCGACTGTGGAGGAGTTCTAAACCAGCGTCGAACACATAGATTCACAAATAATTTGTTGTGAGTGAGCTTTCGAAATGAATGGGTTTGGTGTTGTTGGAGAAGTGGAGGAGAAGGAGAAGAGAGGAATGGGATCGGTCTGAGGTGGAGCGGATGACCTCGGGGTTCTTAGGATAAGGCACACGGTCTCGGTTTGGGTCGGAGGAGATGATATTGGTTGGAGTGTTAAATTTATTTGATTGGACAGGTTTTGGGTTTCAGGGTGTTAGTGCGGTTTGGTCCGGTGTTAACCGATCCGAGTGAGGCCACGTTCCTGCAGCTCCATCCGACCCAATCTCTTCCATTTTCACACTCCGAACCGATCCGCTTTTGACAAGAGGCATTCAAACCGATCTGCCGCTCATAAATGACACTCGAACCGATCCGCTGTTCACAAAAGACACTCGAACTAATCCGCTTGTAACATATGCATCTGAACTGATCCGCAATCTTCCAATATGAAATGCAAGAATGATTCAACTAACTTAACTAACATTAATTGTGGCTTGTGATTTTATGGACAGTTAGGATAGAGCCTTCTTAATTGAACTTCCGAGATTGTTATGAATACATAATTGCTTTGCCAATTTTTGCATTGCACCTTTTCATATTGCTTTTTATCTCTGTTGATCTCAACACTGTTCATATTTGCTCAGTTTAGCGCGCACACACATGGGGGGTATGAGCAATTATATTCTAACTTTTTTATCACCTAGATAGTACAGCAGACATGACTGAAAGACGCTCACTTTGGTTAGCAGAGAGAAGAGATGTCGCAGGAACATCTGAAATTCCTGCCATCGAAGATATACCCTCTATTTCAGATGCGGAATAGGATAGTGAGGATCTGGATTATGAAATAGAGACTCATGAAAATGATGCATCCTCTGTAGATAACGTCTCTTTAGATGAAGAAGAGGAAGGATGAGTAGGAGATAGTCGTGCTCCAGATGAGTTAGAGAATGTTATTGTTTTGGAGAAGCCCAGCGACACTGTCACATCAACAGTTGACAATGACAAACTTGCGCGTATATGTTTGAAGAATGGAATCCTCCGAAAGGATACCATACTGCCTACGGGGATGGATCGTCCTCATAATCCTCCTGAAGAGTACATGGGCATCAGTAGACTAATGTGCCTCGTTAGGGTGATATCTCCATTCTCACCTTTCATCGTTGATTTTCTAAGACAAATGCGAATCGCCCCAATGCAGCTCCAACCCAATTCATATGCCTTCTTGTATACCTTGTACGTAGCCTATAGGGAAATTTTGGGTATAAAGCCTACCTTTGAAGATGTTCATTTCTTCTACAATTTTAAGCACCGAACTCTGGATACCCCGTCTTTTGTATATTTTGAGTCAGTGCTAAAAAGAAAGATCATTACCGTGCCGTTTAGCAACAAAGTTTTTGATCCAAGACTCGAATGGTTGTACATCAAACAACAACCAGGAAGTGCCAGGAGATGGCTTAAGTCAAGTAAAGATTTCAGAATTCTATTCCTGATTTCAGTTACCTCTGTAAATGTATTGATTGTCGTTTGCTTTGACATGCAGTCGCTAACCCGCAACAGGAAAAGCATCAAGTGTACTTTGATCGTCTGAACCGGTTACTTAATGGTGATCAAAGATTCTTGACCCTCAGAGACTGCCTAGTGGATGAATACCTTCTTCGGCATCGTTTAGTTGCTATAACTCGTAGCATAGGCTATGGACAAGGTCCTTTCGTATATATACCCCAGTCGAGGGGCCCATCAATATTTTACTTGAGAAGGGGGAGAGTTCGAAAGATCCGATGGTACCTCAAAATAGTCCTTCTCCCTCTTTGACCCAAGACGATGAATTAGAAAACACAGCTGCCAAGGATAGGGATAAATATATCACCCCCGAGGGTGCAGCTACCCCTGAAAAACCGATTTCCCCAAAAAGGGCCACCATCAGCCAAGTCTCAAGGTGACAACTTTCATATGTATGATTCTATATATCAGGGCTTAGGGAGATTTCCCTACCTGATACTATCTACACCTCCGAATATTTCGGAACAGATCCCCTTACTCTCACCTTTGAAGAAGAAGTTACCCCTGTGAAGGCCGGGAAAACTGTACACACTGGCCTAACTCCAGGCTTTGGTCTGTTAAGGGGGGATATCACATAGGACTTGCACAACATTCTAGCGCTACACATCACAACACTTGTGCTTTATATTAACGTTGATTCTAAAATTCACTTATATTGTTCTGTAGGACAAATGACCCGTCATCACTACTATATGAGAGATGTTCGCTCGAGCATGCCCCCAATAGAGTCCGGTGCTGGACATGACCAACATGAAAGTCGGGGTAGAGACGATAGGAGAAATCGACCCTCTCAACCTCATTGATCCTCTCGCTCTCGATCTCCTCGTCGCTTGGACTTGGAAAAACATACAAGCCACTATACTTATCATGAAGGAGAAAAACATACTTCTAAAACTACAGCTTCCTCCAAAGACAAAACTCCTCAGGAAAAACCACCGAAGAAAAGCTCTGACCCTAAAGAGAAACAAAAAGATCCAAGAAAGGGATCTCATAAAGGCAGGACATCTATCGTGTTATCTAGGTGTCGTAACATCGACGTCACCACCACAAGACCAGTCATAATCGACAATGAGACCAAAGCCAAATTAGAGCTTTTGAAGAAACAATTTCCCGAACACCACTTCGGGAACATGCATTTTGTTCCATCTCTTAAGCCATTGGACTCTGAATGGGCAGCAGTGGTTAAGGCCTAGGTTGATGAAGCAGAAACTCAATACAAAGAGATGAAAAGATACACGTGGACTTTTTCCACGATCATTCAAGACTTGATAGCAGATGTAAAAACCATGAAGGATGCTGCCGAATATGATGCAAAAGCTATCAAAAACTCCGAGAAAGATCTTGAGGATGCTCAAGCCAAACTCGCCCTTGTGCAATGTGATGTGGACAATTATAAGAAGCAATTTGAGGAACTGCAGAAGCGTTACCATAGTGAGTTCGATTCCCATAGCCAGGAGCGCGTACGTTTAAAGAAGCAGGCCGAGGATGTATTTCCGAAAGCACCGCTGCAAAGCTGGCTTGTACTCGCCTCGAGTAGGAGAAGGCGGAGTTGGCTAAAAAGAATGCAGAACTAGAAGCCAGATTGGTAGAGGCTGAGACATGAGAAACCCTTGCTGAGGGAAATGCAAAGGTAGCCTTACAGCAAGTCGAGAAAATTAATGATCAGCTTTTTAGAGCCCAAAGAGAGTTGGATGAGAGTGCTGAGACCATGATGGGATTTTTTTGCTCAGGTGATTCGACATCGAAACATTGCGTGGATCAAGGATTACCCTACCACTGTGGTATATGTACGGGAATAGGTGGTCGAATGGGAAATAAAGGAGCTCAAGGTGGATTCAGTCGACGAGGATAAGCTCATGGAGAAGTATTTGAAAGGTGAGGAGATGGAATGCTTAGTCGAAGGGCGTAAGCTTATTGATGCTACAATGGAGAAGGAGAGGCGCCAGGCCAAAGGAAAAGATACCAACGATGCCGGTTCCTCTTCCGCTGCGCCCGAGGCCTCTAAAATGAAAGGATATGATCCAGAGAATCCAGGAATCCCCAAGGCATCCTTTTTTTTCTCCTATTGCAGAAACAACCCCAGAGACTCCTGTTACTCAAATCGAGAAATCATCCGAAGGTATCTCCACCTTTTCACCTTAGTTTGTTAGAGCTATCTCAACTTTTCTTCATATTGTTGGGCAACGATCGAGGAACCTATTATTTCTCTTGAGCTAATAACTGTTACTTCTCACTCTATAGGTGCAGAAACCACTAGGAAGACCGATGAACAACCATGGGTATTTACTGAAGCTAAGTATGTTGAAAAGGTGCAGGAGAAAAAGGATGACATTACTAGCTCTGATCCTATGGAGAAGGTTGAAGGGAAAGAGGGAGATTTTGCTGACAAGACCTTCCAGCAATCTAGCGCCGAGATTCCCAAAGATGGGGACATAATAGATGCCTTTAAAGATGATGGCGGCAATGATGTGGATGAGGAAGACGATGATGTTGTTATGACTAGGGCCTCAGGGGATACTGACAACATGACTTTGGCTATATGAAGACTAAGCAAGATAAGCTTCTAAAAGTCAAAGCTAAGGTGGAAGGTCCTGAGAATCTTAAACCTCTCGCGACAGTCCCTCCAGGTTAAGGGTTAGTTATTAAACTTTCAATCAGGTCAATCACCAAAGAGCTTGCTAAAAAATCTTCTATTGATCCCAGCGTTCTAGGTCCAGGGAAGAAGAAGCCAAAGAGCTTTATGACCGAGGCTGAGAGAGAAGAGAAGGAAAAATTTTAAGGTTGCCAAGAAAACGAAATCTACTCCAAAGTCCAAATGAAAGGCAGCTTTATCCTTTGTTTTGATTTTCCCTTGGCCCGCTGTTGTTGTAGCGAGTGCGGCCCTTGCATTTCTTTGTTTAGTCTTTTTGTATAAACCTGCGCTCACGTAAATAAAGCACTAAAGTAGTTTGTTTTTCACTCTGCGATGTAGTATATTTGCATGTATGTCATTCGTTTTGATCAAATGCAACTACAAATAACAAATAGCAAATAACATTAGTAGCTCTGCCCAATAGTACGTGAAATGTCACAACTTCATTAACAGGGAAATGTAGCGTGTATGCTCCCAATCAATCTTGAAAGATGTGCCTAGCCAGGGCTCGTTCGAGATTGATTAGGTTCGATATTAAACTGCCCCCAGCCCATTAGTGGGGCTAAGATTAATTTTCATTGGTACTCATTCTTAGTACCTTTATACTCTCTTGTCATATAGTCAAGTTAGAGTGGATTCAAGGAGGTCTTTTGTCGTGGTGCACCTTTACGCCTTAGGGACGTCGTCTTCCCATCCTTTATACTCTCTCTCGAATCGCGAGAGTTAGAGTTTGGGACATCGTCTTCCTATCGTTTTTATCTTGTTACACAAACAGTTATCTCGTTTGCTCTAATTTTAATTTGAATTTAGTGTTTTATATCCAGTTCATAGAACATATAGAAGGATTTATGCAAGAAAAGTAAATCACGCACGATGTTTTTATAGTGGTTCGGTCAAGTTGTGACCTACGCCCACTTTACAATCTTTTGCTTATATTAACCAGAGCTTTCTAGGCAAGTCTGCCTTTTGACATGGCTTATATAACAAAAGAGAGCAATACAAATTTAACTCAAGTATCATCGCAAATGTCAGGCATTCCAAGCTTTAGGAATTTCTTCACCATCCACGGTCGTTAACTTGAAAGCTCCAATATTAAGTTTCTGCTGGATGATATATGGTCCTTCCCACTTTGGAATTAGATGAAATGGAAAAGGGAAGACTCGCTTTAGTACTAAGTCTCCAGGTTCAAAGGTTTGAGGGTGAACCTTTCTGTCACAATAGCGTGCCACTTAGCGCCTGTGCCTCGAGGCACGCAAGTCCACTTCGTCTCTCTTCTCTTTAATCATGTCCAGGGATTCAAGGAGAAGTGTTTTATTTGTCATTGGATCGTAATACGTCACCCTATGAGAGGGGACTGTAAGCTCCATTGGGATTATCGCTTCTAATCCAAAGGAGAGTGAAAAGGGGGTGTGACCCGTCGCCATCTTGAAGGTCGTCCGATAGGCCCACAAAGCTAGTGGCAATTAGTTAACCCGCTTGGCTTTTGCTCATTCCAATCTCTTTTTAAGAATAGGCCTAATGACTTTATTTATTGCTTTAACTTGCCCGTTTGATTGTCGGTGAGCCACTGTCGTATACCACTTGTCAATCTTGTACTTCTGGAAGAAATTTCTAAATTCTATGATGTTGAATTGGGTCCCATTGTCAGTTATAATGGTTTTTGGTATCCTAAATCAGCAGATGATATTCCTGACCACAAAATTTATCACCCGCTTTGTCGTGATCGCAGTAAGGGCTTCGACTTCCGCACATTTTGTGAAATAATCTACGGCAATGATTGCATATTTTGCTCCTCCTTTTGCGATTGGCAGGTTCCCAATGATGTCTATCCCCCACATAGCGAACGACCATGGGCTCATCATCAATTTAAGCTGACTCGAGGTGCCCTAGGAACTTTAGAAAATTTCTAACACTTATCGTAGCGTCGTGGGTAGTCGGCTACATCTTTGTTTACGGTAGGCCAAAAATAGCCATATCGTAATACTTTCTTGGCCAAAGTTTGGCCTCTAGTGTGGTCTCCACATTCACCCTCATGCACTTCTATCAGTACACGTTTGATGTCATCATGTGCTATACATCAGAGTATGCGCATAGAAAATCGTTGGCGATAAAGAATTTCATCTTTTAGGACGTATCTTGCTGCTTTATGTATCGCAGCTCATCTTTTGCTCTTTTTTGATGGAAGCGTTCCGCTTTTGAGGAAGTTCTCAGTCGATGTCATCCATGACTCCCTTTCTGGTTCAGCTTCCAGCACTAGAGTGGACTTCCATCTGATCGAAGCTTGGTGACTTCAGTACCTCTATCAGGACCAACTCTGTCTCCTTTGGGTTGTCAGAAATTGCTAACTTGGCCAGTTTATCTGCCTACTGGTTTTCTATTCTTGGGATATGAGTTATGCTATAATGCTCCAGGTTGCCTAGTAGCTCTTCCACCTTTTCAAGGTAAGTGACGAGTTGAGGTCCCTTGGTTTCAAATTCCTTTCGAACTTGGCAAACAACTATCTTGGAATCACAGAATATGTCTAGTGTTGTCACCCCTAGTTCCTTAGCAAGTTTTAGCCTAGCAATCAGGGCCTCGTATTCGAAATCATTGTTGGTGGCAGAGAATTCCATCCGCAAGGAATAGTAAATAGATCGTCCTTCAGGGGTAGTTAGAACAACTCCGACGCCGGACTTCCGGTCATTCTTAGCCCTGTCTGTATACAATTTCCAGGAACTAAGTTTTAAATTATGTTCCGAAGGGTCAGCCTTATCATCCAATGTATCCTCTTCGGGGATCATGAATTCTGCTATGAAGTCAGCTAGGGCTTTCTCCCTTATTTCTTGGCTGGAAATTTAGATCGAATTGACATAATTCAATGTTCCACTTAAGCAGTCGTCTCGATGCTTCGAGTCGTTGCAATACTTGTCTAAGTGGCTGATTAGTATATATGACTATCGGATGAGCTTGGAAATAATGACGGAGCTTTCGGGATTGCAATCAAGAGACCGTAAGCAAGTTTTTTTATTTTTGGATAATTGCGTTCTACCGCTGCTAACTTCTTGCTAACGTAATACTCTAGTCTCTGGATTTTGTCTTCATCGCATACCAAAGCTGAGCTGACAGCGTGAGACGACATTACTAAATATACGAATAGATCTTCATGATCCACCGTTTTTGACAATATCGGAGGTTTCACTAGCAAATCAAATAAGTTTTGGAAGGCCTCTACACAGTCGGGGTCCACTCGAAGTTTCGTTTCCCCCGTTTAATTAAGTCAAAGAAAGGGCCACATTTATTGGTGGCTTTGGAGGTGAATCTACTCAATGCCCCAACTTTTCCAACTAAGCTTTTAGCGACTCTAATCTTTCGTGGCTCTTCTATGTTTCCGATTGCTGCTATTTGATCAGGATTGATCTCGATCCCTCGAGAGCTAACAACAAAACCAAGGAATTTTCCTGATGCAAACCCATGTGAACATTTTAAGGGGTTCAACTTCATCCCGTACTTTCGTAGAATGTCAAACATTTCCACCAAGTCTCCTGTATGATCAGAGGACTGCCTAGACATCACAAGCATGTCGTCCACATAGATTTCCACTGTTCTCCCGATCTGATTATAGAACATTCGGTTTACCAAACGCTGATACGTGGCTCCGACATTCTTTAGTTCAGACGGCGTTACCACATAATGATATAATCCTAAGTTTGTAGTGAAGCTCGTATGTTCTTGATCCAGTACATGCATGGGGATCTGGTTGTATCCCGAATATGCATCCATAAAGGAGAGAAGTTCACGTCCTGCTGCTAAGTCCACCAGCTGATCAATCCTAGGATGTGGGAAGCTATCTTTTGGACAAGCCTTATTCAAATCAGAAAAGTCAACGCATGTTCACCGTTTCCCATGTGACTTCTTAACTAAGACGGGATTCGATATCCAGTCGGGATAAGTCGAATCTCTAATGAACCCATTATTCTTCAACTTCTCTACTTCTTCCTTTAAGGCTGCTGACCTCTTCGGGCCCAACATACGTCTCTTCTACTTAACCGAAGGATGCTTCGGATTCAAGCTTAGTGAATGGCTCATAACTGCGGGAGAAACTCCACACATGTTTGCATGAGTCCAAGGAAACACATCATGGTTTTCTCTCATAAAATCAGTCAATTCGTTCATCCGGAAAGAATCCAAATGAGACCCAATCTTCAAGACCTTTGTCGGGTCATCGCTATCGATTGGGATGTCAACAGTCGCCTTGTTGGGTGTCGCCTTTCTAGTTCCTGGTTCTTCATCGTCTCTGGGATCGATATCTTAAGGAATTTCGTCAGACGATTCCCTAGGTGGTATTGGCTTTAGCTGCTATGCAGAGCTCTCCTTAGTGGGAAAGGAAGCGTCCCTAGATTCTAAACTCTTTCCATTACACAACATTTTTAACTCTGCCATGTAGCAGGCCTTTCCGGTAACTTGATCGCCTCGAGTCATCCCCATCTGTTGGAAATTTCATTAGTAGGCACCATGGAGCAATGCATGCCCTGGACTCTGGAAGGGTTGTTCGTCCTAGGAAAGCGTTGTAAGGCGAGTCGATGTCCATGATGATAAACTGGAGAATCCTCACTCTTCTACGTTCTCCTTCACCTAATTCTACGTGTAACGACCCGCAAATCCGTAACATCAGAGTTGACTATATACATCATACGTCCAACCCAAATATCACGAAAATACGAAACATTTTTTTTAGAAGAAAGAGGTAGAAGAAGAACAGAATAACAACATAGAATCTCACATCGCAGCGGAACAAAATATAATATATCATATCTTTGAAATACAAAATCTTAACTGTATAACATACACTTATCAGAGTACAACACTTACAACACAACGGAACCACTATAACTAGATAACGCTGAAGCCTCCTGCTCCAAGCTCCTTTAAATATATCTGAAAAATCCTGAACTACTTGACTGCCCGTACGAATTTAGGCACCCAAGAGTTTAGGTAGAACAAAACAAAATAAACTCCGGGTCAGTCATGGGACTGGTATGAGTAAACAGTTTAAAACAGTTTCAGAAACTAAATGATATCTCATAAGACCACGCCGTATATCACGGAACAGGTTTTTCCCTTATGAAAATCCAAACACTTGACTTATCTTTATATCAAAACTCTTTTGATATTATAATAATGTCTAAATCAAGTAGATAACAATCTAGTGGAACGTTTGCATCTCACGTTCCACATATATAATATACAATCATAAACCGCAAGCATGTATTGGGTATTTGATTTCCAACTATGACAAGGTATGGAACCACCTTCCGTTGGTATATCTCTAGAGGAGAATACACCGAGTTCAACAAGAACATCTTGCAACTCAGCCACACATGACCGACCACTCATTTCGCTTGAGTGTATCGAATGTATATCACCAACGATTGGGATCAGCAACCGTTTCCCGAATGGGACAACATCGACAATAGATTTTTAGAAGTAAATGAAACTCTAGATCAGGTGATTATACAGCCTAATAGGTGCGACCTACATAGCCATGCTGCCTGCCGATTTCTGTCATTTACCGGTTGATGAGGCTAGAATCTACGCTTTATCATCACACAAGATTCACTTCGAATGTCACATCGTCAGATCCATCGAAAATCACTAATTGATGTCTACAACAGTACATTACGTGTTAGCTAAAGAAGTTTCCTTCTCCGCTTCCAATCTTGGTACGGTTGAAGAAATCAATGTACGTGACCTTTCTGGAAATACTCTGTCAGACATTCATCCATACAAGTCACCCAGGAACAGGATGAACTGAAGGCACTATTTCTATTAATATAAAAAGTCCTTGCACTCTACTCCGTCTTCGATTATCTTTATATAATCTGATTCGCACGCTACTGCCAATACGGAGTGGTTCTTCGGATAATAATCCAACCGGTCTCTCCATATTGACAACGATGGTCAAAACTTCGATAGTCTGTGATTTAACTATCGAATAAAAACAAGTGTTTCGATAGTCGATGATTTAACTATCGAATAAAACAAGTGTTCATCTAAACATCCAACAATCACTGAGCCTTTAATTAATATTCCATTAATTAAATCTCTTCTCTACTTCTTAATCAATATTTGTTAACCAAATATTTTCAATAACCATATTGGCCTTATACGTTATTTGGAAAACATTTCCATATATCGCCTTCTTTTATTTTCTAAACTTTAGAAAATATATGTCATTTATAATTGGAAAATATTCCAATTACTTAGCTCTTTTCCGATCTCGTTTATTTCTATACTTAGGAAATATTTAACATCTATTTCCAAGCTTTGCACATATTTGGGTTAAAACAGATGTTGTGTAAAACATCGTTACGACAACCCAAATACAATATTTAACAAATTCTTATTCCACATTGATCTTTGAGCCTAAATCTCGCTACTTATCGGTATATCATGAAATCAACCAAGTTGGGGTATAATTACCTCTCAGACCTTGACTGAATAACATTTAACGTCAAAACAGACAAGACTACTTACTCGAACAATCAATACCATACAACTACTTCTTCACTTTTAAACACATATATACTTTCTCTGTCTATTCTTACTAGATTTTATTCTTATACTTCCTTTTTGATTATACTATTCTATTTCTAAGTTCATTTTCTTATCGACTTCTATATATATCGATACGTTGATTTCTAACTATCAAATTATCTTAAAAATATTCTATCTCCTTAAATTCCCGGAAAAATTCGCCATAACCTCCTTTGTACCGGGAGCATCGGGAAATTTCAAATAGCTTTCCCGGTCCTTCTTATCTCAAAAAGAAAAAGAAAAAGCCAAGCGGCTTGCCGATACGGCGCACAAAATCTCATATATGAATTAAATACGTACCTTTTTGTCGGGCATTCTATTTATTTCACTTCTATACTTTATTCCAAACCTGTCTCCTGTATATTTATACCTGTCCAATCTATTTTAACTATACCAATCGTTTTATCTAAATTCGTTAATTAATTTGTTAATTAACTCTTCAGTCTATTTCACCTTCATATTTGAACATGACATGTTCAAATATATTTTAACTTGCAAAATAACAAATTCTAATTATACTCATACTCTCATTTCCTTATCGACTTCTTATTCAAATTCCAATTCAATTCTATTTGAATTCTCTTTATTTAAACTTCATTTGAATTCTATTTTCAAATTCTATAGTTTAAAGTCCATTTGAATTCTATATTCAAATCCTATAGTTTAAAGTCCATTTGAATTCTATACGATTATTTATAAACAACGTTTATAAGTTCAATTCAAATCCGACCTTTCCATTTATAAACAATGTTTATAAATTCAATTCAAATCCCATATTTACATTTATAAACAAAGTTTATAAATTCGATTCAAATCCTACCTTTCCATTTATAAACAAAGTTTATAAATTCCTTCCTTGTTATATATATTCAAAACAAGTTAATATTTTCCCTAGTTCATTAAAACTTCAAATTCTATTTATAAAAATAGAATTTCCTTTTCAAAATCTCAAATACCCTTTTCGATATTTTTAAAGATCAATATTCAAGCCCCAGTGATATTTTTAAACAATCAAATCAACCAATTTTAAATCATTTGATTTTTAACACATCATATAAGAATATATATGAAATCAAACAAACAACAGATAATATATATTTTTGAGGAATCCAGTTGGATTCCTCCAACCTGTTTTCCTGCATCCACAGACGGTAGTCAACATAGTAATACCCATCCTGCTTCGTGGCAGAATATCGCGGTATAAAGGCCATCCACTATCATAGTGTGGGGCGTATAGGGTAATCATCCGCTAATGAAACTGCGGGCATCCGCTAATGAGACTGCGGGAATCCAACCAATCATCAACCCAATATATATAATAGTCAACCAATCCTAGATAACTAATATATTTTTAACAACAATAAATAAATATTTAAAGCATCCAACAATCAACAAAACAATTATTTTTAACCAATAAAAATAATTCTAAATAAAACAAAGTGAGATTTACTCACATTGCTTTTATTTGATGATTCCACGCCATTTTAATCTAATTCAGATATGCGCTTGTATTTAAATAAAATCCCCGATAGCTTTAGACCTTATCATTCGGATTCGACATCAATATAAGTCCAACATAATTGATGTTATCACGACTGGATCTAAAACGGAAAATTACAACCTTTATATGATATTCATTTTATTTTTAGCTAATTAAAAATTTATTACAAAATAAAATAAAATAAAAATAGTTACCTTAATTCTTCTCTGCATTTATAAACAAATAAGGAACAAGCCCCTCTGCCAAAAGCCAATGACCCACCATTGATCACCATACACTATCACTGAGGCCACCCCTTTTTGCAACAGCATCTTGGCAGCAGTCAACTCCACTGTACCCTCTCTGCTCAACGCCAAACCCGTTTGCAAACTCCCCATCTCCAATACCCTCGACATAAGCTGCACCCATCCTTCTTCTTTAACTCACGCACCTTTACACAGATGTGACCCGACAACCTCACACACCAGTACAGGAGGATGCGACAGTCTCCGCTTCAACGTCGACGGCTTTATTGACAGTTCGAAACTCCCAAAACCTAAAAATCGCGACCCTACTCTGCATCCCAAATCCATCGCGCAACACCTTAACACCCATCGTGACCAGACAAGGTACAGCGCCCCTTCCTGATGCCATCGAATTCGAATCGAATTCGAATCTTCTCCTCTTTATGTTTGTATTTTGACCGAACTCGATTTGATTTTCTGTACTGGAAATATCGCGGCCCCCCTTTTAATTTGATTTTGAAACACTGCTTTGTTCGGTTTTGATTTTCTGAGGAAGGAGTAAATGAATTGGGGTGGTTTGCGATTTTATAGTAGAAACGGGGATTTCAGTTTGTGGAGAATAGAAGAACACGGCTCTGTTTTTATTTTGTGGGATTAAGGAAGCCACGGTTCTGTTGTAATCTGTGGTGAGGAAGAGCAAATGTTGTTTTGATTTGGTCCACCACAAAAGGATTTAATTTAATACTAATTTAAACTGGTGTCCTTAAATTTAGATACTCCTTGACTGCGAAATCCTTTCTGAACCCAACAAGTGACATTCCTAGGGTTATACCACTGCTCTGAACACACTGGGACCTATTTCGAAGTCCAGTTCGATCATATGGGGAAGATATTAATTTAAATTAATTTTAAAACAATTCATTCTTCGAAAATAAATAAATATTATTTTTCTGATTCAAATAGAATTTTATACTGATCATCTGAACTGATTCGATTCAGCTGTATATTTTTTAAATTAAATTATTACTGCATTACGATAATTTAATTTATTCGACATTAAATCAAAATCGATTAATTAATCGATAACTAAAAAAAATCATTTAATTTATCAAATTAATATTTGAAACCCGTATTAAATATTCAAACTTAACCGACGAAATATCCGGGTCATTACATTCTTCCCCACTTAAAAATAATTTCGCCCTCGAAATTGCTAAGGTAGGAAAAGTGCTACAAACCCAGTAACTTTTTCAAAACTTATTTATGTTGATATTCAACATTTCAAACTTCCTTACGTAACTCTTTTTCGAATCAATCCCTAATCGATAACTCCTCCCTTCGAATAACTATATTCGATAATCTCTCTTCCGAAAAACTAGATTCGAAAACCTTTCTTCGAATAAACTATATTCGATTTACTCTATTCAATTTACTCTTATCAATTAACTCTATTGGATTTAACTCTTTTCGATTAACTCCATCGAATAACTAAATTCGATAACTCCTTCGAATAACCAATATTCTATAACTCACTTCGATTAAACTAATCGATACTCTTTTCGATTAAACTATAATCGATAACTCATTTCGATTAACAAATAATCGATAACTCCTTTGATTTACTAATAATCGATAACTCCTTCGATTTACTAATAATTGATAACTCCTTCCGAATAACCAAATTCGATAATTCCTTTCGAATAAACTATATTCGATAACTCCTTTAATTCTATTTGAATAACCAATATTCGATTTAACTCCATTCGCTTGACTCTAGATCGCAGCGATCACCATGGTTACGCATAATTTCCTCAGGAAACATCCGACCGCCCAAGGCTATCTGCAGCCCTGCGAATTACGCTAGCAGTCGTATGAAATGGCAACTTTTCCTGAGTAACTATGTTTGACTAACTCTATCTCAATAACTATATTTGATCAACTTTAATTGAATAACTAACGTTCAATTAAATTATAATTCGATTAACTATGTTAAATTTACTCTATCTGGTTAACTCTTAATTTGAATAACAAATATTCGATAAATTCTAATTGAATAACTAATATTCAATTAACTCTACGGATTAACCCTAACTGATTAACTCTAACTGGTTAATTCTTACTCTAATCGATTTATTCTAACTCTAATCGACTTCTCCTATTCGAATAACTCCTATTGGATAACGTTTTATTCATTTATAAAGATATACTTTTAGTAACGGTTCTTCACTTTATAAATGTTCTCTTTAATAATGTTACTTCACTTATACAAGTGTTGTGTACCCCTTCTATTTAACACTATCGGTGTTTTTTATCTCTTCTCTATATAAGTTCAGACTTATATATTCCATTTATCGAATGATAAATTTTTAATTTAATTTATAAACTGTTATTTATAAATTAAATCTTTTCTATTTATCTGTTAAAAACAGATTTCCATTTTCTATTCATCTTCTAAATATTCCTTTGATTAAATTCTATTTATTTAACAAATAAATTTCTCATTTATAATATTCTATTTATTTTCTATAAATAAATATTTCCATTTAATCTATTAGTAAATGTTTTTACAAATATTTCCTTTTAAATTCTATTTGTAAATGTTTTTACAAATATTTCTCCTTTCAATTTGTTTGCACATAACTTCCTTTGTATTTGTGTTACAAATATATTTCCTTTATATTCACACCCAATTCATATTTCATTCACATTGATTTTACTCAATTTATTCATTTCAATCCATTTAACTTACTTAAGTTAAATTTAATTTCAACCATTCAAATTCCCATTAACTAGTTGCTAATTAACCGTTTTGTCTATTTCACCCTTTTTATTTGAATATCACTTGTTCAAATATATGTCAATTTACTTATAACTAATCTAATTATATTTTCAACTCGAGTTATATATTCGATTTCGAATATAAATTCTCAATCTCTTTCACTTATCCAAAAACCCAATTTCGATTCAAATTTCCTTTAACTAATTATTCTCCAATTTAGTTAATTCTATTTAACCATTAAAAATATGATTTTTGTCTTAAAAATCATTTTACTTACTTCACTGGAGTTCATATTTATTTTATATCTCCAGTTTGGATTTTTCTAATGCCAATTCGAATTTTATTTCCTAAAAATCCTTTTATTTATTTAATTAAACCGTTATGGTTTTATAATGGTTCTGGCGCAGCTTTTCTAAAAATTTGATTTTGCCATAACTCAAAATTTATACGATGAAATCCAGATTTTTCTCTTTCATTAGAAAACTATTATTCAACCGGTCCCGACGATTCTTGTTTCAAAGAATTCCGACTTCAATTGAGTTCTGTATACTAAATTGAAGTTCGAATCGCCAATTTACGAACTACCGCGCTACGGCGAGCTCGTTTTAATTATATTTATAAATATAAACGTTTTAACTTTGCTTATACTAAATTCAACTCCATTCTGATATATTTTCAATATATATCAAATCCATTTCATAATATTCCCGATCTATTTCACTACTATTTGAAATTCTATATATTTACAATATTCAAATTCCATTTGAATTTCTTTATTCCAACTCATTTGAATTTCCTTCTATTCAATTTCTATTTGAATTTTCTTCGATTCAAATTCTAATTCAATTTCCTTATCTTCAGATTCTATTTGAATTTCTTTATTCAAAATCCATCTGAAATCCTTTGTTCAATTTAAATTCTATTTTAACTCCTTTATTCAATTTCTATTTGAAATCCTTTGAATTTAAATTCTATTTTAACTCTTTTGAATTCAAATTCTATTTCAAACTTTATATTTTCTTTGAATTCTAATATTCAACCTCCACTTTATATTCTCTTTGAAATTTTATTAAACCAAATTCCATTTGAATTCTAATATTCAAATCTCTATTTGACTTTTCTTTATTCAAATCCATTTGAATTCCTATGAATTCAAATTCCATTTCAATTTTTCTTATACAATTTCTATTTGAATTTGTCTTTATTCAAATCCTATTTCAATTTCTATGTTCAAATTCTATATTTGAATTCCCTTATATTTTACTTCTATTTGAAATCTATATTCCAATTCTCATTTCACTTCTATTTGAAATCTATATTCCAATTCTCATTTCAAAATTCCTTCGAAGTAATATAAATATAAACATATATTTATATCTATCTCAAATTCAAAACATCTGAATTTTCAAACAACTTGTTTCTTTTCAAACAAATTTCCATCAAAACTTTTCTAAGGTTGCAATTCATCACTTAGAAATTCGAAAATGAACACTGATGATGTTGCGACCATCATCAGAATTATTTCCCAGCCACTGAAGTGAGTTCAGTACTATATTTCTTTCAAACTCCATTTAGAAAAAATATTTTTCAAACTCCCAGGATTTTAAATTCTGAATTCTGGTTGGAATTCAATTTCAATTTATCTCATTTGTATATTTGATTTCATATACAAATTCCATTGGTTATATATAACTATTTCAGTTTTATAATCTAATTTGATTATAATCCTAACAATCAACTTAACTATTTAAAAACAATATCATGTCCAATCTTCTGTTCAAGTGTTTATAAACTCTTATCGAAATCATGGCGTCCCACGATTCAACCAAAATTTATATAATCCACTCAACAGACTAGTCAACACAATATAAAACAGTTTTTATATCAAATAACAAATACGCTCTCTCGTATATATATACACTCAACTGATTCTAGGATACTACTGATCCTATCTCTAATGAGCACATTCCAACAAACCTAGGTATTCGCTCAACCTAAGCTCTGATACCAACTGAAACGACCAGCAAATCCGTAACATCAGAGTTGACTATATACATCATACGTCCAACCCAAATATCACGAAAATACGAAACATTTTTTTTTAGAAGAAAGAGGTAGAAGAAGAACAGAAATAACAACACAGAATCTCACATCGCAGCAGAACAAAATATAATATATCATATCTTTGAAATACAAAATCTTAACTGTATAACATACACTTATCAGAGTACAACACTTACAACACAACGGAACCACTATAACTAGATAACGCTGAAGCCTCCTGCTCTAAGCTCCTTTAGATATATCTGAAAAATCCTGAACTACTTGACTGCCCGTACAAATTTAGGCACCCAAGAGTTTAGGTAGAACAAAACAAAATAAACTCCGGGTCAGTCATGGGACTGGTATGAGTAAACAGTTTAAAACAGTTTCAGAAAATAAATGATATCTCATAAGACCACGTCGTATAACACGGAACAGGTTTTTTCCTTATGAAAATCCAAACACTTGACTTATCTTTATATCAAAACTCTTTTGATATTATAATAATGTCTAAATCAAGTAGATAACAATCTAGTGGAACGTTTGCATCTCACGTTCCACATATAGAATATACAATCATAAACCGCAAGCACGTATTGGGTATTTGATTTCCAACTATGACAAGGTATGGAACCACCTTCCGCTGGTATATCTCTAGAGGAGAATACACCGAGTTCAACAAGAACATCTTGCAACTCAGCCACACATGACCGACCACTCATTTCGCTTGAGTGTATCGAATGTATATCACCAACGATTGGGATCAGCAACCGTTTCCCGAATGGGACAGCATCGACAATAGATTTTTAGAAGTAAATGAAACTCTAGATCAGGTGATTATACAGCCTAATAGGTGCGACCTACATAGCCATGCTGCCTGCCCGATTTCTGTCATTTACCGGTTGATGAGGCTAGAATCTACGCTTTATCATCACACAAGATTCACTTCGAATGTCACATCGTCAGATCCATCGAAAATCACTAATTGATGTCTACAACAGTACATTACGTGTTAGCTAAAGAAGTTTCCTTCTCCGCTTCCACTCTTGGTACGGTTGAAGAAATCAATGTACGTGACCTTTCTGGAAATACTCTGTCAGACATTCATCCATACAAGTCACCCAGGAACAGGATGAACTGAAGGCACTATTTCTATTAATAAAAAAAGTCCTTGCACTCTACTCCGTCTTCGATTATCTTTATATAATCTGATTCGCACGCTACTGCCAATACGGAGTGGTTCTTCGGATAATAATCCAACTGGTCTCTCCATATTGACAACGATGGTCAAAACTTCGATAGTCTGTGATCTAACTATCGAATAAAAACAAGTGTTTCGATAGTCGATGATTAACTATCGAATAAAACAAGTGTTCATCCGAACATCCAACAATCACTGAGCCTTTAATTAATATTCCATTAATTAAATCTCTTCTCTACTTCTTAATCAATATTTGTTAACCAAATATTTTCAATAACCATATTGGCCTTATACGTTATTTGGAAAACATTTCCATATATCGCCTTCTTTTATTTTCTAAACTTAGGAAAATATATGTTATTTATAATTGGAAAATATTCCAATTACTTAGCTCTTTTCCGATCTCGTTTATTTCTATACTTAGGAAATATTTAACATCTATTTCCAAGCTTTGCACATATTTGGGTTAAAACAGATGTTGTGTAAAACATCGTTACGACAACCCAAATACAGTATTTAACTAATTCTTATTCCACATTGATCTTCGAGCCTGAATCTCGCTACTTATCGGTATATCATGAAATCAACCAAGTTGGGGTATAATTACCTCTCAGACCTTGACTGAATAACATTTAACGTCAAAACAGACAAGACTACTTACTCGAACAATCAATACCATACAACTACTTCTTCACTTTTAAACACATATATACTTTCTCTGTCTATTCTTACTAGATTTTATTCTTATACTTCCTTTTTGATTATACTATTCTATTTCTAAGTTCGTTTTTCTTATCGACTTCTATATATATCGATACGTTGATTTCTAACTATCAAATTATCTTAAAAATATTCTATCCCCTTAAATTCCCGGAAAAATTCGCCATAACCTCCTTTGTACCGGGAGCATCGGGAAATTTCAAATAGCTTTCCCGGTCCTTCTTATCTCAAAAAGAAAAAGAAAAAGCCAAGCGGCTTGCCGATACGGCGCATAAAATCTCATATATGAATTAAATACGTACCTTTTTGTCGGGCATTCTATTTATTTCACTTCTATACTTTATTCCAAACCTGTCTCCTGTATATTTATACCTGTCCAATCTATTTTAACTATACCAATCGTTTTAACTAAATTCGTTAGTTAATTTGTTAATTAACTCTTCAGTCTATTTCACCTTCATATTTGAACATAATATGTTCAAATATATTTTAACTTGTAAAATAACAAATTCTAATTATACTCATACTCTCGTTTCTTTATCGACTTCTTATTCAAATTCCAATTCAATTCTATTTGAATTCTCTTTATTTAAACTTCATTTGAATTCTATTTTCAAATTCTATAGTTTAAAGTCCATTTGAATTCTATATTCAAATCCTATAGTTTAAAGTCCATTTGAATTCTATATGATTATTTATAAACAACGTTTATAACTTCAATTCAAATCCCACCTTTCCATTTATAAACAACGTTTATAAATTCAATTCAAATCCCATATTTTCATTTATAAACAAAGTTTATAAATTCGATTCAAATCCTACCTTTCCATTTATAAACAGAGTTTATAATTTCCTTCCTTGTTATATATATTCAAAACAAGTTAATATTTTCCCTAGTTCATTAAAACTTCAAATTCTATTTATAAAAATAGAATTTCCTTTTCAAAATCTCAAATACCCTTTTCGATATTTTTAAAGATCAATATTCAAGCCCCAGTGATATTTTTAAACAATCAAATCAACCAATTTTAAATCATTTGATTTTTAACACATCATATAAGAATATATATGAAATCAAACAAACAACAGATAATATATATTTTTGAGGAATCCAGTTGGATTCCTCCAACCTGTTTTCCGGCATCCACAGACGGTAGTCAACATAGTAATACCCATCCTGCTTCGTGGCAGAATATCGCGGTATAAAGGCCATCCACTATCATAGTGTGGGGCGTATAGGGTAATCATCCGCTAATGAAACTGCGGGCATCCGCTAATGAGACTGCGGGAATCCAACCAATCATCAACCCAATATATATAATAGTCAACCAATCCTAGATAACTAATATATTTTTAGCAACAATAAATAAATATTTAAAGCATCCAACAATCAACAAAACAATTATTTTTAACCAATAAAAATAATTCTAAATAAAACAAAGTGAGATTTACTCACATTGCTTTTATTTGATGATTCCACGCCATTTTAATCTAATTCAGATATGCGCTTGTATTTAAATAAAATCCCCGATAGCTTTAGACCTTATCATTCGGATTCGATATCAATATAAGTCCAACATAATTGATGTTATCACGACTGGATCTAAAACGGAAAATTACAACCTTTATATGATATTCATTTTATTTTTAGCTAATTAAAAATTTATTACAAAATAAAATAAAATAAAAATAGTTACCTTAATTCTTCTCTGCATTTATAAACAAATAAGGAACAAGCCCCTCTACCAAAAGCCAATGACCCACCATTGATCACCATACACTATCACTGAGGCCACCCCTTTTTGCAACAGCATCTTGGCAGCACTCAACTCCACTGTACCCTCTCTGCTCAACGCCAAACCCGTTTGCAAACTCCCCATCTCCAATACCCTCGACATAAGCTGCACCCATCCTTCTTCTTTAACTCACGCACCTTTACACAGATGTGACCCGACAACCTCACGCACCAGTACAGGAGGATGCGACAGTCTCCGCTTCAACGTCGACGGCTTTACTGACAGTTCGAAACTCCCAAAACCTAAAAATCGCGACCCTACTCTGCATCCCAAATCCATCGTGCAATACCTTAACACCCATCGTGACCAGACAAGGTACATCGCCCCTTCCTGATGCCATCGAATTCGAATCGAATTCGAATCTTCTCCTCTTTATGTTTGTATTTTGACCGAACTCGATTTGATTTTCTGTATTGGAAATATCGCGGCCCCCCTTTTAATTTGATTTTGAAACACTGCTTTGTTCGGTTTTGATTTTCTGTGGAAGGATTAAATGAATTGGGGTGGTTTGCGATTTTATAGTAGAAAAGGGGATTTCAGTTTGTGGAGAATAGAAGAACACGGCTCTGTTTTTATTTTGTGGGATTAAGGAAGCCACAGTTCTGTTGTAATCTGTGGTGAGGAAGAGCAAATGTTGTTTTGATTTGGTCTACCACAAAAGGATTTAATTTAATACTAATTTAAACTGGTGTCCTTAAATTTAGATACTCCTTGACTGCGAACTCCTTTCTGAACCCAACAAGTGACATTCCTAGGGTTATACCACCGCTCTGAACACACTGGGACCTGTTTCGAAGTCCAGTTCGATCATATGGGGAAGATATTAATTTAAATTAATTTAAATTAATTTTAAAACAATTCATTCTTCGAAAATAAATAAATATTATTTTTCTGATTCAAACAGAATTTTATACTGGTCATCTGAACTGATTCGATTCAGCTGTATATTTTTTAAATTAAATTATTCCTGCATTACGATAATTTAATTTATTCGACATTAAATCAAAATCGATTATTTAATCGATAAATAAAAAAAATCATTTAATTTATCAAATTAATATTTGAAACCCGTATTAAATATTCAAACTTAACCGTCTCCGGGTCATTACACTACTGGTAGGTCTATCACTCCAATCGGGGCGGCAAAGGTTCCATTAAAACCACGAATCCAGCCTTCGCATGGCTTTAAGTCCTTCATTTCTAGTTTCATCTGATCAAAATCCTTTTTAAATAAAATGTTTACAGAGCTACCATTGTCCACAAGGACGTTCTTGACTATTGCAGGCCCAGTGACCATGGTTATTACTAACGGGTCAGTACTTGGCGCTTCAACTCCAATACATTCCCTGTCACGGAAGACAATGTCATCAACTGCTGTTTTCTGTTGTTTAGATGGTGTGGTTTCTTCAAGGTTACTACATTCTCTTATTTCGGGATGTTTGGCCGCATTGACATACTGTTTCATTGCCCTGTTACTGGATCCAGCTGGGTGTGGCCCTCTAACTATAGTGTTTATTACAATGCCTTTTCCCTTCTGTTGAGCTGTGGGTTTAGGAGCAGGATGATTTTGATTTGGATCTTGTCCTCCTTGCCCCCTGTCTCTCGGGGCAACCTTGAGTTCATCTAATTTTCCTTCTCGCAGTCGTTTTTCAACAACGTCTCTTAGATGACGACACACATTAGTAGAATGACCGTGAGTTCCATGAAAAAAGCAAATTTTCCAGTTTCAAGCTCCTTCTCAGTGGAGTCTTGGGGCGGAGGTTTCTTATATTGCAAGACATTATATGTATCCAGATAGATGTTTTCCAACGTGTCGTTCAATGGTGTGTAGTTTTCAAAAGTTTGGAATCGAGGTCTTTTTCCGGAGTTGTTTCCTCGGTTCCTATTTCTTTTATTGTCGTTTCCGTTCCCGTTGCCGTTTCCTCCGTTTTTGTTTTCAACGTTTACCTTGGCCTTCCCCGAACTATCGCCGGATTGTTTCACAGCAACATTACTTTGAATATCTTCTTTAGAAGCCCCATTAGATTTTCTTTTTCAACTAGCGTAAATTTCCTCCCGCTGTAGGTGGATATTTGCCTTTTCATCGAATGCCTCCCTAGTCAATGGCTATTTCCAGCTAGATATCCCATGAATTCAGTGTTTGGACCGACCCCATCTATTAAGGCCATCAAAATGGTTAGTTCGTGGGGGTCGCTTATTACGGTAACTGCTAAGTTGAAGCGGTCCAGGGACGACTTCAGAGATTCGCCAGGGGCCTGCTTGATTTTAGACAGCTCAATGACACTTTTAGCTTTCTGGGCGTGGAGTCGGAACTGGTTCATAAAACGTTCACTTAGTTCTTTAAAGCTCGATACCAATCGTGGGGGAAGTCGAGTGAAGCACATTAATGCAACATCTTTTAGATATATCGGGAAGGCTTTGCATTTCACAGCGTCAGGTGCGGCTGTAGAATTAATATACCATGCATACCTCATCAAATGTTGTCCCGGATCTGTTCTCCCATCATATCGGTCCATTTGTGGCAGGTTAAATCGTTGGGGAAATCAGTGAAATGGGATGTGACTATGCTCAATACCTAGTCCTCATTAATGTAGTGTCGACTATCGGCCACGATCTGTCGCACCATCGCTTCCACTCCGCATTAGTCAAAGCTGGTTCAGGATCTACGCTTCTATTCTTTCTAGTGCGTTCAGTACCTACGTTAGGCGACGCCCATTGGTTTCGAGTTGCGGATGACCTTCCCCGCCTTCTATGATCCCAGTCGTTCACGGGATGAGCGAGCCGGAGGAGCTGCCCTTGAGTAAGGTTAGCGATGTTTGGTTCTCTAGGAAGGACATGGGATCCTTGCATCGGCAACAACATTGGTTCTCTAAGGCTAGGGTCATCGGGTCCAAGGACATGAGCTGAACCCTCACGAGACCCCAGTGATCCAAACCTCCACTGATCGAGGTTCTCAGGCCTTTCATATGGCCTTCTCTGACGCGGGTGTTCTTCGTCTGAAGAGGATGAGTGATCTGCGGGGAAACGTTGAGTTGGAGAGGACATTCTTTGTCTCTGAAGCTCACTTACTTCCCTACTCAAGGTCTTCATGTTCTATCGCATGAGAACATTGTTGCGCTTATGGGCTTCTAAAGCATCCCTAAAGCTATCCAGCATATCGAGTAAGCGTGAGAAATCCCCGTGTGTAACTGGTGCAAAAGGAGTAGGCTGATCACTAGGCATCATGGCTGGTATCGAAGCATCTATAGGAGCTCGAGTAGAGGTACCAGCCTCTGCCACATTCAGTTCGGATCGGGTCATGGTTCCGCTTCCAGTTCAGTTCGGAGGGGGATTATGAGCTATGTCAAGAGCATCAGTTCGGTTCGGGTTCGCGCCTTCCATCCAGTTTGGAGCTTCGAGATCAGGTCGGTTCAGAGATGCCTGATCGGGTCGGTTCGGAGATGACCGATCGGGTCGGTTCGGAGACACCTTCTGGATCGGTTTGCTCCTGCGCATTGTCCCCACGACCTAGTTACAACAATGGCATGTTGATCTTTGCTTGCCTCGTTTTCCCGAGCATTCTGCACTTATTTTCCTTTTCCTTTGGTCATGATATCCGATTCTTTCGAGATAAGTCAGAACACCTCCAATAACATTGATGAGAATGGATTAACTTTTTCGAACTTGAGGGTCCAAATAGTAGAATGATAATCCAACACATTGAGAATTCAAGTTTATCACTGAAAGAACCAAAACATTAGACCAAAAATTGGTTCTAACATCCAAACAAACGATAATTTCAAATAAAATAGAAGGAAAAACAGTAAGAACACACGACTTATAGTGATTCGGCGTTAAAGAGCCTAAGTCCACTTTATACTTTGTTGATTGATGATACGAGTACAAACAAAATGTTGAATTTCACTCAATCCCTCTAATACAATTGATAATTTCTCTCATTGATTGATAAAATACACTCCAAAAGTTGATGGTGATCTGAATGAAGCAATGAAATTCGGTGGTTATGAGAGTTAGAATCATGATTTTGCCAAAAAAAGTCCCTTCAAATGGTGCATTGTGGGGGTATTTATTGGCTGATGTTAGGTTCGGTTCGGCGCCACGTGGCCACCATCCCGTGTGAGTCGGGGTCGGCTTGCTTTAGGATTGTGCCAATGCATTGAAAACGTGGGTTAGTGGAGTGGAACCGCTCTGGGTCTTCAGGAGATTGTGGAGTGGATGATGCAGTTTATTTATTGTTTTAGATCGGAAGTGCAGAGGGAGGGTGCAGATCGAGTAGCCCCGAACTGATCCGGTTCTGTCACCATCTTTTCTTCTCCTCGCTTGCTTGCTCCACAATAAAGTGGTTCGGTTCGGGGGTCCCCGAGCCGATCCGGGCTTCTGGCTTGTTCTCTTTTAATCAATATTTTCCATCGATTAATCTTTTATCTTTGTGTAGCCTAATCCTCAAAGTAGGTTAATGTAGCGACCCGAACTTCCCGTCCGGCCTAAACCGAACAAGAAGGCGGATTACTTTGAGCACAAGACGAATCAGGACACAAACAGAAGAATATTTCATTGCTTATTACAACAATTCCATCAGAATACAAGAATATAACAGAGTATGAATAAATGTTACACATCAGAAAAATATCAGAGATTTAAATTACGTTACATAGCAGCGGAAAAATAATACAATACACAACTGAAAGAGATAAACAGATACAGAGCTCTCCGGATATCGTTCCAGCTGTAAACCAAGATCCTGTAAGAATAAATCTGCAGAACCAAAACTACTAGCTGCCCGTCTGGAAAGTAGGGGCACCCAGACATTAGGTTAAAACAATAAACTCCAGGTCAGTCATGTGACTGGCGTGAGAACTAAAACAGTTATTAAATATTTACTTTAAAAATAATGTAAATCAACGGACCACGCCGTATAACACGGAACGGTTTTCCTCCCAAGAATACCATTGCATGGGATAAACAACATAATACTTTTTGGAAAAAATGAAGCTATTATAAGACTCAGGTCCCGTCACACAATGCAACGCAAGCCGGAGGATAGAGTTTTACCTTATAATAGCCAAACATGCTTGGTACGTTTAAAACAAAACATTTTGATACTATTGTAATGTAAAGTGTACGAAAACAACTTCAAATATAAATGTATCAATCATAGACGGCATAGTATCCCATGCTACCATGTCGCCATACTAGGCTCTACAATCAAAACTGAAATGTCACGTATTGGAAATTGGATTTCCGTCATGAGTCGAGGCCAGAGATGGCTCCTCACCGCTTCGAGACGCTCTTGCAAATGTCTTAGGACAACACACTCTGGGTAACCCTTGGATCTTCAGGGTCGATCCTTCGTTACGTTTGAGGATTGGTTATTCCTGAACACACTTTTCACGGTCCTATCGGACCTATCCATCGGCTCCGTAGAGACCGATATATCTGAGGCGCCCCGCAATCCAACAACCACATAGGTAAAAATAACAACAATGTCAGGGCTAGTAAAACGCTGACACCACCCACTGCTAGAAAGAAACATCGTGCACTCCCTGCAGTCACGATCCTGTTTTTGATTTATACCGAGGTGTGAGGCTCGCGAATTAACGCCATACACAAAGATACGCTGTATTAAAGCCGTGCTTTGATCATCAACCACAAAACTCTTCTTTTCAACAAAAGCCTAGATCATTGCATCTCTGCATGCCACACAAGCAATTCATGCCATGCGATTGATATCTATCGATACATAACCTCTGAGCTCGTACGTCTCAGAGAAGGGCGTTAAGCAAGAGAATAAATTCTCCTTCGCCAAACAGATATATATTTAATAGAAATCAATCAACACAAAATAAAATCCAATGAAAGACACACAATCCATTCACAAGTTCATTCTGGGTCTGAACGAAACCGGAGTCACCTTATTCCTCGTCCCATATGTCCAATATAGGAGAGAGGTTCCCGCATATCCGTCAATCTCCAAGTATGTCTGGACGATCACCACTTATTGCCTCGTCTTGGGTGTACAGCCCAATCAAGACATCAATAATCATTGGATATTACTAATCCAATCTCTAATGAAATCTTTTGTTCGGTTCTAATATGTCTTGTCCTCCGAGCTCCGTAAACCAAAGCTCTGATACCAAATGTAGCGACCTAAACTTCCCGGCCGGCCTAAACCAAACAAGAAGGCGGATTACTTTGAGGAAAAGACAAATCAAAACACAAACAGAAGAACAGTTCATTGCTTATTACAACAATTCCATCAGAATACAAGAATATAACAGAGTATGAATAAATGTTACACATCAGAAAAATATCAGAGGTTTAAATTACATTACATAGCAGCGAAAAAATAATGCAATACACAACTGAAAGAGATAGACGGACACAGAGATTTCCGGATATCGTTCCAGCTGTAAACCAGGATCCTGTAAGAATAAATCTGCAAAACCAAAACTACTAGCTGCCCATGTGGAAAATAGAGGCACCCAGAGTTTAGGTTAAAACAATAAACCCCAGGTCAGTCATGTGACTGGTGTGAGAACTAAAACAGTTATTAAATCTTTACTTTAAAAATAAAGTAAATCAAGGGACCACACCGTATAAGACGGAACGAGTTTCCTCTCAAGAATACCAGTGCATGGGATAAACAACGCAATACTTTTTGGAAAAAATGAAGCTATTATAAGACTCATGTCTCATCACACAATGCAACTCAAGCCGGAGGATAGAGTTTTACCCTATAATAGCCAAACATGCTTGGTACGTTTAAAACAAATCATTTTGATACTATTATAATGTAAAGTGTATGAAATCAACTTCAAATATAAATGTATCAATCGTAGACGGCATAGTATCCCATGCTACTATGTCGTCATACTAGGCTCTACAATCAAAACCCAAATGTCACGTATTGGAAATTGGATTTACGTCATGAGTCCAGGCCAGGGATGGCTCCTCATCGTTTCGAGACACTCTAGCAAATGTGTAACAACCCGAATTTTAGTGATTACCTGCTGTAGGTATTAATAAATTATAAGTGAAAATTTTGAAGTAATTACGTCGTAATTATCAAATTAATTGGTGAATTCAACATCCGTTAGGGAGTTGGAGATTTAAAAATGTAAGTTTGGGGTTTAATGTGGTAAAAAGGAAAAGAATTAATCATTTTAGTGATTAATTTGAGGCTTGGGATTTATTAAAAATTTGAGAAAGTATGTGTTGAAAATTTTGGTGATTAAAAGAAACATAGTTTTGCAAATTTTGTTTAAATTTATATGACAAGAATTTTTGAGAATTTTAAGAAGCATAAAATATTTAATTTGAGTAATTAATAAATATTTATTGCAAATATTATTAAAAGGTAGAAAACATAATTTTTATGTCCTTTTGATAAACCGCGTATAATTATAAAATTATTGAAGGGCTCAAATTCGTACTTTGTAAAATTTGCATAACTTGTGTCAAAATTATTGAATTTTGTATAAAATTGTTGTAAATGTAAAATTTAAGTGTTAAAAAAAAAGAAGGGGTCAAAATAGTTAAAAAGTATGATTACAAAATTTTGGTTAGTGTTGTTGGGTTTAACATAGTACTTGGGTCGATAAATGTGATAAAGTATAGTTAATAGTGTCTTTATGGCCAAAATAGTGTTATAAAGCCTTATTGCCTAGTTAAAGAGCATAATTAGGTTACTTAGACCCTAATGACTTGGTTAACCTAAGAATTCTCTAGACTACCGAAGCCTACGTTGTTTTACATCAGAGAAACATCGTTCCTCTTCTTCTTCCTAAAGGGGAAATAAGGAAAACCTAGATAATTTTTACTGTAACTCCAATTTTTGCCTCTAATCTTCTCCAAATTGCTAATTTGAGGTTGCTAATCCTTTCTATAGCAGGTTATCATCTTAAAACTTTGATTTCATGAATCAATTTCTATTTTTGTTGAGAATTCATTGTGCAATCTTATGCATGCAGCTGTACTTGAGAAATCGGGAAGAAAGCTCCAATCTCTTAGTGCTTTGGCCTCTAAAAGCTTCAAAACTACCTCCTAATTGCTGCAAATCTAAGGTGAGGGTTTCCTCACACAAATTCTAACTTGTTTCAGTTGTTTATTATTGCGATTTGCTGTGAAATCTTAAGTTTTATTGAATTTATCTTATGTGTTTTGCTGTTTATGTTTGGCTGAAAACTATTTCGATCATAACTCTTTCGTTATTGATCGGAATTCTTATTATTATATGTTTTTGGAATGCTCAAATTGTTAGCTATAAGTTTCAGTTATTCAGTTTACAATATTTGTGATTAACATTATTAAAATCGAGTTTTTGTACTGCTGTCTCGAGATAAAAATCGACAACCATGTTTTTTTGTTGAGCTGGAACCGTTTCGATCATAACTCTCTCATTATTGATCGGAATTCTTATTATTATATGTTTTTGTAATGCTCAAATTGTTAGCTATAAGTTTTAGTTATTCAGTTTACAATATTTTGTGATTAACATTGTTAAAATCCGGTTTTTGTACTGCTGTCTCGAGATAAAAATCGACAGCCATGTTTTTCTTGATAAGCTGAAACCGTTTCGATCATAACTCTCTCGTTATTGATCGAAATTCTTATTATTATATGTTTTTTGGATGCTCAAATTGTTAGCTATAAGTTTTAGTTATTCAGTTAACAATATTTTGTGATTAACATTGTTAAAATCGGGTTTTTGTACTGCTGTCTCGAGATAAAAATCGACAGCCATGTTTTTCTTGATAAGCTGAAACCGTTTCGATCATAACTCTCTCGTTATTGATCGGAATCCTTATTATTATATGTTTTTGGAATGCTCAAATTGTTAGCTATACGTTTCAGTTATTCAGTTTAAAATATTTGTGATTAACATTGTTAAAATCGGGTTTTTGTACTGCTGTCTCGAGATAAAAATCGACAGCCATGTTTTTTGTTAAGCTGGAACCATTTCGATCATAACTCTCTCGTTATTGATCGGAATTCTTATTATTATATGTTTTTGGAATGCTCAAATTGTTAGCTATAAGTTTCAGTTATTCAGTTTACAATATATTGTGATTAACATTGTTAAAATCCGGTTTTTGTACTGCTGTCTCGAGATAAAAATCGACAGCCATGTTTTTCTTGATAAGCTGAAACCGTTTCGATCATAACTCTCTCGTTATTGATCGGAATTCTTATTATTATATGTTTTTGGAATGCTCAAATTGTTAGCTATAAGTTTCAATTATTCAGTTTACAATATTTTGTGATTAACATTGTTAAAATCGGGTTTTTGTACTGCTGTCTCGAGATAAAAATCGACAGCCATGTTTTTCTTGTTAAGCTGAAACCGTTTCGATCATAACTCTCTCGTTATTAATCGGAATTCTTATTATTATATGTTTTTGGAATGCTTAATTTGTTAGCTATAAGTTTCAGTTGTTCAGTTTGTAATATCTTGTGATCAACATTGTTAAAATCGGGTTTTTGTACTGCTGTCTCGAGATAAAAATCGACAGCTATGTTTTTTTTAAGCTGAAACCGTTTCGATCATAACTTTCTCGTTATTGATCGGAATCCTTATTATTATATGTTTTTGGAATTCTCAGATTGTTATCTACAAGTCTCAATTGTTCAGTTCACAATATTTGTGATTAACACTGTTAAAATTGTGGTTTTGCGCTGCTGTCCGGGTGAAAATCGACAGCATCTTTTGTGACTCCGTGACACATGCACCATTTTTTTATATAAATCATTTTCAAAATATTTCAAGTATGAAATTATTGTTTTAAAACAATATATTGCCTTGATAAAGTTTTATAAATACATTAGAAATCATATTTTAACAAGTATTACCAAACTTTACGGGTTTTAAATATTTCTATGAAACTTCATTTTGTTCAAACAACTATCTTAAGTTTGTTTTAATATAAGAACCTCACATATTGGTCACCTTCGAGAAGACGTGATGGTGAATGAATGATATCGTAAACCATACGGTATGGGACGTGATGGTATACGATATATATTCATCCCAGATTCGTTTGATTGAAGTAATAAATCTCAGTACTTCTCAGTGTTTATGTGATTTCAGTGATTTCTTGTGGCTTTTTGTGTTTTCAAACCTCAGCGTTTTCTCAGTGTTCCTGCGATTTTAGTGATTTCTTGTGACTATATGTGTTTTTAAATGTGAAGCTGACTTACAGTGTGTGAACCGTTAAGTGATAATGTGTGGTATGGGACACACTATTTTCACTTTTTAGGTTACTATCTGAGAGTCTGTGACACATCCATGTGTGACCGCCAGTACTAGACCTTTGGGTCAATCCTGTGTGAACTATGTGTGGACCTTTGGGTTAATCCTGTGTGACTCTAGGGACCTTCGGGTCATTCGGGTACCCTCCTGTGTGATGTAGTACTGGCTAAGGCTTTAAGCCATTCTGTGTGATAGCACGTGCAGGCGTAGCTTTGACTCGCCACACCTAGTGATTGATCCGTAATATGTATTTTTGTGTTTCATATTCCTCATGATTTCTTTTATGGATTAGAGTTCAGTGATTTTGTGGATTCATGATTTAGTGTTTTGATGAATTTGAGATTTTAAGGTTGTTTTTCTTTTATTTAGTGAACACCTTGTGTTTCATTAACGATTATAGGAATTCTCTCGCCTATTACTTATATCAATCTTATTCCTTTATGTTATAAAGGAATTCTCCTTTTAGCGGATCATTTACTTATTGCTTTTACTGATTAGTTGTTACAAGTTAGACTGACCTGTGTGTATGTCCCTCGGGTCAGACCGAGTTACAGGTTAGCTTATCTGTTCGCGCATTACTACCTACTTGGATATCCTACTCACTTATGGAGATGCACAGTTTTTGTCTGCTTTGGTAGTTCCCATTGGACATGACATTGTATATCCTTTTGTGGGGTTTTTGATGTATGGATATGTATGCATATTTTGTAGTAACTATCATACTTATCAATGTATGATGTATTATATGGGAAGTATGGGTATGTGTATATATCAGTGACTGTTGTTCTGTATTCTGCGATCTATATTATATGTATATTGTTCTGAATAGATCATAAAACCATCATGGTGGTGTATTGAATAAGTGTTAGGCATGTTACCAGAAGAAAAAAAAATATTGACATGTTTAATACTTATTCTATGCAACAGTATGGATGGTTGCTCCTATATGCCCTGTTCTCTGCATTAGTAGACAGTATTACCAGCTAATGCTCTTTGCTAATGTGGGTCTCGGGGCGGGGCGTTACAGATTGGTATCAGAGCGAGGTTCAGAACAAAATGCGACATAGATACAGAACAACATTTTCTTTATGATACATCACTGTATGATACTCATACAAACATCATAACCCAACAAGAGTAATCATTGCCATGTCTTTAAGTTCTCTAACATTCAACGAAATTGTTTGTGGAATACGTTTAGGAACAGGACTTTAATTTCGTAGTATTCCTTTCGGGTTTATAATTCGTGCATAATATCTTATTCAAGTGTTTAATCCTATCTATATTTTCCTATAGCTTATGGCTGGTCGTGGAAAGAGGCCTCAATCGGCATCTGGACCGAGCAGTGGTCCAGGCCTTGAAGCAGAGAATGTTAGACCAGCTAGTGATTTGTGCCCTGAGGCGGTCACTATATCTTCTGATCAATTATTGGAGCTTCTCAGGGGCACTCGATCTTCTCCTCCGCGTAAATCCGCCTTCGCGCGGATGTGTAGTGATTTCTCTCACCTCGGTGGTAAGCCCTTTAAGGGCACTGAGACGGTTCTTGAGACTCAAGCTTGGTTGCGTACTTATGAGCGTATTTTCACACGGATGGGAATTTCTGAGCATGATCGTGTTCTTGTAGCATCAAGTATGCTAGAAGGTCATGCCCTTAATTGGTATGATATACTTATAGCTGAGTTGGATGAGTCCACCTTAGAGTGGAAACAGTTTAGAGAGAGATTTGAATTAAAGTTTATTCCAGAATCAAACAAAGAAATTCTAGCTAGCCGTTTCCTCGAGCTTAAACAAGGGAAATCGACCGTTTTAGAGTATGTTGCTTCTTTCGAGGCCTTGTCAAAGTATGGCCTAGAGCATATATCTACATCGTATAAGAAGAATCTTAAGTTCGTTAATGGACTTAAAAAGCCTCTCCTACTGCAGCTTGATCGGACCTTTGAAAAGCTTGTTGATGCAGCTCTCCATCTCGAGGCAGTCGAGAAGGAGAAGGATAGTGATGATGGTAGTGAGGTTTGTAAGAACCTAGGCAAGAAAAAGTTTCCATTTCATAAGTCAAAATCTTTTCCGAATAAGAAGAAGAAGCAGGATGGCTCCAGCTCTCAGTCTCTTATGACACCGCCTTCGAATCAAGAAAAGGGATGTTACAACTGCTGTTCTCTTGATCATTTCGCACGTGCTTGTCCTAAGCCGCGCATGTGCAGATATTGTAAGAAGGAAGGTCATGAGATTTCATCGTGTCCTAAGAGGCCCAAGAGGCCAAATTCTGGTAGTCTTAATGTGGCTAGTCCTTCTGGAGTTTCTTCTCAGTCGGGAGGTACACCTTCTATTCTCGAGGGTGCTTTATTATTTAAAGGTCGTTTAATTCGTATTCTATTTGATACGGGTGCGTCACACTCATTCGTATCGAAGGAACTAGTGGATGCTTTGTCTATAGATATGGTATGTTTGTTGACTTCTCTTCAGATTGCGAATCCTATTGGAGGATCTGCAACCCTTAGCTTGATGTGTAGTGATGTTGAGTTGTTTTTGTGTGGCTTTTCTTTCCGTGCAAATCTTCACGTGATATATGCCTTGGGCTTTGATATGATTCTTGGTATGGACTGGCTCGTACGATACGAAGCCAGAATTTTGTGTGCTGAGCGGATATTATTTTTACGACATCCTGATTCTCCCGATCAGCTATCTCTTGTTCTCAAGGATGTTGATCCTAGTTCTATGGCTTCCTTATATTCAATTGAGTCTAGTGACCATGATGTATCTTGTTTTCCTGTTGTATGTGACTTCCCTGATTTGTTTGAGCCAGTTTTGGGTTTGCCACCCAAACGAGCCATCGAGTTTCGTATAGATTTAATTCCCGGAGCACAACCAGTTAGTCGGCCTCCTAATCGGATGTCGACTAAAGAAAATGAGGAGCTTAAGAAGCAGCTTCTTGAGCTCGAGTCCAAACATTTCATTTGATCTAGCTCTTCACCGTGGGGTGCCGCGGTGGTATTTGTGAAGAAATCTGATGGGACTCTTAGACTATATGTAGATTATCGCAAGCTTAACGAGTTGACCATCAAGAACCGATATCCATTGCCGAGGATCAACGACATGTTCGATCAACTGAGTGGAGCTAAGATCTTTTCCCAGCTTGATCTTGCTACAGGGTTTCACCAGCTCCGAGTTGCGGAGGATAGCATACCCCTTATTGCATTTCGCACTCGTTATGGGTCCTACGAGTGGCTCTCATGCCATTCGGTTTGACGAACGCTCCAGCTTACTTTGTCGATCTCATGAATCGGGTATTCCGTGAATACCTCGATAAGTTTTTTTGGTGTTTATTGATGATATTCTTGTGTATTCCAAAAATGAAGCGGCTCATGCAAATCATTTGCGCGTTGTCTTAAGTACACTTCGTCATCATCAGTTGAAAGCAAAATTATCAAAGTGTCACTTTTGGGAGAAGCAAGTCCGCTTTCTTGGCCATGTTGTTTCAGCAGAGGGTATTTCTGTCGATCCTTCTAAGATCGAGGCCATCCAAAATTGGAAAAGGCCCGAAAATGTTCATGAGATTCGCAGCTTCTTGGGTCTAGCCGGGTATTACCGTCGCTTTATCAAAGATTTTTCTCGTATCATACTTCCTTTGACTAGTCTCACGAAAAAGGGAGTTCGCTTTGTGTGGTCCGATAAGTGTGAAGCTTCCTTTCAGAGATTGAAGGAACTTCTCACTCATGCTCCTATTCTTGTGGTTCCGGAAGGGAACCAAGATCTTGTCATATATACCGATGCAAGTCATTGTGGTTTGGGTGCTGTATTGATGCAACGTGACAGAGTCGTTGCTTATGCTTCTCATCAGTTGCGGCCAAATGAGGTTCGATATGCTACTCATGATCTTGAGTTGGCTGTTATCGTATTTGCTTTAAAGATTTGGCATCATTATTTGCTTGGCGAGCATTTTACGCTCTTTACTGATCATAAATCCCTTAAATATCTGTTTTCTCAAAAGGAGCTCAACTTGCGGCGGCAGCATTGGCTTGAATTTCTTGCTGCCTATGACTTCGATATCCAGTATACTCCTGGGAAGGGTAATCGTGTAGCAGATGCACTTAGTCGCAAACACTCGGCAATAGTTTCTATGATGTTAGCCGAGTGGGATATTCTTGAGACCCTATCTCTTTGTGATATTCATGATCGAGCACCCTTGCCTGATTCGCCTGTTCTATTATATAGCTTGGAAGTTCGCCCTTCATTATTTGGTCGTATTTTCGATGCTCAGCGGCGCAATCCTGAAGTGATGCGCCTTATCCATCTTTGTGAATCTAGATCCCATGACGAGGAATCACGGGATTTCAGTATTGATTCTCACGGTTTCCTTCGTTCAAGGAACTGTATTGTAGTTCCATCTGATCCAGCACTTAGGCGTGACATTCTTGATGATTGTCATCGCTCTAAGTATACCATTCATCCCGGCAGTAGTAAGATGTACGCCGATATGCATCGCCTTTAATGTTGGAAAGGCATGAAGCGTGACGTTGCAAGTTATGTAAGTAATTGCATTACCTGTCAGCTTATTAAGGCCGAGCATCAGCGGCCATCTGGTCTTCTCCAACATCTTGAGATTCCATTATGGAAATGGGATCAAATTTCAATAGACTTCGTGGATGGACTACCTCGTTCGAGGTCGGGTCATTCGAGGTCGGGTCATTCGAGTATTTGGGTTATTGTTGATCGCCTCACAAAATCAGCCCACTTTATTCCCATTAAGGCTAATTGGAGTGCACCTCTCCTTGCTAACATATATGTGAAGGAAGTCGTTCGACTTCATGGTGTTCCATCTTCGATTGTTTCTGATCGTGATCCATTATTCACGAGCCATTTCTGGGATAGCTTGCAACAAGCTTTAGGAACAAAGCTTAATTTCTCTACAGCTTACCATCCTCAATCTGATGGGCAGACTGAACGTGTTAATCATATTCTTGAGGATCTTCTTCGTGCGTGTATTCTTGATTTTGGTGGCTCTTGGGAGGATCATCTTCCTCTTGTGGAATTCTCATATAATAACAGTTTTCAGTCGAGTATTGGCATGGCGCCTTTTGAGGCTCTCTACGGAAGGCCTTGCCGTTCACCCTCATGTTGGCTAGAATCTGGAGAGAAACTTATTCTTGGTCCGGATTCATTTCGAGATTCTTCGGAGAAGATTATTCTTATTAGGCAGAGAATGAAAGAGGCACAAAGCCGACAGAAATCCTACGCAGACAACCGTAGGAAGCCGCTTGAGTTCTCTGTTGGGGACCTTGTTTTTATTCGTATTTCTCCGCCGAAGGGAGTTATGCGATTCAGTACGACGGAGAAATTGGCTCCTCGTTATATAGGACCCTTCCCTATTACTGAGCGCGCAGGATCTGTTGCATATCGAATATCCCTTCCAGCTCATTTATCAGGCGTCCATAATGTTTTCCATGTATCTCAGCTTCGCAAGTGTCTTCGAGATTCTGATTCAGTGTTGAATCCCTCTGAGCAGCTTGAGCTTGAGATCACCCCCGATTTATCTATTATGCAGCATCCTATTCGTGTTCTTGACTCAGAAGTGCGACGCCTTCGAAGTAAGAATGTACCGCTCGTCAAAATTCAGTGGTCTGAAAATCCTAAAGATTGTACTTGGGAAACTCAAGAATTCATCGGGCGTACATATCCTGGTTTCCTTTCTTCTAGTGATGGGGGTGAGTAATTTAATTTTGGATGTTTTAATTATCTGTTTTTGTGTCATTTTTGGGTGAATTAAGGAGCTGATAGAATCAACCCTTAGGGAATTGCGAGGACGCAATTTTTGTAAGGGGAGAAGTCTGTAACAACCCGAATTTTAGTGATTACCTGCTGTAGGTATTAATAAATTATAAGTGAAAATTTTGAAGTAATTACGTCGTAATTATCAAATTAATTGGTGAATTCAACATCCGTTAGCGAGTTGGAGATTTAAAAATGTAAGTTTGGGGTTTAATGTGGTAAAAAGGAAAAGAATTAATCATTTTAGTGATTAATTTGAGGCTTGGGATTTATTAAAAATTTGAGAAAGTATGTGTTGAAAATTTTGGTGATTAAAAGAAACATAGTTTTGCAAATTTTGTTTAAATTTATATGACAAGAATTTTTGAGAATTTTAAGAAGCATAAAATATTTAATTTGAGTAATTAATAAATATTTATTGCAAATATTATTAAAAGGTAGAAAACATAATTTTAATGTCCTTTTGATAAACCGCGTATAATTATAAAATTATTGAAGGGCTCAAATTCGTACTTTGTAAAATTTGCATAACTTGTGTCAAAATTATTGAATTTTGTATAAAATTGTTGTAAATGTAAAATTTAAGTGTTAAAAAAAAAGGGGTCAAAATAGTTAAAAAGTATGATTACAAAATTTTGGTTAGTGTTGTTGGGTTTAACATAGTACTTGGGTCGATAAATGTGATAAAGTATAGTTAAAAGTGTCTTTATGGCCAAAATAGTGTTATAAAGCCTAATTGCCTAGTTAAAGAGCATAATTAGGTTACTTAGACCCTAATGACTTGGTTAACGTAAGAATTCTCTAGACTACCGAAGCCTACATTGTTTTACATCAGAGAAACATCGTTCCTCTTCTTCTTCCTAAAGGGGAAATAAGGAAAACCTAGATAATTTTTACTCTAACTCCAATTTTTGCCTCTAATCTTCTCCAAATTGCTAATTTGAGGTTGCTAATCCTTTCTATAGCAGGTTATCATCTTAAAACTTTGATTTCATGAATCAATTTCAATTTTTGTTGAGAATTCATTGTGCAATCTTATGCATGCAGCTGTAGTTGAGAAATCGGGGAAGAAAGCTCCAATCTCTTAGTGCTTTGGCCTCTAAAAGCTTCAAAACTTCCTCCTAATTGCTGCAAATCTAAGGTGAGGGTTCCCTCACACAAATTCTAACTTGTTTCAGTTGTTTATTATTGCGATTTGCTGTGAAATCTTAAGTTTCATTGAATTTATCTTATGTGTTTTGCTGTTTATGTTTGGCTGAAAACTATTTCGATCATAACTCTTTCGTAATTGATCGGAATTCTTATTATTATATGTTTTTGGAATGCTCAAATTGTTAGCTATAAGTTCAGTTATTCAGTTTACAATATTTGTGATTAACATTGTTAAAATCGGGTTTTTGTACTGCTGTCTCGAGATAAAAATCGACAACCATGTTTTTTTGTTGAGCTGGAACCGTTTCGATCATAACTCTCTCGTTATTGATCAGAATTCTTATTATTATATGTTTTTGGAATGCTCAAATTGTTAGCTATAAGTTTCAGTTATTCAGTTTACAATATTTGTGATTAACATTGTTAAAATCGGGTTTTTGTACTGTTGTCTCGAGATAAAAATCGACAGCCATGTTTTTTGTTAAGATGGAACCATTTCGATCATAACTCTCTCGTTATTGATCGGAATTCTTATTATTATATGTTTTTGGAATGCTCAAATTGTTAGCTACAAGTTTTAGTTATTCAGTTTACAATATTTTGTGATTAACATTGTTAAAATCCGGTTTTTGTACTGCTGTCTCGAGATAAAAATCGACAGCCATGTTTTTCTTGATAAGCTGAAACCGTTTCGATCATAACTCTCTCGTTATTGATCGGAATTCTTATTATTATATGTTTTTGGAATGCTCAAATTGTTAGCTATAAGTTTCAGTTATCCAGTTTACAATATTTTGTGATTAATATTGTTAAAATCGGGTTTTTGTACTGCTGTCTCGAGATAAAAATCGACAGCCATGTTTTTCTTGTTAAGCTGAAACCGTTTCGATCATAACTCTCTCGTTATTGATCGGAATTCTTATTATTATATGTTTTTGGAATGCTCAAATTGTTATCTATAAGTTTCAGTTGTTCAGTTTGCAATATCTTGTGATCAACATTGTTAAAATCGGGTTTTTGTACTGCTGTCTCGAGATAAAAATCGACAGCCATGTTTTTTTGTTAAGCTGAAACCGTTTCGATCATAACTCTCTCGTTATTGATCGGAATCCTTGTTATTATATGTTTTTGGATTTCTCAGATTGTTATCTACAAGTTTCAATTGTTCAGTGCACAATATTTGTGATTAACATTGTTAAAATTGTGGTTTTGCGCTGCTGTCCGGGAGAAAATCGACAGCATCTTTTGTGACTCCGTGACACATGCACCATTTTTTTATATAAATCGTTTTCAAAATATTTCAAGTATGAAATTATTGTTTTAAAACAATATATTGCCTTGATAAAGTTTTATAAATACATTAGAAATCATATTTTAACAAGTATTACCAAACTTTACGGGCTTTAAGATATTTCTATGAAACTTCATTTTGTTCAAACAACTATCTTAAGTTTGTTTTAATATAAGAACCTCACATATTGGTCACCTTCGAGAAGACGCGATGGTGAATGAATGATATCGTAAACCATACGGTATGGGACGTGATGGTATACGATATATATTCATCCCAGATTCGTCCGATTGAAGTAATAAATCTCAGTATTTCTCAGTGTTTATGTGATTTCAGTGATTTCTTGTGACTTTTTGTGTTTTCAAACCTCAGCGTTTTCTCAATGTTCCTGTGATTTTAGTGATTTCTTGTGACTATTTGTGTTTTTAAATGTGAAGCTGACTTACAGTGTGTGAACCGTTAAGTGAGAATGTGTGGTATGGGACACACTATTTTCACTTTTTGGGTTACTATCTGAGAGTCTGTGACACATCCCTATGTTACCGCCAGTACTAGACCTTTGGGTCAATCCTGTGTGAACTCTGTGTGGACCTTTGGGTTAATCCCGTGTGACTCTAGGGACCTTCAGGTCATTCTGGTACCCTCCTGTGTGATATAGTACTGGCTAAGGCTTTAAGTCATTCTGTGTGATAGCACGTGCAGGCGTAGCTTTGACTCGCCACACCTAGTGATGGATCCGTAATATGTATTTTTGTGTTCATATTCCTCATGATTTCTTTTATGGATTAGAATTCAGTGATTTTGTGGATTCATGATTTAGTGTTTTGATGAATTTGAGATTTTAAGGTTGTTTTCTTTTATTTAGTGAACACCTTGTGTTTCATTAACGATTATAGGAATTCTCTCGCCTATTACTTATATCAATCTTATTCCTTTATGCTATAAAGGAATTCTCCTTTTAGCGGATCATTTACTTATTGCTTTTACTGATTAGTTGTTACAAGTTAGACTGACCCGTGTGTATGTCCCTCGGGTCAGACCGAGTTACAGGTTAGCTTATCCGTTCGCGCTTTACTACCTACTTGGATATCCTACTCACTTATGGAGATGCACAGTTTTTGTCTGCTTTGGTAGTTCCCCTTGGACATGACATTGTATATCATTTTGTGGGGTTTTTGATGTATGGATATGTATGCATATTTTGTAGTAACTATCATACTTATCAATGTATGATGTATTATATGGGAAGTATGGGTATGTATATATATCAGTGACTGTTTTCTGTATTCTGCGATCTATATTATATGTATATTGTTCTGAATAGATCATAAAACCATCATTGTGGTGTATTGAATAAGTGTTAGGCATGTTACCAAAAGAAAAAAATATTGACATGTTTAATACTTATTCTATGCAACAGTATGGATGGTTGCTCTATATGCCCTATTCTCTGCATTAGTAGACAGTATTACCAGCTAATGCTCTTTGCTAATGTGGGTATCGGGGCGGGATGTTACAAAATGTCTCAGGACTACACACTCTGTGTTACCCTTGGATCTTTAGGGCCAGTCCTCCATTACGTTTGAGAATTGGTTATTCCTTAACCCACGTTTCCCGGTCCTATCGGACCTATCCATTGGCTCCGTAGAGACTGATATATCTGAGGCGCATCGCAATCCAACAAACACATAGGTAAAAATAAAAAAAATGTCAGGGCTAGTAAAACGCTGACACCACCCATAGCTATAAAGAAACTTCGTGCACTCCCTACAGTCACGTTCCCGTTTTTGACTCATACCTAGATGTGAGGCTCGGGAATTAATGTCATACACAAAGCTATGCTGTATTAAAGCCGTGCTTTGATCATCAACCACAAGACTCTGCTTTTCAACAAAAACCTTGATCACTGCATCCCAGCACGCCACACAGGCAATTCATGCCATGCGGCTGATGTCTATCGGTATATAACCTCTGAGATTGTACGTCTCAGAGAAGGGCATTAAGCAAGAGAATAAAGTCTACGCCGCCTAACAGATATATATTTAATAGAAATCAATCAACACAGAATAAAATCCAATGTCAGACACACAATCCATTCACAATTTCGTTTTGGGTCTGAACGAAACCGGAGGCACCTTATTCCTTGTCCCATTTGTCCAACGTAGGAGAGAGGTCCTCGCATATCTGTTGATCTCCAAGTACGTCTGGACGATCACCACTTATTACCTCATCTTGGGTGTACGGCCTAATCAAGACATCAGTAATCATCCAAGTGATGTGAAGACCTCCGGTCTTCAACCACCGTCTTCATCGTCGACTTATCGTCGAATCGGTTATTCAAAATGGGTATAAACCCAGCCTTTCTGAATAACTCACATATATAATAAACAAGTGTTATAAAAACACAACATACGCCTCATTCCAATTCTGAATTTTCTTTTATTCAAATATTCATATACTTTGGGAAAGGTTCCCATTAATTTTATCGAAGATAAATCCTTTAAATTTATTCTTTAATCTTCCCTTGGATGTCAATTCAAACCATGTTACGGTTTTCCAAACTAGTCGGGATAAGCGCACCTTACCGAAGAAATCATTTATTTAATTTCCCAATCCTAACCTATTCATCCCATGGAGCAAAACTGTTATCACTCCATAACTAACACCGCGGTGTTATTGGTAAATTTAATTACCATTTCCAGTTCAAATCTAATTAAAGATTTAACTATCGCTAGGAGCAAGACTGGCGATACTCCATTGTCGATCATTTCCTAAATTTGATAATTTAAATTATCAATTCCCATTTCAATCTAATTAAAGATTCATTAAAACTCCACTTAGTTTTAATCTTCCCAAAAATCAATATTAATGATTATTTAACTTTGGAAACACAAACATGTAGCATCGACAATCTACACCGTACTATTGATTTTTGCCGATATATAACCTCTGAGCTCGTACATCTTAAAGAAGGGTGTTAAGAAAGAGAATAAATTCTCCACCACCAAACAGATATATATTTAGCAGAGATCAACCAGACAGTTCGAAATACAATGACAAACATGTAATCCTGCCTTTAACTGTGTTAAAGAACTAATGTCATTTAAAACAGTTTACGATAAACCCAAATCACATTCCTTTAATTATGGAATCATCACGGAAAAACAAATCAATATATAATTGATACCAATATCCGTATCCGACTAATAATATAAATGGAATAACGGCTAAGTCTTTTAAATTCCATATGCATTAACAGTCTTCCTCCACAGAAGCTCACTTCGATTATTACCAAATCGAATTCCATTCCATTCCAATTAAATACTAATTAATTGGAAAACTTTACTTTGGAAAATTCCCTTTAAATCTTAATGAAAAGATATATAAATTCCAAATCCCATTTCATTGTAAATCAGGTTAAAGAACGAATGTCGTTAAAAACACAGTTCACAATAAACCCAATCCACATTCCATTTTCAGTTCCAATTAAATGTTAATTTATTAGCAATTCTTCTTCAAATCTTGATTAGAAGATTTATTCTATTCAAACAGGATTCAAGAACAGTGTTATTTAAGACACCATTCATGACAAACCCAAAATTACATTCCATTGTTAATCGGATTAAAGAACAAGTGTTATTTAAACCACCGTTCACGATAAACCCAAAAATCAATTCCAATTCAATTCCAATTAATTATTAATTAATTGGTATACTACATTGAATCTAAATAAAAAGATTTAATCTTTTCTCAACTGGGTTTAAGAACAGTGTTAATGTAACAACCCGTATTTTTAAATAACATGTTATAACATAAATCAAGGTAGAATTAAATGATAAAATCTGAATCAAGGGAAAAGGGCTATGCCATTGCGTTCGTCTCGGAAAAATACGCGAAATAAAGTCTGAGTTTTCGAAAATCGGAGTCTGTAAGACCAAGTTATGGTCCATAGAAGTCTTCAGAAAAATTCAAGTTTAAAAACAGATTCAAATTCAAATCCGAATGTTTAAGTTTCAACCCAGACAGGCCAGGCAGGAAGATTCCCGCCAACCCCCATGTCGACTGGGGTGTCGACACACCCAGGGCCGTGTCAACTGCCTAGTCGACACGGGTGTCGACATGGTGGTTCGGCCAGTTTGGCCAGGGTGCACCTGATTTGTTCCTCAAGACATGTTTTAAGGCTTGTGACGGATTTTAAAGGCTCAGATCTGAATTAGGGTTAATCCTATGGCCTAAACTAACCTAAACTTCTATAAAAGGACCCTAATACCTAGCCTAAACCATCGTAAATCAATCCTATAACTAGGTTATGCCAAAATGTTTAATCATGGCCTCCACCCTCTTGTCATAGTCTCCATCTTCATTCATGTGAGAGTTCCTAAGCTTGTTTGAGAGTTTCTAAGTTTGATTCAAGGCCAAAGTTCAATCTTTCTTCATCAAAGCAAGGATCTTCTTCTTATTTCTCAAGGGTTTTCATTGGAGCTTATTATTTGGGGTTTTTTAGAGTTGCTAGTGGCTTCGTCACAATCTTATTTTATTTTATAAGTCTTCATAGCATTGTAAGCCCTATTCTACTCTTAGATTCTAACTATGAAGTTAAATATGACATGTTGCAAGTTTGAGTTTGGGCCTAAGTATGATTTGTGCTTTGATTCTATCATGTTATGCATAGATTTATTCTATGCATGTTTGTAAAGCTATCACCTTGACTTTGTGCATAGAAAGCTATGAGCTTTGATTTGAAATGTTGCATAAAGCAACATAGAAACTCTCATAACCCTTATGTTATCTTGCATATGATGTTATATGTGAATCACTAGCTGTCATCATATGTCATTTATGACCATGTTTCACCTATTTTGCTAAAGTTTGATATCATGCATGTTTTGAGGCTTATAATGTAATATGCAAGTTTATGAACACATTTGCCTCATATGCCACCATGTTTAACATGTGGCCAAGCCTTATTAATTATGTCATGCTTCTAAGTTCGCTCTTTGAGATCGATTTGCGTTTATGCGAACTTACATGCGATGGGGTTACGTTATGGGTAAACTAAAATGAAATAAAAACATGACTTGAAAAGATGACACGAAATATGACATGTGATTATGCTTGAAACATGAACATGAACTTGGACATGACTTCTAGAAAACATGAGAATGGCCAACTCGAGGTTGGGTTGAGTTTGTAGCATAAATCTACCCGGAACCGACCGTCTTAACTAGTGGCTACAAGCAATAGGACCTAATGTGAGTAGTTGGTCATGTCGCACTTGAAACCCGAGGTTAGACTAAGTTGTGGTGTAAAGCTACCCGGACCCGCCTGGCTTAACTAGTAACCACAACAAGGTCTAATGTGAGAGGTTGGGTGCATTAAATCAATTAATGCCACATGATAGGGTTAAGTTATGGACCACTTGAATACTTAACCAATTAAACACGATGGGTTGATATGGTTAAGTCATGAACCTTGGGTACACTTAACCAACTTGGTACTTGATTGGATAGGGTTAACCACGCTTAACCCGTTAGAAACCCTAATTACGTGGTCCTTTTCACCAGTAACCCTCTTGGTTGTATCATGATACCCTAGGGACTAGGCTAGGGTGGGGCACGATTACTGGGCTGACATGTAAGCGACTAAAACGATGGCTGAGTAGGTGCGCCGGTGTAGGTTCAGGCAGACTATGGTCGTGCACGTAGTCCAGAGTTGAAAAAGCAGACACATGAACCAGTAGGTCTAGACAGTGCGTGCTTGATTCGTGTTAGTGGTTGGCACCCTGGGACTTGATACACCCTAGGGTGGACCTAGCACAGTTCGACTACATTCGTGATTGGGCCGTATGACACCGAAACTTGACGAGTTAGGCTTATGGGGAGCCGATCGACTAGACCGTGTAGTTGGACATTGATTCAGGTCATCTCATGATGTTGGGCCAAACTTGGGCCAAAGGATCATTTCTTGTTTATACTTGACATGGATTGGATTACTAGTACTATGGGTGAAAAAACTTAACCTTGTATATGCGATGCCACACTTGATCTATCTTGTTAACTTTTCACCATGCCAGTTATCATCCCATGTTCCATCTCTATTTTACATGTCAGTTAACTTTATTAGTTTTTATACTAATAGTAGGTAGGACTTACCAGTCTTTTGACTGACCCGTTTTCTTTCGCCTCTTTTCTTTCGTTCCCCCCCCCCCAGGTTCTCAGGGTGGGAACACTAGCACCTAGCTTGGATCTTTAGCTTGCTTTCTGGATAGCTCATGTATGCTTTAGACTTGAGCTCGCTATGGCTTTACTACTTCTACTTTGGGGATAGTTACTTTATGTCATTTTCAGTTTTTAGTTTATGTTTCTAGACTTTGTTTGTTGGAAAATAATGACTAAGTACTTTGATGTAACTTGACTATGGTTTTATCCGCTGCTTTATTTACTCTGTTTACTTATATGTTCTGTCTTGTGATATCTTTGTGCATGTTTACGTTGTCCAACGCCCCTCCAAAGCCAAGTGCACTTGCAAGAGTGACCTTGGCGGAGGGTGGGGTGTTACATTTGGTATCAGAGCATAAGGTTTTACTAGACCGGACAAAAGTTTTAAAACCCTTTTGAAAAACTATTTTCAAAACCAATTAAGTATTTTCCAAGAAAAGTCTAGTTTATTTTAAAAGGCTATTCCCCAAAATCCATTAGCACTATCCTTTGTTTCCTCGTTCTAAATCTACCTTTTCCCTTTTTTTTCAGCATGGCTGATCTTAACCTTCCCGAGGGAGTAACCATTCCCGGATGGTTCCGGAGGTACTTGGAAGCTAGGGCCAACGATGTGGGCTCAGCAAACACTCCCACCGTAACTGAGGTTCCTCCTCCTCCTCCTCAGCATCCACAAGTAGATTTCGCAAAGGTTTGCAAAGACTTTAAGGCGATGGGTGGCAAGAATTTTATTAGGACGGAGACTTTTGTTGAGGCGAGAAATTGGTTAAAAGAAACTGAAGATCTCTTCGCCATCTTTGATGTGGAAGACCGTAGAAAAGTTCTGTTGGCAGTATGGCTATTGAAAGAGGAAGCTGCTTATTGGTGGGAGGTCACCAACGCTACTAGGCCTATAGAGACTTGGGCCGACTTTAGGATGAGGTTTGGGCTTAAGTTCCTATCATCTGCTGAGGAGAATCTCCAAATGGAGAAGTTTATATCTTTGAAGCAAGGGAACATGACAGTGAGGGAGTATGTGAATAAGTTTAACCAGCTTGCTCGATTCGGTTTGGACATGGTTAATACTCCCCAGAAGAAGGCTCTACGCTTTGCACGAGGGTTGAATGAGCTATTACAAGGTTTAGCCATGTCTCATATACCCATGGGGGCCACTTTTGAAAGCCTAGTGGACATGGCATTGCTTCAGGGAGACGATAAGAATGGCAAGAAAGAAGTCAAGCCTAATGAGACTCAAACCAAGAAGGCGGACTCCAAGTAGGGAGGCAATCAGAGCAATCAGAACAACAAGAACAACAAGAACAACAAGGGTAATAAGGCCAACAACAACAAGGCAAAGGACACAAGAAAGTGCAATTTCTGTGGGATTGTTGGGCACATAGCCAAAGATTGTAGGAAGAAGAGGAAGTTGGGCGAATGCTTTCATTGTGGAGAGACTGGACACTTTAGCAAGGATTGCCCTAAGAAGCAAGGACAAGGGCAAGGGCAGACTCAGCGTGCAGGACCTTCTGGAGGGCAAGTGCATGCTCTCAACACTGCTCCAATTCAGGACCGAGGTAGTATTTCTGTAGAAAGCCTTGTTTACATTTCTGATTTTCCTGTTCGCACTTTATTTGATTCTGGCGCATCGCATACCTTTATTTCTTTTGACATTGTTGAAAGTGTGCACCTAAGTACTAGTCTTGTTGAGGATCCCGTTAGTGTTTCAAATCCAATTGGGGGTTCCGCCCATCTATCTATGATTTGTATGGATTTGAGGATTTCTATCTTGACCGTAGAATTCACATGTAATGCTTATATTCTCGGGTTCATGGGATACGGGTTGATTTTGGGCATGGATAGGTTGTCCAGTTATGGAGCCATTCTCGATTGTGAGCATAGGGTGGTGAGGCTCATGACTTGCCTCGGTAATACCCTAGAGATTTCTTGAAACCCGCTGGATCCCGTCATGTTATGTTATCTTGAATCTCTTGACTCGTCCATCGATGATCTGCAATCGGTAAGGGTGGTCCGAGAATATCCTGATGTCTTTGAAGAGGTTAAGGGGTTACCCCCTAAACGAGAGATAGATTTCCGCATCTATCTTGTTGATAATGCCAAGCCAGTTTCATTGCCCGTTAGGCACATGGCCCCACGAGAAAGAAGAGAGCTCAGTAAGCAAATCAAGGAGTTGCTTGAGAAGAATTTTATTAGGCGAAGCATTTCTGAATGGGGTGCTCCTGTGGTGTTCGCTACTAAGGCGGATGGTTTGCTTTGTCTATGTGTTGATTATCGAGAGTTGAACAAGCTGACAAAGAAGAATAGGCACCCGTTACCGAGGATTGATGACCTCTTTGACCAGCTTGTTGGTGCTTCTGCTTTCTCTCAGCTCGATTTAGCCACCGGATTCCATCAGCTTAGAGTGGCTGAGGATAGTATTGATAAGACTGCGTTTAGGACTCCAGATGGATTCTTTGAATGGCTTGTCATGCCATTCGGTTTGACTAATGCACCCGCCTACTTCGTAGATTTGATGAGTAGGGTGTTCAGGGAGTTCCTTAACAAGTTTGTGGTTGTCTTCGTGGATGATATTCTGATCTTCTCAAAGGATGAGGAAGAACATGCTAGACATCTCAAGGAAGTGATGGATACGCTTAGAGCTCATCAGTTGAAAGCCAAGTTCTCCAAATGCCATTTTTGGAGAAGGGAAGTTTGGTTTCTTGGACATATAGTTTCTAAGCAAGGCATAGCTGTGGATCCCGCGAAAGTGGTTGCGGTTCAAGACTGGAAGACTCCTAAGAATGCAACCGAAGTAAGAAGCTTTCTCGGTCTGGCAGGCTACTATAGGAAGTTCATTAAGGACTTCGTTAAGATTTCAGCCCCTCTTACTAAGTTGACGAAGAAGAACTTAGTCTTTGCATGGGACCTAGAGTGCGAGCTTGCTTTTCAAAGGCTCAAGAGGACCCTTAACACAGCTCCAGTTTTGGCATTACCCGATGGCGGTAAGATGTTTACCGTGTACACCGATGCATGTGGCACGGGGTTAGGTGCTGTTCTGATGCAAGAAGGAAGAGTGATATGTTATGGGGGTAGGCAACTTAAAGTTCATGAGAAGAACTATCCCACTCATGATTTGGAGTTGGTGGCGATCGTCTTTGCACTCAAATCCTGGCGCCACTATCTTCTATGCGAAAGGTTTGAGTTATATACTGATCACAAGTCACTCAAGTACCTCTTCTCGCAGAAAGATCTGAATCTAAGGCAGCAAAGGTGGATGGAATTCTTGGCATCATATGACTTCGAGATAGCTTATACCCCTGGCAAGGGTAATGTTGTGGCAGATGCACTAAGCAGAAGAAGGTTGACTTTGAGTCCCTTGTTTGTTGAGATGAAGAGCCTAGAGTTCTTGGCAACCTTTGATTTCACAACGGCTGTTGAGTCGATGACAGGTTCGTTAGCATCTCTCGAGCTTAGACCTACACTTCTTGGTCAAGTAGGGACTTCGCAGAAGGAAGACCCACAGATAGTCGAGATCATGGACAAGTTGATTCGTGGTGAGACGTCTAGTCACCTTGCTAGATATACTATTGATGACAAGGGTTGGCTAAGGCGTGATGGAAGGCTATGTGTTCCACAAGTGGGAGACTTGGTGCATAAAGTTCTCGAAGAAGCGCATCACTCGAAGATGACTATACATCCTGGAGGAGATAAGATGTATAGGGATATGAAGTGCATTTTCTTTTGGGCTGGAATGAAGAAGGATGTGGCAGAGTATGTTTCAAAGTGCATGGTGTGCCAACAAGTGAAAGCCGAGTCGAAGAAACCCGGTGGGCTATTACATCCATTGGAGGTCCCGCAATGGAAGTGGGAAAGTATCTCTATGGATTTTGTGGATGGATTGCCTAGGTCAAGGAAAGGGAATACGAGCATATGGGTCATAGTTGATAAACTTACGAAGAGTGCTCATTTCATTCCAGTGAAGAGCAAGAGGACCGCATCATGGCTAGCATCTGTTTATCTTCGAGAGATAATGCGATTGGATGGAGTTCCTTCTAGCACAGTTAGCGATCATGACCCAATCTTCACTAGCCAGTTCTGGAATAGTTTGCAAGAAGCGATGGGTACGCGATTGAATCTAAGTACAGCCTATCACCCCCAGACGGATGGCCAAACCGAAAGAGTGAATAGAGTGCTAGAAGATCTTTTGAGGCTTTGTGTTCTTGACTTTGGTGGTACTTGGGAAGACCACCTTCTTCTTGTAGAGTTTTCTTATAATAATAGCTATCAAGCTGGCATATGGATGGCACCATTTGAAGCTTTGTATGGGAGGCCGTGTAGGTCACCATCTTTTTGGTGGGAGACAACGGATAGGCTTATACTTGGGCCCGATATGATACGGGACACATCCAAGAAAGTTGAATTGGTGAGAAAACGGATGAAAACGGCCCAAGACAGACAGAAATCCTATGCTGACAAGCGAAGGACAGATTTGGAATTCGAAGTTGGATATATGGTTTTCGTGAAGGTTTCTCCTTTGCGTAATGTGGTTCGTTTTGAAGCAGTTGGGAAGCTAGCACCAAGGTTCATAGGACCCTTCCCTATCATAGAGAGAATTGGGAAGATGGCTTATAAGGTGGAATTGCCCGAGAAGCTGGCCAGAGTGCATAATGTCTTTCATGTCTCGCATCTCCGAAAGTGCCTACATGAGTCCGCTGAGGTGGTTGAACCTAGCATTCTTGAAGACGTGGAGGTAGAGAAAGAGGCAACCTTGAGGAGAGCTCCGATTCGTATCTTGGGAACGGAGATCAAGAAGATAAGGAATCGAGAAGTCAAATTGGTGAAGGTTCAGTGGAGTGAGGCCGAAGAGGATGCAACTTGGGAAACCGAGGAGAAGATGCGTGGGCTTTATCCATTTCTTTTTGAGTGTACATTCTCGATCTCTTTTCCTTTTTAGTATATCTTTCTTTTTGCTATCCATGTTTATCCTGTTTATCTTGTAACTTTGTCAATCTTGTCATGAGAACCTTAGGTAGAAACCCTTTGGATGAAACATGTATTTGAAACATGTTATGTTTGATGTTTGCAAGTGGTTGCAAGTGTTTGCAAGTGGATACTCGTGGATGCATGATACACGTTAGGCACTAAGATCGGCTCACGCACTTTCATGTTGCATAGGCATGAGTGCTCATACTTATTCATGGATGAAACTTGTTATTCTATCACGTGGATGTTGCATATGGATGAATGTTATGTGCACTCATGTAGATATTATGAATCATGCTTGGAATTTGCATACATATGGACTCATTACACCAACATACATATGCATTAAGGAGGTTTACTGAATCAGTAACCGCCTGATTTTCGCATTAGATAAGTACATATACACACACCTTTGCATGTGATCATACAACATTTAGAATTTGTTAAGGACAATGGTTACTTGTGGATGATGTTGTGGGTAGATGGATGATGGATGGTAGGATACGTTCTTCCTAACTTAGAGATTTCGGGGACGAAATCCTTAAAGGAGGGGAGAATGTAACAACCCGTATTTTTAAATAACATGTTATAACATAAATCAAGGCAGAATTAAATGATAAAATCTGAATCAAGGGAAACGAGCTGTGCCACTGCGTTCGTCTCGGAAAAATACGCGAAATAGAGTCCGAGTTTTCGAAAATCGGAGTCCGTATGACCCAGTTATGGCCCATAAAAGTTTTCAGAAAAATTCAAGTTTAAAAACAGATTCAAATTCAAATCCGAATGTTTAAGTTTCAACCCAGACAGGCTAGGCGGGAAGATTCCCGCCAACCCCCATGTCGACTGGGGTGTCGACTGGGGTGTCGACACACCCAGGGCCGTGTCGACTGCCCAGTCGACACGGGTGTCGACATGGTGGTTCGGCCAATTTGGCTTAGGTGCACCTGACTTGTTCCTCAAGACATGTTTTAAGGCTTGTGACGGATTTTAAAGGCTCAGATCTGAATTAGGGTTAATCCTATGGCCTAAACTAACCTAAACTTCAATAAAAGGACCCTAATACCTAGCCTAAACCATCATAAATCAATCCTACAACTAGGTTATGCCAAAATGTTTAATCATGGCCTCCACCCTCTTGTCATAGTCTCCATCTTCATTCATATGATAGTTCCTAAGCTTGTTTAAGAGTTTCTAAGTTTGATTCAAGGCCAAAGTTCAATCTTTCTTCATCAAAGCAAGGTTCTTCTTCTTATTTCTCAAGGGTTTTCATTGGAGCTTATTATTTGGGGGTTTTTAGAGTTGCTAGTGGCTTCGTCTCAATCTTATTTTATTTTATAAGTCTTCATAGCATTGTAAGCCCTATTCTACTCTTAGATTCTAACTATGAAGTTAAATATGACATGTTGCAAGTTTGAGTTTGGGCCTAAGTATGATTTGTGCTTTGATTCTATCATGTTATGCATAGATTTATTCTATGCATGTTTGTAAAGCTATCACCTTGACTTTATGCATAAAAAACTATGAGCTTTGATTTGAAATGTTGCATAAAGCAACATAGAAACTCTCATAACCCTTATGTTATCTTGCATATGATGTTATATGCGAATCACTAGCTATCATCCTATGTCATTTATGACCATGTTTCACCTATTTTGCTAAAGTTTGATATCATGCATATTTTGAGGCTTATAATGTAATATGCAAGTTTATGAACACATTTGCCTCATATGCCACCATGTTTAACTTGTGGCCAAGCCTTATTAATTATGTCATGCTTCTAAGTTCCCTCTTTGAGATCTATTTGCGTTTATGCGAACTTACATGCGATGGGGTTACGTTATGGGTAAACTAAAATGAAATAAAAACATGACTTGAAAAGATGACACGAAATATGACATGTGATTATGCTTGAAACATGATCATGAACTTGGACATGACTTCTAGAAAACATGAGAATGGCCAACTCGAGGTTGGGTTGAGTTTGTAGCATAAATCTACCCGGAACCGATCGGCTTAACTAGTGGCTACAAGCAATAGGACACAATGTGAGTAGTTGGTCATGTCGCACTTGAAACCCGAGGTTAGACTAAGTTGTGGTGTAAAGCTACCCGGACCCGCCCGGCTTAACTAGTAACCACAACAAGGTCTAATGTGAGAGGTTGGGTGCATTAAATCAATTAATGCCACATGATAGGGTTAAGTCATGGACCACTTGAATACTTAACCAATTAAACACGATGGGTTGATAGGTTAAGTCATGAACCTTGGGTACACTTAACCAACTTGGTACTTGATTGGATAGGGTTAACCACGCTTAACCCATTAGAAACCCTAGTTACGTGGTCCTTTTCACCAGTAACCCTCTTGGTTGTATCATGATACCCTAGGGACTAGGCTAGGGTGGGGCACGATTACTGGGCTGACATGTAAGCGACCAAAACGACGACTAAGTAGGTGCGCCAGTGTAGGTTCAGGCGGACTATGGTTGTGCATGTAGTCCGGAGTTGAAAAAGCAGACACGGGCACCAGTAGGTCTAGATTGTGCATGCTTGATTCGTGTCAGTGGTTGGCACCCTGGGACTTGATACACCCTAGGGTGGACCTAGCACAGTTCGACTACATTCGTGATTGGGCCGTATGACACCGACACTTGACGAGTTAGGCTTATAGGGAGCCGATTGACTAGACCGTGTAGTTGGACCTTAATTCAGGTCATCTCATGATGTTGGGCCAAACTTGGGCCAAAGGATCATTTCTTGTTTATGCTTGACATGGATTGGATTACTAGTACTATGGGCGCAAAAACTTAACCTTGTATATGCGATGCCACACTTGATCTATCTTGTTAACTTTTCACCATGCCAGTTATCATCCCATTTTCCATCTCTTTTTTACATGTCAGTTAACTTTATTAGTTTTTATACTAATAGTAGGTAGGACTTACCAGTCTTTTGACTAACCCGTTTTCTTTCGCCTCTTTTCTTTCGTTCTCCCCCCCCCACAGGTTCTCAGGGTGGGAACACTAGCACCTAGCTTGGATCTTTAGCTTGCTTTCTGGATAGCTCATGTACGGTTTGGACTTGAGCTCGCTATGGCTTTACTACTACTACTTTGGGGATAGTTACTTTATGTCATTTTCAGTTTTTAGTTTATGTTTCTAGACTTTGTTTGTTGGAAAATAATGACTAAGTACTTTGATGTAACTTGACTATGGTTTTATCCGCTGCTTTGTTTACTCTGTTTACTTATATGTTCTGTCTTGTGATATCTTTGTGCATGTTTACCTTGTCCAACGCCCCTCCAAAGCCAAGTGCACTTGCAAGAGTGACCTTGGCGGAGGGTGGGGTGTTACAGTTAATGAAGACACCATTCACGACAACCCAAATCCAATTTGATATTAAATACATGGCTCTGAACGGAAAATATATCGGCTTATATTCAATATCAGATTCTGAAATCCACAAATATCGTATTAGAATAACGATATATATCTTCCAAATTCCTCCACAACATCCGTATAATCACGGAATCCAATATCGAAATATTCCAAAGATAATTTCGATTCAAACCCAATCCAATTCATATATTGGAAATTCTGATTATTTTAAAAACCATTTCAAATCCTACTTAATTATTTTAAAAATATTGGATTTATTATTCTAGTTCATTTCAATAAAAATATATTTTTATCTATTCAAATATGGAATTTTTCAGCCCAATTCTTTCCAAATCATTTATTACGATTTTACACAAATTTTTGATATTTTTATCAAGGCCCCTACATTCGATTTCCATAAACGGCCATCGAACTGCACTTACATCGACCTTTTCCAAATTTGATTTGGACATAATTCCAAATCCAACCGTTAGATTTCAAATCTCTAATATTCTTTGGAAAGCTCTTTTCGACACGAATCTAACGGTTTCGGTTTTAGGAGAATCCAACGGTCGGATCTCCTGTAATGTCCGTTCGAAATCAATGGTCGAAATACGCGAACTGCCACGTCGCGGCGCATTCTATTAAGGCCATTATATATATATAATATATATATTTCATCGATTTCCATTTAAAACATAATTTATAAATCGTTTTAAATTTGTTTTTAAAACGATTTCAACTTCATATTCAATTTCAAATCAAAATTGAATATTCCATATCATCGATATATAGATGATAATATTTTCAAAACATTAGATTTTGAAATCTTTTCCTTTTCGATATTCATTATAGAAATGAATAAAATCGATATAAATATCGTTCACATCCAAATAACGCTAATCTAATCGACACGGCTTTATATATTTAAATATATTCATGTCCATCCCAAATCGGACAACAAAATCAGATTTTGATCTTTTACTGAATATTATTTTAAAATATTCATTATTTTAAAATATTCGTTATTTTAAAATATTCCTTATTTCTGAACTGGAATCAAACACAATCAACTACCATATAATGTTATTTATACGGATTTCAAATATACATGTACACAACAATAATCAAACACAGTCAACCATCGTCCAAAGTGCATTCTACGCTACATAAGCATCAAATATAAATATTTAACGCTTACACAGCTTGTCAATCAATCGATCAACATACAACTAAATAGCTGGGATTAGTGTATGTCCAATTTCATCCCAATACTCGTGTGGGGTTTTCAAACAACAAACACAGTTTTATTTGTGCAATTGGGCGATGTGTAAAATTTATCGTCCCAATCAATATCAGTCAAATGTGTGTACATAAACAAATCGTCCGATTTGTTTATGAATATTTATTTTATTCATATACACGTTAAAAATTATATTTTTAACTATAAACTTTTTTATTCCATTCCACAATACACAGTCAATTTTCACTACATAATCAATCAAACAAACAAGTCATCCATGGTCTGTGGACGACAGGTGTCGGGTGCTGCTAAGCACCGTCTGCATCCTAGTATATATTTTAACTAGAAATAAAATTAAAGTGAGAAGTTCTCACCTTTTTTATCCACTCCATCATCCTTTCAAAGCAAAGAAGATGAACAACTCATCGACTACAACCTTAAGCGAACACGATATCCTACACGATTGATTTTTATTAATAACATTCATAAGCTAAAATCATGTTTTTAACCCGCTACTTCATATATAAAACCTAATTTTTATATTGCTACTTCTTACCTAAAAATATAATTTTTATATTGCTACTCTATAAATAAAAATCACATTTTTATAATTTCTCTTTCATGACAAAAAAAAGTTTGATTTTTATATACATAAAAATCATACCTTTTCTCTAATTAAAAAACAAATCTTTATCCTTCATTCACACAAAGAAAAATTCAATCTTTATACTTCATTCATGACATTCATACGATAAAAATTATATATTTATCCACTAAAAATCGTATTTGTACATAACTAAAAATCGATCCTTTCTATAGCTAAAGATCTTATCTTTGTATGATTAAAAAATTTATTCTTTTCATATTTGAAAATATAAACGTTTCTATTATAAAAATCTAATCTTTTTAATTTAAAAAAAATCAAATCTTTTCTATGATAAAAAATCAAATCTTATTCATGAAAAGAAAAATCAAATCTTGTTCATCATTAAAAATCATTCCTTTTTATTGATAAAAATCTAAACTTTTATTTAAATAAAAGATCTAAACTTGATTTTAAATAAATAAAACAAAATAAAGGAAATAAAACTAACAAACCGTCCGGAGTAGTGCTCTACGGAGCTGGATGTTCGCGGTGGAGGTGTGGGGCTCTGCGGATCGAAATCGAGAGGAGGGAGCGGCGGTGAGACGACTCGGTCATTCCCCGGTCTCCGAAGAGAAGGGAAAGAACGAATTGTTTTGAGAACACGACAAAATAGAACGCAGATGGGAGAACATTTCTTATATATTACAACAATTCATCAGAATACAAGAATATACAGAGTATAAATGAATAAATATTACACAGAAAAATTTCAGAGATTACAATACATTACATAGCAGCGGAAAATAATACAATACACAACTAGAAGAGATATACGGATACAAAGCTTTCCGGATATCGTTCCAGCTGTAAACCAGGATCCTGTGAATATAAATCTGCAAAACCAAAACTACTAGTCGCCCGTGTCAAAATAAGGGCACCCAGAGTTTAGGTTAAAACAATAAACCCCAGGTCAGTCATGGGACTGGTGTGAGAACTAAAACAGTTATTAATCTTTATTTTTAAAGCTAGGTAAATCAAGAGACCACGCCGTATAACACGGAACGGGTTTCCTCCCAAGAATACCAGTGCATAAAACAAATAGCGTAATGCTAAATAAAGAAAAATGAAGCTGTTATAAGACCCATGTCCTATCACACAATGCAACGCAAGCCGGGGGATAGGGTTTTCCCTTATAACAGCCAAAGAATGCTTGATAAGTTTAAAACAAATCATTTGATACTATAATAAGTGTATAGTGTTTAAAAGAATTTCAATCATAAATATCAATCATAGGCGGCATGGGTACCATATATCATGTCGCCATACTAGCTCTACAATTAAAACCGCAAATGTCACGTATTTGGAAATTGGATTTCCATCTATGAACCGAGGCTAGGGATCGTCCTCTACCGATTCGAGACTCTCTAGCCCGAGCCTCAGGCAAGCGCGCAGGCAAGCCTTGGAGCGACAGGGCCGGTCCACCGATGTGGATTATTATGCCTGAACACTACGTTTCCCCGCCCTTTGGGGCGTAAATGAGCCAACAAATGGCTCCATCGGACCCGGATCGTCCGATCTAACCGAGGCGCTTCGCAACAGCAACAACCACACAGGTGAAAAGTATATAAATGTCAGGGCTGGTAGGTCACTGACACCACCCTAGCTAGAAAGAAACGCATGCCCTCCCTGAGGTCCTCTCCCGTTTTTGGTTCACAACCGGGGTGCGAGGCTCGCGAATTCACGTTACACAAAGCTGTGCCACACAGGCTGTGCTTTGATCATCACCACAAGACTTTGCCTTTCAACAGAAGCCTCGATCAATGCCACTTAGGCATGCCACACAGGCAATTCACTCCATGCGTTTGATATCCATCAATATATAACCCCTGAGCTCGTATATCTCAGATAAGGGCGTTAAGCAAGAGAATAAATTCTCCGCCGCCAAACAGATATATATTTAATAGAGATCAATCACATGGACTAAAATCCAATGTCAGACACACAGTCCATTTACAAGTTCGCTCTGGGTCTGAACGAAACCGGAGGCACCTAGTACCCCGCATATCCATCGATCTCCAAGTACGTCTGGACGATCACCAACTGTTTCCATCTTCTTGGGTGTACAACCCAATCAAGATCATCAGTAATCACCCAAACGACGTGAAGACTTCTGGTCTTCGACCACCGTCTTCATCTTCGACTTGTCGTCGTATCAGTTATTCAGAATGGGATAAACCCGGTCTTTCCGAATAACTCGCGTATATTTCAAATAAGTGTTACACAAACACAACATACGCCTCATTCCAATTCATCAGTCACTAACCGTAAATTAATCAAGAGAATAATTCCCCAAATATTAACCCCGAAGGCCGAAACCAACATCAGATCAATATCCAGAAAACCATTCTGCTTGGCTAACCGACAGTTAGTTTCTAAATTTCACATTCATAGGGAAAGGTTCCCATTAATTTTATCCAAGATAAATTCCTTGAATTTATTCTTTAATCTACTTTTGAATATCAATTCAAACTAGTCGGGATTAACGAACTTTACCGAAGTAATCATTTGTTTTAATTTCCCAATCCCAACCTATTCATCCCATGAAGTAAAACTGGTAATACTTCATATCTAACACTACGGTGTTATCGGTATATTCAATTACCATTTCACGTTCAAATCTAATTAAAGATTTAACTATCGCCTGGAGCAAAACTGGTGATACTCCATTCTCGATCATTTCAATCTAATTAAAGATTCATTAAAACTCCACTTAGTTTTAATCTGTGACTGGGTGAAAGAATTAGTGTCATTTAAAACACGGTTCACGATAAACCCAAACTCACATTCCATTAATTATCGGGTTAAAGAACGAGTGTTATTTAAAACACTGTCCACGATAAACCCAAAAATCAATATCACTTCAATTCCAATTAAATATCATTTAATTGTTACACTTCATTAAATCTAAATAAAAAGATTTAGTCTTTTCTCAACTAGGCTTAAGAAAAGTGTTAATGAAGACACCATTCACGACAAACCCAAATCACATTTGATATTAAACACAAGGCTCTGAATAGAAAATATATCGGCTTATATTCAATATCAAATTCTATGAACAACAGATATCGTATTGGAAATAACAATATATATATATATATATATATATATATATATCTTTCAAATTTCCATAACAACATCTGTATAATCACGAAATCCAACATCGAAATATTCCGAAGACAATTTCAATTCAAATCCATTCCAATGCAATCATTGGAAATTCTGGTTATTTTTAAAACCATTTCAAATCCAATTTATTTATTTAAAAATAAATAGAATTATAATTCTAGTTCAAAACTAGTTCATTTCAATAAAAATCTATTTTTATCTTTTCAAATATGGAGTTTTTCATCCCAACTTTTCCCAAATCATTTCTTATGATTTTACACAAATTATTGATATTTTTAATGATTTTATCAAGGCCCGTACAGTCGATTTCCATCAACGGCCATCGAACTGCACTTACAGCGACCTTTTCCAAATTTGATTTGGACATAATTCCAAATCCAACCGTTAGATTTCAAATTTCTAATATTCGTTAGAAAGATCTTTTTGATACGAACCCAACAGTTCCGGTTTTAGGAGAATCCGACGGTCGGATCTCCCGTAATATCCGTTCGAAGTCAATGGTCGAAATTCGCGAACTGCCGCGGCACGGCGCGTTCTATTCAGGCCATTATATATTATATATATATATATTATATATAATATATACTTCGTCGATTTTCTTTTCAAAACGATTTTTAATTCAATTTCCAGTCGTTTTCAATTCAATTTGAATTTCAAATTATTTCAATTTCATTTCAAATTTATTTCTATTCAATTTCTATTCGAATTCATTTTAAAACGATTTCAATTCTATTTCAATTCTATTCGAATTCATTTCAAAATGATTTCAATTCTATTCGAATCCATTTCAAAACGATTTCAATTCTATTCAAAACGATTTCAATTCTATTTCAATTCTATTCGAATTCATTTCAAAACGATTTCAATTCTATTTCAATTCTATTCGAATTTCAAACCATTTCAGTTTATTTCGAATTTCAAATCAATTCAATTTTCATTGAAGAATGAATAAAATCGATATAAATATCGTTCACGTCAAAATGGCGTCAATCTAACCAACACGGCTTCATATGTTTCTATTTTCAAATATTCTATTTCAAATATTTCTATTTCAAATATTTTTATTTCAAATATTTTTATTTCAAATATTTTTATTTCAAATATATTTATTCAAATATTTCTATTCAAATATTTCTCTTTCGAAACTGGAATGAGGCCCAATCAATTACCATATAATGTTAATTATATGGATTTTCTACAACACATGCATATATCAACAACGATGAATAATCAACCATCATCCAAAGTGCATTCTACACTGTATAAGCATCAAATATAAATATTCAACGCTTATAGCAGCCTGTCAATCAATCAATCGACATACAACTAAACAATCGGGATTAGTGTACGTCAAATATCATCCCAATACCCGTGTGGGGTTTCAAACAATCAAACACATATTTTATTTGTGCAGTTGGGCGATGTGTAAAATTTATCATCCCAATCAATATCAGTCAAATGTGTGTATATAAACAAATCGTCCGATCTGTTTATTTTTATTTCATTTCATATACACATTAAAAATTCTATTTTCAACTATAAAATATTTCTAACTATAAAAATATTTTATTTTCATTTCACATCACATCACTCAATCAACTACACATCAACATCAAACAAACAAACAAACAAACAAACAAGCCGTCCATGGTCTGTGGATGACGGGTGTCGGGTGCTACTAAACACCGTCTGCATCCTAGTATATATAAATATATCTAGAATAAAAAGAAATTTAGAGTGAGGAGTTCTCACAGAATAGTTAATCCAACGCCACGACTCTTCTTATGCAGAAATCTTCATCGTTTCATCTTTCATCACTTTCTTTGCCCGTATCCTCTACAGATATAAAAATCACATTTTTACTTCGTTATTCAATATATAAAAATCGAATTTTTACTTTGCTATTCAATATATAAAAATCTAATTTTTACTTCGCTATTCAATATATAAAAATTGAAATTTTACTTCGCTATTTAATATATAAAAATCGAATTTTTACTTCGCTATTCAATATATAAAAATCATATTTTTACCCTTTCTATATTAAAAAAAATTATATTTTTATTAGAGTGAAAATCTAATCTTTATCGATTTTAAAAATCTAAACTTTCTATTACTAAAATCTCGTCTTCTCTATTTATAAAAATCAGCTCTTCTCATCATTAAAAATCGAATCTTTATTATAAAAATCAAATCTTCTTTATGCTAGCTTTATAATAAAGATCGTATTCCTACCATCATATGCGTCAAATCTCTTAAATGTAAATAAACTAATATTTTCTCTAAAGAAAAATCATATCTTTCATAACACCATTTGTATAGGCAAAATTATATTTTTAATAACTTAAAAACCCTATTTTTAATAACTAAAAAAAAAGTAAAACAAAAAAACAAATAAAAACTCACTGGTGGTCGGAAATCTGGTCGGAAAAAGGGGGTAACGACGGCGCAGACCGTGGATGGTGGCAGGAGGGGGGCTGCGGTGGTCTGGGCTCGTGGTCCGGTGGTGGCGCGGCGTCGATTCTGGTGGGGGGGGGGGGGGTCGCGCTCCACGCGAGGAGGAAGGGGAGAGGATTGGGAGGAGGCGGAGCATGGGGGGGGGTCGGCTTGCAGTAGGGGGCGGGGGCTCCTGGCTGAGTGACGCGATTCTTTTTTTTCTTCTTCTGATTTCAATCGAACGGAGGGGGGGGGGGTCCTGAGGAAATAAAGGAGAGGAGGAGAGAGATTTTATTTATTTATTTATTTAATTTATAAAAAGTTGACTTTTTCATACGACCTCTAAACGAGGCCCACCGCCTGTCGTCCATAGCTAATTACCCCCATTCCGAACACAATGGGATATGTATCGTAAGCTGATTCGACTGTTTCGATCAGTTTCCGTTAAAATCAACATATAACTCTATATATTGAATTTGAACGCGTATTTCAATTTACTGGGGTCACATACGAATTCTATAAATCCCAGAAAAATATTTTCTAGCTTCGTATTGACGGTATGGTCCTAACAAAACAAGTTTCGTCGAATTCTGAGACCATTTGAAAAATGGCCATTTTCCAGTCGATTAAAATCAACTAAAACTGGTCAAATGTGTTTTCCTTTTCCACACTCACATATTGATTCGAAAAATTATGAAATTTGGAATCTAGCAATAACTTGACATCACGGATCTAACAAAAGTGGTTTCGTCGAAATCCGAGGTCGTTTGCAAAATTTCCATTTTTAAGGGCTTGAATTCCATAGCGACTATTCAGAAATTTCAACTGGACATATCTTTTGATCCTCGCTATGAAATTTTGATTTTTTGGATTCGTCGGAAAGATAGTCACAATTAGATCCTATTATTTTTTGTTTCACTAAAATCCGGTTTGTTTTGCACCCGGTACATTCATTTGAAATTTGAAATCGAATTATCGAACTACCGCGCCATTTCCAATTCCTTTTATAATTTAAAATAAATATTTATATTCTAACGATGTTCTATATAATATATATGTTTGAATTCTATTCAAAAATAAATTTCTCGACGATATTATTTAAAATAATCTATTTTAAATATTCAAAATTCGCTAAAATTGCCAAAATAAAAATTTTAAATTGGCCCAGATTTTCGGGTTATTACAGGCGGAGAGAGGGTATGGTGGATGATGGCAGAGGGGGCAGCAGGTAGGAGGGCGTCGCGGCGGAGGTGGTAGGCAAGGGGGTGGCTGTCGGTGGTGGTTTAGGGTTTGGGGGTGTTCGGATTGGGGGATTCACGGTTTTGGTGGAAGGCAGGGAGAGGGTGTCGGTGAGGAGGAGGAAGGGGGAGCGAGGTCAGGCGGTCGTGGAAAGGGGGAGGGAGCCTCTGACGGCGGAAGCGCGGTTGGAAAAAAACGGGGGGGGGGGGGGGGGGGGCTGGGTGAATCGCGATCGACGAGGCGGGTTTGTGTTTTTTTTCTTTTTTGTTTAATTTGGTCAACGGTGGGGAGGGAAAGAGAAAGGGAATGGGGGGAGAATAATAATATATAAATAAATAAATTTATTTAATCCATTTAAATTCTAAAAAGTGCTTTTCACATTCGAACTCCAAACAAGACCCATCGACTGTCGCCCCTAACTAATTACCCCTATTCCGAACGCATTGAGACATGTCCCGTAACCCACTTCTAACGTTTCAATCAATTTCCATTTAAATTAAAATATAAATATAAATATATATATATATTCAATTCAAATGTACATTTCAATTTACCAGGGCCACATACAGACCCCAAAATTTCCAGAAAAATTATTTCTAGCTTCGTATTGATGATACGGTCTTAACAAAACTAATTTCATCAAATTTGAAGACCATTTGACAAATGGTCATTTTCTGGTCGATCCAAATTGACTGAAACTGTCAAAACACGTTTTCTTGCGCCATGCTCACATATTGACCCCAAAAATTATGAATTTTGGAATCTAGCAATAACTTGACATCCCGGATCCAACAAAAATGGTTTCGTCGAAAGTGGAGGTCGTTTGCAAAATTTCCATTTTTAAGGGCTATATTTTCATAGCGACTATTCTGAATTTTCAATTGGGCATAACTTTTTATTTCTGCTATGAAATTTCATTTTTTCGGATTCATTGGAAAGATATCTTCAAATAGATTCAAATATTTTTGGTTCGCTAAAATCCGATTTATTTTGAATCCTGTACATTAATTTGAAATCAAATTTTCAAACTACCGCGCCATTTTCAATTCCTTTTATAATTAAAATAAATATTTATATTCTAACTTCGATTCAAATAAATATATACATCCTAATTCTATTCAAAATAAATTTCTAGTCATTATTATTTAAAATAAATTATTTTAAATATTCAAAATTCATTAAAATTGCCAAAATAAAAATTTTTAAATTGGTTATCATTTTCTGGGTTGTTACAATCTCCCCCACTTAAAATCTTTTCGTCCTCGAAAAGGAACGAAGTTGAAAGTTGTTTAACTACTCAACTCAACTTTTAGTTTGGCGTTCATTCTTCAACTTTTTAGTTTCTAAGAATTTTCCAATTCTTCAAAAATTTGGCTAACACCCTAAATTTTCGAATTTTTTTGCCATAATCTCCTTTGTACAGGAGCACCCGGAAAATCCCCAAACCGCCACACATGCCCTCTCATCTCAAAAAGAAAAAGAAAAGGCTAAGAGGCTCATAAAATCATCCAAACCCAATAAATTAGTAAACATGTACCTGTTTGTCGGGCATACAATTTTATTCCTCTTCTCTAGCCTCCTTGCTATGACCTGTTCAATGTATGTACATGTATATGCATGCAATCTCAAACAATTTCCAATTTAGTTCAATATTTGATACAATTTGGTTATATGTACCATTTTTTCGTATAATGGTTTTATTAGATAACAAATAATCATACAGCACAACCATCAATCAATTAGTGAATTAACGTTTCAAACTCATAATTTTGATACATATACAGAAAATCATGTTTTTGATACCAATTCACAACAATAAACCCTATCTAGTTTTGGTTCTCACACCAGTCAAATGGAAATATATAAATATCTCACTTTTGAAACTCGAGCATAAATACTGATGATGGCGCGCCATCATCAGAATCATGTTCGTGCGACTAGACTGTGATTCTATATCTATCCGTAGATTAAAACTTCGAATACACGTTTGTAAGGCATATAGCAAAATCTTTATATATCGGATTGTCCAAATCAATTTAAAATAAATATTCAAATACGTCTAAAATGGTTTAAATTTTCCAAACAAAATTTGTTTTCATTTTGATTTCAAAAATAACACTATTTCGACTCGTTCTAGGATACTACTGATCCCATCTTTAACAAATCATTCTCATTGGATATTACTAATCCAATCTCTGATGAATTCTTTTGTTCGGTTCTAATATGTCTTGTTCTCCGAGCTCCGTAAACCAAAGCTCTGATACCAAATGTAGCGACCCGAACTTCCCGGCCGGCCTAAATCGAACAAGAAGCGGATTACTTTGAGGAAAACACAAATCAGAACACAAACAGAAGAACATTTCATTTCTTATTACAACAATTCCATCAGAATACAAGAATATAACATAGTATGAATAAATGTTACACATTAGAAAAATATCAGAGATTTAAATTACATTACATAGCAGCGGAAAAATAATACAATACACAACTAAAAGAGATAGACGGACACAGAGCTTTACGGATATCGTTCCAGCTGTAAACCAGGATCCTGTAAGAATAAATCTGCAAAACCAAAACTACTAGCTGCCCATGTGGAAAATAGGGGCACCCAGAGTTTAGGTTAAAACAATAAACTCCAGGTCAGTCATGTGACTGGTGTGAGAACTAAAACAGTTATTAAATCTTTACTTTAAAAATAAAGTAAATCAAGGGACCACACCGTATAAGACGGAAAGATTTTCCTCTCAAGAATACCAGTGCATGGGATAAACAACGCAATACTTTTTGGAAAAAATGAAGCTATTATAAGACTCAGGTCTCATCACACACTGCAACTCAAACCGGAGGATAGAGTTTTACTTTATAATAGCCAAACATGCTTGGTACATTTAAAACAAATCATTTTGATACTATTATAATGTAAAGTGTATGAAAAAAACTTCAAATATAAATGTATCAATCATAGACGACATATTATAATTGATTTTTATATACATAAAAATCGTACCTTTTTTCTAATTAAAAATCAAATCTTTATCCTTCATTCACACAAAGAAAAATCCAATCTTTATACTTCATTCATGACATTCATACGATAAAAATTATATTTTTATCCACTAAAAATCGTATTTTTACATTACTAAAAATCGATCCTTTCTATAGCTAGAGATCTTATCTTTGTTTGATTAAAATTCTATTCTTTTCGTATTTGAAAATATAAACTTTTCTATTATAAAAATCTAATCTTTTAATTTCAAAAAAAAATCAAATCTTATTCATGAAAAAAAAAAAATCAAATCTTGTTCTTCATTAAAAATCATTCCTTTTTATTGATAAAAATCTAAACTTTTATTTAAATAGAAGATCTAAACTTGATTTTAAATAAATAAAACAAAATAAAGGAATCACAAATGGTCTGGAGTAGTGCTCTACGTGGCTGGGTGTTCGCGGTGGAGGTGTGGGGCTCCGCGGATCGAAATTGAGAGGAGGGAGCGGCGGAGAGAGGGTAGGGAGGATGATGGCAGAGGGGGCGGCAGGTCGGAGGGTGTCGCGGCGGAGGTGGCAGGCCAAGGGTAGCTGTCGGTGGCGATTTAGGGTTTGGGGGTGTTCAGATTGGGGGATTCGCGGTTTTGGAGGAAGGAAGGGAGAGGGCGTCGGTGGGGAGGAGGAAGGGGGAGCGAGGTCAGGCGGTCGTGGCGAGGGGGAGGGCGCGGTTGAAAAAAAGGGAGGCTGGGTGAATCGCGATCGACGAGGGGGGGGGGTTTGTGTTTTTTTCCTTTTTTGTTTAATTTGGTCAACGGTGAGAAGGGAAAGAGAAGGGGAATGAGGGAATAATAATACATAAATAAATTTATTTATTTAATCCATTTAAATTCTAAAAAGTGCTTTTCACATTCGAACTCCAAACAAGACCCATCGACTGTTGCCTCTAACTAATTACCCCATTCCGAATGCAATGGGACATGTCCCGTAACCCAATTCTAAAGTTTCAATCAGTTTTCGTTTAAATTAAAATATAAGTATATATATATATATATTCAATTCAAACGTACATTTCAATTTACCAGGGCCACATACGGACCCTAAAATTTCCAAAAAAAAATATTTCTATCTTCGTATTGACGATACGGTCTTAATAAATCTAATTTCGTCAAATTTGAAGACCGTTTGAAAAATGGTCATTTTCTGGTCGACCCAATTTCACTAAAACTGTCAAAACATGTTTTCCTGCGCACGCTCACATATTGACCCCAAAAATTATGAATTTTGGAATCTAGCAATAACTTGACATCCCAGATCCAACAAAAGTGGTTTCATCGAAAACGAAGGTCGTTTGCAAAATTTCCATTTTTACGGGCTATATTTTCATAACGACTATTCTGAATTTTTAATTTGGCATAACTTTTTATTCCCGCTATGAAATTTCAATTTTTCAGATTCGTTGGAAATATATCTTCAAATAGATACAAATATTTTTGGTTTCGCTAAAATCCGATTTATTTTGAATCCTGTACATTGATTTGAAATTTGAAATCGAATTTTCAAACTACTGCGCCATTTTCAATTCCTTTTATAATTAAAATAAATATTTATATTCTAACTTAGATTCAAATAAATATATACGTTCTAATTCTATTTAAAATAAATTTCTAGTCATTATTATTTAAAATAAATCATTTTAAATATTCAAAATTCATTAAAATTGCCAAAATAAATTTTTTTAAATTGGTTCTCATTTTCCGGGTTGTAACAACTAATAATTATATCATATCGTATAATATAAATATCTATTATTGATTATATATTTATTTGTGTGATATGTTTGGGTGATTTACTATTTTGTTGGTGGTTGTCGATATATTTGTGTGATATGTTTGATTTGCATTCATCCATTCATTTATGTTTATATTCTGTTTGCAATCGTTTGCTTATACTCATTTATTTCCTTCATTTACTTATGTGCAAGGGTGGATCTGGCCCTGGGCTGCAGCCCAGGGTTAGCAAAAGGAAATTTGCAGTAGAAAAAATTTGTTTTCCAATTTCATAGCTTTCTTCAGCGCATGGAGAAAGCCGCAAACAGAATCCTACGCTGCTACACATGTGCCATACATAAGCGATTGGTCGACAGGGGGCATAGGGACGCTTGAGAGGAGCAGACCTTGGCAGCACGTCAGATTTTGACTGTATTTTATGCCAATCGTTCATATTCAGGTCTAGGCTTTAGAAATCATTGAACTGCTGGTTTTCGTATTTCTTTTATATACTTCATTTGGAAAGTTCTAGAGCGTTTAACCTATCTATTCTCTGGTTTTCTATCTTAGCCTATTATTGTAAAGTCCATAGTTATACATCTTACGGACCAATTGCTGACTTAAGGAAGATTTTAAATATTCTAACATTGTGCCCATTTAAATATTCAATGTACAGTGAACTTTGTTTGTGTAATTAGATACATTGCTCCTTGGATCATGTAAACTTTGTTTGAGAAAGTTAGGTGACATTACCCTTGTTTCACTATAAAATTTGTTTGGGTAAATTAGGCAAACTTTGTTGAGTATATTAGACAAACTGTAGATTGTTGTCATGTTGAATTTAAATAGGCATCATTATCTAGCAATGTTATTTACTTAATGTCCAAATTAAAATGCATTACTGTCAAACTGTAAATTAGGTAAACTATAAATTGTTCTTATTATGTAATTTTAAATTTTAATTTCAATTAAATTTATGTAAATATATAATCATCCAGCAACTGCTAATTGTAAAAGCAATAAACTGCGGTCAAATAATCATGTTTTAGCCATGCATCTTTTTCATTAATGCATTGATGTCAAAATAACAAGATACATTAGCAAAACGTGAATTGTGATACTGATGCTAGCTATCAAGTATTTTCTTCTTCTTTTCATATGTGTCTTATAGTAATAATGTATAAAACACTATAAATAAAAAGTTAAAATTAAAATTAAAATGTAAAAATCAGCCCACCCCTTTGATTATTCCTGGATCGCCCTTGCTTATGTGTATTTTTATATTGTTTATAGTGTCACTGATTGAATTAAATTAAACATTTTGTTTAATACAAGCTTGGGTGTTCACATAATCAATATTTGAACAAAACTATCATTTTAATTAATGATGTTTATTAATTTATTTATTATTCTAGTTAATGAATATGAGATTCAATTATCTATTTTGACAAATGACAATTGACTCTAATTTCGCATATGAGTAACAAAACGAAAATTGATTATTCGCTCTAATCAATGATATTATAAATTAATTAATAATTATTGTTGTCGAAACTTTATTTTTATTAATGGTTAATTGAAACTTAATAATCATTTTAATAAATGTTGCCTTAGTATCAATATCTTATTTTAACTATTGAGATGTAATTTGGTTTTTTGTTTAATTAAGTTGCTTTTGAAATGAAGTCAATTGAATTAATGAGATGAGTAAAACTAATTTAATTGAACGGATATAAAGTATTTAATAATAACTAACTGATTTGTATAAGGTTTTAAAACTTAATTAAATAATTTAAGATAGGTATGCAAATAGTCGATTTATCGATTATAAAAGATCACAAGTGTGATTAACCTATCTTATAGGATAAATGATGTTGTTTTAGGATTTATAAACAGAATTTGTATCTAGTTTGTTTTCTTTTGAAAATTTCAAAATCGTTTTTAAAGTAAAAAGAAAGAATGTAATAAATTATCTTTTGGATAATTAATATTTGCTTTAAACAAATTAAAGTATTCTAATTTGATTTTTTTTGGATAAATAATATCGTTTAGATCTTATAAGCTATTATTTTTAATAAGAATGTCCATTTTAAACAGAAATGGTTTGAAATTAAATCTAAGTGTAAAGTGTGTTAGGCTTTATCGAAATCAATGTTTTAAATTAACCTTGGTTTCAACTTTTTTTTTATAAATACACTTAGAACAATAGTTATCTCTTTAAACCTAATATTTTAAAGAATATTGTTTAAAATATTTTCATTCGAATATATGAAATGTGAGCATAAGTTTTGAAGTTTAAATGTGTTCGATACGAAAATGAAAAAGAATTTCCTTAAACAATATCGCTTGTATGGAAAATATCTAGTTATACTTTTATCACTAAATATCGAATTATAGAAGCTTTCCCCTATCTTGAAGTTAGAAAACATTGTCGACCGATGCCTAGGGTAACTATACCTTAACTTGTTCGACTTTATTTTTAACCAAAAAAAAAGTATAAGTTTGGTATCAATGAATAATGGTAAGAGAATGTGATTTAGTTTCCATATACGATCTTTTGAATATTCCTAATAGTTGATTTAACAAATATTGGTTTAGATTTATTGAGCTGTATAGTCAAATCAAAACGATTTGTTTCTCTTTGAGCATTGCTATCCTTTATTGTCAATGACTAAATCCAGAAAGCGAATGGTTGTCTAGCTATGTGGGGTTGCTCCTATTAGGGTAATTTCACGTCTAGTCTAGGGTTGGGTTGGTTGTATGCGCGCAAGATGTGAAATACTCGGATACTCGCTAAAATTAGCGAGGTCCGACTAAAACATTTCTAAAACCAGTGTAGTTCTCAAGTATATTCTAGAGGTAAATGATTTGGTAGGGTGGGCACACCCTCCTAGTCGTTTGCTAGAAAATTTCTCATTTTGTTCCATTAAATCTGAATTTATGAGTTTCCTAATCTAATTGCACCAGGAAGATAAAACGTTCGTGATGTTCAATTACTTTTATCCATGATGAGATCGAATGATATTGTAAGTGGCCTAGTCCGCAGTAAGCAGCGTGGTCCAATTATTTTTGGAAAATTTACCATTTCCTTGTTTGATCCAAATTTTTAGATCAGTTCCTTTATTTCCATCGAGAAGTGTTGTGCACTCTTCTCAATGAGGTGTTGTCCTGTTATTACTTTCATGTTGGCAAATTTTACATATAACACCCATTTGTTGTCGTTTCAATGGTATTTATTTTGTGTTGATGCATACATATATGTTGTTCTTATGAGGTAAAAACCTGTTCCATGATTAGCAACATGGCCCCACAGAATTATTGTATGTTTTCTTTTACTTGAGTTTTCTCATTTTGGTGTTCCAGACCGATCCATGTATTATTTCATTATAATGCTCGAGTTACACCGTGCTTGTTTCTAGGTTATCTTCTGTTGGATGTGGAGCTCATGCAATAAAGTTGGAAGTTTGCATGTCGTATTATTTTATTTTTGCTCTATGTTATTTTACTTATCAGCACTTGTAAAGTCAGAATTTTATAATTATCTAGTTGATAGGATTTGCTTTTAACTTTGATATACATTGTATCTTAAAGTGAAAGTTCATATTTTAGTATTATTATTATATATTGTCAAGTTTCACTGTGAGATTCTATGTTTTCTTTTGTTCTTTCCTTTTTTTCATTTTCTTTTACCTTAATAACCTGCGTGTTTGATGATTGGATGTCGAAACTGAAATACAATGGTCATACTTGATGTCGATTTTTGACGGTTGAAAAGCCCGGTTGTTACAATTAATAGTGCCATCTGCTTTATTTATGCTGAGGTTACCTCATCTAGAGATATAATTCTACTTTTCTTTTTTGCTTTATTTTCTTTGATGAGTTAGAATTTGAAAAAAAAAATGTTGCTTCAGTTAGGAGGTCTTTCACATTTTGTACTAAAGCTGCTTTGATTGATTTATCCTGAGGAGATGATTCTTCCACTTCATTTTCCATAATGCCTTCCAGTTTCATATCCTTATTAGCTGAAATTCTATTTTCTTCTAAAGATATATAATTTCAATATCTTTTTAAGAGCTTCTTCATTTATTTATAAAGGTATTTCTAGTTCAGGAAATTAGACTATTGTGACTTTGTTATTTTCCTCATTACTCGATCTTCTTCATCTCAATGATTTTTTTCTTAAGTATCAAAATTGTTTTTTATTATTGGATTTGTTTGATGCTTCATTGGTTACTTTATTGCATTTTTTGGAATTTTCGGCAATATCAAAAGAAGCGTTGCTATTTTGCTTTCCCATCTGATTTTTATTGACTTCATAAGTGTCAAGATCATAACCAAAGCATTTCCAAATCATAAATCGAAGTGGAATCCAGTCGTACTAGACTTTTTAGGTAATTATCTCCTCGTCGTACATTGGTATATTAACTTCGGTAGACAAATCCATTTCAGCGTTTATTTTAACTAAAATTCTAGAATAACTCAAATGAGTTTCTTTAGCAGTATATTCACCAAGTTTTAATGGTTTGCCTACAATAATAATTATAGCACTAAAGACTTCCCTATTCCAAAGCTTTAAATTTTAATCCAAAAGCGCCATCCAAATAGGTAATGTAGTTAATATATCTTTATCCATTTTCTTAGCTTTACACCATTTTTTTAGTGATAATCAGTTTTCCATTAGTAATATAAGGCCCTGAAATTTAGAATTTTATCACAATCTTCAACATTGGAAAATAAAATTATAAAAAAAAACCCATAGTTTCCAGCATAAACATAAAAAGTAATTGATGGATTCTATATTGATGTGATTGATTTTCTTGCCATTCAAAAATAATGTGGCCATAAATTTTAAATCAAAATCAGAGTTGATACGCCCATTTTTTAGTGCATTGGCCTATGTTGAAGATTTATCCTCTATTTCAGTGGATGAGTTACTTTTGGTCATAGTAGTTTTTGATTCAACAAGGGCCTTTTTAACCCATTTTTAAGCATTCATGCTCTAAAAATCAGAATATGAATTCTGTCTTTTTATTTAAACTGCAACATTTGGATTCTAAAATGGTTTTGATCATTATTGTGCATTCTTGCTCTTTAGTTGATTACTTTGTGCTGCATTTTTCTGAGAAATCTAGTTTAAGTCAATTTGAGAAGAAAATGGATTGTTTCTCTTGCAATTCTTGACAAGAATGAATCTATTACCCTCTAAACCAGTGGGGTTTTACTTACGGGATGGTGATAAAATATAAGAGAAAAGATGATTGTTGTAAATATTATTCTTGGACGCCACCGTAGTAACGCTTGAGCTCAGTAGTAGTTGGAATATTTTTCACCAAGTATACAGTTATATAGTAATGTATGACATAGTGATATTTTATCCTATATTTTAATTCATATAACTTTAAATGGGTTGTTATGATTTTTGTGTGTAGCGGAAGCATGACAAAATGCCAAGAAAAATAGGATCTTTATCACCTAATCACTTGAAGATGAATTTGATTGAAAAAATAAATAAATAACACCACAAAAATATCAGAAATATGAGCACACAATATTCCACCCTACCACCCTCTTTATTGATTCACTAATAAAATATTGTTTACAATCGATCTTAACTATCGTTACAAACAATTACAACTTGAACCAATAACCTTATTGAGAAATAGGTAGAGAATATCTAATGGCTAAAAAATTTGAAGCAGAACACTCAATTTGGAATATCTAGAATGATCACTCCTGGTGGCTCTCACTGTAGCGACCCAAATTTCTGGTACCTTTTGAGCTGACCAAACCACACCAGTCCAACTCAAAGTGCACCAAAAATGAATTACTAGAAGAAAGAAGTTAGCGGATGAGGTAAGAAAGAAAAATATATTAGAATAGAAGAAGAAGAAACACCACAACATAGAGTCAGAGCCTCACATCGCAGCGGAACAAAATATAATACAGAAATAACTTTATTGAGAGCTTTAAATAAAATTTACAATCATCAGAGTACATTACACATCTGGACAGTGATAATAACCTGTCCTCATATACAACACACATCAGAATAGTAGCTATATAATTTTCTACGTCTGAACACCTTCAGCTCATCTCTGGACTTCACAGTATCCGATAACCTGAGCCTGTACACCCTGGGGCTAACCCGAGCATTTACAAAACACCGGGTCAGTCTGGTGAACCAGAGTGAGAAATAATCGCACAGTATTAATGGTATCACACAACCTGATTTTTAAAGTTAAAATCTTTTCAAAAGAAAAGGATAATCGTAAGACCAAATCCACATATAAATATGGACGGTTTTTAACTTACGATAACCCAAAGCATTTTTGAAATCAATATCTTTTTTGATATTATAATAATGTCCAAATACAAGTAAATAGCAATCTAGTAGAACGCTTGCATCTCACGCTCCACATATATAGTATACAATCAAAACCGCGGTCGCTTATTGGAAATTGGATTCCAACTATGACAAGGTATGGGACCACCTGCCGATAGTGTATCTCTAGAGGAAAATACACTGGGTTGAACAAGAATGTCTTACAACCCACTTTGAAACATCTGAACGCCATTCACTTTAAATGCCACATTGTCAAATCTACTAGATACCGCTAATTGACGTTCACAAAAATACTCTAGATGGGAGCTAACCAACTATGGCACGTTTGAAGCAATCAACATACGCGATCCTTTGGAAATACTCTGTCAGACACTCGTCCATACAAGTTATCCAGGAACAGGATGAACCGAAGGCACTTTCCAACTGCACCTCATATAGGAATCACCGCAGGGATCAGTAGCGAGTAGTCCTTGCAACCCGTAGATTCCAACTACGACAGAACCAAAACTTATCTCTGGGAGCTAACCATAGATTATTAGCGGTTCTTCCGTTTAATGAAGATCCATGGTCTTCAATGCTCCACCTTGATCATCTCTTGATACCTCCACGAATTCGTTGGTCGGAATGGTTTTCGAATATAAATTCGATCCCGGTCTTCCTGTACCAACAATCGTATTGGACAGATTTGATAGTCGGTGATTTAACTATCAAAATAATAGTGTTTCAATCATGACAATCCAGTGAGTTCACTAGTTCTGTATTTAGCATCCCTTGGCCTTTAAATTAAACAAATATAAATTTAAAACTCTTAAATCTTTCGATACTATAAATATAGTTTTCTCCCTTCTTATTTAACATAATATTATTCTTCAAACAAACTCATTCCATTACTTAGGAATTTTTTTATATCATATTCAGTCCTCTATTTCTACTTTCAACATTAACCACGTTATTATCTAATATTGGGAAATCATTTAACTTATTACTCGGAGCAATATAATGTTACGAAATATCTTTATTTCATTACTTAAAATAATACAAATACTTATTCCAATAGAATAAACTCAACTTTGCTTTTCCTTTCAAATTCGAAGACACCATTACATAACCCCTTTTTATTTCCCTTTCCACTTTGGAATTATCATTATATATTTTTCAAATCTTCAGTACAAATGTTGCGTTATTATTTCTCTAATGAAATAATAAACCTTATTAATCTCTTTTACCATTACAACCTATATCATCCTCAGATAATTCTGAAGTCATTCAAGTTGGTGTATTTTAGTTAACTCTCAGACCTTGATCAACAACGTTCATACCTTAAGATAAATATAAGTTGTAATCCGAAAACCAATATTTCATTTCAATACCAATTCGAATACCATTTAACTATATTATTCAAAATACGGTTTCAAAACCCTTCTTATATATTTGAAATTCCTTTTTTGGATATAACCATTATTCCTTAATTTAATAATTAAGCAACTTCTTAAAAAAATGCCACTCTTAACACCTTCCTCATTTCAAACAAATTCACTTTATAATTCGGATTGGTTTACAAATCTTATGATTTACTTCTCCTATCAAATTCACTTTTACCAATCTCGTTTCAAAACCTACTAATTTAGTAATCAATCCAATTAACGAGTCGATTTATTCGCTCAAAACACGATTATCTTATTAACCGATTCCAATTCGTTCTTCCCTCTGAATTAATTAATAATATAATTAATTAATTTAAATAATTTCATTAAATTGTTTCTCAACAACACAATTATCCAAATTTAATCGTTATGTTAATTTCCTTATCCTCACATTTACAAATCTGATTAACATCAGATTTGACTTTATAAAATCAATTTACACCTAATTATAAACATAAATATTTATTTTCTTTAAATAAGTTTTTATTCAACATATATATTTCAAAACTATCTTTAGTTTAAAATAAATTTTATAACTTCAGTTCTATAGATTTACCTGACGGTAAATCGATATAAATAAAATAATTTACTTATAGGCCATTTACTACCGATTACTCAACCAATACTGCCCATTGGTTAAAGCCAAACACAGGTTGAATTTCCAATCAATGATCATTACTCAAATCAATCACCCGAACATGACAGTTCATACGATATATGAAAATAAATAATATATTTGAGGAATCCGGTTGGATCCCTCCAACCTGTTCTTCCCTGTATTCAAAACGGTTATCACAAACCAGATTATTTCATTCCATTTAACTAATATATGATAGTAAATAGCAACTATTTTATACCAACCAAACATTTCCATCAGTTCACACAATTCAAACAAAACACGTTTATTTTATAAACGTGACCAACGAGGTAAGTTACCTTCATTGGGTCCAATTCGTTAAAATAACGATTTGGTGTTTCACTGAAATTAAACGACGGTTTAATTTCATCATTTAGATTAACAAATAAATTATAACTAGCAAACAATCAACCATAGCTAGCAGAGCACACAAAATAAAAAACCAATTTATATAAAATATAAATGGGAAAAATATACTGAGTGAGTTTGACTCACCTTGATATGATTAGCCGCTGAAGCGATTCGATTTGATTAAATTAAACGATCGTTTAATTTAACTAAGATTTTCTGCTGAATCCAATGCTGTCCAAAACTGTTCATGACGTTGATCTCGTCCAGAGGATCCTAGCGCCTCTGGTTTGGTCGGATTCTGATAATGAAATAAAAAGTTGCTGACATTTAAAGTAAATACGATTTTTAACTGAACTAACCCCTAAACTATTATATAATAATTAACATTTGATTACTTTTGAATTAATGAAATCCGTGCATTACTTAAATTAATATATTTTTTATAGACTATTTCAATATCCTAGAAAATGCGAATTCACTGTCCTTAACATAGTCGGTTCAATCATTTTGTAACATGAATGAGATCTAATAGAAATCCTGATTTGGTTCCATTCACTAGTAGATCCTTCTTAGTATCTTAACCAGTTCCAGATATTAGATTTTATAAATTGATCATTATTTAATTAAATATCTAAATTCCCTAATAACCGTTTTAAAATAACTAATTGCATTGGTAAAGATGTAACGGCCGATTGTTGTCCCCGTATCTGTTCTTCACGTTTCTTGTTCAAATTCTCCAGCTTAAAAACCTGCATCCATTTTTACTTAAAATAAGCATATAATTATACTTAACTAATCTTTAATAACTTAACTAGTACCTAAGTTAATTACGTCCAGCAGTATATCGGCCGAATACTTTGTGAACTGGGAGAAAAACACGGGGCCAAGGTTTTGGTTTCCTTCTTATTAGTTCTGCGCATCCCTTCTGTTTTAGAACCTAATAAAATGTTGTAGTTAATCGCTTAAAAATAGGTTATAACCTTAATTACGTTTAAATTAATTAACTAAATTACTTTGTTATAACAGTTAGCCAATCGATTTCAGCTTGGGAAGAAACATACGGGTCCGATTTTTCCAATTTATTAAGAATTAATCCCACGTTGCTTTGACCGGAAAAATCACGGTCTCCATTCTTAGTGCTTCAGCACTCATGCTCGCCCAAATCCGCCACTGCCGCGCCTTACACTCATCATCGGAGTCTCATCAAAATACACCGCCCCGCTCGCCTCAGTCTCCTCTGTCCACTCCTCCAGTAGCTCAGCGCCAAATGTCTCCATCTTCCAGCAAATCCGCCCAAACCGTCATGCCTTTCAAGCCCTGCTCCATCCGCCTCGGTCCACGGAACTCCATCATCACCGACCAATTTGTGGAGCTCATTGAACTCTACAATATTGGTAAAGAAAATTTTGTGAATGGTTCAGAAATTTGAGAGATCGGAGAGGAAGAAAACAGAGTTTCATGGCTGTTGGTTACATTTGGGGCGGCTCAGTTATTAGGTTGACCACGAGGGAATGTTGACGATGAGGGTTTCTCAAATGTGGAAGGGTATATAAAGGGATGGATTAATATTAGTTTATTTTTCGCAAAACTTTGTGATAAAGTAACGTGTAAAACAAACCACAAATAACTCCTTTCTTCTAATAAAAAACTAATCCTAGCATAGAAAAATATTTCGGACCTAATGGGACAGGTTTCGTCGAATTCCGACATCGTTTGAAAAAAAATCCTTTATAAAACCAGAAATAAACACGCGTTTCAATTTCCCACGATCACTAGATAAACCTAATCAACTTGAAACTTTGAAATCCTACAATAATTTATCAATACGAACCAACGACACCAGTTTCGTCGCATTCTGAGACTATTTCCCCGGTAGGCTATTTTTACGCGCACCGCAATGCCATTTTGGACACCAAATTATCCAGTCTCTAAAAATAATGAACTATATACCTATCCTGACTCTAATCGTCGATACGAACTCAACAGAATTGGTTTCGCGGCCTAATTCGATCGTCTATTCAAGTTATACCCAAATAAGCCTTTATTAAATTAATTACGCGCTATAGAAATTGAACGGGCGTTTGTGGCTGTCGTGGTCACATACGACATCGGTTTGCCACGCAATTCAACGCCATACAATAATTTAACGTTACGGTTCTAATGAAACTATTTTCGTTGAAAATGACATCCGTTTGCAAAACGGCTATTATAAAGGCCTATATTTTGATAACGATTTCCATAGCGATTATTTCAAAATTTGATTTGACCATAACTAACAAACTATAATACGATATCTGAAATTTTCTCTTTCATATGAAAATTATCATTAATACGGTTCTAACGTTTCTTGTTTCACATCAATCCGACTTATTTCGGCTCCTGTATCCTCAGTTGAAGTTCAAAACCAAATATTACGAACTGCCGCGCGATCTCGAGCTCATTTTATAATTATATAAATATATAATGTTCAAACTTCGTTTTAATAACGAATTAAATATAAAAAACCATTAATATCCCAAATATAATATTTAAAATAATAAATTAAATAAATTATTTGGCTACAAAAACACGAGACGTTACATTCTTCCCACCTTAAAATAATTTCGTCCTCGAAATTTCTAAGGTAATAAAGAACGTTACAAACCTATTATCTTTACAAAAATAATAAATTTAAAACTCGATTTTTATTTCCAAAGCTAATCTAATTGGTTTTAAAACCAATTTATTTCAAATAAAAGAATTTTCCAAACTCTTCAAAAAATTTCTAACACCTCAAATTTTGGAAATATTTCGGCAGAGTCTCCCCTGTACGGAGGACATCTGCAATATCGCAGGTTCAAGAAATATATATACATCGACCAACAGGGTCGGAAAAATTCCAAAACCAAACTCAAAACCCAAATAAAAACCAAAATTTCATATTTTGCATAGGCGTACCTTTTTTGCGAGCGTTATTATGCGGTAAGAAATATTTTATATTTGAGCTTGCTTAGTTATTATGCAGCTCTATTCAAATTGGACTCAATTAACTCCAGAATTTTTCTCTTGGATGGATTTTAAAGCTGAATTGGCACTTCTGCACCTGTTCTCAACTAAAATAAATTTCATTTGCCCCCAAAACAACATCAATTAGTTTCAAATATCCATATCATACGATCCAACCAGTTCTACACACAATCTAATCCCCATGAGAATATAATTATTTATAATCACTTCATTTATTTCTTTATTTATCCATTCAGGTTTATTAATCTGGATTGATTTATCCAACTTATTTAATTCATATTGTTTTTAAACCAAGTCTATCATTTTCAGATTTATATTCAAGCAACCCACAACACAATCTAAACATATCATTCAAATCAACATTAACAAATCAATCGATTTCCCATATTATAATAAATTGAGAAAATCATTATTTTTATTATAAAATAAATTGGGTAAATAATTTCAAAAATAATTTTATATCAAATTACAAAAACACACTCTCATATATATATATATATACATATACATATACATATATATACACTCCATCTCGATCTAGGGTCTTCCTAACCCAATCTCTATCGAGTTACACCACAGAGCCAAGGTTATCACTAAACCAATAGCTCTGATACCAAATGTAGCGACCCAAATTTCCGGTACCTTTTGAGCTGACCAAACCACACCAGTCCAACACAAAGTGAACGGAAAATGGATTACTGTAAGAAAGAAGTTAGAGGATGAGGTAGAAAGAAAGAAATATTAGAATAGAAGAAGAAGAAACACAACAACATAGAGTTAGAGCCTCACATCGTAGCGGAACAAAATATAATATAGAAATAACTTTATTGAGAGCTTTAAATAAAACTTACAATCATCAGAGTACATTACACATCTGGACAGTGATAATAACCTATCCTCATATACAACACACAGCGGAATAGTAGCTATATAATATTCTACATCTGAACGCCTTCAGCTCGTCTCTGGACTTCACAGTATCCGATAACCTAAGCCTGTACACACCGGGGCTAACCCAAGCATTTACAAAACATCGAGTCAGTCTGGTGAACTATAGTGAGAAAAACTCGCACAATATTAATGGTATCACACAACCTGATTTTTAAAGTTAAAATCTTTTCAAAAGAAAAGGATAATCGTAAGACCAAATCCACACATAAATATGGATGGTTTTTACCTTACAATAACCCAAAGCATTTTTGAAATCAATATCTTTCCTAATATTATAATAATGTCTAAATACAAGTAAATAGCAATCTAGTAGAACGCTTGCATCTAACGCTCCACATATATAGTATACAATCTAAACTGCGGACACTTATTGGAGATTGGATTCTGACTATGACAAGGTATGGGACCACCTGCCGATAGTGTATCTCTAGAGGCGTATACACTGGGTTCAATAAGAACGTCTTACAACCCGGCCCTCACATGACCGATCACTCATTTCGCTTAAGTGTATCAAATGTGTATCACCAACGGTTGGATGCGACCCACCGTTTCCCGAAAAGGGACAGCATCGAAATAGATTAAAGAATGAAATGGATTTTTTCTAGATAAGTGATTATACACCCTAATGGGAGCGACCCACATAGCCATGCTACCTGCCCAATTTTTGTCATTTACCGGTTGTGAGGCTTGAGGCCAGATTTTACTTTGAAACATCTGATCTCCATTCACTTTGAATGCCACATCGTCAAATCCACTATATACCGCTAATTGACGTCCATAAAAATACTCTAGTTGGGAGCTAACCAACTATGGCACGTTTGAAGAAATCAACGTACGCGATCCTTTGGAAATACTCTGTCAGACACTCGTCCATACAAGTCATCCAAGAACAGGATGAACCGAAGGCACTTTCCTACTGCACCTCATATAGGAATCACCCCAGGGATCAGTAGCGAGTAGTCCTTGCAACCCGTAGATTCCAACCACGACAGAACCACAACTTATCTCTGGGAGCTAACCAAAGATTATTAGCGGTCCTTCCTTTTAATGAAGATCCACGGTCTTCAATGCTCCACCTCTGTAGCGACCCGAACTTCCCCGGTCTCCGAAGAGATGAGAAAGAACGAATTACTGTGAGAACAGGACAAATCAGAACGCAGACGGAAGAACATTTCATTGCTATTACAACAATTCCATCAGATACAAGAATATACAGAGTATAATTGAATAAATTACATTCGATAAATATCAGAGATTACAACAAATTACATAGCAGCGGAAAAATAATATAAAACACAACAGAAGGTGATATACGGATACAGAGCTTTCCGGATATCATTCCAGCTGTAAACCAGGATCATGTGAATATAAATCTGCAAAACCAAAACTACTAGCTGCCCGTGCGGAAAATAGGGGCACCCAGAGTTTAGGTTAAAACAATAAACTCCAGGTCAGTAATGTGACTGGTGTGAGAACTAAAACAGTTATTTAAAACTTTACTTTAAAAGAGAGTAATTCAAGGGACCACGCCGTATAACACGGAACGGGTTTCCTCCCAAGAATACTAGTGTATAGAATAAACAGCGCAATGCTTTTTCGAAAAATGAAGCTATTATAAGACCCAGGTCCCATCACACAATGCAACACAAGTCGGAGGATAGGGTTTTACCTTATAACAGCCAAACATGCTTGGTACGCTTAAAACAAATCATTTGATAATATAATAAGTGTATAGTGTCAAAACAATTTCAATCATAAATATAAATCATAGGCGGCATGAATGTCCCATACCACTATGTCGCCATACTAGTTCTACAATTAAAACCGCAATACACGTATTGGAAATTGGATTTCCGTCATGAGTCGAGGCAAGGGGCAAGCTCCTCTCCGATTCGAGACACTCTAGCAAATGTCCCAGGACCCCACTATGATCCTTGGATCTTCAGGGCCGGTCCTCTCTTACTTTTGAGGATTGGCAATTCCTGAACACACGTTTCCCGGTCCTTACAGACCTATATCCGAGGCGCCTCGTATCCAACAACCACACAGGTGAAAAGTATATAAATGTCAGGGCTGGTAGGTCACTGACACCACCTTAGCTAGACAGAAACGTCGTGCTCTCCCTGCAGTCACTATCCCGTTTTTGACTCATACCGAGGTGTGAGGCTCGCGAATTCACGTTATACACAAAGCTGTGCCACACAGGCCGTGCTTTGATCATCAACCACAAGACTTTGCTTTTCAACAGAAGCCTTGATCAATTGCTACTTACGCGTGCCACACCGGCAATTCACTCCATGCGACTGATGTCCATCGATATACAACCCCTGAGCTCGTACGTCTCAGAGAAGGGCGTTAAGCAAGAGAATAAATTCTCCGCCGCCAAGCAGATGTATATTTAATAGAGATCAATCAACACAGAATAAAATCCAATGTCAGACACACAATCCATTTACAAGTTCGTTCTGGGTCTGAACGAAACCGGAGGCACTTTCCTCGCATATCCATCCATCTCCAAGTACGTCTGGACGATCACCAACTTTTTCCCTCATCTTGGGTGTACAGCCCAATCGAGATCATCAGTAATCACCCAAACGATGTGAAGACTTCCGGTCTTCAACCACCGTCTTCATCTTCAACATCTCGTCGAATCGGTTATTCAGAATGGGTATAAACCCGACCTTTCTGAATAACCCACGTATATGATAAACAAATGTTACACAAACACACAAACGCCTCATTCCAATTCAAGATACTATTTTATTCACAAAATCACATTCTTAGGGAAAGGTTCCCATTAATTTTATCCAAGATAAATTCTTCTAAATTTATTCTTTAATCCTCCTTTGGATATCATTTCAAACTAGTCGGGATTAGCGAACTACACCAAAGTAATTATTTATTTTATTTCCCAATCCCAACCTATATATCCCATGGAGAAAACTGGTAATACTCCACAACTAACACCACGGTGTTATCGGTAAAATTAATCACCGTTTTCACCTTCAAATCTAATTAAAGATTTAACTATCGCTTTGGAGCAAAACTGGTGATACTCCACTCTCGATCACTTTTCAGATTTGATAATTTAAATTATCAATTCACATTTTAATCTAATCAAAGATTCATTAAAACTCCACTTAGTTTTAATCTTTTCAAAAATCGATATCTTGCCTTTAACTGGGTTAAAGAACCAATGTCATCTAAAACACGATTCACGATAAACCCAAATCACATTTGACATTAAATACAAGGCTCTGAATAGAAAATATATCGGCTTATATTCAATATCAAATTCTAAAACCAACATAAATCGTATTGGAAATAACGATATAAAATATATCTTTCAAATTCCCATAACAATATCTGTATAGTCATGAAATCCAACATCGAAATATCCCGAAGATAGTTTCGATTCAACTCCAGTCCAATCCACGTATTGGGAATATTGATTATTTTTTAAATCGCTTTCAAATTCAATTTATTTATTTCAAAAATAAATTGATTTTTAGTTCTAGTTCAAAACTAGTTTATTTCGATAAAATCTATTTTTATCTTTTCAAATGTGGAATTCTCCAGCTTAATTCTTTCCAATCCATATATTATGATTTTACACAAATTATAGATATTTTTAATAATTTTATCAAGGCCCGTACAGTCGATTTCCATCAACGGCCATCGAACTGCACTTATAGCGACCTTTTTCGATTTTGATTTGGACATAATTCCAAATCCAACCGTTAGATTTCAAATTTCTAATATTCATTGGAAAGCTCTTTTCGATACGAACCCAACGGTTCCGGTTTTAGGAGAATCCGACGGTCGGATCTCCCGCAACGTCAATTCGAAGTCAATGGTCGAAATTCACGAATTGCCGCGGCGCGGCGCGTTCTATTCAAGCCATTATATATATATATATAATATATATATTATATATTTCGTAAATTTCCTTTTTAAAACGTATTTTATAAATCGTTTTAAATTCGTTTTCAAAACCATTTCAACTCTATATTCCATTTCAAATCAAAATTGAATATTTCATACCATTACTATATAAATGATAATATTTTCAAAACATTATATTTTGAAATCACTACCTTTTCTATATTCATTATAAAACGAATATAATCGATATAAATATCGTTCACGTCAAAATGGTGCAACTCTAATCAACACGACTTTATATATTTCAATAAATTCGTTATCCTATTCAACAAATGAATATTTATTCTATTCAACACATGAATCTATATTTCTTTCAACACACGAATAATCTCAACACATGAGTACTGTCAACACATCACTATTTTTTTGTTATGTAAAATATTTTATAAAACTATGGTATCTATCTTTTGATTTTTAATCAGACTCCTACTGAAAAGTAGTTCTAATTTTAAATATGATAATGATGTGAATTTTATTATTAAAATATTTTACTCAACACATAAATATTTTCAACTCAGGAACATCGTCAACACATGACTATTTTTATATTCAACACTTGAATCTTCTTTTATAATATTCATTATTTTTCCGATTGGAATGAGGCCCAATCAATCACCATATAATGTTAATTATATGGATCCCATACAACACATGTATATAATAGCATTGAAAAATAATCAACCATCAACCAAAGTGCACTACACGGTATAAGCATCAAATATAGATATCTAATGCTTATAACAGCCTGTCAATCAATCGATCGACATATTTAATCAATCAGGATGAGTGAACTTCAAATTTCATCCCAACACCCGTGTGGGGTTTCAAATCAACAAATACAGATTTTATTTGTGCAGTTGGGCGATGTGTAAAATTTATCGACCCAATCAATATCAGTCAAATCAGTGTATATAAACAAATCGGCCGATTTGTTTATAAATATTTATTTATTCACTTTCACGTTAAAAATTATATTTTTAACGATAATCTAATTTATTTTAACACATGAATTTCTATTCATCTCATTTATCAAATAAAATGATATTTTTATTTTTCTAATTTATTTTAGAAAATTTCGGCGGCATAACGGCACGATACTAGAAACGGGACGAGGCCTAGCCTTATCCCCGGTCTAGTGAAGGCCCACGCCATTCACACATCAATCAAATTCACCAAACAACCAAATTCAAATCAAATAATCTAACTAATTTATGCAACCAAACAAACAAGTCCATGGTCTGTGGACGGTTGTGTCGGGTGCTACTAAGCACCGTCTGCATCCTAATATATATACATATATTACTAGAAAAAGAAATTGGAAGGTGAGAAATTCTCACCGATAGCTATCCCAATCCCACGACTCGTCATTTTATAGAAATCTTCGTCGTTATCACATCTTTGTCATCTTCGTTGCCCGTAGCCACTACATATATAAAAATCGAATTTTTACTTCGCTATTCAATATATAAAAATCGAATTTTTACTACGATGTCATATAGATAAAAATTCCATTTCAAAAATATAGATTTCGCCTTTATAAAAATATAGATTTCGCCTTTATAAAAATATGGATTTCGCCTTTATAAAAATAAAGATTTCGCCTTTATAAAAATAAAGATTTCGCCTTTATAAAAATAAAGATTTCGCCTTTGTTCAATAAAAATTATAGCTTTACTTACCTAAAAATCTAATTTTTAACTCGATGTTTACTATAAAAATCCTATCTTTAATATAAATAAAACTGATTCTTTTCCTAATTTATTTACGCTATGCTTATATATAAAAACCTAGTTTTTATACTTTATAAAATAAATAAAAACAGTTTCATTAACATGGATAATTAACAAAAGAAAATAACAGCAAAAACTTACTTTTCTACATCGCTAGAAAGGAGGGAGAAAGTCGCTGTTGGCCGGGAAGGGGAGGCGCTGGGTGTTAACAGGGGGTGGAGCAGGTTTCCTCGAGTAGAAGAGGAGGGAGGAGCGGAGAAGAAGGAAGAAGGGGGAATGGAAGCGGCAGTGGCTTAGGAAAGGGGGTGCGGGGGTTGGACGAGGTCGGTGGATGGAGGGGGGCGGCGGCTGCGTCGTCGATGGCTCGCTGGGGAGGGGGGGCGACCTCGAATCGGACATGGAGGGAGGGGGTTCGGGGATGAGGGCGATGGATCAAGGGGGGCGGCGGCGACCGCCAAGGCGCGGCTGCGCCTTCTCCCTTTTTTTCTGCTGAAACGAAATGAAAAGGGGAGGGGCCAACGTAATTCAAGGAGGAGGGAGAGAGAAGGTTTATTTTAATATTTTATTTTATTTTCCACCAAAAAGCAACCTTTATTTTTGACCTCAAAACAAGGCCCACCGCCTGCCGCCCATAGCGTTTTACCCCCATTCCGAACACAATGGGATATGTATCGTAGGCTGATTCGATCATTTGAATCAGTTTCCGTCAAAATCTACATATAACTCTATATATTGAATTTGAACGCGCATTTCAATTTACCGGGGTCACATACTAACTAGAAAAATTCCCGAAAAATATTTTCTAGCTTCGTATTGACGATACGGTCCTAACAAAACTAGTTTCATCGAATTTTGAGACCGTTGGAAAAATGGCCATTTTCCAGTCGATTAAAATCAACTGAAACTGGTCAAACGCGTTTTTCTTCGCCACGCTCACGTATTGATTCGAAAAATTATGAAATTTGAAACCTAGCAATAATTTGACATCACGGATCCAATAAAAGTGGTTTCGTCGAAATCCGTGCAAATTTCCATTTTTAAGGGCCTGAATTCCATAGCGACTATTTAGAATTTTCAACTGGACATATCTTTTGATTCCCATTATGAAATTTTGATTTTTCGGATTCGTTGGAAGGATATTATCAATTAGATCCTAATGTTTTTGGTTTCACTAAAATCCGGATTGTTTTGCACCCGGTACATTCAGTTGAAGTTTGAAATCGAATTATCGAACTACCGCTCCATTTTCAATTCTATTTATAATTATTTATAAATATTTATATTCTAACGACGGCGTATATAATATATACGTTCTAAATGTATTCAAAATAAATTTCCTATCGATATTATTTAAAATAATCTATTTTAAATATTCAAAATTCGCTAAAATTGCGAAAATAAAAATTTTAATCTGGCTCAGTATTTCCGGGTTATTATAACCTCGATCATCTCTTGATACCTCCATGTACTCGTTGGTCGGAATGGTTTTCGAAAAAAAATTCGATCCCGATCTTCCCGTACCAACAATCGTATTGGACAGATTTGATAGTCGGTGATTTAACTATCAAAATAATAGTGTTTCAATCATGACAATCCAGTGAGTTCACTGGTTCTGTATTTAGCATCCCTTGGCCTTTAAATTAAGCAAATATAAATTTAAAACTCTTAAATCTTTCGATAATATAAATATAGTTTTCTCGCTTCTTGTTTAACATAATATTATTCTTTAAACAAACTCATTCCATTACTTAGGAATTTTATTATATCATATTCAGTCCTCTATTTCTACTTTCAATATTAACCACGTTATTATCTAATATTGGGAAATCATTTAACTTATTACTTGTAGCAATATAATGTTACGAAATATCTTTATTTCATTACTTAAAACAATACAAATACTTATTCCAATAAAATAAACTCAACTTTGCTTTTCCTTTCTAATTCGAAGATACCGTTACATAACCCCTTTTTATTTCCCTTTCCACTTTGGAATTTTCATTATATATTTTTCAAATCTTCATTACAAATGTTGCGTTATTATTTCTCTAATGAAATAATAAACCTTACTAATCTCTTTTACCATTACAACCTATATCATCCTCAGATAATTCTGAAGTCGTTCAAGTTGGGGTATTTTAGTTACCTCTCAGACCTTGATCAACAACGTTCATACCTTAAGATAAATATAAGTTGTAATCTGAAAACCAATATTTCATTTCAACACCAATTTGAATAACATTTAACTATTTTATTCAAAATACGGTTTCAAAACCATTCTTATATATTTGAAATTCCCTTTTTCGGATATAACCATTATTCCTTTGTTAGACCGAAATTTGGGCCTAACACCCAAATGCTATGTGAAAACCTCACAATCACAGAATAAATGCAGAAAAAACAGTAAAATAAGAGGAGACACACGAGATTTTTATAGTGGTTCGGCTCAATCTAAGCCTACGTCCACTTTATAGTTTCTTAAATCCTAAGAAGCTATTACAATGTTGTTTGTTTGCAGCTTATACACGAAATCCTCGTGTTTACAATGAAGAAGAGGAGAAAAGAGATTGAATTTATGCACGATAGCCTCGTGTTTGATTGAGTTGAGGAGTACCCAAAGTCCTTGAATACTTGGTAATGGAGGTCGGGAGGTGTTAGTGCCGGAAAAGTCCCCTGAAATGACCATCTCGTGGTGTATTTATAGGCGTAGAGGAGCTGCTGGGAGTCCTGAATCGGATCGGATCGGAGGGGCACGTGGCATGTGGAGAGGCCATCTCGGAGATAGTGGAGATGTGGTCTTCAGATCGTGCTAGGACAGGTGTAAGCCGATCCGGATTAATAGGAGGTAGTTACTCCTTGGGAACAGGTCAAAGTTGAGGTGTAGCAGCAGGTCGAAGCGGTTCGGTTCGGGTCCTCTTCCTTCCGAACCGATCCGGAGCATTCCAACCGAAGGTGAGACGTGTTGCTATACATCTGGTGCAAGGCGGGTTGGTTCGGACTTCCGATCCGAACCGATTTGGTGTCTTCGATCCGAAGAGTGGAAGCACTTCAGTGCAGTGTGTAAGGCGGGTCGGTTCGGTTATCCGATCCGAACCGAATTGGTGTCTTCAACCCGAAGACTTTGTGCTCTTGTGAGGATCCGATGCGAAGCGGGTCGGATTGCTCCATTCCACCCGATCTGAACCGAGTCAGAGCTCTGCCAAAACCATCCAATGTTATGCTTCTTCGAAGAGAGGAGTCGGAGCGGGTCCGATCCGATCCGGGAGGTCAAGCCAATTTCTAAATTCCAAGTTTCCGGTTCTGCATGCGTTCACGGAAACGGGCATAACTTTCAAACCGTAAGTCCGTTTTAGCCAAACGAAAGCTCAAACTGAAGCTAATTCAGAGATCTACAAGGGTTACAGAGTTTAGCTTCGTAATCGCTGTTTTCGGGCCCAAAAAAGGTCATCTGGTAGGAGTTTCGGGCCATTCTTTGTTTGTGATGTGATTTCAACCAAATCACTTCATGTCTTCTGACGATATTCCCAACGCTTGAGTGTATTGTTGAGAAGAGGTTCCATGTGTGACTGCTTTTGTAACACCCCACTCCCGCTATGATCACTCACAATGGGAATGCCATAACATCGGTGGAGTATTTTAGTGAATATAGAACAGAAAAATTACAACTAGACAGATATAAATAGTACTTGAAATTTTAAAACATCATTTCATAACAGCGGAAGTAAAACATGTCTGGTTACATCATAAACTCACAATAAAAGTCAAGTACAATATCCATCAAGATAAAGAAGTACATAATCCCACTCTCATACAATAGCCAAAACAAAAGGAAAGATAACTGGATAACTGGAGCTTTACATCTACCCAAGCTCCTAAAGACTGGAACAGCAATCCGATCAAGCTCCACTACTGCTAGGATCCACCACAGGACCTGAGGGTTGGGAAAAAGATAAAGACAACGGGGTCAGACATAAGTCTGAGTGAGTCCTATAACTTTAACAATACAATCGTTAAAGTAACCAGAGAAGACATAACTTGATATACGGTAACATATAGGGATGAACGGCTATACTAAGCAGTTAACTAAACTAAGATAAAGGATAAAGACGCATCTACCCTTCCTAAGGTAAATTACTAAACTGCACCACACCAGTCGTTCCTAACTTAAAGGTTGATCCCACCCATGGCTTATAAAATTAACTTAATAGTACTTGCATACCCCTAGGTGACCAAGTAGGCGCCACGGGGCCCTACAATCCACTAGGTGTACACACTACTCCCCATTCGATCGGCTCCCTAACGTAGATACCCGTGCTGGCCCCACCATGGGGTGTACCATTCCCCAACGTGGCAACCCGATATAATTAACGATGCACGGCTTATATCTACACGATGCAACAACGGCTTATCTACCAGCCCGGACCCCCTCACGCATATGAAGCCCGTTGGACTTGCGTTGCCACCGCTAACCCGTTTTGGCCTCTTATAATCAAGCCCAATATGCGTGTCCCGTCACTCGACATGGGTCGAGCCCACAAAGATACGTTTGGGATATTGGTTGAAATGGGCCCCCACAAGCTACCCACTTAAGCTTGTCAAATATCTAGTGTATCCCACTTAACCCTTTAATCATGTTTAATTACATGTTTCTCTTGGTTAAGTATTCTAATCGTATTTTCTATTGCCACCCAAGGCAACCCACTTAAGATTCCACATGCCACCCAAGGCACCCACTTAACCCCTCATGTCCCACTACATGCTATAATGGTTAAGTGTTTCTTAATTAATTAAGACCGTGATCTCCCGTAAAGACCTCCCACATTAGACTGACTGTTATGACCGCCTGGTTAAGCCGGTAGAATCCGGGCAGTCTTACGTCATAACAGAGTCTAACCTCGTGTCTTTACCTTAATCACGTATTTAATTTATGGCCAAGACCTCTCACATTGGGCTGACATTTGTAGCAACTGGTTAAGCCGGTCGGGTCCGGGCAGTTTTACACTACAAATGAGTCCAACCTCGTGTCTTAGTCGATTAATTACACCTAATTAATCACCCCCATATTAATTATCCCTAATTAATGTCAAGCTTTTCATAACATGGGTAGACCTAACTTAATAGGTAAATTCCCATGGGGTAGACCTAACTCAATAGGTAAATTCCCAACACATAGTATGGGTACACCTAACCAAATAGGCAAATTCCCATACTATGTTTATTTATTTTGTGTTATGCATAATTATATTAATTTCACACAATCTTATTAACTTATGCATTTAATTACCCCATCGTTCCCACGTAATTTCGTTCATGATATAACACATATAAAAGGTGTCAACTTGCATATGAATGAACATGTTTCAAAGGTGCCATCTTGCATATTAACAAACACATAACTTGCATATGAACTTGCATAACATGTCACATAACTTGCATATAATATGTCACATAACTTACATATTCATTTTGCATAACAAACTTGCATATTAGCTTATAGACTTGCATAATGTGTCATCATGAACTTGCATATTAATAAACATGTAACTTGCATATTTACATACATGTAACTCGCATATTAACAAACATGTAACTTGCATATAAAGAAACATGTAACTTGCATATTTACATACATGTAACTTGCATATTAACAAACATGTAACTTGCATATTAACAAACATGTAACTTGCATATTTACATACATGTAACTTGCATATTAACAAACATGTAACTTGCATATTAACAAACATGTAACTTGCATATTTACATACATGTAACTTGCATATTAACAAACATGTAACTTGCATATTAACAAACATGTAACTTGCATAGCATATTACCATGAACTTGCATAACATGCATATGATTACATAGCCCACAACTTGCATATTTAGCATCATGCAAACATAACATACATCATATTAAACTTGCATAAGCTTACATACTCAACATGCATAAACATAAGATTAATGCTAACATCATATCATATGATTCAAAGCTCATTAACCCACATACAAAACCATAAATCTCATCACATCTCATCTAATTAGTTTACCAAAAGATCATCAAAGTGATAGAAACTCACAACTAGCAACTTTGAACACCAAATGAAGAAGATTAAGATGCTAAGAAGGGATTAGAAGTTGATTAGAGAGTGATTAGTATGCAACCCTCTTCATAAAATTAGTGGAGGCCATGAGAGCTAGCATTTTGCCATAGTTTAGTCACTAGGTTTAATTATGAATGAATTAGGGTAGGTTAGGGTCTTATTTATAGATTAGGCAAGTGTTTTAGGCCATAGGATTAACCCTAGATTCAATCCAAGCCATCAAAGCATGTCTTGGGGAAGAAGTCAAGTGTAGGAACCATCTAGGGCCTTTAGATTAAAGATGGACCATGAGAACCATTCAAATGCAAAATCTGCACTTGAGCGAATCGGCCCACGGGTTGACAGCCAAACACCCTGGATTAACCCCTAGTCGACCCAGCAGGCTCGGGTCGACTTCAAAAATCGGCCGGTTCGGTTATTCCCCTCTCCCAATTCGCTGTTTTGAGCATTTTTGCATATTTATTTATTAAATTTTCAATTATATATATATATATATATATATATATATCAATATATATATATATATATATATATATATATCTACACAACCCATTTCACTTAATTAAGTATACTTTAATTTGGGAATTTTCGTGAAACTTCGCGAGGCCATATCTTGGTCATACGGACTCCGATTTTCGAAAACTCGGACTCTATTTCGCGTATTTTTCCGAGACGAACACAATGGCATAGCCCGTTTCCCTTGATTCCCATTTTAGAATTAAATTCTGCCTCGATTTATGTTATTACAGGTTATTGAAAATACGGGTTGTTACATTCTCCCCTCCTTAAAGGATTTCGTCCCCGAAATCTTCAAGTTAGGAAGAACGTATCCTACCATCCAATCATCCATCTACTCAAAGCATCATCCACGAGCAATCATTGTCCTTACAAGATTCTAAATGCTGGATGGATATATGCAAAAGTGTGTGTATATGTACTTACCTAATGCGAAAATCAGGCGGTTACTGATACAGTAAACCTCCTTAATGCAAACCATGATAGTGTCATGCATCCAATATGTATGCGAAACCCTATTGAAACATACAAATTTCTACATGCGTGCACAACCATACACAAAAATGCATCATCCATATGATAACACAGCCATGATACATCCATCAATCTAACTACCACATCCATTTATGCAATATGCAACATGAAGTGACTGAGCCGATCTAGTGCCTAATGTGTGTGTATATGCATCCACGAGCAACCACTAGCAAACAATTGCATCCATATGCATCCATCAACCATAACATGTTTCAAACACATGTCTCAACCATAGGTTTTACCCTATCTAAAGGTCATAGGTATTAGCGAGAGGATATACTAAAGATAAGATAAGTACTAGACAAGCAATAAAGGAGAAGTTAAAAGACATACTCTCAAAAAGAAATGGATACAAAGAACGCATCTTTGCTTCCGTCTCCCAAGTAGCATTGCTTTCGTCATCTCCCCATTGCACTTTAACTAGCTGAACTTCTCTGTTCCTCAACTTCCTAGTTTCTGACCCAAGGATGCGAGTAGGAGCTCGTCGAATCGTCGCATCACGCTCTACCTCTACATCTCTAAGCAAGCTCGGCTCTACCACCTCCGCGGTCTCATGTAAGCACTTCCTCAAATGTGATACATGGAATACATCATGAACACCACTAAGTCTGTCGGGCAACTCCACCCTATATGCCATCCGTCCAATCCTTTCCTTAATAGGAAACGGCCCAACAAATCTCGGTGCTAACTTCCCTACGGACCCAAAGCGAACAACATTTCTCAATGGAGATACTTTGACAAAAACCATGTCCCCAACCTCAAACTCAAGATCCGTCCTTCTCCGATCCGCATAAGATTTCTGTCTATCTTGCGCTGCTTTCATCCTTTTTCGAATTAAATCAATCTTCTCTGAAGTCTCTCTAACCATATCCGGCCCAAGCAAGATCTTATCCGTAGATTCCCACCAACATGTAGGAGATCGACAAGGCCTTCCATAAAGAGCTTCGAAAGGAGCCATACCAATACTGGACTGAAAGCTGTTATTATATGCGAACTCCACCAAAGGAAGATGTTCTTCCCATGTACCTCCAAAATCCAAGATACAAAGCCTCAAAAGATCTTCTAAGATACGGTTCACCCTCTCGGTCTGACCGTCCGTCTGAGGATGATATGCGGTGCTCAAACACAACTGAGTCCCTACCGCCTCTTGCAAACTTCTCCAAAACTCACTAGTGAAAATAGGATCTCGATCACTCACAATGCTGGATGGTACGCCATGCAATCTAACAATCTCTCTAACATAGACTGAAGCAAGCCATGGAGTGGTCCTCTTACTCTTTACGGGTATAAAATGGGCACTCCTTGTAAGTCTGTCTACCACAACCCAAATTCCCGTATTGCCCTTCCTCGATCTCGGTAACCCGTCGATGAAATCCATCGAGACACTATCCCACTTCCACTGTGGAACTTCCAATGGGTGTAGCAACCCACCGGGTTTCCTTTGCTCCACTTTAACTTGTTGGCACACTAAGCATCTAGCCACATACTCGGCCACATCTTTCTTCATACCGGCCCAGAAGAAAACTCTCTTCATGTCTTGGTACATTTTGTCTCCACCGGGATGAATAGTCATTCTTGAACGATGTGCATCATCCAAAATAGCCTTCTTCAAACCCTCATCTTGCGGTACACAAAGTCTACCGTCTCTATGCAACCATCCCTTATCATCTATGGTGTATCTACCCAAATGGCTGGACGACTCCCCTCTTATAAGCTTCTCTACCAACACAACCAACTGTGGGTCGTCTCGCTGAGCCTCGCCAATCCGTCTCAAAAGAGTAGGTCTAACCTCCAAGGATGCCAACAAACCAGGTACAAAATCAACAGAAGGTCTGAAGTCAAACAAAGAAAGAAACTCCAAGCTTCGTCGTTCCACGAACAATGGACTCAAAGATAGCCTTTTTCTACTTAAGGCGTCTGCCACCACGTTACCCTTACCAGGGGTATACGCTATCTCGAAATCATAGGATGCTAAGAACTCCATCCACCTTTGCTGTCTTAAGTTTAAATCCTTCTGAGAGAATAAGTACTTCAATGATTTATGGTCGGTGAACAACTCGAATCTCTCACCAAGAAGATAATGGCGCCAAGACTTAAGTGCGAAAACAATCGCGGCCAACTCTAGATCATGGGTAGGGTAATTCTTCTCATGCACTCTCAATTGTCTCCCTCCATAGGCTATTACCCTTCCCTCCTGCATCAAGACTACGCCTAATCCTGTTCCACAAGCATCGGTATAAACAACAAACGGCTTACTCCCATCTGGAAGCACTAAAACTGGAGCGGTGGTCAAAGCTCTCTTTAACCGTCGGAAAGCATCGTCACAATCTACATCCCATGAGAAAACCAGATTCTTCTTCGTCAAGCGGGTTAATGGGGCTGATATCTTCGCGAAGTCTTTGATGAACTTCCTATAATATCCTGCCAACCCCAAGAAACTTCTTACCTCGGTAGCATTTCTAGGAACTTTCCAATCCTGGATAGATACTATCTTTGCGGGATCCACAGCTATCCCTTCCTTAGAGACCACATGCCCTAAGAATCGCACTTCTCTTCTCCAAAAATGGCATTTAGAGAATTTAGCTTTAAGACTATGCGCTCGAAGAGTCTCCAACACTTCCTTGAGATGTAAGGCATGCTCTTCTTCATTCTTGGAAAAGACCAAGATGTCATCCACAAAAACTACTACAAACTTATTCAGATACTCTCTGAACACTCTACTCATGAGATCAACAAAGTATGCGGGGGCGTTTGTCAACCCAAATGGCATCACTAGCCACTCATAAAAACCATCCGGAGTCCGGAAAGCAGTCTTCTCTATACTGTCCTCCGCCACTCTCAACTGATGAAACCCTGTAGCTAAGTCCATTTGCGAAAACACTGAGGCGCCAACCAACTGATCAAAGAGATCATCTATTCTCGGCAATGGGTGTCTATTCTTATTTGTGAGCTTATTAAGTTCTCTATAATCCACACAAAGTCTGAGGGACCCATCCGCCTTTGTGGCAAATACTACTGGAGCTCCCCACTCCGATATACTTCGCCTTATGAACCCCTTCTCAAGCAACTCCCCTACTTGCTTATGAAGTTCTCTTCTCTCACGAGGAGCCATGTGGCGTACTGGCAAAGACACTGGTTTGGCATTATCCACCAAATAAATTCGGAAATCTATCTCCCGCTTCGGAGGCAAACCCTTTACTTCTTCAAACACATCCGGATATTCCCGGACTACTCTGACAGAACACAAACTTTCAACCGAAGCATCGAGCGATTCAAGATAACTTAGCAAAACAGATTCCATGGGATTGCAAGAGATCTCGAGAGTGTTACCCAAGCGGGTCATGAGCCTGACAACTCTCCTTTCGCAATCAAGAACGGCACCATTACTGGATAACCAGTCCATGCCCAAGATCAACCCATAGCCCGTGAAGCCCAATACAAAAGCATCACATCTAAACTCAACGCTAAGTATAGAAATCTTCAAACCCAAACATATCATAGACAGATATATAGAGCCCCCAATTGGGTTTGAAACAACCAAGGGATCATCAACTAGACTGGTGTCTAAGTGCAGTGACTCAACTAACGATGATGAGATAAAAGAATGCGATGCGCCAGAGTCAAACAAAGTACGTACTGGATGATCAAACAGAAAAACCAGACTTTCAACGGAAATAGTTCTACCTCTCTGCTGAATCGGTGGAACTGAGAGAACCTGAACTTGCCCCCCTGACTGAGGTGGTGCTATAAGAGCTTGCACCTGACCTCCTGAGGTAGACCCCGTCTTCTGCCCCTTCTTTGGGCAGTTTTTCACAAGATGCCCCGCTTCACCACAATGAAAGCAACCGGTCTTCTTCTTTTTGCGACAATCCTTACTGAGGTGCCCTGGTGTCCCACAATTAAAGCACTTCTTCTTTGTCTTCTTCTTGTCACCATTGCCTTTTCCACCCTTGCCTTGTTGTTGTTGCGGTTTCTTCTGATCCCCCTTTTTCTCTGGTGCCTTAGAATTCTTATCATCCTCATGCATAAGTGCCATGTAGACAAGCTTCTCAAAAGTGGCCCCCATAGGAATGTGAGTCATAGCTATTCCTTGCAATGGTTCGTTCAAGCCTCTAACGAACCTCAAAGCCTTCTTCTCCGGTGTATTCACCAACTCTATGCCAAATCTTGCTAATTGATTGAATTTGTTGACATATTCTTTCACCGTGAGATTCCCTTGCTTCAAATTCAAGAACTTCTCCATAAACAGATTCTCTTCCGCCCTTGAGAGAAACTTAGCCCCAAATCTTTGCTTAAAATCTGCCCAAGAGTCAACAGGGCGTTCTCCATTAGTGACCTCCCACCAGAATGAGGCCTCTCCCTTCATTAACCAAGCCGCCAACTTGACTTTCTTTCCCTCTTCCACTTCGAAGATATCTAGCAACTCTTCCACTTCCTTAAGCCAATCTCTAGCCTCTACGAAGGTCTCTGAACCTAGAAAAGGTTTTCCTCCTATCGCCTTGAACTCCTTGCAAACCTTAGCAAAATTATCCACTCTAGGCTGAGGAGGAGGAGCGGTTGTCTCTGGTGTAGTTGCATTGGCTGGACCCGCAGCCGCGGCCCTAGCCTCTTGCAACCTCCTATAACATAGTGGTATAACTAAACCCTCCGGGATGTTAAGATCTTCAGCCATGCTGAAACGAAAGAGGAAAGATTCAAAAAGGAGATTCCGAAAGATAAAGATATGGCTATTGGGGATTATGCTTTTCTTTTTCAAAAACTTTTTCTCTTAGAAGACATGCTTTTAAAAATACTTTCTTCGAAAATACTCTTAGAAAGTAGTTTTTCTCAAAAATTTTATCTGTTCTGGTAACCTTAAGCTCTGATACCACGTGTAACACCCCACTCCCGCTATGATCACTCACAATGGGAATGCCATAACATCGGTGGAGTATTTTAGTGAATATAGAACAGAAAAATTACAACTAGACAGATATAAATAGTACTTGAAATTTTAAAACATCATTTCATAACAGCGGAAGTAAAACATGTCTGGTTACATCATAAACTCACAATAAAAGTCAAGTACAATATCCATCAAGATAAAGAAGTACATAATCCCACTCTCATACAATAGCCAAAACAAAAGGAAAGATAACTGGATAACTGGAGCTTTACATCTACCCAAGCTCCTAAAGACTGGAACAGCAATCCGATCAAGCTCCACTACTGCTAGGATCCACCACAGGACCTGAGGGTTGGGAAAAAGATAAAGACAACGGGGTCAGACATAAGTCTGAGTGAGTCCTATAACTTTAACAATACAATCGTTAAAGTAACCAGAGAAGACATAACTTGATATACGGTAACATATAGGGATGAACGGCTATACTAAGCAGTTAACTAAACTAAGATAAAGGATAAAGACGCATCTACCCTTCCTAAGGTAAATTACTAAACTGCACCACACCAGTCGTTCCTAACTTAAAGGTTGATCCCACCCATGGCTTATAAAATTAACTTAATAGTACTTGCATACCCCTAGGTGACCAAGTAGGCGCCACGGGGCCCTACAATCCACTAGGTGTACACACTACTCCCCATTCGATCGGCTCCCTAACGTAGATACCCGTGCTGGCCCCACCATGGGGTGTACCATTCCCCAACGTGGCAACCCGATATAATTAACGATGCACGGCTTATATCTACACGATGCAACAACGGCTTATCTACCAGCCCGGACCCCCTCACGCATATGAAGCCCGTTGGACTTGCGTTGCCACCGCTAACCCGTTTTGGCCTCTTATAATCAAGCCCAATATGCGTGTCCCGTCACTCGACATGGGTCGAGCCCACAAAGATACGTTTGGGATATTGGTTGAAATGGGCCCCCACAAGCTACCCACTTAAGCTTGTCAAATATCTAGTGTATCCCACTTAACCCTTTAATCATGTTTAATTACATGTTTCTCTTGGTTAAGTATTCTAATCGTATTTTCTATTGCCACCCAAGGCAACCCACTTAAGATTCCACATGCCACCCAAGGCACCCACTTAACCCCTCATGTCCCACTACATGCTATAATGGTTAAGTGTTTCTTAATTAATTAAGACCGTGATCTCCCGTAAAGACCTCCCACATTAGACTGACTGTTATGACCGCCTGGTTAAGCCGGTAGAATCCGGGCAGTCTTACGTCATAACAGAGTCTAACCTCGTGTCTTTACCTTAATCACGTATTTAATTTATGGCCAAGACCTCTCACATTGGGCTGACATTTGTAGCAACTGGTTAAGCCGGTCGGGTCCGGGCAGTTTTACACTACAAATGAGTCCAACCTCGTGTCTTAGTCGATTAATTACACCTAATTAATCACCCCCATATTAATTATCCCTAATTAATGTCAAGCTTTTCATAACATGGGTAGACCTAACTTAATAGGTAAATTCCCATGGGGTAGACCTAACTCAATAGGTAAATTCCCAACACATAGTATGGGTACACCTAACCAAATAGGCAAATTCCCATACTATGTTTATTTATTTTGTGTTATGCATAATTATATTAATTTCACACAATCTTATTAACTTATGCATTTAATTACCCCATCGTTCCCACGTAATTTCGTTCATGATATAACACATATAAAAGGTGTCAACTTGCATATGAATGAACATGTTTCAAAGGTGCCATCTTGCATATTAACAAACACATAACTTGCATATGAACTTGCATAACATGTCACATAACTTGCATATAATATGTCACATAACTTACATATTCATTTTGCATAACAAACTTGCATATTAGCTTATAGACTTGCATAATGTGTCATCATGAACTTGCATATTAATAAACATGTAACTTGCATATTTACATACATGTAACTCGCATATTAACAAACATGTAACTTGCATATAAAGAAACATGTAACTTGCATATTTACATACATGTAACTTGCATATTAACAAACATGTAACTTGCATATTAACAAACATGTAACTTGCATATTTACATACATGTAACTTGCATATTAACAAACATGTAACTTGCATATTAACAAACATGTAACTTGCATATTTACATACATGTAACTTGCATATTAACAAACATGTAACTTGCATATTAACAAACATGTAACTTGCATAGCATATTACCATGAACTTGCATAACATGCATATGATTACATAGCCCACAACTTGCATATTTAGCATCATGCAAACATAACATACATCATATTAAACTTGCATAAGCTTACATACTCAACATGCATAAACATAAGATTAATGCTAACATCATATCATATGATTCAAAGCTCATTAACCCACATACAAAACCATAAATCTCATCACATCTCATCTAATTAGTTTACCAAAAGATCATCAAAGTGATAGAAACTCACAACTAGCAACTTTGAACACCAAATGAAGAAGATTAAGATGCTAAGAAGGGATTAGAAGTTGATTAGAGAGTGATTAGTATGCAACCCTCTTCATAAAATTAGTGGAGGCCATGAGAGCTAGCATTTTGCCATAGTTTAGTCACTAGGTTTAATTATGAATGAATTAGGGTAGGTTAGGGTCTTATTTATAGATTAGGCAAGTGTTTTAGGCCATAGGATTAACCCTAGATTCAATCCAAGCCATCAAAGCATGTCTTGGGGAAGAAGTCAAGTGTAGGAACCATCTAGGGCCTTTAGATTAAAGATGGACCATGAGAACCATTCAAATGCAAAATCTGCACTTGAGCGAATCGGCCCACGGGTTGACAGCCAAACACCCTGGATTAACCCCTAGTCGACCCAGCAGGCTCGGGTCGACTTCAAAAATCGGCCGGTTCGGTTATTCCCCTCTCCCAATTCGCTGTTTTGAGCATTTTTGCATATTTATTTATTAAATTTTCAATTATATATATATATATATATATATATCAATATATATATATATATATATATATATCTACACAACCCATTTCACTTAATTAAGTATACTTTAATTTGGGAATTTTCGTGAAACTTCGCGAGGCCATATCTTGGTCATACGGACTCCGATTTTCGAAAACTCGGACTCTATTTCGCGTATTTTTCCGAGACGAACACAATGGCATAGCCCGTTTCCCTTGATTCCCATTTTAGAATTAAATTCTGCCTCGATTTATGTTATTACAGGTTATTGAAAATACGGGTTGTTACAGCTTTGACTAAAAAGCGGGTCAACATTTTGCCCCTCAGAACATATCTTGCTGAATGAAGGAAGATGTGTTCTGGATAATCCAAGGCCACGCCGGGCCTGCCAGCTGCAAGCATAATCCATACCTGCTAAGAAAAGAGAGCAAAAAGGTGTGTCAAATCCTGACAAAATTGATTACACTTTCGAGCATAAACCATGCTTGGGCGCTTGTTTGAGCATAAACCATACTCAAGACACGTTCGAATCATCCTGCCAAAACCTGACGAGGGACCTAACCTTCCGGGTATAAGCCATACCAGGAATTTCAAACTGAGCATAAACCATACTCGAGTTTTATTGAGTTCCTTTGACAGATCCTGACAAAACAATAAGCCGTTCCAGAGTACAATCCATACTTAAGAATCCTAGTGAGTACAATCCATACTCATGTCGGGATGGAGCTATGCTTGCCAAAACCTGACAAGACAGTCTGTCCCTAGGCATAATCCATGCCTAGGGGTCCGAGATAAGTATAAGCCATACTTTAGCTGATATTGAGAATCCTGCCACAACCTGACAAGATACTTAAATTGCCAAACATAACCCATGCTCGGAAAGTCCTTCCTTATTCAATTCAAAGTACAAAACCAAAGCAAATCCTGATTGATTTGTTATCGAGTGCAACGCACGCTTTAGAGCTAAATCCTAACCCCGAACGTGTGTACTTCGATTTAGCCAATCGGAAAACCTAAAGAAAGCAAAGAAACATATCTTAAATCCTAAGAAATGCAGGAAACGCAAATTGATCCAATCCATATCAGTTGATGACGAGCCGATGGGAGCTCGTTCCAGGGTCATTCCCTCTCCGGGGAGCAGGTGGTGGTAGCACAGGTACAGGTGCTGTTGGTTGTTTCACATACTCGGGTAGCTCTCCACGTCTAACCCGTTCCTCAATCAGATCTCGCAAGTGTCTACAGTCATTTGTGTCATGACCGTCCATATCGTGAAATATGCAATATTTCCCAGAATCGCGTTCTCTTTGCGATGGCTCCCTCCTGGGAGGCTTTGGATAGGAGACGTCACCGTTTGTGTTCACGTAGATGTCGGTTAGTGACGAATTGAGTTCTGTGTACTTTTCATATCTGGGCCCTCTCCGGGGCTGAGCGTTGGGGTTATTCTTGACGGCAGCTTTTCCTTTGCCTTTATCAGAATCAGACGGTTCTCCGTCTTTGAGCATGTTAACATCGAGAACTTTCTTTTCGGAGGTTGCGTCTTCTTCACGCAAAAACCTATCCGATTCAAGGTAGAATTCGCTGAGATTCCTTGGTGGGTCCCGGTACAAGGATTTTTTGAACTCCGAGTTGTCTAGAACGCCGGATACTGCCGCCATTAATACCATAGATGGCTCGGGTCGATCAACTGATGCTGCTGCAACGTTGAACCTTTCCAGAAATGACCGCAGAGTTTCTTTAGGCCTCTGCTTGATTGTAGTTAGTGACATTACATTCTTGGGTCGAGCGATATGGACCCGAAACTGTTCAATAAAGCGAGCGACCAACATGTTCCAGCTGTTGATCGATTCAGATTCCAGTTGCCGAAACCACATAGCAGCAATATCAGTCAAAAAGAGGGGAAAGCATTTAGCCATGACATTTTCCGACGCCGATTGAACTTCCATATGCCGTTTATAGCGCATTAGGTGCACGGTAGGGTCTGCCCTGCCGTTGTATGGCTCCAGTTGTGGAAGTTTGAAATCCGGGGGATTACGGGAATTTCTAATTTCTTGTGTGAATGGATTGTGGTTGACATCATCCATGTCATTCTGATAAGTGCGGCCTCTCGAGAGGCGTTCAATGAGGTTGGCGAGCCGATCGCCTTCAAAGAGCTGTTGCAAGCTGCTAAAGCCAGAGCTGATGCCCCCAGCGTTGAGTTCAGAAGAGTGTGGAAGAGTATAAGGAGCTTGGCAGGTCATCCGGTTCGGTTCGGAGGTGCCCCCTTGCTGCGGTTCGGAGAAGCGAGGGAGGTTATGGAGAGGTACACGGTTCGGATCGGAGGTGCCGATCCGAACAGGTTCGCCTGTTCCGAACTGGGGAGCTTGATGTTGAATTTGTGTGGTATTTCCGACCCGAACCGGTGCGGATGTAGGTCGAACAGGAGCGAAGCCTTGATTTCCAGAGGGGAGGTTGCTGCCCCCAGGCTCATGCAGGGTTGTTGTTCGAATCGGGTCCGAACCGATCCGGTGGGGAATGTCTCCCATTTCCATCTGCGTTGAATTCAGATTTTGACCCTCGGTTCGGATCGGATCCGAACCGATCCGGTTTGCAGCTGCTGCTGGGGCTATTTCCGTGCTATTTCCAGCGAGTTGCGCATTGCCGCTCGGCCTTCCTTCCATCCGAGCAAAGAATTGGTCGATCATCTCCTGTTGTTTGCGGAGCAGATCATCTTGCCTTGCCATTTGAGTTCTCAATTCAGCGAGAACGCCATCCATTTCATCTCTGGTTAAGTATGCTGATGGATTTTCATGAGAGGAAGCCTCCTGGCTTGCCTCGTTCCTTGTGCCTTCAGTGCCAACATCCTCAGCACGAGAGAAGGTTCCGTCTTTCTTTCGCTTGACCATTGATCCAATAGCCAAATAATCCGCTTCCTTTCAAGCTAGTAGAAGAAGTTGTGTCGTGTGCCCCCCTACCTGGCGCGCCAAAAATGTTAGACCGAAATTTGGGCCTAACACCCAAACGCTATGTGAAAACCTCACAATCACAGAATAAATGCAGAAAAAACAGTAAAATAAGAGGAGACACACGAGATTTTTATAGTGGTTCGGCTCAATCTAAGCCTACGTCCACTTTATAGTTTCTTAAATCCTAAGAAGCTATTACAATGTTGTTTGTTTGCAGCTTATACACGAAATCCTCGTGTTTACAATGAAGAAGAGGAGAAAAGAGATTGAATTTATGCACGATAGCCTCGTGTTTGATTTAGTTGAGGAGTACCCAAAGTCCTTGAATACTTGGTAATGGAGGTCGGGAGGTGTTAGTGCCGGAAAAGTCCCCTGAAATGACCATCTCGTGGTGTATTTATAGGCGTAGAGGAGCTGCTGGGAGTCCTGAATCGGATCGGATCGGAGGGGCACGTGGCATGTGGAGAGGCCATCTCGGAGATAGTGGAGATGTGGTCTTCAGATCGTGCTAGGACAGGTGTAAGCCGATCCGGATTAATAGGAGGTAGTTACTCCTTGGGAACAGGTCAAAGTTGAGGTGTAGCAGCAGGTCGAAGCGGTTCGGTTCGGGTCCTCTTCCTTCCGAACCGATCCGGAGCATTCCAACCGAAGGTGAGACGTGTTGCTATACATCTGGTGCAAGGCGGCTCGGTTCGGACTTCCGATCCGAACCGATTTGGTGTCTTCGATCCGAAGAGTGGAAGCACTTCAGTGCAGTGTGTAAGGCGGGTCGGTTCGGTTATCCGATCCGAACCGAATTGGTGTCTTCAACCCGAAGACTTTGTGCTCTTGTGAGGATCCGATGCGAAGCGGGTCGGATTGCTCCATTCCACCCGATCTGAACCGAGTCAGAGCTCTGCCAAAACCATCTAATGTTATGCTTCTTCGAAGAGAGGAGTCGGAGCGGGTCCGATCCGATCCGGGGGGTCAAGCCAATTTCCAAATTCCAAGTTTCCGGTTCTGCATGCGTTCACGGAAATGGGCATAACTTTCAAACCGTAAGTCCGTTTTAGCCAAACGAAAGCTCAAACTGAAGCTAATTCAGAGATCTACAAGAGTTACAGAGCTTAGCTCCGTAATCGCTGTTTTCGGGCCCAAAAAAGGTCATCTGGTAGGAGTTTCGGGCCATTCTTTGTTTGTGATGCGATTTCAACCAAATCACTTCATGTCTTCTGACGATATTCCCAACGCTTGAGTGTATTGTTGAGAAGAGATTCCATGTGTGACTGCTTTGACTAAAAAGCGGGTCAACATCCTTAATTTAATAATTAAACAACTTCTTATAAAAATGCCACTCTTAACACTTTCCTCATTTCAAACAAATTCACTTTATAATTCGGATTGGTTTACAAATCTTATGATTTACTTCTCCTATCAAATTCACTTTTACCAATCTCGTTTCAAAACCTACTAATTTAGTAATCAATCCAATTAACGAGTCGATTTATTCACTCAAAACACGATTATCTTATCATCCGATTCCAATTCGTTCTTCCCTTTGAATTAATTAATTATATAATCAATTAATTTAAATAATTTCATTAAATTGTTTCTCAACAACACAATTATCCAAATTTAATCGTTAGGTTAATTTCCTTATCCTCACACTTACAAATCTGATTAACATCAAATTTGACTTTATAAAATCAATTTACACTTAATTATAAACATAAATAATTATTTTATTTAAATAAGTTTTTATTCAAAATATATATTTCAAAACTATCTTTAGTTATAAAATAAATTTTATAATTTTAGTTCTATCGATTTACCTGACAGTAAATCGATACAAATAAAATAATGTACTTTTAGGCCATTTACTGCCGATTACTCAACCAATACTGCCCATTGGTTAAAACCAAACACAGGTTGAATTTCCAATCAATGATCATTACTCAAATCAATCACCCAAACATGACAGTTCATATGATAATATGAAAATAAATAATATATTTGAGGAATCCGGTTGGATCCCTCCAACCTATTCTTCCCTGTATTCAAAACGATTATCAAAAACCAGATTATTTCATTCCATTTAACTGATATTTGATAGTAAATAGCAACTATTTTATACCAACCAAACATTTCCATCAGTTGTTTATTTTATAAACGTGACCAATGAGGTAAGTTACCTTCATTGGGTCCAATTCGTTAAAATAATGATTTGGTATTTCACTGAAATTAAACGATGGTTTAATTTCATCAGTTAGATCAACAAATAAATTATAACTAGCAAACAGTCAACCATAGCTAGCAGAGCACACAAAATAAAAACCAATTTATATAAAATATAAATGGGAAAAATATACTGAGCGAGTTTAACTCACCTTGATATGATTAGCCGCTGAAGCGATTCGATTTGATTAAGTTAAACGATCTTTAATTTAACTAAGATTTTCTACTGAATCCAATGTTGTCCAAAACTATTCATGACGTTGATCTCGTCCAAAGGATCCTAGCGCCTCTGGTTTGGTCGGATTCTGATAACGAAATAAAAAGTTACTGTCATTTAAAGTAAATACGATTTTTAACTGAACTAACCCCTAAACTATTATATAATAATTAACGTTTGATTACTTTTGAATTAATGAAATCCGTGCATTTCTTAAATTAATAAATTTTTTATAGACTGTTTCAATATCCTAGAAAATGTGAATTCACTGTACTTAACACAGTCGGTTCAATCATTTTGTAACATGAATGAGATCTAAAAGACATCCTGATTTGGTTCCATTCACTAGTAGATCCTTCTTAGTATCCTAATCAGTTCCAGATATTAGATTTTATAAATTGACCATTATTTAATTAAATATCTAAATTCCCTAATAACTGTTTTAAAATAACTAATTACATTGATAAAGATGTAATGGCCAATTGTTGTCCCCGTATCTGCTCTTCACGTTGCTTGTTCAAATTCTCCAGCTTAAAAACCTGCATCCATTTTTACTTAAAATAAGCATATAATTATACTTAACTAATCTTTAATAACTTAACTAGTACCTAAGTTAATTACGTTCAACAGTATATCGGCCGAATACTTTGTGAACTAGGAGAGAAACATGGGGCCAAGATTTCGGTTTCCTTCCTCTTAGTTCTGCGCGTCCCTCCTGTTTTAGAACCTAATAAAATGTTGTAGTTAATCCCTTAAAAATAGGTTATAATGTTAATTAAGTTTAAATTAATAACTAAATTACTTTGTTACAGCAGTTAGCCGATCGATTTCAGCTTGGGAAGAAATATACGGGTCCGATTTTTCCACTTTGTTAAGAATTAATCCCACGTTGCTTTGACTTGAAAAATAACGGTCTCCATTCCTTAGTGCTTCAGCACTCATGCTCGCCCAAATCCGCCACTGCCGCGCCTTACACTGATCGCCAGAGTCTCATCAGAATACATCGCCCCGCTCGCCTCAGTCTCCTCTGTCCACTCCTCTAGTAGCTGAACGCCAAGTGTCTCCATCTTCCAGCAAATCCGCCCAAACCGTCAGGCCTTTCAGGCCCTGCTCCGTCCGCCTCGGTCCACGGAACTCCATCATCACCGACCAGTTTGTGGAGCTCGTTGAACTCTACAATATTGGTAAAGAAAATTTTGTGAATGGTTTAGAAATTTGAGAGATCGGAGAGGAAGAGAACGAGAGTTTCATGGCCGTTGGTTACATTTGGGGAGGCTCAGTTATTAGGTTGACTACGAGGGAATGTTGACGATGAGGGTTTCTCAAATGTGGAAGGGTATATAAAGGGATGGATTAATATTAGTTTATTCTTCGCGAAACTTCGCGGTAAAGTAACGCGTAAAACTAACCACAAACGACTCCTATCTTCTGATAAAAAAACTAATCCAAGCATAGAAAAATATTCTGGACCTAATGGGACAGGTTTTGTCGAATTCCGACATAGTTTGGAAAAAATTTCCTTTATAAAACCAGAAATAAACACGCGTTTCAATTTTCCACGATCACTAGATAAACCTAATCAACTTGAAACTTTGAAATCCTACAATAATTTATCAATACGAACCCAACGACACCAGTTTCATCGCATTTTGAGACTTTTCCCGGTAGGCTATTTTTACGTGCACGCAATGCCATTTTGGACACCAAATTATCCAGTCTTCAAAAATAACAAACTATATACCTATCCTGACTCTAATTGACGATACGAACTCATCGGAATTGGTTTCGCGGCCTAATTCGATCGTCTGTTCAAGTTATACCCAAATAAGCCTTTATTAAATTAATTACGCGTTATAGAAATTGAACGGGCGTTTGTGGCTGCCGTGGCCACATACGATATCGGTTTTCCACGCAATTCAACACCGTACAATAATATAACGTTACAGTTCTAGTGAAACTAGTTTTGTTGAAAACGGCATCCGTTTGCAAAACGGCTATTTTAAAGGCCTATATTTTAATAACGATTTCCATAGCGATTATTTCAAAATTTGGTTTGACCATAACTAACAAACTATAATACAAAATTTGAATTTTTCTCTTTCATATGAAAATTATCACTAATACGGTTCTAACGTTTCTTGTTTCACAGCAATCCGACTTATATCGGCTCCTGTATCCTCAGTTGAAGTTCAAAATCAAATATTACGAACTGCTGCGCGAATACAGTTCTAACGTTTCTTGTTTCACAACAATCCAACTTATATCGGCTCCTGTATCCTCAGTTGAAGTTCAAAACCAAATATTACGAACTACTGCGCGATTTCGAGCTCGTTTTATAATTATATAAATATATAACGTTCAAACTTCATTTTAACAACGAATTAAATATAAAAATCCATTAATATCCCAAATATAATATTTAAAATAATAAATTAAATAAATTATTTGGCTACAAAAACACGGGACATTACACTCACCCACCTCTCTTGGTGGCTCTCACCCACACTCTTGGTGGCTCTCACCACACTTGGTGGACCTCACCCACGCCTAATGAAGATGTCAGCTGGCCCTTTTTATAAAGAGAATTGCTTCATTCGCAAGAAAACTTGGCGTCCAAATTATCTTCATATTTGTTATAAAACTATTTGGATAAGCACCAAATATCCTTGCAATAAATGTCCAGAAATATAGCAATCAATATCTCTCCATAAAATCTAGCACCAAATCTCTTCATCAAATCTAGCACCAAATCTCTTCATCAAATCTAGCACCAAATCTAGCAAAAAATCTCTCCACAAAATATGTAAGATTATTTGTTGTCCAAAATTGTGATTTGCGTATCACCGATTTCAACACTCCACCTTGGTACCAAATCACAACATCTCCTCCACTCAAATAATAGCCCCTTAGCTCTCACTTTCAACCTCTTCTTTCTCAATTAACACCATCTCAATTTTAATGGCTACGAGATAAAACCATCCTGTATTCTTTTCAAGTCTAGGATCAATTGATTTACAGGCTCAATTACACCTTCTTGATTTCATCAGGCCACAAGATTACCTAATTGATTTCCAGGCTCAATCACACCTTTTTGATTTCATCAGGCCACAAGATTACCTAATTGATTTCCAGGCTCAATCACACCTCCTCTTTATCGATATACGCCTACCACTTGATCCCTCTTCATCTACATGGATCCCTCGTGAATTATCAATGTGAAGACAACAATCGATAACATGATCCTTAATGGATCCTTAGCAGTGATCCAAACCAACCTCTCCACCTTGCTGCGGACTAGGTTCTTCATTCCAAATTCTCAAAATCTCCTACTTCATAATAGCCATCCATGAAAGCAACATCATATCCGACATCTACATTCTTCAACCCAAAATCACTCCAAGCTATGCGATGAACTAGCTCTGATACCAATCTGTTAGGGTTTTGTGCGCAGCGGAAGCTTGACAAAATGCCAAGAAAAATAGGATCTTTATCACCCAATCACTTGAAGATGAATTTGATTGGAAAAATAAATAACACCACAAAAATATTGAAATATGAGCACACAATATTCCACCCTACCACCCTCTTTATTGATTCACTAATAATTTTTTTTTACAATCGATCTCAACTATCATTACAAACAATTACAACTTGAACCAATAACCTTAATAACCTTATTGAGAAATAGGTAGAGAATATCTAATGGATAAAAAATTTGAAGGAGAACACTCAATTGGAATAGCTAAAATGATCACTCTTGGTGGCTCTCACCCACCACTCTTGGTGGCTCTCACCCACATTCTTGGTGGCTCTCACCACACTTGGTGAATCTCACCCACGCCTAATGAAGATGTCAGCTGACCCTTTTTATAGAGAGAATTGCTTCATGCCCAGGAAAACTTGGCATCCAAATTATCTTCATATTTGTTATAAAACTATTTGGATAAGCACCAAATATCCTTGCAATAAATGTACACAAATATAGCAATCAATATCTCTCTACAAAATCTAGCACCAAATATCTTCATCAAATCTAGCACCAAATCTAGCAACAAATCTCTCCACAAAATATGTAAGATTATTTGTTGTCCAAAATTGTGATTTACGTATCACCGATTTCAACACTCCACCTTGATACCAAATCACAACATCTCCTCCACTCAAACAATAACCCCTTAGCTCTCACTTTCAACCTCTTCTTTCTCAATTAACACCATCTCGATTTTAACGGCTACGAGATAAAACTATCATGTCTTCTCTTCAAGTCCAGGCTCAATTGATTTACAGGCTCAATTACACCTTCTTGATTTCACCAGGCCACAAGATTACCTAATTGATTTCCAGGCTCAATCACACCTTCTTGATTTCATCAGGCCACAAGGTTACCTAATTGATTTCCAGGCTCAATCACACGTCCTCTTTATCGATACACACCTACCACTTGATCCATCTTCATCTACATGGATCCCTCAAGAATTCTCAGCGTGAAGACAACAATCGATAACATGATCCTCAATGGATCCTCAGCAATGATTAAAATTAACTTCTCCACCTTCCTGCAGACTAGGTTCTTCATTCCAAATTCTCAAAATCTCCTACTCCATAATAGCCATCCATGAAAGCAACATCATCTCCGACATCTACAATCTTCAATCCAAAATCACTCCAAGCTATGCGATGAACTAGCTCTGATACCAATCTGTTAGGGTTTTGTGTGCAGTAGAAGCTTGAAAAAATGCCAAGAAAAATAGGATCTTTATCACCCAATCACTTGAAGATGAATTTGATTGAAAAAATAAATAACACCACAAAAATATCGGAAATATGAGCACACAATATTCCACCCTATCACCCTCTTTATTGATTCACAAATAAAAAATTATTTACAATCGATCTCAACTATCGTTACAAACAATTACAACTTGAACCAATAAACTTATTGAGAAATAGGTAGAGAATATCTAATGGCTAAAAAATTTGAAGGAGAACACTCAATTTGGAATAGCTAGAATGATCACTCTTGGAGTCTCTCACCCACCACTCTTGGTGGCTCTCACCCACACTCTTGGTGGCTCTCACCACACTTGGTGGATCTCACCCACGCCTAATGAAGATGTCATCTGGCCCTTTTTATAGAGAGAATTGCTTCATTCCCAAGAAAACTTGGCATCCAAATTATCTTCATATTTGTTATAAAACTATTTGGATAAGCACCAAATATCCTTGCAATAAATGTCCACAAATATAACAATCAATATCTCTCCATAAAATCTAGCACCAAATCTCTTCATCAAATCTAGCACCAAATCTCTTCATCAAATCTAGCAACAAATCTCTCTAAAAAATATGTAAGATTATTTGTTGTACAAAATTGTGATTTTCGTATCACCGATTTCAACATGGGTGAAATGTGAGATTTTAGTTCGCACAATCTTTTATCGAACTATTATGAATATTCATAGTTATATGAGAATTTGTTCTTGAAAGAATATGATATTTATGATCAGCTTCGTTACGTATATTGGCTCATTTAAATAATTGCAGGATTATTGAATTGATATTTCTAATCAATGGTCAAGATAATTCTTATGCTCATATTGACTCATAACCTGAAAAGTTAGAAGTTTCGAAGCGATTTTGGTGTTTTTTAATATGGCAAAAAGAATAGTAGATTCTCTTGTTTTTGGAGCAATTTAAGTTGTAAAGCAGTATATAATAGGGTTTAGCTGCGAACTGGAACCTTTCAAAATTTTGGAGCATTTGAAGCATATTCGTTACATTTTTCAACAAATTAGTATTATGCACATGCATATATATATATATATATATATATTTAAAATGAATATCTGTGTGAATGTCGTGATGCCTACTTAGCGTGTGTAAATTTCAGTTTCATTATGGAAAAAGATATCTTATCTTCAACATTCAGTTTTCTGTTAGTGGAGTTTTGAGAAAATGAATTAGAATAAGAATTTACCCTTATTATACATTTGTGTGTGCACGTAGTATAATTTACTTGGACCTATGTATTAAGATGGGTTATCACATTTTAGATTGGGGCCTAACTAATAAATCTATATCCAAATATCTTTTTTCTGATCCAATTTCTAATAGCCCTATATAAAATATTTTTTGTGGGTCCGAATAGGAAGCCAAAAGTGGAGAATACAAATGATTGTTTTCGTCTTCCATAGAAGTCTCGCTTACCTTCATGGAATCACAATCGTCAGATGACGAAATTAGTGCATCGAAGCACCACATCCTTTTCGTATGCCAAAACTACTGGTTGAAAAGCCACTATGTCGAAATCACTACTGAACGAACCATCATGTCTTGTTCCTCGGAACTGCATTATTGACTATGTCAAATTGGCCAGTACGAAACACCATTATTAGTAGTAGATATTGATTACTTCTTTGTAATCGATAATGACCACTTTGATAATTTATTCAACCAAAATTGGTTCAATATACATCAAGTGAAAATTTCTGACATTCATCGTGAAATCCTAGCTTGTCGCTAAGTCCATACTCCGTCATCAAATTCGTCGCCAAACTCTAACGTTGCTCCATCTTTTAATCAATCACTATGCTCTAGTGCTTCTCAATCTTCAAATTAGCAGGCGCGCTCTTTTTCTCCTTAGTGGATCTATCTAATATGTTCAAGTTTATCATCACTTATGTACTTAAGCAATATGCACTAACTTGTGCATTTTGTCGATACACACTAAACTCTAGCTCCCAGTCCTATGTCATGTACAAAAAGCGTTTTCAACCAAACTAAGAAAACAAACAATCATGCAACCAATAATCCTATAAATGAATAAAATAGTATACAAGCATCCATAATAGCGTTTACAAAACAAGTAAAGCCTATCTAAAGTGATCAAGGTGGAATAAATGCTCAAATAGCCTAAACCTAGCAGTGTGGTCGAAATAATGCGCAAGTAGCGCTTAAACGTGTTAAAAGATGATATTCAGGTTTAAACAAACTAAACAATTCTTTAACAAATTATTTGTTCTTAACTAGGTTTAACTTTCCTAGAAAATGTATTTTAAAATTAAAAATAGCCTAAAAATATCAATTTTATACTATACCGACAGTCATAGTTCGTGTGAGAAGATACCGCTCAATTTAGCCAAATCATTCTAAACTAGCACCAGAGCATAGGGCTCTCCAATACAAATCTAATAGAAGAAACCACATCCAAAACGGACCTCAAATGCAAAAATTACACTAGTCAGGAGTTGAAAGTTTGAATGGAGTTAAAAATTGATAAATAAAACTCACCAGTCACTCAAATTGTGCTATGTTAACAAACCATAACCCTGTTCATAGTTAAACTGGACCAAAGAAAAGCATAATCGTTTACACACATGTTCAAAGCAAAACACAACCACGTCCATACGTGAACCAGTTCAAAATGTATACTTAAAAACCTGATCAGACCCGTCAACATCAAGAGCCTGCCGCTGCACCTCCAACCACCTGAAACCTCTGCGCCTCCCTGCCACCTCATTTCACCGCCTATATCACCTTGATCTTAAAAAATGCCCAAAAACCGAAAAACACTAGAACTGTAATTTCTCTCTTCTCCTTTCTCCATGCGACCTTAAACCATTGTCATTCTCTTTGGGTTTTTTTTAACTGATCCTTCAAGCGCCATCAGCTAGTTTTCCGCCAAAACATGGAAACTATTTAATTCTGATCTTTCTCGAATTCCAACCACTTCGTTGGTTCGATAAACAAATAAGGAACATGGATGAGTTTGTATCGATAAAAAACAAACTCTATGTCGAATGTTTCGGCTAAATGTGGACGGACTGAGAGAAAAAATGTGAATAATTCATGTTAGGGTTTCTTTACCGGATATAGTTACGATTTGAGAATAAAATATTATTATTTTGAAGTATGTGGAGTTTACATTGAAAATCTGGATGAATAACTGCTTACATGTATGCAGTTATTTCATATTCCTGCTGATACGTACGCATACAAAGTTGAATAATTTTGTATGGCTTACGAATAATTGCTGAAATGTATGCAGTTATACTGTATAACTGCTAAAATGTATGCAGAAATGTTAAAATGGATGAAGGCTTATGAATATGTGCTGATATGTATGCATTTATTGCTTATAATTGCTGAAATGTAAGAAACAGTGCTTAAAAATGGTGTATGTTTGAAAAAACAGGCGAGGATTGAATTATTGCATCAAATGATGCATTTATTGCAGTATTACTACATACATTTCTACAGTAATAGTGCAGTTTGATGGATAACTGCAATTGTTGCTTAAATGTATGCAACTATTGCAAATAACTGCATTGTTTGATGCAGTATACTAGTGATTCGCTATTTTTTTGATGCTTTTTTTGCATTTTTGCTGCATGAATTTGATGACGATTAGTTGTTGTATTTAATTATGAATTTACATGATTATTTTATGATTGTACGAAAAATAGGGACCTAATTTATATCAAAAGTTTGGGAGGGGATGTGAGCTTAATTACGAAACTTTTTATGGACCTGTGTAATAACCTGGAAATCTGAGCCAATTTAAAAATTTTATTTCGGCAATTTTAGCGAATTTTGATTATTTAAAATGAATTATTTTAAATAATAACGACGAGAAATTTATTTTGAATAAAATTAGAACGTATATGTTTATATACGTCGTCGTTAGAATATAAATATTTATTTTCAATTATAAAAGGAATTGAAAATTGCGTGGTAGTTCGATAATTCGATTTCAAATTTCAATTGAACATACCAGGTGCAAAATAAATCGGATTTTAGCGAAACCAAAAATATTAGAATCTAATAGAGAATATGTTTCCAACGAATCCGAAAAATCAAAATTTCATAGCGGGAATCAAAAGATATGCCCAGTTAAAAATTCAAAATAGTCGCAATGTAATTTCGGCCCTTAAAAATAGCAATTTTGCAAATGACCTCGGTTTTCGACGAAACCACTATTATTAGATCCACGATGTCAAGTTATTGCTAGGTTCCAATTTTCGTAATTTTTCGAGTCAATATGTGAGTGTAGTAAAGGAAAACGCGTTTGACCAGTTTCAGTTGATTTTAATTGTAACGACCCATATTTTTAACCGTTCAAATCGACAATAAACCACACATGTCGACCCAAACAAATCACAAATACAGGCAGTTATTGGGAAAAGAAGAAAAAGAAGAAAGAAGGAAAAAAACAATCGCAAAACCTCAAACCTCAAAGAAGAAAGAAGGAAATAAACCACACATGCTGACCCGAACGTATTGCACAAAACGAAAACACAACAAACACTCAGATCAGCACTAAATCATTCTCATATTAGTCAAATTAAAATATGAAATAACATCAGTGTCATGGGTACAGTAACTCAAGAGATGTTACGGGATTTTTCCATCTCTCAAGGATCCGTTAAACTAATACATAGATAGTATAATACGCTATTATAATAGTGTCTACTCAGTAAAGTATAAGTACTAAAAATAGCATAAGCGGGATTACATTTTTACCCTAACACTGTTTATAATACCGTAGTCTATACAGTACCGTAAACCCACCGTAAACGATGGCATCAGAGGGCACTCCATAGGTACGATACAAATCAAAATCGTATGGGGCTCGATAAGGATAATATGACAAGGGACTCGAGGCAATGCCCAGGGTAGGATTCTACCAATTGCACTCCCGGACCGGTGGTAACGCATAGCAGCCACTACCGCCCACCTAGGAACACACTCTCAAGGTCCTAAATAGGCCCCAATCATCATCATCATCATCATCATCATAGTCATAGAAATAGTATCGAAGAAGTGTGTTCGATCAAAGGTGCTACCTCAATTAGTCACGGTATAGCTCCTATTTTAGTCATTTCAATTCTGACCCGAAGCTCAAGGCTATTTCGATATCGTTCATCTTCTTCGATTCAATAATCGCCTCCATTTCAGCACACTCATTCTGGATACATCATAACATTCACAGTTGTCAAAGTGGTATTGACACTGACAGAGAGTATGCCTTATGTCAACTCCGGTCTCTTTGACAACCAATGCTTAAATCTTTCACATCGGTTGGTTCTTTTATATTTCACAAAGGTTCAATTCATCTCAAAATATCATATTCTGTTTCGAACCAAGTTTATATTCAAATAGAATATATTTACATATCAAATTGTCATAAATCAAACCAAATCGATCTCTAAATTAGAATATATTTCCATATCCTAATATTATAATCATATAATATTTCAAAATCGACCAATATTCCAATAGAATATATTTTCCTCAAAGATTTCAATTTATCCCAAACCGATTTATGTTCGAAATACATTCATATTCAAATAGAATATATACTTTCACTTCAACACATTTCAATTTCTTTGGAGGTCCATTTATATTCGAGAAGAATAAAATTTACATTTCCATATTAAAATCGGTTTAGAAATCGATTTATATTCAAATATATTAAAATTTATCTCAACTCCATTTGAACAACAGTTTTAGATCCAAACACTTTCTATTCGGAAGAAAATTACGATCATTTAACATAACTTGAAAAATATATGCTTATAAATAAAAATCTTTATATAAAATGTATGTATATATAGAATATAATAGCTAGAATAAAATAAGATAATTTTTTAAACTCTATATATATATGTATATACATACATTTTAAAGTTACTATAGTTTAAATAATAAAATATAAGAAAAATTAGTTATAACAAAATAGTTATAGGTAAAAAGTTTTAATAAATAAATTTTTAAGGAAAGGAATAGTTATTTGAAGACAACATGGTAAATGTATATAAAATAAAATTCTTTAACTAAAATCATTCCTTCCTTCCGAACTTCAATACTTGAATCTAAACTCCGGTCTCTTTGGAGTTTGCCTAGCACAATGACTCATCTCAAACCTCATTCCAAACCCATTTTCCCCAAATTCAAGGATTCAAACCATACTCGAATTAAATAAAAAAAATTCCAAGTATACTTGATTAATCATTTTTTCAATATTAAATTCAATAAGAATTTATTAAATTCGAGTCCACCCTATCGTTGAAAATCCCAAATCATATTAATTTTGAATCTTTACAACTTTAAATTCACTTTGGAAAAATTTCCTTAATCACTTCAAATACATTCAAGATTCAGATCTTTAAAGGAAGAATAAAATTTATCGAAATCGACAATTTCATTTAAATGAATTTCTTTCAAATAGAATTTCAAATATTTAAATCATTTAACCAACCGATGTCCATATGTAATTTGCTACCCTATGGCCAAGTGATTTAAATTTTATTTCTCAATATTCAGGGATGGAGCTATCATTTCAATCCAAATAGGGTCACAGATATTTATCATTTCAATCCGTGTTCTTAATTGATTTTAAATCGATAAATCCCGGGTTGATTCGATGCCCGTAACATCAAGGGTTAGATTTGGGATTCATCATCAGTAATGAACACACGACAGCCATATATTGAAACAAATAACATTTAAATCAATATTCATTCTGAAATCACCCAAAACATCCATCACAACCATTCAGCCAATAATCAGTATTAATCTGTTCTACGGGTTTGCAAGCATTAGAATCCCAACTAGTAATTTAATTAAATTAAATAATTTATTATTTGCCAACTTTGCAGATTAGCATACATTCATGTCAGTTTCTAAGCAAAAATCCTCAATCACACAACCATCCAACCAAACTTATTTCACAATTTAATTCAATAAATATGGGAAAAATTTAGTATTTCATAAGTGAGAAAATCACTCACCTTTTGGTCTTTAAATCAGACGAACGCCCAACCAAGCCCAAAATTTCACAGTCTCTAAACGCAGCCAGGTTAGTGCCAAAATGTCTGCAATTCCGCCACGATCCCAACACAACAAACCGCGTCCAAATCCGAGTTAAAACGAGAAAGTTATTAGTGTTTTATTAACTCAGTTTAAAATATATAAAATAAATTAATTAACTCCTCACCAATCAGATTATGCCACGTCATCACCACCCCTAAATCCTTCTTCCCGCTCACGCACATTTCAGCTACAGGAATCTACGTGAAAAACAACCCATAACGCACCAACTTTGACCACAATATACCACCGACTATGGCCACCATCCGACCGGAACCCACTCCCAATCGAAACCTCTTTGAAAATTGCACCACCCAGCCTGAAGCCACCATCTCCGGCGAAGCCCTGGTCCCCGCGTCGAACTCATGAACCCAACGTTTTCAAACCCTAAAACGAAAATTACCGCCTCCTCCGACCAAATTACGACCAGCGACAACCATGGATCAACTCCCCAAGCCGTCCTCTACAAAACACATATCCCCGATTCTTTGATTAAGCCCTTAAACATAACCCCTAATTTGAGGCTTAGGGTTACGAATTTCAGCAAGTTTGACCACTGATTTCGGCAAATCTACTCACTGCATGTCGAAACCAATGGCACCCATACCTTCGTATCGTCGAGTTCTTCGTTTTGATATATAATTTGCCATGGTTTGGAGAGATTTAATTTTTGAAGCTTGAATTTTTCTGATCTAGGGTTTAGAAATTATATTTCAGCCATTAGAGAAAAGTTTGATGGAGAAAAAGTAACGTACAGATGGAATGAGCTGATGAGGTAGTAGTTGGGTTTATTTGTATAGATATAGGAGGCCCAATATGTCCAACACAGAGTTATCTTATTACACTGATTCCCTTTCACTTTTTCTCCCGTACGACCAAACGGTAAGCCGGATTGTAACACAGATTGAAATCCTACAATAATTCACTGTTCCGGTTCCGATGATGCTGGTTTCGCTGAATTCTGAGGTAGTTGTCAAAACCGTTAAATTTACAATTAATTAAATAAATAAAATATTCAATTATTCGGTTAACTATTTTAATTCGATTTTAAATATTCATTAAAAATTCAAATTTGAATATAATTATAACCTAAATAAATTTTTAAATCGATTTCATAACTTAAGTTCCCAAAATTTTATCATTTGAATTTAGATTTGAAATTTCAGTCATTATTAACCAGCTTAGAATTCCACCATTTAACAAATTTAAAATTCGAATTCCCTTCTTACTTAAACAACTTAAATTTTATTTGCTAATTTAAATATTAAATTTCAATTCATAATATTTTCAAATAAAGCTAAATCTGGAAATCTAATTATACTCAATTCAACAATCCTTATCATTATAATCAACAAAATTTGATTTTCTCCTAGATTATTCCATTTTATTTATTTTAAATTAAAAATTAAATATTCAGAAAATATGGGATGTTACATTCTCCCCCACTTAAAATCTTTTCGTCCTCGAAAAGAGAACGAGATAAGGTATTGAATAAATCATACTTTCAAATCCGTACTTATAAAAATTAGCATTTATAAAATAAGTATGTAGTTGAAAAAACCTCATAAATTTCTAACTCCCAAAATCACGGAAAATTTCGGCAGCATTTCCTTTGTACGGAGAGCCTCGGGAAAAATCCCAACATAGATATAAACACAAATATCATCTCATCATATGATGAGGCATCCCAAAAATGGGGAAAAACACAAAACAAAACCACAAACCTTATATAATCCCAAATACGTACCTCTTTAAGCGTTTATATGCAAATTTTATTTATCTTTAGCACTTAGCATTTAGCGCAAGCGAGCTCCAAGCGTAATTCCATTCCTTCCACCTACTAAAACACTCAAATATATATAAGAATCAAACATATAACAATGTATAGCGATATCATATAACCTACACAACATATCAAACATTTCAACTACATAACAATCATGTTTATAACAGGCCTGCAAACAATGATGTATTTAGACCCCTAGATGTTGGAATTGGACTAAGACACACTAGTGAAAAGTTTTATCATTTTTTTCAGGCTTTCTGAATTGTCCGGATTCATGGAATTCAGATAATTTGTTTAAAAGTTATGACCGTTTTAGTAAAACCGAACGCTTCAGCCCGTACCCTGTAAATGCAGGTCTGAAATGTTCTAACCAGTTTTTAACCCTTTAAACAACAAAATTTTACCCAGAAAATTAAGGAAAATTTTTAGTTCAGATCTTGGGCTTTCCAAATTGTGCTCGCACATTACAATCCGACGCTCCTTTAGGAAGTTATGACCAAAAAACATTGGTGTTCAGTTCAGATTTTTATTTTCTACGTATACAACTACAACTAATTCTCAGATTTCAACCTAATAAACATGAAAATTAGACAAGGCCCTATTAGCAAAAGTTTTAGTTCAGTTTCCGAGGTTTCCAAAAAGTCCGGAATCGTTAAATTTCGATCATCCATTCAAAAGTTATGACTGTTTTACTTCAGCCTATTGAAAATTTCAGATTTTCACATCACATCGGTTTATTTATTTGTAGTTTCAATCTTTTCGGATTCCAAAAAATTATGCAACGCTTAACCATCTAAAAGGGGTTATCGCCCCATTTAGCACACAATGTGATTCACGCTTTATTGCCTAAATATATTCATGTTCATTTCACTTATGTTAATTGAATTTCATTTACTTATGTTCCATTTGCGTCCATCTTACTTAAGTTCAATTTCAATTCACCCATTTATATTGAATGGATTTTCGACCAAATAACATTTTCAATATAAAAAAATGATTTACTTCATTATCCGAGCAATGGATTCATATTCAATTTCTTATTTCATTCCAATATATTTCTATTCGTTTCTCGTTCATTTTCAAGCATTACATTCTGAATAAACTTGAATTCATTGAACGTTTCCAACAACTATATTATATTAAATCTTTAATTTATCATCAAGAATCAATTTGCCAAAATTTATAACTTATTTCTTTTCTAAGTATTAAATTCTCAATCAACCTTTATGTGGTCTTCTAAATTAACTCTTATCGAGTCAATTCTCTTGGCTCGACTAAATTTTAGCTTCCTTTCATTTCTCAAAAGCTTGTTCATTCTATAAATGTTAAATCATTAATCATTTGTCCCTCTATATTCATTTAAATCTAGTTCTAAATCGGCCAATTTAAATTTCACGAGTCTAGTTCCTTTATACTAGTTCGTTCGACTTAATTGAATCCATTTAGTTTCAATTTTTCGATCTTTATTCGTTTTTTCATTTTAAATCAAACTTATCCCATTAACCCAAATTCATTGGTTGACCTACCAATCATGAATTGAATTATGGCTATTTACTACTCAAGTTTATTCTTAGTTCTCAATCGTCATTATCTGAGCAATAGATTTGTTTAATGATTATTTTAATTTGAATGAACCAAATTTTATACTTGCATCACATTTCCTTTGTTTGGCACTTCCATTCTTACCTTTTACCCCTTTTCTTATTTCCATTGTCCAATTTTAATTTGAACCTTATTGAAAATTCACATTTTACCAACAACATAATTTCCTTTTAACTCTTTTCGACTTACTTAACGTACTTATTAATTAGCTAAGTCGTGGGTTATCACTCTTATTTCACAACCAAATCTTAAATTTCATTTTGGTCGACTTTAGTCGGTTTTTATTCCATAGTTAATTTAATTTTCTATAACACCTTTTTTGGCCAAACTTAGGATTCCTGAAGTTAACCATCGTCCATGCTTAAGGGTTTAAATAACCATTTCTCTTCTCTTAGTACTCAAGTTCATTTTCTAGTTACAGAACCAAGAATTCTAATGAATCGAGTTGTCTAAGATCCCAAATCAATATTATTAGTTAAAATGAGCCTAAATGCCTTGATTCCGAGTTATAACTTAGTTTTAAATAATATGTGAGTTTATACTATTTAGGAAAACCATACCCTATAAAATTCTAAATCCAAACTTTTAATTAACAAAAGCGAAGAAATTCAAATCTTGGTTTAATCTTAAACTCCCCTTTACATACCCTTGGAATTTATATCCAAAATTCTTTTCAAACAAGTTATGAAGGTACGGAGTGGTCTCCCCCACTTAGACACTTCATAATAAACGTCGATAATGTTTGCACTCATTACCGAAGTCATTTCCGATGTCCGAGAAGGGATTACACACTTATTTCGTTTGGAAACCATTTGAAAACCACTTCCAAAACTATTTCTTATCATACGATATTATTTCAAACATTAGCAAACTATCTTCAAAAACACCCCAGGATCAAGTTTCAAGTTCATTTCTATTTTAATCACAAACCTTTCTCACCTAATGATACTTAAAGGTATCATTTCATTTCAAACATTTCTAAGACCATTTAATTATCTTATTAGATTTACTATCGAATCAACCGTAATAGGTATTAACTTAATATTATTACGTACCAACGACCAATGATTATACACATAAAACCACTAATAGTATATATAATATATATAAAACATAATCGAAAATCATATTATGTCGATCATTCTGTTTGATTATTTAGAAATTCCTATCGAATCTATGGCGTCCCATATATCGACTAGAATCCATACATATTCAACAGAACAAACCAACACAACGGAAAATCAATTTATCAAAAATACAAGTACGCTCTCTTATATCACTCAATCCCATTATAGGCGTTTCTAACCCCATTTCTAATGAGTTAATTCCCCAACAGATCCAAGGTTATCGCCAACCAACGCTCTGATACCAAATGTAACGAACCATATTTTTAACCATTCAAATCGACAATAAACCACACATGTCGACCCAAACAAATCACAAATACAGGCAGTTATTGGGAAAAGAAGAAAAAGAAGAAAGAAGGAAAAAAACAATCGCAAAACCTCATAGCGGAAGGACAACATATAATAAACAAATAATGGTTCAACAGCATTCAAAACATATACATCCGACTTATACCTTCTCAGTCATCAGAGTTACACTTGTACAAATCATACAGTAATGCAGCGGAAGTAAAGTGCAGCGGAACATACATGTAATATATATGTATATATATATATATATCGAATACTCGTCTTCATCCTCCGAGCTGTTGAAAATCTTCGCTAACTGCAACATCGGCTGACCCGAGCGTATTGCACAAAAAGAAAACACAACAAACACTCGGATCAGCACTAATTATTCTCATATTAGTCAAATTAAAATACGAAATAACATCAGTGTCATGGGTACAGTAACTCAAGAGATGTTACGGGATTTTTCCATCTCTCAAGGATCCGTTAAACTAATACATAGATAGTATAATACGCTATTATGATAGTGTCTACTCAATAAAGTATAAATACTGAAAATAGCGTAAGTGGGATTACATTTTTACCCTTACGCCGTTTATAATATCGTAGTCTATACAGTACCGTAAACCCACCGTAAACGATGGCATCAGAGGGCACTCCATAGGTACGATACAAATCAAAATCGCATGGGGCTCGATAAGGATAATATGACAAGGCACTCGAGGCAATGCCCAGGGTAGGATTCTACCAATTGCACTCCCGGACCGGTGGTAACGCATAGCAGCCACTACCGCCCACCTCGGAACACACTCCCAAGGTCATAAATGGGCCCAAATCATCATTATCATCATCATAGTCATAGAAATAGTATCGAAGAAGTGTGTCGGATCAAAGGTGCTACCTCAATTAGTCACGGTATAGCTCCTGTTTTAGTCATTTCAATTCTGACCCGAAGGTCAAGGCTATTTCGATATCGTTCATCTTCTTCGATTCAATAATCACCTCCATGTCATCATACTCATTCTAGATACGTCATAACGTTCACAGTTGTCAAAGTGGTATCGACACTGACAGAGAGTATGCCTTATGTCAACTCCGGTCTCTTTAACAACCAACGCTTACATCTTTCACATTGGTTGGTTCTTTTATATTTCACAAAGGTTCGATTCATCTCAAAATATCATATTCTGTTTCGAACCAAGTTTATATTCAAATAGAATATATTTGCATATCAAACTGTCAAAAATCAAACCAAATCAATCATATTCTAAATTAGAATATATTTCCATATCCTAATATTATAATCATATAATATTTCAAAATCGACCTATATTCCAATAGAATATATTTTCCTCAAAGATTTCAATTTATCCCAAATCGATTTATGTTCGAAATATATTCATATTCAAATAGAATATTTACTTTCACTTCAACTCATTTCAATTTCTTTGGAGGTCCATTTATATTCGAGAAGAATAAAATTTACATTTCCATATCAAAATCGGTTAAGAAATCGATTTATATTCAAATAGAATAAAATTTATCTCAACTGCATTTGAACAACAGTTTTAGATCCAAACACTTTCTATTCAGAAGAAAATTACGATCATTTAATATAACTTGAAAAATAGATGCTTATAAATAAAAATCTTTATATAAAATGTATGTATATATAGAATATAATAGCTAGAATAAAATAAGATAATTTTTTAAACTCTATATATATATACATACATTTTAAAGTTACTATAGTTTAAATAATGAAATATAAGAAAAATTAGTTATAACAAAATAGTTATAGGTAAAAAGTTTTAATAAATAAATTTTTAAGGAAAGGAATAGTTATTTGAAGACAACAGGGTAAATGTATATAAAATAAAATTCTTTAACTAAAATCATTCCTTCCTTCCGAACTTCAATACTTGAAACTAAACTACGGTCTCTTTGGAGTTTGCCTAGCCCAATGACTCATCCCAAACCTCATTCCAAACCCATTTTCCCCAAATTCAAGGATTCAAACCATACTCGAATTAAATAAAAATTCCAAGTATACTTGATTTATCTTTTTTTCAATATTAAATTCAATAAGAATTTATTAAATTCGAGTCCACCGTATCCTTAAAAATCCCAAATCATATTAATTTCGAATCTTTACAACTTCAAATTCACTTTGGAAAAATTTCCTTAATCACTTCAAATACATTCAAGATTCAGATCTTTAAAGGAAGAATAAAATTTAACGAAATTGACAATTTCCTTTAAATGAATTTCCTTCAAATAGAATTTCAAATATTTAAATCATTTAACCAACCGATGTCCATATGTAATTTTCTACCCTATGGCCAAGTGATTTAAATTTAATTTCTCAATATTCAGGGATGGATCTATCATTTCAACCCAGATAGGGTCATAGATATTTATCATTTCAATCCATGTTCTTAATTGATTTTAAATCGATAAATCCCGGGTTGATTCGATGCCCGTAACATCAAGGGTTAGATTTGGGATTCATCATCAGTAATGAACACACGACAGCCATATATTGAAACAAATAACATTTAAATCAATATTCATTCTGAAATCACCCAAAACATCCATCACAACCATTCAGCCAATAATCAGTATTAATCTGTTCTACGGGTTTGCAAGCATTAGAATCCCAACTAGTAATTTAATTAAATTAAATAATTTATTATTTGCCAACTTTGCAGATTAGCATACATTCATGTCAGTTTCTAAGCAAAAATCCTCAATCACACAACCATCCAACCAAACTTATTTCACAATTTAATTCAATAAATATGGGAAAAATTTAGTATTTCATAAGTGAGAAAATCACTCACCTTTTGGTCTTTAAATCAGACGAACGCCCAACCAAGCCCAAAATTTCACAGTCTCTAAACGCAGCCAGGTTAGTGCCAAAATGTCTGCAATTCCGCCACGATCCCAACACAACAAACCGCGTCCAAATCCGAGTTAAAACGAGAAAGTTATTAGTGTTTTATTAACTCAGTTTAAAATATATAAAATAAATTAATTAACTCCTCACCAATCGGATTATGCCACGTCATCACCACCCCTAAATCCTTCTTCCCGCTCACGCACATTTCAGCTACAGGAACCGACGTGAAAAACAACCCATAACGCACCAACTTTGACCACTAAATTCCAAGGACTATGGCCACCATCCGACCGGAACCCACTCCCAATCGAAACCTCTTTGAAAATTGCACCACCCAGCCTGAAGCAACCATCTCCGGCGAAGCCCTGGTCCCCGCGTCGAACTCATGAACCCAACGTTTTCAAACCCTAACACAAAAATTACTGCCTCCTCCGACCAAATTACGACCAGCGACCACCATGGATCAACTCCCCAAGCTGTCCTCTACAAAACCCATATCCCTGATTCTTTGATTAAGCCCTGAAACAAAAACCCTAATTTGAGGCTTAGGGTTACAAATTTCAGCAAGTTTGACCACTGATTTCGGCAAATCTACTCACTACATGTCGAAACCAATGGCACCCGTACCTTCGTGTCGTCGAGCTCTTCGTTTTGATATATAATTTGCCATGGTTTGGAGAGATTTAATTTTTGAAGCTTGAATTTTTCTGATCTAGGGTTTAGAAATTATATTTCATCCATTAGAGAAAAGTTTGATGGAGAAAAAGCAACGTATAGATGGAATGAGCTGATGAGGTGGTAGTTGGGTTTATTTGTATAGATATAGGAGGCCCAATATGTCCAACACAGAGTTATCTTATTACACCGATTCCCTTTCACTTTTTCTCCCGTACGATCAAACGGTAAGCCGGATTGTAACATAGATTGAAATTCTACCATAATTCACCGTTCCAGTTCCGATGACGCTGGTTTTGTTGAATTCTGAGGCAGTTGTCAAAACCGTTAAATTTACAATTAATTAAATAAATAAAATATTCAATTATTCGGTTAACTATTTTAATTCGATTTTAAATATTCATTAAAAATTCAAATTTGAATCTAATTATAACCTAAATAAATTTATAAATCGATTTCATAACTTAAGTTCCCAAAATTTTATCATTTGAATTTAGATTTGTAATTTCAGTCATTATTAACCAGCTTAGAATTCCACCATTTAACAAAATTAAAATTCGAATTCCCTTCTTGCTTAAACAACTTAAATTTTATTTGCTAATTTAAATATTAAATTTCAAATCATAATATTTTCAAATAAAGCTAAATCTGGAAATCTAATTATACTCAATTCAACAATCCTTATCATTATAATCAACAAAATTTGATTTTCTCCTAGATTATTCCATTTTATTTATTTTAAATTAAAAATAAAACATTCAGAAAATATGGGATGTTACATTAATTACCTGGAAAATAGCCATTTTTCAAACGGTCTCAGAATTTGACCAAATTAGTTTTGTTAGAACCGTATCGTCAATACGAAGCTAGAAAATATTTTTCAGGAATTTTTAGAGCTCGTATGTGGCCCCGATAAATTGAAATGTGCGTTCAAATTCAATATATAGAGTTATATTTTGATTATGATGAAAACTGATCGAAACGGTCGAATCAGCTTACGATACATATCCCATTGGATTCGGAATGGGGGTAATTAGCTATGGACGACATGCGGTGGGTTTCGTTTCGGGGTCGAAATAAAAAGTACCTTTTTGGAAAAAATAATAATAATAAAATAAATAAAACTCTCTCCCCTTATTCCTTTTATCTCAGGCCCCCCCCGTAAGTTTCAATTCAAACGGAAAAGGGAGAAAAAAACGAATCGCTCCACCAACGACGGAAACCGCCGCCGCCCACCGTCGAGTACCCCCCCTCCGCCAGTCGCGCCGCCGGCCAAGGCCGCTACCCCCCCAATCCGAAGCTCCTCCGCCCCCTTTCTGTCCAGAACCAGATTCGAACCCCCTAAACCCTGAAACCCACGAGAAACCCTAACCGCCGCCGCCCAGGGAGGCTGCGCCACCCCCTCACCTCCGCGCCGACCCCCAGTCACCCAACGCCACTCCTCCGACGATCCTTCACCCCCGATTACGCTGTAAGTGTTTATTTCCAATTATTTCAAAATAATTAGTTTAGATCAGCTAAAAAGGATGGATTTTTAAATCAGTTCTTTTTATTTATGGAAATCATATATTTTTATTTCTGAAAAAAAGATACGATTTTTATATAGTAGAAATAATAAAGATGCGATTTTTATATAATAGAAATAATAAAAATACGATTTTTATATTATATAGTTTGTAAAAATTTGATCTTTATATATGTAGCGAAATAAAAATCTGATTTTTATCATATATATGTTGAAATAAAAATGTGATTTTTATAGTGACGAAATAAAAATTCGATCTTTATATTAGAAGTAGATATAAAAATATAATTTTTATATATTGAATAGCGTGATCAAAATATAATCTTTATTATATGAACACTGTTATAAAAATAGAATTTTTATCTATATAGTAGTAGGATAAAAATGTGATTTTTATATACATAGGAACAATATAAAAATGTGATTTTTATATATGTAGTGAATACGGGAAACGAAAGTGACAAAAGGCGAGAACGACGAAGATTTCTACATATGAAGAGTCGTGGCGTTTGGATTAGCTAGTCGGTGAGAACTCCTCACTTTTAATTTATTTTCTAGTTGAAATATATACTAGGATGCAGACGGTGTTTAGTAGCACCCGACACCCGTCGTCCACAGACCATGGACGGCTTGTATGCTTGTTTGTTTGACTTTGATGTGTAGTTGATTGTGTGATGTGAAAGGAAATAAAATATTTATATAGTTAAAAATATTTTATAGTTAAAAATAGAATTTTTAATGTGTATATGAAATGAAATGAACTAATATAAACAAATCGGACGATTTGTTTATATACACTGATTTGACTGATAATGGAATGGGACGATAAATTTTACACATCGCCCAACTACACAAATAAAATCTGTATGTGCTGATTTGAAACCCCATACGGGTATTGGGATGATATATGACATACACTAATCCCAATAATTAGTTGTATGTCGATCGATTGATTGACAGACTGTTATAAGTGTTAAATATTTATATTTGATGCTTATACAGTGTAGAATGCACCTTGGATGATGGTTGATTATTTGTCATTGTTGATATATACATGCGTTGTATGGAAATCCATAGAAATAAAATCTATGGTAATTGATTGGGCCTCATTCCAGTTTTGAATAGAAATATTTGAAAAGAAATATTTGAATAGAAATATTTGAAAACAAATATTTGAATAGAAATATTTGAATAGAAATATTTGAAAGAGAAATATTTGAAAAAGAGATATTTGAAACAGAAATATTTGAAAATAGAAATATATGAAGCCGTGTTGATTAGATTGACGCCATTTTGACGTAAACGATATTTATATCGATTTTATTCATTTTTCAATGAATATTGGAAGTGATTTCAAAATTCGAATTGAATTGAAATTAATTGAAATTCGAATTAAATTGAAATGAAATTAATATATATATATATATATATATATATATATATATATATATATATATTATATAATGGCCTGAATAGAACGCGCCGCGCCGTGGCAATTCGTGAATTTCGACCATTGACTTCGAATGGACATTACGGGAGATCCGACCGTCGGATTCTCCTGAAACAAGAACCGTTGGGTTCGTATCGAAAAGAGCTTTCTAACTAATATTTGAAATTAGAAATCTAATGGTAGGATTTGGAATTATGTCTAAATCAAATTTGGAAAAGGTCGATGTAAGTGCAGTTCGATGGCCGTTGATGGAAATCGACTGTACGGGCCTTGATAAAATTATTAAAAATATCAATAATTTGTGTAAAATCATAAGAAATGATTTGTGAAGAATTGGGATGAAAACTCCATATTTGAAAAGATAAAAATAGATTTTTATCGAAATGAACTAGTTTTGAACTAGAATAATAATTTATTTATTTTTAAAATAAATAAACTGAATTTGAAATGGTTTTGAAAATAACCAGGATTTCCAAATAATTGAATTGGAATGGATTTGAATCGAAATCATCTTCGAAATAGTTCAATGTTGGATTTCATGATTATATAGATGTTGTTATGGAAATTTGAAAGATATATATATATCGTTATTTCCAATACGATATTTGTTGGTCGTAGAATTTGATATTGAATATAAGCCGATATATTTTCTATTCAGAGCCTTGTATTTAATATCAAATGTGATTTGGGTTTGTCGTGAATGGTGTCTTCATTAACACTGTTCTTAAGCCCAGTTGAGAAAAAGATTAAATCTTTTTATTTAGATTTAATGAAGTGTACCAATTAAATAATATTTAATTGGAATTGAATTGGTATTGATTTTTGGGTTTATCGTGAACAGTGTTTCAAATAACACTTGTTCTTTAACCCGATAATTAATGGAACGTGATTTTGGGTTGTCGTGAACGGTATCTTCAATAATACTGTTCTTAGACCCAAAGGAGTTAAGAAAATCAGAAACTAACTAGAGGTTAGTTAAGGTGAATGGTTTCTGGGGTATTGATCTGATGTTGGTTTCGGCCTTCGGGGTTAATACTTAGGGAATTGCTCACTTGCTAATTTACGGTTAGGGACTGATTGAAATGTGATGTGATTTTGTGGTTTATCGTGAACCGTGTTTTAAATGACACTGATTGTTTAAACCAATTGAAGATTAAAACTAAGTGGAGTTTTAATGAATCTTTAGTTAGATTGAAAAGATCAGGGATGGAGTATCACCAGTTTTGCTCCAGGCGATAGTTAAATCTTTAATTAGATTTGAACGTGAAATGGTGATTGAATTTACCGATAACACCGTGGTGTTAGATATGAAGTATTACCAGTTTTACTTCATGGGATGAATAGGTTGGGATTGGGAAATTAAAACCAATGATTACTTCGGTGTGGTTCGCTAACCCGACTAGTTTGAAGTGATATTCAAAGGAAGATTAAAGAATAAATTTATTGAATTTATCTTTGATAAAATTAATGGGAACCTTTCCCTAAGAATGTGAAATTTAGAAGCTAAAGTTAGGTTACCTAAACAGAACGGTTTCCTGGGTGTTGATCTGATGTTGGTTTCGGCCTTCGGGGTTAATATTTGGGGAATTATTCTCTTGCTAATTTACGGTTAGTTACTGATGAATTGGAATGAGGCGTATGTTGTGTTTTGTGTAACACTTGTTTATTATATACGCGAGTTATTCAGAAAGACCGGGTTTATCCCATTCTGAATAACTGATTCGACGTGATGTCGAAGATGAAGACGGTGGTTGAAGACCGGAGGTCTTCACGTCGTTTGGATAATTACTGACGATCTTGATTGGGTCGTACACCCAAGAGGAGGGAATCAGTTAGTGGTCGTCTAGACGTATTTGGAGATCGATGGATATGCGGGGTACTAGGTGCCTCCGGTTTCGTTCAGACCCAGAACGAACTTGTAAATGGACCGTGTGTCTGACATTGGATTTTAGTCTGTGTGATTGATTTCTATTAAATATATATCTGTTTGGCGGCGGAGAATTTATTCTCTTTCTTAACGCCCTTCTCTGAGACGTACAAGCTCAGGGGTTATATATTGATGGATATCAAACGCATGGAGTGAATTGCCTGTGTGGCATGCCTAAGTGGCAAATGATCAAGGCTTCCGTTGAAAAGCAATGTCTTGTGGTTGATGATCAAAGCACGGCCTCTGTGTCATAGCTTTGTGTAGCGTGGATTCGCGAGCCTCACACCCCGGTGTGAACCAAAAACGGGTGAAGGACCTCAGGGAGTACATGCGTTTCTTTCTAGTCAGAAGTGGCGTCTGTGGTTTTACACGCCCTGACGAGTTTGACTTGTGTGGTAGTTGCTGTTGCGAGGTGCCTCGGATATATCGGTGACTATGTGAAGCCAATGGAGCTATTCGTTGGCTCATTGACACCCCAAAGGGTGGGAAACGCAATGTTCAGGTATTTTAATCCACATTGGTGGACCGGCCCTGACGATCCAAAGGTCACTCGAGCTCTGAACTGAGGGGCGGACTAGAACATCTCGAATCGGTAGAGGACTATCTTTTGCCTCGGTTCACAGATGGAAATCCAACTTCCAATACGACATTTTGCTGTTTTAATTGAATACCTATATACGGCGACATAGTGGTACGGGACATTCATGCCGCCTATGATTGATATTTATGATTGTATATAAAATCAGAAACTAACTGGAAACGAGCTAAGATGGGTGGTTTCCTGGGTATTAGTCTGATGTTGGTTTCGGCCTTCGGGGTTAATACTTAGGGAATCGTTCTCTTACTAATTAACGGTTGGAGTTTGATTAAGAATTAAAAACATGAAATTTAGCGTATCAAGCATTCTTTGACTATTATAAGGTAAAAACCCTATCCTCCGTCTTGCGTTGCATTGTGTGATGGGACCTGTGTCTTATAATAGCTTCATTTTTCTTTATTTAGCATTGCGCTGTTTGTTTATGCACTGGTATTCTTGGGAGGAAACACGTTCCGTGTTATACGGCGTGGTCCCTTGATTTACCGAACTTTAAAATAAAGATTAATAACTGTTTTAGTTCTCACACTAGTCCCATGACTGACTTGGAGTTTATTGTTTTAAACTAAACTCTGGGTGCCCTTATTTTCAACACGGACATCTAGTAGTTTTGGTTTTGTAGATTTATATTCACAGGATCTGGGTTTACAGCTGGAACGATATCCGGAAAGCTTTGTATCCGTATATCTCCTTCTAGTTGTGTTTTGTATTATTTTCCGCTGCGATGTATTTAAATGTAATTTAAATATCTGTTATTTTCTGTGTAATATTTATTTATACTCTGTATATTCTTGTATTCTGATGGAATTGTTGTAATTAACAATGAAATGTTCTTTTGTCTGCGTTCTTTTGTGGCTCGTTCTCAACTCAATCCGTGATTTCTCGTAAGGGGGATTTCAGGTCGTTTCAGCTTGGTATCAAAGCTTTGGTTTACAAAGCTCGAGAACAAGACACATTAGAACCATACGAAAGAATTCATCAGAGATTGGATTAGTAATATCCAATGGGAATGACTCGTTAGAGATGGGATCAGCAGTATCCTAGAACGAGTGTGAAGAGTATATTTTTGAAATGAAAACGAATTTTTGTTTTGAAAATTTAAATCAATTATATGTATTTGATTATTTATTTATATTGATTTGGACAATCAAATATATAGAGATTTTATTATACGTCTGATCCACGTGTATTGAAGCCTCAAATATATTCGGTAGATATAGAATCACACTCTAGTCACTCGGGCCTGATTCTAATGATTGACGCGTCATCATTAGAATTTATTTTCGTGTTTCGAAAGATAGATTTCTATATATTTTCAATTGGCTGGTGTGAGAACCAAAATTAGATAGGGTCTATTGTTGTGATTTGGCATCAAAAATGTGATTTTTGACTATATATCAAAGTTATGAATTTGAAATGATAATTCACTAATTGATTGATGGTTGTGTTGTTTGATTATTGGTTGATTAATTAAAATTTGAACCTTTAGCTAAATTGAACCAAATAGTGAACTGTATTGAAAAATGATTACAATTGCATGCATATACATGTACTTATATTGAACATGTCATAGCAAGGAGGCTAGAGCAGAAGAATAAAATTGTTTGCCCGACAAATAGGTACATGTTTACCATAATTTACTGTTTTGTTTGGGTGATGATGATTTTATGAGCCGATTGGCTAGCCGCTTGGCTTTTTCTTTTTCTTTTGGATTGAAGAAGGCAATGGGAGGCTATATGAAATATCCCGAAGTCCCCGGTGCAGGGGAGGTTATAGCGCAAGTTTTCGAACATTTTGGGTGTTAGCCAAATTTTTGAAAAATTTGAAAAGTTCTTAGAAACTGAAAAGTTGAAGAACTTAAGCCGTAGTGAAAATACTGGAAGTTGAGTTGATTTGTGAAACAACTTTCGGCTTCGTTCCTTTTTGGGGACGAAAAGTTTTAAGTGGGGGAGATTGTAATAACCCGGAAATCTGAGCCAATTTAAAATTTTTATTTCGGCAATTTTAGCGAATTTTGATTATTCAAAATGAATTATTTTAAATAATAATGACGAGAAATTTATTTTGAATAAAATTAGAACGTATATATTTATATACGTCGTCGTTAGAATATAAATATTTATTTTAAATTATAAAAGGAATTGAAAATGGCGCGGTAGTTCGATAATTCGATTTCGAATTTCAATTGAACATATCGGGTGCAAAATAAATCGGATTTTAGCGAAACCAAAAATATTAGAATCTAATTGAGAATATCTTTCCAACGAATCCGAAAAATCAAAATTTCATAGCGGGAATCAAAAGATATGCCCAGTTAAAAATTCAGAATAGTCACTATGGAATTTCGACCCTTAAAAATAGCAATTTTGCAAACGACCTCGGTTTTCGACGAAACCACTTTTGTTAGATCCGCGATGTCAAGTTATTGCTAGGTTCTAATTTTTGTAATTTTTCGAATCAGTATGTGAGCGTGGTAAAGGAAAACGCGTTTGACCAGTTCTAGTTGATTTTAATCGACTGGAAAATGGCCATTTTTCAAACGGTCTCAGAATTCGACGAAATTAGTTTTGTTAGGACCGTATCGTCAATACGAAACTAGAAAATATTTTTCAGGAATTTTTAGAGCTCGTATGTGGCCCCGGTAAATTGAAATGTGGGTTCAAATTCAATATATAGAGTTATATTTTGATTTTGACGAAAAGTAATCGAAACGGTCGAATCAGCTTACGATACATTCCCATTGGGTTCGAAATGGGGGTAATTAGCTATGGACGAAAGGTGGTGGGTTTTGTTTCTAGGTCGAAATAAAAAGTACCTTTTTGGAAAAAATAATAATAATAAAATAAATAAAACTCTCTCCCCTTATTCCTTTTATCTCAGCCCCCCCCCCCCCCGTCAGTTTCATTTCAAACGAAAAAGGGAGAGAAAAAACGAATCGCTCCGCCAACGATGGAAACCGCCGCTGCCCACCGTCGAGTACCCCCCCTCCGCCAGTCGCGCCGTCGGCCAAGGCCGCTACCCTCCCCCCCCCCATCCGAAGCTCCTCCTCCCCCTTTCTACCCAGAACCAGATTCGAACCCCCCAAACCCTGAAACCCACGAGAAACCCTAACCGCCGCCGCCCAGGGAGGCTGCGCCACCCGCTCACCTCCGCGCCGACCCCCGGTCACCCAACGCCGCTCCTCCGACGATCCTTCACCCCCGATTGCGCTGTAAGTGTTTATTTCGAATTATTTCAAAATAATTAGTTTAGATCAATTAAAAAGGATGGATTTTTAAATCAGTTCTTTTTATTTATGGAAAGCATATATTTTTATTTCTGAAAAAAAGATACGATTTTTATATGGTAGAAATAGTAAAGATACAATTTTTATATAGTAGAAACAATAAAAATACGATTTTTATATTATATAGTTAGTAAAAATTTGATCTTTATATATGTAGTGAAATAAAAATCTGATTTTTATCACATATATGTTGAAATAAAAATGTGATTTTTATAGTGACGAAATAAAAATTCGATCTTTATATTAGAAGTAGATATAAAAATATAATTTTTATATAGAGAATGGCGTGATAAAAATATAATCTTTATTATATGAACACCGTTATAAAAATAGAATTTTTATCTATATAGTAGTAGTATAAAAATGTGATTTTTATATACATAAGAACAATATAAAAATGTGATTTTTATATATGTAGTGAATACGGGCAACGAAAGTAACAAAAGGCGAGAACGACGAAGATTTCTACATATGAAGAGTCGTGGCGTTTGGATTAGCTAGTCGGTGAGAACTCCTCACTTTTAATTTATTTTCTAGTTGAAATATATACTAGGATGCAGATGGTGTTTAGTAGCACCCGACACCTGTCGTCCACAGACCATGGACGGCTTGTATGCTTGTTTGTTTGACTTTGATGTGTAGTTGATTGTGTGATGTGACGTGAAAGGAAATAAAATATTTATATAGTTAAAAATATTTTATAGTTAAAAATAGAATTTTTAACGTGTATATGAAATGAAATAAACTAATATAAACAAATCGGACGATTTGTTTATATACACTGATTTGATTGATAATGGAATGGGACGATAAATTTTACACATCGCCCAACTGCACAAATAAAATCTGTATGTGTTGATTTGAAACCCCACACGGGTATTGGGATGATATATGACATACACTAATCCCAATAATTAGTTGTATGTCGATCGATTGATTGACAGACTGTTATAAGCGTTAAATATTTATACTTGATGCTTATACAGTGTAGAATGCACCTTGGATGATGGTTGATTATTTGTCATTGTTGATATATACATGCGTTGTATGGAAATCCATAGAAATAAAATCTATGGTAATTGATTGGGCCTCATTCCAGTTTTGAATAGAAATATTTGAAAAGAAATATTTGAATATAAATATTTGAAAAGAAATATTTGAATAGAAATATTTGAATAGAAACATTTGAAAGAGAAATATTTGAAAAAGAAATATTTGAAATAGAAATATTTGAAAATAGAAATATATGAAGCCGTGTTGATTAGATTGACACTATTTTGACGTGAACGATATTTATATCGATTTTATTCATTTTTAAATGAATATTGGAAGTGATTTCAAAATTCGAATTGAATTGAAATTAATTGAAAATCGAATTAAATTGAAATTGAAATGAAATCGATTTGAAATGAAATTAAAATGAATTTATATTGAAAAATGCAATCTTGATTAGAATTTGAAAAGGTAGTTGAAACTGTTTTGAAAACTAATTTAAAACGATTTATAAAATACGTTTTGAAAGGAAATCGACGAAATATAATACTTATATATATATATATATATGTTATATATAAAATGGCCTGAATAGAACGCGCCGCGCTGCGGTAGTTCGTGAATTTCGACCATTGACTTCGAATGGACATTACAGGAGATCTGACCGTCGGATTCTCCTGAAACCGGAACCGTTGGGTTCGCATCGATAAGAGATTTCTAATGAATATTTGAAATTATAAATCTAACGGTTGGATTTGGAATTATGTCCAAATCAAATTTGGAAAAGGTCGATGTAAGTGTAGTTCGATGGCCGTTGATGGAAATCAACTGTACGGGCCTTAATAAAATTATTAAAAATATCTATAATTTGTATAAAATCATAAGAAATGATTTGTGAAGAATTGGGATGAAAAAATCCATATTTGAAAAGATAAAAATAGATTTTTATCGAAATGAACTAGTTTTGAACTAGAATAATAATTTATTCATTTTTAAAATAAATAAATTGAATTTGAAATGGTTTTGAAAATAACCAGGATTTCACAATAATTGAATTGGAATGGATCTGAATCGAAATCCTCTTCGGAATAATTCAATGTTGGATTTCGTGATTATACAGATGTTGTTATGGAAATTTGAAAGATATATATATATATATATACATATATATCGTTATTTCCAATACGATATTTGTTGGTCGTAGAATTTGATATTGAATATAAGCCGATATATTTTCTATTCAGAGCCTTGTATTTAATATCAAATGTGATTTGGGTTTGTCGTAAATGGTGTCTTCATTAACAGTGTTCTTAAGCCCAGTTGAGAAAAAGATTAAATCTTTTTATTTAGATTTAATGAAGTGTACCAATTAAATAATATTTAATTAGAATTGAATTGGTATTGATTTTTGGGTTTATCGTGAACAGTGTTTTAAATAACACTTGTTCTTTAACCTGATAATTAATGGAACGTGATTTTGGGTTGTCGTGAACGGTATCTTCAATAATACTATTCTTAGACCCAAAGGAGTTAAGAAAATCAGAAACTACCTGGAGGTTAGTTAAGTTGAATGGTTTCTGGGTATTGATCTGATGTTGGTTTCGGTCTTCGGGGTTAATACTTAGGGAATTGCTCACTTGCTAATTTATGGTTAGGGACTGATTGAAATGTGATGTGATTTTGTGGTTTATCGTGAACCGTGTTTTAAATGACGCTGATTCTTTAACCCAATTGAAGATTAAAACTAAGTGGAGTTTTAATGAATCTTTAATTAGATTGAAAAGATCGGGGATGGAGTATCACCAGTTTTGCTCCAGGCGATAGTTAAATCTTTAATTAGATTTGAACGTGAAATGGTGATTGAATTTACCGATAACACCATGGTGTTAGATATGAAGTATTACCAGTTTTACTTCATGGGATGAATAGGTTGGGATTGGGAAATTAAAACCAATGATAACTTTGGTGTGGTTCGCTAACCCCGACTAGTTTGAAGTGATATTCAAAGGAAGATTAAAGAATAAATTTAAAGAATTTATCTTTGATAAAATTAATCGAAACCTTTCCCTAAGAATGTGAAATTTAGAAGCTAACTGTAGGTTAACTAAGCAGAACGGTTTCCTGGGTATTGATATTATGTTGGTTTCGGCCTTCGGGGTTAATTTTTGGGGAATTATTCTCTTGTTAATTTACGGTTAGTTACTGATGAATTGGAATGAGGCGTATGTTGTGTTTTGTGTTACACTTGTTTATTATATACGCGAGTTATTCAGAAAGACTGGGTTTATCCCATTCTGAATAACTGATTCGACGTGATGTCGAAGATGAAGACGGTGGTTGAAGACCGGAGGTCTTCACGTCGTTTGGATAATTACTGATGATCTTGATTGGGCCGTACAACCAAGAGGAGGGAATCAGTTACTGGTCGTCCAGACGTATTTGGAGATCGATGGATATGCGGGGTATTACGTGCCTCCGGTTTCGTTCATACCCAAAACGAACTTGTAAATGGACTGTGTGTCTGACATTGGATTTTAGTCTGTGTGATTGATTTCTATTAAATATATATCTGTTTGGCAATGGAGAATTTATTCTCTTGCTTAACGCCCTTCTCTGAGACGTACGAGCTCAGGGGTTATATATTGATGGATATCAAACGCATGGAGTGAATTGCCTATGTGGCATGCCTAAGTGGCAAATGATCATGGCTTCTGTTGAAAAGCAAAGTCTTGTGGTTGATGATCAAAGCACGGCCTGTGTGTCATAGCTTTGTGTAGCGTGGATTCGCGAGCCTCACACCCCGGTGTGAACCAAAAATGGGAGAAGGACCTCAGGGAGGACATGCGTTTCTTTCTAGTTAGAAGTGGCGTCAGTGGTTTTACATGCCTTGACGAATTTGACTTATATGGTTGTTACTGTTGCGAGGCGCCTCGGATATATTGGTGACTATGTGAAGCCGATGGAGCCATTTGTTGGCTCATTGACACCCCAAAGGGTAGGGAAACGCAGTGTTCAGGCATTTTAATCCACATCGGTGGACCGACCCTGACAATCCAAAGGTCACTCGAGCTCTGACCTGAGGGGCGGACTAGAGCGTCTCGAATCGGTAGAGGACTATCTTTTGCCTCGGTTCACAGATGGAAATCCAATTTCCAATACGACATTTTGCGATTTTAATTGTATACCTATATATGGCGACATAGTGGTATGGGACATTCATGCCGCCTATGATTGATATTTATGATTGTATATAAAATCAGAAACTAACTGGAAACGAGCTAAGATGGGTGGTTTCCTGGGTATTAGTCTGATGTTGGTTTCGGCCTTCGGAGTTAATACTTAGGAAATCGTTCTCTTACTAATTTATGGTTGGAGTTTGATTAAGAATTAAAAACATGAAATTTAGCGTATCAAGCATTCTTTGGCTATTATAAGGTAAAAACCCTATCGTCCGGCTTGCGTTGCATTGTGTGATTGGACCTGGGTCTTATAATAGCTCCATTTTTCTTTATTTAGCATTGCGCTGTTTGTTTATGCACTGGTATTCTTGGGAGGAAACCCGTTCCGTGTTATACGGCGTGGTCCCTTGATTTACCGAACTTTAAAATAAAGATTAATAACTATTTTAGTTCTCACACCAGTCCCATGACTGACCTGGAGTTTATTGTTTTAACCAAAACTCTGGGTGCCCTTATTTTCGACACGGGCAGCTAGTAGTTTTGGTTTTGCAGATTTATATTCATAGGATCCGGGTTTACAGATGGAACGATATCCGGAAAGCTTTGTATCCGTATATCTCCTTCTAGTTGTGTTTTGTATTATTTTCCGTTGCGATGTATTTAAATGTAATTTATATCTCATTTATTTTTTGTGTAATATTTATTTATACTCTTGTATTCTGATGGAATTGTTGTAATTAACAATGAAATGTTCTTCTGTCTGCGTTCTTTTGTGGCTCGTTCTCAACTCAATCCGTGATTTCCCGTAAGGGGGATTTCGGGTCGTTTCAACCTGAGTCTAATTTTCACTTGTGGATATTCCAAAATGGGCCAAATTGACATGAAATCGGATTGATGCATACCGATAGGCAATCTAAATAAAAAAATATCTTTTGAGCTCATTGAAATTATTTCTCGAGGCCAAATTCCATTGTCTGTGGCACCTAATTCTTTTTCTGTATATTCCATTTCCACAATTTCAATGACATTTGTTTAGAGTTCACACGATTAAATGGTATAATGAACGCCACAAAACTCGTTCGTTTGATCACTTCACTACTACGGTTTCCATTGTCTGTAGCACCTAATTCTTTTTATGTATATTCAATTTCCACAATTGCAATGACGTTTGTTTAGAGTTCACACGATTAAATGGTATAATGAATGCCACAAAACTCGTTCGTGTGATCACCTCACTACTTCGGTTTCAAAAAAATAAATTTCATCATAATCTGACATTGTACTCCAAAATGATGATTTTTGCGCGTATGGAAACCGTTTCCCCTCGAAACGTTCGATTTTGAAATATGGAAATCCTTATACTTTCTCTTCACATTACAAACCATATGAAATCAACGGAAATGGATTTAAGTCCTAATTTGATCGTATGCGAAAACTACATTTTGATATTATTAATTAATTAACGTTTAATATTTATATAAATTATTTAAATATTCAAATGTTAAGAAAATATGGATCCATATTTTCTCCTCTCCTAGAAGGATTTCGTCCATGATATCTTGAAGGACGAAACAATACAACCAAATACTTCGAATAAGTGACAATATAAGAAAAACCATCATGCTCTCGGCAACAACTTTTGAAAGCAATCACAACAAAGTAAATAGACTCAAAATTTGACGTGGAGCTATAATTCACACCCCTAAGTACAATTGGAATCAAACCCAAGATCGATCTAGCTAAGCCAAGAACCTACATCATACACATATTTCAAAACGAACGAATAGTGGAAAATATAAGTGACAATCCCTAGTTGGTAGACAACTAAGCTAAGCAATTAAACCTTGCTTGGATGATGACTTGCTAGTAGAGAACTCAATGTCTCAGCTCGCTATCATCCAAACATAAGTGACTCGACTTATGAAGAGCACCATGAACTGGCCTCGAGCGAATCAATTTATAGGAAATCAAAGAAATAAAGACTCTTGACCAATTCAGATTCAATCTTGAAGTTTTCTGGAAGCAACCTTCTACTTCACTTTACCATCTGACTCCAAGTCATCGAAGAACTCCTTGCAAGAAACTAATTCTTGCGCCATAGAAATCAACTCCGTTCTGAGAAATGGTTTGCCTTATAGGCATCTAAGTACCCATGTTACTCGACGTAGTTGACTCCTTGCACCCAAGTATCATTCTTAATAAAAAGGATAATGGCATCCTAAATAATGGTGCCTAACATTATTGGAAACATATTACGTGAATCGAGGATAGCGATCCTCGATCCTCCCTAACCCTCGACTATAGAGATGGAGTAAATATTAATGTTTTTCATTTGCTAGACCGTTTCAGATAAGTGGTAAAGATAATCATTTGCTAATAGGGAAAACAACATCTGTTTTACTCATGTGGAAAATAACATATATTATATATATACTAATTATATATAGTTTTAAAAAACAAACGATATGCAAATATGTACTCTCTTGTATATATTACCTATAGATTTAGATATCGCTTGTATTAAACAACGTAACAAAAGCTATGATATCAAATGTGATGACCGACCTACAACATCGGTGCTCGCGTAACCCATTAGTGCATTGTACATACACCCAATGGATGCAGGGTGATTGTCGAGGGAAAGAAAGAGAAGAAAAGAAGAGAAGTGGAAGAGATGAGTTGAAGTTAAAAGGAAAGAGGAAGGAAGAATTACAGAATAATATCATAGAAACTATAGTATATCTCACAGCGCATCATATAATATATATAGTACTATCACATATATAAAACACGCGAGACAGTAATAACTATATTACCACATAATCAGAGTATATAGGCTCATGCACTTATACCGAGTAGCAATAGAATCAATACAAAGGACAAATAAACTCAAGGGTAAACTGTCTCTAACAACAAGTCGAACACTTTCAAGGATCCACATTGTCATACAATAGTATAAAAATAAATAATACAAGTACGAATATGAGATGACATCTCCTACTATTAGTCCACCTGTACAGCTCCAAATATGCTTACACCTATTACCTATTTTACTCATCAGCATCTTCGATAAGCACCCAAGTAAATAAGAGATAACATAAAACCTTGGATCTGACAACATTCTGTTGTGAGTGATAAACAAATATAAAAAAACTGTAAAATTCATAATAGTATAAGGTACATATGGTATGAAGGATCATACCTGAACTATTCATGCATCCACAAAGTTAGCACCTAAAAATTATATACTACATTATGATAATTATCATAGGTGTATTCTACTTAAGAATACTAGGAGTATTTAGATATCTAATTAGCAATATCCACATGCGCCCCTAAGGTGGTAAATGATTTAGCAGACATAACATCCATTATTCATCCTCACATTCACACACTCGGTGCATCAAGTATATGGCATCCAATATTTTGGCCACCCAATTATCAAAGCACTAGTAAGTTAAAATGTCGACAAACTCTACCAGACTATCGTTACATCATAACATCACTAACTGTGAATAGTACCTAAACTAGGTCAAAACATTAATATACCTTAGGGACCAGATAGATCAAGTCAAGACATCGACAGACTCTGATCCATTCTTGGATTATTCCTCAAAGGCGTACCAATGTCATGAATATCAATAACTCATTTGCATACGTTTTCCTTAGTAGAATATATTTCTACACTGCTTATAAGTCTCCTGTCTGAAGTCATCCACTCAATCGATCAAAACATCAGCAGGTTAAAGTGTAGATAAATTCTGCTAAACTATCATTATGTCAAAACTCCGCTGACTATAAGTGATAACCCATCCTCCTCTGACAATCATATCAATACGACCAATTTTCATCTTCCCTGCATATCGAAGAAAAGCCATCCAACATCGAAGCCTCGCCTCCTATCATGGAATCACCATTCTCGAATAATGAAATCACTATACGTCGAAGCACTACATCGTAGCCTCATGCCAAAACTACTAGTTGAAGAGTCACCATGTCGAAACCATCGTCGAACGAACCATCATATCCTGCTCTTTAAAGCCGTACGTATCATTGTCAACATCAATTTGGTCAATATGACCACCACCAATAGTAATTGATATCGACCACTCTATAATAATCAATAATGACCACTCTGATCATGTATTCAAAAAAAATTGGTTAAATACAAAACATGTGAAAACATCTGACGTTTGTCATGAAATCCAAGCATGTAGCCAAGTCCATCCTTCATCTTCGGATCCGTCACCAAACTCTAACGTTATTCCGTCTTCTACTCAATTACCAAGGAGCTAATCCATCTTCAAATGAGTAGGCGTGCTTTGATGCTCCTTCATGAATATATCTCATCTACTTGGGAATATCTTCACTTGTGTGTTCATTCAGTATGCACTAAATTATGTGTTTGATCGATTTACACCAAATTCTAGCAAATGGAGCTTTCTTATTTCAATATTGCTTATGAATGACATCTTAAACCATAATACGCAAACAAATGATCGTGCATCCAGAAATCCTATAAATGACTAAAATATTATACAAGCATCCATAATAGCATCCTTAAAACAAATATAACCCATCTAAAGTGATCAAGGTGTAATAAGTGTCTAAATAGCCTAAATCTAGCAATGTGGTAAAAATTGCATGCAAATGGCCCTTAAACGAGTGAAAAGGGGATATTCAGGTCTAAATTAATAAAGTCAAGTTTTAAATTATTTTTTATTTGTTTATTGTTAACAAGATTCAACTATCATGGAAATTGTATTTTAAGATTAGAAATAATCTAGAAGTGTCAATTTTGTACTATATGAACGATTCCAGTTCAGTGAGAGACAATATCAATCGTCTTAGCCAAATTAATCCAAACCAATGCCAAAATAGAGAGTTCTCCATTATGAGCCCAACAAAAGAAACCTCATCCAAAAAGGATCTTTTAGACAAAAGCGATACTAGTTAGAAATCCAATGGAATTAAAAATAAGTAAAACTCACTGACCACTCAGATTGTGCCATGTCAGCAAGCCATAATCATGTTCACACCTGAAGCAATTTATAGACGCGTTCACATCTAAACCAGTTTAAAGCAAACCACAACCGCATTAACACCTGAAGTGGTTCAAAACCTATACTTAAAAAGCTAATCAGACCCAGCCACTTCAAGGGCCCACCGCCATCATTTTCGACCACCTGATACTTCCATGCCGCCACCATCTCGAGCGCCTCCTTGCCTCCACATGCTACCTCTAGTCCTGTTGCCCAAATTGCCTCCGATCATAAAATTTTTGGCCAAAAGCCGAATACTAAAATCGAGATCTCTCCCTCCTCGGACCTTCATTTGACCTCAGACCATCACCATTCTCTTTGTTTTTCATTTCTTAAAACTTTTTCGTAAGATGTCATTTGCCAGTTTTCGACGACGAAGGCTCTATAGCCCAAATTGTGTGAACTTTCCACTTTCATTTTTTCCTTGGTTTCCGACCACTTTGATGGTCCGAACATCGAACGGAGAAAACATAGTACCTAAGATATAAACAACTTATATGTTGGAAGTTTGGCTCAAAGTGGATGGATTGAGAGGAGAAGAACTACTAAATGTTAGGGTTTCCATGGCCATTAGAATTAGAATTTGAGAATAAAATTCTATTACTCTTGAAGTACGTGCTTGTATCTATAGTGGATGGTCCACTATTGGCAAAATTGACATGAACTCCAGTTGGCACACACCGACATATGGTCTCGATACATATAGGCCTTACAAACGCGATGGAATATATCTCGAGGCAAAATTACATTGCTTGTGTCATATAACCATTTTTCAGACATCCAATTTTCACAATAGCAATTATTAACGGTTAGAGTTCACACAATCAAATGATACATCCAATCACCATGAAACTCGTCGGTGTGCAACTATGTTCCAAAAATGTAAATTTCCTCATAATCTGACATTTCACCTGGGAATGACGCGTATCGAGACTGTTTTGCCCTCTAAACGTTTGATATTGAAATATGGTGATTTTTATACTTTTCCTTCGCATTACAAACCATCTGACATCAACGGAAGTGATTTCATGTCCTGATCCGATCATATGTTTAAAGTTACTTTTGGGAACAATCAGCTAATTAGCAATTAATATTTAATAAATTATTTAAAATTTCAATCGTTAAAAATAAGAAAAGTCGTTACAGTAAATGAAGTTGATAAAAGTAAAAGATAAACACGTCTAAGACTGAAGACATAAAGTCAAATATAAAAGATGTTGAGGAAATAAACAAAATGTTAGTACATATATACTCATATATGAAATATGTACATAGGTAGACTTAGACATGCATTTACGATAGGTGTGGGTAATTATAATATGTATGTTTTAATTATATAGAGAAGTGACTTAAGGTCATTAGACTGCATTAGGATGCTGAAATCATATACAACCGTAGGACCCATGGAAGGGTGTATGTTTATATATGAAATGGATACCCTTTAGTTATGTATGCTTAGAACTAAACCTTCATAATTGTCTGCACCAAGAAGACCATGTATGGATGGTCTGTCTGATCACACAAGCTTTAGTAATTTACTATGAATTTGGTTGAAGATGGTATTGTCTTGGTTGCACTAGACGATCTAAATTGATGATGAGTAGGAATCAAACTTATGGAATAGAGCCACTAATTGTAGGGCTTTCATGGCGAAGGTGCACAAAGACCAGTGTACCTGGTACCAAACTATTAGATGTGAAGGTTGTCGTGCTAGTATGTAAGTTGGCATAAATAAAGATAAAACAAGGTTTCATATTTAGCGAGCTCATCATCCATCTTATGTTGTTAACAACAAGGATAACTAATCAAATTTTCCTACCTGGATTTATTTAGTTAGTTATGCATTGCTATAGTGGTTTGTCTTATAGGACAAGGGTAGTTAATACTTACAGTGGTTCCTTCAAAACACGTATGAGGGAAATATGTATGGGGCCAGAAATCCACGATAGGAAGCAGACTATGGTACACAAAAGGTTAGCTTACGTAGTAATGAGTCCTCAAAGAATGCAGACCAAATAGACTATAGATTAGATGCTGTAAATTATGGGTTGGACCAGACTGGAGGTCGATTGTGCACATTATGAATTTCCTCAGGTGATATGATGATCACAATGTAGTGAGATGATGGATCCTTACGAGATGCTGATTAATAAATATTAGGGTTATATATATTGGGCAAATATTGGATGATGTGATATATACAGCTCGACCTTTGGGATAGTCGATTCAGACAACCGCATAGGGAACCCCCCCAAATGAGGGCAACAAAGAGATATGAGAAGCAACAACTTTGAAAATATTTATATTTTTAGAATGTTATTGGGTCAAGTAATCAGTTGTTGGCTTGGTGAAGTGGTAGTATGTGTTTTTTAACATAGGAGTTGTGTGTACAGGTTGCAGCAAGGGCAACATTTTCTTTAAAATTATCTCTGCTAATTTATTTTCCATGGGCAACCGGATCATGAGGACCAACCCTGAATATGTATGTATGTATATAATATTATATACATAGATACATGTTTATGCGCACACATGTGTGTGCGCGTGTGTTATACAAAAGATGTATGACATATGAGTCATCAAAACATGGTTCTGATTCCATTCTCATTACAACTCACAAAATTTTGAAGTGCGGGAACTTGTACAGATTTTGAATAGTTGCTTGGTTGAGGTACTTGACAATTGAAATGCCTATTTTAGTCAGTAGTTACATTGGTCTATTATATTTATTTATTAAGCTTCTCAACCAAAGGCTACAAGTATACATTTATCCCTTTTGATCTGCTCAACTGTTTTTACTCTAGACATCACCAGTGAGTCAGTGACAATACCCTCAACCCTATTGAAATATTTCCAACCTTTCCTACTGAAAGGATGACATGATAAAACACATTTATCTCACTATTGTTTACTATGTCACCGTAGTAGTAGATGCCTATAACCTTTGCAATATTAATGTAACAGGAAAAGATGATGCATTCTAGTGAGATATATGCACTTATCAGGGGTTTTCAATATCTAAGGTAGTGTTTGATTTTCCAACTGGGCAGTTGAAGTTCGCACCTGCGTCGGACGCGTCAACAGTGGGACCCACGCATTTGCCCCTTCCGGTGGAACGGTTGAAAAGTTAGTTTTCGCGTCGGATGCGTCAGACGCGTCCGACGCACGTCCGACGCGATAGAGATTTTTTGCCCCTTCCCTCTTCCCTCTCTCTATATATATTCCACTGATATCAACACTACATCACCATACTGATTGTTCATTTTCCTCTAGTTCTTCAACCAATTATGGAAGATAGTGACGAATCTGATATTGAAGATTTGCAAGATGTGCTAGATATTCAAGAAATTATGGCTGATCAAACACGAGAAAGGAGAAGAATACACAATTCCTTAAGTTCCGGCCTTGCTTGGGTTCATGAAATACTAGCAGGACACGCAGAACGTTGTCATAGCAATTTTTGAATGAAGCGATTATGTTTCAGATCCTTGTGTGAACGGTTAGAAAATTACGGGTTGGTGCGCTCAATGCACATAACGGTCAAAGAAATGGTGGCTGTATTCCTATATACTATTGCATTGGCCCTCCGTACAAGGGAGGTTACTGAACAGTTTCAACGATCAAATGGTACGATTAATGTTATTTTTCATAAATTTTTGGATTCAGTTCTCTTATTGGCAATCGATATTATTAGACCGGCCGATTCCCATTTTAACTGAATCCTAGAACAAATTCGTTCTTCACCCCGATATTATCCTTCCTTTAAAAACTGTATTAGGGCTATTGATGGGGCATATGTGATGGTTCACGTGGGTCAAGAAGACATGCAACGTTTTGTAGGGCGGAAAGGATCTACTACACAAAATATTATGGTAGTTTGTGCGTTTGATTTAACTTTTACGTTTGTAAGAGCGGGATGGGAAGGAACTGCGCACGACGCCAACATATTTCGGGAAGCTATAAATAATCTGGATCTTAATTTACCTCATCCTCCAGCTGGACAACATTATTTAGTGAATTCAGGATATCCACTAATGGAAGGATATATAACTCCTCACCGATCCGTGAGGTATCATATACCAGACTTTAATGACACACGGAATGAACCGAAGTTAGAAAATGAATTTTCAACTACTATCACTCTAGTTTGTGTATGGCTATCGAAAGAACATTTGGTATTTGGAAGAAAAAAATTTCCATCTTACGTAACATGAAGACATATCCATATCATGTTCAAGTATAAATTGTTACTGCAACAATGGCTATTCACAACTACATCAGAAAATAAAATGCTGGCGATCCAGATTTTATGTCGTATGATGACGATCCTGATTTAGTGCCAGATGAATACCTCGAAGAATATTACAGTATATCGAATCGCAGAAACAGAGATCGAGAACCCGTTCAAAGAACCGGAACAACATCCACCATGGCGATAGTACGAGGCAATATACGAAACGAACTAGTTGCTGCGGGAATGCATTAGAAGTTTCGTTGTATTATGTATTTTATATTTGCATTTTAAATTCTGCAATTTGTATTCCGGAATTATGTATTTTTATTTCTGCAATTTTTTTTCTGTAGTTTGTATTCTACATTCTACTATTCTGTTCAACAATAAACACACACAAACACAAACAATTAAAAATAATATATACAAAAACAATAAAATAATAACTCTGCCCCTTCCAAAATGCCCCTTTTGTAAAAAGAACACATTCCCCGTTCCCAACAATTCCCCTTCAAATGCCCCTTCCTGTTCAAAATCAAACGGACCCTAACTTACCTACAGATTTACACAATGCCACAACTTTCTTCCTTCCAAAAAATCATGCATTCACCTTGACACGTGTCATTTTCTCATAAGGCTGCCAAAAGAAAAGTTCTCTCTCTAAAGAAATTACCATTTCTCAGCCAATACATTGTTAAATGGAAAGCATTTCATGGCTCAAGCTAAGAACTATGTTCGTCGGGTTTTCTGATGTTCTGTATTTGGACTACATAGTGATTTTAAGGGAGGTAAATTTAGCACCAATGTAATTATATTCACCAGGTTTATTCTAATTAGGGTTTTGATGCTAAATTTAGCACCAAAGCTAATGAGAGCAAGGTAAATTGGCATCAAATTGTTTGGAACAATTCAAATTGTCCAAAGATGGCTTACTGCACTTATTTTGTTATCATGAACAAGTTACCTACAGAGGATAGATGTTCTAAATGGATCAAAAAGGAGATTTCTAAATGCCTTCTTTGCAAAGAAGTTATTGAAGATATAAATCATTTCTTTTTCAACTGTACATATTCTATGAAAATTTGGTTTATTGCAAAGAGAAAGCTCAAGGTTGATCCTACATCAACATTCAAAATATTAGAGATAGTATTGACTATTTCTTATAGGCTTTTAAAGGCAAAAAGGACATCATGAACAAAGCTTGTGTGGTTTAGCTACTATTATTTATTCACTGTGGAAAGAAAGGAATAACTGACTACACAACAACAAAGAGCTTGATTGTTTCCAACTATAGAGACAAACAGAAACTGATTGCAACATTATTCTACTTAAGGCCATCAAAAATTCCAGCAATCAATGTAACAATGTTTATACTTGTGATCTAGACAATTATGAAAATAGGGCTGAAGCATACTTATAAGGGGGCAAATATCCTATTGATATTTCAAAGGGAAGAATCATTAACAACAATTCCAGCAACTTTGAAAGGCACTGGATGGTAGATGCATAAAACTTAACATCATGCTCCCTTCTTGAAGATTCAAGCTCTGCCAGGAATACCAGAGAAAAATCTGTAAAGGGGAGTAAAAACATTGTTAACAATAACATTAATAATTCTACTGAGAACTTTTTATCTATCCAAATTGTATCTGATATGTGAAGGCTTGATAAAGGTGTCCCCGACAGTGTTCCTAATGTCAATTACACAGAAGTTAACAGCTTCGCCAATCACAGGTACATAGAAAAGCACTAGATGGCTGCTGAGAAATCCATTCCATCAGACTCCCTACTTGGAAATCCAAAAAACAGATTTCTTTCCAAATCTGTTAAGGGAAGTATGATTAATAGTATAGATAGCGATTTCAAATATTTAAAGAGTAAAATTGGTAAACAGAAATTAACCGTGCATTACAGTTTGGAAGACTGGACCTTCAACAGTGTTCCTGATGGTAGGTCTGTAGAAAAGCATGAACCTTAGAGCATTAAAGACTTCGATGAGCAAACAGTTAGTAAAAATCATTACGTTAGCAAGCTCAACAACAATAAATACCACTTATCTTGCTGGAGAAAGGGGAAATATAGCACATCTAATAGCAGAGATCTAGTAACATCAAGGATTGAAGTTGATCGAAAGCTGTTTGAAGGCAATAAGATGGACGAGAAGGACAAGCCAATCAGCTAGAAATCGCCGTAGGGTTTCTCGCCTTTGAATCTCATCAACTCGAAGTATTATTGAGAAGATTCCATAAGCTTATGGGATGACGTCATTGTTTTCAAGAGGAAATAACCCTAGCTTATGATGCCGACTAGGGTTTATAGAATGTCGTGTTTTATGTTCGATAGTGTGTAAATACCATGTTCTCGTGGGCTTAGGCCTTAGGCCAATATTTTAATTGTTTCAAAAAAAAAATGTAATTTCATGGTATCTCACTCTCTTAGTTCCTAGCAATAACATTTTGAGCAAGGACGTCATATTTCTTTCATATTAGTTTTATTACTATACTTCGCTTTCATGAATGTGCCCGCCCCATATCTAAAATGCAATTGAATCACTTCCCTAATTTTAACTCTCAAGTACATCCAACTTATATCATTCAAATATTCCATTTTTTGTACTCTACATCTAAATAAAAAATCATTATGTTTCATATGGGATTATTTCATTATTAATTTAAATAATAGTATTTTTATAAATAATGTATACTTTTACCCTCATACATAAACTTCTTTTATTAAAATAAATGACATGCTATGATACTTTTGCATGTTACAAATAAAATATAAATTCGTCTACAATTGGATAAAATGGTGATTTTGTATGTATTAATTTAAAAAAATTACACCTTTTATTATTACTATGTAGGAAATTGAGTAAAAATTTGAGGAGGTTTCGTGGGCTTATGGATGCATATGTTTTGGATGCCAAAGAACAAAGAAATGAAGGAAATAATGCTTCATAGAGTGTCCAACTACCCATTTAGTAATGGAACATAATTAAAAGCAAAAGCACACGTAGCGAGAATCAACTAATGTTTAATGATTACTTGGTGGCAACACAAAGTTAAGGGTATTTTTCACAGCATTCTAAAAGATGTTAGAATTTTAGACTTGTATAAATAACCTCTTACGTTCATATAACTGATAACCTTTTAGGCAAATGTAATTATAGCCAAAAATCGAGAAAAGTTCTTATCTATACTGGCTTCTGAGCCTTTTTTTATTTTCATACCTTTTATTTTATTCTCTTTTTTTAATTTTCACACAAGTATATTAGATTCACTTAATGCAAATTAGTGTAGATTTATTTTATGCAGCTGGTTAGCTCTCTCTTTTTAGTTTTTCCATTTTGTTAATGTTAAGACTACTTTAGTTGATATGAGTTCAAAAATGAGAAGCTAAACACCTTCAGTTTAAACAACTTAGGAACAACGAAGCCCTCATGAATCGTGCTAAACAATGTAATGATTCCGCTTGTGATCTCTTACTCTTGTACTTGATGAAAAGTCAATATGGATGGGATTTTGATGTTTGTACTTAAGTTTGATAGTTTGTACTATTAATCAAAAATAGGCCATGGTTAGTCAAAAAAAACACAGGTTATGTCTTCATCCAAATATTTGATTTGGAAAATGAAACAGAGAGTATAATCAAAATTTGATTTTTATATGTTATTTGATCAAAGATCATAAATAAGACATTTTTAAAACAAGATTTACTTTTAAGCTGCATAGTTAAAACGCTTAGCGGACTCAGTGCATTGCAAGTGCAAAAAAATGTAATGATGACTAAGCGAAATAATAGGAATATAGCGGATGACTTAAAATAGTGTATAAAACACGTTCTTAATGTTTTTACAAATACATAATCGATAACTGAATGAAAAATTGATGTTCAAATTAAATGTAATTAGTACATTGTTAATTTAAAATAAAAACATTTGCAAATATATGTACACAAACGTAAACTTTTATTTAACTTGATTAAATTTAATATAATGTTAAAGTATTTTTGTTTTCAAAATTATATGTCAAGAAATTCAATTAAAAAAATTAATTTCATAATTTTTGTAATGTATAAGTGTCATTTTTCAATTCATTTCTTTTATATAAGATATGGCAGGAACAACATAATATAGCTGAAATAATATGATATAACGAGAATAATGGAATATAGTAGAGTTCAAAGCGGAAAGACTATTTTATAGGCTATGTGGGATAATCGTAGCAATAGAAATCCACGACAGGATAAAGTGGAGTTACAACGAGGCAATAGCGGGAGACTAATTGCATAGCTTCTAAGTTCTAACTTCATATTCATTTTCACTAGATTTAAAAAATGAGTATGGTTGATGTAATAAAATTTGATGGTCCTACCGTTAATGGCCGCTACGGCGTCTTTTCCATCTATCCTTACCTATCCACCCTTACCCGCTACTGTTAATCAGCCGTAGATCTCTTCTTTACCTCCTCCTCCAATTCCCCCACCTCATGATCCTCCTAATCATGTTCTGCCATCTTTCAATCAGATCCTATCCTCTCTCCAAACTAATTGTTACTCGTAAGCTAGATCCAAGAGGTGGTCATCGTTATTCTTCGCTAAACCGAAGAACGCCAATGTCTTTGATCTGCGTCCGACATTGCTCAAGTACTCCAGCAAAGCAATCGTTCCTTCTAAAGAAATCCTTTACGCCGCAAGGAGCATGGCAAGAGTACTTATGTAACACCCCTAATTTGTACCAACACTAAAAGAGAATAATTTAAATAATAATTAATTTAATATTCGGAATTAGAAGAAACGGACTGTACCATTGCGTCCGTCTTGAAATTCTGGTCAAGATAGACATTTGGTTCGCGGAAGTTATGAGGGTTTTAAGTTTGTATACGTGCAGAAAAATTATACATATACGCATGAGTCAGAGATGAATCAGAGATGAGTCAGAATTTTATCTAGAACGATTCAAATTCGAAAAATTCGTCAGAGCGGCAAAATTCCCGCTCTAGGGGGTCGACCCCCCTAGAGGGGTGTCGACCTATGGGTCAACCCACCCACAGAGGTGTCGACAATACTAGGGCTGAGGTAGCAGTCGGTTTCAGAGGGTTCTACAACTATAAATATGTGCTCAATTTTCCTATTTCTTCATTGAAAACTATGGGAACCATATGCTGCCGGAGTGCGAACTGAGACGGAACCATTTTCTACAACAACATACTTTGCAAATCAAATCCAGAAATTCAAGATCCATTCTCTCTATTCTCTAAACCTAACGCTGTGAGTTCTAGTTGCTTTTAGGTTTAGATAAATAAAAGTAAATTATGAAAGACTGTGATTTGGATATGTGTAAACCATGAATCTATGTTATTATCATATCTGATACTATATCATGATAGATCTATTTCTTTAGATTCAATTCAATTGTGATTATTCTGCTATGTCATGATAGATCTATTTCTTTAGATCCAATTCAATTGTGATTATTCTACTATGTTATTATTGTGGGTCTTGGTTTTTAACTATATTATGGTTAATATAAATCTGTTAATTTGAATAGTTATGTCATTGGATAGATCTAATCATTTATGTAAATTAAAAACATGTGCCACCTTGAATTGATTAGGATTGGATTTAAATCTTTATCTAAATTGTAACTTCTATGGCATGTTATGATGTGGATTTGTGTAGATCTATTTCTAAACTAGTAGATCTAATTAATATGGATATTGAAACTGTTTGTCAGATCTAGATTATCACCTTGTGTAATCATGTTATATCTATTTTATGTGATCTAATTTATCACCTTATGTTATCATGTTAGATCTATTTTAACCTCTAGATCTGAATCATGTGATCTAATTTATCACCATGTATTATCATGTTAGATCTAAACAAATTGGACATCTAAACTGCTGAATTAGATCTTACTATGCTTATTGAGACATCGTGTTATGTTCACTAGTTTTATGTACATCTTGTTATGATGATAATTACATGTCCATGCCAGTATGTATGTTCACATTATCATGCTAAGTTTATGTTTATGCAAAATGATCACTTTTTGTTACATTCCTATTGTTTTTCCCTATTATCGTTTATGACTAGGCTGTTGTCTAGCCTAGGTATACTGCCAATTTTGTGAGGGCGCTAGTTAAGGAAAGGGGAAAAAGGGTTAATATTGGTATAATTTGAATATGAACATTTTTGGACATATAATTCAAATTATTGGGTAAAATGGGTATTGACACCTATAAAAGGAAAGGATTAATTAATTGGTTAATTAATTAAAATGGAATGTTTAGTAATTACAATTAGGAGATGTAATTGTACTTATGACACGAGGTTAGGTTGCATTAGTGGTGGAAGTCTGCCCGGACCCGATCGGCATATCTAGCAGCCACTAATGTTGAACCTAATGTGGGAGGTCTAAGTACGCAAATACGAATCGGGCTAAGACACGAGGTTAGGCCCAACTGTGGAATAAGACTGCTCGGACCCGACCGGCATATCTAGCATCCACACGTTGTAGGCCTAATGTGGGAGGTCTAGCCCATTATAAACCATAAAAGGACATGGTAATAAATTGGACTACTTAACCTAAACAATTCCATAAGTGATTGTATGAATAAGAACTGAAGTTAGGGTTAAGTAAAATTGATTGGATCAGTGGGAGGGTAAAGTAAATCTTGGGTAGGTGGGTAATATTAGTATATATAGGCCCATAAACTAAACTATTAAATAAACATGCTTGGATCAATGGAAGGGTAAAAGTAAATCTTGGGTAGGTGGGTAATATTAGTATATATAGGCCCACAAACTTAACCATTAAACAAACATGCTTGGATTAGTGGGAGGGTTAAGTAAATCTTGGGTAGGTGGGTAATATTAGTATATATAGTCCCACAAACTTAACCATTAAACAAACATGCTTGGATCAGTGGGAGGTTTAAGTAAATCTTGGGTAGGTGGGTAATATTAGTATATATAGGCCCACAAACTTAACTCGATAAGGTTATGTAATTAGAGACACCTAGTGGTATACATAATCGGTGGAAATAATAAAGTTATGTAATTAAAGACACCTTTTAGGGTTAACATAACTTGTAGAAATGATAAGGTTATGTATTAAAGACACCTATAGGTAAGCATAACCGGTTGGAAGATTGGGGTTTATGTATTAAAGACACCTATAGGTAAGCATAAGCAGTAGAAAGATTGGAGTTATGTAATTAAAGACACCCTTTTAGGGTAAGCATAACTGACATTGGGGTATGTAATTAAAGACACCTAAGGGTATACATAGTGAAAAACCTAGTGGGGATACAAGACAGAGGGGAGAGCTTGTATCATATTGTGTGGGACCTATTTCAGTCAGTAACCCGGAGATGGTATCAAATAAAGAACTCCGTACTAGACGGAGAAGGGGCACGCTTACTGATTGATTATTAGAGATCCAAACGAGACAGATGATGTGGGTGGCGCAAACCGACCAGGCCATGTGCGTGCATGAGCCCGGCAGAAGTGGATAAGACGACCGTGACACCAGTAGGTATGGTTGTGCACACCTTAATGGTTGCTACTTTAGTAAGTGATACCTCCTACTATGGGGCCAGCATAGGATATCTACGGAGTAGGGATCCGATTGATTAGGGTAGTGGTTAGGGTACACTCGGACATATGCCCTAGGTCTACCAACTTAAAGTGGAAGGGATCATCTCATTTTAGTTATAAGAGTAATAGTGCAGAGTAATCATTAGTGAGGCACATACACCTAATCTTGTCTACCTTGTCATACCTACCATTTATGTAGTGATCTTTCTTATCCACTTTATATGCCTATCATGTTACTTTTATTTATTTACTTTCTAAAAGTAACTAGACTCGCCATACTTTATTTCTGACCCTATTTCTTTCTCCTTCTTTCTTTCGTTCCCCCCCTCATGGTCCTCAAGGGAGGGAATTCTCAGGCTTAGTCAGGATTCTTCTATCGTCTTGCTTAGAGCTTCTAGATGTATTGATCAAGCTTCTATTTTTGCTTCTATGGCTTATGATTTGGTGATTATGCTTTCTTTGTTATTGCACTCTAATATTTAAAGTACAAGATAGAAGTTTTAATGATGTACTGGTTTATGTATTTTCAGACATATGGTGTAATCGTGCTTTATGATTAATAAAAATTTAAATTTCTGTTGCTATCTTATTTATATCTTTTTTGTAATTATTCTATGTCTGTTTACCTATAGCGCTTCACGAAACTTAATGCATTCCCATAGTGAGTGACACTAACGGACGTGGGGTGTCACATTTGGTATCAGAGCTGAAGATTACCAGATTGGATAAAGTTTTTGAAAATTATTTTCAAAAAGGTTTTAAAAGAGAGCATTTTCAAAAAGAAAAGTCTGTTTTGAAAAACATATTCCGCAAAGCTATAGGAAATATCTCTCGATTCTCCACTTGATTCCTTTTCTTTTTGTCTAGGGAACCGATTCTTCATGAAAGATGTCCCCATTTCGGCATAATGTCGTTGGAATGTAATATCTACGGCATATGTCGAAGGGCAGTGATGTGCCTAACCTCCTTCTGTAGCTGCAGTAGTATCACCGACGACTAATTTTCTCGAGCTTCATAAGAATTTCCGTGCGATGAAGGCAACTTTCGAGAGACTTGTTAACTTGTTACACAAGGATGCTAAAAAGGAGAACAAGGGAGTTAGGGCTAAGGAGCACAACCCAAGGATAAGAAAAATGATGGCCCAGGAAGGGAACATAGATAAATTTCAAATAAATCTGAAAGGAAGAAGTTTAGATTGAGGAAACACAAAATAAAAAGCTATGGCCCAAGAATGGACAGTAACAACAACAGAAGAAATGCGGAGAGAATGACAAGGCTAAGGGTAAGAGGAAGTGCCATAGTTGCGGGCGAGAGGGTCACTTGGCCCAGGACTGCAGGAAAAGTAAAATTGCTTGCTTCGTTTGTGAAGAGGTTGGACACTATTCTAGGGAGTGCCCAAGGAATCAAGGGCAAGGTCAAAGGACAGGAACCTCTAGAGGGCAAGAGAATGCTCTCGTGGCTAGTGCACCAGATAGAGGTAGGAAAGTTTCCATGGAAGGTTTGATTTCTCTTTCCAATCTTCCTATAAGAACTCTTTTTGATTCTAGCGCTTCACATTCGTTTATATCTAGTTATGTAGTTAAATCTCTGCACTTAAATACTATTATAGTAGTGGATCCCGTTGTTGTCTCAAACCCCATTGGTGGCTCGGCTCATTTATCTATGATTTTTCGGGGTTTGAGAATATCTGTGTTAGGCGTCGAGTTTGAGGGCGACGCATATGTACTCAGGTTTATGGGCTATGGGTTGATTCTAAGAATGGATTGGCTTACCACGTATGGGGCCATTATGGATTGTGAGAGGAGGGTTGTTAGACACCTGACTTGTCATGGGAAGACCCTCGAAGTTTCTTGTGACCCCCAAGGGTCTGTTATGCTTAGTTTCCTAGAGTATCTTGATGCATCTGTCAATGATTTGCAATCTGTTCCAGTGGTTCGAGAATATTCTGGCGTTTTTGATGAGGCACGGGACTTACCTACAAGGCGTCAGATCAATTTTCGTATATATCTGGTGGACAATGTAAAGCCAATTGCATTACCAGTGCGCCATATGACTCCAAGGGAAAGGAGGGAGCTGAGTGAGCAAGTAGGGGAGCTACTTGAGAAAGGGTTTCCTTTTGGGATGGGATGAAGGAAGATGTAGCAGCGTTGTTTCTCAATATCTGATTTTTCAGCAAGTCAATGCTGAGCGAAGGGAGCTCGGTGGTTTACTTCATCCTTTAGAGGTCCCGCAGTGGAAGTGGGAGAGCATCTCCATTGATTTCATAGATGGTTTGCCCAGATCAACGATGAGCAACACCAGAATTTGAGTGGTAGTAGATAGGCTTACTAAGAGCACTCATTTTATTTCCAGTTAAGAGTAAGAGGACGGCACCATAGTTGGCAGCAATTTATGTTCGAGAGTTAGTTCGTCTTCATGGAGTACCTGCCAGCATCATGAGCGATCGTGACCCCATCTTTACCAGCGAATTTTGAAGGAGCTTGCAAAAAGCATTAGGTACACAGTTGTGTTTGAGCACTGCTTATCATCCTTAGACCGATGGACAAACGGAGAGGGTAAATATGATCCTTGAAGGTCTTTTGAGGCTGTGTATCCAAGATTTCGGAGGGACTTGGGAAGAGCATCTTCCTTTAGTAGAGTTTTCTTATAATACCAGTTATCAAGCTAGCATCGGCATGGCACCCTTCGAAGCATTGTACGGGCGACCCTGTAGATTGCCAACTTGTTGGTGGGAATCTATAGAAAGATTATTACTTGGACCAGATATGGCTAGGGAAACGTCCGAAAAGATTGACCTTATTCGACGGCAGAAGAAGATAGTTCAAGATAGGCAGAAGTCCTATTCAGATAAGAGAAGGACTGGCATCGAATTCGAAGTGGGAGACTTGGTTTTTATCAACGTATCGCCTTTAAAGAATATGGTTCGCTTCAGATCAGTAGGGAAGTTGACACCTAGGTTTGTGGGACCATTTCCCATAACCGAGAGGATTGGCCATATGGCCTACCGAGTAAAGCTCCCACAAAATCTATATAGTGTTCATGACGTTTTCCACATCTCTCATCTGCGGAAGTGCCTACATGACACCGCAGAAGTTGTTGTGCCGAGTACGTTGGAAGAAGTTGAAGTGGAACGGGAGGCGACAGTCAAACAAGTCCCTACCTGTATAATTGGGTCAGAAGTTAAAAAGCTACGCAATAAGGAGATCAAGTTGCCAAAGGTTCAATGGGGAGATAACCCAGAAGATGTGACTTGGGAGACTGAAGACAAGATTCGTGCTTCTTACCCTTTTCTTTTCGAGGGTATGTTCTTAACTCCTTTTCCTAAGTTTTATCAGTTCTTGTTTCTGTCAATAGAGTATACCTTATCCATAGTATTTTCGACCATTAGATAGGAGTCCTATGGATGTAAACATGTGTTTGAAACTTGTTATGTTTGATGGATACAAGTGGATGCAAGTGTTTGCTAGTGGTTACCTGTGGATGCATATACACAAACATTGGGCACTAAGATCGGCTCAATCACTCTCATACTGCATGTGGATGTGTGTGCATTTTCTTTTCTTTTATGGATGGAAATGGACGAGTTACATACGGATGTTGCAATTGGACGAATGAATATGCACGCATATAGAACTTATATGATACAATAAGTTTATTTGCATACATATTGGATTCATGGCACTAATATACATTGCATTAAGGAGGTCAACTGAATCAGTAGACCGCCTGATCTTCGCATTAGTGTTAGGGAATATACACACACTTTCACATATATTCATATAAGCATTAGAAATCTTTAAGGACAATGGATGTCAGTGACTGGAGGATGAGTATATGGATAATGGATGGTAGGACATGCATTTTTCTCAACTTAGAGATTTCGGGACGAAATCCTTTGAGTAGGGGAGAATGTAACACCCCGAATTTATACCAGCACTAAAAGAGGATAACTTAAATAATAATTAATTTAATAATTGGAATTAGAAGAAACAGACTGCATGATTGCATTCGTCTCGAAATTCTGCTCAAGATAGACATTTGGTTTGTGTAAAACGGACACCATATGAGGAAGTTGTGAGGGTTTTAAGTTTGTATACGCACAGAAAAATTATATATATATACGCATGAGTCAAAGGTTAGTCATAATTTTATCCAGAATGATTCAAATTCGTCAAAGCGGAAAAATTCCTGCTCTAGGGGGTCGACCCCCCTAGAGGGGTGTCGACCTAAGGGTCGACCCACCCATATGGGTGTCGACACCCCTAGGGCTGAGGTGGCAGTCGGTTTCAGAGAGTTCTACAGCCATAAATATGTGCTTAATTCTCCTATTTCTTCATTGAAAACTATGGGGGCCATATGCTGTCGGAGTGCGAATTGGGACGGAACCATTTTCTACAATAACATACTTTGCAAATCAAATTCAAGATCCATTCTCTCTATTCTCTAAACCTAACGCTATGAGTTCTAGTTGCTTTTAGGTTTATATAAATAAAAGTAAATTATGAAAGACTGTGATTTGGATATGTATAAACCATGAATCTATGTGATACTATATCATGATAGATCTATTTCTTTAGATCCAATTCAATTGTGATTATTCTGCTATGTCATGATAGATCTATTTCTTTAGATCCAATTCAATTGTGATTATTCTACTATGTTATTAATGTGGATCTTGGTTTGTAACTATATTGTGATTAATATAAATCTGTTAATTTGAATAGTTATGTCATTAGATAGATCTAATCGTTTATGACCAGGCTGTTGTCTAGCCTGGGCATACTGCTAATTTTGTGAGGGCGCTAGTTAAGGAACGAGGGGAAAGTGTTAATGTTGGCATGATTTGAATATGAACATTTTTGGACATATAATTCAAATTATTAGGTAAAATGGGTATTGACACCTATAAAAGGAAAGGATTAATTAATTGGTTAATTAATTAAAATTGAATGTTTAGTAATTACAATTAGGAGTTGTAATTGTACTTATGACACGAGATTAGGTTGCATTGGTGGTGGAAGTCTGCCCGGACCCGACCGGCATATCTAGCAGCCACTAATGTTGAACCTAATGTGGGAGGTCTAAGTACGCAAATACGAATCGTGATAAGACACGAGGTTAGGCCTAACTGTGGAATAAGACTGCCCGGACCCGACCGGCATATCCAGCATCCACACGTTGTAGGCCTAATGTGGGAGGTCTAGCCCATTATAAACCATAAATGGACATGGTAATAAATTGGACTACTTAACCTAAACTAATCGATGAGGGATTGTATGAATAATAACTGAAGTTAGGGTTAAGTAAAATTGATTGGATCAGTGGGAGGGTTAAGTAAATCTTGGGTAGGTGGGTAATATTAGTATATATAGGCCCACAACTGTTAAATAAACATGCTTAGATCAATGTGAGGGTTAATTAAATCTTGGGTAGGTAGAATATATAGGCCCACAAACTTAACCATTAAACAAACACGTTTGGATCAGTGGGAGGGTTAAGTAAATCTTGGGTAGGTGGGTAATATTAGTATATATAAGCCCACAAACTTAACCCGATAAGGTTATGTAATTAATGACACCTAGTGGTATACATAATCGGTGGAAATAATAAAGTTATGTAATTAAAGACACCTTTTAGGGTCGACATAACTTATAGAAATGATAGGGTAATGTATTAAAGACACCTATAGGTAAGCATAACCGGTTTATACAAATCAATAGATAATAGATGTGTATACAAGACTACACTGTATCATACTTGAGATAGCGGCTCACAACATACTTCTTTGCCCGTGCCTCCTTTGTATCATACTTCTTCTTCAGCGCTTCCCAGATCTCCTTCGTTGTCTTCTCCTCCGAGTTGTAGTAGTCATACAGATCATTGCTGAAGCCATTGAGTATGAAATTTTTGCACAAGTAATCCTATTCAATCCATATCTGTAGTTGCTTTGATTGTTCAGTCCAGAAAGCCAACTGCGCTTCATCAGTTCCGTCAGGCTTGTCTAGCAACTGCGGTTTGTCGGTGGTCAGAGCAGCAACCACCTTTCTCGTCGTCAGGTAGAATTCCATCTTCTGATGCCATCGCTTGAAATGAAAGCCTTCGAATCTGAATGGAGCAGCAATCACGAGTGGGATCTGGAAGGCAGAGGGAGGAGCAGCATTATCTAGTGTTGATGTCGAAGCCATTGTTTCAGTTCGCCTTCAAATTGTTAGGAAACAATGGCTAAGTCATGTACTTAGTCGCTTTCTTGAAGACGATTCGACGATATGGTCGGTAGTGCAAACCAATTCGTACTTTCTCCGCCACCTCTAGGATAAAACAACATTTGAAAAGAATAACTAATTTGCTTGCACAACAAATCAGTGCAGATTTTCACTTTCGAATATTAAAAATTACTCTCTTTTTTTAATGGTGGAGGTAAGAATTCAGATATATGTTCTTGTTTACAACTGAAGATAATATATAGACGGGGATTAGGGATGAACGAAAATACTGGGCAGTGAGAGAAAATCAGATCTACTGAAATAACGGGGCAAGAGTTTACTGCTTCATTTAAAAGTCGGCTCATAAATATTTTCCGTGTTTAAAACACGGTTTGAAAAAAAATTACAATTTTTTCTAGTCCAAAAATATAAGTGTTTACACCACAAAGCCAAGGTCCAAGCCCAAGCCCAAACCCGAACTGGGTTGGGTCGGGTTGGGTCGATAGGTCGCACGTGCGTGTGTGGTGGTCATGATGCATGATCTCCCTCCTCACAACAAAGCAAGTATTGGGAGCCCCAAGGCCCTAGCATGACTTCTTAGAAACAAGTATAAATACTTGCTTCTTCCATATAGTCCCATGATGTGGGACTATTCACATATAGGAGCCATTCATACACTTATTCCAACATTTTTAATAATTCACCTTTAAAAAAAAACATTTTTTTCAACAAAAAGTATATTATGTGATCAAATTGGCCACCCAAAATCATTCAAATAGAATCAATCAAGATAAACATAGCATAGTTTTTTGTCCTACCATTAAATTCATTTACATAAGTGTGAATCAAAACGCCATTTTCGTTGCTTCATTCACTTTATTTTATGAAACGTATCATCATTCAAAAATTGTAATACATACATTACTGATGGCAAAAGGTTATCATTTTGCATTTCAACATCTTATGGTTATATCATATTATATTACGAATGGTCGGTGATGTGAATAGTGAGGCATCATCAACTCCCAATGTATGTACCACCTTTTGCATTAGTAGTTCACATTGTTGGATATCCAAAGTGAATTAAGCCACTATTAAGTAATCCTTTTCTTCAAAACATGTGTAAAGTAATCCCGAATGCTTACTAATGCAAGTAAGCCTTATGGATAGGTCTAAACCTAAAGTTGTCAATGATCAAATAAAGGATCAACTGTACATGTTAGGTCACTAGTGAAAATGAATTCTATGTAAGAAAAAAATCGTGTGTATCACCTGAGCGTGGGTTTCATTTCGCAACAAATATTTTCCTTGAAGTAGCAAAGACCGCCCGAATGTATAATGAAAGCTATGGTAATAGAATTATCTGAATCCCTAAAGCTTTAATATTCATGCATGTTGTATATACTTGAGTTTTGAATCCAAAGCTCATGAGAGCGATTATGCAATTGACTATTGAAAATAAAGGTTATCAAATGTGACTTCTGTCTTTCTTTGAATGTTATACAGTTTCGTGTATTTATAGCCGTGAAAGTGAGTGTAGTGTTGTATACATAATTTTCAAGCATATATGGTATTGTATGTGCATTGCTTTAGATATGTTAGTTTCAGTATGCATAAATAAAAGTTTGAACATATGCAGCACTCTGTTATTTCCCAGGTCTGAGGTCTGCATCAGGCGCATGTGTTTTAAGAATATCCAGGTTTTGAAAGAAAAATTTGCGAACGGATAATAAAATATACTATAAAAAGGCTTAACTATACATGCCAAATCATTGGTGGAAATGAATTCTATGTAACAAGTAACGTGTATCGCCTGAATGCGGATTTCATGTCTCAACTAATGTTTTCGTTGCAAAAGCAAAGACAATCTGAAATATAGATAAGCAATATTATCCTTATTGGTTGACAAAGAGAATTTAGAAAAAAAGGTGATTTTGTGCTAGAGGTTATCAAATCTATCACAGGTAGAAAAGAAACAAAATAGTTAATCTTTTTAACATATAGTTGTTAGGATTTCAATATTAATTAACAACAAAACAATCATGAAACCCTAGATCCAAATAAGTAACCCATATTGATTTAATTGAGAACAAAACAGAAAATAATAAGTTGCGGAAGCGTACCTAAATCCATAATTAATCATTGTAGTATCTGAATTCATAATCGATTGCCACATAGTGGATGAATTAGGTTCGGTGTGGATGAATTAGGTTCGACATTCCAAATTGAGGCAAACCCTAGATTAGATTCAGCCCTCCTTAGAAGAGGTTAGCGAGTTGCTAAGGCTTGAGTAATTCGGGGACCGTAACCCCTTATAAAGTTGGCATTTTATAATTCAGCCCTTAGATTAAAAAATTCCCCGGTATATACACATTAGGCCCATGATAAGTTAAGCTTTAAGCTTTTAGTTCTAATCTAAAATTAGATCACTTTAATTAGGATTTACACCAAAATAGCACAACACATTTTATTTTACATATGTGACCCAATTGTCGAAATATTCCAACAATCTCCTCCTGGGACGCATATGAAATAATCTTAAAATGTGTTTAACTTTATGAGCTCCAAAATTTGCTATATATAACATATGGTGTATCTGAAGCAATCTCGTCCATTAATTGTGTTGATAAAGGATCAAAGCGGCATTTGTTACATATCGTAACTAAACCCATCAATGGTCACATATATCAATACAATCAAATGACATAGATCAATCATGAATGTGTAGCATGGAAATTACATGAAATGCGATCTATACATGTCTATTTCCAACTGGTCTTTCTTTAGTGAGATCAAAAACGTTTATATTTAAACAACTTGAGTGCAAAGAAAAATTCATTACTTTATTTCTGATCAGAAAAAGAACTTGATATACATATATCAATAACTGAAACATAGAGAAATGAGTCATACAACAATTCCAAATACAAACTCCCCCGGAACCAACATATCCTTACATAAAAGTTACATAAATTGAGCTATATGCTCATGAAAGACCTTAGGTGATAATCTTTTGGTAAGCGAATTCGCCATAATGGAGTTTATCTAAATATGCTCTATGAATTACAATATATTTGCACTCTTCCCTTATTGGAAAATAATATATTATTTACTATCACAACATTAATTGGTCATTCAATTCTTTATCAATAACTGGTGTCTTGTGACAAAGTTTCATTATTATTTTCCATAATTGGATGTCTTATAATAAACAAAGACGATATTTTTAAAGTGGTGGAAGCTATAAGTGTTTAAATGACACTTTTCCTTATATAGTTTTCCCCATAAAATATATTACCATTACCTAAAGTGGATCTTTTATAGTAATGACATCCAAAATATTCGGATCATAATTCTTTATGATCTCCAACCGATCCGATCTTTTATCTATGAGCATATGGTCTTTTATTTTATTCCTTAAAGATATCTCATAATCATTTTGACTACTAAATCAGCGATCCACTTTTAATATCAGCAAGGTATCTGCCAAATAATACATGTATATCCATATGTGTATATACATTAGTATGCATTAGAATTCACAGTGCAAACTCATGAGAAATCTTTTGCATTTCTTTCATTTTAAGGATGTTAGAATTTATCTATTTTTGTAAAAGAAAATCAACTAAATCGTAGTTTACATACTTAACCTTTTAAGCATTCATCTTTCCAATTCTTTTGTAATAATCCAAATATCACCCCATGAACAATAATGGTGTATTTGAATCACAAATAAAAAAGACTAATCCATAAATGAGTTTCTTACGTAGTTTCACCAATGTCTCCATTGAGAAACATAACTTTAATCTCCATCAGATAATGCTCAAAAGTACAAAATGTAGTAATCTCCAAAGTGATAGATTCTAAAGAATCGTTTACTAAGACCAAAATGAATCGTTCTTTAAAGAAAATAGAATTTCCTTTTAATAAAAGTGATTTCAATAAAAGTTCCTTATAAAATTCAATATTACCCACTTGATCCCTTTTGGCTTTGAATAGTTATTCATAACCAATGATCTTATCACTTAAGTTAGAGGGAAATTTCAAGCTTTATTATACATATAGATTTATACTATATGTTCATTTCTTAAATCCACATTTTAAATTAGTACCTTACTTGGATTGATGTAAGTCCATAGCATCATCTTTATTAATCCATTATTTATCTTTATGAAGAAATATCAACCAATCATCTGAAATAGCATTTCTTCCCATTTAGGTGAATTTCCTTAGTGATCTTACATTTTGAGGTTGTTGAATTTGTTTCCTTGGAACAGTAACCTTAGCTTATAGAAAAAATTATCTTCAACATCGTCTTATTATGGTTCTTAATTTACTTCTTCTTAATAAAAGAAAACAAATCTTAAACTTTAAGTGAAGTAGCAACTACAGTTGAATCAAAGATAATGATTCTCTTTAAAGATAATGATATTACTTTATTTCTCCCCCAAACTCAACATCCTCAAAATAGCTATTGCATTTCTCGCTTTAAAACTTTTCCTTAGTGTGGGTTCATAAAAAATTATAAACTTTAAATCCCTTAGAATATCAATAAAGCATTTTCTATCTTTATGATGTCTCAATCTATAATTCCTCAATAAACTGAAACAAATAATTATGTTAGTCACCAAAACAAAATTTGAGATATCATTACACAAGCTTTTAAGCATAAGTAGTCATAACGTATATATCAGATATTGATAGCTTCAATTACTTAAAATTTTGAATTTATTCATAAATCAACATTATTATTTCTAGATGAACAATAATAACCTAATATGTTCATATTAGAAATATAGAACCAAAATCTGCCTAAATGACAGCATAAAAAATATATATCAAATAAATTCAAACAAACTAAAATCTTAATAGTGACTTTGAAACATCTTGTGTACTTTACTTTATATGACCATATGTCTTATTAAAGAAACAACAATAAGATATATGGATGTTATTTCTTCTCTTCTAAATCCTTAGTGACTTCTTCACTTTATTAATATAGAAAAATGTGTATCAAAGGAGTACTTTGAATCTTAAAATAAAACATTTAATATCTCTATTAATTAACAAAGCGCTAAATTAGACCAATAGGATGGCATTTTATTCTTAAAATAATATTAATCATAAAATGATCGTATTAGAGATAGGGCCAAAAATAACAATAACTTGAGTGGCTTTAACTTTTGAAGCAATATTTTCCATATAGTACACACTTAGACTTCTTTTACTTTGAATTTATGGAATCAAGCACCACAAAAAAAAGCTTATTTCCCATTCTTAGTAGATAACCTATCAAAAAAGGGTATCATTACATATAGTTCATCCTTGAAAAGCTTCTAAAATATTTAATTAATGATCCTTTGACTATTGCCTTTTTAAATTATGCCACCTTTCAATATTCTTCATAATATTATAAGAATATCTAACCATAGTAGGATTGACTGTAACCATCCTAATTAAAAGAGTTGAATCTATAAAGTCAAGAGCAAATAACATGCTCTCTTACAAATCCTTATTTTTATCTCAAAATAAGATGGGAATATTCTTTAAATTGGCAGATAATTCAGTTTAATTAGCTGAACATGGACAAAAAATAAAATGAAGATTGACCATGTATGCTCATAACCAAATATCAACCATAGTAAACTCAAATAATTGGTAAGTCTCTTCTCAAGATACATAGTACACATTAATATCAAATCTTTGGACAGTAATGTTAACTGTAAGTGGTACTCTTGTTGTAATGATCAAACATAGACAATAAATTCAAGTCAAATAATAACCTTTCTTTGGGCCGATTAATTATTAACTCAAAAAAAAATTATAATTGTCACGTATTTATCATCACACATGTGTAAGCGTTTCGGCCAAATATTAGTCTTCTTTTGGGCCGGCTAAAACTCGCATGAACAACTACACGCAAATACCAAACATTTTCATGAACCATCGAAATATAGAGGTCACATTGGTGACATATTATTTCAGTTAATGCACTATGTATGTAGGATATTTACGGTTATAAAGAGACACCAAAATTATAATTGAATTTATCCTTAATATATGTACAATATATTTTGAGTGCTATAAACGCTCCAAAAAATGCTTTATGTCTACATAACATCTGCAAATCTAAAAAACTGTAACTATGTGACACCATTGTTTAATCATAGCTATTGTAATCAGTGCTTTATATGGTTACCATCATGGTATTCTCTTAATAAATATGATGGAATGAGACATCATAAATAAATCACATAAGTTATAGATGAACATCAAAATTAGATGGCATCCGAAATTATATATAAGTGACATAGTAAATGTCATACCGAATAACTTGAATGACCGCATAATTAATCTTTATGTATGCGCACAAACTTAAATACAGCTGCTTTGTGCGTAAACCATAAGCATATGGACTAATATGTTTTAGCGGCAACTTTATCATATGTTATTACAACTATCATGACAGTGAGAAAATCAATACATAAGCGTACAGCTGCCAACCTCTTGCCCATCCATATATTATAAAGGAAATGCAAATATATGTTCAAAATAAAAAAATGAACTCATTGAATGGACAAGGCTGATGATGAATCTGAGATAAACTACAATTGCAATGTCCCAGTTTTGTTAAACTATGAGTTATAAAAAACATGTTACCGTATTCCACTTCATGCAAATGGTTCACAAAAAAATGTAAATATCTCTTTACTGTACTGATACCCATATGAATAGCTCACATTTTGCATTAAATATAATAGGCCATATTGATGAAAACGTCAAACTATAATTATGCCTTTTCAAGCGACATTATTTGTACAGAGTTATACTGGGTCAGACAAAAATGACGGAATAACCATGCTTGACATTAATAAATACTATATTCTATCTTCTAAAATCATATAATAGGATGATGATAGCTAGGGTTTTATTAATGTTTATACTACTATGTAACCGTTCAAACTTGAGAACTGTCCACAAAAAATCCTCACATGTTATAAGAGACCAAGAAATAAAACTCATACCTTAACATCTAGGCAAATGGATTAAAATAACATGATATGTATGTCTACTTTAGTGTTTAGTTAACACTGGTATGATATAGTAAGTCACATAAAACATGATATCTAAGATATTCACCACTGAATGAATGAATACTGAATCCATATGCCTTTCGGGTCTTTAAGTGAAATGGTAAGTCAACAATGTCAAATATCTGAATGATAAAATAAAATATTGACATGTTACACCATACTTAAATATATATAAACTACAGGATGAGCGTTAACATATCTGACTGCTCGAGTAATGTGCTGAAACCTTTGGTAGTAGCTATTATTATTTATTTATTTTTAATTAGAGGACGCTAGGTTGTAATCATCTGAAAACGTCAAATACGGAAAAAAATCTTCGATGCTTGAAAACTAAAACAGATGCTGAAACTAAGTAAAATAAAGGGCTATAGGCAACAAATATGAATTGTAAGTTTCAATCTCAGTTTCATTAATTCATATTTTGAAAAAAAAATCTAAATATAATCGATTATGGATGGCTCCGATACCACTTGTTAGGATTTCAATATTAGTTAACAATAAACAATTATGAAACCCTAGATCCAAATAAGTATCCAATATTGATTTAATGGAGAACAAAACAGAAAATAATAAGTTGCAGAAGCGTACCTAAATCCATAGTTAATCATTGTAGTACCTGAATTCATAATCGATTGTCACGAAGTGGATGAATTAGGTTCGATGTGGATGAACTAGGTTCGGTCTTCCAAATTGACACAAACCCTAGATTATATTCAGCTCTCCATAGAAGAGGTAAGAGAGTTGATAAGGCTTGTGTAATTCGGGGACCATAACCCCTTATTTATAAAGTTGGCATTTTATAATTCGGCTCTTCAACAAATTAAAAAATACCCTGGTATCTACACATTAGGCACATGATAAGTTAAGCTTTAAGCCTTTTAGTTCTAATTTAAAATTAGATCACTTTAATTAGGCTTTACACCAAAATAGCACAACACATTTTATTTTACATATGCAACCCAATTATCGAAATATTCCAAAAATAGTATCTAATGTTTTTTTTACTGAAATGTATATAAACAACAAATAGACAATAATAGAGAAAGATAGTTACAAAACTAAATGAATGATACTTAAATTAGCCGTATTTTAAAGTCAAATCAAACACAACAAACATCAAATGATTCTTGTAACAACCCACATTTTTTTGACCATTCAAATCGACAATAGACCACACATGTCGACCCAAACAAATTGCTAATGCAGGTAGTTATTGGGAAAAAAAGAAAGAAAAAGGAGAAAGAAGAGAAAACAATACCAGAGTTCTCACAGTGGAAGGACAATATATAATACCCAAATAGAAGTCTAAAAGCAGTTGAAATATATATAAATTTGGATATAACATACACTGATTTTGTGACAACCGCGGGATTCGAACCCCCGACCTCTCGGAAAGCAACACCACGCACTAACCACTATGCTAAAAGATCTTTTTTTTTTTTTAGCTTTTCGAGAGGGGTGTTACAGACTACCCCCCTCAAAGAGCCCAACGTCCTCGTTGGCTCATATCACTCACCACCCAGGCATTATATATGTTACCCGCATCAGTACCACACCGACTGACATCCGCAGCATCACATGCACAATTCCTGCTGGGTATTGTGTGATGATCCCAAAACCCCGTACGACGGTGTTAAGGATAATCATTGGAATATAACACATTAATCATCATTTGCAGAGTACAGATAATAGCATAAACAGGAAATAGAATAATTTACACAAATATGACAGCGAAATCATATATATCACCACATCAGAGAGCAAAGTGCAGGATATAACTTAGTGCATAATAATACATAATCAGTCTACATCGCCTAAGGCGGAATCATATACATAGAGAGTACATAAACGAAACATCAGTCTACATCGCCTGAGGCGGAATCATATACATATATAATAATGGCGGAAAAATCAATAGTCAACACTGTGTAGTCAAGCCTCGCCATGATCCAAAAGGTGCACCCCTGCTGCAGTGCAAAGCCAAAATACGCCAGCTACCTGATACTAGGCTGCCCGTGTGAAAATAAGGGCACCCGAGTTTGCAAGGTGAAACAAACTACGAGTCAGTCATGGGACTGGTATGAGAAATCTACTTAACTAATTAAACAACAATAATAAGGCAAATCAAAGGACCACGCAACTTTCGCGGAACGGGTTTACTCCAACGATTGCTAGTGCATGAAATAAAGTAAATTATTAAATCATCGCAATGCTTTTTATAAAAATGAAGCCATTATAAGACTCAGGTCCCATCACACAATGCAACGCAAGCCGGAGGATAGAGTTTTACCTTATAATGGCCAAGAAATGCTTGATACGTATAAAACAAAAGTGTTTGATATTATTACTAGTGCATATATGTTTCAAAAGCAAATTCAATCATAAATATCAATCATAGATGACATAATTGACCCATACCACTATGTTGCCATACTAGTAATACAATCAAATCCGCAATTTCGTATTGGAAATTGGATTCCATCATGAGTCGAGGCAAGGGGCAAGCTCCTCTCCGTTCGAGACACTCTAGCAAATGTCTCAGGACCACACACAGCGATCCTTGGATCTTCAGGCCCGGTCCTCTCTTGGTTTTGAGGATTGGCAATTCCTGAACACACGTTTCCCGGTCCTTACAGACCTATAATCGAAGCGCCTTACATTCTAACAACCACACAGGTGAAAAGTATATATAAATGTTAGGGCTGGTAAGTCACTGACACCACCGTAGCTAGAAAGAAGCGTCGTGTTCTCCCTACAGTCCTTATCCCGTTTTTGAATCATACCGAGGTGTGAGGCTCGCGAATCAATGTTATACACAAAGCTACGCCACATAGGCTGTGCTTTGATCATCATCCACAAGACTTTGCTTTGCACCAGAAGCCTTGATCATATGCCACTTAGGCGTGCCACACAGGCAATTCACTCCACACGACTGATTTCTATCGATACATAACCTCTGAGCTCGTACGTCTCAGAGAAGGGCGTTAAGCAAGAGAATAAATTATCCGCCGCCAAACATATATATTTAATAGAGATCAATCAACACAGAACAAAATCCAATGTTAGATACACAGTCCATTTACAAGTTCGTTCTGGGTTTGAACGAAGCCGGAGGCACCATATTCCTCGCCTATCTGTACGATCAACAATACATCCGAACGGTTACCACTTCAGCTCCTTCAAGGTAGCTACTCCAATCATGAGCATCAGTAGTGCCCATCCATCCAATGTTAAGATCGTCGGTCTTGAACCGTCTTCAACTCTTCGACTTCTAACCGTCGATCGATTATTTGAAATGAGAATTAACTCGGCCTTTTCAAATAATCCACGTATATTTAGATTTTCAAATACATTCTTCACATGGTTAAATTATTCCACATTTACATTTTAGTTCCTTAGTATAATTTTCATGTCAAACACATTCAACCATCAAATATCAAGCAAACTAAGCAGAATCGGTTAATTTCCATTCTATATCGTCTATAATATTTTACAACGATATATCGCCATTTTTATTTATTTAAAAACGGCCTTATTTAATTAAACGACGTTTCAGGTCGTACCGAGGGACTGGCGCTGTTTTTCCCTAAATTTGTTTTACACATATCTGAAAATCTAACCGTTGGATCTTTAAAAAGTTTATATCGTTGGAAAGATCTCTCAAAAGAGAACCCAACGGTTCCAGTCTCGTCAAAATCCGATGGTCGGATCTTTCGGTATAATCGTTTAAAAATACTATTTCAAAACGCGAAATGCACGGCCTCGATTTGTTTTAATTTAATTTATATATATATATATATAAATTAAATTCATTCGGCGATTTCTATATCGTTTTCACTTCAAATATTTCACTAACGCCTTTAATTTTTGGAAAATTTTGCCATAACCTCCTTTGTACGGGAAGGGTCGGGAAAATTCCCAAACAGCCACACGGGCGTCTCATCTCGAAAAGAAAAAGAAAAAGCCAATCGGCTCATAAAATCATCACCCAAGCAAAACAGTAAACATGTACCTATTTGTCGGGCACACAATTTTATTCCTCTTCTCTAGCCTCTTTGCTATAATCTGTCCAATAAATATGCATGTACATGTGTGCAACTCTAATCACTTATCAATTTTTAATTCAGTTTCATATTTGATTCGATTTGGTTTTACATTACCATTCGGTCCAATGTTGCATACATAAGCTGAAAATCACATTATTAGCTAACTGATGAATATTTCCAACTCATGAATATTTATTTGAACAAGTGGGGTTTCTAACACTTCATATTTCATTTAAAAATGATATTTTTAGCGAACTAAAATATATTTCAACACATGACTATTTTATTTAGTTCATATACATGTTAAAAATAATATTCATAGCAAACAAATATTTATTTCAACACTTGTATATCTTTAGCAAATCATATACATGATAAAAATGGTATTTTTATCATCAAAAATATTTATTCAACACATGAATTTCTTAACACATGAGCATTTCCACACATGGATATTTTATATATTTTGTACATATAAGAAAGATGTGATTTTTATTGTTGAAACAATTTATTTATAACGCAAATATTTTACATACTTCATATATATAATAAAAATGTGATTTTTATTGTTAAAACAATTTTTTTATTCAACACATGAGCATTTCCACACATGGATATTTTATATAGTTCATAAATATAAGAAAGATGTAATTTTTATTGTTGAAACAATTTAATTAAAACACGAATATTTTACATACTTCCTATATATAATGAAAATGTGATTTTTATTGTTAACGCAGTTTATTTATTCAACACATGAATATCTTTCAACACATGAACAAGGTTTTAACACATGAATAAGGTTCCAACCCATGAATATAATTTCAACATATGGAAATAATTCTAACACATGAATATTATTGAAAATTTCGGCAGCATAACGGCAGGGTAGTTAAAACCGGCACCGTCCCGAGTACGGCTCCTCGCTCTACCTTAAAACCTCACGGTTTTTGACAATGGGGATTTCATACATCTAATTCGCACGCAGGCGAGTATGATTTTCTTTTCCACAATTTATTTCAAATTTGTTTCAATCACAAATGGGTATTTTTCGACCATAATGGTAGTTTTCAACCACAATCCAAACAATCTCAACCACAAACAATCCTATCAACCACTCTCATTATTCACCAAAATTTTCACGCCAATTCACAATCAACAAATATCGTCCATGGTTTGTGGACGAGGAGAGTATATATATATATATATATATATATATATATATATATATATATATATTCGTATATAAATATATTTTATTTCCATTCCAACACACATATCATTTATACAATGCATGTATAATTCATACTTCGCTCATATAACTTATACAACGCATGTACATGAGGCATACAACACGTATATAATTTATATTTCGCTTATATAATTTATATATCATATTTCAATTCACATTTCAGTTTAGAAATCTCACATTGGTTTGTCGCTTTGCTAAAAATCGTAGCAAGCTCAGATTAATCCACAGACACTTCTAGAATATAAAGAGCGTCCTTGCGGTCACGATGTTTCATGTTTCATCGAATTTCGTTAACGTAGCAAAAAGATATGATTTTTATTGTGAAATCATAAACCGTAGCGCTTTAAAGCGCTATAAACAATTAAAATAATATACTGCCGTCACCTTCACTGTTTTGTTCGAAACTAGGTTTCGAATTTGCGCGTGATTGGTCAAGCTTGGTGACGATCAAGCGGTGCCACGTCGAAGAGGGAGGAGAGGGATTCCCAACGTCGGTGGTGGCATTCTGATCGACGTCGGTATGGAGGTGCGGCGGCGCTTTAAGACGAGTGACATTGAGGGCTCCGATCTCCACCAATTCGTGACGAGAGAGGGAGCGGCTTGTCTTGATTGAAGAGTGGAGGATGCTCTTCAAAAAGTTCAACTGGAGGGAGGACTAATGGTGGCTGTGGCGGTCGGAATCGGGGCTGGAAGGGGAGAAGCGGTTTCCGCCGTCGAGAGCAGGCAGTGGTCGGTTTTTTTTTTAATTATGATGGAATTTTATGATTGGCCGATGCTGTATTAAATTTTAAAATAGTGTTTCTCTAAACGAACACCAATCCAAACCCAACGACTATCGCCCCTAGCTAAATACCCCCATCCCGAACACAAAGGGATATGTTTCGTAGGCCAGTTCGACTGTTACAGTCAGTTATTCTTCAAATTAAAATATAAAACATTCAATATTCGATTTGAACGTACATTTCAATTTGCCAGGGCCACAAACTGATTCGAAAAATTCCAGAAAAATAAATCTAGCTATGTTTTGACGCTACGGTCCCAACAAAACTAGTTTCGTCGAATTCTGAGAACGTTTGAAAAATGGCCATTTTCTGGTCGATCCGATTTAACAAAAATCAACCAAACACGTTTTCTTTTGCCACGCTCACATACTAGCTTCAAAAATTATGAAATTGGAAACCTAGTAATAATTTGACATCCCGGATCCAACAAAAGTGGTTTCGTCGAATTCCGAGGTCGTTTGCAAAATGTCTATTTTCAAGGGTTATATATTCTCTATAGCGACCTTTCTGAAAATTCATTTGGTCATAACTTTTGATTCCCGCTATGAAACTTCGATTTTTCAGTTTCGTTAGAAAGATATTCATAAACAGATTTAAATATTTTTGGTTTCACTAAAATCTGTTTTATTTTGCACCCAGTACAGTTAGTCAAAGTTTGAATTCAAATTTTCAAACTGCCGCACCATTTCTAGCTCATTATTTTATTGAAATATTTTATTCCAATTGTTTAAATTCCTTGAAAATATCCAATTTAAAATTTTTAAATTGGCTCGTATTTTCCGGGTTGTTACAATCTACCCCACTTAAAACTTTTCGTCCCCGAAAAAGAAACAACAGTACAGTAGGAAACAAAAATGTAAATGCAAAGTATTGTGAAGGTACCTTGCACCGGAGTTAGTCAGAGATGTCCACTCTGCATTTGGGGTAAGCTTGCTTAATGCTTTCCTCAGTCTCCCAATTATAGTTTCTAGGATCACTACTCCACTGCACTTTAACTAAATGAACCTTCTTACTCCTTAGCTCTTTAGTTTCTTTGCCAAAAAAATTTAACGGCTCTCTTCTGAGCGCTAATTCTGGAGTAATTTCCAAGTCCTGTTGCGTTGCTTCTTCTACAACAAGATCCGGATCATGCACATGTCTTCTGAGTTGAGATACGTGAAACACATTATGCATTCCAGGCAACCAATCAGGTAATTGAACCCTATAAGCAAGAGTTCCAATTCGTTCAAGTATAGGAAAGGGGCCAATAAATCTGGGTGCCAACTTCCCAGTTTTACCGAATCGGATTACTCCTCTTATCGGAGAAACTTTCAAATTGTAACGACCCGGAAAATCTGAACCAATTTAAAAAAAATATTAAATTGGCTATTTTAGTGGATTTTAAATATTTAAAATAAATATTTTAAATAATAACGATGAAAAGTAAGTTTGAATCGACATTGAAAATGAATATAATTATTTCTAATTATAAACAAGGCCTGAAATGGCGCGGTAGTTTCAAATTTTGAATTCAAACTTCGACTGACTGCACCGGGTGCAAATCAAAACGGATTTGAGTGACACCAAAAATATTTAAATCTGTTAGAGAATATCTTTCTAATGAATCTGAAAAATCGAAGTTTCATAGCGGGAAGCAAAAGTTATGGCCAAACGAATTTTCAGAAAGGTCGCTATAAAGTTTATATAGCCCGTGAAAAGGGCCATTATTCAAACGGTCTCAGAATTTGACGAAACCAGTTTTGTTAGGACCGTATCGTCAAAACATAGCAAGAATTATTTTTCAGGAATTTTTAGAATTAGTATGTAGCCCCGGCAAATTGAAATGTATGTTCAAATCAAATATTGAATGTTTTATATTTTAATTTGAAGGAAAACTGACTGAAACGGTCGAATGAGCCTTCGAAACTTATCCCATTATGTTCGGAATGGGGGTATTTAGCTGGGGACGACAGTCGTTGGGTCTGGATTGGGGATCGTGTGTGAAGGAGGGTATTTTTGGAAATTTAAAAATAAATAAATAAATATATCTCATTGGCCACTTCACTTTCTTCTTCCCCGACACCCTTCAGGAACGAACTGCGGATGTTATTCAAATATTTCCCCTTCGATTTCTCCTCCATCTCTCAACGAAACCACACCCTCCTTTGGAACTTTTTAAAGATCGAAGTCCCCTCCTCAAATCCGTATAGGCCTTGCCCCTCCTTGTCATGTCGTTCGAGAGATCCACCTCCACGAAGATCGGTCGCTCGCACCCCGATTGCTCCGCCACCACTGCGTCGAGTTCACCAGGATTTAGGGAGAAGGAGCGGCTCTCGTAGGCGCTTCACGTGGCAGGGTCTGATCGAGCTACAACATCTTCGTTTTGGTGAAAAGATCAAACCTAGTTTTGAATAAACTGTGAAGGTATACGGCTATTTTAAAATAAACTATTCTATAGCACTTTAAAGCGCTACGGTTTTTGATTTCATTGTAAAAATCATATCTTTTTCGTTTCTTGACGAAATTCAGTGAAACAAGAGACAATGAACTCGTGTGGGCGTCTTCTACAATCTAGAAGAGACCGCATATTTTTCTGAGCCTTCGGCTATTTTTGGTGGAGTGGAACCCAACGTGAGATTTCTAAATTATAAACGATATGGAAAACGACGATGTATAAATTATATAGTCGATGTATGAGTTATATAAGCGTTGTACGCCTCTTGTATAAGCGTTGTATAAGTTGTACGTTCGATATATAAGTTATATATGCGTTGTAAAAATTATATATGTGTTGAAATAGAAGTGAAATGCCTATATATATATATACGCCCCTCGTCCACAAACCATGGACGATATTTATTGGTTGTGATTGGTGTGAAAATTGGTTGATAGGGAATGGTTGATTAGAATCGTTTGTGGTTTAAATTGATTGATAGTGGTTGAAAAATACCCGTTTGTGGTTGAGAATTTATTGGTGGAAACCACATAGGATTAGTTTGTGTAAATGAAAAAAATATACATGCCGCCTGCGTGCGAACTAGATGCATGAAATCCCCATTGTCAAAAGCTGCGAGGCTTTAAGGTAGAGCGAGGAGCCGTACTAGGGACGGCCCCGGTTTTAACTACCCTGCCGTTATGCTGCTGAAATTTTGAATAATATTCATGTGTTAGAATTATTTTCATGTGTTGAAACTATATTCGTGTGTTGAATAGAAATTCATGTGTCGAACGACATTCGTGTTTTGAAAGAAATTGTTTTATAATAAAAATCATATTTTTATCATCTATATCAACTATATAAAATAGTCATGTTTTGAAATAAATTGTATTATAATAAAAATCATATTTTTATCATCTATATCAACTATATAAAATAGTCGTATTTTGAAACAAATTATTTTGCAATAAAAATCACATTTTTGTTGTATATATATAAACTATAGAAAACATTCATGTGTTGAATAGAAATTCATTCGTTGATTTGAAATTCATGTGTTGAATGGTATTCATGTTTTAAATAAACTGTTTTAAATATAAAAATCACCTTTTTATTTATATATATAAACTATAGAAAACATTCATGTGTTGAATAGAAATTCATTCGTTGAATAGAAATTCATGTGTTGAATGGTATTCGTATTTTGAAATAAATTGTTTTATAATAAAAATCATATTTTTATCATCTATATGAACTATATAAAATAGTCGTATTTTGAAATAAATTGTTTTATACTAAAAATCATATTTTTATCATCTATATCAACTATATAAAATAGTCGTGTTTTGAAATAAATAGTTTTACAATAAAAATCACATTTTTTATCGTATACAGGAATGGTTAAAAATATTGAAGTGTTGAAATAAATGTCAGTTGGATAAAAATATCATTTTTATCAAAGGCATGAAAAGAATATGGTTTTGAAATCGAAGAATAGATTATATATATATATATATAATTTAAAGGAATCGAATAATGAAGCTGTAGATAGTGTTTTGAAACCGTGATTTCAAACGATTAGTGCGAGAGATCCGACTATCGGATTTTCCCGAAACCGAAACCGTTGGGTTCGCTTTGGAAATATCTTTCCAACGACACCAACTTTGTAAAAATCCAACGGTTGGATTGTTTGGAAAGTTTAATTCAAATTTGAAGAAAAACAGCGCCAGAATCGATTATATTTATATATATATAAATATAATTAAATTAAATTGAATACCGACGCTGCAGTTCGTATTTTGAAATCGAAACTTCAAACGAGTGTACCGGGAGATCCGACCGTCGGATTTTTCCAAAACTGGAACCGTCGGATTCGTTTTGAAAAGATCTTTCTAATGATATAAATTTTGTTAAGATCCAACGGTTAGAATTTCATATATGGGTAAATCAAATCTAAAGAAAAACAGCGCCACGGCCGCGTTATGGCCCGAAGCGTCGTTTGAATAAATTGGCTATTTTTAAATAAATAAAAATAGCGATAAATCTTTATAGAATATTATAAACGACATGGAATATGAAATTTAGAAACTAACTGAAGGTTGGCTAAGTCGAATGGTTTCCTGGGTTGATCTGATGTTGGTTTCGGCCTTCGGGGTTAATATTTGGGAAATCGTTCTCTTACTGATTGACGGTTAGTGACTAATGAATTGGGATAGAGCGTATGTCATGTTTATGTAGCACTTGTTTATTATATACGCGAGTTGCTCAGAAAGACCGGGTTTATCCCATTCTGAATAACTGAATCAACGATAAGAAATCGAAGATGAAGACAGTGGTCGAAGACCGGAGATCTTCATCTCGTTTGGATGGTAACTGATGTCCTGATTGGGAGGCATCCCGAAATATGGATAATGAGTGGTGATCGTCTAGACGTACGTGGAGATCGATGGGTATGCGAGGTATATAGTGCCTCCGGTTTCGTTCAGACCCAGAACGGACTTGCAAATGGACTGTGTGTCTGACATTGGAATTCATTCTGCGTGATTGATAGCCATCGGTTGCATGGTGTGAATTGCCTGTGTGGCATGCTAAGATGCTGGGATCAAGGCTTCTGTTGAAAAGCAAAGTCTTATGGTTGATGATCAAAGCACCGCCTGTATGGCGTAGCTTTGTGTATAACGTGAATTCGCGAGCCTCACACCCCGGTATGAACCAGAAACGGGAGAGGACCTCAAGGAGGACATGCATTTCTTTCTAGTTAGAGGTGGTGTCGGTGCTTCAACTGGCTGACATTTATATTATTTTCACCTATGTGGTGGTTGCTGTTGTGAGGCGCCTCGGATATATCAGTGATTATGTGAAGCCGATGGAGTCATTCGTTGGCTCATTTATGCCCCCAAAGGGTGGGGAAACGCAGTGTTCAGGCACAATAATCCACATCGGTGGACTGGCCCTGACGATCCAAGGCTTGTCTGCGCGTTTTCCTGAGGCTCGGGCTAGAGAGTCTCGAATTCGGTAAGGACTATCTTTTGCCTTGGTTCATGAAGGAAATCCAATTTCCAAATACGTGATTGTGCGGTTTTGATTGTTTACCTATATATGGCGACATAGTGGTATGGGGCATTAATGCCGTCTATGATTGATACTTATGATTCGAAGTTGTTTTTGAAACATATAAACACAAGTAATAATATCAAATTCATTTGTTTTATTCGTATCAAGCATATTTTGGCCATTATAAGGTAAAAACTCTATCCTCTGGTTTGCGTTGCATTGTGTGATGGGAACTGAGTCTTATAATGGCTTAATTTTCATAAAAAGCATTGCGATGTTTTAAAGATTTACTTGTTTTAAAGCACTGGCAATCCAATGGAGTAAACTCGGTCCGCGAAAGTGGCGTGGTCCTGTGATTAGCCAAATTATATAATGTGTTAAGTAGATTTCTCATCCCTGTCCCATGACTGACACGTAGTTTGTTTCACTTGCAAACTCGGGTGCCCCTTTTTCTACATGGGTAGCCTTGTGTTCAGGTTTTTAGCAGGCTTTTTCTGGATAGCTGGAGCTGAAGACGGATTCTATCATTTATCTCTTTTTATGCTGTTCAGCTCCTATTGTACATATTATGTTTTTTTTCCGCCGTAGACATTTATGTATAGCTGAACTGTATTTGTACTAAGTATGATCCTGTATACTGTGTAACTGTGATGATTACATTTGTCCAGTGTATTATTTGTTCATTGTCTGGTGTATTTATTTATTTATGTTCTGCTATTATCTGTTTATGTGTTATATTCCAAAGATTACCCTTAACACCGTCGTACAGGGTTTTGGGGTCATCACACAAATAATCATAATCACCAATAGCGAATGATAAATCTCTTCTTCTAGAATCCGCATAACTTTTCTGTCGGCTTTGCGCGGTTTTCAATCGTTTCTTGATGAAATCGACTATGTCAGATGCTTCTCGAATCATATCGGGTCCCAACAAAAGTCTGTTGCCAGGTTCTACCCAACATGCGGGAGATCTGCATGGTCTACCATATAATGCTCCAAATGGCGACATTTTCAAACTTGCTTGATAGCTATTGTTATATGAGAATTCTGCCAAATGCAAGTGATCTTCCCATGTCCCGGCGAAATCAATAATACAAGCCCGTAGTAAATCTTCTAAAATTCTGTTCACTCTCTCAGTTTGGCCATCTGTCTGAGGGTGATAAGCGGTGCTTAGGTTCAGTTTTGTTCCCAATTCTGTCTAGAATGCATCCCGGAATTTGCTAGCAAATATTGGGTCTCTATCACTGACTATGCTGATGGGAACTCCATGCAGCTTAACAATTTCTTTGAAATAAATTTGTGCTAGACTTTGGGCGGTTCTATTGGATCTGACAGGTATGAAATGGGCGGTCTTCGTGAAGCGATCTACGATCACCCAAATACTGTCATTACCTTTCTTTGTTTGGGGCAGACCATCTATGAAATCCATAGAAATATGATCCCATTTCCAACTTGGGACTTCCAACGGTTGCAACAATCCGGCCAGCTTTTGTTGGTCGCTCTTGACTAGTTGACAAGTAGGGCACCTGCTAACATATAAAGAAATGTCCCTCTTCATCGCCTTCCACCAGAAAGTGCACTTGATATCGTTGTACATTTTACCCACTCCAGGATGAATGCAAAGTTTAGACTTATGGCATTCATCGAGCACCCCTCTTTTGAGCTCAGGGATGTCGGGAACACAAATTCTTCCATTTAATCTGAGAACTCCCTCACTATCCACTTGGAAACTGGAGTCATCACCTTTTTGAATTCTTTTTATCATCTCTTTGACAAAATTGTCGTTTTTCTGAAGAACATAGATCTTGTCATTCAATGAAGACGTAACGATAAAACTGGCGATGATTTCATTCTTTCTACTGAGCGCATCAGCTACTACATTAGCCTTTCCCGGCGTATACAGGATATCTAGATCATACGCTGCAAGAAATTCTAGCCAACGCTGCTGTCTCAAATTCAGATCTTTCTGTGTGAACAAATACTTTAATTATTGATGATCTGTAAACAGTTCGAATTTCTCACCCAATAAGTAATGCCTTCAGATTTTCAAAGCAAAAACGATGGCTAGCAACTCAAGATCATGAGTTACATAATTCTTCTCATGCGGTTTCAGCTGGCGGCGAGCATAAGCGACTACTTGGCCTCTTTGCATTAATACTGCACTAAGACCTCTAATAGAAGCATCCATCCAAACCGTCAAAACCTGATTGCCATCGATAATGGTTAATACTGGAGCAGTTGTCAATTTCGATTTCAATCCCTGGAAAGCTCCCTCACAGTCGGAAGTCCACTAAAATTTCTCGTGCTTCTTTGTAAGCTTCGTTAATGGACCGGATATCTTCGAGAAATCCTTAACGAATTTTCGATAATAACTAGCCAACCCCATAAAACTTCGGACCTCTGTGGGTGTAGTAGGCTGTTTCCAGTTTTGAATTGCTATAATTTTGCTCGGATCTACAGAAATTCCTTCCTTTGCAATGACATGGCCAAGGAACTTCACCTCTTCAGAGAATTTGGCTTTGAAGACATTCTTTCTCAGAATCCCCAATACTTGTTCTAAATGTTTTTCATGTTCGGGTTTTGATTTCGAGTAGATTAATATATCATCGATGAATACCAGGACAAATTTATTCAGAACTTCCCTGAACACTCTATTCATTAGATCGACAAAGTACGCTGGAGCATTGCATAAGCCGAACGGCATTACTAACCATTCGTAAAATATGTTTGGACCTCTGAAATCTGTCAAAGGAACACATTCTTCGGCAATTCTCAGTTGATGGAAACCCGTAGCTAGGTCCATTCTGGAAAATACTCTCGCCCCATTTAATTGATCTAACAAATCATCGATGCTGGGTAACGGGTATTTGTTTTTGAGCGTCTGCTTGTTGAGGTCTCGGTAATCAACACACAATCAGAGAGTACCGTCTGACTTAGAGACAAACACTACAGCTGCACCCCACATAGAAAAGCTAGGTCTGATCAGACCCTTCCATAGCAGTTGACGAGTTTGATCGCCTAATTCTTCTTTCTCTTTTGGAGTGATTCTTCGAATTAGAAGTACCACTGGTCTGGCATTGGGAATTAGATTGATTCTGAATTCAATTTCTCTTTGCGGAGGTAAGTTTTCGACTTCTTCAAACACGTCCGCGTAGTTTTTAACAACAGGAATCTTTTCTAAGGAAGCGGGGATAACCTCTAGCGCAGATCAAAATTCCTTTCTATCTGGATTCGAACCATGGCATGGTACAGTAATATATCCAAGCTTCGTTCTAATTTTTACTATTCTTTCCGCACACTTTACTTCGGCTTCGTATTTCGTTAACCAATGTAGCCCGAGAATGATATCGAACTCAGGAAAATCCATGGTAATCAAATCAAAAGAAAACTTATAGGAAGAATAAGAGACTGGCACTCTACAATATGAACTAAGAACAAGAGATCCTCCTATCGGATTATGAACTTTAACCGATTCTTTAAGCTTTCTTTGTTTTAACTTTAATTTGTGAACCATGTTACTTGCAATAAAACTACGTGATGCACCCATGTCAAATAGTACAGAAACAGTAATATTTTTAATTGTGTAACAACCCGTAAAATCTGGGCCAGTTTAAAATTTTTATTTTGGCCATTTTAGCGAATTTAGATTATTTAAAATGAATTATTTTAAATAATATCGACGAGAAATTTATTTTGAATATATTCGAACGTATATATTATACGCGTCGTCGTTAGAATATAAATAATTATATATAATTATAAATAGAATTGAAAATGGCGCGGTAGTTCGATAATTCGATTTCAAACTTCAATTGAATGTACCGGGTGCAAAACAATCCGGATTTTAGTGAAACCAAAAATAATGGAATCTAATAGTGAATATCTTTCCAACGAACCCGAATGATCAAAATTTCTTAGCGGGAATCAAAAGATATGTCCAGTTGAAAATTCTGAATAGTCGCTATGGAATTCAGGCCCTTAAAAATGGACATTTTGCAAACGACCTCGGATTTCGACGAAACCAGTTTTGTTGGGTCCGTGATGTAAAGTTATTGCTAGATTTCAAATTTCATAATTTTTCGAATCAATATGTGAGCGTGGCAAAGGAAAACGCGTTTGACCAGTTTCAGTTGATTTTAATCGACTGGAAATTGGCCATTTTTCAAACGGTCTCAGAATTTGACGAAACTAGTTTTGTTAGGACCGTATCGTCAATACGAAGCTAGAAAATATTTTTCTGGAATTTTTCTAGTTAGTATGTGACCCCGGTAATTTGAAATGTATGTTTAAAATTCAATATAGTGATTTAAATGAAAATTCAAAAGGAAACTGATTGTAACGATCAAATCAGCTTGCGATACATATCCCATTGTATCCGGAATGGGGGTATTACGCTAGGGACGACAGTCGTTGGATCCAATTCAAAGCCCAAACGAAAAAGCAACTTTACGGAGAATTAATTGAATAAATAATTAAATATATTTTCTTTTATAAACACCCCCCCCCCCCGTTACTTTCTCATTTCAGAAACAAAAAAAGGAAAAAAAAAAAAAAAAAAAAAGAACCCCGCCTCGTCGATCCCGCCCCCTACCCTAACCACCGCCGCCAGGCGATTTCCGCTCCCTCCCCCAATCGCGCGCCGCTCAGCCCCCCCCCTCGACGAAGCTTCCTCCCCCACCCCTCGTCCTTCCAGTTATCGAACCCCCCCTCCGCAGCCAAATCGAGGTCGCGACGCCATCGGTGGGGCCCCAACCACCTGCCGCCGATGAAGTCGATGCCCCCCTAGAAGCTGCCGCCGATGAAGTCGATGCACCACCCCTGTAAGTTTTTTTTTTTTTTTTTTTTTTTATTTATTTTATTTTTATTTTATTTAAAAACAGAAAATGTAAACCTGATTATTTTAAAAATGAAAACTGATTATTTTATTTAAATTTGAAAAACTGATTATTTTAAAATTTGAAAACTGATTATTTTATTTTTGTTTTGAAAACTGATTTTTATAGGAAGTAAAACTGATTTTATTTTGAAAGGGAAAATGATTTTTAAACTGAATTTAAAATGATTTCTAAACTAGGAAGAGATTAGAAATTTAAAAGGAAAAATCAGATTTCTATATATCGAAAGTCGAAAGAAAAATATAGTTTTTATGTTTTGAACTTCGAAAAAAAATAGGATTTTTATATATTGAACTTTGAACTAAAAATTCGATTTTTATATATTGAACTTCGAACTAAAAATTCGATTTTTATATATTGAACTTTGAAATAAAAATTCGATTTTTATATATTGAACTTTGAAATAAAAATTCGATTTTTATATATTGAACTTTGAAATAAAAATTCGATTTTTATATATTGAACTTAGAAATAAAAATTCGATTTTTATATATTGAACTTTGAAATAAAAATTCGATTTTTATATATTGAACTTTGAAATAAAAATTCGATTTTTATATATTGAACTTTGAAGTAAAAATTCGATTTTTATATATTGAACTTTGAAGTAAAAATTCGATTTTTATATATTGAACTTTGAACTAAAAATTCGATTTTTATATATTGAACTTTGAAATAAAAATTCGATTTTTATATATTGAACTTTGAACTAAAAATTCGATTTTTATATATTGAACTTTGAAATAAAAATTCGATTTTTATATATATAGTGACTACGGGCAACGAAGATGGCGATGATGCGATAGCGATGAAGATTTCTATCAATGAAGTGCCGTGGAGCTAGGACAGCTATATGTGAGAATTTCTCACCTTTCTATTTATTTTCTAGTTATATATATATACTAGGATGCAGACGGTGCTTAGTAGCACCCGACACAATCGTCCACAGACCATGGACTTGTTTGTTTGACAGTTTGGTGATTGATTGCGATATTGTTTGAATGTGGTTTGTGGTGTGAAAAATCGAATCGATAAATTGGTTAGGATTAGACGTGCGCCGTTATAAGGCGAAGGAGTAAGGCTAGGTTAGATCCTTACTCCAAAGTTTGCGGTTTGCATAACGAATTGATTTGATTGATGTGTGAATGGCGTGGGCCTTCACTAGACCGGGGATAAGGCTAGGCCTTGTCCCGTTTCTAGTATCGTGCCGTTATGCCGCCGAAATTTTCTAAAACATGTTAGAAAAATAAAAATATCATTTTATTGAATAAATGAATTGAATAGAAATTCATAGGTTGAAATAAAATGTTTTATCGTTAAAAATATAATTTTTAACGTGAATATGAAAATAGTGAAGTGAATAAATAAATATTCATTTACAAACCAGATGGTTTGTTTATGTACACTTATTTGAATGATATTGATTGGGTCGATAAATTTCACACATCGCCCAACTGCACAAATAAAATCTGTGTTTGATTGTTTGAAACCCCACACGGGTGTTAGGATGAAATATGCAGTTCACTCATCCTGATTGATTAAATATGTCGATCGATTGATTGACAGGCTGTTATAAGCGTTGAATATCTGTATTTGATGCTTATGCAGTGTAGTGCACTTTGGTTGATGGTTGATTATTTTTCAATGCTATGATATACATGTGTTGTATGAAAATCCATATAATTAACTTTATATGGTAATTGATTGGGCCTCATTCCAATTTGAAAAATAAAGAATATTATAAAATAAAAGTTCATGTGTTGACAGTACTCATTCATTGAGATTGGTCATGTGTTGAACGAAATATTTTGATAATAACAACTATTTTGAAAAAGAAATATTTGAAATAGAATATTTGAAAATAGAAATTTATGAAGCCGTGTATGGACGCCATTTTGACGTGAACGATATTTATATCGAATTGAAAACGATTTCGAAATGAAATGAATTGAAAACGATTTCGAAATGAATTGAATTGAAAACGATTTCGAAATGAAATGAATTGAAAACGATTTCGAAATGAATTGAATTGAAAACGATTTCGAAATGAATTGAATTGAAAACGAATTCAAAATAAATTGAAAACGATTTCGAAATGAAATGAATTGAAAACGATTTCGAAATGAATTGAATTGAAAACGATTTCGAAATGAAATGAATTGAAAACGATTTCGAAATGAATTGAATTGAAAACGAATTCAAATGGAATAGAAAGCGAATTGAAATGAATTCAAATTGAATTGAAATTCGAATTGAATAGAAATGAATTTTAAAACGAATTTATAGAGAAGAATTCAATTTTGATTTGAATTGAAATGGAAGTTGAAAATGTTTTTGAAACGAATTCAAAACTATTTATATAATTCGTTTTAAATAGAAATCGACGAAATATATATTATATATATTATATATAATATAATGGCCTGAATAGAACGCGCCGCGCCGCGGCAGTTCGCGAATTTCGACCATTTATTTCAAACGGACATTACAGGAGATCCGACCGTCGGATTCTCCTAAAACCGGAACCGTTGGGTTCGTATCGAAAAGAGCTTTCTAATTAATGTTAGAAATTTGAAATCTAACGGTTGGATTTGGAGATACGTCCAAATCAAATTCGAAAAAGGTCGTTGTAAGTGCAGTTCGATGGCCATTGTTGGAAATCGACTGTACGGGCCTTGATAAAATTATTAAAAATAGTAATAATTTGTGTAAAATCATAAGAAATGATTTGTGAAAGTTTGGGGTGAAAATCTCCATATTTGAAAAGATAAAAAAATGGATTTTTATCGAAATGAACTAGTTTTGAACTAGAATTATAATTCTATTTATTTTTAAATAAATAAATTGAATTTGAAATGGTTTTGAAAATAACCAAAATTTCCAATGATTGCATTGGAGTGGATTTGAATCGAAATTGTCTTCGGAATATTTCGATGTTGGAATTCGTGACATTACAGGTGTTGTTATGGAAATTTGAAAGATATATATTTGTATCGTTATTTCCAATACGACATTTGTTAGTCGTAGAATTCGATATTGAATATAAGCCGATATATTTTCTATTCAGAGCCTTGTATTGAATATCGAATGTGATTTGGGTTTGTCGTGAATGGTGTCTTCACTAACACTGTTCTTGAACCCAGTTGAGAAAAGATTAAATCTTTTTATTTAGATTTAATGAAGTGTACCAATTAAATGATATTTAATTGGAATTGAATTGGTATTGATTTTTGGGTTTATCGTGAACAGTGTTTTAAATAACACTTGTTCTTTAACCCGATAATTAATGGAATGTGATTTTGGGTTTATCGTGAATCGTGTTTTAAATGACACTGATTCTTTAACCCAGATAATGATTAAAACTAAGTGGAGTTTTAATGAATCTTTAATTAGATTGAAAAGATCGAGAATGGAGTATCACCAGTTTTGCTCCAGGCGATAGTTAAATCTTTAATTAGATTTGAACGTGAAATTTAGAAACTAACTGTCGGTTAGCCAAGCAGAATGGTTTTCTGGATATTGATCTGATGTTGGTTTCGGCCTTCGGGGTTAATATTTGGGGAATTATTCTCTTGATTAATTTACGGTTAGTGACTGATGAATTGGAATGAGGCGTATGTTGTGTTTGTGTAACACTTTTATAAAATATACGCGAGTTATTCGGGAAGACCGGGTTTATCCCATTCTGAATAACTGATACGACGATAAGTCGAAGATGAAGACGATGGTCGAAGACCGGAGGTCTTCACGTCGTTTGGGTGATAACTGATGATCTTGATTGGGCTGTACACCCAAGAAGATGGAAACAGTTGGTGATCGTCCAGACGTACTTGGAGATCGATGGATATGCGGGGTACTAGGTGCCTCCGGTTTCGTTCAGCCCCAGAACGGACTTGTAAATGGACTGTGTGTCTGACATTGGATTTCATTCTGTGTGACTGATATCGGTTGCATAGAGTGGTTTGCCTGTGTGGCATGCTAAGATGCAAATGATCAAGGCTTCTGTTGAAAAGCAAAGTCTTGTGGTGATGATCAAAGCACGGCCTTTGTGGCGTAGCTTTGTGTAACGTTTGATTCGCGAGTTTCACACCCGGTATGAATCAAAAACGGGAGACGGACCTCAGGGAGGGCATGCGTTTCTTTCTAGTTAGAAGTGGCGTCAGTGGTTTTACACGCCCTGACGAGTTTGACTTATGTTGTTGTTGCTGTTGCGAGGCGCCTCGGTTATATCGGTTTCGGCCGAATGCATTCTGGTCGGCTGACGGACCAGACTTACACCCCATAGGGTGGGGAGACGTATTGTTCAGGCATAATAATCCACTCCGTGTGGACCGGCCCTGACGATCCAAGGGGCAGTTGCGGCTGTTCCTGAGGGGCGGGCTAGAGCGTCTCGAATCGGTTGAGGATCTTGCCCCTAGCCTCGGTTCATAGATGGAAACCCAATTTCCAAATACGTGACATTTGCGGTTTTATTTGTAAACCTATATATGGCGACATAGTGGTATGGGGCATTCATGCCGCCTATGATTGATACTTATGATTTGAAGTTGTTTTATACTCTATGCACTTATAATAGTATCAAATGATTTGTTTTAAACGTATCAAGCATTCTTTGGCTGTTATAAGGGAAAACCCTATCCTCGACTGCGTTGCATTGTGTGATGGGACCTGGGTCTTATAACAGCTTCATTTTTCTTTATTTAGCATTGCGTTGTTTGTCTTATGCACTGGTATTCTTGGGAGGAAACCCGTTCCGTGTTATACGGCGTGGTCCCTTGTTTTACCTAGCTTTGAAAATAAAGATTTATAACTGCTTTAGTTCTCACACCAGTCACATGACTGACCTGGAGTTTATTGTTTTGACCTAAACTCTGGGTGCCCTTATTTTGACACGGGCAGCTAGTAGTTTTGGTTTTGCAGATTTATATTCACAGGATCCTGGTTTACGACTGGAACGATATCCGGGAAGCTTTGTATCCGTATATCTCATTCTAGTTGTGTATTGTATTATTTTCCGCTGCTATGTATTTAAATGTAATTTAAATCTCTGATATTTCTGTGTAATATTCTTTTATACTCTGTATATTCTTGTAATCTGATGCATTGTTGTTATATACAATGAAATGTTCTTCTATATGCGTTCTGTTGTGGTTTGTTCTCGAACTATCCGACGCTTTCCTTTACGGGGAAGTTACGGGTCTTCACAGTTGGTATCAGAGCTTTGGTTTACAAAGCAGAGAACAAGACACATTAGAACCGTACGAAGGAATTCATCAGATATTGGATTAGTAATATCCAATGGAATGACTCGTTAGAGATGGGATCAGTAGTATCCTAGAACGAGTGTGAAGAGTATATTTTTAAAATGAAAACGATTTTTGATTTGAAAATTTAAATCAATTATTCGTATTTGATTATTTATTTTATATTGATTAGGACAATCCAAAATATAAAGATTTTTGCGTATGCGCCTAGCTAGCGTGTATTCGAAGTTTTAATATATTGGATAGATATAGCACCACACCCTAGTCGCCCGGAGATGATATTGATGATAGCGATCGCATCATCAACATTAATGTTCGTGTTTCGAAGGTTTGATATCTATATATTTCCTATTGACTGGTGTGAGAACCAAAATTAGATAGGGCTAATTGTTGTGATTTGGCATCAAAAATCTGATTTTTGTATATATATCGAAATTATGAATTTGAAACGTTAATCCACTAATTGATTGAAGTTTGTGTTGTTTGTTTAATTGTTTGCTAATTTTGAACAATTATGCCTAATTGAATCAAATATTGAACTCTATTGAAAATTGGTCGCATTTGTTTGCATATACATATATATCATTGAACAGGTCATAGCAAGGAGGCTAGAGCAGAGAATAAAATTTGTTTGCCCGACAAATAGGTACATGTTTATTACATAATTTACTGTTTTGTTTGGGTGATGATGATTTTATGAGCCTATTGGCTAGCCGCTTGGCTTTTTCTTTTTCTTTTTGAGATCTGAAGGACCGGGAACGCTATTTGCAATTTCCCGATGCTCCCGGTGCAGGGGAGGTTATGGCGAAATTTTTCAAAAATTTAGGGTGTTAGCCAAATTTTTGAAATTTTAAAAATTCTCAGAAACTAAAGAGTTGGAGAATGGAAGCCAGATCAAATGTGGAGCTGAATAATCAAACCACTTTCGACTTTGTTCCTTTTCGGGGACGAAAAGTTTTAAGTGGGGGAGATTGTAACAACCCGTAAAATCTGGGCCAGTTTAAAATTTTTATTTTGGCCATTTTAGCGAATTTAGATTATTTAAAATGAATTATTTTAAATAATATCGACGAGAAATTTATTTTGAATATATTCGAACGTATATATTATACGCGTCGTCGTTAGAATATAAATAATTATATATAATTATAAATAGAATTGAAAATGGCGCGGTAGTTCGATAATTCGATTTCAAACTTCAATTGAATGTACCGGGTGCAAAACAATCCGGATTTTAGTGAAACCAAAAATAATGGAATCTAATAGTGAATATCTTTCCAACGAACCCGAATGATCAAAATTTCTTAGCGGGAATCAAAAGATATGTCCAGTTGAAAATTCTGAATAGTCGCTATGGAATTCAGGCCCTTAAAAATGGACATTTTGCAAACGACCTCGGATTTCGACGAAACCAGTTTTGTTGGGTCCGTGATGTAAAGTTATTGCTAGATTTCAAATTTCATAATTTTTCGAATCAATATGTGAGCGTGGCAAAGGAAAACGCGTTTGACCAGTTTCAGTTGATTTTAATCGACTGGAAATTGGCCATTTTTCAAACGGTCTCAGAATTTGACGAAACTAGTTTTGTTAGGACCGTATCGTCAATACGAAGCTAGAAAATATTTTTCTGGAATTTTTCTAGTTAGTATGTGACCCCGGTAATTTGAAATGTATGTTTAAAATTCAATATAGTGATTTAAATGAAAATTCAAAAGGAAACTGATTGTAACGATCAAATCAGCTTGCGATACATATCCCATTGTATCCGGAATGGGGGTATTACGCTAGGGACGACAGTCGTTGGATCCAATTCAAAGCCCAAACGAAAAAGCAACTTTACGGAGAATTAATTGAATAAATAATTAAATATATTTTCTTTTATAAACACCCCCCCCCCCCGTTACTTTCTCATTTCAGAAACAAAAAAAGGAAAAAAAAAAAAAAAAAAAAAGAACCCCGCCTCGTCGATCCCGCCCCCTACCCTAACCACCGCCGCCAGGCGATTTCCGCTCCCTCCCCCAATCGCGCGCCGCTCAGCCCCCCCCCTCGACGAAGCTTCCTCCCCCACCCCTCGTCCTTCCAGTTATCGAACCCCCCCTCCGCAGCCAAATCGAGGTCGCGACGCCATCGGTGGGGCCCCAACCACCTGCCGCCGATGAAGTCGATGCCCCCCTAGAAGCTGCCGCCGATGAAGTCGATGCACCACCCCTGTAAGTTTTTTTTTTTTTTTTTTTTTTTATTTATTTTATTTTTATTTTATTTAAAAACAGAAAATGTAAACCTGATTATTTTAAAAATGAAAACTGATTATTTTATTTAAATTTGAAAAACTGATTATTTTAAAATTTGAAAACTGATTATTTTATTTTTGTTTTGAAAACTGATTTTTATAGGAAGTAAAACTGATTTTATTTTGAAAGGGAAAATGATTTTTAAACTGAATTTAAAATGATTTCTAAACTAGGAAGAGATTAGAAATTTAAAAGGAAAAATCAGATTTCTATATATCGAAAGTCGAAAGAAAAATATAGTTTTTATGTTTTGAACTTCGAAAAAAAATAGGATTTTTATATATTGAACTTTGAACTAAAAATTCGATTTTTATATATTGAACTTCGAACTAAAAATTCGATTTTTATATATTGAACTTTGAAATAAAAATTCGATTTTTATATATTGAACTTTGAAATAAAAATTCGATTTTTATATATTGAACTTTGAAATAAAAATTCGATTTTTATATATTGAACTTAGAAATAAAAATTCGATTTTTATATATTGAACTTTGAAATAAAAATTCGATTTTTATATATTGAACTTTGAAATAAAAATTCGATTTTTATATATTGAACTTTGAAGTAAAAATTCGATTTTTATATATTGAACTTTGAAGTAAAAATTCGATTTTTATATATTGAACTTTGAACTAAAAATTCGATTTTTATATATTGAACTTTGAAATAAAAATTCGATTTTTATATATTGAACTTTGAACTAAAAATTCGATTTTTATATATTGAACTTTGAAATAAAAATTCGATTTTTATATATATAGTGACTACGGGCAACGAAGATGGCGATGATGCGATAGCGATGAAGATTTCTATCAATGAAGTGCCGTGGAGCTAGGACAGCTATATGTGAGAATTTCTCACCTTTCTATTTATTTTCTAGTTATATATATATACTAGGATGCAGACGGTGCTTAGTAGCACCCGACACAATCGTCCACAGACCATGGACTTGTTTGTTTGACAGTTTGGTGATTGATTGCGATATTGTTTGAATGTGGTTTGTGGTGTGAAAAATCGAATCGATAAATTGGTTAGGATTAGACGTGCGCCGTTATAAGGCGAAGGAGTAAGGCTAGGTTAGATCCTTACTCCAAAGTTTGCGGTTTGCATAACGAATTGATTTGATTGATGTGTGAATGGCGTGGGCCTTCACTAGACCGGGGATAAGGCTAGGCCTTGTCCCGTTTCTAGTATCGTGCCGTTATGCCGCCGAAATTTTCTAAAACATGTTAGAAAAATAAAAATATCATTTTATTGAATAAATGAATTGAATAGAAATTCATAGGTTGAAATAAAATGTTTTATCGTTAAAAATATAATTTTTAACGTGAATATGAAAATAGTGAAGTGAATAAATAAATATTCATTTACAAACCAGATGGTTTGTTTATGTACACTTATTTGAATGATATTGATTGGGTCGATAAATTTCACACATCGCCCAACTGCACAAATAAAATCTGTGTTTGATTGTTTGAAACCCCACACGGGTGTTAGGATGAAATATGCAGTTCACTCATCCTGATTGATTAAATATGTCGATCGATTGATTGACAGGCTGTTATAAGCGTTGAATATCTGTATTTGATGCTTATGCAGTGTAGTGCACTTTGGTTGATGGTTGATTATTTTTCAATGCTATGATATACATGTGTTGTATGAAAATCCATATAATTAACTTTATATGGTAATTGATTGGGCCTCATTCCAATTTGAAAAATAAAGAATATTATAAAATAAAAGTTCATGTGTTGACAGTACTCATTCATTGAGATTGGTCATGTGTTGAACGAAATATTTTGATAATAACAACTATTTTGAAAAAGAAATATTTGAAATAGAATATTTGAAAATAGAAATTTATGAAGCCGTGTATGGACGCCATTTTGACGTGAACGATATTTATATCGAATTGAAAACGATTTCGAAATGAAATGAATTGAAAACGATTTCGAAATGAATTGAATTGAAAACGATTTCGAAATGAAATGAATTGAAAACGATTTCGAAATGAATTGAATTGAAAACGATTTCGAAATGAATTGAATTGAAAACGAATTCAAAATAAATTGAAAACGATTTCGAAATGAAATGAATTGAAAACGATTTCGAAATGAATTGAATTGAAAACGATTTCGAAATGAAATGAATTGAAAACGATTTCGAAATGAATTGAATTGAAAACGAATTCAAATGGAATAGAAAGCGAATTGAAATGAATTCAAATTGAATTGAAATTCGAATTGAATAGAAATGAATTTTAAAACGAATTTATAGAGAAGAATTCAATTTTGATTTGAATTGAAATGGAAGTTGAAAATGTTTTTGAAACGAATTCAAAACTATTTATATAATTCGTTTTAAATAGAAATCGACGAAATATATATTATATATATTATATATAATATAATGGCCTGAATAGAACGCGCCGCGCCGCGGCAGTTCGCGAATTTCGACCATTTATTTCAAACGGACATTACAGGAGATCCGACCGTCGGATTCTCCTAAAACCGGAACCGTTGGGTTCGTATCGAAAAGAGCTTTCTAATTAATGTTAGAAATTTGAAATCTAACGGTTGGATTTGGAGATACGTCCAAATCAAATTCGAAAAAGGTCGTTGTAAGTGCAGTTCGATGGCCATTGTTGGAAATCGACTGTACGGGCCTTGATAAAATTATTAAAAATAGTAATAATTTGTGTAAAATCATAAGAAATGATTTGTGAAAGTTTGGGGTGAAAATCTCCATATTTGAAAAGATAAAAAAATGGATTTTTATCGAAATGAACTAGTTTTGAACTAGAATTATAATTCTATTTATTTTTAAATAAATAAATTGAATTTGAAATGGTTTTGAAAATAACCAAAATTTCCAATGATTGCATTGGAGTGGATTTGAATCGAAATTGTCTTCGGAATATTTCGATGTTGGAATTCGTGACATTACAGGTGTTGTTATGGAAATTTGAAAGATATATATTTGTATCGTTATTTCCAATACGACATTTGTTAGTCGTAGAATTCGATATTGAATATAAGCCGATATATTTTCTATTCAGAGCCTTGTATTGAATATCGAATGTGATTTGGGTTTGTCGTGAATGGTGTCTTCACTAACACTGTTCTTGAACCCAGTTGAGAAAAGATTAAATCTTTTTATTTAGATTTAATGAAGTGTACCAATTAAATGATATTTAATTGGAATTGAATTGGTATTGATTTTTGGGTTTATCGTGAACAGTGTTTTAAATAACACTTGTTCTTTAACCCGATAATTAATGGAATGTGATTTTGGGTTTATCGTGAATCGTGTTTTAAATGACACTGATTCTTTAACCCAGATAATGATTAAAACTAAGTGGAGTTTTAATGAATCTTTAATTAGATTGAAAAGATCGAGAATGGAGTATCACCAGTTTTGCTCCAGGCGATAGTTAAATCTTTAATTAGATTTGAACGTGAAATTTAGAAACTAACTGTCGGTTAGCCAAGCAGAATGGTTTTCTGGATATTGATCTGATGTTGGTTTCGGCCTTCGGGGTTAATATTTGGGGAATTATTCTCTTGATTAATTTACGGTTAGTGACTGATGAATTGGAATGAGGCGTATGTTGTGTTTGTGTAACACTTTTATAAAATATACGCGAGTTATTCGGGAAGACCGGGTTTATCCCATTCTGAATAACTGATACGACGATAAGTCGAAGATGAAGACGATGGTCGAAGACCGGAGGTCTTCACGTCGTTTGGGTGATAACTGATGATCTTGATTGGGCTGTACACCCAAGAAGATGGAAACAGTTGGTGATCGTCCAGACGTACTTGGAGATCGATGGATATGCGGGGTACTAGGTGCCTCCGGTTTCGTTCAGCCCCAGAACGGACTTGTAAATGGACTGTGTGTCTGACATTGGATTTCATTCTGTGTGACTGATATCGGTTGCATAGAGTGGTTTGCCTGTGTGGCATGCTAAGATGCAAATGATCAAGGCTTCTGTTGAAAAGCAAAGTCTTGTGGTGATGATCAAAGCACGGCCTTTGTGGCGTAGCTTTGTGTAACGTTTGATTCGCGAGTTTCACACCCGGTATGAATCAAAAACGGGAGACGGACCTCAGGGAGGGCATGCGTTTCTTTCTAGTTAGAAGTGGCGTCAGTGGTTTTACACGCCCTGACGAGTTTGACTTATGTTGTTGTTGCTGTTGCGAGGCGCCTCGGTTATATCGGTTTCGGCCGAATGCATTCTGGTCGGCTGACGGACCAGACTTACACCCCATAGGGTGGGGAGACGTATTGTTCAGGCATAATAATCCACTCCGTGTGGACCGGCCCTGACGATCCAAGGGGCAGTTGCGGCTGTTCCTGAGGGGCGGGCTAGAGCGTCTCGAATCGGTTGAGGATCTTGCCCCTAGCCTCGGTTCATAGATGGAAACCCAATTTCCAAATACGTGACATTTGCGGTTTTATTTGTAAACCTATATATGGCGACATAGTGGTATGGGGCATTCATGCCGCCTATGATTGATACTTATGATTTGAAGTTGTTTTATACTCTATGCACTTATAATAGTATCAAATGATTTGTTTTAAACGTATCAAGCATTCTTTGGCTGTTATAAGGGAAAACCCTATCCTCGACTGCGTTGCATTGTGTGATGGGACCTGGGTCTTATAACAGCTTCATTTTTCTTTATTTAGCATTGCGTTGTTTGTCTTATGCACTGGTATTCTTGGGAGGAAACCCGTTCCGTGTTATACGGCGTGGTCCCTTGTTTTACCTAGCTTTGAAAATAAAGATTTATAACTGCTTTAGTTCTCACACCAGTCACATGACTGACCTGGAGTTTATTGTTTTGACCTAAACTCTGGGTGCCCTTATTTTGACACGGGCAGCTAGTAGTTTTGGTTTTGCAGATTTATATTCACAGGATCCTGGTTTACGACTGGAACGATATCCGGGAAGCTTTGTATCCGTATATCTCATTCTAGTTGTGTATTGTATTATTTTCCGCTGCTATGTATTTAAATGTAATTTAAATCTCTGATATTTCTGTGTAATATTCTTTTATACTCTGTATATTCTTGTAATCTGATGCATTGTTGTTATATACAATGAAATGTTCTTCTATATGCGTTCTGTTGTGGTTTGTTCTCGAACTATCCGACGCTTTCCTTTACGGGGAAGTTACGGGTCTTCACAAATTGTAAGGGTACCTCCCAATACATCAGGTTTATCTGTTCCTTCGGAAGCAGCCGGCGGGTTTGCCCCGTCATACACATGAGAAACCTCGGCCTTCTTAAGCAAGGGACAATCATTGAAAAGATGTCCTGTTCTGCGGTAGTTAAAGCATAAACGAGGGTTCTGAGAGCTCTGGCTTGAGCCTTGAGAGTTGGTCTTCTGCCGTTTCGGGGCTGTGCACACATTAGAGTAGTGCCCCCCCTTGCCACAATTGTAGCAGCTTCCCTTTGGCGGCTTGCTAGTCTGCTGATTCGTGGATGCCACGTTGCTTGACTCAGCCTCGTTTGTAGAGGGCATGCGTTTATTCCCCGCTTGGCTCTTAGCACGGTCCAGATCAAGGTTTCTTTGGTCCAGGTCCTCAAATTTACAAGCCATCTCCATTAAGTATGAAAATGCTAGCTTGATGTGGCTCATGGCCCTGTCTTCGTACTTACGCTTTAGCCCGTGGATGACCTCTTATTCTTGGACTTAGCAGTCGCGATGAGCTCTGGGGCATAGCGGGATAACTGTGTAAACTTATTCAGGTAGTCTTGCACAGAGAGGTCTCCTTGTTGGAGGTTTGCAAATTCGTCATGCATGCGCTCAACTGCTTGCTCTGGGATGAACTTTTCTTTCAACAAGTCTTTGAACTCATCCCATGTTCTACCTGCATTTTTGTTCTCTGCAGTGATGGCTTCCCACCACAATTCGGCTTCGTCTTGCAAAAGCCAGGCACCCATGAATGCTTTGTCTTGATCTCTGAGCCTCAGGCCTCCTAATATCTTTTCGCATGTTTTCAACCATGCTAAGGCCTCAATCACAATGCCTGTTACTGAGAAGGTTTTACCTCCTAGATTCTTGTATCTTTTGGCCACTCGGTCGAGCTCGAATGGCTGAGCAGCTGGGGGTTGTATTAATGGTCCATCTGCAGCTGGGACATCTCCTCGTCCTCTGCCACGGCCAGCTCGGCCTCCTCTACCTTCTGCTGCTCTGGTAGCCATTTTTCAAGTTCTATATAAGCAAGAAAAGAGTCAGCCCATAGAAACGATAATTTTATTGTATGGTACAGCAGAAGAACTTAAGGAAAGACAACGATGTACTGATCAAATTATTTTTGCTATTCTGCTTAGCTCATTCTAGGACATCACTAGTCCTATCTCTAATGAGCTACTCGCCTTAGAATACTACTGATTCTATTCTAACGAGGTGTTTAATGTGTTAAATTCTAGAACTAAGGTTAACCGAAGCTCTGGTACCACCTGTGACGATCCCAAAACCCCGTACGACGGTGTTAAGGATAATTATCGGAATATAACACATTAATCATCATTAGCAGAGTACAGATAATAGCATAAACAAGAAATAGAATAATTTACACAAATATGACAGCGGAATCATATATATCACCACATCAGAGAGCACAGTGCAGGATACAACTTAGTGCATAATAATACATAATCAGTCTACATCGCCTGAGGCGGAATCATATACATAGAGAGTACATAAACGAAACATCAGTCTACATCGCCTGAGGTGGAATCATATACATATATAATAATGGGGGGAAAATCAATAGTCAACACTGTGTAGTCAAGCCTCGCCATGATCCAAAAGGTGCACCCCTGCTGCGGTGCAAAGCCAAAATATGCCAGCTACCTGATACTAGGCGGTCCGTGTGAAAATAAGGGCACCCGAGTTTGCAAGGTGAAACAAACTACGAGTCAGTCATGGGACTGGTATGAGAAATCTACTTAACTAATTAAACAACAGTAATAAGGCAAATCAAAGGACCACACCACTTTCGTGGAACGGGTTTACTCCAATGATTGCTAGTGCATGAAATAAAGTAAATTATTAAATCATCGCAATGCTTTTTATAAAAATGAAGCCATTATAAGACTCAGGTCCCATCACACAATGCAACGCAAGCCGGAGGATAGAGTTTTACCTTATAATGGCCAAGAAATGCTTGATACGTATAAAAAAAAGTGTTTGATATTATTACTAGTGCATATATGTTTCAAAAGCAAATTCAATCATAAATATCAATCATAGACGGCGTAAGTGACCCATACCACTATGTCGCCATACTAGTAATACAATCAAATCTGCAATTTCGTATTGGAAATTGGATTCCATCATGAATCGAGGCAAGGGCCAAGCTCCTCTCTGTTCGGGACACTCTAGCAAACGTCTCAGGACCACACACAGCGATCCTTGGATCTTCAAGGCCGGTCCTCTCTTGGTTTTGAGGATTGGCAATTCCTGAACACACGTTTCCCGGTCCTTACAGACCTATAACTGAGGCGCCTCGCATTCCAACAACCATACAGGTGAAAAGTATATATAAATGTCAGGGCTGGTAAGTCACTAACACCACCATAGCTAGAAAGAAGCGTCGTGTTCTCCCTTCAGTCCTTAACCCATTTTTGACTCATACCGAGGTGTGAGGCTCGCGAATCAATGCTATACACAAAGCTACGCCACATAGGCCGTGCTTTGATCATCATCCACAAGACTTTGCTTTGCAACAGAATCCTTGATCATATGCCACTTAGGCGTGCCACACAGGCAATTCACTCCATGCGACTGATTTCTATCGATACATAACCTCTGAGCTCGTATGTCTCAGAGAAGGGCGTTAAGCAAGAGAATAAATTCTCTGCCGCCAAACAGATATTTATTTAATAGAGATCAATCAGCACAGAACAAAATCCAATGTCAGATGCATAGTCCATTTACAAGTTCGTTCTAGGTTTGAACGAAGCTGGAGGCACCATATTCCTCGCATATCCGTATGATCAACAATACGTCCGAACGTCTACCACTTCAGCTCCTTCAAGGTAGCTACTCCAATCATGAGCATCAGTAGTGCCCATCCATCCAATGTGAAGATTGTCGGTCTTGAACCGTCTTCAACTCTTCGACTTCTAACCATCGATCGATTATTTGAAATGAGAATTAACTCGGCCTTTTCAAATAATCTACGTATATTTAGATTTTCAAATGAATTCTTCACATGGTTAAATTATTCAACATTCACATTTTAGTTCCTTAGTATAATTTTCATGTCAAACACATTCAACCATCAAATATCAAGCAAACCAAGCAGAATCGGTTAATTTCCATTCCATATCGTCTATAATATTTTATAACGATATATCTCCATTTTTATTTATTTTAAAACGGCCTTATTTAATTAAACGACGTTTCAGGTCATGCCGAGGCACTGGCGCTATTTTTCCCTAAATTTGTTTTACACATCTGAAAATCTAACCGTTGGATCTTAACAAAGTTTATATCGTTGGAAAGGCCTCTCAAAAGCGAACCCAACGGTTCCAGTCTCGTCAAAATCCGATGGTCGGATCTTTCGGTATAATCGTTTAAAATTACGATTTCAAAACGCGAACTGCGCGGCCTCGATTCATTTTAATTTAATTTAATTTATATATATATATATAAATTAAATTCATTCGGCGATTTCTATATCGTTTTCACTTCAAATATTTTACTAACGCCTTTAAATTTTGGAAAATTTCGCCATAACCTCCTTTGTATGGGAAGAGTCGGGAAAATTCCCAAACAGCCACATGGGCATCTCATCTCAATAAGAAAAAGAAAAAACCAAGCGGCTAGCCAATCGGCTCATAAAATCATCACCCAAGCAAAACAGTAAACATGTACCTATTTGTCGGGCACACAATTTTATTCCTCTTCTCTAGCCTCTTTGCTATAACATGTCCAATAAATATGCATGTACATGTGTGCAACTCTAATCACTTATCAATTTTCAATTCAGTTTCATATTTGATTCGATTTGGTTTTACATTACCATTCGGTCCAATGTTGCATACATAAGCTGAAAATCACATTATTAACTAACTGATGAATATTTCCAACTCATGAATATTTATTTGAACAAGTGGGGTTTCTAACACTTCATATCTCATTTAAAAATGATAATTTTAGCAAACTAAAATATATTTCAACACATGACTATTTTATTTAGTTCCTATACATGTTAAAAATAATATTCATAGCAAAAAAATATTTATTTCAACACTTGTATATCTTTAGCAAATCATATACATGATAAAAATGGTATTTTTATCAACAAAAATATTTATTCAACACATGAATTTCTCAACACATGAGCATTTCCACACATGGATATTTTATATAGTTTGTACATATAAGAAAGATGTGATTTTTATTATTGAAACAATTTATTTATAACACGAATATTTTACATACTTCATATATATAATAAAAATGTGATTTTTATTAGTAAAACAATTTTTTTATTCATCACATGAGCATTTCCACACATGGATATTTCATATAGTTCGTAAATATAAGAAAGATGTAATTTTTATTGTTGAAACAATCTATTTAAAACACAAATATTTTACATACTTCCTATATATAATGAAAATGTGATTTTTATTGTTAAAGCAATTCAACACATGAATATCTTTCAACACATGAACAAGGTTTTAACACATGAATAAGGTTCCAAAACATGAATATTATTTCAACATATGAAAATAATTCTAACATATGAATATTATTGAAAATTTCGGCAGCATAACAGTAGGGTAGTTAAAACCGGCACCGTCCCGAGTACGGCTCCTCGCACTACCTTAAAACCTCGTGATTTTTGACAATGGGGATTTCGTACATCTAATTCGCACGCAGGTGAGTATGATTTTCTTTTCCATAATTTATTTCAAATTTGTTTCAATCACAAATGGGTATTTTTCAACCACAATGGTATTTTTCAACCACAATCCAAACAATCTCAACCACAAACAATCCTATTAACCATTTGCATTATTCACCAAATTTTTCAGGCCAATTCACAATCAATAAATATCGTCCATGGTTTGTGGATGAGGGGAGTATATATATATATATATATATATATTCGTATATAAATATATTTTATTTCCATTCCAACACACATATCATTTATACAATGCATGTATAATTCATACTTCGCTCATATAACTTATACAACGCATGTATATGAGGCATACAACACGTATATAATTTATATTTCGCTTATATAATTTATATATCATATTTCAATTCACATTTCAGTTTAGAAATCTCACATTGGTTTGTCGCTTTGCTAAAAATCGTAGCAAGCTCAGAAAAATCCACGGACACTTCTAGAATGTAGAGAGCGTCCTTGCGGTCATGATGTTTCCTGTTTCATCGAATTTCATTAACCTAGCAAAAAGATATGATTTTTATTGTAAAATCATAAACTGTAGTGCTTTAAAGCGCTATAAACAATTTAAATAATATACTTCCGTTACCTTCACTGTTTTGTTCGAAACTAGGTTTCGAATTTGCGCGAGATTGGTCAAGCTTGGTGACGATCGAGAGGTGCCACGTCGAAGAGGGAAGATAGGGCTTCCCAACGCCGGTAGTGGCGTTTTGATCGACGTTGGTATGGGGGTGCGGCGGCGCTTTAAAACGAGCGACTTTGAGGGCTCCGATCTCCACCAATTCGCGACGAGAGAGGGAGCGACTTGTCTTAATTTGAAGAGTGGAGGATGCTCTTCAAAAAGTTCAACTGGAGGGAGGGCTAATGGTGGCTGTGGCGATCGGAATTGGGGCTGGAAGGGGGGAAGCGGTTTCCGCCATCGAGAGCAGGTAGGGGTCGGGTTTTTTTTTTTTAAATTATGATGGAATTTTATGATTGGCCGATGCTTTATTAAATTTTAAAATAGTGTTTCTCCAAACGAACACCAATCCAAACCCAATGACTGTCGCCCCTAGCTAAATACCTCATCCCAAACACAATGGGATATGTTTTGTAGGCCAGTTCGACTGTTACAGTCAGTTACTCTTCAAATTAAAATATAAAACATTCAATATTCGATTTGAACGTACATTTCAATTTGCTAGGGCCACAAACTGATTCGAAAAATTCCTGAAAAATAAATCTAGCTATGTTTTGACGCTACAGTCCAAACAAAACTAGTTTCGTCGAATTCTGAGACCGTTTGAAAAATGGCCATTTTTTGGTCGATCCAATTTAACAAAAATCAACCAAACACGTTTTCTTTTGCCAAGCTCACATACAAGCTTCAAAAATTATTAAATTTGAAATCTAGCAATAATTTGACATCCCGGATCCAACAAAAGTGGTTTCGTCGAATTCCGAGGTCGTTTGCAAAATGTCTATTTTCAAGGGCTAAATATTCTCTATAGCGACCTTTCTGAAAATTCACTTGGTCATAACTTTTGATTCCCGCTATGAAACTTCGATTTTTCAGATTTGATAGAAAGATATTCATAAACATATTTAAATATTTTTGGTTTCACTAAAATCCGTTTTATTTTGCACCCGGTACAGTCAGTCAAAGTTTGAATTCAAATTCAAACTGCCGCACCATTTCTAACTCATTATTTTATTGAAATATTCTATTCCAATTGTTTAAATTCCATTAAAATATCCAATTTAAAAATTTTAAATTGGCTCGTATTTTCCGGGTTGTTACATATTGGCTTTGATACCAAATGTGACAACTGCGGGATTCAAACCCCCCACCACTCGGAAAGCAACACCTTGCACTAACCACAATTCAATCTAACCCGGATTCCAACAGACCGATTTTTTTTCAAAAACCCAATATATCGAAACCCGAGTTGGGCGCTCTGGTATCCTGCAGAAAAGACAGAGATAAAGAAAACATGTCAGAATTCGTAAGCATCTTACAGCAGAAGGAATTCAAAGTTATTATACTTTAAATATAGCTTTATCTTATAAAACATGCTGGCTAACCAGTATCCAAAGCTTATACAATCTCTGTCATGAACCTAACCAGGAAGTATGTAATGAGGAGGGGGTCAGAACATAAGTTCTGCGTGAGTGGACTTAGAATAAACTTCTGTATAATCCTACATATATCGTTCAATTATATTTTCTTGTTTATTAGGTTATTCGCGATATTATCTCTCTAGGCTATACTCATGTCCCACTAGTAGATTAACCTAATAAAACGTATATGTAGATACCCCCAACTCGTATAATCCTTTTTATGTATATACAGTCCCTTGCCGTATGTCGTACGGGCTTCATCATGTAAATCTATACTACTTTACTGTAGTGCCACCATTCTCGAAATCGTTTGGACTACCACTTTTGATATTGCTAGATTCCATTTATTACCTAGATCTAATCTAGGGTTTTCTATCCAGCGCTTCCTAGATTCAACCAGGGTTTACGCTATCCAGGGCCACTAGGGTTTATGCTACCTATTGAATGCTTTCTAGATCCGACCAGCGTTTATGCTACTTAGGGCCACTAGGGTTATGCTACCTATCGAACAATGCCCCCTAGTCTAGGACACACTACCCAGAGCGATATATGTTCCTAGACTTTACGTCCCAATCGTGTCACTAAACGTGCTAGAGATCTAGTTGCACATGTCCTCTATATGTGCGGCCCGAGTCCTGTGGCAGGGCTAATCAAGAAACATGGAACTCGATCGGGAGCTTTAAGTTATCTGCAGATGCTAAGGTGTGTTTTATCTGTATGTGGCTATGGTCCCACTTGACCCCTCCCTCAACTAATGAAAGGCACCCCAAAAAATCAATAATGGGAACTATACGCAGGCCCTCTATGCCCCCACAAACCTATTGGCCACCCTCACCCATAACTAGCTAGCAAAGTATATGGTCTTTTGGAGTTCTCCTCCTTTCCGCTTGCGTATCACGATTGACTCAAGATGGTAGGTAGACAACGACGTGCTATCACAGGGCTAAACAAGATATTGCCGCCTCACGCTGACCCATCCTAGTCTTTAGGTTGCTTATACTACAACCAAGGCATACCCTTGGCTCTTCTAACGCATACCTTAACCTCTGTGAGCCCAGGAGGATCATCTACAACCTCACATAGGGATACCAAGAGTACCCTCACGTCCCCTCGAAGCCGCGTACTTCGTAACCCAGTTCGTTGGATCCTTCTTCATGATCAGATGGACGTTCGCCCTCCTCGTGTTCTACTTGCCTTTCTTGTCTAAGGTTTACTACTTAGTTCTCTTAACTAAGGTTTACTACTTATTTTCCTGAATCGTTCGTTTTCTTAACTAAGGTTTACAACTTAGTCCTCTTAGCTAAGGTTTATTACTTAGTTCTCTTTCTCGTTATGTTGGAATAGTTAAGTGTCATCCAGCAGTTTACGTTGACTTAACCCCCCCCCCCTTCCCCCGCATATATCAAGTCAAATTGGTTAAGTGTTAACTAGCGGTTCAAGTTGACTTAACCCACCCATATATCAAGTTAAATTGGTTAAGTGTTCCTTAACCTTACTCGTTTATCAGGTTATATTGGTTAAGTGTTTCTCATTAACTTAACCCTATTCATGCTATAACGGTTAAGTGTTTTAAGTGTACTTAACCCATCTTTTGGTCTAGTTAACATGTTATAATGGTTAAACATTTACTTAACCTCGGGTTTCAAGCACGTTATGACTAACTTCTCACATTAGAACCTTTTTGTTTGCGGTCACTGATGTGCCGGGAGGTTCCGGGCAGGATCACACCGCAAACTCATTCTAACCTCGAGTTAGCCATGTTTCATGTTTAGCCAATTAACAATACATGTCTATTCTAGGTGTCATAGGCCTATTATAAATTTATAAGCATGTTCATGTTCATTCTAGATATCAAATGTCAATTACCAATTCCCAAGCATGTTCATGTTCAAGTTATGCCACTATTATCAATTTCATGTTATGTATCGAGTTCCATAATTACATAAAAACATGGTTTGTCCAACATATTCCATATTTAATTATGTTTCTAGGATCTTAACGGAATATCCAATTTTCAAGTCTCAAATTCAAGCTTTACCCAAAAACCCCAATTTATGTTCATGCTTATAATCCCGTTAATAGGCTATACCTATTATTCCAGTTTCCCATACATGTGTTCCTAAGAGGTTGCTATCATTCCTCATATGTTGGTTAAGCTTATTCATATGTCAAGTGCTACTTAACCCATTTCTACTTTTCTTACATAACCATTCGTGTAATAATCTTTTTACCCAAATTGCCTAATTCATCGATTAAATCTCAAGCTCTTCCCAAATAACTGTGATTTACGCGCTGTTGACCTTGGCTCGAAGGTAGCCAAAGTTTCAAAAAATAAAAAGGAAGAATAGGGAAGAGGAATAGATTAAGAATACAAAAATTATTTTAAATTGCAACATGAATTTTAACTGAGGAATGACGAACGATAATAATACTATTATGCATGAAGTGTATTGTAATCCCACTCACTGATTTAAGAACGGATCTTGAATTCTGGGATCTGATTTCTGAAACAGAAAAGCTATCCCTTGATGTAGATTATCAATCCTTTAATTTAGATTTGATTCTTAGAAAATAGTTGTTGAAGGAGTTGAATTAGACTTTGATTCTCTACTTGAATTCTAACGAAGAACTTGAGCAACATAACCCCGTATTTGATTTATTTTGATATGAATTAGGGAAGAGTATAGGCATAATGAAGATGTGTAGAGAAAACTGTAGCCTTAGGGGTGTTTATATAGGTGCTCAAGACCTTATCGTACACGCAGCGCTGAGTCAGCATTGAACCCAGTTAAGAAAATAGTCCAGGTTCGCAGATGAATCTAGCCAAATCAATTCCATTACAGAAAATATCAGACTAATTATGTCCATTTAGCAGATTTAACTTCTTTACAAGTTACGGCAGATTATCCAAAGTTCTATTAACATGTTTTGCTCAATTTTAGATCGAGCCTCCAAATTACAATTATTCAGCTTTCAACAGATTAAGCAATTCAACAGATTTGGTAGACTAAGCAATTCAGCAGATTAGCAGATTTAACATTTCTTAAAAATTCTATTTACATATCTTGCCTAATCATAAATTAAGCCTAAACTTACATGCTCAAATCATGATCATAATTCATAATACAATATATGCCCCCAAATTTTCGTTAAACTTTGCACAATACAGAACACTCTCTAAAAGCACCAAATCATGATATGAATTATGCCAAATTATATCCTTTAATGCCAATATCTAAAAATCCATATTTAGGCGCATTCACATTAATAGTTATCCTATTTTAATATAGGTCTTTACACCTAAGTTTCATATTCCTTTTTCAAGTCATGAATCATTATATAAAATATACCCAAAAATCTAGATCTTTAAATTATATCCTCTCAAAATCAGATCTTAATTTTTTTATATGCATTATGTCCCCAAGTTTCAAGTCATATGTTATCATTCAATGATTCCTCTTCTTCCAAATCGCAGAGTATGCACAGATCTAGATCTAATTTACAACATATGTCCTTTTATCAAATCAGTCACAGATCAGTCATGTCCAATTATGCATTATTCATTATTTACCCCAAAATTGAGCATTCGTGCATTAATCTCTTATGAGATTTGGCGCAGGCTCATAGTTGCCTGGCTATAGAATAGAAAAGAAAGAAAGAGAATAGTCATAGAAAAACAGATCTGACAGATAAGAATATGCATAACCTCAGATTCCGATTTATAACCATGTCAAGATCATAATTAAAGTTCATATCTGAAAATAACTGTACTCACAAAAAGGGAACGATTCTTGATTTTCGGGATCTGTATTCTGACACTGAATAGCGCTACTATGGCGTAGACTATCGATTAGATTAGAAAATAGTTGTTCTCTCTATTCAGATTGGAAGAAGACGCACTAGTTCTAGTTTTGATTCTAGCAGAGTAGCGACGACATTTTTTTAATTAGAATAGAGGCAGAGTATAGGCAGAACGAAATTGTGTGGAGAGAAAGCTAGTGTTTAAATAGGTTAGAGCTCACGAATCCGGTCAGAAAGGCGTCCAGGTGCAGAAAAATGGATCTGTCTCCAGATCTGGGAAAATGGGGGAGGTCGACCCAAGTGTCGACCTGTTTACCCAGGTCGACCCTAGTGTCGACCTGGGTCCTGGGCGGGAATTTTCCCGCCCAGCCCGGGTATCTGTTTTGAATTTCGAAATCTGAATTTTTGAATTTCAGGCTGGTTTTTATTGAAACTTCCGAAGGCCATATCTTCTTCATACGGAGTCCGATTTACGCAAACTTGGACTTTATTCCTAGCAGAATTTCGAGACGAACACAATGGCGTAACCCGTTTCCCTTAATTATTTTGTTACAATTTAATTATTCCCTGATTTGTTACTCTTATGTTCACAGAAAATACGGAGTGTTACATTCTCCCTCCTTAAAGGATTTCGTCTCCGAAATCTTCAAGTTAGGAAGAATGTGTCCTACCATCCAATCACCCATCCACTCAACCATCATACATAAGCTTCCATTTTCCTTAAAAAACTTCTAATGCTGTATGAACATATGCAAAAGTGTGTGCATATGTTCCTTATCTAATGCAAAGATCTGGCGGTCCACTGATTCAGTTGACCTCCTTAATGCGAATTATGTCAGTGCCATGAGTCCAACATGTGTGCAATTTTCCTATTTGATACATATCATTTCTATATGAGTGCACAACCGTTCATTCATATGCAACATCCATGTGCTGAGTCAACCATTTCACATCCATTAAAAATTTGAAAATGCACACACATCCATATGCAGTATGAGAGTCTTTTTGAGCCGATCTAGTGCCTAGTGTGTGTATATGCATCCACAAGCAACCACTAGCAACCAGTTGCATCCACTTGCAAACATCAAACATAACATGTCTCAAACACATGTTTACACCCATTAGTTTCTACCTAAAGGTCGAAGATTCGATCGATATGATACAACTGAGTGACAGAAGCAAGTATAATTAAAAAAAAGCTTTGTTCCTATTAGGCATCGATTTAAGAGAATAACCCCCTAAGTATCAACCCTGAAGACCAAAATCAACATTAGATTGACACTAAGAGAATCACTCCCATTAAACAAATGTACAACTGGAAATCTACTTCATGCTTTGAGTAAAAAAACCTATCCTTTTCAGAAATATTTAGATACTTACAGACTACTGGTACATATCAGATTACCAAATGATTCTTAGGAAACTAAGCATGATAAAAACCCAGAATGTATGCATCATAGTCAACTTAACGCCCAATACAGATACCCTCAAACCCCAACTTATCACAAACAGATGAGTCATAACCCTAATGGGTTTGAGTCTACAGCGGGATCAGAAACAAGACTAGTATTAAAGTGCAGAGTTTCAATTACAAAATCAAAATGCCAGAATCAGAAAGAGTTTTAACTCCACAATCAGATAAGGAAATTAAACCTTCTACATAAATTTTCTTATTTCTTTCCTATCCACCAGCCTCGCGAGCATTCGCCTGCCCTCCAGAAGTAGGTCCTGCCCTCTGCCCTTGTCCTCGTTTCTTTGGGCAGTCCCTAGTGAAATACCCCATTTCTCCACAGTTGAAGCAAGTGCCCTTCCTCTTTCTGCAATCCTTGTTCAGATGGGTTGAGCTTCCATAATTAAAGCGCGTCTTCTCCTTCTTATCTTCAGACTTCTCATCCTTCTTTTGTGTTTCCTTTTTGGGCCCCGCCTTCTTGTTCTGTGGTCCTTCAAGCTTTTCTTTCTTCTCACTTTTGGTTTCCTCTTCATGCATCAATTCCATGTCAACTAATTTCTCGAAGGTAGCCCCATAGGAATATGGGACATTGCCAATCTGTGTAGTGGCTCGTTCAAACCTTTAGCAAACCTTAGTGCCTTCTTATGCAGTGTATTTACCAAATCTAAGCTGAATCTCGCCAACTGATTAAACTTGTTGACGTACTCTCTCACTAATAAATTCCCCTGCTTCAACGCCAAGAACCTCTCTACGTATAGACTCTCTTTCGCTCGTGAGAGAAATTTCATCTTGAACCTATGCCCGAAATCCATCCATGTCTCTACCGGACGCTCTCCACTTGTGACCTCCCACCAAAAAGAAGCTTCGTCCTTAATCAACCATACCGCCAACTGTATCTTCTGCCTATCATCCACCTCGAAGATAACGAACAAATCCTCAGTTTCTTTGATCCTGTTCCTTGCCTCCACGAAGGATTCGGTTCCATTAAAGTTCTTCCCACCCATGGCTCAAAAGTCTCTACATATCTTCGGGAAAGTATTCACGCGCGGAGGAGGAGGAGGAGGAACCGCTGCAGCTGGGGGAGGAGGGGCATCTACTGGGCCCGCATCATTAGCCATAGCTTCTAGGTACCTTCTAAACCAACTAGGTACTGGTACGCCCTCTGGAAGGTTAAGATCCCCAGACATACTGAAACGAAAGAAAAGGAAAGATTCAAAGCAAAGGATAGAAAGATAGGCATATGGCTTTAGGGATTATGTTTTTCAAAATAAACTCTACTTTTGAAAATACTTCCTTTTTAAAACCTTTTTGAAAATAGTTTTCAAAAACTTTTTATTGAATCTAGTAACCTTCAGCTCTGATACCAAGTGTGACAGCCACGGGATTCGAACCCCCGACCTCCCGTAAAGCAACACCACGCACTAACCACTGTGCTAAAAGATCTTTGTGTTAGCTTTTTGAGAGTGGTGTTACAGACTACCGCCTTTAAAGAGCCCAACGTCCTCGTTGTCTCATATCACTCACCATCCAGGCATTGTGCATGTAACCCGCATCAGTACCACATCGACTGACATCCGCAGCATTACACATAATTCCGGCTGGGTATATGGCTCATATCACTTATGCAGGTATACATAACAAGCAGCAGAAATAAATGCAGCGGAAATACATACTTATAATTGATATATATATATATATATATACAACAAATCTTTAGCTTCGATCTCCAAGGCAAAGGAACTTCGCTAACTACAAACTTCTGCTGACCCGAGTGTATTGTATAAAAAAGAAAACACAATAAAAAATTGGATCAGCCCTAATCATTCTCATATTAGTCAAATTAAAATATGAAATAACATTAGTGTCATGGGTGCAGCAACTCAAGAGATGTTACGGGATTTTTCCATCATTTGAGGATCCGTTAAACTAATACATACATAGTATAATATGCTATTATGATAGTGTCCATCCAGTAAAGTAAATATCATAAAAATAACATAAGAGGGATTACCATATTACCCTTACGCCATTTACGGCATCAACAGTCTATACAGTACTGTAAATTCACCGTACTGGTGCTATCAGAGGGCACTCCATAGAAGGCAATGCTAAATCAAAATCGTATTGGGCTCGATATGGATAAATATGACAAGGCACTCGAGGCAATGCCCAGGGTAGGATTCTACCAATTGCACTCCCAGACCGGTGGTAATGCATAACAGCCACTATCGCCCACCTCGGAACACACTCCCAAATCATAAATGGGCCCAAATAATCATCATCATCATAGTCATAGAAATAGTATCAATGAAGTGTGTCCGATCAAAGGTGCTACCTCAATTAGTCATGGTATAGCTCCTGTTTAAGTCATTTTAATTCTGACCCGAACATCAGGGCTATATTCGTTATCGTTCATCTTCTTCAATCCAACAATTACCTCCAAGTCATCATATTTCATTCTGGATACGTCAAAACGTTAATGGTTGTTAAAGTGGTATCGACACTGACAGAGAGTATGCCTTATGACGACTCCGGTCTCTTTAACAACTAACGGTTACATCTTCCACATCGGTTGTGTAACGACCCGGAATTTTGGGGCCAATTTAAAATTTTTATTTTAGAAATTTTAATGCATTTTAATATTTAAAATAATCTATTTTAAATAAGAAAGACTAAAAATTTATTTTAAAATGAATAAATTTAATTTAAATATAAAAGGAGTTAGAAACTACGCTGTAGTTTGAAAATTTGAATTTGAACTTTGACTGAATGTACATGATTCATTTTAAATAAGAATTGAGCGAAACCAGAAATATTTAAATCTGTTTATCTATATCTTTCTAACGAGTCTGAAAACATGAAATTTCATTTTCAAAATCAAAAGTTATGGCTAGTTCAAAATTTAGAAAAGTCGCTGTAGAATATATATATTTTTTAATTAAATATATTGGCCTTGAAAATAGCCATTTTGCCAACGACCTCGGTTTTCGACAAAACCACTTTTGTTGGAACCGGAATGTCATTTTATGGCTAAGTTTAATTTTCCAGAATTTTTCGAGTTAATATGTAAGCATGGCAAAGGAGAACGTGTTTTGTCAATTTCAGTCAAATTTAATCAACTTGAAAATGGTCATTTTTCAAACGGTCTCAGAATTCGACGAAATTAGTCTTGTTAGGACCGTATCATCAAACCATAACTAGAAATAATTTCTCTGTAATTTTTAGAGGCAGTATGTGGTCCCGGTAAATTAAAATGTAAGTTCGAATTTAATATTGAATGTTTAATGTTTTAATTTAAATCAAAACTGACTGTAACAGTCGAATTGGCTCCCGAAACATATTCCATAGTGTCCGGAATAGGGGTATTTGGCTAGGGGTGACACTCGTTGGGTTCGAATTGGAGTTCGTATGAGTAAAAGGGTATTATTGGATTTTAGGATAATTAAATAAATAAATTAAAACTTAAATATTAGTATAAATACAGTATTCTATACGTATTCTTCCTAAAACCTAATACGTCTGGAGCCGCCATATACGAAATCCATGGTCGATGAGCTCCGAAACTAAACCCACAATTACTCCTTATCAATTCACCGAAACCCACCCATCCATTTGATATTAACGAAGAGGCCATCCTCCTCTTCGATTTGATACGGCCTGATCTTCCCCTGGAGCCACGACAGTCGAGAACCAAGCCCGGAAACAGTCACCGTCCATCGGCAAACCGCACCTCTTGGAGGCCGTCGCACGTGACCGGAGCACCACCGTTGGAGGCGCCGTACTCCCCCCTTCCGCGTCACGTCGCCTGATTCCGACTTCGAGCCCCCTGCCGCGAGCGAAGCTCAGCCCTAGAACGGAACCCATTAGCTGAAACATCGGCCTTGGTTCCTGAGGAAGAAGAAGGTCCTAACTTAAATTATTTAATCCTTAATTAATCCCTAAATTATCTTTAATCTATAAATAACCATATCTCGTTCGAATTTAATCAGAATTCAACGAAACTGAATCCGTTGGACTCGTGACGTCGAGATCTACACTGCAGAAGAGACCGCAGAATTTTTGGAGATTGTTTAAATTTAAGCGTCATCTATTCGATGTGAGATTTCTCAATTTAAATTTTTAAATAAATATATATTTAAATTTATCGGGATTGTGAATACATACATGCTCTACAAAACATATATATGTGTTGTTAGAATTTAGAATTGATTGACTGATGGTGTGGTGCTGATTTGTTGAATTATACGTTCTTGTTAAATTAGATAACATTTTGGTTAAAATAGATCTGTATGAAATCGTAGATGCCATTCTTGTTAAAATAGATGAAACAAGTTACACATATTTTGTTGAAACTAAATTATCATCTTTATTTGCTAATTTAGATTAGAAATTGTAACAAATAAATTATTCTTTATTTGTTATTAAAATACGTAGAAGGATGTAAACACATAAAATATTCTTTTAAATGTTATTAGAACACATAGAAACAGGGAAACAAATAAAATATTCTTTTATTTGTCATTAGAGTTGTTTAAATAAAAATAACACTTTGTTAGATCATGTTATGTTGGAAACATATTTGATAAATAAATATGTCAATTGTGTAGAGAAACATATTTAATAAATAAATATGTCGATTGTGTAGAGATCATATTTGGTAAATAAATCATGTCATCTATGTTTAATTTGAATTAGCAAATTATAAAGTGCCATTCATGTTTAATTAGAATAAAATTCTCATTTTTAGTGTAAAAAGTACATTAGAATAAAATTTCATTTTTAGTGTAAAAAGTACATTAGAATAAAATTTCATTTTTAGTGTAAAACGTACATTAGAATAAAATATCACTTTGATATGAAATGTTACATTAGGATTAAAAGAACATTTTGTTTAAAAATGTTAAATATGTTAAAAAGAATGAATATGAAATGCTCATTTATGCGTTTTTGTCAAAGGTAAAAGAATGACAAAAATATTCATTTTTGTCAAATGAAAAGAATGAAATAAAAACATCCTTTTTATCATTTAAAAAGAGTGATGTAAAAAAAAATCTCATTTTGTTTACATTAAAGGTTAATAAACAAAATCTTCATTTTGTTTACATTAAAAGGTTAATAAACAAAATTCTCATTTGTTTGCATTAAAATATAATATTGTATAAATAGCACATTTGGCTATAAAATGTTTCATTGGTGATAAAAATAATATTTGTTAAAAATGTTATCTCAGTAGCAAAAAGTACATTTTTATTTATAAAAAGTTACCTATCATTAAAAATACATTTTTGTTATAAAAATGTAATGTTAGATTTAAAAAGTACATTTTGTTATAAATGTTGCTTGAGATTAAAATAACATTTTGTTAAGATACGTTACACTAGAACAGTCGAATTATAACCACTATTTTTGTCAAACCATAGGTATTGAATTAAAAATTGTCATTGCCATCAAATTTAGTTTTGTAAAATCAAAACTCTCATTTTTGTTAATACTAGATTTGTCAAAATCAAACTATTAGTTGTGTCACATTAGAAAAATCCTATTTTGTTTATATTAAAAAGGACATAGACAAAAATCATATTTTGTTTAAATTAAAGGGATTAGACAAGATCATCACATTCTATTTACATTAAAAGGATCCAACAAATTATCACATTTTTGTTGAATTGAAATTGATCAAACAAAATTTACATTTTTGCTAAGTTGAAATTATCATTTTTGTTTACATCAAAAAGGAGATTCATTTTTGTCACTTTAGAAAATGTATATTTTTATAAATTAAAGAAGAATGAATTGAAATTGTATATTTTTATACCTTAAAAAGGTATTAGAATAAAAGGTACATTTTTGCTAGAAAATGAATATTAAAATAAAAGACACATTTTTGTCCAAATATGTTTATAGAAACAAAAGACAAAAATTTTGTAAAAAAATTGATTTGTGAAAAGAATAACATTGTTGTCAATACTTGATTATTTAAAAAGGATTAAGCAAAAATGAATATTTTCGTGTATTAGAAAGGATTAAGCAGAAATGAACATTTGTTTACATTAAAAAGAAGTAGATCAAAATATATATTTTTGTTTACTTTAAAAAGAGTTAAACCAAAATAGCATTTTTGGACATTAAAAAGAATTACTCAAAAGATTTAAAAGTTAATATTTTTATTGTCGATTAGTTACAATAAAAAGATTAGAAATAAAAACATATGTTTTTATGTAGTGTTGATCTCATTTAAAGGAGTAGAATTAAAAACATATATTTTTATGTAATATCATTCTCATTGAGGAGAATAGGATTAAAAGAATATATCTTAGAAAAATATATTTTTATTTAAATAAACTAGTTATTAACTAGAATAAACCACTAAATTAAGATTTAATGAAGTTTTCCAATTTGCTAATATTTAATTGAAAATAAAATTGAATAAATTGGATTTTGGGTTTGTCGTGAATAGTGTCTTAAATAACACTGTTCTTAAACCCCGTATGAAAAGAATAAATCTTTTAATTAAGATTATTAAAGTTTTCAGTTATACTTAGTAATTGGATTAAGATGAAATGTGAGTTGGGTTTATCGTGAACCGTGTTTTTAAGTGACATGTGTTCTTTAACTCAACTGACAGTGAGAATATGATTTGGAATTTATAAATCTTTTATTAAGATTTAAATGAAAATTTTCCAAAAGTAAAGTTTTCCAATTTAATGTATTAAACTGGAACTGAATGGAATTCGAGTTAATAATAACCGAAATAAGTTTTCTGTAAAAGAAGATCGATACTACATATGGAATTTAAGAGGCTTTGCCGTTATTCCATTTATATTATTGCTCGGATATAGAAATTTATAACGATTATATATTGATTTGATTTCTGTGAAGGTTTCATATTTTCTGGAAGATGATTTTGGGTTTATCGTGAACTTTGTTTTAAATGACATTAGTTCTTTAACCCAGTTAAAGATAAGATTTATTCCTTAAATTTAAATAATCATTGAATAATGATTTTTGATAATTAAAACCAAATTGGGTTTTTAATAAATCTTTAAAAGAAAGTTTTAAGAATAAACTTAAAGGATTTATCTTTGATAAAATAATGTGAATATTTTATTAAAAGAATATTCTGAATTGGAATGAGACGTTGGATGTGTTTTATAGTACTTGATTTTTATTATAAAATACGCAAGTTATTCGGAAAGACCGGGTTTAACCCATTCCGAATAATTACTACGACGATGAAGAGTCGAAGATGAAGACGGTGGTTGAAGACCGACGATCTTCACATTGAATGGATGTGTTGCTGCAGAGACCCTTGATGGGAGTAGCTACCTTGAAGGGGCTTCAGTGGTGACCGTCCGGACTATTGTTGATTGTTCGGATTTGGTTTTCGCTCAGACCCAGAGCATAAGCTAGTAAATGGATGCGTGTCTGACATTGGATTTCGTTCCATGTGAATTAAATCGATTTCTATTAATGTATGTCTGTTTGGTGGTGGAGAATTTATTCTCTGCTTAACACCCTGGTATATATTAATAGTGATTGATCGCATGGCGTGAATTGTCAATATGGCACGCCAAGATGCAAATGATCAAGGCTTTTGTTGAAAAGCAGGGCCTTGTGGGATGATCAAAGCATAGCCTATTACAGCATAGCTTTGTGTATATCGTGACTTCGCGAGCCTCACACCCCGGTATGAGTCAAAAACGGGATATGGACCGTAGGGAGTGCACTCGTTTCTTTCTAGCTATTGGTAGTGTCAGTGCTTAAACTGGCTGGCATTTTACTTATGTGGATGATGGATTTTGAGGCACCTCGGATTTTTATAGGCCGTTAGTGGTCATACTATAGGTCCAAAGGACCGGGAAACGTGTGTTCAGGCATAACCAATCCACTGCCGATAGGCAGGGATCGGCCCTACCGCTCCAAGGGTTCAATGCGGGGGATCCTGAGGCATTTGCTAGAGTGTCTCGAATCGGAGAGGAGCTTGCCCCTAGCCTAGACTCATGATGGAAATCCAATTTCCAATACGACCTTGCGGTTTTGATTGTAGAACTAGTATGGCGACATGATATATGGTACCCATGCCGTCTATGATTGAAATGTTTTTTGGAATATATATACACATAGATATACACACTAATATTAAATCTGTTTTATCCTATCAAGCATCTTTTGACCATTATAAGGTAAAACCCTATCCTCCGGTTTGCGTTGCATTGTGTGATGGGAATTGGGTCTCATAATGGTTTCATTTTTCTAAAAAGCATTGCGTTGTTTAACGATTTACTTTATTTTATGCACTGGCAATCCCATGGAGTAAACCCGTTCCGCATTAGCGGCGTGGTCCTGTGATTTGCCTTATTATTAGATAGTTAAGTTGAGATTTCTCATACCAGTCCCATGACTGACCTGTAGTTTGTTCACTGGCAAACTCGGGTGCCCATATTTTCCACACGGGCAGTCGAGTAGCTTTTTGCAGATATATTTACAGGATCCTGGCTTACAGCTGAAGCGGTATTCGGAAAGCTCTGTATCCGTGTATTCCTTTCAGTTGTATATTTGTAATATTTTTCCGCTGCTATTTAAATGTAATTTAAAACTCTGATATTATTGTATTTCTATTTCTGTAACAAGTATTCATCTTCTATTATGTCTTGTACTCTGATGTAATTATTGTAATCAGCAATAAAATGTTCTTTAGTTTGTGCTCTAATGTGTATCGTTCTCAAAGCAATCTAGCCTTTCCTTTACTGGGAAGTCTGGGTCGTCATAGGTTGGTTCTTTTATTTTTCACAAAGGTCTGTTTCATATCAAAATATCATATTTTGTTTCGAACCCAATTTATATTCAAAAAGAATATAATTTCCATATCAACATATCATAATCATACCAAACCGATTATATTCCAATTAGAATATATATTCATATCATTATATCATACTCATATAATATTTCCAAATCGATTTATATTCCAGAAGAATATACTTCACATCCGAGGTTATAATTATTTCCAATCGATTTATGTTCGAAATCCATTCATATTCAACTAGAATATATATTTCATAACAACTCATTTTCAATCTCTTAGGAGATCCATTTATATTCGAGAACAAAATAATTCATATTTCCATATAAAAATCGATTTAAATCGATTCATATTCAAATAGAATGAATTTTTTATCTCAACTCCATTTGAACAATGGTTTAGATCCAAACACTTTCCATTCGGAAGATATTTACACTTATAAAATTATAATTATGGAAAAAGATACTTATGAAAGAAACCCTTTATATGAAATAATATATATATATATATATATATACAGAATAAAATGGTTGGAATAGGATAAGATAAATTTTAAACTATATATATACATAAATGAAAAGATTACTATATAGTTTAAATAATAAAATACGAGGAAAAATTAGTTACAACAAAATAGTTAAAGGTAAAAAGTTTAAATAAATAATTTCCTTTAAGAAAAGGAATAGTTACTTGAAAACAACAGCGTAAATATATATATAATAAATTTTTTTAACTAAAAATCATTCCTTTCTTCCGAACTTCAGTACTTGAATCTAAACTCCAGTCTCAATGGAGTTTGCCTCGCCCAATGACTTGTCCCAAACCCCATTCCAAACCCATTTTGTCAAATTCAAGGATTCAAACCATACTCGTATTAAGTTTAAAACACTCCAAGTATCCTCGATTATCTTTATTCCAATATTAAATTCAATAAGAATTTATTAAATTGGAGTCTACCCAATCCTTGAAAATCTCAGATCATATAAATTTTGAATCTTTAAAACTTCAAATTCACCTTGGGAAAATTTCCTTAATCATTTCAAATAACATTCAAGATTCAGATCTTTAAAGAAAAAATAAATTTTTATCGAAATCGACGCATTCCTTTAAATGAATATTCCCTCAAATAGAATTTCAAATATTTAAATCATTTAACCAACTGATGTCCATGTATAATTTGCTACCCTATGGCCAAGTGATTTTAATATCAATTTCTCGATATTCAGGGATGGATCTATCATTTCAATCCAAATCAGGGTCACATAGATTTATCATTTCACTCTGTGTTCTTAATTAATTTAAATCGATTAATCTTGGGTTCATTAGATGCCCGTAACATCAAGGGTAAACGGGATTTATCGCCAAAAATCAACATGCAAATACAATATACTGAAATATGGAGCATTCGCAATGTCAATATAAATCTGATAATTAATTTCAACCAACATCCATCACAACCATTCCATTCAACTGATCAACATTAAACTGTTTCAGGATTTAGGAAGGGTTCGAATTTCCAACTAGAAATTTAAATTACATAACTAATCATTAACCTAAATTTGCATGTTAACACACTTGCATGTCAAATTTAAACAACACATCAACAATCCATTACAACCATGCAACCAAACTTATTTCATAATTTAATTTAATAAATATGGGAGCAATTCAGTTCATCGTGAGTGGAAAAATCACTCACCTTCTGGTCTTTAGTTGATCGAACGTCCAATCAAAGCCTAAAATTTTACAGCCTCCAAACGTAGCCAAACTAGTCTAAGATCGTCTGCGATTCCGCCACGATTCCAACGCCCCAAACCACGTCCAAATCCGAGTTCGTATGTAAGAGTTATCAGCACTAGAGTATACGATATATATACCTATATAAATAAAATAAATAATATATAAAATGGTTAACCACCTCAGCACTTTTCCACGTTATCTCCTCAATCCTTCCTCCAGCACCCTGAAACCCGTGCTACAGAACCATACGCGAAGACTCAAAACGATGGTACCTCTTTGACCAACAAACGCTCACCCTTCCTACCGTTTCAGTCCTCGAGACTAGCATCAACAAAAAACCCATCCTCCACCGCACCTACGACCCCACTGCTGTCCCCTCCGGTGAACTCTGGAGGTCGCGCCGCCAGCCTTTAGGGATTAGGAATCGGAACCTTAATCCAGTTTATAGTGATGATCTGACCGATAAGAACACTAACGAATGCCATAAATGAGTTCCTGGCATCAATCTCTACGCGATGGCACCCTCCAGTCGAAAATCCACCAAAGATCATCATACACTTCATCCAACGGCCGAGGTTAAATCACCAATTTCTGGCCAAACCACTTCTTGCTAGCAAAGACAAATCCCAGATCTAGATACTACTCGTCACGAGCTTCAATTTGATATATAATATGATGAGATTTGGTGGAGATTTGATTCTTAAATTTGAATTTTGAGTTTAAGATAAGGGTTTGAATTAAAATGTTTCTTTCTGCCAATGGAGATAAAATGAACAGATAAGAAAATGTATGTACAAATGGAAATGGGCTGATGAGTGAAGGGAGGGGTTTTATTTATATAAATGGAAGGCCCAAAATAAGAAACTAATAGTTATCCACTTATATTGATTCTTTTCACATTTTATTCCGTACGACCAACGACAAATCCAATTGCAGCGAAATTTGAAACTCTAAAATAATTCATAACTCCTGATCCGATGGTACTGATTTCATCGAATTCTGAGACAGTTGCCAAAACAGCTAAATTCCACGGTTAATTAATCGATAAAATATCCAATTATTCATTTAAATATTTTAATTCAATTTAAATATTTAATAAATTCCATTTAAATTCAATTACAATTTAAATAAATCCAAAAGCTTGGTTCCGTACATTTTGAATTAACGAATTTGATTATTTGAATTTAAATTTGAATTTCAAATTTAACTTAAACAATTTAATTATTATTTAATCATTTAAATATTAAATCCCCAAATTACAACGTTTTTCTAAATGAACTAAATTTGAAAAATCTATTTATACTAAATTCAAATAATCATCAACATTATAATCAACAAAATTTGATTTTTATCTAATATTATTCCATTTATTTGTTATAAATCTAAATTTAAATATACTGAAAATTATGGGTTGTTACATTCTCCCCCACTTAAAATCTTTTTTTCCTCGAAAAGAGAACGAAATAAGGTATTAAACAAATCATATTTTCAAATCCATACATATAAAATAGCGTTTATAAAATAAGTTATGTAGCTGAAAAATCTCAAAATTTTCTAACTCCCGAAATCACGGAAAATTTCGGCAGCATCTCCTTTGTACGGAGAGGTCCGTAAAATCACAACATATATAAAATTCAAATATACATCTCATTATTCGATGAGGCATCCCAAAAAAGGGAAAATACCATATATATATGTAACTAAAAAACTATATATCTCAAATACATACCTTCTTTAATGTTTATTTGCATTTTTATTTGCCTTAGCATTTTAGTATTTAGCGCAAACGGGCTCCAAAACGTGGCGTGACTTCCTTACACCTGATACATACTCATATACGCATCAGAATTAAACATATATATGATACATAGCAAATGAATATAACCTGCACAACCTATACTAAACATTTCAACTACGAAACTATAATATTCATGATAAGCCAACAAACAAATCATCGATTATCACCCTATAAACGATGGAATTGGACTAAAACACACTAGGCAAAAGTTGTAGCATTTTTTGAGGCTTTCCGAATTGTCCGGATTCGTCGAATTCGGATAATTCATTCAAAAGATATGATCGTTTTAGTGAAGGCGGATGCTTCAGCCCATACACTGAAAATGCAGACCTGAATCGTTCAACCTAGTTTTTAACCCTTTAAACATTGAAATTACACTTAACATATAGAAGAAAAGTTTTTGTTTACATTCTGGCCTTTCCGAATTGTACTCGCACATCAAAATCCGACGCTTCGTTTGGAAGTTATGGTCAAAACAATATTGATGTATACCTCAGTTTTTTTTTCTGCGCATATAGCTACGACTAAATCTTGGTTTTCAACATAATTATCATGGAAATTAAGCAAGGATTTATTAACAAAAGTTTTAGCTCAGTTTCCGAGGTTTCCGAAAAGTCTGGAATCGTCGAATTACGATCATTCCTTCAAAATTTATGGCTAATTTACTTCAGCTATTCGACTATTTCGGACTTTACATAAACTTTGATTTATTTCATTTCAAGATCAAACTTTCCGATTCCAAAAATTTAAGCCAATTTTAACCATCAAAATGGATCATCATTCCATTATGTTCGAATATGGTTTACCCTTTTTATTGCTTATGTATACTTATGTTCATTTCCAACTTATTCATATTAGATAAATAATTCATAAATATGGTTCAAGTTGCCACAGTTTATAACTCATTCCTTTTTAAGTACTAAATTCTCAAGTATCCTTTTATACAGTCTTCTAAGTCAACTCTAATCGAGTCAATTCACTTGACTCGACTAAATTTTGCTCATTCCATATTTCAATTTCTTGTTCATTTTTATAAATGTTAAATCGTTATTCATTCAACTTAATTGAATCCACTTAGATTTTGTTCTAAATCGACCAAATTTAAATTTCCTAAGTTTACCTTCATTAATTTTTATTCACTTGACCTATTTGAATCGACTTGGTTCCAAATTTATAATACGTTTAACTATCATCTTACTCCGACTAACCCAAGTTTTATATGTGCTTCTCTTTTTTTTGTGTTGTTCCTTCTATTTGTTCCTTTAATCATTTTCTTACTCACTTATTCCCACATCCATTTTTTTAAAATCTTATTTCTTTAACTCAATTTATTTATTTGGCGCACAACTTATGAATTGTGTTAAGGGCAGTTCATAACTCAAGTTTTTATACTTAGTTCTCAATCACTTACTATTCGCTTTCCTAAGTTAACTTCATTTAACTCGATTCCCTTACTCGAATTAAGTTATATTTCATTCGAGTAAATGGTTTAAATTCCATTCATTTCATTGTTTATACCTAGATTTATATTCGATATATAGTTCAAATGATATTTTCCCCATTTAGATTTCCTATGACTTGATTTCACTTATATATTAATTTTCCACTTTATTTCTTTATTTGTATTAATTGGCAATTCATGTTTATTAACTAATCTAAATTTCTTTTCCAACTTCTTCTTGACAACATCACTTACTTATTAATTAGCCAAACATATGCTATTGCCAATTTTCTTACATAACAACTTTCCAACTATTTTGGTTAACTTTAGTTGGAGTTTATTTTCTGGTTAACCCAATTCTCTAATACTTATATCGACCAAATTGGTAACTTATTTAACTTAATTATCGTTCACCTTTATGTGTTTAAATGATGGTTCCTTTCTCTCAACACTTATGTCCATTTCTTAGTTTCAAAATCAAAATTCTCTAATTGAATCGAGTTGTCTTATCTCTCAAACCAATATTATTAGTTAGGATGAACCTGAATGCCTTGATTCCGGGTTATAACTAAGTTTACATAATATATGTATTTATACTATTTAGGGAAAACCATACCATAAAATTTTAAATCCAAACCTTTAATCAACAAAACATAGAAAATTTCAACTTTGGTTTAGTTTAAATTCAACTTTAGATAACCTATATTAATATTTTTATATAAAAATTATACCATATTGAAGTAAATCCAAATCCTTTGTATACAATTTATAATAATCATTGAGTGGTCTCCCCCACTTAAACTCTTCTAAATAAACGTCGATAATGCGTGCACTCATTACCGAAGTTATTTCTAAGGTTCAAGAAGGGATTACACTCATTTTGTTTAAAAATCCTTTAAAACCATTCCAAAGCATTTTCTTATAATACAATATCGTTTCAAAACTTTGTCAAACTATTTTAAAAGCCTCCCGGAATCAAGTTTCAAGGTCATTTCTATTTTATTTGCAAATCATATTTTGCAACCCACTATACTAAAGGATTTTATTCTTAAATTTCCCGAACCATTTAAATTTTCCCATTAGTTTTATTATTGAATCGCTCATCATAAGTAATAATATAATATTATCACCTACTTATAACGAATGCATATGCACTTAAAACCAATAATATACATACATAATATGTATTAAAAATATAATCGAAAACCCAATTATGTCAATCCATTCTATTCGATTATTTAGAGATCCCTATCGATTCTATGGCGTCCCATATATCGATCAAAATCCATAATTATTCAACGGAACAAATCAACACAATATAAAACCATTTTTTATAACAAAATACAAGTACGCTCTCTCGTATATACACTCAAACTCATTCTAGGATATTACTAATCCTATCTCTAATGAGTTAATTCCCAAACAGTGCCAAGGTTATCACTAACCAAGGCTCTGATACCAACTATAACGACCCACATTTTTTTGATCGTTCAAATCGACAATAGACCACACATGTCGACCCAAACAAATCGCAAATACAGGTAGTTATTAGGAAAAAAAGAAAGGAAAAGGAGAAAGAAGAGAAAACAATACCAGAGTTCTCACAGCGGAAGGACAATATATAATACCCAAATAGCAGTCTAGAAGTAGTTGAAATATATATACATTTGGATATAACGTACACTAATTATCAGAGTTACACTCATGTAGGTATACATAACAAGCAGCGGAAATAAATGCAGCGGAAATACATACCTATAATTGATATATATATACACACACACACACACACACACCCCAAATCTTCGTCTTCGATCTCCAAGGCAAAGGAACTTCGCTAAGTGCAAACTTCTGCTGACCCGAGCATATTGCATAAAAAAGAAAACACAACAAACACTCGGATCAGCATTAAATCATTCTCCTAATAGTCAAATTAAAATATGAAATAACATTAGTGTCATGGGTGTAGTAACTCAAGAGATATTACGGGATTTTTCCATCTCTTGAGGATCCGTTAAACTAATACATACATAGTATAATACGCTATTATGATAGTGTCTATCCAGTAAAGTAAATATCATAAAAATAGCATAAGCGGGATTACCATATTACCCTTATGCCGTTTACCGCATCAACAGTCTATACAGTACTGTAAATTCACCGTACTGGTGTTACCAGAGGGCACTCCATAGAAGGCAATGCTAAATCAAAATCGTATAGGGCTCGATATGGATATATATGACAAGGCACTCGAGGCAATGCCCAGGGTAGGATTCTACCAATTGCACTCCCAGACCGGTGATAACGCATAGTAGCCACTACCGCCCACCTCGGAACTCACTCCCAAATCATAAATGGGCCCAAATCATCATCATCATAGTCATAGAATTATTATCGATGGAGTGTGTCTGATCAAAGGTGCTACCTCAATTAGTCACGGTATAGCTCCTGTTTTAGTCATTTTAATTCTGACCCGAAGGTCAGGGCTACATTCGTTATCGTTCATCTTCTTCAATCTAACAATTGCCTCCAAGTCATCATATTTCATTCTAGATACGTCAAAACGTTCATGGTTGTTAAAGTGGTATCAACACTGATAGAGAGCATGCCTTATGACGACTCCGGTCTCTTTAACAACTAACACTTACATCTTCCACATCGGTTGGTTCTTTTATTTTTCACAAATGTTCGTTTCGTATCAAAATATCATATTTCGTTTCGAACCCAATTTATATTCAAAAAGAATATAATTTTCATATCAGCATATCATAATCATACCAAACCGATTATATTCCAATTAGAATATATTTTCATATCATTATATCATACTCATAAAATATTTCCAAATCGATTTATATTCCAGAAGAATATACTTCGCATCTTAGGCTATAATTTTTTCCAATCGATTTATGATCGAAATCCATTCATATTCAACTAGAATATATATTTCATAACAACTCATTTTAAATCTCTTAGGAGAACCATTTATATTCAAGAAGAATATAATTCATATTTCCATATAAAAATCAATTTAAATCGATTCATACTCAAATTTGAATGAAATTTTTATCTCAACTCCATTTGAACAACGGTTTAGATCCAAACACTTTCCATTCCGAAGATATTTACACTTATGAAATATAATTATGGAAACAGATACTTATGAAAGAAACCCTTTATATAAAATAATATATATATACATAATAAAATGGTTATAATAGGATAAGATAAATTTTAAACTATATATATACATAAATTAAAAGATTACTCTATAGTTTAAATAATAAAATACAAGGAAAATTTAGTTACAACAAAATAGTTATAGGTAAAAAGTTTAAATAAATAAATTTTTTTAAGAAAAGGAATAGTTATTTGAAAACAACAGTGTAAATATATATATATATATATATATAATAAAATTCTTTAACTAAAAATCATTCCTTTCTTCCGAACTTCAGTACTTGAATCTAAACTCCAGTCTCAATGGAGTTTGCCTCGCCCAATGACTTCTCCCAAACCCCATTCCGAACCCATTTTTTCAAATTCAATGATTCAAACCATACTCGTATTAAGTTTAAAACACTCAAAGTATCCTCGATTATCTTTATTCAATATTAAATTCAATAAGAATTTATTAAATTCGAGTCTACCCAATCCTTGGAAATCCCAAATCATATAAATTACGAATGTTTAAAACTTCAAATTCACCTTGGGAAAATATCCTTATTCATTTCAGATAACATTCAAGATTCAGATCTTTAAAGGAAGAATAAATTTTTATCGAAATCGACACATTCCTTTAAATAAATATACCCTTAAGTAGAATTTCAAATATTTAAATCATTTAACTAACCGATGTCTATATATAATTTGCTACCCTATGGCCAAGTGATTTTAAATTTAATTTCTCGATATTTAGGGATGGATCTATCATTTCAATCCAAATCAGGGTCACAGAGATTTATCATTTCACTCTGTGTTCTTAATTAATTCAAATTGATTAATCCCGGGTTCATTAGATGCCCGTAACATTAAGGGTAAATGGGATTTATCGCCAAAAATCAACATGCAAATACAATATACTAAAATATGGAGCATTCGCAATGTCAATATAAATCCGATAATAAATTTCAACCAACATCCATCACAACCATTCCATTCAACTGATCAACATTAAATTGTTTCAGGATTTAGCAAGGGTTCGAATTTCCAACTAGAAATTTAAATTAAATTAAATAACTAATCATTGACCTAAATTTACATGTTAACACAATTGCATGTCAAATTTAAACAACACATCAACAATCCATCACAACCATGCAACCAAACTTGTTTCATAATTAAATTTAATAAATATGGCAGCATTTCAGTTCATCGTGAGTGGAAAAATCACTCACCTTCGGGTCTTTAGTTGATCGAACGTCCAATCAAAGTCCAAATTTTTACATTCTCCCAACGTAGCCAAACCAGTCTCAGATCGTCCGCGATTCCTCCACGATTCCAACGCCCCAAACCGCGTCTAAATCCGAGCTCGTATGTAAGAGTTATTAGCATTAGAGTATACGACATATATACACGTATATAAATAAAACAAATAATATATAAAATGGTTGACCAGCTCAGCACTTTTCCACGTCATCTCCTCAATCCTTCCTCCCGCACCCTGGAACCCATGCTATAGAACCATACGCGAAGACTCAAAACGACGGTACCTCTTTGACCAACAACCGCTCACCCTTCCGACCGTTTCAGTCCTCGAGACCAGCATCAACGGAAACCCCATACTCCACCGCACCTATGACCCCACCGCTGTCCCCTCCAGTGAATTCTGGTGGTCGCGCCGCCAGCCTTTAGGGCTTAGGAATAGGAAACCTAATCCGGTTTATAATGACGATCTGACCGTCAAGAACACTAACGAATGCTATAAATGAGTTCCTGGCATCAATCTCTACGTGATGGCACCCTCCAATAGACAATCCACCAAAGATCATCATACACTTCATCCAACGGCTGAGGTTAAATCACCTATTTCTGGACAAACCAGTTCTTGCATGCAAAGACAAATCCGAGATCCAGATAATAATCATCAGAGCTTCAATTTGATATATAATATGATGAGATTTGGTGGAGATTTGATTCTTAAATTTGAATTTTGAGTTTAAGATAAGGGTTTGAATTAGAATGTATCTTTCTGCCATTGGAGATAAAATGAAAAGATAAGAAAATGTACGTACAAATGGAAATTGGCTGATGAGTGAAGGGAGGGATTTTATTTATATAAATGGAAGGCCCCGAATAAGAAACTAATAGTTATCCACTTATATTGATTCTTTTCACATTTTATTCCGTACGACCAACGACAAATCCAATTGCAGCGAAATTTGAAACTCTTAAATAATTCATAACTCCTGATCCGATGGTACTGATTTCATCTGATTCTGGGACAGTTGCCAAAACAGCTAAATTCCACTGTTAATTAATCGATAAAATATCCAGTTATTCATTTAAATGTTTTAATTCAATTTAAATATTTAATAAATTCCATTTAAATCCAATTACAATTTAAATAAATCCAATAGCTTGGTTCCATACATTTTGAATTAACAAATTCGATTATTTGAATTTAAATTTGAATATCAAATTTAACTTAAACAATTTAATTTTTATTTAATCATTTAAATATTAAATCCCCAAATTACAACGTTTTTCTAAATGAACTAAATTTGAAAAATCTATTTATACTAAATTCAAATAATCATCAACCTTATAATAAATAAAATTTGATTTTTATCTAATATTATTCCATTTATTTATTTTAAATATAAATTTAAATATACTGAAAATTATGGGTTGTTACAATTCTATTGATGAAAAAACCATTATAAATTTTCCAGAAATTATGAAACTACAAACTCACAACTAAGAGGAAAATAAGGAAAATTTAATTTAGAATATAAGAATGTGTAAACCAATATTCTAATTCATATTCGCTTACAAAGACAGTTAAGAAGAAACATGGTTATGTTTATGGTGGTTTGGGAGGTTATACAATCTATCAACTGTAAAAAATTCAAATCTATCACAAATACGAAGGAAACCATGCAGTTAACCATTTTACAGTTTAGTTTGCATATATTTGTTTTAAGAACTAAAACATACATTAACATAAAATAAACAACAATAGCAAAAGTTAATTGCAGAGAATAGATGAATGATATTTTAATTAGCATCAATTTAAAGTGGAGGTGAATACAGCAAGCATTTGAACTATAATTCTTCTAAAAAAACATAACCATGGCGATTTTTCCATAAATTTTTGAAAAACTAATTTATAATCAAAAAGAAAATAACAAAACTTTTAAAGAAATATTATAATCCTTACTGGTTGACAAAGAGAATTCAGAAAAAAAAGGGTGATTTTGTAGTCCAAGAGGTTATCAAATCTATCAGTTTCAAAAATTCAAATCTATCATGGATAGAAAAAAACTAAATAATCAATCATTTTACCATATAGTTCCAAATGTTTTTCTATAGAAATGTATATAAGCAACAAATAGACAACAATAGAGAATGGTAGTTATAAAATTAAATGAATGATACTTAAATTAGCAGTAGTTTAAAGTCAGACCAAATATAGCAAACATCTAATGATTCTATTGATGAAAAAAAACTATTATAAATTTTCCAGAAATTCTGAAACTACAAACTCACAACAAAAAAGAAAATAACGAAAATTTAGTTGAGAATATAAGAATGAGTAAGCAATATTCTAATTCATATTCTCTTACAAAGACAGTTAAGAAGAAACATGGTTAGCTTTATGGTAGTTTGGGAGGTTATACAATCTATCAACTGTAAAAATTCAAATATGTCACAAATACAAAGGAAACCATGCAATTAACCATTTTACATATAGTTTGGATATATTTGTTTTTAGAATTGAAACATACATTAATATAAAATAAATAACAACAGAAAAAGTTAGCTGCAAAGGTCAGATGAATGATATTTTAACTAACATCAATTTAAAGTGGAGGTGAATATAACAAGCATCTAAACCACGATCCTTCTAAAAAAATACAACCATAGTGATTTTTCTATAAATTTTTGAAAAACTAATTTATAATAGAAAAGAAAAATAACAAAACTTTGATTGCAAATATATGAAGAAATAATAGTTGTTAGTCTTCCCCAATTCATCACTTAACCAAAAGGGCTCTCTGTCTTTCGGCTCATATATCATAGTTAGATTATTGGAGTTTGCTTAAAATATAAGTGAAGCCATAGCATAACTGTTTGGTTTGTGCATGTATGTTTTTAGAACTGACATGTAAATTAATAGCAAAAATACACAATAGAAAATGTTAATTAGTGTCAATTTAAATTCTAGGCAAATATGTAGCAAGCATTTAAATCACAACTCCACTTAGAAACACATCAAATATAACTTTTCAGAAAATTCGTAAGTACACATTTACTAAAACAATGAAACTATACTTGAAAATATACAAATGAATAATGCATAATAGTCCTTTTCCAATTCTTTAGATAGTTGAAAGAGGTTCTTTATCTTCCAGCTCATCGTTGGCGCTCTCCAATGCTTGTACATCATCGGTTTTTTGTGGTTCACTAAAAACGCATCACCGGTTTGTTGTATATTGGACATAGGAAAGATGAAAAATGGTACCCATACATAGTCCGCACTTACGAACTCGCTTCATTAGCCGATGTGTAGAGATCAAATCTAGTACCCAAATTCATCCAACTTGAAGTAAACCAAAAGATAAATTACACATTTTGGGTACCCAGCTTTATATATATATATATATATATATATATATATATATATAGTGTTGTGACAAAACTAAAGTTATCTATCATTATGGAAATCTGTTGCAATCATATAAACGAATCCAGCATAAGATGCATAAAAGTAGAAATCCAAGTAAGAAATTAGTAAAGTGGTATATAGTAATAGAATTACGCATATCAAAATAACCGTGTCTGAAATCAAAGAAGCGGGTTAATCAAGATTAAGTCCACTTAAAATCTTACATATTGTATTGCATATTACCTATAAAAAAGCTTAGAAGAAATCAGTCAACATCAATCTAAATGTAAAATTATGTAAAACAGTATGTTTATATATTTACTATTGCTATAAAAACTTAACTTTCTCACTAGTACTTTAACTATAGAAGGTAAGTTGAGCTACATTGCAGAATTTCCATTTCAGTCTTCAGTTTATGTCACAATGGCTACAAATTCAACTTGGACAATCATCCATGCATCCAAAAGCCCACAGATGAGTACTGATCAAATAAACTTGTGAGTCATGCTCAATCTTATAAATTAGTATAGATAAAGTAGCAAGATTTATGTAACGACCTGCTTTTTGCCCGGTTCTTGCTGGTAATTAATCCGACTCGAACTGTTTATAAAGATGGATTGTTAGAGGTACCTATACAATTGCACAAAAATAAAAGAACTTTTCCATTATCATTATAATAATATTACATTAGATTTACAAGAATTATCATACAACAGAAACATAATGAAAAGAAATACAAATATTCTCTCAACAGGAGGAAAATGATCCAAAACATTGCTCTAGCCCAATCTTGAATCCTGCTCTAACCAACTTCAAGGCTAAATTTGCAAATCAAATTACTAGGTTGCCCGTATGGAAAATTATGGGCATCCAGAGTTTAGGTGTAGGAGCAATAAACCTCAGGTCAGTCATGGGTCTGGTGTGAGAACTCAAAACAGTTGTTTTTATGGTTTATTTTAAAGTTAGGTAATTCACCGGACCATGCCGCTAAACATGGAACATGTTTACTCCATATGAATACCAATGCATAGAAATTCGCAATGACTTTTTGAAAAATGAAACTAACATAAGGTCTCGTGGCACACACAATGCAAACACACATTTGGGAAAAGTTTCTCCCTATGATAGTCAAAAATTCCTTTGATACGTTAAAATCCTCTTTCATAATATTATTAGTGCATAGTGTGAAAAACCTTTTGAAAGTAAATATATTATCAAGCCAGCATAGTTCACCATCTCATTATTCTGACGTAGTCCTGCCAGTAACCAACAGCCTATACGATCAAAACCGTACGAGCTAGTAGTGGAGATTGGGTTTCCAATAATGACCAGGCAAAGGAACTTCCTTACGTAACCAATGGGTATGTCTCTAGACGGATTCCCCGAGAACCAAACGGGCTCACTAACTACACGAGGCCGGTCTATCCCTTACTGAATTGATTAGATAGCGCCTAAATAAATTATCCCCTGATCGTTATTGACCTTTAAACCGTGATCCCGAACCAACACAACCACAAAAGAATTTTTCCATATAGATTAATACCTGTGTCCTATCATGTACACCTTTTATCCAGAAGGGGATAACTACCCATGTCCTCACTGCATCTTTCCGGTTTCTTCCATTTTTTAGGGTGTGGGGCTTGTTGAGGTCATGATGTACACAAAGCTATGCTTCAATAAGCCATGCTTTGATCATCCATAGCTCAGCACTTGAGTATGCAACATTGTCCATTCACCACGCATAACTGATATCTATCAATATATAACCTCCAAGCTCATGCTGCATAGAGAAGAGTGTTAAGCTAAGAGAATAAATTTTGCGCCACCAAACAGATATATATTAATAAAGATAAATGTTATGCAGTCAATTATAATGTCAGACACATAATCCATAAAGGTTCGTTTTGGGTCTGAAAGAAACCAAATTCCAAAATTCCTCCAAATATGTCCAGACTACTTGCCACATAACTGATATAAAATCCATTTGCATGTATAAGTGGCCCATTTGAGACAATCAGAAAGCCTCCCTCTCGATATGAAAGGGTCCAGTCTTCAATACTATCTTCAATGTAACAGCTTATTATTATTTGGAATGATTTTTATATATAAATCTGATACCGGTCTTTCCAAATAATAAACGCAATTTAAAAAAATACAATTATGGATCACACGGGCTTTCAACCAAGCCTTCTTCCATCTTGGATTTTTTTTTAGTTAAAACTTCTTTAAACCCATTCTCAGATTATCTTTAACAAAAATCTATATTTAAAAAATTCATCTAATAGCTTTTCTCTATAAAACACATCCTTTAAATCCAAGATAATTTAGTTCAAAAAACTAAATTAATTTTTGTTGTTTGATAACTCATTATCCAAATCCAGTTCCTTTTGGAAATCCTTAATCCACTTTTCGTAATCTCAATCATTGTTTCCATTCAAAATGATTTCCCAACATTCAGCTCTTTAATCTTAGGTAAAAGATTATAATTATTTCCAAATTCCTTACTTTATATTTCTTCAAATCAAAGATTTGATTAAATTCCCAATTATGATACAAATTTCCACAACTCAACCTCATTGGGTTCCAACAATGATATTATTGAAGATATCATTCACAACAATACCTAACTCAATCGATATTGAACATAAGTTATACAGAAATTGATCTACTTATATTTGATATCAATTCTCATAATAACCGAATGCTATATGCGGAATAACTATATAAATATCTTGCAAATTCTTCAAATAGTGTATGTTTATACCACATAATTTCATATTAAATATCCGAAGATTATTTCTATCCAACTTATCTTACTTATATCGGGAAACCCATATCTTAATTCAAAATTTTATCCAACCCTTTGATATTGGATCTGGATAGAAATTCATCAACTTATCCCCAATATTAATTTATATATCCAACTCATACTATAAGCGGAATAATGGTTACTATCGTCTAAATTCCTCAGATAGTACGAGTTATCGTTTATCGAATTAATATCAAGCATCCGAAGATTCATCTCCAACCATATCTAATTAATTATAATTAGAAAACCCTTTAATATTAAACAAACCAATTTAAATTCAATATTAAATATTTTAAAAATCTTAAACCTTTGAAAACATTTCAAAATTAATTAAAAATGATTATTTATAGTTCGAAAAATAGTTTGTGGGTTAAAAACTTCAAAAAAGATTACTTTTCAATGAAGCATTACAACAGCGTTACAAAATGGTTCATATCAGCTAATTTGACCAAAACCACCTTTATTTTGACTAAAATTAAAAGTTACCAGTTCAAAACACTTTTAGATAACTTATACTGATTTTTAAAAAAAATCCTATGTTTTTAAAACATTAAAAATAGTTGTTTACAGTAATGATCGACGAATGACACTTACAACGACCCATTCCAAAACCATTTTAAAGAACTTGAAAACTATTCATCGAAATTCAAAAAAAATAACTTGAAAACCCATGTTACTTGAAAGCAAATGTTTTTAGTTTTGCTGAAGTCCAATTTAAAATGCTCAAGTTAAGCATTTAAAGTTATAGATCGAAACTTGCAAACTATCGCTTTGCGACACGTCATACTAAAACCAAATAGCTTCGTAATAAAACTACATTCGAATAACTTCCAAAATGATTATATACTTTAATAAACATATATAAATCCATTTGAAACCGATATTTCCAATATTAAACTTCAAATTCAATTTAAATTCAAAATCGAATAAAATAATATTATTTTCTGAAAATTAGTCCGATTGACTTCCAAATTTACATAAGCTTATAAGAAAATAACATAAGATCATTTGCAAAATCAGTTTAAGTTAAAACATTTTCTGGATAGGAAAACCTAACTTCTTTTTTTCAAAACAAACCCGTTTTCGTCGTCTTATAACGAAACCTTATTTAACATCAAAAACTCGCTTAACAAAACGTTCCTCTTTAGGGAAGTTGTTCGTATATATTTCCTTCGCATTTCCAAACCATTTCAGATTTCAAATTTGAAAATAAATTTTCAAACCATTTTCAATATAAAAAAAATTATATTTACGTTTTCGACTATGGAGGAGATTTAGCTGATTACCGATGCAATACCATAATTGTAGTGTCATAGTGTATGTCACACAACATTAACAACCATATAAACATCCATAGCGACCATTATCAGTATCATTAAAGAAATAATAACTATGCACAAGCGTCATAACACTAACGCTTTATAGTGTGTTTGTGTGTTCTAGTCTACGCAACCATCATCCATCACAAACAAGCATCATCCATAAGCAAATAAATTAACACTAGTTAATTATAATTTAATTAGCGTTTACCAAACTAGTGCACAAATTTAGGAGTTCACGCCCTCATAGTTTTCCAATCTTCGACAAACGAGCCTAGCGGACACTGATAGACAGAATTTTCACTACCGCGGCTTCAACTTTTTTAACTTGAAAAATAGGTTGTCTTCCTTCTGGTTTTGGGCTAGCTACACTCTGAATTTGGAAAAGTGTCCATATATAAAGTTTTAGAGAATTCTTTTCTCTTAAATTAAAAAAAAAAGAATTTCTCAATTCTGATTATTTTTTAAGGAGATATGGCCGAAATGGTAGAGGTGTTTCTCAGGTTAACAAAAACAGGCAGAAAATATGTTCCTTAAAGATTCAAGTTTATGGACTAGTTAAGCTCAGAATTTGAAAAAGTGCTTAACTCCAAAGTTGTAGCCATTGAAAAAATATGTAATCAATAAAGATAGAATTGTATGATTTGTATTAATTTTAGAGGAGTTATGAGGCCTACAAGTTGCTGGCCTGTGCTTAGGTGGTGTAACTACCCATATTTTTGGTTGATTGGTTTTAAATATTTATTATGGTTTTAACTATTGAGTTGATAATATAAATCGATTTTTATATGGAATTTATCGATTTAATAATCGAAATACGATTTAATATCGATTGTATCGAATTATCGTAATGCGAATTATAATTGAATTAGAAGTTAAACAGAATCAAAACAATTCAGACGATCAATATAAATTTTATTTGGGTACAAACGATAATAGCGATAATATATTATCAAGGAATTTATTTGTTTGAAATTAAATAATACTATATCGGTTTAATATGGTACTTAAGAACAATTAATTCTCAAATGATCTCGGAATTCAATGAAATCAGTTCCATCATATCTGGGATATTAGATTATTGTACGCTGTTAGTTTTCATTGCAATGGGAGCCCATATTTGATAGTTTTAGTGTGAAACTTTGTACCTAAGTTTCATAAATTAATAAAATATAAAATCACCTAGCTTCGTGGATACACTAACCCAATTAGCTTCTCAGACACACTTCAATAGCTTAGGAATTATGATTCACCTTCAGTTCCTTTTACCGAAAGCTTCTATTGTATTTAAACCCACTTGTTCGCTCACTTCCTTCATCCGGGAATTTAACACGGTTTCTGATGAAATCAAAACAATCGAAAAATTCCTGTATACAATCAATTTACGTCTTTCCCCTCTTTCAAAATCACTTCCAAATCAAAAATTGGGTGTAAAACCCGCAGCTTTTCCCTCTCTAATCGATTTTGGAAATCAAAAATAAAATCAAATAAAATCGAGATGGGGACTCCGGAAATACTAGAAGCTCGACATCAATAATAGAGCGCTCGCGATTCGGGAAAGGGATTCAGTGATGTGATTCGAAGGCCCCTAGGTGTAGTTGTTGTGCCCGATAAGTTCAGATTATTTCTGTCGTGAGTGTTTGTTGATGCTATGTATTTGTGCTTAGTTGCAAAGAAGGTGTGCGATTTCAGATGGAGTGGGGTTTTCCATGGGTTCAGAAAGAAAAGGGTTCGCCAATTTTACTGGCAGTGCGTGAGTGGAGGACGTGAATTCGATTTTTGTTGATGTTAATGGTGCGAAGTGCTGAAGGCGTTGTGGATTGAATTACGGGAGCAATAGTAGGTGTTTTGGAGTTTGGTGAGAGTTCTTTGGGGATATCAGAGTATTGTAAATCAATGCAGATTGGAGTGCAATAGTGGCCAGTTGAGGAGATGCAGCGGTGAAGCGGTACTTGTGTTGGTTTCAAACTATGAGATCGATTTACAGATTGTTGAACGGGATGAACTGGGGCACGATTGCGAGATGCAGGGAAGTACAGATATAAGAACCCGTAACTTCCCCGGTAAGGAAAGCATGAATTGCTTTGAGGACAAGATGAATCAGAACGCAAACAGAAGAACATTTCATTGTATATTACAACAATTCCATCAGAATACAAGAATATACAGAGTATGAATAAATATTACACATTCAATAAATATAAGAGATTACAATAAATTACATAGCAGCGGAAAGTAATAAAAAACACAACTAGAAGTAATACGCGAATACAGAGCTTTCCGAGTATCGTTGCAGCTGTAAATCAGGATCCTGTGAATATAAATCTGCAAAACCAAAACTACTAGCTGCCCGTGCGGAAAATAGGGGCACCCAGGGTTTAGGTTAAAACAATAAACTCCAGGTCAGTCATGTGACTGGTGTGAGAACTAAAACAGTTATTAATCTTTACTTTAAAGTTAGGTAAATCAAGGGACCACGCCGTATAACACGGAACGGGTTTCCTCCCAAGAACACCAGTGCATAAAACAACAGCGCAATGCTAAATAAAGAAAAATGAAGCTATTATAAGACCCAGGTCCCATCACACAATGCAACACAAGCCGGAGGATAGGGTTTTACCTTATAATATCCAAAGCATGCTTGATACGCTAAATTTCATCTTTTATTATTACTATAAGTGTATAGTATCAAAACAATTTCAATCATAAGTATCAATCATAGGTGGCATAAGTGTCCCATCCCACTGTGTCGCCATATATATGCTCAACAATCAAAACCGCAAAGTCACGTATTGGAAGTTGGATTTCCATCTGTGAACCGAGGCAAAAGATAGTCCTCACCGATTCGAGACAATCTAGCCTACCATGTCTCAGGCAAGCGTGCAGGCAAGCCTTGGATCGTCAGGGCCGGTCCACCGATGTGGATTAAAATGCCTGAACACTACGTTTCCCCTCCCTATGGGGTGTAAATGAGTCAAATGACTCCATCGGCTACACACAGTCACCGATATATCCGAGGCGCCTCGCAACAGCAACAACCACATAAGTCAAACTCGTCAGGGCGTGTAAAACCACTGACGCCACTTCTAGCTAGAAGGAAACGCGTGCCCTCCCTGAAGTCCTCTCCCATTTCTGGTTCACAACTGGGGTGTGAGGCTCGCGAATCAACGCTACACAAAGAAGTGCCACACAGGCCGTGCTTTGATCATCAACCACAAGACTCTGCTTTTCAATAGAAGCCTTGATCATATTGCCACTTAGGCATGCCACACAGGCAATTCACTCCATGCGTTTGATATCCATCAATATATAACCTCTGAGCTCGTACGTCTCAGAGAAGGGCGTTAAGCAAGAGAATAAATTCTCCGCCGCCAAACAGATATATATTTAATAGAAATCAACCACACCGAATAAAATCCAATGTCAGATACACAGTCCATTTACAAGTTCGTTCTGGGTCTGAACGAAACCGGAGGCACCTAGTACCTCGCATATCCATCGATCTCCAAGTACGTCTGGACGATCACCAACTGATTCCCTCCTCTTGGGTGTACGTCCTAATCAAGATCATCAGTAATTATCCAAACGACGTGAAGACCTCCGGTCTTCAACCACCGTCTTCATCTTTGACGCCACGTCGAATCAGTTATTCAAAACGGGATAAACCCGGCCTTTCTGAATAACTTGCGTAAATCATAAACAAGTGTTACACAAACACAACATACGCCTCATTCCAATTCAGAGTATTCTTTTATTCATATATTCTTATACTTTGGGAAAGGTTCCCATAAATTTTATCAAAGATAAATTCTTTAAATTTATTCTTTAATCTTCTTTTGAATATCAATTCAAACTAGTCGGGATTAGCAAACCACTCCGAAGTAATCATTTATTTTATTTCCCAATCCCAACCTATTCATCCCATGAAGTGAAACTGGTCATACTTCATATCTAACACCACGGTGTTATCAGTAAATTCAATTACCATTTCACATTCAAATCTAATTGAAGATTTAACTATCACTTGGAGCAAAACTGGTAATACTCCATTCTCGATCACTTCAATCAAATTAAAGATTCATTAAAACTCCACTTAGTTTTAATCTTCCCAAAAATCATATCAATGATTGTTTAACTTGGGAAACCACACCCTGTCTTTAACTGGGTTAAAGAACCAATGTCATTTAAAACACAGTTCACTATAAACCCAAAATCACATTCAATTCATTGTCAGGTTAAAGAACAAGTGTTATCTAAAACACCACTCACGATAAACCCAAAAATCAATTCAAATTCAAATTCAATTCCAATTAAATGCCATTTAATTGTTACACTTCATTAAATCTAAATAAAAAGATTTATACTTTTTCTCAACTGGGTTTAAGAACGGTGTTAATGAAGACACCATTCACAACAAACCCAAACCTCATTTGATATTAAATACAAGGCTCTGAATAGAAAATATATCGGCTTATATTCAATATCAAATTCTACGACCAACAAATATCGTATTGGAAATAACGATATAAATATATCTTTCAAATTCCCATAACAATATCTGTATAATCATGAAATCCAACATCGAAATATTCCAAAGACAATTTCGATTCAAATCCATTTCCACTTCAATTATTGGAAATTCTGGTTATTTTCAAAAACCCTTTCAAATCCACTTTATTTATTTTAAAAATAAATAGAATTATAATTCTAGTTCAAAACTAGTTCATTTTGATAAAAATCAATTTTTATCTTTTCAAATTTGGAGTTTTCATCCCAATTCTTCACAAATCATTTCTTATGATTTTACACGAATTTTTACTATTTTTAATAATTTTATCAAGGCCCGTACAGTCGATTTCCATCAACGGCCGTCGAACTGCAGTTACAGCGACCTTTTCCAAATTTGATTTGGACATAATTCCAAATCCAACCGTTAGATTTCTAATTTCTAGTATTCGTTAGAAAGCTCTTTTCGATACGAACCCAACGGTTCCAGTTTTAGGAGAATCCGATGGTAGGTTCTCCCCTAATATCCATTTGAAGTCAATGGTCGAAATTCGCGAACTGCTGCGGCGCAGTGCGTTCTATTCAGGCCATTCTATATATATATTATATATATTTCGTCGATTTCCTTTCAAAACGTATTTTATAAATCGTTTAAATTCGTTTTCAAAACAATTTCAACTTCCTTTTCAAATTCAAATCAAGATTGAATTTTTCAATATAAATTCGTTTTAATTTCATTTCAAATCGATTTCAATTCAATTTCAATTTAATTAGAATTTCAATTCATTTCAATTTAATTCAAATTTCAATTCATTTCAATTCATTTCAATTTAAATCGAATTTCAATTCATTTCAATTTAATTCGAATTTCAATTCATTTCAATTTAATTCGAATTTTGAAATCACTTTCAATTTAATTCGAATTTCAATTCATTTCAATTTAATTCGAATTTCAATTCATTTCAGTTTAATTCGAATTTTGAAATCACTTTCAATATTCATTGAAAAATGAATAAAATCGATATAAATATCGTTCACGTCGAAATGGCGTCAATCTAATCAACACGGCTTTTATTCAACACATGAATGTTTATTCTATTCAACAAATGAATTTATTTTCAATTCAACACTTGAATTTATTTTCAATTCAACACATGAATTTATTTTCTATTCAACACATGAATTTATTTTCAATTCAACATATGAATTTATTTTCTATTCAACACATGAATTTATTTTCTATATTGGAAAGAGGCCCAATCAATTACCATATAATGTTAATTATATGGATTTTCTACAACACATGTATATAATAGCAACGATAAGTAATCAACCATCATCCAGTGTGCTCCACACAACTGCATAAGCATTAAATATAAGTAATTAACACTTACACAGTCTGTCAACCCATAGATTGACATACAACTAAACGACCGGGAATAGTGTACGTCAAATATCATCCCAATACCCGTGTGGGGTTTCAAATCAACAAACACAGATTTTTATTTGTACAGTTGGGCGATGTGTAAAATTTATCGTCCCAATCAATATCAGTCAAATCAGTGTATATAAACAAATCGTCCGATTTGTTTATAAGTATTCAATTTATATACATATTAAATATCATATTTTTAACTATAAAATATTTTATTTCATTCACCATCACACAATCAAATTTCACTACACAACAATCAAACAAACAAGTCATCCATGGTCTGTGGACGACGGGTGTCGGGTGCTGCTAAGCACCGTCTGCATCCTAGTATTTATTTCAACTAGAAAACAAATTAAAAGTGAGAAATTCTCACCGACTAGCTAAACTAAACGCCATGACTCTTCTTATGTAGAAATCTTAGTCACTCGCCTTTTTATCACTTTCGTTGTCCGCATCCACTACATATATAAAAATCACATTTTTATTTTTTCTAGTATATAAAAATCATATTTTTATAATCGCTATCATATAAAATTCATATTTTTAATTCGCTACATATATAAAAATCACATTTTTATTTTCTGTAATATATAAAAATCATATTTTTAATTCGCTACAAATATAAAAATCAAATTTTTATTTTCTCTAATATATAAAAATCATATCTTTTATATGTTAAAAATCTCCTTTTATATAAACGAAAATCCCCTTTTATCACATTTTAAAATAAAAATGAAATTAAAATTGATTTAAACTATGCTGTATATATTGAAACTGCTTTTTAAATACATTATATATATATATATAAACTGAATTTAGAAAATAAAACTGATTTATAATATAATCAGATTCAAACTCAAAATTGTTTAATTTAATTACAGATTTATACAAAATTAGGATCTAAATCAAATTGAATATAAAACTCACAGCTTCGATCGGAGGAGGGGCAATGGTGGTGCAGTCGCGGTCTGGTGGTGCAGCGGCGATCAGGTAGGTCGGCGGTTGAGTTTCCGTCGGTTTTGGAGGCGGTGGTTTTTCTGGTAAGTAGAGGGAGGAGCGGTGGTTGGTTCATGGGAGGCCGACGGTCGTCGTTTCAGGCGGGGTCCGGTTTGGGTTCACGGATGGGCCAGGAGGAAGAGGGGGGAGCGTCGTGGGAGAGAGGAGGAGCTGAGACGGGGGTCGCGACGTGGGGGAGGCGGCGTCAATCGCCAACCATCGATGAGGGGCTCCGTCGCCCCTTCTCTCTCTTCTTCTTCTTTTTTTAATTTTATTTTGAAATGGCATTGACCGTATGGGGGAAGAGAGAGATAAGAGGGGGGCCATAGATATTAATATATTTTATATTATTTTATTTTAATTTTTCCATAAAGAGCAACCATTACATTTGAACTCAAAATCGAGCCCATCGACTGTCGTCCATAGCTAATTACCCTCATTCCGAACACAATGGGATATGTTTTGCAAGCCGATTCGATTGTTTCGAACAGTTTTCGTCAAAATCAAAATATAAATATATATATTGAATTTGAACGCACATTTCAATTTACCAGGGCCACATACAAACTCTAAAAATTATCAAAAAATATTTTCTAGCTTCGTATTGACGATACGGTCCTAACAAAACTAATTTCGTCAAATTCCGAGACCATTTGAAAAATGACCAATTTCTGGTCGATCGAAATTGACTAAAACTGTTAAAACACGTTTTCCTTTGCCACGCTCACATATTGATTCGAAAAATTATGAATTTTGGAATCTAGCAATAACTTGACATCACGGATCCAACAAAAGCGGTTTCGTCGAAAATCGAGCTCGTTTGCAAAATTTCCATTTTTAAGGGCCAGAATTCCATAGCGACTATTCTGAATTTTTAACTGAGCATAACTTTTTATTCCCGCTATGAAATTTTGATTTCTCGGATTCGTTGGAAAGATATTCTCAATTAGATTCGAATATTTTTGGTTTCGCTAAAATCCGGTTTATTTTGCACCCGATACATTCATTTAAACTTTGAAATTGAATTTTCAAACTACCGCGCCATTTTTTATTCCTTTTATAATTAAAATAAAATATTATATTCTAACGATGACGTATATAAATATATACGTTCTAATTCTATTCAAAATAAATTTCTCGTCGTTATTATTTAAAATAATTCATTTTAAATATTCAAAATTCACTAAAATCGCCAAAATAAAAATTTTAAATTGGCTCGGATTTCTGGGATATTATAATCTCCCCCACTTAACACTTTTCGTCCCCGAAATGGAACGAAGCTGAAAGTTGTTTAACAAATCAATTCAACTTCCATTATTTTCATCACGGCTTAAGTTCTTCAACTTTTCAGTTTCTAAGAACTTTTCAAATTTTTCACAAATTTGGCTAACACCCTAAATTTTCGAAAAATTTCGCCATAACCTCCCCTGCACCGGGGACTTCGGGATATTTCTAATAGCCTCCCATGGCCCTCGTCAATCCAAAAATAAAAAGAAACAGCCAAGCGGCTAGCCAATCGGCTCATAAAATCATCCAAACCCAATAAATTCGTAAACATGTACCTATTTGTCGGGCATACAATTTTATTCTTCTGCTCTAGCCTCCTTGCTATGACCTGTTCAATGTAAGTACACGTACTTGTATGCATATGCGATAAATTTTCAGTACAACTCAATATTTGATAGAATTTGGGTAAAGGTTCAACATTTTAATTAATCAAACTATAATCAAACAACGCGGCCAGCAGTCAATTAGTTGATTAGCTTTTCAAATTCATAACTTTGATACATAGTCAAAAATCACATTTTTGATGCCAAATCACAACAATAAGCCCTATCTAATTTTGGTTCTCACACCAGTCAATTGGAATCATATAGATATCCCACCTTCGACACTCGAATATAAATGCTGAAGATGATGCACCATCATCAGGATTATCCCCGGGTGACTAGAGTGTGATTCTATATCTATCAAGTATATTAAAAATTCAAATACACGCGGATCAGACATATACGCAAAATCTTTCGATACTGGATTGTCCAAATCAATACAAATAAATATTCAAATATGAGTAATTGAATTTAATTTTTCAAAACAAAATTTGTTTTCACTTTTATTTTTCAAAAATATACCCTTCACACTCATTCTAGGATACTACTGATCCTATCTCAAACGAGTCATTCCCATTGGATATTACTAATCCAATCTCTGATGAATTCTTTCGTATGGTTCTAATGTGTCTTGTTCTCCGAGCTCTATAAACCAAAGCTCTGATACCAAATTGAAACGACCTGAACTTCCCCGGTAAGGAAAGCCCGGATTGAATTGAGGACAAGACAGATCGGAACGCAAACAGAAGAACATTTCATTGTTAATGACAACAATTCATCAAATTACAAGAATATACAGAGTATGAGTAAATATCACGCATTCAATAAATATCAGAGATTACAATAAATTACATAGCAGCGGAAAGTAATACAAAACACAACTAGAAGTAATACACGGATATAGAGCTTTCCGAGTATCGTTCCAGCTGAAATCAGAATCCTATGAATATAAATCTGCAAAACCAAAACTACTAGCTGCCCATGCGGAAAATAGGGGCACCCAGAGTTTAGGTTAAAACAATAAACTCCAGGTTAGTCTTGTGACTGGTGTGAGAACTAAAACAGTTATTAATCTTTACTTTAAAGTTAGGTAAATCATGGGACCACGCCGTATAACACGGAACGGGTTTCCTCCCAAGAACACCAGTGCATAAAACAACAGCGCAATGCTAAATAAAGAAAAATGAAGCTATTATAAGACCCAGGTCCCATCACACAATGCAACACAAGCCGGAGGATAGGGTTTTACCTTATAATAGCCAAAGCATGCTTGATACGCTAAATTTCATCTTTTATTATTACTATAAGTGTATAGTATCAAAACAATTTCAATCATAAGTATCAATCATAGGCGGCATAAGAGCCCCATCCCACTATGTCGCCATATATAGGCTCTACAATCAAAACCGCAAAGTCACGTATTGGAAGTTGGATTTCCATCTGTGAACCGAGGCAAAAGATAGTCCTCACCGATTCGAGACAATCTAGCCTACCATGTCTCAGGCAAGCGCGCAGGCAAGCCTTGGATCGTCAGGGCCGGTCAATCGATGTGGATTAAAATGCCTGAACACTACGTTTCTCTGCACTATGGGGCGTAAATGAGTCAAATGACTCCATCGGCTCCACACAGTCACCGATATATCCGAGGCGCCTCACAACAGCAACAACCACATAAGTCAAACTCGTCAAGGCGTGTAAAATCACTGACGCCACTTCTAGCTAGAAGGAAACGCATGCCCTCCCTGAAGTCCTCTCCCATTTCTGGTTCACAACTGGGGTGTGAGGCTCGCGAATCAACACTACACAAAGCTATGCCACACAGGGCGTGCTTTGATCATCAACCAAAAGAATCTGCTTTTCAACAGAAGCCTTGGTCATATTTCCACTTAGGCATGCCACACAGGCAATTCACTCCATGCATTTGATATCCATCAATATATAACCTCTGAGCTCTTATGTCACAGAGAAGGGCGTTAAGCAAGAGAATAAATTCTCCGCCGCCAAACAGATATATATTTAATAGAAATCAACCACACCGAATAAAATCCAATGTCAGACACACAGTCCATTTACAAGTTCGTTCTGGGTCTGAACGAAACCGGAGGCACCTAGTACCTCGCATATCCATCGATCTCCAAGTACGTCTGGACGATCACCAACTGATTCCCTCCTCTTGGGTGTACGATCCAATCAAAATCATCAATAATTATCCAAACGACGTGAAGACCTCCGATCTTCAACCACCGTCTTCATCTTCGACACCAGGCCGAATCAGTTATTTAGAATGGGATAAACCCGGTCTTTCTGAATAACTCGCGTATATCATAAACAAGTGTTACACAAACACAACATACACCTCATTCTAATTCAGAGTATTCTTTTATTCAAATATTCTTATACTTTGGGAAAGGTTCCCATAAATTTTATAAAAGATAAATTTTTTTAATTTATTCTTTAATCTTCTTTTGAATATCAATTCAAACTAGTCGGGATTAACGAATCACACCGAAGTAATCATTTATTTTATTTCCCAATCCCAACCTATTCATCCCATGAAGTAAAACTGGTCATACTTCATATCTAACACCACGGTGTTATGAGTAAATTCAATTACCATTTCACATTCAAATCTAATTGAAGATTTAACTATCGCCTGGAGCAAAACTGGTAATACTCCATTCTCGATCACTTCAATCTAATTAAAGATTCATTAAAACTCCACTTAGTTTTAATCTTCCCAAAAATCATAACAATGATTGTTTAACTTGGGAAACCACACCCTGTCTTTAACGGGGTTAAAGAACCAATGTCATTTAAAACACGGTTCACTATAAACCCAAAATCACATTCAATTCATTATCGGGTTAAAGAACAAGTGTTATCTAAAACACCGTTCACGATAAACCCAAAAATCAATTCAAATTCAAATTCAATTCCAATTAAATGCCATTTAATTGGTTCACTTCATTAAATCTAAATAAAAAGATTTAATCTTTTTCTCAACTAGGTTTAAGAACGGTGTTAATAAAGACACCATTCACGACAAACCCAAACCTCATTTGATATTAAATACAAGGCTCTGAATATAAAAATATATCGGCTTATATTCAATACCAAATTCTACAACCAACAAATATCGTATTGGAAATAACGATATAAATATATCTTTCAAATTCCCATAACAATATCTGTATAATCACGAAATCCAACATCGAAATATTCCAAAGACAATTTCGATTCAAATCCATTTCCACTTCAATTATTGGAAATTCTGGTTATTTTCAAAAACCCTTTCAAATCCACTTTATTTATTTTAAAAATAAATAGAATGATAATTCTAGTTCAAAACTAGTTCGTTTTGATAAAAATCAATTTTTATCTTTTCAAATTTGGAGTTTTCATCCCAATTCTTCACAAATCATTTCTTATGATTTTACACGAATTTTTACTATTTTTAATAATTTTATCAAGGCCCGTACAGTCGATTTCCATCAACGGCCAACGAACTGTACTTACAGTGACCTTTTTCAAATTTGATTTGGACATAATTCCAAATCCAACCATTAGATTTCTAATTTCTAATATTCATTAGAAAGCTCTTTTCGATACGAACCCAACGCTTCTGGTTTTAGGAGAATCCGACAATCGGATCTCCCGTAATATCCATTCGAAGTCAATGGTCGAAATTTGCGAACTGCCGCGGCGCGGCACGTTCTATTCAGGCCATTCTATATATATTATATATATATTATATATATTTCGTCGATTTCCTTTCAAAACATATTTTATAAATCGTTTAAATTCGTTTTCAAAACGATTTCAACTTCCTTTTCAAATTCAAATCAAGATTGAATTTTTCAATATAAATTCATTTTAATTTCATTTCAAATCGATTTCAATTCAATTTCAATTAATTCGAATTTCAATTCATTTCAATTTAATTCGAATTTCAATTCATTTCAATTTAATTTGAATTTCAACTCATTTCAATTTAATTCGAATTTCAATTCATTTCAATTTAATTCGAATTTCAATTCATTTCAATTTAATTCGAATTTTGAAATCACTTTCAATTTAATTCGAATTTCAATTCATTTCAATTTAATTCGAATTTTGAAATCACTTTCAATATTCATTGAAAAATGAATAAAATCGATATAAATATCGTTTACGTCAAAATGGCGTCAATCTAATCAACACGGATTTTATTCAACACATGAATGTTTATTCTATTCAACACATGAATTTATTTTCAATTCAACACATGAATTTATTTTAAATTCAACACATGAATTTATTTTCAATTCAACACATGAATTTAATTTCTATTCAACACATGAATTTATTTTCAATTCAACACATGAATTTATTTTCAATTCAACACATGAATTTATTTTCTATATTCGAAAGAGGCCCAATCAATTACCATATAATGTTAATTATATGGATTTTCTACAACACATGTATATTGTAATGACCCGGATATTTGACGGTGTAATAATTAACTTATTTAATTATTTAAATATCAAATATATTATTTAATCGTCGATGTTAGAACGTATAATTATAATATAATTAAAACCGAGCTCGAAATGGCGCGGCAGTTCGCTATTTGGCGATTCGAACTTCAACTGAATGTACATGATTCGTTTTAAATCGGATTTATGTGAAACAAGAAACGTGTGGAGCTAGTGGACTGTATCTTTCTAGTGGAAGAGAAAATTTAGGATTTCGTTGTGTAGATTTTTAGATATGTCCAAATCAAATTTTGAAATAGTCGCTGTAGAATCGTTTATCGACCGTATCGGTTTATTCGATATAACTAGAGATCGGGTTTGAATTTAGACAAGGTTCTTTTGGGAAGTAGTGATAATTTAATTTTTAGAATTTTACTGTAACTTTTAATTAATTAAATAAGCAACTTTTTATTTGGAGTATTTGGCACCCTGTATTGACATTTCGGGGTTTCACAATATGAGTTCATCTACCGGTATTATTATATTTTTGGGATCATGACACAGTGTCTATCACAACGATATGTTTATTTTTGTCGATAGCAGTCTGTATATGAACGAAGTTTTATATAACGGGGTATCGGAATTTAGCGAACTTAAAACAAAACATATACCGAAGCACGTTTAGAGCATCACCCGTATATTCATAACGCATTGATGAAAGATGAAGGTAAAATTCCATAATTGATTTATTGTATAAAATGTGCTTTTCATTTTACTTTTCTTATTGTGCGTGTTCATGTTCTTGGGGATGTTGGTACTTACTTGCGGACCTCTAGACAATTGCACGCATGCTACTGCATGACCCAATATAATAAAAGAAATGTATCTAAGTAAATGTGTACAACTTATATGGGATTTACATAATGAAAAGCGAAAACATAACATTTCAGTTGACATGTATAAACAAGAAATGTTCTCACATGAATGCCAATTCATGAAAACTGGTCGGTCATTTTCTTCTCTATATTCTTTTTATACACTTGGTGTAAATGAATTAGAACCAACCTAAACTGGCACTCCCTAACACGCTATCGAAAAACTGTCACCATCCTACCCTACGTCTTGTTCCTTCCTGTCCTCTCGCTTTCAATGCAAACTCAAGCACGTTTATCTCTTTTTCTGCGAAACTAAACTGCTTCGGGGCCAAGTAAACTCATATATATATTCTGTTGCCTAGCTTAGTAGTGTACAGTGTGATGTTTCGGATGTCCCTTCCTTCCTTAGCAAGACGTTTGCATGTTACATGTACAGTTTTTGTCGCCAACTTTTCTGTGCTTTCCTTTTTCCTTAGCTTAGAAGTAAGCTAGTTTACTCAACAGCAAAGCAAGAAGATATTTCGGATATATATTGTTTAATGATAAACCACCTAACCGTGTTGCTTCTTCTCTAAAAAGAATCCACTCTATAAATAACCCCCCAACGTTCTAACCTGATTTCGTCTTTTTTCATTCCACTGGTAAAACGTTTTGCGTCGCCGCTTCTTTCTTCAAGGAAAAAAAACCAATCCATTTCGAAACCGAGCTTCACTGTTCCGCCTCCTTCTTCTTCTAATATTATATATTTTCATTCAAGACTTAAAACAAATATCTATACATATGATAAAAAGAGAGTGACGAAGTGAAGGAGTTTGGAGAGAAACGAGGATTCAGTGGGAGGATCGGTGAAGTATTGTAGGGGTTGCCGTTTATGCTTGTGGAAAGGAGTATAAAGTGTTTTGTTCGTATGCAAATAGAGGAAGCTGATGCATGGGGAGAAGAAATTGAGTTTGTTGAGAAACCGCATGGGGTGAATACGTGTGCAGACATTTGCATATAAAAGTGGTTGCATGTGCTCATTTGTTAGTTAGCAGGCGTGTGTATATGTATTGGGTATAAAGAGGGTCAGGCAAGCATGAAGATTATGGATGATGGAACTTTATGCTTGTTTTGAAGTGCGTAAATGGCATTTTCAGTTCGTAAGTACTGAAATGCGTGGACACTGGTGAGGTTTATTTAATTTTAAATGGTAGTGGATGCGGAAAAGAGGGTGCTAGACGCGTGAAAGGTTTAACATGGAATTTTGGTTTTCAGGGGATTTCGAAATATATACAAATGAAAGAGGAGTTCACGTGAGAAATGGATAATGGTACTGAAAACGAAAATTTTCATTTGTGGAAGATGAAGACGTGGAGCGGGTTGAATTCAGTTTTGGGCTGACGTCTTATGTGATAAGCCCAAATGTATAAAAAAGTAAAGAAGCAAACAATGGTCCATGGTAGGATAAACATGAGGTGTTGTGTTCTCCTTTACAACTGAAAATGGGGATGTTTGTCTGTGAAAGGGAGGTGGTCTGTAAAGAATGGTTCAGTGAAGTGAAGCGGGTGAAGGTTTGGGCTTTAAGAAGGGTATGGGCCAATAGAGAAGGAATTTGGCGAAACAAGATCCGACAAGATCGTATGGACCGGAACAACACAATGGTACTGATGGGGAGCGAATCGAAGCAAGTTACAATTTATAGCAAAATAAATTGTCCGTCTGAATCAAGCGATGGTTATTGTTATTAACGATGATCGTCCAATGTGAGTAAAACTCACCAACTCTGAACAGTTATATTTTTATAACGTACTTTTAGAACTGTTAGATATTGATTGACTGTTGTGTGTTGGTTAGGTTGATTGAACTGCTAGTCAGTTAGTTGAAATTATATATATGTATATATATATATAAACCGTTATATATATATATATAATGATGTTGTTTATCAGAACATTTCATATCGAAATGAAGTTGATGTTAATTGTATGGTTTAACATCTGTGGTGCAGGGGAACAGGTTGGAGGGACCCAACTGGGTTCCTCAATATATAAAATACTATTTTGTTCATATATTATGATATGTGATGTGTTATATAATCTGTGCTGATTATGTGTGCTTGGTTGATAGTAATCATGGTTATACGGTATTTTAAAGACCGTAATGAATATTGGAAAGTAAAAAGGAAATTTTCGAAATGTATATTGAAAATGAAATATTTATGAAATCAAAGGATTTTATAAAAGAGATATTTATTAGAAAATAAATAGAATCGAGTTATAAATGTTAAAGAGAATTGAGTTTGGGTTTTTGAGTAATTGGAACTTGTTATACGTTGATTGAGTTGAGTAAATTCCAAAGTGTTGATCTGATGTTGGTTTCGGCCTTCAGAATTAACACTTAGAAATTTATTCACTTATCAATTTAAAATGAGGATCTAACGAATAGAAGTGAAGTGATAGAGGAATATTTATTTGAAAAATAAATAGGAGTAATAAGGAAATCATTATAAGTGATTAAATGCTGTTATAAGGAATCATTATAAATGATTAAACGATGTTATAAGGAATCATTATAAATGATTAAACGTTGTTAAAAAGGAAATCTCTATAAGTGGAGAAACGTTATAAAAAGGACATTTTTTTTAAAAGTGAAGAACTGTTACTAAAAGTATATCTTAATAAATGGATAAACGTTATTTAAAGGAGTAAATCGAATATAGGTTATTCGAATTTGAGTTAATCAGTTAGAGTTAATCAGTTTGAGTTAATCAGTTAGAGTTAATCAGTTAGAGTTAATCGAATAGAGTTAAAGAAATAGAGTTAAGCAAGAGTAGAGACTGACTAGAGATTAGTAAGTTGAATTGTTTTCTGAGTGTGGATCTGATGTTGGTTTCGGCCTTCGGGGTTTATGCTTAGAGAAATTTTCTTTTACTAGTTTACAGTTAGCGACTGATGGTTGTGAAAGAATAGTGATACGTGAATAGGCTATGGAAATGTTTTCCAGTGTTAATAACATATATTTTCTAATCAGAGAAAATAAGGAAATATATATATATATATATATATATTATATGTTGGATGATTGGATCGATAATTCCATTTGGAATTTAGATCGTTGTGTGAACACCGACATGTTTTTCTTGGATAGTTAAATCACAGACTATCAAAGTTTTGACCATTTTCACGTTGTCAATATGGAGAGACCGGTTGGATTCTTATCCAAAGAACCACTCTGTATTGGCATAAGCGTTGCGAATATGCCAAAGAAAATTGAAGATGGAGTAAAGTACAAGGGATGTTGTATAAATCTTAGATAACAATGGACTAAGATGGATGTACTGAATAGTGCCTTCGGTTTCGTTCAGTCCTAGAACGAGCGTATATGGACGAGTGTCTGACAGAGTATTTCCAATGATCGAATGAGTTGGTCTGTATAACTATATATGGTTGCAATGGATTTATTCCCTTAGCATAACATCGGAATATTTGTGCAAATCAATTAGTGATTAACGGATTTGACAATGTGGCATTCAAAGTAATCGTGTTATCAATGAATGGAAAGTAATCGTAATTTCTGGCCTCAACATCCGGTAAATGACAAAAATCGGGCAGGCATCATGGCTATGTCGGCCGCACTGAAGTAGGGTGTATAATCACCTATCTAGAGAATATTCATTTGCTTCTTTAATCTATCAATGTTGTCCCATATATATACGGGAAACGGTTGCTGATCCTAACCGTTGGTGACGTACATTCGATACACTCAAGCGAAATGAGTGGTCGGTCTTGTGTGGCTGAGTTGCAAGATGTTCTTGTCGAACTCAAGTGTATCGTTCCTAGAGTACACTGATCGGAAGGTGGTTCCATACCTTGTCATAGTTGGAAATCCATTACCCAATACGTGCTTGCGGTTTTGATTGTATACTATATATGTAGAATGTGAGATGAAAGCGTTTCTGCTAGATGATTATTATATTGTGGTTGATAGACATTATTATAATATCAAAAGGTTTTTGATATAAAGATATTTTGGATTCTCATAAGGGAAAAACCCGTTCCATTATACGGCGTGGTCTTATGAGATATCGTTTACTTGTTCAAATTGTTTTAAACTGTTTTACTCATAACAGTCCCATTACTGACCCGGAGTTTACTTGTTTTGTTCTACCTAAACTCTTGGGTGCCTAAATTTGTACGGGCAGTCAAGTAGTTCAGGATTTTACAGATACACTTGGAGAGCTTGGAGCAGGAGGCTTCAAGATTCTATAGCTATTATTATTTCCGCTGTGTTGTAAGTGTTGTACTCTGAAATGATATCGTATACATATACTGTTTGTATTTCAAAAGTTATGTTATATTTTATTCGTTCCGCTGCGAGATTCGTGTTACTCTGATGATGATGTTCTTCTTCTTCTTCTATTCTATAAGTTTCTATCTTATCTTTTCTCACCCTCTAACTTCTTTCTATTAATTTCCTGATTTCCAGTGTAATTTGGGGTGGACTTGTGTTATATAGTCAGCTCAAATTGGATCGGATTTTCGGGTCATTACATATATAATAGCAACGATAAGTAATCAACCATCATCCAGAGTGCACCACACAACTACATAAGCAATAAATATAAGTAATTAACGCTTACACAGTCTATCAACCCATCGATTGACATACAACTAAACGATCGTGATTAGTGTACGTCAAATATCATCCCAGTACCCGTGTGGGGTTTCAAATCAACAAACACAGATTTTTATTTGTGCAGTTGGGCAATGTGTAAAATTTATCGTCCCAATCAATATCAGTCAAATCAGTGTATATAAAAAAATCGTCCGATTTGTTTATAAATATTTATTTTATATACATGTTAAAAATCATATTTTTAACTATAAAATATTTTCCACTATAAAATATTTTATTTCATTCACCATCATGCAATCAAATTTCACTACACAGCAATCAAACAAACAAGTCATCCGTGGTCTGTGGACGACGGGTGTCGGGTGCTGCTAAGCACCGTCTGCATCCTAGTATATATTTCAACTAGAGAACAAATTAAAAGTGAGAAATTTTCACCGACTAGCTAAACCAAATGCCACGACTCTTCTTATGTAGAAATCTTCGTCACTCGCCTTTTTATCACTTTCGTTGTCCGTATCCACTACATATATAAAAATCACATTTTTATTTTCTCTAGTATATAAAAATCATATTTTTATAATCGCTATCATATAAAAATCATATTTTTAATTCGCTACATATATAAAAATCACATTTTTATTTTCTCTAATATAAAAATCATATTTTTAATTTGCTACATATATAAAAATCACATTTTTATTTTCACTAATATATAAAAATCATATCTTTTATATGTTAAAAATCTCCTTTTATATGAACAAAAATCCCCTTTTATCACATTTTAAAATAAAACTGAAATTAAAACTGATTTAAACTATGCTATATATATAGAAACTGCTTTTTAAATACATTATATATATATAAACTGAATTTAGAAAATAAAACTGATTTATAATAAAATCAGATTTAAACCCAAAACTGGTTTAATTTAATTACAGTTTTATACAAAATTAGGATCTAAATCAAATTGAATTTAAAACTCAGAGCTTCGGTCAGAGGAGGGGCAACGGTGGCGCAGTCGCGGTCTGGTGGTGCAGCGGCGATCAGGTAGGTCGGCGGTGGAGTTTCCGTCGGTTTTGGAGGCGGTGGTTTTTCTGGTAAGTGGAAGGAGGAGCGGTGGTTGGTTTAGGGGAGGCCGACGGTAATGGTTTCAGGCGGGGTCGGGTTTGGGTTCACGGATGGGCCCGGAGGAAAAGGGGAGAGCGTCATGGGAGGGAGGAGGAGCTGAGAGCGGGGGGGGGGAGGGGGGTCGCGACGTGGGGGAGGCGGCGTCAATCGCCTGCCATCGATGAGGGGCTCCGTCGCCCCTTCTCTCTCTTCTTTTTTTTAATTTTATTTTGAAATGGCATTGACCGTATGGGGGAAGAGAGAGATAAGAGGGGGGCCATAGATATTAATATAATTTATATTATTTTATTTTAATTTTTCCATAAAGAGCAACCTTTACATTTGAACTCAAAATCGAGCCCACCGACTATTTTCTAGCTTCGTATTGACGATACGGTCCTAACAAAACTAATTTCGTCAAATTCCGAGTCTGTTTGAAAAATGGCCAATTTCTGGTCGATCAAAATTGATTAAAACTGTTAAAACACGTTTTCCTTTGCCACGCTCACATATTGATTTGAAAAATTACGAATTTTGGAATCTAGCAATAACTTGACATCACGGATCCAACAAAAGTGGTTTCGTCGAAAACCGAGGTCATTTGCAAAATTTCCATTTTAAGGGCTAGAATTCCATAACGACTATTCTGAATTTTCAACTGGGCATAACTTTTTATTCCCACCACGAAATTTTGATTTCTCGGATTCGTTGGAAAGATATTCTCAATTAGATTCAATTATTTTTGGTTTCGCTAAAATCCAGTTTATTTTGCACCCGATACATTCATTTAAACTTTGAAATCGAATTTTCAAACTACCGCGCCATTTTCAATTCCTTTTATAATTAAAATAAAATATTATATTCTAACGACGACATATATAAATACATACATTCTAATTGTATTCAAAATAAATTTCTCGTCGTTATTATTTAAAATAATTCATTTTAAATATTCAAAATTCACTAAAATCGCCAAAATAAAAATTTTAAATTGGCTCGAATTTCCGGGTTATTACAACAGACTTGTGTTTTTTTGAAGGTGGTGGAAGCTCATGTGATAAAGTAGGGTTGTTGGTTGAAGCAGGTTGTCTGGTCATTTAGGGTTATGGAAATGGAACATTGCTTAGAGGGGAGGATGTTTGCAGTGAGTTAAAAAAAACTAAAAATAGTTAATCAATATTATTAAGAAGATTAATTATATACATATATTCAAACTTATAAATTAAAAATAATAACACTTTCTTATACCTTTATATGATGACAGTTTTGCCAAAAAACGAAATTCATTGGAATCATAAGAGCTTAAACCTGGAAATTAGACTCGTTTTGGAATATTGAAGTCGATTGAAATCAGTTATGGAGTTTTAATTTAAATCGAATGTTATTCGATTTAAGTTAAAATTTGTATCGAATCTGCAAAAGAAAATCAAGGTGAGTAAATCTCACTCAGAGTTTTATATTAAATTTATTTTTAATCGTTAAGATAAATTGTTAGTTGTTTGGGTGCTTGCATGAGTTGCTGAATTACTGTGGTCATATATATATATATATATATATATTAGTTATTTAGGCTTGGTGATTGTGGTCATTATATATATATTGGATTTCCCGCAATACCATTAGCGGATGCCTGTAGTATCATTAGTGGATGACCCTATCGCCCCACGATATATGAGTATCATTAGCGGATGACCCTATCGCCCCGCAATACCATTAGCGGATTCCTGTAGTATCATTAGCGGATGCCTGTAGTATCATTAGTTGTTTGACCTTTCATACCACGATATTCTACCGTGAAGCAGGATTGGTATTATTTATGTTGCTTAACATCTGTGGATGCAGGGAAAACAGGTTGGAGGGATCCAACTGGATTCCTCAAATTTATTTATTACTGTTTACATATTTAAATGTGTGTGATGTGTTGAACTGGATTGATGGTTTGTGTATTTGGAGATTTAAATATCACTGGCCCTAGAAATTGATATTTAAAAAATATTATTGTAACAACCCGTATTTTTGAATAACATGTTATAACATAAATGGAGGCAGAATTAAACTGTAAAATCTGAATCAAGGGAAATGGGCTATGCCATTGCGTTCGTCTCGGAAAAATACGCGAAATAGAGTCCGAGTTTTCGAAAATCGGAGTCCGTATGACCAAGATATGGCCTCGCGAAGTTTCACGAAAAATTCCCAAATTAAAGTATACTTAATTAAGTGAAATGGGTTGCGCAGAGAAATATATATATTGATATATATATATATATATATATATAATTGAAAATTAAATAAATAAATATGCAAAAATGTTCAAAACAGCGAATTGGGAGAGGGGAATAACCGAACCGGCCGATTTTTGAGGTCGACCCGAGCCTGCTGGGTCGACTAGGGGTTAATCCAGGGTGTTTGGCTGTCAACCCGTGGGCCGATTCGCTCAAATGCAGATTTTGCATTTGAATGGTTCTCATGGTCCATCTTTAATCTAAAGGCCCTAGATGGTTCCTACACTTGACTTCTTCCCCAAGACATGCTTTGATGGCTTGGATTGAATCTAGGGTTAATCCTATGGCCTAAAACACTTGCCTAATCTATAAATAAGACCCTAACCTACCCTAAATCATCATTATTCATTCATACAACTAAACTATGGCAAAATCGATCCTCTCATGGCCTCCACTCTCTTCATAAAATTCCTAAATAAATTCCTAAGTGATTTTCCATGCATAAAAGTGTTTTCAAACTTGTATGAGCATCATTAGCTTGCATTCAAGTCAAGTTTATATATTTGCATCATAAAGAAAGAGTCTTGATCATTTTGGCTCAAGGGTTTTGCTTGCATTTTGGGTTTTATTGATTTCATAAGGGCTTTGTCATATTTTTGTGACTTCTTAAGCATTGTAAGCCCTATTCCTTTCATACTTAAACTCTAAAGTTAAATGTATGATATGCAAGTTTACTATGATGTGTTATGCAAGTTTGCTATGATGTGTTATGCAAGTTTACTATGATGTGTTATGCAAGTTTGATATGCAAGTTGTCGTATGATATGCAAGTTAAGTTATGCAAGTTTGATATGCAAGTTGTCATATGATATGCAAGTTAAGTTATGCAAGTTGTCATATGATATGCAAGTTATGCTATGCAAGTTTGGGATGCTCATTTGGTTCATGTTATCATGTTATGCAAGCTTATCTTGGGTTTATGAACATAACGCTTCAAGCTTTATGCCAAAGGTTGCATTTTGGCAACATGTAAGTTATCATATCTCTTATGATAACTTGCATGTGAGGCTAAATGCGAACTTATTGCCATTTCTACATGTCATTTAGCACCATGTATCATGAATATGCCAAGTTTGGTTTTATGAGGCCTAAAAATGTAATATGCAAGTGTATGGACACATGAACATTTCATATGCCACCATGTTGAACTTGTGGCTTCAACATTTTTATGTCATAATTATGCCAAGTTCCCTCTTTCTATCCTTTATGCGCTATTGCGATATGTAAGCGATGGGATTGCGTTTGGGGTTGGGTAAACTTAAAAGACATAAAAACATGAGCTTGGGAATTTACCTATTAAGTTAGGTCTACCCATTGGGAATTTACCTATTAAGTTAGGTCTACCCAATTGCTTGAAAACTTGTAAGGTGTTTTGGAAACACGATGGACATGACACTTAGAAAAGATAAGTGTGGCCAACTCGAGGTTGGGTTGAGTTTGTAGCGTAAACCTACCCGGAACCGACCGGCTTAACTAGTTGCTACAGACAATAGGACCCAATGTGAGAAGTTGGTCATGTTGTACCTTGAACCCGAGGTTAGACCAAGTTGTGGTGTAAAGCTACCCGGACCCGCCCGGCTTAACTAGTAACCACAACAAGGTCTAATGTGAGAGGTTAAGGCGCATTAAATTAATTAATGCCTCGTGATTAGGGTTAAGTCATGGTCCACTTAATACTTAACCAATCTGAACGCGGTAAATTAACGGGGTTAAGTTAACCTACACTTAACCAATCTGAACTCGGTGATTTAACGGGGTTAAGATGAACTATACTTAACCAAATCAATTCAGTAATTTGGTAAGGCTGAGAACTAATTTGATATCTGGTCTGGATAAACCAACTTGGTTGATAAATTAAACGAACCTGTTTTGCGGATCTGTAGGACCCACACTAAGTTAGGCAAGTTTGTAAATCTGTTATCTGATCCGTTAGTCTGAAAACTAATCGTCTGAACTTAGTATGTCTGAACTCTGTCAATAAGTTAATCTGAATCTGATAGTCTGGGGACACAAGAGGGAATACTTGTGTCATTTGTTGTTTGGGACCCATATTAGTCAGTAACCCTTTCTGGTATCAAAACTTTGACCCAACTGTAGGTAGGATCCGGGCACGCTTACTGAACTAATTATAAGTGGTTCATTCTGATAATGGCGATGGGTGTTGATGGTGCGTTCCAACCGGGTCATGTGCGTGCATGGATCCCGGTCTGCCTCTGAGGATGTAAGACGCCGTGACATCTGTAAATATGCCTGTGCCAATTGGTTGCCACTTTAGGGAGTGATACACCCTATCGTGGGGCCGACACAGGATATTTATGTATTAGGAAGCCGATCGCTTGGGTAGGATTTAGGGTACACTTAGTTCTATCTGATTCTGTTGGTACCGTCTGTTTTGTTGGGTGGCAACACCCGTCTGTTTCTGCGTGGTACCGTTCTGTTAGGGTGGTAAAGGCCCATTTTTGTTAGCATTCCGTTTCTGTACTTTATCTGTTAGGGTGGTTAAGGCCCATTATAGTTAGTATTCCGTTTCTGTACTTCATCTGTTAGGGTGGTAAAGGCCCATTATTGTTAGCATTCCGTTTCTGTACTTTATCTGTTGGGATGGTAAAAGCCCATTTTTCCCAAACTCTATTTCTGTATGGACCATTCTGTTCTGTCCTGTTTCGATGTGAACATTGGGGTAACACCTAATCCTGTTATACTAGAATTGGTACCAAGAAGTTAGATCTTGGTTTGAGTCAAACACCTGATACTGGGCCAAGTTTGGGCCAAGGGATAAATTTTGGATTATACATGACATGTTAGAATGTTAGCACACCTGTGGTGCAAAACCTTAAACCGGATTATGCGATAACACCTTTATCTGCCTTGTTAGTTAATCAACATGCTAGTATGTTGTTATCCCTATGTTCATACCTGCTGCTCATGCCAGTTAACTTTATCAGTTTACATTGATTGTAGTAGGGCTTACTCAGTCTTTTTGACTGACCTGTTTTCTTTCGCCTCTTTTCTTTCGTTGCCCCCCCCCCCCCCAGGTTTACAGGGTGGGAATACCGGTACTTAGCTTGGATCTTAGCTGCTTTTCTTGGATAGCTCACGTATGCTTTGGATTTGAGCTTGCTATGGTTTTCCACTTTGGGGATAGCTACTTTATGTTTTCCTTTTCAGCTTCCAGTTTTATGTACTAGACTTGTTTATTTGGAAAATTGACATTATGTTGTACCAGACTTGTTTTGAAATGGTTTAAAATCTTCCGCTGTTTTATCTATGTTATTTACTCTGTTTACATATATACATATGTTCTTGTTCTGCCTTGATATATCATTATGCATGTTTACCTGATTCAAACGCCCCTCCAAAGTCAGAGTGCTTGCAAGAGCCACCCTGGCGGAGGTGGGGTGTTACAATTATACAAAGGGATTTTTAGATTTTAAAAGGACAATCTAATTTCCGAAATAGAAATGGAATTTCGAATGAGTTAGAAAATATTAACTTGTTTAGTGATGAAACAAGTAGCTGGATTCGTATAGGATGTTTATAAATGGAAAGAAATATTATCATTTGATAATATAAAAATTTAAATTCAAATATGAATTTAAAAAGGAAAATTTATGTTTTTGAGGTGGAAATTGGATTTTCAAATGGGATTTGAAATCGAAGCTTGTTTTAATATTTAGAACAAGAAGTAAAATTTATAACGATATTTATAAATAAAGGAAAAAATAACTATTATTGGATAACTTAAATTTTTTAAATTCAAGTATGAATTTAAAAAGGGATTTAAAATTTGAATCGCTTCAGGGAAGGGAAATGATGAAATTTATTTAGATGTTTGGAATGCAAACTAAATTTAAATAAATCCTTATGGATTTATGGTTTGAATTAGACTATGTCGAATAAGTTGAAGTAAATTTTATTTCCAAAAGATATTGAAATAAAGATTTAGATTTTTAGTATGAAAATTGATTTTATGCTTATATATGTAAGATTTTAGTAATAAAATATTTCAAATAAGAATCGAGTTTTAAACGGAAATTTAAATGAAAGCTTGTTTAATATAAAATAAGGAAGCTGATTATAAACAATGTTTATAAATATAATGAAATAATTTCATTGGATAAATTTAAAATGAACTCGCCGCTGCGCGGTAGTTCGTAAATTGGCAATCCAAACTTTAATTGAGTATATAGAACTCAATATAAGTCGGAATTCGATGAAACAAGAAACGCTCAAACTGATTAAATGATAGTTTTCAAATGGAAGAGAAAAATCTTGATTTCTCCGTATAGATTTTTAGTTATATCAAAATCAAATTTTAGAAAAAATCGCTATAATTCGTTTAAAAACCATAACAATTTAATTAATTTTGTTATAGGGATTTTCAGTGAATATAAAATCCGAATTTCGATTAGAAAAATCCAGATTTGAGTATAAAATATATTTGAACTCAAGTAGCGTAAATGGATTGATTTTTGGTATAAAAATCAGATTTTTAATTATGGAATAAGGTTAACTAATTTGGAAAGTAATTTGTTAGTGGAGTTTTGGGATTGAACTTGAGTTTGTTTAAGTGAACTGAAATTATGAATTGAAATTGAACATTTGAGTATATGTAACCTGAATTAAAGTTTGGAATTGAATATGCAATTTGGGTTTGACTTGGTTTAAGTCAATAATAATGTGTTTAAACACGACAGCTTCCAACTAAAGGTGAAATGAGTTATTTAAAGTATAAAGTAAGGATTGAACGAGGTGAAATGAAAATGTTAAATTGATTGAAATTGAGAACGGTTGAATATATGATAGACAGATATGGAATGAAGAGAATAAAGAGTATGAAGATTTTAATTTAAGTGCCTGACAAAAAGGTACATGTTTAAATATCCATATGAGGTTTTATGCGCCGAATCGGCAAGCCGCTTGGCCTTTTGATTTTCTTTTTGAATGGAAAGGGCCTAGAGTAGCGAGTTGAGGTTTGAACGATTGACCAGTACAGGGGAGGTACTGGTGAAATTTTCTCGAAACTTAAGGAGTTAGAATATTTTTAAGATAATTTGAAAATGGAAATAAATATGTCGATATATATAGAATATGATAAAGGATTTGGAAAATAGTTAATGAATGAAAAGGGCCAGTGATTGTTTGACTGTTTGGATGGATGTTTTGTTTTCCTTTGATAGTTAAATCACCGGCTATCAAAGATTTTTGTACCATAGTTGTCATACGCAGAGACCAGTTGGATTTAATATCCGAAAATCACTCCGTATAGGCATAGGCATTGCGAATTAGATTATTTGAAGATAATCAAAGACGGAGTAGATTGCAAGGGCTGTTCTGTTTAACCAGACCCAGGACAACTTATGGACGAATGTCTGACAGAGTATTTCCAATAATCACGCCTGTTGGTTTTTACGAATATACCAAGTTGGTGGGGAGAAGGCAACTTCTCTTTATTCTAACACCTGGAGTGCATTTATATAAATCAAATTAGTGATTAACGGATTTGACAATGTGGCATTCAACGTGAATGGTGGCCAGATTATTTAAACGTAACCTCAAGCCTCACAACCGGGAAATGACAAAAATCGGGCAGGAAGCATGGCTAGGTGGGCCATTCCCAAGTAGGGTATATTGTAATCGATCTAGAGAAAATTTATAATTGTTCTTCTTTCATTTTCTGTATCTCCACGGATGTACGGTGGGCCCTTAAAACCGTAATGGGGTGACAATACATTCGCTACACTCAAGCTAAATGAGTGGGCGGTCATGTGTGGCCGGGTTGCAAGATTTTGTTGTTGAACCCCAGGGTATCCCCTCTAGAGTACACTGATCGGGAGGTGGTCCCATACCTTGTCATAGTTGGAATCCCATCACCAATAAGCGCCCTACGGTTTTTGATTTTATACTATATATGTAGAGCGTGAGATGCAAGTGTTCTACTAGATGATTATTTATTTGATTAGACATTATTATAATATCACTGGATTTTTATATCAAAAATGTTTTGGTTATAGTAAGGTAAAAATCGTCCGTGTTTATGTGTGGGTTGGTCTTACTATTACCCTTTCTTTCAAAGGATTTTCAAAGTTAAATAATATGGTTGGAGTTTACTCACACCAGTCCCATGACTGACCCAGAGTTTATTTTGTTTGTTTTCCTAAACTCTTGGGTGCCCAAATTTATATGGGCATTCAAGTGTTCAGGCTTTTACAGATATACTTGGAGGAGTTTGAAGCAGGCGGCTTCACTGTTAGATATTTAAGAGTTATTTCCGTTGTATCAAATGTTGTATTATACTCTGATGATGGTATGCATATATGATACAAAATTTTGTATTTCAAAGTCTATGTTATATAATATATTTTATTCGTTCCACTGTGAGATCGGGTGTTGTTATTTCTATTCTTCCTCTTCTATCTGTTTCTGTTTCTTTAACCCAAATGACTCGTATATCTGTATTATTTTGGTTGGAAGTGTGTTGTTTAGTCAACTTAAATAGTACGAATTTGCGGGCTATCACAGTTGGTATCAGAGCTTAGGTTGAGCGAATATCCAGGCTTTGGTGGGGAATTACTCATTAGAGATAGGGTCAGTAGTACCCTAGAATGAGTCGAGTGTATATATATGAGAGGGCGTATTTGTAAGTTGATATAAAAATTGTTTTATATTGTGTTGGCTTGTCTGTTGAGTAGTTTATGAATTCTGATCGAATCGTGGGATGCCACGACATCGATAGAAGTTTCTAAACACTTAAGCAAAGGAATTGACATAATATTGTTTTAAAATGGGTAAATGAAATTATTTTACCCAAAATTATATTTTGATATAAAAGTAATAATTTTCTAAAATTATCTATATATGGATGAGTTGTACGCTATTACTAGATTATAAATTGGAATGAAATTTGTATATGAATAATATGTACAATGAGACGAAACCGAATTGGATTAAAAACAGAATTTGGAATTTAAATCCCGAAAAATTAGAAATTATTTTTCCAAAGTATGTTAAATTAATATAGCATTATTTTGGAAATATTTTTGAATAAAAATCATGTTGAATGAATTTTGAAAGTGATAAAGCACTGAATTCACTTCAATGACAGGAAAATAATTATGATGATGAGTGCAGCATCATCAGTGTTCATTTTCGAGTTTCTAAGTGATGGATTGCTACCTTAGAGAAGTTTTTGATGGAAATTGGTATAAAAGAAAACAAGTTGTTTGGAAAATTCGAATGTTTTGAATTTGAGATGGTTATAAATATACGTGTATATATTTATATGATTTCAAAAGGGATTTTAAATGAAAACCGGATATTTGAATTCTGAAATTTAAAATTTAACTCATGCAAGTTAATTTAATGGAATTGGTAGAAGTGGAGTGATGAATTAATTTGGAATCAATTTTAATTTTGGCTAGAAATATAAGTGGTAATTGTATTAACCAAATAATATGGAAAGAAAATTTATTGTTTGTCATAACTGAAGTAAATAAACCGATTAAAATCAAACTTCAATGAATATGAGTCGAATGTAAATATATCGATTATAAATCATTCGAACTGAATAAACAGGAGTATACCGGGTATGTAATCTGAATGAAATGACACATATACCAAATATTGAAACTTGTATTAGCATATACATCTAAATATTCAAGATATGACATGTTTAAATTTGAATTCCTGTGTTTAACCATTTAAAGGAATGAAAGTTATTAAAACCTCAATATATGAGGCTTATGTGTTTAAATTGAGTAAGTACAGGTACATGGAGCTACCATACTTGATTTTGGATATTTAGATAGCTTATATGCTAAACATGCACGCTTAATAAATGCTTATATAAGGTAAACCTATGTAAAAATATCAAATTAGGATATATAAACTGTTTTCCAACCAATGTAGGTCGATGTACACTTCTTTCTCTCTTTTAGTATATTGCAAAAGCTCCTCCGTACAGAGGAGACTGCCATTTAGGGAGTTAGGAATTTTTTAAAAGTTTTGAAAATTTTATAAAGATAAAAGAGATCCTTTCAATTTGAGGGTTTTTGAAGGGGAAATAGGAAATTAAATATTTCCATGAAAAGTTAAGGTTGTATGGGATATTGAGTTATAAAATATGAAATGCTAAGTTATAACAAAGCGGATTTTTGAAAAATTAGTGGGTTTGTAACATTTTTCATACCTTAGTAATTTCGGGGACGAAATTCTTTTAAGGGGAAAAGAATGTAATGACCAGTATTTTGGGTCGATTTGTTTTAAATATTTAATATAGTTTTAATAATTGAGTTGATAATATAAATCAATTTTTATACGGAATTTATCGATTTGATAATCGAAATACGATTTAATTTCGATTGTATCGAATTATCTTGATGCGAAATATAATTGAATTCGAAGTTAAAACAGAATCAAAACAATTCAGACGATCAATATAAATTTTATTTGGGTATAAACGATAATAGTGATAATATATTATCAGGAATTTATTTTTTTGAAAATAAATGATATTATATCGGTTTAATATGGTACTTAAGAACAATTAATTCTCAAACGATCTCGGAATTCAAGGAAATCAGTTCCATCGTATCCAGAATATTAGATTATTGTACGCTGTCAGTTTTCATTGTGATCGAAGCCCATATTTGATAGTTTTAGTGTGAAACTTTGTACCTAAGTTTCATAAATTAATAAAATATAAAATCATTTAGCTTCATGGATACACTAACCCAATTAGCTTCTCAGACACACTTCAATAGCTTAGGAATTATGATTCTCCTTCAGTTCCTTCTACCGAAAGCTTTTATTGTATTTAAACCCACCTGTTCGCTCACTTCATTCGAGAATTTAACACGGCTTCAGATGAAATCAAAAAAATCCGAAAAATTCCTGTATACAATCAATTTACATCTTTCCCCTCTTTCAAAATCACTTCCAAATCAAAAATTGAGTGTAAAACCCATAGCTTTTCCCTCTCTAATCGATTTTGGAAATCAAAAATAAAATCAAATGAAATCGAGATGGGGACTCGGGAAATACCAGAAGCTCGACATCAATAATAGAGTGCTCGCGATTCGGAAAAGGGATTCGGTGATGTGATTCGAGGGCCCCTGGGTGTAGTTGTTGTGCGCGATGAGTTCAGATTATTTCTATCGTGAGTGTTTGTCGATGATATGTATTTGTGCTTAGTTGCGAAGAAAGTGTGCGATTTCAGATGGAGTGGGGTTTTCGATGGGTTCAGAAAGAAAAGGGTTCGCCATTTTTACTGGCAGTGCGTGATTGGAGGACATGAATTCGATTTTTTTTGTGTTAATGGTGCAAAGTGCTGAAGGCATTGTGGATTGAATTACAGGAGCAACAGTAGGTGTTTTGGAGTTTGGTTAGAGTTCTTTGGGGGTATCAGAGTATTGTAAATCGATGTAGATTGGAGTACAATAGTGTCCAGTTGAGGAGATGTAGTGGTGAAGTGGTACTTGTATTGGTTTCAAACTATGAGTTCGATTTACAGATTGTTGAATGGGATGAACTGGGGCAAGATAGCGAGATGCAGGGAAGTACAGACTTGTGTTTTTTTGAAGATGGTGGAAGCTCATGTGATGAAGTTAGGCTGTGGGTTGAAGCAGGTTGTCTGTTCGTTTTGGGTTATGAAAATGGAACATTGCTTGGAGGGGAGGATGTTTGCAGTGAGGTAAAAATAAAACTAAAAATAGTTAATCAATATTATTAAGAAGATTAATCATATACAAATATTCAAACTTATAAATTAAAAATAATAACACTTTCTTATACCTTTCTATGATGACAGTTTTGCCGAAAAACGAAATTCATTGGAATCATAAGAGCTTAAGCTTGGCGATTAGACTCATTTTGGAATATTGAAGTCGATTAAGATCAGTTATGGAATTTTAATTTAAATCTAATATTATTCGATTTAAGTTAAAATTTGTATCAAATCTGCAAAAGAAAATCAGGGTGAGTAAACTCAATCAGAGTTTTATATTAAATTTATTTTTAATCGTTAAGATAAATTGTTAGTTGTTTGGGTGCTTGCATGAATCGCTGAATTACTGTGGTCATATATATATATATATATATATACATATATATACATATATATATGTGTGTGTGTGTGTGTGTTATTTAGGCTTGGTGATTGTGGTTATTATATATATATATATATATATATATATATATATATATATATATATTGGATATCCCGCAGTACCATTAGCGGATGCCCGCAGTATCATTAGCGGATGACCCCATCGCCCCACGATATATGAGTGGATGACCTTTCATACCACGATATTCTTCCTTGAAGCAGGATTGGTATTATTTATGTTGCTTAACATCTGTGGATGTAGGGAAAATAGGTTTGAGGGATCCAACTAGATTCCTCAAATTTATTTAAAAAATCAGCGGATAAAACCTAGGTCCTAACTTTTATCAATTTTAAAAATCAGCGGAGACCCAAAGAAAACTCACAGCGAAGGATGGGATTTGCTGATTGAATCGGGGAGAGGGAGAGTTGTCATTGCTCACGGTGTAGCTCGTCTGCGGTCTTCAAATCGGGGAGGAGGGGTGCTGTTCTGATCGGAGGCGGTTGAGGGGGTGTTAGCGGGTCTTGGGCGCGGTGTACAGCAGAGGAGAGAGAAGGAGGGGTGCGAGGTGGCTTGGGTGGTCGTGTGGTGCTCTCGGGTTCAGGGAGGGCTCGATTCTCGAGCTGGGGTGACGGAAATTAAGGAGAGGAGGTAGCGCGGTAGTGGGGGAGTTCGCCGGAGGGGAGCGGCATTGCGGGTCCGCCTGGGGAGACGCGTCGAAGATAAGTGGGGGTAGGCAATTTAGGGAATCGGATTTTTTTGTTTAGGGCGTTGACTGAATATAAAGGGGGGAGATGATATAAGAGGGGGGACTTATGTATTAATATATTAATTTAATTTTTCCATAAAAAGCAACCTTTTATCTTCAACTCGAAATCGAACCCACCGACTGTCATCCCTAGCGTTTTACCCCCATTCCGAACACAATGGGATATGTATCGTAAGCTGATTCGATCGTTTCGATCAGTTTTCGTCAAAATCAAAATATAAATATATATATTGAATTTGAACGCACATTTCAATTTACTGGGGTCACATACTAACTCGAAAAATTCCAGAAAAATATTTTCTAGCTTCGTATTGATGATACGGTCCTAACAAAACTAATTTCGTCAAATTCTAAGACAGTTTGAAAAATGGCCATTTTCCAGTCGATTAAAATCAACTGAAACTGGTCAAACGCGTTTTCCTTTGCCACGCTCACATATTGATTCGAAAAATTATGAAATTTGAAACCTAGCAATAATTTGACAACGCGGATCCAACAAAAGTGGTTTTCGTCGAAAACCGAGGTCGTTTGCAAAATTTCCAATTTTAAGGGCCAAAATTCCATAGCGACTATTCTGAATTTTCAATTGGACGTATCTTTTGATTCCCGCTATGAAATTTCAATTTTTCAGATTCGTTGGAAAGATATTCTCTATTAGATTCAAATATTTTTGGTTTCGCTGAAATCCGGTTTATTTTGCACCCATTACATTCATTTGAAATTTGAAATCAAATTATCGAACTACCGCGCCATTTTCAGTTCCTTTTATAATTTAAAATAAATATTTATATTCTAACGACGACGTATGTAAATATATACATTCTAATTCCATTCAAAATAAATTTCTCATCAATATTATTTAAAACAATTCATTTTAAATATTCAAAATTCGCTAAAATTGCCAAAATAAAAATTTTAAACTGGCTCAGAATTTCCGGGTTGTTACAATCTCCTCCACTTAAAACTTTTCGTCCCCGAAAAGGAACGAAGCCGAAAGTTGTTTTACTAATCAACTCAACTTTCTTTATTTTCCTTACGACTTAAGTTCTTCAACTTTTCAGTTTCTAAGAACTTTTCAAATTTGGCTAACACCCTAAATTTTCGAAAAATTTCGCCATAACCTCCCCTGCACCGGGGACTTCGGGATATTTCATATAGCCTCCCATGGACTTCTTCAATCCAAAAGAAAAAGAAAAACCCAATCGGCTCATAAAATCACCCAAAACTCAAGAAATACAATAAACATGTACCTATTTGTCGGGCAAACAATTTTACTCCTCTTCTCTAGCCTCCTTGCTATGACCTGTTCAATGGATACACATATATATGCATGCAAATGCGACTAATTTTCAATACAGTTTAGTATTTGGTTCAATTTGGCTAAAGGTTCAACATTCTAATTAATCAACTAATAATCAAACAACACAATCAGCAATCAATTTGTTGATTAATGTTTCAAATTCATAATTTTGATATATATTCAAAATTCATATTTTTGATGCCAAATCACAACAATAAGCCCTATCTAATTTTGGTTCTCACACCAGTTAATTGGAATTATATAGAAATCCCACTTTCGTCACTCGAACATAAATCCTGATGATGATGCATCATCCTCAAAATTATCCCCGGGCGACTAGAGTGTAATTCTATATCTATCCAGTATATTAAAATTTCAAATACACGTGGATCAGACGTATACGCAAAATCTTTATATATTGGATTGTCCAAATCAATACAAATAAATAATCAAATACGAATAATTGATTTAAATTTTCAAAACAAAAATTGTTTTCATTTTAAAAATATACTCTTCACACTCGTTCTAGGATACTCCTGATCCCTTCTCAAACGAGTCATTCTCATTGGATATTACTAATCCACTATCTGATGAATTCTTTCGTATGGTTCTAATGTGTCTTGTTCTCTGAGCTTTGTAAACCAAAGCTCTGATACCACTGTAACGAAAAGGAATTTCGCTCGATCCGAATCAATCGCTAAACCGACCAAGACCGTACGAAACGCCTGATTGTTTTTGAGAACACGACAAATCAGAACGCAGACATAAGAACATTTCATTGTATATTACAATAATTCCATCAGAATACAAGAATACACAGAGTATAAATAAATAAATATTACACAGAAAATATCAGAGATTTAAATTACATTTAAATACATCGCAGCGGAAAATAATACAATACACAACTAGAAGTAATACATGGATACAGAGCTTTTCGAGTATCGTTCCAGCTGTAAATCAGGATCCTATGAATATAAATCTGCAAAACCAAAACTACTAGCTGCCCATGTCAAAATAAGGGCACCTAGAGTTTAGGTTAAAACAATAAACTCCAAGTCAGTCATAGGACTGGTGTGAGAACTAAAAGAGTTATAAATCTTTATTTTAAAGTTAGGTAAATCAAGGGACTACGCCGCTAACGTGGAACGGGTTTCCTCCCAAGAATACCAGTGCATAAAACAACAACACAATGCTAAATAAAGAACAATGAAGCTATTATAAGACCCAGGTCCCATCACACAATGCAACGCAAGCCGGAGGATAGGGTTTTACCTTATAATAGCCAAAGAATGCTTGATACGCTAAATTTCATGTTTTATTATTACTATAAGTGTATAGTGTTAAAAAAATTTCAATCATAAATATCAATCACAGGCGACATGAGCATCCCATGTCACTATGTCGCCATATATAGGATTACAATCAAAACCGCAAATGTCACGTATTTGGAAGTTGGATTTCCATTTGTGAACCGAGGCAAAAGATAGTCCTCTACCGAATTCGAGACTGTCTAGCCTGAGTCTTAGGCAAGCCCAGGATTGTCAGGGCCGGTCCACCGATGTGGATTATTATGCCTGAACACTAGGTTTCCCTGCCCTTTGGGGCGTAAATGAGCCAACGAATGACTCCATCGGTCCCGGATCGACCGACATATATGAGGCGCCTCGTAAACCAATAACCACATAAGTCAAACTCGTCAGGGCATGTAAAACCACTGATGCCACTTCTAGCTAGAATGAAACGCATGCCCTCCCTGAGGTCCTCTCCCGTTTCTGGTTCACAACCGGGGTGTGAGGATCACGAATCAACGCTACACAAAGCTATGCCACAAAGGCCGTGCTTTGATCATCAACCACAAGACTTTGCTTTTCAACAGAAGCCTTGATCACTTGCCACTTAGGCATGCCACACAGGCAATTCACTCCATGCGTTTGATATCCATCAATATATAACCCCTGAGCTCGTACGTCTCAGAGAACGGCGATATATATTTAATAGAAATCAATCACACAGAATAAAATCCAATGTCAGACACACAGTCCATTTACAAGTTCGTTCTGGGTCTGAACGAAACCGGAGGCACCTAGTACCCCGCATATCCATCGATCTCCAAGTACGTCTGGACGACCACTAGCTGATTCTCTCCTCTTGGGTGTACGACCCAATCAAGATCATCAGTAACCACCCAAACGACGTGAAGACCTCCGGTCTTCGACCACTGTCTTCATCTTCGACTTATCGTCGTATCAGTTATTCAGAATGGGATAAACCCGGTCTTTCCGAATGACTCGCGTATATAATAAAAAAGTGTTACACAAGCACAAAATACGCCTCATTCCAATTCATCAGTCACTAACTGTAAATTAACAAGAGAAAAATTCCCCAAATATTAACCCCGAAGGCCGAAACCAACATCAGATCAATATCCAGAAAACCATTCTGCTTAGCTAACCGACAGTTAGTTTCTAAATTTCACATTCTTAGGGAAAGGTTCCCATTAATTTTATCAAAGATAAATCCTTTAATTTATTCTTTAATCTTCCTTGAATATCAATTCAAACTAGTCGGGATTAGCGAGCCACACCGAAGTAATCATTTATTTTATTTCCCAATCCCAACCTATTCATCCCATGAAGTAAAACTGGTCATACTTCATATCTAACACCACAGTGTTATCGGTAAATTCAATTATCATTTCACGTTCAAATCTAATTAAAGATTTAACTATCGCCTGGAGCAAAACTGGTGATACTCCATTCTCGATCTTTTCAATCTAATTAAAGATTCATTAAAACTCCACTTAGTTTTAATCCTTAACTGGGTTAAAGAATCAGTGTCATTTAAAACACGGTTCACGATAAACCCAAAATCACATTCCATTAATTATCGGGTTAAAGAACAAGTGTTATTTAAAACACTGTTCATGATAAACCCAAAAATCAATACCAATTCAATTCCAATTAAATATTATTTAATTGGTACACTTCATTAAATCTAAATAAAAAGATTTAATCTTTTTCTCAACTGGGCTTAAGAACATTGTTAATGAAGACACCATTCACGACAAACCCAAATCACATTTGATATTAAATACAAGGCACTGAATAGAAAATATATCGGCTTATATTCAATATCAAATTCTACGGCCAACAAATATCGTATTGGAAATAATGATATATATATATATATATATATATATATATCTTTCAAATTTCCATAACAACATCTGTATCATTACCAAATCCAACATCGAAATATTCCGAAGACAATTTCGATTCAAATCCATTCCAATTTAATTATTGGAAGTTCTGGTTATTTTCAAAACCATTTCAAATCCAATTTATTTATTCTAAAAAAAAATATATTATTACTCTAGTTCAAAGCTAGTTCATTTCGATAAAAATCTATTTTTATCTTTTCAAATGTGGAGTTTTTCATCCCAATTCTTCACAAATCATTTCTTATGATTTTACACAAATTATGCATATTTTTAATAATTTTATTAAGGCCCGTACAGTCAATTTCCATCAACGGCCATCGAACTGCACTTACAGCGACCTTTTCCAAATTTGATTTAGACATGATTCCAAATCCAACCGTTAGATTTCTAATTTCTAATTTCTAATACACGTAAGAAATCTCTTTTCGATATGAACCCAACGGTTCTGGTTTTAGGAGAATCCGACGGTCGAATCTCCTGCAATGTCCATTCGAAGTCAACAGTCGAAATTCGTGAACTGCAGCGGCGCGGCGAATTCTATTCAGGCCATTATATTATATATATAATATATACTTCGTCGATTTCCTTTTAAAACGTATTTTATAAATCGTTTTGAATTCGTTTTCGAAACGATTTCCACTTCATTTCAAATTCAAATCAAAATTGAATTTTTCTTTATAAATTCGTTTTAAATTCATTTCAAATCGATTTCAATTCAAATCGATTTTCAGTTCAATTTCAATACGTTTTAAATTCAATTCAAAACGATTTCAATTCTATTTCAATCTAATTCAAATTTCAATTCTTTTCAATTTTGTTTGAATTTCAATTCAATTCAGTTTAATTCGAATTTCAATTCTTTTCAAAATATCAGTTTTTGAAATCATTTTCGATGTTCATTATAAAGTGAATAAAATCAATATAAATATCGTTCACGTCAAAATGGCATAAATCTAATCAACACGGCTTCATATATTTCTATTTTCAAATATTCTATTTCAAATATTTCTATTTCAAAATTTTCTATTCAAATATTCTATTTCAAAACTGGAATGAGGCCCAATCAATTACCATATAATGTTAATTATACGGATTTTCTACAACAAATGTATATATCAACCATGACAAATAATCAACCATCATCCAAAGTGCATTCTACACTGTATAAGCGTCAAATATAAATATTCAACGCTTATAACAGTCTGTCAATCAATCGATCGACATACAACTAATTATTGGGATTAGTGTATGTCATATATCATCCCAATACCCGTGTGGGGTTTCAAACAATCAAACACAGATTTTATTTGTGCAGTTGAGCGATGTGTAAAAATTATCGTCCCAATCAATATCAGTCAAATGTGTGTATATAAACAAATCGTCCGATTTGTTTATATTTCATTTTCAATACACGTTAAAAATTCTATTTTGTAACTATATAATATTTTTAATTATATAAATATTTTATTTTATTTTACATCACATCACACAATCAACTACACATCAAAATCAAACAAACAAGCATACAAGCCGTCCATGGTCTGTGGACGACGGGTGTCGGGTGCTACTAAACACCGTCTGCATCCTAGTATATATTTTTAACTAGAAATTTAAATTAAAAGTGAGGAGTTCTCACCTAGGGTTCCACTCCGCCGTGCTTTGCTTTCGAATTGCTGAACCGTCCGGATCTGTTTCAAATTCCAATGATATCTTTCCACGCTGTTCAAATATAAAAATTATATTTTTATTGCTTCATTTCAATAAATAAAAATCATATTTTTATTTCTACTTCATATATTATTACAACGCTTCTTTCTATATAAAAATTATATTTTTATATTTCTACTTCTTATATAAAGATCGAATTTTTATTTCATCGCAATAAAAATCTCATTTTTATTTCAACCCTATATGGATAAAAATCACACTTTTACTACTAAACATATAATAAAAATCAGATTTTTATTTCGCTATTTATATAAAAATCGTATTTTTATATTCATACTTATGTAGAAAATATATTACTAATTTACCACATGAATAAAAATCATATTTTTATTACTCTCCCTTTATAAAAATTCAATCTTTCCTTTATATAAAAACCTCGCCCTTTTTTTCTATTTAAAAACCTAGGTCCTAACTTTTATCAATTTAAAAAATCAGCAGAGACCCAAAGAAAATTCACAGCGAAGGATGGGATTTGCTGATTGAATCGGGGAGAGGGAGTGTCGTCATTGCTCACGGTGTAGCTCGTCTGCGGTCTTCAAATCGGGGAGGAGGGGTGCTATTCAGATCGGAGGCGGTTGAGGGGGTGTTAGCGGGTCTTGGGCACGGTGTACAGAGGAGAAGAGAGAAGGAGGGGGTGCGAGGTGGCTTGGGTGGTCGTGTGGTGCTCTCGGGTTCAGGGAGGGCTCGATTCTCGAGCTGGGGTGACGGAAATTGAGGAGAGGAGGCAGCGCGGTAGTGGGGGAGTTCGCCGGAGGGGAGCGGCGTTGCGGGTCCGCCTGGGGAGGCGCGTCGAAGATAAGTGGGGGGAGGCGATTTAGGGAATCGGGTTTTTTTGTTTAGGGCATTGACTGAAAATAAAGGGGGAGATGATATAAGAGGGGGGACTTATATATTAATATATTATTTTAATTTTTCCATAAAAAGCAACCTTTTATCTTCAACTCGAAATCGAACCCACCGACTATCGTACCTAGCATTTTAACCCCATTCGGAACACAATGGGATATGTATCGTAAGATGATTCGATCGTTTCGATCAGTTTTCGTTAAAATCAAAATATAAATATATATATATTGAATTTGAAGGCACATTTCAATTTACTGGGGTCACATACTAACTCGAAAAAATCCAGAAAAATATTTTCTTGCTTCGTATTGACGATACGGTCCTAACAAAACTAATTTCGTCAAATTCTGAGACCGTTTGAAAAATGGCCATTTTCCAGTCGATTAAAATCAACTAAAACTGGTCAAACGCATTTTTCTATGCCACGCTCACATATTGATTCGAAAAATTATGAAATTTGAAACCTAGCAATAATTTGACAACACGGATCCAACAAAAGGGGTTTCGTCGAAAACCGAGGTCGTTTGCAAAATTTCCATTTTTAAGGGCCAGAATTCCATAGCGACTATTCTGAATTTTCAACTGGACGTATCTTTTGATTCCCGTTATGAAATTTCAATTTTTCGGATTCGTTGGAAAGATATTCTCTATTAGATTCAAATCATTCAGTAATCAGCATAGAACTTAACAACAATGCATACGAAGAAAAGTTCAAATTACCTAACCTAAGTGACATCAAAGTCTGAATCAAAACCTAAATCCACATCAGGATCAAAGGATGATTCCACGTCCAAAAAAAACTGAAGACTTCTGTAGTCAACCTCCTGGCGAAGACTAAATTAGTATACGGTGACTGAATCCAAACGTTAAAAAAAGACGAATTAGAACTGAATATTTCAAAGTACCTGAACATAACAAAGTAGGGCACGGTGAAATTGGAAAACGGGGGAAATAGGAAACGATGAAATGGAAGAATACGTTTTAGGGTAAGGAGAAATGGAGAAAATGAGGGAAATGAAAACTACGCAAAAAAAAGGAGAGGGAAAGCAAATTTTTGGCAAAGGATAAGAATAACAGAGGCAGTATGTTTTGAGCTAAATGACACGTCAGCGTTTTGACTAAAAATGATTCATCGAAATAAAATTTTCAACTGCATTCAATATGCCAGCGCTTAGCTTGATTGCAGTTGAAAGCGATTTTTCTTGTAGTGGCAGCTTATATCAAATCATCTTTCAATCTGAATCTCCTATCATATACCCCAACCAAATCTAACCCAAAACTAAGAAACTCAATCATAGTTCTTTCCAAAATTAAAGCACGGCCAAGAAATATGCAAATCGCTCAAAATTGACATAGACTCTAGCATCAACAATCGCGACCATCTAATCAATAGCAAACAATGTAATTAGGCAAAGTACGAACAATCCAAAAAAAATCCCTTCCCACCCCTCACCATTTATAAATAAACATGGATAATTTTATTTCCACGATTTTCTTTTCTCCCCCACTGACGATTACAAAGAATATAATTACTATTTAATCCATTTTTAATTTCTTTAGGTACTATTCGTAGATATAAAATACCGTATTATGGTTGTGTTTGCGTCCGCGCGTCGGACGCGTGGATTTGGTTTACCACGTTCACCAATGGTCTGGTTGAACATTGGAAAATGAAGCGATGGCATCGGGCGTGTCCGACGCCATCGCTTCATTTTCCAACGTTTCTTCTTCCCCAGCATACATTTCTCATTCCCCTTATAAATCATCTCTTACTTCCTCCGTTTCTCATCCTTCTTCTTCATCTTCCAAAAGAATATCTACCTCCGATTCATCTTCCGATTTCGACGATGTGTGTAACAACCCCTTTTTTTAGGAATACTGAATTGAGAATCCAATAATAAATTGGTAATAATGATATTGAATATTTCTCAAAAATTAAATAAGTGAAAAAAAAAATATTAAAAATGGATGGGAAGAAAAATATGATAACCAATGAAACGTTTGTACATAGTTAATGTGAAGAATTGCATCTTTTAGATTGCATAATGGAATTTGTTTAGTGAATGAACATTTGGAAAAAAAATGTACTTAAGTCTTCATGAAAATAAAAATAAAAAGTGATACAGGAATAATTATAAGTTTGCTAAAGTTGTGAACAAATTCTTTGCACGAAATAAAAAGAAAGACAAAGGTAAGTTGTTAAAAGAGGAATTTTGTTTTAATTCTAAAAGGAGAAAAATAAATAAGATAAAATAAATAATAGCTATAATAAATTTGGAGGATATTTTGTATGAATTTTCTAGAAACACATAAAATATATATACATAACATAAATATCTATAGAAAGGACAAAATAACATTACTTGTTAGAAGGAAAAGAAAAGAAAAACGAAGGGGAGAATGAAAATTTTGCTTGGAAACATATAGAGAAGGGGCCTAAGGATAAAAATCCTTCTCACCGTCATATCCCGATTACCTGGGGGGGGGATACGTACTTCTCATTTTCTCAGAAAGAAACAGAAACAGGGAGAAAGAGGAAAGGGAAATCAATAAAATCAATTACTCTCATCCCAACCAAAATCAAAATTGAAGTTTATAATCAAAGATCAAAGAAAGATTATCAATTCTCTAATAATTGAAAAGGGCTTGCAAGCAATCAAAAGCTAGCTGATCTTGACCTTAAAGATTGCTTCTTGGTATTTTAGGTGAGTGAAGTTTTAATTTTTTTTTCATTTTAAATCATGATTTCTGTATGCATGTGGATATAAAGTTGAAATTTTTACATGTTTAATTGAAAGATGGTTTCTTCCCCTAAAGTTTAAGTTATTCCTTGAATGCTTAGATATTAAAACTAGATTTGAATAAAGTTTGCCATGTATTGGAAAGTAGAGGGGATTGTATACTGAAATTTGTTACATGCATATAAATTTAGTGCATGCAAGGTGTATGTTTGATTGCCCCATAGGGTAACTACTTGATAATAACTAAAAAAAAAATGGTTGATGAAGAATTGTAAATCTGTACCAATTGGTAATGAAATAGTCTTTGAAATTTTTACTGAAGAATATATATTGGTGTAGTAATCTACTGTAGAAATTTTGAATAAAAATGTTAAATTTTCGATTTTATGTGATTTTTCTAATTGAGCATATCAAAACTGAGTTTTATAAAGCTGAATTGAAAGTGGTTCATAAAAAAAATCACAAATATGTAATAATTGTTGATGAGTTTGTCTCCTAAATTTTTATGAAAAATATATACTGGTGCAGTAAGCTACTGTAGAAATTTTGAAAGAAAATATTAAATTTTCGATTTTATGCGATTTTTCTAATTGAGCATATGAAAACTGAGTTTTATAAACCTGAGTTGAAAGTGGTTCATAAAGAATCACATATCTGTACTAATTGTTAATGAATTTGTCTTTAAAATTTTTACTGAAGAATCTATACTAGTGTAGTAAGCTACTGTAGAAATTTTGAATCAAAATGTTAAATTTTCAATTCTATGCGATTTTTTCTAATTGAGCATATGAAAACTGAGATTTTCAAAGCACAGCAGAAAATGGAATGTGAAGAACATGAAATCTGTACCAATTGGTTAGGATTTTAGCTTTGAAATTTTGTACACATAAACTACATTCACATTAAAAGCTATTGTAAAAATTTTGGATTAAAAATATTAAATTCCGAATTTCTATGATTTTTGCAAGTTAGGTATATGAGAATAGAGATTTTTAGAACACAGCAGAAAATTGGTTGTGAAGAATATGAAATATGTACCAAATGATTTTGAGTTTGGTTCTCAAATTTTGTACATACAAACTAGATTGATGTTCAAAGGTACTGTAAAAAAATTAGCTTTAAAAGATTAAATTTTGATTTTATATGATTTTTACAAAATCAGTATATGCAAATGGATATTTTCAGGCCTAAACACAAATTGTTTTAGGTATAACTTTTTGGTTTCTTATCGGATTTTGATAAGTCTTGAAGTTTTCGAAAGATTAGAAAATGTGTTACAACTTTTATGCTTTATGATTTGAAAAGATTTAATGTCTAGATTGTCAAAAACTTAATTCGTTGCTGCTAGTCTGTCAATAAAGATAGAATGAATTTTAAGACATGATTTACGAACAAAATTTCATATTTAGGATTTTGAGACAATTGTTGATCTATATAAGTGGCTTTCAAATACGATTTATAACAATTATAACTTTGTGGAATAGTTATTTGTGTGTATTTTCAATAAGTGGAATTTACTCCCATTTAGTAAATATTAATGTAATGCAATGTGGTATGGGACGCAAGTGCATTACTTAAGTAGTTACTATTTGGAAGTATATGACACTTTTTGAATTGATGTGGCTTTAGTTCTTCATTGAGTTGGCATACTTATATGTCATTCTTGTGATGACATCTTTTTCTCTATCGTAACTATTGTGATTCGATTTATTTTGTCATATTGTTTTATATATGATATGTATTATGAGTATCATATTGACTTATATATAATACTCTGACTTGATTTATTTTATCATACTGTTTTTATATATGAAAAAAAAATTGAATATCATCTTCGTTTTGCTTAATACAATTTGTGATTATTATTTTATTTTGCATGTGATGGTATATTTTCAAAGCATAATTAAGTTTATAAAGTGTTTTGACGTTATAAACACCTTGAACTTCATGGCATATATATTATAAAATATTATTTGGAAAATACTTTTGATTTTGGGATTGGGATAGATTAGACTCTGTTGTACCAATGGACCAAAACTCCATCTTGGTCGACCTGATTCAGGATCGCTACCTGAATCGGTGGTATTAAATTTTGCCCATCTACCACCAAAGGTCAACGGTCTGCTACATTGGGCAATTTTGTTGTTTTGATCGGGATTCCCGATCGGCGGGTCACGGACTACATCAGATGGAGGCGTGGGGGTCCCACGTGTAGTGCCGTGAACGGGTAGCATACGGCCTTCGCCTTAGACCGTCTTGGTTATCCTAGGTTGATCGCCAGGTGTCGTTATGGCGCTATGAGTAGATTACGGTGATGATGTCTCGATGCGCGCTCGAGCTCTACCGCTGTGATTTTACAATACTGGCGTCTGTTTATTTGGTATTTATGAGTCAAGTTACATTTATCCCATAATCCCTTAATATTTTATTACATACTATAATTGATAAATCTTACATCATCATATTGATTTATATGTGATAATTGTTATGAGGATCGTATTAATTTATATATGATACTCTGATTTGATTATATTATCATATTGATTTATATATGATAATTGTTATGAGTATCGTATTGATTTATATATGATACTCTGATTTGATTATATTATCATATTGATTTATATATGATAATTGTTATGAGTATCGTATTGATTTATATATGATACTCTAATTTGATTATATTATCATATTGATTTATGTATGGTAATTGTTAAGAGTATCGTATTGATTTACATATGATACTCTTATTTGATCATATTGCTTTTACATATGATAAATGCCATGAAGATTTTGTTAGTTATCATTACATATTTATCATAAATATCATATTGTTTTGTATGTGCTATTTAGTTATGAGTATCGTATTGATTTATATATGATACTCTGTTTTGGGTTATTTTATCATATTGTGTTATATATGATAAATGTCACGAGGATTTTTTTTTGGGTTTTGATACTCTGACTTAATTATTATGAGTATCCAATTAATTTAAAAATGAGATTTGTTATGTGAAGCATGTTGGGTTATACATGATACTCTTTATTGATTTATTTTATCGTACTGATTTATATATGATATTTGTTAAGAGCATCGCATTGATTTATATGTGATACTCCGTCTTGTTGATTTATATAATATTTGTTAAAAAGCATCACATTGATTTATATATGATACTCTAACTTGATTTTTACATATGATAATTGATGTTGGTAATGTATTGAGTTACATACAATATGTATGTTTGGAATTATGGCTTATTTAAATGAGATGATTATGCTAAAATTTTCATATATAGTAACATTCATGTGCCCCTCGTTGACTTATACATGCAGTAGAAAAAAGGATACTTAAATGAAATACTTTATCTTTTGTTGTCAAATTTTGATCTCCATAGTGACTTACTTCACTCACACTAGAAATAGTCTGGCTCGTGCGATTTGTTTTAAAATCCTCGGGTCAGGTTGAGGATTGTTCGCAGGTTAGGTTATGTGGAATGTTGCATCTTTCTTATCTTTTTCTACGTTTTGGGTTTTGGACTATGCAACTTCGGACTATCAATAGCTAGTAGTATTATAGTATGTATGCTATTATGTATTTGGGAATGATATCGTGTATTATGGGCAATGTATTCCAGACATCTCTATTATGATATGTATTATGTATTCTGCTGTTGTTACTGTGCTGCACTTTATTTTATTATATTTTGTACTATGTAACTTGGGAAATTTTCTTGTACCATTGCTTTGAACTTATACTGAGCACGACTGGTAAGTTGAGAAGTTTCAAATTTTCGTGTCAGTGTTCGTCCAAAAGAATGAGTACAACATTTAGCCCTATCGAGTCTCATTCTCCATGCTTTCCGACAGTAATACTTAGTGTTGCTCTTGGTTAGCATGGGTATAGGGGCCGGGCGTTACATTTTGGTATCAGAGCGAGGTTGACATAGTACAAAATATATTTAGAATCACAAGACAGTAGAAACATCATACATATCTATATATTCTAAGGTATCACTGCCATAATATTATAATAGTTATACATACCTAAACCGTAACCTCAATCTATTATTAAGTTACAGATATATACCTTATGTAGAAATTGCGAGGACGCAATTTTTTAAGGGGGGAAGTCTGTAACAACCCCTTTTTTTAGGAATACTGAATTGAGAATCCAATAATAAATTGGTAATAATGATATTGAATATTTCTCAAAAATTAAATAAGTGAAAAAAAATAATATTAAAAATGGATGGGAAGAAAAATATGATAACCAATGAAACGTTTGTACATAGTTAATGTGAAGAATTGCATCTTTTAGATTGCATAATGGAATTTGTTTAGTGAATGAACATTTGGAAAAAAAATGTACTTAAGTCTTCATGAAAATAAAAATAAAAAGTGATACAGGAATAATTATAAGTTTGCTAAAGTTGTGAACAAATTCTTTGCACGAAATAAAAAGAAAGACAAAGGTAAGTTGTTAAAAGAGGAATTTTGTTTTAATTCTAAAAGGAGAAAAATAAATAAGATAAAATAAATAATAGCTATAATAAATTTGGAGGATATTTTGTATGAATTTTCTAGAAACACATAAAATATATATACATAACATAAATATCTACAGAAAGGACAAAATAACATTACTTGTTAGAAGGAAAAGAAAAGAAAAACGAAGGGGAAAATGAAAATTTTGCTTGGAAACATCTAGAGAAGGGGCCTAAGGATAAAAATCCTTCTCACCGTCATATCCCGATTACCTGGGGGGGATACGTACTTCTCATTTTCTCAGAAAGAAACAGAAACAGGGAGAAAGAGGAAAGGGAAATCAATAAAATCAATTACTCTCATCCCAACCAAAATCAAAATTGAAGTTTGTAATCAAAGATCAAAGAAAGATTATCAATTCTCTAATAATTGAAAAGGGCTTGCAAGCTGTAATAACCCGCAAATTCTGGGCCAGTTTAAAAAATTTATTTTGGCAATTTTGGCGAATTTTGAATATTTAAAATAGATTATTTTAAATAAAATCGACGAGAAATTTATTTTGAATATAATTCGAACGTATATATTATATACGCGTCGTCGTTAGAATATAAATAATTATATATAATTATAAAAGGAATTGAAAATGGCGCGGTAATTCGATTTCAAACTTCAATTGAATGTACCGGGTGCAAAACGATCCGGATTTTAGTGAAACCAAAAACATTAGGATCTAATTGATGATATCTTTCCAACGAATTCGAAAAATCAAGATTTCATAGCGGGAATCAAAAGATATGTCCAGTTGAAAATTCTGAATAGTCGCTATGGAATTCAGGCCCTTAAAAATGGGAATTTTGCAAACGACCTCGGATTTCGACGAAACCACTTTTGTTGGATCCGCAGTGTCAAGTTATTGCTAGATTCCGAAATTCATAATTTTTCGAATCAATATGTGAGCGTGGCAAGGGAAAACGCGTTTGACCAGTTTCGGTTGATTTTAATCGACTGGAAAATTGATTATTTTTCCAACGGTCTCAGAATTCAACGAAACTAGTTTTGTTAGGACCGTATCGTCAATACGAAGCTAGAAAATATTTTCGAGAATTTTTAGAGTTAGTATGTGACCCCGGTAATTTAAAATGTACGTTTAAAATTCAATATAGTGATTTAAATGTAAATTCAACGGAAACTAATCGAAACGATCAAATCAGCTTGCGATACATGTCCCATTGTGTTCGGAATGGGGGCGAAACGCTATGGATGACAGGCGGTGGGCCTCGTTTAGAGGTCGTATGTAAAAGTCAACTTTTTCAAAAAAATAAAATAATTAAATAATAATAATAATAATAAAGAACTCTCCCCCCTATTTCACTCTGCCCCCCCCCCCCCCGTTAGAACATAAATCAGAAATGAAAAAAAAAGGAGGAGGAAGGAAGCGGAGCGCCGCTCCACCGCTCAACGCGCCGCGCCGCCAGTAGCCGCTCGAGCCCCCCCTCAGACCCCCCTTCGATCGACGAGACCGCCGCGCCACCTCCGAGAACCTCCCCCCCCCCCCCTCCTCGCCTGCGCCGAACCCCTTTCCCCCAAACCCCCCCCCCCCCCCCCCCCGCCGCACGATCGACCCCCCCTTTTCTGCCCTAAATCAGCACCGCACCCCCCCCAATCCTCCACCGCAGCAACCCCCCCCCCCCCCCCCCCCGAGCACCCTCCGACCATCCCGGACCACCACTTCGCCTCGTCAACGCCCAATGTAAGTTTTACTTTAATTGTTCAGCTGATTCATTTAAAAATTTGATTTTTATTGAAGTAAATAGCTTGCTCTTCATATATATAACTTCGTAAAGGAAATGCGATTTTATTCCGGTAATTATACGATTTTTAGTGTTGAAGGGTGGTATTAAAAATATGATTTTTTTTATTTTTAAAGTATTAAAAATATGATTTTTATATTTTTAAAGTATTAAAAATATGATTTTTATATTTTTAAAGTATTAAAAATATAGTCTTTACTATATAGATGATGTAAAAATATGATTTTTGGTTAGGTAGAAAATTAAAAATATAATGTTTACATGATAGGAAAATTAAAAATATCATCTTTATATATGTAACGAAATAAAAATCTGATTTTTATTGTATATATATAATGAAGGAGAAAAATATGATGTTTATATTTTTAAAGTATTAAAAATATAATCTCTACTATATAGAAGATGTAGGAATATAATTTTTGCTTAAATAGTTAAGACTATATTTTTTGAGAGAAAAATAGGATTCTTGCTTTCGTAAAGTTCGGATTTTTAATATTTTTGAAAGGGCGAAATCTATATTTTTGAAAAGGCGAGATCTATATTTTTGAAAAGGCGAGATCTATATTTTTGAAAAGGCGAAATCTTTATATGAAGAATAGCGTGATAAAAATATAATCTTTACTATATGAACATCGTTGTGAAAATATGATTTTTAAATTGAAAGTAAATAAATAAAAATGTGATTTTTATTTTAAAGACATCAAAATATAAAAATGTGTGGTTTTTATATATGTAGTGGCTACGGGCAACGAAGATGACGAAGATGCGATAGCGATGAAGACTTCTATAAATGAAGAGTCAAGATGATTGGATAGCTATAAGTGAGAATTTCTCACCTTTCAATTTATTTTTCTAGCTATATATATATACTAGGATGCAGACGGTGTTTAGTAGCACCCGACACAATCGTCCACAGACCATGGACTTGTTTGTTTGATAGCAAAAATTAGTTAGATTATTTGATTTGAAATTGAATTGTTTGGTGAAATGAATGGATTTGATTGATGTGTGAATGGCGTGGGCCTTCACTAGACCGGGGATAAGGCTAGGCCTTGTCCCGCTTCTAGTATCGTGTCGTTATGCCGCCGAAATTTTCTAAAATATGTTAGAAAAATGAAATATCATTTTATTTAAAGAATGAACTGAATAGAAATTCATAAGTTAAAATAAAATGTTTTGTCGTTAAAAATATAATTTTTAACGTGAAGATGAATATAGTGAATGGGAATAAATAAAATATTCATTTACAAACCGGACGGTTTGTTTATGTACACTGATTTGACTGACATTGATTGGGTCGATAAATTTTACACACCGCCCAACTGCACAAATAAAATCTGTGTTTGATTGTTTGAAACCCCACACGGGTGTTGGGATGAAATATGAAGTTCACTCATCCTGATTAATTAAATATATCGATCGATTGATTGACAGGCTGTTATAAGCGTTAGATATCTATATTTGATGCTTATACAGTGTAGTGCACTTTGGTTGATGGTTGATTATTTTTCAATGCTATTATATACATGTGTTGTATGAAAATCCATATAATTAACTTTATATGGTAATTGATTGGGCCTCATTCCAATTTAGAAAATAAAGAATATTATAAAATAAAGGTTCATGTGTTGACTGTACTCATCCGTTGAGATTAGTCATGTGTTAAACGAAATATTTTAATAATAAAATTTACATCTTTATCAATATCAAATAAAGGTTCATGTGTTGACTGTACTCATTCGTTGAGATTAGTCATGTGTTGAACGAAATATTTTAATAATAAAATTTACATCTTTATCATATATAGAATTAGAAATCAACTGAAAAATAGATGAGATGAGTGGTCTCCTGGATATTGATCTGATGTTGGTTTCGGCCTTCGGGGTTAATATTCAGGAAATCGTTCTCTTACTAATTTACGGTTGGAGTCTGATTTAATATCAAACGATAGATACCTTAATTTTCAAAAAATATATTAAATAACAAAATGGTCACACGTGGACGGTACTCATTCGTTGAGATTAGTCGTGTGTTGACAAAGAGATAGAGTCGTATATGGAAATAGAAATATTTTGAAATAGAAATATTTGAGATAGAAATATTTTGAAATAGAAATATTTGAGATAGAAATATTTTGAAATATAAATATTTGAGATAGAAATATTTTGAAATAGAAATATTTGAGATAGAAATATTTGAAATAGAATATTTGAAAATAGAAATATATGAAGCCGTGTTGATTAGATTGACGCCATTTTGACGTGAACGATATTTATATCGATTTTATTCATTCCGAAATGAATTGAATAAATAACGATTTCGAAATGAATTGAATATATAACGATTTCGAAATGAATTGAATATATAACGATTTCGAAATGAATTGAATATATAACGATTTCGAAATGAATTGAATATATAACGATTTCGAAATGAATTGAATAAATAACGATTTCGAAATGAATTGAATATATAACGATTTCGAAATGAATTGAATATATAACGATTTCGAAATGAATTGAATATATAACGATTTCGAAATGAATTGAATATATAACGATTTCGAAATGAATTGAATATAAAACGATTTCGAAATGAATTGAATAGGAAATGAATTTGATTTCAATTGAATATATAACGAATTTGATTCGAATAGAAAACCAATTTGAATTGAATCGAATAGAAAACCAATTTGAATTGAATCGAATAGAAAACCAATTTGAATTGAATCGAATAGAAAACCAATTTGAATTGAATCGAATAGAAAACCAATTTGAATTGAATCGAATAGAAAACCAATTTGAATTGAATCGAATAGAAAACCAATTTGAATTGAATTGAATAGAAAACCAATTTGAATTGAATCGAATAGAAAACGACTTTGAAATTGAATTGAATTGAAAACGAATTCGAATTGAATTTAAAATGAAGTGAAATGAATTCAAATTGAATTGAAATTTGAATTGAATAGAAATGAATTTTAAAACGAATTTATAAAGGAGAATTCAATTTTGATTTGAAATGAAATGGAAGTTGAAATTGCTTTTGAAACGAATTTAAAACTATTTCTATAATTCGTTTTAAATAGAAATCGATGAAATATATATTATATATATATTATATATATAATATAATGGCCTGAATAGAACGCGCCGCGCCGCGGCCGTTCGTGAATTTCGACCATTTATTTCAAACGGACATTACGGGAGATCCGACTGTCGGATTCTCCTAAAACCGGAACCGTTGGGTTCGTATCGAAAAGAGCTTTCTAACGAATATTTGAAATTCAAAATCTAACGGTTGGATTTGGAGATACGTCTAAATCAAATTTGAAAAAGGTCGCTGTAAGTGCAGTTCGATGGCCATTATTGGAAATCGACTATACGGGCCTTGATAAAATTATTAAAAACATCAATAATTTGTGTAAAATCATAAGAAATGATTTGGGAAAATTTGGGATGAAAAACTCCATATTTGAAAAGATAAAAATAGATTTTTATCGAAATGAACCAGTTTTGAACTAAATTTAAAACCCAATTATTTTTAAATAAATGAATTAGATTTAAAAAGGGGTTTTAAATAATTGGAATTTCTAATATATTTGATTGAATTTGAAATGGGTTTATCGTGAACAGTGTTTTAAATAACACTAGTTCTTTAACCCGATAACAAATAGAATGTGATTTGGGTTTGTCGTGAACTGTGTTTTAAATAACACCTAGTTCTTTAACCCAGTAAAAGGAGTTCTAACGAATCTGCAATTAGATTGAAATGTGAATCTATAATTTAAATTATCAAATTTAGAAATGAGCGGGGATGGAGTATTACCAGTTTTGCTCCAAAGCGATAGTTAAATCTTTAATTAGATTTGAACGTGAAATGGTAATTAATTTTACCGATAACACCACGGTGTTAGATATGGAGTATTACCAGTTTTGCTTCATGGGATGAATAGGTTGGGATTGGGAAATAAAATAAATAATTACTTCGTTACGGTTCGCTAATCCCGACTAGTTGGAAAAACCATAATTTGGTTTTAAATGACATCCAAAGGAAGATTACAGGATAAATTTTAAAGAATTTATCTTGGATAAAATTAATGGGAACCTTTCCCTAAGAATGTAAAATTTAGAAACTAGCTGTGGGTTGGCTAAGAAGAATGGTTTCCTGGGTATTGATCTGATGTTGGTTTCGGCCTTCAGGGTTAATGTTTGGGAAATTGTTCTCTTGCAAATTTGCGGTTAGTGACTAATGAATTGGAATGAGGCGTATGTTGTGTTCGTGTAACATTTGTTTTTAATATACGCGGGTTGTTCAGAAAGTCCGGGTTTATACCCATTCTGAATAACCGATTCGACGATAAGTCGAAGATGAAGACGGTGGTCGAAGACCGGAAGTCTTCACATCGTTTGGATAATTACTGATGATCCTGATTGGGCAGTACACCCAAGAGGATGGAAATAGTCGATGGTCGTCCAGACGTACCTGGAGATGGATGGATATGCGAGGAAAGTGCCTCCGGTTTCGTTCAGACCCAGAACGGACTTGTAAATGGATTGTGTGTCTGACATTGGATTTTATTCTGTGTTGATTGATTTCTATTAAATATACATCTGTTTGGTGGCAGGGAATTTATTCTTTTGCTTAACGCCCTTCTCTGAGACGTACGAGCTCAGAGGTTGTATATCGATGGACATCAGTCGCATGTCATGAATTGCCTGTGTGGCATGCTGAGTTGCATGGATCAAGGCTTCTGTTGAAAAGCAAAGTCTTGTGGTTGATGATCAAAGCACAGCCTACGTGGCAGCTTTGTGTATAACGTGAATTCGCGAGCCTCACACCTCGGTATGAGTTAAAAACGGGATACGGACTGCAGGGAGAGCACGACGTTTCTTTCTAGCTTTGGTGGTGTCAGTGGCTTACCAGCCCTGACATATATATACTTTTCACCTTTGTGGTTGTTGGATGAGGCGCCTCGATTATAGGTCTGTAAGGACCGGGAAACGTGTGTTCAGGAATTGCCAATCCTCTAACGTAAGTGAGGACCGGCCCTGAAGATCCAGGGGTTGCCCAGAGTGCGTAGCCCTGGGACATTTGCTAGAGTGTCTCGAACGCGGAGAGGAGCTTGCCCCTTGCCTCGACTCATGACGGAAATCCAATTTCCAATAAGCGTATCGCGGTTTTAATTGTAGAACTAGTATGGCGACATGATATATGGTACCCATGCCGTCTATGATTTATATTTATGATTGAATTGTTTTGACACTATACACTTATTATAGTATCAAATGATTTGTTTTAAACGTACCAAGCATGTTTGGCTATTATAAGGGAAAACCCTATCCTCCGGCTTGCGTTGCATTGTGTGATGGGACCTGGGTCTTATAATAGCTTCATTTTTCGAAAAAGCATATGCGTTGTTTATTCTATGCACTGGTATTCTTGGGAGGAAACCCGTTCCGTGTTATACGGCGTGGTCCCTTGAATTACTCTCTTTTAAAGTAAAGCTGTAAATAACTGTTTTAGTTCTCACACCAGTCACATGACTGACCTGGAGTTTATTGTTTTAACCTAAACTCTGGGTGCACCTATTTTCTGCACGGCAGCTAGTAGTTTTGGTTTTGCAGATTTATATTCACAGGATCCTGGTTTACAGCTGGAATGATATCCAGAAAGCTCTGTATCCGTGTATCACCTTCAGTTGTGCTTTGTATTTCTTTTTCCGCTGTTATGTAATTTAATGTAATCTCTGATATTTATCGAATGTAATTTATTCATTTATACTCTGTATATTCTTGTATTCTGATGGAATTGTTGTAATAGCAATGAAATGTTCTTCTGTTTGCGTTCTGATTTGTCCTGTTCTCAAACAGTCAGAGGTTTCGAACGGTCTAGATCGGTTTAACGACTGATTCGGATCGAGCGAAATTTTAGGCCGTCACATTTGGTATCAGAGCTTTGGTTTACAGAGCTCGAGAACAAGGCACATTAGAACCATACGAAAGAATTCATCAGATATTGGATTAGTAATACCCAATTAGAATGACTCGTTAGAGATAGGATCAGTAGTATCCTAGAACGAGTGTGAAGAGTATATTTTTCAAATGAAAACAATTTTGTTTTGAAAATTTAAACCATTTTAAACGTATTTGATTATTTATTTATTTTTGGATATGGACAATCGAGTATATAAGGATTTTGCATATACGCGTCATGAACGTATATTCGAAGTTTTGATATATTAGATAGATATAGAATCACGCTCTAGTCGCTCGGAGATGATTTTGATGATGGAGCTCCATCACCAAGATTTATGTTCGTGTTTCGAAGGTGTGATTTTCTATATATTTCCATTAGACTGGTGTGAGAACCAAAACTAATATAGTTAGAACACATTGTTGTGAATTGGCATCAAAAACGTGATTTTTGTATATATATCAAATTTATGAATTTGAAACTCTAATTCACTAATTGATTGATGTTTGTGTTGTTTGTTTATTTGTTTGCTAAATTTTAACCATTTAGCCTAATTGAATCAAATATTGGATTATATTGAAAATTGGTCGCATTTGTTTGCATATACATATACTTACATTGAACAGGTCATAGCAAGGAGGCTAGAGCAGAGAATAAAATTTGTTTGCCCAACAAATAGGTACATGTTTACTACATAATTTACTGTTTTGTTTGGGTGATGATGATTTTATGAGCCTATTGGCTAGCCGCTTGGCCTTTTCTTTTTCTTTTTGAGATTAGAAGGACCGGGGAAGCTATTTGAAATTCCCCGATGCTCCCGGTGCAGGGGAGGTTATGGCGAAATTTTTCAAAAATTTAGGGTGTTAGCCAAATTTTTGAAAATTTGAAAATTCTCAGAAACTGAAAAGTTGAAGAATGGAAGCCAGATCGAACGTAGAGTTGATTAATCAAACCACTTTCGACTTTGTTCCTTTTCGGGGACGAAAAGTTTTAAGTGGGGGAGATTGTAATAACCCGCAAATTCTGGGCCAGTTTAAAATTTTTATTTTGGCAATTTTGGCGAATTTTGAATATTTAAAATAGATTATTTTAAATAAAATCGACGAGAAATTTATTTTGAATATAATTCGAACGTATATATTATATACGCGTCGTCGTTAGAATATAAATAATTATATATAATTATAAAAGGAATTGAAAATGGTGCGGTAGTTCGATAATTCGATTTCAAACTTCAATTGAATGTACCGGGTGCAAAACGATCCGGATTTTAGTGAAACCAAAAACATTAGGATCTAATTGATGATATCTTTCCAACGAATTCGAAAAATCAAGATTTCATAGCGGGAATCAAAAGATAAGTCCAGTTGAAAATTCTGAATAGTTGCTATGGAATTCAGGCCCTTAAAAATGGGAATTTTGCAAACGACCTCGGATTTCGACGAAACCACTTTTGTTGGATCCGCAGTGTCAAGTTATTGCTAGATTCCGAATTTCATAATTTTTCGAATCAATATGTGAGCGTGGCAAGGGAAAACACGTTTGACCAGTTTCAGTTGATTTTAATCGACTGGAAAATTGGTTATTTTTCCAACAGTCTCAGAATTCAACGAAACTAGTTTTTTTAGGACCGTATCGTCAATACGAAGCTAGAAAATATTTTCGAGAATTTTTAGAGTTAGTATGTGACCCCGGTAATTTGAAATGTACGTTTAAAATTCAATATAGTGATTTAAATGTAAATTCAACGGAAACTAATCGAAACGATCAAATCAGCTTGCGATACATGTCCCATTGTGTTCGGAATGGGGGCGAAACGCTATGGACGACAGGCGGTGGACCTCGTTTAGAGGTCGTATGTAAAAGTCAACTTTTTCAAAAAAATAAAATAATTAAATAATAATAATAAAAAAAAAGAACTCTCCCCCCTATTTCACTCTAGCCCCCCCCCCCCCCCCCGTTAGAACATAAATCAGAAATGAAAAAAAAAAAAAAAAGGAGGAGGAAGGAAGCGGAGCGCCGCTCCACCGCTCAACGCGCCGCGCCGCCAGTAGCCGCTCGAGCCCCCCCTCAGACCCCCCTTCGATCGACGAGACCGCCGCGCCACCTCCGAGAACCTCCCCCCCACCCCCCCCTCCTCGCCTGCGCCGAACCCCTTTCCCCCGAACCCCCCCCCTGCCGCACGATTGACCCCCCCTTTTCTGCCCTAAATCAGCACCGCACCCCCCCAATCCTCCACCGCAGCACCCCCCCCCCCTACGAGCACCCTCCGACCATCCCGGACCACCACTTCGCCTCGTCAACGCCCGATGTAAGTTTTACTTTAATTGTTCAGCTAATTCATTTAAAAATTTGATTTTTATTGAAGTAAATAGCTTGCTCTTCATATATATAACTTCGTAAAGGAAATGCGATTTTATTTCGGTAATTATACGATTTTTAGTGTTGAAGGGTGGTATTAAAAATATGATTTTTTTTATTTTTAAAGTATTAAAAATATGATTTTTATATTTTTAAAGTATTAAAAATATGATTTTTATATTTTTAAAGTATTAAAAATATAGTCTTTACTATATAGATGATGTAAAAATATGATTTTTGGTTAGGTAGAAAATTAAAAATATAATTTTTACATGATAGGAAAATTAAAAATATCATCTTTATATATGTAACGAAATAAAAATCTGATTTTTATTGTATATATATAATGAAGGAGAAAAATATGATGTTTATATTTTTAAAGTATTAAAAATATAATCTCTACTATATAGAAGATGTAGGATTATAATTTTTGCTTAAATTGTTAAGACTATATTTTTAGACAGAAAAATAGGATTCTTGCTTTCGTAAAGTTCGGATTTTTAATATTTTTGAAAGGGCGAAATCTATATTTTTGAAAAGGCGAGATCTATATTTTTGAAAAGGCGAGATCTATATTTTTGAAAAGGCGAAATCTTTATATGAAGAATAGCGTGATAAAAATATAATCTTTACTATATGAACATCGTTGTGAAAATATGATTTTTAAATTGAAAGTAAATAAATAAAAATGTGATTTTTATTTTAAAGACATCAAAATATAAAAATGTGTGATTTTTATATATGTAGTGGCTACGGGCAACGAAGATGACGAAGATGCGATAGCGATGAAGACTTCTATAAATGAAGAGTCAAGATGATTGGATAGCTATAAGTGAGAATTTCTCACCTTTCAATTTCTTTTTCTAGCAATATATATATATATATACTAGGATGCAGACGGTGTTTAGTAGCACCCGACACAATCGTCCACAGACCATGGACTTGTTTGTTTGATTGCAAAAATTAGTTAGATTATTTGATTTGAAATTGAATTGTTTGGTGAAATGAATGGATTTGATTGATGTGTGAATGGCGTGGGCCTTCACTAGACCGGGGATAAGGCTAGGCCTTGTCCCGCTTCTAGTATCGTGTCGTTATGCCGCCGAAATTTTCTAAAATATATTAGAAAAATGAAATATCATTTTATTTAAAGAATGAACTGAATAGAAATTCATAAGTTAAAATAAAATGTTTTGTCGTTAAAAATATAATTTTTAACGTGAAGATGAATATAGTGAATGGGAATAAATAAAATATTCATTTACAAACCGGACGGTTTGTTTATGTACACTGATTTGACTGACATTGATTGGGTCGATAAATTTTACACACCGCCCAACTGCACAAATAAAATCTGTGTTTGATTGTTTGAAACCCCACACGGGTGTTGGGATGAAATATGAAGTTCACTCATCCTGATTAATTAAATATGTCGATCGATTGATTGACAGGCTGTTATAAGCGTTAGATATCTATATTTGATGCTTATACAGTGTAGTGCACTTTGGTTGATGGTTGATTATTTTTCAATGCTATTATATACATGTGTTTTATGAAAATCCATATAATTAACTTTATATGGTAATTGATTGGGCCTCATTCCAATTTAGAAAATAAAGAATATTATAAAATAAAGGTTCATGTGTTGACTGTACTCATCCGTTGAGATTAGTCATGTGTTAAACGAAATATTTTAATAATAAAATTTACATCTTTATCAATATCAAATAAAGGTTCATGTGTTGACTGTACTCATTCGTTGAGATTAGTCATGTGTTGAACGAAATATTTTAATAATAAAATTTACATCTTTATCATATATAGAATTAGAAATCAACTGAAAAATAGATGAGATGAGTGGTCTCCTGGATATTGATCTGATGTTGGTTTCGGCCTTCGGGGTTAATATTCAGGAAATCGTTCTCTTACTAATTTACGGTTAGAGTCTGATTTAATATCAAACGATAGATACCTTAATTTTCACAAAATATATTAAATAACAAAATGGTCACACGTGGACGGTACTCATTCGTTGAGATTAGTCGTGTGTTGACAAAGAGATAGAGTCGTATATGGAAATAGAAATATTTTGAAATAGAAATATTTGAGATAGAAATATTTTGAAATAGGAATATTTGAGATAGAAATATTTTGAAATAGAAATATTTGAGATAGAAATATTTTGAAATAGAAATATTTGAGATAGAAATATTTGAAATAGAATATTTGAAAATAAAAATATATGAAGCCGTGTTCATTAGATTGACGCCATTTTGACGTGAACGATATTTATATCGATTTTATTCATTCCGAAATGAATTGAATGAATAACGATTTCGAAATGAATTGAATATATAACGATTTCGAAATGAATTGAATATATAACGATTTCGAAATGAATTGAATATATAACGATTTCGAAATGAATTGAATATATAACGATTTCGAAATGAATTGAATAAATAACGATTTCGAAATGAATTGAATATATAACGATTTCGAAATGAATTGAATATATAACGATTTCGAAATGAATTGAATATATAACGATTTCGAAATGAATTGAATATATAACGATTTCGAAATGAATTGAATATATAACGATTTCGAAATGAATTGAATTTAAAACGATTTCGTAATGAATTGAATATAAAACGAGTTCGAAATGAATTGAATAGGAAACGAATTTGATTTCAATTGAATATATAACGAATTTGATTCGAATAGAAAACCAATTTGAATTGAATCGAATAGAAAACCAATTTGAATTGAATCGAATAGAAAACCAATTTGAATTGAATCGAATAGAAAACCAATTTGAATTGAATCGAATAGAAAACCAATTTGAATTGAATCGAATAGAAAACCAATTTGAATTGAATCGAATAGAAAACGACTTTGAAATTGAATTGAATTGAAAATGAATTCGAATTGAATTTAAAATGAAGTGAAATGAATTCAAATTGAATTGAAATTTGAATTGAATAGAAATGAATTTTAAAACGAATTTATAAAGGAGAATTCAATTTTGATTTGAAATGAAATGGAAGTTGAAATTGCTTTTGAAACGAATTTAAAACTATTTATATAATTCGTTTTAAATAGAAATCGACGAAATATATATTATATATATATTATATATATAATATAATGGCCTGAATAGAACGCGCCGCGCCGCGGCCGTTCGTGAATTTCGACCATTTATTTCAAACGGACATTACGGGAGATCCGACTGTCGGATTCTCCTAAAACCGGAACCGTTGGGTTCGTATCGAAAAGAGCTTTCTAACGAATATTTGAAATTCAAAATCTAACGGTTGGATTTGGAGATACGTCTAAATCAAATTTGAAAAAGGTCGCTGTAAGTGCAGTTCGATGGCCATTATTGGAAATTGACTGTACGGGCCTTGATAAAATTATTAAAAATATCAATAATTTGTGTAAAATCATAAGAAATGATTTGGGAAAATTTGGGATGAAAAACTCCATATTTGAAAAGATAAAAATAGATTTTTATCGAAATGAACCAGTTTTGAACTAAATTTAAAACCCAATTATTTTTAAATAAATGAATTAGATTTAAAAAGGGATTTTAAATAATCGGAATTTCTAATATATTTGATTGAATTTGAAATGGGTTTATCGTGAACAGTGTTTTAAATAACGCTAGTTCTTTAACCCGATAACAAATAGAATGTGATTTGTGTTTGTCGTGAACTGTGTTTTAAATAACACCTGGTTCTTTAACCCAGTAAAAGGAGTTCTAACGAATCTGCAATTAGATTGAAATGGGAATCTATAATCTAAATTATCAAATTTAGAAATGAGCGAGGATGGAGTATTACCAGTTTTGCTCCAAAGCGATAGTTAAATCTTTAATTAGATTTGAACGTGAAATGGTAATTAATTTTACCGATAACACCACGGTGTTAGATATGGAGTATTACCAGTTTTGCTTCATGGGATGAATAGGTTGGGATTGGGAAATAAAATAAATAATTACTTCGTTACGGTTCGCTAATCCCGACTAGTTGGATAAACCATAATTTGGTTTTAAATGACATCCAAAGGAAGATTACAGGATAAATTTTAAAGAATTTATCTTGGATAAAATTAATGGGAACCTTTCCCTAAGAATGTAAAATTTAGAAACTAGCTGTGGGTTGGCTAAGAAGAATGGTTTCCTGGGTATTGATCTGATGTTGGTTTCGGCCTTCGGGGTTAATGTTTGGGAAATTGTTCTCTTGCAAATTTGCGGTTAGTGACTAATGAATTGGAATGAGGCGTATGTTGTGTTCGTGTAACATTTGTTTTTAATATACGCGGGTTGTTCGGAAAGTCCGGGTTTATACCCATTCTGAATAACCGATTCGACGATAAGTCGAAGATGAAGACGGTGGTCGAAGACCGGAAGTCTTCACATTGTTTGGATAATTACTGACGATCCTGATTGGGCAGTACACCCAAGAGGATGGAAATAGTCGATGGTCCTCCAGACGTACCTGGAGATGGATGGATATGCGAGGAAAGTGCCTCCGATTTCGTTCAGACCCAGAACGGACTTGTAAATGGATTGTGTGTCTGACATTGGATTTTATTCTGTGTTGATTGATTTCTATTAAATATACATCTGTTTGGAGGCAGGGAATTTATTCTTTTGCTTAACGCCCTTCTCTAAGACGTACGAGCTCAGAGGTTGTATATCGATGGACATCAGTCGCATGGCATGAATTGCCTGTGTGGCATGCTGAGTTGCATGGATCAAGGCTTCTGTTGAAAAGCAAAGTCTTGTGGTTGATGATCAAAGCACAGCCTACGTGGCAGCTTTGTGTATAACGTGAATTCGCGAGCCTCACACCTCGGTATGAGTTAAAAACGGGATACGGACTGCAGGGAGAGCACGACGTTTCTTTCTAGCTTTGGTGGTGTCAGTGACTTACCAGCCCTGACATATATATACTTTTCACCTTTGTGGTTGTTGGATGAGGCGCCTCGATTATAGGTCTGTAAGGACCGGGAAACGTGTGTTCAGGAATTGCCAATCCTCTAACGTAAGTGAGGACCGGCCCTGAAGATCCAGGGGTTGCCCAGAGTGCGTAGCCCTGGGACATTTGCTAGAGTGTCTCGAACGCGGAGAGGAGCTTGCCCCTTGCCTCGACTCATGACGGAAATCCAATTTCCAATACGCGTATCGCGGTTTTAATTGTAGAACTAGTATGGCGACATGATATATGGTACCCATGCCGTCTATGATTTATATTTATGATTGAATTGTTTTGACACTATACACTTATTATAGTATCAAATGATTTGTTTTAAACGTACCAAGCATGTTTGGCTATTATAAGGGAAAACCCTATCCTCCGGATTGCGTTGCATTGTGTGATGGGACCTGGGTCTTATAATAGCTTCATTTTTCGAAAAAGCATATGCGTTGTTTATTCTATGCACTGGTATTCTTGGGAGGAAACCCGTTCCGTGTTATACGGCGTGGTCCCTTGAATTACTCTCTTTTAAAGTAAAGCTTTAAATAACTGTTTTAGTTCTCACACCAGTCACATGACTGACCTGGAGTTTATTGTTTTAACCTAAACTCTGGGTGCCCCTATTTTCCGCACGGGCAGCTAGTAGTTTTGGTTTTACAGATTTATATTCACAGGATCCTGGTTTACAGCTGGAATGATATCCGGAAAGCTCTGTATCCGTGTATCACCTTCAGTTGTGCTTTGTATTTCTTTTTCCGCTGTTATGTAATTTAATGTAATCTCTGATATTTATCGAATGTAATTTATTCATTTATACTCTGTATATTCTTGTATTCTGATGGAATTGTTGTAATAGCAATGAAATGTTCTTCTGTTTGCGTTCTGATTTGTCCTGTTCTCAAACAGTCAGAGGTTTCGAACGGTCTAGATCGGTTTAACGACTGATTCAGATCGAGCGAAATTTTAGGCCGTCACACAAGCAATCAAAAGCTAGCTGATCTTGACCTTAAAGATTGCTTCTTGGTATTTTAGGTGAGTGAAGTTTTAATTTTTTTTTCATTTAAATCATGATTTCTGTATGCATGTGGATATAAAGTTGAAATTTTTACATGTTTAATTGAAAGATGGTTTCTTCCCCTAAAGTTTAAGTTATTCCTTGAATGCTTAGATATTAAAACTAGATTTGAATAAAGTTTGCCATGTATTGGAAAGTAGAGGGGATTGTATACTGAAATTTGTTACATGCATATAAATTTAGTGCATGCAAGGTGTATGTTTGATTGCCCCATAGGGTAACTACTAGATAATAACTAAAAAAAAAAAATGGTTGATGAAGAATTGTAAATCTGTACCAATTGGTAATGAATTAGTCTTTGAAATTTTTACTGAAGAATATATATTGGTGTAGTAATCTACTGTAGAAATTTTGAATAAAAATGTTAAATTTTCGATTTTATGTGATTTTTCTAATTGAGCATATCAAAACTGAGTTATATAAAGCTGAATTGAAAGTGGTTCATAAAAAAAATCACAAATATGTAGTAATTGTTGATGAGTTTGTCTCCTAAATTTTTATGAGATATATATACTGGTGCAGTAAGCTACTGTAGAAATTTTGAAAGAAAATATTAAATTTTCGATTTTATGCGATTTTTCTAATTGAGCATATGAAAACTGAGTTTTATAAACCTGAGTTGAAAGTGGTTCATAAAGAATCACATATCTGTACCAATTGTTAATGAATTTGTCTTTGAAATTTTTACTCAAGAATCTATACTAGTGTAGTAAGCTACTGTAAAAATTTTGAATGAAAATGTTAAATTTTCAATTCTATGCGATTTTTTCTAATTGAGCATATGAAAACTGAGATTTTCAAAGCACAGCAGAAAATGGAATGTGAAGAACATGAAATCTGTACCAATTGGTTAGGATTTTAGCTTTGAAATTTTGTACACATAAACTACATTCACATTAAAAGCTATTGTAAAAATTTTGGGTTAAAAATATTAAATTCCGAATTTCTATGATTTTTGCAAGTTAGGTGTATGAGAATAGAGATTTTTAGAACACAGCAGAAAATTGGTTGTGAAGAATATGAAATATGTACCAAATGATTTTGAGTTTGATTCTCAAATTTTGTACATACAAACTAGATTGATGTTCAAAGGTACTGTAAAAAAAATTAGCTTTAAAAGATTAAATTTTGATTTTATATGATTTTTACAAAATCAGTATATGCAAATGGATATTTTCAGGCCTAAACACAAATTGTTTTAGGTATAACTTTTTGGTTTCTTATCGGATTTTGATAAGTCTTGAAGTTTTCGAAAGATTAGAAAATGTGTTACAACTTTTATGCTTTAAGATTTGAAAAGATTTAATGTCTAGATTGTCAAAAACTTAATTCGTTGCTGCTAGTCTGTCAATAAAGATAGAATGAATTTTAAGACATGATTTACGAACAAAATTTCATATTTAGGATTTTGAGACAATTGTTGATCTATATAAGTGGCTTTCAAATACGATTTATAACAATTATAACTTTGTGGAATAGTTATTTGTGTGTATTTTCAATAAGTGGAATTTACTCCCATTTAGTAAATATTAATGTAATGCAATGTGGTATGGGACGCAAGTGCATTACTTAAGTAGTTACTATTTGGAAGTATATGACACTTTTTGAATTGATGTGGCTTTAGTTCTTCATTGAGTTGGCATACTTATATGTCATTCTTGTGATGACATCTTTTTCTCTATCGTAACTATTGTGATTCGATTTATTTTGTCATATTGTTTTATATATGATATGTATTATGAGTATCATATTGACTTATATATGATACTCTGACCTGATTTATTTTATCATATTGTTTTTATATATGAAAAAAAAATTGAATATCATCTTCGTTTTGCTTAATACAATTTGTGATTATTATTTTATTTTGCATGTGATGGTATATTTTCAAAGCATAATTAAGTTTATAAAGTGTTTTGACGTTATAAACACCTTGAACTTCATGGCATATATATTATAAAATATTATTTGGAAAATACTTTTGATTTTGGGATTGGGATAGAATAGACTCTGTTGTACCAATGGACCAAAACTCCATCTTGGTCGACCTGATTCAGGATCGCTACCTGAATCGGTGGTATTAAATTTTGCCCATCTACCACCAAAGGTCAACGGTCTGCTATATTGGGCAATTTTGTTGTTTTGATCGGGATTCCCGATCGGCGGGTCACGGACTACATCAGATGGAGGCGTGGGGGTCCCACGTGTAGTGCCGTGAACGGGTAGCATACGGCCTTCGCCTTAGACCGTCTTGGTTATCCTGGGTTGATCGCCAGGTGTCGTTATGGCGCTATGAGTAGATTACGGTGATGATGTCTCGATGCGCGCTCGAGCTCTACCGCTGTGATTTTACAATACTGGCGTCTGTTTATTTGGTATTTATGAGTCAAGTTACATTTATCCCATAATCCCTTAGTATTTTATTACATACTATAATTGATAAATCTTACATCATCATATTGATTTATATGTGATAATTGTTATGAGTATCGTATTAATTTATATATGATACTCTGATTTGATTATATTATCATATTGATTTATATATGATAATTGTTATGAGTATCGTATTGATTTATATATGATACTCTGATTTGATTATATTATCATATTGATTTATATATGATAATTGTTATGAGTATCGTATTGATTTATATATGATACTCTAATTTGATTATATTATCATATTGATTTATATATGGTAATTGTTAAGAGTATCGTATTGATTTACACATGATACTCTTATTTGATCATATTGCTTTTACATATGATAAATGCCATGAAGATTTTGTTAGTTATCATTACATATTTATCATAAATATCATATTGTTTTGTATGTGCTATTTAGTTATGAGTATCGTATTGATTTATATATGATACTCTGTTTTGGGTTATTTTATCATATTGTGTTATATATGATAAATGTCACGAGGATTTTTTTTTGGGTTTTGATACTCTGACTTAATTATTATGAGTATCCAATTAATTTAAAAATGAGATTTGTTATGTGAAGCATGTTGGGTTATACATGATACTCTTTATTGATTTATTTTATCGTACTGATTTATATATGATATTTGTTAAGAGCATCGCATTGATTTATATGTGATACTCCGTCTTGTTGATTTATATAATATTTGTTAAAAAGCATCACATTGATTTATATATGATACTCTAACTTGATTTTTACATATGATAATTGATGTTGGTAATGTATTGAGTTACATACAATATGTATGTTTGGAATTATGGCTTATTTAAATGAGATGATTATGCTAAAATTTTCATATATAGTAACATTCATGTGCCCCTCGTTGACTTATACATGCAGTAGAAAAAAGGATACTTAAATGAAATACTTTATCTTTTGTTGTCAAATTTTGATCTCCATAGAGTCTTACTTCACTCACACTAGAAGTAGTCTGGCTCGTGCGATTTGTTTTAAAATCCTCGGGTCAGGTTGAGGATTGTTCGCAGGTTGGGTTATGTGGAATGTTGCATCTTTCTTATCTTTTTCTACGTTTTGGGTTTTGGACTATGCAGCTTCGGACTATCAATAGCTAGTAGTATTATGGTATGTATGCTATTATGTATTTGGGAATGATATCGTGTATTATGGGCTATGTATTCCAGACATCTCTATTATGATATGTATTATGTATTCTGCTGTTGTTACTGTGCTGCACTTTATTTTATTATATTTTGTACTATGTAACTTGGGAAATTTTCTTGTACCATTGCTCTGAACTTGTACTGAGCACGACTGGTAAGTTGAGAAGTTTCAAATTTTCGTGTCAGTGTTCGTCCAAAAGAATGAGTACAACATTTAGCCCTATCGAGTCTCATTCTCCATGCTTTCCGACAGTAATACTTAGTGTTGCTCTTGGTTAGCATGGGTATAGGGGCCGGGCGTTACAATGTGCTTGATCTATACGAGATATCATTGTATCAAAATTATCGGAGGAATCATATGACCCGGATTAATACTTCAAAGTATATTGGTTTAGCTTGGATCAACGTCATTTTGAACAGGCATCAGCAACGTCATCAAAATATTTTTCATATGAAAAGTTTTTGTTTCTACTCATTATATGATAGACTACAACATCATAGTCTCTTTTCAACAACAGAAATTTGTATTAGAGAAATGGTTGGAATTTTCGGTTACGCAATAGCTATTGGGCTCTCAAATAAAAAACTTAGCGAAAGATTTCAAAGAGCAAGTGACAAATTTTTTTGTTTGTTTTCATGCTGTTTTAAACGCTTTTCAATTACTTGCTGCTGATATTATAAAGCCAAAACGATCCACAATTTAATAATGTTCCACATCGCATCAGCAGTTCAATCTGTTACTATCCAAATTTTAAAAACTATATTGCTTTTATAAATGGTACACACGTAATGACACACTTACATGTTGCTCAAGTTATTCCGTATATCAAAAGAAAAGGTTATGCTACACAGAATATAATAGCGGTATGCATGCTCTTTTGGTTTGCAGTTTACTTATGTTATGGCTGGTTGGGAAGAGACTGTGCATGATAGTAGAATTTTTAATTCGGTTATAAATGATAGAAACTCCAACTTTTCTAAACCTCTAGTTGGACAAGTATTATTTGGACAATTCGGGATATCCACTTCAGATTAGATATTTACCACATTATTGAAATATGATGTATCATATTCGGCATCTTCGTTAGACCGTGAATCAACCAAAATCCGCCAATGAAGTATTTAATTCCTACCATTATAGTTTACGGCTGACCATTGAAAGAACTTTTGGAATCTAAAAAAAATATTTGTCATTTTGAAGAGTATGCCAACATACTCATTTGAAATTCAGCTCAAAATTGTCATAGCTATAGTGGCCTTGAACAATTACATACTTAAATATAATAATGGTGATCCAGATTTTATGGCTTTTGATGTTGATTTCGAACATATTCCCGATGAATAATTGGACGAATATTATGCTCTGAGAAATCACAAAACGGGTACAACGAAATGGATGCCAAAAAATGTCAACATTTCGACATACCATAAGAGATCAGTTGGTTGTTGCAAGGTTGTGCTGAAACATAGTACTATTTTTGTTGTATTCATATTAGTATCTGTATTTTAAATTTATATTTATGTGTCTGTATTTGCTACTATTATTTTAAAATTGTATTTGTATTTCAAATGATATTTTGAAATTGTATTTTTTTTTTTACAATGTTAAAATTAAATGTATATTACAAAATAGCACATCTTAAATACCTCATTCAAATATCACGTTCAAATACCCCGTTCATAGCAAAAAACACATTCCTCGTTTACAAATGTGTCATGCTCAAATACCCCATTATCGTTCGTCAAAAATGCACTCTTATTGTTTAGAAAACATGATGGTGTATAAAAATAGTCAAAATTGCTGCAATGCCCAAAGGTATTTCTGTTGGGTGCCACATTACCCATTCTAGTTCTGCTGAAATACTCAAACAGGTTAGTATACTATAACATATAGTTAAAAAATAATACAAGAGAGTTTGCTAATTTTAAAAAGGATAAAGAATCCTTTAATTTTGGTATGTTCCCTTTGAACGTCTATTTTTTCAAAGAGGACAAACTACTATCTTTTTCAAATTTTACTATTTAATTTACAGAAAAATAGCGTAAAAGACAAAATTTATCAATTTTTTAGCGTTAAGGACATGTTTTCAATTTTTTAGTGAGAAAGACAAACTTTTCAACTAAAACTACCATAAGGACAAAATTTTGGTAAGAGGGACAATGCACATGGTGTCAGATTCGAATAACCTTTTAATATAATGAAACTGTATAGTTTCAATTTTTTACATGTTGTCCTTATGACTAAATTTTGAAGACACTACTAGAACTATAGCGTATTCCAATGCTATATTTCCAACGGTCGCTAACGGCTAACCCACGGCTTCCAACGGGTCGTTGGATTTTAAACAAGCCATATGGAGCTGTTGGAAACCGATGGTATAATAGCCGTTTGCGGCCATTGGAAAATTTTCTGCATATCTTCCAGAGCTGCAACCTGCTTTCATTATTTCTTCCCCAACACGATTTCACTCCCCAATTCATCATTTTCCAACCTCCTACTTTGCTTCCACCACCCCAACCATCTCTGATGCCATCTAGGAGCATCTACAACCCGTCTTCACCCTCCAAACTCTCTGAATCCGGTAATTTCTCTAAACCTAAAATTTTGGTTTTTTTTATTTATGGATTAATTTAAACTATGATTCATTCCTACTTGTTAGTGTATGTACATTATACCATGTTACCCCCTAATTGCTATTAGTATCACCATAATGATCCCATTATTAGCAATATCAAAATTTTCTAATTTAGTATATTGTGTTTTGTTTAGGCAGCTTTGGATAGTATTGAACTTATATGTGTGATAGAGTTTGCAAATAGTATAATTTATGCAAACACAAAGTATATATTATGTTGAGTGGTCGTAGTTTTGGATAATTTGTGCGAACATGAGTTTTTGTGCCTATGCGAACATGATAAATGATTTGGTATATAAATGATTCTGATAGGAATCGTCGTAGTTAAGATTAAATAAATTGTAAAAAAAATATAGTTTAGTACATATGTAATAAAACGGTAAAATATAAATGAATATTTAAAGAAATTACACATTGTTTAAATTTAATATAAACAAATATTTAAACCTTTAGATATTATCTGGCCCCGTCTGACAAGTCTTGTATATGATCGTTATATGGATATTTGTTTTTTTTCTACAAAACGGACATCCCTATTCATCTGATACATCATTTGTCGAATTTGTCCCCGTATTGAACATGTTACAAACACTATAAAGTAAATATATTTCGTAACTCATATTACTTTAAGTGGTTCACAAAATTTCGATGTATTTCCTTTACGTTCCTTGTATACATGCATTTGCGTAAGATACAAGGAACACGGGGGAAATGCTACCGAAATTTTGTGAAATTATTTAAAATGATATGATTTATGGAATGCAATCACTATTGTGTTTGTAATGGGAAGCAAGATGACCGTCCATCAAAGAAGAAACATAAATGTCAATGAACCAATAGTTGTTTATTTAAAATAAAGTTTGTAAAAAAAATATAATATTTAGTACATGTTTACTAAATCAGTAAATAAAATTTAAACAATATATAAAATTTGAGATTAATTTTTTTATTACTTCATCATAGGTTTTAAAGTAGGAAAACTATCAATTACTTTATTGATCGCTGCTGGATGTATCAAAGAATGGAAATTAGTGGTGCAATAAGTGAACATTTTCAAAACGGATACAAGTGTTCATCGAATTTGCTTTGAGTAATATTGGAAATGATAAAAAATACATTGTACATATAGTAGGTGCAAATTGTTGAACTATTTAATATCGAACATGGTTAAGGTTCATTTGCGCCAATATGGTTTTATACCTAATTTTTTGAAGTGGGATTGTCATGGAGAAATTGTAGCCCTTAATAATCAAGAAAAGTCGGTGGAGGTCATTAGTGATGAAGTTAGTTGAATCTCATAGAAAATATGGTCGAAGATGCTGCACAATCAATGTTCCTGCCGGTGAAATTGATAACGACGATATTAACGCCAAAGAGGAACCAAATGTTGAAGCGAAAAAAATATATGATTTATTGGATCATCCTAAAAAACTCTTTGGAATGGATGTAAAAGCGGCATTCAATTATTGGTAACTGCAGAATATATTACAATGAAATCAAAATACAAACTTACGATAGTTGAATTTACGGCTGTTGTTAAAGCTGCTAAATGTCATATTCCATTCGATAATTTAATGTGTGAAAATTATTATGAAGTGAAAAAACTTGTGTCATCTTTTGGTTTGTCGTATCAAAAAATTGATGCATGTTCAAATGGTTGCATGTTGTATTGGAAAGAAGACATCAATCTTAGAAATTGTAAAATATGTAATCAAAAAAGATAAAAAGCAAGGGAAAAAAGGGAAAAGAAGTTCCATACAAGCATATGTTTTATTTACCCATCACCCTTAGACTTCAACGGTTCTATGCATCATCTGTAACAGCGCATTATATGAAATGTCACATTGTGAGAACACCTCAAAAAGGTATGTTGACATACTTATCCGATGGAGAAGCATGGAAATATTTTGACAAGAAATATCCCGATTTCATAGCGGAGAGCCGCAATGCTAGACAAGGTTTTTGTACAGATGTCTTCTCACCGTTTTCTCAGTTTGGTTATAAATACTCATCTTGGCCTATAATAATCACACCTTACAATCTACCCCCATGGATGTGTATGAAAACTCCATATATTTTTGTCTCAATTGTCATCCCTGGCCCTGATGATCCGATATGGGGCATTGATGTCTACTTAAAACCGTTAATTGAAGAGTTGAAATAATTATGGTATGAAGTAGTTTAAACATACGATGTATCAAAAAAAGAATTTTTTTCGAATGTTCGCTTCTTTGTTATGGACTATTAACGATTTTTCTGCATATGCATTGTTTTAGGGTTGGAGTATGGCCGATCATTTTGCTTGCCCTTATACTTGGAAGAAACACAAGCATTTTCATTACACCATAGAAAGGAAATTTCATGGTTTGGTTGTCATCGATGTTTTCTTCATGTTAATCATCATTTTAGAAAAGACAAAAAAAACTTTACAACTAATAGATATAAGATTCTACGACCACCAAAGATTTGGTCAAACGAGGATATATATATATATATATATATATATATGAATTGTAAAAGATTATCCAATGATACACGAAACCGGAAAGCAAATTGAAATTTAAGGTAAATCGACGGTTCATAATTGGTGCAAAATAAGTATATTCTAGGAGTTGCCTTATTAGAAAAATCTTTTAATCCATCACATGATGCATAACGAGAAAAATGTATTTGATAATGTGTTTAATATAGTTCTGAATATGAAGGGCAAGACTAAGGATGATCTAAAATCTAGACGTGATATAAAAGAAATATGCAATCGTCCTGGGCTTCATATGAAACTCAATGACAGTAAAAAAACCAAAAGCATGCTATGAACTAGACAACAACCAAGTTAAAGTACTGATAAAATGGGTGGAAGGATTACGATTTCCCGATGGAATTTACTCTAATTTTCGTAGATGTGTCGACTATAAAAACAGAAAGCTAAGTGGAATGAAAATCCATGATTGTCATGTAATGTTGGAAAATTTGTTACCCGTTGCTTTCAAAGAATTAATTCCCCGTAAAAGTTTAGAAGATAATAACAGAACTTGGTTTATTTTACAAGGATCTGTTCAACTACGTTAAAAGTCGACTGCCTACTTAAACTTGAAGAAGAAATCTCCATACTTCTCTGCAAGCTGAAGAAAATATTTCCTTTGGGTTTCTTTAATGTAATGGAGCATTTACCTGTTCATCTTTCATATGAAGCACGTCTTCGAGGTCCTGTGCAATATGGGTGGATGCATCCATTAGAAAGTTATGTTACTATACTAAGTATTCAAATGTTAATTTAACTAGAAATAGAAGTTAATATTGAAGCGAAATACTTTTTATTAGGTACTTAAATCATTTAAAGAAAAAAGTGAGAAAAAAGCTCGAGTTGAAGGTTTTATTTGCAAATCAAATATCGAAGAAGAAGCTTCTTTCTTTTTCTCTCATTTTTTTAATGATCACGTGAACTTATCATTTGAAAGCATTACACGTAATGATGAAGCCGTTGAATAAGATTCTTCTTCTAAAGCAACATTATTTATTTTTAAACAACATGACCAACATGCTGGAAAATGTGTGTAGATATGGTTAGATGATAAAGATTACCATGCAGCACACACATATTCTTCTTAATTGTCCCAAACTTGCACCATTAGTTAGGTAATGATTTTTCTATAAGTTTTTTGAAATTTAAGTTACACATGTAAATAAATAATAATGTAACATATTGTAATTACCCGGAAAATCTGAGTCAATTTAATTTTTTTTTATTTGTTATTTTAATGAATTTGGAGTAATTGAAATAAAATATTTCAATAATATAATGAGCTAGAAATAGTGAGGCAGTTCAAAAATTTGAATTCGAACTTTGACTGAACGTACAGGATGCAAAATAAAACGGATTTTAGCAAAACCAAAAATATTTAAATCTGTTCAAGAATATATTTCTAACGAATCTGAAATATTGAAATTTCATAGCGGGAATCAAAAGTTATGGCCAGTTGAATATTCAGAATGGTCGTTATAGAATAAATATAGCCCTTGAAAATTGACATTTTGCAAACAACCTCCATTTTCGACAAAACCACTTTTGTTGGATCCGAGATGTCAATTTATTTCTAGGTTTAAAATTCCATAATATTTGGACTTAATATGTGAGCGTGGCAAAGGAAAATGCGTTTGGTTGATTTCAGTCAAATTGGATCGACCAGAAAATGACCATTTTTCAAACGGTCTCAGAATTCGACGAAACTAGTTTTGTTAGGAACGTATCGTCCCAACATAGCTAGATTTATTTTTCGGGAATTTTTGGAATCAGTATGTGGCCCCGGCAAATTAAAATGTACATTCATAATAGAATTTGAATGTTTTATATTTTAATTTGAAGAATAACTGGCTGTAACAGTCGAATGGGCCTACGAAACATATTCCATTGTGTTCAAAATGGGGGTATTTAGCTAGGAGCGACAATCGTTGGGTTTGGATTGGAGTTCGTTTGAAGAAACCCTAATTTTCAAATATATATATGTATATATATATATATATATATATATATATATATATATATGGACAATCTTAAAAATTCATTCATTAATCAAATTTATAAAAATATCTCAAAAAAACCCGCCCCCTCGTAACCGACGACGTAACAGCCTTTTTCCCTTCCCATCCATTTTCCGACCAAACCACGATGAATTGGACCCTGCCCCTTTGGAACTTTTTGAAGAACATCTCCTCCTCTTCAAATCCATATAAGGAGCTCCCCCTATCGTGCACCGTACTTCGAGAATCACCTCCGGGAAGTTCCGCACTTCGTAGCGCCGCCATGCCCCAGATCCTCCCACGAGTTCACCCACCCCCACCTCGATAGGCGTGCCTCTCCAGACCCTTTCAGGTGGTGCAATCCGATCTAGATCTCGAGCTACGGTTTGGAAGAAAAAGCAAAACCTAGTTTGGAAGAAATTGCTGAGGAAACATCGGACTCGTAGCGACAACGTCTACATTCTAGAAGAAGCTAGAACGTGTTCCGAGCTCGCTACAAATTTCAGAAGGATTAAAATCAATGTGAGACATCTAAATTCAATATGGAATGGAAATGCGTTGTATAAATATAGAAGCAAAATATAAATTATATATGCGTTGTGCACCACATGTATGAGCATTGTATAAGTTATATGAGCGATGTATAAATTATACATGCATTGTAAAAGTCATATATGTGTTGAAATGGAAATGAAATATATTTATATACATATATATATACACTCCCCTCGTCCACAGACCATGGACGATATGAATAATTGATTGTGTATGACGTGAAATTGATTGATAATGCGAATGGTTGAAAATTAGTTGAAATGCGAATGGTTGGAAATATTTGTTTGTGATTGAAAGAATTGTTTGTGGTTGAAACAATGAGAATTATTGTGGAAAATTCATATGATATGAAATCGATCTTAGATCATTTAGATAAGCCCCTTATGGAACTCCACGAGGCCTATGGTAGTGCGAGGAGCCGTACTCGGGACGGTGCCGGTTTTTAACCCCCTACCATTATGCTGCCGAAATTTTCAGTAATATCTATGTGTTTGAATTATTTTCATGTATTAAAGTATATTCATGTGTTGAATAAATTGCTTAGATAATAAAAATCACATTTTTATTAAGCGTGTGAAGTATATGAAGTGTGCATGTATGAGATATTCATATGTTGAGATATTCATGCGTTGAATGACATTCATGTGTTGAATAAATTGTTTGAAAAGTAAAAATCACATTTTTATCTAATGTATGGGCTAAATAAAATATTAGTGTTTTAAATAAATAATTTTAACTTCAAAAATATCATTTTTATCTTATTTACAAAGTATATAAAATATTCTTGTTTTAAATAAATTGTTTTAATGTTAAAAATATAATTTTTATTATATGCATGAAATAATTAAAATATTCATACATTGAAAAGGATTCATGTGTTGAATAAAAGGATTGAACAATAAAATTAACATTTTATTGTGAATATGAAGTTCTAAAAATATTCGTGTGTGTAATAAATAATTTGAACGATAAAAATATCATTTTTATCATGTATACGACACGCTAAAAATACACATGTGTTGAAACATATTTTTGTTCACCAAAAATAACATTTTTATCCTATGTATGAAGTGTTAAAAATAACTGCATATTGAAACAAACATTTGTTCGCTAAAAATATTACTTGTAGTTTAGTTCTGCATATATATACATGTGTTGAACAAGAATATGGATTAGCTGTTGAGTAAAGAATAAATTTGCATGCCAGACAAATAGGTAAGCCTTGATGAGTTGGCTACGCAATTTTATTATTATATAAACTCCTGTGAATGCCATTGGATGCAGAGTGCTTGTTGTTCTGTGTGAAATAATAAACGTCGCCATAGGATAGTAACAATTAATTTTGAACTACACTACATGGCATACTGCTTGAAGATAGCATACCCTATCATATACCACATAAGCATTTGGAGCTTATGTGACGAGGTGGATGATTTACCATACAAGCGAGAGGCTTGTATGGCGATGACTATATTTCAGGTTGAACTGAAGACTAATATGGACTATATAAAATAGAACGATAAATTACCAGATTAATAAAAACCCCACACGGGTCTGGTGATGACAATAAATGAAACAGCCCACCTCCATTAAGGTCACTCACAAAGGGAATGCCTTAACTTTGGTTGAGGTTTATAAGTAAAAGTCACAGATAAACACAAGACAGATATAAATACACATATTTTAAATAGCGGACAAACAAGCTTTTATTTTCTTTGTTCATACAAAACTTTTCCATAATTGTCTCAAAATACTTCCAACATTACATCCTCATTACTGTCTTGATTATTAAAGAAGCATAAAACATAAATAAAGTAACAAAAATCCCCATAGTGATATCCAAAGCCATAGTCCGAGCAAAAGAGATCCAAACGATACATCTACGGTCTTGAAGCTTGCAAAGAGTCTGACTAAGCTGGGTTGTTTCCTCCCTGTGGACCTGGGGGGGAAACGAAAGAAAAGAAGACGAAAATAAAATAGAGTCAGACATAATGCCTGAGTAAATCTAGTGACTCTTCAGTGTGTGAATAAGAAAAAGGGCATGATAGATATAAACTGAAAACAGGAAAGTATCACAAGCTAAGGAAGTGTAGTTTAGAATGGAATGTACTATCGCACCCACACTATATCTCTGCACCTACTTGAGCTTATTCTAACTGGCACCCCATGCTGAGGGTGAAGTGATCCCGTTTCTAAAGATGCACCCTATGCTGAGGGTGAAGTTATCCCGTTTCTAAAGATGCACCCTATGCTGAGGGTGAAGTGATCCCGTTTCTAAAGATCGGCTCTTACTCGCATAATCATCTGTGTCTTACAGCCCCCAGAGATTGTAGATACCTATGCTGGCCCCACCATGGGGTGTATCAATAAGACGACCCCAAATCCCGTACTGGCGGAGACAAGGGTTATCTTTGGAATATAACACAGAAACGATAATAGCAGAACATAATTAAATAAATACACTAGATAATGTACAATAGAATACACTGGATAAAAGTAATCATCAGAGCTACATAGTATACAGGATCATACTTAGAACAAATACAGTTCAGCTATACATAAATGTCTACAGCGGAAACAAACAAAATATGTACAATAGGAGCTAAACAGCATAAAAAGAGATAAATAATAGAGTCCATCTTCAGCTCCAGCTATCCATAAAGAACCAGCTAAACCTGAATACAAGGTTGCCCGTGTAGAAAAAGGGACACCCGAGTTTGAAAGTGAAACAAACTACGAGTCAGTCATGGGACTGATATGAGAAATCTACTCAACACATTTATAATATGGCTAATCACAGGACCACGCCACTTTCGTGGAACAAGTTTACTCCATTGGATTGCCAGTGCTTTAAAACAAATCTTTCGTTTAAACATCGCAATTCTTTTTATAAAAATGAAGCCATTATAAGACTCAGTTCCCATCACACAATGCAACGCAAACCGGTGGATAGAGTTTTACCTTATAATGGCCAAAATATGATTGATACGAATAAAACAAAAGCATTTGATATTATTACTAGTGTTTATATGTTTCAAAAACACTTTCAATCATAACTACCAATCATAGACGGCATGGGTACCATATATCATGTCGCCATATATATATATACAATCAAAACCGCACGATGTCGTATTTGGAAATTGGATTTCCGTCATGAACCAAGGCAAAAGATAGTCCTTACCGAATTCTGAGACAATCTAGCCTACCATGTCTCAGGAACAGCCGCAACTGCCCCCTGGATCGTCAGGGCCGGTCCACCGATGTGGATTATTATGCCTGAACAATACGTCTCCCTGCCCTATTGGGCGCAAATGAGCCAACGAATGACTCCATCGGACCCGGATCGTCCGATCTAACCGACGCGCCTCGCAACAGCAACAACCACATAGGTGAAAAGTATATAAATGTCAGGATTGGTAGGTCACTAACACCACCCTAGCTAGAAAGAAACGCATGCCCTCCCTGAGGTCCTTCTCCCGTTTCTGGTTCATACCAGGGTGTGAGGCTAGCGAATTCACGTCATACACAAAGCTACGCCACACAGGCTGTGCTTTGATCATCACCATAAGACTTTGTTTTTCAACAGAAGTCCTGATCATTTTCCACTTAGGCATGCCACACTGGCAATTCATGCCATGCGACTGATATCCACCGATATACAACCTCTGAGCTCGTGCGTCTCAAAGAAGGGCGTTAAGCAAAAGAATAAATTCTCCGCCGCCAAACAGACGTATATTTAATAGAGATCAATCAACATATAATAAAATCCAATGTCAGACACACAGTCCATTTACAAGTCCGTTCTGGGTCTGAACGAAACCGGAGGCACTAAATACCTCGCAAACCCATCGATCACCGCGTACGTCTGGACGATCACCACTCATTATCCATATTCCGGGATGCCTCCCAATCAGGACCTCGGTTACCACCCAAACGAGGTGAAGATCTCTGGTCTTCGACCATCGTCTTCATCTTCGACTTTCAATCCTCGGTCAATTATTTAAAATGAGAATTAACTCGGCCTTTTCAAATAATTCACGGATATTTAGAATTTCAAATCAATTTATTTCTATTCCATATCGTTTATGATATTTTATAACAATTTATCACTATTTTTATTTATTTTAAAATAGCCAATTTATTCCAAACGACGCTTCGGGGCATAACGCGGCCGTGGCGTGGTTTTTCTTCATATTTGAATTAAACATATCTAAAAATCTAACCGTTGGATCTTCACAAAATTTACATCATTAGAAAGATCTTTTCAAAACAAATCCAACGGTCCCAGTTTCGGGAAAATCCGACAGTCGGATCTCCCGGTATCATCATTTGAAGTTTCGATTTCAAAATACGAACAACAGCGTCGTTATTCGATTAAATATAATTATATTTTTATATATATAAATATAATCGTTTCTGGCGCTGTTTTTCTTCATATTTGAATTAAACATTCCAGACAATCCAACCGTTGGATTTTTACAAAGTTGGTGCCGTTGGAAAGATATTTCCAAGGCGAACCCAACGGTTGCGGTTTCGGGAAAATCCAATGGTCGGATTTCCCGCACTAGTTGTTTGAAATCACGGTTTCAAAACACGAACTACACGGCCACATTTCGTTTTAATTTTATTTATATGTATATATTTATATAAATATAATTCACTCAACAATTTCAATATCGTTTTCACTTCAAATATTTCACTAACGCCTTTAAATTTTGGAAAATTTCACCATAACCTCCTTTGTACGGGAGGGGCTGGGAAAATTCCCAAATAGCCACACGGGCGTCTCATATCAAAAAGAAAAAGAAAAAGCCAAGCGGCTAGCCAACAGGCTCATAAAATCATCACCCAAACAAAACAGTAAATGTGTACCTATTTGTCAGGCACAAAATTTTATTCCTCTTCTCTAGCCCCTTTGCTATAACCTGTTCAATAAATATGCATGTACATATATACAATTTTTATCACTTATCATTTTCCATTCAACTTCATATTTGATTTAATTTGGTTTAAAAACACCATTCATTCTAATGTTGCATGCATAGGCTAAAATCATATCATTAGCTAATTAATGTATATTTCAACTCATGCATATTTTGTTTGAACAAGTGGCTATTTTTAACACTTCACATTTCAAAGATGATAATTTTGGCGAACTAAAACGCATTACAACACATGACTATTTTCTTTAGTTCCTATGTGTAACGACCCAGGTTTTGAACGATTAATTTTAAATATTTAATATAGTTTTAAATATTGATTCAAAAAAAAAATAAATGGATTTTTATTATGGAATTTATCAGTTTAAAAATCATTATATGATTTAATATCGAATAGAACGATAATAATAGATTTTTATCGATGAATTTAATGTTTAAAATCAAGTTATATTTTAAATCGTATTTAATATAATTCGTTAATTTAAAATAAAATCAATATAAATAATAGAAAAAAAAAATCAGAGCCGACCTACATCAGCCGACCTCCTATTTCATTTCGCAGACCTATCCATTTTTGAGCCGACAACTTGTCTTTAAGCTTCAGCATCAGGGAAAACATTAATTTAATGGTGCTGTACATTTTGTTTCCCCTTCGCATTCTATATAAACAAGCCGAGCCTCGTGTACTCCATTCAAAAACAATCCAGTCCCTCTCTTCCTCTGTTATTCTTCTTTTTCCTAATCAATGAAAACCCTATTTCCTAAATCAAATCAAAATTGGGTATCACGATTGGAATTGCGAAGGGTTCGAAGCTCGAAATCAAGTTTGAATCGCTCGATAATCATGAAAGGATGGATTCGCGATTTGAAACGAGTGGGTATTTTTCTGGAACTCGACGAAGGAACTCGCGATGTCTTCGATCTTGGAATTGTCGAGATTAAGGAATCATGGACTGTAGGCTCGATCCAATATTGAGTTGACTGTCGCGTTTAAGGGAGGTGCGATGGAGGTTTCAGGAGTGATCGAGTGTGGCTTTTACAGTGAGCATTTTCGTGAATAAAAGAGTTTGGGAGGGCGAAGTGGCTATCATCTGTGGTTGGTGGTTAGCAGGGGATGAGCGGAAACCGGAAAGTGGAAGAAGAGGTTGCGGTGGGAAGATGGAACTGATGGCAGGGATTGCGTCGGTAGTCCTGTTAAGGATGCGAATGGTGTAGTGTTGATGATGGCGTTGTGGAGTATGGGTTCAGATCTGGAAGTAGTTGACTGCAAGTTGTTTGGTTAAATGCCGAAATGGGAATCGCAGTTTTTGGCTGATGTAAATTTGGAAATGCTCGGAAGTTACTTCATGGATTTAATCGTGTATTCGAAAAGTAACAAGGTATATATTTTTACCTAGTTTATTTTTGTTCATTAGGGTTAAAATTTCCGTTAGATTATATATATATAGCAAATTTATTTATTCGTCTAAATAGTAATTTAAATAAAAAGTGTTAAATCGTTAAATTAAAATAAATCATCGTAGGTATAAAAGTCATTCGAGATGTTGTGTAAATTCGAAAAAGGCGCGATATGGAATTTTAACTGGATATTCTGCAAAAGAAATCTCGGTGAGTAAATCTCACTCACCTTTAAAATTATTTTTATTTCATTTAAAAAATAATTGTTTGTTGCTTGTGTGAATATTTTCTGGTTGCTTTATATATATTAGTTATTTAGGCTATATATATATATTGGGTTGATTGATTGGTTGGATTCCCGCAGTCTCATTAGCGGATGCCCGCAGTTTCATAGCGGATGATTACCCTATACGCCCCACGCTATGATTAGTGGATGACCTTCTATACCACGATATTCTGCCACGAAGCAGAATGGGTATTATTTATGTGCTAACATCTGTGGATGCAGGAAAACAGGTTGGAGGAATCCAACTGGATTCCTCAAAAATATATTATCTGTTTGTTTATTTGTTTGCATATATATTGTTATATATGATGTGTTAGAAAAATAAATAATTCGTTGTTTTGTGTGTTTAAATATCACTGGGCTTAAGCAATGATATTTAAAAATATCGTGGAAGAATATTTGAGATTTTAAAAAGGAAAAATTCTATTTTTAAATAGAATTTAAATTTTAAATGGAAATAAAAATATAAACTTGTTTGAAAAATAAAACAAGTAGTTTCTTTATAAACGAAGTTATAAATAGTTCTTTATAACAAAGTTATAAATGAAGTGAAAAGAATTATCATGTGATAATTCAGAAATAGAAATGCAAGTGCGAAATTGGAATTTGAAATGAAATTTCAAAATAGGATGTGAAATGAAATTTTTAAATATATAACTCAAATGAAATTTGAGTATAACATTTGAATTTTAAAGGGGATTTAAATATTTGAATTTTAAGAGGAGATTGAATATTAGAAATTCAAATAGAAGTTCAAATAGGATTTGAATAGACGAAATTAGAATGAAAAATAGAATTTGAATTCAAGGAATTAAAGTAAAATTTGAATTCGAAGGAATTCGAATAAAGAAATTCAAATAGAGATTTGAATATAGAATTTCAAAATAGAATTTGAAATATAGGATTTCAAAGAAGAATTGAATAGAATTTGAAATATAGTATTTCAAGGAAGAATTCAAATGTGAAATTTGAACAGAGATTTGAATGGAATTTAAATATGAAATCTGAATGGAGATTTGAAATAGAAATTCAAGTGTTGAATTTGAACATGGAATTGAATATAGAAATTCAAGTAGAAATTTGAATATGAGATTTCAAAATAGAATTTGAAATAAACTTTGAAAATAGAATTTCAAAGTAGAATGGGAAATGGAATTTCAAATAGAAAATCCAAAGGGTTTTGAAATGGAATTTGAATTCAAGGGAATTCAAATGAATTTGAATATTAGAAATTCAAATGGTGTTGAAAATGAATTTGAATATTAGAAATTCAAATGGTGTTGAAAATGAATTTGAATATTAGAATTCAAATGGGGCTGGAAATGAATTTGAATATTAGAATTCAAATAGAAAATGAAATTTGAATATAAGAGATTCAAATTGAATTCAAATAGGATTTGATCTATGGAATTTGAATATGAAATTCAAATGGGTTTAAAACTATGGAATTTTGAATATAGAATTTAAAAAGGAGTTGAATATTTGAATTCCAATAGAATTCAAATATAGAAATGGAAATATAGAAGTTCAAATGGAATTTAAAAATAGAGTTTGAATAAAAGAATTCAAAGGAATTCAAGTATTGAATTTGACTATAGGGAATTCAAATAAGTATTGAATTTGAATATCAAATAGAAAAGGGATTGAAATTTGAATATGGAATTCAAAGTGAGATTGGAATTTGAATCAAGGAGTTCAAATAGAATTAAATAAATTTGAATTCATTTTTAAGAAGTTTTAAAAAAAAAAAAGGTTTATATATATAAATATAATTAAAACGAACTCGCCGCAGCGCTACAGTTCGTAAATTGGCGATTCGAACTTCAATCGAATATACAGGACTCAATTGGAGTCGGAATTCTTCGAAACAAGAAACATCAGGACCGGTTTGATAATAGTTTTCTAATGGAAGAGAAAAATATGAATTTCGTTGTATAGATTTTGAGTTATGTCAAAATTCAATTTTCAGAAAAGCAGCGCCAGAATCGTTTTAAAACCATAACGGTTTATTTAATGATATTAAAGGATTTTAAGCAAATAAAAATCGAAATTTCTATTTAGAAAAATCCAGATGTGAGTTATAAAATATATGTGAACTCCAGTGGAGTAATGAGTTGATTTCTGAAACAGAAATCAGATTTTTGATTTAATGAATAGAGTTAACTAAACCGAATAGAAATTAGTTAATGAGATTTCAAATGGATATTGGGATTTGAATAAGTAAATTCGATTTGAGAATTTATATTCGAAATAGAAAAGAGAACTAGAATTGAAATCGAAATTCAATTTGGTTATGAACGAGTTAAACATTTTGTTTGAACATGTTATGTTCAACAAAGAAGTGAGAGAGGCAAAATGACTAATTAAAGAATAAATGGGCGAAACTGAATTCAAACGATTAGATGGTATTGAGTTGAATTGAAAACAGGTGACAGGTGTTGGACAGGTATGGAATGAAGTATATAAAGTATATAAATTTATGTGCTCGACAGTAAGGTACATGTTTAATTCATATATGAGATTTATGCGCCATATCGGCAAGCCGCTTGGCTTTTCCTTTTTCTTTTTGATTGAGGAAGATACCGGGAAGCTATTTGAAATTTCCCGATGCTCCCGATACAGGGGAGGTTATGGCGAAATTTTCCGGGAATTTAAGGAGTTAGAATATTTTTAAGATATTTTGATAATTTGAAATCATTGTATCGACGTATTGAATTCGATAGTAAAGTGAATATAAAAATCGAATGTTGTAAACAAAAGGGGATAGAGATAAGCGATTGGAATTGTTTCCAATTGCAAATAGAGATTTTTTTCTAATATATAGAAATAAAAGAAGTTGATATTTGGAAACGTTTTCCAAATGGCATAAAAGGCCAATATGGTTATTGAAATATTTGGATAACAAATATTGATAAGGAAATGGAAAAGAGATTTAATTAATGAAATATTAATTAAAGAGCCCAGTGATTTGTTTGATATGTTTGGATGAACACTTGTTTTTATTCGATAGTTAAATCACAGACTATCGAAGTTTTGACCATCGTTGTCAATATGGAGAGACCGGTTGGATTATTATCCGAAGAACCACTCCGTATCGGCATAAGCGTTGCGAACCAAGTATGCTGAATATATTGAAGACGGAGTAAAGTGCAAGGGCTTTTCTAGTAATAGAAATAGTGCCTTCGGTGTCGTTCAATCCCAGAACGAACGTAAATGGACGAATGTCTGACAGAGTATTTCCAATGATCAAATGGGTTGGTCTGTATGAATGTATATGGTTGCAACGGATTTATCCCTTAGCATAATATCCAGAATATTTGTGCAAACCCAACTAGTGATTAACGGATCTGACGATGTGGCGTTCAAAGTGAATATGTTATCAAGGAATGGTAAGTAATCGTAGCCTCAGGCCTCAACAACCGGGAAAGGACAAAAATCGGGCAGGCAGCATGGCTATGTGGGTCGCACCCATTAGGGTGTATAATCACCTATCTAGAGAAATTCCTTTTGTTTCTAAATCTATCGATTCTGCCCATTCGGGAAACGGTGGTTTGAGTCCAACCGTTGGTGATATACATTCGATACACTCAAGCGAAATGAGTGGTCGGTCATGTGTGGGCCGGGTTGCAAGACGTTCTTGTTGAACCCAGGTGTATTCGCCTCTAGAGATACATCATCGGAAGGTGGTCCCGTACCTTGTCATGTTGGAAATCCAATCTCCAATAAGCGCCATGCGGGTTTTTGATTTATACTATATATGTGGAGCGTGAGATGCAAGCGTTCTGCTATTTGGTTATTTACTTGATGTAGACATTATTATAATACCACTGGATTTTCGTATCAAAGTGTTTTGGGTTATAGTAAGGTAAAAGCCGTCCATGTTTATGTGTGGGCTGGTCTTACTATTATCTTTTCTTTTGAAAGGATTTTTAAAGTTAAACAAGTGGTTGGAGTTTACTCACACCAGTCCCATGACTGACCCAGAGTTTATTTTGTTTTTGTTTTCCCTAAACTCTTGGGTGCCCAAATTTGTACGGGCAGTCAAGTGTTTCAGGCTTTTACAGATACACTTGGAGGAGCTTGAAGCAGGAGGCTTCAACGTTAGTTATTTAGAGTTACTTCCGCTGGATCAAATGTTATGTGTACTCTGATGATGGTATGTATATATGTACAAAACAGATTTGTATTTCAAAGCTTATGTTATATAATATATTTTATTCGTTCCGCTGTGAGTTGTGATCTTCGTTTTTTCTCCTATTCTAATATTTCTTTCTTTCTATTTCTCATCCTCTAACTTCTTTCTAATAATGAGTCGTATTTCTGTGCAATTTGAGTTGGACGTGTGGTGTTTTTAGTCAACTCAGATAGCACGGATTTGCGGGTCGTTTCAGTTGGTATCAGAGCTGGTTGCTTAATTGGTACGGATGATAGGGGGTTCTCGCTTCGCGTTAGGTGGCGAACGGGAGACTCTTACCCCTACATCTCCCGACAATGTGGGTTGGTCGAGTCGAGAGGCTGGCCGTAAAAGCAGTTCTGAGGTATCTCTGTAAGCCACGCTGGGAGGTTAGCCCAGTGCCGAGGGAGGAGAGGATGGTTGAAAAGCCTACTCGAATCTCGGGGTCATTACAGTTGGTATCAGAGCTTAGGTTGAGCGAATACCTAGGCTTGTGTGGTATGTACTCATTAGAGATAGGGTCAGTAGTGCCCTAGAATGAGTTGAGTGTATATACGAGAGAGCGTATTTGTTATTTGATATAAAAGCTATTTTATATTGTGTTGACTAGTCTGTTGAGTGATTTATGAATTCTGGTCGAATCGTGGGACGCCACGAAGTCGATAGGGATTTCTAAATACTTGAACAGAAAATACGACATGATATCGTTTTAAAGTGGGTAAATGAAATAATTTTACCCAAAATTTCTATTTTGATATAGAAAGAATAATTTTCTAGAATTATTATATGGATGTGTTGGATGTTGACTTTATAATCAAATGAGATTATAAAATTAAAATGGTTATTTATAACCAAACTGAATTTGTATAGGAATTTAATATACAAATGAAATGAATTGAAATTAAATTAAAGCCAGAATTTGGAATTTAAATCCTGGGAGGTTTGAAATATTTTTGGAAGTATATTGGAACAGTATAGCTTTGTTTTAAAAAGGATTTGAAAGAAAATCATTTTAGATGAAATTTGAAATAATAAAGCACTGAACTCACTTCAGTGGCTGGGGAATAATTCTGATGATGATTGCAACATCCTCAGTGTTCATTTCCGAGTTTCTAAGTGATGAATTGCTACCTTAGAAAGTTTTGATGGAAATTTGTTGGAAAGAAAACAAATTGGTTTGAATATTCAAATGTTTTGAATTTGAAATGAAAATAAATATATGTATATATTTATGGGATTTCAAAAGAATTTGAAAAGAAAAACCCAGGGATTTGAATTCTGGAATTTAAATTTAACTTAAACAAGTTAAATGGGTCGAAGTGAGTGAATTGATTAGAATCAATTTGAATAGGTTATTGGAATATAGATTGGATATAAATGGATTGATCGTAGATCATTTGAATTAAATGTGTGAAAACCAAAAGTTTTGGTTGGAGCTAATTTGTTGAAATATGAGGAGTTGGGTTTCAACATAAGTGAGATGTTGAAATGGATTTGTACCCTTTTTCCTACCTTAGCAATTTCGAGGACGAAATTATTTTAAGAGGGGAAGAATGTAACGACCCAGGTTTTGAACGATTAATTTTAAATATTTAATATAGTTTTAAATATTGATTCAAAAAAAATAAATGGATTTTTATTATGGAATTTATCAGTTTAAAAATCATTATATGATTTAATATCGAATAGAACGATAATAATAGATTTTTATCGATGAATTTAATGTTTAAAATCAAGTTATATTTTAAATCGTATTTAATATAATTCGTTAATTTAAAATAAAATCAATATAAATAATAGAAAAAAAAATCAGAGCCGACCTACATCAGCCGACCTCCTATTTCATTTCGCAGACCTATCCATTTTTGAGCCGACAACTTGTCTTTAAGCTTCAGCATCAGGGAAAACATGAATTTAATGGTGCTGTACATTTTGTTTCCCCTTCGCATTCTATATAAACAAGCCGAGCCTCGTGTACTCCATTCAAAAACAATCCAGTCCCTCTCGTCCTCTGTTATTCTTCTTTTTCCTAATCAATGAAAACCCTATTTCCTAAATCAAATCAAAATTGGGTATCACGATTGGAATTGCGAAGGGTTCGAAGCTCGAAATCAAGTTTGAATCGCTCGATAATCATGAAAGGATGGATTCGCGATTTGAAACGAGTGGGTATTTTTCTGGAACTCGACGAAGGAACTCGCGATGTCTTCGATCTTGGAATTGTCGAGATTAAGGAATCATGGACTGTAGGCTCGATCCAATATTGAGTTGACTGTCGCGTTTAAGGGAGGTGCGATGGAGGTTTCAGGAGTGATCGAGTGTGGCTTTTACAGTGAGCATTTTCGTGAATAAAAGAGTTTGGGAGGGCGAAGTGGCTATCATCCGTGGTTGGTGGTTAGCAGGGGATGAGCGGAAACCGGAAAGTGGAAGAAGAGGTTGCGGTGGGAAGATGGAACTGATGGCAGGGATTGTGTCGGTAGTCCTGTTAAGGATGCGAATGGTGTAGTGTTGATGATGGCGTTGTGGAGTATGGGTTCAGATCTGGAAGTAGTTGACTGCAAGTTGTTTGGTTAAATGCCGAAATGGGAATCGCAGTTTTTGGCTGATGTAAACTTGGAAATGCTCGGAAGTTACTTCATGGATTTAATCGTGTATTCGAAAAGTAACAAGGTATATATTTTTACCTAGTTTATTTATGTTCATTAGGGTTAAAATTTCCGTTAGATTATATATATATAGCAAATTTATTTATTCGTCTAAATAGTAATTTAAATAAAAAGTGTTAAATCGTTAAATTAAAATAAATCATCGTAGGTATAAAAGTCATTCGAGATGTTGTGTAAATTCGAAAAAGGGGCGATATGGAATTTTAACTGGATATTCTGCAAAAGAAATCTCGGTGAGTAAATCTCACTCACCTTTAAAATTATTTTTATTTCATTTAAAAAATAATTGTTTTTTGCTTGTGTGAATATTTTCTGGTTGCTTTATATATATTAGTTATTTAGGCTATATATATATATATATATTGGGTTGATTGATTGGTTGGATTCCCGCAGTCTCATTAGCGGATGCCCGCAGTTTCATAGCGGATGATTACCCTATACGCCCCACGCTATGATTAGTGGATGACCTTCTATACCACGATATTCTGCCACGAAGCAGAATGGGTATTATTTATGTGCTAACATCTGTGGATGCAGGAAAACAGGTTGGAGGAATCCAACTGGATTCCTCAAAAATATATTATCTGTTTGTTTATTTGTTTGCATATATATTGTTATATATGATGTGTTAGAAAAATAAATAATTCGTTGTTTTGTGTGTTTAAATATCACTGGGCTTAAGCAATGATATTTAAAAATATCGTGGAAGAATATTTGAGATTTAAAAAAGGAAAAATTCTATTTTTAAATAGAATTTAAATTTTAAATGGAAATAAAAATATAAACTTGTTTGAAAAATAAAACAAGTAGTTTCTTTATAAACGAAGTTATAAATAGTTCTTTATAACAAAGTTATAAATGAAGTGAAAAGAATTATCATGTGATAATTCAGAAATAGAAATGCAAGTGCGAAATTGGAATTTGAAATGAAATTTCAAAATAGGATGTGAAATGAAATTTTTAAATATATAACTCAAATGAAATTTGAGTATAACATTTGAATTTTAAAGGGGATTTAAATATTTGAATTTTAAGAGGAGATTGAATATTAGAAATTCAAATAGAAGTTCAAATAGGATTTGAATAGACGAAATTAGAATGAAAAATAGAATTTGAATTCAAGGAATTAAAGTAAAATTTGAATTCGAAGGAATTCGAATAAAGAAATTCAAATAGAGATTTGAATATAGAATTTCAAAATAGAATTTGAAATATAGGATTTCAAAGAAGAATTGAATAGAATTTGAAATATAGTATTTCAAGGAAGAATTCAAATGTGAAATTTGAACAGAGATTTGAATGGAATTTAAATATGAAATCTGAATGGAGATTTGAAATAGAAATTCAAGTGTTGAATTTGAACATGGAATTGAATATAGAAATTCAAGTAGAAATTTGAATATGAGATTTCAAAATAGAATTTGAAATAAACTTTGAAAATAGAATTTCAAAGTAGAATGGGAAATGGAATTTCAAATAGAAAATCCAAAGGGTTTTGAAATGGAATTTGAATTCAAGGGAATTCAAATGAATTTGAATATTAGAAATTCAAATGGTGTTGAAAATGAATTTGAATATTAGAAATTCAAATGGTGTTGAAAATGAATTTGAATATTAGAATTCAAATGGGGCTGGAAATGAATTTGAATATTAGAATTCAAATAGAAAATGAAATTTGAATATAAGAGATTCAAATTGAATTCAAATAGGATTTGATCTATGGAATTTGAATATGAAATTCAAATGGGTTTAAAACTATGGAATTTTGAATATAGAATTTAAAAAGGAGTTGAATATTTGAATTCCAATAGAATTCAAATATAGAAATGGAAATATAGAAGTTCAAATGGAATTTAAAAATAGAGTTTGAATAAAAGAATTCAAAGGAATTCAAGTATTGAATTTGACTATAGGGAATTCAAATAAGTATTGAATTTGAATATCAAATAGAAAAGGGATTGAAATTTGAATATGGAATTCAAAGTGAGATTGGAATTTGAATCAAGGAGTTCAAATAGAATTAAATAAATTTGAATTCATTTTTAAGAAGTTTAAAAAAAAAAAAGGTTTATATATATAAATATAATTAAAACGAACTCGCCGCAGCGCTGCAGTTCGTAAATTGGCGATTCGAACTTCAATCGAATATACAGGACTCAATTGGAGTCGGAATTCTTCGAAACAAGAAACGTCAGGACCGGTTTGATAATAGTTTTCTAATGGAAGAGAAAAATATGAATTTCGTTGTATAGATTTTGAGTTATGTCAAAATTCAATTTTCAGAAAAGCAGCGCCAGAATCGTTTTAAAACCATAACGGTTTATTTAATGATATTAAAGGATTTTAAGCAAATAAAAATCGAAATTTCTATTTAGAAAAATCCAGATGTGAGTTATAAAATATATGTGAACTCCAGTGGAGTAATGAGTTGATTTCTGAAACAGAAATCAGATTTTTGATTTAATGAATAGAGTTAACTAAACCGAATAGAAATTAGTTAATGAGATTTCAAATGGATATTGGGATTTGAATAAGTAAATTCGATTTGAGAATTTATATTCGAAATAGAAAAGAGAACTAGAATTGAAATCGAAATTCAATTTGGTTATGAACGAGTTAAACATTTTGTTTGAACATGTTATGTTCAACAAAGAAGTGAGAGAGGCAAAATGACTAATTAAAGAATAAATGGGCGAAACTGAATTCAAACGATTAGATGGTATTGAGTTGAATTGAAAACAGGTGACAGGTGTTGGACAGGTATGGAATGAAGTATATAAAGTATATAAATTTATGTGCTCGACAGTAAGGTACATGTTTAATTCATATATGAGATTTATGCGCCATATCGGCAAGCCGCTTGGCTTTTCCTTTTTCTTTTTGATTGAGGAAGATACCGGGAAGCTATTTGAAATTTCCCGATGCTCCCGATACAGGGGAGGTTATGGCGAAATTTTCCGGGAATTTAAGGAGTTAGAATATTTTTAAGATATTTTGATAATTTGAAATCATTGTATCGACGTATTGAATTCGATAGTAAAGTGAATATAAAAATCGAATGTTGTAAACAAAAGGGGATAGAGATAAGCGATTGGAATTGTTTCCAATTGCAAATAGAGATTTTTTTCTAATATATAGAAATAAAAGAAGTTGATATTTGGAAACGTTTTCCAAATGGCATAAAAGGCCAATATGGTTATTGAAATATTTGGATAACAAATATTGATAAGGAAATGGAAAAGAGATTTAATTAATGAAATATTAATTAAAGAGCCCAGTGATTTGTTTGATATGTTTGGATGAACACTTGTTTTTATTCGATAGTTAAATCACAGACTATCGAAGTTTTGACCATCGTTGTCAATATGGAGAGACCGGTTGGATTATTATCCGAAGAACCACTCCGTATCGGCATAAGCGTTGCGAACCAAGTATGCTGAATATATTGAAGACGGAGTAAAGTGCAAGGGCTTTTCTAGTAATAGAAATAGTGCCTTCGGTGTCGTTCAATCCCAGAACGAACGTAAATGGACGAATGTCTGACAGAGTATTTCCAATGATCAAATGGGTTGGTCTGTATGAATGTATATGGTTGCAACGGATTTATCCCTTAGCATAATATCCAGAATATTTGTGCAAACCCAACTAGTGATTAACGGATCTGACGATGTGGCGTTCAAAGTGAATATGTTATCAAGGAATGGTAAGTAATCGTAGCCTCAGGCCTCAACAACCGGGAAAGGACAAAAATCGGGCAGGCAGCATGGCTATGTGGGTCGCACCCATTAGGGTGTATAATCACCTATCTAGAGAAATTCCTTTTGTTTCTAAATCTATCGATTCTGCCCATTCGGGAAACGGTGGTTTGAGTCCAACCGTTGGTGATATACATTCGATACACTCAAGCGAAATGAGTGGTCGGTCATGTGTGGGCCGGGTTGCAAGACGTTCTTGTTGAACCCAGGTGTATTCGCCTCTAGAGATACATCATCGGAAGGTGGTCCCGTACCTTGTCATGTTGGAAATCCAATCTCCAATAAGCGCCATGCGGGTTTTTGATTTATACTATATATGTGGAGCGTGAGATGCAAGCGTTCTGCTATTTGGTTATTTACTTGATGTAGACATTATTATAATACCACTGGATTTTCGTATCAAAGTGTTTTGGGTTATAGTAAGGTAAAAGCCGTCCATGTTTATGTGTGGGCTGGTCTTACTATTATCTTTTCTTTTGAAAGGATTTTTAAAGTTAAACAAGTGGTTGGAGTTTACTCACACCAGTCCCATGACTGACCCAGAGTTTATTTTGTTTTTGTTTTCCCTAAACTCTTGGGTGCCCAAATTTGTACGGGCAGTCAAGTGTTTCAGGCTTTTACAGATACACTTGGAGGAGCTTGAAGCAGGAGGCTTCAACGTTAGTTATTTAGAGTTACTTCCGCTGGATCAAATGTTATGTGTACTCTGATGATGGTATGTATATATGTACAAAACAGATTTGTATTTCAAAGCTTATGTTATATAATATATTTTATTCGTTCCGCTGTGAGTTGTGATCTTCGTTTTTTCTCCTATTCTAATATTTCTTTCTTTCTATTTCTCATCCTCTAACTTCTTTCTAATAATGAGTCGTATTTCTGTGCAATTTGAGTTGGACGTGTGGTGTTTTTAGTCAACTCAGATAGCACGGATTTGCGGGTCGTTTCACTATGTATGTTGAAAATAATATTTCTTCACAAATATTTATTTCATCGTCCGCATATCTTTAGCATATCACATAGATGATAAAAATGACATTTTTATCATTTAAAATATTTATTCGACAAATAGATGTTTTCAACACTTCATAGTTTCAATAAAAATGTAATTTTTCGATCTTTTTATTCAACACATGAACTTTTCCACTACACACACTTCTCAACACATTAGCATTTCCACACATGGATATTTTATTTATGTTGTTCATATAAGAAAGATAGAATTTTTTTGTTGTTGTTGAAACTATTTATATATATAGGGCGAATATTTTACATACTTCATATATATTATTAAAATATGATTTTTATTGTTTAGACACTTCATTCATTCACAAATGAATTTAATTTTCACACATCACTTTTCAACACATGAACATTTCCACACATGGATATAGTTTCAACATATGACTTTAATTTCAATGCTTGAAAATAATTTCAACATATGAAAATTATTCTAACACATAATGATTATTCAAAATTTCGGCAGCATAACGGCAGGGTAGTTAAAACCGGGGCCGTCCCTAGTACGGCTCCTCGCTCTACCTTAAAACCTCGCGGTTTTTGACAATGGGGATTCATGCATCTAATTCGCACGCAGGCGGCATGTTTTATTTTTATTTCCACAAATATTTCCAATTCATTTCAATCACCAATGGGTATTTTTCAACCACAACCAACCAATATCAACCACAAACAATCACAATCAACCATTCGCTATCAATCAATTTTCACACCAATCACAATCAATAAATATCGTCCATGGTTTGTGGACGAGGGGCGTATATATATATACATATATTTATATATAGCAATTCACTTCTATTTCAACACATATATAATTTTTACAACGCATATATAACTTATACATCGAACGTACAACTTATACAACGCTTATACATGAGGTGCACAGCGCTTATATAACTCATACATCGACTATATAATTTATACATCGTCGTTTTCCATATCGTTTATAGATTAGAAATCTCACATTGGGTTCCACTCCACCAAAAATAGCAGAAGGCTCAGAAAAATATGCGGTCTCTTCTAGAATGTAGAAGACGTCCACACGGTCACGATGTTTCCGGTTTCATCGAATTTCGACAAGAAACGAAAAAGATATGATTTTTCAAAGTTTGCAACACTTTAAAACTGTTGAAACCAGTTTAAATAATATAAACCGTACCTCCTTCGTTTTGTTCGAAACTAGGTTTCCACTTTCCTCGAAATCCGCACAGCTATATGACGATCGGCCTTCACCACCATGAAGGGCTAGGAGAGGCGCTCCTATCGAGGTAGGCGCGGTGTCGTGCGATGGCAGGTCTGGCCTGGAATTGAGGTCGACGCGGTGCAACTTTCGAGGGCCAGAACTCGACGACGGGGAAGAGATAGGTGGTGCGTTTGGTACTGATTTGAAGGGGAGAAGGAGGGCCTCAAAAAGTTCAACAGGAGGTGGAGCTGAAGGTGGCTGTGGCAATCGGAAACGGGGAGGGAAGCTTTGGAGGCTAGCCGCCGTTCAGATCGGGAGAGAGAAAGGGATTTTCTTTTTTTTTATAAAAATTATGATTGGTCGGGGAAGTTTTTAAAGGGATTTTCTGACACGACCACCAATCTAAACCCAACGATTGTCGTCCCTAGCGTTTTACCCCCATTCTGAACACAATGGGATATGTTTCGTAGGCCCATTCGACTGTTTCAGTTAGTTTTTCTTCAAATTAAAATATATAATATTCAATATTCAATTTGAACGTACATTTCAATTTTCCAGGGCCACAAACTGATTCGAAAAATTCCAGAAAAATAAATCTAGCTATGTTTTGACGATACGGTCCCAACAAAACTAGTTTCGTCGAATTCTGAGACCGTTTGCAAAAAGGCCCATTTTCGGTCGATCCAATTTAACTGTAATTGACCAAAAACACGTTTTCCTTTGCCACGCTCACATACTAGCTTCAAAAATTATGAAATTTGAAACCTAGCAATAACTTCAAATCCCGGATCTAACAAAAGTGGTTTAGTCCAATTCCGAGGTCATTTGCAAAATGGCCAATTTCACGGGCTATATAAATTCCATAGCGACCTTTCTGAAAATTCATTTGGCCATAACTTTTGCTTTCCGCTACGAAAATTCGATTTTTCAGATCCGTTAGAAAGGTGTTCACTAACAGATTTAAATATTTTTGGTTTCACTAAAATCCATTTTGTTTTCACCCGGTACAGTCCGACAAAGGTTGAATTCAATTTTTGAAACTGCAGCGCCATTTCAGGCCTTGTTTATAATTAGAATTAATTATATTCGTTTTCAATTGTCGATTCAAACTCAGTTTTCATTGCTATAATTTAAAATATTTATTTTAAATATTTAAAATCCATTATTTTAGCCAATTTAAAAATTTTAAATTGGTTCAGATTTTCTGGGTCATTACAATCTCCCCCACTTAAAACTTTTCATCCCCGAAAAGGAACAAAGTCGAAAGTGGTTTGATTAATCAACTCTACGTTTGATCTGGCTTCAATTCTCCAACTTTTCAGTTTCTGAGAATTTTCAAATTCTTCAAAAATTTGGCTAACACCCTGAATTTTCAAAAAAATTCGCCATAATTCTATCGTTGATTAAATTAACTATTGTTTCAGTAATTTAATTAATCAAATCTACAATCACACAACACAAACAACAATCAATTTGTTTTTAACCATTCAAAAATATACTAATCAAATCCTATATTCCTTTAAAATCACTCAGACTATAGAATTAAAAGTGCACATCCATGGAAAGAAAATAACAACAGAATAGAGAACTAATTGGTAATGCAAAGTATGGCAAACGTACCTTGCACCGGAGTCAATCAGAGATATCCACTCGGCATCTAGGATAAGCTTTCTGAATGCTCTCCTCAGTTTCCCAAGTACAGTCTCGCGGATCTCCACTCCATTGCACTTTGACTAAGTGAACCTTCTTGTTCCTCAGCTCTTTGGTTTCTTTGCCGATGATCTTTAGCGGCTCTCGCCTCACAGCTAATTCTGGGGTAATTTCAATATCCTGCTGAGCTGCTTCTTCCACGATCAAGTCTGGATCATGAACGTGCTTTCGAAGTTGAGATATGTGAAATACATCATGAACTCCAGGCAACCAATCAGGCAATTTAACCCTATAAGTGAGAGTTTCGATCCGTTCCAGAATAGGAAACGGACCAATGAATTTGGGTGCCAACTTTCTAGTTTTACCGAACCGGGTAACTCCTCTCATTCGTGATACTTTCAAATATACATAGTCGCCAACAACAAAGGATATATCTCTTCTTCTTCTATCGGCATAGCTCTTTTGTCGGCTTTGAGCAGCCAATAATCGTTTCTTAATAAAATCGACTTTGTCGGCAGCTTCTCGGATCATATCGGGCCCTAACACAATCTATTTCGAGGTTCGACCCAACAAGCAGGAGATCGACACGGTCTACCATACAACGCTTCGAATGGCGACATTGTCAGGCTCGCCTGGTAGCTGTTGTTATATGAGAATTCAGCCAAATGTAGATGGTCTTCCCATGATCCACCGAAATCTATAACACAAGCCCGCAATAGATCTTCTAAAATACGATTCACCCTCTCAGTCTGACCGTCTATCTGAGGATGATAAGCGGTGCTTAAGTTCAACTTCGTTCCCAGCTCGACTTGAAATGCCCCCCAGAATTTGCCAGTAAATATTGTATCTCTATCACTGACTATACTGAGCGGCACTCCATGTAGTCTAACTATTTCCTTGAAGTAAATCTGCGCCAGACTCTGAGCAGTTCTGTTTGATCTAACAGGTATGAAATGGGCGGTCTTCGTGAAGCGATCTACGATCACCCAAATACTGTCATTTCCTTTTCTGGTTTTGGGCAAACCATCAATGAAGTCCATGGAAATATGTTCCCACTTCCAGCCTGTAACGTCCAGCAGTTGTAACAATCCATCCAGTTTCTGTTGGTCGCTTTTGACTAGCTGGCAAGTAGGGCATCTGCTAACATATAAAGAAATGTCCCTCTTCATCGACTTCCACCAGAAAGTGCGTTTGATGTCATTATACATTTTGCTTACTCCCATATGGATACTTAGTTTTGACTTATGGCATTCATCCAGTACTTCCTTTCGGAGCTCAGGAATGTTAGGAACACAGATTCGACTTTTCATCCTTATAAACCCCTCTTCATCAACTTGAAAACTCGAGGGATCACCCTTCTGCATTACCTCTCTGATCTTCTAAATGAAGTGATCATCCTTCTGAAGAGCAGATATTTTATCTATCAATGAAGTCGTGATAATAAAGCTAGCGATCATCTCATTCTTTCTGCTTAACACATCGGCTACGACATTGGCTTTCCCTGGAGTGTATATAATCTCAAAATCGTATGCTGCAAGAAACTCCAGCCAACGCTGCTGCCTCAGATTCAAGTCTTTCTGGGTGAACAGATACTTTGACGACTGGTGATCTGTAAACAGTTCAAATCTCTCACCCAGAAGATAGTGTCTCCATATTTTCAAAGAGAATATGATAGCCAATAACTCAAGATCATGAGTTACATAGTTTTTCTCGTGCGTCTTCAGTTGACGGCTAGCATAAGCAATCACTTGGCCCCTCTGCATTAACACTGCGCCAAGGCCTTCTCTAGAAGCGTCAGTCCAGACCTTTAAATCGTGATTGCCATCGATGATGGTTAACACTGGAGTTGTTGTTAATCTTAACTTTAGCTCTTCAAAAGCCTTTTCACATTCTAGAGTCCACTTGAATTTAGAATGCTTCTTTGTAAGCTTCGTTAAGTGACCAGATATCTTCGAAAAGTCTTTAACGAATTCCGGTAATAACTAGCCAATCCGAGAAAACTGCGGACTTCAGTGGGGGTACTGGGCTGTTTCCAATTCTGAATAGCTGTGATTTTGCTTGGATCCACAGCAATTCCTTCGTTCGATACGACGTGGCCTAGAAATTTCACCTCATCTTGCCAGAATATACATTTGGATAGTTTGGCTTTTAATACATTCCTTCTGAGGATCTCCAGAACCTGTTCCAGATGCTTTTCATGTTCGGCCTTTGCTTTAGAGAAGATTAGAATATCGTCAATGAAAACCAGAACAAATTTATTCAAAACCCCTCTGAACACTCTATTCATCAGATCGACGAAGTAAGCAGGAGCGTTACATAAGCCGAATGGCATTACTAACCACTCGTAGAATAAGTCGGGACCTCTGAATGTTGTCATTGGAATACACTCTTCGGCAATTCGAAGTTGATGGAAACCTATAGCTAGGTCCATTCATGAAAATACTTGTGCGCCATTTAATCGATCCAACAAATCATCAATCCACGGCAACGGATATTTGTTCTTTATGGTATGCTTGTTTAAATCACGATAATCCACACATAGCCATAGAGAACTGTCAGATTTTGGGACAAACACCACTGCTGCACCCCAATCAGAGAAACTAGGCCTGATCAGACCCTTCCATACTAGCTGTCGTGTTTGATTGTCTAATTCCTCTTTCTCTTTCAAGGACATTCTTCGAATAGCGTGAACTACCGGCCTTGCATTCGGAATTAAAGCAATTTTGAAATCTATTTCTCTCTGCGGAGGTAAGCGAACAACTTCTTCGAACACATCCGCATAATTTTTGATGACAGGAATGTCTTCCACTAGGTCGGGAATATTCTCTGTGATTTCAGGGATATTTTCTATTTGGGCTAGAGAAACATTCAAAGCTTCCCAGAAGTACTTCCTATTAGCATTCTGACCTTCACAGGGGATGGTTATATAATCACCTGATTTAATCCTCGCCTTAACGACCATGTCGGCGCATTTAACCTCAGCTTCATATTTGGTCAACCAGATAAGATCAAACTCTGTAAAATTCATGACGGCCGCGATGGTAGGGAACTGATAACGAGAAAAGGAAATCGGCACTCCACAAACCCAACTGAGATCAATGGAACCCCCAACCGGATTATGGACAGTCATTGGTTCCTTGAGCTTCTTCAAGTTCAAATCTGGTTTCTTAGCTACATTCTTGGCAACGAAACTTCATGACGCGCCTGTGTCAAACAGTACTTTAACAGGGATATCTTTGACAGTAAGCGTGCCTTCTAAAACATCTGGCCTTTCCTGAATAGCTGAGGGCTCAGAAGTTTCTGCCACTTCATTTACCTGAGCCTCTTTGGTCTTTTTCAATAGCCAGCAATCTTGCTTTACATGACCAGCCTGTTGGCATTGACCGCACTTTCTATTCTCTTGAAAATTCATCCTGGATTTAGGCCCACTGTCCTTTCGTCTGTTCGAAGACCTGCAATTCCTCATCGAATGCCCTTGCTGATTAAACTTTAGACACACGACCGCCTTTACCTTTTTCTGACCAACCTTTGGCCTCTTTCTGGCCTCAGCCTTTATACTTGCCTTAGATTACACACTAGTCTCTAGGCTATCAGCTTCTAATTTTCTTTTGCTGCTAGAACTGATTTCTTCTTCGTCTTGCAACATGTCTTTCTTATGGAGATCTTCATATTGATAAGCCATATAAATCATTTCTGAAAAAGGAAACTTCACATACCCCATTACTTTATTCTGATATTTCCTTTGAAGCCCGTAAATAAATCTCAGATTCTTTCTCCTCGTATTATGAATTAGATGGGGAGCAAAGTGAGAAAGTTCGTTGAATTTCTTATGATATTCTGGGATGGTCATATCTCCTTGTATCAAATAAGAAAATTCATCACATAGTCGCTCAGTCGCTTCGGGAGGAGTAAATCTTTCCAGGAAAATCACTTTGAATCTATCCCAGGTGATATCACCTTCAGGATTATCCTTGATAACCGAATCCCACCAGAATAAAGCTTCCTCTTTGAGTGCCCAGGATGCAAGTAATCTTTTCTGGTCATCCCTCAGCTTTAATGCTTCGAAGATTTTCTCAGCAGAACGAATCCAAGCTTGTGTTTTCATAATTGATTCTTCGCCCGAGAAAGGTTTTCCCCCCAGATTTCTATATTTCATAAATAGAGCTTCTATATCCGGGTCAGTATCACTTCTTCTGTTTCTGGCACTCATTTTCTAGTTCTTTTGCAAATTGCAAATCAAGTGTCAGGTCAACAGAAAAGATATTTCAAAATATAGAGACAAATACTTGAATGTAAATGCGTCTATCAAGGTGTTTTTTTTCATTCTGCTACTCGTACTAGGATATTACTGATCCTATCTGTAATGAGTTACCCGTCCTAGAACACTACTGGTTCTATTTCTGACGAGTTCGTTAACATGTTATATTCCAGAACTAAGCTTAACCAAAGCTCTGATACCACGTTAAGACGACCCCAAATCCCGTACTGACGGAGACAAGGGTTATCTTTGGAATATAACACAGAAACGATAATAGCAGAACCGAATTAAATAAATACACCAGATAATGTACAATAGAATACACTGGATAAAAGTAATCATCAGAGTTACACAGTATACAGGATCATACTTAGAACAAATACTGTTCAGTTATACATAAATGTCTACAGCGGAAACAAACAAAATATGTACAATAGGAGCTGAATAGCATAAAAAGAGATAAATAATAGAGTCCATCTTCAGCTCCAGCTATCCAGAAAGAACCAGCTAAACCTGAATACAAGGCCGCCCGTGTAGAAAAAGGGGCACCCGAGTTTGAAAGTGAAACAAACTACGAGTCAGTCATGGGACTGGTATGAGAAATCTACTCAACACATTTATAATATGGCTAATCATAGGACCACGCCACTTTCGTGGAACGGGTTTACTCCATTGGATTGCCAGTGCTTTAAAACAAATCTTTCTTTTAAACATCGCAATGCTTTTTATAAAAATGAAGCCATTATAAGACTCAGTTCCCATCACACAATGCAACGCAAACCGGAGGATAGAGTTTTACCTTATAATGGCCAAAATATGATTGATACGAATAAAACAAAATCATTTGATATTATTACTAGTGTTTATATGTTGCAAAAACACTTTCAATCATAACTACTAATCATAGACGGCATGGGTACCATATATCATGTCGCCATATATATATATATATATACAATCAAAACCGCACGATGTCGTATTTGGAAATTGGATTTCCGTCACGAACCAAGGCAAAAGATAGTCCTTACCGAATTCGAGACAATCTAGCCTACCATGTCTCAGGAACAACCGCAACTGCCCCTGGATCGTCAGGGCCGGTCCACCAATGTGGATTATTATGCCTGAACAATATGTCTCCCCGCCCTATGGGGCGCAAATGAGCCAACGAATGACTCCATCGGACCCGGATCGTCCGATCTAACTAAGACGCCTCGCAACAACAACAACCACACAGGTGAAGAGTATATAAATGTCAGGGCTGGTAGGTCACTAACACCACCCTAGCTAGAAAGAAACGCATGCCCTCCCTGAGGTCCTTCTCCCGTTTCTGGTTCATACCGGGGTGTGAGGCTCGCGAATTCACGTCATACACAAAGCTACGCCACATAGGTTGTGCTTTGATCATCACCATAAGACTTTGCTTTTCAACAGAAGTCCTGATCATTTGCCACTTAGGCATGCCACACTGGCAATTCATGCCATGCGACTGATATCCACCGATATACAACCTCTGAGCTCGTGCGTCTTAGAGAAGGGCGTTAAGAAAAAGAATAAATTCTCCGCCGCCAAACAGATGTATATTTAATAGAGATCAATCAACATAGAATAAAATCCAATGTCAGACACACAGTCCATTTACAAGTCCGTTCTGGGTCTGAACGAAACCGGAGGCACTAAATACCTCGCAAACCTATTGATCACCACGTACGTCTGGACGATCACCACTCATTATCCATATTTCGGGATGCCTCCCAATCAGGACCTCGGTTACCACCCAAACGAGGTGAAGATCTCCGGTCTTCGACACCGTCTTCATCTTCGACTTTCAATCGTCGGTCAATTATTTAAAATGAGAATTAACTCGACCTTTTCAAATAATTCACGAATATTTAGAATTTCAAATCAATTTATTTCTATTCCATATCGTTTATGATATTTTATAACGATTTATCGCTATTTTTATTTATTTTAAAATAGCCAATTTATTCCAAACGACGCTTGGGGCCATAACGCGGCCGTGGCGCTGTTTTTCTTCAGATCTGAATTAAACATATCTAAAAATCTAACCGTTGGATCTTCACAAAATTTACATCATTAGAAAGATCTTTTCAAAACAAATCCAACGGTTCCAGTTTCGGGAAAATCCGATGGTCGGATCTCCCGGTATCATCATTTGAAGTTTCGATTTCAAAATACGAATTGCAGCGTCGTTATTCGATTAAATATAATTATATTTATATATATATAAATATAATCGTTTCTGGCGCTGTTTTTCTTCTGATTTGAATTAAACATTCCAGACAATCCAACCGTTGGATTTTTAGAAAGTTGGTGCCGTTGGTAAGATATTTCCAAGGCGAACCTAACGGTTGCGGTTTCGGGAAAATCCAATGGTCGGATTTCCCGCACTAGTTGTTTGAAATTGCGGTTTCAAAACACGAACTGCACGGCCATGTTTTGTTTTAATTTTATTTATATTTATATATTTATATAAATATAATTCATTCAACAATTTCAATATTGTTTTCACTTCAAATATTTCACTAACGCCTTTAAATTTTGGAAAATTTCGCCATAACCTCCTTTGTACGGGAGGGGCTGGGAAAATTCCCAAATAGCCACACGGGCGTCTCATATCAAAAAGAAAAAGAAAAGGCCAAGCGACTAGCCAACAGGCTCATAAAATCATCACCCAAACAAAACAGTAAATGTGTACCTATTTGTCGGGCACAAAATTTTATTCCTCTTCTCTAGCCCCTTTGCTATAACCTGTTCAATAAATATGCACGTACATATATACAATTTTTATCACTTATCATTTTCCATTCAACTTCATATTTGATTTACTTTGGTTTAAAAACACCATTCATTCTAATGTTGCATGCATAGGCTAAAATCATATCATTAGCTAATTAATGTATATTTCAACTCATGCGTATTTTGTTTGAACAAGTGGCTATTTTTAACAGTTCACATTTCAAAGATGATAATTTTGGCGAACTAAAACACATTTCAACACATGACTATTTTCTTTAGTTCCTATGCATGTTGAAAATAATATTTCTTCAAAAATATTTATTTCATCGTCAGCATATCTTTAGCATATCACATAGATGATAAAAATGACATTTTTATCATTTAAATATTTATTCGACAAATAGATGTTTTCAACACTTCATAGTTTCAATAAAAATGTAATTTTTCGATCTTTTTATTCAACACATGAACTTTTCCACTACACACACTTCTCAACACATGAGCATTTCCACACATGGATATTTTATTTATGTTGTTCATATAAGAAAGATAGATTTTTTTTTTGTTGTTGAAACTATTTATATATAGGGCGAATATTTTACATACTTCATATATATTATAAAAATGTGATTTTTATTTAGACACTTCATTCATTCACAAATGAATTTAATTTTCACACATCACTTTTCAACACATGAACATTTCCACACATGGATATAGTTTCAACATATGACTTTAATTTCAACGCATGAAAATAATTTCAACATATGAAAATTATTCTAACACATAATGATTATCCAAAATTTCGGCAGCATAACGGCAGGGTAGTTAAAACCGGGATCGTCCCTAGTACGGCTCCTCGCTCTACCTTAAAACCTCGCGGTTTTTGACAATGGGGATTCATGCATCTAATTCGGACGCAGGCGGCATGTTTTATTTTTATTGCCATAAATATTTCCAATTCATTTCAATCACCAATGGGTATTTTTCAACAACAACCAACCAATATCAACCACAAACAATCACAATCAACCATTCGCTATCAATCAATTTTCACACCAATCACAATCAATAAATATCGTCCATGGTTTGTGGACGAGGGGTGTATATATATATAGCAATTCACTTCTATTTCAACACATATATAATTTTTACAACGCATATATAACTTATACATCGAACGTACAACTTATACAACGCTTATACATGAGGTGTACAATGCTTATATAACTCATACATCGACTATATAATTTATACATCGTCGTTTTCCATATCGTTTATAGCTTAGAAATCTCACATTGGGTGTCACTACACCAAAAATAGCAGAAGGCTCAGAAAAATATGCGGTCTCTTCTAGAATGTAGAAGACGTCCACATGGTCACGATGTTTCCTGTTTCATCGAATTTCGACAAGAAACAAAAAAGATATGATTTTTCAAAGTTTGCAACACTTTAAAACTGTTGAAACCAGTTTAAATAATATAAATCGTACCTCCTTCGTTTTGTTCAAAACTAGGTTTCCACTTTCCTCGAAATCCGCGCAGCTATATGAGGATCGGCCTTCACCACCTTGAAGGGCTAGGAGAGGCGCTCCTATCGAGGTAGGCGCGGTGTCGTGCGATGGCGGGTCTGGCCTGGAATCGAGGTCGCCGCGGCGCAACTTTCGGGGGCTAGAACTCGACGACGGGGAAGAGATAGGTGGTGCGGTTGGTACTGATTTGAAGGGGAGAAGGAGGGCTTCAAAAAGTTCAACAGGAGGTGGGGCTAAAGGTGGATGTGGCGATCGAAAATGGGGAGGGAAGCTTTGGAGGCTAGCCGCCGTTCAGATCGGGAGAGAGAAAGGGATTTTCCTTTTTTTATATATAAATTATGATTGGTCGGGGAAGTTTTTAAAGGGATTTTCTGACATGACCACCAATCTAAACCCAATGACTGTCGTCCCTAGCGTTTTACCCCCATTCCGAACACAATGGGATATGTTTCGTAGGCCCATTCGACTGTTTCAGTTAGTTTTTCTTCAAATTAAAATATATAACATTCAATATTCAATTTGAACGTACATTTCAATTTGCCAGGGCCACAAACTAATTCGAAAAATTCCAGAAAAATAAATCTAGCTATGTTTTGACGATACGGTCCCAACAAAACTAGTTTCATCGAATTCTGAGACCGTTTGCAAAAAAGCCCATTTCTGGTCGATCCAACTTAACTGTAATTGACCAAAACACGTTTTCCTTTGCCACGCTCACATACTAGCTTCAAAAATTATGAAATTTGAAACCTAGCAATAACTTCATATCCCGGATCCAACAAAAGTTGTTTCATCGAATTCGAGGTCGTTTGCAAAATGGCCAATTTCACGGGCTATATAAATTCCATAGCGACCTTTCTTAAAATTCATTTGGCCATAACTTTTGCTTTCCGCTATGAAAATTCGATTTTTCAGATTCGTTAGAAAGGTGTTCACTAACAGATTTAAATATTTTTGATTTCACTAAAATCCGTTTTGTTTTGTACCCGGTACAGTCCGACAAAGTTTGAATTCAAATTTTGAAACTGCAGCGCCATTTCAGGCCTTGTTTATAATTAGAATTAATTATATTCGTTTTCAATTGTCGATTCAAACTCAGTTTTCATTGCTATAATTTAAAATATTTATTTTAAATATTTAAAATCCATTATTTTAGCCAATTTAAAATTTTTAAATTGGTTCAGATTTTCTGGGTCGTTACAATCAAGTCCCATGGTGGCGGCCCGACACAAACCTTAGAATGCATAGGTTATACTACTGGTGCACCCAGTGCCCTGTTTGTCTGCTCCGAAGTGTGTGCACGCCCGCACTTCGTTAGAACCCACACTGTTGCACCCACCGCCGTCGCTTTGACCGCTTACAATCAGCCCAGTAATCGTGCCCCACCCTGCCTAGTTTCAGGGTACCATGATACCTAATTGGGTTACTGCTGAAATGGGTCCCCGTCATTAGGGTTTTCTAGTCAAACATGTTAAGTGGTTAAGTGTCTATATTTACCTAACCCCACCCATCAGTTTAATTAACATGTTGAATTGGTTAAGTGTTTTAGTTAACTTAACCCTACCATCTGTCCTTAGCCTTTTAAAGCACCGACCACTCACATTAGACAGATATTGTTACGGTTACTGGATGTGCCTGTCGGTTCCGGGCAGATTTACATCGTAACTCAGTCTAACCTCGGGTCCTTATTGTGCTTCATGCTTAACCACCCACATTGGATAGGTATTGTTGTGACTACTGGACCGCCGGGCGGGTCCGGGCAGATTTACATCACAACTCAATCCAATCTCGTGTTAAGCATATTCGTATTTTCTAAATTTACATATTTTATCACTTCTCAATTTTATATGTAAATGTCATGTCCTTTATTCTTGAGTATAACAATTCATACCGCTTAAATGTCATTGTCGTTGGCATGTGCCAAACATGCCAACATATATTTTTCATGTTTTACACCCAACGTTATTACCCCCGTTTGTACGTTCGCAACATTATGACAAATGTTGGGCTCGACACATTCAGCCCAACTTTATAAATGTGAGAAAAGGGGAAATCAAGAACATGTAACATTTTACAATACATAAAGGTGTGTGGCGCATGAACTTGCAATTTAGCGATTCAACTAACATAAATTATGGGTCATGTGAACTTGCATTCAAATCAGAGTATAACTAAATAGGTGTCATATGAAATGGCATAGTTTAGGCTTATACATACTTGGTTTTAAACATGTTTAACTTGGCATAATGTCAACAACAAAACTAACATGTTGTATATTCACCAAAATGTCCAATTTTAACATCTAATCATATAGCCTATTTCAACATGAAACTTGCATAGTTTATGTAACCCAAACGGTACTTAACATAGATCCAATTATACTTGCAAATAAACATAAGAATGTGTTCCTAGATTTTGAGTCATGTAGGCATAAAAGGTCTCAAATCTAGAACATGTTTACATAAGCCTGTATATAGTCCATGCCATAGACATAAACATAAAGGGATCAAATTCTAGTTTTTGCCACAAACTTGCAAGTGCCATTATTTTCATATACAATTGTCCAATAGGCTTGCATCAATCAATATAGGCCACAAATATCAATACACAAGTCATGACAAAATCATTACAATACACAGAATTTATATCATTATTATACAATAACACAAATCTATTTTCATTTACATCAAATCACGTCACAGTTTTATTCATATTCTGAAAGATCACTATACTTACAACGAATGCAGAATCTTGAATTCTGGATTCTAAGTTCAGAAATTGAGATGCGTTCATTTGGGTAAATTAACGTTGCATTGAATAATTTGATTGAGCTTTAGTCTTATTACTAATTTGATTCGTCTCTTAGCTCCTCTCTCTTGACGGATACGCTCAATTCCTTACTGGCAGCATGACGACCCAATCTTATTTTTTGTGTAAATTTTAGTTGAGACTTAGGGTGTATATATAGATTTTTAGATTGTTTTGAGCCGTCAGATGAAGACAGGAGGAATCTAGACCATACAAAGTCCAAAGAGCCAATCAAGAGGTGACATGTCAGCCCCAATGACACACCGAGCCACAGAAATTCGAGCCAGACCCAGCCAGCCAGGTCGACCAGGTAGGTCGACTGGCAGGTCGACACCCAGGTCGACACTATGGTCGACCTGGGGGGGACCAGGTCGACACCATGGTCGACCTGGTCCCTGGGCGGGAATTTTCCCGTCCAGCCCAGTTTGAGCTTATTTTTCGAAGTTTGAGCTTGAAACCGAGCTGTTTGAATTTTAAATTTTATTCTGAAACTTCCGAAGGTCGTAACTCCTTCATACGGAGTCCGATTCACGCAAACTCGGACTTTATCTCAAGCAGAATTCTGAGACGAACGCAATGGTGTAACCGGTTTCTCTTAATTCTTTCATTTAGAATTAATTACACTTTATAATTTGTGAAGCTTAATGTTATAGAATTCACGGGGTGTTACATTCTCCCCCCTTATAAGGATTTCGTCCCCGAAATCTTCAAGTTAGGAAGAATGTATATCCTACCATCCAACCGTCCATCTACTCAACCAACAAACACAGGCGTCCACTGTCCTTAAAAGACTTCTAATGCTTCATGATCATATGCATAGTGTGTGTACATGTCCTTATCTAATGCATAAATCAGGCGGTCTACTGATTCAGTTGACCTCCTTAATGTGAATCATGTAAGTGTCATGAATCCATTATGTATGCAAATTTTTCCTACTCATAATTCTACATGAGTGCACAACTATTCATACAAATGCGACAACCATATGACAGCATATCAAGTTTCAACCATATACAAATGAGAATACATATATGCATATGCAATATGAAGTGACTGAGCCGATCTAAAACCTAGGGTGTGTGTGTATATGCATCCACGAGCAACCACTAGCAATCACTAGCAACCATTTGCAGCCATCATCCATAACATGTTTTCAAATACATGTTTGCATCCATTTGTTTTCTACCTAAGGAGTTAGGAAAAGGACCGAGGAGATATACCTAAAAAGATAGATAAAGCATAACTTAAGGAAAAAGAGAGATCAAAGATGTACCCTCAAAAAGAAAAGGGTAGGCAGCGCGTATTCTATCCTCAGTTTCCCAAGTCGCGTCTTCCTCGGCGTCGCTCCACTGAACTTTAACGAGTTTGACTTCGCGGTTGCGTAGCTTTTTCACTTCAGTTCCTAAGATGTGGGTTGGAACTCTCCTCACAGTTGCTTCACGTTCCACTTCGGCTTCTTCTAGAATGCTAGGTTCCACCACTTCTGCAGACTCGTGCAAACACTTCCGGAGGTGAGAAACATGAAAGACGTTGTGAACTCCGGCCAGTCTCTCGGGTAGCTCCAATCTATAGGCCATCTTCCCAACCTTCTCGATGATAGGAAATGGCCCTACAAATCTTGGTGCTAACTTTCATGTGGATCCAAGGCGAACGACGTTCCTTAAAGGAGATAACTTAAGGAAAACCCTGTCCCCAACCTCAAACTCAAGGTCGGTCCTTCTTTTGTCGGCGTAGGATTTCTGTCTTGGGCAGTCTTCATTCTCCTACGTATTAAGTCCACTTTTTCTGAAGTCTCTCTGATCATGTCTGGCCCAAGTATAATCTTGTCAGTGGACTCCCACCAACAAGTTGGTGATCGGCAAGGTCTTCCATACAAAGCTTCGAAGGGCGCCATACCGATGGTGGCTTGGTAACTGTTGTTATAGGCAAATTCCACTAAAGGAAGGTGATCCTCCCAAGTCCCTTTGAAGTCAAGAACGCACAGTCTTAGAAGATCTTCTAGTACTCTATTCACCCTTTCTGTTTGACCATCAGCTTGGGGGTGATAGGTCATGCTCAAGCATAACTGTGTGCCGACAGCTTCTTGCAAACTCCGCCAAAATTCGCTCGTGAAGATGGGATCTCTGTCACTCACTATGCTGAAGGTTATTCCATGGAGTCGAACTATTTACTTGAGGTAAAGAGAAGCTAGAGACGAAGCAGTCCTTCTACTTTTGATAGGTATAAAGTGGGCTCTTTTAGTAAGCCTGTCCACTATTACTCAAATGCTAGTATTGCCTCTTCTTGACCTAGACAACCCGTCAATGAAGTCCATTGAAAAGATATCCCACTTCCATTGCAGGACTTCTAGAGGATGAAGTAGTCCTCCAGGTTTCTTTTGTTCCGCCTTGACCTGTTGGCATGTCATGCACTTAGAAACGAAATCTGCTGCGTCCTTCTTCATGCCACTCCAATAGAAAACTCTCTTTACGTCCTTGTACATTTTGTCTCCGCCTGGGTGTATTGTCATCTTGGAATGATGTGCCTCCTCGAGAACCTTCTTCACTAAATCCTTAGCTTGTGGGATGCATAGCCTTCCATCCCATCTCAACCAACCCTTAAATCGACGGAGTACCTATTGAGGTGACTGGAAGTTTCACCCCCTATTAGTTTATCGATCACATCCACAAGTTGTGGGTCTTCACGTTGTGCGGCCCCTATCGAGTCTAAAAGAGTGGGTCGTACTTCTAGGGATGCCAATAAACCAGGTATAAAATCTGAGGAGGGCCTAAAGTCAAAACTAGCTATATACTCTAAGCTTTGCCTTTCTACAAAGAGAGTGCTTAGGGTCAGCTTCTTTCTGCTCAACGCGTCTGCTACTACGTTGCCTTTGCCAGGAGTATAGGAAATTTAAAAGTCATACGAGGAAAGGAACTCCATCCACATTTGCTGCCTCAAGTTAAGATCTTTCTGCGAGAAAAGATATTTCAACGATTTGTGGTCAGTATATAATTCGAACTTCTCACCTAGGAGATAATGGCGCCAAGACTTAAGCGCAAAGACGATGGCGGCCAACTCAAGATCGTGGGTTGGGTAGTTCTTTTCATGCACTTTAAATTGTCTTCCACCATAAGCTACTACCCTCCCTTCTTGCATGAGAACAGCGCCTAGCCCCGTACCACAAGCATCCGTATATACTGGGAACATTTTGCTTCTATCCGGCACAGTCAGAACTGGGGCTATTGTGAGAGCCCTTTTTAATCGTTGGAAAGCAAACTTGCAATCCAAATCCCATGTGAACGCCAGATTCTTCTTTGTTAGCCTTGTGAGTGGGGCTGAGATTTTCGCGAAATCCCTAATGAACTTTCGGTAAAAACCGGCTAGCCCAAGAAAGCTTCGGACTACAGTTGCATTTCTTGGTGTCTTCCAATCTTGCAATGCCACCACTTTCACGGGGTCCACAGCTAACCCCTCTTTGGACACTATATGTCCAAGAAATCTTACTTCTTCTCTCCAAAAGTGGCACTTGGAGAATTTGGCTTTTAGCTGATGCGCACAGAGAGTATCCATGATCTCTTTCAGATGCTAAGCATGTTCTTCCTCATTCTTTGAGAAGATCAAAATATCGTCTACGAAGACCACCACGAACTTATTGAGGAATTCTCTGAACACCCTGCTCATCAGGTCTATGAAATAAGCGGGTGCGTTCCTCAAACCGAAAGGCATGACAAGCCACTCGAAGAAACCGTCTGGGGTTCTAAACGCCATTTTATCAATGCTATCTTCAGCTACCTTTAACTGATGGAACCCAGTAGCCAGATCAAGTTGGGAGAAGACCGACGCACCTACAAGCTGATCAAACAAATCATCGATTCGGGGAAGAGGGTGCCTATTTTTCTTGGTCAATTTGTTTAACTCCCTAAAGTCGACGCAAAGGCGAACCGTCCGCTTTGGTTGCGAACACCACTGGAGCACCCCATTCCGAAATGCTCCGTCTAATGAACCCATTTTCGAGAAGTTCTTTAACCTGCTTACTGGGCTCATTTCTCTCCTTTGGAGCCATGTTTCTAACAGGTAAAGCTACAGGCTTTGCATTATCCACAAGATATATGCGGAAGTCTATTTCCCGCCTCGGAGGTAAGCCCTTCACCTCCTCAAAGACATCCGAATATTCCCGGACTACTCTAACTGACTGCAAATTCTCATCAGAAGCATCAAGCGACTCTAAATAACTAAGCAAAACAGCATTCAAGGAATTACAAGAAATTTCTAGAGTGTTACCAAGCCGAGTCAAGAGTCTAACTACTCTTTTCTCACAATCAAGAATGGCACCATTACTGGATAACCAGTCCATGCCTAAGATCAAACCATATCCCGAGAAGCCCAAAACAAAGGCATTACAACTAAACTCAACGCTAAGAATAGAGATTTTCAAACCCAAACAAACCATTGACAAGTAAGCGGAGCCCCTAATTGGATTTGAAACTACTAAGGGATCCTCTAGCATACTAGTGTCTAGATGCAGAGATTCTACTAAGGAAGATGAAATAAAGGAGTGTGATGCACCAGAATCAAAGAGAGTGCGAACTGGATGATCATAAAGATAAACTAAGCTTTCTACAGAAATATTTCTACCTAAGATTCTCAAGATAGGATTGAGAAGATAAGCAGGATAAAACAAAGCATCTAGGAGAAGAAGTTAAAGAGGTACCCCGGAAGGTCCTGCTTGCGGGCCTTGCCCTTGCTTCTTAGGGTAATTCTTGCTGATATGTCCAATATCACCACACTAGAAGCATGCTCCTATCTTCATCTTCTTCTTTCTACAATCCTGGACTATATGCCCAACAATGCCACAGAAATAACATTTCCTTTTCTCACGTGCCTTGTTATTATTGTTGTGGTCCTTTCCTCCTTGACTATTATCCGTCTTCTTGTTCTGCGATTTTTCCACTTGTTGTTTCGCGTAGAGGAGGAGGAGGAGTAAAAGCGTCTGTAGTTGGGGAGTAAGGTCTCCAGACATGCTGAAACGAAAAGGAAAGATTCAAGACAAAAGGATAGAGAGATAGTGCGTATGGCTTTGGGGGACTTATGCCTTTTTAAAAAAAACAACGCTTTTTCTTGAAAAATATGCTTCTTTAAACTTCTTTTTTGAAAATATTTTCATTAACTTTTATGCAGTCTGGTAAACCTATGCTCTGATACCAAGTGAAACACCCTACCTCCGTTAAGGTCACTCACAAAGGGAATGCCTTAACTTTGGTGGAGGTTTATAAGTAAAAGTCACAGATAAACACAAGAAAGATATAAATACACATATTTTAAACAGCGGACAAACAGGCTTTTATTTCATCAATACGTGTTCATACAAAACATTTCCATAATTGTCTCAAAATACTTCCAACATTACAACCTCGTTACTATCTTGATTATTAAAGAAGCATAAAACATAAATAAAGTAACAAAAATCACCATAGTGATATCCAAAGCCATAGTCCGAGCAAAAGAGATCCAAACCATACATCTACGGTCTTGAAGCTTGCAAAGAGTCTGACTAAGCTGGGTTGTTTCCTCCCTGTGGAATGAAAGAAAAGAAGACGAAAAGAAAATAGAGTCAGACATAAAGCCTGAGTAAATCTAGTGACTCTTCAGTATGTGAATAAGAAAAAGGGCATGATAGATATAAACTGAAAACAGGAAAGCATCATAAGCTAAGGAAGTGTAGTTTAGAATCGAATGTACTATCGCACCCACACTATATCTCTGCACCTACTTGAGCTTATTCTAACTGGCACCCCACGCTGAAGGTGAAGTGATCCCATTTCTAAAGATGCACCCTATGCTGAGGGTGAAGTGATCCCATTTCTAAAGATCGGCTCCTACTGGCATAATCATTTGTGTCTTACAGCCCCCAGAGATTGTAGACACCTATGTTGGCCCCACCATGGGGTGTATCAAGTCCCATGGTGGGGACCCGACACAAACCTTAGAATGCATAGGTTATACTACTGGTGCCCCCAGTGCCCTGTTTGTCTGCTCTGAAGTGTGTGCACGCCCGCACTCCGTTAGAAACCACACTGTTGCACCCACCGCCGTCGCTTTGACTGCTTACAATCAGCCCAGTAATCGTGCCCCACCCTGCCTAGTTTCAGGGTACCATGATACCTAATTGGGTTACTGCTGAAATGGGTCCCCGTCACTAGGGTTTTCTAATCAAACATGTTAAGTGGTTAAGTGTCTATATTTACCTAACCCCACCCATCAGTTTAATTAACATGTTGAATTGGTTAAGTGTTTTAGTTAACTTAACCCTACCATCTGTCCTTAGCCTTTTAAAGCACCGACCACTCACATTAGACAGATATTGTTATGGTTACTGGATGTGCCGGTCGGTTCCGGATAGATTTACACCGTAACTCAATCTAACCTCGGGTCCTTATTGGGCTTCATGCTTAACCACCCACATTGGATAGGTATTGTTGTGACTACTGGACAGTTGGGCAGGACAGGGCAGATTTACATCACAACTCAATCCAAACTCGTGTTAAGCATATTTGTATTTTCTAAATTTACATATTTCATCAGTTCTCAATTATATATGTAAATGTCATGTCCTTTATTCTTGGGTATAACAATTCATACCGCTTAAATGTCATTGTCGTTGGCATGTGCCAAACATGCCAACATATATTTTTCATGTTTTACACCAAACGTTATTGCCCCTGTTTGTACGTTCGCAACATTATAACAAATGTTGGGCTCGACACAATTCAGCCCAACTTTATAAACGTGAGAAAAGGGAAAATCAAGAACATGTAATATTTTACAATACATAAAGGTGTGTGGCGCATGAACTTGCAATTTAGCGATTCAACTGACATAAATTATGGGTCATGTGAACTTGCATTCAAATCAGAGTATAACTAAGTAGGTGTCATATGAAATGGCATAGTTTAGGCTTATACAAACTTCGGTTTAAACATGTTTAACTTGGCATAATGTCAACAACAAACTAACATGTTGTATATTCACCAAAATGTCCAATTTTAACATCTAATCATATAGCCTATTTCAACATGAAACTTGCATAGTTTATGTAACCCAAACGGTACTTAACATAGATCCAATTATACTTGCAAATAAACATAAGTATGTGTTCCTAGATTTTGAGTCATGTAGGCATAAAAGGTCTCAAATCTAGAACATGTTTACATAAGCCTGTATATAGTCCATGCCATAGACATAAACATAAAGGGATCAAATTCTAGTTTTTGCCACAAACTTGCAAGTGCCATTATTTTCATATACAATTGTCCAATAGGCTTGCATCAATCAATTTAGGCCACAAATATCAATACACAAGTCATGACAGAATCATTACAATACACAGAATTTATATCATTATTATACAATAACACAATTCTATTTTCATTTACATCGAATCACGTCACAGTTTTATTCATATTCTGAAAGATCACTGTACGTAGAACGAATGCAGAATCTTGAATTCTGGATTCTGAGTTCTGAAATTGACAAATGTTCCTTTGGGTAGATTAACGTTGCGTTGAATAATTTCATTAAACTTTTGTCTTCTTCTTAATTTGATTCGTCTCTAAGCTCTTCTCTCTTGACGGCTACGCTCAATTCCTTCCTGGCAGCACGACGACTCCAATCTTATTTTTTTGTGTGAATTTTAGTTGAGACTTAGGGTGTATGTATAGATTTTTAGATTGTTTTGAGCCGTAAGATGAAGACAGGAGGAATCTAGACCATACAAAGTCCAAAGAGCCAATCAAGAGGTGACATGTCAGCCCCAATGACACACCAAGCCACAGAAATTCGAGCCAGAGCCAGACACAGCCGGCCATGTCGACCAGGTAGGTCAACACCCAGGTCGACACTATGGTCGACTTGGGGGTGACCAGGTCGACCTGGTCCCTGGGCGGGAATTTTCCCGCCCAGCCCAGTTTGAGCTTATCTTTCGAATTTTGAACTTGAAACCGAGCTATTTGAAATTTTAATTTTATTCTGAAACTTCCGAAGGTCATAACTCCTTCATACGAAGTCCGATTCATGCAAACTCGGACTCTATCTCAAGAAGAATTCCGAGATGAACGCAGTGGCGTAACCCGTTTCCCTTAATTCTTTCATTTAAAATTAATAATACTTTAATTTGTGAAGCTTAATGTTATAGAATTCACGGGGTGTTAAATAAACACGTCTCTCTTGTCATTAAGGCACAAAAACCATTTATAGGGTGACGATAATTTATTCTCGGGAGTTATGATCTATACACTCTCCCCTGTGGACACCAGAATAAATTACATAAATATGTGCATGCTTTTTAGGATTTATTGGGTGCCTAATACGGCCCAATAAATTTCCGAACTCCTCCCCGTACAAAGGAGGTTATGGCCAAATTTTCTGAAATTTAAAGGCGTTAGTAAAATATTTGAAGTGAAAAACGATATGGAAATCATCGAATGAATTATATTTGTATATATATATAAATAAATTAAATAAAACGAATAACGTCGCTGTAGTTCGTATATAGGAATCGTAATTTTAAACGATTATATAAGGAAATCCGACTATCGGATATCCTAGAAACCGGAACCGTTAGGTTCGCTTTGGAAAAATCTTTCCAACGATATGAAGTTTGTTAAAATCCAACGGTTGGATTTTGTGAAATGTTTGATTCAAATCTAAATGAAAACAGTGCCAGAATGAATTATATATATACATACATACATATATATATATATATATATATATATATTAAATAAAACGAATAACGACGCTGCAGTTCATATTTTGAAATCGTAACTTTAAACGATTATATCGAGAGATCCGACCGTCGGATTCTCTCGAAACTGAAACTGTTGGGTTCGCTTTGGAGAGATCTTTCCAGTGGAATCAACTTCGTTAAGATCCGACGGTTAGATTTTGAGAAATGTGTAAATCAAAATTAGAGAAAAAGAGTGTTAGGGCCACGTTATGGCCTGAAACGTCGTTTAATTAAATGGTGCTATTTTTCAAAATAAATAAAAATAGCGAAATATCATTATAAAATATTATAGGTGATATGGAATGGAAATAAACCGATTCTACTTGGTTTGCTTGATATTTGTTGGTTAAATGTGTTTGACATTAAAAATTATATAAATAACTGAAATGCGGATGTCGAATAATTTATCTATGGACAGAATTGATTTGAATTCTAATATACGTGAATTATTTGAAAAGGCCGAGTTAATGCTCATTTCAAATAATTGATCGACGAATAAATATCGAAGATATGAAGATGGTGCAAGACCGGTGATCTTCACATCGTGTAGATTACTACTGATGCCTTTGAGATGGGTAGCTCCCTTGACGAGGTTACAGTGGTAGTGGTCTAGATGTACTTGTTGATCGTCCGGATATGTGAGGGCCATTCTCCTGTATTGGACATACGGGAGCAGGAATAAGGTGCGTCCGGTTTCGTTCAGACCCAGAAAGGACTTGTAAATGGATGGTGTCTGACGTGTATTCTGTGTTGTATTCGTTGATCTCTACTAAATATACATTTGTTTGGCGATGGGGAATTTATTCTCTTTCTTAATGCCCTTCTCTAAGACGTACGAGCTCAGAGGTTGTATATCGTAGACCTCAGTGGTAGGGTGTGGATTGACAGCGTGGCATGCAAAGATACAAATGAACAAGGCTTTTGTTGAAAAGCAGAGTCTTGTGGTTGATGATCAAAGCAAGACTTTAAGATGGCGCAACTTTGTGTATGACGTAGATTTGCGATCCTCACACCTCGAAATGAGTTAAAAAGGGATAAGGACCGCTGGGAGAACACGACGTTTCTTTCTAGCTATGGGTGGTGTCAGCGTTTTACTAGCTCTGACATCGTTGATTATTATACCTTTGTTGATGTTGGAATGCAAGGCGCCTCGATATATCGGTCTCTACGGAGCCGATGGATAGGTCTGATACGACCGGAAAACATGTGTTCGGGAATTTTCAATCCAGTAACATAAGTGTGGACCAGCCCAACCAATTCCAAGGGTTTTCTATGGAAAATCTTGGGGTATTTGCAAGAGTGTCCCAAAGCCGGTGAGGAGCTTGCCCCTTGCCTCGACTCATGACCGAATCCAAATTTCCAATACGAAATTACGGATTTGATTGTAACTTATATATGGCGACATAGTAGATGGTAGCAATGCCGTCTAGGATTGATATTTATGATTGAATTTACATTTGAAACATATATGCACTAGTAATAATATCAAACGATTTTTCTTTACACGTATTAAACATATTTTGTCCATTATAAGGTAAAACTCTATCCTCCGGTTTGCGTTGCATGGTATAATGGGACTTGGGTCTTATAATGGCTGCATTTTTATAAAGAGCATTGCGTTGTTTAAATAATTTACCATATTTAATGCACTGGCAATCACTAGAGTAAACCCGTTCCGCGAAAGTGGCGTGGTCCTATGATTTGCCTTGTTATTGTTGTTTAAACAGTTAAGTAGATTTCTCATACTAGTCCCATGACTGACTCGTAGTTTGTTTCACTTTGCAAACTCGGGTGCCCTTATTTTCACACGGGCAGCCTAGTGACAGGTAACAGGGTATATTTTGGCTTTTCCACTTCAGCATGGAGTGCATCTTGTGGCTTGTATGGTGAGGACTTGACTTCTCAGTATTTTGGCTATGTGATATTCCGCCATTAGTACTTCATGTATATGATTCCGCTTATCGCGATGTAGATAGATTTACTTCTATTATGTATCTATGATGTATATGTACCAGTGATCTTGATGTAGACTAATTATTTCCTTCCTTGCACAAAGTTGTATCCTACACTGTGCTACTCTGATATTGTTACATATTATGATTTCGCTGTCATATTGATGTAAATTATTCTATTTTCTGTTTATGCTATTATTTGTTCTCTGCTAATGATGATTAATGTGTTATATTCCAATGATTACCCTTAATTCTGTCGTACGGAGTTTTGAGATCGTCACAGGTGATATCAGAGCTTTGGTTAATCTTAATACTGGAATTTAACGCATTAAACACCTCATCAAGATAGAATCAGTTGTGTTCTAAGACGAGTATCTCATTAGAGATAGGATTAGTAATGTCCTAGAATGAGCTAAGCAGAATAGCAAAATAACTTGATCAGTACATCGTTATCTTTTCATATATTCTTCTGCTTTTACCATGTCTTAAAATTATCATTTCTGTGAGCTTGACTTTTTTTCTTGCTTGTACAGAACTTGACTTTGATGGCTACACGAGCAGCTGCAGCTAGAGGTAGAGCAGGCCGAGGAGGCCAAGGCGGAGGGCGGGGGAATATCCCTGTTGTCCTAGAGCCTTTGGTTCAACCACATCCACCACAACCCCTCGACCGTTTGAGTTAGACTGAGTAGGGAAGACATAAAGGAATCTGGGAGGCAAGCCATTTTTAGGCACTAGTACTGCAATTGAAGCCTTGGGCTGGTTGAACACTTGTGAGAAGATCTTCAGGGGCATGGGTCTTGAGGATTAGAGGAAAATCTTTATGGGCACTTGGCTACTACAGGACGAGGCCCGACTCTGGTGGGACGCCGTCACCTTAAATGAGGAAGAGGTAGAGATGACATGGAATGAATTTAAAACACTATTCAAAGAGAAGTTCGTTCCAGAGCAAGAGATGGAGCGCTTGCATGATCAGTTTGCCAACCTCCAACAGGGAGATTGCACCATCCAGGACTACCTCAATGGTTCACTCAGCTATCCCGCTATGCTCCAGAGCTTGTTCAGACTGTGAAGGCAAAGAATAAAAGGTTCATTCATGGACTTCAACGCAAATATCAGGATAGGGCAATAAGCCATGTTAACCTTACATTCGCCGAGATGGTGGATATGGCTTGCAATTATGAGAGCCTAGATATGAGGAACACGCAAATAGACTACATAAAGAATTAGGCGGGAAACAAGCGCAAGACTTCAGAAAGTCAGCCTGAATCCAGCAACACAGCAGCTAATGCTAAGCCACAAACGAATAGGCCACCCAGAGGAAGCTGCTACAACTACGGTCAAGCTGGCTATTACTCTAATGTGTGCACCGCTCCAAAGCAGCAGAAGACCACCCAAGCAAGCTCGAGTCAGAATTCTGGTGATAGGAGAGAGTGTTACAACTATCATCAAAAGGGGCATATCAAGGCCAAGTGTCCCTTGCTGAAGAATTCACATGTTGCGCATACGAAGGGGCGAATCCGCTAGCTATTACGGATGGGACAGGTAAATCCGATGTTTTGGGAGCTACCCTTACTATTAAAAATATTCCTGTTTCCGTACTATTTGACACGGGTGCATCACAAAGTTTTATTGCAAGTAACACTGTTAAAAAGTTAAAGTTAAATCTAAGAAAGCTTAAAGAATCGGTTAGAGTTCATAACCCGGTTGGAGGGTCTATTGTTCTCGGTTCATATTGTAAAGTACCTATTTCTTTTTCTCGATATCGGTTTCCTTTTGATTTGATCATTATAGAATTTTCCGAGTTCGATATTATACTTGGACTGGACTGGTTAACCAAATACGAGGCCAAAGTGAAATGTGCAGAGAGGATAATTACTATTAAAACAAAGCTTGGGTATATTACTATACCATGCCAAGGCTCAGATTCAGATCCTAATAGAAAAGAATTTTGGTCTGCGCTAGAAGTTATTCCCACATTGTTAGAGAACATTCCTGTCATTAAACACTATGCGGATGTGTTCGAAGAAGTCGAAAGCTTACCTCCGCAAAGAGAAATTGAATTCCGAATCGATCTAATTCTGAATTCCAAGCCAATAGTGCATTCAATTCGAAGAATGACATTAAAAGAAAAAGAAGAATTAGGCGATCAAACTTGTCAACTTTTATGGAAGCTTTTCTAATTGGGGTACCGCTGTAGTGTTTGTTCCTAAGTCAGACGGTACTCTCCGATTGTGTGTTGATTACCGAGACCTCAACAAGCAAACGCTCAAGAACAAATATCCATTACCCGGCATCGATGATTTGTTGGATCAATTGAATGGAGCACGAGTATTTTCCAGAATGGACCTAGTTACAGGTTTCCATCAACTGAGAATCGCCGAAGAATATGTTCTTTGACGGCTTTCAGTGGTCCAGACATATTCTATGAGTGGTTAGTAATGTCGTTCGTCTTATGCAACACTCCAGTATACTTCGTTGATCTAATGAATAGAGTGTTCAGAGAAGTTTTGAATAAATTTGTTTTGGTATTCATCGATGATATTTTAATCTACTCCAAGTCAGAAAGCGAGCATGAAAAACATTTAGAATAATTTTTGGGGATTCTGATAAAGAATGTCTTCAAAGCTAAATTCTCTAAATGTATCTTCTGGCAGGAGGAAGTGAAGTTCCTTAGCCACGTCGTGTCAAAGAAAGGGATTTCTGTAGATCCAAGCAAAATTACAGAAATTAAAGAATGGAAGTAGCCTACTACACCCACGGAAGTCCGAAGTTTTCTGGGATTGGCTAGTTATTATCGTAAATTCGTTAAGGATTTTTCGAAGATATCTGGTTCATTAACCAAGCTTACAAAGAAGCACAAAAGATTTAAATGGACTCCCGAATGTAAGGAAGCTTTCCAGGAACTGAAATTAAAATTGACAACTACTCCAGTATTGACAATTATCGATGGCAATCAAGATTTGACAGTTTGGACGGATGCTTCTATCAGAGGTCTTGGTGCAGTATTAATGCAAAGAGGCCAAGTAGTCGCTTATGCAAGCCGTCAGTTGAAGCCGCATGAGAATAATTATGCAACTCATGATCTTGAATTATTAGCCATCGTGTTTGCTATGAAAATATGGAGGCACTATCTACTGGGTGAGAAATTTGAATTATATACTAATCATCAATCATTGAAGTATTTGTTCACCCAGAAAGACTTGAATATGAGACAACCGCGTTGGCTAGAATTTCTTGCAGCGTATGATCTAGATATTCTGTATACACCGGGAAAAGCTAATGTAGTAGCGGATGCGCTTAGAAGAAAAACCCCAATCATCGCCAATCTTATAATCATGACATCGTTAACTGATAAGATCTCTATCATTCAGAAAGACGATGAATTTATTTAGAGGATTGGCAAAAAGATCAAGGAAGGTGAACTCTCGAGTTTCCAGATTGATAACTAGGGAGTCCTGAGGTTGAAAGGACGAATTTTCATCCCCAATATTTCTGAGCTCCGAAAAGAAGCGATGGATGAATGTCACAAGTCCAAACCGAATATCCATCCGGGTGTGAGAAAAATTTATAATGACCTCAAACGAACATTCTGGTGGAGGGCAATGAAAAGGGACATTTCTATATATGTTAGCAGGTGCTCTACTTGCCAACTAGTCAAAAGCGACCAACAGAAACTTGCCGGATTGTTGCAACCGTTGGAAATTCCAAATTGGAAGTGGGAGAAAATTTCCATGGATTTCATAGATGGTTTACCCCGAACTAGGAATGGAAATGACGGTATTTGGGTGATCGTAGATCGTTTCACGAAGACCGCCCATTTCATACCTGTCAGCTCCAATAGAACCGCTCAAAGTCTAGTGCAGATTTATTTCAAAGAAATTGTCAAGCTACATGGAGTGTCGATCAGCATAGTTAGTGATAGAGATCCATTATTTACTAGAAAATTCTCGAAGGCATTTCAAGTAGAACTGAAGACAAAGCTGAACCTGAGCACCCCATATCACCCTCAGACAGATGGCCAAACTGAGAGGGTGAACCGTATTCTAGAAGATTTACTATGGGATTGTATTATTGATTTTGGCGGATCATGGGAAGATCACCTGCATTTGGTTGAGTTCTCATATAACAACAGTTATCAAGCAAGCTTGAAAATGTCGCCATTTGAAGCATTATACGGTAGGCCATGCAGATCTCCCGCATGTTGGGTAGAATCTGGAAACCGACTTGTGTTGGGACCCGATATAATTCGCGAAGCTTCAGAAAAAGTCGATTTCATCAAGAAACGACTACAAATAGCTCAAAGCCGACATAAAAGTTATGCGGATTCTAGAAGAAGAGATTTAGCATTTGCTATTGGTGATTATGTTTATTTGAGAGTTTCTCCAATGAGAGGAGTAATCCGATTCGGTAAAACTGGTAAGTTGGCACCCAGATTTATTAGTCCTTTTCCTATACTTGAACGAATTGGAACTCTTGCTTATAGGGTTCAATTGCCTGATTGGTTTCCTGAGGTACATAATGTATTTCACGTATCTCAACTCAAAAAACATGTGCATGATCCAGATCTAGTTGTAGAAGAAGCAGCGCAACATGACTTGGAAATTACTCCAAAATTAGCAATAGAAGAGAGCCGATAAAGATTATTGGCAAAGAAACTAAAGAGCTAAGGAACAAAAAAGTTCATTTAGTTAAAGTGCAGTGGAGTGGAGATCCTAGAGACTGTACTTGGGAGACAGAAGAAAGCATTAAGCAAACTTATCCCAATTGCAGAGTGGACATCTCTGACTAACTCCGGTGCAAGGTACATTTACAATACTTTGCATTTCCGTTTTGTTTCCTACTTTACTGTTATTTCCTTTTCGGGGACGAAAAGTTTTAAGTGGGGGAGATTGTAACAACCCGGAAAATCCGAGCTAATTTTTTTTTATTTGGTTATTTTAATGAATTCGGAGTAATTTAAATAAAATATTTCAATAATATAATGAGTTAGAAATAGTGAGGCAGTTTAAATTTTTGAATTCGAACTTTGACTGAACATACAGGATGCAAAATAAAGCCGATTTTAGCTAAACCAAAAATATTTAAATCAGTTTAAGAATATATTTCTAACGAATCTGAAAAAATTGAAATTTCGTAGTGGGAATCAAAAGTTATGGCCAGTTGAATATTCAGAATGGTCACTATAGAATAAATATAGCCCTTGAAAATTGACATTTTGCAAACGATCTCCGTTTTCGACTAAACCACTTTTGTTGGATCCAGGATGTCAATTTATTGCTAGGTTTCATATTCCATAATTTTTGGAATTAAAATGTGAGCGTGGCAAAAGAAAATGTTTTTGGTTGATTTCAATCAAATTGGATCGACCAGAAAATGACCATTTTTCAAACGGTCTCAGAATTCGACGAAACCAGTTTTGTTGGGACCGTATTGTCCCAACATAGCTAGATTTATTTTTTTGGAATTTTTGGAATCAGTATGTGGCCCCGACAAATTAAAGTCTACATTCAGAATAGATTTTGAATGTTTTATATTTTAATTCGAAGAATAACTGGCTGTAACAGTCGAATGGGCCTTCGAAATATTCCATTGTGTTCAGAATGGGGGTATTTAGCTAGGAGCGACAGTCGTTAGGTTTGGATTGGAGTTCGTTTGAAGAAACCCTATTTTTCAAAAATATATATATGGCCAATCATAAAAATTCATTCATTAATTAAATTTATAAAAATATCTCAAAAAAACCCGCCCCCTCGTAACCGATGGCGTAACAGCCTTCCTTCCTTCCCGTCCATTTTCCGACCAAACCACGATGAATTGGACCCTGCCCCTTTGGAACTTTTTGAAGAACATCTCCTCTTCTTCAAATCCATATAAGGAGCTCCCCCTATCGTGCACCGTCCTTTGAGAATCACCTCCGGGATGTTCCGCACTTCGCAGCGCCGCCACGCCCTAGATCCTCCACCGAGTTCACCCACCCCCACCTCGATCTGCGCGCCTCTCCATGCCCTTTCAGGTGGTGCAATCCGATCTAGACCTCGAGCTACGGTTTGGAAGAAAAAGCAAAACGTAGTTTGGAAGAAATTGCTGAGGAAACATCGGACTCGTAGTGACATCATCTACATTCAAGAAGAAGCTAGAACGTGTTCCGAGCTCGCTACAAATTTCAGAAGGATTAAAATCAATGTGAGACATCTAAATTCAATATGGATTAGAAATGCGTTGTATAAATTATATGAGTGAAATATAAATTATATATGTGTTGTGCACCACATGTATGAGCGTTGTATAAGTTATATGAGCGATGTATAAATTATACATGTGTTGTAAAAATCATATATTTGTTGAAATGGAAATGAAGTATATTTATATACATACATATATATATATACTTCCCTCGTCCACAGACCATGGACGATATGAATTGATTGCGTATGACGTGAAATTGGTTGATAATGCGAATGGTTGAAAATTAGTTGAAATGCGAATGGTTGGAAATATTTGTTTGTGGTTGAAAGAAATTGTTTGTGGTTGAAACAATGAGAATTATTGTGAAAAATTCGTATGATATGAAATTGATCTTAGATCATTTAGATAAGCCCCTTATGGAACGCCGCGAGGCCTATGGTAGTGCGAGGAGCCGTACTCGGGACGGTGCTGGTTTTTAACCCCCTACCGTTATGCTGGCGAAATTTTCAGTAATATCTATGTGATTGAATTATTTTCATGTATTGAATTATATTCATGTGTTGAATAAATTGTTTAGATAATAAAAATCACATTTTTATTATGCGTGTGAAGTATATGAAGTGTGCATGTATGAGATATTCATATGTTGAGATATTCATACGTTGAACGACATTCATGTATTGAATAAATTGTTTGAAAAGTAAAAATCACATTTTTATCTAATGTATGGACCATATAAATATTAGTGTTTTAAATAAATAATTTTAACTCCAAAAATATCATTATTATCTTATTTACGAAGTATATAAAATATTCGTGTTTTAAATAAATTGTTTTAACGATAAAAATATAATTTTTATTATATGTACAAAATAATTAAAATATTCATATGTTGAAAAGGATTCATGTGTTGAATAAAAGGATTGAACAATAAAATTAACATTTTATTGTGAATATGAAGTGCTAAAAACATTCATGGGTGGAATAAATAATTTGAACGATAAAAGTATCATTTTTATCATGTAAACGACTCGCTAAAAATACACATGTGTTGAAACATATTTTTGTTCGCCAAAAATAACATTTTTATCCTATGTATGAAGTGTTAAAAGTAACCGCATATTGAAACAAACATTTGTTAGCTAAAAATATTACTTGTATTTTAGTTCTGCATATATAAACATGTGTTGAACAGGAATATGGATTAACTGTTGAGTAAAAAATATATTTGCGTGCCTGACAAATCGGTAAGCTTTAATGAGTTGGCTACGCAATTTTATTATTATATAAACTCATGTGAATGCCATTGGATGCGGAGTGCTTGTTGTTCTTTGTGAAATAATAAACGTCGCCATAGGATAGTAACAATTAATTTTGAACTACACTACATGGCATACTTCTTGAAGATAGCATACCCTATAATATACCACATAAGCATTTGGAGCTTATGTGACGAGGTGGAAGATTTACCATTCAAGCGAGAGGCTTGTATGGCGATGACTATATTTCAGATTGAACTGAAGACTAATATGGACTATATAAAATATAACAATAAATTACCAGATTAATAAAAACCCCACACGGGTCTGGAGATGACAATAAACACGTCTATCTGGTCATTAAGGCACAAAAACCATTTATAGGGTGATGAGAATTTATTCTCTGGAGTAATGATCTATACACACTCCCCTGTGGACACCGGAATATATCACTATAAATATGTGCTTTCTTTTTAGGATTTATTGGGTGCCTAATACAGCCCAATAAATTTCCAAACCCCTCCCCGTACAAAGGAGGTTATGGCGAAATTTTCTTAAATTTAAAGGCGTTAGTGAAATATTTGAAGTGAAAAACGATACGAAAATCGTCAAATGAATTATATTTATATATATAAAAATAAATTAAATAAAACAAATAACGACGCTGCAGTTCATATTTTGGAATCATAATTTTAAACGATTATATAGGGAAATCCAACCATCGGATATCCCAGAAACGGGAACCGTTAGGTTCGCTTTGGAAAAATCTTTCCAACGATATGAATTTTGTTAAAAACCAACGGTTGGATTGTGTGAAATATTTGATTCAAATCTGATTGAAAACAGTGCTAGAATGAATTATAGTTATATATATATAAATTAAATAAAACAAATAACGACGCTGCAGTTCGTATTTTGAAATTGTAACTTTAAACGATTATATCAAGAGATCCGACAGTCGGATTCTCCCGAAACCAGTACCGTTGGGTTCGCTTTGGAGAGATCTTTCCAATGGAATCAACTTCGTTAAGATCCGACGGTTAGATTTTGAGAAATGTGTAAATCACAATTAGAGAAAAACAGCGCCAGGGCCACGTTATGGCCTGAAACGTCGTTTAATTAAATGGTGCTATTTTTTAAAATAAATAAAAAATAGCGAAATATCGTTATAAAATAATATAGGCGATATGGAATGGAAATAAACCGATTCTACTTGGTTTGCTTGATATTTGATGGTTGAATGTGTTTGACATTAAAAATTATATAAAGAACTGAAGTGTGGATGTCGAATAATTTAACCATGGACATAATTGATTTGAATTCTAATATATGTGAATTATTTGAAAAGGTCGAGTTAATGCTCATTTCAAATAATTGATCGACGAATAAATGTCGAAGATATGAAGACGGTGTAAGACCGGTGATCTTCACATCGTGTAGATTACCACTAATGCCTTTGAGATGGGTAGCTCCCTTGACGAGGTTACAGTGGTAGTGGTCTAGATGTACTTGTTGATCATCCGGATTTGCGAGGGCCTCTCTCCTGTATTGGACATACGGGAGCAGGAATAAGGTGCCTCCGGTTTCGTTCAGACCCAGAACGGACTTGTAAATGGATGTGTGTCTGACGTGTATTCTGTGTTGTATTCGTTGATCTCTACTAAATATACATCTGTACGGTGGGGAATTTATTCTCTTGCTTAACACCCTTCTCTAAGATGTACGAGCTCAGAGGTTGTATATCGGTAGACATCAGTGGTAGGGTGTGGATTGACAGCGTGGCATGCAAAGATACAAATGAACAAGGCTTTTGTTGAAAAGCAGAGTCTTGTGGTTGATGATCAAAGAAAGGCTTTAAGATTGCACATTTTTGCGTATGACGTTGATTCATGAGCTTCACACCTCGGTATGAGTTAAAAACGGGATAAGGACCGCTGGGAGAACACGACGTTACTTTCTAGCTATGGGTGGTGTCAGCGTTTTACTAGCCCTGACATCGTTGATTATTATACCTTTGTGGATGTTGGAATTCGAGGAGCCTCGATATATCGGTCTTTACGGAGCCGATAGATAGGTCCGATAGGACCGGCAAACGTGTGTTCAGGAATTGTCAATCTGCTAACGTAAATGTGGATCGGCCCAGCCGATTCCAAGGGTTTTCTGCGGAAAATCCTGGGGCATTTGCCAGAGTGTCCCGAAGCCGGTGAGGAGCTTGCCCCTTGCCTCGACTCATGACGGAATCCAAATTTCCAATACAAAATTACGGATTTGATTGTAATTTATATATGGCGACATAGTAGGTAGTAGCTATGCCGTCTAGGATTGATATTTATGATTGAATTTGCATTTGAAACATATATGGACTAGTAATTATATCAAACGATTTTGTTTTACACGTATTAAGCATATTTTGGCCATTATAAGGTAAAACTCTATGCTTTGGTTTGCGTTGCATTGTATGATGGGACTTGGGTCTTATAATGGCTGCATTTTTATAAAGAGCATTGTGTTGTTTAAATAATTTACCATATTTAATGCACTGGCAATCACTGGAGTAAACCCATTCCGTGAAAGTGGCGTGGTCCTATGATTTGCCTTGTTATTGTTGTTTAAACAGTTAAGTAGATTTCTCATACCAGTCACATGTCCGACTCGTAGTTTGTTTCACTCTGCAAACTTAGGTGCCCTTATTTTTGCACGGGCAGCCTTGTGACAGGTAACAGGGAATATTTTGGCTTTTGCACTACAACATGGAGTGCATCTTTTGGCTTGTATGGTGCGGACTTGACTTCTCAGTATTTTGGCTATGTGATATTCCGCCATTAGTACCTTATGTATATGATTCTGCTTATCGCGATGTAGATAGATTTACTTCTATTATGTATCTATGATGTATATGTACCAGTGATCTTGATGGAGACTGATCATTTCCTTTCTTGCACTGAGATGTATCCTACACTATGCTACTCTGATGTTATTACATATTATGATTCCGCTGTCATATTGACGTAAATTATTCTATTTTCTGTTTATGCTATTATCTGTTCTCTGCTAATGATTATTAATGTGTTATATTGCAATGATTATCCTTAATTCCGTCGTACGAAGTTTTGAGATCGTCACACATATCATGTTTGTATTTGCAGTATTTATGAATCACAAAATCAAAGCGGCGATTTAAGCAAAGATTTTTGTAGTTGGTTTAGAAACTATGTTTCTGATCTGACAAATCATATGCTCGACGAAGGACTGAAACATTTGGCATTTGGACCGAAAAGAAAAGTTAAAACGTATCCTATATTTTTTTGTTAATGGATATGAATTCAACATCAAAGAATATGGTGCTGAAAAATTAAAAACAATACAGGTGTATTTTTTAAAGGCACTGAAGATTCTAATAATCGTATAAACGATTTTCATGGCATATTAACTCAAATTTGCAATTGACACATTTCACAAGGTCCATAGAGAATGTTTATTTGTTTAGATGCAACTGGTTCAGCAATGTTTCATATTCTAGTCTTAACATGCATCGAAATTATAATCTTATTGAAATTAAACATACCTCGCGTTATCAAAAGTACGACCCTTTCGTACTAGCCGAACAAGTCTTACAAGCTTATATGCCCCTTATCCATCTCTAAAAAGGGATAAAGCAGATTGGTTTACGGTTTTTAAAACCAAGGAAAGATTTGCGTTCGATGAAAAGAATATTCCTAACAAACAAGCCTATCAAGCAGATCTGGAGAATGTTGAAATAACAATTACAGACGATCAAACTGATTTTGAACCCTTAAATGAAGAGACAAATGTACTAGTCGAAGCATTTGATAGTGTAGAGGAAAAAGACATAGAACATGAAACTGAGTCTGAATCAGGAAACGACGAGGACTGAGTAATATCTATTAATTTTCACAATTATTCACATTACATTTACCTATGTTTAATATTGCATTTATCCAAGCTATACAATTTTAACGACAACAAGCGTATAATCACACACACAACACATACATAGCATGAGACATGTGTAGCATGTATTACTTTTTTTAACAGTTCATCATATCATAATTATTATGAATTGTATATGTATCTGTAACACCCCGTAATTTCCAATATTAATGTTCACAAATTAAAGAATAACTAATCTCAGATATAAGAATTAAGGGAAACGGGTTGAACCATTGCGTTTGTCTCAGAATTCTGGTTGAGATAGAGTCCAAGTTTGCGTGAATTGGACTTCGTATGAAGAAGTTATGACCATTGGAAGTTTCAGAAAATTCAAATTTCAGAGTCAGAATGGGCTAGGCGGGAAATTTCCTGCCAGGGCCATACCGACCAGGGGTCGACCTACCCACACAGGTCGACTAGGGGGTCGACCTGCCCCCCCCCCCCGGCAGATTTGTTTGATGACCTATTTATGACTGTATGCTGAGTCATTAGGGTTTCTGATCTGGTCTGAATGGCTAGGGTTAATTCTGGGTTGATCGGACGTCCTAAATTAATCCTAAACTCTATAAAAACACATGTAGACTCAAACCCTAAAATCAAATTAAAATTAGAATCATGGCCTCCATGCCGTCACCTTGCAACCTAGAATAGCCGCCGCCAATTAGAGTGGAAGGAAAGCTAAATCAATTTCAGAACTCAAGACCTTCTTTGAGTTGTTAGTTCGATTTCTTTAATAAGATAATTAGCAATTTAATTGGATTGAGCTATGATTTGGATTATATGGTTATGCTGTGAATCATTGACCATATGTTATCATCTATGTTGTAAAATTGTGATGTTATCATCTATGTTGTAAATTCTACGATATTATCATCTATGTTGTAAAGTAGTGACGTTATCATTCTATAATTAGCTTATGTATAATCAATTCATAATGATGTTTCATATGCTAGTTTGGTTATGTTGTTGGAACTAATTCATATGATAAGCCATATGTAAGTATGCAAGTTAGGATGTAAATTGAGGCATGGATCATATGCAAGTTAGTGAAAATTATATATAACCTTACATATTTCATGACATCTATTTTATGTGTAAATTGGATCTAAAGTTAGGCTATGACATGTGTGAGTTATATGCTAGTATACAAAATTCTATATGCTAGTTTACATGTTTAGATGTAAGTTTACACCAACGTTTATGTTGCATAAATCACATATGCAAGTGTATATATATATATATATATATATATATATATATATATATGTTTGGCGTATGAATCATGTAATGTAAGTTTGTGGTTATTGCCTATGCAAGTTTATACCTTATGATTAGATCCATGACATACATGGTTTATGCAAGTTTGTGACTATTACCTAAACAAGTTTACACCTTTAAATTTAAATCTATGACATATGTAGTTTTATACAAGTTTGTGACTTTGGCCTATGCAAGTTTTAGATGAAGAACCTCATTCACACATGCAAGTTCACCCCTTATGTTTAGATCTAGTTTTATTCCTATGTATGTTGTGATGTTTTCTCTTTATTACATAAGTTAGACTATTCGAGCCTAACGTATATTTACGTTAAACGAACGAACGTACAACGTGGGGCAATGGGATAATATTAAAAGATTTAATATTTAGAATTGGCATAAATGCCTTAAATGGCATAAAATAAATTTATGATGAAAATTGGTATGATTTTACATACCATAAATAGATGGACATAATTGAGTCAATTATCGACATAGTTAAATTTGGAATTGATTGATAGGGAAATTAATTCAAATTGGGGAATAATTAATTTTGTGTAATTAATCGTCTAAGACACGAGGTTAGGCTCTTTTGTGGTGTAAGACTGCCCGGACCCGCCCGGAAAATCTAGCTGCCACAAATGCCAGTCTAATGTGGGAGGTCTTAGGCATAAATTAAATGCGTAACAGTTGTAAGGACACGAGGTTAGGCTCGTTTGTGGTGTAAGACTGCCCGGACCTGCCCGGCAAATCCAGCTGCCATAAATGCCAGTCTAATGTGGGAAGTCTTTACAAGGTTACGGTGTTAATTAATTAAGAAACACTTAACCAGATAAACATGTGGTGGGACATGGGGGTTAAGTGGATGCCTTGGGTGGCTTGTGAAATACGATTAGAAACACTTAACCAAAATTTGAAACATGTAAGTGAACATGAATAAGAAGAGGGTTAAGTGGGATGTACAAGAGGGGACCAAGCTTAGGTGGATAGCTTGTGTCAAGTAATGGGGGCCCGTTTCAACCAGTAACCCATGAGTATCTTTGTGGGCTCGACCCAAGTCGAGGACGGGACACGCATACTGGGTTTGACTGTAAGAGGCCAAAACGTGTTAGCGGTGGCAACGCAAGTCCAACGGGTTCATGTGCGTGTGTGGGCCCGGGCTGGTAGGTAAGACGTTTTTGCATCGTGTAGGTATAAGTCGTGCATTATTGGTGGTATCGGGTTGCCACTTTGGGAGTGATACACCCCACTGTGGGGCCAATACGGGTATCTACGAGTTAGAGAGCCGATCGCATGGGGGAAGTGGATACGCCTAGTGGAGATAGGGGCAGGCGGCACCTATGAAGGCAACTAGGGGTGCACGAAACTACCATTATCATTATTAAGTTCTGTAGGCGGGATCAACCTTAGGGTGACTAGTGGTGGTGCAGTATAGTAATTATCTTATAGTGGTTTAGGTGCGCCTTTAACGTTATCTTTGTTCATCTTATTTCCTTGTTTACTCTGTCATACCCAATTGTTCACAGTCATTTCCTTATTTTCCAACTTATGCCTTAGCCTAGTTATTTTGGTAATTATATTGTTAAAGTTATTGCACTCGCCAGACTTTATGTCTGACCCCCTTTGTTTCCACCTCTTTTCTTCCTTTCCCCCCGTAGTGCTCAGGGTGGAACTAGCACCAGTGGAGCTTGATTTTGGACAGCTGTATCTCTTGCTTTTAGAAGTTGCTTGGATCGTTGAAGTAAAAGTTCAGCCTATCTTATTTATGTCTATTTTGTGTGGGGGTTATGTCTTTCAATTTATGTACTCTGATTTAGTCAAGATGGATATTATGTACTTTGACTCTGGTTTTTTATGAAGTAATCAAACCTATGTGTTTTACCGCTGCAATGAATAAAATTTTAAATTTTTAAGTACTATTTATATCTGTCTTGTTGTTAAGTTTTTGTTCTATACACACTTAAAATGCTCCATAGAAGTTAATGCATTCCCTTTGTGAGTGACATTAATGGACGTGGGGTGTTACACGTGGTATCAGAGCTAAAGGTTACCAGAACATATATGAATTCTGAAAAACTATTTTTCAAAAATACTTTTATAAAGAAGTACCTTCAAAATTATGTTTTAAGGAAAGTATTTTCAAGAGAAAAGCATATTTTAGAAAGCATAACCCCAAGAGTCATATATCTTTCCTTTGGTTCTTTTGTATTGAATCTTTCCTTTTCCGTTTCAGCATGTCTGGAATTCCCGAGATACCCGAGGGAATACCGATACCAGGTTGGTTTAGGAGGTATTTGGAGACTAGGGCCACCACCGCAGGTCCAACAAATGCTCCTCCTCCTCCTCCTCGTGTCGATACTTTTGCAAAGATATGTAAGGACTTTCGGGAAATGGATGGAATACCTTTTCACGGGATAGAGACATTTGTTGGAGCTCGAAATTGGCTAAAGGAGGTGGAAGAATTGTTTGGGATCTTTGAAGTGGAAGATGGAAGAAAGGTCCAGTTAGCTGCCTGGCTAATGAAGGATGAGGCCTCGTTTTGGTGGGAGGTCACTAATGGAGAGCGTCCAGTTGAACATGGCCAGATTTCAGGCGGAGATTTGAAGCAAAGTTTCTCTCATGGGCTGAAGAGAATTTATACATGGAAAGGTTTTTGGCATTGAAGCAAGGGAATCTATTAGTGAAAGAATACGTCAACAAATTCAATCAGTTGGCGAGATTTGGCTTGGACTTGGTGAATACACCAGAAAAGAAGGCCCTGAGATTTGTTAAGGGTTTGAACGAGTCGCTTCATGGGTTAGCTATGACCCACATCCCCATGGGAGCTACCTTTGAGAGACTAGTTGACATGGCGCTTATGCATGAAGAAGAGAAGGGCACCAATGCTAATAAGGCACCCAAGAAGAAAGGGGATCAAAAGAAATCGCAACAGCAACAACAATACAAAAAAGGTGGTAAAGGCAACAGTGGTAAGGGAAAGAAAAGATGCTTTAACTGTGGGACACCAGGCCATCTAAGAAAAGATTGTAGGAAGAAAAAGAAGACTGGCTGTTTCCACTGTGGCGAAGCGGGACATCTGATTAAGGACTGCCCAAGGAAAGGGCAGAGGGTAGGGTCTACTTCGGGAGGACAGGTGCAGGCTCTTATGGCACCAGGGCAGGCAAGGGAGCAAGTTCAGGCTCTCGTGGTCCCATCGCTGCAAGAACAAGGTAGAACGATTTCCATTGAAAGTTTAGTTTTTCTGTTTGATCATCTTGTCCATACTTTATTCGATTCTGGCGCATCACATTCATTTATCTCTACATCATTAGTTGAAACACTGCACCTAAATACTAGTTTAGTTACAGATCCCTTAGTAGTCTCAAATCCTATTGGTGTTTCGGCTCATCTTTCTATGATCTTTCGGGATTTGAGAGTGTCTATCTTAGGCGTTGGGTTTGAATGCAGCGCCTTTGTTCTTGGCTTCATGGGCTACGGCTTGATTCTAGGTATGGATTGGCTAACTAGAAATGAGGCCATCCTAGATTGTGAAAGAAGGGTAGTTAGATTGTTGACTCATTGTGGAAAGACCCTTGATATTTCTTGTGACCCTAGAGGTCCAGTAATGCTTAGCTACCTAGAATCCCTTGATGCATCCAATGATGATTTACATTCTGTTCGTATAGTCCGTGAATATGTTGATGTCTTCGATGAGGTGAGGGGTCTACCCCAAAAACGTGAGATAGATTTTCGAATATATCTAGTAGATAATGCAAAGCCAGTTGCATTGCCAGTGCGCCACATGGATCCAAGGGAGAGAAGAGAACTCAGTAAGCAAGTGAAAGAATTGCTTGAGAAGGGGTTCATTAGACGTAGTATATCGGAATGGGGTGCTCCAGTAGTATTTGCCACGAAGGCAGATGGGTCCCTTTGACTTTGTGTGTACTATAGGGAACTTAATAAGCTTACTAAGAAGAATAGGCACCCACTGCTGAAGATTGACGATCTCTTCGATCATTTAGTTGGCGCCTCGGTGTTTTCGCCGATGGACTTAGCCACAGGTTTCCATCAGTTGAGAGTGGACGAGGATAGCATAGACAAGACTGCCTTTAGGACACCAGACGGCTTCTTCGAGTGGCTTGTGATGCCCTTCGGTTTAACAAACGCCCTTGCATACTTTGTTGACTTGATGAGTAAGGTGTTTAGGGAGTACCTTAATAAATTCGTGGTAGTCTTTGTGGACGACATCTTGATCTTTTCTAAGAGCGAGGAAGAGCATACCCTACATCTTAGGGAAGTGTTGGAGACCCTTCGAGCGCATTGCCTTAAAGCTAAATTTTCTAAATGTCACTTTTGGAGGAAGGAAGTGCGATTCTTAGGGCACGTGGTTTCCAAAGAAGGGATAGCTGTGGATCCCGCAAAGGTAGTGGCCATCCAAGATTGGAAGGTCCCTAAAAATGCTACCGAGGTGAGTTGTTTCTTAGGGTTGGCTGGCTACTATAGGAAGTTTATCAAAGACTTTGCAAAAATATCAGCCTCATTAACACGCTTGACAAAGAAGAACCTAGTTTTCACATGGGATGTGACGGCCGGGAATTTCGCTCGATCTGAATCAGTCGTTAAACCGATCTAGACCGTTCGAAACCCCTGATCGTTTGAGAACAGGACAAATCAGAACACAAACAGAAGAACATTTCATTGCTATTACAACAATTCCATCAGATACAAGAATATATAGAGTATAAATGAATAAATTACATATGATAAATATCAGAGATTACAATAAATTACATACAGGCAGAAAATAATACAAAACACAACTGAAAGTGATACACGGATACAGAGCTTTCCGAGCATCGTTCCAGCTGTAAATCGGGATCCTGTGAATATAAATATGCAAAACCAAAACTTCTAGCTGCCCGTGTGGAAAATAGGGGCACCCAGAGTTTAGGTTAAAACAATAAACTCCAGGTCAGTCATGTGACTGGTGTGAGAATTAAAACAGTTATTTAAAACTTTACTTTAAAAAAGAGTAATTCAAGGGACCTCGCCGTATAACACGGAACGGGTTTCCTCCCAAGAATACCAGTGCATAGAATAAACAACGCAATGCTTTTTCAAAAAATGAAGCTATTATAAGACCCAGGTCCCATCACACAATGCAACGCAAGCCGGAGGATAGGGTTTTCCCTTATAATAGCCAAAAATGCCTCAGGACTACACACTCTGGGTAACACTGGATTCGGCTAGGCCGGTCCTCTCTTACGTTTGAGGATTAGTTATTCCTGAACACATGTTTCCCGATCCTTACAGACCTATATCGAGGCGCCTCATTCCCGCAACCACAAAGGTGAAAAGTATATAAATGTCAGGGCTGGTAAGTCACTGACACCACCAAAGCTAGAAAGAAACGTCGTGTTCTCCCAACGGTCTGTATCCCGTTTTTAACTCATACCGAGGTGTGAGGCTCGCGAATTCACGTTATACACAAAGCTACGCCACAAAGGCCATGCTTTGATCATCAACCACAAGACTTTGCTTTTCAACAGAAGCCTTGATCCATGCAACTCAGTATGCCACACAGGCAATTCATGCCATGCGACTGATGTCCATCGATATACAACCTCTGAGCTCGTACGTCTCAGAGAAGGGCGTTAAGCAAGAGAATTAATTCTCCGCTGCCAAACAGATATATATTTAACAGAAATCAATCAACACAAAATAAAATCCAATGTCAGACACACAATCCATTTACAAGTTCGTTCTGGGTCTGAACGAAACCGGAGGCACTTTCCTCGCATATCCATCGATCTCCAAGTACGTCTAGAGGACCACCAACTGATTCCCTCATCTTGGGTGTACAGCCCAATCAAGATCATCAGTAATCACCCAAACGATGTGAAGACTTCCGGTCTTCAACCACCGTCTTCATCTTCGACATATCGTCGAATCGGTTATTCAGAATGGGTATAAACCCGGCCTTTCCGAACAACCCGCGTATATTAAAAACGAATGTTACACAAACACAACATACGCCTCATTCCAATTCATTAGTCACTAACCGTAAATCAGTAAGAGAGCAATTCCCCAAATATTAACCCCGAAGGCCGAAACCAACATCAGATCAATACCCAGGAAATCATTCTTCTTAACTAACCTACAGCTAGTTTCTACATTTCAATTCTTAGGGAAAGGTTCCCATTAATTTTATCCAAGATAAATTCTTTAAAATTTATCCTTTAATCTTCCTTTGGATGTCATTTCAAACCAAATTATGGTTTTTCCAAACTAGTCGAGATTAGCGAACCGTACCGAAGTAATTATTTATTTTAAATTTCCAATCCCAACCTATTCATCCCATGAAGAAAAACTAGTAATACTCCATATCTAATACCACGGTGTTATCGGTAAAATTAATTACCATTTCACGTTCAAATCTAATTAAAGATTTAACTATCGCTTTGGAGCAAAATTGGTGATACTCCATTCTCGCTCATTTTCCAAATTTAATAATTTTGATTATCAATTCACATTTCAATCTAATTGTAGATTCTTTAAAACTCCTTTTACTGGGTTAAAGAACTAATGTCCTTTAAAACACAGTTCACGATAAACCCAAATCACATTCTATTTATTACCGGGTTAAAGAACAAGTGTCATTTTAAACACCTTTCACGATAAACCCACAAATCAATTCTATTTAAACCCATTTCAAATTCAATTTATTTATTTAAAAATAAATGGGTTTTAATTTCAGTTCAAAACTAGTTCATTTCGATAAAAATCTATTTTTATCTTTTCAAACATGGAGTTTTTCACCCCAATTTTTCCCAAATCATTTCTTATGATTTTACACAAATTATTACTATTTTTAGTAATTTTATCAAGACCCGTACAGTCGATTTCCAACAATGGCCATCGAACTGCACTTACAGCGACCTTTTCCAAATTTGATTTGGACGTATCTCCAAATCCAACCGTTAGATTTCAAATTTCTAATATTCGTTAGAAAGCTCTTTTCGATACGAACCCAACGGTTCTGGTTTTAGGAGAATCCGACGGTCGGATCTCCCGTAATGTCCGTTCGAAGTCAATGGTCGAAATTTACGAACTGCCGCGGCGCGACGCGTTCTATTCAGGCCATTATATATATAATATATATATTATATATATTTCGTCGATTACTACTTAAAACGAATTTTATAAATAGTTTTGAATTCGCTTCAAAAACAATATCAACCTTTATTTCAAATTCAAATCAAAATTGAATTTTTCCTTATAAATTCGTTTCAAAAATCATTTGAACTCAATTCAAATTTCAATTCAATTTGAATTCATTTCAATTCGTTTTCAATTCAATTCGAATTCATTTTCAATTTAATTCAAATTCGTTTTATATTCAATTCATTTCGAATTCGTTTTCTATTGGATTCAATTCAAATTGATTTTCTATTCGATTCAATTCAAATTCGTTTTCTATTCGATTCAATTCAAATTGGTTTTCTATTCGATTCAATTCAAATTGGTTTTCTATTCGATTCAATTCAAATTGGTTTTCTATTCGATTCAATTCAAATTGGTTTTCTATTCGATTCAATTCAAATTCGTTTTCTATTCGATTCAATTCAAATTGGTTTTCTATTGGATTCAATTCAAATTTGTTTTCTATTCGATTCAATTCAAATTGGTTTTCTATTCGATTCAATTCAAATTGGTTTTCTATTCGATTCAATTCAAATTCGTTTTCTATTCGATTCAATTCAAATTGGTTTTCTATTCGATTCAATTCAAATTCGTTTTTTATTCGATTCAATTTCGATTTCTATTCGATTCAATTCAAATTGGTTTTCTATTCGATTCAATTTCGATTTCTAATCAAATCAAATTCGTTTTCGAATATAATCGATATAAATATCGTTCGCGTCAAAATAGCGCATCTCTAATCAATACGGCTTTATGTTCAACAAATGGATCTATATTTCTTTCAATACACAACTCTATATCTTTGTCAACACACGACTAATCTCAACGGATGAGTACTGTCCACGTGTGAATATTTTTGTTATAATATTTCGTTTAACACATGACTAATCTCAACGGATGAGTACAGTCAACACATGAACCTCTATTTTATAATATTCTTTATTTTCTAAACTGGAATGAGGCCCAATCAATTACCATATAAAGTTAATTACATGGATTCCATACAACACCTGTATATAATAGCAACGATAAATAATCAACCATCATCCAAAGTGCACTACACCGTATAAGCATCAAATATAGATATCTAACGCTTATGACAGCCTGTCAATCAATCGATCGACATACAACTAGTTATTGGGATTAGTGTATGTCATATATCATCCCAATACCCGTGTGGGGTTTTCAAACAACAAACACAGATTTTTATTTGTGCAGTTGGGCGATGTGTAAAATTTATCGACCCAATCAATGTCCTTCAAATAGGTGTACATAAACAAACCGTCTGGTTTGTAAATGAATATTCATTTATTCACATTCACATTAAAAATTATATTTTCAACGACCAAATTATTTTATTCAACCTATGAATATTCTATTCGGTTCATTTATTAAATAAAATGCTATCTTTATTTTTCTAACTTATTTTAGAAAATTTCGGCGGCATAACGGCATGATAATAGAAACAGGAAAAGGCCTAGCTTTATCCCCGGTCTAGTGAAGGCCCACGCCATTCACACATCAATCAAATCCATTCACCAAACAATTCAATTCAAACCAAATAATCTAACCAACTACACAACCAAACAAACAAGTCCATGGTCTGTGGACGATTGTGTCGGGTGCTACTAAACACCGTCTGCATCCTAGTATATATATATAACTAGAAAAAGAAATTGAAGAGTGAGAAGTTCTCACCGATAGCTATTCCAACTTCTCGACACTTCCTTTAGAGAAATCATCGCCATTCTCGCCTTTTGTCGCTTTCGTTGCCCGTAGCCACTATATATATAAAAATCACATTTTCACTTCGCTATTCAATATATAAAAATCGAATTTTACTTCGCTATTCAATATATAAAAATCGAATTTTTACTTCGCTATTCAATATATAAAAATCGAATTTTTACTTCGCTATTCAATATATAAAAATCGAATTTTTACTTCGCTATTCAATATATAAAAATCGAATTTTTACTTCGCTATTCAATATATAAAAATCGAATTTTTACTTCGCTATTCAATATATAAAAATCCTAACTTCTAAACTGTAAATCATAGCTTCTCTTTATATACAAATTCAACTTTATTCATATTAAAGATTATACCTTTTCATTAGTAAAAATTATATATATATATATATTTATCATCACTAAAAATCATTTTTTTATCACTAAAAATCAGTTTTTATTATCCTTAAAAATCGGTTTTAATATAAAGAAAAATTCAGTTTTATATAAACAAAAATAATAAAAAGAAAAGGACTTACAGCTAGTGGCGAGGGGGGTTTTTAACGGGGTGTGGTGGCCTTGGTGGGGCGCGGTGAGGCAGTTTCTGGTGATAAGGAGGGGCGGAGGTCGAAGGAGCGGTGGCGGCGATTGCTGGAGAGGTCGGGGGAGGCTCCAGCGAAGAAGGAAGGGAGAAGGGAGGAAGAAGATGAGGGGGGCTGCTGGATGGCGGCGCCAGAGGCGCGCCGCCCCCTGGTGGCCGCGGCGGCGGCTTAGGGCAGAGGCGCATTCTCTTTTTTTTCTGTTTTGAAATTAATTGAACGGGGGGGGGGGGGGGGGCTGAGGAGTTTAAGGGAGAGAGATTTTTTTTATTTATTATTTTAATTTCAAAAAATTGACTTTTACATACGACCTCTAAACGAGGCCCACCGCCTGTCGTCCCTAGTGTTTTACCCCTATTCTGAACACAATGGGATATGTATCGTCAGCTGATTCGGCTGTTACAATCAGTTTCCCCAAAATCAACATATACTTCTATATATTGAATTTGAACGCGCGTTTCAATTTACCGGGGTCACATATGAACTTTAAAAATTCCCGAAAAATATTTTCTAGCTTCGTATTGACGATACGGTCCTAACAAAACTAGTTTCGTCGAATTCTGAGATCGTTGGAAAAATGGCCAATTTCCAGTCGATTAAAATCAACTAAAACTGGTCAAACGCGTTTTCCTTTGCCACGCTCACATATTGACTCGAAAAATTATGAAATTTGAAGCCTAGCAATAATTTGACATCACGGATCCAACAAAAGTGGTTTCGTCGAAATCCGAGGTCGTTTGCAAAATTCCCATTTTTAAGGGCCTGAATTCCATAGCGACTATTCAGAATTTTCAACTGGACATATCTTTTGATTCCCGCTATGAAATTTCGATTTTTCGGATTCGTTGGAAAGATATTCTCAAATAGATCCTATTGTTTTTGGTTTCACTAAAATCCGGATTTTTTTGCACCCGGTACGTTCAATTGAAGTTTGAAATCGAATTATCGAACTACCGCGCCATTTTCAATTCTATTTATAATTATATATAATTAATTATATTCTAACGACGACGTATATAATATATACGTTCGAATTCCATTCAAAATAAATTTCTCGTCGATATTATTTAAAATAATCTCATTTTAAATATTCAAAATTCGCTAGAATTGCCAAAATAAAAATTTTAAACTGGTTCGCATTTCCGGTTTATTACAATCTCCCCCACTTAAAACTTTTCGTCCCCGGAAAGGAACAAAGTCGAAAGTGGTTTGATTAATCAACTCTACGTTCGATCTGGCTTCCATTCTCCAACTTTTCAGTTTTTGAGAATTTTCAAATTTTCAAAAATTTGGCTAACACCCTAATTTTTCGAAAAATTTCGCCATAACCTCCACTGCACCGGGAGCCACGGGAAACCCCGAAATTGCCATACAGGCCTTCTGATCTCAAAAAGAAAAAGAAAAAGAAAAAGAAAAAGCCAAGCGGCTAGCCAATAGGCTCATAAAATCATCATCACCCAAACAAAACAGTAAATTATAGTAAACATGTACCTATTTGTCGGGCAAACAAATTTTATTCTCTGCTCTAGCCTCCTTGCTATGACCTTTCAATGTAAGTACATGTATATGCAAACAAATGCGACCAATTTCAATACAATATTTGATTCAATTAGGCATAATGGTTCAAAATTATCAAACAAATAAACAAACAACACAAACATCAATCAATTAGTGAATTAGAGTTTCAAATTGATAATTTTGATATATAGTTTGAAAATCTTGTTTTGATGCCAATTCACAACAATGTGTTCTAACTATATAAGTTTTGGTTCTCATACCAGTCTAATGGAAATATATAGAAATCACACCTTCGAAACACGAAAATAATTACTGATGATGACGCGTCAATCATCAGAATCAGGTCCGGGCGACTAGAATGTGATTCTATATCTATCTAATATATTAAAACTTCGAATATACGTTCATGACGCGTATATGAAAAATCTTTATATATTGGATTGTCCAAATTCAAAATAAATAAATATCCAAATACGTATAAAATGGTTTAAATTTTCAAAACAAAATTGTTTTCATTTGAAAAATATACTCTTCACACTCGTTCTAGGATACTACTGATCCCATCTCTAACGAGTCATTCTAATTGGATATTACTAATCCAATATCTGATGAATTCTTTCGCATGGTTCTAATGTGTCTTGTTCTCGAGCTCTGTAAACCAAAGCTCTGATACCAAATGTGACGGCCGGGAATTTCGCTCGATCTGAATCAGTCGTTAAACCGATCTAGACCGTTCGAAACCCCTGATCGTTTGAGAACAGGACAAATCAGAACACAAACAGAAGAACATTTCATTTCTATTACAACAATTCCATCAGATACAAGAATATACAAAGTATAAATGAATAAATTACATACGATAAATATCAGAGATTATAATAAATTACATAGCAGCGGAAAATAATACAAAACACAACTGAAAGTGATACACGGATACAGAGCTTTCCAAGCATCGTTCCAGCTGTAAATCAGGATCCTGTGAATATAAATCTGCAAAACCAAAACTACTAGCTGCCCATGCGGAAAATAGGGGCACCCAGAGTTTAGGTTAAAACAATAAACTCCAAGTCAGTCATGTGACTGGTGTGAGAACTAAAATAGTTATTTAAAACTTCACTTTAAAAGAGAGTAATTCAAGGGACCTCGCCGTATAGCACGGAACGGGTTTCCTCCCAAGAATACCAGTGCATAGAATAAACAACACAATGCTTTTTCGAAAAATGAAGCTATTATAAGACCCAGGTCCCATCACACAATGCAACGCAAGCCGGAGGATAGGGTTTTCCCTTATAATAGCCAAACATGCTTGGTACATTTAAAACAACTCATTTGATACTATAATAAGTGTATAGTGTCAAAACATTTTCAATCATAAATATCAATCATAGGCGGCATAGCTACCATCTACTATGTTGCCATACTAGTTCTACAATTAAAACCACAATATCACGTATTGGAAATTGGATTTCCGTCATGAGTCGAGGCAAGGGGCAAGCTCCTCTCCGCTTCGAGACACTCTAGCAAATGCCTCAGGACTACACACTCTGGGTAACCCTGGATTCGGCTGGGCCGGTCCTCTCTTACGTTCGAGGATTAGTTATTCCTAGACACACGTTTCCTGGTCCTTACAGACCTATATCGAGGCGCCTCATTCCAACAACCACAAAGGTGAAAAGTATATAAATGTCAGGGCTGGTAAGTCACTGACACCACCAAAGCTAGAAAGAATCGTCGTGTTCTCCTAACGGTCTGTATCCCGTTTTTAACTCATACCGAGGTGTGAGGCTCGCGAATTCACGTTATACACAAAGCTACGCCACAAAGGCCGTGCTTCGATCATCAACCACAAGACTTTGCTTTTCAACAGAAGCCTTGATCCATGTAGCTCAGTATGCCACACAGGCAATTCATGCCATGCGATTGATGTCCATCGATATACAACCTATGAGCTCGTATGTCTCAGAGAAGGGCGTTAAGCAAGAGAATAAATTCTCCGCCGCCAAACAGATATATATTTAACAGAAATCAATCAACACAGAATAAAATCCAATGTCAGACACACAATCCATTTACAAGTTCGTTCTGGGTCTGAACGAAACCGGAGGCACTTTCCTCGCATATCCATCGATCTCCAAGTACGTCTGGGCGACCACCAACTGATTCCCACATCTTGGATGTACAGCCAATCAAGATCATCAGTAATCACCCGAACGATGTGAAGACTTCTGGTCTTCAACCACCGTCTTCATCTTCGACATATCGTCGAATCGGTTATTCAGAATGGGTATAAACTCGGCCTTTCCGAACAACCCGCGTATATTAAAAACGAATGTTACACAAACACAACATACACCTCATTCCAATTCATTAGTCACTAACCGTAAATCAGTAAGAGAGCAATTCCCCAAATATTAACCCCGAAGGCCGAAACCAACATCAGATCAATACCCAGGAAACCATTCTTCTTAACTAACCTACAGCTAGTTTCTACATTTCAATTCTTAGGGAAAGGTTCATATTAATTTTATCCAAGATAAATTCTTTAAAATTTATCCTTTAATCTTCCTTTGGATGTCATTTCAAACCAAATTATGGTTTTTCCAAACTAGTCGAGATTAGCGAACCGTACCGAAGTAATTATTTATTTTAAATTTCCAATCCCAACCTATTCATCCCATGAAGAAAAACTGGTAATACTCCATATCTAATACCACGGTGTTATCGGAAAAATTAATTACCATTTCACGTTCAAATCTAATTAAAGATTTAACTATCGCTTTGGAGCAAAACTGGTGATACTCCATTCTCGCTCATTTTCCAAATTTGATAATTTAGATTATCAATTCAAATTTCAATCTAATTGTAGATTCATTAAAACTCCTTTTACTGGGTTAAAGAACTAATGTCCTTTAAAACACAGTTCACGATAAACCCAAATCACATTCTATTTATTACCGGGTTAAAGAACAAGTGTCATTTAAAACACCTTTCATGACAAACCCACAAATCAATTCTATTTAAACCCATTTCAAATTCAATTTATTTATTTAAAAATAAATGGGTTTTAATTTCAGTTCAAAACTAGTTCATTTCGATAAAAATCTATTTTTATTTTTTTCAAATATGGAGTTTTTCACCCCAATTTTTTCCAAACCATTTCTTATGATTTTACACAAATTATTATTATTTTTAGTAATTTTATCAAGGCCCGTACAGTCCATTTCCAACAATGGCCATCGAACTGCACTTACAGCGACCTTTTCCAAATTTGATTTGGACGTATCTCCAAATCCAACCGTTAGATTTCAAATTTCTAATATTCGTTAGAAAGCTCTTTTCGATACGAACCCAATGGTTTCAGTTTTAGGAGAATCCGACGGTTGGATCTCCCGTAATGTTCGTTCGAAGTCAATGGTCGAAATTTACGAACTACCGCGGCCCGGCGCGTTCTATTCAGGCCATTTTATATATAATATATATATATTATATATATATTTCGTCGATTACTACTTAAAACGAATTTTATAAATAGTTTTGAATTCGCTTCAAAAACAATTTCAACCTTTATTTCAAATTCAAATCAAAATTGAATTTTTCCTTATAAATTCGTTTCAAAATTCATTTGAATTCAGTTCAATTTGAATTCATTTCAATTCGTTTTCAATTCAATTTGAATTCGTTTTCAATTTAATTCGAATTCGTTTTATATTCAATTCATTTTGAATTCATTTTCTATTCGATTCAATTCAAATTGGTTTTCTATTCGATTCAATTCAAATTCGTTTTCTATTCGATTCAATTCAAATTGGTATTCTATTCGATTCAATTCAAATTGGTTTTCTATTCGATTCAATTCAAATTGGTTTTATATTCGATTCAATTCAAATTGGTTTTCTATTCGATTCAATTCAAATTCGTTTTCTATTCGATTCAATTCAAATTGGTTTTCTATTGGATTCAATTCAAATTTATTTTCTATTCGATTCAATTCAAATTGGTTTTCTATTCGATTCAATTAAAATTGGTTTTCTATTCGATTCAATTCAAATTCGTTTTCTATTTGATTCAATTCAAATTGGTTTTCTATTCGATTCAATTCAAATTCGTTTTCTATTCGATTCAATTTCGATTTCTATTCGATTCGATTCAATTCAAATTGGTTTTCTATTCGATTCAATTTCGATTTCTAATCAAATCAAATTCATTTTCGAATATAATCGATATGAATATCGTTCGCGTCAAAATAGCGCATCTCTAATCAACACGGCTTTATGTTCAACAAATGGATCTATATTTCTTTCAATACACGACTCTTTATCTTTGTCAACACACGACTAATCTCAACGGATGAGTATTGTCCACGTGTGACTATTTTTTTTATAATATTTCGTTCAACACATGACTAATCTCAATGGATGAGTACAGTCAACACATGAACCTCTATTTTATAATATTTTTTATTTTCTAAACTGGAGTGAGGCCCAATCAATTACCATATAAAGTTAATTACATGGATTCCATTCAACACCTGTATATAATAGCAACGATAAATAATCAACCATCATCCAAAGTGCACTACACTATATAAGCATCAAATATAGATATCTAACGCTTATGACAGCCTGTCAATCAATCGATCGACATACAACTAGTTATTGGAATTAGTGTATGTCATATATCATCCCAATACCCGTGTGGGGTTTTCAAACAACAAACACAGATTTTTATTTGTGCAGTTGGGCGATGTGTAAAATTTATCGACCCAATCAATGTCCTTCAAATAGGTGTACATAAACAAACCGTCTGGTTTGTAAATGAATATTCATTTATTCACATTCACGTTAAAAATTATATTTTCAACGACCAAATTATTTTATTCAACCTATGAATATTCTATTCAGTTCATTTATTAAATAAAATGCTATCTTTATTTTTCTAACTTATTTTAGAAAATTTCGACGGCATAACGGCACGATACTAGAAACGGGACAAGGCCTGGCCTTATCCCCGATCTAATGAAGGCCCATGCCATTCACACATCAATCAAATCCATTCAATTCACCAAACAATTCAATTCAAACCAAATAATCTAACCAACTACACAACCAAACAAACAAGTCCATGGTCTGTGGACGATTGTGTCGGGTGCTACTAAACACCGTCTGCATCCTAGTATATATATAACTAGAAAATGAAATTGAAGAGTGAGAAGTTCTCACTGATAGTTATTCCAACTTCATGACACTTCCTTTAGAGAAATCATCGTCATTCTCGCCTTTTGTCGCTTTCGTTGCCCGTAGCCACTATATATATAAAAATCACATTTTCACTTCGCTATTCAATATATAAAAATCGAATTTTTACTTCGCTATTCAATATAGAAAAATCGATTTTTACTTCGCTATTCAATATATAAAAATCGAATTTTTACTTCGCTATTCAATATATAAAAATCGAATTTTTTACTTCGCTATTCAATATATAAAAATCGAATTTTTACTTCGCTATTCAATATATAAAAATCGAATTTTTACTTCGCTATTCAATATATAAAAATCCTAACTTCTAACCTGTAAATCATAGCTTCTCTTTATATACAAATTCAACTTTATTCATATTAAAGATTATACCTTTTCATTAGTAAAAATTATATATATATTTTTTTTATCATCACTAAAAAACATTTTTTTATCACCAAAAACAGTTTTTATTATCCTTAAAAATCGGTTTTAATATAAAGAAAAAATCAGTTTTATATAAACAAAAATAATAAAAAGAAAAGGACGTACAGCTAGTGGCGAGGGGGGGTTTAAGGGGGTGCGGTGGCCTTGGGGGGCGCGGTGAGGCGGTTTTCGGTGATGAGGGGGGGCGGAGGTCGAAGGAGCGGTGGCGGCGATTGCTGGAGAGGTCGGGGGAGGCTCTAGCGAAGAAGGAAGGGAGAAGGGAGGAAGAAGAGGAAGGGGGCTGCTGGATGGCGGCGCCAGAGGCGCGCCGCCCCCTGGTGGTCGCGGCGGCGGCTTAGGGCAGAGGCGCGTTCTCTTTTTTTTCTGTTTTGAAATTAATTGAACGGGACGGGGGGCCTGAGGAGTTTAAGGGAGAGAGATTTTTTTTATTTATTTATTATTTTTATTTCAAAAAGTTGACTTTTACATACGACCTCTAAACGAGGCCCACCGCCTATTGTCCCCAGCGTTTTACCCCTATTCCGAACATAATGGGATATGTATCGTCAGCTGAGTCGGCTGTTACAATCAGTTTCCCCAAAATCAACATATACTTCTATATATTGAATTTGAACGCGCGTTTCAATTTACCGGGGTCACATATGAACTTTAAAAATTCCCGAAAAATATTTTCTAGCTTCGTACTGACGATACGGTCCTAACAAAACTAGTTTCGTCGAATTCTGAGACCGTTGGAAAAATGGCCAATTTCCAGTCGATTAAAATCAACTAAAACTGGTCAAACGCGTTTTCCTTTGCCAAGCTCACATATTGACTCGAAAAATTATGAAATTTGAAACCTAGCAATAATTTGACATCACGGATCCAACAAAAGTGGTTTTGTCGAAATCCGAGGTCGTTTGCAAAATTCCCATTTTTAAGGGCCTGAATTCCATAGCGACTATTCAGAATTTTCAACTGGACATATCTTTTGATTCCCGCTATGAAATTTCGATTTTTCGGATTCGTTGGAAAGATATTCTCAAATAGATCCTATTGTTTTTTATTTCACTAAAATCCGGATTGTTTTGCACCCGGTACGTTCAATTGAAGTTTGAAATCGAATTATCGAACTACCGCGCTATTTTCAATTCTATTTATAATTATATATAATTAATTATATTCTAACGACGACGTATATAATATATACGTTCGAATTCCATTCAAAATAAATTTCTCGTCGATATTATTTAAAATAATCTCATTTTAAATATTCAAAATTCGCTAGAATTGCCAAAATAAAAATTTTAAACTGGTTCGCATTTCCGGGTTATTACATGGGACGTAAATTGTGATGATGCGTTCCAACGTTTAAAGAGAGCTTTGACCACAGTCCTAGTCTTAGTGTTGCCAGATGGGAGTAAGCCATTTACCGTTTATACCGATGCTTGTGGGACAGGACTAGGCGCAGTCTTAATGTAAGAGGGAAGGGTAATAGCCTATGGTGGAAGGCAGTTGAGAGTGCATGAGAAAAGTTACCCTACACATGACCTAGAGTTGGCCGCTATTGTTTTCGCGCTTAAGTCTTAGCGCCATTATCTTCTTGGCGAGAAATTCGAATTGTTCACTGACCACAAATCGCTAAAATACTTGTTCTCTTAGAAGGACTTGAACTCAAGGCAGCAAAGGTGGATGGAATTCCTAGCATCCTACGATTTCGAGATACATATACCCCTGGCAAGGGTAACGTGGTGGCAGATACCTTAAGTAGGAAAAGATTGTCCTTGAGTCCGTTGTTTGTTGAGCGATGAAGCTTAGAGTTCATCTCTGCATTTGACTTTAGACCTTCCATTGACTTTGTACCCGGTTTGCTAGCATCCTTAGAGGTCAGACCTACGCTTTTGGGACGGATTGGTGAGGCACGGCGAGATGACCCACAGTTGGTTGAGTTAGTAGAGAAGCTCAAAAGGGGGGAGTCATTGAGCCATCTCAGTAGATATACCCTAGATGATAATGGTTGGTTACGTAGGGACGGTAGACTTTGTGTACCACTGGACGAGAATTTGAGGAAGACCATTCTTGATGATGCACATCGTCTGAAGATGACTATCCATCCCGGCGGGGACAAGATGTACATGGATATGAGACGAGTTTACTTTTGGGCCGGCATGAAGAGGGATGTGGTTGAGTTTGTTGCTAGATGCTTGGTGTGCCAACAAGTAAAAGCAGAGCAAAAGAAGCCTGGTGGGTTGCTTCACCCATTAGAGGTCCCACAATGGAAGTGGGAAAGTGTCTCGATGGACTTTATTGATGGGTTACCGAGATCGAGAAAGGGTAATACGGGGATTTGGGTCGTGGTAGACAGACTTACTAAGAGCGCCCATTTCATTCCTGTGAAGAGTAAGAGGACTGCTCCATGGTTAGCCTCCGTATACATTCGAGATATAGTTTGTTTGCACGGTGTTCCTTCAAGCATATTGAGCGACCGCGATCCTATCTTTACTAGCGAGTTTTGGAAGAGCTTGCAAGAGACGGTAGGGACTCAGTTATGTTTGAGCACTGCATATCATCCTCAGACGGACGGCCAGACCGAGAGGGTGAATCGTATTCTAGAGGACCTATTGATGTTGTGTGTCTTACACTTTGGAGGTACATGGGAGGAACATCTTCCGTTGGTGGAGTTTGCATATAATAATAGCTTTTAAGTCTAGCATTGGCATGGCACCGTTCGAGGCTCATTATGGACGACTGTGTCTTTCGCCTACATGTTGGTGGGAATCCACAGATAAAATCTTGCTTGGGCCCGATATGATTAGAGAGACTTCGGAAAAGATCGATTTGATTTGAAGGAGGATGAAGACGGCGCAAGATAGGCATAAATCTTATGCGGACAAGAGGAGGACAGATCTTGAGTTTGATATTGGGGACATGGTCTTTGTCAAGGTGTCTCCATTACGGAATGTTGTTCGCTTTGGGTCCGTTGGGAAGTTAGCACCAAGGTTCGTAGGGTCGTTTCCTATTAAGGAGAGGATTGGACAGATGGCATATAGAGTGGAGTTGCCCGAGAGGCTTAGTGGTGTACACGATGTATTCCATGTATCACATTTGAGGAAGTGCTTGCATGAGACCGCGGAAGTGGTAGAGCCGAGCTTGCTTAGAGAGGTGGAGATAGAGCGTGATGCGACGATTCGACGAGCTCCTACGAGCATTCTTGGGTCAGAGATTAAGAAGTTGAGGAATCGAGAGGTCAAGCTAGTCAAAGTGCAATGAGAAGATGATGAGAGCGACGCTACTTGGGAGACGGAAGAGAAGATGCGTTCATTGTACCCTTTTCTTTTCGAGGGTATGTCTTTTAAATTTCTCCTTTGTCGCTTAGCTTATACTGATTTTATCTTTAGTATGTCCTCTCGCTAGTATCTTTGACCTTTAGATAGGGTAGTCCTATGGTTGAAACATGTGTTTGAGACATGTTATGTATGATGGATGCATGTGGATGCAAGTGTTTGCTAGTGGTTGCTCGTGGATGCATATACACACACTTTAGGCACTAGATCGGCTCAGTCACTTCATATTGCATATTTCATATAAATGTGTGCGCATATTTAAGCAATGGTTGTATAATGGTTGTACTATCATATGGATGCTGCATTTTGGTGAATGGATGTGCACACATGTAGAAATAATATGTATCGATAGGATTCTTTCGCATACATAATGGACGCATGGCACTATCATGGTTTGCATTAAGGAGGTCAAATGAATCAGTAGACCGCCTAATTTTGCATTAGATAAAGAACATGTACACACACTTCTTGCATATGTTCATACAGCATTTGGAATTTTATAAGGACAATGGATGCCTGTGTTTGATGGTTGAGTAGATGGTTGTTTGGATGTTAGGATATGCATTCTCCTTAACTTGGAGATTTCGAGGGCGAAATACTTTAAGGAGGGGAGAATGTAACTCCCGTACTTTTCAATATTAATGTTCATAAATTAAAGAATAACTAATCTCAGATGTGAGAATTAAGGGAAACGGGTTGCGCCATTGCGTTCGTCTCGGAATTCCGGTTGAGATAGAGTCCGAATTTGCGTGAATTGCACTTTGTATCAAGAAGTTATGGCCATCGGAAGTTTCAAAAAATTCAAAACAGATTTCAAAAATTCAAATTTCAGAGTCAGAATAGGCTAGGCGGGGAATTTCCCGCCAGGGCCAGGTCGACCAGGGGGTCGACCTGCCCCCCTTCCCTCCCCGGGCAAATTTGTTTGATGCCCTGTTTATGACTGTATGCTGAGTCATTAGGGTTTCTGATCTGGTCTGAATGGCTGGGGTTAATTCTGGGTTGATTGGACAACCTAAATTAATCCTAAACTCTATAAAAACACATGTAGACTCAAACCCTAAAATCAATTTAAAATTAGAATCATGGCTTCCATGCCGTCACCTTGCAACATAGAATAGCCGCCACCAATTAGAGAGGAAGGAAAGCTAAATCAATTTCAGAATTCAGATTTCAGAACTCAAGACCTTCTTTGAGTTGTGAGTTCGATTTCTTTAATAAGATAATTAGCAATTTAATTGGATTGAGCTATGATTTGGATTATATGGTTATGTTGTGAATCATTGACCGTATGTTATCATCTATGTTGTAAAATTGTGATGTTATCATCTATGTTGTAAATTCTATGATATTATCATCTATGTTGTAAAGTTGTGATGTTATCATTCTATAATTAGCTTATGTATAATCAATTCATAATGATGTTTCATATGCTAGTTTGGTTATGTTGTTGGAACGAATTCATATGATAAGCCATATGTAAGTATGCAAGTTAGGATGTAAATTGAGGCATGGATCATATCCAAGTTAGTGAAAATTATATATAACCTTACATGTTTCATGGCATCTATTTTATGTGTAAATTGGATCTAAAGTTAGGCTATGACATGTGTGAGTTATATGCCAGTATACAAAATTCTATATGCTAGTTTACATGTTTAGATGTAAGTTTACACCATTGTTTATGTTGCATAAATCACATATGCAAGTGTGTGTGTGTGTATATATATATATATGTTTGGAGTATGAATCATGTAATGTAAGTTTGTGGTTATTGCCTATGCAAGTTTACACCTTATGATTAGATCCATGACATACATGGTTTATGCAAGTTTGTGACTTTTACCTAAACAAGTTTACACCTTTAAATTTAGATCTATGACATACGTAGTTTTATGCAAGTTTGTGACTTTGGCCTATGCAAGTTTTAGATGAAGAACCTCATTCACACATGCAAGTTCACCCCTTATGTTTAGATCTAGTTTTATTTCTATGTATGTTGAGATGTTTTCTCCTTATTCCATAAGTTAGACTATTCGAGTCTAACGTATATTTTACGTTAAATGAATGAACGTATAACGTGGGGCAATGGGATAATATTAAAAGATTTAATATTTAGAATTGGCATAAATGCCTTAAATGGCATAAAATAAATTTATGATGAAAATTGGTATGTTTTTACATACCATAAATAGATGGACATAATTGAGTCAATTATGGACATAGTTAAATTTGGAATTGATTGATAGGGAAATTAATTCAAATTGGGGAATAATTAATTTTGTGTAATTAATCGTCTAAGACACGAGGTTAGGCTCTTTTGTGGTGTAAGACTACCCGGATCCGCCCGGCAAATCCAGCTGCCACAAATGCCAGTCTAATGTGGGAGGTCTTAGGCATAAATTAAATGTGTAACAGTTGTAAAGTCACGAGGTTAGGCTCGTTTGTGGTGTAAGACTGCCCGGACCCGCTCGGCAAATCCAGCTGCCACAAATGCCAGTCAAATGTGGGAGGTCTTTACAAGGTTATGGTGTTAATGAATTAAAAAACACTTAACTAGATAAACATGTGGTGGGACATGGGGGTTAAGTGGGTGCCTTGGGTGGCTTGTGAAATACAATTAGAAACACTTAACCAAAATTTGAAACATGTAAGTGAACATGAATAAGAAGAGGGTTAAGTGGGATGTACTAGAGGGGACCAAGCTTAGGTGGATAGCTTGTGTCAAGTAATGGGGGTCTGTTTCAACCAGTAACCCATGAGTATCTTTGTGAGCTCGACCCAAGTCGAGGACGGGACACGCATACTGAGTTTGATTGTAAGAGGCCAAAACGGGTTAGCGGTGGCAACGCAAATCCAACGGGTTCATGTGCGTGTGTAGGCCCAGGCTGGTAGGTAAGACATTGTTGCATCGTGTAGGTATAAGCCGTGCATTATTGGTGGTATCGGGTTGCCACTTTGGGGAGTGATACACCCCACTGTGGGGCTAGCACGGGTATCTACGAGTTAGGGAGTCAATCACATGGGGGTAGTGGATACACCTAGTGGAGATAGGGGCAGGCGGCACCTATGAAGGCAACCAGGGGTGCACGAAACTACCATTATCATTATAAAGTTCTGTAGGCGGGATCAACCTTATGGTGACTAGTGGTGGTGCAGTATAATAATTATCTTATAGTGGTTTAGGTGCGCCTTTAATGTTATCTTTGTTAATCTTATTTCCTTATTTACTCTGTCATACCCAATTATTCACAGTCATTTCCTTATTTTCCAACTTATGCCTTAGCCTAGTTATTTTGGTAATTATATTGTTAAAGTTATCGCACTCGTCAGACTTTATGTCTGACCCCCTTTGTTTCCACCTCTTTTTTTCCTCCCCCCCCCCCCCAGGTGCTCAGGGTGGAACTAGCACCAGTGGAGTTTGATTTTGGACAGATGTATCTCTTGCTTTTAGAAGTTGCTTGGATCGCTGAAGTAAAAGTTCATCCTATCTTATTTATGGCTATTTTGTGTTTGGGTTATGTCTTTCAATTTATGTACTCTGATTTAGTCAGGATGGATATTATGTACTTTGACTCTGGTTTTTGATGATGTAATCAAACCTATGTGTTTACCGCTGCAATGAATAAAATTTTAAATTTCTAAGTACTGTTTATATTTGTCTTGTTGTTAAGTTTCTGTTCTACACACACTTAAAACGCTCCATAGAAGTTAATGCATTCCCTTTGTGAGTGACATTAATGGACGTAGGGTGTTACAGTATCTATGTGGCTGTTATATTATGTCTAGCTCTAGCCCTCGATGACGTAACTCTTCCCAACAGGCCGGTGAGAGTAGTGGCGAGCCGCTAGCTCGTCCAGTTGTTTACTTGAAGCCTAAGACCATACGTAAGTATCAAAATTAGCACCATAGCAATTTAATTTTTTGTACAAGATATATCTATAACTGCCTAAAGTTCTAATTTATATTTAACGTAAGGGGTTTGAGTTAGAGCCATCTCAGACGGTTCTGATCATTTCTATGGATACATATATGGCTAGAATGAGCTATTTATGGCCTATGTAGTGCAGGATCCCCGAAAACGTAAGAGAGGCCATCTGACAAGATTTTCTGGTAAGTTTATACCGCTTTACAGAATGATTAAATACAAATAAATAATTAGTAATATTTTCTCATTGTACAGGCGCAGTAGATTTGCAGGAGTCTAGCATCAGCCTAGTTCAGCGATATTGGAACTCAAAGGTCACTAAGAACTACAAAGAGAAAATGATTGAGATTAAAAAAGTAGGGAAGAAACCAAGGTGGCTGAGCGATGCAGTATTTAATCATATGGTTGAGTGGCGGGACACGGATGAGTTCAAGGTAAATCTATAACGAAACTCAATTATTTTTTGTCAATTATTAAATAACTAGGCAATGTACATTTGCAGGAGGAGTCAGCAAGAAACTCGGCAAACAGAAGCGGAATTCAGTAACTCATCGTGGAGGATCCAAGACTTTCCAACAGCACAACGAGGACTTGGTAAATTATTAATTATTACATTTGTATATTGATCAGTTCAGTAATTAACTATGTGGAATTGAATTATCCAAATTATCAATTATAGGAACGAGTTCGTGGACATGCTGAGATCTACATAGACGTATTTGCTCACTTCCACGCATCCAGGCAAGTAGATGAGGATGACAACGTCACATACTAGTGGGGTGATAAGAATAAGGCGACAACTGCATATGTATGTGTATTTTAAATTCTATTACTCACATCGATAAGTTTATTAATTACTAACTAATGTAAAATAAAAACAACATTTTATTATTTTTCAACCAAAACTGTATTTTGCATTATAGGCAAGGTTTCGGGAGGCACGAGCTTATGCGCTTGACGAATTAGGTCGTGATAAGTTGACATTGGAAGAGGAAGACAACATATTTGACGTTGTTATGGATCCGTCGCAGCGGAGCAAACGTTATGGCTTCGGTATATAGTGTAATTAATCCTTTTGCATACATACAACAAATTAGCGTTTAAGTGTATAGTGTTATAATATTTTATATACTGACAACATTTCTCTATTCATTCTATTTGCAGGCTTGGCAAGCTCAGAAGGCCCAAGATAAAGCAGAAATTAAGGAGCTTAGAACCATGATTGAGCAGCTGCAGGAGCAAAATCCTCTGTAGGCTATACGAATGGTAGCTAAATCAGAAGCTTGCGGAGTATGTGCAGAATCATGATACCTTTCCTTCATCGTCTGGTGCTTCCAGTAATGAAGATGACGCTTGAGTTATGTTTTTTATGTGTTTGTGGTTGCACAATATATATTTGACTTTGAGATGGTGAGGATTTTGTTTTAATGTTGTATATATTGGTACGGAGTGGGTGAGGATGATACTTTGGATATATTTTGATGGTTTGTAGATATGTAACATTGATGTGTTGGTTTTCGAGATGTTTGGATGGATTGATTTGTTTATATCGATGCATATTTGATTTATGTTGGGTGTTTGTATTGTTATTGGTATATATGTATGGAACTGATTGGAATTAGATTGGAAATGGGGATGGCTGGAAGGTAATAAACTTGTTGTTATAAAAAAAAAATCACCTGGTTTTTCCAACGGCTTATAGGTCGTCGGCTTGAAACAGTTTCCAACGGTTGTTCACCGTTTGAAGCCGTTGGAAATGGTCTGTTGAATCCGTTGGAAACTGTTAGACTTCGTTAACATTATTCCAACGGCTATGAGCCGTTGGAATAGCTGTATTCTCATATAGTGTCAGCTTGTCCTTGAGGTTAAAAAGTTTGAAAGTTTGTCCTTCAAAACAAAATTCCCTTTAATTTATGTACTTTGCTTAGTACACAAGGGAAACATTTATCATTTTTTACTAAAAATTGATAGAAATCTAATTACTTTATGTTTAAAATTGAGAAAAAAGAACTAAAAAGCATGAATGAAAAGACAAGCTTAAAAAATAAAGGAAGAAAAAGGTATTCATGGAATATAATGTAGTGTAGATTTGGTTCGGTACCGGAACTTTGTATTCAAAACTATTACCGTACCGGCTTATATGGTAATTGAAAAATTCGTATCATTACCAACCAAAGAAATCGGTTGCCAACAGTTTGGTTTATGGTTGGTAAAGATTGATAGAGGTCGGTAATAAGTTTTTGCCATTTACTAGTACAAGATCTTTTTGTTTACAATATTTCACGTTAAAATGATAAATATTAAAATTGATTCTTTTTATTATATTATTATTTATCTATCTTATTTACGTAGCCAAACATGCAATTAAACATTATGGATGAACTAAAATATCATACAAATTATATTGTTTCTAAGATATGTGATAAAAGTTGCATTCAATCGTGTATCGCAATAGTATTTTCCTATGTATTTTATCAAATCGTTACATATTAGAAGTTTGATGTTATGTAATAAACATATATGATGAAATATAAGTATATACATATGTATTGATTAAGATATGTGGTAGACATGATAATTATCGTTATTAACGCTCAATTATCATTACCGTACTGCTTACTTTCTTGTGGTTTGACATACCGTACCAATCGAATCGATTACCAATTGTTTGGTACTACTTTCGTTGGTAGCGGTTGGTAATGGTTACTAAATGGTAATATGGTAAAAATGTCCGGCTCTAATATAATGGGTTGAAAAAGGAAAAATATGAAATGTAATTTTTATTTTATAAATAATGGATGAGAAAGGCAAATTTTGGGATTTAACTAAATTAGCTGCATGTATAATTGTATATTAAAAAGCAAATGAATTGAGAAACGATTAATAACGAGATGATTTGGAATATCGAATCTGCACTTGGAATGTCCAGTTTGCTCAACTACTGAATAGTATTTTTTTAATAAAGTGTGCTCCTAAAAGCACACTGAAATGTGCTTCCTAACACCATGCTTAATTTAATCATTTTTAATTAAATTAATGTACTTCCTAACACCAGTTTCATTCCTCCACTCAATCGTTAATCATCGAACGTATTCCATCTCCCGCCATTAGTTCAAACGTAAACCCTATTTCTTTTTATCATCTTATCTCATCGATCAAACAGAAACATTGACCTGATTTGCTTCCTAACATGATCCGTCATCTACTTCTTCCCCAATTGATTCCTCTTAAATCCTAATTCTCAATTTTATTGTAATTTGAGGAAAATTTATTTTAGTAATCATTATTGTTAGATTTCTTAGCAATGAAGGGCGAGAACGTATACAGAACGAAGTTCTCGCGAATAGCCAATGCTCTAAGGAAGAAGATGAGGTTATTTATCTTAAATTATTTTGTATGGTTTCTGGTTTCTATTGCTATTGTCTTTTTTTTCTTTTGATTTTTAAAAATTAAAATTATTGTTATGCATTTAATTTTTGTTGTTGTGAGTAATAGGAGACACTGAGTATGCTGAATTCAAAGAACGATAATGCAGAAGATAACGAGACTGGCGTTGAGTTCGCAAAGTGCCGAATGAAGGAATAGCGGGAATAATTTAGGGTTGGGTGCCTATTTTTTAATTCATGGTGGCTAGAGGTGTATTTGTATACAAAGGATGGTGGTATTTAGTGACGGTGTTAGAAAACACGTTTCAGGGTGCTTTTAGCACCATAGTTAATAAAATTAGAATCCAAATATATCACAATCGCTGATAAGAGAATGTTTTTAGCAATCTTTGTTTTTCAAAGGAATAGAATACCCGACTGTCGTTCTATAAGGATTTAGTAATAATAACAACAACAATAGGCAAAATATAATACCAGATCTAAAAATTAGGATATTAAAATTGTAAAAGGTTTCGTGTTCATGATGTATTGTGAAATAAACAATATTACATGGAAGGAGGAGATACCATTAAAGAACTAGAGGAGGAAATTGTATTTACTGTTAATTAATACATCTATCTCCGTTAAATATACTTACTTCTATGTACATAAATTTTGAAACTTGGACTAAATTTAAACTAACAAAGTATTCACTCTTACATATTGAGGCCTACATCTAATTTTCTAGTGAGATAGTTCATTTTTTTTATAACGTTTAATACTAAAAATTAGGTCAATTCATTGATTGTAATCTCCTATCTAGCTTATTCCTTGGAAAAGTAACGAATAACTTTTTTTTTGCATAATTATTCCTTTTTATGTTTCAGTTGATTAAACACGGATCCTCATTATTACTTTTGAATAAAAAGAGCTCAATTTCAGACCATTCTTATTAGGACTTTTTACAATGTTAGGCTTGTTTCAGAATTGTATAACGCAAACAGACTTGTTTTGAAAGTAATTACAGGAATAGACCTGTTTTGTATTAACGAAGGCGCGTTTTGGAAACTCGCCCAAAGGCGCGTTTTGGAAACTCGCCTATACACTTTTGTTTTAAACTCCATAGCGACTTTCTTGAAATTTGATTTGGACATAACTCGATTTTTATAATATGAAATTCCCATTTTTCTGTTTCATTACTGAAATATAGTTCTATAGATTTGATCGTTTTTTGTTTCAATGAAAACCGATGTATAACGATTCCTATATATTCGAATGTAGGTGTGAACGTTAAACTTCGAACTACCACGACATTTAATTAGTATATATAGCTTAACCAAACAACGTAAAACAAATACCAAATTCTAATATTCAAATACAAGAGAGATACATAGTTCGGTTAAGGACAGATAAGTTCGAAACATAAGAAATACAGATACACGAAATGCAACACACTGACATCGCATCAACAAACAAACATCTCCAGATTAGGCTGCTGAAGTACACTGCTTTTTGTTATGGCCCAGCGATCAACATTTGCTGCACCTGTTTGTTTTGGGTGTTTGATGCTCGTTCATAACATTTTTGAACCTCGTTGATTTGGGTCGTCCAGCTAGTCTTTTGATAGTCGGAGGCAGTATTCGTGGACCGTTGTACGGGTCCCAGTATTTCTTATCGCGTATAGGATTAAACTCTGGGTCGTATGTAGCTCTATAACTTTCGACGGAGTACCATTCACTAGCAAAATCGTGATGTGCTAAATTACCACCAAAATCCTGTGCTAAACAAGCCGCCATCACATGAGCACATGGTATCTTCTGCAGAAGTGGGATTCTGCATTTACAGGTGACAGCAGAACCGTCGATCACAACATCATATTCATCGCCGTAACTGTTAATCACTTGCCATTTATATCGACCAAATCGAACAAGCCTACAACGCCGTGCTTCAATAGCACGAGCGTCAATTTTTGCTTCCCATTTTGGAGTAAGTTTCGAATTCAGACCCGCCCCTTTTTCTTGTCTCTTATAGAAATACTCAACTGATCGAAAGAACGTTCTTGCAACCAACGCCTTTATAGGCAAGGATCTGGCTCCTTTTAGTACGCCATTAAAACTTTCAGATGCGTTGGTCGTCATAATATGGAAGCGGTCGCCGTCATTTTTACAAAGAGCCCAGTTTTCTTTGCAATTTCCTAGGCTTCGATCAATCCAGTCATGCGCCTCCGGCTTAGTTGTCTTGATCTCTTCTCTAGTTTTATTGTATTCAATCACTTCTGAAGCACACGCAGCAGCGTAAAATAAGCCTATAAGTCGCTTGCCTCGATGACCTACAGCTTGAAAATTTTCTTTAAGATGCCTTGCACAAAACCTATGTTTGTGCGGTTGGTGGCATTTATCCTGCAAAGCGCTTGGAATCCCTTTCATTCTATCAGATATAAATGTAATGTGTCGATTTTGTACACTATAAATGAACTCACGCATGCATGAAAAGAACCAGGCCCAACTATCATATGATTCGGACTCGACCACCCCATAAGCTAATGGGTAAAGGCAGTCGTCCGCATCTATAGCGGTAGCAACAAGCAGTATTCCTTTGTACTTAACATACAAATGTGTCCCGTCAATAGAGAGCACTAGACGACAGTGTACAAAACCTGCAATGGAAGGACCAAATGCCCGAAAAGCATGATGAAATACCCTATACTCATCGTGTACTATATGTCCTACTGAACCTGGATTGCGTCTTTTTATTTCCTCAAAATACTGAGGCAAATACGAATACGATTCGGCCCAGTCACCGTATACTTTTTCCAAAGCTTTATTCAACGTTCGCCAAGCTTTCAGGTAACTGATTTTGATGAAAAGGTGCTCGTCGACAAGCACTTGCACAGTCCCAGCTGAGATATCCAAGTTGGCCTTCACAAAAGCCATGATTTTGGATACAAGAAACGCAGAAGTGGCTTGCTTGTGGTTTGAATTAATCGTAGGGTTGACACAGTTATGTTCATGAGGCAACTTTCGAATTTCCCACAATCCGTTTTGTGATTTCTTCGACACTATAGCATGTATTCGCCATGGAAAAATACCATCAACACTACATACAGCGGTATATATTGTTTTATTCGACTTGATTGACTTGTATGAAACACCGTGCATAATAGACCATTCCGTAAGTTGGTTGAGAAACTCTTCCTTGCTTCGGAATACCATCCCAACAGCAAAACCATTTTGTACGCAGGAAGCCGAGAATTTTTCGCCAGAAAACTCTAAATTACCCACTATGGATCTGGCCATCATTTGCGCCATGCAGAGATCATCGTCCATGGGTACTTCCATTTGAGGCTCATCGCCATCTTCTTCGGGATCTACTGTGTATGTATCATAATCATAGTTCAACGGTTCATTGCTGACTCTGGTCCAGCATGTATCATCAACTGTTGTCATGGCAACCGCCATGCTATTAATATGTTCGGCATGTTGTGAAGGACCTGCACCCCATTCTTCTTCGGCTTCTACAGTCAACCTATTAATAAATGCATTTCAGTTAGATCTTACATTTCAATGAGTAATTATAAAACTAACTTGATGTGGAACACATACATTTGGCTCATATCAAACAATTCTAACTGATAAGTCTGTTGTTCTTGTTGTTGTTGTTGTTGTTGTTGCTGCTGCTCAGCCACATTTGGTGGACAATACGGATTGGTGTATAAAGGAGAACTAAAGTTGTTTGATGGATCATGAGTTTGCAACATTTTTGTGAAATATCTGAAACCGCTACTCACTATAGGCGGTGTGATTATTTCTTCCACAACATCTTCCACGATTTCTTTTGCTATTTTCCAACAAACAACTCAAACGATTTCTTAATAGTGGAAAACATTACTTGTACATCTTCATCATCTGAAAGTGTTACGGCTCTCGACACCGATTCAGTAGGCCAGTTGACCGACAACTCGATATCATATTCGAGAGGGTTAATTCTGGTTGCTTGGAAAACTATGTCTTTCAAAGCACCAGGTGTGCAACCCCATCGAACTCTCCCTGGTTTGCAGAATCCTCCCATATAACTTCCATTTTGTTGCCCATCCACGACCAATTCACCGTCGTAGTAGATAAGTGCAGTAATAAAAGGAGGGGCCATTGTTGACTGTGTTTATTTTTCTTGAAGTTCTTTGAAGACAAGATTGAAGTGTATGAGAAATAATGTGATGAAGAGCTATGAAATAGGGAAACCAACTAAGCAACGTCACCATTAAATCAACTTTATTTCAACTCAGTGTGCGGTCGTTGTCAAGTCAGAATTGACAGAGCTTTAATCATGTCATCCAATTCAAAATAAAGCAGAATCAGAATCAATTGTCCTATGCTCGTACTGATCACACAAAACAAGCCACGGCTTTATCACAATGGACAAATTTACCCGTGTCTAGTCAAATCACCTGATTTGCGGCAGATCGTATTGTACAGAAACAGATTGACCCAGCTTTAATTTTTGGCAGCGAGTTGTCAATTCTTATTTATGTCATAATGTACACTGTACAAACCAGCAAAATACAAAGCTTTAATTCAAACTTCAAAAGCATAAAATAATTCATTAGAAAAACACAAACATACAATACTTCATGTTGATCTTTCAACTCCTACAAACACACAAATAATAATTCAAACTAAACTTCAGAAACATATAACGACAACGGATAATACAATAATTCAAACTAATCTTCAGAAACCTACAACGACGACGGCTAATAGAAAAACTAGTGGTTAGGTTTAAATTGCAAGTCCTCTAGGAGTTTTTTGAGACGTCTAATTTCTTGCTCCAGCTCATTCGCATATGCTATGCCCCTGAGACAAAGCGGTTCGTCAATCCATTCTGAAAAATTGCATCCATGAGAATAATTGGAACAAAGAAGACTTCGACGACCAATGTTTTCGCCATCATCACAAACGACAACTTCAGCCATATATCCACAGTGGCAGCAAACTAGGAACGAGTTAACCTCTTGCTCAACCATTGTTTGAGAAATCATTTTGAAAATATACGGAGCTGTGAAGATGTGGTTGAGTATGAATCCTAATTATGAGAAGATTGGTGAGTGTATATAAAGTTTTGAAATTACCCCAAATACACAGGCGCGTTTTGAAAACGCGCACAAAGGCGAGTTTTGAAAACTCGTCCATATCGCTCCTCTGACAAAACAGGTCTATATTTGTTATTATTTTTGAAACATGGCTAATCATGTAATACAATTTCAAAACAAGCCTAACATTGTAAAAAGTCCTTCTTATTATTATGATTATGTCTTGTCTTCTGCCTCTATAGTTATTTCCTGTTTCTGATCTCTGGTTATTATCATTTGTTGAGTATTTCCAAAGTTTAACTAATGTTTACATAGTAAAACTGTTCATTATATTTGACGACGTGTTCTTCATTAGGGACTGTACAATGTTAATGAAGATGGCCAAAACTTAAAACTTTGAATCTTACTGTTACTGTATTTTGTGTTCGGACATCCTGATACTATTATCAGGCCTAAGATTATCAAGATTATACACGGAAAATATGAATTAATAATAATCGCAACGTCTACTGGGCAATTGCAGTTCGAATCATACAGTCAATCAGTTGTGTTCTACAAAGCACAACGTATATGCACACAACGTGGTTGGCCTGAAGTTACTGCATAGTAACCCTACGTGTTAATTTTAGAGCAACACAACAGTACTGTTCTTATATGGCACCTAGTTGAATTGCATGCTTGACAATTTCATTTCTAAAAAATATAATATATAAAGGGTTCTTTATATCTAATTTAAAATAATAATAATAATAATAACAGAGAGAATTCTAGCATTTGGTTTTGGATGGAAGTTTCCCTTTTATCTTTTGGTTGTGAAAAGATAAAACAAACAGTTGAACATGAATCTAAATGAGCATAATTAAAGATATATCAAGAAATGGATATTGACTATTATAAATATTGCCTTCTTAATTGTGTACAGCCCCCTTCTACGTGACTATGGGTATGAAAGACACTGAATCATGCTGGAACAACCGCAAATAAAGCGGTGGAAACCTACGAAATGCACGTGGCAGGCTAACATTAGAAGGAAAATAAATGAAAAACACGTGGCGAGTGTAAATCACGTGGGTTCTCTACAATTTAACGCTCCAGATTATTTCCGCATGATTTCACCGGATTCTGCACCGGTCGTTCTAGCATTTCTGGAAAGACACCAAATGTTACACGTGTACATATGCTCGTTAATAAAAGATACGTACATGCAAATTAATTACGATAAAAACTTGGTAACCTAACTTTAAACCAAAATCTAAATCCATCAAATTCACTACAAAAAAACTTACATGTAGAGACTGATATTTAAAAACTGAAAATTTCCAGTCTTTAGTTAATGACTGATCAATGACCAAAAAATTTAGTTTTTAATTTTAAAATTTTAAAACTGAAATTCAGTTACTAATCAGTTTCTAACATTTCAAATAGACTAGTTACTGAATAATTTCAGTTTGTAATTCGGTATTAAAGTACCCTTCGGATAAGTAAATGTTTGACAAAGGAGATCCTTTATTCATTCTAAATCTACGGCTATTGTTGTTAATACATCCCACCTAATTTAAAGATGGTTAAAATTATTTTTAATTATTCTCGATTCAAACAATTAATCATTTACTGTATCCACTACTGGATGTTACCCACTATCTCACGCAACTTCATGGTTTTGCACGATGGTTTCCCCAATTAAGTCGTGCGCACTCCCCTTCAATTTAAAGGTGCCAACTTCATTTCTTCTTCCCCATCCCACATTAATTTCTCTCTTCGCAGCATCCGAAACTGTCAGAACCATAGCAACCAAGAATACGATTTTGTTCACACCCAAAAAAGGGGTGTGAACAAAACTTCCACCAAGGCTCTCCTTTCACTGTCAGTCCCTTCGCTACCATCAACCATTCAACATCAATCTAAACTAAAAAAAATTCCCAAAATCTACTTCAATAATTTTCTCCCCAAACACTTTGATCTTATCACCAAATCATACCTAACTTCGTCGCCAAAACCCATCATGTTCGAAGCCACTAAAGTGAAAATCATCCGACTTTCTTAAGTCATTCCCCATGACGTGATTACGGCCACCTCTAGCCACACAAGTTGAAAGACAGAGCCCAAATCGATTTGGAGCGAAGATGCATCTCGCAAGAAAGAAGAAAAAAGGGATATTGGCGGTGAAGACTTAAGACAAGCAACAGATTTTCTAAAAGAAGTAAAAGAAAGCGGAGGCTCTCTATTGTGAGAAAGGCCACATTTCCGAAAATCATTGCTTCAGCATGCCTTCAAATTAAAGATGTTAGTTACTCTTTGGAAATTGTATAATTGCCACTGCAGTTCAGTATTGATGCTGACTTGAGATTTTATGAAGTCCTCAATGAAGAAGAGATAGAAGATACCGCAACACATTCAATTGAAATAGAAAGGTTAGGCAGACATCCAATATTTGTTTTGGATTAGGCTATATTTGCTAGACATGCTTTGTAATAGAGAGAATTTTATACTCTAAAAACAGTGTACTCATAGGAAAAGGTTAATTTTGTGATACTATGAATCCACCTGTACTTCAAGCTATTTAGTATTGTAAAAAATATGTATATCATGTTGTCGCATTATGAATTCTCTATACTCTACAAAAAAGTACATTGTGTTTGTACATATTGGTTTGTTTAACATATTCATGTTTGTTTCCGATTTTAAGAAGCTCAAATGAAATTAATTAGCGAGTGCATCTCATCTTTGGATCGTTCGAAATTTGAGACGGATTAAAAACCGTGTTTCGGTCTTAAGAATTTAGTCACTGCACATGCTTAAGACTGAATTTCAGTCTTTAGCTTTTAAGACTGAACCTTCAGTCACAAAGAATTTTTAAGATTTGAGATTCAAAGACTGAAATTTCAGTCTTTTGTCGGTCTTTAAATCTTTTGTTGAGACTGAACTGTTTAGTTAAAGACAGAATTTGTCAGTCTCTAATTCAATATTTTTTTTTAGTCAAATCAAGTGCAATGACCAAGATTATATCACCCCAGGTTACCTGTATTCTAATAGCTTGCGCTATAAACAGTGTAAGACACAATAAAAGTTATTGAGATTGTATGAAATGTTAAAATTAGAATGTGAATTAAAAAAACATAAGAAAACTGAGAGCTTAAAGTTGCAAAAAACAAAATATGAACTTGTTCTGTATTACTAATTAAAATGGGATCCATTATATCAATTATTAAATCAAATGAATTAAGAAAGTACTAATGAGATGATTTGTCTCTATAGATACAGAAGGGGTAGCTTAATTATAATTGATCAACGTTCAATACCAAGTATCAAATTGCTTGGTTATGGAGATGCCGTTGGTCTCTATATATAGATACGAAGTATTGACCATTGTTAGATAAGGACTTGTCTTTATGATAAACCAAACAAGTTACAAGTGTGTCAAATGCAACCCTCAGCCTTGCCGAGTCTACGATTCATAGCAAATATGGTGATGGTCATGATCCAACGACTGAGCAACAGGAGTACCAAAAATAAATGTAGAGCCCAAAGCAATGAACATGCACTAATTTTCATACCAAGACATAAGAGTAATTTTCTTGATTATAGAAAATTTGTAAAACTCATTGGCAGTTTCTAACATGGTTCGACTGTTACCTTCTGGCTGTGTAGGAGGTTTTCTTCAACTAGTGCATTTATTCTTGGTTTTATATATTTGTTGGAAAGTAAACCCACTTAATATCGGTTCGTAATTTGTTATATCTTTTGTTTAAGTGTCATGTTTGTTTGTTTAGTTATGCACCTATTAGTGAAATGGTGTCTGTTAGTACGTGTAAGGGTGTTTAGTCCACAATATGTATAATGGTGGAAGTATCCTTCTTCTCTTCAATCCAACATTATTAGCTTAATCTATTCCGCAACTACAACTACTCATTTCTTTGCAGCTTCGGTTTGACTGATCTAAAGACCTTATAAGTTCTAATGCATGGAAGTCCTACTTCAATTATTGGTGGCAAGAAAGAATAAAAAAAAAAGGGAATTAATCAAGGAGTGCTCGTATTTCTGTTTTTATTCTCCATTCCATAAATTCAGATGCAGACGCACAAGCACTGACATACCATAATCCATTAGGACAGGAATTATTATATGGCTCCAAATTATAGAAGCCCGAGAAATACATGCATATCTAGACAAACTTGAGGAGACGCTTGACTTGGTAAGGGAAGAAGAAAGGGATTTTTATTTTGTGGTTATTTGTGCACGTACCCATCAGGTTTGGAAAGTGAAATATGTATTCCAGTTTTGAATCTTCTTCTTGACCTGGCCAAGTCGCGCTATGTTGTTTTTTCCCTTAATTTGTTTTGGTACGTGGAAAAAGCCAGTGTTGGTTTGACTCTAAAGACCCAAGTTCTAATGCATGGAAGTCTGCCTTCAATTATTGGTAATTGGTGCAATCAGTGAGGAGCCAATTGAGAGGGGATGCATCTATTAACACCCCGTTAATTACTCTTCACCCCCGCTAACTTGAAAATAAAATATGCACTCCATCATTTGCTCTTCCCACCCCGTTTAATCCAAAAATGCCCTTATTGCATATTATTTCAGTGTCGATTTATTTGAACAAAATCATCTATATTAATGATTTATTTATTTAATGTTTAGATCTTTGCAATTTCCGTTACAGCTAACATACTCGATCTCAAAATGCATAACAATACACATCGTTGATTGTAAAGTTTTAAATTTTTAATAATTGTTTTAATTTTTTTTTAATCAATATTTGTAATTTCTATTTTTTTTTAATAAAGATCATGTACAATGCTGATTTTCAATTTAATTATAGTTTGCAATTTACTATCGATCACTCATATATATAGTTGTAATTATTATTTTTTAATCATTTTGCAACACTAGACAAACTATTTAATCGTTTGTTAAAGGGAAAATCTGGAAATGAAATTTTAAAATTTTATTCGGGGGGTGAAGAGCAAATAATGGGGTGCAAATAGGCAGCCCCATTGAGAGGGTTTGTTCTCAAAAAATAAATCCACGTATGGTATAATAACAAAACATAAATTATGTGTATTTCATGTTATATTTTTTATTATTAACGAGTGTTTGTTCTCAAAAAATAAATTGTAATAATGCATTATAATATTTGGTGGAAGTTTTCATTAATTTTCTCATCACATTAATTTTTCTTAAACCAATATAATGGGTAATGGGAATATACTTAAGTATATGAAACAAAAAAGGACTGGGTTAAGATATATAAAGACTGTTTATTAATCATCCAAAACAAAATGTAAAAATTATTTTGCATTGACATTTTTTAAAAACTTTAAAATATGTAATAATACATTGTTAAATATATCCTTTTATTTATACAGCATATTTATATGAAATGATTCTTATTTTGCATTAAAATTTAAATTACGGATTATGATGATAACATAACATAATTTTATGATATAATCTAATTTCCTGAAGATAATTTTCTTTTGTTGCAACTGATTATATTTTGGAATGACATTACATGCATGTACTTTTCTAAAGAATTTTTGATCGATATAATTCTAAATTATAATATGTGTTGTGGTCTTGTGGACACACATTCTTGTAATTAATCAAAGCATATGCATCGAGTTTGATGAATACTTCTTCAAAGGTTACCTATATTCCATAACGAGAAAAAGAACAAAGTAATTCAATGCTAAGTTGTTTATAATAATGTTTATAGAGACCGGAATGAAATTTGTACTCTAATATATTTGTTAAAATATAAACTAAAAATCACAGTAGCATGAACGAACTATTAACAACTATCAACATATGCCAAGTACTTGAGCAAACACATGTTTTTTAATTTCTAATACACATGAAGTCTATAAACAAAATAAAATATATACAAATAACTTTTTATTTTTTGTCGTTTCCACCCTAATGGGTTGCCTTAGCCCATGGGCTTGGCGGGCTGCCTACAGGGCCACCCCTGGGCGCAATCACCATATATTAGACAGCTTTAGATATGTCCAAGGGATTTACTTCAAGAGAATACATGACTAGGAAAGATGGTCCACACTGTGAATCAAGATATAAATGAGTTATCTACTTAGCCACTTGGAACCAGGGTAAGCCCAAGGGTAAGGCGAGCAAGACAATTATTTAGGGCAAACCCCTCGTCGAAAGGCAACTACGGACCAAAAAAAAATTATAGAAAAAAATTGAAAATAGTTTAATAAAGAAAATTGTTGATTAGTAGTTATAATCTTACATTTAATATAATGGAAAACTTTGTTGGTTTAATTTTATTTATCACTATCTACATTTAGCTCTAGTATAAATATTGTTAGTTTAGTTTCAAATAGAGATGATATAGTTGCATTTTGTTTGGGGCAATCTAAATGATAAGACTGTCACTGCTTGGAACTTTTGGTCAATGCATTCATTAAGTAATTTACTATAGGTTTCCATATGCTCCCAATATTGATCCACTAGTTCTTTTTGCAGGTCTAGATGGGCATGTGGATCTTGAACGTCATGAATACATTGCAAGTATTCTGTAAATATATTCGAGTTCTTATAATTTTTTTTTCTAAACTCAACTGCAATGTATGAATAGCTCAAAAGCTGGAGTTCATAACCATCTCGTTCTTCTTCAACAATCATATTATATAAAATAATATAGCAGTACATAATATTAGCCAAACTACTTTACTGTGGTAGTATACTTCTTTTCGTAATATATGAAACCTGCCTTGAAGTACTCCAAATGTTCAATCACATCTTTCCTCAAACTCTCTTGCTATTTGGTGAATATGGCTTCTTTTGCATTGTTTGGTCTTTTGTGCACTTGCATGTGCGTTTTCCATTTTGGGTAAATTCCATCTACAGGATAATATCCAACATAATGATCGTTGTCTCATGTTTTGTAGTTCAATGTAGGTGATAGATTATTGTACAAGTCATTAAATAAATATGGTTGCCGTAAAATATTAATATCGTTCAAGAAACCATGAACGCCAAAAAATGCATGTCATATGTAAAGATCAAATGAGGCAACTGCTTCTAACACCAACATAGTCTTTCTACAATGTCCTCTGTACTACCCTTGCAATGCCACTTGACAATTATTCCACGTCCAATGCATACAATCTAAGCTACCCATCATACCTGGAAATTCACGTTGAGCTCTCATTCCTAATAATATGTAAATGTCACGAGTTGTTCGGGATATAAGATACTCTTCATCGAACTCACGAACGACAGTTTTGCAAAATTCTTTCATGCATAAGATTGTCGTTGAGTCTCCACTTCTTATTTTTTCATCCAGGGAATCACCAGAACTTCCATATGATATCATACGAAGTGCAACCATAACCTTCTATAGGGGTGAAATTCTTAGTTCATTGATTCCATTTCTTCTGTGGGTGAAAAATATGTTGGCTACGAATAATTTATCAAGTACTCGATTAAATACCGTCTCAGACATACAGAATTTTCGATGAAAATGGACATTTCCTTATACTGGGTTTGCCACAAACTAATCCTTGACCAGTTGATTGTGACCACAAGCATAGTCCTGTCTGTATCGCAAAATTTTCAATCAACAACACTTCCTCCTTGGCTGAAACTAAGCTTTCAGTGATATCACGGTTCATCACAACTCTCGTTTCATCTTAAAATAATTTTTTCTGCTTGTTACATTGTTCATGAAACTCGTTTGATGTTGATGACGACGAAGAAGAAATGAAGCACCATAAACTTTTTAAAGCACTCAATGAATGACCGTAAATTGAATGTATTGAATATATTTTTGCTTGAGTTGGTATTAACAGGATGCGAAGCACCTTATATTTATATGACTTGATATGTAGATACTTGTGTGTTTGGTCAAAGTTATACAGTGACATGTGATTTAAAGAGTGGTTCATGGAACAAGCCATTCTCATTTTACTACGTCTCTCACCTTTATGCATTCGTCTTTTAGTTAAACATTAACTCATTTGTCATCTAGCGTGAAATGAAGATGTCAGTGATAGTATAAATAAAGATAGTGTTACAGTATTATGATAAGATAATATAAATAAAAATATTGTCATTTTTAAAGTTGTTGCTGATACATTAGTATGATATGATAGTGTTACAATCAAACTGTGAGCGTGCTATGACTTATTAAACTATAAACAACTCTGTATGTCACAATAATTTGTCAGTTCAATTGAATAGTCACTATCACAATAATTTGTCAGTTCAATTAGCACACATAAATCTTAACTTGTACTATATTATAATGTTTGTTGTATTATATTTCGTTTATTAAAGCATTTAGTTTACATTTAAGAGTTACCACTACAATAAAATAACCATATTATAACGGTGGAACACTGTTGTAATATACATTTTACAACGGTGGGCAAACCGTCGTGTATGAAGAAGTTGTAATAGACTGAAATATTTTACAACTTCTTTGCACTGTTGCAACACCGTTGTAATATGTATATTTTACAACTTTTTTCCACCGTTGTAATAAACTTTATTACAACAGTTATGCACCGTTGTAATAAAATCTACTACAACTGTTATGCACCATTGTTATTGACATCTGGGTTTTTTTAAAAAAAAACATCCTTTGCAACTGAAAAGAACAATGCACTAAATATAGCAATACTCCATAAAAAAATCAGATATTACAGTTATTTGCAAACTAATTTATTAAAATACTCAAATATTCAGTATTACAAACAATAAGTTAAACAACATTTTGTATATTATTACATACTTGACCGTTACAAAGCAACTTAGTACAAACACAAATTATTTACAAAAAAATGCATATGCTACGGGAGTACACTAGTCGAAGACAATGAAATCTTTATGCCATTTATCTTTTTGACATCGCAGGAGAACCTTCAAGCAAACTGAACTCCATATAATTTTGCCTATTTCTCATTCTTCTTTAATATTTCAATCCAACAAAAGAATAAAAAGAAAACGAAAGGATTTCATACTTACATTTTACCTGTTCAATGCAAACTCAGAATCTCTACAGCTCTACCTTATCCCAATTGCTTAAATCATCCCAATTTTCTCCTGGTACCTATGTGTTAGTTCCAGACTCTCTGTACTTTGTATCTTTCCATCCACCAAAATAATTCTAAGAGTTTCTAGAACATCTCATACCTGCCGCATAAAATAAATAAATCTATGATAATATTTATTTAATACCAAACATTTTATGATCCTGTTTACTGTACACTAAATTCTCATTATACATCCACTTCATATTTAAAACATCAAACAATATATTTTACAAGTGTGATAAGTATCTTTCTTCACAATTGGTGTCCTAGAATTCAGTTCAAGACCGTAATGCCTTTGAAAAATTATACCCAAAAAGCCGTTATATTTATTATATAAATACACTATTAACTAGCAAGACTGGGCCTTGTTTACTTTATGTGCCAACTATCATTATGTGTGTGGCTACATAACTGCCAGAAAATGAAGATTTTCTGCGTTGTGCTGTTTGCCTAGGGGTCTGCATTATTATATATACATTATTACTGCGAAATGATTAATAGCATCAAACATAACTAGCAGGAATATGCACAGTATTACCATATGCATGCAAGAAAATGGAGGAGCATCGTTCAAGAACTCACTGGAATTTGAATAAGCGTGATAATTTGCTGAATTGGATTGAACTAAGATATCAAGAAGGAACTGAAACTATCAAGATAATGAGACAATGAAAATTTAGTACTGAAAAACAGCAACAAGAATAGGAAATTGCAAGAGATATGATTATCCACTATGAACTATGATTAACTATCAACTAGGAATGGAAAAACAATCTACAATTAACTAAAAGTAAGGCAGGACTTTAAAATGAACTAAACTAATGAATTGAAGAAGAAACAAGAATATATATAAACCATTAAACAAGAATTCATACCACTATCAGTCTACCTCGAGTATAGGCGGCGTCGCTGGAAATCGGAAGTCGGAGATTGCTGGGATGCTCGATTGCTGGGAATAAATAAACCAGTAAATGGGTCCTTCCTCGTTGGATGCTCGATTGCTGGGAGCTCGGAACTCGGAGATGTTGGAAATCGAAGGAGGATGAAGATGTTGGAAATCGAAGGGGGGATGAAAATGCTCGGAGACGCTGAAAATCAAATTAAAGAATGAGAGTAGTCGCCGTTTTCTTTTCTTTTGGAACTAGGTTTTTTTTTCAAGCGAATTGGAATGCAAAAGGTATAGGCGGCGGCTCCTTGTTGAGTGAGTCTTGCGTGTTAGGGTTTGGTAAATCAAAGGAGGGTTGCACGTTAATAATGGGTTGGATCCTGAAATTGGGCTGAAATTAAGTTTAAAATTTTAGTATAGTTATCCTTGGTCTGATTTGCGAGTCATTGGTTAGTTCCAATGTAATTCAAATGCTCAATTTTGCCAAGTTTTCTCTTAAGTTCATTATCAAAATTTTGTCAAAGTTTTTAAAATTAACTATTATTAATTAGAATTAATAAGTAAAAACTTATATTAAATATAATGTGGATTCTTGATAATTATCTTTTACTAAAATACTAAATATTACTTACTAATAATAGCTATTATTGCCTGGCCAAAAAAATTATTATTATTATTATTATTATTATTTATTACTCATTTCTTCTTAGTTATAATTGAATAATAATGATTAAAAGTTAATTATTATGTATATATGTTACAAGTTGACTATTAAATACGTAACAACAGTTAAAAGCTTATGTTACTAATTATTAATTAATAAGTAGTTAACATACATTAACTATTAAAAATATATTACTATTTATTAACTATTTAATAATAATTGATAAATATTATTGATTCCCAAAGTTTATTATTAATTATTATTATTAAATATTAATATAATTAGTTATTAAATATAAGTATTATAAACATGAAGTTTGTAATATGCATCTATTACAACTAATAAAATGAAAAGTTGTGATATATATGTTTATTACAACTTTAGAGAGTTGACAGTTGTAAAAAAACATTTATTACAACTGTGCTTTTCGCACAGTTGTAAAAACGCATTAATTACAACTGTGCTTTTCGCACAGTTGTAAAATTAAAGTTGTAATATGATGTTTTTATTGTAGTGTACTGTACCACGTTATATTTAATATTTTAAATTGGACATATCTAAAAATCTAGAAGATGGAATCTTGATTTTTACCTTTTATTTGAAACCTTAGTGTAGTGGACCAATGAGATTCTTGTTTCAAAGAATTCCGACATGTATTGGATTCAATGTATCAATTTGAAATTCAATCCTGAAAATTACGAACTGCCACTACGCGATGAGGTCGAATTAAATAAATATAACGCACAATAAGACAATATGGCATTGTCTGCCTACCGTATATATAGCAGCGTCTTGTCAACATCATCTTTGTCTGTTTTATGGCTTGTAAGGAGTTAGATAACTAGGGTCATCCCTTATTAATTACGCAGTGTACACAACAACGTGTTGTCAACTTCAACTTTAATGGCTCAAACTTTAACATTTCAGTGATATTTGTATTGGTTGGTCATAATTTGGCTACAGTAGTGCATTGGCAATTATGTAGTGCAATGTGAATACAGCACGATGGTGGTAGTGATGCGTGAATTACTTACGTACTATTTTAATTACTGATTAATTTTTACAACTTCTACTTTATATACTGTAATACAAAGATATTACAAGTCTATAGAAGTTCGGTACATAAATCTCAATTCACATATAGTTAACGCACTTAAATCTCTAGTACGACAAATGAATAAATCAAATTCATTCGTAACACACATAAAATCAATATTGCAAACAGTCGATTGCGTGGTAAACAATAGCATTCAATAAGCATTTCATTCTTAATGGCAACAATCATCCTCTTCAATCGATCATTTTCAGCTTGTATCTCAAGTGTGTATTGGACCCCTTTCCCTTGAGCGGTGGATCAATCCAAGCAAAAAATTTACAACTTTACATCTCTTGGCGTGTCTCTGCATCAATAAACGCTTTACAGCCGTAAATGCGAGTTTCCTGCATTTGTCTTACTTTTAGAAACAATAATGTTACATTCGACTACGCAATACCAAAATATCGAACAACCCATCATACTCGAACTTGACCTATCAAGGTTTTAACGAGCTAGCACACTCATTATCCTAGCATGGTATGACTTTGGAAATGATTGTGGATTCACTACTTCCACATTTCATTGCTTAGAACATACTAGTTTTTAGTTTTAAATTCTTCATTTTCCTTTTGTTTTTAGGTATCAGGAACAAATCCAACCTCTTTATATTCATTCTTGTTCTTTTCGTAGTCATCATACATGTTTATCATAATTTCATCATTGATTTCTCAGTCACTCATTATAACCTAGACGAAATCATGAATAAAATTCCAAAAATAAAAATAATGTGGAATATGAGTGTAGTATTAACTATAAACTTCAACTTGGATCAAAGAATTGGACCAATTTCGTATTTAGTACTTGGATGGATAACTTTGCATAGATTTTAATTTCCTATTCTAGTTTGAAGTAAAAAAGCAATGGGACAATACAATTACAAACTGGCTACCTTTATAGCATATTCTTACCAACATGGCTACTGTTATCGAACGATGTGTAAATTATTTCCTATACAAAAAGGTTTGCTGTATTATATTCCGTTTATTAAAAATATTTTGTTTAAATTTTGTAGTTACCACACTATGATTTTTTATATATTTTAATTTGAACATATTTGAAAAACTTTTAAACGAAATCTTGTTTCTTCTCTTGTAATAGAAAAAATTAGTTTAATAAAGTAGGAGTATTTTTATTTCAAAGAGTTCCGATGTGTATCGGATTCAATAATTTATTTTGAAATTCAAACCTGAAAATTACGAAATGCCACTATGCGGCAAGCTTGAATAAATTAAATATAATTGTTTATCCGCTTTTTGGTCAAATCAGTTACACTTTAAGCTCATGGTTAACAATTCACTCAAATCTCGAGAACATCGTTAAAAAGCACAAAGTGATTTGGTTGAAGTTGTGAAACACTCGAAAGCGATTTAGAAACGGGGAAATAGGGGATTTATAATTGGCATAATTTATATAATGTTTATATAAGTTGGACATATAATTCAAATAGGGAAACGTAGAAATAATCACCTATAATTACATAGGTAAATTTGGGTAAAAATGGAATAATTTGAATATGACCATTTATGGATATGTAATTCAAATTATTGTTGCAAAATAGGTATTAACACCTATAAAAGGAAAGGATTAATTAATTGGTAAATTAATTAAAAATGGAATGTTAGTAATTACAATTAGGAATTGTAATTGTACTTATGACACGAGGTTAGGTTACGTTAGTGGTGGAAGTCTGTCCGGACCCGACCGGCATATTCAGCAGCCACTAATGTTGAACCTAATGTGGGATATCTAAGTACATAAATACGAATTGGGCTAAGACACGAGGTTAGGCCCAACTGTTGAATAAGATTGCCCGGATCCAATCGGCATATCCAGCATCCACATGTTGCAGGCCTAATGTGGGAGGTCTAATCCAGTATGAAACCATAATTGGACATGGTAATAGAATTGGACTACTTAACCTAATTTAATTCATAAAGATTGTATGACTATGAACTAAAGTTAGGGTTAAGTAAAACTGGATGAGTAGTGGGTGGGTTAAGTAAATTAGAAGAGGTGGGTAATATATGGATATATAGGCCCATAAACTTAACCCAATAAGGTTATGTAATTAAAGACACCTGATGGTATACATAATCAGCGGAAAATAGAATAAAGTTATGTAATTAAAGACACCCTTTAGGGTAAGCATAACTGGTATAGGACTATGTAATTAAAGACACTTAGGGGTATACATAGTCAGTGAAAAACCTAGTGGGGATACAAGAAAAAGGGGAGAGCTTGTATCATATTGTGTGGGACCCATTTCAATCAGTAACCCGGAGTAGGTATCAAATAAAGAACTCCGTACTAGGTGGAGATAAGGGCACGCTTACTGATTGATTGTAAGAGATCCAAATGGGATAGACGGTGTGGACGGCGTAAACCGACCAAGGACATGTGCGTGCATGGGTTGGGCAGTGGGGGCTAAGACGACCGTGACACCAGTAGATATGGTTGTGCACCTCTTGGGTTGCCACTTTAGGAAGTGATACCTCTTACTGTGAGGCCAGCACAGGGTATCTACGGAATAGGGAGCCGATCAATTAGGGTAATGGTTAGGGTACACTCGGACGTATACCCTAAGTCTACCAACTTATTGTGGAAGGGATCATCTAACATTAGTTATACTAGTAATAGTGCAGAGTAGTCATTAGTGATGTATGTGTACACCTTCCGTTATCTGTTGTGTCACACCTGCCATTTATATAGTGACCTCTCTTACCCACTTTATGCCTGTCATGTTCACCTTTATTTATTTACTAGCTAAAAGTAACTAGACTCGCCAGACTTTATGTATGACCCCTTTGTTTTTCCCTCTCTTCCGTTCCCTCCCCCTCAGGTTCTCAGGGAGGAAACACCCAGGCTTAGTCAGGACTTGGATATTATCTTGCTGGAAGCTACTTCTGGAGTATGGCTCAAGTCTTTGTCTCTGCTATGGCTTACTCTATTTATTGGGGAATGATGTTTTTCTTTAATACCTATGTACTCTGGTGATGCAAGACAGAAGTATTTTTTTGTAATGGTTTTATGACTTATGGTATTGTGAACTATAGTATTATGTTTTATGTTGAAATAAAAATTTGAAATTTCTGCTGCTATCTTATTTATATATGTCTTGTAATTATTCTGTGTCTGTTTACCTACAATGCTTCACGAAACTTAATGCATTCCCTTAGTGAGTGACATTAACGGACGTGGAGTGCCACATGTTTCTAACAATGTTGTTGTGTTTATTTTTTCAGTTCCAATTTCCCTCAACCAATCCTCTAGTTTGTGTTCAACATCGTATTCCCCTACTTATGACTGGATAAGAGTTTCATAAGTTCAGATTTGGTCGAGCCTGGGCTGTTGGCGATAATATCGGTCTCTTTCGGTTCAGTGCCTATACAGGTTAATTGCGTTAATGCGATCTACGTTCATAGTCATATTTAATGTTTGGATATATCCAGTTTTCGTGTTGGCAAATGACTTGATTATTGATTTGTGGTTCTGGTAGAGGACCATTGCAATTGTGGATTTCATTGTGTAGGCCAGTTTTTGCATTCTTATTTTATTGTCTAGCCTTTTTTAGACTATTGGATTTCATACTCAGCGTACCATATTTGTGAGTTTAAAAATTAGGAGTTAGAAATAGGTTTAGATAACTGAAACATTATTGCATTGGTTTACACACTACTTGATTACATATGTTCTCCAGTTATTAAATGGATCTAAGCGAGCCAAATTTCCAAAGTTTAAATGTATGCTTAAACTTAAGTAAAGACAGTGCTGCAACTTGAATTTGCTCGATTGTCTACAAGTTTGTTCAAATCACCGGTATTGGATGTTCCTACCTGGTTAGAACGCACTACAGTTCCACACATATCAGACTTCTAACTCTGGTAGTAGCTATATCAGGAAGCTTAGTATCGATGGATGATTTGATTTATATTTTGATATGGCAAGATATCATCCAGTATAGTAACTTCTTGTAGAACGTGGATCAATTATGATCAAATTGTGGTGAAGGATCTGTTGCAGGTTTGTGTGTTGGCAGGAGAACGTGGTGTTTGTCTGGCTTTTCTTTTAAACGTTTTAAGGGCTTGTTGATGTTTAATGGCAATCTGGTTTTCCTTTGCAAATTTCATCTGCCGTGTATTGGATAGTGTTTACAGTTAAATCGATCTTCATTCCCTATGGTGGATGTAGATGAAACATTTAACTAAACCCACTCAGAAAACTGCTAAAAGTCAATGAAGCCTATAGTTTACAAGTAACAGATTCATCTAAAGCAATTAGCATCACTGTCAGCATTCAAATCTATTGTTTTCAGTTAGAAATTTTTTGAGTTCATACGCAAATAGGTTCATTTGCTGTTATGGCTAAACTAGAATCTTCTTAGCTTCATTTTTGTGTGATAAACATATACTCAATAGTGAACCTAGTTCATGCTTGTTACTCGATGATGAAGTAAGGATTCAAATCCATAGTCTTGGCGTTTCGACTACCCAGTTACAAGATCAGTCCTTTATGAATTTGGAAATTAGGAAGTAGTAATATGTTATTAGATTGCTAGTTAAGTCTTTGTGGCCTTATTTCTGAAAATTACAGAGTTTCTGCAAAGCTACTGAATCAGGTTTGCAGTTTTTCGAAGTTCCATCCATGAAGGGATTGGTACATGAAAATAGCCTATGCAGTGTTATTTCTCCTTGTTCAAATATTGTACATGAAAGAAAATCAAGGAATAAAAGAGTTAAAACTGCTAAGAGACGTGAAGATTGTGAGGAATTGTGCATGGTTGGATTGCACTTATGTAGGATGACACGACCTCATCATGGGTCACAAATTATTTTCTTAGTTTCCTTTTGTAATGCTTATATCTACGCTTTATGTATTTTTTTATTCCAGTTGCTCCGGTTAGTATGCTAATCGTATTATGTAATGTTATATTAGTTAATAAAAGTGTACCAATTTTCAAAAAAAAAAAAATGTTTAGTAAGATCGTAATAATATGCATTCTATTGTTGTCTGAAATTAGTATGTGAAACCGAATCATTTAAGCAATTTAATGATGTATTAGGCAAAAATACACAACCATTTGCAAAAAAATACACTCAAACTTTGCAGTGTTAAACATGAAACTTGTGGTTAATACTTGAAATGAATCTTTAGATAGTCTTAACTCTTATGAATGCCAAGAATAATGATTTTTTTTTGTCCATTCAACTCATTTATTGCTGCATAGTTTACATGTAGATGCTGATTTGTATGACTTTGACGTGAAGGTACCTCTATTATATGTATTATCTTTACAGTAGCTTCAGTGACCATTTCAGTTTTCAAGCCTGCATAGTTCACTTCTGATATTGTTAGAAAAACTATGTGTAGGAAGATGAAAAAGTAGATTTCAAAAATCTTGTAAGTGAGAATTGGACGGAACCTTTTAGGAGGGAGCGTAAGTGCAAGTAAGTTTGTATTTCCTGAAAGATCTTTATATGTCAATGATATTGTTCTAAGTAAGTTCGTAAGAGCAATTAAATTTGTATTTCCTAAAAGATCTTTATGTGTTAATGATTTTGTTCTAAGTTTATGTTCATTAACTATGTTTACTTAATTATGTTTACTTAAAATTAAATTACTACTTTTATAAATGCTTCCTTTCCGTACAAGCTGTATAACGAAGGATCTTTATTATGGATCTTTGTTATGTTTCATTCAAAATAATTATTATTTTGAAAATACTTTAAGAAGATATTTGTTAAATTTATCGATCTATTTATAACGAATTTTCCTTATTATGATCCATTAAAATCGAAAGTTATTTTATGGAAACCTAGGAAGATATTTACTTAATTTTATGGATCTACTTATAAGATAGAATAACTGGTACTTGTGTATTTAAAGGGACTTTTATTTGGAGTGAGGAGTAATCTATTAAACATGAAAATCACTTTGATAACAGTTTTCTTAATTAAGGTCAATATTAATTGAACTAGATAATTTAGCCAGCCTTATCAATTGGCAATATTATGATCAGATTAAATAACTGTATGAATGATGCATGAGATGTGAATTTTCATTTATTTGCATTTGTATTCTTGTGTTAATAACTCATTCTTCGTTCTCTTCCTTCGCGTGCAGCATTGCACAAATATGTGGAAGGTCTCGTTAATGAGTTGGAAAGATCAAATGAACTGGTATTTTGTCATGCATTATATTTTCTTTCATTTTTTCGTTCAATTTTGGTATATAATAATTGATAGCAGAAACATGCAAAAATACCTAGTTTTGGTATACTTATATGCTAACTTAACTGCACTACCTTATCCTTGGCCTGAAACTGTGCTTTTCACAGCTATGTTATACTTGAATCTGTGTCTATTCTTATTTGCTTTATGTCCCTACACATATTAAATCATACGTGTGTGTATATATATATATATCCTTATGTGTATACATGTATTTTAGTTGTGCATTCCAAGTATTGAGTATCAATCGGTTATATAAACGTTGGATAGTATATATATATATATATACATATTTATATTCATATATGTGTGTATTAGCACCTGGTAATGTGAATTGTATTAATGTCCTATCTTACCTTACATTCATCTCAATTGTTCATTGTTTGAGCCATTGTACTACCTTGTTTATGGCTTGAAATGTAGCACTTGTCTTCTTGCTATATGTAACATGAAATAGGTCACTTTGAGGAACACCTACAATGCTTGATAGTTGCTTTGATCATGTCTAGGCCTCATTGTACATTTCTAAACATTTGTTGTTTGACTATACACAAAATATACTTTAACCATGGATACTGTATTTTAGGGCTCATGATAAAAGTTGGATAGCAAAAAATACAAATATTGATGTACACTTTTCCTGTCTTGTTGTTAACTTGAATTTATGGTTTCGAACCTGTGTTTTGTATTACGAGTGCCCTGGTGCTTAGCCATTTCACTACCGTTCATGCTTAGTTGAAACCTAAAAATATGTAGGCACTCATACCCTTTTGATAACCTGACTTGTTTTGAAAATTGGAACATATTTCCTCGCATTATATTGTGAACCTGAAATTATAAAATTCATTCCTCGTTAACCCGGAACCCATACTTCTTTGTTATACTTGGTTAGGCACTAATCTTCGATGTATAGTAATCATATATTAAGTTTTCCATGTCAGGCACAAGGATGAACTTAAATTTTTCCAAGTTAAATCTTCGAGCGGTGGTTGCCCTGTCCAGAATATTATCCAATATGGCACTTGTTAGTTATAGAACATGTATGATGGATTAACCATCATAATCCTACCTTGTTTTAAAACTACTATGATTTTTGGTGTATACTTGAAATGTACTTATAATTACATGCGGTTTTCCTGCTGCACACTGTAACAACCCGGAAATTCTGAGCCAATTTAAAATTTTTATTTTGACAATTTTAATGAATTTTGATTATTTAAAATGAATTATTTTAAATAATATCGACAAGAAATTTATTTTGAATAGAATTAGAACGTATATATTCATATAGATCGTCGTTAGAATATAAATAATTATTTATAATTATAAAAGGAATTGAAAATGACGCGGTAGTTCGATAATTCGATTTCAAAATTCAAATGAATGTACATGATTCGAAATAAGCCGGATTTTGGCGAAACCAAAAATATTAGAATCTAATTGAGAATATCTTTCCAACAAATCTGAAAAATCAAAATTTCATAGCGGTAATCAAAAGTTATGCCCAGTTGAAAATTCAGAATAGTCGCTATGGAAATTGTAAATGGCCCAAAAAGTCATATTTTGCATACGGATGAATTTGGACTCGAAACCACTTCCATTGAGTTCAAAATGCCGTTTAGAACTCCGAAAAGTATAAGCTTAGATATATTCCGATATTCGGAATAGTGACAATTAGCAGGAGCTTTTCGGTTAGCAAAACATAGCCCTTAAAAAGTAAAATATTGCATATGAGCTCAGAATTCGACAAGATAAATTTTTCTAGAATCATAATGACAAATCATTGTTGAGTTCCAAAGGACGTGTCGAACGGAGTTAGTATGTGGCCGTGCGAGCTAAAACAATTCAGGGTAAAACATGCAGTCATTTTACAAAGGTAAATTATTGATACGACCTCAAAATTCAATTTTGTTTTTTTTTCTGGCTTCGTATCGTCTAATAATGGTTAAATCCAAAAGGGCATGATTTTTGGGGTTAGCATGTGAGCGTGCAAGAAGAAATGGTGCGCCAAAATCGCATTTTTAGAGCTTATCTGAGCATTTTTGAGATTTTAACAGACGGTCAAACGATGCTCGGAAAGCTCTGTATCCGTGTATTACTTTCAATTGTGTTTTGTATTATTTTCCGCTGCTATGTAATTTATTGTAATCTCTGATATTTGTCAAATGTGTAATATTTATTCATACTCTGTATATTCTTGTATTCTGATGGAATTGTTGTGATTAACAACGAAATGTTCTTCTGTTTGCGTTCTATTTTGGTGTGTTCTCAAGGGAATCCGGGCTTTCCTTACCGGGGAAGTTACGGGCTATCACAGTTGGTATCTGAGCTTTGGTTTACAGAACTCGAGAACAAGACACATTAGAACCGAATGAAAGAATTCATGAGATACTGGATTAGAAATATCCAATTAGAATGACTCGTTAGAGATAGGATCAGTAGTATCCTAGAATGAGTGTGAAGAGTATATTTTTCAAATGGAAACAATTTTGTTTTGAAAGTTAAATTCAATTATACGAATTTGAATATTTTATTTGTATTGAATTTGGACAATCGAGTATATAAAGGTTTTGCATATACGCGTCATGACGTATATTCGAAGTTTTAATATACTGGATTGATATAGAATCACACTCTAGTCGCTTGGGGATAATTCTGGTGATGTCCGGACATCATCAGTATTTATGTTCGTGTTTCGAAGGTGTGATATCTATATATTTCCATTAGACTGGCGTGAGAACCAAAATATAGCTAGAATACATTGTTATGAATTGGCATCAAAAATGTGATTTTTTATATATATCAAAATTATGAATTTGAAACAATAATCAACTAATAGATTGATGGTTGTGTTGTTTGATTAATTAAAAGTTGAACCTATAACCAAATTGTATCAAATAGTGAATTGTATTGAAAATTTATCGCATTTGCATGCATGTACATGTACTTACATTGAACAGGTATATGGATTAGCTGTTGAGTAAAGAATTTAACGGCGCGCCCGACAAATAGGTAAACCTTAATGAGTTGGATGCGCAATTTTAGTATTATATCAATTCCTGTGAATGTCATTGGATGCAGAGTGCTGGTTATTCTGTGTGTAATAATAAACGTCGCCATAGGATAGTAACAATTAATTTTGCACTACACTACATGACATACTTCTTGAAGATATGCATACTTCATCATATACCACATAAGCATTTGGAGCTTGTGTGACGAGGTTGAAGATTTACCATACGAGCGAGAGGCTTGTATAGCGATGACTATATATTACAGGTTGAACTGATGACTGATATGGACCATATAAAATGTAACGGTAAATTGCCAGAATAATAAAAACTCCACACGGGTCTGGAGTTGACAATAATCACGTCTCTCTAGTTATTAGATACGGCACATGGATTATTTATTTCCCACACGGGACGAGGTGACGAGAATTTATTCTTTGAAGCAATTAAAAATACACACTCCCTCAGGCTTGGACAGGGTGACGAGAATTTATTCTCTGGAGTTATTATCTATACACGCTCCCCTGTAAACACCAGAATATATTACTATAAATATGTGTATGCTTTATAGGATTTATTGGGTACCTAATAAGGCCTAATAAATTTCCAAAACCCTCCCCGTACAAAGGAGATTATGGCGAATTTTTTCGAAAATTTAGGGTGTTAGCCAAATTTTTGAAAAATTTGAAAAGTTCTTATAAACTGAAAAGTTGAAGAACTTAAGCCGTAAAGAAAACAATGGAAGTTGAGTTGATTTGTAAAACAACTTTCGGCTTCGTTCCTTTTCGGGGACAAAAAGTTTTAAGTGGGGGAGATTGTAACAACCCGGAAATTCTGAGCCAATTTAAAATTTTTATTTTGACAATTTTAATGAATTTTGATTATTTAAAATGAATTATTTTAAATAATATCGAAGAGAAATTTATTTTGAATAGAATTAGAACGTATATATTCATATAGATCGTCGTTAGAATATAAATAATTATTTATAATTATAAAAGGAATTGAAAATGGCGCGGTAGTTCGATAATTAAATTTCAAAATTCAAATGAATGTACAAGATTCAAAATAAGCCGGATTTTGGCGAAACCAAAAATATTAGAATCTAATTGAGAATATCTTTCCAACGAATCCGAAAAATCAAAATTTCATAGCGGGAACTAAAAGTTATGCCCAGTTGAAAATTCAGAATAGTCGCTATGGAAATTGTACATGGCCCAAAAAGTCATATTTTGCATACGGATGAATTTGGACTCGAAACCGCTTCCATTGAGTTCAAAATATCTTTTAGAACTCCGAAAAGTATAAGCTTCGATATATTCCGATATTCGGAATAGTGGCAATTGGCAGGAGCTTTTCGGTTAGCAAAACATAGCCCTTAAAAAGTGAAATATTGCATATGAGCTCAGAATTCGACGAGATAAATTTTTCTGGATTCATAATGACAAATCATTGTTGAGTTCCAAAGGACGCGTCGAACGGAGTTAGTATGTGGCCGTGCGAGCTAAAACAATTCAGGGTTAAACATGCAGTCATTTTACAAAGGTACATTATTGATACGACCTCAAAATTCGATTTGGTTTTTTCTTGGATTCGTATCGTCTAATAATGGTTAAATCCAAAAGGGCATGATTTTTGGGGTTAGCATGTGAGCGTGCAAGAAGAAATGGTGCGCCAAAATCGCATTTTTAGAGCCTATCTGAGCATTTTTGAGAATTTTAACGGACGGTCAAACGATGCTCGGAAAGCTCTGTATCCGTGTATTACTTTCAGTTGTGTTTTGTATTATTTTCCGCTGCTATGTAATTTATTGTAATCTCTGATATTTGTCAAATGTGTAATATTTATTCATACTCTGTATATTCTTGTATTCTGATGAAATTGTTGTGATTAACAACGAAATGTTCTTCTGTTTGCGTTCTATTTTGGTGTGTTCTCAAGGTAATCCGGGCTTTCCTTACCGGGGAAGTTACGAGCTATCACACACACACATTGGTTCATGCATTTTCTCATTTAAATTTGTGTGCATTGTTCTGTATATATGCGCTTAGCCTACATTCGTGTATTTTCTTGACTTCTATTTCCATGTTGCCTGCATATAAACTGCCTTGATCCTTGCAAGCCTTTTTTGTAAACTGCATTGCTCTGTAAACTGGAATCACAATGTTGACTTGTTGAAAATTTGGAACTTATATTTAGTTAAAATGTTACCCGGCTTGACCTAAAAACACTGTCAATTTGAAATATTGGCATATGTTTATCATAATTTCATATATTTATTATGTTGGCCATTAAGTTTTTGATACATCATGACAACATCGGTATAAGTACACACGTATCTATATGTGTGTATACATGTGTTTGGCTCACATATTTATATGCAAGTGCTTTGGGTCATGTTCTGCCTCAATCATAAATTGCGCATATAAACCCATTCCTCTTGCTGTTTGTGAATTTTTTGGAAACATATACTTACTGTGTCTTATTTTAAGTTGCTATGTTCCCTGTTTCAAACAAATGGCTCATATTTACCCTACTTCGCCACATTTAGACCCATGCTACATTACGTGCCCTACTAATAAAGCTATACAGTGATGTTAGAGTATAAACCTCTGCCAATTTGTAAAGATCGAGCCTGGCCTTGTCTTGTTTTGCACACTATAACTCATGCAATTAAAATTAAAATCAGGATTTTAAATATATTTCCTGGGCAAACATGCCATGCCGAGTTATGACCATGGGCTCATGCTACCTTGTTTGTTATGTGCAGGGTTCTGTTATGCAAGGAAAAGCTAGCAGCAAAAGAGGACGAGCTGGAAAAACCAAAAGAGGAATTAAAGATAAATTATTGCGCATCCAAAATGAAGCTGTTGCTGATTCCGAAAAGGTTTACAAAGAAGAAATTACTCATGAGACAAAGGCGATTGAAGATGTAAGTTGTGTCACTGCATCCTTTTTCTTTATGAAAACATGTGAGATATTTGGTTATAATTCAGTCTAGTGTATGTATGAATTGATGGATGATTGTGGACGTTATTGTTTTTTGTATGGAATATTATCTCTAATAAAAAAAATATTGTTGTGATAAAAACTAACAATTGCATTTCCTTTTTGTTAATGTCGCTCATTTTATGTGCATGCACACACACACACACACACACACACACACACACACATATATATATATATATATATATATATATATATATATATATATAACTATCGATTTGGTAGCGATGACTGAAAAAAACTTTTATATATAACCTGAATAGAAAGGGAACACCGACGGAATTTTTGTCAAAATCGACACTAAAACTTCGCTAAGTAGAAACTGATATTTTAAAGATAGCGACGGTTTACCGATGGATAACTGAAATGCAAAATCTTTACTATATATTTCCATCGATAATCCCTTGCTAAATAGCGTGAATTTAGCGACGGAAAAATATTTACTGATTTTATTATGTTATATATATCCGCCGGTAAAATGTCGGTGAAATATTTTAAAATGAAATGATAATATATTAAGAAACGACGGTGAAGTGACGGAGAATCGACGTTAATTTCCGTCGCAAAATTGTGTCTAAACTACCAATGTGTTTTTTAGCGATAGCTGTGTTCTGCTGCAAATCTGTCGCTAAAAAGCCTTTAGCGACGGATTAACAATGGATTTTTCGGCTGCAAAATCAGTGTTTTCTTGTAGTCTTTTCAATGGATTTTCTAAAAAGTAAACAAGTTGTTTGTGATGTGAGTTTTCTCACTGAAAGTATCACAAACCGACAATTCGTGTGATTTTCTAGGTTGTATTGGTTTTTGCTTAAAGCTTCAGAAGAGGAGCCGGAGTCGTGATGTATTCCCGTGTTTTCTGCTATTAATCTCTTTTCACTGTGTGTTGATTGACATTATCTAGGCTGATCTAGTTATGTATTCTGATTGTATAGTCATATATATATATATATATATATATATATATATATATATATAGAGAGAGAGAGAGAGAGAGAGAGAGAGAGAGAAAGAGAGAGAGAGGCAGGTTCAATGGCACCCCAAATAGTGAGCACCCCTTTAGCCTCCCACTTTTCCACCACTCATTTCCCGCTAACTCCCCTTCTCTCTCCTTCCACTAACTCTCTCATTTCCCACTCACTTTCTTTATTATAAATGAGAGGTGGAAAACAGGGGTGCAATTGGGGTGCTCCATTTTTGGGGTTCTCTTGAACGCTTGCCATATATATATATATATATATATATATGTATGTATGTATGTATATTATATATATAGTCTTTTCTTTGTATAAGGAGTATTGATATATTATATTTTATTCATTTCGCTGTGAGATTCTATTTTACTCTGATTCTGTTGTGTTCATGTTCTTCTTCTTCTTCTTCTATTCTAATATTTCTTTTCTTTCTTTTTTCCACCTCTAACTTCTTTCTATTAATTATTTGGGATTTGATACTTGAGTTTATGGCAAGTGTATACAAATGGTATATTATTGTCGAAAATTTGATTGTGGAATTTCTCTGGTCGTTACAGTACTTGCGTGTATGTATATGTTAAACTAGGCCTGTAAACAATTATTTTCAGTTTCAAATAACATCTTACATTCATTTGCATTCTTAAATCAGAATATCAAATATTTTTGTCCGTTGATACAAATGGTTATTATCTCCTCTGCTAATGGTCGATAAATCAAAAAAGCATAAATAAAATTTTTTGATTTAATACAAAACTTATTTTCATCTCATTGATCATAAGAGCATGTAAAATCAGTGAGTATGATAATAATATGTTCTTTTAAAGCACTAACATGCATGTAATATAAACCAATAACTGAACAATAAATAAATATTTATCTTTTATTGTATTAAGATAGATATAAAATAACCAATAATTTTAATAAAATTAGAAGTATCTGTACGCGTTAATTTGAATATCCATCGTTTATCTGTTTTCGCCATAGTTGTGAAGACCGAACCGTACGTCAACTCGTTGTAGTGCAAGGTCCAAGGTTTTGATGTTTAAACTGCTCAGACCTGAGAACCGCGCAGATAGTTTATTTCTATTTTTCTGGTTTAAATGTAAAATTATTTTAAATACAGATAAAATTCAACCAATTATGACAAACACCCTTGTCCAAACTGGTTGGATCACTTTGACATGATACAATAAGTCATGAGTTTAATATTCGTCTTCAATCCACTTGTTATTTAGTATGTTATATAATACCTAATTGAAATAATTATATAACAACTTATCGTAGAAAAATTGTAAATTTACTAATTTTTTTATAGTGAAAGAAGAGTAGTTCAACAATAGTTCGTAAAGTGAAATAATAATGAATTATATCATACAAAATTTAATGACAATTACTATGAAATTATTTTTTAAATTTATTATATCAAAAGAAAAAAGTAAAACAATTATTTTTTTCTTAAATTTGAAGAACCGTGAGGTTTAAAGAGGTTGAACTAGAGATTTTTATAAGGATTTGAGGTTAAATCGCGGGTATGTTCACGCATAAGGTTGTTTTATTTTCAAAGCCGTGACACTCCAAGATCGAAGATTAACCGCGGTCTAATTGAGGTTGGGTTGGGTTTTTAAAACGTTAGCTCTGTCATACAAATAATTTAAAATTTTCGACCTTCAGTCTACTCTGTCTTCGTCTTCAACTATGGCCAGCTCCTTCCACTCACAGCAACAGGCTATAAAATGGAAAGGACAGCTTCTTCGTTCCCACATCATCCTCCCTATTTAAAAAAAATGCCCACCCATCTCCTGGTCTTCCTCCTACCACTCGTCTTCTCACCCGCCACTTCATTATCAGACCCAGCAACTACGGTCCTAAACGTCGGATGCAGTCAGTACAAGGCACCCTATCTCCCCCTCAACTCCACTTTCTCTAGCCTCCGTTCTAAGCTCTCCAACTCTTCCCTCTTCGCCACTAACATTGCTACTCCCGCCAATTCCATCACCCCCCTCTATTCCATGTTCTACTGCAGACCTTACCTCTCCCTTCCTTCCTGCCTTTCCTGCTTCGCCCGCGCTTCAGCTGAGATAAGCTCCTGTGGGTTAGCCAACGGCGCACGTGCTATTTTGTACGGATGCTTCCTTCGTTACGAATCCGTTCCTTTCTTCACCGATACCACTTCGCCTGGTAATGGTAACTCTGCGATTTGTGGCAACGTAAGTAGCAATAACGGTCCGGAAGTCGCCTCCCTGCTTGCGGATCTGGCTGCGGTTACGAGTCATGTCAACGAATCCTTTGCAGCAGCAGCTAGAGATGGGGTTTATGCTGTGGCTGAGTGCATACACACAGTTAGCGCCACTGGGTGTAATGCTTGCTTGCAAGTTGCGGTTGCAAATATGAACGGATGTTTGGGGAAGAAGGGAGGGTTCGCGGTGGATGTGGCTTGTTTCATGAGGTTTTCGGACGTGGATTTTTTCGGCAATTACCCGACTGTCAATCTTCAGTCTCTTTTGTCCTCGATTTCAACCTCAGGTACTTAGGTCGAAATTAGCTCATTTTTGCTCATTAATAGATTGATCAGCTTGTATTTGGTGCAGGAAAGTCAAGCCACAAATGGGCCATCATAGGAGGAACAGTGGGCGGCTTCCTGCTGCTTTTATGTGCGCTCTTGTTATTTTTATTGTTAAGAAAATCAAACAAGTCGAAAAATGGCGGGAGAGGTAATATATCTTTCTCACTAAATATCACATCAGAAACAGTTCACAGTTTTATATAATATAAAGCTGAAGCAGCAATCCTGACCACTAAATTTCACTATTTATTTTTACATTCACTAATTTTACATTGACTAATTTTGCAGGTAATATTCTTGGAGCTACAGAACTACGTGGACCCGTCAACTTCCATTACAAAGATCTTAAATCTGCCACCAAAAATTTTAGTGATGAAAACAAACTCGGAGAAGGTGGATTTGGTGATGTATACAAGGTGCAGTCATTCATCTCTTTCCTTAATAATATCAAATATCAATATATACAACTCTTCTAGTACCAACATTAATTATTATGCTCCGATAGGGTGTGTTGAAAAATGGCAATATTGTGGCTGTCAAGAAATTAGCAATATCTCAAACAAATAGAGCCAAGGCAGATTTTCAAACTGAAGTGACACTTATAAGCAACGTTCATCATCGCAACCTAGTTCGATTGCTTGGTTGTTCCAGCAAAGGCCCCGACTTGCTGCTAGTTTATGAGTACATGGCAAACAGCAGCCTCGACAAGTTCTTATTTGGTAAATCCCCATTACATTATCAATAGCGCACTACTTTAAAACTGGAGTGTTTTTCTAATGATGTCATATGCATTTTAACAGGTGCAAAACGTGGAGCTTTAAACTGGAAACAAAGATATGATATAATTATAGGAATAGCAAGAGGGATTGCTTATCTCCACCAAGAGTTTCATGTCACAGTTATACATAGAGATATAAAATCAAGCAATATATTACTAGATGACGATCTTCAGCCAAAAATTGCAGATTTTGGTCTTGCAAGGCTTTTGCCTAGTGATCAAACTCATGTCAGTACCAGATTTGCAGGAACTTTGTACGTGAAATTTTATTTTTGTCTAGCAAATATATATACACCCTAATTATCAATGTGTACATTCATCACATGATTGCTATGACAGGGGATACACAGCACCTGAGTACGCAATCCATGGCCAGCTATCTGAAAAGGTCGACACATATAGTTTTGGCGTAGTTCTCTTGGAAATAGTTAGTGGGAGAAAATCAAACGATCCAAAGCTTGAAGTTGAATACCAGTACCTACTTGAATGGGTAACCTCTCTGATATGTTGCTGAAACTACAATACTGACATCAGTTTCATCTGCATGATATAATATGAACAATTTTTATATTTTCATAAGTCTAGCAAAACATGTTATTTTAAGTAGCAAGTGCGAAAGCCTTACTTTCACCAAAACAAGAAAACTCACATGTACGGGTCACTACACTAGGTACTTAAGATATACTGACTTTGCTGACATGTATCAAATATGTTGACGTACACACCCAAATGAGAGTTTCTCAACTTTGGTAGAATACTGGAGCAGGTGATCGAAGTCCTTGTAAACTAATTAATTTGCCTTGATGTATGTTTAAGGGAATATGCATAAAAAGATTAATTTATTCTTTACTGATTGGTTAATTGAATAGGCATGGAGATTATACGAGAGCCACGAGTTAATAAAGTTAGTCGATGAATATATTGATCCTAACGAATTCAATGAAGATGAACTCAAGAGAGTGATTGAAATAGCTCTACTTTGCACTCAGTCTACGGTAGCTGCAAGGCCAACTATGTCAGAAGTGGTCATATCACTCCTGAGCACAGCAGGCCCCTCAGTCGTTCCTACAAGGCCTACCTTCATAGATGCAGTGAACAGGGTTCGTGGTGATGCTTCTACCTCTAGTAATTCGTCTAACCCTACTAATGCAACTATTTCAATTACGCAAATGTCTGCACGGTGAGCGTCGTTGAACCATTATTCATATGTTCTGATCTAACTGATCAGCCTTCTATTGCATACAAATTTGTTGTACGTTTCAGTTTGATAGTGTTGTGCTATTGGTTTGTGTATACATGTAAGTGTGTAACTATATTTTGCAGATTTGGTGATTGATGTCATGTAATGTAACTATATTTTGCAGATTTGGTGATTGATGTCTTGTAACATTAATAAAATGGTTTATAGATTTACTTCTTGGACTAGTTTATGTTTCTGCAAACTGGATCCAAACATGCGTATGTTGAGATTTGTGATACTCAAATCACAATTGTAGACAACAAATTTTCTATATGGATTCATTTTTGGTGGAGATATTTGTTGCTACTTTTATGGGATATTTGAAAGTGAAGACAAGGATTATTTAGTGCTTTTCCAAATAGATATTTGATATATATGAGGATATTTTGGGTGAAAAAGATTCATTTTGTTTTTGGGTGTTTTGTCAAAACTTCGGTTGCGTACAAAACCTCAACAGTTGGTATCAGAGTTCAGATCACCGCATAGCTTGGAGTGTTTGTTGGATTAAAAAAAAAAAATTGATTTTTTGTTTGAATTTTTTTTTTTTGATTTTTTTGATGTCGGAGATGATGACGTTGTCGAAGATGACTATTTTGAATGGGAGGAATTGGGGTATATGGAAGCCGAAGATGGAGGACGTTCTATATCTCAATGATTTGCATGATCCCATTGATGGAAATGGGAGAAGCCCTCGAATATGGATGAGGGAAAGTAGAAGAAAATAGACAAAAAGGCGATTGCGTTGATTCGCCAATATTTGGATGATTTTGTGTTCCACCATGTGGCTAGTTGTGAATCCGCAAAGGCATTGTGGGACAAATTAGTATCGCTGTATGAGTCAAAGAGTGCTACAAGCAAGGCTTTTCTGGTTCGAAAGTTGGTGCAACTTCGATTGGATGAGGAGAAGTCTGTTGCAGAGCATTTGAACGAGTTTCAAGATGTCATCAATCAATTGACAAATATGAAGGTCAATTTTGATGATGAGTTGCAGGCTCTTTTGTTGATGAGTTCTCTTTCGGAAAGCTGGGAGACATTGGTTGTTTCATTGAGTAATTCCAATGCTAATGGAACTATCTCTATGGAAACGGTTCAAAGCAGTCTTTTGAATGAGGAGCTAAGGAGAAAAGGGTCGGAGTTGAAATCGGTTCAAACTGAGGCGATGGTAGCAAGGGACTCGGGTAAAGATACAAGGAAGAAGAAAGGTACTATCTTTTGTCATTATTGTGGTAAGAAAAGCCACAAGCGCAATGATTGCTATTCATATATACGAGATATGAAGAAGAAGAAGGCGCAAGGTGATAATAATAGTGATGAGGCACAGGCAGGCTTTGCTGAAGGTACCGAATGCAATTCTTCATGTGATGTCCTATTTAGTGTTGTGGAGCCTTGGAAGATGGATTCAGGAGCCAGTTTTCACATATGTCGAGATGTGAAAAGTTTTTCTTCGTATGAGAAGAGTGTTGGCATGATAAAGACGGCTAATGGAGTAGAGCTATCAATTTGTGGAGTTGGAACTGTTAGGTTTCGGATGCATGATGGAGTGGAGAGAGAAGTTGCCGGTGTGAGGCACATACCCACTTGTTCGCATAACCTCATATCTCTCGGTCAGTTAGATCGCCGCGGTTGCACTTATGAGACTCGAGGTGGAGTTTTGAGAGTGAAGAAGGGTGGTCGTGTGATGATGCGAGGAGTTTTGGAGGAGGGGAACCTATATAGTTTGGTCGGTTCAGTGGTCAACAGTGGAAGGCGGGTGACGGTTGAAGAACCTAGTCCACAGTAAGGTGGAGAGGTTAATATGGTCACTGCTGATGGTCCTAAGGTGGAGAATCATGGTATCGACAAGGGTCTAGATGTTGATGATGCTCGAGGGATCCCGGAGATGAAGAAATCATGTCAAGCGGAAGACGGATGTCGAGTTGTGAAATCCACAAAGAAAAGATGGAGGTCTTTGTGGTATTACAAACGCTTTTGAAGATCGCTATTGGCGTGGTGCACGATGAGGGAGGTGCACCATTTGTGGGCGATGGTGGAGGTTTGTAATGATGTTAATTGAGAAAAGAAGGTTGAAAGTGAGAGCTAAGTTGGCTAGTGTTGAGTGGAGGAGATGTTGTGATTTGGTATCAAGGTGGAGTGTTGACATTTGTGATACGCAAATCACAATTGTAGGCAACAAATTTTCTATGTGGATCCATTTTTGGTGGAGATATTTGTTGCTACTTTTATGGGATATTTGAAAGTGAAGGCAAGGATTATTTGGTGCTTATCCAAATAGATATTTGATATATATATATATGAGGATATTTTGGGTGAAAAAGATTTATTTTGTTTTTGGGTGTTTTGTCAAAACTTCCGCTGCGCACAAAACCCCAACAGCGTATGCTACCCATGGACAGAGCTAAGATTTTGAGTTTTGAGTGTAGAAAAACATATAAGCCTTTTTTTTCCGATATCTTTCTCCTTGCCAGAGAAGTCCACAATGTTAATAATATAATAGAAACCGGTTAATTAAGATACCGTGGTTTTTGAGTTGAAATAAGCCCATTCCAAAGGCTACTCTTAGCATTAAACAAATAGAGTTATTCATGTGAGTTATTCACTGGGCAAAAAAATAGAGAACAATAACTTTTTTCCACCCTTGTAATGTAACATAAAGAAAAATAATAATAGGAAATATTCTCTAATTTTCCCCCGTAAGTACTTAAGGTGACAGCTATGAGCTTTGAGAGTTTAACTAACTAGAAAACAAAAACGAATATGACTTGGTAAGCAAAGATGTAACCTAGAAGGAAGTAAATTCAAAAGCTAAAATAATGGTATCTTTCTCAAGATGATGACAAGTAAGATGATAATCAGTTCTAATATGTTTGGTTCTCTCATGAAATGCAAGACTGAGTTATGAGCCATTTGACTTACACTTTATTCCCACAATACAACATATCGGGCAATGAAGAAATACTCTCATATCGCCAAGTAACCATCGCGATCAAACAACCTTTTGTCATGGCAGGTATTCCGCTTCGGTCGAAAAATAAGAAACTACGTGTTGTTTCTTACTCTTCCAATATATAACACTACAAAAGAATTTTGAATTCCATACGCCAGTTTGGCGTAGGGAATCGAATTTCCTTACGCCATCCCTACGCCAAAAAGTAAGTCGGAAAACAGCTCGTCACAAATATTTCCCTACGCCTATATACCGACGCCATACCTACGCCAAGTTCCTTACACCATACGTACGCCAAGTTTCCTACGTCATCACTACGCTAAATTCCCTACACCGTTCCTACGCCAAGTTTCATACGTCATCCCTACGCCAAATTCCCTACGTCGTTCCTACACCAAGTTCCCTAGGCCATCCGTATGCCAAATTCCTTACACCGTCCCTACGCCAAATTCCTACACATTCTCTATGCCAAGTTTCATTTACATCCTTACCCATTCCCTACGCATTCCTTATGCATCCGTACACCAAAAATCAATATGGTAGTTTTATATTTATCTTCGTCTACCACAAATCATAATAAAAACAAACATACGCAAAATCGTAGCAATATGTATCAATAATAACATTGATGTAAAATGAATATCATGGTCAAATTACCATAAACTTGCTACAAATGTATTTAAAACAAATCATATCCAGCAAACAATAAAATAAAGTTGCTACATAACTCAAATATGATCGTTTCATCTAATTCAAACATCGTGTAATGTACCTTACACAAGTAGAACATCAAACCCACTACCAAAACTAGATTAATTCATAAAGTACGTCATATCTGCGATTCTTGCTCCCGCCACAACCCTTGTATGAACTCTTGCATAGAACTCATCTGTTCCTGCATGAAACCCAAATCCCCTTGTAGTTTGTTAATCATGACACTCATTTCTTGATTTTTACCCATTAGCTCTTCTACTTCCTTCACAAGCTTCTCTCTATCACCTGAAACTCCAAACCTAACGATGTATGTAATGTCTTTGTATATCTACACATATTTTTTTTTAATCCAGTTAGTGCAATGAATACATTTCATAATACAATTAAGTAAAATGGTCAGTTTAGTTGAGCCTTAAGGCTCAGTCCCATAATCCAATTAGTACAATGAAACGGCTCAGTTTCGCTGAACAATTTCATGAGGATGATGTTTTGTAGCTTTGCAGTTCTTACAAGTACAACGGATTTTCGTCATGTTTGTCCCATTGGAAGATTCCACTTGCATGAACTCAGTTCAACCTCTAAAAATTGATATGGAATTGTTCCTATATGCCCAACATCTTTGTACATCCAAGCGCGACGACCTTTCAAATGTTCCATCTTCTACTGAATAATTAAGACATGTTATATTATAAGATGAGTACTAATATTATTATTATATAGAACTATAGTAATTTCATTATTTTAATACTTACCTAATTATTGTATTATTTTATTTAGATGGATATAATTTCAAATTCGGACACATACAAATACAATATTAGATGTATGCTATTTTAACTTAAAAATTCTTATTCTTCTAAATGTTTGAATTCTTCCATTTATGCAAATTAGATATATGCTTACGTTATTATATTTGTAACTTGTCCAGTACTAGGACAAATCCAACGAATATTGTATCAGATGAATATATATTTCCGTTTTGTGTAAAAACGAATATCCATATAACGATCATATACAATACTTGTCGAACGGAGCCAAATTTATCTAAGAGGTTCACATAAGTAAAACACATTATAAAATTTGTAAACAACTGCATGTTTTTGGTTTTCTTGTTTATTTCTTTATTACTTTGATGGCCGGTCTACCTACTTCCCATTACAAATAAGATAACGTAAGTATATTTTATAAATTATAACAGGTTAAACGGTTCAACAAAATTTCGGCAACACTTCTCTTTGGTCTCTGTATCATACACAAATGCATGTACACAGGGAACAAAAAGGAAGTGTCATCGAAATTTTGTTGATCGTTTAAACAGAAATGATTTATAAAATATGCTTACGTTATTATATTTGTAACTTGTCCAATACTAGGACAAATCCAACGAATATTGTATCAGATGAATATAGATTTTCATTTTGTGTAAAACGAATATCCATATAACGATCACATACAACACTTGTCAGACAGGGCCAAATTTATCTAAGGGGTTCACATAAGTAGTCAAAAAATCATTCAACCTAAGTTTAAAACAAAACAAAAAATACTTCAAATGAAAAAAGCACGCTTTTTGCGCTTTGGGATTTTTTGCGCCTTAGGATTTCTCACTGCTATTTAAACATTCATTTTTCATATGCACTTCATTAGCAATTTAAGTGTGTATACACATGCACTTCATAACGCACGTGTGTATTTTTATACATATTTCAGAGTTTGAGACTGGACAAATCTCACGTTGTTGTACAGGTCAAGGTATATTTACTATTCTGATTACATGTACTATAAAACTAAGGGACAAATTAGCTATTTTAGCCGTCTTTAAATTTTCCTACTTCGTAAAAACCCATCTCTATATGCATTGCTTGTAATTCTCTCAATACATCCAATTTTTTTAACTTTACAGTATTAAATATTTTTAATTAATGTTATTTCGATTATTTTCTTCATCCATGTTATTATTTTAAGCAGTTTCAAACTGACATTCAGTTACACTTGCTTTAAAACTGAATTTTTAACTACTTATATTTTTTTTCCCTTAATTTGATTATGGGGAAAAGCATTTGCATTGATTTGTTATAAAAGGTTGACAAAAGTATCCTCTTGATTAAAAAATTTTGATCAATGGATTGGTTTCTCAGCACGGAGCCTACAGAAAATCATAGTGCAAACCACATGGTTTTTTTCCCTTGTATTCTTATTTCAGTTTAATATCTTTATATCGTTTGATAGCGCTTAGATTTTAAGATCTATAATTAGAAGAAAAAAAATTGTTTTTTCACAGTGTTTTGGTTGTGTTTGTATCAGAATGTATTACTTATTTCACCATTATTTTACATTTTCAAAATAACCGAAATCTAATAATTGCTATGATGGAAACCAGAAAGTTGTTTACACTATTTTCTTTCTTTCATGCTAATATCATCATGTTTGATACTTAGCACTTGTGCTGCTACATTCCGATCAACGAAACTTTTGAATCATCAACATTGCATATAAATTTCCTTCAAGATATGAAATGGATTAGACAAATAAATTGGTGTTTAATATACTTCTATGAGATAACGTACGTTGTAATTACTTGATGTTGAAAACTGGTGATATATTTTAAACTTCTTCTGAAACAAACGTTGAAAAGAATTTGAACTTTTGCATCAGAGTACTGCATTTATTTAATTGGAAAACTGAAATTAGTAGCTGATATATATAATAATAACAATAACTAGAAATCTATATTTCAACTTTCTCACTTGCATTGCTTCCTGCTTATCAGTAAGTTTCATCAAATTGGAATCAAATATTTAAAGGAAAGATAGTTTAGTTTGATCAGTATGTCATTGTCATATTAGACTTAAACATTTGCCTGAAACAGATGTTAGTTTTACATAATCCATATCATGTATGTTCTTTTTTTGTCATCGATGCTTATTAATGTTTATTTTGATATATATTTCATTCAGAATAAAAAACAATGACCAAGAAGCTATCAAGCAAACGCATAAACCAAAAAATATTCTAATAACCGGAGTAGTCGGCTTCATAATCATATATCCAACTAAAATCACTTGCAAAGTAAAAATACTATAAGTGAAATTAAGACAAGTCGCGGATTAATTGAAAGAGTACCTATTCTGATGCTTGACAAGATAGGCGGCGCGATGGAGGCAGAGAGATAGCGCGTCAGCCAGGGATGGCAGCTCGAAGGGACGACGACTCCAAGTCTTGGCGGGTCAGCGACGCGTTTGGAGTGATGGCAGCGGCTTGGCCAGTGTGATTGATGTTAATTTAGGGTTTTTGTAACAACTCGGAATTTATGAACCAATTTAAAATTTTTATTTTAGCTATTTTAATAGGTTTTGAATATTTAAAATAATTTATTTTAAATAAAAACGATTTAAAATTTATTTAAATCGAAGTTAGAATGTATAAATTTATTTTAATTATAAAACGACCTTAAAATGGCGCGGTAGTTTGAAAATTCGATTTTAAATTTCAAATGAATGTACATAATTCAAAATAAATCGAATTTCAGTAAAACAAGAAACGTTGGAATCTATTTAACTATATCTTTCTAATGAATATAAGAAGCCGAGATTTCATTTTATAAATTGTAAGTTATGACCAGTTTAAAATTCAAAATATTCGCTATGGAATTTATATATATATATTTTAATATAAGTCATAGCCCTTAAAAATAGCCATTTTGCAAACGACCTCCGTTTTCAATGAAACCATTTTGTTGGATCCGGAATGTCAAATTATAGCTAGATTCCAAATTTTGGAATTAATATGTGAGCATAGTAAATTTAAACATGTTTTCAGTTTTAGTTTAAATTTAATCGACCAGTTAAAAAGGCCATTTTTCAAACGGTCTCCAAATTCGATGAAATTAGTTCTGTTGAAACCGTATTTGAAAAACATAGCGAGAATTCCAAATTTCATAATTTTTAAAGCTAGTATGTGGCTGTGTGCAATAAATTTCGAATCGGTCAGCCATTAAGGCCAGAAATAGGGGCTTTTAAGCAAACGGACTCGGAATTCGACGAAACCAGTTTTGTTGGGACTGTATCATCAAGACATAGCAGCATGTCAATTTTCATTGCCAAAGGTGTTCGTGCGTGACCGTGGCATCGATAACTGTCGAACGGAGAGAACGTGAACTAGAGAATTAATAAAATAATAAACCCTCCACTATATAATATCTTTTCTCTCCACTAACCCTCATTTCTCTTCTTCGTCAAAATTTTGGCAGCAATACCTCTCCCCCTCTCTCATAATTTTATAAAAAAGCCCTTGAAAACCAAATGATTTATATCTCTCAATCTGTAAGCAATTATCCCAAATAGCTTCTGGGTATTGTAGATCATGATGATCTCTATCTACCACCAAAATTTGGTGAGCTATCATTGCACAAATTGGGAGAAATCGACAGTCAAAACCAGAAAAAGGGTTTCGGTTTTTGGGGATTTCTGGCCAAACTGTTGAGAATTTGATATTAGCACCAAAGGGAGAATTATAGAGGAGAGGAAGGGCTAGGATTTGTCTTTAGGTGGTAAGTTTGAAAGTGCTCGTAGCAGGGGAAAATTGGAGATGAACGTCGACGACGAGATTTCAAAAGATGGAAACCTATTCTTGCTCGTCGCCGCCGATGGAGGCCGAGATGGACGGAGGAACCTGAAGGGAGGAGCTTTGTCTTGGCACGACGGAGGGTTCTGGTAGGGTACATGACGCTGACATGGCACGTGGCGACGAATTTTGGCTCGAGCATGAATTGGGGCTTTGGCCGATTGGAGATGAACGAAGGCGATACAGGGACGACGGCGGTGGCTGGAGGGGCGCCGTGCAACAGTGAAGGTCGTGGAGGCGGCGGTCCAGTCCCAAGTGGTCCAAATCAGCGGTGGGTGGAAGCTTGGCCAAGAGGAGCAACGTGAAGGCTAAATTTGAAGGGAAATTAGAGATTGATGTATTTAATTAATTATTTAATCGTGTAATTAAACTTCGTACACTAATATCTTGTCCGTACGAACTCCAAATCACATGAAACAGAATCTCTTGCGATCGTGGAGTCGAGAGCTTCACAACAAAACTAACCGGGTCCAATTTGGAGTAAGTTGGAAATTTGGGGCAAATACAAACCCGAACGGAACTAAAACCGTCAATTAAAGACTGGCGGAGTGGAATTCAAAGGTGAGAACTCTCTCACTCAAATCATTTTTGTTACGTCATTATATCCTAGGTTGCAGATGGGGCTTAGTAGCTCCTGACACTACTTTTTGTACAAATCTTGGATGATTTGTGTGATATGATTGTGTTGTGGAAAAATTGATTGTATTCTGGTATTATTGGATTGATTGATAGTTGTGTATAGCGCGAGCCAGTATTAGGAGAGGGTAATGCTAGACATTATTCCGATTCTAATATCGCGCCGTTATAAAGCCGAATTTTTCTGAAACTGAAATATATAAATTATTTATATAAAATGTATATAAAATTTTCATAAAAATAAATTGGAATAAATATTCATTTACAAGTCGGACGACTTGTTTATGTACACCTATTTATCTGATAATGATTGGGACGATAAATTTTACACATCGCCCAGCTGCACAAATAATAATTAGTATTTGTTGTTTGAAAACCCCACACGGGTATTCAGATGATATTTGACATACACCAATACCAATATATAGTTGTATGTCAATCGATGGGTTGACAGGCTGTGATGAGCGTTATTTATTTATTTTAATGCTTATACAGTTGTAAATTGCACTCTGGATGATGTTTGAATGGTTAATGATTATTTATCATTATTGTTGAATACATGCGATGTATGAAATCCATATAACGGAAATTATATGATAATTGATTGAGTCGCATTCCGATTCAGAAATAAAGAATATTTTAAAATAACAAATATTTTAAAATAATATTCAGTGAAGAATCAAAATGTAACTTTGATGTTCGATTTTGGATGGACATGAAAATATTGAAATGTGAAGCCGAGTTAAGTAGTAAACGCCATTTTGACTCGAATGGGTTTATTAATCGATTTTATTCATTTTACAATGAATACAAAAAGGAAATGGATTTTGAAATCTAATATTTTGAAAATATTATCATTTTAATATTATAATGTTATGTAATATTCAATTTTGATTTAAAATTGAAAATGAAGTTGAAATTGTTTTGAATTGAATTTATAAACGATTTATAAAATACGTTTTAAATGGAAATCGACGATATATATATTATATATATTTAATGGCCTGAATAGAACGCGTCGCGTAGTGGTCATTCATGAATTTCGACTATTGACTTCAAATTGACATAACGGGAGATCCGACCGTCGGATTCTCCTAAAATCGGAACCATTGGGTTCGTATCGAAAAGAGATTTCCAATGATTATAAGGGAGTTGAAATCTAACAGTTGGATTTGGAATTATGTCCAAATCAATTTCAGAAAAGGTCGTTATGGATGCAGTTCGGTGGTTGTTATTCGAAACCGACTGTAACGGTTCTTGATAAAATTCTTAAAAATATGAAAAAATTATGTAAAATCATATTAAATGATTTGGAAAGATTTTAGATGAAAAATTCCAAGTTTTGAAAAGATAAATGATATTTTTATCGAAATGAACTATTTATTAACTAGTATAAAAATCCAATGTTTTAAATAAATAAATTGGATCTGTAAATGATTTTGAAATAACCAGGAATTCCAACATATGAGTTGGAATGGATTTAAATGGAAATAATCTTCGGAATATTTCAATATTGGATTCTATTATACAGATATTGTTGTGGGAATATGAAAGATGCAAATATCGTTATTCCCAATACGATATCCGTTAGTTTCAAAATTTGATATTGAATATAAGCTGATATAATTTCTATTTAGAGCCTTGTATTTAATATTAAATTGGATTTTGGGTTTGTCATGAATGGTGTCTTCAACAAAACTGTTCTTAAACCCAGTTGAGAGAAGAATAAATCTTTTAAATAAGATATAGAGAAGTTTACCAATTAATTAATATTTAATTGGAGTTGAATTGAAATTGGATATTTGGGTTTATCGTGAACAATGTTTTAAATAACATTCGTTCTTTAACCCAATTAATAGCGAAGATATGATTAGGAATATATAATCTTTTAAATGGGATTAGTGGAATTTTCCAAAGAAAAGTTTTCCAGTTTTATGTATGAGTTGGAATTGAATCGAATTCGATTTGATACTAATCCAGATGAACTTTTATAAAGAAAGACCGTTACTATATACAGAATTTAAAATGCCTAGCCATTATTCTTTTTGTAGTATTAGTTTGATACGGAAATTCATATCAATTATATACTGTTGGATTTCCGTGAAGATTCTATTTTTATGGAAGATGATTTGGGTTTATTGTGAACTGTGTTTTTGATAACATTGGTTCTTTAACCTTGTTAAAGAAAAGGTTAATTTCTTGAAGTGAATAATCATAAAGTAATGATTTTTAATATTAAAACCAAGGTGGAGTTTTAATGAATCTTTAATTAGATTGGAATGTGAATGAGGTAATTAAATTTATCAAATACATGAAATGATCAAGAATGGAGTACCACCATTTTTACTCCAGGCGATAGTAAATCTTTAATTAGATTTGAATGTGAAATGATAATTAAATTTACCGATAACACCGTGGGTGTTAGATATGGAGTATGTAATAACCCAAAATTTCTGAACCAATTTAAAATTTTTATTTTAGCTATTTTGATGGGTTTTGAATATTTAAGATAATATATTTTAAATAATAACAATTTAAAATTTATTTAAATTGAAGTTAGAATGTGTAAATTTACATTAATTATAAAACTAGAATCGTTGGGTTCGTATCAAAAAGAGATTTCCAATGAATATAAGAGATTTGAAATCTAACGGTTAGATTTGGAAATATGTCCAAATCAATTTCATAAAAGGTCGCTATGGGTGCATTTCGGTAGCCGTTATTGGAAACCGGCTATAAAGGCCTTAATAAAATTATAAAAAATATGGAAAAATTGTGTAAAATCATAATAAATGATTTGGAAAGATTTTGGATGAAAAATTCCAAGTTTGGATAGATAAAAATATATTTTTATCGAAATGAACTAGTTATTAACTAGAGGAATTATCCAATGGTTTTAAGTAAATAAATTGGATTTGGAAACGGGTATTAAAATAACCAAAAAATTTCCAACGTATGAATTGGAATGGTTTTGAATGGAAATAATCTTCAGAATATTTCGATATTGGATTCAGTGATAATATGAATATTGCTGAGGAATTTGGAAGATACAGATATCGTTATTCCCAATACGGTATCTGTTAGTTTCAGAATTTGATATTGAATATTAGCCGATAAAATTTCTATTCAGAGCCTTGTATTTAATATCAAATTGGATTTTAGGTTTGTCGTGAATGTTGTTTAAATAACACTGTTCTTAAACCCAGTTGAGAAAAGAATAAATCTTTTAATTAAGATATAAAAAAGTTTACCAATTAATTAACATTTAATTGGAATTGAAATGAAAGTTGATTGTGGGTTTATCGTGAACTGTGTTTTAAACGACATTTGTTCTTTAACCCAATCAACAGTGAAGAGATGATTTTGAATTTATAAATCTTATTATTTAGATTTATTGGGAATTTTCCAAAGTAAAGTTTTCCAATTTGAAATATTAAATTGGAATTCAATTTGGTAATAATTGAGATGAGCTTCTGTGAAAGAAGACTGTTACTATAATTGGAATTTAAAAGGCTTTGCTGTTATTCCATTTATATTATTAGTCTGATACGGGAATTTATATTGATTATACATAAGTATGGTTTCCGTGTAGATTCCATTTTGATGGAAGATGATTTTGGGTTTATCGTGAACGATGTTTTAAAGGACCTTCGTTCTTTAACCCAGTTAAAGACATGATTTATTTCCTAAATTTGAATAATCATTAAATAATGATTTTTGGGAGACTAAAACTAAAATGGAGTTTTAATGAATCTTTAACTAGATTGAAAAGTTAATGTGGTAATTAAAATTTCCAAATTTGAGAAGTGATCGAGAATGGAGTACCACCAGTTTTACGCTAGGGGATAGTTAAATCTTTAATTATATTTGAATGTGGAATAGTAATTAATTTTACCGATAACACAATGGGTGTAAGATATGGAGTACTACCAGTTTTGCTTCATGGTATGAATAGGTTGGGATTAGGATTAATAAATAAGTGATTACTTCGGTAAAGTTCGCTAATCCTGACTAGTTGATAAACCTTAATTTGGTTTACACTACTACAAAAGTGGGCATATTCGACACTAATTTGTGTGCGTTGCATGAAAAGTGTGACGAAAGCTATGCATTCTTTGATCTTCTGCAACAACATTCATTTGTTGTTGCATTAGATGTGAACACAGTGTTGCGGTTGAAATTCTTGTGCTGTGACTTGCAACACCCGTTCAAAGTGTTGCATTACATAAATACATGCCAGGTCAGCGATCCGCGTTATCAGTTTAAACAAATAAATAACCGTAGATGTTGATTAATCCAACGGTTCTTGCCGATCCTTGCAACACCAGTTCAAAGTGTTGCATTACATAAATACATGTCAGGTCAGCGATCCGCGTTATCAGTTTAAACAAATAAATAACCGTAGATGTTGATTAATCCAACGGTTCAAGCTGATCCTTGCTACAGCTTAGTGAAAATTTGGCGCGATAGTTTCCCCATTCACGAAATACTTCCCCCCAAAACAAATTTCTCCGGTACTCCTCCTTCTGTCCGTTTCTCTCTCCACGAAATCCATCCAAGAACGCCTCCGATTGCTACTCTTCCTCGGGTTACAAACTATAAACCTTCGATTGCTCCTATTTTACGAACTTTACACCTCCAATTTGGATCGTTTAGGACAATTACAGGTAGTTAGGGCTTCATCATTTAGGTTTTATTTAGTTGATTTCATCTCTAACTTATTTTGATCTGCGTTCAAAGTCTCTAGGTGATTTGGGTATACCGATTACCTTAAATTAGGGTTTTTATACTTGAAGTGTTGTATTTATATGTTTGCATGTGTTGAAATTGTGCAAGTTCTGTATTTTTATGTTTGCCAAACCATTGATGTATTGGTAAATAATGCCTATTTCCAAAGGTGTTAACAAAATTTAGAGGATAAAAGAAATCCAATATGAATGTTCAAATGTCTATTTCTGTTTGTAGTTAAATAATGCCTATATCTCTTCCTACATCGTATGACTACGAAGATACCCTGGGCATGGGTGATCTAGGACTGTCAAACCCATCATCACCAGAAACTCCTATTGATTTTTATATAGAGATGCAAGAAAGGCACTACGATGATTTGCTTGAGTATGAACTAGAGCAAGAAGAACTCCGAAGACAACGGCGAGAAGAAGAACGACATGAAGAAAGGGCGATGCGACGACATAGTCGTTTGCGTCGTCGGCATCAAAACAACCAAGTGGTTAACGAACAACATGCTGACTCACCAATCATAATGTGTCATTGTGGGTATGCCGCTGCAGAAGATGTTATTTCGATTGGATTCAACATTGGTCGTCGTTATTTTAGATGTCGGGTTTATGCCACAGGGTGTACCTTTTGGCAGTGGATTGACCAACAGTTTCCAAGTCGAGCCGCTGAGTACGCAAATGAGATACAACATCAACTTACAACGCTGCAAAATCATGTTATTGGTTTTCGAACTGATGTTAGTAGACTTAACGACCAGCTTTAAGGGCTAAACATTAGACGACAAAATTAAATTATTGCATCGTTCTTTGTATTAGATACAACTGTATCGTCAATGTATCACCTGTATAGTCTTTGTATCTGTACTGTTTTGTTTTGGTGCAGTCATGTAATGTTATGCATTTGTGTTCAGTATCCTTAGTTGCTTGTTTTATGTGCGTATTCTCTTGGTAACTCAGTTCCAAAAGTCAGTGATAATTCATATCAAAACAATCGTCCTTGTATCATCACACTGATTATGTATATTTGTAAATTATTAACTTGTTTTGTTTTTATTTCTAATTTAGTCTAACATTACAGGGTAGCCCTTGTTCGTGTCTTGAAACTCTTAGGGGTATCAAATTTAGTCTTACTAAGCCGTGGTTAGATTATGGCAATGGATAGTGAGTATTAAATATGGATAGGACTTCCGAGATCGAGCGCAGAATATGTAAGAGGGGTAACAGCTTTTCTAAGAAATGAATTTCCCATTTATAAAGTAGGTGATGAGATGAAGTGCCCCAGCAAAAAATGTACAGAACGTAATTGGTATTGTGAAAATGTCATATACGATCATCTTATTTTTAATGGCCCTTCTCCATTACATACCGGGTGGATTTGTGAAGTTTCACAGACAAAATTAATAGGTGTTGATGACCATATGGATTGTGCAACGGAGATGGATTTTGAGGATAATTTAGATGTGATGTTCAAGTGTGCGGGTTACAAATTTGGTCAAAATCCCAAGGACTTTGTAGTAGAACCAAATCCAGAGACCGAGAAATTTTATCGGCATGCTAATACTGAATGACAAGGACGTAAACGAGTACGTACAGGGCTGCAATAAGCAAGAAGACGTGGTTTTTTACATCGACAACACCATTGACAAAGACAGTGAGCCGTTGATTCAACTGCAACCACATGTAATCATACGGCCAAGGAAAAACATAATTCAAGGTATATATGTATATGTAATATAGATCCATTCTTATATATATCTCTGTGTGTGTGTACAGAACTTTGAAGGAGGCCATCGTTATTATTTTTATTGTTCCAGGTTCTGCTAAGAAGCCGGTTGCAAAGCGCAAGTATACTACTGCACATAGACTTCAGCAGCAACACAAAATGATGAAAAACAACCCAACTCAAGTGGGTCAGAACAAACTATCGTCGGAGCCTGATATGGATAATGATGAAGAAGATGTAACTGTGACGGACAAAGGAACTGTAACACCACACTCCCGCTATGGTCACTCACTAAGGGAATGCCATAGCATCGGTGGAGTATTTTAGTGAATATAGAACAGAAAAATTACTACATGACAGATATAAATAGTACTTGAAATTTAAAACATCATCTCATAACAGCGGAAGTAAAACATGTCTTGTTACATCATAAAACCACAATAAAAGTCAAGTACAATATCCATCAAAATAAAGAAGTACATAATCCCACTCTCATACAATAGCCATGACAAAAGAAAAGACAACTGGGTAACTGGAGATTTACATCTATCCAAGCTCCTAAAGACTGGAACAGCAATCCGATCAAGCTCCACTACTGCTAGGATCCACCGTAGGACCTGAGGGTTGGGAAAAAAGATAAAAACAACGGGGTCAGACATAAGTCTGAGCGAGTCCTATAACTTTAATAATACAATCGTTAAAGTAACCAGAGAAGACATAAACTGATATACGGTAACTAATGGGGATGAATGGCTACACTAAGCAGTCAACTAAACTAAGATAAAAGATAAAGACACATCTACCCTTCCAAAGGTAAATTACTAAACTGCACCACACCAGTCATTCCTAACTTAAAGGTTGATCCCACCCATGGACTTATAAAATTAACTTAATAGTTCTCGCGTACCCCTAGGTGACTAAGTAGACGCCACGGGGCCCTACAATCCACTAGGTGTACACACTACCCCCCATTCGATCGGCTCCCTAACGTAGATACCCGTGCTGGCCCCACCGTGGGGTGTACCATTCCCCAACGTGGCAACCTGATAAAACTAACGGTGCACGGCTTATATCTACACGATGCAACAACGTCTTATTTACCAGCCCGGGCCCACACACGCATATGAAACCCGTTGGTCATGCGTTGCCACCGCTAACCCATTTTGGCCTCTTATAGTCAAGCCCAGTATGCGTGTCCCTTCCTCGACATGGGTCGAGCCCACTAAGATACGTATGGGTTACTGGTTGAAATGGGCCCCCAGCACAAGCCATCCCCCTCAGCTTGGCCCACACACTAGTGTTTCCCACTTAACCCTTTAATCATGTTTAATTACATGTTTCATCTTGGTTAAGTATTTTATCATATTTTCTATTGGCAACCACTAGCAATTTCCACATACCACCCAAGGTACCCACTTAACCCCCATGCCCCACTACATGCTTATCTGGTTAAGTGTTTCTTAATTGATTAACACCGTAACCGTGTAAAGGACCCCTCACATTGGACCATCATTTGTAGATGCCTGGTTAAGCCGGTAAACTCCGGGCAGTCTTACACTACAAACGGGTCCAACCTCGTGTCATTTACCCTTGTTACGTATTTAATTTATGATTAAGACCCCTCACATTGGACCGTCATTTGTAGATGCCTGGTTAAGCCGGTAAACTCCGGGCAGTCTTACACTACAAACGGGTCCAACCTCGTGTCTTAATCGATTAATTACTCCCATAATTTGTGTTAATTATCATGTTTATTTTAGGAATATGGGTGCACCTAACTTAATAGGCAAATTCCCAACTCCAAAGTGTGGGTACACCTAACTTAATAGGCAAATTCCCAACACATAGTATGGGTACACCTAACTTAATAGGCAAATTCCCATACTATGTTCATTTATTTTATGTTATGCATAATTATATTAATTTCACACAATCTTATTAACATATGCATTTAATTAACCCCATCGTTCCCACGTAATTTCGTTCTCATGACATAACACATATAAAAGGTGTCAACTTGCATATGTATGAACATGTTTCAAAGGTGCCATCTTGCATATTAACAAACACATAACTTGCATATGAACTTGCATAACATGTCACATAACTTGCATAAAATCTTGTATAACATGTCACATAACTTGCATATTAACTTGTATAACATGTCACATAACTTGCATATTAACTTGCATAACATGTTACATAAACTTACATATTAACAAATACATGACTTGCATATGAACTTGCATAATATGTCACATAACTTGCATATGAACTTGCATAACATGTTACATACTTGCATATGAACTCATAAACTTGCATATGAAGAAACATACAACTTGCATAATTATCATACATGTAACTTGCATATTATCATACATGTAACTTGCATATTAACATATGATCACAAAGCACAAAACTTGCTTAACCCACATACATTAGCAAACTAACATCATGTCATATGACTTAAAACCCATTAATCCACAAACAAAACCATATGATCTCATCATATCTCATCTACTTAGTTTAGCAATTGATCATTAGAGTGATAGAAACTCACTACTAGCCAATTTGCACTCCAAATGAAGAAGATTAAGATGCTTAGAATGGATTAGAGGTTGATTAGAGAGTGATTAGCTTGCAACCCTCTTCATAAATTAGTGGAGGCTCCTTCTAAGATTTAATTTGGCGGCATGTAGCCCTCAATTCTATTTTTAGTATGGATTAGGGTAGGTTTAGGGTGTATTTATAGATTAGGTGAGTGTTTTAGGCCCTTAGGTTAACCCTAAATTAGATTAGGACCCTTAGATTTCGGAACCTTCCAGAAACCAGCCCTAAGACCAAGCCCAAACCCCAAACTAGTGCACCCAACCACAGAACTCTCTAGAAACTGTGCAGGTTTCCTGTCCCGACATGGGCGCACTTCCCAAGTGCGCCAGTGTATTTTTGTGTTGTTTCGGGTTTTTCTGCCTAAATTCGTTCGTCCATATCTCTTTCATACGGTACCCGTTTTACGCAAACTCGGACTCTATTTCGCGTATTTTTCCGAGACGAACGCAATGACGCAGCCCGTTTCCCCTGATTCTCACATCTGAGATTAATTATACTTTAATTACTAACCATTAGTGTTAATTGAAATTCGGGGTGTTACATTCTCCCCTACTTAAAGGATTTCGTCCTCGAAATCTCTAAGTCAAGAAGAACGTATCCTACCAACCAAACAACCATCTAATAAACCATCAACCACAAGCAACCATTATCCTTAGAAACTTCTAATGATGTATGAACATATGCAGAAAGTGTGTGTATATGTCCGTATACTAATGCAAAATCAGGCGGTCTACTGATTCAGTCGACCTCCTTAATGCAAACCATGATAGTGCCATGCATCCAATATGTATGCGAAACCCTATTGACACATATAATTTCTATATGCATGCACAACCATACACAAAAATGCATCATCCACATGATAACACAGCCATGATACATCCATCAATCTAACTACCACATCCATTTATGCGATATGCAACATGAAGTGACTGAGCCGATCTAGTGCCTAATGTGTGTGTATATGCATCCACGAGCAACCACAAGCAAACAATTGCATCCACATGCATCCATCAACCATAACATGTTTCAAACACATGTTTCAACCATAGGTTTTACCCTATCTAAAGGTCATAGGTACTAGCGAGAGGATATACTAAGGATAAGATAAGTACTAGACAAGCGATAAAGGAGAAGTTAAAAGACATACTCTCAAAAAGAAATGGGTACAAAGAACGCATCTTCGCTTCCGTCTCCCAAGTAGCATTGCTTTCGTCATCTCCCCATTGCACTTTAACTAGCTGAACTTCTCTGTTCCTCAACTTCCTAGTTTCTGACCCAAGGATGCGAGTAGGAGCTCGTCGAATCGTCGCATCACGCTCTACCTCTACATCTCTAAGAAAGCTCGGCTCTACGACCTCTGCGGTCTCATGTAAGCACTTCCTCAAATGTGATACATGGAATACATCATGAACACCACTAAGTCTGTCGGGCAACTCCACCCTATATGCCATCCATCCAATCCTTTCCTTAATAGGAAACGGCCCAACAAACCTCGGTGCTAACTTCCCAACGGACCCAAAGCGAACAACATTTCTCAACGGAGATACTTTGACAAAAACCATGTCCCCAACCTCAAACTCAAGATCCGTCCTTCTCCGATCCGCATAAGATTTCTGTCTATCTTGCGCTGCCTTCATCCTTCTTCGAATCAAATCAATCTTCTCTAAAGTCTCTCTAACCATATCTGGCCCAAGCAAGATCTTATCCGTAGATTCCCACCAACATGTAGGAGATCGACAAGGCCTTCCATAAAGAGCTTCGAAAGGTGCCATGCCAATACTAGACTGAAAGCTGTTATTGTATGCGAACTCCACCAAAGGAAGATGTTCTTCCCATGTACCTCCAAAATCGAAGATACAAAGCCTCAAGAGATCTTCTAAGATACGGTTCACCCTCTCGGTCTGACCGTCCGTCTGAGGATGATATGCGGTGCTCAAACACAACTGAGTCCCTACCGCCTCTTGCAAACTTCTCCAACACTCACTAGTGAAGATAGGATCTCGATCACTCACAATGCTGGATGGTACGCCATGCAATCTAACATAGACTGAAGCAAGCCATGGAGAGGTCCTCTTACTCTTCACGGGTATAAAATGGGCACTCTTGGTAAGTCTGTCTACCACAACCCAAATTCCCGTATTGCCCTTCCTCGATCTCGGTAACCCATCGATGAAATCCATCGAGACACTATCCCACTTCCATTGCGGAACTTCCAATGGGTGTAGCAACCCACCGGGTTTCCTTTGCTCCGCTTTAACTTACTAAGCATCTAGCCACATACTCGGCCACATCTTTCTTCATACCGGCCCAGAAGAAAACTCACTTCATATCTTGGTACATTTTGTCTCCACCGGGATGAATAGTCATTCTTGAACGATGTGCATCATCCAAAATAGCCTTCTTCAAACCCTCATCTTGCGGTACACAAAGTCTACCATCTCTATGCAACCATCCCCTATCATCTATGGTGTATCTACCCAAATGGCTGGACGACTCCCCCATTATAAGCTTCTCTACCAACTCAACCAACTGTGGGTCGTCTCGCTGAGCCTCGCCAATCCGTCCCAAAAGAGTAGGTCTAACCTCCAAGGATGCTAACAAACCAGGTACAAAGTCAACAGAAGGTCTGAAGTCGAACAAAGAAAGAAACTCCAAGCTTCGCCGTTCCACGAACAATGGACTCAAAGATAGCCTTTTTCTACTCAAGGCGTCCGCCACCACGTTACCCTTGCCAGGGGTATACGCTATCTCGAAATCATAGGATGCTAAGAACTCCATCCACCTTTGCTGTCTTAAGTTTAAATCCTTCTGAGAGAATAAGTACTTCAATGATTTATGGTCAGTGAACAACTCGAATCTCTCACCAAGAAGATAATGGCGCCAAGACTTAAGTGCGAAAACAATCGCGGCCAACTCTAGATCATGGGTAGGGTAATTCTTCTCATGCACTTTCAATTGCCTTCCTCCAAAGGCTATTACCCTTCCCTCCTGCATCAAGACTGCGCCTAATCCTATCCCACAAGCATCGGTATAAACAACAAACGGCTTACTCCCATCTGGAAGCACTAAAACTGGAGCGGTGGTCAAAGCTCTCTTTAACCGTCGGAAAGCATCATCACAATCTACGTCCCATGAGAAAACCAGATTCTTCTTCGTCAAGCGGGTTAATGGGGCTGATATCTTCGCGAAGTCTTTGATGAACTTCCAATAATATCCTGCCAACCCCAAGAAACTTCTTACTTCGGTAGCATTTCTAGGAACTTTCCAATCCTGGATAGATACTATCTTTGCGGGATCCACAGCTATCCCTTCCTTAGAGACCACATGCCCTAAGAATCGCACTTCTCTTCTCCAAAAATGACATTTAGAGAATTTAGCTTTAAGACTATGTGCTCGAAGAGTCTCCAACACTTCTCTGAGATGTAAGGCATGCTCTTCTTCACTCTTGGAAAAGACCAAGATGTCATCCACAAAGACCACTACAAACTTATTCAGATACTCTCTGAACACTCTACTCATCAGATCAACAAAGTATGCAGGGGCGTTTGTCAACCCAAATGGCATCACAAGCCACTCATAAAAACCATCCGGAGTCCGGAAAGCAGTCTTCTCTATACTGTCCTCCGCCACTCTCAACTGATGAAACCCTGTAGCTAAGTCCATCTGCGGAAACACTGAGGCGCCAACCAACTGATCAAAGAGATCATCTATCCTCGGTAATGGGTGTCTATTCTTCTTCGTGAGCTTATTAAGTTCTCTATAATCCACACAAAGTCTGAGGGACCCATCCGCCTTCGTGGCAAACACTACTGGAGCTCCCCACTCCGATATACTTCGCCTTATGAACCCCTTCTCAAGCAACTCCCCTACTTGATTATGAAGTTCTCTTCTCTCACGAGGAGCCATGTGGCGCACTGGCAAAGACACTGGTTTGGCATTATCCACCAAATAAATTCGGAAATCTATCTCCCGCTTCAGAGGCAAACCCTTCACCTCTTCAAACACATCCGGATATTCCCGGACCACTCTGACAGAACGCAAACTCTCGACCGAAGCATCGAGCGATTCAAGATAACTTAGCAAAACAGATTCCATGGGATTACAAGAGATCTCGAGAGTATTACCCAAGCGGGTCATAAGCCTGACAACTCTCCTTTCACAATCAAGAACGGCACCATTACTGGATAACCAGTCCATGCCCAAAATCAACCCATAGCCCGTGAAGCCCAATACAAAAGCATCACATCCAAACTCAACGCTAAGTATAGAAATCTTCAAACCCAAACATATCATAGACAGATATATGGAGCCCCCAATTGGGTTTGAAACAACCAAGGGATCATCAACTAGACTGGTGTCTAAGTGCAGTGACTCAACTAACGATGATGAGATAAAAGAATACGATGCGCCAGAGTCAAACAAAGTACGAACTGGATGATCAAACAGAAAAACCAGACTTTCAACGGAAATAATTCTACCTCTCTGCTGAATCGGTGGAACTGAGAGAGCCTGAACTTGCCCCCCTGCCTGAGCTGGTGCCATAAGAGCTTGCACCTGACCTCCTGAGGTAGACCCCGTCTTCTGCCCCTTCTTTGGGCAGTCCTTCACAAGATGTCCTGCTTCACCACAATGAAAGCAACCGGTCTTCTTCTTTTTGCGACAATCCTTGCTGAGGTGGCCTGGGGTCCCACAATTGAAGCACTTCTTCTTCTTCTTCCCCTTGTCACCATTGCCTTTTCCACCCTTGCCTTGTTGTTGTTGTTGTTGCGGTTTCTTCTGATCCCCCTTCTTCTCTGGTGCCTTAGAACTCTTATCATCCTCATGCATAAGTGCCATGTAGACAAGCTTCTCAAAGGTGGCCCCCATAGGAATGTGAGTCATAGCTATTCCTTGCAATGGTTCGTTCAAGCCTCTAACGAACCTCAAAGCCTTCTTCTCCGGTGTATTCACCAACTCTATGCCAAACCTTGCTAATTAATTGAATTTGTTGACATATTCTTTCACCGTGAGATTCCCTTGCTTCAAATTCAAGAACTTCTCCATAAACAGATTCTCTTCCGCCCTTGAGAGAAACTTAGCCCCAAACCTTTGCTTGAAATCTGCCCAAGAGTCAACAGGGCGTTCTCCATTAGTGACCTCCCACCAGAATGAGGCCTCTCCCTTCATTAACCAAGCCGCCAACTTGACTTTCTTTCCCTCTTCCACTTCAAAGATATCTAGCAACTCTTCCACTTCCTTAAGCCAATCTCTAGCCTCTACGAAAGTCTCTGAACCTAGAAAAGGTTTTCCTCCTATAGCCTTGAACTCCTTGCAAATCTTAGCAAAATTATCCACTCTAGGCTGAGGAGGAGGAGCGGTTGCCTCTGGTGTAGTAGCATTGGCTGGACCCGCAGCCGCGGCCCTAGCCTCTTGTAACCTCCTATACCATAGTGATATAACTAAGCCCTCCGGGATGTTAAGATCTTCAGCCATGCTGAAACGAAAGAGGAAAGATTCAAAAAAGGAGATTCCGGAAGATAAAGATATGGCTATTGGGGATTATGCTTTTCTTTTTCAAAAACTTTTCTCTTAAAAGACATGTTTTTGAAAATACTTTTTCCAAAAATAATACCTTTACTATTTTCTAAAAAAAAAAGTATTTTTTCTCAAAAATTTATCTGTTCCGGTAACCTTCAGCTCTGATACCACGTGTAACACCCCACTCCCGCTATGGTCACTCACTAAGGGAATGCCATAGCATCGGTGGAGTATTTTAGTGAATATAGAACAGAAAAATTACTACATGACAGATATAAATAGTACTTGAAATTTAAAACATCATCTCATAACAGCGGAAGTAAAACATGTCTGGTTACATCATAAAACCACAATAAAAGTCAAGTACAATATCCATCAAAATAAAGAAGTACATAATCCCACTCTCATACAATAGCCATGACAAAAGAAAAGACAACTGGGTAACTAGAGCTTTACATCTATCCAAGCTCCTAAAGACTGGAACAACAATCCGATCAAGCTCCACTACTGCTAGGATCCACCATAGGACCTGAGGGTTGGGAAAAAAGATAAAAACAACGGGGTCAGACATAAGTCTGAGCGAGTCCTATAACTTTAACAATACAATCGTTAAAGTAACCAGAGAAGACATAAACTGATATACGGTAACTAATGGGGATGAATGGCTACACTAAGCAGTCAACTAAACTAAGATAAAAGATAAAGACGCATCTACCCTTCCAAAGGTAAATTACTAAACTGCACCACACCAGTCATTCCTAACTTAAAGGTTGATCCCACCCATGGACTTATAAAATTAACTTAATAGTTCTCGCGTACCCCTAGGTGACTAAGTAGACGCCACGGGGCCTTACAATCCACTAGGTGTACACACTACCCCCCATTCGATCGGCTCCCTAACGTAGATACCCGTGCTGGCCCCACCGTGGGGTGTACCATTCCCCAACGTGGCAACCTGATAAAACTAACGGTGCACGGCTTATATCTACACGATGCAACAACGTCTTATTTACCAGCCCGGGCCCACACACGCATATGAAACCCGTTGGTCATGCGTTGCCACCGCTAACCAATTTTGGCCTCTTATAGTCAAGCCCAGTATGCGTGTCCCGTCCTCGACATGGGTCGAGCCCACTAAGATACGTATGGGTTACTGGTTGAAATGGGCCCCCAGCACAAGCCATCCCCCTCAGCTTGGCCCACACACTAGTGTTTCCCACTTAACCCTTTAATCATGTTTAATTACATGTTTCATCTTGGTTAAGTATTTTATCATATTTTCTATTGGCAACCACTAGCAATTTCCACATACCACCCAAGGTACCCACTTAACCCCCATGCCCCACTACATGCTTATCTGGTTAAGTGTTTCTTAATTGATTAACACCGTAACCGTGTAAAGGACCCCTCACATTGGACCGTCATTTGTAGATGCCTGGTTAAGCCGGTAAACTCTGGGCAGTCTTACACTACAAACGGGTCTAACCTCGTGTCATTTACCCTTGTTACGTATTTAATTTATGATTAAGACCCCTCACATTGGACCGTCATTTGTAGATGCCTGGTTAAGCCGGTAAACTCCGGGCAGTCTTACACTACAAACGGGTCCAACCTCGTGTCTTAATCGATTAATTACTCCCATAATTTGTGTTAATTATCATGTTTATTTTAGGAATATGGGTGCACCTAACTTAATAGGCAAATTCCCAACTCCAAAGTGTGGGTACACCTAACTTAATAGGCAAATTCCCAACACATAGTATGGGTACACCTAACTTAATAGGCAAATTCCCATACTATGTTCATTTATTTTATGTTATGCATAATTATATTAATTTCACACAATCTTATTAACATATGCATTTAATTAACCCCATCGTTCCCACGTAATTTCGTTCTCATGACATAACACATATAAAAGGTGTCAACTTGCATATGTATGAACATGTTTCAAAGGTGCCATCTTGCATATTAACAAACACATAACTTGCATATGAACTTGCATAACATGTCACATAACTTGCATAAAATCTTGTATAACATGTCACATAACTTGCATATTAACTTGTATAACATGTCACATAACTTGCATATTAACTTGCATAACATGTTACATAAACTTACATATTAACAAATACATGACTTGCATATGAACTTGCATAATATGTCACATAACTTGCATATGAACTTGCATAACATGTTACATACTTGCATATGAACTCATAAACTTGCATATGAAGAAACATACAACTTGCATAATTATCATACATGTAACTTGCATATTATCATACATGTAACTTGCATATTAACATATGATCACAAAGCACAAAACTTGCTTAACCCACATACATTAGCAAACTAACATCATGTCATATGACTTAAAACCCATTAATCCACAAACAAAACCATATGATCTCATCATATCTCATCTACTTAGTTTAGCAATTGATCATTAGAGTGATAGAAACTCACTACTAGCCAATTTGCACTCCAAATGAAGAAGATTAAGATGCTTAGAATGGATTAGAGGTTGATTAGAGAGTGATTAGCTTGCAACCCTCTTCATAAATTAGTGGAGGCTCCTTCTAAGATTTAATTTGGCGGCATGTAGCCCTCAATTCTATTTTTAGTATGGATTAGGGTAGGTTTAGGGTGTATTTATAGATTAGGTGAGTGTTTTAGGCCCTTAGATTAACCCTAAATTAGATTAGGACCCTTAGATTTCGGAACCTTCCAGAAACCAGCCCTAAGACCAAGCCCAAACCCCAAACTGGTGCACCCAACCACAGAACTCTCTAGAAACTGTGCAGGTTTCCTGTCCCGACAAGGGCGCACTTCCCAAGTGCGCCAGTGTATTTTTGTGCTGTTTCGGGTTTTTCTGCCTAACTTCGTTCGTCCATATCTCTTTCATACGGTACCCGTTTTACACAAACTCGGACTCTATTTCGCGTATTTTTCCGAGACGAACGCAATGACGTAGCCCGTTTCCCCTGATTCTCACATCTGAGATTAATTATACTTTAATTACTAACCATTAGTGTTAATTGAAATTCGGGGTGTTACTGGAACCCGGAGGAAATTAAATGTAGAAAATGAAACAGGTAAAGATGATGTTACCCGAGAGAATGAAGCTGATGTTCAGGTATTTTTCAGTTTTCATTTCAGTTTTATTAATCCGGATGAAATCTTATTCCGACCATGAAGGCTGCAGCTAATTCAAGTAACTGTATGTTCTTTGTGCATGCATTCTATCAAAATAGCAAGAACTGTTTATACGTCAACTCTATTTGGTTAACTAGCTTAAATTTATCATCGATGGTGAGTAATAATGTCAATCTGCTTGCAGTTCTCACAACCATCAGTTTTGACGAAGTATGAACAAGAGCGAATCGCGCGCATGCAAGAAAATGATGCAGTTAGTAGATCACTTGGGGTGCCTTCATTGGTTAGTTGTATGAAAGAGGCTGCCGCACGAAATAAGAAAGATAAATGTAAAGATGTTGCTGGAAGTGATGAATACATCCCAGACAATGCTGGTGAAGACGTCACTGATGATTCATCAGATTCGGAGGTATAAAGAAGTTATTTGTTTATTACTTATTGTATTTGCCTTTATGAACGTAAAAAATCTTGAACTTCAACTTAATTGTAGAGAATCAAAATTGTTAAGTCAAAGGATCTTTTACCTGGACCGAGAACTCGTGCGCGAACCAATGCAGCCATTGAAATTGAGAAGGAAGCGATGAAGCGCACCCCCCCTCCAAAGAAAGCTGGCTCCAACAAGGATTTGATCCTGACATTCACTCCCACTCCAAAGAAACTCAGTAACCGGGAGAAACAGACAGAAACATTAAAGAAACTTACGAACCCTACACCGTCTTTTTCAGGAGTTATAAAACCTACAACGTCTCGGCCATCCGTTTTAAAACCTACATGTAGCAAATTGTTCAAACAATCAACCAGTTCATGTGAAGCTGCTGGTTCAGTTGCTGCTTATTTAGCAATGCGGAAATGTCAAAAGCAGAACGTTGAAGCGCCTCTAACAATGGAAAATCTTACCGATCGATTAGAGCAGGAATGGATTGCACAGGAAGATGAAGCAGGTGCAGGTATATATATAAATAATAATGTTTCTTTATCTGTGCACTGCACTGCACTGTTGAGTGTGTCTTTTTTCTATTCACATTTTTGAACCTGGTAGATAAAGTACAAGGTCCAAAAAATCCTAGAGGGAAGTCAAAAATGACCAAGGTGCATGCTAGAACCCCTGATGATAAAGTAGTCATTGAGTTGAATGAGGATGGCCAGCCAGTTTCTGATAATATTACAGAGTTAATCAATTTTCTTGGTACACTAGCAAAGGATAATGTGTCTCTTACTTACATCAATTGGCATGTGGTTCCTGATCAATTAAAGCGAAAAATGTTGGATTATGCTCTGGTACAATCTAATTTCCTTAACCATATACAGTTCAACTGACTTCCTAAATGTTTGGTTTTACTTAATTAGTTTGTTTCCTGAATTTTGTGATTGCTATATTGTAGGCTAGGTATGTCATACCGGAATAAGGACACAAGTGGGTCTTGAACACGCTTAACGACTCTTGGAGGCAGTACAAGTCTCGCATCAAAACAAGGTATTATAAAAAATACTCAACTGATGAGGAAAGGCTTGCAAATAGGCCCAGTACAATTCCGTTAGAGGATTTTAAAATGCTCTTGGACTACTGGGGGGATGAAGCAGTTCAGGTACGGCTTTAATGATATTCACATTTGTATAATGTTTATTAGTTCACATTATCTTGTTTAATGCTAATCTTTAGTAGTTCACATTATCCTTGTTTAGTGCTATTTTTTTTGGATTTCCAGGCCCTAGCTGATTCTAATTCCGCGCATCGTAATTCGTTGAATGAGACACATACCATGGGTCCCAAAACTCATGCAGTAGCCAAAGAAAAGATAGTATGTGTTTTTCTGAACTTAAGTTATTTTTTATTGTGATTGAGTTGAATTGACCACATGATAATTCTAATTTGTTATATCATTGAATTATTGGTAATCCTAATACTTGACAGAGAAAGAAGGACCCAGAAAAAGCCTCCCCATCCGCTGCCTTGGTTTATCTAGAAACTTATAAACGAGAACCGGGTCGAAGTTACAAGACTAACACGGATGAACTGAAGGCCAAATACGTGAGTACATATATAATTAGATAATAAAATAGCAATACTTGTGTCAGTATAATTGGCACATTGTACGTTTGTTGGAGCTGCATATTAAATCGAACACATATATAGTTAGTTTGAAAGAGAACCAGTTCTGTTAATAAATTCATTCCTGCCAGCTGCCTATTTATCTATATGCTTGCCTGGTTTTCATTTTGTAGGCGAAGGTGCAAGCAATGGTGGATGCTGGAAACATTGCTGAGGCAGATGCACTGGTTTCTGGTGGGAAGAGGCACACACGTAACTGGCTTGTAGGAAGGCGAGGCAAATTGGCTGAAAAGTCTCCAAATCCTGGTTCTTTGGACGGCTATGTCCAAGAGTTGACAAAAATAATAAGGCAAGAGCTGGAGGCGGACTTGGAGGAAAAGGTGAATAGAAAAGTTAAAGAGAACGTGTCGTGGGTGTTAAAAAAGCTAGGTGAAGCCAATCCAGATCTAAATTTAGATGTCGGAGACCTTTGTGTCACCACAACAAGTGATGAAGATGCTGACAATTGTACTCCTTCAACCCCGGCAACTGACTGAAGTATTTGGATGGTATGTGTTAGCACTTGTGATATATTCGGATTGTTCTTTTGAATGATGGCACTTGTGGTATGTGTTTGTGATGACAGTACTTGTGGTATGTTTTGGTGATGGCAGTACTTGTGGAATGTGTTGGTGATGATACTTGTGAGTTGGTATATATAATTGTTTGGTCTGACTGTGGTGATGAATGTTTTGGGAGGAATTGTTGTATGAATATTTTGGTACATATGTATGAATGTGGTACAATGTTTTGGATTGAATATATGTACTGCATAATCTGTAATTACAGGGTTGTATTGTACAGCTGCAGTTGATTTTTTCCTGGTGTCGCATTTGATTTTTGTGGTGTTGCGTTATACTGTGCTGTGGTGTTGCATTAGACTGTGCTGTGGTGTTGCATAAAGTTTAACATTATTAATTCCACAATGGTACAGCACGTGGGCCCCACAGCTTACGTGGCGCCACGTGGATAGCTGACGTGGCATGTGACACATGTGCAGCTGACGTGGCGAGCTGACGTGGCATGTGCCACGTTGACAGCTGACGTGGAAAGTCAATGCGGACCCCACTATCATGAGCTGGAAGCCAGGGTCTGGCTTCTACTTAAGGCAACGCTGTATGTTGTTGCATTACATGGATATGCTGTTGCAATAGGGCAAAAGTTCTACTTAAGGCAATGCTTTCTTTCCGTGGCCGTAGATGGACAAAAGCGTTGCATTAGATGGCTAATGCAACGGCCGTGGATGCCACGCCCCCTTGGTGTTGCCTATTTGAAAAAAGGGCCTACGGCAACACTTTTTTGATCTACGGCCACAGAAGAATAGTGTCGAATATGCCCACTTTTGTAGTAGTGTTAGAATTGATAAAGGATAAAATCAAATCTTTTAAATTGATATCAAAAGGAAGACCAAAGAATAAATTTAAAGGATTTTATCTTTGATAAAATTACTGGAAACCTTTCCCTAAAAATGTGAATATTTGAATAAAAGAGTATTATGGGTTGAAATGAGGCGTATGATATGTTTTTATAGCACTTGATTATTGATTATAAAATACGCATGTTATTCGAAAAGACCGATTTTATCCCATTCTGAATAACTGGTACGAAGACGGTGGTTGAAGACTGGAGATCTTCACATCGTTTGGATGATTATGATATCTTGATTGGGTAGTACACCCAGAACAAGGTAATAAGTGGTGATCGTCCAGACGTACTTGGAGATCGACCGGATATGCGAGAACCTCTCTCCTGTATTGGACATATGGGACGAGGAATAGGTGCCTCCGGTTTCTTTCAGACCCAGAACGAACTTGTAAATGGATGTGTGTCTGACATTGTATTTCATTCTGTGTTGATTGATTTCTATTAAATATATATCTGTTTGGTGGCAGAGAATTTATACTCTTGCTTAACGCCCTTCTCTGAGACGTACGAGCTTAGATGTTATATATTGATAGATATTAGTTGCATGGCGTGAATTGTCAGTGTGGCAGGCTGAGATGCAAATGATCAAGGCTTTTATTGAAAAGCAAAGTCTTGTGGTTGATGATCAAAGAACAACTTTAAATAGCATAGCTTTGTGTATAGCGTTAATTCGCGAGCTTCACACCCGGTATGAGTCTAAAACGAGTTGAGGGACCGTTGGAGTGCACGACTTTTCTTTCTAGCTAGGAGTGGTGTCATGGTATGGAGCCCAGACATTTTTGCTTATGTGGACGATGGACTGCGATACACCTCGGATATTGGTCGCTACTGGCCAAGTGATAGGTCCGATGGGACCGAGAAACATGTGTTCAGGAATAATTAATCCACTAAAGTAAGTGTGGACCAACCCTTCTGTTCCCAGGGTTCGTCAGCGTCAGAATCCTAAGGCATTTTCTAGAGTGTCTCGAATCGTTGAGGAGCCATCCCTTTCCTCGACTCATAGATGGAAATCAACTTTCCAATACGTGACTTTGACTCTATGCACTTATAGTACCCATGCTGTCTATGATTGATACATTTATATTTGAAATTGATTTTGACTCTATGCACTTATAGTAATATCAAAATGATTTGTTTTTAAACGTACCAACCATGTTTGGCTATTATAAGGGAAAAATCTATCCTCCGGCTTGCGTTACATTGTGTGATGGGACCTGAGTCTTATAATAGCTTCATTTTTCAAAAAGCACTGCGTTGTTTATGTTTTAAACTGAGATTCATGTGGAATAAACTTGTTCTGTGTTATACGGCGTGGTCCCATGATTTCCCAACTTTTGAAGTAAAGATTTAATCACTGTTTTAGTTCTCACACTAGTAACATGACTGACTCGGAGTTAATTGTTTCTACCTAAACTCTGGATTCCCATATTTTCCACATGGGCAGCTAGTAGTTTTAGTTCTCGCAGATATTTCTTTTCACAGGATCCTGGATTACAGTTGGAGCTATATTCAGAAAGCTTTGTATCCGTGTATTTCTTTCAGTTGTGCTATTTTCCGCTGCGCATTGTATTTATACATTTAAATTTCCACTGCTTTGTATTTTAGTCTCTGATATTATTTTGTTTCCACTGTGTAATATTTATTCATACTCTGTTATATTCTTGTACTCTAATGTAATTGTTTTAATAGTAATGAAATGTTCTATTTTTTATATTCTGATTAGTCGTGTTCTCAAAGCAATCCGAGCTTTCCCGTAAGGGGGATTTCGGGTTGTTTCAGAGTACTACATGTTTTGCTCCATGGAATGAATAGGTTGGGATTGGAAAAATAAAATAAATGATTAATTTGGTAAGGCTCGATAATCCCGACTAGTTTGATAAACCTTAATTTGGTTTAAATTGTGAAAAGAATATTTAAATAAAATAATATTTTAATTGGAATGAGGCATATGATGTGTTTTTATAACACTTGATTATAAGATATGCGAGTTATTCGGAAATACCGGGCTTATCCCATTCTGAATAACTGATACGACGATTAAAAGTCAACGATGAAGACGGTGGTCAAAGACCGAAGATCTTCACATCGTTTGGATGATTATTGATGTCTTGATTAGACTGTACACCCAAGACAGTGTAATAAGTGGTGATCGTCCAGACGTACATGGAGATCGACTGGATATGCGAGGACCTCACTCCTGTATTGGACATATGAGATGAGGAATAATGTGCCTCCGGTTTCGTTCAGACCCAGAGTGGACTTGTAAATGGATGTGTGTGTCTGACATTGGATTTCTTTCTGTGTTGTTTGATCTCCATTAAATATATATCTGTTTGGTGACGGAGAATTTATTCTCTTTTTTAACACCCATCTCTGGGATGTACGAGCTTAGAGATTATATATTGATAGACATCAGTTGCATGACGTGAATTGTCAATGTGGCATGCTAAGATACAAATGATCAAGGCTTTTGTTGAAAAGGAGAGTCTTGTGGTTGATGATCAAAACATGGCTTTAAATAGCATAGCTTTGTGTATAGCGTTAATTCATGAGCTTCACACCCTGGTATAAACCAAAAACGAGATGAGGGACTGCAGGGAGGGCATGCATTTTTTTCTAGCTAGGAGTGGTGTCATGGTATGGAGCATAGACAATTTACTTATGTGTATGTTGGAAACGAGGTACCTCGGATTTGATGATCGACATACTGACCCGATTTTATGCCCCGTAGGGCAGGGAAACGTATTGTTCAGGAATAACTAATCCACGAAAGTAAGTGTGGACCAGCCCTGCCACTCCCAGGGACGATGCTTTCTGTACCTGAGGCACGGGCTAGAGTGTCTCGAATTCAGTAAGGAGAGATCCCTTGCCTTGGTTAATGATGAAATACAATTTTCAATACACGACTTTTCGGTTTAGTTGTAAACCTATATGGCAACATAATGGGATGGGGCGCTCATGTCGTCTATGATTGATACATTTATATTTGAAATTGTTTTTACATTATGACTTATAGTAATACAAAAATGATTTGTTTTAAAGCGTATCAAGCATGTTTGGCTATTATAAGGTAAAACTCTATCCTTCGGCTTTCATTGCATTTTGTGATGGGACCCGAGTCTTATAATAGCTTCATTTTTCAAAAAGCATTGCGTTGTTTACAAAATTTTTTATTTAAGAGAATTCATGGGAGTAAACCCGTTCCGTGTCATACGGCGTGGTCCCATTGTAACGACCCGGATTTCAGAGACCTTGGATATCCGATATATCTCACATATCGAGCGTCCAAGAGTCGACAAAATCCAGATAATTATGAAAGAAAAGAAATAGATAGAAGATAGAACAAAGACAAGACATCAGAATCTCACAGCGTAACTTGGTTCAATATATTAATAACCCAAAATATTACATAACATAATTCAAGTACATTGGAATACTTCATACATAGGGATACATATCATCACAATTACTTACTTAACACTTGTGATACTAACTTGCAGATAATTCTACATAACATACGATCGATAAGCCAACACTTCAGATCCTGCCATCCAGCTACTCCAAGTTACCTTAAAACCTGGATCACTTGTCTACTCATAATAAATATTATGAGTACCCAAGAGTTTAAGGGAAAACACAGAAAATAAACTCCGGGTCAGTCATGGGACTGGTATGAGTAAACGATTTATAAACAAGTTTAAATAAATCACAATGATTCATAAGACCACGCCGTGAATACGGAACGGGTTTTTACCTTATGAGATCAAAACAGTTTACATATTTAAAACAGATATTATGATAATGTCTAGGTGTCCACAAATAATTATAATCTAGTAGAATGCTTTCATCTCACATTTTACTAATAGTATACAAACAAAAACCGTTAAGTGCTTATGGATATTGGGTTTCCAACTATGACAAGGTATGGAATCACCTTCCGGAGGTGTATCTCTAGATACGAATACACGGGTTCAACAAGAACATCTTATTAACCCGGCCACACATGACCGACCACTCATTTCTCTTGAGTGTATCGAATGTATATCACCAACGGTGGTAGCAAGCCAACCGTTTCCCGAAATGGGTCAGAATCGACAATAGATTTTTAAGAAGTAAATGAAACTCTAGATCAGATGATGATACATCCTAATGGGAGCTACCCACATAGTCATGTTGCCTGCCCGATTTTTGTCATTTCCGGTTGTGAAGCTTGAAGCTAAATGTACCCTGACACATGCTTTTTGTTTGCTTTGAATGTCACATCGTCAAACCCGCTAATCCACTAATTGACTTCTCCAAAAATATATTACAAGTATAAAGTAAGAGAAACGAATTTCTCTACCACTTATAACTACGTTTGAAAAGATCAACGTACGTGATTAGTTAGGAGTACTCTGTCAGACGTTCGTCCATACAAGTTGCCCTGGGACTGGACAAACCGAAGGTACTATTCCGTACAACCATCTTAGCCAATGTTATCTAAGATTTATACAATAGCCCTTGCATTTCTCTCCGTCTTCAATATATTCAGCATACTTGACTCGCAACGCTTATGCCAATACGGAGTGGTTCTTCGGATAATAATCCAACCGGTCTCTCCATATTAACAACGTTAAAATGGTCAAACTTTGATAGTCGATGACTTAACTATCAAATGAAAATACGTGTGCACACAACAATCTTATTTCGAATTGAGATTCCTATTTGATCAATCATCATATATGTATATATATATATTGATATTTCTGTGTTTACGTATCACTATCCCTTCACATCAATCAGTCGCTGACTGTAATCATTAAGAGAACAACTTCCTAAGTATAAACCCCGAAGGCCGAAACCAACATCAGATAAATACTCAGAAAATCATTCGACTTATTAATTCTAGTCAGTTTCTAATTTTCAGTAACTTCATTTGAATTCTTATTTTCAAGAATTCATGTTCCTTTAATATTTTTATTTCGAAAAATATTAACTTAACCTCTTTATTTCATATCATGTTATACCGTGTGCGGAGCACGGGCTTAAATCCTTTCTAGTGAAAAAATATTCTTTTAATTTACTTCATTTTATATTCGTGCGCTGAGCACGGGCTAAACTTTACTAATATAACAATCCTCTTTCTATACAATCTGAGTCGACATGGTTTGGATCTAATATTGACAGTTAATACCTTCTCTTGATCTAATCTTATTTTATTTATCACTTGACTTGATGAAATAAAATAAATCCTTTATTTATTTATTTAAAACTCCACATTTATAATTTAAAATTCTGATTTGTCATCTGTATATGCTAACAGTGTTTGTCACTACGTTATGTAAATTATCCCTGATTTACATAATTTATTTAAGTCTTGCTGATTTAATTATTTAATAAATTAAATAACTAATCACTTTAAAATAATAATAATTCCAACTTCTTGTTTCTTAAAATGTTGTCTCCTCGGATCATCGGAGTCACGCAATATGTCCGCGCCAAACACAGTGTTCTGTCACTACATACTTATCATGTTCCCTGATCTATAAAATAATTCCAGTCTTACTTATTTAAATTTATTTAATTAATTAATTAACTTAAACAAATTAATTAAATTCTAAACAAATTTTCCTACTACCACACTTCAGCAAGAATAGGCGTGATTCTCGGATCAAAATGAACAGCAGAAAATATAAATACTGTCACCTTTCATTTTACCCACCGTGGCTTCATCGGAGAATTACCACCGTACGGCCATCTTCTCCCGCTGGAACGCCAGCGCTTCTACCCACGTCAAGGACACGTCCCGACGCTTCTATCCCACCTGGTGCGGCGGCTCCGATCTCCTCCGACGAAGTGCAGTTCGCACTCGAACTGTCCACGTCCAAATCTCCTGAACTACATGCTACGAAGTTATTTCAGTGTTTCTCTATCGTTTTAACATCATTGTACGCGTGTACGCAACTCCGTTCTGTTTCATACAATGTGTATATTCTGTTTTTAAACTATGACTTTGTTTTTCGACTAAACTAAGAGTTCTCTTGATCCACTCAACAAAATATCCTACTGTTTGGTTGTAGAATCATGATATACAAGTGCGCAACCTTTCCATACCCTGACTAATGGGTTCGTGCGAGTTTGTTCATGTTTTAGTGCATTCATTTGACAGTAGCGTGCGGGTTTTGATGGGTTTTCCTCAAACCATTATCACATAGTAAAAACTAGAGTTCTATACTACATATAAGTGCTGAAATGAACTAGTATATGAGCGTGTATCATATTCTAACATGCATATGCAGTCATACATGAAGATCACGACAGTTTAGATCCACACAGTCAAGCATGGTTTGCGGTTTTGGGTGTGTTTCTCCAACAATACATCACACAGTAAAACAATGGCATATAATAACTTCTATGAACTGATGTATACTAATGTGTGCTATTATATGAGCAGGAATTGTTCTCTAATATGGATCGGCCTTCATGCGGGGGAATCATAATAGTTTTTAACGCACACAGTCTAGTAAAACTCGCGGAAACACAGCGGTAACAAGCATCACATACTGGCATTTAGACAGGAAATACAAGCATGAATCAACACGATAAAGTGTGAGTGTTTACTCACCGATATACTGCTGAAACGGTGCATCGAATTCCAGTCTTCCTCTCCTTAACTCACGGTCTCACAGCAGTATAAATGCATCCAGGTTTTCCTCTCTTGGCTTGCGGGTTGTACAGTTTTTAATGTTTTCATTTTTTTCTCTCAATGCTTGCGGTTTGACAGTAATAAAATGGTGTCCATTTCTTCTTTGCTCAGCTTCACGGTTTAACAGGAAAAGGCGCCAGTTTCCTCTTAATGGCTTGCGGGTTTGACAGCCAACATGCGCCCAGTTTTATTCTTTTATTGCTCACGGCTTCACAGCCAAAACATTTCCAGTTTTGATTTATTTCTTGCGGTTTTTAACAGGAGCACAAATGGAGAAAGGATCCACATATATATAGGCTTAGCTATATAATGTATTATAATGGTTTATCATTTATATTAATTAGCTAATCTAATTCTTCCTACATCACTTATATCTTGCGCAGAAGGTGAAAGCAACATGAGTTTTGTTTTGCATGTTCACGCCTAGGTGGGTGAAGGATAGCCAACCATTTGTATTTGCTTATATTAACTAATTTCATAATTTTCCCTTATCATAAGATGTTGCGCAGCAAAAATATATGTTGAAAGCAACTTCTAGTTTGTTTTATATGTTTATATCTTGCTGGAGAAAGGTGAGCCATTCATTGTTTTAAGCTATGACAAACATCACTATCCTACTTGTCCTTAGCTTCTAGAAGATGATTTAAACAAATGCTTTTAATTCTAGCATGATTCACCACCTATTTGCCTGCGCACAAATCTTGTAGCATCTCCTATTTTTATTAAAGTATTAATCCATAAATTACATATGTCCCTTTCACCTTTTGTCCTTGCATTCTTTGCTGTGAAGCAATGGGTTCAAATGGGCTTTTAAATCTAAGAGGATGGGTTGGCTTTATGTGTTGAAGTGGTTTTGTTTTCCAGCTGGTCTTGGGTAAAATGGTTGCGCAAGTATGGGCTGTTAAGCCCTTTGAAGTGGTGATGTTTCAACCATGGTTTGCTAGCTATTTGTCCAATGTTTGCATGTGTTTCTAAGACCACTAAACTCTTGTGTTAGCTGGTCTTTGCGCAAGCCTTACTGGCTAATCATGGCATGGTCTAAGTCGAATTATATTGATCTTGTTTGTGTTGAGATGCTTGGCTGGTTCATGTTGTTTAAACTAGCTTGTCTTCTCGTTTTGGATCCATTGGTTCTCCAAAATTCTCTGCTGAGTTATGTCTAAAATAGGTTGCACTAAGGTCCTATAATAGTCTAGTCATCATCCGATTAATTTTTCTTTAAGTTGCAGTTGAAGTTATTTATTCAATTGATTGATTTCTCAAGTTAAAGATTTGCGACACTTTAGTTACAGTTCCTTTAGTAACGCTTTGCTATAGCGCTTCACTAACGCTGCTATAGAGTTCTACTACTGCTGTTTATTACAGAACTTTTAGTTACATTAAAAGTTGTCAAGTTTTAGCGACGCTCACTGATGTTATAAATAAACTTCGTCACAATTTCCGGGTCATTCAAGTGAATATCAACATTAATAACTAAATTATTAATGTATTGAAAATTTTTAGTTCTGACGTATTTTAGTCGTTGTCCGAAAATCCCGGGTCATTACACCCATGATTTCCCAACTTTTAAAATTAAGTTAATAACTGTTTTGAGTTCTCACACCAGTCCCATAAATGACTCAGAGTTTATTGTTTCTAGCTAACCTCTGGGTGCCTATATTTTCCACATGGGCAGTCAGTAGTTTTTGTTTTGTAGATATTTCTTTACACAGGATCCTGGATTACAGCTGGAACTATATTCAGAAAGCTTTATATCCGTGTATTTCATTCAGTTGTACTAGTTGATGTTTTCCGTTGCACATTATACTTATGTATTATTTTCCACTGCTTTTGTAGTTTGTAAATCTCTGATATTTATTTTTCAGTTTTAAATTATTAATTCATACTCTGATATATTCTTGTACTTTGATGTAGTGGTTGTAATAGCAATGACATGTTCTATTATTTGTGTTCTGATGCGTCGTGTTCTTAAAGTAATCAGGTCTTTCCCGTACCGGGGAAGTTTGGGTCGTTTCAGTTTGGTATCAGAGGTTTGGTTTACAGAGCTCGAGAACAAGACACATTAGAACCAAACGAAAGAATCCATCAAAGATAGGATTAGTAATATCCTATAAGAATGACTCATTAGAGATGGGATCGGTAGCATCCTAGAATGAGTTGAAGAGTGCTATTTTTAAAAACAAATTTAATTTTGAAAATTATACCTTATTATACGTATTTGAGTATTTTATTTTATATTGATTTTGGACTATCGGGTATAAGAAGATTTTGCATATACGACTTGCAAACGTAAATTCGAAGTCTCAAATATACTGGTTTCAGATATAAAATCACACTCTAGTCGCCCGGAGACAATTATGATGATTGCAGCTACATCATCAGTGTCTGTGTTCGAGTTTCGAAAGTGGAATATATATATATATATATATATATCCAATTGACTGGTGTGAGAACCAAAACATAGTTAGAATTTATTGTTTGTGAGTTGACACTGAAAATTGGATTTTTGAGTGTATAAAAGTTACATATTTGAAAATCTAATCAACTAATAGATTGCTGGTGGTGATGTTTGATTATTAATTCAATTAATGAAACCAATATGCGAATAAAAGGTTAAATTTAGGCAAATCGAATCAAATATTGAAATAAATTGTAAATTGATTGGAATTGCATATATGTGCATGTGTGTAATTGAACAGGTCATAGCATGGAAGCTAAGAAAGAGGAATAAAATTGTATACCCGACAAATAGGTACATATTTACTGTATTTATTGGGGTTTGATGATTTTATGAGCTGATTAGCTAGCCGCTTGGCTTTTTCTTTTGGATTGATGAGGGCCCTGCGGGCAAGTTGTGGTTTTACCGATCAGCCCGTACAAAGGAGGTTATGGAGAAATTATTTGAAATTTGAGGGTGTTAGCCAAATTTTTGAAAAAATTGAAGTTCTTAGAAACTGAAAAGTTGAAGAATGAAAGTTGAGTTGGTTAATTAAACAACCTTCGGCTCTGTTCCTTTTCGAGGACGAAAAGATTTTAAGTGAGGGAGATTGTAACAACTCAGAATTTTTGAACCAATTTAAATTTTTTATTTTAGCTATTTTAATGGGTTTTGAATATTTAAAATGATTTATTTTAAATAAAAACGATTTAAGATTTATTTAAATCAAAGTTAGAATGTATAAATTTATTTAATTATAAAACGAGCTTTAAATGGCGCGGTAGTTCGAAAATTCGATTTTAAATTTCAAATGAATGTACATAATTCAAAATAAACCGGATTTCAGTAAAACAAGAAACATTGGAATCTATTTAACTATATCTTTCTAAAGAACGTAAGAAACTGAGATTTCGTTTTATAAATAGTATGTTATGTCCAGTTTAAATTCAAAATAGTCGCTATGGAATTTATATATATTTTAATATAATATATATCCCTTAAAAATAGCCATTTTGCAAACGACCTCCGTTTCGATGAAACCACTTTTATTGGATCCGGAATGTTAAATTATAGCTAGATTCCAATTTTCGTAATTTTTGAAATTAATATGTGAGCACAGTAAATTTAAACATGTTTTCAATTTCAGTTTAAATTTAATCGACCAGTTAAAAAGGCCATTTTTCAAACGGTCTTTAAATTCGACGAAATTAGTTTTGTTGAAACCGTATTTGAAAAACATAGCGAGAATTCTGAATTTCATAATTTTTGGAGCTAGTATGTGGCCATGTGCAATAAATTGTGAATCGATCAATTAGTAAGGCCAGAAACAGTGCTTTATGAGTAAACGGACTCGGAATTCGACGAAACCAGTTTTGTTAGGACCGTATCGTCAAGACATAGTAGCATGTCAATTTTCATCACCAACGGAATTCATGTGTGACTGTGGCATCAATAACTGTCGAACAGAGAGAGCATGAACTAGAGAATTAATAAAATAATAAACCGTCCACTATATAATATCTTTTCTCTCCACAAACCATCATTTCTCTTCTTCCTCAAGAATTTTGCAACAACCCCTCTCCCTCTCTCTCGTAATTTTGGAAAAAAGTCCCCGAAAATAAAATGATTTATATCTCTCAATCCATAAGCAATCATCCCAAACGGCTTCTGGGTATTGTAGATCATGATGATCTCTTCCTACCACAAAAATTTGGTGAGCTATCATTGCACGGATTGGGAGAAATTGACGGTCAAAGTTAGAGAAAGGGTTTCACTTTTTAGGGATTTCTGGCCAAACCGTTGAGAATTTCATAGTGGCACCAAAGGGAGAATTGTAGAGGAGAGGAAGGGCTACAACTTTGTCTTTGGGTGTTAGTCTGAAAGTGATTGTGGCAGTGGCAGTGGCAAATTGGAGATGAACGTCGACGGTGAGATTTCAAAAGCTGGAAACCTATTCTTGCTCGCCGCCATCGATGGAGGCCGAGATGGCTGGAGGCACCTAAAGGGAGGAGGTTCGCCATGGCATGGCGTAGAGTTCTGGTGGGGTCCGCGACACTGACGTGGTACGACGGCGGCAAATTTTGGCTCGAGAGGGAATTGGGGCTTTGGCCGATAGGTGATGAAAAGAGGCATTATAGGGACGGCGGCGGTGGCTGGAGGGGCGCCGTGCAACGGCGAAGGTCATGGAGGCGGCGGTCTGGTCCCAGGTGGTCCAGATCGACGGCAGTGGAAGCTCGGCCAAGAGGAGCAACGTGAAAACTAAATTTGAAGGGTGATTAGAGAATAATATATTTAATTAATAATTTAATCGTGTAATTAAACTTCGTACATTAATATCTTGTCCATATGAACTCCAAATTGCATGAAACATGATCCGTTGCGATCGTGGAGTCGATAGATTCACAACAAAACTAACCGGGTGCAATTTGGAATTAGGAGCAAATACAAACCCGAAGGGAGCCAAAACCGTCAACTAAAGACTGGCGGAGTGGAAACTAAAGGTGAGAACTCTCCCACTCAAATCATTTTTATTACGTCATTATATCATAGGTTGCAAATGGGGCTTAGTAGCTCCTAACACTACTTTTTGTACAAACCTTGGATGATTTGTGTGATACGATTGTATTGTGGAAAAATTGATTGCATTATGGTATTATTGGATTGATTGATAGTTGTGTATGGCGCGAGCCAGTATCAGGAGAGGAATAATGCTAGACATTATTCCAGTTCTAATATCGCGCCGTTATAATGCCGAATTTTTCTGAAACTGAAATATATAAATTATTTATATAAAATGTATATAAAATTTCCATAAAAAGAAATTAGAATAAATATTCATTTATAATTCAGACGGCTTGTTTATATACACATATTTATTTGATAATGATTGGGATAATAAATTTTACACATCGCACAACTGCACAAATAATAATCAGTATTTGTTGTTTGAAAACCCCACACGAGTATTGGGATGATATTTGACATACACCAATCTCAATATTTAGTTGTATGTCAATCGATAGGTTGACAGACGGTGATGAGCATTATTTATTTATTTTAATGCTTATACATTTGTAAATTGCACTCTGGATGATGTTTGAATGGTTAATGATTATTTATCATTATTGTTGAATACATGCGATGTATGAAATCCATATAACAGAAATTATATGGTGATTGATTGAGTCACATTCCGATTCAAAAATAAAAAATATTTTAAAATAACGAATATTTTAAAATAATATTCAGTGAAGAATAAAAATGTGATTTTAATGTTCGATTTTGGATGGACACGAAAATATTGAAATGTGAAGCCGAGTTAAGTAGTAAACGCCATTTTAACCCAAATGTGTTTATTAATCGATTTTATTCATTCTATAATGAATACAAAAAGGAAATGGATTTCTAATCTGATATTTTGAAAATATTATCAATTTAATGTTATAATGTTATGGAATATTCAATTTTAAATTAAAATTGAAAATGAAGTTGAAATCGTTTTGAAATGAATTTATAAACGATTTATAAAACACGTTTTAAATGGAAATCGATGATATATATATATATTATATATATTTAATGGCCTAAATAGAACGCGCAGCGACCGTTCGCGAATTTCGACCATTGACATCAAATTGACGTAACGGGAGATCCGACGGTCGGATTCTCCTAAAATCGGAACCATTGGGTTCGTATCGAAAAGAGATTTCCAATGATTATAAGAGAGTTGAAATCTAACTGTTGGATTTGGAATTATGTCCGAATCAATTTCAGAAAAGGTCGTTATGGATGCAGTTCGCTGGTCGTTGTTCGAAACCGACTATAAGGGCCTTGAAAAAATTATTAAAAATATGGAAAAATTATGTGAAATCATATTAAATGATTTGGAAAGATTTTGGATGAAAAATTCCAAGTTTTGAAAAGGTAAATGATATTTTTATCGAAATGAACTAGTTATTAACTAGTATAAAAATCCGATGTTTTTAAATAAATAAATTGGATCTGCAAATGGTTTTGAAATAACTAGGAATTCCAACGTATGAGTTGGAATGGGTTTTAATGGAAATAATCTTTGGAATATTTCAATATTGGATTCCATGGTTATACGGATATTATTGTAGGAATTTGGAAGATACAGATATCGTTATTCCCAATACGATATCCGTTAGTTTCAGAATTTAATATTGAATTTGAGCTGGTATAATTTCTATTTAGAGCCTTGTATTTAATATCAAATTGGATTTTGGGTTTGTCGTGAATGGTGTCTTCAACAACACTGTTCTTAAACCCAGTTGAGAAAAGAATAATTCTTTTAAAAAAGATTTAGAGAAGTTTACCAATTAATTAATATTTAATTGGATTTGAATTGAAATTGGATATTTGGGTTTATCGTGAACTGTGTTTAAATAATATTCGTTCTTTAACTCAATTAACAGTGAAGATATGATTTGGAATTTATAATCTTTTAAATAAGACTAATGGAATTTTCCAAAGAAAAGTTTTCCAATTTAATGTATGAAGTGGAATTGAATGGAATTCGATTTGGTACTAATCGTGATGAACTTTTGTAAAGAAAGACCGTTACTATATGTGGAATTTAAAAGGCCTAGCTGTTATTCTGTTTATATTATTAGTTTGATACGGAAATTTATATCGATTATATACTGTTGGATTTCCGTAAAGATTCCAATTTTATGGAAGATGATTTGGGTTTATTGTGAACTGTATTTTTGATAACATTGGTTCTTTAACCTAGTTAAAGACAAGATCAATTTCTTAAAGTGAATAATCATAAAGTAATGATTTTTGATATTAAAACCAAGGTGGAGTTTTAATGAATCTTTAATTAGATTGGAATGTGAATGAAATAATTAAATTTATCAAATACATGAAATGATCGAGAATGAAGTTCCACCAGTTTTACTCCAGGCGATAGTAAATCTTTAATTAGATTTGAATGTGAAATGGTAATTAAATTTACCGATAATACCGTGGGTGTTAGATATGTAGTACTACAAGTTTTGCTCCATGGAATGAATAGGTTGGGATTGGAAAAAATAAAATAAATGATTACTTCGGTAAGGCTCGATAATCCTAACTAGTTTGATAAACCTTAATCTAGTTTAAATTGTGAAAAGAATATTTGAATAAAATAATATTCTGAATTCGAATGAGGCGTATGATGTGTTTTTATAATACTTGATTATAAGATACGCGAGTTATTTGGAAAGACCGGGTTTATCTCATTCTGAATAACCGATATGATGACTAAAAGTCGACAATGTAGACGGTGGTTGAAGACCGAAAATCTTCACATTGTTTGTATGATTACTGATGCCTTGATTGGTCTATACACACAAGACAAGGTAATAAGTGGTGATAGTCCAGACGTACTTGGAGATCGACCAAATATGCGAGGATTTCTCTCCTATATTGGACATATGGGATAAGGATTAAGGTGCCCGGTTTCGTTCAGACCCAGAACGGACTTGTAAATGGATGTATTTCTGACATTGGATTTCGTTCTGTGTTGATTGATTTCTATTAAATATATATCTGTTTGGTGGCGGAGAATTTATTCTCCTGCTTAACACCCTTCTCTGAAACGTACGAGCTTAGAGGTTATATTGATCGACATTAGTTGCATGACATGAATTGTCAATGTGGAATGCTAAGATGTAAATGATCAAGGCTTTTGTTGAAAAGCAGAGTCTCGTGGTTGATGATCAAATCACGGCTTTAAATAGCATATCTTTGTGTATAACATTAATTCGCAAGCTTCACACCCCATTATGAACCAGAAACGGGATGAGGGACTACAGGGAGGACATGCATTTCTTTCTAGCTAGGAGTGGTGTCATGGTATGGAGCCTAAACATTTTACTTACGTGGATGTTGGGAAGTGAGTTACCTTGGATTTGATGGTAGACATACTGACCAGATTTTATGTCCCATAGGGAAGGAAAACGTATTGTTCAGGAATAACTAATCGTCTAAAGTAAGTGCGGACCGGCCATGCCGCTCCTAGGGACGATGTGTTCTGTTCCTAAGGCACGAGCTAGAGTGTCTCGAATTCGGCAAGGAGAGATCCTTTGCCTTGGTTCATGATGGAATCCAATTTCCAATACGCGAGTTTTCGGTTTAGTTGTAAATCTATATGGCGACATAGTGGGATGGGGTGCTCATGCCATCTATGATTGATACATTTATATTTGAAATTGTTTTGACACTATGCACTTATAGTAATACCAAAACAATTTGTTTTAAAGCGTATCAAGCATGTTTGGCTATTGTAAGGTAAAACTCTGTCCTCCGGCTTGCGTTGCATTGTGTGATGGGACCTGAGTCTTATAATAGCTTCATTTTTCAAAAAGCATTGCGTTGTTTACAAATTGTTTTATTTAAGACTATTCATGGGAGTAAACTCGTTCCGTGTCATACAGCGTGGTTCCATGATTTCCCAACTTTTAAAATAAAGTTAATAACTATTTTGAGTTCTCACACCAATCCCATGACTGACTCGGAGTTTGTTGTTTCTACGTAAACTCTGGGTGCCTATATTTCCCACACGGGTAGTTAGTAGATTCGGTTTTGCAGATATTTCTTTACATAGGATCCTTGATTACAGCTGGAACTATATTCGGAAAGCTTTGTATCCATGTATTTCATTCAGTTGTACTGGTTAATGTTTTCCGCTGCACATTATACTTACGTATTACTTTCCGCTGCTTTTGTAATTTGCAAATCTCTGATATTTATTTTTTAGTTGTAAATTATTAATTCCTACTCTGATGTAATGGTTGTAACAGCAATGAAATATTCTATTATTTGTGCTCTAATGCGTCGTGTTCTCAAAGCAATCCGGACTTTCCCGTACCGGGGAAGTTTGGGTTGTTTTAGTTTTTTTTCTTTTAATCTGATAATCGATGGAATGGAAAGGGGTTTTATTGAAACGATGGAATGGAAATTGATGGGACCGAAGTATTGTTTTAAACGGGTTGCGAATATTTAGATCGTAATTCAGTACCAATTAAATAAATTCCAACCTATGTAAAAGGTGTAGGGATTGGGTAAGGAATTCCCTACCCAATCCTTACACCATTCACATATTTTTACATTTTCCCTACGCCGCGCCTACACGATGTAGGTATGGCGTAGAGAAATTTGAGTTGGAAAATGACTCTTTTTTTGTAGCGTATGAGATCCACCGACAAAATGTAGTAACCGATAATTAACTAGCAATCAATGAAATCACTACCATCATTGGCTTCAGAGAAGGCATTTGATTCCAAGGAAGCAGTAGAAGAAAGCAGAAGGCTATGAAAAAAAATCTATCTAAGATATTTCAATATATGAGGAATAACGGCTTAATGAATTATACTGGGGAAAACTATAAATTTGATTAACAATATGAATAGCACACAAAATATTTGGACGAGTAATCATAAGATAAACCAAGGATCAAACACTAGGAGGATACATACTAGGGTCTGGTAAAGACTCGCAATAAAAAAGAGGTAGTCAAGAAAGTATATGAGATGGCTACCTTCAATGCCCATGAAATATCTCAGTGGAGCTAATTCCATTGTCTATAATTTTTGTTAACCTCGAAAGTGTAGTCAATACGTATTATTAGCAAAGTTGACTACTAATATCTTAATTTTAAAATGTAAAATAAGAAGAATAAAACATAAAAGCAAAGAAATATAGTTTAGAGAGGTACGATCTATGAAAAATTTCTTATTGTTTTATTTCTATTTCAACTACGTAGATTACAAAGTGATTGCAACTAAATGTTGACAGTTCAAAACTAGTATTCTCCAACTCTTGTAAGAATGCTGGGTTTGGCTTATTCATGGTTGTTGAATTGATCACTGCTAACTATGGATATTTAGAATGTTGATATGGATCTACATTGTTGATGAACATGACAGGAAGTACACCAGATGGTCGGTATGGTCAGGCCCGGTTTTAGGACTAGGCGTCCTAGGCAACCGCATAGGGCATCCCCCTCAAGGGGTAACCATGGTCGGATAGCTGGTTGTGGAAGACGAGATGACTCCATACAAAAAAATATAAGTGATCGTATATTCATATTATTTGCAATTGTTCTCAGTTCATTTGGTTGACATATGATGGTAAGCCAGAAGTCACACAAGATCGATCCTTAACTTTGTCAACTACTGTAATTATTTTTGCCTACTCACGGTCCACCAAATTTTGTCATGAAATTTTCCAGCCTTGCATAAGGCAACCCAACCAACAGAATCGGGCCTGGGTGTGGTATGGATGATGACAGCTGACAAGTCAGTACCATGAACATACCTTGGGTATGGTAGTCAGATTTGGATCACTGGGTTGTTACAATCAAAGAGCTTTGATAACAGCAAAGGACATAAAGTGATTATTTCATAATGGTACTTTTGTTAGATGAAAAGTAATCATTTATTTTAGTCTTTTCGGAGAAGAAATGCTTGCGAAACTACTTTGTCTAAAGGCAATCCGGTGCTTGTAGCTATGATTGAATGTTGCCAACGGAGTTACTTCATATGTGTTCAAGAGGTTGGGATGGGTAAAAAGGAAATTTGACAGTTGATTGAGTGGTTAACCTAGTCGATGGTAGGGGGCCTTCCAAAGAACAATTTGTTCTAGACTCGTCGTCATGTGTCTACATGGGGAGGTATTGGTCACGATACCTACATGGGTGTAAACTAGATGTTCCTTAGGAAAGCCTTGCTGACCTAGACCGATCGAGGGGGGACGCCAAGTGGGTGAGCTAGGCACCTAGCAAGCATAGTGCAAAATTCCAATGCTGTGTGAATTGAGGTTGATTAAAGTGTCGGATCACCAGGTAAGCAGGCCAAGACGAGTACTGTTGAGTACGTGAGCCAGATAGATAACGCTGGTTGATCCAATTCGCTCTTATAAGAAATTTGAGAAACATTTCAACCTTCAAACTCGGGGTTATGTCTGGGCGTGGGCTTATTATTAGAGCACTTAATATTGCATTAAATGCTTCTACAAAAGTCGATACTAAATATGACCACTGTAACTTAATGTCGACATCCAATCATTGAAAACGTAAATTGTTAGGGTAAAAATAAAATATATAAATATATTGAGTGAGATATATTTTACACTCAAAGATATATGTTAGAAGAATTATTTCCTAAACGGTATATGATCAGAAAATGCATCTACAAAGTCAAATAACTAAGTAAAATACAAAATATTAGATATAGTTAGTCATTTAACAAAAAGGCATATACTTTTAAGGGACGCATTTAGACATAGGGTCGTGCATTTTCCCCGATGTAAAACCGCTTCTGAATTTTTTCACAACCAAACTCATTTATTTAGAGGAGAATTAATGTATGTCACCAATTCCACATATAGGTATTACTACGACATTACAGTCCGTTGTACGACTCGATCTGAAGGGGTAAGAAGTCTAGTCCGAGTCCATACAATTCTCATTTAGTACAAGAAAATGGGTACGAAAATATGTCCATTCAAAAATGTTAGATGTTTTTCTATTGTCTGAACTTTGTACGTCCGTTGTTTGGCTCGTACGAGCAGTGTCCAAGCTAACTCCTCGTTTGGTCCGTGTACATCTGAAAGTCTTATAAGACAGGACACGAACATATGTATCATTATCAAAAACAAGAGCTAAATAAACTTTGACATGCAAGCTTCAATCAAACATTAAACATAGAAAATGATACTACTGTTGGAAACGAATGAGTAAGAGAAAGAGGAATTTTGGAAGAAGAGAGGAAAGCAAACCTATGTCCCGCATTATGAAATATGAATTCCCACTTCTCTATAGGCTTATAAAAATAAAGGAGAAGAGGGCTTGTAAACATAGTGTGGCTAAGCTAAGACACAATATTATATTGATGTCAAAATTTGGGCTTAGTGCCTTGGGACTCTTGGGGTCCATGGCACAATATTATATTGATGTCAAAAATTGGGCTTAGTGCCTTGGGACTCTTGGGGTCCATGTTATATTGATGTCAAAAATTGGGCTTAATGCCTTGGGACTCTTGAGGTAAATGACATAATATTATATTAGTATCAAAATTTAGGCTTTGTGCGTTAGGACTCTTGGGGTCTCATGGTTAAATAGGCTTTTGTTTGCAGCTTGGGCCTGTTGCATTGAAACACGTTATTTTGATCACTTTTGATCTGTCATGTCCGTAATTGAATGGATATAACCATTTCATTTTTAAATGTGTACGCACGTTCATGCCCCGCTTGGTTAAAAGGTCGCAACATTCCAAAGGTCATTAATGTTTAGATAGGCATCTCCTCCAGCCTATAAATACATGGCCCAAAATGAGACATAATACACATTATTTATCCTTCTCAATCTGCTACCACTTCTTCAGAGCACACCTTTGTTCTAGTTTCTAAACTCTACTTTAGTTCGTCAGAGCTCCGTTTGGTGGCACCACGCTACGGGGTTGGTCCGTTTTATCTTGGGAAACAAATTACTATTACGTCAATCGGTGCACACATCGACAATATTGTTTCAAGGAAACAAAATCACTTTTGGACTCGGACATTATTAAAGTATTCATCGTCTAGTCTGTGGGTGACGGTTTTGTACCTCTCCAATGTAGTGCACAAATTGGTCTCGCTTACAGTCGTTGTTGTATTCACAATCTGACTTGACAATTGTTGCATTACTGAGTAACATTGATTGTTGCTACTGTCTAATTGTAATAAAATCGTGTATTGACAAAAGATCTTGCATGGTAATACAATCGTGTATTGACAATAATTCTAGCAATCTTGAAACAAGATTGATTGTTGCAAACGACAACACTGATGTCGCAAAATAGCAACAATAATTTTGCACAATCACAGACGGTGACCAGCGCTTTGCTTTCACCAATACTTCCAACAATGGCTCTGTCTCATGGAGAAAGGCCAAAGAAGTTCAAAGGCATTAATTTTAAGCGTTGACAATTGAAAATGTTGCTTTATCTAACAACATCATGACTCACCAAATTTCTGACTAAAAATGTTCTTAAAAGTTCAAAAACAAATTTAGCTGAAATTTCAAAAAGGCATTGTTGATATGGATTTATGTGCAGTAATATCAGAATGCAACCTTGTCTAAAGAATGATTTATAGACACAGGAGCCACTCTACACATATGTGCCAGTAAGTGGATGTTTACAACCTATGAAACTGCAACCGATGATAAATAACTTTTCATGGGCAATTCATCTGCAGCAAAGATCGAAGGCAAACAAAAAGTTGTGTTGAAACTAACTTCTGGAATGGAACTAACTTTAAATGACATTCTCTTTGTTCCAAAAATTCATAAGAACCTAATTTCAGGATCATTTCTCAGCAAACATGGATTCAAATTAATCCTTGAAGCTGAGAATGGAGTGTATATAGAAAGAGGATATGTATGTGTGATGGTTTGTTTAAAGAAAATGTAACCACTATTGTACCACACACTGATATGAATAAAAGTGAATCTTCTATTTATATTGTTGACTCTTCCAATTTGTGGAATTCTAGATTAGGACATGTAAACTTTGATACATTGCAGAAATTGATTAATCTAGAATTTATACCTAACTTAAACACCAATTATAAATGTCAAATTTGTGTAGAAGCAAAATTGACAAGAACCTAATTTCATCATGTTGAATGAGAAACAGAACTGTTAAATATAATACATGCAGATGTATGTGATTTGATGTGTTTAAACAATACAAAGGGGAAGTTGAGAATCAACTTAACAAGAAAATCAAAGCTTTAAGAAGTGATAGTGAAGGAGAATATGTATTCCCTTTCGAAGAATTTTGCGCTGAACATGGTATTTCACACTACAACACCATATTCACCTCAATCCAACGGTATACCCGTATGGAAAAATTGAACTCTTAGAGAAATGATGAATGCTTTATTCTATCTTGCCATTTAACTTTTGGGGAGAAGCTATTCTTTCGGGAAATCATATTTTAAGTAAAATACCCTGAAAGAAAACTTCTAAATCTCCTCATGAACTTTGAAAAAACAGACCAACATACTACAAATACTTAAAAGTGTGGGGGTGTCTTGCCAAGGCATAGGTACCAAAACCAAAGAAGGTCAAAATTCAACCAAAAACAGTTGATTATGTATTCATTGGATATGCACAAAACAGTGCTGCATATCGATTTTTGGTATACAAATCTGAAATTGATGATATTCATGAAAATACCATCATTGAGTCGATAAATACTATATTTTTCGAACATATATTCCCCTTGAAATAGGGTACTGAAAATCATACACTTGAGAGACCAAGGGAAGATGAAGTTCCTAATTCTTTTGATGATGAAGGACCTTAAAAATCTTTGGACCGGACTTCTATACCTTTATGTTAGAAGATAATCCATTGACATACAGACAAGCTATGTCTTCTAGCGATTCCCCTTATTGAAAAGAGGCGATTAACAATAAGATTGAATCCATTATGTCCAATCATACATGGGAATTGGTTGATTTACCTCAAGGAAGTAATACTTTAGGTAATAAATGGATATTTAAAAAGAAATAGAAACTTGATGGTTCAATTGACAAGCACAAAGCTCGTCTGGTGGTCCAAGGATTTAGATAAAATGAAGACCTGGAGTGTTTTGATACATATTCACCAGTAACATGGATAACGTCAATAAGAATGCTTATTGCATCCATACATGACTAAGAAATACATCAAATGGATGTTAATACTGTCATTCTTGAATGGAGAACTAGAGGAAGAAATCTATATGAAACAACTTGAAGGATTTCTGAGCTCAGAAAATGAGAATAAAGTTTGCAAACTGGTAAAATCTCTTTATGGCCTTAAGCAAGCTCCAAAAAAGTGGCATGAGAAGTTGATAAAACTATTTTATCAAATGAATTCACAATAAATGAATCAGATAAATGTATGTACATAAAACACACAAATATTAGGTATGTCATTGTTGGTCTCTATGTTGATGACCTATTGATCTTAGGCAATAACATAGCTATAATAAGATTTACAAAGGATAAATTACCCTCTAGATTCGATATAAAAGACCTAGGACCAGCTGATGTAATATTGGGTGTAAAAATTCTAAGAACACCACAGGGATATGCATTATCCCAGTCGCATTACATCAACAAAATACTTTAATTTTCAAGCAATATAATGTAATTATCGCTAAATCACCAGTAGATATGAACCAAGATTTGGTAAAAACACTGATGATGGTATCTACCAGTTAGAATACTCTGGTATACTAGGAAGTATCATGTATGTTATGAACTCTATTAGGCCTGATATCGCATATGCTATAAGCAAACTAAGTAAATATACCAGCAATCCTGGTAAACATCATTGGAAAGCGATAATCAGAGTTCTAGGATATCTAAAGTATACGCAAATCTATGGTCTATACTATACAAACTATTCTTCAATAGTGGAAGGATACAGTGATGCAAATTGGATCATTGGATCACATGATACAAAGTCTACAAGTGGATATGTGTTTATGTAAGGAAATGGAGCAATTTCATGGAAATCATCCAAATAGACTTGTATCGCTAGATCTACGATGGAATCAAAGTTTATTGCACCGGATAAGACTCCAGAAGAAGCAGAATGATTTTGAAGTTTCTTGGAAAACATTCCTAATTGGAGCAAACCTATGCCTTCAATATGTATACATTGTGATAGTCAATCAGCTATTGGAAGAGCTAATAGTACACTATACAATGGTAAATCTTGGCATATTCGTCGTATACATAAAATAATAAGACAACTTCTCTCAAACGGGGTTATCACAATAGAATACATTCGATCTAAAGATAACATAGCGGATTCACTTTCAAAAGGCTTGCCAAGAGAGAGTCCAAACCTTATCGATGGGAATGAGGCTAAGGCCTATAGACTAAAGGTTTTTCTAAAATGGATACCCCACCTAGTTGACTGGAGATCGCAAGATCTATGTTCAAAGGGACAACGTAGTTTAAGAGAAACTTGATGGCTAGTGCATTATATGTTGAAAAGGATAAGTATTAATACATTTAATGATGTCTGTATTTGAGAAATTAGAGAATACCCTTTATAGAATCACCTACGTAAGTGCGAAGGCGCCCCTTCAAAGAGAATTATGAGGCCAAATTCTCTAAGCACTTATGAGACCAGGCAGGTGTTCAAGGCAAAAACACATACAGAGAACGAAAGATTATAAGAAACATTTATCATGTGTTATCTACTTTGGAATTACACAAAAGGCTTACAGTTCAAGGAAAATCTATGCCTACTGATTTGCTTATGGTTCAAATAGGTAATCACTAGTAAAGTTCAAGGCCCATGTGCTACTTTAACCGATGTGATAAATGATTCATGAAACTAAGAATGACTGCTCATTCATGTGGTGGATTGTTGGAAATGAATGAGCAAGAGAAAGAGGAATTTTGGAAGAAGAGAGGAAAGAAAACCTACGTCCCACATTATGAAATATGAATACCCACTTCTCTATAGGCTTATGTAAATAAAGGAGAAGAGGGCTTATAAACATAGTGTGGCTAAGCCAAGGCACAATATTATATTGATGTTAAAATTTGGACATAGTGCCTTAGGACTCTTGGTGTCCATGACACAATATTATATTGATATCAAAAATTGGGCATAGTGCCTTGGGACTCTTGGGGTCCATGACACAATATTATATTGGTGTCAAAATTTGGGCTTTGTGCCTTAAGACTCTTGGAGTCTCATGGTTAAATAGGTCGTTGTTTGCAGCTTGGGCCTATTACGCTAAAACGCGTTATTTTGATCACTTTTGATCTATCATGTCTGTTCAATTGAATGGATACGACCATTTCATGCTTAAATGCATACGCACATTCATGCACAGCTTGGTTAAAGGGTCGCAACCTTTCCAAAGGTCATTAATGTTCAGATATGCATCTCCTCCTACCTATAAGTACATGGCCCAAAACGAGACAGAATACATATTAGTTATTCTTCTCAATCTGCTACCTCTTCTTCAGAGTACACCTTTGTTCTAGTTTCTATACTCTGCTTCAGTTCGTCAAAGCTACGTTGGCTGGCACCACGCTGCGGGGTTGGTCCATTTTACCTTGGGAAACAAATTTCTATTACATCGATCGATGCATACGACGACAATATTGTTTCAAGGAAACAGAATCATTTCTAGACTCGGACATTACTGAAATATTCATCTTCTAGTGTGTAGGTGACGATTCTGTACCACTCCAATCTAGTGCACAATCTGCCTCGCTTACCGCCATTGTTGTAATCACAGTTTGACTTGACAATTATGGCATTATTGAGTAATGTTTATTGTTGCTACTGTCTATTTGTAATACAATCGTGTATTGACAAAAGATCTAACATTGTAAAACAATCGTTTATTGACAATAATTCTAGCAAAATAAATATCGCTATTTAGCAAATGCTAATGTAAGGATAAAAATATATAACTACATGAACATACTATTGTAAATTATATATTCATACTTCATTTCAGATAATTATATTAAAATTGTTAGTATTATTTTAACCAAAGACAAAAATCATAAAGGAAACACTGACGAATTTGATTTAAAATGATTTTAAAGAGAAGAGAAATTATATTTCTCCATGACTATGAAATTTCAGGAAATAACAATTAATCAACATGACTTTTGTACAGATGGGGTGCATCGGCTCAAGGTGCAAATTGATAAACTTCAGAAACGGTAAACCATGGCTTTAGTAAAGCGGTGAAGCTATGCAAATTCCCAAAAGATTAATAGTGATAAGTGTAATGTGAAGTATTATATATGAATTTAGGCAAATACAAATTTCTGCATATCTTTGATTGTTAGAAAACCTATATATGAATTTGAAACTGAATTGACATTGAAATGGATAATTTCGAGAACCTTTGATTTTATAAATATTTTGATGATAAATTCGAAATCTTATATGTAAATGATTTTTATAAGAATGAAGTTAATTCAAAAAATATTGACTTGAAAGGTAATCGATATGAAATGATAATCTTATATCTTTACAGTTAAAGCGATTAGCGGTTCTAGCGGTATAGTGTAAAAAGATGTAGCGGGGATAAAGCAGGGATATAGCGGAGGTGCAAAAATGTAAATTAGATGTAAAACTATATAATTAAAATTAATTAAGTATCATCTCGCATAAATTCTGCAGAACAAATTAATATTGATTAATATTATATAACAAAGTCAAAGAATATCGTGGTTATGCACACTACATTCGAGGATTACTATAGGTTTCTATGTTATATATGGCACTTATCCCTTAAAATTAGTTCTTTATATCATCTTTTTTATTTGTTTTAAAAGAGAACCGGTCAAATCATTCTCTGCATGTTAATATTGCTAAAGCGGGTGCTAAATAGCGTTGATTTAGCGGGTGCAGCGAAACATAACAGGGCTTAAAGCGGAATTACTATTCATCAGCGCTAAATTGAAATAGCGTAGTGGGAAAAGAGCACTACGAGCTAAAGCAGGGATTTTGTGGGGCTTTAGATGGGCTTTAACTGCATAGTCTTATATACAATGGGATTTATGTAAGAATAACATGTTGAAATATGATTTTAGAAATCTTGTGTAAATGAATTTTATATAAGTATGATATATGCGGAGGAAATGAAATACTATGTATAGTATTTTAATTTTTCAAATTAAAGAAATGGGAAGTACCTACCATTGAAAATTGCAGACCTACTCGATAGGGGCTGCGTTGGAGCTCCACCTAACGGGAGTGCCCATTGGAAATCGATGTCCTACTCGATAGGAAATACGTACTGGAATCCTACTCAGTGGGGTCATTTTGATTGACTATACTTTTTTGATAGATTTCATAGAATAATTTGAGGGGCACGATGCCTACGGTATAAGAAATTCCACTTGCATAGTGGCATAAAATTGCGAACTATGTAACAACCATAGCATAATTCTATAGGTGTGATACCTATTGTTACAAGTGATGATAGTGGTGTAACCACTGCGTTACTGAGATCTATGGGGGAATGTGCTTTCCATATCTATTTTAAATATATTTTTAAGTATTTTCACTAGAAGTTGAAACAAGTCCGTTAAGTACTTAGAGATATTTAGTCATATGTTTGATCAACATATGACTAAATTCTATAAAAAAATGAAGATAAACCTGTAATACTTCGAATTCTAAAAGTATTTTGACTTTATATTAACAAATCAATAACATGAAAAATTTAATATTATATCACTTTACCAAAATAAATTAAGAAAATGGTCTTAAATATTTTGCACGTTTACTGCTTTGAAATATATCAAAATACTAATTTTTTTCCTCGGAAAGGAAATGAACTAATGGAATAAATACATAGTTATATGTAAATCATTTTGTTTGCATGTCACATTTCATTCAAGTTCGAATATACGATTCTGGTTTCAAGTACAATTGTTCGCTTGATTCTCGATGATGAATGCTAATACAAGTTTTTGATACGAATCTGATATTCTCTATCATAGTTTATTTCTATACAAGGAGAATGGAAGTTTCTAATCAAGAAGTCAAATCATTTCTCGTACTAAAGTGATTAGGTTACCAATACTAGTTGAAAACATAAGTTTGTATTTGAACAAGCAATCAAATTTGATATGCACCTGAATGGTATATCATTTAATTGCTAGTTCCTTATTTCGTACCTTTTCGAAGATGAAAAGTTCTGAGTGGGGAGAGTCTGACATCGGCATATTTTGACCATTTAAATATTAATTTATATTTAATTCTGATAAAAATATCTATTTATGATTTCTTAGTGTAATTAATAAACTTGATTTTAATAAGTGGAAATTAAAATGATTATAACAGTTAATTAAAAGAAGGATTTTTTTCGATTTGGCCACATTTAGAAAACTTATTACTGAAATAGCCTAGTTTTAAAAATTATTATAGTTAGCTTGGTTTTAATCACATCAGTCAAAATGGTTATTTATATTTTCTCCATTTCAAATGGAGCACACTACGACATTTCAAATGAAGCACAATTTTTGTATTTTGTGCGGCACCCCAAATGGAGCACATTGCAGCATTTGAAATGGAGCAAACAAAAATAACTGTTTTGGCTGATGTGACCAAAACCAGGCTACGATCGTAGTAAGTTTTAAAACTAGGCTATTTCAGCGATAAATTTTTTAAAAGGTGGCCGATCGAAAAAAATCCTTAAAAGAAAGTGATTTAATAGTACGTTGTGTTTGATGTTAAATCGAATTAGCACTTTAATGAATCTAAAATAAAATTTTAAGAAAAAAAATCAATATATATGTATATATATGTTCACTTTTAAAATTTACAGATAATTTGATAAAAAAATAAATCTAAATCTTGAAATAATATTTTGTGGGCCTTGAATATTAGCAGCAAATGATGTAGAATCGGTTTTGGCATTAAATTTAAAAACTTTAATTTTGAATTTAAATTTGGATTGTGTGTGTTTAGATCGATCGTTAAATTTCAACTTCCATAATATTGTTATTGAATTAAACTCTAAGCGGATATGGTACATAACAACATTTAAAAAAGTAATTGTACAATTCTAATTTTTTAGTACTCATATGCACTACTTATATAAGCATTTATGAGCGCGCACACACACACACAAACACACACACACACACACACACACACATATATATATATATATATATATCAAAATTATAGCATATTATGCAGTTATATATAATATATGTAAGTATAGATATTACAGCTTGACATAACTTATGTAGGTGCATGTTTAGTGTACATACTAAATATACAAAGTGTAAAAATAAATGGGGACTCCATTTTTTGTTTGGGGGAGGGGAATACATTTAAGGGGACTCCATCTTATTTTTTATTTGTTAAGGGGGGTTTGGAATTTCAAAATTAAAATAAAATATAGACTAAAGTCCCCCCCGGCTTCGTCGCCCCTTAAAGACTATTTATCAAAACTTAATCTTAGTTCGATCCAAACACGCCGCGAGGTGGAGAAAAAATTTGATGCTGATAAATCTTGTTTTTTAAATTTTAGATTTTGTTAAAAAAAATGAATATGTTTTGTAGAAAGTGTATGAATTTCGTTCATTTGCACGAATGATGAATATAATTTTTCATTGAAATTTTGTTCGAGTGAATACCATATGTTGTGGTTTGATAAGAGAAACAATCTCGCTATGAGATGATTTCTCAAAAGTAATTATATTATAACAGTGTACATATTCCAACGTTAAAATAAATGTTTGTTAAGTGAATTTATGCTTCTGTTCATAATGTGTTAAGTGTATTTGTATGTTGTTATTTTTTCTCATTTGTGGCTAGTGTGTTTTGTATGTGTTTATTTGTTGTTCTTGTGTTTCATGCTTACTGTGATGGTGAGAACTAAAGTAAACAATGCTAGAATAAGTTAATTTCATGTGTGCACAATGTTAATATTTCATGTATTATTATTATTCTATTTTTATGTTTTAAGATTGCATTAATGAGGAGTATAAGGTTAGTAATGGAAATTTTTTTAATATGTTTAAGGGGAGGCTAATTTATTTTAACCCCTCCCCCCCCCCTCCCCCCCCCCCTTAACAATTTTAAAATAAACTGAAAATGGTACTCCCTTTAACCAAAAGTGGAGTTCCTTTAACAATTCCCAAATAAAAAATATTGTGTTAATCAGATGCTTAATAGCAATTTTGTTATTCCTAAATTCCTACAATTAGATGCCTTAGTTATTCTAATAACTTGTTACTAAATTTATTAATTTCTATTAAAAATATGATTGAAAATAATGTGTATATTTTAAATAAAATAAATTCTGACATTAATAAATGAGTTATTTCATGCATAAAAATAAATGCGTAATTATTACTTATTTAATACTCCCTTTAGTTCAGAATAAATGATGTTTGGAAAATTTCACACATATTAACAAAACTAAAAAATGGCTTAGTTATCCTTCAGCATGTTATTAGTGCACTTTTATTCTTCATCAACGAACATACAATCCATGACCTTTTTCCTGTTCAGGTCATACACACTAAATCTAAAATGGAGCCAATTCTACAAATTTTGGAACTGAATTATTTCAACTCAACTAAAATTTGGGAATGGAGCCAAATTTACAAATTTTAATCCCTTTTATTGCTAGGCTAAAGGGCATGAAAATATTGGTTTTAAACTACAGTGCCAAGGCTTTTAAAAGTAGTCATAGCATTGATCTTAATCTTCCTGCTACAAACAATGATGAAGATTTGAACATTGATCTTAATCACCCTGCTCAGTCCTATATGGAGGAAGAGGAGTCAATTTAATTGATAGTTAGACAATCTTCTAGTAGAACACTCATGCTAGATTTGAATGTCGATCGAAATCGTGAGTTTGAATTTCCATTACTTGAATGAAATGTTGACCGGTTGCACGACGAAGATGAAGAAAATATGAACATCCATCCAAATCAAGAGCTGGAATCTCCATTGCAGGAAAAAGATGAAGAGAATATTGCTGCAAATTTAGGTAGCTAGATCTTAATTTCTTTGCATGAAGTTGGTACAATCTTTACTTGCACGAAGTTGGCACAGTATTTTCACTTGGACAAAGTTGGTACAATGTTTACTTGCATGAAGTTGATACCAATTTTTAATGTAAAATTGCACACTGCACAACAAAAATGTCAATACCTTTTTATAGACCTTCCATACAATGACAATTTGCTGGTGCATAAATTTAAGTTTCATAAAACGCATAACAAAAATGCCAATACAATGACGATTTGCTGGTGCAAAAATTTAAGTTTTGGAAAATGCACAACAAAAATGTCAATGCCTTAATTTTTATAGACCTTTCATACACCTTTTTATAGAACTTCTATAAAATGCACAACAAAATTGCAAACAGCGCACAACAAAAGTGGCAAACTACATAGTAAATTTGCTTCAACACTATAAGAAACATTGGAAATTTTGACAGAGGGGGACAACGATTTGCGTTGGCTCAATTCCGACGGCTTGCGATGGCCCGTAGGCAGGCATCTGAAGCCGTCGGAAATATTCAGGAATAATTGGACAGGCAAACTCTTTCTTCCCCAATTTCGCCTCCCTCTTCTTATTTCCAACATATGAAAATTTAAACCTACCAGCCCCAAATTCATATTTTTCACCTCCAAACATCGATTTCTTCGCGTACAATCCTCCCCAGCTTCATCTCCGACATCTTGGACAAGCAATTTGAGGTATAATCTCTTTGTCTGCTTAAAACTCAATTTTTTTACCTAAACCTATATATGATTAAAATTGAAAATTAGGGTTATTTATTGATTATAATTGGTTCCAATAGCATTATACTGGATAATAGCATCCTATTATGTGCATATTTCATGTGATATAGTAAAACTGAAATTTTATGTGCAATGTTTGGTTATTTGTGCATATGTCCCCCGAGCGTGGTTTTTGTCGTTGTATAATTTTGGATATTTGTGTACATGTACACCGTTGTGCACGTGTGATTATTGTATTGTTAGGAAAAACGGAATGCATGAGCTAGGAATAGTACATTTGTAATGTCCCACTTTTCCGTACAACTTAAGCCGACATTTAACTACCACAATCAACCCAAGTTATACAGAAAAGCAGAAAGTTAAGAGAAATAAATTAGTGGGTAAGAGAAAGATAAGACAGAAATATAAGAATAGAAGAAGGAGAAGAAACAACAATACACAGAGTCTAACATCATAGCAGAATAAAATATAATACAGAAATGATTTTATTGAGAGCTTGAAATAATACTTGTAATCGTCAAAGTATAACAATCAAAACAATCTGAACAACTATAACAACCTATCCATAAATCCGATACAAAGCGGAAAATATTATAGATATATCATACGTTTGGGCTCCTCCAGCTTGTCTCTGAACTTCACAGCACCCGATAACCTGAACCTGTAACTTGGGCTGACTCGAGCATTACAAAAGCCACGAATCAGTCTGGAGAACCAGCAAGAGAAAAATTCACTAAGTTTATAGATAGCATCCATATTGTTTAACTTTGAAAAACCTTTTAAAAGAAAGGATAATAGTAAGACCATCCCACACATAAACCTGGACGGTTTTTACCTTACGATAACCAAAACATTCTTGAAATCAATACTATTCTGATATTATAATAGTGATGTAAATCAAGTAAATAGCCAAGTAGCAGAACGCTTGCATCTCACACTCTACATATATGGTATATAATAAAAAATCATGGGCACTTATTGGAGAATGGATTCAAGGTATAGGATCAACTTTCTATCAGTGTACTCTAGAGGGGATATACTAGGGTTCAATAAGAACATTTTGCAACCCGGCCACACATGACTGCCCACTCATTTAGCTTGAGTGTAGCGAATGTATTATCACCCAATGGTTTTATGGGCCCACTATCCATCCGTGGAGATACATAAGCGAATGAGGAACAAATAAGGAATTTCTCAAGATTGGTGATAATACACCCTGCTTGGGTGCGACCCAACTAGCTATGATGCCTGCCTGATTTTTGTCATTTCCCAGTTGACGAGGCTTGAGGCTACGTTGTCTTGTAGAACACCTGTCCACCATTCACTTTGAATGCCACATCGTCATATCCATCAAACCACTAATTGATTTCCTAAAAATATTATGGGTATAAAAAGCTAAGAGAAATGAATTCCTCCACCACTATACGTAATACCTTTAAGAGATCAAACGTATGTAATTTGTTAGGCATACTCTGTTAGACATTCGTCCATACAAGTTATCCTGGGACTGGACAAACCGAAGGCACTCTCCTACTGCATCCTTACGGATCAATAGCGAGAAGTCCTTGCAAATCCGTAGATTCTATCATGACCGAATAACGTCAGAATACCTCTGGTTGCAATCCTATAGAATATTCGACAAGTAATCCTTCCGCTTATGAAGATCCACGGTCTTCAATTGCTCCATCTTCTATCTTCAACGTTACGTATTTGCTGGTTGGAATGGTTTTCAATTATAAATTCGATCTCGGTCTTTCCATACCAATAATCGTTGGCTAGATTGTGATAGCTGATTATTTAACTATCATAATAAAACAACCACTCATCCATAAAAGAAAATGAATTAACTGATTTAGTACCTAGCATCGTTTGGCCTCTTTAATTAACCATCGGTTAATTAAAATTTATAAACCTTTCAATATTTGGAAAGTGTTTCCATTTCTTATTTAATATAAGAGTATCCATTCAAAACATCACTTTTACCTTTATTAACATTTGAACGTAACTCGATAAGTGGATAATTCTCTAAGTATATGACCCCGAAGGCCTAAACCAACATCAGATCGACACTTAAAAGATTATTCGACTCGACCAATCGTACTTAAGATTTTTACTCCTTTAAATATCTCCTTTATAAATATTGTTAGCCAATCTTATTCAACGATTATTATTCATTGTTTTAAATTTGATAATAACGTCCTTTCATAAATCTTATATTTATAACTTAAATATTTCAACTTAACATCTATTACTAAATGTTTCAGATTTCATTCCCAAATCCATTAACCCTTTTATTCATTAATCTTATTTACAATCCCCTTTAAACCACCTCTTGCTCATTTATAAATATCATTTCAACAACGTTCATTAGATATGAGATTTCACTTCTAATTCTCTAGAATAAATTTAATATACATTTACAATCCCTTTCACTCATTTTAATATCTTAAAAACGTACAAATTATAATCCGACAATTTAATGTCCTTAGCACTTTTGTTACATTTAAATCCATTTCTACAACCGGTTATATATCACTTTAACCATTTAGATAATATCTAAAAAATCAACTTGGTTATAATTAAACGATTTTAAAACATAAATATAACTTTGGTGTTCACCTTTAAAACAAAAATCATATTTCAAAACTTTATACTAACATAACTTTGAAAACATTCAGAATCAATTTAATATTGATTCCAAAAAATATTTATTTTAGCGATTGCACTAGAGAGGCAAATGTCTACTAAAGTACCAAACCGTGAAATATCTGTCAATTTCACTTTCAATATCAATATATGATCATATCGATAAACATTATCAATGATAGCGAGGAATCCGGTTGGATTCGTCCAACCTAACCGTCCATGCATCACAGTGGATTATTTCAACAGTAATATATTAATCAAATAAACAGAAATAAGTAGTTTAACTAATAATAGTCAATAATCCATTAACAACATCCATTAAAACATCTAATTATTTATTAAATACGTTTGCATTATTATAAACATAACCAATAAGGTAGATTAGTCCGCAGCATTAGCCCCGTGGATAAGGACTTGTGCCGAGGTAATAATTATGCGAGTTCGAAACCTAAATTAGCATGTTAAGGGTATACCATGTGCATACGCTAACATAAACCACTTATATGGTGCCGCGGACCAGGTTAAGTGCATTAGGAGTGGTTTTATGGCTTCGACAGGTTTCCCTTCTGAACAAATTAAAAAAAACAATGGGTATCACAAATATTCAGCATCATTATAAACAATCATCAAACCATCAATCATTAGCAAACATTGCACACAAAATAAAAACTCAGCTTATAGAAAATATAAGCACGATAAACTGAGTGAGTTGAACTCACCTCAGGGTTTCCATCCTGTTGTATATAACGGTGTTGTATACACAATTATATGATTTTTATTTGATGATAACAAACAAATATATTTTATTATAAACGTGTTTGTTACTGTACTGTTTTATATATACATCACAGACAGGAATATAATATTTAAATTTAAATAGAATACGAATGTATAGACATTCAGATATTTACACAGTATTTTGTTTAAATTTAAATATTTTATTTCAAATATTCAAACAGTACAACTATTTATAATTCCACTATTTGAACACATCACATTTCATATACATTCCCAGAATATTGTACTTGTGTAAATAAACTGAATATAATAGACAAGTTTGTTTGAGCACAAAAAAATATATTTTATTTCAATCGAACTTGTTTATTACAAATGCCAATACAATTCTCTCATTACTCAGCTCCTCACACTACAACACTGTCACTCAACTATACAGATACTTTGATTTTATATACATTCACATTTCATATATACATTTACACACTGTTTTTGTTTTATGTCTTCTGTCTTCATAGCATCTTCACTGTCAATCCAGTCATCTACACCTGTCATACACATAAACACACACACAGTACACTGCAATAGAAATAAAAACAGAATACATGCAGATTTGAATTTTATTTTTGAAATTTTATTTGCCACGGATTTCTGGTGTGTTTCTCATCATTTTTCATTACGTGATATGATTCATGTGTGTCTAGTCAGTTTTTTATGTATAGTACAGGGAAAGGAAATCTTGTCTGATGGCTGCATATACACACGTGTATATATATATACACACACGTGTGCACTGCCTCGCCAATCCAGTGTGCACGACTGAGGAGCAACCACATAGACCAACTCAACCCAGTTCGTACAGTACAAGCAAAAGTCAAAACCAGTTTCAGTCGAGTGAAAAAAAAATGTCGAGACCATGTTTATATATATATATATATACCAAAATAGAGCAAAACACATCAGTTCAGTATGAATGATCAACTCAGCAAATTCAGTCAACATGAATTCAAATATGGTCAAGACAGTGGCAAGTTAATGTGCAACAACATGATGAAGTTTGAGCAGCTAAACTCATGGTCGAGCACAAGTGCAACTTTCATGTGTCAACTATCATGGTCAAGATGGAATACAAGTGATGGCAACAGCAAATCATATCCAAGTGTATGTGCCAACATAAGCAAACCCAAAGTAGTTTCATGAAAGTAACATGCAAGGTAAGAAATTGTGCAGCATACACAAAAGAATGTCAACTTGAATGTGTACAAATGGCAATAGAATTTTTTCCTGAATTTATGCACATTTATTTTTTGTTTTTGGCAAATCAAAGCATGTTTTCGGCAACGAAATCAAATTTGCATTCAATACTAATAAACAATCCAGGTGAATATGGGATAAGCAACTGTGGCAAGCAACAAATAATATCCAGAAATTTAGTTCGACATTCAGGGAAAGATTTCTTGTTTATTTCCAGAAATGAATCAAATTTTTTTTGGAATTTTCTAAATGGGAAAGTCATTTGTTTACAAGCTAATAAACCGACCAATTTCAAAAGAGGAAACATGTTCAAATCGAGATCTGTCAAAAGGGCAAAGGCGGATCTGGCCCTGGGCGGGCCTGGGCTTCAGCCCAGGGTCAAAAAAAATGTAGAAATAAATTTGTTTTTCAATTTCCAACTACGTAGCTCTTCCCTTTTTATCATTTGTAATTTTGGTTAATCAGCTTAGGGCCTCGAGGAATCTAGGACATCAAATCGTCGCTCCAACTACTGAGCCGGAAAAAAATGCAATTCTCAAATTTTCAAATCACGAAACCCTACTAATCGCTTGCAACTCTCCATCTAGGCGGAGCGGCGAGCGGATCTCCTCTTCTACGGAATTTTACACCACGTCGGCAGCAGCTGGGGCACAAAAATAAATGCGAACTGTTGCGAGCCTGGATCCACAAAGGCATAAATACGATTTCAAAGCCGAAGGTACTAATTTGCACTTTATTGTTTTAAATATTTAATCGTTGAGGATTTAAGGTAGTTTACTTGTTGTTCCATGGAGCGGCATGAGCATCTGGCAATGAGATGGGAAATTAATTTTAGCTAGTGCGTTGCTACGCACATGGATTATGATAGTACTTTCTGGTCTCAAATATTTTTTCATTAAGATATGTATTTATAAGATGATGAGATGTTATTGAATAATTCCGGCGGTGTTTACTATATTGGAAAATTCAATTTAATTTTATATGATCTTGAGTAGATTGTTGTAAATTAATGTTGCTTCTAGCTGTAAATTACACAAACTTTGGTTAGCCACATTGCTAATTTCTTTACTATAATTTGTTTGAATAAATTAGGCAAACTTTGGCTAGATGACATTGCTTTTTCGCTTCATTGTAAACTTTGTTCGAGGAAATTAGATGACATTGTTCTTTGCTTTACTGTAAAATTTGTTTAAGTAAATTAGGAAAAATGTAAATGTTGAATTTAAATAGTCATCATTACCCAGGAATGCTATATACTCAGTGTCAAAATTACAAATGCATTGCTGTCAAAATGTAAATTAGGCAAACTATAAATCAGCCCACCCCTTTGTTAATTCCTGGATCCGCCCTTGCAAAAGGGGAAAGAAATTTTCGGCAATAATATTTTTTTCTTGAAATCATTTTCCAATTTGGCAAGGATTTTTCGTAGAAATTAATCAAGTCGGTCAAGAGAATCACGCAGGTATTTTAAAGCCAACAAATTCCATTTCAAATCGAAGGAACAAAAGGGGAAACATCCACAAAAAATCAGCCGAAGTCATATGGAAATCAGAGATTAGATTAGGGTTTCTATTTACCCTATATAGTCTACACCACATCATCACAGGCACGCAAGGAAATCGAAAAACCAAAAACCCACAATTTCAAAGAACATAAAGAAAATCGATTCAGAAATTACATACCAAGGTTTTCGATCGCAAGAGGACAACCAAATCATTATCACGAGCATCAAGACCAAAGAAGAAATCAGAGAAGCCATTGCATAGATCTTTTTAGCATCGCAATTTGGGTATTTCTGAAAAAACCCTAGTTTAAGCACCGGCCGCCATTTTTATTTCCTCAGAAGCAAAGTGATCGGGCAAAACAAATGAGGGGTGCAACACTTCACAAAGGGGTCGACCATGTTTTCAATTGAAAAGAGGATGACCCTTTTAATTTAACTCCAAGGGTTTTAATTGTTTCTTAATTTTTTGTTGTTTCAATTTCATTTGTAAAACCGAACGTCGAACAGTTCTAGAGTCTATAAAATCTAGGGGAATCAGTCAGGATGTTGACTTACAGTTTACTAGAGTCTGTAAAAACTAGGGTTACGGATTACTGGTTTGTAATTCGGAAAAATATGGTCTAGGGTATATAGATCAGTCTACGGTTTTGAGCGTAGGGTTAGAATAGGAGCAGGGATTGCGAGTGTACATGGTCTTGTATGCGGGATCTGTTCTATCACCTAGTGGAAACCTTAGGAATGCAGCAGTAGGCAGGATTTTGCCGAAGCTGGGTATATCTTGTGTCATTTACTTTCTGCATTTCTGTTTCTGCTATATTCTGTGATCTGTGAATAGTTTTTAATATCCTGTAATATTTGAATTCTGCGATAAATTTCAATAAACCCTATTCACCCCTCCTCTAGGGTTAATCTAGATCCAACAAGTGGTATCGGAGCAGGTATTTTCTTTAACTCTAGAGTAACGGTGATCTCTAGTTATTAGTCCATAGAGAGTCAGTCCAGTCATATTCCATCTATTTTTAATGATACAGATTTTTTTAAAATGGAAATCAGAAATGAAATCCTATTTAAAATCTGTTGACATTAAATGTTGGAATAGAATTATAAATGGGTATGATATTGTAAATAGGGTTGATATTGAATTTAATTTACGTGCTACTCATATTTTATATTCTTATATTGATGATGTACAATATAGCCTTATTTCCCATTGTTTAGCTGCACAGGAAATCTGACAGACTCTCAACGCGCTGTATGGAAAAACTGACAACTGCTCAAAACCCCAGAAAGTCAACTCAGCTTCAGATTTGTGCTTAACAGGCTGTATACATGGAAATTCAGATGGAGACTCAACAAGAAATATTTCTTATAAAGATTTAACTCATCATTTAAATGGTTTAACTGAATCTATTAAGAATCTAAAATCTAAAAATAAACTTTTGAAATCTGAGAAGCTTGAGTTGATATGCAAAATTAATCTTTTGGAATCAATACTCAAAACGTTAAGAAGTCTTCAAATTCTAATTGCAAAAATTGTTTAATTTTGAAAAATAAGCATGTTCGTCAAAATAAAAATATTCAAAAACTTGAGAATGAAATTCTGATTTTAAAAGAGAACAAGATAGAGCTTGAAAGCACAAACAATTATTTGCAAAAAGAATTTGAAAATTTTAAGATGACTGAAAATACCAAATATATTTTTGCTGAAAAACAAAGCTTGTTGAAAACTGAGTCTATTCTCAATGAGTTAGAAAGTGAGATTGAAAAGTCAAGAAATTTGAATCTGAGAGCCGAAAACGTTTTGAATTTGAAATTGCTGAGTCCCAAATCAAAATGAAATTGCTTAGTAATGAAAATTTGGTTTTGAAAACTTATTTTGAAAAGAGTAAGATCACTGAAAACCATTGTTCATATCTAATGAAAGAAAATGGTGATCTTAATTTTAAAATTCAATAAGTTAAAACAACATTGACTAAATTTTCTAATGGTGAAATTTTTTAAATGTGTTGTTGAAAAATCAGTTTTCATCAGGAAATAGAAGTGGACTTGGCTTTGGAAAATTGATGTTTTTGAAAAGAGAAGTTCAAACGATTTTAAAAATCCTTCAACCTTCTTTGAAAAGAATCGACTTGATAACTTGAACTTTGATAATTTCAAAGGATTTTTGAATCGAAAGCAAAATTTAAACTTGTTTAGAAACAACTATGTTTTGACCCCAAAAAGAAACAAAATGAATTCGTCTAAATTCAAACAGATCTGGGTCCCTAAAAGCACTTTGGTAACTTCTGATGGGTTGCTATTCAAACAAGATTGGGTACCGAAAGTCCAACACCCAACTATGAGTGGTTTCGCTAATTTTGTTAGACCACTCAATCCCCTAAACACTTAGATACTGGAGGTGGCTGAGGATCTGCTATTCAAAAGAGATTCAAATTCAAACTGTTTTATGGTTCCGTATTATTCGCAGTTCCTCCAGCCAGGATTGATGAGTCAGAGATTTTGGTTTACACTGATTTCAGGTATGATCTCTGAACTTATCTCTGTATATATATTCTCTGTTTTTATTTTTTTTCTTTCTTCTATCTCTTTCTTCTGTTTAGTCTCATTTAATTTATCACTGCCATATTATTCTCTTTTCTTTTTGAGCTTCGTTAACTCCCAATTGCAGAAGTCATATTTTTTTTGGAAATTTTCTTCTTTTACATAAAACTTTGATGTTTTAATTTTTTACGGATCACAAATCTAAGTTTGTAAATATATGCAATTGTTTTGAAGTTTATCTTTCTGAATTCATAACAGTGTTGATGTATTCTTATCATATCTTGAACACTATTAATTAGAATTCTAAATTCTTGAAGATCTGAAAGTTTGATGAAGTTTCACACATCTCTGTTGTTTTGAGTTTCTTCTAATTCAATTTACAAAAGCTTGAAATATTATACTCATTACAGCTCTCTGCTATTTATCAGTTGTGATAATTTCATTGATTTTCAGATTGGCTTTGAAATTTTAATTTGTCTTGAATCTCATTGATACATCTTGAAAACCATTGTTATTCATGATCATTATAGTTAGTATTTGTTTGTTTGAAATCATCTGAAATTATTGATATTTTGAATAATCACACACCTCCTAAATTTGAAATTATCAACCTTGTGTGACCAATTCATTATATTTCAAAACTTGACACTGATTCAATTAATTTCAAATAAATTATTATGGATCATGAATATCTATCAAACCTGATGTAAATATTCTGAAAAATTCTTTGAGCTTGTCAGAAATTCTTATAAAAAAATTTCTTTAAAAAAATGGTCTTAAATCTCTCTATTATTTCATGGTTATTTGATTTAAATATTTGTTTGTTTAAAATCATTTGAAGTTATTGATTTATTGAATCTCACACATATCTTGGATCTAAAATATATAATCTGGTGTGATTGATTCATTAAATCATGATATTTTCACATTTCTTCAAATGACTTAAAATAAACTGAATTATATAATCTTGGATCATGGAATATATTTTTTAGTGACCTTTAGAAACATCCTCTGACAAGTCTGTTGTGATATTGGTTTTTGTGTTGCTCTGATACTGTCTTTGAAAAATGTTTTCAAACTGCCTATTTGTGACTGCTGCTCTGATAGATGAAATTATTATGCCTAATTTGTTAATTGTCTGCTTGGGCTTTGGACTTAAAATTATTTCATCTGTGATACTCTTGTTTGTCTCATGTGCCATGTTACAATCCTCATTAATTTAGACACCAATTGGTATCAGAAGTGCTGAATTTTTATGTATATATATTTTTTCTTATCCCTCTTAGCATGTATAGAACTTCATATCACTCTTGTAACTGATTTTCAATTTTAAAATTATTTATTGATTATTCATTCAGAAATTGAAATCAATATCCAAATTGAACTGTATTTATAATTCATCAAAATCATTATCAGATTTTGAAATTGTAATGAAGTGTGCCTACGATATATCTCACAACAAGAGGAGATTTTATATAAATTTTCATGATGGTTGAATATTTATTATAATATCTTTGAACTGGCAATTATTTCACGACCATCTTCATTATCAATCATCCTTCTGCCATTCATTATGATATTATATTAATGTGGAGAGTTATTATTTTTGAAAATCTTTTTGGATAAACAGTGGAAATATTTATGATAGAAATTGGACTATGTTATTATTTAGAATTAGTGATAATTAAAAAAAATTCAATGATCCCGGTACAATCGAGCATATTTCATAATATAATTAATTTAGAAATTTATTTCACAGTCCATTTCTGTACTTACCACATTTCTGTCATCCATATTGGTTTTATATACTGAGGAGTTTTTCATTTTTGAAACAGGAAATAATAAAAATAAAATATTCAGAAGTGTGTCTCTAACCTCATTTAAAAATCCAAGCTCTGGTCATGCATGGTTAAGAGATTACTGATATTTAAGCTGCAACTGATCTCATTTAAAAATCCAAGATTTGGTTATGCGTGGTCAGTGTGCTCTTAAATTAAAAGAAATAGAAAAGAAAATAATTTGAGTAAATAAATTTTATGAATTTCTCATTGGTATATGAAAACCAGCCTATCGATCCATGTTCTAATATGTGAAATGTGTTAATATCTTATGACGTACTATGATTTGTTGATTGATAGATATTGGGATTTGAGATTATTTTTTTCACTTAAATTGAATTTATAATTATAGTCCGAACACGTCACTGTTTTATGCATAATTTTTATAAAAATTCTTTGAAAAATAATTGAAATCCATTTTTTATAACTCTCTCCATTTATATAAATTTCATGATAAATCTGTCATTCTCTATAATGTGAAATATGTCACCTGTTCTCAGAATATTATGATTTTTGTTTGACTGATTGAGATTTATGATGACCATTCTTCCTCTTAAGCTGATATTATATTTTAGTCGTTTTTCATCTGTATTTTAAATTTTGTATCCTTTTGATGATAACTAAAGGGGGAGAATGGGTTAAGATTCTGATTTATGAGTGAATATTTTATAAATATTTTGAATTTTGAAAATTCATTAAATTCATTTATTTCACTCATGCACAGTTATAGGGGGAGTTTCTGTCGTAGGGGGAGCTTTCAAATAGGGGGAGTTCTGCTCTTCACTGTCAAACACATTAATTGGAATCAAAATCTTAATATTTGGTTGTCATCATCAAAAGGTGGAGATTGTTGTGTATAACGGTGTTGTATACACAATTATATGATTTTTGTTTGATGATAACAAACAAATATATTTTATTATCAATGTGTTTGTTACTGTACTGTTTTATATATACATCACAGACAAGAATATAATATTTAAATTTAAATAGAATACGAATGTACAGACATTCAGATATTTACACAGTATTTTGTTTAAATTTAAATATTTTATTTCAAATATTCAAATAATACAACTATTTATAACTCCATTATTTGAACACATCACATTTCATATACACTCCCAGAATATTGTACTTGTGTAAATAAACTGAATATAATAGACAAGTTTGTTTGAACACAAATAATAATAATATTTTATTTCAATTGAACTGGTTTATTACAAATGCCAATACAATTCTCTCATTACTCGACTCCTCACACTACAACACTGTCACTCAACTATACAGATACTTTGATTTTATATACACTCACATTTCATATATACATTTACACACTGTTTTTGTTTTCTGTCTTCTATCTTCTGTCTTCACAGAATCTTCACTGTCAGTCCAGTCATCTACACCTGTCATACACAGAAATACACACACAGTACACTACAATAGAAATAAAAACTGAATACAAGCAAGTTTGAATTTTATTTTTGAAATTTTATTTGCCTCAGATTTCTGGTGTGTTTCTCATCATTTTTCATGACTTGATCTGATTCATGTGTGTATAGTCAGTTTGTTATGTATAGTACAGGGACAAGAAATCTTGTCTGATGGCAACAGCAAATCATATCCAAGTGTATGTGTCAACATAAGCAAACTCAAAGAGTTTCATGAAAGTAACATGCAAGGTAAGAAATTGTGCAGCATACACACAAGAATGTCAACTTGAATGTGTACAAATGGCAATAGAATTTTTTCCTGAATTTATGCACATCTATTTTTTGTTTTTGGCAAATCAAAGCATTTATTCGGCAATGAAGTCAAATTTGCATTCAATACTAATAAACAATCCAGGTGAATATGGGATAAGCAACTGTGGCAAGCAACAAATAATATTCAGAAATTTAGTTCGACATTCAGGGAAAGATTTCTTGTTTATTTCCAGAAATGAATAATTTTTTTTTTTTTGGAATTTTCTAAATTGGAAAGTCATTTGTTTACAAGCTAATAAATCGACCAATTTCAAAAGAGGAAACATGTTCAAATCGAGATCTGTCAAAAGAGGAAAGAAATTTTCGGCAATAATTTTTTTTTTCTGAAAATCATTTTCCAATTTGGCAAGGATTTTTCGTAGAAATTAATCAAGCCAGTTAAGAGAATCACGCAGGTATTTTAAAGCCAGCAAATTCCATTTCAAATCGAAGGAACAAAAGGGGAAACATCCACAAAAAATCAGCCAATGTCATATGGAAATCAGAGATTCGATTAGGGTTTCTATTTACCCTATATAGTCTACACCACATCATCACAGGCACGCAACGAAATCGAAAAACCAAAAACTCGCACTTTCAAAGAACAGAAAGCAAATCAATTCAGAAATTACATACCAAGGTTTTCGATCACAAGAGGTGTAACACCCCACACCCGCTAATGTCACTCACTAAGGGAATGCCTTAACTTCGGTGGAGTATTTTAAGTGAATATAGAACAGAAAAATTACAACAAGACAAATATAAATAATACTTGAAATCTAAAACATCATTTCATTGCACCAGAAGATAAACATGTTTGGTTGCATATCAAAACCAACTAAAACAAGAGTCAAGTACTAAATATCCATCCTGGTAAAACATAAGTACATAATCCCACTACATAACTAATAGCCATAATAGAAAAGATAAGCTGGGCTTTACATCACGGTCCAAGCTCCAAAAGATAGATAAAGCAATCTGGTCAAAGCCCACTAGTGCTAGGCCCACTCTGAGAATTTGAGGGTTGGGAAAAAGATAAAAACAACGGGGTCAGACAAAAGTCTGAGTGAGCCCTATAACTTTAACAATACAATCATTAAAGTAATTAGGGTATGATATAAATTTGGTACGGTAATGACTGGGGATAAATGACTACACTAAGCAGCCAACTAGACATATGATGAACTAAGATAACGGTAAAGACGCATCTACCCACCCAAGGGTAATTACTAAACTGCACCACACCAGTCATTCCTATTTAAAGGTTGATCCCACCCAAGGTCTTAGAGAATATAACTAGTAGTTTCGTGTACCCCTAGCTGACCACATAGGTGCCGTCTGCCCCTATCTCCACTAGGTGTACCCACTACTCCCCAAGCGATCGGCTCCCTAACGTCGATACCCGTGCGGGCCCCACAGTGGGGTGTATCACTCCCCAAAGTGGCAACCCGATACAACCAACGGTGCACGGCTTATACCTACACGATGCAACAACGTCTTACCTACCAGCCCGGGTCCACACACGCATATGAAAACCGTTGGACTTGCGTTGCCACCGCTAATCCGTTTTGGCCTCTTATAATTAAGCCCAGTACGCGTGTCCCGTCCTCGACATGGGTCGAGCCCAATAAGATACATATGGGTTACTGGTTGAAATGGGCCCCCACAAGCTACCCACCTAAGCTTGTCCCTTTTTCTAGTGCATCCCACTTAACCCTTTAATCATGTTTAATTACATGTTTCCACTTGGTTAAGTATTCTAATCGTATTTTCTATTGCCACCCAAGGCAACCCACTAGATTTCCACATGCCACCCAAGGCACTTATTTAATTTCCATATGCCACCCAAGGCACCCACTTAACCCCTCATGCCCCACTACATGCTTATCTGGTTAAGTGTTTCTTAATTGATTAAGAACGTAACCTTTGTAAAGACCTCTCACATTAGACTGTCTTTTATGGCAGCTGGATTTGCCGGTCGGTTCCGGACAGCCTTACGCCATAACAGAGTCTAACCTCGTGTCTTTACACTTGTCACGTATTTAGCTTATGCCTAAGACCTCTCACATTGAGCCAATCATTTGTAGCCGCTGGATTTGCCGGTCGGTTCCGGGCGGTCTTATGCTACAAAAGGGTCCAACCTCGTGTCTTAGTCGATTAATTACACCTAATTAATCACCCCCATAATTTGTATTAATTATCCCTAATTAATTACAAATTTAACGAGGTACATAATTGACTCAATTATGTTCATCCACTTTATGGTATGCATAATCATACCAACTTCACACCATTTCATTAACATGAATATTAACCCCATCGTTCCCCACGTAATACGTTGACATGACATACTTAAAAGGGGAGATTCATCACAAACACAATGGGTTCAACTTGCATAACATTAGCATCAACATGTGTTTTAAAGGTGTCAACATGCATATATGACCATAGCATCAAACCCAACTAGCATAAATAATCAACCCAAACTTGCATGAATCACATATGTCATAAAGAGGGTAACTTGCATAAGTTACTTATGTCATACAAAGGGGTAAACTAGCATATGTATGTATGACATACAAAGGGGTTAACTTGCATATGTATGCATATCATACAAAGGTGTAAACTTGCACATGTTACTTGCATATAAACAAACACCAAACTTGCATAACATGTCATATATGAACTTGCATATAATCAAACACCAAACTTGCATAACATGTCATATATGAACTTGCATATAATCAAACACCAAACTTGCATAACATGGTGTCATAATGGATCAATGTTTATCATAGTGACTTGCATAACTAGCATCATGAACATGTAGCATAAGACTTGCATAACTAGCATCATGAACTCATAGCATATGACTTGCATAACTTGCATAACATCATGAACACATAGCATATGATAACATAACTTGCATTGATCGACATACATAACCATAACCTCATTATATCCTATCATAATTAGTTTAGCAATTGCTTGCTAAAGGCATAGAAACTCACAACTTGTTGATTAGCACTCCTATGAAGAAGATTAAGTTGCTAGAGTTGATTAGAAGTTGATTTTGAGAAGCTATCTTCTTCTACAATTTGATGGAGGCTCCTTCAAGTTGCATTTTGACAGCATAACGACGTTGTATCTATTTTTAGTATGAATTAGGGTAGTCTTAGGGTGTATTTATAGAATTAGGATGTAGTTTAGGCCCTTAGATTAACCCTAATTTAGTTTAGAGCCATCAGATTTTGTCACAAGCCACCAAAACACATCCCAAAGCTCAAATCAGTGCACCCAGGCCAAACTGACTGACAGGGGTGGGGGTCGACCTCTGGGTCGACCCCTTGGGGGGGGGGGGGTCGACACCCATGTCGACCCTAGTGTCGACACCCTCTGTCTGGCGGGAATTTTCCCGCCTCTTCTAAAATCTGAAATTTGAATATTTCAAATCTGTTTTGAATTTTCTGAAACTTCGGATGGCCATAACTTCTTCATACGAAGTCCAAATCACGCAAACTCGGACTCTATCTCAACCAGAATTCCGAGACGAACACAATGGCGCAACCGATTTCCCTTAATTCTCACGTCTGAGATTAATTATTCTTTAATTACTAAACATTAATATTAAGTGAAATTCGGGGTGTTACATTCTCCCCTACTTAAAGGATTTCGTCCCCGAAATCTCCAAGTCAAGAAGAACGTATCCTACCAACCAAACAACCATCTACTCAAACCATCAAACATTGGCATCCATTGTCCTTAAAGTTTCTAATGATGTATGAACATATGCAAAAAGTGTGTGTATATGTTTCCTGTCTAATGCAAAATCAGCCGGTCTACTGATTCAGTTGACCTCCTTAATGCAAACCATGATAGTGCCATGCATCCAATATGTATGCGAAAGAATCCTATCGACACATACTATTACTACATGTGTGCACAACCATACACCAAAATGCATCATCCATATGACAACACGACCATTATACATCCATTAATATAGCTACCTACACACAATTATATGCAATATGAAGTGACTGGGCCGATCTAGTGTCTAAAGTGTGTGTATATGCATCCACGAGCAACCACTAGCAAACACTTGCATCCACACGCATCCATCAATCATAACATGTTTCAAACACATGTTTCAACCATAGGTTTACCCTATCTAAAGGTCAAAGGTACTAATGAGAAGACATACTAAAGATAAGATAAGTACTAGACAAACGATAAAGGAGAAGTTAAAAGACATACCCTCAAAAAGGAATGGGTACAGTGAACGCATCTTCGCTTCTGTCTCCCAAGTAGCATTGCTCTCATCCTCTCCCCATTGCACTTTGACTAGTCGAACCTCTCTGTTTCTCAACTTCCTAATCTCCGACCCAAGGATGCGGGTAGGAGCTCGTCGAATAGTCGCATCACGCTCTACCTCCACTTCTCTAAGCAAGCTCGGCTCTACCACCTCTGCGGTCTCATGTAGGCACTTCCTCAAATGTGACACATGGAATACGTCATGTACCCCACTAAGTCTCTCGGGTAAATCCACTCTATATGCCATCCGTCCAATCCTTTCCTTAATAGGAAACGGTCCTACAAACCTTGGTGCCAACTTCCCAATGGACCCAAAGCGAACAACATTCCGTAATGGAGATACTTTGACAAAGACCATGTCCCCAACATCAAACTCAAGATCTGTCCTCCTCTTATCCGCTTAAGATTTCTGCCTACCTTGCGCTGCTTTCATCCTTCTTCGAATCAAATCAATCTTTTCCGAAGTCTCTCTAACCATATCAGGCCCAAGCAAGATCTTATCCGTAGATTCCCACCAACATGTAGGTGATCGACAAGGCCTTCCATAAAGAGCTTCGAAAGAAGCCATACCAATACTAGATTGGAAGCTGTTAGTATACGCGAACTCCACCAATGGAAGATGCTCTTCCCATGTACCTCCAAAATCTAAGATACATAGCCTCAAAAGGTCTTCTAGAACACGATTCACCCTCTCGGTCTGGCCGTCCGTCTGAGGATGATATGCAGTGCTCAAACACAACTGAGTCCCTACTGCCTCTTGCAAACTTTTCCAAAACTCGCTAGTGAAGATAGGATCTCGATCACTCACTATGCTAGAAGGTACCCCATGCAATCGAACTATCTCTCGAACGTAAACTGAAGCTAGCCATGGAGCAGTCCTCTTGCTCTTCACGGGTATGAAATGGGCGCTCTTAGTAAGTCTGTCTACCACAACCCAAATTCCCGTATTACCTTTCCTCGATCTCGGTAACTCATCAATAAAATCCATCGAGACGCTATCCCACTTCCATCGCGGAACTTCCAATGGGTGAAGCAACCCACCGGGTTTCTTTTGCTCCGCTTTCACTTGTTGGCACACCAAGCATCTTGCGACATACTCGGCCACATCTTTCTTCATACCGGCCCAAAAGAAAACTCGCTTCATGTCTTGGTACATCTTGTCCCCACCGGGATGAATGGCCATCTTCGAACGATGCGCATCATCAAGTATAGCCTTCCTCAAACCCTCATCTTGCGGTACACAAAGTCTACCGTCTCTACGCAACCACCCCCTATCGTCTAGGCTGTACCTACTCAAATGGCTGGACGACTCCCCCTTATGAGCTTCTCTACTAACTCAACCAACTGTGGGTCATCGCGCTGTGCCTCACTAATCCGTCCCAAAAGAGTAGGTCTGACCTCTAAGGATGCAAGCAAACCGGGTATAAAGTCAACGGAAGGTCTGAAATCAAACATCAAGATAAATTCCAAGCTTCGTCGTTCCACGAACAATGGACTCAAGGACAACCTTTTTCTGCTTAAGGCGTCTGCCACCACGTTACCCTTACCAGGGGTATACGCTATCTCGAAATCATAGGATGCTAAGAACTCCATCCACCTTTGCTGTCTCAAGTTCAAATCCTTCTGAGAAAACAAGTACTTCAATGATTTGTGGTCAGTGAACAATTCGAACCTCTCTCCAAGAAGATAATGGCGCCAAGTCTTAAGCGCAAAAACAATAGAGGCCAACTCTAAATCATGGATAGGGTAATTTTTCTCATGATTTCTCAACTGCCTTCGCCTATAGGCTATTACCCTTCCCTCTTGCATTAAGACTGCGCCTAGTCCTGTCCCACAAGCATCGGTATAAATAACAAATGGCTTACTCCCATCTGGCAACACTAAGACTGGAGCTGTGGTTAAAGCTCTCTTTAACAGTTGGAACGCATCATCACAATCTACGTCCCATGCGAAGACTAGATTCTTCTTTGTCAAGCGACTTAATGGGGCTGATATCTTCGCGAAGTCCTTGATAAACTTCCTATAGTAGCCAGCCAACCCCAAGAAACTCCTCACTTCGGTAGCATTCTTTGGAACCTTCCAATCTTGGATGGATACTACCTTCGCGGGATCCACAGCTATCCCTTCCTTAGAGACCACGTGCCCTAAGAACCGCACTTCCTCCAAAAGTGACATTTAGAGAATTTAGCCTTGAGGCTATGCGCTCGAAGAGTCTCTAACACTTCCCTAAGATGTAGGGCATGCTCTTCTTCACTCTTAGAAAAGACTATGTCATCCACAAAGACCACCACGAACTTATTAAGGTACTCCCTGAACACCCTACTCATCAAATCAACAAAGTATGCAGGGGCGTTCGTCAAACCAAATGGCATCACAAGCCACTCATAGAAACCATCCGGAGTCCTAAAGGCAGTCTTGTCTATGCTATCCTCAGCCACTCTCAACTGATGAAACCCCGTGGCCAAGTCCAACTGCGAAAACACTGAGGCGCCAACCAACTGATCAAAGAGATCATCAATCATCGACAATGGGTGTCTATTCTTCTTTGTAAGCTTGTTGAGTTCTCTATAGTCTACACAAAGTCTGAGGGACCCATCCGCCTTCGTGGCAAAAACTACTGGAGCACCCCACTCCGATATACTTCGTCTTATGAACCCCTTCTCAAGCAACTCCCCTACTTGCTCATGGAGTTCCCTCCTCTCACGAGGAGCCATGTGGCGCACTGGCAAAGATACTGCTTTAGCATTGTCCACCAGATATATTCGGAAGTCTATCTCCCGCTTCGGAGGTAAGCCCTTCACCTCCTCAAACACATCCGAGTATTCCCGGACCACTCTAACAGATCGCAAACTCTCGACCGAAGTGTCAAGCGATTCAAGATAACTTAGCATAACAGAATCCATGGGATTACAAGAGATCTCGAGAGTGTTACCCCAGCGGGTCATGAGCCTAACAACTCTCCTTTCACAATCAAGAACGGCACCATTACTGGATAACCAGTCCATGCCCAAAATCAACCCATAGCCCGTGAAGCCCAAAACAAAAGCATCACATCTAAACTCATAGCTAAGTATGGAAATCTTCAAACCCAAACATATCATGGACAAATAAGTGGAGCCCCCAATTGGGTTTGAAACAACCAAGGGATCATCTACTAGACTGGTGTCTAAGTGCAGTGACTCAACTAATGATGATGAGATAAACGAATGCGATGCGCCAGAGTCAAACAAAGTACGGACAGGATGATCAAACAGAAAAACCAGACTTTCAACAGAAATAGTTCTACCTCTTTCCTGAATCGGTGGAACCGCGAGATCCTGAACTTGCCCCCTTGCCTGACCTGGTGCCATAAGAGCTTGCACCTGTCCCCCTGAGGTAGATCCCGTCCTCTGCCCCTTCTTAGGGCAGTCCTTCACCAGATGCCCTGCTTCACCACAGTGGAAGCAGCCTGTCTTCTTCTTCTTCCGACAATCTTTGCTTAGGTGGCCTGGTGTCCCGCAATTGAAGCACTTCTTCTTTCCCTTGCCACCGTTGCCTTTCCCACCCTTGTTTTGCTATTGCTGTTGAGGTCTCTTCTGATCTCCTTTCTTCTCGGGTGCCTTATTAGCATTGGGACCCTTCTCTTCCTCATGCATGAGTGCCATGTCTACTAGCTTCTCAAAGGTGGCCCCCATAGGGATGTGAGTCATAGCCAATCCATGCATTAGTTCATTCAAGCCCTTAACGAACCTCAAAGCCATCTTCTTCGGTGTATTCACCATGTCTATGCCAAATCTTGCTAGCTGATTAAACTTGTTGACATATTCCTTTACTGATAGGTTTCCTTGCTTTAGAGTCAAGAACCTTTCCATATACAGATTTTCTTCCGCCCTTGAAAGAAACTTTGCCACAAACCTTTGCCTGAAATCCGCCCAAGAGTCAACAGGGCGCTCTCCATTAGTGACCTCCCACCAGAACGAGGCCTCTCCCTTCATTAACCAAGCAGCTAACTTGACTTTCTTTCCTTCTTCCATCTCAAAGATATCTATCAACTCTTTCACCTCCTTAAGCCAATCTCTAGCTTCCACAAAAGTTTCTGATCCTTGAAAAGGTTTCCCTCCCAGAGCCTTAAATTCCTTGCAAGTCTTAGCAAAAGTATCCATGCGAGGAGGAGGAGGAGGATCTGGTGCAACTGTTGGTGGAGGAACATTTGCTGGACCCGCAGCGGTGGCCCTAGCCTCCATCAATCTCCTGTACCATACTGGTATCATCACACCCTCCGGAAAGTTAAGATCTTCAGCCATGCTGAAACGAAAAAGGAAAGATTCAAAACGGAGAATTCGAACGATAAAGATATGGCTATTGGGGATTATGTTTTTCTTTCAAAAACTTTTCTCTTAAAAGACATGTTTTTGAAAATACTTCTTCCAAAAATGTTTTTAGAAAAATAGTTTTCTAAAAAAATTATCTGTTCCGGTAACCTTCAGCTCTGATACCACGTGTAACACCCCACACCCGCTAAGGTCACTCACTAAGGGAATGCCTTAACTTCGGTGGAGTATTTTAAGTGAATATAGAACAAAAAAATTACAACAAGAAAAATATAAATAATACTTGAAATCTAAAACATCATTTCATTGCACCAGAAGATAAACATGTTTGGTTACATATCAAAACCAACTAAAACAAGAGTCAAGTACTAAATATCCATCCTGGTAAAACATAAGTACATAATCCCACTACATATCTAATAGCCATAATAGAAAAGATAAGCTGGGCTTTACATCACGGTCCAAGCTCCAAAAGATAGATAAAGCAATCTGGTCAAAGCCCACTAGTGCTAGGCCCACTCTGAGAACCTGAGGGTAGGGAAAAAGATAAAAACAACGGGGTCTGACATAAGTCTGAGTGAGCCCTATAACTTTAACAATACAATCATTAAAGTAATTAGGGTATGATATAAACTTGGTACAGTAATGACTGGGGATAAATGACTACACTAAGCAGCCAAATAGACATATGATGAACTAAGATAACGGTAAAACGCATCTACCCACCCAAGGGTAATTACTACACTGCACCACACCAGTCTTTCCTATTTAAAGGTTGATCCCACCCAAGGACTTAGAGAATATAACTAGTAGTTTCATGTACCCCTAGCTGACCACATAGGTGTCGTCTGCCCCTATCTCCACTAGGTGTACCCACTACTCCCCAAGCGATCGGCTCCCTAACGTAGATACCCGTTCTGGCCCCACAGTGGGGTGTATCACTCCCCAAAGTGGCAACCCGATACAACCAACGGTGCACGGCTTATACCTACACGATGCAACAACGTCTTACCTACCAGCCCGGTTCCACACACGCTTATGAAACCCATTGGACTTGCGTTGCCACCGCTAACCCGTTTTGGCCTCTTATAGTCAAGCCCAGTACGCGTGTCCCATCCTCGACATGGGTCGAGCCCAATAAGATACATATGGGTTACTGGTTGAAATGGGCCCCCACAAGCTACCCACCTAAGCTTGTCCCTTTTTCTAGTGCATCCCACTTAACCCTTTAATCATGTTTAATTACATGTTTCCACTTGGTTAAGTATTCTAATCGTATTTTCTATTGCCACCCAAGGCAACCCACTAGATTTCCACATGCCACCCAAGGCACTTATTTAATTTCCATATGCCACCCTAGGCACCCACTTAACCCCTCATGCCCCACTACATGCTTATCTGGTTAAGTGTTTCTTAATTGATTAAGAACGTAACCTTTGTAAAGACCTCTCACATTAGACTGTCTTTTATGGCAGCTGGATTTGTCGGTCGGTTCCGGGAAGCCTTACGCCATAACAGAGTCTAACCTCGTGTCTTTACACTTGTCACGTATTTAGCTTATGCCTAAGACCTCTCACATTGGGCCAATCATTTGTAGCCGCTGGATTTGCCGGTCGGTTCCGGGCAGTCTTATGCTACAAAAGGGTCCAACCTCGTGTCTTAGTCGATTAATTACACCTAATTAATCACCCCCATAATTTATATTAATTATCCCTAATTAATTACAAATTTAACGAGGTACATAATTGACTCAATTACGTTCATCCACTTTATGGTATGCATAATCATACCAACTTCACACCATTTCATTAACATGAATATTAACCTCATCGTTCCCCACGTAATACGTTGACATGACATACTTAAAAGGGGAGATTCATCACAAACACAATGGGTTCAACTTGCATAACATTAGCATCAACATGGGTTTTAAAGGTGTCAACATGCATATATGACCATAGCATCAAACCCAACTAGCATAAATAATCAACCCAAACTTGCATGAATCACATATGTCATAAAGAGGGTAACTTGCATAAGTTACTTATGTCATACAAAGGGGTAAACTAGCATATGTATGTATGACATACAAAGGGGTTAACTTGCATATGTATGCATATCATACAAAGGTGTAAACTTGCACATGTTAGTTGCATATAATCAAACACCAAACTTGCATAACATGTCATATATGAACTTGCATATAATCAAACACCAAACTTGCATAACATGTCATATATGAACTTGCATATAATCAAACACCAAACTTGCATAACATGGTGTCATAATGGATCAATGTTTATCATAGTGACTTGCATAACTAGCATCATGAACATGTAGCATAAGACTTGCATAACTAGCATCATGAACTCATAGCATATGACTTGCATAACTTGCATAACATCATGAACACATAGCATATGATAACATAACTTGCATTGATCCACATACATAATCATAACCTCATTATATCCTATCATAATTAGTTTAGCAATTGTTTGCTAAAGGCATAGAAACTCACAACTTGTTGATTAGAACTCCTATGAAGAAGATTAAGTTGCTAGAGTTGATTAGAAGTTGATTTTGAGAAGCTATCTTCTTCTACAATTTGATGGAGGCTCCTTCAAGTTGCATTTTGACGGCATAACGACGTTGTATCTATTTTTAGTATGAATTAGGGTAGTCTTAGGGTGTATTTATAGAATTAGGATGTAGTTTAGGCCCTTAGATTAACCCTAATTTAGTTTAGAGCCGTCAGATTTCGTCACAAGCCACCAAAACACAGCCCAAAGCTCAAATCAGTGCACCCAGGCCAAACTGACCGACAGGGGGGGTCGACCCCTGGGTCGACACATGGGTCGACCCCTTGGGGGCGGGTCGACACCCATGTCGACCCTAGTGTCGACACCCTTTGTCTGGCGGGAATTTTCCCGCCTCTTCTGAAATCTGAAATTTGAATATTTTAAATCTGTTTTGAATTTTCTGAAACTTCGGATGGCCATAACTTCTTCATACGAAGTCCAAATCACGCAAACTCGGACTCTATCTCAACCAGAATTCCGAGACGAACACAATGGCGCAACCCGTTTCCCTTAATTCTCACATCTGAGATTAATTATTCTTTAATTACTAAACATTAATATTAAGTGAAATTCGGGGTGTTACAAGAGGACAACCAAATCGTTATCATGAGCATCAAGAGCAAAGAAGAAATTAGAGAAGCCATTGCATAGATCTTTCTAGCATCGCAATTTGGGTATTTCTGAAAAAACCCTAGTTCAAGCACCGGTCGCCATTTTTATTTCCTTAGAAGCAAAGTGATCGGTCAAAACAAATGAGGGGTGCAACACTTTACAAAGGGGCCGACCATGTTTTCATTTGAAAATGGGATGACCCTTTTAATTTAACTCCAAGGGTTTTAATTGTTTTTTAATTTTGTGTTGTTTCAATTTCATTTATAAAACCGAACGTCGAACAATTCTAGAGTCTGTAAAATCTAGGGGAATCAGTCAGGGTGTTGACTGACAGTTTACTTGAGTCCGTAAAAACTAGGGATACGGATTACTGGTTTGTAATTCGGGAAAATCTGGTCTAGGGTATATAGATCAGTCCACGGTTTTGAGCGTAGGGTTAGAATAGGAGCAGGGATTGCGAGTGTACATGGTCTTGTATGCGGGATATGTTCTATCACCTAGTAGAAATCTTAGGAATGCAGTAGTAGGCAGGATTTTGCCAAAGTTGGGTATATCTTGCGTCATTTACTTTTTGCATTTCTGTTTCTGCTATATTCTGTGATCCGTGTATAGTTTTTAATATCCTGTAATATTTGAACTCTGCGATAAATTTCAATAAACCCTATTCACCCCCCTCTAGGGTTAATCTAGATCCAACACATTCGATGTTAAAATGGTTCCATTTAATTAAATGAAACATGTGTTTAATTTAATTAAATACTTCAGTTGCTTCCATCTGCGACCAAACTAGCTTTAAAATGTTACGTCCATCAACATGGTTCCTACGCTTCTTATTGGGTCCGATTCTGAAAACATATGAGAATATCACACACATTTCCAGTTACATTTTAAATATAAATTAATTAACCTTGAATTAAATCTTATTTTTATTACTTAATTATGGTAAAAAAATAAATTAGCCATGTTAGGTTTGGTTGGGCATATTCGAATAAAAGTTAGGCAGACTCATATATATGTATTAATACCATATATATTACATGGTTACAAACTTATTTAAATTTTACCTAAGGCTCGAACCACTATATATATATACGCACTATTATTCATATGAAAGTTAAGCTAAACTGTGTTTTCGCTACCAAATATGTTGTATACATGGTTTTACGCATTAAAAAAGTCTATGGGCCATGTCATAAATTAATTATATATATGTATATGTATATATGTATGTATTTACAGTAAATAACTTCTTCCTGATTATCATCTCATGTCCATGTAAATATAGTTAGGCAAAATAACCCGTACGTATATACTGATTAGCAAGTAAGTTGGATTATGCATGTTGTATTATAAATTATAATATTCGGCGGCTTACGTCACCTTCGTCTCCTTCCTATTTCATTTTCCCACTTCTGCCTAATTGTTTGAATTCCTTTCCTCATGTCTGTTTTCAAGATCAGCAACTTCCCCATCAGAGCGCGCAGGCTTCTCCTCCTCTGGCCACCCACTGACCACGTCCTGCTTTAACCTGACGTCCTCCACTTTCACAAATTTTTGTTTCTGGAAAAAATGACATATCTTCCTCTACACGATCAACTGAAACTTATTGCTCCTCTCCCCTTCTTCTAGTTACATGTAGTTTCTCCTTCCCCTACTACTCTGTTTTGTTCGTACTCTGCCCATGCATGAACTTCGAAAGCCCAGGCACACTCCGTTTAATTTCAGTCTGCCTACCCCATGCATGCTGCTTCTTCTTTCTCCCTTTCGGACACTGTTTTGCTTCAGGTCTGCACCCCAACTCCATCTCTGCCAGCACGCACGAACAACTACCCACCCCTGCTGTTCACTAAACTCGGAGCCTCACTCGCCTCCTTCTTTTATCCCTTCAGCTGCTACTTTATTTTCCAACTGCTGTTTGCACAAAGCATTCAACACCACGCGAGCTCCCCATACACGCGCAATGTCCAAAGACCCATTCCAAACCCCTGACATTGCTTCGCCTTGAAAACCCTACTGCAAGCTTTCATTCACATATATGGGTTCGATTTTGTCAATGTCTTCTCTAGGGCTTCACATCTCTAGGTCGGTGGATCCCACTGGAATCAAGAGATCAGATCCCCTTGGTTCACAGGGACCAGAGAAAATAGGACCAAGGGATTTAATCCCATGTAAATTGGTAGACAAGAAAATCTGTTTATTTTAAAATATATAAAATTCCTTCTATAAAGCTTGACAATACGTTTGTACTATACAAATTATTGTTTACCATTTTAAATTTTGATAACTATTCATTTTGCAGAAATGTCGCAAGACATCTGTCTGTATATTGTAATAAAATCCTCATATAGAAAACAACCATGTTAATGCTTTACCCTTTTTTTTGTAGGAAGACAAAAACGTCAGTAAGACAAATGATATGTTTTCCACGACTTTATGTATTCTACTTGAGCATTACATTTCTTTAACAACGAACGTCATACATATGAACTTTGCTTGTTATGTACAAAACCTTATTAACCACAGTAAAGTCATAAGTTTGTATCAATTATAATGTGCAATTGAACGTCATGCATTAAGTTTTTTTTCTGAAATCCATGCTTATAAAATGTGCATTTTAAAAGATGGCCTGCATGTAGTAACTAATATGGGAAATGCTCAATATCAACGCAAATGGCGGAAGCTCTTCAGCGCAAAGCGATTCCTTCTTCTTGCATAGCCGATGGGGGGGAAAATATATAACATTTTATACTCATTTTAAAATATTATGGTACTGCTATTTTATCGTTTCCCGTTAAATAGCACCGACTTACACGATCTACAACCATGACGAAAATGGACGTATTACTACGTTTTGTCGTTACGATCTCAAAGAAACTTGTTTTGTTGAAAACGAACTTCATTTGGAAAACGGCGTTATTTTATTTCACATTACTCATCGATTCCTTTAAATTGCTTCTGCGAAGAAAATAACTCCAACTGGCTCCAAATTTGAAATTCCAAACTTGAAATTCTGCAATAATTAACTATATGTATTCCAACAAAATTTGTTTCGTCAAAAGCGGAGGTCGTTTGAAATATAATCACTTCCGAGGCTTATATAATATCGATAAAATGTATTTAAATTCAAAACAAATCATATTTAAATAATAATAAATTATCACCATCATATATTTATAAATGAAGTCTTATACAGCCTCAAAATAAACCAATATAGATTTTAAACTCAGTATTAAAAATCACGGGTTAAACGACATTCATATATATATATATATATATATATATATATATATATATATAAACTCCTTTAATATTTATTAAATAAATCGTTATCATTTATTAACGAATTCCATAGCGACTCTTTGAAAATTTGAATTTCAAATAACTCAAAATCTATAAGTTGAAATTTTCTTTTTTCTCTTCCATTAGAAAAATAAAATCAAAGAAATTCAAATGTTTCTTGTTTCACAGAATTCTGACTTATGTCGGATTATGTATATTCAATTAAAGTTCAAAACTCAATATTATGAACTACAGCGTCGTTTCGAGCTTGTTTTAACTAATTTATAAATATTTATGTATTCAAAATTCATTTTTAATAAATATATTTGATATAAAATCCATATATATTACAAATCAATATTTAAAACATATTTCAATATTCGTAATTATTGTTCAAAAATCTGGACCGTTACAACATTGTACACGTTTTGACTTGTGCACAAAAAAGCATGAGCCTAAATTCTAGTTGAGCCTATTGAAATGACAATAATAGTAAATTAACTTTAAGTTGAGTGACACGTGGAGAAAATGTGATAAAATAAAATATTTTTGTGTTGTAATAAAACAGTATTTTTCTAGTACAATGCGCATATCTAATTGGCTAATATCCTCTAGAGTATTTTCGGCCCCATCCGACGAGTGTTGTACATGATCATTATATATATAGTCGTTTTTGTCAAATTAAAAAATGACCATTTATATTCATCCGATACAATACTTGTTGGATTTGTCGTTGTATTGGAGTAGTTATAAAGGCAGTACACATCTACATTTTGTATACTACTTCGTTTCAAATAATTCATAAAATTTTGGTTTAGTTTTTCTTTTTGTTTCATGCGCACATGCATTTGAGTACAGTACAAGAAACAACAGGGAAATGCTGCCGAAATTATGTTGAGTCGATTGAGACGAAGTAACATACAAAATGTAAATGTTTACTATGTTTATAATGGAAAGTAGGATGCTTGACCATGTAAAAAAAATTACGTTAAACAAATGTGCCATATTTGAAATTATTTTTAACTTTATGAAATTGTTATTTGCTTTAAACTATTTTATATACATGCATTGTAAGACCACAAAAACAAGCATTTTCGAATTTGTATTCTTGAAAATAAATATTAATTTTTGAATTTGTGACTAAATTTCTCGAAGAAAAATGATTGACTATTTTGTTGATCCGAGAAGTTGGATGTACCTAAGAAGAGGACAAAGAGGTTCAATAAAAGAAGTTTTTTATAATGGTATAAATGTTTTTGTTGAATTCGCTTTAAGTAATAACAGAAGCGATCAAAAAATTCATTGTCCATGTAATAAGTTTAGACATTTGAAGTATTTGTTACTCGATATTGTGAAAGTATGTTTGTACAAAAACGGTTTCGTACCTGAGAATTATTTTTGGGATCGTTATGGGGAAGTTGTAGCAAATACTTCTACAGAGACTGAGGTAGAAAATGATGTTAATGAAAATGTTAGTACGACCTGTATTGAAAATATGGTCGAAGATGCAGCACGATCAATGTTTCATATGATTGCAGTTGATGACGATGGAAATACTGAAGAACCGAATATTAAAGCCAAGAAAATTTATGATTTATTGGATAATGCTAAGAAACCTATTTGGCATGGTTGTAAAAGAGGCACTCAGTTGTCGGTAATCGCAGAATACATTGCGATGAAGTCAAAATACAACATCACTGAAGCTGAGTTTACAACTATTGTACAAGCTACAAATAGGCACATGACCTCCTGATAATTTAAAGTGTGAAAATCAATATAAAGTTAAAAAAACTTATGTCAGCACTTGGTTTACTTTATCAAAAAATAGATACATGTTTAAAGGATGCATGTTGTTTTGGAAAGATGACGTAAACCTTAGAAATTGTAAAATATGAAATCATGAAAGATATAAACCAAGATGAAGAAGGGAAAGAAAGTTCCATACAAACGTATGCATTACTTATCTATTACTCCAAGCCTTTAAAGATTATATGCAACTTCTATAACTGCATCTCATATGTAACAACCCGTATTTCGATAACATGATTAAGACGAGAATCAAGGCAGAATTTAATTTTAAATTCTGAATCAGGTGAAACGGGCTATGCCATTGCGTTCGTCTCGGAAAAATACGCGAAATAGAGTCCGAGTTTTCGAAAATCGGAGTCCGTATGACCAAGATATGGCCTCGCGAAGTTTCACGAAAAATTCCCAAATTAAAGGATACTTAATTAAGTGAAATGGGTTGCGCAGAGAAATATATATATATTGATATATATATATATATAATTGAAAATTAAATAAATAAATATGCAAAAATGTTCAAAACAGCGAATTGGGAGAGGGGAATAACCGAACCGGCCGATTTTTGAGGTCGACCCGAGCTCGCTGGGTCGACTAGGGGTTAATCCAGGGTGTTTGGCTGTCAACCCGTGGGCCGATTCGCTCAAATGCAGATTTTGCATTTGGATGGTTCTCATGGTTCATCTTTAATCTAAAGGCCCTAGATGGTTCCTACACTTGACTTCTTCCCCAAGACATGCTTTGGTGGCTTGGATTGAATCTAGGTTTAATCCTATGGCCTAAAACACTTGCCTAATCTATAAATAAGCCCCTAACCTACCCCTAAACCCTCATTATTCATTCATGCAACTAAACTATGGCAAAATTGCTACTCTCATGGCCTCCACTCAACTATCCTAGCCTCCACTTCATTTCTATGAGAGGTTTCATGATCATGAGAGTATTAGAGAGTCCCTATGTTAGTATGAGAGCTTCTCAAGTTGATTTCAAGGCAAAAGCTTTGATCTTTGTTTATAAAGATGGTATTTTTGTTGATTTGGAGTGTTCATCTTTGGGTTTTTGGGTGATGGCATGCATAGGCTTCATCACAAGCTTTAGTTTAATCGATTTAGGCCTTCATAGCTATGTAAGCCCTTCCCTACTCTTAGATATTAACTATGAAGTTAAATGTTCATGTTGAAAGTTTGGGTTTGATTAATTAGAATGATGCATGCTATCATGTTATGCAAGTTTATGAAGTCATTATCTTGATCTTATGAACTAAAAGCCACAACCTTTATGTTGAAATGTTGCATTATGCAACATGAGAATCTTCATAATCATTATGTCAACTTGCATATGAAGTCATAATCCTTATATGATGATATATGCGAGTTTCTAGCCATCATTCCATGTCTTTTGTCACCATGATTCGCTTATGTACCAAGTTTGGGTTGATGCATGTTTTTGAGGCTTAAGAATGTAACATGAAAGCTAATGAACACATTTGTGCCTCATTTGCCACCATGATTAACTTGTGGCTTAATACCCATTTTTGTCATTCCTTTGCCAAGTCTCTTCTTTTAATCCATCACGTTGTTGCGAACGTATATGCTAGTTTAAAAAGCGTTGGGTTCACATTATGGGGAAACATAATGACATGAATATGACTTGGGTAAATGGGTATAAACATGACAACATGTAACGTTAAATATGACATGTGTTTATACTTGAAAACATGACTTGAAGTATAACATGGAAGTTGACATGTAAGTATGCATAAAAACATAAGCTTGGGAATTTACCTATTAAGTTAGGTCTACCCATTGGGAATTTACCTATTAAGTTAGGTCTACCCAATTGCTTGAAAACTTGACTATGAACATGACACTAAACTAAACATGAAAGTGGCCAACTCGAGGTTGGGTTGAGTTTGTAACGTAAAACTACCCGGAACCGACCGGCCTAACTAGTAGTTGCAAACAATAGGGACCAATGTGAGAAGTTGGTCATGTTGTGCTTGAACCCGAGGTTAGACCAAGTTGTGGTGTAAAGCTACCCGGAACCGACCGGCTTGACTAGTAACCACAACAAAGTCTAATGTGAGAGGTTGGGGTGCATTAAGTAATTAATGCCACATGATAGGGTTAAGTTAATTTGATTAATGACTCTTAACCAAATATGACATGGGTAAATGGGTTAAGTAAATAGGTTAGGCTAATGATACTTAACAAAACATGACAAGGTTGGGTAGGTTAAGTGATTTGATTTGCCTAATGACGCTTAACCATTTTTATACGACTAGTGGACGGGGATTAAGTTAACCAACACTTAATCAATCCAACATGATAATTTGGTAAGGTTAAGTAAGTTTTCTTAATGACACTTAACCATACAAGATGATTAGGGGATGGGGTTAAGTAATTTGCACCTAACTAATCCGACACGGTAATTAGATGGGGTTAAGTAATCCACACTTAACTAATCTAAACACGGTAATTCGATGGGGTTAAGTTAAACACTTAACCAATTTAAACTCGGTAATTCAATGAGGTTAAGTAACCAATACTTAACCAACTTAACGTGATAATTTAATGGGATTAAGCAACTTATACTTAACCAATTATACATGATGATTTGATGGGGTTAAGTAACTTACACTTAACCAATCTAATACGCGGACCTGATAAGGTTAAGTCACAAGACCTTTTTAGAATATACTTAACCATTGTAGTACGATTAGAGGATGGGGTTAAGTCAAACTATACTTAACCAATCCGACTCGATAATTTGATGGGATTAAGATAATCTATGCTTAATCGATCTAGCAAGATAATCCGATAGGATTAAGGTAAGCTAGTACTTGACCAATTTGACTTGATAGGGTTAAGTCATGAGCCTCTGGGTACACTTAACCAACTTGTGGGACTAAGTCTTGAACTTAAATACTTAGCCAATCTTTGACGTGATTCGTGGGCGGGTTAAGTCATGGACTTGAATGATAACACTTAACCCAATAGACAAACCCTAGCTAGAAGAACTAGGTAGAAAACCGTGGTTAATCAAGGATAACGGGAAAGGAAGCTAAGTGGTAAACCTTAGTTAAGGGTAACTAAGTAATAATTCTTAGCTAAGGACATAAGACTAATTCTCAAAACGATGAGTAACCTGATACAGTAGGTCATCACTTAGTATACGAGGGGGAGCAAGTTATCTGACTTGGATAAAAGCTCCAGCGCACTGGGTGCCGAAGTGGAAGCTTCGGGGGACGTGAGGATATTCTTGGGATCCCTCTGTGGGATGCCAGGTAATTATACTAGGCCCATGAGAGGTTAAGGTCTGCGTTAGAAGGACCAAGAGTATGCCTTGGTTGCTATGCGAGCAACCTAAAGACTGGGATGGATTAGCGTGGAGTCGACGATTCTTGTTTTTGCCCTGGATAGCGCATCGCCGACTACCTACCATCTTTAGTCAATCGTGTACGTGCGGAAAGGCAGGGAACACCCAACAGACCATGTGCTTTCTATCGAGTCATGGGTGAGGTTGGCCCGTAGGAAAGTGGGCTATAGTGGGGCCGTGGAGTGGTTCTTATACATGATTTTTCTTGGATTGCCTTTCAGTAGTTGAGGGAGGGGTCACGTGGGACCATAGCCACGGGTACAAAAACAGACCTTGATATCTGCATCGGCAGATGATTTAAAGCTCCCGACCGAGTTCCGTATTTCTTGATTTGCCCTGGCACGGAACTCGGATGGCACATTGGGGAACATGTGCATCTAGACATGGAAAACGATTCACGATACATACGTGAGATCAAGGGCGCGGTTGACGGGTGGCGTAATCCCTAGTGGTCCTAGGTGGCCAAAACCCAAACCGAGACACGGAAACGTTCATTAGGTAGCATAATCCCTAGCGGTCCTAGGTGGCATAAATCCTAAGTGGACGCGCGATAGTTCATGGTAAGGAAACACAACTAGATCAAGGGTTGCAGTCCAAAACAACTTCAAGGATAAACCGTTTACATGGGAAAGCCCGTACAGCATACGGCAAAGGACTGAACTTATACATGGAAAGAAACATATGAGTTGAGTAACCTATATATGCGGCATATTAGGTTGACATGGACCATTACACGACTTTTGAGTAAGGGTCATTCACGGATAACACGTAATACAGTTGGGGTACTAGTACGGTAGGTGCAGAGCAGATGTACAGGATAGATACCATGGGACGTTATATGTGATAGATATCTTGGGGATATTATACTTGATAGAAACCTGACGATGTGATACCTTATTTTATCTTGACATCGTAATTTATCATGACACCTTAGTTTACCTGAGTTCAGTAGTTCATCCTGTTATTTTGATTTAGCTTATCCATCTTGTTATCATGCTTATGTTCATCTCAGTTTCTCATGTCAGTTAACTTTACTAGTTTTTATACTAATAGTAGATAGGGCTTACTCAGTCTTTTTGAATGACCCGTTTTGTTTCGCCTCTTTTCTTCCGTCCCCCCCCCAGGTTACAGGGAGGAAATACTGTTGTTTAGTTCGGACTTCTTCTGCTTGAAGGTCATCATGGATGGCTTGGACTTCTCTTGGCTATGGCTACTTTACTGTTTTTACTTGGGGAATAATTTATGAAAAAGTCTTTATGCTTCTTTATTATTGCAAGACAGGTTTTGATGTACTCTGATGTAAAAGGCTTTAGACCTTAATTATTAATATTTATGAAAGTTTGATTTTACTTCCGCTATGTTATATGTTCTGTCTTGTGATATTTCTGTGCATGTTTACCAATAATGCCCCTCTAAAGCTAGTGCATTCCTTTGCGAGTGACCCTAGCGGAGGCGGGGTGTTACATTTGGTATCAGAGCAGAAGGTTACCAGACTGGGCAAAAGTTTTTAAAGACCTTCTGAAAACTATTTGAAAATCGTTTATAAAGAAGCATTTTTCAAGAAAACTTTCTTTTAAAAGAAAAAGGCTATTCCCCAAAGGCCATTAGCACTATCCTTGTTTCCTTAATTGAATCTCTTTTCCTTTCTTTCCTCCATCTGTAGTCACAGTGGTTTTAACTGCGACTAGTCTTTTCTATCTACGAAAGTGCTTTCCATGCGATGGAGGTGGTTCTCGAGAGACCAGTGGCCGCATTATAAGAAAGGATAGTGAGAAAGAGGATAAAGGATACGAGCTTATGGATGAGCAACTGGTTGGTATGGCTTAGTCCTCAAAGGAGGGAGAAAGATGAACAATGAAATCCATGACGAGAGAGTACCTTTGGCATGGTAAAACGGGGGTGGATAGTTAAGTATTATGGGACAAGGACAAGATCATCGGGAGGGTAATAGTATGCTCTTATTTCTAGGGTACCTTGGAAGGAGGGTAACGATCTTGTTAAAAGTTTAGCTCTTCTTTTCTATCATCCCGCCAAGACTTTGTTTTGATCCCCGCATCATTTAAGTTTGCTTCGATAGTTGAATCTCTGCACCTTAAGTACTAGCGTAATAGAGAATCCCATTTTTGTCTCAAGTCCTGTGGAGAACCGGTCCATTTATTCATGACTTGTTTTGGATTTGAGAATAACATGCCTCGGTTATGGATGAAGTGGTTATCCAGTAAGGGGTGCCACTCTCGGTTTTGATAGGAGGGTAGTTAGACTCTTTGACTAGCCTTGGTAATACCCTCGAAGTCTCGTGTAACCTTTTTGGGTTCGGTCATGATTAATTACTTAGAATCCCTTGATGCCTTTATTGGAAATTTGAAGCCCGATCGAGTGGTGTTCGCCGATAAGACGGATGGTTTATTTCACTTATGCACGGGTTATGGAAATCACCCAAGTATGTGCGCTTGATAACCTGGTTGGCATCTGTTTACTTTCAAGAGAAAGTTCTTCTACGTGGAATACCTTGTGGTACGAGGTCCGAGATTCACTAGTGAATTTTGGAAAGCTTGCATGAGATCATGAGTACGCAGTCATGTTTGCGTCAAGTATTCTAGGAAAAGGATAAGTGCAAGTGGAACGAGAGGCGACAAAGAAATGAGTTCTAGCTCATGTTATGGAAACAGGAAATAAGAAGCTGCGAAATCGTGAAGTTAAAAGACGGTCAAGGCACGATGGAATTAAGCTCAGGAAAGACGACTTTGATGGTCAAAGACTAGATACGCGCATGATATCTCTTTTTGGGAGTATATTCTTGATCCCTGTTTTCGGTAGAGCTTACTTGTAGGCTATCTTTTGTGGACATCCTCTCGGTCCTATTTTCTGTTACAAACCCCGTAAGGAGTTTGTCCTGTTTATCTTCTCGACCCTGTTTCAGGGAATCCTAGGTAGAACCCTATGGATGTAAACATGTATTTGAAACATGTTATGATTGATATGGTTGCAAGTGGTTGCAAGTGGTTGCTCATGGATGCGCGAATACACATTAGATACTAGCTCGACTCGGTCACATTTCATATTGCATATGCACGAGTATTTATACTTGTTTATGGATGAAATCAAGTGTATTATCATGCGGTTGTTGCATATGAATGAATGATTGTGCACGCATATAGTATCTATATGACTAGGACTATTTGCATACACGTTGGATACATGGCACTATACATATTTTTGCATTAGAAAGATTATTCAGGCCTGATCATTAGCATTAGCTAAGGAACATGTACACACACGTCTTGCATATATTCATACAGCATTAGAAATCATCTAAGGACAATGGTTGCTTGTGGATGATGTTTTGAGTAGATGGATGATGGACGGTAGGATATGTTCTTCCTAACTTGGAGATTTCGGGGACGAAATCCTAAAAGGTGGGGAGAATGTAACAACCCGTATTTCGATAACATGATTAAGACGAGAATCAAGGCAGAATTTAATTTTAAATTCTGAATCAGGTGAAACGGGCTATGCCATTGCGTTCGTCTCGGAAAAATACGCGAAATAGAGTCCGAGTTTTCGAAAATCGGAGTCCGTATGACCAAGATATGGCCTCGCGAAGTTTCACGAAAAATTCCCAAATTAAAGGATACTTAATTAAGTGAAATGGGTTGCGCAGAGAAATATATATATATGTTGATATATATATATATATATATAATTGAAAATTAAATAAATAAATATGCAAAAATGTTCAAAACAGCGAATTGGGAGAGGGGAATAACCGAACCGGCCGATTTTTGAGGTCGACCCGAGCCTGCTGGGTCGACTAGGGGTTAATCCAGGGTGTTTGGCTGTCAACCCGTGGGCCGATTCGCTCAAATGCAGATTTTGCATTTGGATGGTTCTCATGGTTCATCTTTAATCTAAAGGCCCGAAATGGTTCCTACACTTGACTTCTTCCCCAAGACATACTTTGGTGGCTTGGATTGAATCTAGGTTTAATCCTATGGCCTAAAACACTTGCCTAATCTATAAATAAGCCCCTAACCTACCCCTAAACCCTCATTATTCATTCATGCAACTAAACTATGGCAAAATTGCTACTCTCATGGCCTCCACTCAACTATCCTAGCCTCCACTTCATTTCTATGAGAGGTTTCATGATCATGAGAGTATTAGAGAGTCCCTATGTTAGTATGAGAGCTTCTCAAGTTGATTTCAAGGCAAAAGCTTTGATCTTTGTTCATAAAGATGGTATTTTTGTTGATTTGGAGTGTTCATCTTTGGGTTTTTGGGTGATGGCATGCATAGGCTTCATCACAAGCTTTAGTTTAATCGATTTAGGCCTTCATAGCTATGTAAGCCCTTCCCTACTCTTAGATATTAACTATGAAGTTAAATGTTCATGTTGAAAGTTTGGGTTTGATTAATTAGAATGATGCATGCTATCATGTTATGCAAGTTTATGAAGTCATTATCTTGATCTTATGAACTAAAAGCCACAACCTTTATGTTGAAATGTTGCATTATGCAACATGAGAATCTTCATAATCATTATGTCAACTTGCATATGAAGTCATAATCCTTATATGATGATATATGCGAGTTTCTAGCCATCATTCCATGTCTTTTGTCACCATGATTCGCTTATGTACCAAGTTTGGGTTGATGCATGTTTTTGAGGCTTAAGAATGTAACATGCAAGCTAATGAACACATTTGTGCCTCATTTGCCACCATGATTAACTTGTGGCTTAATACCCATTTTTTTCATTCCTTTGCCAAGTCTCTTCTTTTAATCCATCACGTTGTTGCGAACGTATATGCTAGTTTAAAAAGCGTTGGGGTCACATTATGGGGAAACATAATGACATGAATATGACTTGGGTAAATGGGTATAAACATGACAGCATGTAACGTTAAATATGACATGTGTTTATACTTGAAAACATGACTTGAAGTATAACATGGAAGTTGACATGTAAGTATGCATAAAAACATAAGCTTGGGAATTTACCTATTAAGTTAGGTCTACCCATTGGGAATTTACCTATTAAGTTAAGTCTACCCAATTGCTTGAAAACTTGACTATGAACATGACACTAGACTAAACATGAAAGTGGCCAACTCGAGGTTGGGTTGAGTTTGCAACGTAAAACTACCCGGAACCGACCGGCCTAACTAGTTGTTGCAAACAATAGGACCCAATGTGAGAAGTTGGTCATGTTGTGCTTGAACCCGAGGTTAGACCAAGTTGTGGTGTAAAGCTACCCGGAACCGACCGGCTTAACTAGTAACCACAACAAAGTCTAATGTGAGAGGTTGGGGTGCATTAAGTAATTAATGCCACATGATAGGGTTAAGTTAATTTGATTAATGACTCTTAACCAAATATGTCATGGGTAAATGGGTTAAGTAAATAGGTTAGGCTAATGATACTTAACAAAACATGACAAGGTTGGGTAGGTTAAGTGATGTGATTTGCCTAATGACGCTTAACCATTTTTATACGACTAGTGGACGGGGATTAAGTTAACCAACACTTAATCAATCCAACATGATAATTTGGCAAGGTTAAGTAAGTTTTCTTAATGACACTTAACCATACAAGATGATTAGGGGATGGGGTTAAGTAATTTGCACCTAACTAATCCGACACGGTAATTAGATGGGGTTAAGTAATCCACACTTAACTAATCTAAACACGGTAATTCGATGGGGTTAAGTTAAACACTTAACCAATTTAAACTCGGTAATTCAATGAGGTTAAGTAACCAATACTTAACCAGCTTAACGTGATAATTTAATGGGGTTAAGCAACTTATACTTAACCAATTATACATGATGATTTGATGGGGTTAAGTAACTTACACTTAACCAATCTAATACGCGGACCTGATAAGGTTAAGTCACAAGACCTTTTTAGAATATACTTAACCATTGTAGTACGATTAGAGGATGGGGTTAAGTCAACCTATACTTAACCAATCCGACTCGATAATTTGATGGGATTAAGATAATCTATGCTTAATCGATCTAGCAAGATAATCCGATAGGATTAAGGTAAGCTAGTACTTGACCAATTTGACTTGATAGGGTTAAGTCATGAGCCTCTGGGTACACTTAACCAACTTGTGGGACTAAGTCTTGAACTTAAATACTTAGCCAATCTTTGACGTGATTCGTGGGCGGGTTAAGTCATGGACTTGAATGATAACACTTAACCCAATAGACAAACCCTAGCTAGAAGAACTAGGTAGAAAACCGTGGTTAATCAAGGATAACGGGAAAGGAAGCTAAGTGGTAAACCTTAGTTAAGGGTAACTAAGTAATAATTCTTAGCTAAGGACATAGGACTAATTCTCAAAACGATGAGTAACCTGATACGGTAGGTCATCACTTAGTATACGAGGGGGAGCAAGTTATCTGACTTGGATAAAAGCTCCAGCGCACTGGGTGCCGAAGTGGAAGCTTCGGGGGACGTGAGGATATTCTTGGGATCCCTCTGTGGGCTGCCAGGTAATTATACTAGGCCCATGAGAGGTTAAGGTCTGCGTTAGAAGGACCAAGAGTATGCCTTGGTTGCTATGCGAGCAACCTAAAGACTGGGATGGATTAGCGTGGAGTCGACGATTCTTGTTTTTGCCCTGGATAGCGCATCGCCGACTACCTACCATCTTTAGTCAATCGTGTACGTGCGAAAAGGCAGGGAACCCCCAACAGACCATGTGCTTGCTATCGAGTCATGGGTGAGGTTGGCCCGTAGGAAAGTGGGCTATAGTGGGGCCGTGGAGTGGTTCTTATACATGATTTTTCTTGGATTGCCTTTCAGTAGTTGAGGGAGGGGTCACGTGGGACCATAGCCACGGGTACAAAAACAGACCTTGATATCTGCATCGACAGATGATTTAAAGCTCCCGACCGAGTTCCGTATTTCTTGATTTGCCCTGGCACGGAACTCGGATGGCACATTGGGGAACATGTGCATCTAGACATGGAAAACGATTCACGATACATACGTGGGATCAAGGGCGCGGTTGACGGGTGGCGTAATCCCTAGTGGTCCTAGGTGGCCAAAACCCAAACCGAGACACGGAAACGTTCATTAGGTAGCATAATCCCTAGCGGTCCTAGGTGGCATAAATCCTAAGGGGACGTGCGATAGTTCATGGTAAGGAAACACAACTAGATCAAGGGTTGCAGTCCAAAACAACTTCAAGGATAAACCGTTTACATGGGAAAGCCCGTACAGCATACGGCAAAGGACTGAACTTATACATGGAAAGAAACATATGAGTTGAGTAACCTATATATGCGGCATATTAGGTTGACATGGACCATTACACGACTTTTGAGTAAGGGTCATTCACGGATAACACGTAATACAGTAGGGGTACTAGTACGGTAGGTGCAGAGCAGATGTACAGGATAGATACCATGGGACGTTATACGTGATAGATATCTTGGGGATATTATACTTGATAGAAACCTGACGATGTGATACCTTGTTTTATCTTGACATCGTAATTTATCATGACACCTTAGTTTACCTGAGTTCAGTAGTTCATCCTGTTATTTTGATTTAGCTTATCCATCTTGTTATCATGCTTATGTTCATCTCAGTTTCTCATGTCAGTTAACTTTACTAGTTTTTATACTAATAGTAGATAGGGCTTACTCAGTCTTTTTGACTGACCCGTTTTGTTTCGCCTCTTTTCTTCCGTTCCCCCCCAGGTTACAGGGAGGAAATACTGTTGTTTAGTTCGGACTTCTTCTGCTTGAAGGTCATCATGGATGGCTTGGACTTCTCTTGGCTATGGCTACTTTACTGTTTTTACTTGGGGAATAATTTATGAAAAAGTCTTTATGCTTCTTTATTATTGCAAGACAGGTTTTGATGTACTCTGATGTAAAAGGCTTTAGACCTTAATTATTAATATTTATGAAAGTTTGATTTTACTTCCGCTATGTTATATGTTCTGTCTTGTGATATTTCTGTGCATGTTTACCAATAATGCCCCTCTAAAGCTAGTGCATTCCTTTGCGAGTGACCCTAGCGGAGGCGGGGTGTTACATCATATGAGATGACAAAAGGTTAGATCGGAGGAAGACGGTACGTTGACCCATCTAGCCAATGGGGAAGCATGAAATCATTTCGATAAAACTTATCCCAATTTTGCAGCGGAGATGCGTAAAGTCAGACTAGGATTATGTACGGATGGTTTTTCAACATTTTCTCAATTTGGTGCTAAATATTCGTCATCACTCATTATCATCACACTTTATAATTTACCTCCATGGGTATGTATGAAAACGCAATATATGTTTCTTACTGTTGTTCCTGGCACTGACGATCCGACACAAGGAATTGATGTTTACTTACAACCGTTGATTGAAGAATTAAAAACATTGTGGAACATAGGAGTAGAAACATACGGTATTTCAAAGAAGATTTTTTTGTATATTTGCTTCTTTGTTGTGGACTATAAGTGATTTTTCCTGCCTATGCAATGCTTTCAGGATGGAGCACTGTTGGTTGTCTAGCATGTCCATATTGGATGGAAGAAATACGAGCGTTTTTCTTATCGTATGCTAAGAAATTTTCATGGTTTGACTGTCATCGATATTTTCTCTATGTAAATCGTCCTTTCAGAGTAGACAAGAAAAACTTTTTAGCTAATAAAGCAGAAACCAGACAACCATCAACAATATGGTATGGCGAAGACATATATGAACTGCTTAACGATTGTCCAAAGATATATGAGACTGGAGTTCAAACAGAAATTAAAGGCAAATCGACTGTTCACAATCGGTGCAAACAGTCTATTTTACGGCAGTTACCATATTGAAAACATCTTCGGCTTCGTCATAATATTGATGTGATGTACAATGAGAAAAATGTTTTTTATAATGTCTTTAACAAAATTTTGAATGTCAAAGTGAGCACTAAAAATGATTTGAAATTAAGGTGCGATATAGAAGAATTATGAAAACGTCTCGAGCTTCATATGAAACCAAACGACAGTAAAAAAACCCAAAGCATGTTATGAATCAGATAATAATCAAGTTTAATTTGTGTTAAAATGGGTTGAAGGGTTAAGATTTTCTGATGGGATTTCATCAAATCTTCGTAGATGCGTTGACCGGCAAAATGAAAAATTGAGAAGAATGAAAAATCACAACTGTCACATTATGATGGAGCACTTATTTCCCGTTACATTCAAAGAACTACTGTCGTTAAAAGTTTGAAAGGTAGCAGCGGAGCTTAGTATGTTTTACAAAGAGCTTTGTTCAACTACTTTAAAAGTGCAACGTTTACATAAACTTGAAATAGATATTCCTATATTGCTCTGCAAATCAAAGAAAATATTTTCGTTGGGTTTTTTATAATGGAGCATTTACCTTTTCACCTCCCAACTGAAGCATGTCTTCGAGGTCCCGTCCAATGTGGATGGATGTATCCATTTGAGAGGTATATATAAACATGTTACCTATTAATTTAATTGCACTTAAAATATGAAATAATGAAAATTAATTTTGCATAGATATTTGAATCATTTGAATAAAAAAGTGAGACAAAAGGCACGAGTTGAAGGTTCAATATGGAAATCTTATCGATGAAGAAGCTTCTTTCTTTTTCTTTTATTATTTCAGTGATCATGTGAATATATCATATGTAAGTGTTCCTCGAAATGACAAAGGACATGAACAAGAATCGTCTCAAACAGTGTTGTCTATTTTTAGAAAACATGGTCGACCTTCTGGAAAATGTGCAGACATATGGCTAGACGATAGAAATCTTCATGTAGCACACACTTATGTTCTTCTAAATTGTACTAAAGTTGCACCATTTTTTAGGTAATCTGAAATATCAATTAGTGTTTTATTCATTTCCATAGTTCTTGCGCATGTGTATAATCAAATGTAATATGTTATTTATATATACAACGTTTATAAACGTAACATCCAAACAGAGATCTCAGGAAAGAATTTTCTGCTTGATTTACAAATTACATTTACGAACCAATAAATTGTGTTGTTGATGAAGGGTTGAAACATCTTACAACGAGAACAAAAAGAGTGGTCAAGACATATCCAATATACTTTGTTAATGAATATAAATTTAACATCAAAGAATATGGTACTGAGAAATTAACAAACAATATAGGTGTATTCATTAAAGGCAATGACGATCCAGAAAATCACATAAATGATTTTTATGGCGTTTTAACACAAATTTCGCAATTGACATATTTCTCATGACCCGCGGAAGAGGTGTTTCTATTTAAATGCAAGTGGTTTAGCAGTGTTTTATGTTCTGGGATTAATGTGCAGAAGGATTATAATCTGATTGAAATAAAGCATACATTGCACTATTACAACTATGATCCTTTTGTACTAGTCAAACAAGCATTTTAAGTTTATTACACTCCTTATTCGTTAAAATGAGATAAAGCAGATTGGTTAGCGGTTTTTAAAGCAAAGGCCAGATTTACGTTCGACGGGAAGAATATTCCAGATGAAGAAGCCAATCATGCAGATCTTGAGAAGAACAATGAAATAATAATTGAAGACGATCATAAAGATTTTGGATCTCTGATCGATGAATCAAATGTTTTGGTAGAAGCGTTCAAGAGTGCGGAGGAAGATATTGTAGAATATGAGACCGATTCTAAATCAGAAGAAGATGATGACCGATGTAGATGATGAGTATTATATTTCTAGTTGTAATGTAATTATGCAGTATACGTTGAATATTTTGCAGTTCATGTAACTCTGTTATTTTTTTAATATTATGATCACTATTTACATCTTTTATGTCATATGCAGTTTTTCCTATTTATTTATCTTAAAACTACAATGTAATATGTTACTCCTTGGAATATGAGACCTAATCTAGTACAGGTATAAATAATTTCATTTTATTTTATGTCATTTATTTAGCAACTTTTATCGTTTGTGAAAGTTAACTGTAAAATGAATTTTAATCTAATGTTATTGTTATCTTTTAAAATGATTTGTATGTGACAAGTATGTCATCGAGAGGGAATTCTTCAGGTGATGGTTCTGGTCCATCGCAACCCTCACAGCGTCCAGTCGTCACCTTGGTGCCTATGAGTACAAGGTAAAAAATAAAGTTTATTTAGCATGTTAATTTTTTTTACCAACTATACACCTATGTATATCATATTTAACACAGGGTTTTCAATCTTCAACCTTCGACGGTTATTTTAGATGCATCGAGAGTAGCATACAGGGCTCAGATGTCGGCATGTTGGCTGAAGTGGGATCTAATCGCACCTCACATACAGGAGGTCATTTGGCAGGATATCCTTGTAAGTATTTTCTTATATGTATTTTTTCGTTTTAAATTTGTTTAATCGCTTATATGCTATACATATTTACTACTACTTTTTGTTTAACGTGAAATACAGGCCGAAGTGGATATACAGACACATGACTTACAATTGGCTCGGACCCATTGGATGCGGAAAATGAGAAAGAATTATAAGGATTATATAAACAATGAAGAAAAACATGGAAAAAAACCTAGCTGGATGAGAGCAGCCGTGTGGGATGGATTTCTTAGGTATTGGGAGAGTGATGATGCAAAGGTAAGTGTACTTTTTTTTTTTTAAATATCAAAATATTTACTCGATATGTAACGTATCAAATTTTGTATGTACAGGGAGAATCAGAAAGAATCTCTGCAATTAGGAATGCAAATCCACTCATTCATCGAGGATGATCTAAGTCATTCCATCAGTATCAGCTGGAGCTCGTAAATTTTATAAATGCGAGTTATAAAAAATTAATATGCTATATAATTTTGAACGTGTAATAATTGTATGTAATAATAAAATTCAGAAGGCTGAGGGGATGGGCCCAGTTTCATATATGGACGTGTTTACTCGTACGCGTTCTATCGAGCATGTATGCAGATGAGAACATCTCATATATATGCATGATGACAAATCTAGAAAGAGCCATGTAAGATTTCATTTTATGTAGAAGTATTTGTAGTAATTATTAAATTATAATAAAATAAGATATCATGATATTAATTTTATCTACATTCTCATTTGTTCTTGCATGAGAAGTTTATGGAGCAGCGCCAGAAGCGTGTAGCTGAGACTGGAGAAGAGTAGCTCACAACTGATGAGGAGAACACTATATTCCAGCCAGTTATGAATCCAGCGACGGGGAACAAGCGTTATGGCATTGGAAATCAAGTGATAAACGTTTTTTCTCTTAATTTAATTTTTAGTTTAGAAATAAAATAACTTTTATGAGTTACAGGTTATTAATATAATTGGACATGATTAAAAGATTTTTAAATAATTGTTACAGGCTAGCAATCAGCAGAGACCAGGAAGGCAGACTAGAGCTGATATAGACACGACAGAGATTGAACAGTTGAGAGCTAGGATGGCGAAACTTGAGGACCAGAATCGTCGTCAAGCCATTGAGATGACTCAGCTTCTAGATCCGCGCTTGGCGGAGTTTGCGCAGCAGCACGGCCGCCAACGGCTTTTAGCCGTCGAAAATAGCGTCTTTTCTTATAGTGCAAGTTTCATGACCTTTTATGCAATAACGGTCAACATGTTCGTAAATTCAAGTTGGATTATTTATAGACCTTGCGTTGCACGAGATACGTAAAAAAACCTTGTACACGATGATAGTCAGTGGATACATAAATTCAAGTTGGACTGTGCATTATTTATAGACCTTTGCATTTTATGTGATCTTAAAAATACCTTGCATTGCATGAGATAGATCGTGCGTTATTTATAGATTGTGCTCTTACCAACATTTTTTTTTAACATGCATGTACTGAAAATGTCACAGTTCAAGGAAAGAATAGAATATCTTTATCAAATGAGAAATGGACTATTTATCGTGCTTTTTTGGAAAAGAGTGTTAATGGAAAGGTTAAAAAAAATACAACAAGGAAAGTTTCCGAACAATTTTCGGTACCCATATGGACAGTACAACGGATTTGAAGACGAGCAAAAGAAACCCCAAATGGAACGTTAGTTGATGTTTCACACAAGAAAATAAAGAATTGTGGTTGGAAAAGAATTCAAGTTGACATAAGCCGGGTGCATGAAATTCCTTTACATCGACGAACAACCATGAAAGCACTTGCTGAAGCTTTGAATGTAAGCTACATGACATTATTTCCACTTTTGAAACAAGGTCTTCTTCGATGCCACACGAATGCTATTAGGCCATATTTGAAAAAAGAACATAAAATAGCCGTCTCAAAATTTTCGTATCAATGTTAGAAAAAAGTAGTTTACCTCATGAGCCAAAATTTGTAGGCATGTATAACATAATACATATTCATGAGAAGTGATTCTATATGACCAAAAAGAGACAAACATATTATTTACTTCCAAATGAAGAAGTACCTTTGAGTACATGTCAGAGTAAGAATTTTATTCGAAAAGTTATGTTTCTAGTTGTTATGGCTCGCCCGAGATATGATGATAGCGGAAACGGTGTGTTCTCGAGTAAATTAGGTGTGTTTCTGTATGTCACCATGGAAAAAGCACAAAGATCAAGTAAGAATAGAGAAGCGGACACTTGGGAAATTAAACGGATGACCTCTGTAAAGAGGGAGAATGTGCTGGCATATATGATTGAGAAAGTTATTCTTGCTATTCAAAGCAAGTAGCCAAGAGAAGATGTTAATTAAACCATCTTCATTCAACAAGACAATGCAAAAACACACATTGATTCGGACAACGAGGCATTTTAATTAGTTCGCAAACAAATTTTGATATTCGACTAGCATGTTAGCCATCTAATTCATCGGATTTAAATGTTCTTGACCTTGGTTTCTTTACTTCTATTCAAGCACTACAACACAAGAAATGTCCAAGGACAACACAAGAGTTTATCCATGCAGTTTAGAAAGCTTTCGATGAATACCATTCGAGCAAAGTGAATGATATTTTTTGAGTCTACAATTATTTATGCAGGAGATCATGAATTTAGGAGGTTCGATCAAATATAATCCTCCACACATAAACAAAGCTGCACTAGACAGAAGGTCGCCTTCCTACTCAAATTGCTTGTGATGCCACTCTAGTACAAAGTGTTATGAATATACTATCAACATCTTAACATATGTACGGAAATATTCTAAATTACGCTGTCATATGTAGTGAAATGTATTGATATTTATGTCAGAAATTTGTACTTAAACACGGTATTTGGCATAAATAGTTTGCTGCACCATTCTATGTTTCATTTTGTTCTTTAGGTTACAAACTCTCCTCCCTTTTTGTTTTTGCTTGCCCCTTCATGCACCGTTTCTTCATAAACTGCATGTTTTTCATGTGTCCATTTCTTTATGCATGCAAACGCATCATTCTTTCATAAACCGCATGTTTTTCATGTGTCCATCTCTTATATGCATGCAAACAGAGACACTTCCCACTCTTTGTCATCTCCCTTCCATGCTTTCTCTCTTATCTCGTATGCATGTGTACCACTTGTAAAAAATAAAAGCAGTCATGTTTGTTGTTAAAAGAAACATAAAGTGATGGAACCAAATGCCCGTGTGCCATCTTTTCATTGCCATATAGAGAGTGACAATGGTTGTTCATTAGATTTTGAAGTGCTGGAACCAAATGCCTTTGTATCATCAAATGTGTTTGCCATATAAAGTGTTGTTCATTATTTTTTTGAATATATGGAATTCTGGTCTTGGTTTAAGTTGACAAACCTTTCGTTTTTACAAGAAAAAAAATGCATGGTCCGACCCTTGTATTATGATTTATAAATCATCTTTTTACACTGCCACATAAAGGACTATGGCAAAAACATTATATAGCATCGGATAATAACTCAACAACCCGAAAAAACAGAGCACCATGAAGATTAACATGGGAAATGCAGTGTATAGAATATTGGATGAACCGGTTTTTTAAAACAAAAAATTTAACAGAAGCTGGTTTTAAAGATTTTCTTGTTCGTTTCCAAAAGAAACTTCCAACGTTATATAAATGGTGATAAGCTTCTCTTTCAGATTAGGAAAAAATTTGATAATATTACTGCAAACAGCGATACAGTTGCATAAAGGTTGCATAAAAAAATAGAAAGACCAACTACAACAATCTAAGAATGAAATTGAAGGAAATAAGAGTCCCTTTAGCATGAATTTAAAAGAACTTAGGTTACATAATCTTCAACATTGAGACATCAAATTCTTGTATTTCTAGATCATTGTCAACCATTTCTCCTTCATTAGGGGGCTTGTTCAAATCCAAAGGCCGATCGACCTTCTTCTCAGATTCAACATGAGTGTTGCGAAGTTCTTCTTCATTAGCAGACATCTCATTCAAATCAAATGAACCTTCTTCATCTTCTTAAAGTCATTGTCCTCATGCGTCATATCATTACTCATGCTTCTTTTAAGTTGGGAAGGCGATAGAGAACGCTCTTTTTTATCCATAACAGACTCCGGCTTCTGCATAGATTTTCTGGTGATAAAATTGGGATTGCAAGGTGTGAATGGTTTCCATTAGAACATGAAAAATGAGAGGGAAAAAAGTTGGCAATGGCTGTGATGTGAGGAAAATTTGGAGGGAACTTTGGAAGTAAATGTTGCATTGGAACGAAAAGAGAGCAGCAGGATGCGTCTTATACTTATTAATGAGCAGCATTTTGAAAAAGATAAAACGGAGGATAAGGTGTTATTTTGTTTCAAAATGTCATATATTTTGCAAAATGGTCCAAACTATAGAAAGTCTTATAATTTGAACTGGAGGGAGTAAAGCGCAACAAACTTACAATAAATACATATTAAATGCGTAGTAACTAGGTTCTTAAAATTCAAAATTAAAAGTCCCTATTTAGAAATTGTGTACAAATGTGTGTTTGCGTGTTTATTTTATATTTAATGACATATGGATGCGAGGTTGAACCCTTATTGTAGTAGAAGACTGCTCAGGCAACCTAGCTACCAACAGCTACAAAACGGTAAATTAAGGTGAGACGACTAGAACCATAGACCATTTAGCGATGAGAGGATCTGGTTCAGGGATTAGGTATTAAGTGATCAGTCTACCTTTGTGGCTATTAGTTGATTAGGACTCGCTCATTTCCTTATTTTTTATCCTAGGAAGTACAGGCATTAGTCATGTGAACGACCCTTATTCGTACAAAGAAATCGATAGGTCCGTCTCTCTACAGTTTTGAAATATTAAATGGTCGCGTATATATGTAGTAGGGAAATATTTCTCTATGGTTAATAAGTGATTGAGTTAGAGTCTACTGGGAATAAGTTAGTGACATGACACCTCGTATGCCTCATATCATTGGTCAAGTGTCGAGAAAAGTTAAGTGGCTAGGAGGTATCCTACTGATGTTAGCTAGATAGTTACGAGGGGTCCGCCTATGGTAAGGATGTAAATTGCAAGTTGTCGTCTGTCTTTCAAGTATTAAGTGTTTGCATACTATCTTTCATATTATTTGAGTAATCAGGGCCGACCTAACAGTATTTAATGCCCTAGACGGACAATTTTTTTCATTTTTGTTGCCCCACTTTGTAAAATAACAGTCCAAAATATTGATAGAAGTGATATCTTTTTTTATTGGGAAAATAGTAATATACAGAGACTATCATAGAAACAAATTACTATAGAATCAAGAATGTTCATTCACAAACCTTGTTTGAGGCGGCCAATTTCAGCGTATAAATCCTTGATGGCAGCAGATTTCATCAATTTCTGTTTAATGTGGAAAGAAAAAGATAGTTATAGTTGAAAACTCCAGACAATCCAAGAAGCTGGCTTCCAACTTCTAAATATCCAATTAAAAAAATATACACCACTGGTTTGTTCTTAATATTCATTCACAACTCATTAACCATAATTCAGTAAACTAATTCATTCACAACTTATTAAATAGTAAATCAATTATATTAAAACCAAACAGAGTAATCATTAAATATCAAAAACTAAAACGAAAACTAACATTCGGAATATTGTTCCCCTATTGCAAGCTTACGGTCTGCAAATTGAAGACCTGCTGCAAATTGAACAAATGAAGCTCTGCAAATAAAAGATGCTATTAAAAAAGTTCTCTACAAGAAAGATGTTATTTCAAATGGAAATAAATTAATCAAGCTTGAAATATTCTCTTGTCAGAAATAGAATATTGAACAAATAAAGACCTGCAAATTGAAACTAGAAGTCCAAGCCTTTGTGACTCTGTCTCACTGCAAACTGAAGCCAGAAGCCCTCTTGCAAACTGAAATAGACCAGTTCAACTTGTGTTGTGAGCAGCTGAATGAAATTGCAAATTATAAAAATTGTAAAACTCTTGCAGATTGAAATTACCTAGATCAGTTCCAACTCCAAGCAGCAAGATTTGAGGGAGTTCAGCAAAATCGAATTGAAATTGCAATTGAAAAAAGTAGCAGGTGCTACAGCCCTACGATTCACCGAAGTCGCCTCTGTCCCTGCCGCTGTGGAGCCTCGTCTCTGCCCCTGTCGTGTTAGAGCATGACGAAGCATGTCGGTGTTGCTGTGGTGTTTGATGCGGCATAGAATTGCTGATTAACGGTAGAATATTTTTGGTTTTTGATGCCCCTTACGCAAACGATGCCCTAGACGTTTGTCTCGCTCGTCTTGGGCACGGGCCGGGCCTGTGAGTAATATATGGGATCGGGGATTACCATGTCTACTTGGAATTATGTATTAAGTGGTTGGATCTGCCATTGGGTATTAAGTGATCGTTGGATCCGCCTTGCTATTAGTTGATCATACGACCCGTCTCTTTTCATATATTTATGAGTTGTAGACAAACGTCCATATCTGTGTGTTCACGCCTTAGATATATCATTGCTAATATTCATATTGCCCAAATATAGGTAGAAGGTTAAACTTGAGATTTAATTCACCAAAACTTGTTGTTCTACCCCTCCTCTTAGCAACATAGGTTATGTTGGATGGACACAAAGAAAGAGCTAAAGGGAGGAAGACAAGACTCTAAAGGCAGTAGTTTATTAGTTATTATAATTGTGTTTATGACAATTATTGATATTTATAATGTACCATATTTTTTCTATTTTTATGATGGTTGTTGTATCCAAACATCTTTTATCTGTTTTTCAAAAGTGAAAGGACACACTATTTATTATTATTTTTTCCATTCATTGTGAGTTCTAACCATATTATATGGCTTTGTGATATTATTTCTGTGTAAACCACTGATTCATTTTAGGATCATTCTAAGTTTGAATGGGCCGTTTCTGTGTTAGAATTTAGGCTCATTCTGAGGCAGATTATTTTTGTTTGCTTTCGCTATGCGTAGTTCCTCTTCAAATATCGATTTCCATCCTTATTTCTATTTGATTTCTTGCTAAAACAAATCACTCTGCGATTTTTGTCAACCTTCAATCATTTTTGAATCGTTGATAAGCCAAATTTTCATTTCACCTTCTAACCCAAATTTCCACAAAGTGCTAGATCTATTAATCCACCTATAGATCTAAATGCCTGTTAGATTTCCATTTAACCAACCTTTACGGATCTGATCAGCTTGATTGTGGATTATCAAGCCATTGTTAACTTGGGATTCGACATGGCCGGCACAACTTAATGCGCTTCAGTTCCAAGTTATCCAACCGATCTTCCATCGTTTGAGCTTGATCGAATTCAGTTTTGTATTGGGTAAGATTATTTTGGTCTTGGTTAATGGATTCTGAGTATTTTGATTTTCGCTTAGATTTTGTTAAATAGTTTAGACATCAACTGATTATAGTATGCTAATTTTGAAGTTTTATTTTTAGGGTGCTACTATTCACACCCCTATTTACACTTCTATCCATCAAAACTAAAAGCACCCCAAATATTTCAAATTTCCTCTATTGGTCACCGTCTAAATTAATAACTAAAAAATGCATAGGCCACCAGCTCCTTCTTCTACACGAATGCTTCATTCCTCCCTTACATCAATGTACTATACGAATCAAATACCTAAAATCAAACAGTTCAAGAAAAAATTAACATAACCTATTTTCATAACCACATTAGCATTTTTATTTTATTTTATAAATGTGTACTTACTTCGTCGGTTGTGAAATGATTCGTCAAATCAACATTAATGTCTTTTGAGTCATTTGATCGAACATCTTGCATCATATTATCACAACCATCATGTTTATCGTCGAATTTATCATCATTCAAATACTTCATCTATCAGATGACAAAAAAAAGTTAATGTATCAATTTGTAAAAGAAGATACGTAAGTTATATGAATAAAAACCATACAAGTCAAAACTTACATTGCCATTCTCTATTATAATGTCGTCAAATTTAATGTCCTCCAAACTTGAAATTTCCAACGGAGCGGGAAAAAAATCCTGAAACGCAATGGAAAACCCTAACCATTTAAAAAACTCTAATAACATATTTTATAACATAATAGAAAACACTACAACAAAAACACCATATTACAACTTTAATATTATAACTGTGCGAAAAGCACAGTTGTAATAAACGTTTTTTTACAACTGTGCAATTACAACTGTGCAAAACGCACTATTGTAATAAATGTTTTTTACAACTGTGGAAAAATCACTGTTGTAATAAACATATATATCACAACTTTTCTTCTTTGTCTGTTGTCATAACTAATATATACTAATTAATTTCTGATAATTAATAGTTAAATTAGAAAGTTGTTTAAACTTATTTTTAGTAACTCTTTTTTCTATTTCTTTTATTAGAGACCTACTAAATATTAATAACAACTTATATTTAATAATTTGTAATATTAACATTCAAGAATAATTCATATTCAATAATAAATTTACAAATTAACACCAATAATTAATAAGCAGTGGCTATTGAAAACGTTTTTAAAATACTCAAAAATCAATATTAGATAATAACTAAACTTAATTAGTTATAATAAAAATAATTAATAATCAATAAACAAAACTAATATGAAATAAACAATGCTTAATCAATATTAATTAAAAAAACAAAAATAATAATAATAGTAATAATAAGAATAAATAAATAAAGTTAAAAAAAGGGTTAAAAGCTTTCGTAAAATATATAAAAATAATAATAATAATAAAATAAAAAAGTTAAAAGCTTTCGTAAATTATTTCTATCAATAATTATTAATTAAAACAATAATGAATAATAAATAAATAAATATTGCATATTTAATTAATGGTTGATGACTAATAAATAATCATCAATAGCCACTACTAAATAAAACAATTAATAGAAAGTGAATTTAGAAGCTTTCCTTAATTTGAAAATAACTTTTTTTGGTTGCAGTTCATGTCACAATGTTGTTTATTTTACCGCTTCTCCTCCCCCTAAAATTTCATTTCCCACTAGCGTCATCTCGTTTTAATTTTCAATTCCCTCTTGTCTTCTTCTGTTCAACCCTAATTTCCTAATCCCACCGCCGCCGTAAATTCCCACCACACCACAAAAAATGAAGACGATTGTTTCCTAATTAACTTTCGCAGTAAGTTTTGGCAAATTTTGAGTAAATTTTGGGAATAGTTTATCTCCTTCTTCTTCGTCCTGCTATTGAAATCTGGAATTCCTCAGCGGAGACAGTGACCTAGCCCGTCTATGTACAGATCCGCTCCTGTAATCTTGACCTCTGCTGCAAACTTTAGCGGTAGTCTCGTTCTCCTAGTTGATTCGCGGAATTGGGGAAGATGGCGAGAGCAGAAAGAGGCAAAGTTCGATTTGGCGGTGGAGGATGTGGATTCTCAAGTGCGGTTAGCTGACTGCTTATAGAGGGAGCGTGAGGGAGCAGTGGCGTTGGTGAATTTTGGTGAGCGAGCTGGGTGTGAGGTCACCTGTCGCGATGACGATCTAGGATTGGATTGAGGAGTTCGGAAGTTGGTTATCAGTTTAGAGGAAGTGGATGTGCTGTAGAAGGTGGAGCAGGGTTGTTGAATGTTGATGGCATTGGTGGTTGCAAAGGTCGGATCGAAGTGAGTTAGGTCTCGATGGCGGAGGCAATACTCTTGTACTGATGCGATGCTGATTGGGTGTGGTATTTGTTGTGGTTTCCATTTTGGATGTTCGCGATTTTGATGGTTTGCGTTTTTTTATGGTCTTGGGTTGGTTTAGTTGGTGATGATCTTGATGTGGTTGGTGTTGAAGTAGTTTGGTGAGAAATTACAGGTTGTAGTCGTTTGTATGGGTAAGTAGATCGGTAGTTTGACGATGTATGGAGTGGAGCTTGGTTACGGCAGTATGGCTTCATTAAGGTATTCTATTTGCTTGACTATTAGTTAGATTTTGTTTTTTAAATACCAATTGTATTGCTTGGTGGTGGTACATTTTCAAATTCTTATACATTGACAAAAACTGAAAACTGATTTTATCATTGTATTGGAGTCCTACGTATGCTAGTTAAATTCTTTACTTATTTCTGTTTGCAAACACAAGTATTGTGGTAAAAACCTCTGTTGCTAGAAGTAAAGAAGATATCATTGCGGTTAAAACTGATTATCGATCCAGTGCTTCATAGTGCAAACAAATCCAATCTATTTCTGTTAAAAGAAAGAAGAGAATTCCTCACTGCTTTCAAAATATTCACAGGTAACCTTCGAATAATCTAAAAGGTTTTTGCTTACTGCTGGTGGTTTATCAACTTTGTTTCTCTCTACAGTTCTTTGGCAAGTTTACCAGAAGCATTATTGAGGGGAAAAAAATAACACATATAACTTGATTAATCATTTATGGGATTCAAACGTCGCTATAATAGATAAATGGTAATTTTTTTATTAAAATGATTCAAACTCTTTGCATCGTTTGAATAATAAAGACTTTCTTGGATTTTAAGGTCAGACTAAAAAATCATGACAATAATATAACAAGAGTTATTAATTCTCTCTCTCTCTGTGTGTTATGCAGGTTCAGCATGGGTGGTTCTAACTTGAGATTTCATGGAGTACTTGTGTTTGTACTAAGTTGCTTTGTAACGGTCAAGTATGTAATAATGCGCGAAATGTTTTCTAAAACTTATTGTTTGTAATACTGAAAATTTGAGTATTTTAATAAATTAGTTTGCAAATAATTGTAATATCTGATTTGCTTATGGAGTATTGCCACATTTAGTGTATTGTTCATTTTAGTTGCAAAAGGTCTATTATTTTTTTAAATGCAACTCTCAATCACAATGGTGCATAACAGTTATAGTAGATAATATTACAACGGTGTTTAACTGTTGTAATAAAGTTTATTACAACGGTGGAAAAAAGTTGTAAAATATACATATTACAACGGTGTTGCAACAGTGCAAAAAAGTTGTAAAAGATTTTAGTCTATTACAACTTCTTAATACACAACGGTTAGCCCACCGTTGTAAAATGTATATTACAACGGTGTTCCACCGTTGTAATAGGGTCATTTTGTTGTAGTGAAACAATAAAAATCAAGCAATTCTAACCTTTTTTTTATCTTCATCTTCCATCTCTATTAGGCACAAAAGAATATATGCTTTTGTTAGGGTTTGAAATTGTAGAGAAGTACGTGTTTTTCTTAAGAGAGGTACGGTGGTTAATTACTGAGTAAAGAAATAATATATGGTGATCAGAAGAATATAAAAATTAATCATTTGTATTAAATTTAGGAAGGTGGCCGGAAGTGTAAACCGGGGTATGAATAGTAGCACCCTATTTTTAGTTCCATATAAGATCTGGGTTATCGGTTATTAATGAAGCAGCTGGCTCTCCTCAGATTGATTATGGTAGCCAATAACCTTCTATGTAATGATAAATTCAGTAGATCCATAAAGTGAATATGAGATTATTGATTAATTGTTTTCCTGTACATTTTGCATTCATCCTGGTTTATGGATGAAATGGAATACTAGTGCAATAAGGTACAAATTTGTTCCATATTTCTATGTTTATGGAGGTCTTCTGTTTAATCATCTAGTTTCAGCAATTTTAATCAATATTTAGCATGTTAATCTACCTCACGTGAACCCGTTTATGGGATTGAAAGACTGTGTTTGGATATTGGTTTGATTTAATAGATGGTTTTTAGTTGAATGTTCATGAGCAGTTATTATTGGTTTACAGTGGTTTCTTCCTGTCTCATATTAATTGCACAGTGTGTGATTCCAGTATGCTATTACGTTTCAACTACCTGTCCCAGTTCCATGATGTCAATTTTTAAGATCTGATTATGTATTTGGCATTAGATTCTCTTGTTTTTGATGATAAATCAGTTCCTCGACATATTTTAGGATTTCTGCTTGTATTTCTTGCTGTATTCAATGTCATTTACATTTGTTCACACCCAACGACCTCAGCTCTTATATGTTGTTAAGAAAGTTGCACTTGGATTCTAAGTGTTCAGATTGTCTATTCTTGCACTAAGATTGATTCACATATGTTGATAGTGAAACATCAACTAGATTTAGTGTTTGGAATCGAGTATTTATTTATTTTATTTTATTTTTTGGATTTAGGTGCCAGCTACATTTGTTTAAGGGTTGTTACTTCGTATCACTGTATAGGAGTTTGGAATTATGATGATATGGTTGTTCGTTTGCAAGTGCTAGTTCATGAGCAGTTTATTTGAAGACATAGTCAATATAGTTTGTATTGATGGTAATGTATAAGAATGGCGCTACTGCAAGCAAACTATAAGGGTCTTGAGTGGTGCAGTGGGATTCTTAACCTTCCTGCAGTCCACTTGAGAGGTAACAGTTTCATGTACCAATCTCTTGGCTAATTATTATTTGCGCAATTGCAACCTTCTGGGATTCTACCTGCTATTCAATTACAAATTGGCATTGAACTCATGAAGTGAAATGTATTCATGGTAGACTCAGGTGTAAACAATTTGGTTGGTTTTCATTCTGAAATTTGGTGCCAAACTTTTGATAGACGTGTTGTTCACATAAGTGCGCCAACTGTTTTACGTATGAACAGCCTTGCCTGGGTGAGGATTAATGGCAGACTCACTTGTGTAGTTGCAAGAATCTAGTTTAAGTTTTGCTACTGGAGAGTGGTTTATAGGCTTGGTTGATCAAGCATAGGAGGAGCAATTGGCTTGGGGAGGTGCAATGTGCGGGATAATGGCCTAGTCTTGAGTCGAGTTTATAATTTTTTTAAAGTTTATTTGTATTTCCTGATTTTTTGCATATGGTTTTAGTTTGTAACTTGTACCGGTTTTCTTAGTAGATAATAAAGTGAACAATATATATATATATATATATATATATATATATATATATATATATATATATATATACTGATGCGGTTCTAGGAGATTCCGGCGCTAATGGCCAAGGCTGCATGGCAACATCTGTATTTTGTTATTTTCTTTTTCCTTGAATTTCTTTCTTTTAGCACTTTACAGCAATTTGTTAGAAAGAAACAGTCCTGCAGTGCCACATAGGCAGTTTGTTACCAAGTTGTTAAGCACTAGTATTGTAAATGTATATATCCCCATAGAGAAATGGAAGGAAATTCAGAAAAATACTCTCATTCTCTTCAAATTTCTTACTGTCTTCTCCTCCTAATGGCTGTCTTCCCCTAGTGCCATATCAATTTCGTGCTTTCACTTTCGCTCTCTCCTCCCCCAACTTCTAGATCTGCTTTCTTCATCCTCTTCTTGATTCAGATCTGCTCTACTTTTCACTGCTTGATCTTTCCTTCTTTTCCTTTCCAAATAATCCTCAACCTCCATCACTATGACCCCATATGAAGATGTTATCCAACAAATCACCACCCACCAAGATATCACAAACACACCAGCACTTCCCTCACTATCATACCCCATTAAAGGCCTTACCTACTCAGAGATGCAGCAACTCCGTGATCAAGGGTTGTGCCTCAATTGCAACAGCATAGACACCATTATTCATCGCTGTTTGGTTAAGAGAATCATTCTGGTGCTGCCCGATGAATACCCATATACCGAGCACCAACCATGGAGACAACTGCTGTACTGAACTCCACAATGGCTTCTCTTCCCTTGCTTAAGCTCCTTACACCTCCACTTACCCTTGCTGTCGCTGCTAGGCCTATACCTCGTCCACCGTCACTTTATCCTACTTTTGGGCCTATGAAACTTAATGTTCATTATCAATCAGATGTGTACTACTCAAGAGCTGCAGTTTTTAAAGCATTGTGTGCCACACAGAATTCTTCATGGCATATTGAGCACAAAGAAAAAGATGCATACAAGATGTTTGTTGAAATGAACAAACTGAAGCTGAAATGGGATGATGCGCCTAATGTGTTTGCTGAAATGAAGAATATAAAACGTGAAAGCAAAATTTTCATTTTTGATCCTGGCGGCGAAATATTCGATGCTAAAGTTTTCTTTATAACCCATGTCGTAGCTTAATAAATGGTTGTGGCAAGAAAATGCTCAATAAATTTGACAAGTGTTCTTCGACCTTGAGGACAAGGTCGTTTTCAAGGGGTCGGTAATATGCGGTTCTAGAAGATTCCGGCGCTAATGGCCAAGGCTGCATGGCAACATCTGTATTTTGTTATTTTCTTTTTCCTTGAATTTCTTTCTTTTACCACTTTACAACAATTTGTTAGAAAGAAACGGTCCTGCAGTGCCACATAGGCAGTTTGTTACCAAGTTGTTAAGCACTAGTATTATAAATGTATGTATCCCCATAGAGAAATGGAAGGAAATTCAGAAAAATACTCTCATTTTCTTCAATTTTCTTACTGTCTTCTCCTCCTAGTGGCTGTCTTCCCCTAGTGCCATATTATATATATATATATATATATATATATATATATATATATATATATATATATATATATAGATGACACCCTGAATTAGTGAAGTACTCCATTTGCCACCTGATATTTACCATGTATTTCTCACTATTTCACCTTCCACTAACTTTCAGCTGAACAGTGAAGCACTCCATTTGCCACCTGATATACACACATACATACATACATACATACAGTATCTAAATAAACTTTAACTGTATATGCACGCGTGCTCACACCCACCTAACAGATTACTTAATTTTAATGCACGTATAGAAAAATAGTCATCTTTCTAATCAGGCATCACTCTGTTACTGATGTAACCAGCAAAACGTCCATGGGTTAGTTTAGGAAGCTATTAGCGTATTGCATTAGTGCAGTTAGCTCAGAACCTTATGCGAAATTGGTGTTATCGATAGTCTCTGGTCTAAAATTGTAGGTAAAGCAGAGAAGATTAAAACACATGATATTAAAAGTAAAAAAATTGACGTTTGTTTGACTAGAATAGCAGGCATCGATCATACACCAATGTAACTAACAAAAGGATTATTCGTTAATATCAGGTATTATCATTATTAGTATGTAGTCTATGGCAAAGTTGAGAATAAGTTGGTCAAAGAGGGGAATAAGTTGGTTAGCTATGAGGGTCGTAAATTCCTCTGCATGGATCTCTCCTCCGAGAAATTAGATCAACTTGAATTTGCTAAATGTATAGTTGAAGTTACACCTCTCGATCGACGAATTACCTACCGAGTTTCAAGTGATGTTACCCGACAGTAGTGAGCAAACTGTTTACCCAAGTTATTTGTAGAGACCTGAAATATGTGTGAAATTTGATACTTTTGGTCACTCGACGGTTAAATGTAAGTAACAAGGAGATTCTCCTGAGATTGCTTCTGGTAAGGAGAAGTCCGCAGTGCATATGGAAGAAAATGTAGTCAGAGGTAAGACTTCTGTAAATGTTAAATGGGCAGCTGACACACAGGTTAAGAATAATAATGTTTGGAGAAAAGTAAGCAATAAGAAGAAGAAGATTGGTCTAGACTCGCAACAAATTTCAAAACAGAATAAAGGAAAACAAGTGGTTAATGACATTACTTTAGAAAGCAACATGTTTTCTGCTCTGCACGATTTGGATGTTGATGAAACAAGGGTTGGTAATGTGCCAGATTGTGAGGATGTTGGAAATGTTTTACAAACATTATGTGAATTATTAAAAATGATTAAAAATGATTATAGGGAAGAGGCAAGAATTTATACTTGTTTCTAAGAAGTCATGTTGGGGCCTTGGGCTCCCAATACATGCATTGTTGTGAGGAGGGAGACCATGCATCATGACCACCACACACGCGCGCGCGACCGACTCGACCAGGCCCGGTTCGGGCTTGGGGTGTAGGCACTTATATTTTTGGACCATAAAACTTAGTTGTACCGATATTTATTCTGCAACGGAAAAGTTTTACAACGGTAAAATAATTAATCCCCCCGAAATTTTAGCAGATCCGATATTTTCTCCCAAAACCTAGTTCTCATTCTATATATACTATTTTATCTGAGACGAGAAAAACACCGAATTTTATATTCTCTTCTTCTCAGCTGCCATTAAAACTTCTAACAAATTTCGAGCAGTATATTTCCCGAAAGTGCAAATCTGCACTGATTTGTTTGTGCAAGCAAATCAGTTACTATTTTAGAGGCTGTTTTATCCTAGAGGCGGCGGCGAAAGAACGAATTGGTTTGCACCTCTGACCAAATCGCCGAATCGTCTTCAAGAAAGCGACCTAGTCCGCGACTCAGCCATTGTTTTCCAACAATTTGAAGACGAACTGAAACAATGGCCTCGAACTCAACCATGGACGATTCTGCTCCTCCCTCTGCTTTTCACGGCCCTCTGGTGACTGCTGCTCCTTTCAAGTTCGAAGGTTTGCATTTCAAGCGCTGGCGTCAGAAGATGGAGTTCTTCCTCACGATCAGAAAGGTGGTGGCTGCTCTGACTGCTGAAAAACCGCAGCTACCAGACAAGCCTGACGAGACTGATGCAGCAAAGATGGCATCATGGACTGAACAGTCAAAGCAACTGCAGACCTGGACTGAACATGATTACTTATGCAAGAATTTTATACTGAATGGACTGAGCGATGATCTGTATGATTATTATAACTCAGATGAAAAGACGGCAAAGGAGATCTGGGAAGCACTAAAGAAGAAATATGACACAGAGGATGCAGGGGCAAAGAAATACGCTGTAAGTCGCTACCTAAAGTATCAGATGACTGATGATAGATCGGTAGAGATGCAGTCTCATGAGCTTCAGAAAATAGCTCATGAGATCATCTCCGAATGTATGGTCTTGGACGAACAATTTCAAATTGCTGTTATCATTGACAAATTACCCCCTAGCTGGAAAGATTTTAAGAACACTTTGCGATATAAGACTAAGGAATTTTCCTTAGAGAGCTTGATTACACGCCTCCGTATTGAGGAGGAAGCACGCAAGCAAGACCAGAAAGAAGAGGTGCTGATTGTCAATAACAACAGCACTAAGAAGACCACTCCCGCTGTTCTGAAACCAAATCAGAAATCATTTAAGAATCAGAACAGGCGCAACAAACAGAATGGGAATCCGCAAGGAAACCCAAAAGGACAGCAGAAACCAGCCCAAAAGAATGACTCTGGACAGTTGTTTCTATGTTACAACTGTGGAAAACCAGGTCATATGGCACGAAAGTGTCGGAACAGGCCAAGCTCTGCACCGCAGGCTAACCTGACTGAGGAGCCTCTTACGGCTATGGTTACTGAGATTCACCTTGTTGGTGGATCAGAGGGCTGGTGGGTAGATACTGGTGCTTCACGCCATGTCTGCTATGATCGTGCCTTGTTCTCTACATACACGGCTGCTGAAAATCAGAAAGTGCTGTTGGGAGACTCTCACACCACTACAGTTGTGGGGATTGGAAACGTGGAACTCAAGTTCACCTCTGGAAAAACTGTAATTCTGAAAGATGTTATGCACACTCCAGAGATAAGAAAGAATCTGGTCTCTGGCTTCCTCCTTAATAAGGCTGGTTTCACTCAAGTTATTGGGGCTGATTTGTACACTCTTACTTATAAGGGAACTTTTGTGGGAAAGGGTTATGCTTGTGAGGGTATGTTTAAACTGAATGTTGAATCTAATAAAGTGACTACTTCTGCTTACATGTTGTGTGATTTTAATATCTGGCATTCTAGATTATGTCATGTTAATAATCGAATTATTCGTAATATGAGCACCCTAGATATGATACCTAAAATGACAGAATCTGAATCTGATAAATGTGAATTCTGTACACAAGCTAAAATCACAAAGAAACCTCACAAATCTGTTGATAGAGTTTCTGAACCATTAGACTTGATTCATTCTGACATATGTGAACTTGATGGCACTTTAACTAGACAGGGACATCGTTATTTTATCACTTTTATTGATGACTGCTCTGATTTCACATATGTATATCTTATGAAAAATAAAAGTGATGCTTTTGACATGTTTAAAACATTCAAAACTGAGATTGAGAATCAAGCAAATAGAAAAATTAAGAGACTTCGTAGTGATAGAGGAACAGAATATGAATCTAATTCTATTCTGGATTTCTATAAACAACATGGTATAGTACATGAGAGAACTGCACCCTACTCACCTGAAATGAACGGTAAAGCAGAAAGGAAAACTAGGACCTTTACCGAGCTAGTAGTTGCCATATTATTAAATTCTGGTGCAGCAAAACATTGGTGGGGGGATATTTTATTGACTGTATGCTACGTTCTGAATAGAATCCCTAAATCTAAGAATAAAATTTCACCTTATGAAATTTTAAAGAATCATAAACCCAATGTCTCATACTTTAGAACTTGGGGTTGTTTAGCATATGTTCGCATTCCAGACCCTAAGAGAATAAAATTGGCAAGTAGAGCATATGAATGTGCATTTATAGGCTATGCTATTAACAGCAAAGCATATAGATTTTATGACCTTAATGCACATAATATAATTGAATCAAATGATGCCGACTTTTATGAAACTAAATTTCCTTTCAAATTAAGGAATAGTGGGGGCACTTCAAATATGCCTATTAGAACAGAACTTAATGAAAATTCTGAAGCTGAACCTAGAAGAAGTAAAAGAGCAAGAACCATAAAAGACTTTGGTTCAGATTTTTGTGCTTTTACTATTGAGGAGGATCCTATAAACCTCCAAGAAGCCTTATCTTCTTTAGATGCCGATTTCTGGCAAGAGGCTATAAACGATGAGATGGATTCTTTAGAATCCAATAAGACTTGACACTTGGTAGATTTACCCCCTGGTTGTAAGTCTATAGGCTGTAAATGGGTACTTAAAAGGAAATTAAAACCTGATGGCACTATAGATAAATATAAAGCACGACTAGTAGCTAAAGGTTTTAAACAAAAGGAAAATATAGACTTCTTTGACACTTTTTCACCTGTAACTAGAATAACATCCATTCGGGTATTAATCTCACTTGCTTCCATTCATAATTTACTTATACACCAAATGGATGTTAAAACTGCTTTTTTGAATGGTGAATTAGACGAAGAAATTTATATGGACCAGCCTGAAGGATTTGTAGTACATGGTCAAGAACATAAAGTATGTAAATTGGATAAATCATTATATGGTTTAAAACAAGCACCTAAACAATGGCATGAAAAATTTGATAACTTAATCATTTCAAATGGTTTTAAAGTTAATGAAAGTGACAAATGCATTTATTACAAATCTGAGAATGACATTTGCACTATTATATGCCTTTATGTAGATGACCTACTCATTTTTGGGTCAAATATTCATGCCATAAACTCAGTCAAATCCTTATTAAGTGTCAATTTTGATATGAAAGATCTAGGTGAAGCGAGTGTAATCCTTGGTATTAAGATTACTAGGTCAGAAAAGGGAATTTCTTTGGACCAATCTCATTACATTGAGAAGATACTAAAGAAATATAATTACTTTAACTGTAAACCTGCAAGTACGCCATATGATCACAGTGTAAAGTTATTTAAGAACACTGGTGAAGGTGTAAGACAGTCTGATTATGCGAGCATCATTGGCAGCCTTCGGTATGCCACTGATTGTACTAGACCCGACATTGCCTATGTCGTGGGATTATTGTGCAGGTTTACCAGTAGACCTAGTATAGAGCACTGACAAGCTATTGAAAGGGTAATGAGATACCTTAAACGAACCATGAACCTTGGATTACATTATGAAAGGTTTCCAGCTGTACTTGAAGGATATTCTGATGCAGACTGGAATACCTTATCTGATGATTCTAAAGCGACCAGTGGCTACATATTTAGCATCGCTGGAGGAGCTGTTTCTTGGAAATCCAAGAAACAGACTATTTTGGCTCAGTCTACTATGGAGTCTGAGATGATAGCACTAGCTACAGATAGTGAAGAGGCAGAATATTTGAGAAATCTGCTAGCTGAGATTCCCTTATGGGAAAAACCGATACCAGCAGTGTTGATACACTACGATAGTATCGCGGCTATTGCAAAAGTTCAGAACCGTTACTATAACGGTAAGAGACGACAAATACGTCGTAAGCACAGCACTGTTAAAGAACTACTTTCCACAGGTACCGTTAGAGTGGATTACGTACGTAGTGAGGAAAATTTGGCAGATCCTTTGACGAAAGGACTGTCCAGAGAGAAAGTCCATAACTCTTCTAAAAGAATGGGACTATTGCCCTTAGATTGTTGAGTCACGCACAATGGTAACCCGACCTAAATGACTGGAGATCCCAAGAACTAGGTTCAATGGGTAATAACAAGTTGTGTAGTGATATGAGTTGAACATGCTATTTAATAAACCAAGAAGCATGTATTCCTGAAGTGATTAGAGGATGAGTTAATAGAAACTCTTAATGAGATCTATACTCTATTTGGAGTGGAGTACCTACCTTCAGGAGTGCTCTTGATAGACTCACCTTTGTGAATGTGGAAATGTGGCCGTTTCCTATGGAGTTTGGGCAAAACTTCTAGAGCATTCACTAAACTGGGATAGACGTGCAGGGCCATAAAAGCACGGGCTTATCTGATTGCACTATAGAAAAGGTTGTGTGTGGTTTGATGTCAGGAATAGAGTTCAAGACTACGTGTCACTCTAGTAAAAACTGAATCTTACTCACTATGCAAAGGTTCAAGTCCTTGGACACCTTTGTTTATGCACAATCTTTTGTTTTTTAAGAAACTGCTCGAAAATATTTTTAAAAATTCAAGTGGGGGATTGTTGGAAATGTTTTACAAACATTATGTGAATTATTAAAAATGATTGAATAAGTGTATGAATGGCTCCTATGTTTGAGTAGTCCCACATCATGGGATTATAGGGAAGAGGCAAGGATTTATACTTGTTTCTAAGAAGTCATGTTGGGGCCTTGGGCTCCCAATACATGCATTGTTGTGAGGAGAGAGACCATGCATCATGACCACCACACATGCGCGCGCGACCGACCGACTCGACTCGACCCGGTTCGGTTTGGTTCGGGCTCGGACATGGGCTTTGTGGTGTAGGCACTTATATTTTTGGACCATAAAACTTAGTTGTTTTCGAACCGTTTTTTTATGGAAAAATAATTTTGCGCACCGATATTTATTCTGCAACGGAAAAGTTTTACAACGGTAAAATAATTAATCCCCCCCCCCCCCCGAAATTTTAGCAGATCCGATATTTTCTCCCAAAACCTAATTCTCGTTCTATATATACTATTTTATCTGAGACGAGAAAAACACCGAATTTTATATTCTCTTCTTCTCAGCCGCCATTAAAACTTCTAACAAATTTCAAGCAGTATTTTTCCCGAAAGTGCAAATCTGCACTGATTTATTTGTGCAAACAAATCAGTTACTATTTTAGAGGCTGTTTTATCCTAGAGGCGGCGGCGAAGGAACGAATTGGTTTGCACCTCTGACCAAATCGCCGAATCGTCTTCAAGAAAGCGACCTAGTCCGCGACTCAGCCATTGTTTTCCAACAGAGGAGGGTGAAATTCTGCAAGTAAGTGATCTGTTATCTAAAGCATTCCCTCATCACATTAGCTCAGATGCTAAATCAAAAGCTGTGTATGCTGCATGCTCAAGCAAATATGCACAACAAAACGGTATGGACACTGAAATGCCTGAGAAAATGAGGTTGTCAGGAAGCACTAAATGTATGGCAGCAAATGAGGCTAACCTTGAAACACTGAAAGTTGATGAACAGAGGGACAAAGAAGTCCCAGTCAATATAGACACGTACTGTGAAGACAATGGATATATGAGGAAGGAACGGTTTTGTAACTATTCTGACAATGAGGTGGGACTAAAACAGGACAGGGGTGTAACCACTCTCGATAACTTTTTGCATGGTGACTTTGACTGCATTGAAGAAGCAGCGTCAATGGGGAGAGCACAGACAAAGCCACAAGCTGCTAAATCATTGACCAGAAGCTATGAGAAAGGAGTTCGTGAGACTATTGAAAAATTAAGGGAAGAAATTAGTAGTGGTAAAACTTGACAGCTTCGTTTGCAATGAAATGACCAAACTGGTGGAAATCATGATCAATAATTATAATTCCATGGAAATGTATGCTATGGAGCGTGAGAACAAGGGCATGATTATGTCTGATAATGTTGCCAAAGCTAAACTTACTTCACCAAACGTTTTAAAGCCAGGATTTCTTAACAATTTGAGCAAAACTGGCCGAGGCACTGCTTTTAGCAATAAAGTGAATGCACAAGAAATTGTAATGATATGCGTGAGTGCACAAGAAATTGTAATGATTTACTTCCATGCATGGAAGTTTCCTTTGTTGATATGTTTACTGCATATCACCATTACTGTATTGTATCTTTTATTTTTAATAAATAAAAGAGTGTTACGAATCACCATAAAAACTGGTCGGCTTTGCCCAAAAAAAAAAAAGATTTAATTAAAATACTAAAAGTAGCTGAATTTTTAAAAACTAACTATCTTTCATATAAAAAATTAACTAGGTTAACTAAGTTTTATAAAAATAACTCTATTAACTTAGTATATATAATTTAACAAAGTTTACAAAAATTATGTTTCATAAAAATTAATTAAGCTTATAAAAATTATTTAAATTATATAAAGATTAAACAAGGTAACAAAGTTTTATAAATTAATTAAATTTATAAGAATTAACAAAGTTTTATAAAAATTAACTGGATTTTATAAAGTTAATTTACAAAAATTAAATTAGTTTTATAAAACTAATAAAGTCTTAAAAAAATTAAATAAGAACTAAAAAAACTAAATAAGCATTAAAAAATAACTAAGTTACATAGTTTTATAAAAAATAACTATGTTTTATAAGTTTAAATCAAATTAGCTAAGTTTTATAAAATTTATTAAATTTTATAAAAATTTATCTAGGTTGAATAAATTTGATAGAAATTAACCTAGTTTATAAAGGTTGACTAAATCTTATAAAAATTAACAAATTTATAAAAAATCAATTATTTTTCATATTTAACCAAGTTGTATAATATTTAACTAAATTTTATAAAAATAAATTTAGTTTAAAAAGTTAAATATATTTTTGTATAAAATTTACTAAGCTAACTATATTTCATAATAATTAAATAAATTTATAAAAATTCAGTAAATAAATTTATTTTATAATAATTAATAAGTGTATAGAAGTTAACCAAGTTTAAAAACATCGATAAAGTTGAATAATTTTTTTATAATAATTAAGTAAGTTCACAAAAATTCATTATGTTAAAGGGCAAAACATGATTGTCCAATATATGGGGTTAATGCATGGTTTTTTTATATTATTTTTTTAGTTTGTTCAGGAGGGAAACCGACCAGAGTCGTAAAACCTTCCAGGTTTTGAACCCAAGCCATTGTTAGCATGGCACAAAGTCCTTAACCATTGGGCTACGGCTGTGGACTGTGCATGATTAATATAATTTGAGAGAGAGAGAGAGAGTATATCTTTTGATGAATATCTTCATACACATGCTTTAAATGCTCTCTATATTTCATATTTGGTAGGCTGTGTTATTATTAATGATTGTAAATTAAATTTTTGTTCTACAACATTCCATATTTCGTAGGCCGTGTTAAGATAGCAGAAGAGGGAGGGAGGGAGGGAGAGGGAGAGAGAGAGTATATATCTTTTGATGAATATCTTCATACACATGCTTTAAATGCTCTCTATATTTCATATTTGGTAGGCTGTGTTATTACCAATGATTGTAAATTAAATTTTTGTTCTACAGCATTCCATATTTCGTAGGCTGTGTTATTATCAATGATCTAAGATAGCAAGTTAGCACTTATAGAGGAAATTAACCAAGATGCTAACATGCTGTCTTGCTTCTAATATTTGATGTAATCTTGATTGCTAACTAAATTTCCTTCATTGTCTTGTATAATTACAGATGGTACCACTACAGTGCCATTGATGTATTCTTAGAGGCCGTAACTCCCTTAATGTTGTCTCCTCCTGATATTTCTATAACATGTAATTATCCTGGTAGAGTGGGATGATAACTATGTGACTTTTGGGTTTAATCAATGTGCAGTGAGTGAAGAGGTACCAGCGACATCAATTCTTGAAGTGGCAGAACTGATGGCCTCACTATTAGTTGCTATTGCGAGAATGATGAACAAAGAAAATCAAGAAGGTAAGCACTTCTTGAGATACGGTGCGGGAGAAATGGTTCTAGGATGGCAAGTATTTGCTTGCAACCAGTGCCAGTGGCTAGACGATGACACAAAAATGTCGGATAACCGAAAAAACTGCAGCCAAGGATGGTGAAAGTACTACTGTACCCGCCCTTCGACAAGACAAAAAGATGATAGAAACTGATGTGAACAATGCTATGCTAAGAGAAAGGGATCCTCTCTGATGATGAAATCAAAACTGAGGAGAGAAACAATACTACAACAACCCCTTTGATTGGAAGAAGCACCAATGGCAGACAGAGAAAGGAAACTGGTTCTGTAGGATCGAATTGTAATGCCTTCAGGCAAGGAGATGCTCCGATACCATAAAAGGATTTGCAGTAAAATTGCAAATTGCATTTTGTGTTGATGTTGAGAAATGTTTTCATTCATTCAATTACAATAGCATGTACAAACTTAGAATATATATATATATATATATATATATATATATATATATATATATATATATATATATCAAGAAATAGTGTAGCACCTCTTTAGCCTCCCTAATTTCCACCTTACATTCGCTCTCTTTCCATTAACTCTCTCTCTCTCTCTCTTCCTACTAACTTTTTTAGTTATAAATGAGAGGCTATAATTCAGATGCAAATTGGATGCTAAGTAATTGAAGTGCCATAGAGCATCTCTCTCTCTCTCTCTCTCTCTCTCTCTCTCTCTCTATATATATATATATATATATATATATATATATATATATATATATATATATATATATATATATATATATATGGGCTAGGCCCAGATAGCTTTAGATAATTGTAATAAACTGAACCGCTGAAGTATGCCAGTTGCTTTATTATAGAAGGTAGTGGATAAAAGGAGGAGACAAAAATGCAGGTTACTTCTGCATGATTTGCTAATGGTAGAAGGTCTAACAATGATTTATAGCGTGATTGAAGGTGATGAGGGAATTTGTAAACAAGAAGAGTTGAATGAAACTTTTACTGAATATTATAAAATGATTTCTAGTAGCTGTAGAAGTAGCAGAATTTATGTGGATTGGAAGTTTTCAAAGCGTTAAATGAAATTTTCCGAGGAAGAAATTTTCAAAGCGTTAAATAAAATGCCAAATGATAAAACTCTAGGACCTGATGAATTCCTAAATTTCTTTATCAAGTGATATTTGGGGTAGTTAAAATTTGATATTTTGAGAATATTTGATGAACTGGAGAATGGTTCTTTAAACTTTGTGAAGATTAGCTATGATAATGTGGTTTTTATTCCAAAAGAAGAAGGTAGTTTTTTTCCATTTAATTTTAGACCTATTCTAATAGACTAAAAAATGTGATGGATAGTTTATTTGGTAGAGCTCAGACTACTTTTATAAAGGGGAGATATGTTCTTTAAGGTATATTCTGGAAGGTGTTGCTATAGTTCAAGAAGTTTTCTTACTGTAGTAAAAACTCAGTTCCTTATGGCATTTTAAAATTGGATTTTGTTAAGGCTTTTGATACTGTTGATTGGAGATTTATTGTTAACTTGTTGAGAGGCAGAGGTTTTGGTGAAAAGTGGATTATAGCTTCTTCTTTTTTTTCTGCTAGTAAAGCTAATATATTTGTAAATGCCAATGGTATTGGTATAGACGGAAAAACTACCAGTTGTGGCTTGAGACAATGAGATCCTTTATCCCTATTGTTATTTGATTTCATGGCTGATGTTTTTACTCAAATACTGAGAGTTAGTCGAAATAATGGTATTCTTAAAAAGTTTTTGCGAGGAATTTGTGATGGGGGAGTTAATTATTTGCTTTATGATGATGATACTATTATATTTAGTAAGCCTAATTGCAAATACATTGATGCTCTCAAGTTCATTTTATATGCTTTTGAAAGTTTGTCTAGTTTGCAAATAAATTTTCGTAAGAGTTCTATTTTGGTGATTGGTGATAATGTAGTGGTAAAGAAAGAGATAGCTAATATGTTGAACTATAAGGTTGGTGCTTTTCCTGAATTATTTGGGTTTGTATGTAGACCAGGTAAATTGCTTAAGGATAACTGGTACCCTATTATCAATAAATTGGATTCCAAATTAGCTAGCTGTAAAGGTAACTCACTGTCTAAAGCTTGTAGATTTGTTTTGGTAAACTCGATTCTTCCTGCATTACCTTTATATTGGCTATTATTCTATAAATGTCCAGATTATATCATGAAGGAAATTAATGCAATCAGAAGAAGTTTCTTCTTTAAGGACCGGTAAGAAACCGTGTTGTTTAATTTTGTGGGATCACTTCCAGATCAAGGTGGTTTGTGTGTATTATTGACTTCAACGAGATGAACTCGGTTCTTTTGTGTAAATGGTCATGGGACATTATAAATCACATGCCTGTTTTGCGGAGCTAATTAATGGGCAACTAATGACTATTACAGTAGTTCTTTATCATTATATGAAAATCATCATCACTGTTCACAATTTTGTAAAGGCATTTTGCAATATTCACCTTTTTTAAAGTCAGAATCAGGTTGTCGTTGAAAGCAAGGATGGACTAATGCATGGACAGTTTAATACAATGAATATATAGAAGAGAAAGGATGTGATTACCATTGGAAGACCCTTTTGGAATTAAATCCCGGTACCTAAAATCCCCTATCCTCCTATCCTATGCTTCCAACCAACCAGGAATTTCTAATTTTCACCTTTTTGAAATTAAGCTTCCTTTCTTTTTCTGATTTAATTTCAAAAATGTGTAAATCGGGGTTTTGACTGGTTTTGGATATAGAGAAGATAGAAGATTTTAGAGACAGAAGATTTGCTCCCCTTGCTTTTTGATGCTAAAGTGAAGGATAAATGTTTCTAAATATTGATTTGATTTGACATGGAGAGATACCATTAGTATTAGAGACCAATTTGACTTATAGAACCACAATTGGTTAAATAATCTTACTATTCTAAATATCTCCTTTTGTCGGGTTCCATGGCGTGAATGCAGCTGTAAATGCTTCAAGAATTCCGCTAACAGCTCTAATTTTATCTTATTTCAAGTGCTGAATTTTATTTTTAAAATAGTCAGGTATTGGTAGCAGAAGCATTACAGATGTGATTGGTGATAGCATTGGAGAGGAAGGCCTGCAAACTAAGGAATGATGCAATTGTTTGTACATTTTATGTTTCTGTATTAGAAGCGAGATAATATGTTAAAGTGTATAATACCGTTCAGTTTTTACATGTACATTTACATAGGCTTTTATTCACTTCAGCCCATTTCTTTATTCTTAGACTTACTGTATAGATACTTTGGCTTCCTGCCGTGTTCTGCAACTTTGACATCCTACAATTGATTTTCATTAATAAAAGATTTACACAGCTTTTCATACATGGTATCAGAGCACTCTTTTTCAGCCTAACCGCATAAGAAGTGCCTCGCCTAGATCACCATCAGAAAAGTATCATCATCTGGCGAACTGGCTGCACCTCCGGCTGCCATCAGAGATCACATCTCTTCATTTGGCCTCGCCTAAGTTGGTCTTTCTGTTTTGCGTTCCGATCCAGCCAGTTTCCTTCCAATCCATCATCGAGCCTCGCCAAGATTGTTCACCTGAAGATCATTCTCTTCGGCAATTCATCTGGCTGCTTTCAGGTTCAAGAATCCTTTATCTGTAGATCTTCTTGATTCTTAAAATTTGGTAAAATGTCAAACTCCACTCCACCAGCTAATCCCATCAATCCTGCAAATTCAACAGCAAATGAAAACCTCTCAAAATTGGTTATAAGCCCTCAAACTCAGTTGATATCAACACAACTAGATGAATCAAATTACTTGTTATGGGAGTATCAAGTTTTAACTGCCATTAGAGGATATGGATTGGAGCCATACATTCTCGGCAGTAAACAAATACCAAAGGAGTTTATTACTGATAGCAGTGGTACTATAATTCAAAACAGAGAATACACAATCTATTGGAGACAAGATAATCTCCTTAGTTCATGGCTCCTTTCCACAATCAGTTCAAGTCTATTGCCTGAACTTATAGGATGTGACACCGCAAAAGAAATCTGGGCTACGGTGCAACACGTGTTTAACAATCAATCAGGGGCCAAGATACTTCTCTACAAGAAGCAACTTCAAGATTTAAAAAAAGAAAATATGTCAATGAGAGAGTATATAACCAAAGTATAAACTTTATGTGATTTACTAATTGCTGTAGGTCAGAAAATTTCTGAAAATGAACATGTATTGTGTCTACTAAACGGTTTAGATGAAGAGTACGAATCCATAGTGACACTTATAGCATCAAAGAAGAAAACCCCACCTCTGGCATATGTTCATTCAACTCTACTATCTCACGAAGCTAGAGTCGAACAAAAGAAACCAGTGACCAATGATCTGACCATCAACTATGCATCACAAACTAAACCAAGAAATCAAGAAAGAAACAATGCTTACCAAAATGATACAAATACCTATCAGAGAGGTGGTCAGAATTTCAGAGGTAGAGGAAGGGGTGGCAAATTCAACAATAACAACTGACTACGGTGCCAAATTTGTGAAAAATTTGGACACAGCGCAAGCAAATGTTATTTTCGACTCAATCTTGACTATGTGCCTGGTCAACAAAGTAATCAAAAGCAATACAATCCCAGTGCAAATGTTGCAAGCATCCACCAAGAAACTAAGGCATCATCAGAAAGCTCAAGAAACAGTAATGACTTGGAAAAACCTGAAGATACACAGGACGAAATCTGGTACCCAGATTCAGGTGCTACCAATCATGTCACAAATAACCTTACTAATCTCAATCTAGGCAACAAGGAATATCGAGGTAATCAGCGAATTCACATGGGTAACGGTGTAAGTACTAAAATCACACACACTGGAACAGCACAGTTCAAGGGTAGTAGACAGTTTTATCTAAACAATCTACTCAGAGTTCCTCAAATAAAAAGAAATTTACTGAGCGTTTCCCAATTTGCTAGGGACAATAGTGTATTCTTTGAATTTTATCCAAATTATTGCCTTGTTAAGGACATTATAACAAGAAAAACTCTTTTGCAGGGTAGCGAAGAAAAAGGACTGTACACATTCACTTTTGTGGATTCTGGAAATCAAAATTTGAAAAACGAAAATGTAAACAGTCCAAAAGTATGTTGTAATTCAATCAGAATGTGTGACAAGACAACATTTTCAATTTATGGCACTATAGATTAGGTCACCCTAGTTCTGATGTTGTTAAGAAAATTCTGAATGTCAATAATATTGCTTTTAATGTTCCTTAACCCTCATATGTTTGTATTTTCTGTCAAATGGGAAAAAGTCATAAATTATGTTTTTAAAACTCTGATACTGTCTATGCTCAACCACTTGAACTTGTGGCTGTTGACCTATGGGGTCCTGCACCTATTAACACTGATTATGGCTATAACTACTATATATCATTCATAGATGCCTATTCTATATACGTTTGGATATATTTTATGAAATCCAAATCGGAAACATCAAATGCTGTTGTACAATTTATTTGTGAGGCTGAAAAGAAAACAAATATGCAGGTAAAAGTTATTCAAACAGATGGGGGTTCTGAATTCAAGCCTCTAAAAGGATATTTCCAAAAGAAAGGCATAATTCAAATACTTACCTGTCCTCATACCTCGGAGAAAAATGGGCTGATTGAGAGGAAGCACAGACATGTTGTAGAGACCGGACTTACTCTACTAGCTCAAGCATCGCTGCCCCTTAAGTTCTGGCCGGATGCATTTGCCACAGCAGTCACCCTGATAAATCAACTGCCTGCAAAGAATCTAAAGAATAGAAGCCCAACAGAGACTTTGTTCAATAAGCCTCCTGACTACAACAGACTAAAAGTATTTGGGTGCCTTTGCTTCCCATGTTTAAGGCAGTATAATAAGCACAAGTTAAGTTTTAGATCACAGCCATGCACATTTCTGGGTTATCCTAAGAATATAAAAGGGTACAAGTGCATGGACAATAACGACAGAGTATTCATATCCAGACATGTCATTTTTGATGAGAAGGTTTTTCCCTTCAAGGAAAAGGACATTAAAACCACTCAAAAGATATATAACACCAAATTTTCAATTCCACCCATTCCAATTGATCAAAATGTAGAAGTTGAACATGAAAGTGATCATCTAAATGAAATTGAGAATCATCAAACACCCACATCAACTGAGGATGTTCAAGACAACTCAGCTTCACCCAGTAATAATCCTACCACGCCTCAAAATGAAACAGACAAAGAACATGATGTATCGTCAAGTTCTCAATCTGAATCAGAGAGTAATGGTGAAAATTAGCAATCTACTCAAAGGGAAGGTGGACATCCCATGACTACTAGAGCTAAGAGTGGAATTTTTAAGCCAAAAATTTACAATGCATGCCTAAACGATGAAGAACCCTATACATATCAGCAGGCATTACAAAACAGAAAATGGAAGACTGCTATGCAAGAGGAATACAATGCTCTGAAGAAAAACAATACATGGACACTTGTGCCTCCACCAAACAACAAAAATATTATTGGGTGCAAATGGACTTTCAAGCTGAAAAGAAACCCAGATGGTACTATAGCTAAATACAAAGCCAGACTTGTGGCAAAAGGGTTCTCTCAGCAACAGGGGTTCGATTTTTCTGAAACTTTTTCCCCAGTTGTTAAGCCTACCTCAATTAGAATTATAATCACAATTGCCCTACACAATAGATGGGAGATAAGGCAACTAGATGTCAATAATGCATTTTTAAATGGCATACTACAAGAAGAAGTGTATATGGAACAGCCTCATGGTTTTGTTCAGTCGGGAAATGAAGAATTAGTGTGCAAATAAAAAAAGGCAATCTATGGTTTAAAGCAAGCTCCTAGGGTATGGTTTGAAAAACTGAAGGAGACTCTAATTAAAGTGGGATACATCTCAACAAAGTCAGACAATTCACTGTTCACAAAATTCCACAATGAAACAATAACTTATGTTCTAGTGTATGTGGATGATTTCCTGATTACGGGAAATAATAGTAGGGAAATCGATCAGTTGGTTCAACATCTAAATCAGGAATTCTCAATCAAAGATATGGGTGAGCTAAGCTATTTTCTGGGTATAAAAGTCAAGAAAAACTCAGATTCAATCATACATTTGAGCCAGAAAAAGTATATAACAGAAATCCTTATGAAGACCAAAATGGAACAGGCTAACGGCTTACCAACCCATATGGTTACTAGTCCACAGTTATCCAAACACAGAGGAGAAGACATTCCTAATGCAAAACAATATAGAAGCACTGTAGGTGCCCTACAGTATGCAACAATTACTAGGCCCGACATTGCTTATAGTGTCAACAAAGTTAGCTAATTTATGCAAAATTCTCTCACTGAACATTGGAAGGCCGTAAAGAGGATCTTAAGATACTTGAAGGGTACAATAGATCATGGTTTAACATTTAGACACTGTGCTAATTTAAGTTTTTTTGGTTTTGCAGATGCTGATTGGGGAACTGACCCAGATGATCGCAGATCAACCTCTGGATACTGCATATTCCTAGGATCTAACCCAGTGTCCTGGTGTTCAAAAAAGCAGACCACAGTGTCACGGTCTAGCACAGAGGCTGAGTTTAGAAGTGTTGCGAGTACCACTGCTGAACTTATGTGGATAAAATCCCTCCTTTCAGAACTACGAGTCAACACTAACTACACTACAACCCTATGGTGTGACAATTTAAGCACTGTGTCTCTAACGGCCAATCCTATTCTACATTCAAGGACAAAACACATGGAGCTAGATCTATATTTCATTAGAGAACAGGTGTTAAAGAAGACACTACAAGTTAATCATCTACCAGGAATTCATCAGAGAGCAGATATCTTAACAAAACCACTTTCAGCATCAAATTTCATCAGATTAAAACAAGATCTATGTGTCAGAGAATATACCAGAGATGCAGAGAATAGGGTCAACACTTACAACCAGACCAGAGGCACTTTCCGATCCAAATCAGATAAAACCTAGCTTCGCTGCTCTTCAATCTGTGAATCCGACTTGCTAATCTTCCTCTCTACCTTGATCGCCATCTCTAGGAGCTTTGGCAAGAAGGATTTCCGAGATTTTTCATGGAAGGAACTTGGAACCTATTCGAGGACCCTAGCCGACATTAAGGGGAAGTATTAGAAGCGAGATAATATGTTAAAGTGTATAATACCGTTCAGTTTTTACATGTATATTTACATGGGCTTTTATTCACTTCAGCCCATTTCTTTATTCTTAGACTTACTGTATAGATACTTTGGCTTCCTGCCGTGTTCTGCAACTTTGACATCCTACAATTGATTTTCATTAATAAAAGATTTACACAGATTTTCATACATTCTGTTATGCTTAACATTGTATGTAGGGTACAGTTTATATGTAAGCTATATTTTTTCTGTTCTGTTTTTGGATATTTTGCACCTATGTGAGTGTGGATATTTTGCACCTATGTGAGCTTGTTTTGGCTTTTTGGTTGTTATACTAATACCCCTTGCATGGGTTTATTCTGGATTGTAGGATGACTGATCTATTTATGTTTGTAATGTTTACTGTTATTAGATGTGGCATGGAGCTCAAATGGGGATATATCCTAGATTGGAATGTATATACATGTAAGACAACATAGCACAATCTAAAGTGGTATCGCCAAACAAAGCAACCGTAGGAAACATAACACATCATAAGATGTGTTAAATGACCATTTTATCATCTATACATGTGTCAGTAACTAACTAAGACAAACGTGCAAACAAACACCAAGCAACTTTAACATCTAACTTAAAGACGAACTTATAAGAAAAGAGCTTGTGATGGTAAACGTTGATTATCTCCTCGAGCTCCATCATAACCCTACACAAAATTTTACCTCACTGTACTTGGGCCGAACTTTATTTCATCATATTTATTCCATATCAAGCCCAATAGAGTGTTTTAGACTTACTGCTATGATCACCTCATAAACGAAATACACTTTTTGTAACTTTATCATATTTATTCCATAGCAACAAGGAGATTCTACCAACAAAAATTTCATCTTTTTTTAATTTTGAATTTGAATTTACTGAATACGCTTAGAAAAATATTTAAGCTTCATGCTTTTTAAGATATCATTTAAAATTCTTCGATGTATTTTGTAAAGTTAAATTATAGATTTAAAAAAATAATTATGAAGTGTACTTTTCATATTTAAATACTCACAACATTTTCAAAACAACAAGTAGTCGAGCTAGTAATTAAACCAAATGCATATTCTAACAATTTCGTGAGCTTGAAACTCATTCTATATCAGTTTCCAAATTGAATACGCTCGTTAGATCTAAAAACTAACCCTTTACATCTGAAAATAATATGCTTTATCGAAAATGACAATATACCTCAAAATTAAATTATTTCAGTGTTGTTTTTTAACCTTCCCAAACATTCTTATTTAGCCCAAAATGATAAATATTTTTCAGTCCTATAATGTATTTCATACAACCTCTAATTTCATCACATTACTTCAAATATCTCAATCATCCTTGTTTAACCCAAAATTAACTTTTCCTGTTAAATTTTCTTGAAAATAATATCATTACCCGTTAACATCAGACCAACCAGACTTATTTAAATCCTTTTGTTTCCATACCTTCTTTTTTATTATTGTTGTGGTCCGCTATACACCATGGGTGCTTACAATCAAAAATCGCATTGTACAAGCACCTGATCGATGTAAAGCAATCGTCAAGAGAAAGAAATAATAGAGAAGAGGAGAAAAAGGAAAGAAAAAAGGAGAATAAAAGGATTGTACAAGCACCTGATCTATGCATGCTTATCCTATGTGGTTTTCATTGCATAGCATATCATTGAGGTATCCCTAATCTTAATATATCCAAGTATGTCATCATACCACCGACAAATTTTATCATCATTTAATTTATTGTTACTGCAATAGGATGGTCTCTTAATTCCAGTGAACACGTTTCGATTATAATAAACTCAAATTCAAACTCTTTAATTTAACAATAGTTCAATATCATTTTTCTACTTACAAATTTGCAAAAACATCGTTTTCAAAGATTTTTGGGGTAAAAATATTATTTTCCTTATCAAATCCGTGTATCTTGAATAAAATACAAATTTTATACTTAAATATATCTTTGTTAACAAATTTAAGTATAAATATCACTTCTTTCTTCAAACAAAATAACTGGAATAAAATTCGAGTTTAATATTCAAAACATTTTATATGAATCTTGCCTCTTTTGGTTGGATATTTGGAAAGAACAGATCCCACTTCACTCTCTTTTTCCCATCCTTGCATCATCCAGCCAAAATAGCCTACTCACGTTAGCAGAGGCCTATGAACTTGGCCCAATGGGCTTTTTTCCTGAAACTTTTCTGGGTTTTGAATCCCTAAATGAAATTATTTCAGTGGATCATATTCTCAGCTCTACTCAGCTATTACCAGATCCAGACTCATTCGTTTGGGCTTTAGGCTCATCCAACATCTTCTCGGTCGCATCCTGTTACAAATTCTTAATCCATCCTGGACGAAGCTTCTCCTTCTCGAGAATTTGGAAATGCCACTTACCCCCCCCCCCCCACCCCCTCCCCCGACATTATTTTCTTTTAATGGCTTCTCATACATAACCGTATTAACACCAGAGACAGACTTCATTGCTTCAATATCAATATTGACCCCATACGTGTGCTATGCAAACAAAATAATGAATCCATTTCACTTCTCTTTTTTGACAGTGAATTCTCATATGTAGTGTGGGTTGCAATCAGTTCTTTCATCCTCGGCTTCATCCCATCTATCAACTCGTTCTTCGAATACTGGCAACACTTCCCTCCTGACCCCCTAATGGATTCTTTAGTGGCTTTTTTTCATGGTGTATTTGGTTAGAGCGTAATGCAATCATCTTTGGCAGACCCTCGAAACTCATGATGGGTACTTGTTATCACATCCTGCATCTCTTCGTCTCATGGACAGGAACAAATAGGCATGTACGCTTCAGGCTTTCTCTTCCAATGCCCCAGTCTCCTGGCTCACAAGAAAGCAGCTCCTTCTTTCCTCGTTGATCCAGGCGTAGAAGCTTAATATTACATATGATGTATTTTGGCTATGTACCTTTATCTTATGCTTAGTTTTCTATGATGTACATATTCCGATCAGTACTTGTATCGCTTTTATTGACTGACTGGGTCTAGACCTTTTTGCCACTGGTTTGGCTTGTCAACCAGTTTATATTATTATCTACTATGATTACGCGTAACCGGCTGTGTAGTATCACGCTACACACCCGTCTTCCTAAAAAAAAGTTCATAAAATTGCATTTCAAAAAATTCTGCCAACAAAAATTTCTTCCTTTTTTAAATTTGATTTTGAATTTACTGATTATGCTTAGAAAAATATTTAAGCTTCATGCTTTTTAAGATGTCATTTAAAATTCGTCAAAGAATTTTGTAAATTTTAATTAATAGATTTAAAAAAAATGAAGTGTACTTTTCATATTTAAATACTCAAAGCATTTTTAAAAAAACAAGTAATCGAGCTAGTAATTGAACCAAATGCATATTCAAACAATTTCACTTGCTAGAAATTCATTCTATATCAGTTGCCAAATTGAATATGCTTGATAGATTTAAAAACTAACCCTTTTCATCTGAAAATAATATTCTTTATCAAAAATGACAATATACCTCAAAATTAAATTATTTCCATGTTGTTTTTTAACCTTCCCAAAGATTCTTATTTAGCACAAAATGATATACACTTTTCAGTCCTATAATATATTTCATACATCCTTTGATTTCATCATATTACTTAAAATATCTCAATCATCCTTGTTTAACCCAAATTAACTTTTCCTGTTAAATTTTGTTGAAAATAATATTATTACTAGTTAACATCAAACCAACAACACTTATTTAAATTCTTTTGATTTCGTACCTTCTTTATGATTATTGTTACAGGCGGCTATACACCACCGGTGCTTATAATCAAAAATTGAATTGTACAAGCACCTGATCGATGTAAAGCGATCATCAAGAGAAAGAAATAATAGAGGAGAAGAAAAGGGAAAGAAAAGAGGAGAATATAAGAGAAGAGAAAGAAGAGAACAAAACATAAACACAATTACAAAACCTGTCGTATATCTCATAATGCATTATATAACATATAGTAATAACAACCATAAATATAAAACAAAGAAGACGGTAATAACTGTACAAACAATAGAATCAGAGTACATAGACTCATACAGTTATATATTATAGTAATATAGTATATACAAGTGATAAATAAACTTAAACTAATAAATTGTCATTGAAAGAAGTATACAACACTGTCAAGGATCCACAATGCCGCTCAACGAAATAAATAATGATGATACAAATATAAATAGGGAAGAAGTCCACCTATATAGTTTCGAGTAATGCCCATACATGCCACCTGTTCTGCTTATCGGCATCGTCGATGAGCACCCAATGTAATAAAAGGAAATAAAACCATAGGGGAATACAACAGTTTGGTGTGAGATATAAACAAATCTAAAAGTACTGTAAATATCACAGTAGTATATATAGCATGGAGGGTATGAAGAATCATACATGTCCTACTCATGCATCCACAGAGTTAGCACATATAATATATACTACTTACGATAATCATAATATGTGTATCCTACATTAGAATATCAGGGATGTTTGGATGTTAAAATCGATGATACTTACACCACATGGCATCCCTAAAGTGATAAATGTTAGGCAACTATAGCACTCATCATCCATCCTCACATTCACTTACTCAATATGTAGAATATACGATAATGCTCGGTTTACATGATACTCGAATTTGTGTCACTCAGTCGGTCAAGACCTCAGTTGAACCGACATGTACACCTCAGGGTAAAGACACAATTTGGTTTAGGTGAATGCCATAAATCTTCCGACGTGAAGTGAAGGAACCCAACATGGTACCAAATGGACATCACATTCATTACCCCCATCTTCTCGAGTAACTGCTAAAACCATGTGTATCGATAATCCCTTTGCATACATTATTCGTAGTAGAGCCTGCTTCTGGAATTAATCCTATGACCCCCAACTTGGAGTGCCTTCTTGTTTGGGACTAAATATAGAAGAACAACTTATCGTTAAGATCAATCAATTGTCCCTAACCCACTGTAGTAGCTTTCATTCGATCCATCGCCACTACTCAACATTCTGGAGTATCTCTATCCTTTGTCAAAGTAATTGCTTTGCTTCCCATCCTAGAATCACCTACTTCAGATAACGAATCATTGATCGATGTGTCGTCATGTCGAAATCACCATCGAACGGACCATCATGTCCTTCTCCTTGGAATTATCTCGTCGTCGATGTCAAATTGACCAAAATAGCTAATAGAAATAGTAATCAATAACAACCACTTTTTGGTAATCGACAATGACTACTCTGATCATTTATTTATCCAAAATTGGTTAAGTACGCACCAAGGAAGGTGTCCGATATTTGTGTGAAATCCATCTCATCGCCAAGTATCCTTTATCTTTAGATCGACCATCAAACGCCAATGTCGCTCCATCTTCAAACATGTCACCAACCTCAATCAATGCCTTTGCTAACTGTCTATCTTCCCAATAACATTGTTATTTAATTCTCCTCCACCGATGAGAAATCGACCAAAGTTTGAATCCATGTTGAGCCCATTTTCCAGCTACTATGAGCTCTAACTGACGTTCAAATTGGTGAACTCATCATGTTGGTGCGTACCTAACTCTAGTTGAATTTTTTAGCTAGTTCGACCTCGATTAGCCTGAGAAATACTAGTTATTGACGGTGGAAGGAGAAATCGTGGCTGCTCTAATTCTAGTTACGGTTTAAGAGAAATGAATGTGTTAATCCCCTTTTATAAAAAAACAATTGATATTATTCACTCGACATTCATGAACTCCGGTCGAGTGTGCTTATAGGCATTTTATACGAATCACCCATATTCTAGACTTAATGGAACTTTTTTTAGGACTTAATTCAGTCATATTCAGAAGTTGGATTTTTGAATCATATTATAGTACTATAATTTTCAATAGTTAAATGCTAAGTATCTCTAGCTAGCACGATCACATAATAAGTTTGGTCGTCACGAAACTTGATGTCATACAACAACTCAGTATTCCAAATTCAATAACACTAGTTTCGTTAAGATAAAAAAAACAATTTGCAAAAAAGATACTTTCATATGTTAGCCAAATCAATTTATTATTAAAATATTCTAAACCGCTTCAAATATATGATAATAGTTTATTATTATCATTCTTATTTAAACAAATATTCAAATAAGCATCGAAATAAATTTAATTTCCTATGGCTTCAAGATTCCATAATTCTAGTTATTCCAGTGTTTAAATTACTAATTCATTATTCAATTATAATAGCTCATATAAATTAACTTTAGGTCATTTAAGTACTAAAACAATCAATTTTGTTACTACCAGATTTCAATACCGAAACCGAAAAGAGTGAAGGGGTGTCGAAATGGAGCTAGCATCAAAGTGGAAACTAGGAAAGCCTACAGTCGATAACGAAGTATCAAATAAAATCAATACCGGAAGTAAGAAGGGAAGAGATTTGGTCCACATGCTATTGGAACCAACATAGGTAGCAGAAGATTGGTACCCGATACATGGAAGATAGAAACAAGGCAAAATGCGAGACCAACATACAATAAGCTTCCCAGAGTGGTGTCAATGCTGACATGAAGAGAAATCCAATACCAAAAGGAAGCAAAAAGGGAAAGCAATCAACCTGATCTCAAAGCCATAAGCATGTAGTCCAGGACTGAAGCCTAGAGCCATAAAAGACAAAGCTCGACACCAATGTGGGAGCAAACAAGGTGCTATCAGTACCAATAAGCTTGGTATCGATACTGATACTAAAGGCAGTGTCAAAGTCATTTAGAAAGAAGCATAAAGATAGTATCTGAAAGCTATGAAGTAAACTGATACTTGGAAACACTAAGATAGCAATAATACTAAGGGTAGGAGGAAGATATCGACACCAATATGCTTAGTGTCGATAAGCTACATGGAGGTGGCACTAGAATTACAGCAATAAAGAGTCGAAACAGACACCAGAAGCACAAAGGCGGGTCGATACCAGCAACTGTCGAAGACGGAAGCGCTCAGAACTGGGTTTTCTACCAAATCGCAACCAAAGAGGGTCCAAATTGCCTATAAGTAAGGCCCTAGGGGTCTCATTTTGGGGGAATTTTCCTCATTCCACAATCTACTATCTATTTCATAGAGATAAAACCCTAATTTATAAATCAATTTGGGTATTTTACTTTTAACCATCTATATACTTATACAAATGATCAATAAAGTGAGAATTACCACTTGCCATCTATTTCACATATTTCCTTGTTGCTATTCCATGACAAGGTCTTCTATTTTGGCATAATTACCAAAATAACCTTCCTTAAGCCATTTAGCTTTCCGACTTGTGTCGAGTTTACGAAACCCTTATCCTAAGGTAAGTGTTGGCCCTTGAGTCCCTTAAGCGTGATACTCATCTCTTAAAGGGAGAGTAACTTATCTTCGGGCTTAAGACCTTAATATCTAGGGAATGGTGAACTAACTCAAACTTGTAGGAATTAAATAATCCTAAGGTTCCCCTAAGTCCACATCCATATTCTCATATTCCGTTGTTGACGAAAAATAACGTTAACAATCTTTATATTTAAATACTTTAAAATCTCTAAGCATCAAAAATTTGGGTCATTTCATTGAGCTAAAAATAATGGTTAGCCATTATGTTTGGAAAAGAATTATGGTTGTAACAGGTAAATAAAAGGGAAATTAAAGACTAGATGAAAAGGTTTTGGGAAAATTGATCTAGATTTAGAGAAAATGATAAAAACGGTTTCCTTGGTTTACTTAAAGTAAAGTTTATCAATATAAACATCTTCAAAACTAAAGTTTCACTTTTTTAATATCTTTCATTTGTACTTTTTTTTACCTTCTCGATCAAACTTGTATCTCCGCTCCAAATCTCAAATAAAAATTCAAGTTAAAATAAAACTTTAATGGATGAAAAAAGGTCTACGGTTCCAAACAAATAATCTGGCATATCGAGAACTACTAGAGAAGGGGATTCATCGCTTTTACATAGATTTAAGTGTTTCGTCAATTGGTAGTTTTATTTTATATCGTAGGTATGCCATCATATTCTATGATCTATGATTGATCTATTTCATATATAATCATATGTTATTGTTATATATCTGGTTAGGTGAGATTTTCGTAGATATATGTTATTGTCACAAATCTTTTGGTTATTTGCATAACATTGTAACCATCTTCTCTAGTTTATGTATAAACAAATTTAATTTATCATGCAAAATCAAATTTTGTCATCATTTATTTTATTTTATGCATATATATGGTCATTTGGATATAAAATTAAATACAAAATTAGGCACACGAATTATGAACTGTTGGATTTGTATTTTTTATATGGAATGTAAAATTCAAAGGGAGAACTAATGGTTGGGATTTCTGTGTCTAATTTTATGACATAAAATTACACAAAAATATCCCAACCATTAGTTCTCCCTTTAAATTCCACATTCCATGTAAAAAAAAACAAATCCAACTGTTCATAATTCATGTGCCTGATTTTGTATTTAATTTTAGGACAAATTTTTGAAGTAGGCCACTGAAAAGAACTTATTGTAAAAATATGTCTGGTTCATAACTTATTATGAAACTAGGCTTGTTTCTGCCAATCCTTGTTGACCTTGAACATTGTTTATTCGCAGGAACAAATGTGTTCTTGCGCATAAACAGAATGCATAGTATTTTTTTCTTTCTTCGTGCGCAGTCTATTTATGCGCAAGAACCAAATCGTTCATGTGCATAAACAGAATGCGCAGGAACTTAATTGCTAAACCCAACAAATGGAAACTTCGTCCAGCAAAATTAGTCTTCTTATGTTTTCATGCATCTTCTCCAGCAAATGGAAAGGGCGAGAAAGAATTTTATACAAGGTAAACTAAGTTTTGATCTGGATTGTATTAATCAATATTACTCAATTTTGATTAATTTTATTACCTTAAAACATAGAGTTTCCACTTTTACATCATTCAATGAATTTTCAATTTTGGATTCATCTTGTTACCTGTTTCCAACTTGATTCCTAAAGGATATTTTTGCATAACCACGGTTTGTGTGATTTTTTTCTGAATAGAAGTTTTTCGATCTCACTACTTATTTCCCTAATGCTACCGCCTGAACATGTGTTTCCCCAAAAAATTCCCTTAAATTTTCATTTTCGATCTTAGATTTCTTTCACGTTCAACTTTTTATTAACATAAAATAGAAGTGATGACGGGAAATAAATGGATATGGTAATTTTACTTTAATTGAAAAACATTCTATCCCTTTGAGATTAAAAAACATTCATGTGCATTCTGTTTATGCACATGAACAATTTTATTCCTGTGCATAAACAGAATGCGCAGGAAGAAAAAATTAAACAAAAAATTGCGCATTCTCTTTATGCGCAGGAACACATTTGTTCCTGTGCATAAACAGAATGCACATAGTCAACATGGCTTGGCAAAAACAGGTCTAGTTTCATAGGTAGTTATGAAATGGGCCTATTTTTACAATAAGTTGTTTGTAGAGACTTAGTTCAAAATTTTATCCTTAATTTTATATCCAAATGACCATTATATATGCATAGAATAAAATAAATGAAGACAAAATTTGATTTTGTAGCGTATGTATACACATGACCACTTTATATCCAATTGACTACTTTATATCCAAATGACTACTATGATCATAAAATCTCAACCATACACACACACACACACAAGGAGCATTCTGGGGCACCCCTGTTTTGCAGCACCCCTACCTTACCATGTGCTACACTAATCCAAATCCAATAAGATTTTGTAGATGTTCATTCCACACACACACACACACACACACACACACACACATATATATATATTATCATCTATCCAAATTTTGAGCTCATTCCGACTTTCGTAGAAAATTGTATTTTATGTTTAAATTTAATGGTTCGAATAAATGTCTAAGCGGCGAACAATTGAGCTAAGATTTTAAAAATGTTACGAATATTGCAATGAGCTCAAATTTTGGATAGACAATAATATATATTTGGATTGAACATCTACAAAATATTGTTGGATTTGGATTAGTGTAGCTCACGAAATGGTAGATGTGCTAAAAGGGTGCTACAAAACAGGAGTGCCTTGGAAAGCTCCTTTCTCTCTATATATATGGGGTAGTCTATATGAACACAAAATGGTGGCACAAAATTAAATACACAAATTATGGACCATTGGATCTCCCCCTGAATTTCACCTCCCATGTAAAGACAAACAAATCCAGGGTCTACAATTTGTCTATTTAATTTTATGTCACCATCTTGTGTTCAAATAGTCACTCCCTAAATATATATATATATATATATATGTATGTGTGTGTGTGTATGTGTGTGTGTATGTGTGTATATATTTGACTATTTAGGCAAAAAAAATAACACAAATATTGATGACATAATTAATTTGCATTGTTGGATCATCCCATGAAGTCCACCTCTCTATATGAAGACAAAAAGATCCAAAGGTTAAGGCTTTGTACCTCTCTATTTGTGTCTAAATAGTTGTCCCCTATATATACATATATGCATACATACATATATATATATATATATATATATATATATAAAAGAGTGGCTATTGGGACACAAAATTAAATACAGAATTATAGACACAAACTTTGGATTATAGGATTTGTTGTCTTTATGTGGAAGATAGAATTAAGGGGGAGATCTAGTAATTGAGATTGCTTGTAACTAAATTTGTTTCACCATTTTGTGTCTAAATAGACTTACCCATATAACAAACGGTTACAAACACACACACAAACACACACACACACACACACACACACACACACACATATATATATATATATATATATATATATATATATATATAACATCCATAAGAGCATCCCTTTTGCATCAGAACCACAACAACTCATTTATATTTAAATAATGACTAAGTAGGAGAGAGTGAGATCTGGAAACCAAAGGGCATTTATGGGTGTTGAACTATTTAATTAGCGTATAACAGAACACCTCTTATATGTATGTGTGTAATTGTAAATCCTAAAATTAGTTATACATACATCGAACATATAGTTTAGAATTTTTGTTGTACTAAATTCGAATAATGCAATTTATATATATATATATATATTTATATATTTATTTAAAACTTATTGATTATTAAATTTGTTTGTTTTATCAAAAATAAATAGTGAACAAAAAGTATATTTTACATTAAACAAGTGTGACAACTTACAATTTTTTCTAGATTTTTATAATCAATATTTAATATCTTTACAATTCAAATAGCCTCAGCTAATCCGATTTTATTTGCTTAAAATAACATTTTAAGTTCATAAATCTTCAAAAAAATAAAACACGTATCGTGATCCATGTTTTTCAAAATTTTTGAATTTCAATAATTTTATATTGAATAAATATGGCCGGAACTATTTGTTAAATATATAAATGAATGATATTAAATTACAAAATTAATTTTTATGTTAGATTTATCGTGTTTCAATATGGAAATATCTTTTGTTTATTTATTTATTTATTTATTTATATACATGATATATAAATATAATATAAGTTCCATGTATACATACATATACATTATTGTTATTTTATTCGTACACACGCATATATATATACGATATTATATCCATCTAAGTTTGGATTACATTATATGTCTATTTAGACACAAAACAGTGACACAAATTTGGACATAAATAATCTAATTCACTAGATTTCCATCTGATTGTCATTTTCCATGTAAAGACAAACAAATCTAATTGTCTATTTAGACGCAAAATAGTAACACAAATTTGGACATAAATAATCTAATTCACTAGATTTCCATCTGAATGTCATTTTCCATGTAAAGACAAACAAATCTAATAGTCTAGAATTTGTCCCTGTAAATTGTATTAAATATTGTGTCTCATTAGTCGCTCTCTATGGGAAAGTCTACTTAGACAAAAAATTTTATCGCAAATTTGGGGACACAAAATCCCAACCATTGGATTTCCACCACTCATATGAAGACAAATTGTTCTAATGATTGAGATTTTGTTTCCCGCAAGTTGTGTCAAAATTTTATGTCTGAATAGTTGCTCTCATGTATACATACATATACATACATGCATACATACAATATTATATCCATATAAGTAAGTTCGGATTACATTATGTGTAATTAAATATTTTATTTTCATATATATATATATATATATATGTGTGTGTGTGTGTGTGTGTGTGTAATTTAATAAATTATTACCTATAATACACATATGTAGGAATAAGAGAATATATATACGTATATACACACACAAACATACACACACATGCATGCACACACACACACACACGCACATATATATTCAAATATTTATATATACATGTTGACATGCTTTTTGGTTAAAACTACCACACGTCAAGGTTTTAGTTAGCGTCACGTTCAAGTTTTAAGAACATCGTTGTTTATCCACCAAAAAACCATGCAATACATTGATGGATCGGATTCAAATACGATGGGTCGGTCACCTTCTTTGCTTTATGGATTGGGCAACTTATAAAGTATGGGTCAGTCAGTATTGATGCCAATGGATCAGACGTAACAATATCTGATGGATCGGTCGCTTTTGTAGCCAATGGATCGGTCGGCAACTATACGCATGGTCGGTCGGTGCCACATTTCCATGGGTTTGTCACATAGCAAAAGTATGGATCGGTCAGCCACATTATATAAGGATCGGTCAGCTTCGTTGGATATGGATTGGTAGGGGCAAACGATAACTGGATGGGTCAGTCGTCATAAAGGATGATTGATTGATAGTATTTGACCAATTGCATTTTCATAAATAATGTTATGACCAATCCATAGCTTGCACACTATATTTCAGCCTTCCCACTTCATTCTCTCCACACCTATAAATACCCCATGGCTTCCACCCTTAGGTGGATCGAATCTGGGCTCCACGAAGTGCTGTCAAAATTATTTCTCAACCATTCTAGGTCATTCTAACGGCCATTACTCTTCCATCATGCCCTGATTCAAAATCATGTCTTCCATGGATTCACTAAAAATCGTCTAAATGCTCTGATTGTCGAAGATTCCTCCAATAATACTCGCATCTATAGAGATCTCGTTGTTTCCACATTGATTTCAAGTGAATCAAGTGCAAAAGAAGAGAAGAAAGAGAAATACTTGTAAAAAAAGAGAAAATGTATAAGGTTGAAAAGAGCATTTACTTCTAATAGCAACCATGATAATGAAATTTGCTTCCATAGTGGATGTAGGTCAAAATTGAGACCGAACCACTCTAAAACCCTTTGTTCTCTCCTTTTTACTTTGTGTTTATGGCTCCACACTTTATATCTTATTCTTTGTGAATTGTATACATCCTCTTCGGGGGTGTTTTTTCCATTTTTGGTATAAAAACTTTTTGGCGCCCACCCTGGGGATACGTTCACATTCTCAAGTCTAAGCGCTTTGTGGAGGTAGTGAAGTTTAAATCTTGTTTCTACGACAGATTCTCCAAATCTAAGATCCAGGCCAATTGATGAATTGTAACAACCCGTATTTTCAATAACCTGTTATAACATAAATGGAGGCAGAATTATACTGTAAAATCTGAATCAAGGGAAACGGGCTATTCCATTGCGTTCGTCTCGGAAAAATACGCGAAATAGAGTCCGAGTTTTCGAAAATCGGAGTCCGTATGACCAAGATATGGCCTCGCGAAGTTTCACGAAAAATTCCCAAATTAAAGTATACTTAATTAAGTGAATTGGGTTGCGCAGAGAAATATATATATATATATATATATATATATTGATATATATATATATAATTGAAAATTAAATTAATAAATATGCAAAAATGTTCAAAACAGCGAATTGGGAGAGGGGAATAACCGAACCGGCCGATTTTTGAGGTCGACCCAAGCCCGCTGGGTCGACTAGGGGTTAATCCAGGGTGTTTGGCTGTCAACCCGTGGGCCGATTCGCTCAAATGCAGATTTTGCATTTGGATGGTTCTCATGGTTCATCTTTAATCTAAAGGCCCTAGATGGTTCCTACACTTGACTTCTTCCCTAAGACATGCTTTGATGGCTTGGATTGAATCTAGGTTTAATCCTATGGCCTAAAACACTTGCCTAATCTATAAATAAGACCCTAACCTATCCTAAATCCTCATTATTCATTCATGCAACTAAACTATGGCAAAATTTTACCTCTCATGGCCTCCACTCTCTTCATAAAATTTCTAAATGGTTTCTGTGAGAGATTTTCCATGCATACAAGTGTTTTCAAGCTTGTATGAGTGTCATTAGCTTGCATTCAAGTCAAGTTTCTATCTTTGCATCATAAAGCAAGGGTTTTGATCATTTTGGCTCAAGGGTTTTTATGTTAGAGCTTGCATTTTGGGTCTATTTGATTGCATAAGGGCTTTGTCATATCTTTTGTGCCTTCATAGCAATGTAAGCCCTTTCCCTACTCTTAGATATTAACTATGAAGTTAAATGTTCATGTTGCAAGTTTGGGTTTGATCATTGAGTATGATACATGCTATCATGTCATGCAAGTTTATGAAGTCACTATCTTGATCTTGTGAGCTAAAAGCTACAACCTTTATGTTGAAATGTTGCATTAGGCAACATGAGAACCCTCATAACCTTTATGTCAACTTGCATATGAAGTCTAACCCTTATATGATGATATATGCGAGTTACTAGTCATCATTCCATATCTTTTGTCACCATGATTCGCTTATGTGCCAAGTTTGGGTTTATGCATGTTTTGAGGCTTAAGAATGTAACATGCAAGTTAATGAACACATTTGTGCCTCATTTGCCACCATGATTAACTTGTGGCTTAATATCCATTTTTGTCATGCCTTTGCCAAGTCTCTTCTTTTAATCCATTACGTTGTCGCGAACGTATATGCGAGTTTAAAAGCGTTGGGTTATGTTATGGGTAATTTCTAATGACATGAAAATACAACTTGAAAACATGACTTGAAATATAACATGGAAGTTGACATGTAAGTATGCATAAAAACATAAGCTTGGGAATTTACCTATTAAGTTAGGTCTACCCTTTGGGAATTTACCTATTAAGTTAGGTCTACCTAAATGCTTGAAAACTTGTAACATGTTTTGGGAAACATGATGGACATGACACTTAGATAATATAAGTGTGGCCAACTCGAGGTTGGGTTGAGTTTGCAACGTAAAATTACCCGGAACCGACCGGCCTAACTAGTAGTTGCAAACAATAGGACCCAATGTGAGAAGTTGGTCATGTTGTGCTTGAACCCGAGGTTAGACCAAGTTGTGGTGTAAAGCTACCCGGAACCGACCGGCTTAACTAGTAACCACAACAAAGTCTAATGTGAGAGGTGAAGGTGCATTAAGTAATTAATGCCACATGATAGGGTTAAGTTAATTTGATTAATGACTCTTAACCAAATATGACATAGACAAATGGGTTAAGTAATTTGATTAGGCTAATGATACTTAACAAAACATGACAAGGTTGGGTAGGTTAAGTAACTTGATTTGCCTAATGACACTTAACCATTTTTATATGACTAGTGGATGGGGTTAAGTTAACCAACACTTAATCAATCCAACGCGATAACTTGGTAAGGTTAAGTAAGTTTTCTTAATGACGCTTAACCGAAAAATACGGTTAACGAATGGGGTTAAGATTAGACTCAACTAGTCTAAACATGGAAATCGGATGGGGTTAAGTTAGCCTAGACTTAATTAATCCCACTTGGTAGTTTAATGGGGTTAAGTTAAACACTTAACTAATCTAAACATGATGAATTGATGTGGTTAAGTGACCTATACTTATCCAATCTAACTCGTTAATTTATTGTGGTTAAGTTAACCAATACTTAACCAATATAACGTGAAAACATGATAAGGCTAAGTCGCGAATCACTTGAATACACTTGACCGATTTGACTAAGTAAATTGATAGGGTCAAGTTAATATATACTTAACCAATCTAGAATGATAATTGGACAAGGTTAAGTCGTGAATTGCTTAATATACTTAACCAACTTGAGCATGGTTTGTAGGGTTAAGCCTTGAACTTGGATACTTAGCCAATTTTGACAGGATTTGTAGACGGGTTAAGTCATGAACTTAAGTGACACTTAATCCATTATGTAAACCCTAGTTCTGAGGATTAGGTGGATAACCGTAGTTAACAAGGATAACGGGAACAATGCTAAGTGGTAAACCTTAGTTGAAGAATAACTAAGTAATGATTCTTAGTCAAGGAAATTTAGACCAGTTCATAGATAGATGAGTAACCTGATACGGTAGGTCATCGTTTAAGTATATGAGTAGGAGCAAGTATCTGATTTAGATAAAGGCTCCAGCGAACTGGGTAATGAAGCAGTGGCTTCGGGGAACGTGAGGATATTCTTGGTATCCCTCTATGAGCTGCCAGGTGATTATACTAGGCTCATGAGAGGTTAAGGTCTGCGTTAGAAGAACCAAGAGTATGCCTTGGTTGCTATACGAGCGACCTAAAGACGGGGATGGATAGGGGATAGTCGACGATACACGGTCGTACCCTAGATAGCATTTCGTCAGGCTACCTACCATCTTTGGTCAAGCGTGTACGTACGGAAAGGCAGAGAACACCCAAAAGACCATAATTGCTATCTAATTATGGTTGCGGTAAGGCTTGGATGTGGGTTGGCCAGTGTTGTGTTCTCATACAGGATTTATCCTGTCTTGTCTTTCACTAGTTGAGGGAGTGGTCTCGTGGGACCATAGCCACGTATAAGAAAAACAGACCTTAGCATCTGCATCGGCAGATAAATCGAAAGCTCCCGACCGAGTCCTGTATTTCTTGATTTGCCCTGTGAAAGGACTCGGATGGCACGATGTGATACATGTGCATACATTCATGGAAAAGCGATTCACGATGAATGCGTGGGAAAAAGGGCGCGGTTGGCGGTTAGCGTAATCCCTAGTGGCTCTAGGTGGTTGAACCCAAACCGAGATACGAAAACGTGCAATAGGTAAGCATAATCCCTAGCAGCCCTAGGTAGCATAAGTCCTAGTTGTACAAACAATAATTCATGTTGGAAGACCCTAGCTAGGTTTAGGGTAACAGTCCAAACCGATCTTAAGGATCATGGAACTATGTTAAAGTAATATAGAATCTCATGGGAAAGCCCGTATGGTCTACGGCAAGGGACTGAACATTTACATGGAATAAAACATACAAGTTGAGTAACCTATATATGCGATATATTAGGTTGACATGGACCATTACGCGACTATTGAGTGAGGGTCATTCTTGGTTAACACATGACACGGTGGGGATACTAGTACGGTAGGTGCAGAGCTAAAATACAGGATAGATATCACGGGGCGTTATACGTGACAGATATCTTGGGGATATTGTACTTGATAGAAACCTGACGATGTGATACCTTGTTTTATCTTGACATCGTAATTTATCATGACACCTTAGTTTATCTGAGTTCAGTAGTTCATCCTGTTATTTTGATTTAGCTTATCTATCTTGTTATCATGCTTATGTTCATCTCAGTTTCTCATGTCAGTTAACTTTACTAGTTTTTATGCTAATAGTAGATAGGGCTTACTCAGTCTTTTTGACTGACCCGTTTTGTTTCGCCTCTTTTCTTCCGTTTCCCCCCCCCCCCCAGGTTACAGGGAAGAAATACTGTTGTTTAGTTCGGACTTCTTCTGCTTGAAGGTCATCATGGATGGCTTGGACTTTTCTTGGCTAATGGCTACTTTACTGTTTTTACTTGGGGAATAATTTATGAAAATGTCTTTATGCTTCTTTACTATTGCAAGATAGGTTTTGATGTACTCTGATGTAAAAGGCTTTAGACCTTATTTATTCATGTTACGAAAGTTTGATTTTACTTCCGCTATTTTATATGTTCTGTCTTGTGATATTTCTGTGCATGTTTACCAATAATGCCCCTCTAAAGCTAGTGCATTCCTTTGCGAGTGACCCTAGCGGAGGCGCGGTGTTACACGTGGTATCAGAGCAGAAGGTTACCAGACTGGGCAAAAGTTTTTAAAGACCTTCTGAAAACTATTTGAAAAAAAAACCGTTTACAAAGAAGCATTTTTCAAGAAAATTTTCTTTTAAAAGAAAAAGGCTATTCCCCAAAGGCCATTAGCACTATCCTTGTTTCCTTAATTGAGTCTCTTTTCCTTTCTTTCCTCCATCTGTAGTCACAGTAGTTTTAACTGAGACTAGTCTTTTCTACCTACGAAAGTGCTTTCCATACGATGGAGGTGGTTCTCGAGAGACCAGTGGCCGCGTTATAAGAAAGGATCGTGAGAAAGAAGGATAAAGGATACGAGCTTAAGGATGAGCAACTTGTTGGTATGGCTTAGTCCTCAAAGGAGGGAGAAAGATGAACAATGAAACCCATGACGAGAGAGTACCTTTGGCATGGTAAAACGGGGCGGATAGTTAAGTATTATGGGACAAGGACAAGATCATCGGGAGGGCAGTAGTATGCTCTCATTTCTAGAGTACCTCGGAAGGAGGGTAACGATCTTGTTAAAGGTTTAGCTTTTCTTCTCTATCATCCTGTTAGGACTTCGTTGTTCGTATCATTTAAGTCTGCTTCGATAGTTGAGTCTCTACACCTTAAGTACTAGCGTAATAGAGAATCCCATTTTTGTCTCAAAGTCCTATTGGAGAATCAGTCCATTTATACATGACTTGTTTGGATTTGGGAATGTCTATGCCAAGTGTTGAGTTTGGAAATAATGCTTATGTTTATAAGCTATGGATGGATTCTAGGGATGAAGTGGTTATCCAGTAGGGGGTGCCACTCTCGGTTTTGATAGGAGGGTAGTTAGACCTTTTGACTGGCCTTGGTAATGCCCTCGAAGTATCGGGTAACCTTTTTGAGGTTCTGTCATGACTAGTTACTTAGAATCCCTTGATGCCTTTATTGGAAATTTGAAGCCCGATCGAGTGGTGTTCGCCAATAAGACGGATGGTTTACTTCATTTATGCATGGGTTATAGAGATCACCCTAGTAAGTGCGCATGATAACCTGATTGACATCTGTTTACTTTCAAGAGAAAGTTCTTCTACATGGAATGCCTTATAGTATAAAAACGAGATCCAAGATTCACTAGTGAATTTTGGAAAGCTTGCATGAGATCATGAGTACGCAGTCATGTTTGCGTCAAGTATTCTAGGAAAAGGATAAGTGCAAGTGGAACGAGAGGCGACGAAGAAATGAGTTCCAGCTCATGTTATGGAAACAGGAATAAGAAGCTACAAAATCGCGAAGTTAAAAGACGACTTTGATGGTCAAAGACTAGATACGCGCATGATATCTCTTTTTGGGAGTATATCCTTGATCCCTGTTTTCTGTAGAGCTTACCTGTAGGCTATCTTTTGTGGACATCCTCTCGGTCCTATTCTCCGTTACAAACCCTGTAAGGAGTTTGTCCTGTTTATCTTCTCGACCCTGTTTCAGGGAATTCTAGGTAGAATCCTATGGATGTAAACATGTATTTGAAACATGTTATGATTGATATGGTTGCAAGTGGTTGCAAGTGGTTGCTCGTGGATGCGCGAATACACATTAGATACTAGCTCGACTCGGTCACATTTCATATTGCATATGCACGAGTATTTATACTTGTTTATGAATGAAATCGAATGTATTATCATGCGGTTGTTGCATATGAATGAATGATTGTGCACGCATATAGTATCTATATGACTAGGACTATTTGCATACATGTTGGATTCATGGCACTATACATATTTTGCATTAGAAAGATTATTCAGGCCTGATCATTAGCATTAGCTAAGGAACATGTACACACACGTTTTGCATATATTCATACAGCATTAGAAATCATCTAAGGACAATGGTTGCTTGTGGATGATGTTTTGAGTAGATGGATGATGGATGGTAGGATATGTTCTTCCTAACTTGGAGATCTCGGGGACGAAATCCTAAAAGGTGGGGAGAATGTAACAACCCGTATTTTCAATAACCTGTTATAACATAAATGGAGGCAGAATTAAACTGTAAAATATGAATCAAGGGAAACGGGCTAAGCCATTGCGTTCGTCTCGGAAAAATACGCGAAATAGAGTCCGAGTTTTCGAAAATCGGAATCCGTATGACCAAGATATGGCCTCACGAAGTTTCACGAAAAATTCCCAAATTAAAGTATACTTAATTAAGTGAAATGGGTTGCGCAGAGAAATATATCTATATATATATATTGATATATATATATATATATATATATATATATAATTGAAAATTAAATTAATAAATATGCAAAAATGTTCAAAACAGCGAATTGGGAGAGGGGAATAACCGAACCGGCCGATTTTTGAGGTCGACCCGAGCCCGCTGGGTCGACTAGGGGTTAATCCAGGGTGTTTGGCTGTCAACCCATGGGCCGATTCGCTCAAATGCAGATTTTGCATTTGGATGGTTCTCATGGTTCATCTTTAATCTAAAGGCCATAGATGGTTCCTACACTTGACTTCTTCCCCAAGACATGCTTTGATGGCTTGGATTGAATCTAGGTTTAATCCTATGGCCTAAAACACTTGCTTAATCTATAAATAAGACCCTAACCTATCCTAAATCCTCATTATTCATTCATGCAACTAAACTATGGCAAAATTTTACCTCTCATGGCCTCCACTCTCTTCATAAAATTTCTAAATGGTTTCTATGAGAGATTTTCCATGCATACAAGTGTTTTCAAGCTTGTATGAGTGTCATTAACTTGCATTCAAGTCAAGTTTCTATCTTTGCATCATAAAGCAAGGGTTTTGATCATTTTGGCTCAAGGGTTTTTATGTTAGAGCTTGCATTTTGGGTCTATTTGATTGCATAAGGGCTTTGTCATATCTTTTGTGCCTTCATAGCAATGTAAGCCCTTTCCCTACTCTTAGATATTAACTATGAAGTTAAATGTTCATGTTGCAAGTTTGGGTTTGATCATTGAGTATGATACATGCTATCATGTCATGCAAGTTTATGAAGTCACTATCTTGATCTTGTGAGCTAAAAGCTACAACCTTTATGTTGAAATGTTGCATTAGGCAACATGAGAACCCTCATAACCTTTATGTCAACTTGCATATGAAGTCATAACCCTTATATGATGATATATGCGAGTTACTAGTCATCATTCCATATCTTTTGTCACCATGATTCGCTTATGTGCCAAGTTTGGGTTTATGCATGTTTTGAGGCTTAAGAATGTAACATGCAAGTTAATGAACACATTTGTGCCTCATTTACCACCATGATTAACTTGTGGCTTAATATCCATTTTTGTCATGCCTTTGCCAAGTCTCTTCTTTTAATCCATTACGTTGTCGCGAACGTATATGCGAGTTTAAAAGCGTTGGGTTATTTTATGGGTAATTTCTAATGACATGAAAATACAACTTGAAAACATGACTTGAAATATAACATGGAAGTTGACATGTAAGTATGCATAAAAACATAAGCTTGGGAATTTACCTATTAAGTTAGGTCTACCCTTTGGGAATTTACCTATTAAGTTAGGTCTACCCAAATGCTTGAAAACTTGTAACATGTTTTGGGAAACATGATGGACATGACACTTAGATAATATAAGTGTGGCCAACTCGAGGTTGGGTTGAGTTTGCAACGTAAAACTACCCGGAACCGACTGGCCTAACTAGTAGTTGCAAACAATAGGACCCAATGTAAGAAGTTGGTCATGTTGTGCTTGAACCCGAGGTTAGACCAAGTTGTGGTGTAAAGCTACCCGGAACCGACCGGCTTAACTAGTAACCACAACAAAGTCTAATATGAGAGGTGAAGGTGCATTAAGTAATTAATGCCACATGATAGGGTTAAGTTAATTTGATTAATGACTCTTAACCAAATATGACATGGACAAATGGGTTAAGTAATTTGATTAGGCTAATGATACTTAACAAAACATGACAAGGTTGGGTAGGTTAAGTAACTTGATTTGCCTAATGACACTTAACCATTTTTATATGACTAGTGGATGGGGTTAAGTTAACCAACACTTAATCAATCCAATGCGATAACCTGGTAAGGTTAAGTAAGTTTTCTTAATGACGCTTAACCGAAAAATACGGTTAACGAATGGGGTTAAGATTAGACTCAACTAGTCTAAACATGGAAATCGGATGGGGTTAAGTTAGCCTAGACTTAATTAATCCCACTTGGTAGTTTAATGGGGTTAAGTTAAACACTTAACTAATCTAAACATGATGAATTGATGTGGTTAAGTGACCTATACTTATCCAATCTAACTCGTTAATTTATTGTGGTTAAGTTAACCAATACTTAACCAATATAACGTGAAAACATGATAAGGCTAAGTCATGAATCGCTTGAATACACTTGACCGATTTGACTAAGTAAATTGGTAGGGTCATGTTAATATATACTTAACCAATCTAGAATGATAATTGGACGAGGTTAAGTCGTGAATTGCTTAATATACTTAACCAACTTGAGCATGGTTTGTAGGGTTAAGCCTTGAACTTGGATACTTAGCCAATTTTGACAGGATTTGTAGACGGGTTAAGTCATGAACTTAAGTGACACTTAATCCATTATGTAAACCCTAGTTCTGAGGATTAGGTGGATAACCGTAGTTAACAAGGATAACGGGAACAATGCTAAGTGGTAAACCTTAGTTGAAGAATAACTAAGTAATGATTCTTAGTCAAGGAAATTTAGACCAGTTCATAGATAGATGAGTAACCTGATACGGTAGGTCATCGTTTAAGTATACAAGTAGGAGCAAGTATCTGATTTAGATAAAGGCTCCAGCGAACTGGGTAACGAAGCAGCGGCTTCGGGGAACGTGAGGATATTCTTGGTATCCCTCTATGAGCTGCCAGGTGATTATACTAGGCTCATGAGAGGTTAAGGTCTGCGTTAGAAGAACCAAGAGTATGCCTTGGTTGCTATACGAGCGACCTAAAGACGGGGATGGATAGGGGATAGTCGACGATACACGGTCGTACCCTAGATAGCATTTCGTCAGGCTACCTACCATCTTTGGTCAAGCGTGTACGTACGGAAAGGCAGAGAACACCCAAAAGACCATAATTGCTATCTAATTATGGTTGCGGTAAGGCTTGGATGTGGGTTGGCCAGTGTTGTGTTCTCATACAGGATTTATCCTGTCTTGTCTTTCACTAGTTGAGGGAGTGGTCTCGTGGGACCATAGCCACGTATAAGAAAAACAGACCTTAGCATCTGCATCGGCAGATAAATCGAAAGCTCCCGACCGAGTCCTGTATTCCTTGATTTGCCCTGTGACAGGACTCGGATGGCACGATGTGATACATGTGCATACAGTCATGGAAAAGCGATTCACGATGAATGCGTGGGAAAAAGGGCGCGGTTGGCGGTTAGCGTAATCCCTAGTGGCCCTAGGTGGTTGAACCCAAACCGAGATACGAAAACGTGCAATAGGTAAGCATAATCCCTAACAGCCCTAGGTAGCATAAGTCCTAGTTGTACAAACAATAATTCATGTTGGAAGACCCTAGCTAGATTTAGGGTAACAGTCCAAACCGATCTTAAGGATCATGGAACTATGTTAAAGTAATATAGAATCTCATGGGAAAGCCCGTATGGTCTACGGCAAGGGACTGAACATTTACATGGAATACAACATACAAGTTGAGTAACCTATATATGCGATATATTAGGTTGACATGGACCATTACACGACTATTGAGTGAGGGTCATTCTTGGTTAACACATGACACGGTGGGGATACTAGTACGGTAGGTGCAGAGCTAAAATACAGGATAGATATCACGGGGCGTTATACGTGACAGATATCTTGGGGATATTATACTTGATAGAAACCTGACGATGTGATACCTTGTTTTATCTTGACATCGTAATTTATCATGACACCTTAGTTTATCTGAGTTCAGTAGTTCATCCTGTTATTTTGATTTAGCTTATCTATCTTGTTATCATGCTTATGTTCATCTCAGTTTCTCATGTCAGTTAACTTTACTAGTTTTTATGCTAATAGTAGATAGGGCTTACTCAGTCTTTTTGACTGACCCGTTTTGTTTCGCCTCTTTTCTTCCGTTCCCCCCCCAGGTTACAGGGAGGAAATACTGTTGTTTAGTTCGGACTTCTTCTGCTTGAAGGTCATCATGGATGGCTTGGACTTTTCTTGACTAATGGCTACTTCATTGTTTTTACTTGGGGAATAATTTATGAAAATGTCTTTATGCTTCTTTACTATTGCAAGACAGGTTTTGATGTACTCTGATGTAAAAGGCTTTAGACCTTATTTATTCATGTTATGAAAGTTTGATTTTACTTCCGCTATTTTATATGTTCTGTCTTGTGATATTTCTGTGCATGTTTACCAATAATGCCCCTCTAAAGCTAGTGCATTCCTTTGCGAGTGACCCTAGCGGAGGCGCGGTGTTACACGAATTCTCTTTGAAGTTTAGAAATTTGTCTGACATTATGTTACCAAAAAAGCCACCGACTAGTAAAATTGTCAAGCTACAACTTCTGGAGATGCAGCAGATGATCCTATCACTCCGTAGACTAATTTTGAGACTAGTCAATCCTCCAGAGCAGGGGTTGGCTTTACTAGAGATGAGTTGGATAAAGTTGTTGCTGGTTTGACTCAGAAAATGGAGATGTCAACTAATGCTATGATGAAAAAGCTAGAAACTCTCTTTGCTCTCCAAGCCGCTACGGCAAAAGTTACTGCTAACATCACACGAGCGAAGGGTACTCACTCTTCTGCCACAAGTCCAAATAATGACCAATTTGTTTAGGAGATCAATGGTCTAGACCATGCTAATCATGCGGAATCCAAGCCACATGCTAGGAACCATGGGGAAAGACCAACTTCTCGGAAAGCGACTATTTCCGCCAAAGGGTCGCTTCCCCATGAGGGAGGCAAAGGGCCTCAGATCCCTAGTCGCGACCGTTTGCGTAAGCGAACATCCGGTAAAGGAGACGATGCCCGCCCTGAGTATTGGCATGACGAGAAGGAGCATCTTGAAGACATGGTCCGGCAAATCATGAAGGAAAGTGCTGACTGGAATGATGACGAGAAAAGAGTGGGAGTTCGCTCCATCTAAAACTCCACTCACAGAAAGAATCAAATTGACCAAGTTCAAACGAAAGTTTAATCCGCCGACTATCCAAGCTTACAACGAGATTGGCGATCCTAACTTGTTCTTATACAAATACGATTAGCACATGGATAGTGCCAGAGCCACCGATGAACTCAAATGCTTATATTTCCCAGTGTATTTGGAGGGAGTGGCCTCGCTCTGGTTTACCAAGCTTCCGCCAATATCTATGGAAAATTTGTCCTTCTTGGCTAAGAAATTCAAAGAGCAGTTTAGAATGCAATCCACAAAGGTCAAACACATGATGTCATTAGATGACATGGTGTAGAAGCCTGTAGAGTCAGTGAAAGCCTTCCTAACTAGATTCAATGCTGCAGCAGCAGAAGTTACGGACCCAGAACCTCGGATAGTATTAATGTCATTGAAGCGTGCCATAATTAAAAAATTGAAGTTTGGAAGATGGATAAAAACTAAGAAGCCTAACACCTTAGAGAGGTTCTATGCAAAAGCCAAAAAGTACATCGATGTGGAAGACGATCTGTCTTTTGCTATTGATGTTGTTGAGGGTAGTACGACTCCTTTAAAGAAAGACAATGATGTTCCGAGTGGCCAAAAGAATAATGGAGGCTAAAAGCGGGGAAATGATGCTAAAAATAATCGAAATAGAAAGAAGTTTCTCTTCTTCAAACCTGCAGAACTAACCCCGTTAAAGAAAACTTTGGAAAACATTTTTATGGCCACCAAGGATATGGAGGACTATCCAAAGCCAAAGGTTCAGAAAGTAGGCGATAATCAGGCACATTCCGGGAGATTCTGCCGCTTCCATAATCAACCCGGTCATAATACAAACAGGTGCAAGCACATTAAGAACCTGCTTGAGGAACAATTAGAAAGAATCGTCTACAACAATATGTGAAAAAGCAACAGTCTGTCAATCCTCCCCCAAACTACGTAAGAATAGAATGCATCTAGATCGGCCGAAAAGGCCCCGACACTGGTTAATCAAAAGCTCGTAATCAACAGCATTTCCGGGAGTCATCACCTAGCAGGGGTAAGTTTGGGAGACATAGAGAAATAAGCTTATGCACTCAAGAATACTTGGAGGGATGAAAGGTGTTTGGTTCTGAACAATGCCATTTCTGTGAAATAATAGAAGACTTCATTTGAGGATGTCATGTTCAATGGAAAGAATGAAGAAGGAATAGTCATTCCGACCCAAGACCTTATTGTGGTAACTATCGAGATAGTCTCAATAACTGTGAAGTGGATCCTAGTTGATTGTGGAGCTTCAGTGAATGTACTGTTCAAAGACACTTTCAATAGAATGAAGCTTTCTTTGGAAGATGCGTGAGCTTGCCAAAAGAAAATTCAAGGGTTCACAAGGGAACCAAAACAACCTATTGGGGTTATCGATCTACCAGTGGAACTTGGAGATTGAGAGATAAAAGTTACCTTGGTGCAGTCCTTTGTTCTGCTAGATGAGCCATCAGCATATAACACTTTTCTGGGTAGGCTGGCTTTGGCAGCTTTCAGAATCAAACAAGCCCCGTGGTGCCTGACAATGAAGTTTCCAACTAATAAGGGGATTGGTGTAGTCAAAGAAGATCAAGAAGCTGCCAGAGAATGCTATATCAATGAGTTAAGAGAAGCGAGCAAGAAGAACAAAGGAAAGGAGATAGGGGCTCCCCTCCGCATTCGCGATAATGCCTTATAGAAATTAGGGCATGGCCCCTGTACTAGCGAGCATGGTGGGGCCCAAAAGGAGATAGATCCAAGGAAATCTAGTACGAGGGACGAGCGGGCGACACTAGCTTAGGTCACAATTTCAATTCCAGTTCATGATAATGATTTGGATAGAGTGTTGAAGATAGGCTTTCAGCTGGGCCTGAAATTTCAGAAATACTTGATCATGTTTTTGAAAGCTAATCTTGACGTGTTTACTAAGAGTCACTCTAATATGTGTGGCATATCTCTCGAAGTGGTGGTTCGTGCACTCAACATTGACCCAAGCATCACTCCAATTAAGCAGAAAAGAAGGATCTAGCACCCAGAAGGGACAGTTGCATTCAAGGAAGAAGTGGAAAGACTTATGGAGAATCACTTTATGCGAAATCTACATATCCTACTTGGGTCTCGAATCCTAGACTCTTAAAGAAACCCAACGGTAATTGGCAAGTATGCATCGATTACTCCGATCTTAATAAAGTGTGTCCCAAAGAAAGTTTTCCGCTACTTAGAATTGACCAACTTGTTGATGCAATGGCGGGGCATGAACTCCTATCTTTTATGGATGCATACTCGGGCTATAATCAAATCATGATGCATGAGCCTGACCAGGAGAACACAAGCTTTATTACTGATGTCAGCTTGTATTGTTATAAGGTGACGCCGTTCGGGTCAAAAAATGCTGGAGCGACTTACCAATGCCTTGTCAATTCCATGTTCAAATCTCAAATAAGCAAGACTATGGAGGTTTATGTAGACGATATGCTGGTGAAGTCCAAAAGAGCTACTGATCATCTAGAAAACTTGACCAAGATGTTCAATATTCTGAGAAAATACAGTATGAAACTCAATCCTCTCAAGTGTTTGTTTGGGGTCGCTTCAGGGAAGTTTCTGGGGTTTATGGTTAATGCTCGGGTCATCAAAGCTAACCCTACACAGATTATTGCTCCAAGAGAAATCCAAGCTCCCAGAACGAAGAAAGAGTTACAAAGTATGAATGGGAAAGTTGCTGCCTTGAATCGCTTTATTTCTATGGCGACAGATTGGTGCATTCCTTTTTCCAATGCTCTAAGAAAAGGAAGGAGAGAGTTCAAGTGGACTCCAGAATTCTAACTGCTTTTGAAGAGGTAATCAAGCATATGGAATCGCCACCAGTGTTGTCCAAGCTAATACACAGAGAATATCTATTTTTGTATCTGGCAGTTTCATCCAACGCAGTAAGCGCTACTTTGGTCAGAGAGGATTCAAATGTTCAAAAGCCAGTATATTATATATGTTAGCCGACCTTTTGGTCTAGTTCCCAAAAGTATACAAGGCACACTCGACTCAATGTATCGTGTGATATTACAGCCTAGAGGCGTCGCCAATATCATTCGGGGTCCAGTACCAGAAACTCGAGTCTGGCCACTAGCAGAATGTCGCATCCCTCGAATATGGCCTCCATCAGTATCTGTCTGCGGCCAAGCCAAAGGTGAGATGTGCTTCAAGCCGAAGGTGAGCCGTCAAGCAGGTCCAAGTGCATCGCAAGCAGGAGTCCGGGACCCCATAGTCTCAGCGACGATCGACCTAACTAGTTAGGTCAAAACAGTGGGCACCGCCCGATTCATTCGATTTCCACTAACAAGTGTATTACCCAGAATCACCAGATCGACTCAAAGTTTGGATTCAGCCAATAAATTCTGTGAACCTTGCCGCTCCTCCAAACATTGCAAAACAAAGACCTCGCAGTCCGAGCCATGAACCCGAACTTCGGGCCACCAAAAGACCTATACCCATGACCATCGCACCACCTGTAAGGCGACCTTCGTACCCCTCGGGTTATGAATTTCGCACCCAGTTGGGTGCGAAATTTCGCACCCACCAGGTGCGAAATTCGCACCCAGAGCCGGGTTCAAATTTTGCGCAGGTGCAGGTGGCGGGTGCGAATTTCTGCATGTGGTCCCCCATTCTTACCTACTCCTGCCTAATCCTACCTAACCCCTCTCCTATAAATAGCTCATAGCCTCACACTTCAAAGGGGCTGGATTTCTATTACTTGGGACCTCCATAGAGCTTCATGAGCTTCATTAATGGCATCTCCTATTTGAGGAAGAAGAAGAATCAAATAGTCTTTTCCCCGAATACTTAGCATATGACAATTATGAAAGTGAATGTAATGAGAATTCATGAGCATGCCTCTACTTTGTAATTCTTGAGTGATTAATAATATTCCAACACCTTTCCAAAGTGGACGTAGGCCTCTACCGAGGCTGAACCACTATAAATTCTTTGTGTCATTTACTGCTTTCTTTTACTTAGTCTTACGACCAAAACTATAATTCCTAGTAATAGGAATCTTTGGTGTTTTCGACATTTTTTGCCATCATCATTTGGTGCTTTCTTTGAGAAACTCGGATTTTTTTCGCCTTTGTCGTACGTTGCCATCTCGACCTTCGACGAGCTTTAAGTACCTTGGCTTAACCTGCCACCGAGTCCGCTTACGATGACAAAACGAGCAAAGAACGTAATGGTCCGCTCTTCAGCCGCAGCTGAGGCCGGTACATCCCAACAGCCTCAACCAGTGGTTATCCCAACAACCTCAACCAGTCCTTTCTATTGTGGGCCCCCGCAACACAAGCTCAAATCCACGCGCTTAATGAAAAATATGAGAACACCGCAGTCGAGCTCAGTCAAGCATTAAGGAATAACATCAATCTTATGTGGCAGCTTCAAGAAAGTCAGTGCATCGTCGCTCGACTTCAACTAGCTCGGAACAACGCTCGACCTTGACCAACTGCCTCGGAAACTTCCTCTTCCGAGTCAAGGGGACGACATCAAAGAAGGAGGTTTAGTCTCATCAACAACGTCATCTCCGCACTAACGCCCTCGACAATGGTTACACCAATGGCAACGACGACCGAACTACGGTTACATATAGCGAGGGGGCACAGTACCGAGATCGCTCTCGCTTAATCATCAATGACGGACCAGGTCCTACCAACAAACCCCTTCCTCGACAAAATCCAACGGTCACCCATCAAGATGATGGACCTATTATTCCAGTGGCCCGCACTCTTCTAGAACAGGATCCGCATCCTCATCCACACCAGAATCCAACCGTAGATGTCGAGGACATGGAAGAACATGACCTAGACATCCACCATAGAAGACGCCCTCGCAATAAAACTCCAGAACCCCGCCAAAACCCATGGGTTCCAATGGAGGACCCCCATCTAACTTACCATCCCGACATGGTCCGAAGGATCATGAGGTAAATGCGAGGGAATGTACACAACTCATAGGAGGCACACATTAGGTGTAAGCCCTTCATAAGAAGAGTAAACGAAGCTGAGTGGCCGCGATGCTTTAGCTTACCATAGATGCCACTCTACGATGGCTCTACCGATCCTTGTGCTTTCTTGAACTATTATGAATGGCAAATGGATTCATGTCGGGGCAATGATCCAGTTAAATTGAAATGCTTCCCAGCCTTCCTATCCGGGACCGCTTTAATTTGGTTCTCTCGCCTCCCACTTGACTCCATCAACAACTTCAGCCAACCAGCGACATAACTGGTCAAGAAATTCAGGGTTCATGTTCCGACTCCAAAGAATGCCCTCACCCTATCCAACCTATACCAAGGGCCCGCTGAGTTGCTCAAAAGCTACCTCTCTAGGTTCAACATCGCCCTTGCCGAGGTCGAGGATCCGGACCCTTGCACCATACTCTTCCAGTTAGCCAAGGGCATCATCCCTACTTCCGAATTCAGGGCATGGATTGATTGGAAGCAACCAAAAAGCCTCGATACTTTCCATTAAAAGGCTAGGCAATACTTATGTCAAGAAGAAGCGAGACGAAACCAAATCTCCACGGTCGGTCTTACCAATAATCCACATGTGGATACCATAAATGACAGTGTCAAAAGGAAACAGATAGGGAAGCTCTTCGATAAGGACAAGGGGAAGGTCCCTACCAACGAAGGATAAATAACAGCAGGCAAGGCAGCCGCAACAACAACCAGGTTCCTACGGAATCTAGGCAGCCCGGCCCCCACCGTGCATACGAGACCTACACCCCGCTGAATGAAGACATGGAAACAATCTACCTAGAAACATGTAACACGCTTTAATACAAGAAGTCGTACAATAGGGAGTCCACTAATCATGAGAAGAATACCGACAAGTACTATCAATACCACGACATGTACGGGCATAATACCAACGATCGCTGTCAACTCAAAGACGCAATCGAAAAGCTTATCCACGAGAAGCACCTTGAGCAGTACGTCCAAAAAGCATCATGACACTCACCGGCATTAAGCAGAATTCTGGAAAAACCTAACACTCACTCCCGGATTAAAGAAGCCACGATTATCAAAGCTTCATCGGCCGCCACAAATGGCATATGGGTTCATTACACATCGCCAATGCCATAAAGTGCAAGTGCTTCCCCGTCCTTATCCAGGACGGCTCTATCCGGGTTCTCTCGACTTCCACCTTAAACTATCTCAACTCCCGACTAACTCGCCTAAAGATTAGTCGCGCAATCGAGAATGTACGTCGTGATGCCCAAAGACATCCTTTTAGTCCCTAACATTTACCAAGGCACCCATGAAACTCTCAAAGGCTATCTCGCAAGATCCCACACCGCCTTCACCGAAGTCAAGAAACCTACTCCTCGAATCACACTCTCCAACTTACAAAGGGCATACCTCATGATTCCAAACTTAGAACAAAGACCGATAAAAAACAATCAAAGATTCCGGAGATCTTCTACATGAATGCCGACTACTTCCTATGCCAAAAGTTAGCATAAAGGAATTGAGCTTCTCACCTTTACATCCTGCTTCATGGCGACCCCCAGGGCTCCAACGACTCTAATTCCACCACTCTGCGCGATCTTGCTCACGCCGGCAAAGGTGATCGCAGCAATAAAAGGAAGCGCCTTTGGCTTCCTTCTTTCCACAGCTGTACTGCTTTCAGGAACACCCCCGGGAAAATCTACCTCGCAACATGCAATTCCCAACCATGCAAAAGGCCAAGACTTAAAAGTCCGACGAGCACACCAAGAGTCTCCACAGGATATTGTCGGTTCTACAAGATCCGCATACACAACTTGAACATGTTTCGTCACTTGTAGAACAACATCTATGAATTCATCCACATGGGAACTCCGAGCCACTCAACACTCATCAAAGGCTTCCACTGCACGGGATCTTCGAGCCACCCAATGCTCATCGAAGAATCTCACTACATGGGACCTTCGAGCCACTCGATGCTCATCGAGGATCCCTACTACACGGGATCTCTGAGCCACTCAGCGCTCTTCAAAGATTCCCAATAAATAGGACCTCGACCGACAACTAATCCCTCAAGATTGTCCCCCCACCTCGTCAGGACTACAACGTCCGTAGCGCAGTTGACTCTAGGTTGCCATCGGAGATACCAGTTTGCAACTCCTCCCTGCCTCTTCCTCCCTCATCGGAAGTAGAACAGAAACTAAAAGCGAACTTTCTCCCATAAAAGACACCTCCTTTTCATTGTGCTGTGGCCTTTTTTGTCCTCCATACGGCGCTCTCGGCCTCGTCCAATCGGCAGGGGCACGTTGGGAAGCATTATCGGAGGAACGTTCGGAAGTAAGCCCAAGAATTCTGGTTCTTTGTCACCCACAAGACTGTCGTCTACGATACAGCAATCCCCGAGGTTATCATTGGAGATATTGACCATCGACTCATTAAACACCATCAGCTCGCCCATAAAAAAAAGAGGAGGAGGCGGGAGAGATGATTCAATATCATAAAGAAGGCATACACATTAATGTTTAAAGGTCAAAAAATAGGGCCTTGAGCACAATTGCCGACGGAAATGTATGTTGGTAAAGGGTCGCAACCTTTTCAATAGTCATTACCATTGCAATTCAAATAGAATCATCCATTCACGGATAGGTGCCTCATTCCGGCCTATATATATATATATATATATATATATATATATATATATATATATAGGCCTGCAAGAAAAAAAGGTGAAACGAAAACGAAGGCAAGGCCTTTTCTCCAAGATGCACCTCCTCTTTGCTGCGTAACCATCCTCCTCCAACTAATGCTCCGGCCACTTGGGGCATGACTGGAAGCTCAGCCGAGGTCCCGCACCAACGCACATCGGCGGCCTCGTCTTCAAACCGGCCTTTCCTCCACCTCCTCGTTAGGAAGGCCCATACTCATACAACGAAAGCTCAGCAATGGAACTTTTAAACTCTCAACCATGGACGGAGCCTAACTCCCAAGGGCATGGAACAACATAGATCTTCACTTCTACTCTACATAACGTAGTGTACAATTTATTCACGCCTCCCAACAATATTTTGTTTTCTCGCAATTTAAGGCATTATAAAGGATATCACTGCCAAAGTTATTGGTAGAAAGGATGTTCAGTTTCTCGTGTCCCTCTCGTACTTACTCCTTGCTTACTCCGTGCTTGACATGTTTGACTAACCATTACAGTTGAATTCCGCACAACAACTCCAGATCGCTGCATCAGCACCCCAAGCACGGGAGCCAATGCCGCCATCCAATCCTCGAGCTCACATCAAGGACAAACACCATTGGCTACGACTGGCACCCTGAGCATGGGAAGGCAATGCTACTCGAGTCGCCTGCCCGTGATGCGACTGAGTATAAATAACCGCTAACTCGAATCACGGCCCAGCATCGAGACCAAGGATAAATCGTTCAGCCTTCAAGCCCAGGATTTGGGGGCAACCCATCAGCCAAACTAACGCGAGGCTAACTACTCGCACGGCTTCAACCGACCCTTCGAGTTAGGATTCGGGCGTCTGTCGAATCTCAGCGCAGCACCGAGACCGACATTAAATCGTTTTCTCCCCGAAGCTCTAAAATCTTAGGTGCAGCACATGGCCACGATCGGACCCTATGGGATAATGATCCAGGCTTTCCTTTGACGAATAAACGATGTCGTTACTCGCAACAACCCGAATGAACAACGGGAGAGCCACCCACCGTACGGACCGCAAATCGTGACGTCCTACGCCTTCTCTATACTTGGGTCTTACTTCGGGCAGCCCAAAATAGTAGGTGAGTAGCCTGGATTCACAAAACACTGGTTTCCTGAGATGAGAGAAACTTACTAGAAGCCAGCGCTCTATCACACCCCTATGGAATAATCGACCGAGAGCACGGTATCTGATCGCATTTCTATTGGTGTAACAACAAGTATGCTTATGCAAGCACGAGACGCCGTAAAACATGAGAAGAACGTTCAAACATTTAACATGAAATGCGATATTTACTAATTCATATTCCATTTCACAAAAACACACCCCGAATAGACTACATATCTATCATTTCTTCTTTATGATGACAGGGTGTACATGAAAACCACACCATACCTTTAGGGACCAAAAGCGAGAGCCACGCTTGCAAATACTATCGGTCTACCTAACCCAAAGTATCTATAATTCCTTTAAGATTTACTGATGCTACTCATCCTTCTCTTTTTTTTTTCCGTACACGTTCGACAATTGGCAGGCCACCACCAGTGATGGGACCCTTCCTTCCAGAACCACTTCCTCCTCCTCTACTCTTCACAGGAGTAATGGATTTATGAGACATCGATGTGCGCCTCCCGCCATCGTCCTTGCCCTATTTTTATGGGCATCATCGACGGCTTTCCTTTTTCCTAGCCTACGTAGAGGCCCTTTCCCTATCCGCCTCAATATCGACCTACTTCTTTGCCACCACAGCGGCAGATTTCTCCTTGGCATTATGCCTAGCCTTTGCCCATGCATCTTGTATGGCAGCCTCGTCCTGTCCCTCTTCCCCTCTGGTACCTCAGACTTTGCCACCAGCCGGACTTCCTGATCTTCCACCATAGCTTGCATTGTTGGCACACTTACATCAGTTATGCCCTTGGCACGAGCGCTTCGGCCAAGCACAACTTCTCCTCCTCCGAAGGGGCTCATATGAATGTAGGATCTCGAAGTCCACGGGTTCTCCTACTTCTCCAAATTGCTCCCGCTGTATCTCCAACTAGGACTCGGATGCTTGAAGAAGCACGGGGGTAAAGCCTGGTGTTGCTACGCTCCAAGGGAGGCTGCCCATCAAAAGAGGCAATTATTTGACTTCTGGGGGTTGATCGCTCGCATCCTCTTCAGTTGGCAAGAACTCAAGCTTAGAGCAAGTCCTCCACCTATCTTTGCACCAGCTTGACCGTCGCTGCAAGATTCAAAGCAATCATTTCTAAAAGGGAACGCCCACCTTGCGCCGAGGGTAACTCAGACCCAAAAGCTCGAGTCTCTGAAGCTTCTGACCTTCCATCGGTACTAGGCAGGCCGGGCATAGAGGTCCAAACTGAAAGACATAAGGAGCTACACATTCACTGTTTCCCCGAGGAACACGGGAATTTAGACAAGTTCTCAGTATGCAAAATAAAAAATTCATATCTTGATGCAAGGAGTTCCCATAGCCGGTTCATTGGATCCCCAAAGTCTCAATGCCATGCCAGCAAGCTCATACCTAAGCGCAACACGAAGCTGACCCACACCTCTCGGCACCAAAGCTTCCTACTTACAAGGGAATTGAAATGCAGTGACGACATTTAGTATTAATAACTAAAACCATGATTACCGGTAACATCAACACCATTTTCAGATCGGATAATGATCACGACATAACTGGGTTGGAGATTAACGACGGTCGTATGTCAACATCTTACGTGCATATCCGAGAGGTCAATCCGAATAAGTTCATTTTCAGAATCATTCGCCAACCAGTTGTGTTACTTTCAACTTCAATTACAAACCAGACATGAAACATTGGGCAACGGTCCAAACTTGCTAGCTTGTCCCTGACAATGAGAAAAAACTAGTAGATACCCAGGCTTGGGGCAGCCCTCTATCGATTATTGTACCAGCCTGGCAATATCAAGACCCAATCAGATCCCTTTTAGTCCCTGCACTAGCGTCATTTTCATGGCATCCCTTGGAGCTACCGTCTTCAGAGCGCCTTCACATCGCAATGAAGGCAATCCAGAGCTATAGTCCAGGCCCTGGAGGCTTTTTAGCTTTCCATTAGTGCTCGGACTCCATAAAAGCAAATACTCCGAAACATGATGGCAACCATTAGCCTCAACAGCTAAAGCTATGGACATCACCAACCGCCAGCGCAATGCCTAAGTAAAGATGCAACTGCGTCATGGTTGGGTTATTGATCAGATCCCGAGCCTAATAGTCCTACTGTGTATCGATGTTCTACATAAGCATTCGAGCCGACAGTCCGAGTTGGTCCATTCCTCGAGGACCGCGTCGCTAGACCAAAACTCACTGATCACTGTCCGCTCATCCGGCGCCATGCAAATGTTCAATTTTACTAGCCCAAGCTTGGGGCGAAGACTAAGCCATCAGAACGCGAATTTATGCGTCGTGCTCACACACACTTGCTAGATTATCACGTCCCTCAAACCAACTTCGACCTCTTAAAAAACCCAGGAGGGTTTATTAAGTGTCTGGGATATGAAGCCCAATCCGGTATTCACAAATACTTGGCGACCTATATCCGAATTCCTAATTCGGTTTCCCAAGATCCGCTACTCCACGTTCTTGAGTGCCAAATCCGAAAGCCCTCTTACATTCCATGTCTCACTTCCCTTCTCCCGAAAATCTAACAGCACCTTGAACATACAAAGTACAAAAGAAGTATTTTGGTATCCTCCATGCATTTAGTTGTTTTTCTTTCCGGAAGAGAGAAGAAAGGAGCCAGCTACAATCAAGGGATCGGCATGGCCCAAACGAACGTTTTGGGATCGGAATTCGGGATCGCACACCAAGCTACAATCAAATTCACTTAACTTCAAAGCTCTAACTACCAAGTCAATCACGACTCAGCGGCCACTCGTGTACTCACCAAATGCCCAATCAGTAAAGTGCACATGCTTAGCATTGGGGTTCGACCTCGCCCCAAAGGAAAATCTACGTGACTACATGCCACCACATATGCCAAGTCTTGTCTTAACAACTGCATCTGCATATGCGAGTTGCCGAAACTTTGTTCAATGGGACAAGCGTGGATCGATGAATGACTTTGGCCTCACAAACACAAGTGATCCAGCGGATACTCATCGCAAGAAAGCTGTCAAGCGGGTCCAGGTGCAGCACCTGCAGGGGTCTGGGGCCCCACAGTCCCGGCGGCTATCGACCTAGCCAGTTAGGTCGAAATAGTGGGCACCGCCCGATTCATCCAATTTATGCCAACAAGTGTGTTACTCATAATCACTAGATCGACTCAAAGTCTGGATTTAGCCAACAACTTCCGCGAACCTCGCCGCTCCTCCAAACATTGCCAAACAAAAACCTCTCAATCTGAGCCATGTACCCGAACTTCGAGCCACTAAAACAGGTGTGAATTTTGAGCAGGTGCAGGTGGTGGGTGTGAATTTCTGCATGTGGTCCCCCATTCTTACCTACTCCTACCTAATCATACCTAGCCCATCTCCTATAAATAGTCCATAGCCTCACACTTCAAAGGGTTTGGATTTTTATCTGTTGGGACCTCCATAGAGCTTCATGAGCTTCATTAATGACATCTCCTTTTTGAGGAAGAAGAAGGATTAAATAGTCTTTTTCCTTAATACTTAGCATATGACAATTATGAAAGTGAACGTAATGAGATTTCATGAGCATGCCTCTACTTTATAATTCTTAGTGATTAATAATATTCCAACACCTTTTCAAAGTGGAAGTAGGCCTCTACCAATGCCGTACCACTATAAATTCTTTGTGTCATTTACCGCTTTCTTTTACTTAGTCTTGCGACCAAAACTATAATTCCTAGTAATAGGAATCTTTAGTGTTTTCGACATTTTTTGTCGTCAACAATATCAGAAAGAGGCCGTCAGGGAAAGAATTAAACTTTCTCAAATTGGAGAAGCTCGCATGTTGCCTGCTCATCGCCTCTAAAAAATTGGCCATATTTTTAGTCTCACCCTATCAAGGTTCTCACAGACCATCCTTTGAAATAGGTTTTTTTCTGTCCAGAGACTTCTGGAAGATTTTTGAAATGGAATATTGAGCTTAGTCAATATGATATCACTTATCATCCACAAAGGGCAATAAATGGACAGGTATTAGCAGATTTCGTTGCTGAGTTTATGGATAGAGGTGATGACAAGGAGGAAGCCATCGAAGTGGTCACTCGATGGAAGTTATTTGTCGATGTGCTATGAACGAGTAATGCTTAGGAGCAGGAGTAGTACTTGAGACTCTTGAAGAACATTCACTATGCTATTCCTTGAGATTAGAATTTCCATCCACAAATAACAAAGTAGAATATGAAGCATTGATTACTGAATTGAGAATTGCAAGACAATTATAGTTGAAAGCCTTACACATTTTCAGTAATTCACGGTTAGTAGTATGTCAAGTCAAAAGAGAGTTCCAGGGTAAGGGTGGAAACTTGCCAGCTTATCTATCAAAGACTTGGGAGTTGCTCGGTTACTTCTACTACACCATCTCACATATCCCTCGGGAAGAAAACTTAAAGGCTGACTCACTCGCAAATCTCACCAGCACAAGAGATGCACAATTGCTGGGAATAGCGCCAGTTGAAGTTCTTTCAAACCCCAGTATTGACGACCGTGATATAGATTGGATCATGGAGATTGATGTAGAACCGGACTCATGGATAACTCCAATCAGAGATTATCTCCTCAGAGGTGTGCTCCCAAATGATCATAGAAAGAGAATAAAGCTACTCAAAAAATCTCCTATGTATCTTATTCAAGACGATTGGTTATATAGGCGAGGTTTCTCTATGGACTTACTCTGTTGTGTCACCAAAGAGGAACCAAGAGCAATCTTGGTAGAATTGCATAAGGGAGAGTGTGGACACACCCGTGGTTAGACACTAGCCAAGAAAATTCTGCGATATGATTATTTCTGGCCAGATGTGAACTTATACTTCATGATTTATTCTAAGAAATGTGATACATGCCAGTGATTCATGAAGATTCCAAGAGCACCGTCTACATAATTAACTCAAATGTTCAGCCCATGGCCATTCGCCATTTGGGGGCATCAATCTAATCGAGATTTTACCTACTGCAAAATCTAGTTTCAAATACGCCATTGTAACTATCGATTACTTCACTAAGTGTGCTGAAACAGAGCCACTAGCTATAATCACCTTAAAGAAAGTCATCAATTTTGTCTTAAAAAACAACGTTCGCAGATTTGGTGTGCCATAGAAGATAATCACAGACAATGGGACTAAGTTTGAAAGCAATGAATTCAAGAGCTTTTGTGCAAAATACAAGATTCAGAAAAGTTTTGCAAAAGTGGCCCATCCACAAGCCAACAGGCAAGTCGAAGCAATGAATAAGATCATAAAGTCAACCATCAAAAAGCGTCCTAAAAAGCCAAAAGTGGTTGGGTAAATGAGCTTCCACTTGCACTATGGGCGTATCGCACGACTCATAAAACTGCGACTGGGCACACTCTATTCTCTCTTGCATTAGGTTCCTCTGCCATGATCTTGATAGATCTGGAAATCCCCTCTTACCTAGAATTCACTTCAACTAAGAGGAGAACGAAAAACTATAGTTTGAAGCACTCGATCATCTCGAGGAAAGAAGAAATAAAGCAGAACTTAGGGTTGCTGCTTATCAAAGAAGGATCGCCAGACATTTTAACTCCAAAGTCAAGCAAAGGACCTTTGAGATCGAGGACCTTGTACTGAAGAGAGTAATGACAGGGACATGAGTCTTTGGTCCGAATTGGGAAGGACCCTTCACTACAAGCCAAAAGCTTCTAGATGGCACCTTCAAGTTAAAGATGACGGTTGGAGTTCAAATTCCCAAATCACGGAATAACAACCATCTTCGCCATTACTTTACCTAATTTTTATTTTCTGCAAAAACAATTGTAAATACTTTTTGAACATTGTAATAAAATTACGTAAATATGAGTGAAAGGAACTGACTTGCTTGCTTATGTCGTACATTTGCAAACTCTTGTTTAATTATTCAAAGTTGCTAAAAATCGATTTTGATTGATGGCCATATAAACGATTGCCCACCAATAACCCATGAAGACCTAGTGACTTTTACAGCAAATCCCAATGGGGATAGCTTAAGTAACAAGTGCCATAAACACTATTCATAACAAGTATGAAGGTGTAAAGAAATACCTTGCAAAAAATAAGGGCCACCAAGAGTCAGGCGGTTAAAAGGTGCAACGTCAAATCTAAAAGACAAAAAACATTGCAAATTTCACCAAAGGGGCATCTCCCAAAACAGGAGACTCAGGACCCTAGTCCTGTTACTAGGATAGCTTATTATGATGAGCATTTGGTAATGGAACTGACTTCCGCCCCGTGAAACCACACAATGATAAAGCCTTTCATAGTGAAGCTAATCAGAATTTCCAACCGAAACGGGGTACCCGATGAGATCGTTAATGTCAAGAAACATCTGACTCGACTATGACAAACATTGGGAATAAAGACCTCTTCGGGGGCACCCGATTAGAATGTTCATGTTTGATTATCTCAAACACGACAATCGGAAAATCGAAAGACCTCTTCAGGGGCGACCGATTAGTTCGTTAGCGTCTGCTGATCATAAACTCGGCCATCGATGGGCTTCAAAAGACCTTTTTGGGGGAATCCGATTAGATTGTTAGTGTCTGATTATCTCAGACTTGACGATCGGCTGACTCAAAAGATCTTTTCGGAGGCATCCATTAGTTTGACTAGCGCTTGGGTATCTCGAGTTGCGACAATCGATGGACTTGAATGACCTTTTTGGAGGCGTCCAATTAATTCAGCTAGCATCTGATTCATTCAGACTGCGACGAATGTTGGACTTTAACCAAAGACCTCTCCGGAGGTACCTATTGAAATCGTCGACGCTAGAATATATTAGTCTAGTTGTAGACGAAAGTTTCATATGTCTGAATTAAATAGTCCAACAAAAGATAAACATTGGGCTAAAAATATAAGACCTCTCAAGCAGGGGCATGGAAATTGGGAAATTTACTCAACTAAAGGTGTGAATATAGTCGACCAAACAAGGTCCTATGATTAGTTGGCAAACTGAGAAGCTCCTTGTGCAACGGTGAAGGAAAACGACTTAGCCAATAAAATAGGAACTTCAGGTAACTTTGACCATAACCAAGGAAACCTAATAGTGTTGATCATATTCAACCCAAGAAGTTCGTGCTAACCCTTGGTATGGGGGCATCACCACCGCATTAAGACTGATCAATAATGCGCACAATACATACCACAAGATCACCACAACTTCACACCACTAAAAGATAAACTAAAAGACTTGTTGTTTACACAGAAGAAAATTCAAAGAAAGTACAACAAAGCTACGGTAACAACTGATAGTTAAAGTACAGAGAATGCAATAACCAGCTTCGCAACAACAACAACTACACAAGTCACAGATACAAGAGTTTCATACACAAACTAACATATAGTCATAAGCAAGGACCGACACTCGCATATACAACCGGTCTACATGGAAGTAGGCTAGAGAAAGTAAAGCAAGAAAGCCGTAATCACTACTTCTTCTTCCTCCCGTCTTTAGAATCACTGGACCTCAGAGATAGTTTGATAGAAGAAGTAGGAGGTGAATCAGTCAGTTGATTCCCATCTTCAGTTTCTTTACCTCTAGAAGGGCTCATAGGAGAAGATGGATTGATAACTCCTTTCTTTTGAACAATAACGCCCTTTCCTTTGCTCCTTGAAGTTGACAAAGGCTTGGCTTTCTTCTTTTCCTAGTCCTTAACATCTTTTTCTAGTCTTTTATCTGCATTATCAGCATCTTCCGCTTCATCACTAGTGATGTAGTCATCATCGTCATCCAAATTAACCAGCGCATCAATCCTTATATCTTGCGACCGTGGCTAGGAAGATGCGTCACCCGGAGGAAGCATGAAAGTTGAGTAGAAGTAGTAATTGGCATCAAAGTTGAGTCAGTGATGATGGATGCAGTTGTCATAGTGATGGCTCCAGCGTAAGAGGGTTGTGGTGAAATTAAACCTAATGGAAAGGAGGATCAATGAGCATGGAATGCAAGTGACCCAGGTGAATTACAAAGAGACTCCAAGTATGGCATAGCTTGGTCAATCTCGGTTTTACCTGGGACTGGAAGATTCCTGTGCTCGACTTTATAGTCATCCAGGTTACCGTCATCATCTCCCTCGCCATCTCCCGTATGTTGCTCGGCAATATCCTTCTCAACAGCATGTTCCTCGGCAGGGTCCTCCTCAATAATATCCTTTTCCATATGAGCCATAGAAGGATCAACAAGAGGTACAGTTGGAGTCCGAGAACCCGAAGCCTCAATATTGGCAAAATTAGTAGAAGCATCGGTTGCAGCTGCGTCTGGAGCTTTCTCCCCAAAGGATTTAGCTCGCTCTTCCATGAGCTTTTTTCTTGCCCTCGGCCAAGGCTTCACGAGATTCCTCATCTAATAGATTGTATAAGAGGTAATCTTCATCGTGAGTACCTTTAGTATGCTTAAGTACAGATTCCTAGACTAAGGCCAGAGTCACTGCAAAGTCGGATCACAAATAGCGTAAGCTCCCCCGACTCATAACGCTGTAGACGTAAAATTTAAATAAAGTGGCATCGGCGTCTGCCTTAGCAATTTTGAGGGTGGCCAAATCTTTGACTCTATCCTCCATAAGAAGTTCAGCCTTAGCATTCAGCACAGAAATAGCCAAACTCTGAGAGGTATTCTTCTCATAAAGGATAGTATTCTCTTGCTAATAAGTGGTGGAAGCCTGTTTTTCCATGGCTAATTTGGAGTTGGCAATTTGTTGGGTAGACTGATCATCTTTGACTTGCGCTATTAGCATATTTTCTCTCAGTGTAGAAGCAGCATGTTCTTCTTTGATCCTATTGTTTTCAACCTCTAGCTCTCCTAACTCTGCGTTTCTTTGCATAAGAGAGGCAACGGTATTATCCTAGGATTCAAGGACCTTGACCAAGTCAACTTTGTCATTCTCTAACGTGGCGATTTGACCAAGGTTGACTCTGTTAAGTCTCTGAAGATCGTTAGAAAATGTGTACCATAAATCCAGTTATTTTTCAGCATGACTCCTAACCGCGTCTAATTGACATTTTGCAGTATCAAACTGTGTAAGCATGTAACCTTTCAAGCTATGTTCCACTTGTCATATGGGTAAATGTCTAAATCAAAGTACATCCCTTTTAAACACCAATCCTTGAATCATTCAGAAAGTGCGAAGTTGACTGGTCTAGGCTCATAGTGGGGCCTACGTATAATCGTCTGAATGTCAGCGGGAGGCGAAGTGACGGATGGAGAAGCCAGGGAAAAGTGATCAAAAGTAGTCTGACCATCGGGTACTGGAAGTTTATCTGGCCTGGGAAGCTTCTGAGGATCACCCTTGCCCTGACCATTCCTGTCTCTCTTCTTTCTTCGGTTTTCCTCTTCTTCCCTCTCCTTCCCATCCAGTTCATCTTGGGCACCGTGCCTTCACCTCCTCTAATCATTAGTCAATATCAAGTCATGAGTTTTTTGAGGCTGATGAGAAGGTTGCGAATGCTGAGAATGTTGTGAATGTTGTGATTGATGGGGCCGTATGAGATGCTTTGGATTGTAATAGCTGGTATGTTGTTTAAAGTTTTTCATAAACGGACGATTCATTTCTGGACCTGAAAAAAGGCAAAGCAGGATTCAGTACTTAGATTGGAAAATACTGGAGCAAATTATAAAGCTTATACAACGCATCAGAAACTTATAGTGCAAGTAAAATATTTTCTAATGAGCATATGATAACGAACCAATCTTAAGTGATGAAGCTAAATCAATCCCTATGTCCGTAGGGTTTTTTCCAGATGAATTATTCTAAGCAGCAATTATCTCAGTTCTAGTTTTTGTAACCACTAATGTCAGAAATGAGGTCATAGTGTCACCCTGAATAAGATCCTTAGCTGAGCTAAGGTCACTCAGATTCTTATAGGTGTCTGTAGAACTATCTTCATGAGTATCCAAAACAGCGAGATCCTTATTTACTTTCTCAATAATTGAATCGACTCCCGGAATGGTCTCACGATCCTCAATCTGCTCAGTATCCTTCATAATACTTTTACCTTCACGTTGTGTAAATTCTTCTTCCTCAGTTGAAGGCATTTGAGATTTTGAAGGTATCTTGCTACCACTAGAAGGGTCCGAGCATTTCTTTATAACGACCTCCTTGGTAGATGAAACAAAAGATGGGTCTAAAATAAGAGTGCGTGAAAGATCGAGCAAGTGATATTGATGAAAAAAAATTCAATAATTAAAAATTTCCTACTTCTCTCTTCCTAAACAACAGCTTTCAACGAATCAAATAGAGTCGGATCAAGAATAGCATCTACATCGGAAGAGGGAAGTTATGTAAACTATGGAAAGGATTTAAGAATCAGAGCTTAGATGGAAAATGAAACGAAGAAATTCTAAGTAGATATTCACTTCCTTCCATCCACCTGCCATAAAACTGTCAGGACACCGTAGCAGTAGTAATGATCTATGAATCCCTTAGCACTTTCTAACAACTCGGTTATAATCTTCGATTTTCAGATTCCTTCTACAAATATAATTGACGGTCGTTCCTTTCTCCTTTTGAAAACATATAAGGAATAGATAGCCTGGAAAGTAAGCGTGCATTGCTTCGTCCTCATAAAAAGCACATAAAGACCAGCTAAAATGGCATAGTTGTTTGGGTGTAGTTGGAAAGGGGTAACAGCTAAGCGTTGGAGGATCATTTCCAGGAATGGATTAAAAGGAGGAACGACTCCCATCACTAGCATGTGTCGATTAGGTATAACATAGACAGAGGATGGGAGCTTATTCGTTCTTTTACGGTAATTTAACATCAGTTTCCAGAGTCCTAAACTGAGCACGCTTGTATGAACGGTTAGAAAGTTTCATTGGTTTTCTCTCGGGGGGTGCTTCGGTAAGAGGTCGAGGTAGAGGGAAATCTTGATTAATATTCGGCCCAAGAGCATTAGCCATCATAGTGTCCGAAGTTTGAGCAGAAGTCTCAACTTGAGTAGACCCGGATGCTTCCTCGGGTTGTTAGCGCGACTGTTGTCGAGTTCCCATTTCTACACAAATAATCGTGCTTAAAAACAAACTACAGGTGCACATTTCCTAAAATAAGAAATATTATGTTGTGATAACTATATGTGCAAGGCCTAGGATTTATAATTGCCAAGAACCGATTAAACAATTCCAAACGTTACTACGAACTTATATTAGAGTGTTTATGTCTGTTTAAGGAATATGCGACTAAATTATAAATGATTAATAGAGCAATCTAACACAAATATATCATTCAAATGCAAGTCGTAGAGTTCACTATAGAAATTCTCAAAACATTTATCTAACCTATTGTCGATGTGGGCTGTCGATAACAAAATATATTAGCCCAAAACATGTAAGTGTTTTTATTGCAGAATAGGTGACGATAAAAGAACGCATTCAAAACATAAGTCATGAGCAAAAAGTTATCTATTGCTTCTACACTTAACACAATACAAAGAAGGCCAATAATCAAAAAGTCCAGTGGGATAATACAAGAGTAAAATGGATTGGAAATAACCAATCCACAATGGATCGGTACTGACTGATCCACGATGGGTCGGCACTAGCCTATCCACTATGGATCGGTATTAACCGATCGACGATGAGTTGGTACTAGCTGATCCACTATGGATCGGTATTAATCGATCCAAGATGGGTCGGTACTAACTGAACCACCGTGAATCGGTGTTGATAGATCCACGATGGGCCGGTACTAACCGGTCCACTATGGGTCGATACAGACCGTCCCATGATGGGTCGGCTCTAACCAGTCCATTAGGACTTAAAAATTTCCACGCCTTCAAGAAAACATAGCTGGGTTTCAGAATACAAGTTCTAGCAATCCAAATGGCCAAATTGTTAAGTAAGACATTTGAGCATCATCAATTATCATTCAAGCTTGGCAAATGCATACAAGATTCACGAGTTCAAGTTCAAGATTAACACATCATAACAAAGTCGATAAAGTGCATCGAAAAACAAAAATGTGCATTGTTCTGTCAATAAAGGCTGATTAGAACTCAAATCAACTAGAACTCATATTCATTTCAACACTCGAGGGCTAAAACTCGACTATAACTAAAGCCTCAAACTACTCATACATAGTTTCAAATCCAATTTCAATATCAGTATTAAAAAATGGTTGTACAAGTACGAGACTGAAAAATAGAAAACATAAAAAGTTTCGAGTGTTAGACCATTCAATAAACAACTTATAGGCGTGAGACCAAGATCGGATTCTAAAGAGCTCAACACAAAAGTTGTCGCACCAAAATTGATACGCAATGTCAAAGTCGAAGCATCGATTCATGTCAACATTTAGAGACGAAAATTCGACTACAATGAAAGCATTAAGCCACTCATATACAACTCTAAACCCAATTCAATCAAATCCACTCCAAATTCCAGCCATTACAATACCAAAAAACCACCCAAAAGCCAATTCGACACAAAATCATAAATTAAAAATCAATTCAACAAAGAATTCAAAGATGCAATCACCTATAATCAATGCAACGCTTCAGATTTAGAAGGATTTCACTGATTCCGTTCAAGAGTGATGAAACTTGCGATGGAGATTAATTTCGGTATTGGATTCGGAACTTTAGATGATTGACAAGGCAAATTTGATCAAGAATGAAGGAAACCGGGTAAAAGAAGCAGATTGGGGCACTAGTTTCCTTCAGAAAAGCAAAGCGGCCGCCATTAAAGGGAATATCGGTTAGTGAAAGTGAAAAGGGAGACTGAGGGCCGAAAAGATATTATAAAGACAATTTATAAATGGGCCGACCGATCCATGAAACCTTGTTACATCTGATCCATTCACATTTGTTTCTGCTCGGATCATTCAAATTCATCTGACTGACCCATAACGATATGCATGTCCCAACCCATGGCAAAACCCACAATCTCGATCTATCACATTACATCATAAATTGTTAATATCAAAGCTCGTAAATTTTGTAAAATAAAAGTTACATACTTTGAGGGGCAAGTGTTTATCCAACAAAAAGCCATGCAATACATTGATGGATCAGATTCAAATACGATGGGTCGGTCACCTTCTTTGCTGATGGATTGGGCAATTTATAAAGTATGGGTCGGCCAGTATTGATGCCTATAGATCAAATTTAAAAATATCCGATGGATCGGTTGCTTCTACAGCCAATGGATCAATCGAGTGGACAACTATACGCATGGTCGGTCAGTGCCACATTTACATGTGTCGGTCACATAGCAAAAGTATGGATTGGTCAACCGCATTCTATATGGATCGGTCGGTCAACTATCTTCAACATGGGTCGGTTGGCTTCATTGGATATGGATCAGTCAGGCAAATGACAACTGGATGGGTCGGCCTATCATCATAAAGGATGGATCAATCGGTAATATTTGACCAATGGCATTTTTGTAAATAATGGTATAACCGGTCCATAGCCTACACACCTTTGTTCAGCCTTTCCACATCATTCTCTCCACACCTATAAATACCCCATGGTTTCCACCATTAGGGGATCGAATCTTTGCTCCACGAAGTGCTGTCAAAACTATTTCTCAACTAGTCTAAGTCATTCTAGCGGTAATTACTCTTCCATCAAGCCTTGATTCAACATCACATCTTCCATGGATTCACCGAAAATCGTCTAAATGCTCCGATTGTCGAAGATTCCTCCAACAATCCTCGCATCTATAGAGATCTCGCCGTTTCCACATTGAATTCAGATGAATCAAGTGCAAAAGAAGAGAAGAAGGAGAAATACTTGTAAAAAAAGAGAAAATGTGTAAGATTGAAAAGAGAATGTACCTTGTAATAGCAACCATGATAATGAGATTTGCTTCCATAGTGGATGTAGGTAAAAAATGATACCGAACCGCTCTAAAACTCATAGTTCTCTCCTTTTTACTTTGTGTTTATGGCTCCATACTTTAGATCTTATTCTTTGTGAATTGTATACATCCTCTTCAGGGTTGTTTGTGCCATTTTTGGTATAAACAATCGTCAAAATACAAAAAGCGATTTGGTCGAAGTCGCGACGTGTTTAGAAAAGTTTGGAAATAACGTCGATTTGCGAAATCGTCATTAATAAACTTGGAAAATCCATCATGGTAAAAATACACGATCGCCTCGGTCCAATTAACTCAAAATCTCTTAGCATGTCGGTCCAATCACACGGCAATACGCGTCTTGGAAAAATACATAGATTCTACAGATTTTGGTTTCCCGCACTCAAAAACAGCTGATCGACATGGCAAGATGACTTAAAATGGCTTGTACAACTCACGGCGTAATCAAACTTGGTAAAATGGGGATTTGGCAAAATCATGTGTCGATCACTCAAAAACAGCTAATCAGCATGGCACTATTACTTAAAATGGCTTGCGCAACTCACGACTTAATCAAACCTAATCAAACTTAATCAAATCGGGATTTGGCAAAATCATGTATTGATCACTCAAAAATGTTGCATGACATGTGTCGATCACCAACAATGGCTTGCCCAACTCACAAGCTCAAAATCTGGCATTTGGCAAATCATGTGTTGGTCATTCAAAAAGTGTTGTGTGACACATGTTGATCACCAAAAACGGCTTGCTCAGCTTATGGCATCAAAATCTAGCACCTGGCGAACTTCTAGTCTTGGGCATCCAAAACCATTCGTGCTTCGCTGGTCACCTCTGGAAATTTGATCGATCAGTGGAATTAGCACCCAAAAATTGTTGATCGATATGGAATGATCACCAAAAATCGTGTGCGTGCATCAGGCCTAGCACGGTCCATACTTTGGCAAACTCAGGAGTCGAAATTTGGGATGAGAAATTTGACACAAGTTTGGGATGCGAAATCTCGTTATCGATACAGGGATTTGATGCGAAATCACATGTGCAATACACGGGATTGGACGCGAAATCCTTTCCATGGCAAGGATGCGAAAAATCCCAAAAATTTGGAAAATTGGAAAACGCGTGCGAATAACTCGTTTTTGCTTGCACGACTTAGCCAGATCATGGTTTTTGTGATGCGAAATATGAGATTTGGTAATTGGTTCAAAAAGTGGCAGATCACCCCTAAAACCATGTCGATCATAGTTTTTAGGTAATCGACACGTGACAATCACTGTTTTTCTGGATTTTGGCAGAATGCGATATTTTTCACCAGGATTCGATTTTTGGCTATTTTTTGGGGATGCGGATTTCACATCCCCCTCGTGATACAAAGGCTGATACCTCCAAAACTCACCTATTAATACCCCCAAGCTTGGCGTTCAAAGGGGTTTGTTCTCATTTGGTATTTTGGACTTCTTGTATCTCTCAAGCATCATTAATGGCTTTCATCTTCTTCTCCATGTCTATTAGACATAGCCTGGACCTCTAAACGTTGCATAAACATTTTTCTTCAACTTTTGGACAATCAGTTGGACTTGTGACATGTTTTTGGACATATTTTCACACTTTTGGACATTGGAGTTATTTCTTGGATATCTCAACACATTTTGATTCAATGAAGAAGACGAAGGGCATGTTGGTCAATGTTTGGAATTGACAAGCTATTTTTTGTTCTATTATGCAACTTTGTACACAGAAATTATCCGAACTTGTACAACATTTGTAATCAATAATTATATAATGTGTTAACACTAAAACTTGCATCGGCCAAATATAAAGAAGCGAAAATCCAGAAGCCGTAAGAGCAAAGGGCTCAAGGCAGTGAAACTGGAATCAAGTAAAGAAGGCCCTAAAGGAAGCTAAGGCGATACCGATAGCAATGTCCGAAATTTGTGGATCCAGCACCAAGAGAAAAGAGCTAGAGGGTCAATACTGATAACAAAAGGTTCAGGTTGCAACCAGACATCAACACTAAGTGTCATTAAAGGAACGATGCCAAACTTACATCGGCATCAAAAAGGAGGCCCAAGAGACTCAAGGCCGACACGAGAAGCAAAAGGGTATTGGCCTGACATCAATAATATGTTGAATAAAAGCAGCAGTAATATTGCTAAGGAAGTAGGAAGGAAGAAAAAGGCTAAGAATAGTGTTGGCACTAGCAAGTAATGAATTACTTGTTTAGTGATGACACCAAAACCGGGAAAACAACTATATGATCCGATATCAAGTTAGCAAAGAGCTCAGAAGGGAACAACCCTGGCAATGAATCCAAAAAGAAGATAAAGACCTGGTGTCGATACCAATGTGCAATACACAATTTAACTTGGTATTGACACCGAAATAAGGAGGCAAGATTATGAAAATGATACCTAGAAAGCCGACATTGATAGAGAATAAGAACGGGTCATAAAGCTAACACAAAAATAATGATGATATCACGTGAAGGCCAAAGTAACAAAGAGCGAGAAGCAGTTGATCTAGCAACGGGACCAATACCGAAACCACGATAATGAAGATTGAGAGATAGAAGCGTTAGATAGCATGTCAAAGGTTAAGATAACGATAGAAAGTATCGGGGCCGATGATACCAAATATAAAGTAAGGAAGACAAGCATATCGACATCGAGTATTTAAGAAGATAAGACACAAATCTGAAACCAGACTCATTAGGGGAAGCTCGGAACCGGAAACAGGCATGACAGGCTGAAAGAAGAGCTATCAACACCAACAGTTCCGATTCTGACACGAATGTAAGGATGACATTCATTAGTATGAACATTAAAGGACAAAACCATTGAAGGTAAAGAAAAATATGAAATAAAGGAGACAACTAATTCAACACTAGAAGCTGAATACAAGGAGAAGAAGCAGTAGTCTCGATATCGAAGCATTCATGTGACAATGGTACAACTTCGACACCTAAAGCAAGGGGAATTAAACCAAGCCGACACCAGGCATTTGTCTGATACCGACACCGAAGCTTCCACAATTCGATCTCAAAAGCCGAGAGCAAAAGAGAGAAGATACCAAAACAGTATCGAAGCACATACACTGATATGAAGCTGAAACCAAGAGATATGAAAGCGGGCCGAAACAATAAAAGCGCTCCGAAATCCATATATAATAGGCAGCAGGAGCAGAAGGATACCCGAAATCTCTATAAATAAGACCCCAGAGGTGTCATTTTAGGGGGACTTTTCCGGATTCCCAATCTTGTGTTCATTTCAAAGAGAGCTAATCCAAATTTGTAAATCAAATTCAGAATTTCTTTTGTAACCTCCTCCATAAATAAAATCATCAAAGCCCTTAAATTGGACATAGGTTCAGATCAAACCGAACCACTATAAATCATTGTGTTCTTTGTCATTTTTTTGTATTATATTGTGTATTGTTGTGGTTACGTGTCTTGGCTCTCTACAACCCAACCTTTCCAACAATTACAAGCACACCCTTAATGTGTATTTTAGTTCCGATTAGTGACGATTGTTGAAACCCCATACTTGTGTAACTATTGGTCCTTATGTTTCGCAAGCGTGATAACCACACTTGAAGGAAGAGTAACTAATATTTGGAGGGTCTTGATACCTAAGCAACAGTAATTTCAGTCAAGCTAAAAAGGACTATATCACCCTAGTTATACATACATAACCCCTCATTCTGGTATTGACGAAAAATATCATTAACGAGAACCCCTAATTTCGGTGTTGACACGACCCGAACTTCCCCGTGAAGGAAATCACGGATGGCGTTGAGGACAAGACAAAATAGAACGCAAATAGAAGAACATTTCATTGTTTATTACAACAATTCCATCAGAATACAAGAATATACAGAGTATGAATAAATACTACACATTTGCCAAATATCAGAGATTTAGATTACATTTAAATACATCGCAGTGGAAAATAATACAAAACACAACTGAAAGTAATACGCGGATACAGAGCTTTCTGAGCATCGTTCCAGTTGTAAATCAGGATCCTGTGAATATAAATCTGCAAAATCCAAAACTACTAGCTGCCCGTGTCAAAATAAGGGCACCCAGAGTTTAGGTTAAAACAATAAACTCCAGGTCAGTAATGTGCCTGGTGTGAGAAGTAAAACAGTTATTTAAAACTTTACTTTAAAAGAGAGTAATTCAAGGGACCACACTGTATAACACAGAACGGGTTTCCTCCCCAGAATACCAGTGTATATAACAAAACAGCGCAATGCTTTTATGAAAAATGAAGATATTATAAGACCCAGGTCCCATCACACAATGCAATGCAAGCCGGAGGATAGTGTTTTACCTTATAATAGCCAAATAATGCTTGATACATTTAAAAACAGATTATTTTGATATTACTATAAGTGTATAGTGTCAAAACAATTTCAATCATAAATATCAATCATAGACGACATGGGTGCCATATATCATGTCGCCATACTAGGCTCTACAAATAAAACCGCAAGTCATGCATTGGAAATTGGATTCCATCATGAGTCGAGGCAAGGGGCAAGCTCCTCTCCGTTCGAGAAACTCTAGCAAATGTCCCAGGACCGCACACAGCAATCCTTAGATCTTCAGGGCCGGTCCTCTCTTACTTTTGAGGATTGGCAATTCCTGAGCACATGTTTCCCGATCCTAACAGACCTATATCCGAGGCGACTCGCATTCCAACAACCACACAGGTGAAAAATATATAAATGTCAGCTAGTTTAAGTACTGACACCACCACTTGCTAGAAAGAAACGTCGTGCTCTCCCTGCAGTCACTATCCCGTTTTTGACTCATACCGAGGTGTGAGGCTCGCGAATTAATGCCATACACAAAGCTGCGCCACACAGGCCGTGCTTTGATAATCAATCACAAGACTTTGCTTTTCAACAGAAGCCTTGATCATCTTCCACTTAGGCGTGCCACACAGGCAATTCACTCCATGCGACAAATGTCCATCGATATACAACCTCTGAGCTCGTACGTCTCAGAGAAGGGCGTTAAGCAAGAGAATAAATTCTCCGCCGCCTAACTGATGTATATTTAATAGAGATCAATCAACACAGAATAAAATCCAATGTCAGACACACAGTCCATTTACAAGTTCGTTCTAGGTCTGAATGAAACCGGAGGCACTTTCCTCGCATATCCATCGATCCCCAATTACGTCTGGACGACCACCGACCGATTCTCTGATCTTGGGTGTACAGTCCAATCAAGATCATCAGTAATCACCCAAACAATGTGAAGGCTTCCGGTCTTCAACCACCGTCTTCATCTTCGACTTGTCGTCGAATCTGTTATTCGGAATGGGTATGAACCCGACCATTCCGAATAACCCGCGTATATAATAAACACGTGTTACACAAACACAACATACACCTCATTCCAATTCAGAATATTCTTTTATTCAAATTTTCACATTCTTAGGGAAAGGTTCCCATTAATTTTATCAAAGATAAATTCTTCTAAATTTATTCTTTAATCTTCCTTTGGATATCATTTCAAACCGTATTATGGTTTTCCAAACTAGTCGGGATTTGCGAATCACACCGAAGTAATTATTTATTTTATTTCCCAATCCCAACCTATTCATCCCATGGAGCAAAACTAATAATACTCCATATCTAACACCACTGTGTTATTGGTAAAATTAATTACCATTTCGCGTTCAAATCTAATTAAAGATTTTACTATCGCTTTGGAGCAAAACCGGTGATACTCCATCCTCGATCACTTTTCAGATTTTATAATTTAAATTATCAATTCACATTTCAATCTAATTAAAGATTCATTAAAACTCCACTTAGTTTTAATTTTTCCAAAAATCAATATCCTATCTTTAACTGGATTAAAGAACCAATGTCATCTAAAATACAGTTCACGATAAACCCAAAAACACATTCAAATTCAGTTCTAATTAAATATTATTTAATTGGTACACCTCATTAAATCTAAATAGAAAGATTTAATCTTTTCTACACTGGGTCCAAGAACAGTGTTATTCAAGACACCATTCACGACGAACCAAAAATCCCATTTGATATTAAATACAACGCTCTGAATAGAAAATATATCGGCTTATATTCAATATCAAATTCTGAAACCAACAAATATCGTATTGGAAATAACGATATAAAGTATATCTTTCAAATTTCCACAACCATATCTGTATAATCACGAAATCCAACATCGAAATATTCCGAAGATAATCTCAATTCAAATCCATTCCAATTCTTATATTGGAAATTCTGATTATATTTTAAAACCACTTTCACATTCGATTTATTTATTTCAAAAATAAATTGATTTTAATTCTAGTTCAAAACTAGTTCATTTTGATAAAAATATATTTTTATCCTTTCAAATGTTGAATTTTTCATCCTTGTTCTTTCCAATTCACATATTATGATTTTGCACAAATTATTAATACTTTTAATAATTTTATCAAGGCCCGTACAGTCGATTTCCAACAACGGTCATCGAACTGCACTTACATCGACCTTTTCCAAATTTGATTTGGACATAATTCCAAATCCAACCATTAGATTTCAAATTTCTAATATTCATTGGAAAGCTCTTTTCGATACGAACCCAACGGTTCCGGTTTTAGGAGAATCTGATGGTCGGATCTCCCGTAATGTCAATTTGAAGTCAATGGTTGAAATTCGCGAACTGCCGCGGCGCGGCGCATTCTATTCAGGCCATTATATATAATATATATATATATATATTATATATTTCGTCGATTTCCTTTTAAAATGTATTTTATAAATCGTTTTAAATTCGTTTCCAAAACCATTTCAACTTCATATTCAATTTCAAATTAAAATTGAATATTCCACATCATCGATATATAATGATAATAATTTCAAAACGTTATATTTTGAAATCACTTCCTTTTCTATAATTACTATAAAAATGAATATAATCGATATAAATATCGTTCGAATCAAAATGGCGCATCTCTAATCAACATGGCTTTATATATTTTAATAACTTCGTTATTCTATCGAACAAAGGAATATTTATTCTATTCAACACACGAATATATATTTCTTTCAACACATGACTAATCTCAACACATGAGTACCGTCAACACATGACTATTTCTATTATTTAATATATTTTATAAAATTATGGTACCTATCGTTTGGTTTTTAATCATACTCCAACCGTAAATTAGTAAGAGAATGATTCCCTAAGTATTAACCCCGAAGGCCGAAACCAAAATCAGATCAATACCCAGGAAACCACTCATCTTATCTAGTTTCCAGTTAGTTTCTAATCTTAAATATGATAAAGATGTAAATTTTAGTGTTAAAATATTTTACTCAACAGATGAATATTTTCAACACATGAATATATATTTTCTTCTATTCAACACATGAATATATATTCCTTCTATTCAACACATGAATATATATTTCTTTTCCAAATTGGAATGAGGCCCAATCAATTACCATATAATGTTAATTATATGGATTCCGTACAACACATGTATATAATAGCAACGATAAATAATCAACCATCATCCAAAGTGCACTACACAACTGCATAAGCATCAAATATAAATAATTAACGCTTACACAGTCTGTCGACCAATCGATCGACATACAATTAAATAATTGGGATTAGTGTACGCCAAATATCATCCCAACAGTCGTGTGGGATTTCAAATCAACAAACACTGAATATTATTTGTGCAGTTGGGCGATGTGTAAAATTTATCGTCCCAATCAATGTCCTTCAAATAGTTGTACATAAACAAACCGTCGGTTTGTAAATGAATATTTAATTGTTCACATTCGCGTTAACAATTATATTATTAACGATAAAATATTTTTTAACTACATAAATATTTTATTTCACATCGTGCAATCAATTCAATCAAATTTATCAACCAAACAAATAAATCAATCACCAACCAATTAACTAAACAAACAAGCCATCCATGGTTTGTGGACAACGGGTGTCGGGTGCTGCTAAGCACCGTCTTCATCCTAGTTTCTATTTTTAACTAGAAAAGAAGAGTTAAAGTGAGAAGTTCTCACCGACTAGCTAAACCAACATCACGACTATTCATATGTAGGAAATCTTGTCTTTCCCGCCTTTTGTCACTTTCGTTGCCCGTATTCACTACATATATAAAAATCATATTTTTATCACTTCGCTATATTTATAAAGATCAAATCTTTTGCCTACACCATATATAAAAATCATATTTTTATGTTCTCTATCCTATAAAAATCATATTTTTATAATCTTTGCTTTATAAAAATTATATTTTTAATCTTCACTTCTGATAAAAATCGTATTTTTATATATGCTATACATGTATAAAAATCAAATCTTTCTTGCTACTTCATACGAAATAAAATCAAATCATTCTATGCTATATACACAAATAAAAATCCGATCTTTCCACTTTTAAAAATCTCGCCTTTACACTTTTAAAAATCTCGCCTTTACACTTTTAAAAATCTACTCTTTTTATTTATAAAAAATTATATAAAACTGATTTTAAAAATGCTAATTATATGTGAAAAACTGGTTTATAAAGTATGGTTTTAACATAAGCAAACTCAGATCTAAAAATGAAATACAATAAAACTTATTGTAGTCGATTGGGGGAGGGAAGGCTTGCATTACTTGGAGGATATGGGGCAGGAAAGCTTGCGCAAGAGGTCAGGGAGGTGGCGCCGGGGTTGCTGACCATCGAGCGGTGGCGCTCTGCGCGAGGTGGCGCGTTCGATTTTGGAGAGGGGGAGGAAGTGGAGCGGGAGTGGAGAGAGGGGGGTTTGGGGAAGGCGCGACGACGCTGTGGCGAAGGGGGGGGGGGTGCTCGGCGTTGAAATCGAGGGGAGGGAAGGAGAGGGGAACGAGGAGCAGAAGGGGGGTCGGGTTCGAAGCGGAGGAGGGCGGTGGTCCTCCTATGAGGCAGCGCCTGAGGCGCGACGACCTCGCTGGCCGTGGCGGCGGCGAATCGCCCCCCACCCCATCGCTTTTCTCTTTTTTTTTTTCATTTTATTTCGATTGACTGGGTTTGACTGTGAAGGGACAGATTTATATAATTATATATATTATTTATTATTTTTAATTTCAAAAAGTTGAATTTTTCATTCGACCTCTAAACGAGGCCCACCGCCTGTCGTCCATAGCTAACTACCCCCATTCCGAACACAATGGGATATGTATCGTTGGCTGATTCGATCGTTTCGATCAGTTTTCATTAAATTTAACATTTAAATCATTATATTGAATTTTAAATGCACATTTCAATTTACCGGGGCCACATACTATCTCTAAAAATTCCCCAAAAATATTTTCTACCTTCGTATTGACGATACGGTCTTAACAAAACTAATTTCATCAAATTCTGAGATCGTTTTAAAAAAGGTCATTTTTCAGTCGATTAAAATCAACTGAAACTGGTCAACGTGTTTTCCTTTGCCACGCTCACATATTGGTTCGAAAAATTACGAAATTTGAAACCTAGCAATAACTTTACATCACAGATCCAACAAAAAAGTGGTTTCGTCGAAATCCGAGGTCGTTTGCAAAATTTCCATTTTTAAGGGCCTGAATTCCATAGCGACTATTCTGAATTTTCAACCGGGCATATCTTTTTATCCCCGCTATGAAATTTCAATTTTTCGGATTCGTTGGAAAGATATTCTCAAATAGATTCTAATATTTTTGGTTTTGCTACAATCCAGTTTATTTTGCACCCAGTACATTCATTTGAATTTTGAAATCGAATTATCGAACTACCGCGCCATTTTCAATTCCTTTTATAATTTAAAATAAATATTTATATTCTAACGATGATCTATATAAATATATACATTCGAATTCTATTCAAAATAAATTTCTCGTCGATATAATTTAAAATAATCTATTTTAAATATTCAAAATTCGCTAAAATTATCAAAATAAAATTTTTAAATTGGATCAGATTTCCGGGTTATTACAATCTCCCCCACTTAAAACTTTTCGTCCCCGAAAAGGAACAAAGCCGAAAGTTGTTTAACAAACCAACTCAACTTTCAGTATTTTCTTTATGGCTTAAGCTCTTCAACTTTTCAGTTTCTAAGAACTTTTCAAATTTTTCAAAAACTTGGCTAACACCCTAAATTTTCGAATAATTTCGCCATAACCTCCCCTACACCGGGGACTTCGGGATATTTCATATAGCCTCCCATGGCCTTCTTCAACTCAAAAGAAAAAGAAAAAGCCAAGCGGCTCATAAAATCATCATCACCCAAACAAAGCAGTAAATTATGGTAAACATGTACCTATTTGTCGGGAAAACAATTTTATTCTCTGCTCTAGCCTCCTTGCTATGACCTGTTCAATGTAAGTACATGTATATGCATGCATTTGTAATTATTTTTCAATACAGTTCAAAATTCGGTTCAATTAGGCTAAATGGTTCAACATTTAATTAATCAAACAATAATCAAACAACACAATCAGCAATCAATTAGTTGATTACCATTTCAAATTCATAATTTGATACATATACAGAAAATCATGTTTTTGATGCCAAATCACAACAATAAATCTATATAGTTTTGGTTCTCACACCAGTCTAATGGAAATATATAGATATCACACCTTCGAAACTCGAACATAAATTCTGATGATAATCGATCGATCATCAGAACCATCTCCGGGCGGCTAAAGTGTGATTCTATATCTATCCAGTATATTAAAACTTCGAATATACGTTCATGACGCGTATACGCGAAATCTTTATGTATTGGATTGTCCAAATTCAATATAAATAATATATTCAAATACGTATAAAACGATTTAAATTTTCAAAACAATGTTGTTTCCATTTGAAAAATATACACTTCACACTCGTTCTAGGACACTACTGATCCTATCTCTAACGAGTCATTCTAATTGGATATTACTAATCCAATATCTGATGGATTCTTTCGTTCGGTTCTAATGTGTCATGTTCTCGAGCTCTGTAAACCAAAGCTCTGATACCAACTGACACGACCCGAACTTCCCCGTGAAGGAAAGCACAGATGGCGTTGAGGACAAGACAAAATAGAACGCAAACAGAAGAACATTTCATTGTTTATTACAACAGTTCCATCAGAATACAAGAATATACAGAGTATGAATAAATATTACACATTTGACAAATATCAGAGATTTAGATTACATTTAAATACATCGCAGTGTAAAATAATACAAAACACAACTGAAAGTAATACACGGATACAGAATACACGGATACAGAGCTTTTCGAGCATCATTCCAGTTGTAAATCAGGATCCTATGAATATAAATCTGCAAAAACCAAAACTACTAGCTGCCCATGTCAAAATAAGGGCACCCAGAGTTTAGGTTAAAACAATAAACTTCAGGTCAGTCATGTGACTGGTGTGAGAACTAAAACAGTTATTTAAACTTTACTTTAAAAAAGAGTAATTCAAGGGACCACGCCGTATAACACGGAACGGGTTTCCTCCCAAGAATACCAGTGCATATAACAAAACAGCGCAATGCTTTTTGAAAAAATGAAGTTATTATAAGACCCAGGTCCCATCACACAATGCAACGCAAGCCGGAGGATAGGGTTTTACCTTATAATAGCCAAATAATGCTTGATACGTTTAAAAACAGATTATTTTGATATTACTATAAGTGTATAATGTCAAAACAATTTCAATCATAAATATCAGTCATAGACGGCATGGGTACCATATATCATGTCGCCATACTAGGCTCTATAAATAAAACCGCATGTCACGTATTGGAAATTGGATTCCATCATGAGCCGAGGCAAGGGGCAAGCTCCTCTCCATTCGAGACACTCTAGCAAATATCCCAGGATCGCACACAGCCATCCTTGGATCTTCAGGGCCGGTCCTCTCTTACTTTTGAGGATTGGCAATTCCTGAGCACATGTTTCCCGATCCTAACAGACCTATATCCGAGGCGACTCGCATTCCAACAACCACACAGGTGAAAAATATATAAATGTCAGCCAGTTTAAGTACTGACACCACCACTAGCTAGAAAGAAACGTCGTGCTCTCCCTGCAGTCACTATCCCGTTTTTGACTCATACCGAGGTGTGAGGCTCGCGAATTAATGCCATACACAAAGCTGCGCCACACAGGCCGTGCTTTGATAATCAATCACAAGACTTTGCTTTTCAACAGAAGCCTTGATCATCTTCCACTTAGGCGTGCCACACAGGCAATTCACTCCATGCGACAGATGTCCATCGATATACAACCTCTGAGCTCGTACGTCTCAGAGAAGGGCGTTAAGCAAGAGAATAAATTCTCCGCCGCCTAACTGATGTATATTTAATAGAGATCAATCAACACAGAATAAAATCCAATGTCAGACACACAGTCCATTTACAAGTTCGTTCTAGGTCTGAACGAAACCGGAGGCACTTTCCTCGCATATCCATCGATCTCCAAGTACGTCTGGACGACCACCGACTGATTCTCTCATCTTGGGTGTACAGCCCAATCAAGATCATCAGTAATCACCCAAACAATGTGAAGACTTCCGGTCTTCAGCCACCGTCTTCATCTTCGACTTCTCGTCGAATCGGTTATTCGGAATGGGTATGAACCCAGCCTTTCCGAATAACCCGCATATATAATAAACACGTGTTACACTAACACAACATACGCCTCATTCCAATTCAGAATATTCTTTTATTCAAATTTTCACATTCTTAGGGAAAGGTTCCCATTAATTTTATCAAAGATAAATTCTTCTAAATTTATTCTTTAGTCTTCCTTTGGATATCATTTCAAACCATATTATGGTTTTCCAAACTAGTCGGGATTAGCTAATTACACCGAAGTAATTATTTATTTTATTTCCCAATCCCAATCTATTCATCCCATAGAGCAAAACTGGTAATACTCCATATCTAACACCATTGAGTTATCGGTAAAATTAATTACCATTTCGCATTCAAATCTAATTAAAGATTTTACTATCGCTTTGAAGCAAAACTGGTGATATTCCATCCTCGATCACTTTTCAGATTTTATAATTTAAATTATCAATTCACATTTCAATCTAATTAAAGATTCATTAAAACTCCACTTAGTTTTAGTTTTTTCCAAAAATCAATATCCTGTCTTTAACTGGGTTAAAGAACCAATGTCATCTAAAACACGGTTCACAATAAACCCAAAATCACATTCAAATTCAATTCCAATTAAATATTATTTAATTGGTACACCTCATTAAATCTAAATAGAAAGATTTAATCTTTTCTACACTGGGTCCAAGAACAGTGTTATTCAAGACACCATTCACGACGAACCCAAAATCCCATTTGATATTAAATACAAGGCTCTAAATAGAAAATATATCGGCTTATATTTAATATCAAATTCTGAAACCAACAAATATCATATTGGAAATAACGATATAAAGTATATCTTTCAAATTTCCACAACCATATCTGTATAATCACGAAATCCAACATCGAAATATTCCGAAGATAATCTCGATTAAAATCCATTCCAATTCGTATATTGGAAATTCTGATTATATTTTAAAACCACTTTCAAATTCAATTTATTTATTTCAAAAATAAACTGATTTTAATTCTAGTTCAAAACTAGTTCAGTTCGATAAAAATATATTTTTATCCTTTCAAATATGGAATTTTTCATCCCTGTTCTTTCCAATTCACATATTACGATTTTACACAAATTATTAATATTTTTAATAATTTTATCAAGGCCCGTACAGTCGATTTCCATCAACGGCCATCGAACTGCACTTACAACGACCTTTTCCAAATTTGATTTGGACATAATTCTAAACCCAACCATTAGATTTCAAATTTCTAATATTCATTGGAAAGCTCTTTTCGATACGAACCCAACGGTTCCGGTTTTAGGAGAATCCAACAGTCGGATCTCCCGTAATATCAATTCGAAGTGAATGGTCGAAATTCGCGAGCTGCCGCCGCGCGGCGCATTCTATTCAGGCCATTATATATATAATATATATATATATTATATATATTTCGTCGATTTCCTTTTAAAATGTATTTTATAAACTGTTTTAAATTCGTTTCCAAAACCATTTCAACTTCGTATTCAATTTCAAATTAAAATTGAATATTCCACATAAACGATATATAATGATAACAATTTTAAAACGTTATATTTTGAAATCACTTCCTTTTCTATAATTATTATAAAAATGAATATAATCGATATAAATTTCGTTCGCATCAAAATGGCGCATCTCTATTCAACACAGCTTTATATATTTTAATAACTTCTATATTTAATCCAACAAAGGAATATTTGTTCTATTCAACACATGAATCTATATTTCTTTCAACACATGACTAATCTCAACACATGAGTACCGTCAACACATGACTATTTCTATTATTTAATATATTTTATAAAATTATGGTATCTATCGTTTGGTTTTTAATCATACTCCAACCATAAATTAGTAAGAGAATGATTCCCTAAGTATTAACCCCGAAGGCCGAAACCAAAACCAGATCAATACCCAGGAAACCACTCATCTTATCTAGTTTCTAGTTAGTTTCTAATCTTAAATATGATAAAGATGTAAATTTTATTGTTAAAATATTTTACTCAACACATGAATATTTTCAACACATGAATATATATTTTCTTCTATTCAACACATGAATATATATTCCTTCTATTCAACACATGAATATATATTTCTTGTCCAAATTGGAATGAGGCCCAATCAATTACCATATAATGTTAATTATATGGATTCCATACAACACATGTATATAATAGCAACGATAAATAATCAACCATCATCTAAAGTGCACTACAAAACTGCATAAGCATCAAATATAAATAATTAACGTTTACACAGTCTGTCGACCAATCGATCGACATACAATTAAATAATTGGGATTAGTGTACGCCAAATATCATCCCAACACCCGTGTGGGATTTCAAATCAACAAACACTGAATATTATTTGTGCAGTTGGGCGATGTGTAAAATTTATCGTCCCAATCAATGTCCTTCAAACAGGTGTACATAAATAAATCGTCCGGTTTGTAAATGAATATTTATTTGTTCACATTCGCGTTAACAATTATATTTTTAACGATAAAATATTTTTAACTACATAAATATTTTATTTTATTTCACATCACACAATCAATTCAATCAAATTTATCAACCAAACAAATAAATCAATCACCAACCAATTAACTAAACAAACAAGTCATCCATGGTCTGTGGACTATGGGTGTCGGGTGCTGCTAAGCACCGTCTGCATCCCAGTATATATTTTTAACCAGAAAAGAAGAGTTAAAGTGAGAAGTTCTCACCGACTAGCTAAACCAACATCACGACTCTTCATATGTAGGAAATCTTGTCATTCCCGCCTTTTGTCACTTTCGTTGCCCGTATTCACTACATATATAAAAATCACATTTTTATCACTTCGCTATATTTATAAAGATCAAATCTTTTTGCTACACCATATATAAAAATCATATTTTTATATTCTCTATCTTATAAAAATCGTATTTTTATAATCTCTGCTTTATAAAAATTATATTTTAATCTTCACTTCTGATAAAAATCGTATTTTTATATATGCTATACATGTATAAAAATCAAATCTTTCTTGCTACTTCATACGAAATAAAATAAAATCATTCTTCCTATATATATAAATAAATATTCGATCTTTCCGCTCTTAAAAATCTCGCCTTTACACTTTTAAAAATCTCGCCTTTACACTTTTAAAATTTTACTCTTTTTATTTATAAAAATCTATATAAAATTGATTTAAAAAATGCTAATTATATGTGTAAAAACTGGTTTATAAAGTATGGTTTTAACATAAACAAACTCAGATCTAAAAATGAAATACAATAAAACTTACTATAGTCGATTGGGGCAGGGAAGGCTTGCGTTACTTGGAGGATAGGGGGCAGGAAATTTTGCGCAAGAGGTCAGGGAGGTGGCGCCGGGGTTGCTGGCCATCGGGCGGCGGCACTCTGCGTGAGGTGGCGCGTTCGATTTTGGAGAGGGGGAGGAAGTGGAGCGGGAGTGGAGAGAGGGGGGTTATAGGAAGGCGCGGCGACGTTGTGACGAAGGGGGGATTGCTCGGCGTTGAAATCGAGGGGAAGGAAGGAGAGGGGAACGAGGAGCAGAAGGGGGGTCGAGTTCGAAGCGGAGAAGGGCAGTGGTTCTCCTGGGAGGCGGCGCCTGAGGCGCGGCGGCCTCGCTGGCCGTGGCGGCGGCGAATCGCCCCCCACCCCGTCGCTTTTCTCTTTTTTTCATTTTATTTCGATTGACTGGGTTTGACTGTGAAGGGAGAGATTTATATAATTATATATATTATTTTATTATTTTTAATTTCAAAAAGTTGACTTTTTCATTCGACCTCTAAACGAGGCCCACCGCCTGTCGTCTATAGCTAATTACCCCTATTCCGAACACAATAGGATATGAATCGTAGGCTGATTCGATCGTTTCGATCAGTTTTCATCAAATTTAACATTTAAATCATTATATTGAATTTTAAATGCACATTTCAATTTACCGGGGCCACATACATTCTCTAAAAATTCCCGAAAAATATTTTTCAGCTTCGTATTGACGATACGGTCCTAACAAAACTAATTTCGTCAAATCCTGAGTCTGTTTGAAAAAAGGTCATTTTCCAGTCGATTAAAATCAACTTAAACTGGTCAAACGCGTTTTCCTTTGCCACGCTCACATATTGGTTCGAAAAATTACGAAATTTGAAACCTATAAATAACTTGACATCACGGATCCAACAAAAGTGGTTTCATCAAAATCAGAGGTCGTTTGCAAAATTTCAATTTTTAAGGGCCTGAATTCCATAGCGACTATTCTGAATTTTCAACTGGGCATATCTTTTCATCCCCGCTATGAAATTTCAACTTTTAAGATTCGTTGGAAAGATATTCTCAAATAGATTCTAATATTTTTGGTTTTGCTAAAATCCGATTTATTTTGCACCTGGTACATTCATTTGAATTTTGAAATCGAATTATCGAACTACCACGCCATTATCAATTCCTTTTATAATTTAAAATAAATATTTATATTCTAACGACGATCTACATAAATATATATGTTCGAATTCTATTCAAAATAAATTTATCGTCGATATTATTTAAAATAATCTATTTTAAATATTCAAAATTCGCTAAAATTGTCAAAATAAATTTTTTAAATTGGCTCAGATTTTCGGGTTATTACAGGTGTTGCGAAAAATATCATTAACATTTTAGAGCTAGAAAGATGGCATGAACCTCCGTCCTCTTTTTCATTTTTCATTATGAACCCCCTTCCTTATTTCTTTTCCTGCCAGAAAAGGTACTCTTGATATACGTTGAAGATTGTTAGACCAAGAAAAAATCATGAACAAGATTTTAGCGCGTTATCCACCCTAGAATGTTATACTTCTGGACTTCAACTTATCAAATTTTCAAACTGGGGAACTTTCAAGCTTAATGAAAGAAGCGGATGATGAATTGGAAATGTTGTATTTGGCTTCAAGAATCGATAGTTTAAGGAGATTTATTGAAGAAGACATAGTCAAAAGGACTTTTGAAGAAGAATAAAGAACGATGGCATCTCAAGAGCTTAACGTCAAACTAGGACCACACCAAGCCCATAAGATAGTCCAGTCTTGTAAGGAAGCAATCAAGCATTAAAGGAAGTTGTCAATTCAGAAGAGAACAAAATTCGACTGTCGTCCGAAACTGGAGTTTTGCAGAGAATTTCCTTCTCTAATGAGATAATGTTAGCTAATACTCCCTTTGATATAAAAATACCACAGCTTGTATAGAATGGGACTGCATACCCTGAAGGGCACCTCTTCATCTTCGAAAGCTACATGATTTGTATAACACTCCCGAGGCATTTCGATGCAAGACTTTCTTGACAACCCTTTGTAAAGAAGCTAACGATTGGGTAGACATTATCATGGTTGGTTATCACAACTTGAAAACAATTATCTCCAACATTTAGCACATAATTACATATGAGGAAGGACCCAACAATCAACATTTATGATCTAACTACAATTAAACAGGGGCCAGAAGAATCACTTGATGCCTATCTGAAGAGATTTCATACTGAGTTGCTCAAAGTAAAAGGAGCAATAGACAGAGAGAAGTTGATAACTGTGCATTCATGGTTATTTGCACCAACACCTTTCTAGAAGGATCTTATCCTGAACGAATGTGGAAGCTTAAATGACCTTCATTCTAGAGCTAACAAATTCATCTGCATGGAAGAGATTTTCAATGCAAAGAAAAGCTTGCAACAAGGTCAGAATGCAAAAGAGTTCAGCTCCAATTCTCTTGAAGTAGGCACTTCGAGGTCGAGCAAAGAAAAAGATTATTGTTCCTATCACAAGGCGGAAGGACACAAAACCAGTCAATGTCATAATCTGATAAAGAAGATTCAAACCAGAAAGCAAAAAGAGCCTACTCAAGAAAAGGATAAATGATGACCAGTGGGAGGAATGGTCGAAGACACTACATCAAGGAATTAGGATCTAACAGTAAGTTTTATTTTTCAAATACTCACTTTCATTAGTCATCTCACTTTGTATCTTGTTTGTAATCTAGAAAATATTAATATAAGTTCAAGTGTTATTACAGGTAAAAACCAAAACCTATTCAAGATCGTGCATGCAACGAGAGCTCAAAGGGAGCGCTTAAAGCACAATCGAATCATACTTATGCCTTGTCCCGCAGAAAGGAAGGAAGGCCAGAAAAGGAACCCTGAAATAGAACAACGCATGAATAAAGCATGGCAAAGTTATTGGTCAACGACAGGCTTCGGTGGATGTTGCTAAAATAGATATACAACAAAGAAAACAATTAAATGCCAACTATCATATGGATTGAATATGATTCTCTGAGATCCTTTTTTCCTTTACCTTAAGATTTCATAAAATGCCATCACCAAACTTATCTACTGACATAAATATAAATGATTCTATGAAAAATGTGGAACATACAATCACTAAAGTCTTTGGAAGAAAAGAGAAATCATCAAAGCCCTTAGAGGGAAAGGCAAACCAATAAAGCTTTCAAAGAAAGAAGCAACAACAAACAAAGCTTCTAGAGAGAGAAGCAGCATCAAATAAAGCTTCCAGAGAGTGAAGCAACATCAAAGAAAGCTTCTAGAGAGAGAGATAAGCAACATTAAAGAAATCTTCTGAAGAAAGAAGAAACATCAAAGAAAGTTTCTAAGAAGAGAAGCAACAACAAACCAAATCTCCCAGAAGAGGAGCAACGAACAAAGCGTCCAGAGGAGGAGAAACAAATAAAGCTTCTAAGAAGAGAAGAAACATCTCCTACAATGGAGTGCCTCTCAAGTAGGGCTACGATACTTGCATCTCCAGTAATGGAGTGCCCATTAAGTAGGGCTAAATACTTGCATCTCCAACAATGGAGTGCCCATCAAGCAGGGCTAAATCCTTACATCTCCATCTAGTGGAGTTTCCCCCTAAGTAGGGCTAGTTATACTTGCATATACCCATAAAGGGACCATTGTCACTCTCTTAGAGAGTATTCCTTCGTTTTCATATCCTTGGGGTTAGGAATAAGGCTAGGCATTAGATACCTAATAGCCGAATAATCAAACAGAACTTACTGCTGAATGGTTGATAGCCAGATAACCTGACGGAACTTCTCGATGAACGATTTTGGATTCAGATAACCAAACGGAACTACCCGCTAAACGATCAAACAGTTGAAAATTTGGGTGATTGAATGGAAGTACCTGTTGAAGGGTCAAATGGCTAGAAAACTGAGTGGAACTACTGGTGAATGGCTAATCGGTTCAGGATAGGATTAATTTATTTCGAAAGTAGTCCACTACGTATGCATCCGAGAAATTATTTCTCTGGGTACTTAAGACTCTTTCGCTCGCATGTTTTCTTTGAGTAAACTTCCAAGGAACCCACAAATAACTTATGGTTGTTTGGTTACTCTCAATAATGTTTGGGTTGTTTAATATTGCTTGCATGGATAATGTGTGATGCTTTTAATGGACGTTCTTTGAGTGAACTTTTGATAGTTCTTCAGTGCTATTATAGAGGCATTTTACCTATAGAATTTTTCAGTAACTTCTAGTTAAAACATGATTCAGATGTGAATTTCTACTTTCTATTTACCTGAGTGCGAGTCTCAAAATTTCTATTATTTTCAGATGTGATATCTGATTTTCTGTTTTACTCGAGTGTGAGTCTCGGGATTTCTATTGTGATTTTTTGACTTTCTATTTACCCGATGTGAGTCTCAGGTTTCTATCATCTTCAGATGTGATATCTAATTTTCCAATTCACCCGAGTGCGAGTCTCGGTATTTCTGTTGTGATATTTGACTTTCTATTTACCTTGGTGCGAGTCTTAGGATTTCTATTATTTTAATATGTGATATTTGATTTTCTATTTACCTGAGTGTGAGTCTCGGGATTTCCATTAATTTCAGGTATGAATTTCTGATTTCTATTTACCCGAGTGTGAGTCTCGGGATTTCTATTATTTTTAGATATGATATCTGATGTTCTATTTACCCGAGTGTGATTCTCGGGATTTCTATTATGATTTCTGATTTCTATTTACTCGAGTGTGAGTCTCGGGATTTCTATATTGTGATTTCTGATTTCTACTTACCTGAGAGTGAGTCTCGAGATTTCTATCATTTTCAGATGTGATATCTGATTTTCTATTTACCCGAGTGTGAGTCTCGGTATTTCTATTATTTTCAGATGTGGTATCTAATTTTCTATTTATCCGAGCGTAAGTCTTGGGATTTCTATATAAGTTTGTGATTTATATTATGACCTGGTTTTTAAATTTTTGTTATATTAGTTCAAGTCTGAGCCTTAGACCGTTTTCCTTATTATTCGTATTTTAAACCTACAAATATCTCCAAAAAATAAACCTTTAGACCTGCATTGTTCAAATAACCAAATTTATTTCGGAAATACCACTTTGGTTCAAAGGTAAAGGTGTTTAAGTTGGCACCTAGGTTGGTACTTTGAGCCTCCATTTCGAAGTCTTCCAACAAGGGTTATAATCTCTCGACATCACACACAGGAAGTTTTCTAAACTCATGACATATTTACTCCTAACATTCACTGTTATGGGTTATGATTAAAATAATGTTTAACATTATAGGTAAAATATCAAACATTATGCAAGTCATATTACTTCTACTGGCGCATCATGCTTGTCAAAAATGAACCTCTAATTTTCTCTTGCAAATATTTGAATATAGATTTTGGATTTGATATCTCACAGTCCTAAGAATAAATTCTTGATAACTGGATACCTAAATAAGAATACCGAATCCCGACCAAGGATAGAAGGGAAATGTTAAGTCTTCAAACCACGGAATCCCCCATGCATATATACTCGAATTTGCGCAATGTGTATAATTAAATTCATGAAATTTCATGACTTGGAGTTTGTATTTAAGCTCGTTCGATAAGGGATGTCTACAATTCCTCTTGCATCATCATTTTTGGTTGTAGGAAACTGGCACCAAAATCTTTTCTAATGATTTTTGAGTTGCAGAGAAACAATACAGGATCTACAAGATTTTTCCCTAAAGAACAAAAGCTTCTAATACTTAGGGGGTTAACTGTTAACACCGAAACTTGCATCGATCAAATATAAAGATGAAAAATCCCAAAAACAAAAGAGCAAAGGGCTAAAGGCAGCTAAACCAGAACCAAGTAAAGAAGGACCTGAAGGAAGCTAAGGCGATACTGATAGCAAGGTCCATAAATTGTGGGTCCGACACTTAGAGCAAAGATCTAGAGAGCCGATACTGTCAGCAAAAGGTTCAGGTTGCAACCATACATCATCCATTACAAGATAATTGATTTTTTTTAGCACACAAAAAATGCCACCCAGCATTTTTGATGGCGTTTTGATAATCGTTACGGGAAAACATGTCATTAAAAATCGTTAAGTATTAGTTGCACTTTTTTCAACGCCATTGTAAATACTTTTATTGTAACATTTTCCAAACGCCACTATAAATATTTCTGTAGCGCTTTAAAAATGCCATAAAAAAAGCTTTTTGATGCTACTAATAAAACTTCCAATTTTACTCCTGATATACGGTTGTGTTTACTCAACGCCACTACATGTATTTCTGTAGAGTTTTTATAATAGTACTAAAACTTATTGATTAGTTTGCTGTATTTTTTCATGCAATTATTTTTTGTTAATTGTCTATTTTGTTTCTACAGTATCAATCAATAATCATTCACATAATCATCATGTTCAAACAATTAAAAAACAATTAACCATATAATCAAATAGAATATGCATTACCATTTCAATACAATTGTTTTCTGAATAAATGACCAAACTCACATAACATAACCATTGATATACAAATTTAGACATTTAGTACAAAGAAAAGTTACCTAACTAGTACTTACAAAACGCTTGATTACCCATAATTTTTTGTTGTATGCACAAGTGAAACCTAGCACCATAAAAGTTAACCTTTGCTCTTTAAACGTCAAATGCTTGCACAAGTGAAAGCACAACATATAGTCAGACAGCTCCTCCCTGATCTCACAACAAGATACACAAATCTACACATAGTCCAAATATGCAAACATAAATATAAGCTCGCTAATTGTTTATGAACTCCTCCATGATCTCACAACAAGATACACAAATGTAGACCTCAATCCTCCCTATGGAACATAGTTAAATAAGCTCTCAAAAGCAAAAAGAAATCTTCTGCAGAAAACAGAAAACAGTATTGATATTTTTTTAAAAAATAGCAAAAAATTAATCGAAAAATTAGGTAACGCTCTTTGTTATAGTCTATCTGAACATACTATGTAGTTTAACTACATGGTTTCCTACATGAATAATCACGCAGACTGCAATTGGGTCAAATGCAGTAAGATTTTCCGGTGGTTAATTGATAAATAATATGAAAGGGTTGCATACCCGAAAATAAACATCAAACCAACCAGCAAAAAAATGCAATTCAATGCAATTTGAATGCAGTTACATACTTTTTTCCCTACAAAAAGTACACTCACAATATATGTTGTAGGCAAAGATAATGAGATAACACTTAGAAAGCAGGGCAGTTACTTTCAATTAGGAATTATTTAAATGTGGAGATGAATATAGTGTACCATAAGTTATTAACAAGCCCAAACATGAAAAATAACTATTGATCATAGTAGAATAGTAAATGTTACATGACTATAAAGAAAAGGAGTAACAGAAAGCAAAAAACCATAATTATTAAAGTAATTAACATTTGTGAAAAAAGAAGAAAGTGTTTGTTATAAATAAAGGAGTCTGACCTAAGCAGTCTTGTAAGCAGTGAGCGCGCAGTGGCATAGTACGTAAACGAAAGCCAAAATTCAAACAAAATCTAATCCGATTCAAAAGCAAAAGTAATTAACCAATGGAAGTAATGTCAGTTATAGATCTGTCCAATAAAGCACAACCACAACAAAATTCGAATCTGAACCGAAAACCACCGCCAATCAGCACAGCATGAAACAGAGTACACACCGTACCCAAAGCTTGATCCTGTGACCGGCAAATCCTTCAACAAGCAAAGAAAACTCTACAAAAAAGGACATACAAATCGCATCGGTCAACAACCATGAATTTTGGTTCATGGGCTTTGTAAACTACGGTAGTGTTGTGAAGAGTCTGGGGAAGCTATGCGTCACGATCTTAACTTGCATCCTTAAGATCAGTCGTTTTGTTAATATTATTACCGCTCCTCAAATCTGAATCAGTGAATCATGTCTATTCTTGGCTAAGATGATGGTGTGAAATATATCTGTATGCTTTTACCGACTGATCATATTTTTCTTCTATATGAAATCAAGAGATGGAATAATACGTCTGCCTTCTTTCGTTTATTTTTATTTACACATGCTTAGGTTGTTTTGTTTATTTCTGTTATTTGCTTAGTCTTTCTGATCTTTTATTTTATACCAAATAAATATGCATCTACTTTCTATCACCACATGCAAAATTTAAATATGTTCATGTAGCTATGGAAAAACGCCCGATTGAAACATGCTTGTTTTAAGAGCAAAGGAACTTAGAACAAAGAAGGGATGGTTAATTGGACTTCAATTTTAACTAAAGGGATTACGATTTTAATTTATTTTAAAATCATTAGAAGAGGATAAAATACATAATTTTCCCCTTGAAACAATAAATAATTTTTTTAATAATTCCCTTAAAATTCTCTCTCTTAACCAAAATCGGAATCCCATCCCTACATTGTGAAATCTTATTCCACTGCAAACTTTGATTCATGTTTTTGCAATTTTCACAAAGCAAATGGTATGGGTACTTAAAATGCAAAGTAAAGTAGGTCCGTTGTTATATCCCATTTGTTCATTGTACCAATATGTTTTCGTACTATCCCCTCTTCCATTTTCCATGCTCATTTCAAAAAAATCTTTCAGTTTGTCAATTAAATGTCAGCATGCGCAGTTGCGTTGAAAGCGTTCAATAGAGGTATTTGTAACAACCCGGATTTTCAGAACCAATTTAAATTTTTTATTTTAGCTATTTTAATGGATTCTGAATATTTAAAATGATTCATTTTAAATAATAATGACTCAAAATTTATTTAAATCAAAGTTAGAATGTATAATTTTATTTTAATTATTAAACGAACTCGAAATGGCGACTAGTTTGAACATTTGATTTCAAATTTAAATTGAATGTACAGGATTCAAAATAAATTGGATTTCAGTAAAACTAGAAATATTTGAATTTTCTTAATTATATCTTTCTAACGAATGTGAAAAATTCAGATTTCATAATATAAATTGAAAGTTATGTCCAAATTAAAATTTAGAATAATCGCTATGAAATATATATATATATATATATATATTCTAATATTATATATAGCCCAAAACGTCACATTTTGTATGTAGATGAATTTGGACTCGAAACCACTTCCATTGAGTTAAAAATGCCGTTTGCGACTTCGGAAAGTATAAACATCGATATATTCCGAGATCCGGAATAGTGGCAATTATCTGGGATTTTCAGTTAGCAATACGTAGCCCTTAAAAAGTGAAATTTTGCATATGACCTCAGAATTCAACGAGATAAATTTTTCTAAACTCATAATGACAAATCATTGTTGAGTTTCAAAATGCGCGTGGAACGGAGTTAGTATGTGGCCGTGCGAAAACAGTTCAGGGTAAAACGGGCACTCATTTTACAAAAGAATAATATTGTGACAACCTCAGAATTCGATTTCGTTTTTTTTGGATTCCATCGTCTAACAATGGTTAAATCCAAAAGAACATGATTTTTTAAGTTAGCATGTGGGTGTGCAAGAAGAAAATGTGCGCTAAAATCGCATTTTTGAACAATATCTGAGCATCTTTGCAAATTTTAATAGACAGTTAAATGAACTCGGAATTCAACGAAACTTGTTTCGTTGGACTCGTCCTGACGTCTACTATCTCATGTCTGAAATCCGTAGCAAATTGAGATCATTTGTATTTAGACGATACGCGAGAAATAAGCATATAATCACTTTACTTCCTTTCTCTCTTCATTATTTTCCTTCTTCCTCTTTCTTCTAAATTCCTCAAAAATGGCCTCCTACCGCCGCTGTTACCCTTCCCCCACCAACCACTGCCGCTGTCAGCCCCTCCCCTCTCTCCGGCGCCACCCCCTCATCCTCCTCCTCTCTCCCTCTCCTCTTCTCTCTCTCTCCCCATTTGTGAACCTTAGCCCCTAAATCCACCACAATCAGCCACCGTGGGCACCTCCGCTGCCGCCGCCACCCACCAGCACCACCCTCCACATCAGTCAGGCCCCACACCACCCGCCTCTAGCCACCAGTCCGACTGTGGACCTGCATGGTCGAAATCCCCCTTTTCACCAAATTTTTCCGTTTTACAAATAACCCCCTAACCTTGTTTCTTAAATAACTCCCAAACCATGCATTTCTAGCCGAAACTCCACTAGACCAAAGTTGTAGATCACGATTTTCTCTTCGATTTGGATATATGGAAGTCAAATTTTGGAGTTTGGAGCTATTCGCAAAACGCATCCGAAGTCAATGGGCTTTGTTATTTTTCGCGATTTCCGGTGAATTGGTGCGTTTTTGGAAGAAAGTCCACTAGGCGAAAGTTGTCCGGAATGACGCTTTTGGGTTAGGGGCATAGTTTGGTGAAGATTGAAGAGCATATGAAGATTCTAGAACAAAAGAGGCGAAATCGGATGACGGAAACAACAAAACAGAGATCGCAAGACCAAATTCTACAGTAGAAATGTCGAGGCGACTGGTATAGCTTGGGCGAGAGCTTCTCACTCTAATTTTGTTTATAGTTAAATATATACTAGGATGCAGACGGTGCTTAGTAGCACCCGACACCTTTGATTGAAACCATGGATGTTTTGTTGTATGTTTTAATGGATTTATTTGTTTGAATTTGGTTTGGGATGTGAATGAAATGGATTGAATTGGTATGTGTAAGGCGCGAGCCAGTATCACAAGAGGGATAAGGCTAGACCTTATTCTGGTTCTAGTATAGTGCCGTTATGTTACCAAAATTTTATAAAACATGTTATAACCATAAAAATATCATTTTTATTGTATAAATGAACTGTATAAAATATTCATGTGTTGAAATAAATATTTTATCATTAAAAATATAATTTTTAACATGTATATGAATGAAAATAAATATTCATTTACAAATCAGACGATTTATTTATGTACACTCATTTTGTTGATATTGATTGGAATGATATATTTTATACATCGCCCAATTGCACAAATAAATTCTGTGTGTATTGATTGAAACCCCACACTGGTATTGGGATGATATTTGACATACACTAATCCCAATTGTTTAGTTGTATGTCAATTAGTTGGTTGACAGACTGTTGTAAGCGTTAATTATTTATATTTAATGCTTACGCAATTGTGTAGTGTACTCTAGATGATGGTTGATTGTTTATCATTGTTGTTGTATACATATGATGTATGAAACCCATATAAATAACGTTATATGGTAATTGACTGTGTCTGATTCCAATTCGGAAAGAATGAATATTTTAAAATAAGGAATATTTTAAAATAATATTCAATAAAGGATTAAAATCTGATTTTAATGCCCGATTTTGGATGAACACGAAAATAGTAAAATATGTGAAGCCGTAATGATTAGATATACGCCATTTTGACGTGAACATATTTATATCGATTTTATTCATTTTTATAATGAATATAAAAAAGGAATTGATTTCAAAATCTGATATTTTGAAAATATTATCATTTAAATAATATAATGATAAGGAGTATTCAATTTTTATTTAAAATTGGAAATGTAGTTAGAATCGTTTTAAAATGAATTAATAAACGATTTATAAAATACGTTTTAAATGGAAATCGACGAAATATATATTATATATATAATATAATGGCCTGAATAGAATGCGCCGCGCCACGGCCGTTCGCAAATTTCAACCATTGACTTCGAATTGACATTACGGGAGATCCGACCGTCGGATTCTCCAAAAACCAGAACCGTTGGGTTCATATTGAAAAGAGCTTTCCAACAAATATAATAGATTTGAAATCTAATGGTTGGATATGGAATTTTGTCCAAATCAATTTGGAAAAAGGTCGCTGTAAGTGCAATTCGATGACCGTTTGCGGAAATTGACGGAAAGGGACTTAATAAAAAATTTAAAAATATTAATAATTTGTGTAAAATCATAATAAATGATTTGGAAAGAATTGCGATGAAAAATTCCATATTTGAAAAGATAAAAATATTGCTTTATCGAAATGAACTAGTTATTAACTAAAATTATAATCCAATTATTTTTAAATAAATAAATTTGATAGAGAATGGTTTTAATATAACCAGAAATTTCCCACAGGTGAATTGGAATGGATTTGAATGGAAATCATCTTTGGAATATTTTGATATTGGATTACGTGATTATACGGATATTTTTATGGAAATTTGGAAGATAAATTTATATCTTTATTTCCAATACGATATTTGTTGGTTTCAGAATTTGATATTGAATATAAGACGATATAATTTCTATGTAGAACCTTGTATTTGATATCAAATAGGCTTATGGGTTTGTCGTGAGTGGTGTCTTCAGTAACACTGTTCTTAAACCCAGTTGAGAAAAAGAATAAATCTTTTAATTAAGATTTAGTGAAGTTTTCCAATTAATAAATATTTAATTGGAATTGAATAAAAGAATTGGATTTTGGGTTTGTCATGAATGGTGTCTTCAATAAAATTGTTAATAAACCCCATGCGAAAAGAATAAATCTTTTAGTTAAGATTATTAGAGTATCTAGTTATATTTAGTAACTAGAATAAAATGGAATGTGAATCGGGTTTATTATGAACAGTGTTTTTAACGACATTCGTTCTATAACCAGATTTACAGTGAAATACGATTTGGAATTTATAAATCTTTTTATTAAGATTTATTGGAAAATTTTCAAAGTAAAGTTTTCCAATTTAATATATTAAATTGGAATTGAATGGAATTCGATTTGGTAATAATCGAAGTGAATTTCTGTGGAGGAAGACTGTTAATATGTAAGTAATTTAAAAGGCTTTGTCGTTATTCCATTTATATTATTAGACAGATACGGAAATTGATATCGGTTATATATTGATATGTTTTCCGTGAAAATTCCATAATTAACGGAATGTGATTTTGGATTTATCGTGAACTGTACTTTAAAAGATATTAGTTCTTTAACCGAGTTAAAGACAGGATTACATGTCTAACATTATATTTCGAAATGTACTGTTGATTTCTGCTAAATATATATCTGTTGGGTGGCGGAAAATTTATTCTCTTGCTTAACACCCTTCTCTAAGATGTATGAGCATAGAGGTTATATATCGGCAGAAATCAATGGTACATTGTAGGTTGTCGATGCGACCTGTTTGATTTCCCAAAGTTAAATAATTGTTAATACTGATTTTTGGGAAGATTAAAACTAAGTGTAGTTTTAATGAATCTTTAATTAGATTGAGATGTGAATTGATAATTCAAATTATCAAATTTGGGAAATGATCGAGAATGGAGTATCACCAGTTTTGCTCCTAACGATAGTTAAATCTTAAATTATATTTGAACGTGAAATTGAAATTTAATTTACCGATAACATAGTGGTGTTAGATATGGAGTATTACCAGTTTGCTCCATGAGATCAATAGGTTGGGATTGGGAAATATAATAAATGATTACTTCGGTAAGGTGCGCTAATCCCGACTAGTTTGGATAAACCTTAATTTTGTTTGAATTGATATCCAAAGGAAGATTAAAGAATAAATTTAAAGAACTTATCTTTGATAAAATTAATGGGAACCTTTCTCCATTGATGTGAATATTTGAATAAAAGAATATTATGTATTGGAATGAGGCGTATGTTTTGTTTTTATAGCACTTGTTTATAAAATACGCAAGTTATTCGTAAAGACCGGGTTTATACTCGTTCTGAATAACTGATTCGACGATAAGTCGACGACGAAGACGGTGGTTGAAGATCGGAGGTCTTCACATCGTTTGGATGATTACTGATGTCTTGATTGGGCTGTACACCCAAGACAAGGTAATAAGTGGTGATCGTCTGGACGTACTTGGAGATTGGCTGGATATACGAGGACCTCTCTCCTGTATTGGACATATGAGACGAGGAATAAGGTGCCTCCAGTTTCATCAGACCCAGAACGAACTAGTAAATGGATGTGTGTCTGACATTGGATTTTATTCTGTGTTGATTGGTCTCTATTAAATATATATCTGTTTCGTGGTGGAGAATTTATTCTCTTGCTTAAACCCTTCTCTGAGACGTGCGAGCTCAGAGGTTATATATCGATAGACATCAGTTGCATGGCGTGAATTGTCAGTTTGGCATGCTGAGATGAAAAAGATCAAGGCTTCTGTTGAAAAGTAGAGTCTTGTGGTTGATGATCAAAGCACGGCCTTAAAGGGCATAGCTTTGTGTATAACGTTAATTCGCGAGCCTCACACCTCGGTATGAGTCCAAAATGGGATCGGACTGCAGGAAGTGCACGATGTTTCTTTCTATCAATGGTTGGTGTCATGGTATGGAGCCCAGACATTTATTATATTTTAACCTAAGTGGTTGTTGGATTGCGAGGTGCCTTGGATACATCGGTTACTACGGAGTCGATGGATAGGTCCGATAGGACCAGGAAACGTGTGTTCAGGAATAATCAATCTTCAAATGTAAGAGAGGACCGGCCTTGAAGCACCCAAGGGATACCCAGAGTGTGTAGTCCTAAGACATTTGCTGGAGTGTCTCGAAGCGGTGAGGAGCAATCCCTGGCCTCGACTTATAGATTGAATCCAGTTTCCAATACGCGACATTTTGGTTTTGATTGTAGAGCCTAGTTTGGCGATATGATATATGGTACCCATGCCATCTATGATTGATACATTTATATTTGAAGTTGTTTTATATATTATGCACTTATAATAGTATCAAATGATTTGTTTTAAACGTACCAAGCATGTTTGGCTATTATAAGGGAAAACTCTATCCTCCGGCTTGCGTTGCATTATGTGATGGGACCTGAGTCTTATAATAGCTTTATTTTTTCAAAAACCGTTGCGCTGTTTGTTTTATGCACTGGTATTCTTGGGGGAAAGCCCGTTCCGTGTTATATGGCGTGATCCCTAGATTTACTTTTTTTAAAGTAAAGTTTTAAATAACTATTTTAGTTCTCACACCAGTCACATGACTGACCTAGAGTTTATTGTTTTAACCTAAACTCTGGGTGCCCCTATTTTCCATATGGGCAGCTAGTAGTTTTGGTTTTGCAGATGTTAGAACTATATTCGGAAAGCTCTGTTTCTTTCAGGTGTGTTACGTATTATTTTTCCGCTGCTTTGTAATTTGAATATCCGATATTTATCAAATGTATATTATTTATTCATACTCTGTTATATTCTTGTACTCTGATGTAATTGTTGTAATAAGCAATGAAATGTTCTTCTGTTTGCGTTCTGATTTGTCGTGTTCCCAACCCAATTCGGGCTTTCCCATAAGGGCGAGTTTGGGTCGTTTCATCGTGGTATCAGAGCTTTTGCTTACAGAGCTCGAGAATAAGACACATTAGAACCAGACAAAAGAATTCATCAGAGATTGGATTAGTCATATCCAATAAGAATGACTCGTTAGAGATAGGATCAGTAGTATCGTAGAACGAGTGTGAAGAGTATTATTTATTAAAAACACATTTCGTTTTGAAAATTTAAACCTTATATACGTATTTGAGTATTTTATTTTAAATTAAATTTGGACAATCGAGTATATACAGATTTTGCATATACGCGTCATGAACGTATATTCGAAATCTCAAATATACCGGGTAGATATAAAATCACACTCTAGACGCCCAGGAATAATTCTGCTGATGTCGTGGCATCGTCATTATTTATTTTCGAGTTTCGAAAGTGGGCTTCAATATATTTTGTAACACCCCACCTCCGTTAAGGTCACTCACAAAGGGAATGCCTTAACTTTGGTGGAGCGTTTTAGTAAACAGAACAGAAAATTTCAAGACAGATAAACAATACTTGAAATATTATGACTTTATTACAGCGGAAAACAGAAACCAATATGGTTACATCTTTACCAAAAACTCGAGTACATATACATATATATATATATATATATATATATATATATATATATATATATATCAGCCTTGTTCAAAACCATTAGAGTACAAAACTTTTAAAATCATAATCCCCACAGAACAGAAGCTATAAAGAGCCAAGCCATACTTCAAGTACTTCAAGCAGAAGGAATCTGGATCAAGCTAAAGTATTCCCTCCTTGGATATCCTGGGGGGAACGGAATAAAAGAGGCGAAACAAACTAGGCCAAACATACGTCTGGTGAGTCCAGTAACTTTTAGCCAGTAAATAAATAAAGGTAAACATGGCAGGCATACAAAGTGGATAAGAGGATTCACGGTACAGATGGCAGGTATGATAGGACGAATAAGGTAAGATGTATGCTTCACTACAAACTACTCTGCACTATTACTAGTACAACGGGATTAGGTGTTACCCTAATGTCTAAACAGAAACAGAAACATAATAATGGGCCTTTACCACCCTAACAGAGACAAAAACGGAAACAGAATAATCCCTACGGAAACAGAATGTTAGAATTAGGTGCACACTAGTAAATGGGCGTTTACCACCCCAACAGACGGTACCACGCAGAAACTAACAGGTGTTACCACCCAACAGAAACAGACGGTACCCCACAGAACAGACAGAACCAAGTGTACTCTAAATCCTACCCCACGCGATCGGCTCCCTAATACATAAATAGCCTGTGACAACCCCACAAAAGGGTGTATCATTCCCTAAAGTGGCAACCTTTGAATGACACAGGCCTATTTATAGATGTCACGGCGTCTTACATCCTCAGAGGCGGACCAGGATCCATGCACGCACATGACCCGGTTGGAACACACCATCAACACCCCTCGCCATTATCAGAATGAACCGCTTATAATTAGTTCAGTAAGCGTGCCCGGACCCTACCTACTGTTGGGTCATAGTTTTGATACCAAAAAGGGTTACTGACTAATATGGGTCCCACACAACAGATGACACAAGTAATTACCCATCCTAACCTTGTGTCCCCAGACTAACAGATTTCAGATTAACTTGTTTACAAGTTTCAGACATACAGAGTTCAGATTTACTAGTTCACAGATCAGACAATCAAGTTAACAAGTTTTCAGACTAACGGATCAGATGTACAGATTTAACAGACTTACAGATTGTCTAACTTTGTATTGGGCCTACAGATTCATGAAACGGGTTGTAAAATTCATCAGTCCAGTTGGTTTAACCCCATCCACCCAACAAGTTTTAGACGTCATATTTATCTCAGATTTGCATTAATTAATTATTGAAATATCTAATCGTATTTCACATGCTACCCCAGGCACCCACTTAATTCCACATGCCACCCAAGGCACCCACTTAACCCCCTCATGTCCCTCTACATGCTTATCTGGTTAAGTGTTTCTTAATTCATTAAGGTCGTAACCTTATAAAGACCTCTCACATTAGACTGGCATTTGTGGCAGCTGGATTTGCCGGGCAGGTCTAGGCAGTCTTACACCACAAAAGAGTCTAACCTTGTATCTTTACAACTGTCACGTATTTAATTTATGCCTAAGACCTCCCACATTAGATTGGCATTTGTGGCAGCTGGATTTGTCGGGCGAGTCCGGGCAGTCTTACACCACAAAAGAGCCTAACCTCGTGTCTTAGACGATTAATTACTCCTAATTAATCTTTCCCCAATTTTAATTTCTTTCCCTATTCAAGTTATCAATAAATTCCAAATTTAACGATGTCCATAATTGACTCAATTATGTCTATCCATTTATGGTATGTAAAATCATACCAATTTTCACCACAATTATATTTTATGCCTTTTAAGGCATTTATGCCAATTAAATCTTTTTAAATCTTTAGACTTTAATTGCTTAAACATTCCTCTTTTGATTAATTAAATTAATTAATCCTTTCCTTAGGTGTCAATACCTATCTTAATAACAATTTGAATTTCCTATCCATAAATGGTCATATTCAAATTGTACCATTTTTACCAAATTTTACCTATGTCATAATAGGTAATTATCTATATGTTTCCCTACTAGAATCATGTGTCCAATTTACATGATCACTATGTAAATTATGCCTATTACAAATTCCCCTTTTTCCCCGTTTCTAGCGTAACCGTTTGCGTTTTGGCGTCATCGAGGCTACTAAATAGTCTCGCCATAACAATAAAATAAAGGGAATGACAAGGTGATCGTTTTCAGTACAATTTTTGGCATAAGCATGACAACTAGGGAAAATGACATGATAACTTCGCATATAATTATGATTCACCATATAATTAACAACTTGCATAGATTCATAACAACTTTCATAGGTTCATGAATTAACAACTAACATAGGTTCATGATTCTCATCATAGTCAACAACTTATATAGGTTCAAGATTCACAATATAACAACTTGCATGATTCATAACATAACTTCTTACATATGTAACTTACATAGGTTCATGATCCACAACATAACAACTAGCATAGGTTCATGAATTCATCACACAATAACTTGCATGATCTCATAATAATTTGCATTGATTCATGATAACAACTTGCGTAATAACGACTTGCATAGATTCATGATAACAACTTGCATAGATTCATAATAACCACTTGCATAGATTCATGATAACGACTTGCATAGATTCATCATAACGACTTGCATAGATTCATAGTTTCTCAACATAGTAACTTGCATCATATCATGATTCACAACAATAATAAACTTGCATCATATCATGATTCACAACAATAATAAACTTGCATCATATCATGATTCACAACAATAATAAACTTGCATCATATCATGATTCACAACAATAATAAACTTGCATCATATCATGATTCACAATAATAATAAACTTGCATCATATCATGATTCACAACAATAATAAACTTGCATAACTACAAACAACATATACCCAAATCATAGTCTACCCGAATTCACTTTTATTTATTTAAATCTAAAAGTGACTAGAACTCACCGAATAAGGGGTCTTGAGTTCTGGGTTTTGAATTTTGTAATTGATTAGCGTTCCCTTGTTGTAGACAATTACGTTGTTGTAGTTTTAGGCTTGATTTGATTTGTATTGAGTTGCTTTACTTTGCTTCTAGTTTGTGGCGGCTACTCTAGGGTTTGGGGTGACAAAATGACGGCTACTAATCTAATTTTTGATTGATTCTAGGGTTTGGGTCTAGACATGTTTATATAGAATTTCAATTTAATTATAGCCGTCAGATGATCTTAGGGTTAATCAAAACCACTCAGTCCAGATTAGAACTATCCAGAAACCCTAATGACTCATCAACTAGTCAGAAATGACTTAGCACTGACTCACCGTTCGAACCAGAAGGTGTAATGGCGCGTTTTGTAAGGTATAATAATTAAGTTATTTAATTTTTTAAATAACGAATATTTTTATAAACGATAGTTGAACGTATAATTATAATTTTATTTTAATTAAAATCGAGCTTGAAATGGCGCTGCAGTTCGCGATTTGGCGATTCGAACTTCAACTGAATGTACAGGATTCGTTTTAAGCCGGATTTCTGTGAAACAAGAAACGTGTGGAGCTGGTGGAGTATATCTTTCTAGTGGAAGAGAAAAATCGGGATTTCGTCGGGTAAATTTTGATTTATGTCCAAATCAAATTTCAGAAAAGTCGCTGTGGAATTCCTTTATAATTTGCGACGTTTTATATACGTTATAAATCGATTTTTCGATACGAACTGAATATCGGGATAATCTGGAGTCTGGAAATCAAGTCATAAAATCTGAGGTGATATTCTGGAGCCGGACGACATTGTATATGGATATATACGATAATATTAATTTATTTATATTTAAATTAATAATATTTAAATATATTTATATATTTAAATGGGTCATCCAGAGCTTTAAAAATACGCAGTTTGAGCAGACGAAGTCAGAATTCGACGAAACCAGTTTTGTTGGATCCGCAATATCAAATATTTGCTAGATGTTAAGTTTCGTGATTTTTAGAGTCACTGTGTGACCGTACGGATTTTTAGAGTGAGGAACATACAGTATTTTGACAGTTAAAAATACACTGTGTGGGCATACGAAGTCGGAATTCGACGAAACCAGTTTCGTTGGGACCGTAATGTCAAATTCTATCAACGTGTCAGTTTTCATGATTTTTAGGCGTCGTATGTGTTCGCAGTGATTTTTAGAAGACTAGAACGAATATAAAATTAATAAAAGAAAATATCTTAACTCATTTTGAGGTCAAACAAAAGCCACATCATCCTGTTAACAACCACACAACATACCCACCACCGTTATAAAACCATTCTTCTGGCCTTTCTCCTCTCTGTTTCCAAAAACGTGAAGAACACCACTTCAATAATCAATAGAAATTCATGCAAAATGAAATCAAACCATATAAATCCAAATATATATAAAATCGAGTTGCTAAGGAAGGGAGCTTCGATCTGGTGGTTGTTTGATTTCGTGCGATTCAGTTCTAGCGAGTTCGGGTTCGTATGGCGTCGCTTAGGGTTAGTAAATTCGAGATGATGGATCATCGTTGAGTGATTTCAAGTGTATATTTGAGTTGCTTGGAGTTTTTGGCATCTTGGATGGAACTAGTGGGATAATCGGTGAAGGTTGAGGTCGCGATACCTGCTGTGAGAACCTTCCGACGCAATGATGGATATGGGGCCGGAGTTGACGAGGTGGGGTTGGGTGCGTGCGGATTTTGATGGTGAATTGAGTGGTGGAGGCGGCGCCGGAATTAGGTGGTTGGAGGAGGAGGGGAGGATGGTCAAAGGTGGATTGACTGTGTTTGTTTGTGAGGATGGAATACTGGACGGGAGTTGAGCGATGTAAGGAAGAAAGGGGTAGCGGGTTGTGGGTCAAGAGAATAGTGGGCCAAGATGGTATACGGTAAAGGCCCATGGAATTTACTTTAAAACTTAAGTCTAATTTAAATTGTATATTGTTTGTTAACGCGATAACTTATTCATATGAGATCAGATTGACGAACCGTAAGTTGCGTCGGGATCGTATGGACGAACACTCCACAATGGAACTGACCGCGAGTCAATTGGAGTCCGTCACAATTTATAGCAAAATAAATTGTCGGAATCAAGCGAGGGTTATCGTCATTGACGATGATCGTCCAATGTGAGTAAAACTCACCAACTCTGAACAGTTATATTTTTATATTGTATTCTTAGAACTGTTAATCATCTGTTGATTGCTGTGTGTTGGTTGATTGATTGAACTGCTAGTCAGTTAGTGGAAATTTTATATATATATATATATATATATATATATAAACCGTTAAATATTTATATATCGATTCTGCTATCAGAATAATTTATATTGAACTGAAAGTGATGATAATCATATTGTGTAACATCTGTGGATGCAGGGAGACAGATTGGAGGAATCCAACTGGATTCCTCAACAGTTATTTTTACTGTGATTTATGTATTGTGATATATAAATGTGATATATATAATCTGTTGTGATTACATGTGATTGGATGATATTTATCGTTGTTAGATGATGTGTTAAAAACCATAAGTTAACCAAAGCGAGTTAGTCGAGTTAAACAAAAAAGTTGGTTAAGTTAACCAAAGCAAAGTTAGTCGAGGTAAACAAAGTAATTGGTTAAGTAAATCAAAGCAAGTTAGTTAAGTTAAACTAAGTGGTTAATCAAAGTAAAGTAGTTAAGTTAAAGTGATTAATCGATGTGAATTAGTTAAGTTAAACTAAAGGATTAATCGATGTGAATTAGTTAAGTTAAACTAAAGGATTAATCGATGTGAATTAGTTAAGTTAAACTAAGTGGTTAATCGAAGTGAATTAGTTAAGTTAACTAAGTGGTTAATCGAAGTAAATTAGTTGAGTTAAACTAAGTGAATCGGTTAGAGTTAATCAACGTGAATTAGCTAAGTTAAACTAAGTGGATTTGTTCAGTTAATCAAGATGAGTTAACTCAGTTAGGTTAAACCAGTAGAGTTAACTAGTTGAGTTAACCAGTTAGAGTTAATCAGTTAGGTTAATCAGTTAGGTTAAACCAGTTAGAGTTAACCAGTTAGGTTAAACCAGTTAGAGTTGACCAGTTAAAGTTGACCAGTTAGAGTTGACTAGTTAAAGTTGACCAGTTAGAGTTGACCAGTTAGAGTTGACCAGTTAGAGTTGATCAGTTAGAGTTATCCGAAGTAGAATTATCGAGTATAGTGTATTCGAGAGAAGAGAAATCGAATATAGTTTATTCGAGTGGAGAAATCAAATGTTATTCATTTGAGAAGAGTTATCGAATATAGTTTATTCGAGTGGAGAAATCAAATGTTATTCATTTGAGAAGAGTAATCGAATATAGTTTATTCGAGTGGAGAAATCAAATGTTATTTATTTAAGAAGAGTTATCGAATATTATTTATTCAAAGAGTAGTTATCGAATATGAGTTATTCGAAGTTAGTTAATCCAAAGGAGTTATTCGAAGTTAGCTAATCCAAAGGAGTTATTCGAAGTTAGCTAATCCAAAGGAGATATTCGAAGTTAGTTAATCCAAAGGAGTTAGCCGAAGAGTTAATCGAATATAGTTATTCGAAAGAAAGAGTTAATCGAATATAGTTATTCGAAAGAAAGTGTTAATCGAATATAGTTATTCGAGTAAAGTTAAAAGAGTTAATCAAATATAATTTATTCGAATAGAGTTAGAGAAGTTAATCGAATATAGTTCATTCGAATAGTGTTGGAGGAGATATCGAATACAGTTTATTCGATAGGATAGAAGTGAATATAATTCATCAATTAAGTTATTCGAATTAGTTATTCGAATAGAGTTAAACACGTAGGAGTAAATTGAATATCAGTTATTCAATTTGAGTTAATCGAATTTAGTTATTCGAGAAGAGTTAAATCGAATTTAGTTATTCGAAAGGAGTTAATCAATTTGAGTTAAGTTAATCGATTTGAATTAAGTTGAATCGAAATGGAGTAAATCGATTAGAATCAGGTTAATCGAGTTAGAGTAAATCGAATATTGGTTATTCGAAGGTAAGTTATTCGAATTAGTTATTCGAAGGAGTTAATCAAATGAGTTGATCCAAAGGAGTTAGTCGAATATTATTTATTCGAATAGAGTTAAAGGAGTTAACGATTTTAGTTTGATCGAAAGGAGTTATCGATTAGTAAATCGAAAGGAGATTTTCGAATATAGCATATTCGAAAGAAAGAGATCGAATATTGTTTATTCGAAAGAGAGAGATTTCGAATATGAGTTATTCGAAGAGAGATAATCGAATATAGGTTATTCGAAGAAGAGTTAACCAAATAGAGATTACTCGAAAGAGAGTTATACGTCGAATTCGATTATAGCAAATTCGGGAAAGTACTATTTACTTTCCAGGGTTTAAATCAAGATTTAGTTATTGATTTAGAAATTAGGTGTCTGTTAAATTATTCGAGTTAGGAGATAAAGTTATAATTTAGGTTAGATATTGCAGAAGTAGGAATTATAACGTTATAGTTATAATCAAACGTTTTCATATAAGAAGTAGATTCGTAACCTGAATCCGAGAATTTGCGTAAACAGATGATTGGAAAAAGTGAGTGACGAACTTCATCTATTTCACAGTAAAGGACGTTGTTCAATTAAGGTCTGAGAGGTAACTATACCCCAACTTGATTGACTTCAGAATTGACAAAGGAATAGTGGTGGTTCGATCTAAAAGGTTGATTAGGAATAAAGTTAAGTAATAAGCGATTAATGGATTAAGCATAACGATGTTTTATACAACGTTCATTTGAAATCCGTAAATGAGTTTTGGAAACGTTTTCCAAATATAGTCAGATATGTTTTCTAAACATAGAAAATGAAATGTTCTCATGATAAGAATTTAAGAAATAGAGTTAAGCAAATTCAGAAACTGACTGGAGAGGGTAAGTTAAACGGTTTTCTAAGTGACGATCTGATGTTGGTTTCGACCTTCAGGATTGATACTTAGAGAATTGTTCTCATACTAGTTACAGTTAGGGACTGATAGTTGCGAAATAATAGTGATGTGAAAATAAGCTGTGGAAATGTTTTCCAATGATTTATAACATATATTTTCTAAATATATGAAATAAGGAAATATGAACATATGATGATTGATCGATCGAATTTCCATTTGGAAATAAGATCGTTGTTTGTACACCGACATGTTTTCATTTGATAGTTAGATCACAGACTATCAAAGTTTTTACCATTTTAACGTTGTTAATATGGAGAGACCGGTTGGATTATTATCCAAAGAACCACTCTGTATCGGCATAAGCGTTGCGAGCAATATATGCCAAAGATAAATTGAAGACGGAGTAAAGTGCAAGGGCTGTTGTATAAGTCTTAGATAACAGTGACTAAGATGGATATACTGAATAGTGCCTTCGGTTTGTCCAGTCCCAGGACAACGTATATGGAAGAAGGTCTGACAGAGTATATCCAATGGATCGCGTAAGTTGATCTGTTCAAACGTATTCACGTTTGGTGGCGGAGGAATTCGTTTCTCTTAGCTGTATACCCGTGTTATTTTTGGATAAGTCAACTTGTGATTTGGCGGGTATGACGATGTGGCATTCAAAGTGAGTGGTGATCAGATGTTCTGAAGATAGACGTAGCTTCTAGCCTCACACCAGGAAGTAACAAAAGTTGGGCTAGGCAGCATGGCTAGTTGGGTCATCCCCAAGCAGGGTGTATTGTCACCGATCTAGGGAATATCCATATTTATACTTCTTTTTGATTCTGTATCTTCGGATGATGGTTTGATGGCCTACAACCGTGGTGGCAATATATTCGCGACACTCAAGCTAAATGAGTGAGCGGTCATGTGTGGCCGGGTTGCAAGACGTTCTTGTTGAACCCTGAGTGTATCACCTCTAGAGTACACTATTCAGAAGGTGCTCCCATACCTTGTCTGTTGGAATCCAATCTTCAATAAGCGCCCTGCGGTTTATGATTTTATACTATTTATGTAGAACGTGAGATGCAAGCGTTTCTGCTAGATTGATACCTATTTGTACTTAGACATTATTATAATATCACAATGATATTGCTTGTCAAAGTTGTTCAGATACTCATAAGGGAAAAACCCGTTCCGTATTCCCGGCGTGGTCTTATGAGATATCCTATACCTGTTTTAAACTATTTTACTCATACCAGTCCCATGACTGACCCGGAGTTTACTTTGTTGTTTTCCCTAAACTCTTGGGTGCCTAAATTTGTACGGGCAGTCAAGTAGTCGGGATTTACAGATATACTTGGAGAACTTGGAGCAGGAGACTTCAAGATTCTGTAGCTATAGTTATTTCCGCTGTGTTGTAAGTGTTGTACTCTGATAAGTGCTATTGTATATATATAACTGTTTACTTCAAAGTTATGTTATATATTATATGTTATTCGTTCCGCTGCGAGATTCGTGTTACTCTGATGATGTAAGTGCTTCTCTTCTTCTTCTATTCTATTAGTTCTATCTTTTCTTCCTCATCTTCTAATTTCTTTCAATAACGACATGGTTTTTCCGATGTTTGGTTAGTCGTCGTCGTGTTTATAGCGATAACCAAAGTCGCGAAATTCCCAGCCGTTACAGTTGGTATCGGAGCGATGTTAAGTGATTACCTTGGCTCTGTGGCATAACTCGATAGAGATGGGATTAGTAATATCCTAGATTGAGTTTGAGTGTATATATATGAGCGCGTAATTGTTATTCAATATAAAATGGTTTTATATTTTGGAGATTTATTGGTTGAGTCGTTTGTGAATTCTGGTCGATCAGTTTGATCCACTGTATCGGTAGGAGTTACCAAACACTCGAATACGATGAACCATCATAGTATGTTTTGAAAAGAGGGTAAATGAAATAATTTTACCCAAAGTATATTTGATATATATTAAATTAATAATATATGGGATATATTGATTGTTATTATAATCGAGTAAAATTATAAATTAAATGGTTATGTAAATAACCAATCAGAAATCATATAAGTGTAATATATGAAATCAAGATGAATTAAATCTGAAATTTGAATCAGAATTGGAATTAAGATCCCTGAAATGCGAGTAAGTGTTGATAAATGAATCAGGAATTAAAATAAGTAAATTTGAAGTTCCTGGGAGATTTTAAATTGATTTACGAGTATTAAGAAAGAATATTTGAAATGTATTTCAAAATAAAAGAGTTTAAAATGATTTTGAAAGTGATATAGTATTGAACTCACTTCGATCGCTGGAAAATAATTCTGATATTTGCTGCAGCATTATCAGTGTCATTTTCGAGTTGTAAGTGACGGATTACTACCAAAGTTTAGTTTTTGAATTATATTGAGAAAACAAGTGGTTTAGAAATTCAAAGGTTTTGAATTAGTATTATGGTTTCAAATTGATTTGAAATAGAACCCAGGGATTTGAAATTTCGGAAATTTAATTTAACTTATGAAGCTAAATAGATTAAGATGGTAATGAATAATTAAATTAAAATTTTAACTTGAGCAAAGTTAAATAAAAACTGGAATTTGATTAGAGAATAATCTGGATTGGAATTAAGTTGACAGGTTAAGAGTTTGAAATGTAACATTGGCATTTGAATAGAATTTGACTTGGATAGAACCAAGTGTTTGAGTTGAAGGTTGGATTTAGATGACATTGGTACATGTTGGGTTGATACAGGTGAAAGTGATTAAGTTGATATGCCCGACAAAAAGGTACAAGTTTATTTTTGATATAAGCATGAGATTTATGAGCCGATTTGGCGAGCCGCTTGGCCGTTTGTTTTTCTTTTGGGTGGGAGAAGGCCTAGAGAGGTGAGTTGTGGTTTTACCGATAGGGCTATACGAAGGAGGTTATGGCGAAATTTTCCGAAAATTTAAAGTGTTAGAAAATTTTCAAAAATTTTTGAAAATTTTAGTTAGTCGGAAGAATAAATATTTCAGTCAATATTAATTGGTTCGGTTAAAATCAGAAATAAGGGGTAAACCAATCTTAGGAGTTCCAATATATAGGGTCATCCTCTAACTTAGCAATTTCGAGGACGAAATTATTTTAAGTGGGGAAGTCTGTAATGGCGCGTTTTGTAAGGTATAATAATTAAGTTATTTAATTTTTTAAATAACGAATATTTTTATAAACGATAGTTGAACGTATAATTATAATTTTATTTTAATTAAAATCGAGCTTGAAATGGCGCTGCAGTTCGCGATTTGGCGATTCGAACTTCAACTGAATGTACAGGATTCGTTTTAAGCCGGATTTCTGTGAAACAAGAAACGTGTGGAGCTGGTGGAGTATATCTTTCTAGTGGAAGAGAAAAATCAGGATTTCGTCGGGTAAATTTTGAGTTATGTCCAAATCAAATTTCAGAAAAGTCGCTGTGGAATTCCTTTATAATTTGCGACGTTTTATATACGTTATAAATCGATTTTTCGATACGAACTGAATATCGGGATAATCTGGAGTCTGGAAATCAAGTCATAAAATCTGAGGTGATATTCTGGAGCCGGACGACATTGTATATGGATATATACGATAATATTAATTTATTTATATTTAAATTAATAATATTTAAATATATTTATATATTTAAATGGGTCATCCAGAGCTTTAAAAATACGCAGTTTGAGCAGACGAAGTCAGAATTCGACGAAACCAGTTTTGTTGGATCCGCAATATCAAATATTTGCTAGATGTTAAGTTTCGTGATTTTTAGAGTCACTGTGTGACCGTACGGATTTTTAGAGTGAGGAACAGACAGTATTTTGACAGTTAAAAATACACTGTGTGGGCATACGAAGTCGGAATTCGACGAAACCAGTTTCGTTGGGACCGTAATGTCAAATTCTATCAGCGTGTCAGTTTTCATGATTTTTAGGCGTCGTATGTGTTCGCAGTGATTTTTAGAAGACTAGAACGAATATAAAATTAATAAAAGAAAATATCTTAACTCATTTTGAGGTCAAACAAAAGCCACATCATCCTGTTAACAACCACACAACATACCCACCACCGTTATAAAACCATTCTTCTGGCCGTCCTCCTCTCTGTTTCCAAAAACGTGAAGAACACCACTTCAATAATCAATAGAAATTCATGCAAAATGAAATCAAACCATATAAATCCAAATATATATAAAATCGAGTTGCTAAGGAAGGGAGCTTCGATCTGGTGGTTGTTTGATTTCGTGCGATTCAGTTCTAGCGAGTTCGGGTTCGTATGGCGTCGCTTAGGGTTAGTAAATTCGAGATGATGGATCATCGTTGAGTGATTTCAAGTGTATATTTGAGTTGCTTGGAGTTTTTGGCATCTTGGATGGAACTAGTGGGATAATCGGTGAAGGTTGAGGTCGCGATACCTGCTGTGAGAACCTTCCGACGCAATGATGGATATGGGGCCGGAGTTGACGAGGTGGGGTTGGGTGCGTGCGGATTTTGATGGTGAATTGAGTGGTGGAGGCGGCGCCGGAATTAGGTGGTTGGAGGAGGAGGGGAGGATGGTCAAAGGTGGATTGACTGTGTTTGTTTGTGAGGATGGAATACTGGACGGGAGTTGAGCGATGTAAGGAAGAAAGGGGTAGCGGGTTGTGGGTCAAGAGAATAGTGGGCCAAGATGGTATACGGTAAAGGCCCATGGAATTTACTTTAAAACTTAAGTCTAATTTAAATTGTATATTGTTTGTTAACGCGATAACTTATTCATATGAGATCAGATTGACGAACCGTAAGTTGCGTCGGGATCGTATGGACGAACACTCCACAATGGAACTGACCGCGAGTCAATTGGAGTCCGTCACAATTTATAGCAAAATAAATTGTCGGAATCAAGCGAGGGTTATCGTCATTGACGATGATCGTCCAATGTGAGTAAAACTCACCAACTCTGAACAGTTATATTTTTATATTGTATTCTTAGAACTGTTAATCATCTGTTGATTGCTGTGTGTTGGTTGATTGATTGAACTGCTAGTCAGTTAGTGGAAATTTTATATATATATATATATATATAAACCGTTAAATATTTATATATCGATTCTGCTATCAGAATAATTTATATTGAACTGAAAGTGATGATAATCATATTGTGTAACATCTGTGGATGCAGGGAGACAGATTGGAGGAATCCAACTGGATTCCTCAACAGTTATTTTTACTGTGATTTATGTATTGTGATATATAAATGTGATATATATAATCTGTTGTGATTACATGTGATTGGATGATATTTATCGTTGTTAGATGATGTGTTAAAAACCATAAGTTAACCAAAGCGAGTTAGTCGAGTTAAACAAAAAAGTTGGTTAAGTTAACCAAAGCAAAGTTAGTCGAGGTAAACAAAGTAATTGGTTAAGTAAATCAAAGCAAGTTAGTTAAGTTAAACTAAGTGGTTAATCAAAGTAAAGTAGTTAAGTTAAAGTGATTAATCGATGTGAATTAGTTAAGTTAAACTAAAGGATTAATCGATGTGAATTAGTTAAGTTAAACTAAAGGATTAATCGATGTGAATTAGTTAAGTTAAACTAGGTGGTTAATCGAAGTGAATTAGTTAAGTTAACTAAGTGGTTAATCGAAGTAAATTAGTTGAGTTAAACTAAGTGAATCGGTTAGAGTTAATCAACGTGAATTAGCTAAGTTAAACTAAGTGGATTTGTTCAGTTAATCAAGATGAGTTAACTCAGTTAGGTTAAACCAGTAGAGTTAACTAGTTGAGTTAACCAGTTAGAGTTAATCAGTTAGGTTAATCAGTTAGGTTAAACCAGTTAGAGTTAACCAGTTAGGTTAAACCAGTTAGAGTTGACCAGTTAAAGTTGACCAGTTAGAGTTGACTAGTTAAAGTTGACCAGTTAGAGTTGACCAGTTAGAGTTGACCAGTTAGAGTTGATCAGTTAGAGTTATCCGAAGTAGAATTATCGAGTATAGTGTATTCGAGAGAAGAGAAATCGAATATAGTTTATTCGAGTGGAGAAATCAAATGTTATTCATTTGAGAAGAGTTATCGAATATAGTTTATTCGAGTGGAGAAATCAAATGTTATTCATTTGAGAAGAGTAATCGAATATAGTTTATTCGAGTGGAGAAATCAAATGTTATTTATTTAAGAAGAGTTATCGAATATTATTTATTCAAAGAGTAGTTATCGAATATGAGTTATTCGAAGTTAGTTAATCCAAAGGAGTTATTCGAAGTTAGCTAATCCAAAGGAGTTATTCGAAGTTAGCTAATCCAAAGGAGATATTCGAAGTTAGTTAATCCAAAGGAGTTAGCCGAAGAGTTAATCGAATATAGTTATTCGAAAGAAAGAGTTAATCGAATATAGTTATTCGAAAGAAAGTGTTAATCGAATATAGTTATTCGAGTAAAGTTAAAAGAGTTAATCAAATATAATTTATTCGAATAGAGTTAGAGAAGTTAATCGAATATAGTTCATTCGAATAGTGTTGGAGGAGATATCGAATACAGTTTATTCGATAGGATAGAAGTGAATATAATTCATCAATTAAGTTATTCGAATTAGTTATTCGAATAGAGTTAAACACGTAGGAGTAAATTGAATATCAGTTATTCAATTTGAGTTAATCGAATTTAGTTATTCGAGAAGAGTTAAATCGAATTTAGTTATTCGAAAGGAGTTAATCAATTTGAGTTAAGTTAATCGATTTGAATTAAGTTGAATCGAAATGGAGTAAATCGATTAGAATCAGGTTAATCGAGTTAGAGTAAATCGAATATTGGTTATTCGAAGGTAAGTTATTCGAATTAGTTATTCGAAGGAGTTAATCAAATGAGTTGATCCAAAGGAGTTAGTCGAATATTATTTATTCGAATAGAGTTAAAGGAGTTAACGATTTTAGTTTGATCGAAAGGAGTTATCGATTAGTAAATCGAAAGGAGATTTTCGAATATAGCATATTCGAAAGAAAGAGATCGAATATTGTTTATTCGAAAGAGAGAGATTTCGAATATGAGTTATTCGAAGAGAGATAATCGAATATAGGTTATTCGAAGAAGAGTTAACCAAATAGAGATTACTCGAAAGAGAGTTATACGTCGAATTCGATTATAGCAAATTCGGGAAAGTACTATTTACTTTCCAGGGTTTAAATCAAGATTTAGTTATTGATTTAGAAATTAGGTGTCTGTTAAATTATTCGAGTTAGGAGATAAAGTTATAATTTAGGTTAGATATTGCAGAAGTAGGAATTATAACGTTATAGTTATAATCAAACGTTTTCATATAAGAAGTAGATTCGTAACCTGAATCCGAGAATTTGCGTAAACAGATGATTGGAAAAAGTGAGTGACGAACTTCATCTATTTCACAGTAAAGGACGTTGTTCAATTAAGGTCTGAGAGGTAACTATACCCCAACTTGATTGACTTCAGAATTGACAAAGGAATAGTGGTGGTTCGATCTAAAAGGTTGATTAGGAATAAAGTTAAGTAATAAGCGATTAATGGATTAAGCATAACGATGTTTTATACAACGTTCATTTGAAATCCGTAAATGAGTTTTGGAAACGTTTTCCAAATATAGTCAGATATGTTTTCTAAACATAGAAAATGAAATGTTCTCATGATAAGAATTTAAGAAATAGAGTTAAGCAAATTCAGAAACTGACTGGAGAGGGTAAGTTAAACGGTTTTCTAAGTGACGATCTGATGTTGGTTTCGACCTTCAGGATTGATACTTAGAGAATTGTTCTCATACTAGTTACAGTTAGGGACTGATAGTTGCGAAATAATAGTGATGTGAAAATAAGCTGTGGAAATGTTTTCCAATGATTTATAACATATATTTTCTAAATATATGAAATAAGGAAATATGAACATATGATGATTGATCGATCGAATTTCCATTTGGAAATAAGATCGTTGTTTGTACACCGACATGTTTTCATTTGATAGTTAGATCATAGACTATCAAAGTTTTTACCATTTTAACGTTGTTAATATGGAGAGACCGGTTGGATTATTATCCAAAGAACCACTCTGTATCGGCATAAGCGTTGCGAGCAATATATGCCAAAGATAAATTGAAGACGGAGTAAAGTGCAAGGGTTGTTGTATAAGTCTTAGATAACAGTGACTAAGATGGATATACTGAATAGTGCCTTCGGTTTGTCCAGTCCCAGGACAACGTATATGGAAGAAGGTCTGACAGAGTATATCCAATGGATCGCGTAAGTTGATCTGTTCAAACGTATTCACGTTTGGTGGCGGAGGAATTCGTTTCTCTTAGCTGTATACCCGTGTTATTTTTGGATAAGTCAATTTGTGATTTGGCGGGTATGACGATGTGGCATTCAAAGTGAATGGTGATCAGATGTTCTGAAGATAGACGTAGCTTCTAGCCTCACACCAGGAAGTAACAAAAGTTGGGCTAGGCAGCATGGCTAGTTGGGTCATCCCCAAGCAGGGTGTATTGTCACCGATCTAGGGAATATCCATATTTATACTTCTTTTTGATTCTGTATCTTCGGATGACGGTTTGATGGCCTACAACCGTGGTGGCAATATATTCGCGACACTCAAGCTAAATGAGTGAGCGGTCATGTGTGGCCGGGTTGCAAGACGTTCTTGTTGAACCCTGAGTGTATCACCTCTAGAGTACACTATTCAGAAGGTGCTCCCATACCTTGTCTGTTGGAATCCAATCTTCAATAAGCGCCCTGCGGTTTATGATTTTATACTATTTATGTAGAACGTGAGATGCAAGCGTTTCTGCTAGATTGATACCTATTTGTACTTAGACATTATTATAATATCACAATGATATTGCTTGTCAAAGTTGTTCAGATACTCATAAGGGAAAAACCCGTTCTGTATTCCCGGCGTGGTCTTATGAGATATCCTATACCCGTTTTAAACTATTTTACTCATACCAGTCCCATGACTGACCCGGAGTTTACTTTGTTGTTTTCCCTAAACTCTTGGGTGCCTAAATTTGTACGGGCAGTCAAGTAGTCGGGATTTACAGATATACTTGGAGAACTTGGAGCAGGAGACTTCAAGATTCTGTAGCTATAGTTATTTCCGCTGTGTTGTAAGTGTTGTACTCTGATAAGTGCTATTGTATATATATAACTGTTTACTTCAAAGTTATGTTATATATTATATGTTATTCGTTCCGCTGCGAGATTCGTGTTACTCTGATGATGTAAGTGCTTCTCTTCTTCTTCTATTCTATTAGTTCTATCTTTTCTTCCTCATCTTCTAATTTCTTTCAATAACGACATGGTTTTTCCGATGTTTGGTTAGTCGTCGTCGTGTTTATAGCGATAACCAAAGTCGCGAAATTCCCAGCCGTTACAGAAGGCTGTGCAGGTTTTTCCCTCGGCCTGGGCGCACTTGGGAAGTGCGTCAATGCAAATTTGTATTGGCGCACTTCCCAAGTGCTCCAGTGCATTTTTTTAAAACTTCGTTCGTCCATATCTTCTTCATACGGTATCCGTTTTACGCAAACTCGGACTCTATCTCAAGCAGAATTCCGAGACGAACGCAATGGAATGACCTTTTTCCCTTAATTCCCACATTTGAAATTAAGTATTCTTAAATTTAGTTAATCTGATTATTCGAAAATTTGGGGTGTTACATATTTCCAGTTGACTGGTGTGAGAACCAAAAACTAGATAGGATTTATCATGTGATTTGGCATTAAAAACATGATTTTTGCTATGTACTAAAGATATATGATTGAAAAGCTATTCAACTAATTGATTATTGGTTATGTTGTATGATAATTAGTTCGACTAATTAAAATGTGGAAACGATAAACCAATATATGAATGTAAGTTAATTTAGCCAAATCGATCAAATAATGAGTTGAATTAAAAATTGTTTGAAATTTATGTGTGAACAGATCATAACATGGAAGCTAAGAAGAGGAATAAAATTGTATGCCCGACAAATAGGTACATGTTTACTAATTTATTGGGTTTTGATGATTTTATGAGCCGATTGGATAGCCGCTTAGCGTTTTCTTTTTCTTTTGGATTGGTGAGGGCCCTGTGAGGCTAGTTGCGGTTTTAAAGGTCTCCCCTTACAAAGGAGAATATGGCCAAATTTTTCGAAAATTTAGGGTGTTAGACAAATTTTTGAAAAATTGGAAAAATTTTAGGACCAGAAAAGTTGAAGAATGAACGCCAGAATGAAAGTTGAATTGGTTGGTTAAACAACTTTCAGCTCCGTTCCTTTCCGAGGACGAAAAGATTTTAAGTGGGGGAGATTGTAACAACCCGAATTTTCAGAATAAATATAAAAATTTTATTTTAGCTATTTTGATGGATTTTGAATATTTAAAATGATTCATTTTAAATAATAACAACTAAAAAATTATTTAAATCAAAGTTAGAACGTATAATTTTATTTTAATTATAAAACGAACTCGAAATGACGCAGTAGTTTGAAAAATTGATTTTAAATTTTAAATGAATGTACATGATTCAAAATAAATCGGATTTCAGTAAAACTAGAAATATTTGAATTTGCTTAATTATATCTTTCTAACGAATGTGATAAATTCAGATTTCATAATATAAATTGAAAGTTATGTCCAAATTAAAATTTAGAATATTCACTATGGAATATATATATATATATATTCTAATATTATATATAGCCCAAAAAGTCAAATTTTGCATGTGGATGAATTTGGACTCGAAACCACTTCCATTGAGTTCAAAATGCCGCTTGCGACTTCGAAAAGTATAAACTTCGATATATTCCAAGATCCGGAATAGTGGCAATTGGCTGGGATATTCGGTTAGCAATACATAGCCCTTAAAAAGTGAAATTTTGCGTATAAGCTCAGAATTCAATGAGATAAATTTTTCTGAATTCATAATGACAAATCTTTGTTTAGTTTCAAGATGCGCATGGAACGAATTTAGTATGCGGTCGTGCGAGCTAAAACAGTTCAGGGTAAAATGGGCAGTCATTTTACAAAAGAATATTATTGTGACGACCTCAGAATTCGATTCCGTTTTTTTTTTTGGATTCATATCGCCTAATAATGGTTAAATCCAAAAGGACATGTTTTATGGAGTTAGCATGTGGGCTTGCAAGAAGAAAATGTATGCTAAAATCGCATTTTTGAGCAATATCTGAGTATCTTTGCAAATTATAATGGACGGTCAAACGTACTCGAAATTCGACGAAACTTGTTTCGTTGGACTCGTCTTGACGTCTACTATCTCGTATCCGGAATCCATAGCAAACGGATATCGTTTGTATTTGGACGATACGTGAGAAACAAGCATATACTCACTTTACTTCCTTTCTCTCTTCATTATTTTCCTTCTTCCTCTTTCTTCCAAATTCCTTAAAAATGGCCTCATCCCTCCCACCGCCGCTGCCACCCCTCCCTCACCAACCACCGCTATCGTCAGCCCCTCCCCTCCCTCCAACGCCACCCCTCCTCCTCCTCTCTCTCCTCTTCCCTCTCTCTCCATTTGTGAACCCTAGCCCCTAAATCCACCACCACCCGCCAACGTGGGTCCCTCCACCATCGCCTCCCACCAGCACCACCCTCCACGTCAGTCAGCCCCACACCGCCCCCTCCAGCCACCAGCCGAACGCGGACACCGCATGGCCAAAATCCCCCTTTTCACCAAATTTTCCGTTTTGCAAATAACCCCCTGTCCTTGTTTCTTCAATAACTTCCAAACCGTGCATTTCTAGCCGAAACTCCACTAGACGAAAGTTGTTAATCACAATTTTCTCTTCGATTTGGATATATGAAAGTCAAATTTTGGAGTTCGAAAATGTTCGCAAAACGCGTCCGAAGTCAACGGACCTTCTGCTGTTTTTCGCGATTTCCGGTGAATTGGTGCCTCATTGAAAGAAAGTCCACTAGGCAAAGTTGTCCGGAATGGCGCATTTGGGTTAGGGACATATTTTGGTGATGATTGGAGTCCGTATGAAGATTCTACAACAAAAGAGGCGAAATCGGATGACGGAAACGACAAAACGAAGACCACACAACCAAATTCTATAGTAGAAGTGTTGAGGCGATTGGTATAGCTTGGGTGAAAACTTCTCACTATAATTTTGTTTATAGTTAAATATATACTAGGATACATACGGTGCTTAGTAGCACCTGACCCCTTTGATTGAAACCATGGATGTTTGGTAGTATGTTTTGATGGACTTATTTGCTTGAATTTGGTTTGGGATGTAAATGAAATGGATTGAATTGGTATGTGTAGGGCGCGAGCCAGTATAAGGCGAGGGATAAGGCTAGACCTTATTCCGGTTCTAGTATCGCGTCGTTATGCTGCCAAAATTTTTTAAAATATGTTAGAACCCTACAAATATCATTTTTATTGTGTAAATGAACTGTATAAAATATTCATGTATTGAAACAAATATTTTATCGTTAATAATATAATTTTTAACGTCAATATGATTGAAAATAAATATTCATTTACAAATCAGGCGATTTGTTTATGTACACTCATTTACCTGATATTGATTGGGACGATATATTTTACACATCGCTCAATTGCACAAATAAAATCTGTGTGTGTTGATTGAAACCCCACACGGGTATTGGGATAATATTTGACATACACTAATCTCAATTGTTTAGTTGTATGTCAATCAATTGGTTGACAAACTGTTGTATGCGTTAATTATTTATATTTAATGCTTATGCAATTGTGTAGTGCGCTCTGGATGATGGTTGATTGTTTATCGTTGTTGTTGTATATATATGATGTATGAAACTCATATAAATAACATTATATGATAATTGACTGTGTCTGATTCCAATTCGGAAAGAATGAATATTTTAAAGGGTGCGTTTTTTACAGGTTCCTATTAACGTTTTAAATTAGGCTTAGGTCCGGTCATAAACTTATTGTAAATTTAGTCCCTTTTTTTCGAAAGTACACTAAAAAATAATGTAAATTGTAATTAATTAAAATAATTAATCATGAAAAATTCAGGTTAAAAAACATTAAAAACAATGTCAAAATCAAAAATTACACAAAAACAACGAAATGCAGTAAAATGCATCAAAAGATGCATATAATTCAATTAGTTGCATACATGTATGCATTTATTTCAATTCTGCGTCAAAACTGAAGTGCAAATGCATACATGTATGGGCATATTGTAAATACATGCATCTTCCCATGCATTTATTTGAAAACATCACACGTACGTGCAACTTTTTCACTTTTACATATATTTCACATATATGCACACATGTATGCAGATATACAGAAAAAATGCATATATGTATGCAGAGGCGTGCGAACATATGTGCATGCATATTCAAAAAGATGCACATATGTATGCAACTATAGGCAATAGTTGCATACGTATATGCAACTATTTTTCTTCATTGCGTGGACTTCTGGGATTATTTCCAGATTTTAGATTTTTTTTTTTACTTGGAGGCGCATTTTTTTGGCAGAAATACGTAGATGGCTTAGTGTTTGAAGTGGGAAGGCAGAAGTTCCTAGAAAGGAGGAGGCGCAAGTGAAAATAGCGGGCGGGATTGAAAATGAAACATAACAGGGATGTGGCGTGTATTTCAATAAGTTTTAGGGACCTGAGCCTTAGTTTCACTATTTTAAAATAACGAATATTTTAAAATAACGAATATTTTAAAATAAGGAATATTTTAAAATAATATTTAATAAAGGATTAAAATCTGATTTTAATGTCCGATTTTGGATGGACATGAAAATATTAAAATATTTGAAGCTGTAATGATTGGATATATGTCATTTTGACGCAAACGATATTTATATCGATTTTATTCATTTTTATAATGAATATCGGAAAGGAAATGATTTCAAAATATGTTATTTTGAAAATATTAACATTCAAATAAGATAGTGATAAGGAGTATTCAATTTTGATTTAAAATTGGAAATAAAGTTAGAATTGTTTTAAAACGAATTTACAAACGATTTATAAAATACGTTTTAAATGGGAATAAACATACATATTATATATATTATATATTAATACAATGGTCTGAATAGAAAGCGCCGCGCCGCGGCCGTTCGCGAATTTCGACCATTGACTTCGAATCGACATTACGGGAGATTTGACCGTCGGATTCTCCAAAAACCGGAACCTTTGGGTTCGTATTGAAAAGAGCTTCCAATGAATATAAAAGATTTGAAATCTAATAGTTGGATTTGGAATTATTTCCAAATCAAATTTGGAAAAGGTCGCTGTAAGTGTAATTCAATGACCGTTTATGGAAATCGACTAAAAGGGCCTTAATAAAATTATTAAAATTATTAATAATTTGTGTAAAATCATAATAAATGATTTGGGATGAAAAATTCCATATTTGAAAAGATAAAAATATATTTCTATCGAAATGAACTAGTTATTAACTAGAATTATAATCCAATTATTTTTAAATAAATAAATAGGATAGAGAATGGTTTTAATATAACCAGAAAATTCCAACAAACAAATTGGAATGGATTTGAATGGAAATCATCTTTGGAATATTTCAATATTGGATTCCGTGATTATACGGATATTATTACGGAAATTTGGAAGATATATTTATATCGTTATTTCCAATACGATATTTGTTGGTTTCAGAATTTGATATTGAACATAAGCTGATATAATTTCAATTCAGAGCCTTGTATTTGATATCAAATGGGATTTTAGGTTTGTCGTGAATGGTGTCTTCAGTAACACTTTTCTTAAAACCAGTTGAGAAAAAGAATAAATCTTTTAATTAAAATTTAGTGAAGTTTTCCTATTAATTAATATTTAATTGGAATTGAATAAAAGAATTGGATTTGGGTTTGTCGTGAATGGTGCCTTCAATAACACTGTTCTTAAAGCTCGTTTGAAAAGAATAAATCTTTTAATTAAGATTATAAGAGTTTCAAGTTATATTTAGTAACTGGAATAAAATGGAATGTGAATCGGGTTTATTGTGAACTGTGTTTTTAACGACATTCGTTCTTTGACCCACAATGAAATGCGATTTGGAATTTATAAATCTTTTTATTAAGATTTAATGGAAAATTTCCAAAGTAAAGTTTTCCAATTTAATATATTAAATTGGAATTGAATGGAATTCGATTTGGTAATAATCGATGTGAGTTTCTGTGGATGAAGACTGTTAATATATATGTAATTTAAAAGGCTTTGTCGTTATTCCATTTATATTATTAGTTGGTTACAGAAATTGATATCGATTATATATTGATCTGTTTGTCGTGAAAATTCCATAATTAATGGAATTTGATTTTGGGTTTATCGTGAACTGTGTTTTAAAAGACATTAGTTCTTTAACCCAGTTAAAGACAGGATTACATGTCTAAAATTGTATTTCGAACTATATTGTTGATCTCTACTTAATATATATCTATTTGGTGGCGGAGAATTTATTCTCTTGTTTAACACCCTTCTCTAAGATGTACGAGCTTAGAGGCTATATATCGGCAGAAATCAATGGTACGGTGTAGGTTGTCGATGCAACATGCTTGATTTCCCAAGGTTAAATAATCATTAATATTGATTTTTGGGAAGATTAAAACTAAGTGGATTTTTAATGAATCTCTAATTAGATTGAAATGCGAATTGATAATTTAAATTATCAAATATGGTAAATGATCGAGAATGACATATCATTAGTTTTGCTCCTAGCGATAGTTAAATCTTTAATTAGATTTGAACATGAAATGATAATTAAATTTACCGATAACACCGTGGTGTTAGATATGGAGTATTACCAGTTTTTCTCTATGGGATAAATAGGTTGGGATTGGGAAATATAATAAATGATTACTTCGGTAAGGTGCACTAATCCCGACTAGTTTGGATAAACCTTAATTTGGTTTGAATTGATATCCAAAGAAAGATTAAAAAATAAATTTAAAGAACTTATATTTGATAAAATTGATGGGAACCTAACCCCAATGATGTGAATATTTTAATAAAATAATATTCTGTATTGGAATAAGGCGTATGTTGTGTTTTTATAGCACTTGATTATAAAATACGCAAGTTGTTCGGAAAGGTCGGGTTTATACCCATCCTGAATAACTGATTCGACGTTAAGTCGACGATGAATACGGTGGTTGAGGACTGGAGGTCTTCACGTCATTTGGATGATTACTGATGTCTTGATTGGGCTGTACACCCAGGACAAGGTAATAAGTAGTGATCGTCCAGACGTACTTGGAGATTGACCGGATATGCGAGGACCTCTATCCTGTATTGGACATATGGGACGAGGAATGAGGTGCCTCCAGTTTCATTCATACCCAGAACAAACTAGTAGATGGATGTGTATCTGACATTGGATTTTATTCTATGTTGATTGATCTCTATTAAAATTATATATATGTTTGGTGGTGGAGAATTTATTCTCTTGCTTAACACCCTTCTCTGAGACGTACGAGCTCAGAGGTCATATATCGATAGACATCAGTTGCATGACGTGAATTATCAGTGTGGCATGCTGAGATGCAAATGATCAAGGCTTTTATTGAAAACAGAATCTTGTGGTTGATGATAAAAGCATGGCCTTAAAATGCATAACTTTGTGTATAGCGTTAATTCGCGAGCTTCGCACCTCGGTATGAGTCAAAAACGGGATCAGACTACAGGGAGTGCACGACTTTTCTTTCTAGCTATGGGTGGTGTCATGGTATGGATCCCAGACATTTATTATATTTTTACCTATGTGGTTGTTGGATTGCAAGGCGCCTCGGATATATCGGTTACTACGGAGCCGATGGATAGGTACGATAGGATCGGGAAACGTATGTTCAGGATTAACCAATCCTCAAACGTAAGAGAAGACCGGCCCTGAAGCATCCAAAGGTTTCCCAGAGTGTGTAGTCCTGAGACATTTGCTAGAGTATCTCGAAATGATGAGGAGCCATCCCTGTCCTCGACTCATAGATGGAATCCTATTTCCAATATGCGACATTTTGGTTTTGATTGCAGAGCCCAGTATGGCGACATGATATATGGTACCAATGCCGTCTATGATTGATGCATTTTAATTTGAATTTTGTAATAACCGGAAATTGAGGATAAATTTAAAAAAAAAAAATATTTCATGAAATTGTGGTGCGTTCAGCGCAACAAAACAAGAAATAAATTGAGGAATGAGATATGTGCGCTAACTACGTTCACATTAATATAGCTTATTCCATAATTTAGAATCTAATGTTATTGGATTACATGAAATTGATCACATTAAAATGTTTACAATGAAGAGTTGAATTTTTATAGTCACATGTTTTAGTTTCATAAATTCCTATGTTTGTATATATTCATATTACAGCTAAATTTAGCTTAATTGGTATTCCACTTTTATATATATAAAAAAAGAGAAAATGGTAAAACTAAAGAAATATAAATCAAACGTTTATTTACTTTTATATTGCTAGCAACATGTAGCTTCCAATCGTCATTTTCTTCCTCTTTTATGCTTACTTTAAATACATTTCAAATCTTATAAGACCTGTTTAATTGACTAAGTTATGGTAAAAATAGTCTAATGAAATAAATGGTTTGACTTGATTAGGATACCATTAATCCTAAAATTATTTCCCTTTATTTTGTCATAATAAGATGTCATTTATGTTGATTTAGGTTTGTATATATATTAAAGTTTACATTTTTGTATGTCATATTATGCATTGAATTTATAAATAAATAATAATATGGAAACATATAAATCGTATGTTGTGAATTAATTATGCGGATTAGTTGCACACAAATTAACATGTTTTGCAAAATTCTTGGTGTGTGTATGTATATATATAGTAAGACTTATTCTTGCAATTAATCAATGTGAATTTGAATTGCCTTAAAAATGTATATATACATAGAAGTCTTTACGTTCACATACCTTGGAGAGTTAATTATACACGTTAAGAAATTAATTTGGCATTGATTGACTCATAAGTCAATCAATATGGTTTAATAAAGAATTATTTCCTGAATTGAATATTGACGCTGATTTTAATTTTTTTTTTTTTACTAGACTTGACACATCTTCAGTCTATATTAATACCTATGCTGACGTGGCTTGATCGTTGTAGATTAAAGAGCCTAAAATCTAAAGGCCTAGATTACTTTATCTCCCCTATAAACAAACCTTATATCTAAACCTAATTCTCACAACTCCATTCTCCATTCCCTGCCTCCACTATGCAAAACTTCTTTTTTTTTTTGCAAGGCAAGCGGGTTTGAATGGCCCCAACCATTTTATTAATACACAGTCACAATTACAAAAAAGAGCAAATTACAATACACACTCAAATACAAGAAATGATAGATCGCACCAATACATGTTTAGCAACACGTACATTCCTAAACACTCTATTGTTTCGTTCCATCCATAAAAAGAAAAGAGTCTTCTTTAAGGCTTTCAAAAGCAAACATCCTCTAGTATTCTTCCATCTAGTGAATTTGAAAATCAAGAACCATTCCTCTTGAGAACCATGCGCAGGCACATGCAAAACAAGATGAAGGAGCAGTTATTTCCAAACATATCCAGAATTATTGCATTCAAAATACAGGTGCTTCATAGTTTCAACATCAGATGAACATAAAATACACACATCAGATGAACATCAGATGCAAAACTTCTTCCTCTAAATAAAAATGGAGTTAAGAGGGTTAAATTTTTATAAGCACAAATTGGAGGATATTTATATTGATTTAGAGATTCCTACCAGGGTCATTTGGATAAGCATGTTTAGGTGAGAATTCTGAATTTTAATTAAATAAAATTTTAATTATTTTCTCACTTTAAAAATTAGTGTATGTGTGTATGTAATAATCTAGTTCTGCAATGCGATGAATTTTATACCTTACTTCAGATCTAACATTCTAGATCTATGTATGCGATGAAACTTTATTCTTTATTTCAGGTCTAATATTCTAGATCGGTGTTCGCGATATAATTTTCTTATTTGTTTACTCAAGCATTCAAAATCTCTTCTTTTGAGATTCATGTTATTTATTTATGCGAGTGATATAAAAATCTCATCTTTATTGAGATTTACAATGCGACAAAGAAATTACATCTTTGTAATGATGGATTTATTGCAGTAAAAAGAAATATCTTTTTAATGTTATTTTGATTGAAATTAAAGAACGCCTTTTTAATGCTATTTTGCTTGAAATTAAAAGATCGCTTTTTTAATGTTATATTGCTTGAAATAAAAAGAACATCTCTTTAATGTCATGTTAGTTGTATAAAAAGGAACATTTTTTTTTTTTTTTTTGCAAATATAAAGAATGGATTTAAAAAGTTACATTTCATTTTATTTATTAATAAAATGATAGAATGAAATTCATTATTTTACAATATACAGAATGAATGACAAATTGGATTTTGTAATAAAATGTTTTTCTTTCTAATTCAATTGAGAACATGTAAATGACAAATTGGGTTTTGTAATAAAAAGATTTTCTTTTTATTTCAATTAAGAACATGTAATGACAAATTGGATTTTGTAATAAAAAGATTTTCTTTCTATTTCAATTGAGAACATGTAAATGACAAATTGGATTTCGTAATAAAAAGATTTTCTTTTTATTCAAATTGAGAACTTTTATCTCACTCAAATTTCTGAATAGTTATGGATTATATTAAATATTAATTAATTATTTGTGTTGGAATTATTGTTTGTTGGATTAATGTTGATTTGGATGATTATTGTGAATTGTTTGAAATTTGAAATATGTAACATGTTGATTATGACAGTTATGATATTTAAAACATGTTTACACTGCCATTTACAAGTTGCCTGACTTGTTTATGTTGATTGGATGATAATTTTTCACACATCGTCCAAGTGCAAAAATAATAATATATTATTTGAATTTGTGTTGGTTGAAACTCCACACGGGTCTTGGGTTGATATTCTGACTACACATCGCCTTTATGATTAGTTTAAAATGTACTTTGGCTATTATTGAATGTTTTATCATTATTATGGGATTAATGCGATGTTTGAAATCCATATAATTAGAATTATATGGTAATGGATTGGGTCTCATTCCAATTTTGAATTAAAGGAATATTTTAATTAAATATTCAGTTAATGGAATTAAATGACGTATGAATTAGAAAGATCATATCTTTATTGTTTAAAAGTTATAATAAAAAGGATTCAATTAAAAGATTACATCTTGACGGTCAGTATGTTAAGATAAGAAGGTTTGATTTCAAAATTCTGAACATTTTGAAAAGATTATTATTATAATATAATAATAATATAGAAAGTTCAATTTTTCATTAAAAATTGAAATGTCAGTTAGGATATTCGAAAAAAAGGGTTTTATAAATTTAGTAACAATTTAATGTAAAGATCATATCTTTATTTTTAAAAGAATATTTTAAAATAATATTTTCAGTGAATTAATTATAATTGTTAATTATAATTGTACTTGGACACGAGGTTAGGTTACATTTGTGGTATAAGTCTGCCCGGACCCGCCCGGCAAATCCAGCAACCACAAATGGTGAACCTAATGTGAGAGGTCCAAGTGCGTAAATACGAATTGGGCCATGACACGAGGTTAAGCCCAACTTGTGGGATAAGTCTGCCCGGAACCAACTGGCATATCCAGCATCCACAAGTCGCAGACTTAATGTGGGAGGTCTGGCCTAGTATAAAATATAAATGAATAAGATAATGAATTGGGCTATTTAATCTGTTTTAAATAGCCATGCCATTTTAACCCAAATGTGTTTGTCGATATATTTGATCCATTATAAAATGAATATTAAAAGAGCTAATTTCAAAATTAATATTTTGGAAATAATATTATTTTAATATGATAATAGATAGAATATTCATTTTGGATTTAAAATTGAAATAAAAGTTGGAATCGTTTTATAAACGAATGTATAAACATTTTAGAATATTTTAAGAAAGGAAATCGACGAAATATATATATTATACATTTATAATGGTTTGAATAGAACGCGCCGCGCAGCGACCGTTCGCGAATTTCGACCATTAACTTTAAATTGACGTAACAGGAGATTCGACCATCAGATTCTCCTAAAACCGGAACCATTGGGTTCGTATCGAAAAGAGTTTTCCAATGGATATAAGAGAGTTGAAATCTAACGGTTAGATTTGTATATATGTCCAAATCAATTTCAGAAAAAGGTCGTTGTAAGTGCAGTTCGGTGGTCGTTGTTGGAAACCGACTGTACGAGCGAAAATAAAATTATTAAAAATAGAGAAAAATTATGTAAAATCATAATAAATGTTTTAAAGGGGTTTTTGATGAAAATTCCAAGTTTTAAAGATTTCTTATCAAAATTAGTGATTTATTTATTTTAATAAGTTAATTAAAATGAATAAAAGGATTTAAATGGTTTTGATAAAACCAAGAGTTTCCAATGAATAGAGTGAATTAGACTTGAATGGAAATTATCTACGGATTATTTCAATATTGATTTTATTTGATTTTATGGATATTATGTTGGAAATTTGGAAGATATTTAATATTGTTATTTCTGATATGATATCCGTTGGTTTTAGAATTTGATATTGAATATAAGTCGTTATAATTCCTATTCGAAGCCTTATATTTAATATCAAATGAGAATTTGGGTTTGTCTTGACATATCATTGATCATCTATCAATAAATAACCGGGTGTTAAGTGAAGAATAAATTCTCCACCACCAAACAGCTGTACGTTAAATAGAGATCAACGAATACAATATAAAGGAATACAATGTCGGACACGCAATCCATTTACAAGTCCGTTCTGGGTCTGAACGAAACCGGAGGCACCTTATTCCTCGCATTCCCATTGATCTTCAAGTACGTTTGGATGATCACCACTTTTCCATCGTCTTGGGTGTACAGTCCAATCAAGATAGCAATAACCATCCAAACGATGTGAAGAACTCTGGTCTTCAACCACCCTCTTCATCTTCGACTCTTGATCGTCGTATTTATTATTCAGAATGGGTTAAACCCGGTCTTTCTGAATAATTCGCGTATTTTATAATCAGGTGCTATAAAAACACATCAAACGCCTCATTCTAATCCAGAATATTCTTTTTAATAAAATATTCTTATTTTTAGGGAAAAATTCCCATTAATTTTATCAAAGATAAAATCCTTTAACTTTATTCTTTAATCTTTCCTTTTGATCTTTGTTTCAAAAGATTTCACTTTATCCCTTCTCCATATTAACCAAATTATGGTTTATTCAAACTAGTCGGGATTTACATCTTACCGCAGTAATTATTTATTAATTAATCCCAATCCCTACCTATTCATCTCGATTTGTTCCGGTAAACTTATTTATCATTTTCTGTTTAAATCTAATTAAAGATTTAACTATCGCATGGAGTTAAACTGGTAGTTCTCCATTTCCTTAATTCGGTAATTTTAATTACTTAATTCGCCTTCAAACTAGTTAAAGATTTATTAAAACTTTATTTAGTTTTAATTTTCTAAAATCATTATTAAATGATTATCAACTTTTGGGAAATAATCTTACCTTTAATCCGGGTTAAAGAATAAATGCCAATTTAAACATAATTCGCGATAAACCTAGATTCGTTATTCATTAATTTCTAATTTAATATATTAAATTAGGGAAATCACATTATATCTTAATTAAAAGATTTATTCCTCCAAAAAGGTTCAGTAATAGTGTTAATTAAGACCATATTCATGACAAACCCAAATTCTCATTTGATATTAAATATAAGGCTTCGAATAGGAATTATAACGACTTATATTCAATATCAAATTCTAAAACCAACGGATATCATATCAGAAATAACAATATTAAATATCTTCCAAATTTCCAACATAATATCCATAAAATCAAATAAAATCAATATTGAAATAATCCGTAGATAATTTCCATTCAAGTCTAATTCACTATATTCATTGGAAACTCTTGGTTTTATCAAAACCATTTAAATCCTTTTATTCATTTTAATTAACTTATTAAAATAAATAAATCACTAATTTTGATAAGAAATCTTTAAAACTTGGAATTTTCATCAAAAACCCCTTTAAAACATTTATTATGATTTTACATAATTTTTCTCTATTTTTAATAATTTTATTTTCGCTCGTACAGTCGGTTTCCAACAACGACCACCGAACTGCACTTACAACGACCTTTTTCTGAAATTGATTTGGACATATATACAAATCTAACCGTTAGATTTCAACTCTCTTATATCCATTGGAAAACTCTTTTCGATACGAATCCAACGGTTCCGGTTTTAGGAGAATCTGATGGTCGAATCTCCTGTTACGTCAATTTAAAGTTAATGGTCGAAATTCGCGAACGGTCGCTGCGCGGCGCATTCTATTCAAACCATTATAAATGTATAATATATATATTTCGTCGATTTCCTTTCTTAAAATATTCTAAAATGTTTATAAATTCGTTTATAAAACGATTCCAACTTTTATTTCAATTTTAAATCCAAAATGAATATTCTATCTATTATCATATTAAAATAATATTATTTCCAAAATATTAATTTTGAAATTAGCTCTTTTAATATTCATTTTATAATGGATCAAATATATCGACAAACACATTTGGGTTAAAATGGCATGGCTATTTAAAACAGATTAAATAGCCCAATTCATTATCTTATTCATTTATATTTTATACTAGGCCAGACCTCCCACATTAAGTCTGCGACTTGTGGATGCTGGATATGCCAGTTGGTTCCGGGCAGACTTATCCCACAAGTTGGGCTTAACCTCGTGTCATGGCCCAATTCGTATTTACGCACTTGGACCTCTCACATTAGGTTCACCATTTGTGGTTGCTGGATTTGCCGGGCGGGTCCGGGCAGACTTATACCACAAATGTAACCTAACCTCGTGTCCAAGTACAATTATAATTAATAATTATAATTAATTCACTGAAAATATTATTTTAAAATATTCTTTTAAAAATAAAGATATGATCTTTACATTAAATTGTTACTAAATTTATAAAACCCTTTTTTTCGAATATCCTAACTGACATTTCAATTTTTAATGAAAAATTGAACTTTCTATATTATTATTATATTATAATAATAATCTTTTCAAAATGTTCAGAATTTTGAAATCAAACCTTCTTATCTTAACATACTGACCGTCAAGATGTAATCTTTTAATTGAATCCTTTTTATTATAACTTTTAAACAATAAAGATATGATCTTTCTAATTCATACGTCATTTAATTCCATTAACTGAATATTTAATTAAAATATTCCTTTAATTCAAAATTGGAATGAGACCCAATCCATTACCATATAATTCTAATTATATGGATTTCAAACATCGCATTAATCCCATAATAATGATAAAACATTCAATAATAGCCAAAGTACATTTTAAACTAATCACAAAGGCGATGTGTAGTCAGAATATCAACCCAAGACCCGTGTGGAGTTTCAACCAACACAAATTCAAATAATATATTATTATTTTTGCACTTGGACGATGTGTGAAAAATTATCGTCCAATCAACATAAACAAGTCAGGCAACTTGTAAATGGCAGTGTAAACATGTTTTAAATATCATAACTGTCATAATCAACATGTTACATATTTCAAATTTCAAACAATTCACAATAATCATCCAAATCAACATTAATCCAACAAACAATAATTCCAACACAAATAATTAATTAATATTTAATATAATCCATAACTATTCAGAAATTTGAGTGAGATAAAAGTTCTCAATTTGAATAAAAAGAAAATCTTTTTATTACGAAATCCAATTTGTCATTTACATGTTCTCAATTGAAATAGAAAGAAAATCTTTTTATTACAAAATCCAATTTGTCATTACATGTTCTTAATTGAAATAAAAAGAAAATCTTTTTATTACAAAACCCAATTTGTCATTTACATGTTCTCAATTGAATTAGAAAGAAAAACATTTTATTACAAAATCCAATTTGTCATTCATTCTGTATATTGTAAAATAATGAATTTCATTCTATCATTTTATTAATAAATAAAATGAAATGTAACTTTTTAAATCCATTCTTTATATTTGCAAAAAAAAAAAAAAATTGTTCCTTTTAATACAACTAACATGACATTAAAGAGATGTTCTTTTTATTTCAAGCAATATAACATTAAAAAAGCGATCTTTTAATTTCAAGCAAAATAGCATTAAAAAGGCGTTCTTTAATTTCAATCAAAATAACATTAAAAAGATATTTCTTTTTACTGCAATAAATCCATCATTACAAAGATGTAATTTCTTTGTCGCACTGTAAATCTCAATAAAGATGAGATTTTTATATCACTCGCATAAATAAATAACATGAATCTCAAAAGAAGAGATTTTGAATGCTCGAGTAAACAAATAAGAAAATTATATCGCGAACACCGATCTAGAATATTAGACCTGAAATAAAGAATAAAGTTTCATCGCATACATAGATCTAGAATGTTAGATCTGAAGTAAGGTATAAAATTCATCGCATTGCAGAACTAGATTATTACATACACACATACACTAATTTTTAAAGTGAGAAAATAATTAAAATTTTATTTAATTAAAATTCAGAATTCTCACCTAAACATGCTTATCCAAATGACCCTGGTAGGAATCTCTAAATCAATATAAATATCCTCCAATTTGTGCTTATAAAAATTTAACCCTCTTAACTCCATTTTTATTTAGAGGAAGAAGTTTTGCATCTGATGTTCATCTGATGTGTGTATTTTATGTTCATCTGATGTTGAAACTATGAAGCACCTGTATTTTGAATGCAATAATTCTGGATATGTTTGGTAACAACTGCTCCTTCATCTTGTTTTGCATGTGCCTGCGCATGGTTCTCAAGAGGAATGGTTCTTGATTTTCAAATTCACTAGATGGAAGAATACTAGAGGATGTTTGCTTTTGAAAGCCTTAAAGAAGACTCTTTTCTTGTTATGGATGGAACGAAACAATAGAGTGTTTAGGAATGTACGTGTTGCTAAACATGTATTGGTGCGATCTATCATTTCTTGTATTTGAGTGTGTATTGTAATTTGCTCTTTTTTGTAATTGTGACTGTGTATTAATAAAATGGTTGGGGCCATTCAAACCCGCTTGCCTTGCAAAAAAAAAAGAAGTTTTGCATAGTGGAGGCAGGGAATGGAGAATGGAGTTGTGAGAATTAGGGTTAGATATAAGGTTTGTTTATAGGGGAGATAAAGTAATCTAGGCCTTTAGATTTTAGGCTCTTTAATCTACAACGATCAAGCCACGTCAGCATAGGTATTAATATAGACTGAAGATGTGTCAAGTCTAGTAAAAAAAAAAAAAAAAAAAAATCAGCGTCAATATTCAATTCAGGAAATAATTCTTTATTAAACCATATTGATTGACTTATGAGTCAATCAATGCCCAATTAATTTCTTAACGTGTATAATTAACTCTCCAAGGTATGTGAACGTAAAGACTTCTATGTATATATACATTTTTAAGGCAATTCAAATTCACATTGATTAATTGCAAGAATAAGTCTTACTATATATATATATACACACACCAAGAATTTTGCAAAACATGTTAATTTGTGTGCAATTAACTTGCATCACTAATTCACAACATACGATTTATATGTTTCCATATTATTATTTATTTATAAATTCAATGCATAATATGACATACAAAAATGTAAACTTTAATATATATATATATATATATATATATATACACACACAAACCTAAATCAACATAAATGACATCTTATTATGACAAAATAAAGGGAAATAAATTTAGGATTAATGGTATCCTAATCAAGTCAAACCATTTATTTCATTAGACTATTTTTACCATAACTTAGTCAATTAAACAGGTCATATAAGATTTGAAATGAATTTAAATTAAGCATAAAAGAGGAAGAAAATGACGATGGGAAGCTACGTGTTTCTAGCAATATAAAAGTAAATAAACGTTTGATTTATATTTCTTTAGTTTTACCATTTTCTCTTTTTTTTTATAAAAGTGGAATACTAATTTAGCTAAATTTAGCTTCAATATGAATATATACAAACATAGCAATTTATGAAACAAAAACATGTGACTATAAAAATTCAACTCTTCATTGTAAACATTTTAATGCGATCAATTTCATGTAATCTAATAACATTAGATTCTAAATTATGGAATAAGCTATATTAATGTGAACATAGTTAGCGCACATATCTTATTCCTCAATTTATTTCTTGTTTTGTTGCGCTGAACGCAGCACAATTTCATGATTTTTTTTAATTTATCCTCAATTTCCGGGTTAGTACAAATTTGTTTTATACACTATGCTCTTATAACAGTATCAAATGATTTGTTTTAAACGTACAAAGCATGTTTGGCTATTATAAGGGAAAACTCTATCTTCCGGCTTGCGTTGCATTGTGTGATGGGACCTGAGTCTTACAATAGCTTCATTTTTCCAAAAAGCATTGCGCAGTTTGTTTTATGCAATGGTATTCTTAGGAGAAAACCCATTCCATGTTATACGGCGTGGTCCCTAGATTTACTTTATTTTTAAAGTAAAGTTTTAAATAACTGTTTCAGTTCTCACACTAGTCACATGATTGATCTGGAGTTTATTGTTTTAACCTAAACTCTGGGTGCCCCAATTTTCCACACAGGCAACTAGTAGTTTTGGTTTTGCAGATATTATATTCACATAATCCTGGATTTATAGCGGGAACTATATTCGGAAAGCTTTGTATTCGAGTATTTCTTTCAGTTGTGTTATGTATTATTTTTCCGCTGCTTTATAATTTGAATCTCCGATATTTATCAAATGTATATTATTTATTCATACTCTGTTATATTCTTGTACTCCGATGTAATTGTTGCAATAAGAAATGAAATGTTCTTCTGTTTGCATTCTGATTTATCATGTTCTCAGCTCAATCCAGGCTTTCCCGTAAGGGCGAGTTTGAGTCATTTTAGTATTCTAGCATATTCAATCTAAGAAGTGATCCGTAATATTCCAATGATATCTTCGAATTATTTAAAACATATTACATCACTCTAATTGTCTCCCACCTATTTATATGTCATATATGCAAATAGAGAACAAATTAGTCCTAATCAGATGGCACACAGAAATAAAAATGGCGTAAGAATCCCACATATAAAATATTAAAAATTAAGCTGCACCAGCTGACAAAACGGACAATGAAGTGTAGTAAAAAACTACGGGATAAGATGGTGAGTTGCATCACATAAGAGTGTTTAAAAATTTCATTTAATTTGTGAGTGTAGTTTCTAATATTCTAACCTCTTTATTGAATATAAAGATACTGAAAGCTGATAAAGCTGAACCTATCTGAATTTTGGTTTGGTTGATGCCCATCTTTCGCTTCGCATCCATTGCGGCCATATACTGTCTTATTTGCGCAAACTCTAGTCATCTTGGTAGGCACAGTGGCCATCAAGTACAACATTTGTTTAGTGCATACTTTGATACCTGCACCAACTATGGTGGAGTTTCTCTGTTAGAGGCTATGTCATGTTTATTTCTATTTGTTAGAATGAATTTGGACGGAACTCCCTATAATGCAATGGTTTAGTTCAGAGAATTTACAGTAGAGTAAATTTAATTCAATTTACACAGATTAAGCAGTTCCTGTTATGCATTCGACCATTCTCATAACTTAGACTAGATGATCACGAACGGACAAGCTTAAGTATGGCGACAATTTATTACTGAATACAACCACTGCAATCATAAAAGTGGATATTACTAAAGACGTATCGCAAATTACAAGTACTCATTGCAGGAAAACACTTGTCTGCCCACTCAACAATCTAGTTGATAACAGATTCTTGAATAATATTACAAATAGCAAATTAGTGGAAAATCAGCGAATACCAATCATGCTTTCTGTGATAGAATAATAGTAGCTTGGTGGATAAATATATTTTTTGCATGAGAAGTCCAAAATTTCAAGGAGTAGAGTTAGCTAGACCAATTTTTTTAAGAAAAATGTTAAATATTTAATTTTTTCGACCTTTTTCCGGATGTAGTTTGCTGTAAGCTTACAATTTTCTAAGGACAATTCATAGTACAAGCATAAAAGGCGTGAATGATTTGTTCAAAACCATTAGGAGTAAACATCGGATATAAATCATGAATAAAGATTTGAAATGTAACCAGCTGAACAAACAAGCTAAAACCTAAGCTATATGAATAGCCATGGAAAGCAACACCTACATACATCCAATCAGTTAGAGATATTTAATTTTTTAGTAGGATGTCAAAATATCAAATATAGTCAAGCACTGTACAACACACTAACATAATTATTTTCAAGTAGGGTTCAATATGTATTTACCAAATTCAAGTGGTTTCCACGATAATAACTTCAATCTCATGTCTTAGTTTCAAATGGTAGCGATAAGGTTTTAACAGTACACAATATGAGAAGCATGTAAATCGTTAATAATATGTAAAGAAAAGTAAATGGAAACAAAGTGTCAAGATGAACATAATTAAAATAAATACTAAAAAAACTTATTGCACCATCTTAATTGTTTAGAACTAAATATAAAAAAAACAGATTTAAATATAAGTCAGGAACAAGTTATGGACCAACCTAGGGATAAAATTTAAATTCCATAGTTTTGGACTTCCAGCATATATGAAAGTAAAAAAGGGGATATGCTAGACTGTTCCAAGCTACATAAGCATAATTAGAATATGTGATGACATCTGTAATACAATGATAAATGAAAATATCACTTAAATATGCATACAACTATGTTCTGTATAGATAATATACCTTTTAAAAATGGAGTAGAATTTAGTTCCTATGTAAATTTGTTAAGATCAACAACCCGACAATCACATTTTTGACATTAATATGATTATGGTTATTATAGATGAACTTGTAGCTAGCTATTGTTGGGTTAACAGGTTTTATTTCAAAACTACAATAAGTGGAAAATCTTCAAACCAACAATTTTTATCAAAATAATGAATCATTGATGATAAATGTTGGGGTTGAATCCTTTTTGTCATGGCATGTACTGTAAAATGAACCGGCCTATTTGATTAACTAAGCCTATGGGATAAAAGCCTGGATGACTTCATCCTCTAGTTTTTAAGCAAACAAGAGTATTCAACCATATCAGTCAGTCCATTGTAAAGGGATGTAAATAAATAAACAAACAAATATAAATGCTCATTGAATAGTAAAGAGCTGCGTAAACAATACTGATATAAAACACCAGATGTGAAGTACCTATTCTATATTATACAATATAAAATACCTGATGTAATTTAACTACTATTGAATCAAAATAAAATACCTGAGCAAATCAAATTTAACTACGATTTATAAAATACATTTTAAAAAGGAAATCAACGAAATATATATAATATATATATTATATATATAGAATGGCCTGAATTGAACGCACCACGCCGCGGAAGTTCGTGAATTTCGACCATTGACTTCGAATTGACGTTGCAAGAGATCCGACCATCGGATTCTCCTAAAACCGGAACCGTTGGGTTTGTATCGAAAAGAGCTTTCTAACGAATGTGAGAAATTAGAAATCTAACGGTTGGATTTGGAATTATGACCAAATCAAATTTGGAAAAGGTCCCTGTAAGTGCAGTTCGATGGCCATTGATGGAAATCGACTGTACGGGCCTTGATAAAATTATTAAAAATAGTAATAATTTGTGTAAAATCATAAGAAATGATTTGTGAAGAATTGGGATGAAAAACTCGATATTTGAAAAGATAAAAATAGTTTTTATTCGAGATGAACTAGTTTTGAACTAGAATAATAATTTATTTATTTTTAAAATAAATAAATTGGATTTGAAATGGTTTTGAAAATAACCAGAATTTCCAATAATTGAATTGAAATGGATTTGAATTGAAATTATCTTTGGAATATTTCGATGTTGGATTTCGTGATTATACAGATATGGTTGTGGAAATTTGAAAGATATATTAATATCGTTATTTCCAATATGATATTTGTTGTTTTCAGAGTTTGATGTTGAATATAAGCCGATATATTTTCTATTCAGAGCCTTGTATTTAATATCAAATGTGATTTGGGGTTTGTCGTGAATGGTGTCTTCATTAACACCGTTCTTAAGCCCAGTTGAGAAAAAGATTAAATCTTTTTATTTAGATTTAATGAAGTGTACCAATTAAATAATATTTAATTGGAATTGAATTGGTATTGATTTTTGGGTTTTCCGTGAATAGTGTTTTAAATAACACTTGTTCTTTAACCCGATAATCAATGGAATGTGATTTTGGGTTGTCGTGAACGGTATCTTCAATAATACTGTTCTTAGACCCAAAGGAGTTAAGAAAATCAGAAACTAACTGGAGATTAGTTAAGTTGAATGGTTTCTAGGGTATTGATCTGATGTTGGTTTCGGCCTTCGGGGTTAATACTTAGGGAATTGCTCACTTGCTAATTTACGGTCAGGGACTGATTGAAATGTGATGTGATTTTGGGGGTTTATCGTGAACCGTGTTTTAAATAACACTGATTCTTTAACCCAGTCAAAGATTGAAACTAGGTGGAATTTTAATGAATCTTTAACTAGATTGAAAAGATCGAGAACGGAGTAGCACCAGTTTTGCTCCAGGCGATAGTTAAATCTTTAATTAGATTTGAACGTGAAATGGTAATTGAATTTACCGATAACACCATGGTGTTAGATATGAAGTATTACCAGTTTTGTAACACCCCACCTCCGCCAGGGTGTCTCTTGCAAGCACTCTGACTTTGGAGGGGCGTTTGAATCAGGTAAACATGCATAATGATATATCAAGGCAGAACAAGAACATATGTATATATATAAACAGAGTAAATAACATAGATAAAGCAACGAAAGATTTCAAAACATTTCAAAACTAGTCTGGTACATCATAATGTCAATTTTCCAAATAAACAAGTCTAGATAAAACAACATCAACTGAAAAACTGCAATACATAAGTACTAATCCCCAAAAGAAGTGGTAACCATAGCTAGCTTCATGTCGAAACCGTACATGAGCTGAAAATCCCTCGAGCAAGCAATCCGAAATCCAAGCTAAGCTCCAGTATTCCCTCCCTGAGAACCTGGGGGGGGGGGGGAAACGGAAGAAAAGAGGCGAAAGAAAACAGGTCAGTCAAAAAGACTGAGTAAGCCCTACGACAATCAATGTAAACTGATAAAGTTAACTGGCATGAGCAGCAGGGATGAACATAAGGATAACGACATACTAGCATGATGATTAACTAACAAGGTAGATAAAGGTGTCATCGCATAATCAGGATTAAGGTTTTGCACCACAGGTGTACTAGCAAACTAACATGACTTGAATAAACAAGTATTGATCCCTTGGCCCAAGCTTTGGCCCAATAACATGAAATGACCCTAATACAAGGTCCAACCCCACGGTCTAGTCGATCGGCTCCCCAAGCCTAACTCGTCACGTGTTGGTGTCAATACGGCCCAAACATGATTGTAGTCAGACTGTGCAGGGTCTCCCGTCGGGTGTATCAAGCCCTAGGGTGGCAACCCCTGGACACCATAAACATGAGTGCACAGTCTCGATCTACTGGTACCCGTGCATGCTTTCCCCGGCTTCGGACTATGTGCACGACCATGGTCCGCCCGGAACTACACCGGCGTACCCTCTGCCGTCGCTTTTGGTCGCTTACCTCCAGCCCAGTAATCGTGCCCCCACCCTAGCCTAGTCCCTAGGGTCATGATGATACTAACTTGGGATTACTGCTGGAGTGGGCCCCCATTGCTAGGATTTTTCTTGTGGGTTAAGTACGGTTTAACCCCCCTGCTAATCATGGATTAACTTGGTTAAGTGTAACGATGAGTTCACGACTTAACCCCGATTAATCTACCGAGCCCAAATTGGTTAAGTACTAAGTGGACCATGACTTAACCCTAATCATGAGGCATTAATTAATTTAATGCGCCTTAACCTCTCACATTAGACTTTGTTGCGGTTACTAGTTAAGCCGGGCGGGTCCGGGTAGCTTTACACCACAACTTGGTCTAACCTCGGGTCCAAGGTACAACATGACCAACTTCTCACATTGGGTCCTATTGTTTGTAGCAACTAGTTAAGCCGGTCGGTTCCGGGTAGGTTTACACTACAAACTCAACCCAACATCGAGTTGGCCATAGTTATCTTTTCTAAGTGTCATGTCCATCATGTTTCCAAAACATGTTACAAGTTTTCAAGCAATTGGGTAGACCTAACTTAATAGGTAAATTCCCAATGGGTAGACCTAACTTAATAGGTAAATTCCCAAGCTTATGTTTTTATGTCTTTTAAGTTTACCCAACCCCAAACGCAATCCCATCGCTTACACATCGCAATAGCGCATAAAGGATATAAAGAGGGAACTTGGCATAAATCATGACATAAAGGTATTGAAGCCACAAGTTTAACATGGTGGCATATGAAATGTTCATGTGTTCATATACTTGCATATTACATATTTTGGCCTCAAAAGCATGCATAAAACCAAACTTGGCATATTGATGATACATGGTGCTAAATGACATGTAAACATGGCCATAAGTTCGCATTTAGCCTCACATGCAAGTTATCATAAGAGATATGATAACTTACATGTAGCCAAAATGCAACCTTTGGCATAAAGCTTGAAGCTTTATGTTCACAAACCCAAAATAAGCTTGCATAACATGATAGCATGAACAAAATGTTCAACCCAAACTTGCATACACAACTTGCATATCATATGATAACTTGCATATCAAACTTGCATAACCTAACATGATGAACTTGCATATCATATCATAGCATACTTGCATAACATGATAAACTTGCATATAAACTTGCATTTCATAGCATAGTAAACTTGCATATAAACTTGCATTTCATAGCATAGTAAACTTGCATATCATACATTTAACTTTAGAGTTTAAGTATGAAAGTAGAATAGGGCTTACAATGCTTAAGAAGTCACAAAAATATGACTAAGCCCTTATGAAATCAATCAAACCCAAAAATGCAAGCCAAAATGAACAAAACTCCTTCTTTATAGAAACTTGTCTTGAATGCAAACTAATGATGCTCATACAAGTCTAAAAACACTTGTATGCATGGAAAATCACTTAGAAATTTATTTAGGAATTTATGAAGAGAGTGGAGGCCATGAGAGGATTGATTTTGCCATAGTTTAGTTGTAGGATAGATTAATGATGATTTAGGGTAGGTTAGGGTCTTATTTATAGATTAGGCAAGTGTTTTAGGCCATAGGATTAAACCCTAGTTCCAATCTCAGCCCTTAAAACCGAATCTGGCCCCCAAGCTCAACACAATCTCAAAATGGTGCACCAGGCTAAACAGCCCGGCTGGACCAAGTCGACAGCCAAGTCGACAGGGCTGTCGACTTGGGTCCAACCAAGTCGACTCCCAAGTCGACAGGGCTGTCGACTTGGGTGTTCTGGCGGGAATTCTCCCGCCTGGCCCAAACTGGCCCAATTTTCCAAATTCAAGTTTGAATTTGAAATCTGTTTTTACTTAGAAGTTTTCTGAAAACTTCGTTGGGCCTTAATCGGGTCATACGGACTCCGATTTTTGAAAACTCGGACTCTATTTCGCGTATTTTTCCGAGACGAACGCAATGGCACAGCCCGTTTCCCTTGATTCAGATTTTAGAATTAAATTCTGCCTCGATTTATGTTATAACAGATTATTGAAAATACGGGTTGTTACATTCTCCCCTCCTTAAAGGATTTCGTCCCCGAAATCTTCAAGTTAGGAAGAACGTATCCTACCATCCAATCATCCATCTACTCAAAACATCATCCACGAGCAATCATTGTCCTTACAAGATTCTAAATGTTGTATGAACATATGCAAAGGTGTGTGTATATGTACTTATCTAATGCAAATATCATCAATGCAAATTATGTTTGTGAAATGAATCCATATGTATGCAATTCCTAACATAATGTATAACATCTACATGTGTGCACATAACATACACCCATATGCAACATCCATGTGATAACACAAAAATTTTCATCCATGAATAAGCATAAACACTCATGCATATGCAATATGAGGAGTGTGTGAGCCGATCTAGTGCCTAATGTGTATAATGCATCCACGAGTAACCACTTGCAAACACTTGCAACCACTTGCAACCATCAAGCATAACATGTTTCAAACACATGTTTCGTCCAAAGGGTTTCTACCTAATATTCTCATGACAAGATTAACACGATAAACTAGATAAACATGGATAGCAAAGAGAAAGATATGCTAACAAAGAAAAGAGATTGAGAGTGTACCCTCAAAAAGGAATGGATAAAGCCCACGCATCTTCTCCTCGGTTTCCCAAGTTGCGTCTTCTTCGGCTTCACCCCATTGAACCTTCACCAACTTGACCTCTCGATTCCTTAGCTTCTTGGTCTCCGTCCCCAAGATACGAATCGGAGCTCTCCTCAAGGTAGCCTCTTTCTCCACTTCCACATCTTCCAGAATACTTGGCTCAACAACCTCTGCTGATTCATGTAAACATTTCCGGAGATGCGAGACATGAAAAACATCGTGTACTCCGGCAAGCTTCTCGGGCAACTTCACTCTATAAGCCATCTGCCCGATCCTCTCTATAATAGGGAATGGTCCAACAAACCTCGGTGCCAACTTCCCAACGGATCCAAATCGGACCACATTCCGCAAAGGAGAAACCTTCACGAAAACCATATCCCCAACATCAAACTCCAAATCAGTTCTTCGCTTATCAGCATAGGATTTCTGTCGGTCTTGGGCCGCTTTCATCCGTCTCCGAATCAACTCGACCTTCTTGGATGTATCTCTGATCATATCAGGCCCAAGTATAAGCTCATTTGTAGTCTCCCACCAACATGTAGGCGACTTGCACGGCCTCCCATATAAAGCTTCGAATGGTGCCATCCCTATGCTTTCCTGATAACTGTTATTATATGCAAACTCAACAAGAGGAAGATGGTCTTCCCAAGTACCACCAAAATCCAGAATACAAAGCCTCAACAGATCCTCGAGTACCCTATTCACCCTTTCGGTTTGACCGTCCGTCTGTGGGTGATAAGCAGTACTTAGATTCAACTTCGTGCCCATGGCTTCTTGCAAGCCATTCCAGAACTGGCTTGTAAAGATTGGGTCACGGTCACTGACAATACTAGAAGGGACTCCATGAAGTCTCACAATCTCACGAAGATATACAGACGCTAGCCAAGATGTGGTCCTCTTGCTCTTCACCGGAATGAAATGTGCACTCCTCGTGAGTCTATCTACAATAACCCAAATGCTCGTATTCCCTTTCCTTGACCTTGGTAGCCCATCGATAAAATCCATGGAAATACTCTCCTACTTCCAAAGTGGAACGTCTAGAGGATGCAATAGCCCATCGGGCTTCTTCGACTCGGCCTTAACTTGCTGGCAAATGATACATCTAGAGACAAACTCTGCCACATCCTTCTTCATCCCAGGCCAAAAGAAGATGCGCTTCATATATTTATACATCTTATCTCCGCCCGGATGTATAGTCAACTTAGAGCGATGCGCTTCCTCCAGAACTCTTCTTACTAAATCTTCTACCATGGGAACACATAACCTTCCGTCTCTCCTCAGCCAACCCTTATCATCAATAGAATATCGAGCGAGATGACTAGACGTCTCTCCTCGAATCAGCTTATCCATAATCTCAACTATCTGAGGGTCTTCTTTCTGCGAAGCCCCAACTTGATCAAGAAGGGTAGGTTTGAGTTCCAGAGATGCTAAAGAACCGGTCATCGACTCAACCGCCAAAGAGAAATCAAAGGTTGCCACATACTCTAAATTCTTCATCTCAACGAATAGAGGACTTAGGGTCAACCTTCTTCTACTCAATGCATCAGCTACCACATTCCCCTTGCCAGGGGTATAAGCTATCTCAAAATCATAGGATGCCAAGAATTCCATCCATCTTTGCTGCCTCAGATTCAGATCCTTCTGAGAAAAGAGATACTTCAATGACTTGTGATCGGTGTAAAGCTCAAATCTTTCTCCCAGAAGATAATGGCGCCAAGCCTTGAGTGCATATACTATTGCTGCCAACTCTAAGTCATGAGTGGGATAATTCTTCTCATGCACTTTGAGTTGTCTACCGCCAAAGCATATCACCCTTCCTTCTTGCATCAAAACAGCTCCTAACCCCGTGCCACATGCATCGGTGTATACTGTAAATAACTTCCCTCCATCGGGCAAAGCTAGAACAGGTGCTGATGTGAGAGCTCTCTTGAGCTTCTGAAAAGCAAGCTCGCATTCTATGCTCCATGCAAAAACTAAATTCTTCTTCGTCAATTTAGTGAGAGGAGCAGAAATCTTCGCAAAGTCCTTGATGAACTTCCGGTAAAAACCTGCAAGACCTAGAAAACTTCTCACTTCGGTTGCATTCCTTGGAGTCTTCCAATCCTGAACTGCAACTACCTTAGCAGGATCCACCGCTAAGCCTTGCTTAGATACTATATGCCCAAGGAATCTAACTTCCCTTCTCCAAAACTGACACTTGGAGAACTTGGCCTTCAACTGATGCACTCTAAGCGTATCCATCACCTCCACGAGATGCCTTGCGTGCTCTTCCTCATCCTTAGAGAAGATCAGAATATCATCTACGAAGACCCCGACAAACTTGTTCAAGAACTCCCTAAACACCCTACTCATCAAGTCCACGAAATATGCGGGTGCGTTAGTCAAGCCGAACGGCATGACAAGCCATTCGAAGAATCCATCTGGAGTTCTGAATGCAGTCTTGTCTATACTATCTTCAGCTACCCTGAGCTGATGGAATCCCGTAGCAAGATCAAGCTGAGAGAAAACAGAAGCACTGACAAGCTGGTCAAAGAGATCATCAATCCTCGGTAACGGGTGTCTGTTCTTCTTAGTCAGCTTATTCAACTCTCGATAGTCAACACAAAGTCGGAGAGAACCATCTGCCTTGGTAGCAAATACCACAGGCGCTCCCCATTCAGATATGCTTCGTCTAATGAAGTTCTTCTCAAGCAACTCTTTCACTTGCTTACTTAGCTCCCGCCTTTCCCGCGGAGCCATGTGCCGAACAGGCAAAGAAACCGGCTTTGCATTATCCACCAGATAAATGCGGAAATCAATCTCTCGCTTAGGGGGCAACCCCCTAACTTCATCAAAAACATCCGGATACTCTCGAACCACTCTCACAGACTGAAGAGTTTCCATCGACGAGTCGAGTGACTCAAGATAGCACAACATGACGGGACCTCTCGGATCACAAGAAATCTCTAGGGTGTTTCTGAGGCGAGTCACGAGCCTCACAACCCTATGCTCACAATCAAGCATGGCTCCATATCTGGACAGCCAATCCATGCCCAATATCAATCCGTATCCCCTGAAACCAAGAACATAAGCACTACACAAGAACTCTACACTCAGTATAGAGATCCTCAAATCCCCACATATCATAGACAAATGGGCGGAACCCCCAATAGGATTTGAGACACAGACGGGATCATCTACCAAGCTAGTACTGAGGTGCAAACTATCAACAAGATCAGATGAGATAAAGCTATGCGATGCACCAGAATCAAACAAAGTACGAATCGGAAAATCAGAAATATATACAAGGCTCTCAACAGAAATACTACCTCGATCGGGAACTGGAGCGGTATTGAGAGCATGAACTTGCCCTCCTAAAGGTCCAGCACGCTGAGTCTGACCCTGGCCTTGCCCCTGCTTCCTCGGGCAATCCTTACTGAAATGTCCAGTCTCACCGCAGAAAAAGCATTCGCCATTCTTCCTTTTTCTCTTCTTACAATCCTTAATAAGATGCCCAACTGAACCACAATAATGGCATTTCCCCTTGTTGTTCTTGCCCTTGTTGTTATTGCCCTTGTTGTTGTTCCCCTTGTTGCCTTGACTCTTGTTCTTGTTCTGATTGCCTTGACTGCTTTGCCCACTTGGATTACCCTGATTTCCTTTTCCCTGGGAATCAGTCTTCTTGGCCTGAGTATCATTCACCTTGATCTCTTTCTTGACATCTCCCTGGAGTAATGCCATATCAACCAAACTCTCAAATGTGGCCCCATGGGGAATATGAGACATAGCCAATCCCTGCAACGGCTCATTCAATCCTCTAGCAAAACGAAGAGCCTTCTTCTGAGGAGTATTAACCATATCCAAGCCAAAACGAGCTAACTGATTGAACTTGTTCACATATTCTTTGACAGACATATCTCCTTGCTTCAAAGTTATGAACCTCTCCATTTGCAGATTCTCCTCCGCGGAAGATAGAAACTTAAGCATGAACCTTGCCCTGAAATCGGCCCAAGTCTCAATAGGCCTAGTACCATTGGTGACTTCCCACCAATAAGCAGCTTCATCCTTCATAAGCCAAACCGCCAACAAGAGCTTCCTCTGATCGTCTATCCCAAAGATAGCAAACAAATCCTCGGTCTCTTTCAACCAATTTCTGACCTCTACAAAAGTTTCAGTGCCTTGAAAGTTCTTGCCACCCATTGCTTTGAAATCTTTGCAAGTCTTTGCGAAGTCAGCTTGAGGATGCTGAGGAGGAGGAGGAAGAGGAACCTCAGCGACAGGAGGAGGAGGAACATTAGCGACAGGAGGAGGAATATTAACTACTGGAGGAGGAGGATTAACTACTGGAGGAGGAGGAGGGACATCTGCGGGGCCGGCTTCGGTCGCCCTAACCTCCAAAAGTCTCCTATACCACACAGGTACGTGCACTCCCTCCGGAATAGCAAAGTTATCGACCATACTGAAAATGAAGAAAAAGGCAGATTCAGAACGGAGAAAAACGAAGGAATTTTGCTAATGGCTTTTTGGGGAATAGCCTTTAAAATAGACTAGACTTTTCTTTGGAAAATACTTTATACTTAATTTTGAAAATAGTTTTCCAAAAAGTTTTCTAAAAACCTTTTTGTTCCTTCTCGTAAACCATATGCTCTGATACCAAATTGTAACACCCCACCTCCGCCAGGGTGTCTCTTGCAAGCACTCTGACTTTGGAGGGGCGTTTGAATCAGGTAAACATGCATAATGATATATCAAGGCAGAACAAGAACATATGTATATATATAAACAGAGTAAATAACATAGATAAAGCAACGAAAGATTTCAAAACATTTCAAAACCAGTCTGGTACATCATAATGTCAATTTTCCAAATAAACAAGTCTAGATAAAACAACATCAACTGAAAAACTGCAATACATAAGTACTAATCCCCAAAAGAAGTGGTAACCATAGCTAGCTTCATGTCGAAACCGTACATGAGCTGAAAATCCCTCGAGCAAGCAATCCGAAATCCAAGCTAAGCTCCAGTATTCCCTCCCTGAGAACCTGGGGGGGAAACGGAAGAAAAGAGGCGAAAGAAAACAGGTCAGTCAAAAAGACTGAGTAAGCCCTACTACAATCAATGTAAACTGATAAAGTTAACTGGCATGAGCAGCAGGGATGAACATAAGGATAACAACATACTAGCATGATGATTAACTAACAAGGTAGATAAAGGTGTCATCGCATAATCAGGATTAAGGTTTTGCACCACAGGTGTACTAGCAAACTAACATGACTTGAATAAACAAGTATTGATCCCTTGGCCCAAGCTTTGGCCCAATAACATGAAATAACCCTAATACAAGGTCCAACCCCACGGTCTAGTCGATCGGCTCCCCAAGCCTAACTTGTCACGTGTTGGTGTCAATACGGCCCAAACATGATTGTAGTCAGACTGTGCAGGGTCTCCCGTCGGGTGTATCAAGCCCTAGGGTGGCAACCCCTGGACACCATAAACATGAGTGCACAGTCTCGATCTACTGGTACACGTGCATGCTTTCCCCGGCTTCGGACTATGTGCACGACCATGGTCCGCCCGGAACTACACCGGTGTACCCTCTGCCGTCGCTTTTGGTCGCTTACCTCCAGCCCAGTAATCGTGCCCCTACCCTAGCCTAGTCCCTAGGGTCATGATGATACTAACTTGGGATTACTGCTGGAGTGGGCCCCCATTGCTAGGATTTTTCTAGTGGGTTAAGTACGGTTTAACCCCCCTGCTAATCATGGATTAACTTGGTTAAGTGTAACGATGAGTTCACGACTTAACCCCGATTAATCTACCTAGCCCAAATTGGTTAAGTACTAAGTGGACCATGACTTAACCCTAATCATGAGGCATTAATTAATTTAATGCGCCTTAACCTCTCACATTAGACTTTGTTGCGGTTACTAGTTAAGCCGGGCGGGTCCGGGTAGCTTTACACCACAACTTGGTCTAACCTCGGGTCCAAGGTACAACATGACCAACTTCTCACATTGGGTCCTATTGTTTGTAGCAACTAGTTAAGCCGGTCGGTTCCGGGTAGGTTTACACTACAAACTCAACCCTACATCGAGTTGGCCACAGTTATCTTTTCTAAGTGTCATGTCCATCATGTTTCCAAAACATGTTACAAGTTTTCAAGCAATTGGGTAGACCTAACTTAATAGGTAAATTCCCAATGGGTAGACCTAACTTAATAGGTAAATTCCCAAGCTTATGTTTTTATGTCTTTTAAGTTTACCCAACCCCAAACGCAATCCCATCGCTTACACATCGCAATAGCGCATAAAGGATAGAAAGAGGGAACTTGGCATAAATCATGACATAAAGGTATTGAAGCCACAAGTTTAACATGGTGGCATATGAAATGTTCATGTGTTCATATACTTGCATATTACATATTTTGGCCTCAAAAGCATGCATAAAACCAAACTTGGCATATTGATGATACATGGTGCTAAATGACATGTAAACATGGCCATAAGTTCGCATTTAGCCTCACATGCAAGTTATCATAAGAGATATGATAACTTACATGTTGCCAAAATGCAACCTTTGGCATAAAGCTTGAAGCTTTATGTTCACAAACCCAAAATAAGCTTGCATAACATGATAGCATGAACAAAATGTTCAACCCAAACTTGCATACACAACTTGCATATCATATGATAACTTGCATATCAAACTTGCATAACCTAACATGATGAACTTGCATATCATATCATAGCATACTTGCATAACATGATAAACTTGCATATAAACTTGCATTTCATAGCATAGTAAACTTGCATATAAACTTGCATTTCATAGCATAGTAAACTTGCATATCATACATTTAACTTTAGAGTTTAAGTATGAAAGTAGAATAGGGCTTACAATGCTTAAGAAGTCACAAAAATATGACTAAGCCCTTATGAAATCAATCAAACCCAAAAATGCAAGCCAAAATGATCAAAACTCCTTCTTTATAGAAACTTGACTTGAATGCAAACTAATGATGCTCATACAAGTCTAAAAACACTTGTATGCATGGAAAATCACTTAGAAATTTATTTAGGAATTTATGAAGAGAGTGGAGGCCATGAGAGGATTGATTTTGCCATAGTTTAGTTGTAGGATAGATTAATGATGATTTAGGGTAGGTTAGGGTCTTATTTATAGATTAGGCAAGTGTTTTAGGCCATAGGATTAAACCCTAGTTCCAATCTCAGCCCTTAAAACCGAATCTGGCCCCCAAGCTCAACACAATCTCAAAATGGTGCACCAGGCTAAACAGCCCGGCTGGACCAAGTCGACAGCCAAGTCGACAGGGCTATCGACTTGGGTCCAACCAAGTCGACTCCCAAGTCGACAGGGCTGTCGACTTGGGTGTTCTGGCGGGAATTCTCCCGCCTGGCCCAAACTGGCCCAATTTTCCAAATTCAAGTTTGAATTTGAAATCTGTTTTTACTTAGAAGTTTTCTGAAAACTTCGTTGGGCCTTAATCGGGTCATACGGACTCCGATTTTCGAAAACTCGGACTCTATTTCGCGTATTTTTCCAAGACGAACGCAATGGCACAGCCCGTTTCCCTTGATTCAGATTTTAGAATTAAATTCTGCCTCGATTTATGTTATAACAGATTATTGAAAATACGGGTTGTTACAAGTTTTACTTCATGGGATGAATAGGTTGGGATTGGGAAATTAAAACAAATGATTACTTCGGTAAGGTTCGTTAATCCCGACTAGTTTGAAGTGATATTCAAAAGGAAGATTAAAGAATAAATTTAAAAGAATTTATCTTTGATAAAATTAATGGGAATCTTTCCCTAAGAATGTGAAATTTAGAAACTAACTGTCGGTTAGCTAAGCAGAACGGTTTTGTGGGTATTGATCTGATGTTGGTTTCGGTCTTCGGGGTTAATGTTTGGGGAATTATTCTCTTGTTAGTTTACGGTTAGCGACTGATGACTTGGAATGAGGCGTATGTTGTGTTTGTGTAACACTTGTTTATTATATGCGCGAGTTATCCAGAAAGAGAGGGTTTATCCCATTCTGAATAACTGATTCGACGATGAGTCGAAGATGAAGACGGTGGTTGAAGACCGGAGGTCTTCACGTCGTTTGGATAATTACTGATGATCTTGATTGGGTCGTACACCCAAGAGGAGGGAATCAGTTGGTGGTCGTCTAGACATACTTGGAGATCGATGGATATGCGGGGTACTAGGTGCCTCCGGTTTCATTCAGACCCAGAACGAACTTGTAAATGTACTGTGTGTCTGACATTGGATTTTATTCTGTGTGATTGATTTCTATTAAATATATATCTGTTTGGTGGCAGAGAATTAATTCTCTTGCTTAACGCCCTTCTCTGAGACGCACGAGCTCAGGGGTTATATACTGACGGATATCAAACGCATAGAGTGAATTGCCTGTGTGGCAAGCCTAAGTGGCAAATGATCAAGGCTTCTGTTGAAAAGAAAAGTCTTGTGGTTGATGATCAAAGCAAGGCCTTTGTGGCATAGTTTTGTTTAACGTTTACTTCGCGAGTTTCACACCCGGTATGAACCAGAAACGGGAGAGGACATCAGGGAGGGCATGTGTTTCCTTCTAGTTAGAAGTGGCGTCAGTGGTTTTACATGCCCTGACGAGTTTGACTTATGTGGTTGTTGGTTTGCGAGGCACCTCGGATTTATCGGTGACTATGTGAAGCCGATGGAGTCATTCGTTGGCTCATTTACGCCCCATAGGGCGGGGAGACGTATTGTTCAAGCACTATAATTTACTCTGTGTGGACCGGCCCTGACAATCCATGGTGCAGTTGCGGCTGTTTCTGAGACATGGGCTAGATTGTCTCGAATCGGTGAGGATGATCCCTAGCCTCGGTTCATACCATAAATGATAACCCAACTTCCATTACGACATTTTGCGGTTTTGATTGTATACCTATATATGGCGACATAGTGGTATGGGACATTCATGCCGCCTATGATTGATATTTATGATTGTATATAAAATCAGAAACTAACTGGAAACAAGCTAAGAAGGATGGTTTCCTGGGCATTGGTCTGATGTTGGTTTCGGCCTTCGGGATTAATAGTTAGGGAATCGTTCTCTTACTAATTTGCGGTTGGAGTCTGATTAAGAATCAAAAGATGAAATTTAGTGTATCTAGCATTCTTTGTCTATTATAAGGTAAAAACCCTATCCTCCTGCTTGCGTTGCATTGTGTGATGGGACCTGGGTCTTATAATAGCTTCATTTTTCTTTACTTAGCATTGCGCTGTTTGTTTTATGCACTGGTATTCTTGGGAGGAAACCCGTTCCATTTTATATGGCATGGTCCCTTGATTTACCTAACTTTAAAATAAAGATTAATAACTGTTTTTAGTTCTCACACCAGTCACATGACTGACCTGGAGTTTATTGTTTTAACCTAAACTCTGGGTGCCCCTATTTTCCACACGGGCAGCTAGTAGTTTTGGTTTTGCAGATTTATATTCAAAGGATCCTGATTTACAGTTGGAACGATGCTCAGAAAGCTCATTATCCGTGTATTACTTTCAGTTGTTTGTGTATTGTATTATTTTCCGCTGCTATGTAGATTATTGTAATCTCTGATATTTATCGAATGTATTTTATTCATTCATACTCTGTATATTCGTGTATTCTGATGGAATTGTTGTAATAAACAATGAAATGTTCTTCTATCTGAGTCCTTTTGTGTGTTGTTCTCAACTCCATTCGGGCTTTCCTTACCGGGGAAGTTCGGGTCGTTTCAGCTGGTATCAGAGCTTTGGTTTACAAAGCTCAGAGAACAAGACACATTAGAACCATACGAAGGAATTCATCAGAGATTGGATTAGTAATATCCAATGGGAATGACTCGTTAGAGATGGGATCAATAGTATCCTAGAACGAGTGTGAAGAGTATATTTTTAAAGTGAAAACAAATTTTTCTTTGAAAATTTATATCAATTATTCGTATTTGAATATTTATTTATATTGGTTTGGACTATCAGGTATATAAAGATTTTAATATAAGTCTGATCCATGTGTATTGGAAGCCTCCAATGTACTGGATAGATGTAGAAGCACATTCTAGACACCCGGGGATGATTCTGATGATGTGGCCACATCATCAGTATTTATTTTCGAGTTTCGAAAGTGTGATATCTATATATTTCCAATTGACTGGTGTGAGAACCAAAATTAGATAGGGCCTATTGTTGTGATTTGGCACCAAAAATGTGATTTTTGACTATATATCAAAATTATGAATTTTAAACGTTAATCAACTAGTTGATTGCTGGTTGTGTTGTTTGATTAGTTAAATGTTGAACCTTTAGCCAAATTGGTCAAATATTGAACTGTATTGGAAATTGTTTGGAATTGCATGCATGCATGTACATGTACATACATTGAACATGTCATAGCAAGGAGGCTAGAGCAGAAGAATAAAATTGTTTGCCCGACAAATAGGTACATGTTCACCATAATTTTCTGTTTTGTTTGGGTGATGATGATTTTGTGAGCCGATTGGTTTTTCTTTTGGATTGAAGAAGGCCATGGGAGGCTATATGAAATATCCCGAAGTCCCCGGTGCAGGGGAGGTTATGGCGAAATTTTTCGAAAATTTAGGGTGTTAGCCAAATTTTTGAAAAGTTTTTAGAAACTGAAAAGTTGAAAAACTTAAGCCGTAGTGAAAATAGTGAAAGTTGAGTTGATTAGTTAAACAACTTTCGGTTCGTTCCTTTTCGGGGACGAAAAGTTTTAAGTGGGGGAGATTGTAATAACCCGGAAATCTGAGCCAATTTAAAATTTTTATTTAGGCGATTATAGCGAATTTGGATTATTTAAAATGAATTATTTTAAATAATATCGACGAGAAATTTATCCTGAATAGAATTCGAATGTATATATTTATATAGATCGTCGTTCGATTATAAATAATTATTTATAATTATAAAAGGAATTGAAAATGGCGCGGTAGTTCGATAATTCGATTTCAAATTTCAAATGAATGTACAGGATTCAAAATAAACCGGATTTTAGTGAAACCAAAAATAATGGAATCTAATTGAGGATATATTTCCAACGAATCCGAAAAATTTAAATTTCATAGCGGGAATCAAAAGTTACGTCCTGTTGAAAATTCAGAATAGTCGCTATGGAATTCTGGCCCTTAAAAATGGAAATTTTGCAAACGACCTCGATTTTCGACGAAACCACTTTTGTTGGAACCGGAATGTCTAATTATTGCTAGGTTTTGAATTTCATAATTTTTCGAATCAATATGTGAGCATGGCAGAGGAAAACGTGTTTTGATAATTTCAGTTGATTTTAATCGACTAGAAAATGGCCATTTTTCAAACGATCTCAGAATTCGATGAAACTAGTTTTGTTAGGACCGTATCGTCAATACGAAGCTAAAACTATTTTTCGGAAATTTTTAGAGTCCGTGTGTGGCCCTGGTAAATTGAAATGCGCGTTCAAATTCAATATATAGAGTTATATGTTGTTATATGTTGACTTTGACGAAAACTAATCGAAATGATCGAATCAGCTTACGATACACATCCCATTGTGTTCGGAATGGGGGTAATTAGCTAGAGGCGACAGTCGTTGGGTCCGATTTGGTGTTCGAATCGGAAAGCAACTTTTTAGAGGAATAAATTAAATAATATAATATAAATTTTTATAAATCCCCCTTTTTTCTTTTCTTTCCTTTACCTCCGTTGACTCTCGTTCAAAGCCAGACCTCAAAGAAAAAAAATGCGATCCCGAATCGAGGTTGGAGGAGGCTGCTCCCCCACGCGCGCCACCGCAGGTGGCGGCGCCGACCACCGCGAAGATTCCCCCCTCCAGCTCCTCCTCCTCTTCGTTCGACTCCACCGCTCCCTTTTTAAACCCTTCCCAAAGCCGCCGGCCAACAACCCAACCCCCACCGCCCGAGACCGATGCCTCGACCTCCAGAGCTCCCCTCCGGCCATCTACATCCCCCTGTGCCTCTCCTCTTCGTTCAACAGTATGTTTTTTTTATTTTTACTTATATAAGATCTGATTTTTTTTGTTTGTTTTGTTTATAGGAAATTTGATTTTCATTAATATAGAAAAGCTCAGATTTTTTTTGTCATACGTAAAGCATAGTTTAAATCAGTTTTAGTTTATATAAAATTTGATTTGAAAATATACTATAAAATTTGATTTGAAAATATACTATAAAATTTGATTTGAAAATATAAAAAGAAAGGAAAAGAGAGGATAAAGATGATATTTTTATTATCATGAAGGCGAGATAAAAATTCGATTTTTATATATTGAATAGCGAAGTAAAAATTCGATTTTTATATATTGAATAGCGAAGTAAAAATTCGATTTTTATATATTGAATAGCGAAGTAAAATTCGATTTTTATATATTGAATAGCGAAGTAAAAAATCGATTTTTATATATGTAGTGAATACGGATGACGGAAGTGATGAAAGAAGAAACGGCGGAGATTTCCTACATAAGAAGAGTCGTGGCGTTTGGTTTAGCTAGTCGGTGAGAACTTCTCACCTTTAATTTAATTTTTCTAGTTAAAATATGTACTAGGATGCAGACGGTGTTTAGCAGCACCCGACACACGTCGTCCACAGACCATGGACGGCTCGTATGCTTGTTTGTTTGATTTTGATGTGTAGTTGATTGTGTGATGTGAAATAAAATAAAATATGTATATAGTAAAAAATATATTTTATAGTAAAAAATAGAATTTTTAATGTATATATGAAATGAAATAAATTAATATAAACAAATCGGACGATTTGTTTATATACACACATTTGACTGATATCGATTGGGACGATAAATTTTACACATCGCCCAACTGCACAAATAAAATCTGTGTTTGATTGTTTGAAACTCCACACGGGTATTTGGATGATATATGACATACACTAATCCCAGTAATTAGTTGTATGTCGATCGATTGATTGACAGATTGTTATAAGCATTAAATATTTATATTTGATGCTTATACATTGTAGAATGCACTTTGGATGATGGTTGATTATTTGTCATTGTTGATATATACATCCGTTGTATGGAAGTCCATAGAAATAAAATCTATGGTAATTGATTGGGCCTCATTCCAGTTTTGAAAAAGAAATATTTGAAAAAGAAATATTTGAAATAGAAATATTTGAAAAAGAAATATTTGAAAATAGAAATATATGAAGCCGTGTTGATTAGATTGACGCCATTTTGACACGAACGATATTTATATCGATTTTATTCATTTTTCAATGAATATTGAAAGTGATTTCGAAATTCGAATTATATTGAAAAGAATTGAAATTCGAATTAAATTGAATAGAAATGAATACGAATTAAATTGAATAGAAATGAATTCGAATTAAATTGAATAGAAATGAATTCGAATTGAAACTGAATTGAATTGAAAACGAACTGAAATTGAATTAAAAATCGATTTGAATTGAAATCAATTCGAAATGAAATTAAAATGAATTTATAAGGAAAAATTCAATTTTGATTTGAATTTGAAATGAAGTTGAAATCGTTTCGAAAACGAATTCAAAACGATTTATAAAATACGTTTTAAAAAGGAAATCGACGAAATATATATAATATATATATTATATATATAGAATGGCCTGAATAGAACGCGCCGCGCCACAGTAGTTCTTGAATTTCGACTATTGACTTCAAGTTGACGTTGCGGGAGATCCGACCGTCGGATTCTCCTAAAACTAGAACCGTTGGGTTCGTATCGAAAAGAGCTTTCTAACGAATGTGAGAAATTAGAAATATAATGGTTGGATTTGGAATTATGTCCAAATCAAATTTGGAAAAGGTCGCTGTAAGTGCATTTCGATGGCCGTTGATGGAAATTGACTGTACGGGCCTTGATAAAATTATTAAAAATAGTAATAATTTGTGTAAAATCATAAGAAATGATTTGTGAAGAATTAGGATGAAAAACTCCATATTTGAAAAGATAAAAATAGATTTTTATCGAGATGAACTAGTTTTGAACTAGAATAATAATTTATTTATTTTTAAAATAAATAAATTGGATTTGAAATGGTTTTGAAAATAACCAGAATTTCCAATAATTGAATTGGAATGGATTTGAATCGAAATTATCTTTGGAATATTTCGATGTTGGATTTCGTGATTATACAGATATGGTTGTGGAAATTTGAAAGATATATTAATATCGTTATTTCCAATACGATATTTTTTGGTTTCAGAATTTGATTATGAATATAAGCCGATATATTTTCTATTCAGAGCCTTGTATTTAATATCAAATGTGATTTGGGGTTTGTCGTGAATGGTGTCTTCATTAACATTGTTCTTAAGCCCAGTTGAGAAAAAGATTAAATCTTTTTATTTAGATTTAATGAAGTGTACCAATTAAATAATATTTAATTGGAATTGAATTGGTATTGATTTTTGGGTTTATCGTGAACAATGTTTTAAATAACACTTGTTCTTTAACCCGATAATCAATGGAATGTGATTTTGGGTTGTCGTGAACGGTATCTTCAATAATACTGTTCTTAGACCTAAAGGAGTTAAGAAAAGCCCAGTTTTGTGTAACATTTACTTCGCGAGTTTGACACCTGGTATGAACCAGAAACGGGAGAGGACATCAGGGAGGGCATGCGTTTCCTTCTAGTTAGAAGTGGCGTCAGTGGTTTTACACGCCCTGATGAGTTTGACTTATGTGGTTGTTGGTTTGCGAGGTGCCTCGGATTTATCGGTGACTATGTGAAGCCGATGGAGTCATTCGTTGGCTCATTTACGCCCCATAGGGCGGGGAGACGTATTGTTCAGGCACTATAATCCACTCTGTGTGGACCGGCCCTAACGATCCATGGTGCAGTTGCGGCTGTTCCTGAGACATGGGCTAGATTGTCTCGAATCGGTTCGGACGATCCCTAGCCTCGGTTCATACCATAAATGATAACCCAACTTCCATTACGACATTTTGCGGTTTTGAATGTATACCTATATATGGCGACATAATGGTATGGGACATTCATGCCGCCTATGATTGATATTTATGATTGTATATAAAATCAGAAACTAACTGGAAACAAGCTAAGATGGGTGGTTTCCTGGGTATTGGTCTGATGTTGGTTTCGGCCTTCGGGGTCAATACTTAGGGAATCGTTCTCTTACTAATTTGCGGTTGGAGTCTGATTAAGAATCAAAAAATGAAATTTAGCGTATCAAGCATTCTTTGGCTATTATAAGGTAAAAACCCTATCCTCCGGCTTGCGTTGCATTGTGTGATGGGACCTAGGTCTTATAATAGCTTCATTTTTCTTTACTTAGCATTGCACTGTTTGTTTTATGCACTGGTGTTCTTGGGAGGAAACCCGTTCCGTGTTATACGGCGTGGTCCCTTGATTGACCTAACTTTAAAATAAAGATTAATAACTGTTTTTGGTTCTCACACCAGTTACATGACTGACATAGGGTTTATTGTTTTAACCTAAACTCTGCGTGCCCCTATTTTCCACACGGGCAGCTAGTATTTTTGGTTTTGCAGATTTATATTTATAGGATCCTGATTTACAACTGGAACGATGCTCGGAAAGCTCTGTATCCATGTATTACTTTCAGTTGTGTTGTGTATTGTATTATTTTCCGCTGCTATGTAGATTATTGTAATCTCTGATATTTATCGAATATATTTTATTCATTCATGCTCTGTATATTCGTGTATTCTGATGGAATTGTTGTAATAAAAAATGAAATGTTCTTCTGTCTGAGTCCTTTTGTGTGTTGTTCTCAACTCCATTCGGGCTTTCCTTACCGAGGAGGTTCGGGTCGTTTCACTTTATATATTCATTTGCACCCAATAGCACTGTTTCCTTGAGGAAGTGTAACCAACTCCCAAGTCTTGTTATTCATCAACGATTGCATATCTTCCTCCATGGCGCAAATCCACTTCGAGGTATCACTCGAATCCATGACATCATTGAGGTCCATCGACTCATTTTGGACTACATGAAGAGCATAGTCCAAATTCTCACAAAAGCTAAGATAATTCTAATCACCATATCTTTTGGGTGGCCTTATAAAGCAGCGACCAACCTGAGTAGCAACACCATCACCCGGTCTTCCTTCAGCCCCACCTTGAACTAAATCTTCTCTAAGCTCGGTCACATCACCAACACTACTAGATGAATCCTGTAGACTATGTGATGTAACATCAACCACATTCACCTCGCAAGCACCTCCAACAACTCTACTTTCTCTAGGCGTGAAAGTGGGAATAACTTCCTTCTCCTTTGATTCACCATGGACCAAATCCAGAATATCTGATGAGCCCTCATTCTCCTTGAACGTAGATGACTCATCAAAAGTAACATGATGAGAAACCATAGCCTTCTTCGTTTCCGGATTCTAAATCCGATAGCCTTTGACGCCATCCATATAATGGAAAAAATTTCCTTTTAAAGCTCTAAGTGAGAGCTTATCGTTCCCCAGATCATGCACATAAATTGGGCAGCCAAATATTCGAAGATAACTCAAGTCAATGCTCTTCCCCTTCCACACTTCCTTTGGAGTTTTGTTATCAATAGCCGAGCACGAAATTTGATTAATAATATGCACCACGGTTGACAAAGCTTCGGCCCAAAATCCCATAGACAAACGCGATATCAATCTCAAGCATCGAGCTTTCTCTAGTAGAGTTCGGTTCATTCTTTCCGCCACTCCATTATATAGCGGATCTCCCGGTGTAGTAAAATGCCTCTGAATACCATGATGCTTGCAAAAATTCAGAAATTCTCTAGAAACATACTCGCCGCCATTATCAGACCTAAGCAGCTTCAAAGTCTTTCGACTCTCATTTTCAACAGGAGTCTTCCATTCTTTGAATCTTGCAAATGCCTCTGACTTGGCCTTTATTACATACACCCAAACCTTCCAAGAAAAATAATCAATGAAAGAAATATAATATCTTGCTCCTCCCAAAGAAGCTATAGGCGCTAGTCCCCAAACATCCATGTGCATAAACTCAAGAATCCCTCTTGAAACTTATTTTCCTTATCCGAATGACACTCAAGTTTGCTTCCCCATGACACATTCCTCACAAAACTCTAACTTGCTAAAACTCTTACCATCAATCATCTTCCTTTGACAAAGAAGATCAAAACTCTTTTCCGAGACATGATCCAATCTCAAATGCCACAGCCGTGTCGCATCTAAGCCACGAGATCTATCAACACCAACACAAGTTTCGCCTTCCATGGTCACTCCTTGAAGCAAATAGATACCATGAGCTTTAGCACCCTTCATAACCACAAGCGCACCTTTCGAAACCCTCAAGTTATCACTCTCAATGGTAATGTTGCAAACTAAAGAATCCAACTGTCCCAAAGAGATAAGTGATTTCCGTAGTCCCGGATTATAGCGCACATTAGTGAGAGTACGGACCACTCCATCAGACATCCGAATTTGCACGGAACCAATGCCTTTTGACTTGCAAATTGCACCATTTCCCATAAAATTTGAATTTCCTTCCCGATCAACATAAGAAGAAAAGAAATTCCTATTAGGCGTCATGTGATATGAAGCCCCTAAATCTAGCACCCATTCGCTGCCCGAAACATCCGATGCTACAGCCGATAAAACATCTACGTCTTCCTTACCAACATCTCTCTCCACCGCAACTGATGAAAATGCTACTTCCTTGTTCCCCTTGTCTAGACAACCATTCTTCCAGTGACCAGGTTTCTTACATGTAAAGCACTTTCCATTTCTTTCCTTCGATTTTCCTCTTCCACCGAGCTTCCTAGACTTAGAACGCCCCTGGTTTTCCCTTCTTCTCTGACTTTTCTTTCTCTGCAAATAAACCTTAACCATTACTAGCACCACTACTACCATCACTCATCTCCTTCATTTGATCTCGCAGTTCCTTACTAAGAAGACCCTTCTTGACATCATTTAGAGTAAATGTATCCCGGCCATAGATCAAACTACTTGAGAACCCAGTATAGCGTTCAGGAAATGAACATAACAATATCATCGCCTTCTGCTCCTCCTCAATCTTCAAATCTACTGCCTTCATCTTCATTAACAAATCATCAAACACATTCAAGTGCGTGTTTAGCTAAGTTCCTTCCTTCATCTTGTAGTAAAGAAAGTCCGCAACAAGATCAGTCGGTCGATTTGTGGGTGTTTTCTTCATATACAACTCCTCCAACTTGTTCCAAATACCTTTAGCAGTCGTCTCACTACTAATTTCGGAAATAACTTTCTCCCCTATGGCAAGTTGAAGTGTAGTGAATGCCCGCTCTTCCATTTCTTCTCTCTCCACATCTGAGATGTCCGCTGGCAATAAATATGTATCAAACACTACCCGATGTACCCGATTCCGCCTAAGAACCGCTTTCATCTTCCACTGCCACTTTTCGAAATCATTATGCCATTTCACATGTCGATAACCAATTGTGAACCAGCAGCTGCATATGACCCATGTACATAAGGAGCTACACCAATTGGACCAACTGTTAAGGCGTTATTTGAATCTGATTCCGGCATTTTTTCAAGTATCTACCTACACCAATGCTCCGATACCAAATGTTAAGAAGAAATTTTGATTTAAGACCACTCAACTCAAAATAACCCCAAATCAGTGGAAGACGAGATAGTTGTAAACGTGCGAAAACAACCAATCAATATCAAAGACAATCTCAACCCAATCCAAAAGCCAATCACAATAAACATATAAGAGAAATAACTGGGCAATAACAAAAAATAAATCACGCAGGGATTTATAGTGGTTCTACTAACAATTTGTTAGTGTACATCCACTTGAGAGAGAGTGTTAATGTAACACCCCACCTCCGTTAAGGTCACTCACAAAAGGAATGCCTTAACTTTGATGGAGCGTTTTAATAGACAGATCAGAATATTACAAGGCAGATAAGTAGTACTTGAAAATTTATAACTTTATTACTGCAGAAGCATAAATAAGTTTGGTTACATCTTTCTAAATCACAATACCAAAACTCAAGTACACAATTATCAATCTTATACAAAATCCTTCAGAATGTAAAGTTTCAAAGCCATAATCCCCAACATAAACTGCCATGAAAAGATAGAGTCAAAGCCATGCAATACTCCAAGCACTTCAAGCAGAGAGAATCAGAATCAAGCTCCTATGTTTACACCCTGAGCACCAGGGGGGATGGAAAGAAAAGGGGCGAAAACAAACGAGGTCAGACATAAAGTCTGGCGAGTCCGGTGACTTCCAGAATATAAACAGATAATATTATCATGACATGTAAATAAAGATGGATGAGAGATTACATCAACAGGAATAAAAGATATACTTTAAGTTAACAGAAGAAACAGAATGATGTAAACCAAGTTATGTTCCTTACTTACATCTTACTTCTCTACACTAATACTAGTATAAAAGGGTTAGGTGTTACCCTAATGTCTAAATTGAAACATAATCAAAACAGAATAATCTATACAGAAACAGAATGCTAGCAATGGGCCTTCACCACCCCAAAAGACAGAAAGTACAGAAGCAGAATACTAATAATGGGCCTTTACCACCCCAACAGATAGAAGGTACGGAAAAGAATACTAATAATGGGCCTTTACCACCCAACTAATGGGAATTTACCACCCTAACAGATAGAAGGTACGGAAACAAAATCGGAAACGGAATCAGAGATGGAAAAAGAATAATCCCTACGGAAACAGAATGTTAGAATTAGGTGTACACTAGTAGTGGGCCTTTACCACCCCAATAGACGGTACCATGCAGAAACAGACAGGTGTTACCATGCAACAGAAACAGATGGTACCAACAGAAACAAACAGAACTAAGTGTGCCCTAAGTCCTACCCCAAGCGGTTGGCTCCCTAATACATAAATACCCTGTGTCGGCCCCACAGTAGGGTGTATCACTCCCTAAAGTGGCAACCTATTGGCACATACCTATTTACAGATGTCACGGTGTCCTACATCCTTAGAGCAGACCGGATCCATGCACGCACATGACCCGGTTGGAACGCACCATCAACACTCCTCGCCATTATCAGAATGAGCCGCTTATAATTAGTTCAGTAAGCGTGCTTGGACCCCTATATAGCGTGGGGTCAAAGTTTTTGATACCAGAAAGGGTTACTGACTAATATGGGTCCCAAACAACAGATGACACAAGTATTTCCCCTCCTAACCTTGTGTCCCCAGACTAACAGATTTTAGATTAACTTGTTTACAAGTTTCAGACATACAGAGTTCAGATTTACTTGTTCACAGATCAGACAATCAAGTTAACAAGTTTTCAGACTAACGGATCAGATGTACAGTTTTAACAGACTTACAAATTGTCTAACTTTGTATTGAGCCTACAGATTCACGAAACGGGTTTGTTAAATTCATCAGTCCAGTTGGTTTAACCCTATCCACCCAACACGTTTTAGACGTCATATTTATCTCAGATTTGCAATAATTAAATATTAATGCACAGACCTCTCACATTCGGTCGGTAGCTTGTGGCCGCTGGATATGCAGAGCGGTTCCGGGCAGACTTCTGCCATAAGCCAGACCTAACCTCATGTCTAAGCATATTTTAGTTATGCCTACGACCTCTCTCATTAAACTGACAGTTTGTGGTCGCTGGTTAAGCCAGTTAGTTCCGGGTAGGCTTCTAACACAAACGGAGTCTAACCTCGTGTCATAGTCACTTTATTCCATTACAGAAAATATCATACTAATTATGTTCATTTAGCTGATTTAACTTTTTTACAAGTTATGGCAGATTATCCAAAGTTCTATTAACATGTTTTTCTCAATTTTAGATCGAGCCTCCAAATTACAATTATTTAGCTTTCAACATATTAAGCAATTCAATAGATTTTGCAGATAACAGATCTAGCGGATTAGGCAATTTAGCAGATTAGCAGAACAGGCAATTCAATAGATTTAGCAGATTAAGCAATTCAGCAGATTAGCAGATTTAACATTTCTTAAAAATTCTATTTACATATCTTGCCTAATAATAAATTAAGCCTAAACTTACATGCTCAAATCATGGTCATAATTCATAATACAATATATGCCCCCAAATTTTCGTTAAACTTTGCACAGTATAGAACACTCTCTAAAAGCCCCAAATCATGATTTGAATTATGCCAAATTATAACCTTTAATGCCGATATCCGAAAATCCATATTTAGGCGCATTTACATTAATAGTTATGCTATTTTAGTATAGGTCTTTACGCCTAAGTTTCATATTCCTTCTTCAAGTCATGAATCGTTATATAAAATATACCCAAAAATCTAGATCTTTAAATTATAACCTCTCAAAATCAGATCTTAATTATTATATGCATTATGTCCCCAAGTTTCAAATCATATGTTATCATTCAATGATTCCCCTTCTTCCAAATCACAGAGTATGCACAGATCTAGATCTAATTTACAACATATGTCCTTTTCTCAAATCAGTCACAGATCAGTCATGTCCAATTATGCATTATTCATTATTTACCCCAAAATTTAGTGTTCGTGCATTAATCTCTTATGAGATTTGGCGCAGGCTCGTAGTAGCCTGGCTATAGAACAGAAAAAAAAGAGTAGTCATAGAAAAACAGATCTGATAGATAAGAATATGCATAACCTCAGATTCAGATTTATAGCCATGTCAAGATCATAATTAAAGTTCATATCTGAAAATAACTGTACTCACAAAAAGGGAACGATTCTTGTATTCTGGAATCTGTATTCTAAAACTGAATAGCTCTCCTTTGGCGTAGAGTATCGTTTAGATTAGAAAATAGTTGTTCTCTTTTAGTTCTATTCAGATTGAAAGAAGATGCACTAGTTCTAGCTTAGATTTCAGCAGAGTAGCGACGCCATTATTTTATTTTAATTAGAATAGAGGCAGAGTATAGGCAGAATGAAATTGTGTGTAGAGAAAGTGAGGTTTGGGGGGTGTTTTTATAGGAGAATAGGGTGATTTAGAGCCTTCAGATCAGTCCAGAAGTCATCAGAACCACCTAGCTCGAAGACAGGTCATCCAGCCACTCAGAAGAAGATACGTCATCATAGAGCACTCCAGAATTCTGTGCTGGATCAGTATGGGCGCACTTGGCAGGTGCGCCACTTAATTTTTGTAGTGGCACACTTCACAAATGCGCCAGTGTATTCTGGCCTATTTCCGGTTTTTCTGGCTAACTTCGTTCGTCCATATCTTCTTCATACGGTATCTGTTTTACGCAAACTCGGACTCCATCTCAAGCATAATTTCAAGACGAACGCAATGGTGCAACCTGTTTCCCTTAATTCTTCTCATAAAAATTAAGTTTACTTTAATTTGTTACTTATACATTCACAGAAAATACGCGGCGTTACATTCTCCCCTCCTTAAAGGATTTCGTCCCTAAAATCTTCAAGTTAAGAAGAATGTGTCCTACCATCTACTCAACCATCATCCACAAGCATCCATTGTCCTTAGAAAACTTCTAATGTTGTATGAACATATGCAAAAGTGTGTGTATATGTCTCTTATCTAATGCAAAGATCAGGCGGTGTACTGATTCAGTTGACCTCCTTAATGCGAATTATGTAAGTGCCATGAGTCCAATTATGTATGCAAGAAATCCTATTTGATATGCTTCATTTCTATATGAGTGCATAACCATTCATCCAAATGCAATATCCATATGATGAGTCAATCATTTTGCATCCTCAAAAATTGAAAAATGCACACAAATCCATATGCAGTATGAAAGTGTTATTGAGCCAATCTAGTGATTAGTGTGTGTATATGCATCCACGAGCAACCATTAGCAACCAATTGCATCCACTTGCAACCATCAAACATAACATGTCTCAAACACATGTTTACACCAATTAATTTCTACCTAAAGGTCGAAGACTCGATCGATAGGATACAGCTGAGTGATAGAAGTAAGTACGATTAAAACAAGAGCTCTGTTCCTATTAGACATCGGTTAAGAAAATAATTCCCTAAGTATCAACCCCGAAGACCGAAATCAACATAAGATTGACGCCCAGTGAATTACTCGCATTAAACAATGCCAAACTGGAAATCTACTTCACGCTTCGAGTAAAAACCCTAACCTTATAAAAAATATTCAGATATTTACAAACTACTGGTACAGATCAGATTATCAAATGATTCTTAGGAAACTAAGCATGATAAAACCCTACCATATCACACAAAAACCAGAATGTATGCGTCATAGTCAACTTAACGCTAACACAGATACCCTCAAACCGCAACCTATCACAACACAAATGAGTCGTAACCCTCATGGGGTTTGAGACTATAGAGGAATCAGAAACAAGACTAGTATTAAAGTGCAGAGTCTCAATTACAGAATCAAAATGCCAAAATCAAAGAGAGTTTTAACTCAATAATCAGATAAGGAAATTAAACCTTCTACAGAAACTTTTCCTATCTCTATCCTATCCACCAGCCACGAGAGCATTCGCCTACCCTCCAGAAGTAGGTTCTGCCCTCCGCCCTTACCTTCTGGGGCAATCCTTAATCAGATATCCTGTCTCACCGCACTGAGAACAACTAGTCTTCTTTCATGTTAACAAGTCTTTCTCTAAAGTTTCCCCCATCTCGTGGAAAACCCTACGAAGCTCGAAAGAGGATTAGCTGTAGGTGAAATTATTACGGCTACAGATGGAAGTTAGGCACTTCTTTACCCTTCGACAGACGCCGTAGTCTCATCATGCCTACGGAACCATGTCGCAATGAGGTTACCTCCCAGAAAGCCAGGAGCCCCGGAGACTAAGAAAAGAAGGAAACAAGGATTAAACAGAAAATCAAAAGATAGATATATGGCTTTGGGGACTATGTTTTTCAAAATAAACTCTACTTTTGAAAATACTTTCTTTTAAAAACCTTTTTGAAAATAGCTTTTAATTTTTTTTTATCAAATCTGGTAACCTTCAGCTCTGATACCAAGTGTAACACCCCACCTCCGTTAAGGTCACTCACAAAGGAAATGCCTTAACTTTGATGGAGCGTTTTAGTAGACAGATCAGAATATTACAAGACAGATAAGTAGTACTTGAAAAATTATAACTTTATTACAGCAGAAGCAGAAATAAGTTTGGTTACATCTTTCTAAACCACAATACCAAAACTCAAGTACACAATTATCAATCTTATACAAAATCCTTCGGAATGTAAAGTTTCAAAGCCATAATCCCCAACATAAACTGCCATGAAAAGATAGAGTCAAAGCCAAGCAATACTCCAAGCACTTCAAGTAGAGAGAATCAGAATTAAGCTCCTATGTTTCCACCCTGAGCACCTGGGGGGGGGGGATGGAAAGAAAAGGGGCGAAAACAAACGAGGTCAGACATAAAGTCAGGCGAGTCCAGTGACTTCCAGCATATAAACAGATAATATTATCATGACATGTAAATAAAGATGGATGAGAGATTACGTCAACAGGAATAAAAGATATACTTTAAGTTAACAGAAGAAACAGAATGATGTAAACCAAGTTATGTTCCTTACTTACATCTTACTTCTCTGGACTAATTCTAGTATAAAAGGGTTAGGTATTACCCTAATGTCTAAACTGAAACATAATCAAAACAGAATAATCTATACAGAAACAGAATGCTAGTAATGGGCCTTCACCACCCCAACAGACAAAAAGTACAGAAGCAGAATACTAATAATGGGCCTTTACCACCCTAATAGATAGAAGGTACGGAAACACAATACTAATAATGGGCCTTTACCACCCAACTAGTGGAATTTACCACCCCAACATACAGAAGGTACAGAAACAGAATCAGAAACGGAACCAGAGACGAAAAAAGAATAATCCCTACAGAAACATAATTTTAGAATTAGGTGTACACTAGTAGTGGGCCTTTACCACCCCAACAGACGGTACCATGCAGAAACAGACAGGTGTTACCACGCAACAGAAACAGACGGTACCAATAGAAACAAACAGAACTAAGTGTGCCCTAAGTCCTACCCCAAGCGATCGGCTCCCTAATACATAAATACCCTGTGTCGGCTCCACAGTAGGGTGTATCACTCCATAAAGTGGCAACCTATTGTCACAGATCTATTTACATATGTCACGATGTCCTACATCCTCAGAGCAGACCGGATCCATGCACTCACATGACCCGGTTGGAACGCACCATCAATACTCCTCGCCATTATCAGAATGAGCCGCTTATAATTAGTTCACTAAGCATGCTTGGACCCCTACATAGCGTGGGGTCAAAGTTTTTGATGCAGAAAGGGTTACTAACTAATATGGGTCCCAAACAACAGATTACACAAGTATTTCCCCTCCTAACCCTGTGTCCCCAGACTAACAGATTTCAGATTAACTTGTTTACAAGTTTCAGACATAGAGAGTTCAGATTTACTAGTTCACATATCAGAAAATCAAGTTAATAAGTTTTCAGACTAACGAATCAGATGTACAATTTTAACAGACTTACAGATTGTCTAACTTTGTATTGAGCCTACAGATTCACGAAACGGGTTTGTTAAATTCATCAGTCCAGTTGGTTTAACCCTATCCACCCAACACGTTTTAGACGTCATATCTATCTCAGATTTTCATTAATTAAATATTAATGCACATACCTCTCATATTAGGTCGGTAACTTGTGGCCGCTGGATATGCAGGGCGGTTCCGGGCAGACTTCTGCCATAAGCCAGACCTAACCTCGTGTCTAAGCATATTTTAGTTATGCCTACGACCTCTCACATTAAACTGACAGTTTGCGGTCGCTGATTAAGCCGGTTGGTTTCGGGCAGGCTTCTACCGCAAACGGAGTCTAACCTCGTGTCATAGCCACTTTATTCCATTATAGAAAATATCAGACTAATTATGTCCATTTAGCAGATTTAACTTCTTTACTAGTTACAACAGATTATCCAAAGTTCTATTAACATGTTTTTCTCAATTTTAGATCGAGCCTCCAAATTACAATTATTCAGCTTTCAACAGATTAAGCAATTCAACAGATTTTGCAGATAACAGATCTAGCAGATTAGGCAATTTAGCAGATTAGCAGAACAGGCAATTCAATAGATTTAGCAGATTAAGCAATTCAGCAGATTCGCAGATTTAGCATTTCTTAAAAATTCTATTTACATATCTTGCCTAATAATAAATTAAGCCTAAACTTACATGCTCAAATCATGGTCATAATTCATAATACAATATATGCCCCCAAATTTTCGTTAAACTTTGCACAGTATATAACACTCTCTAAAAGCCCCAAATTATGATATGAATTATGCTAAATTATAACATTTAATGCCAATATCCGAAAATCCATATTTAGGCGCATTTACATTAATAATTATCCTATTTTAATATAGGTCTTTACGCCTAAGTTTCATATTCTTTTTTCAAGTCATGAATCATTATATAAAATATACCCAAAAATAGATCTTTAAATTATATCCTCTCAAAATCAGATCTTAATTATTATATGCATTATGTCCCCAAGTTTCAAGTCATATGTCATCATTCAACAATTCATTCCGGTTCTTCCAAATCACAGAGTATGCACAGATCTAGATCTAATTTACAACATATGTCCTTTTCTCAAATCAGTCATAGATCAGTCATATCCAATTATGCATTATTCATTATTTACCCCAAAATTTAGTGTTCTTGCATTAATCTCTTATGAGATTTGGCGTAGGCTCGTAGTAGCCAGGCTATAGAACAGAAAAAAAGGAAGAAAATAGTCACAGAAAAACAGATCTGACAGATAAGAATATGCATAACCTCATATTCAGATTTATAGCCATGTCAAGATCATGATTAAAGTTCATATCTGAAAATAACTATATTCACAAAAAGGGAACGATTCTTGTATTCTGGAATCTGTATTCTAACACTGAATAGCTCTCTTTTGGCGTAGACTATCGATTAGATTAGAAAATAGTTGTTCTCTTTTATTCTATTCAGATTGGAAGAAGATGCACTAGTTCTAGCTTAGATTTCAGCAGAGTAGCGACACCATTATTTTATTTTAATTAGAATAAAGGCAGAGTATAGGTAGAATGAAATTGTGTGAAGAGAAAGTGAGGTTCGGGAGGTGTTTTCATAGGAGAATAGGGTGATTTAGAGCCTTCAAATCAGTCCAGAAGTCATCAGAACCACCCAGCTCGTAGACAGGTCATCCAGCTACTCAGAAGAAGACATGTCATAATAGAACACTCCAGAATTCTGTGCTGGATCGGTATGGGCACACTTGGCAGGTGCGCCAGTTTATTTTTGTACTGGCGCACTTCACAAGTGCGCCAGTGTATTCTGGCCTATTTCTGGTTTTTCTGGCTAACTTCGTTCGTCCATATCTTCTTCATACGGTATCTATTTTACGCAAACTCGGACTCTATCTCAAGAAGAATTTCAAGACGAATGCAATGGCGTAACCCGTTTCCCTTAATTCTTCTCATAAAAATTAATTTTACTTTAATTTGTTACTTATATGTTCATAGAAAATACGGGATGTTACAGTTAATCCATACAATGTGGATTGTTGATCCGTTAAAAAACGCACACATATTGCTATATTAATTCTGTATGAAAATCGTGGGACAAACAACATTAAGGTCGGTCGTATCTAGTTCTACGCAGTAAACTTGGACCGTTACAAAGAGTAAGGGGCGATCGCACATAATAAGGTTCAAGCGCCAGCTCCAAGGTTAAACATGGCAAGAAAAAAGCGCGTTGAGTCGTCCTCTCAGCACAGTTAGGATCGGTCACATGATATGTTCTATAGTTGTTCGTTTAATATAAACTGATCGATCGTGCATAACAGGAAATGCAAAGAAAATCAGAGGTTGCACATATATTCCATTTCCGCTCATAAAATGCAACTCCAATCGTCCACTCGTTACTTAATCAGCTGTTAGTACCAGATGCTGCTCTCCAGTCGGATGGATATCAGTTCTCAAAGGGTCATACTTACATCTCAAACTACAGTACCGTTCGCCCATTCATAGTCAAACAAGCTGCATCAACCAAATGTCATCCGTCAGTCAAACATTCTTGTACAAGCCAGGAAGCTTTGATAGGTCGCATGTACACTTATCACTTGCCCGCCCATTCAATATAACCAGACCTATGCGGTCGGTCACTCTTGTAAAATCACTCGCACAAGAAAGCTGGATACAACTGTCACCAGTTAGCTATAACTAAGCGGGGGCATGTTCGTGATTAATAAGGCAGACGGTCTGTAACCCATGAGGAGGGAACTCCGATTCATTTCTTCGAGAAAGGCTCACCTATAAATAAGCCATGGCTGCCACTATAAAGGGGGGACTTCCGGCCACCACGAAGTGCTGCTAAATTCCATCCTTTGTCATTCCTTAAACAATTCTGTCATAATCGTCATTGTCACCCGAAGATCTTTCATCCATTCGACCATGGCATCCGTTGAAATCATATAAGCACAAAAAGATCAAAGACGTCCTCCTCCATCGTTTATCCATCCTTCTTCATCATAGATTTTGCCATTTCTCCATTGAATCCTGTGAATCTCAGCGAGATTTGTATGTAAAAGTGAGGATATATTGAGGGAATAGAAAGATGTATAAAAAACGAGAGTTGATATGTCTTGTAATCATCATCATGATAATGCAAACTCCATTCTCAGTGGATGTGGGCCTAACATAAGGCCGAACCATTCTAAAAACTCATCTCCATTTTGTTTCCTTCACATTTTAACTTTTAATTGTTGTTGAGTTCGGCTCCACTTATTTTCTAAGCATATTGGTGAAGTACAATCCTTGCACCCTTGGTGTTTGAACCATTTTTGGTGAAAACTTTTGGCGCCCCCATGGGGCCGTAATTGCATCTTTTCTTGTTGAAGTCCAGCGAGATATCTTAAGAGAAACTTTGATTGAATACCGAGCATGGAGGAAGAAAATATGGACGAAATCAACGACCTCATCAATAGTATTAATGATGTCGCGTCGCCCACTATCCGATTTGAGGTCAGAGAACCATCAGAAATTGCGGAAGCCATAACCAAGAGAGAACTAGAAGAAGCGATGGCGGGACTAGCAAGTCAGATAACCATTGCAAATGATGCAATGATGAAAAAACTTGAGTCAATGCTTGCTATTCAAGCCGCTACCGCAAAAGCCACACTAAGTACCGCTTGTTTTCTATCCGCCCGAACAAGTCAGGAATACGATGCAGAATCCTCTACTTCAAGCAAGAAACAACAAAATTCTAATCAGAAAGACTCATATCATGTTAATCTGGATCGTGGAATAGCTATAACACCCATGTCCAACCACCCCAGTGATACAACTTCTCAAAGGGTAAATGATCCTACAAAAGGGACGTTCCTCTCAAAGAATTCCATATTCCCCGTCTCTATATTGTAATTACACACTTAAGCAAGAATTTGGCAAGGAAGAAGGCGCTTGTTCTATAGGCCGGGGCAAAAAGCAGGTATATATTTTAGAAATGACATGCGAAATTCCGAAGGATAGCTTAAGGAAAAAAGATAATCGAGAGTAGCGGTAATTTTCTCCTATTAAGACCCCACTCACCGAAAGAATTAAAATGGCTATATATCCACAGGAATTTACACCTCCAATGTTTTAACCCTATGAAGGAACAAGCGACCCCAATGTGTTCCTATGTAGATAAGATCAGCATATGAACGGGGCACACGCTACCAATGAGATCAAATGCCTATATTTTCTGACTTATCAAAGACCAAGAGAATCCGTCAAAGGTTTATTCACCTGCTTTAACATGGAAGTGGCTGAAGTTGAAAATTATGAATCCCGACTAGTGCTGATGGCTTTGAAGGGGGTCATATGTAAAAAAAACCAGGTTAGGACGGTGGATTAAGAAGAAAAAACCAAGCACGCCCGAGCTACTACTTAATTAAGCTGAAGAATGTATCAATGCTGAAGAGAAATCAGTACGTGAACAACAAAAAAGGAAAGACGGTACACAAAGTGACTTTAATAGTCGAAAGAGGAACAATGAAGGAAAAGATAATTGGGCTAAGAAGAAGCTTCGCTGCTAAGAATTATGAACTCACTCCCCTCGTTGATACCATAGGGAATATTTTCATAACAATGAAGGATACAGAGAAATATCCGATCCTTAAACAAATGCAAGTCAAAAATGCCGCTATGAGATCAGGAATGTTTTGTCAATTTCATAACCAGCTAGGGCACGATACAAATGATTGCAGGCATTTAAAATCATTAATTGAGGGGATGATCAGGAGGAATCATTTACAGCAATACATAAGATCTCATGAACACTGCATTAACCCTATGCATGCAAGGGAAAACAAGTAATGGGTGGATCGCTCATGCCAATCCAAAACCAGTACTTACCTAAGGACCAAAAGTCAGCCTACTAGTGTGAGCGACCCCGAATGAACGACTTTTATCGCTTTATCTCGTTTTATTGTTTTTGTCTCGCCTTATTACTTAAGTCACTCTATTCCACTTTGTTACTTGTTATATTCATGAAAGTAATCGATAGTAGTTTACCTGCAAAATGCCTTACAAAATAAAAGTAATGAACTTACCTGACGAACATACTTGTAAGCTCATACTAAAAATCAGTTTCATAAAATGTAGGCATGATCGGAATGGTTGCCCATTGACAGCTAAAACCATACCGGAAGGTTTCCAAAAACATGTTGCAAGCAAAACAACTTGGGAGCAGAAAAAAAAATATCATGCAAATTGAGTCGGATAAGTAAGCACTTCACTTTGAAAGAATAAATTGTTCTGGAAAGACATAGCAAACAAACTCCAAGTCTGAAGGCTACACTTTTCACTATGTTCCCAAGTTAGAAGGCCACACTCTTCACTATGGAACACGCCAAACTCTTAGCAAACGTCCGTAAGAGAATTCAGTGTCAAGCTTTGAGGAAAATTACAGAGAAAGCTATCAAATTTGTCCTACGGATAAAAATTGTTAGTCCCAAAAGAGGCACCTTGTTAGGTGTAGGATATGAAGTCTTTAAATCGAGCAAAAACTCAATAAGAAGAATTAGTGTCCACCTCCCGGGAATGAAGCATAATGTTGGAAAGGCAAGTGTAACAGAAATCCTAGTCGAAAGGGGGGTAACAAAACAATTCAGAAATCCTAGCCGAAAGGGGGTAACAAAACAATTCATAAATCCTAACCGAAAGGGGTACATAAATCCTTGCCGAAAGGGGTAACATAAATCCTAGCCGAAAGGGGGTATCAGAAATCCTAGTCGAAAGGGGGTATTCATTCTAGGCCTTTCTTGAATTTAAAATAACGATATCAAGCAAAGACCTAGAATGGATCGAAAATTTGAAACCCAAATACTCCCCTGGGGGCATGTATTCAAGACCAGTCTCCAAAGGGCTTGGGTCACCAAGTCAGTGAGAAGTGGGGTTGAATACATTTTAAAAAAAATCAACAAACACGTATATATATATACATATATATAAGAAAGCATGTTTAATCGAGCGAAAAACACATATTAAATATGAAAAGCAAAAACCTCTCCGGGGGGAACATTTTCAAGTTCAAACTTCGAAGGATTTGAATTAACGAGTTAATAAAAAATGGGTAAATGCACGAATATCTAAGATTACAATGAACCTGTAATGATAATCTTACACGCCATAAGTCGGGCGTAGTCGTACGATTAACAAAGTACTAAACCATACAAATGAACAACGATAAAGATGCAACGCGTAGCACACCAACGAGAAGATAAGTAAACCATATATGTATATGTAAAGAAAAATTATGGTACCATGAACCAAAGCCTAAATCAGTCATAAAATCATCAACAAAGCATATGGTAATCAATAGGGCTGGCACCCGTATAAACAAGACAGTCTAAACATGGCACGTTAAGACAAACGGCGGGAATAACTAAAGAAAAAGCTATCCAGTTATAATTTTCAAGTGGAAAAGGTAGTGGCCCTCTCCTGGGGTTCAAGGGCCCTGATAAGATCAAACTTGTCTTTCTCTAAAGCATGGATTCGGCCGGTGTTCTCTCTGTTCAACCTCTGAAGATCACCAGCAAGATTGTGCCAAGCACCCAGTCGCTTCACAATGTAATCCCTGACTTCTACAATAAGGCCTCCAATCAAATTCGGACGCGCCTCCAACTAGTTAAATTCACCCAGCACGCAGTCTTTCATATCATCCATCTTGCGACCAACAATCCATTTGTCATACGGGTCTATGTCCAAGTCAAGGTATATACCTTATAATACCAACCCTCGAATCATTCAGCAAGTGTTGGATGACATGGATTAGGAACATAAAGAGGCCTATGAATGATTGTTTAAAGATCGGCAGAGTTTGAGGTAAGGGGCGGACAAGCCAATGTGGGTTGGGTAGAATCAACTTGAATATCCAGGACGAGAGGTTCGTCCAGTGAACGGCATCTCCAAGGATCACTTTTGCCCAAATTTCTTTGACTCTTCGGCTTGTTTCTCCTACCAACCTTCTTCACTATTTTCTTCCTTGGTCTTTTTGACATAAAGAATTTCATCCTTAAGCCTGAAGAAAAGACCAAAAGATATTTTAGTATATGTCGGACACCAAAAGGCTATTTCAGTCTAAAGTTAGGATGATTGTCAGAACAGTCCAGCTAAGTTTAAGCGTGGGCCGAAGCTCCGCTTGGTTTAAGCCAGCAATGTCTGGGGCATTCCAGCAAACTGCTTATAGGCAAAATCAAAGTTAAAGTTCTTTTAAAAAAATGAAGTAAGTTACATGTCATCCAGGTTCGCATTGAAGCAACATCTTCATCAAACAGACCTAATTGTTTCCAAAATCCCAATCCATATTCAAACTGATCGAACCTTACTTTAGAACTCCTTAGCTCAAAACTATTTATGAAACCGGCAACTACTCGAGCAAAGCAAGACAAAGTAAAAGGCGAAAACTCGCCTAAAACAAATCATGGTATTTTGGATTGAAAGAAAAGTTGCCTTAATCAACCGAAAGTTACTGGAAGCATGAAACAGTATAGTGAGCTAAGAGAACTGAGAATTTTTTAAGGAAAACCAGGGCAAAAGTTAAAGAGTATGGATTACCATGTAAAGTTCTCCGGAACAGTGCTGCCATCGAAAGATTTCTTCGAGAAAAGATGGAATGGAAAAGCTATATAAAGAAAGCTAGTCCATAATGTTCTTACCACGTCAGCCTCGTCAGAATCAAGATGAACCAGCTAAACGAGTATAATAACCCCCGATAGCTAACTCGCTCGAACCGTCCTGTTATGCCTGGCATTATGACCAACTTGATCTTGGTCAATCCAGAACAATCGAGAGCCATGCAACCCCTTTGAAAATGGAGATTTAATTCATCAAACTGCTACAGTCTCTCTTTTTTCTTTCAAAGTCCGTAATCTTCCATGAAACTAGGAAATCACGAACTTCGAAGAATGAAAAATGTTTATCCCTAGTTGGTGTATAAAATCTTCACAAAACACACAAGACAATCGCTACAGAGTTTAGACTTACATGAACCACCTAAGATATTCAGATCGTTCAGATAAAGTAGAAGGTAGTCTCACATAACCAAAGCTGAGCATATCAGCGAAGAACACATAACATCGAAGTTGATGGGTCTCGCACCAGCCATACAATTAAGCTCGAATATGCCAAAGGGTAAGGCGGCCCCAACAAGCTTAGTAGATTCGTGCCTAAAATACGAATCACCCGCTCTGATATCCAAGGGTTGTTTGCACATAATCTAGACAATAGTGAACAAGTGCAGCCTAGAGAGCCGGCCGTCTATGTCTAAAGAAGTCGGTCGCTCATGGCAAGAAATGCAAAGATGCTAAGAGTGTTAGCGCATACAATATCTTTACAAGTTTCGATTGGCCGCCCATTTACTAGCAAACACAGATGCTCCGATCAGGCAATTGCAAAAGCTCAACAAGATCTGGTCGACCATTCTTACACTAGCCGGAATGCTTTGACAAGTCGTGCCTATGCACTTATTGCCTGTCCGTCTGTTCAATATGTCAGAACCGATGCAGTCACTTACTCCTATGCATCTATTCGCTCCTATGAAGCCGCTTGTCCAAGACAGTTGGAAACAACTGTCGCCAGTTGGCTACAGCTAAGCGCGACATGTTTGTAATAAAAAATAATCAATCCATTCGCGTAACATCTAGAAAGTCAGATGTGAAGAGTGATCAATTCATTCGCGTAACATCTGGAAGGTCAGATGTGAGGAGTGAACAATAAGTCTGCATAGCATTCAAAACCTCGGATGTGGGGAATAGCAAATGCTCAATTGATCATCGATATCGGAAAACGTCTAAACCGACGAAAGATAATGATATAAAGCATGGATCATCTTAAAAAAATCCGTTGTTGGATCTTAATGCGGAGTTAAAGTGAAGGCTTAGAGTACAACAAGCAAAATGCATTACCATCCCTATATCACAAGTCCAGCACAGAAGTTTCAAACAAAAATCAACATAAAAGTAGTTAGCGAGGGCCGGCACCAGCATATACAACCGGTCAAAAGCATGGGATAAAAGACAAAGCGAGATAATCGTAGCCCACGGTTCCATTTCCTCCTACTACCATATTTGCTTGGTTTCACTTTTCCCTAGGGAAAAGGTGCAGGGATTCAAGGGCCCTGATAAGCTCAGTCTTATCATTCCCTAAAGTACGGATCCGTCTGATGTTTTCCCTATTCAATCTTTGGAGATCACAAGCAAGCGTATGCCATACACCCAATCGTCTCACAGCAAGATTCCTGACCGTATCAATTCCCTCCTTCATCTGATCTTTGATAATGTCAAGGTGAGCCAACATAAAGTCTTTCATGGTGTCCATCTTGCCCACCATGACCCAATTGTTGTACGGGTCTACTTTCAAATCAAGATCCGTGCCTTGAAGAAACCAACTCTCTAATCGTGCAGCAAGCACCAGATTGCATGGATCAGAGACATAACGAGGCCTTTGCACAATCGCTTGAAAATCCGCAGAGGTTGAAATAGAAAATGGAGAAGTCACAGATGGTTAAAGAGAGCGGGTTTGAGTGTGTGGCATGGAAGACTTGTCCAGCTTGGGGCACGTCGACTTGTCCAGCCTGAGGGCATGTCCTAAAACGACCTTCGTTCAGATCCCTCTTCTTCTTCCTTTCCCTATGGATCTTCTCCACCCATTTCCTCTTTAGTCTTTTTAACAAAGAAAGCTGCATACTCGTGCCTAGGGGAAGAATGAAGCTGATTACAAATTGGGCCCAAGGGGATGGAAACAACCTAATTTGGAGTATCCTTTGCAAACTGTTAAAAGCACAACAATTGGAGACATATAACAAAGGTGTTTCCGACTTTTAGAAAAATAACAAGACATGGATTTGTAGACTAAGATTGCTGGTGAACAGTAAGAGGATGAAAAATTATCATCACAGCGTAATCATCATCAGTAGAGGGCATCGTAAATAACCGACGACCTTTAGAGCCTTTAAAAAAAAATCAAAATAAAACCTGAGTCGTGAAGCTTCAAGGTTGAATAGTTTGGCCAGTCGAATTCGCTGAAGAATCAATGATGGTCAAAATTTTACCTCAAAGAAACACCACTAGTAAGATCGAAGTAAAAGAAAAGGGGAATATAAAAAAGTACGACGGCGTGAGTCAAAGAATAGTATACGGGTGGAAAGTAAATATGCCAAACTCAAGCTAAAAGCCCAAAAGCAATTCGCGAGAGTATACGACCTGAAACATAAAGCGACCTAACACATGCCAGAATTGTTCAAATCGAAGCTTGCATTATCTTCAATGAATACAAACTTCGAGGGGCAAATGTTAATCCATACAATATGGATGTTGATCCCTTAAAAACCGCGCACATATTGGTATATTAAGTCTGTATGAAAATCATAGGACAAACATCGTTAAGGTCGGTCGTATATAGTTCTACCCAGTACACTTGGACAGTTACAAAGAGTAAGGGGCGATCACATAGAATAAGGTTCAAGCGCCCGCTCCAAGGTTAAACAAGGCAAGGAAAAAGCGAGCTGAGTCGTCATCTCAGCACAGTCAGGATCGGTCACATGATCTGTTTGCAGTTGTTCGTTCAATATAAAATGATCAATCGTGCATAACAGGAAATGCAAAGAAAATCAGAGGTTGCACATATATTCCATTTCCGCTCATAAAATGCAATTTCAATCGCCCACTCGATACTCGATCAGCTGTTAATATCAGATGCTGCTCGCCAGTCGGATAAATATTAGTTCTCAAAGGGTCATACTTACATCTCAGACTACGGTACCGTTCGCCCGTTCATAATCAAACAAGCTGCATCAACAAATGTCATCCGTTGGTCAAACATTCTTGTACAAGCCAGGAAACTTTGACAGGTCGCATGTACACTCATTGCTCGCCCACCCATTCAATATACCCAGACTTATGTGGTTGCTCACTCTTGTAAAATCACTCGCACAGGAAAGCTGGAAACAGCTGTCACCAGTTGACTACAACTAAGCGGGGGCATGTTCGTGATTAATAAGGCAGACAATCTGTAAACCAGAAGGAGGGAACTCCAATTCATTTCTTCGAGAAAGGTTCACCTATAAATAAGCCATAGCCGCCACTGTAAAGGGGGGACCTCCGGCCTCCACGAAGTGCTGCTAAATTCCATCCTTAACCATTCCTTAAACAATTCAGCCATGATCATCATTGTCACCCGAAAATCTTTCATCCATTCGACCATGGCATCCGTTGAAATCATATAAGCGCAAAACGATCAAAGACGTCCTCCTCCTCCATCGCCTATCCGTCCTTCTTCATCATAGATTCTGTCATTCCTCTATTGAATCATATGAATCTAAACGAGATTTGTATGCAAAAGTGATGATATATTGAGGAAATAGAAATATGTATAAAAAACGAGAGTTGATATGTCTTGTAATCATCTTCATGATAATGCAAACTCAATTCACAGTGGATATAGGCCTAACACAAGGCTGAACCACTCTAAAACCCCATCTCCATTTTGTTTCCTTCACATTTTTACTTTCATTGTTGTTGAGTGCGGCTCCACTTATTTTCTAAGCATGTTGATGAAGTACAATCCTTGTATCCTTGGTATTTGAACCATTTTTGGTGAAAACAGAGAATCTTTTATTAACACCAATGAAGAGTATAAGAGACTGATTATAATGGTCATTCAATTCACTCAAGAATTTTATTTGAAGAGATAAAGAATTGAAGAAGATAGGAGAGATATAATGAATTGAATTCAATTGAATTGAATTGTCTTTCCCTCTCCCCTTTACGCCCGTTTAATAAGACCAATTACTTCATGCTCAAGTTACTCGATCTCTAAGTAAACTTGGCACCTAAGTTATCTATTATTTCACGCTCAAGTATTCTTGACCTCCAAGTAAACTTGGTACCCAAGTTATCTATCCTTTTCTTCCATAAGAAAAATTCCATTCCATTAATTTAGCATCACCAATTTTAATAAGCATGGTGTATGAAATATTACTCGTCTTAACTAAATCTTTCCAAACAGTGTCATATTGTAGATTCCTCAATCATAAGCGCATCAAAAACAGAGGCATCCAAAAGGTGCCTGTGTGCAAATGAAAATGTATAAGTTATCACATTATTTAAACGATTAACTTAACTTGAAATTACCTTAAGCTAATTTCTTTCATTACCGCTCACCTATATTCATCAAGCATCCAAAATACTTGTAGTGGACACACATGAAATCAAACAAATACACCGTGCATGAATCTTGAGTGATACGAAGCCATGACGAAACTCATTTATCTACATCTTCTCATTTTTCCGGTTTGAGTGGTATAAAATTCGTCATGATTGAATCCTAATTTGATCGTATATGGAAAATCATATTTTAGGACCGTTAGATAATTATTAATTAACGATGCAATACTTTGGATAAAAATATAGGCGCCAGCCGTTTTCAACTTTGCACAGCTCCTTCCATACAAAGCACACTGACGCACGCCACAACACAACAAAGTGACAAACTATAATAACAAAATGGACAGCTACAACTCCATTCCCACGTCATCCTCCCAATTTCAAAAATGCCTTCCCGTCTCTTGATCTTCCTCCTCCTACCGCTCACCTTCTCACCCGCCACTCCATTATCAGACCAACCAACTACGCTACTAGGCAAGGGATGCAGTCAGTACAACGCATCCGATCTCTCCCTCAACTCCACTTTCTCCAACCTCCGTTCTCAGCTCTCCAACTCTTCCCTCTTCGCCACTTCCCATACCACTCCCGCCGATTCCAACACCCCCATCTATACCATGTTCTACTGCAGACCCTACCTCTCCCTTCCTTCCTGCCTTTCCTGCTTCGCCAACGCTTCCGCTACGATACGCACCTGCGGATTCTCTAACGGCGCACGTGTTATTTTGAACGGATGCTTCCTTCGCTACGAAACCGCCCCCTTTTACGACCAGACCACTTCGCCAGGTAATTCTGCGATTTGCAGCAACGCAAGTAGCAACAGCGGCCCGGAAGTCGCTTCCCTAATGGCGGATCTGGCTGCGGTTACGAATCGGGTAAATGGGTACTTTGCAGCAGCAGTAAGAAATGGAGTTTATGGTGTCGCTGAGTGTGTGCAGACAGTCAGCGCCAGTGGGTGCAACGATTGTTTGCAAGTTGCGGTTGCAAATGTGAAAGGCTGTTTGGGGAAGAAGGGAGGGGCCGCGGTGGATGCGGGTTGTTTTCTGAGGTTCTCGGATGTGGATTTTTTTGGGGATTACCCGACTGTCAATCTTCAGTCTCTTCTGTCCATGTCTTCAGGTACGTAGGTCTAAAGTAGTTCATTTGGTAGCTTCATTCATATCCACTGACTCTATCTATTAATCCTCATTCAACATATCTACTATGCTCACAAATCGATGATATCATTTTTCATGCATGGAGGGACATTGAAGGCATGTGGAGAGAAAGTTGCATATATCTTTAGATAATTAAGTAGAAAGATTTCAGTGATTTTTGGTTAGATTAAAAATGAGTGCCGATCAAGGATTGATAGCAATGGATGGAGGGACAATGAAGGCATGTGGAGAGAAAGTTGCATATGTCTTTAGATAATTAAGCAGAAAATTTTCAGTGGTTTTTGGTTAGGTTAGAAATGAGTGCCGATCAATGATTGATAGCAATGACTTTATCTTATAAAATACAACAATGCTTTATTAAAACCTATTTCCACAAGTGAATTCCAACTGCTAGATTCAACATCTACAATTAGTTTAGCTAAGAATTTTGGAATTGCAAAGTGCTGATGTCCTGTTTAACAGTCACAAGCTTGGGGCATCAATAAGAAGAGTGATCACAGACTTTACTATGGATAATATCATGAAGGCAATATTAGCATTTCAATGTGTTACAGTTATTCAAATGAGAACAAAATTATCTAAATTTAGTGTTTATGTAATCAAAGGAGGTAGCTGTCAATATCCATGGACGCTAAAGAAAAGGAGTGAAAGTGTGTAAAAAAATAATTGGTGGATGAACTAACAAACTTTGATACAATTTTTTTAACTCAACATTCATATTTTATCAGGTGGGTTAATTAATTAAAATGCTGGATTGAAATAAAATTTACCAGTTCATTTTTGTCTAATTAATCGATCAATTATTGTGAATTTTGATCGCAGGGAAGTCGAGCAAAAAAGAGGCCATCATAGGAGGAGTGGTGGGCGGCTCTCTTCTATTTCTATTTGCACTCCTGTTATTTTTATGGTTAAGAAAATCCAAGTCAAAAGTTGGTGGGAGGGGTAATTCATTTTTATTTTTATTCTATTTGTTGGAAAATTCAAAATTTCAACTATTGGATTTTCCTTTCATTTTTACCTTTCTTATAAGGACATATTAATCATGTGGTTGAGATTTCGTGTACTTTGAATTAAGTTAATTTTTGTTTTCAAATATCCGTTCCCTTATTTGTTTATTAAATATCAGGACAGAAACAATGCTTAACAATCCTAGTAAACCATGCATGATTTGTGGGAATTTCATATAATTGTGTTACTATCCAAGTTTGGCAGAGTGTAACTTCCCACGCAATCCTTTTCTGAAAGAAGTCTGTATTAGTCAAAGCAGGATTAATGAAATTATTCTTGCATTGTCTAAAGAGAATCAAACTGTTTTAGAAAGTGTATTTATATATATAAAGTACAAGAATCGTATGAATCTACCCAGTTGCAGCCTAAAAATTTATACTTAAAAAAAGTACATTATTGCATTTGGTCAAATTTGTTATTAATATTGTTTAATTTATAGCCGCCGGCTGCTGTGATTATTGTCTTCTTAGTAACGAAAGCTACTTTGGCTTTTTTCTCAGTTTTTTTTTTTTTCAATCGATTAGAACATATTTTACAGATTATTTGAACTTAAAACTAAAGGCTAAAAGCTGATGTCCTATAAATGTAATTTTGATTGTAGCGATCTAGCTAGTTACATTTTGAATCTGTGGATGAATGGCTTATGGCTAGTTGGTTGGTACGCAGATTTAAAGCTACTTTAGGTGTTGTGCATGTAATTTACTTGTCCTGAAAATGAAACTACTATTGTGACATAACATATTTTGACAAAAATATTTGTATAAAAAGCTTTGCAGAGCTTTTCTTTGATTGTTTACTTTACTGAGATACGGCATATATTTCATTAATCATTAGGTTCATTACTGACTAATTCTGCAGGTAACATTCTTGGGGCTACAGAACTACGTGGACCTGTCAATTTTCGCTACAAAGATCTTAAATCGGCCACCAAAAACTTTAGTGACAAAAACAAACTCGGAGAAGGTGGATTTGGTGATGTATACAAGGTGCTGTCATTCATCTCTTTCCTTAACAATATCAATATATATACTGCTCTTCTTGTACCAATATTAATTATTATGCTCCTACAGGGTGTGTTGAAAAATGGCAATATTGTGGCTGTAAAGAAATTAGCGATATCTCAAACAAATAGAGCCAGGACAGATTTTCAAAGTGAAGTAACACTTATAAGCAACGTTCATCATCGCAACCTAGCTCGATTGCTTGGTTGTTCTAGCAAAGGCCCTGACTTGCTGCTGGTTTATGAGTACATGGCAAACAGCAGCCTTGATAAGTTCTTATTTGGTAAAGGCCTGTTGCATTCTCAATATCGCACTACTTCAAAACCAGAAAGTGTTTTTTGATGATAGCATGTGCGTTTTAACAGGTGAAAAGCGTGGCACTCTAAACTGGAAACAAAGATATGATATTATAGTAGGAATTGCCAGAGGGATTGCTTACCTTCATCAAGAATTTCATGTCACAGTTATACACAGAGATATAAAATCTAGCAATATATTACTAGATGACGATCTTCAGCCAAAAATTGCAGATTTTGGTCTTGCGAGGCTTTTACCTGGTGATCAAACTCATGTCAGTACCAAATTTGCAGGAACTTTGTATGTCAAATTCTACATTTGTTTAGTTTCACATACCACTTATATACTGCTTTTTTTTAATCAATGTGTAAATTCATCACATGAATGCTATGACAGGGGATACACTGCACCTGAGTACGCAATCCATGGCCAGCTATCTGAAAAGGTCGACACTTACAGTTATGGCGTAGTTCTCTTGGAAATAGTTAGCGGAAGAAAATCAAATGATCCAAAGCTTGAACTTGAATACCAGTACCTACTTGAATGGGTAATTCTATTATGTTGCTGAATCTACAACATTGATATTAGTTTCATCTGCATGATATATAACGTGAACAATTTTTATATATTCATAAGTCTAGTAAAACATATTCTTTTAAGTAGGAAGTGCGAAAGCCTTAATTTTGTATGTTCATATTTGTACGGGTCACCACGCTAGGTACTTAAAATATACTAACTTAATTTGCTGGCATGCCTCAAATATATGTTGGCAGACACAAATGGGAGTTTCTCAACTTTGATAGAATACTGGTATGCGTGATCGAAATCCGTTTGAACTAACTAATTTATCTTGATGTATGTTTAAGGCCATATGCATAGAAGGATTCATTATTTTTCTTTAATGGTTGTTTGAATAGGCATGGAGATTATATGAGAGCCGCGAGTTAGTAAAGTTGGTCGATGAATCAATGGATCCTAATGACTTCAGTGAAGACGAACTCAGAAGAGTGATTGAAATAGCTCTACTTTGCACTCAATCTATGGTAGCTGCAAGGCCAACTATGTCAGAAGTGGTCATACTACTCCTGAGCAAAGCAGCACCCTCAGTCGTTCCTACAAGGCCTACCTTCATAGATGCAGTGAATAGGGTTCGCGGTGATACTTCTACCTCTAATTGTTCATCTACCCCTTCTAATGCAACTGTTTCATTCACTCAAATGTCTGCCCGGTAAATGTCATGGAACCATTTTATAAATGTTGTGATCAGCCTTCTATTGCATACAAATTTGTTGTGCATTTCAGTTTGACAGCGTTGTACCATTGGTTTGCATGTAATTATGTAACTATAGTTTGCATATTTGATGATTTATGTTATGTTCCATTAATAAAACGGCTTATAGATTTATTTCTTGGACTAGTTCATGTTTTTTGCAAACTTTATCCAAACATGATATACTGCGTATAGACAGAATTAAGATTATGAGTTTTGACTGAAGAAAAACATATATGCCATGTTTTTTTTAAAAAGATTTAAAAATTATAATGATACTCAATTCAAGAACATCACCGATTTAGAATTCCAGTTTGAAACATCTTTTCTCTTGCCAGGTAAGTCCCGAATGTTTGTTAATATAATAGAAACCAGTTTCACCCATCTTATAACTAAGGTACCTTGCTTTTGAGTTGAAATAAGTTCATTCCAAAGATTACTCTTAGAGCATTCTCAGCAGTGGGAATGCTGGAGAAAGTGGTGACAATCCCCACTGGAAAACTCAAACTAGCGCTGCAGCAGTATGACAAGCAGCATGAGTTCAGCTTTAAAGTGGGGATTCATCCCACCTTTTTTTTTGAGGGGGGAATCCTTAAACAGCAAACAAGCCTTAAACATCAAACTGTTTGCTGTTTAGCCTTTGTCAACTAAAAAAGAAAAAAAAAAGGCAAAGTCTCACTCGCTGCTGTAAAAGTGGGGCTTGGTCAAGCTTTTATTTTTTCTGCCACTCATGAAAATACACGCTCTGCTGAGTACGCTCTTAGCACTAAACAAATAGAGTTATTGTTGAGACAAGTCCCACATTGGGGAATTTGTAAAATGAATCCTGTATAACTATAATGAGTTCACCTTTCATTACCAATTGGTTTTGTGATAATTCGGGATTCTCTAACAGTTATTCATATGAATTATTCACCAGGCAAAAAAATAAATAACAGTAAAAAGAATTCTGCCCTTGTAATTTAACATAACCAAAAAATAGTAGGAACTATTCTCTAACATTCCACCCTTAAACACATAATGTGATGGCTATGAGCACTGCGAGCAAAAGGTAAAGTAATGGTATCTTTCTCTCAAGATGATGTAAGATAATAATCAGTCTTAATATGTTTGGTTGATTGGTTCTCTCGTGAAAGACCAGGTTGTGAGAAATTTGATTTACACTTTATTATCACAATATATGAAGTTGAGGCGATAAAGAAATACTCAGATATCGTCAAGTAATCACTGCGATATCAGACAAATTTTTAGTAGTAGATAACATGGTATGGTATTCCGCTTCGGTCGAAAAATAAAAAACTTCATATTGTTTCTTACTCATATACTCAACTCAATAGAAGTTTCAATAATCTTTTTATTTATAAGCTTAGCCCACACAAGAATGTCTCGAATAGCATTTAACCGAGAAAGAATATGAGTTGGCTACCTCAACGCCGAAGAAATATCTCAATGGACCTAAATTCTCCCATTGACTAAAATTTAGTTAATCTCTAAAGTATGTTCTCAATAAGTGATATTAGGTAAAATTGGCTACTAATATCTTAAATTTGTAAACCGAGAAGACAAAAATGCATAAAAGTAAAGAAATAAAGTTTAAAGAGGTTAGATCGAAGATGAACTAAACAGTAGATAATTTAAAACTTGTGTTCTCCTACTCTTGTAAGAATGCCTGATTTGGCATAGTTATAGCTGTTGGCATTGATTACTGCTAAGATAATGATGAATGAGTCTTGAAACAGCTTTAGGATGTTGATACGGATGTATACAGTTGATGCTCATGCCAGATAGTGCACGAGATGGTCTGCATGGTGTGGATGATGACAGTTGACAAGTCGTACATTGAACATACTTGGGATATGGTAGCTAGCGTGGGATCACAGAGGGGGTACAACAGAAGAACTTGATAGCAGCAAAGTACATGAAGTAATTAGTGGATATTTGTTTCAAGGACACATTTTAAAATAAAATTAGATCTAAGGACAAGCTACTTTCGTAATGTAAATCAAGGACAACTTTCATGATTTAATTGAAAAATGTCCAAATATTTTAAATTAAGGACACACATTACATTTCACAAATAATAAAAACTAATACAAAAACCCTTTTATGTGATTATAAGATTAAAAACTAATAAAAATTAATTATGAAATGTTTTTGATATCATAAATATAGGAGAAAATGAGTATAAAAAAATGCAGGACGGAAAGCTATATGCATATAGCTTCGTTATTTACGATATAGCTTTTCTCTGGTGCAAATGAGATTAGCTTTAAAATGACTTAATTTTGTATTTGAGTGATACAATATAAAGCTATATTTTTAAGTAATAAAGCTATATTCACTTAGCTTTCCGAGCTGAATATTTATATATGTTTATAATAACATCAATAAACTAAAATAATTTTGAAATCACTTTTTTTTTCTTTCAATTTTAAGGTAAATCATTTATTTTTTAATTAATTTAGTAATAATGATAAAATTAAAGTGAACTTCATGTTGATATAATACAACTTGGTCTTTGTCCTTCATTTAATTATCAAACTTAGTTGTCCTTTGATCTAATTTTTTTGAGGAATGTGTCCTTAAAACCAAATACCCCAAGTAATTATTGCAAAATGGTGCTTTTGTCAGACGAAAAGTGCTTGTTTATGCTAGTCTTTTCAAAGGCTTGCGAAAATTCTTTGTGTAGAGGTGATTCAGTGTTAGTCACTACCCACTAACACTACAAGAAAAGGGCTTAAATTCGACGGCCCATATCGACGGTTTCCGACGGCTTTTTCCGACGGCTTTCGACGGGTCGTCGGCGGCCGTCGGAAACCGTCGATTATAAACGTATTATCTTCTTCCAGCCGAACAGAACACGCATTCACTTCCCTCCTCAAACCCATTTTCCAGCCGAATTTCCAACCCTTACACCATCAAAATCGCGATTTTCCACCTCCAAACACCAAATTTTTCACGTCCAGATCACTCCCGACTCCTCCTCAAGCTTCCAGCAACATCAATTTAAGGTATAATTCGTTTTTTGGTTAAAATTTCAATTTTTGACCTAAACCTAAATTTGGTAAAATTAGTAAATTAAGCTTAATTGTTGATTGCAATTGGTTCCTATTGTGTTGTAGTATGTTATATCATCATATTATATGTGTGTTTCATTTGCTACACTGAAATTGAAAAAGTTATGTTAAATATTTGCATATTTGACATCAAAATTTAGGCATGTTTTGGATATATTGTTGTTTGTAGTGGTCATAAAAAATTGTTTAAAAACCCAGATATTTACAAATTGGTTTAAGTGTGTGTATGTGTTTCAATTTAGATTGTTTATGTCGTTGTATAATTTAGGATATTTTTGTACATGTGTGCTGTTTTGCGCTCGTCATTCTTGCACGTGTTATTTGACATACGAATAATTGAATGGATGAACTATGAAAAGTACATCGTGCAAATTTTGATTTATGCACAAAAACGCATGATTCTAAATTCTAGTTGTGTGCCTATTGAATCGACGGTAATAATATTGTTTTAAGTTGATTGAAATGTTAGCAGATGTGATAAAATATAAAATATTTTTTTGTTGCAGTAAAACGTACTTTATATTAATATACGCACATATAATTGAGTAATATCCCCTAGAGTGTTTTCGGCCCCGTCCGACGAGTGTTGTACATGATCGTTATATAAATAGTTGTTTTTTTTTTAAATTAAAAAACGACCGTTTATATTCATCTGGTACAATATTTGTTGGATTTGTCCTTGTATTGGACAAGTTATAAACGCAATAAGCATCTACATTTTGTATACTACTTCGTTTCAAAAGATTCACAAAATTTTGGTTCCATTTTCCCTTTTGTTTCCTGCGTACATGTGTACAGTGCAGGAAACAAAAGGGAAATGCTGCCGAAATTTTGTTGAATCGTTTGAAACGAAGTAATATACAATTGTAAATGTTTACTGTGTTTATAATGGGAAGTAGGATGCCTGACCATGTAAAAGAATTGCATTAAAAAAAGTGTCAAATTTAACTGTGTTGGGTTATGGATATTTAAGATTATTTATTTTAAATAACAACGATTGATTTTTTGTTATTTAAGTTATATTTTATAAATTAAAATAATTTATATTCCAAGACTAAAATGGCGCGGTGGTTTCAAAATTTAATTTTGAACTTTGGAAAATTATATAAAATTCATTTTAAATCGGATTTGGACGAAACAAGAAACGCTAGGACCGTATTGAATTTTTTTTCTAACGGATATAAGAATTTGAGATTTTAATTCATAATTTGTAAGTTACGACAAAATCAAAATTTCAGAAAAACGCTATGGAATTAATATATAAAATACATATGGACCAAAACGCTATAGAATTAATATATTTTTAATATTAAAAATATATGCCTTAAAAATGAAAATATTGCAATATATGTGCGTTTTATTACCATAAGTACAAGTTTTTTTTGTAATTTTAATTCTTAAATAAATATTAATTTTTGGACTTATGACTGAATTTCTCAACTAGGAAAAATGATTGACTATTTTGTTGATCGGAGGAGTTGGATGTACCAAAGAAGAGGACAGAGAGGTTCAATAAAAGAAGATTTTTATAATGGTATAAATGTCTTTGTTGACTTTGCTTTAAGTAATAATGGAAGCGATCCTGAAATTCGTTGTCCATGTAACAAGTGTAAACATTTGAAATATTTGTTACCCGATGTTGTGAAAGTCCATTTGTGCAAAAACGGATTCGTACCCGAGTATTATTTTTGGTATCGTTATGGAGAAGTTGTATCAAATACTCCTGTTGAGATTGAGGTCAACAATCCTGTTGAAGAAAATGTTAGCACGACCCGTATTGAAAATATGGTGGAAGATGCAGCTCGATCTATGTTTCCTATGATTGCAGCCGATGACGACGATGGAAATGATGAAGAACCGAATATTGAAGCTAAGAAAATTTATGATTTGCTGGATAATGCTAAGAAACCTATTTGGGATGGTTGTACAAGCGGCACTCAGCTATCGGTAATCGCGGAATACATTGCGATGAAATCTAAATACAACATCACTGAAGCTGGGTTCACAGCAATTGTACAAGCTGCAAAAAGGCACATGCCGCCGGATAATTTAATGTGTGAAAATCACTACGAAGTTAAAAAACTTATGTCGGCATTTGGTTTACCTTATCAAAAAATCGATACATGTGTAAAAGGATGTATGTTGTTTTGGAAAGATGACGTAAACCTTAGAAATTGTAAAATTTGTAATGAAGAAAGATATAAACCACGAAAAAAGAAGGGAAAGGAAGTTCCATATAAACGTCTGCATTACTTACCTCTTACTCCAAGGCTTCAAAGATTATATGCATCTTCTGCAACTGCATCTCATATGAGATGGCATAAGGTGAGATCGGAGCAAGAAGGTACGTTGACCCATCCAGCCGATGGGGAAGCATGGAAGCATTTCGATAAAATTTATCCCAATTTTGCAGTGGAGAGTCGTAATGTCAGACTAGGATTATGTACGGATGGTTTTTCACCATTTTCTCAGTTTGGTTCTAAATACTCATCATGGCCCATTATCATCACACCTTATAATTTACTTCCATGGATGTGTATGAAAACACATTATATGTTTCTTACTGTTATTGTTCCTGGGCCCGATGATCCAGCACAAGGAATTGATGTTTATTTACAACCGTTAATTGAAGAATTAAAAACATTGTGGAACGAAGGAGTAGAAACGTACGATGTTTCAAAGAAGAAAAATTTTCGCATGTTTGCTTCTTTGTTGTGGACTATAAGTGATTTTCCTGCATATGCAATGCTTTCAGGATGGAGTACTGCTGGTCGTGTATCATGTCCATATTGCATGGAAGAGACACGAGCGTTTTCCTTACCGCATGGTAGGAAAATTTCATGGTTTGACTGTCATCGATGTTTTCTCCATGTAAATCATGTTTTTAGAGCAGACAAGAAAAACTTTTTGGTTAATAGAGTAGAAACCAGACAACCTCCAACGTTATGGACTAGCGAAGAAATATATGAAATGGTTCGAAATCATCCAAAGATATATCAAAATGGAGTTCAAACAGAAATTGAAGGCAAATCGATTTATCATAATTGGTGCAAACAGTCTATTTTTTGGGAGTTGTCGTATTGGAAACATCTTCTACTTCGTCATAACATTGATGTGATGCATAATGAGAAAAATGTATTTGATGATGTCTTTAACACGATTTTGAATGTTAAAGGGAAAACTAAAGATGATTTGAAATCAAGGCGCGATATAGAAGAATTATGCAAACGTCCCGAGCTTCATATGAAACCTAATGACAGTAAAAAACCCAAAGCATGTTATGAATTAGATAATAATCAGGTTAACGTTGTTTTAAAATGGGTTGAAGGGTTACGATTTCCTGATGGGATTTCCTCAAACCTTCGTAGGTGCGTTGACTTCAAAAATGGTAAATTGAGCGGAATGAAAAGCCACGATTGTCATATTATGATGGAGCATCTATTCCCAGTTATGTTCAAAGAACTACTGCCGTTAAAAGTTTGGAAGGTAATAACGGAGCTTAGTTTGTTTTACAAAGAACTTTGTTCAACTACTTTGAAAGTGGAACGTTTACGTAAATTTGAGGTAGATATTCCAATATTGCTTTGCAAATTAGAGAAAATATTCCCACCAGGTTTTTTTAATGTAATGGAACATTTACCTGTTCACCTTCCAACTGAAGCACGATATCGAGGTCCTGTCCAATATGGATGGATGTATCCATTCGAGAGGTAAATATAGACATATTAACGATTAATTTAATTGAATTTAAAACTATTAAATAATGTAAATTAATATTGCATAGGTATCTGAATCATTTGAAGAAAAAAGTGAGACAAAAAGCACGAGTTGAAGGTTCGATATGTAAATCTTACATCGAAGAAGAAGCTTCGTTCTTTTTCTCTCATTATTTCAGTGATCATGTGAATATATCATTTGAAAGTGTTCCAAGAAACGACGAAGGAGACGAACAAGAATCGTCTCAAACAGTTTTGTCTATTTTTAGACAACATGGTCGACCTTCTGGAAAATGTGTTGACGTCTGGCTAAATGATAAAGATCTTCATGTAGCTCACACTTATATTCTTCTAAATTGTGCTGAAGTTGCACCATTCGTTAGGTAATCTGAAATATCAATTAATGCATTTTTATTTCTACATCTTTACATGTGTATAATCTAATGCAAAACACTATTTCTATTTACAGCGTTTATGAACGTGAACATCCAAATGGAGATATCAGTAAAGAATTTTCTGCTTGGTTTACAAATTATGTTTATGAACCCAAAAATTGTGTTGTTGATGAAGGGTTGAAACATCTTGCAATGAGACCAAAAAGATTGGTTAAGACATATCCAATATATTTTGTTAATGGATATAAATTTAACACAAAAGAATACGGTGCTGAAAAATCAACGAACAATACTGGTGTATTCGTTAAAGGCAGTGACGATCCTGAGAATCACATCAAAGATTTTTATGGCGTTTTAACACAAATTTTGTAATTGACATATTTCTCACGACCCGCAGAGGAGGTGTTTCTATTTAAATGCGATTGGTTTAGCAATGTTCCGGGTTCTGGGATTAATGTACATAAGGATTATAATCTGATTGAAATAAAGCATACATCGCGTTATTACAAGTATGATCCTTTTGTACTAGCCAAACAAGCATTACAGGTTTATTATGCTCCTTACCCGTCTCTAAAAAGAGATAAAGCAGATTGGTCGGCAGTTTTTAAAACAAAGGCCAGATTTACGTTTGATGGGAAGAATATTCCAGACGAAGGAGCCTATCAGGCAGAACTCGAACAGAACAATGAAATAATAATTGAAGATAATCATGCAGATTTCGGACCTCTAATCGATGAGGCAAATGCTTTGGTAGATGCGTTTGAGAGTGCGGAGGAAGATAGTATGCAATCTGAGGATGAATTTGAATCTGAAGAAGATGATGATTGATATAGATGATGATCGAGTACTATCTATCTATTGTAAAGTAATTATGTAGTAAACCCAGCTTATTTTGCAATTCATGTAACTCTATTAAATTTTTAACTTTTATGATCGTTTTTTACATCTTTTGTGTCATATGCAGTTTTGCTTATTTATTTGTCTTAAATCTGCAATAATGTAAAAATGTTAATCTTTGGAATATGAGACCAAATCAAATACAGGTATAAACAATTTCTCTTTTATGTCATTTTTTGCATCTTTTATGTCACTTATTTAGCAGCTTATATCGTTTGTTTAAGTTAGCTTAGATCTTTGAAATGATTTGTATGTGACAAGTATGTCATCTAGAGGAAATTCGTCAGGCGAGGGTTCTGGATCGCATCCCCACGTGCGTCCAGTCGTGTCCTTAGTTCCTACGAGTACTGGGTAAAAATTAAACTTTATTTAGCATGTTTATTATTTTATACAGCACACTTATATGTTTTTCACATTTAATGCAGGACTTTCGATCTTCAGCCTTCGAAGACTATTTTGACCGCTTCGACAGCAGCATATAAGGCGAGGATGTCGGGATATTGGCCTAAGTGGGATTTGATACCACCTCACATGCAGGAGGTCATTTGGCAGGATGTGCTAGTAAGTATTTTCTTTTATATTTTTTGCAATATAATTTATGTTAATCGCTGAGATATACTGTACATATTTTACTACTAATGTTTGTTTAACGTGAAATACAGGCTGAGGTTGATATACAGACTGATGATTTGGCATTGGCTAGGACGTATTGGATGCAAAAGATGAGGAAAAACTATAAAGATGTCATATCAACAATGAAAAAAAAAATAGGAAAAAACCTACGTGGATGGGAGATAATGTTTGGAGTGGGTTTCTGAAGTATTGGGATAGTGATACAGCGAAGGTTAGTGTACTAATTTTTTTTTAAGAAATATTAAAATATTTAGTCTGATAATTATAAAATTTTAAATGTGAAGGCGGAGTCACAAAGAAACAGCGCGAATAGGAATAAAAATCCAGTCACGCATAGAGGAGGATCCAAGTCATTCCAGCAGTATCGACAGGAGTTGGTAATTTTTTTTAAATGCGACTTATTATGCTGTATATAGTTTTGAACATTTAATAATTGTGTTTAATAATCTAATTCAGGAGGATGAGGGGCAGGGTCCAGTCTCCTATATGGATGTGTTCACACGTACGCATGCCATAGAGCATGTCGACTCAGACGGGAACATCACATACTCATGGCATGACGAGAAATCCAGGAAGAGTCACGTAAGATTTCATTTTATGTAGAAGTTTATGTAGTAATTGTTAAATTAATATAAAATACGATATCATGATATTAATTTTATATACATTCCTATTGGGCTTGCAGGAGAAGTTCATGGAGAAACGTCAGTTGCGTCTAGCTGAGACTGGAAATGAGCAGCTTACTACAGACGAGGAGGACATTATCTTCCAGTCAGTGATGGATCCACAGACGCGTAACAGACGATATGGATTTGGAAATCAAGTGGTAAAACATTTTTAGTTTAGTTTAATTTTTATGCGTTTTATTTTTATCTAGAAAGCTTAAGCCTCAAGTTCTTTAATTTTGTGATAAATATATCTTTCATGATACCAATGTTGCGTGCATTCAATGTTATCATTTGAGAGATCAATAATTATTGCTCTAAATTAACTCGATGAAGTGCATAGTTTACGGTATTAAATTATGCCATTTAAAGCATATCAAATTTCTTTAACATGTGATATCACACATGTCATTGGTTGTTGTTATAATTTAAAGCATATTAAATTTCTTTAACATTTGATACCAACAAGTAAGCATTAACTATGTTATTGTACTTTATATAACGTTTTATAATCAGTGTTATGCGTTGGCTTGTAATAGGTTCATTTATGGTCTTATTTACCATAATAGTTAAAAGAGGATATATAATGTAATGATATAGTCGATAACCTTTTTATGTCAACGAAGATTATAATGTATTACTCCGAACTCTTTAATTACATATTTTTACGCCGTGCAGATTATTAAAATAATTGTAAATGATTAAAAGAATTTTAAATAATTGTTACAGTCCACCAGTCAGCAGGCACGGGCCAGACATGCTAGAGAAGCTATGGACGCCGCAGAGATCGAGGACTTGAGAGCTAGGGTGGCACAGCTTGAGGAACAGAATCGCCGCCAAGCCATTGAGATGACTCAGATAGTGGATCGACGCATAGCAGAGTTCGAGCGGCAGTATGGACGCTTTCCCTCATCAGCTGACTCTGCAGAGGAGGACGACCAGTGATGTTGCTTGTTAGGTATGTTTTTTTAGTTTGACATATGTACATATATGACTAGAGATGCGCTATATATATATGGGGGTGTATGACTGAACATTGGTTGACATTTCGTATGTATTTTGATGGTAGACAAGATGTGGTGGATTGATGTAGTAAATATGATGTATTATATAGTGTGCAATCGTAGAAGTGTTATGTTTTATATGTTTTTTTTATCGTTTTTATGAATTTTTGGTTGAATTGGTTTGGTTTTGATGATTTTTTGGTTGAAATGGTGTGGTTTTGATGGTTTGTGTATGAAATGTTGTGATGGAGTTAAAGACCGACGGTCTGAATTAATGAATTGAGTGGAATGTGGGTTTGATGGTTAAATAGCAGTTGTAATATAAAAAAAAAGTAGTAGTATTTCCGACGGCTTACAGGTTCAAAAGTCTATAACGGTTTCCGACGGTTTGCGACGACTTACAGGCAAACGTCTCTAACGGTTTCCGACGGCCGTCGAAAGCCGTCGGAAATTGACGAAAACCGTAGGAAACCGTAGGAAAAATATTCGACAACAGCCGTCGAAACCGTCGGAAACACTGTGTGCCGACTCCTTTAATTGCGACGGGGATTTCCGACGGCTTCCGACCATTTCCGACGGCCGCCGACGGTTTTCAGCCGTCGGAAATCCGTATTATTCTTGTAGTGTAAGATTGAATGTTGGTAAAGGAGTTGGTGCATACGCACATACGAGGATGGGGATGGGCAAGGGAGCTATATGATGGTTGACTGAGTGGTCGAACTAGTCGATGGTAAGGAAGCCTTTCAAAGAACAATTTGTTCAAGCATCATCATGCTGTGTCTACGGAGGACTGGGAGGAGGTATTGGTTACGACGCCTACACCGATGCAAACTAGCTAGATGCTCCTTTCTATGACCAGACTGCTTTGTCAGGTAATTCTACGATTTGCAGCAATGCAAGTAGCAACAGCGTCCTGGAAGTGGCCTCCCTAATGTCGGATTCGGCTGCGGTTACGAATCGGGTAAATGGGTACTTTGCAGCAGCAGTTAGAAATGGAGTTTATGGTGTCACTGAGTGTGTGCAGACAGCCCATGCGAGTGGGTGCAACGATTGTTTGCAAGTTGCGGTTGCAAATGCGAAAGGGTGTTTGGGGAAGGAGGAAGGGAGTGGATGCGGGTTGTTTCTTAAAGTTTTCGGATGCGGATTTTTTTCGGATTACCCGACTGTCAATCTTCAGTCTCTTCTGTCCTTGTCTTCAAGTACGTATGTCTAAAGTAGTTCATTTTGGTCTCATTAATCAATCAATTAGTGTGAATTTGGTCGCAGGGAAGTCAAGCAACAAAGTGGCCATCATAAAAGGAGGAGTGGGCGGCTGTCTTCTATTTCTGTTTGGGCTCTTGTTATTTTTGTGGTTAAGAAAATCAAAGTCAAAAGTTGGTGGAAGGGGTAATTCATCTTTATTTTTATTTATTTATGAATTATCATGATTGAAACAGATAACGTTTTCTATAATATAAAGCAGCCATGCCTGACTATTTGTTTTCTAAAATAATACCAGTAACTTTTGTGTGCTAGCCAATAATGCTTAACAACCTTGATAAACCATGCATGATATGTGGGCATTTCATACAATTGTGTTACTATCTGAGTTTGGCGGATTGTAACTGTGCAAGGTAATCCTTTTCTTTGAAGAAATCTGTATAAGTCAAAGCAGGATGAATGAACTTTTTCTTGCGTTGTCTAAAGATAATCAAACTGTTTTAGATCTACCCAGTTGCGGCCTGAAAATTTATACTTAAAAAAAGCACATAATTTATAGCAGCCCGCTGCTGTGATTATTGTCTTCCTAGTAACGAAAGCTACTTTGGCTTTTTTCTCAGTTTTTTTTTTTTTTTTTTTTTTTTTTTTTTTAAAATCGATTAGAATATATTTCCAGATTATTTGTACTTAAAACTAATGGCTAAAAACTGATGTCCTATAAATGTAATTTTGATTGTAGCGATCTAGCTAGTTACATTTTGAATCTGTAGATGAATGGCTAGTTGGTTGGCACGCAGATTTAAAGCTACTTTAGGTGTTGTGCATGTAATTTACTTGTCCTGAAAATGGAACTACTACTGTGACGTAACATATTTTGACAAAAATATCTGTATAAAAAGCTTTAATGTGCTTTTCTTTCGTTGTTTACTTTATTGAGATACGGTATATATTTCATTAATCATTACTGCTACATGAAGCAATCAAGCAACACATAGAATCTTACATTGATTTACTAATTTTGCAGGTAACATTTTTGGGGCTGCAGAACTTCATCGACCTGTCAATTTTCGCTACAAAGATCTTAGATCTGCCGCCAAAAACTTCAGCGACGAAAACAAACACGAAGAAGGTGGATTTGGTGATGTATACAAGGTGCGGTCATTCATCTCTTTCTTTAACAGGATTAATATATGCTGCTCTTCTAGTGCCAATATTAATTATCATGCTCCGATAGGGTGTTTGAAAAATGGCAATATTGTGGCTGTAAAGAAATTAGCAATATTTCAAACAAGTAGAGCCAAGGCAGGTTTTCAAAGTGACGTAATACTTATAAGCAACGTTCATCATCGCAGCCTAGTTCGATTGCTTGGTTGTTCTAGCAAAGGCCCTGACTTGCTGCTAGTTTATGAGTACGTGGCAGACAGCAGCCTTGATAAGTTCTTATTTGGTAAAGGACTGTTACGTTCTCAATATCGCGCTACTTTAAAATCAGAGAGTGTTTTTTGATGATATCATACGCATTTTAACAGGTGAAAAGCGTGGAATTCTAAACTAGAAACAAAGATATGATATAATAGTAGGAATTGCCAGATGGATTGCTTATCTTCATCAAAAATTTCATGTCACAGTTATACACAGAGATATAAAATCTAGCAGTATATTACTAGATGGTGATCTTCTGCCAAAAATTGCAGATTTTGGTCTTGCGAGGCTTTTACCTGGTGATCAGACTCATGCCAGTACCAAAATTGCAGGAACTGTGTATGTCAAATTCTACATTTGTTTGGTTTCACATACCATTTATATGCAACTTTTTTTTTATCAATGTGTAAATTCATCACATGAATGCTATGACAGGGGATACACTGCACCTGAGTACGCAATCCATGGCCAGCTATGTGAATAGGTCGATACTTACAGTTATGGCGTAGTTCTCTTGGAAATAGTTAGCGGAAGAAAAACAAATGATCCAAAGCTTGAACTTGAATACCAGTACCTACTTGAATGGGTAATTCTATTATGTTGCTGAAAACTACAACATTGATATTAGTTTCATCTGCATGATATAATGTGAACAACTTTTATATTTTCATAAGTCTAGTAAAACATATTCTTTCAAGTAGGAAGTGCAAAAGCCTTAATTTTGTATTTTCATATCTGTACGGTTCACCATGCTAGGTACTTAAAATATACTAACTTAATTTGCTGGCATGCATCAAATATGTTGGCAGACACAAATGGGAGTTTCTCAACTTTGACAGAATACTGGTATGCGTGATCGAAATCCATTTGAACTAACTAATTTATCTTGATGTATGTTTAAGGCCATATGCATAGAAGGATTCATTTTTTTTCTTTAATGGTTGTTTGAATAGGCATGGAGATTATATGAGAGCCACGATTTAGTAAAGTTGGTGGATGAATCAGTGGATCCTATTGGCTTCAATGAAGACGAACTCAGAAGAGTGATTGAAATAGCTCTACTTTGCATTCAATCTATTGTAGGTGCAAGGCCAACTATGTCAGTAGTGGTCATATTACTCCTGAGCAAAGCAGCGCCCTCAGTCGTTCCTACAAGGCCTACCTTCGTAGATGCAGTGAATAGGGTTCATGTACTTCTTCCTCTAATGGTTCATACTTCATATGCCCCTTCTAATGCAACTGTTTCATTTTCTCAAATGTTTGCACGGTGAATGTGAACCATTGTATATATGTTCCGATCGGCCTTCTATTTCATACAAATTTGTTGTGCATTTCAGTTTGATAGCATTGTATGATTGGTTTGCATGTGCATGCAATTATGTAACTATGTAGTTTGCAGATTTGGCGATTGATGTCATGTTACATTATTAAAATGGCTTATAGATTTATTTCTTGGACTAGTTTATGTTTTTTGCAAACTTGATCCGGACATGATATACTGTCTATAGACAGAATTAAGATTTTATGTTTTAACTGTTGAAAAACATATAAGCCATGTTTAAAAAAAAATTGATTTAAAAATTATAGTGGTACTCAATTGTATTCAAGAACGTCACCGATGTAGAATTCCAGTTTGAAACACCTTTCCCCTTGCCAGTTAGGTCCAGAATGTTAATATAACTGAAATCGTTTTCATCCATCTTATAATTAAGGTACCTTGCTTTTGAGTTGAAATAAGTCCATTCCAAAGATTACTCTTAGCACTAAACCAATAGAGTTATTCATATGAATTATTCGCCTGGCAAAAGAATAGGGAACAATAAAAAGAGTTCTACCCTTGTAATGTAACAACAGTCGGATAGGCCAACTAGGCGTCGGACTAGGGTCCTAGCCTGTCAAAGGGTCTCAACGTTTATTTTTTGTTTTTATAAAGAATGTTAGCAGCCTAATTTAAAAAATGAACGCAACAAATTGATAGAAGCAGGGTCCTCCCTTCTTGAGATACCAAGTTGGATTCTCATTTCAGTAAAAAAAATTAGACATGAATAAGTTTTTGTTCCATTTTCCTGTTGTTTGATTTGGCCAAGGATCTCATAAGATTCAGGGTCAGCCCTGTGTAACATAACGAAAAAAATAATAGAACTATTCTCTAACATTTCCCCCCTCAAAACACATAATGTGACAGCTATGAGCATTGCGAGTTTACCTAACCAGAAAACAAAATCGAATACAACTTGGTAGATAAATCTATAACCTAGAAGGAAGAAAATACAAAAAGGCAAGATAATGGTATCTTTCTCTCAAGACAATGCACGGTATTAATTATTGTTAATATGTTTGGTTCTCTCACTCATGGAAGACCGGGTTATGAGAAAATTGATTTACACTTTATTATCACAATATATGCAATTGAGGCCATAAAGAAATACTCTCGTGTCGTCAATTAATCAGTACGTGATCAGACAAATTTTTAGTAGTAGATGACATGGTATAGTATTCCGCTTCGCCGAAAAAAGAAAAAACTACGTTTTGTTTCTTATCCCTATTGTCAACTCAATGGAAGTTTCAATAATCTTTTTATCTGTAAGCTTAGCCGATACAAGATTGTTCTGAATATATTTTAACATAGAAAGAATATGAGTTGGCTACCTCAACGCTGAAGAAATATCTCATTGGACCTAAATTCTCCCATTGACTAGAATTTATTTAATCTCTAAAGTGTGTTCTCAATAAGTGATATTAGTTCAAATTGGCTACTAATATCTTAAATTTGTAAACCGAGAAGACAAAAATGCATAAAAGTAAAGAAATAAAGTTTAGAGAGGTTAGATTGAAGATAAACTACGTTAACTGTGAGAATTTCTTATTGCTTCATTTTTATTTCCATTACTTAGATTACATGTGATCAGAACTAAATAGTAGATAATTTAAAAATTGTGTTCTCCAACTCTTGTAATGCCTGATTTGGCATATTTATAGCCGTTGGAATTGATTACTGCTAAGATAATGACGAATGAGTCTTAAAATCGCTTTAGGATGCTGATACGGATGTATACAGTTGGTACGCATGCCAGACAGTACACAAGACGGTCTGCATGGTGTGGATGATGACAGTTGACAAGTCATACATTGAACATACTTGGGATATAGTAGGTAGCGTGCGATACAGAGTGGTTACAACAGAAGACCTTGATAACAGCAAAGTACATGAAGTAACTATTGCATATGGTGCTTTTGTCAGGCGAAAATGCTCGTTTATGCTAATCTTTTCAAATGAGCAATGCTTGCGAAACTTCTTTGTGTAGAGGTGATTCAGTGCTTGCCGCTAAGACTGAATGTTGCTAAAGGAGTTGGTGTGTACACACATATGAGGATGGCGACGGACAAGGGAGCCATCTGATGGTAGACTGAGTGGTCGGACTAGTCTATGGTAAGGGAGCCTTTCAAAGAACAATTTGTTCAAGCCTCGTCATCCTGTGTCTATGGAGGAGATATTGGTCACGACGCCTAGGCCGATGCAAACTAGATGTTCCTTAGGAAAGCCTTGCTGACTCAGGCCGATAGAGGGGCAATGCCTAGCGGGTGAGTCAGATACAAGGCGAGAATAGCGCAGCAGGTCCTTACCATATGAGCCAAGATTGATTGAAGTGTTGGGTCATTTAGTATACAGGCCGAGATGACTATTGCTGAGTATGTGAGCCAGTTGGATAACGTAGGTATGATCTTATTATTCATGCATTTAATGTTGTATTAAATGTTGCTACACGTATAATTGAACTTTGGCAAAGATGGCCATTTTTCTCAAGCGCCACAAAGATAAAACGCTTTTTGATGTAATGATTTGACTTATGCATTGTTGATACTTAGACGACTCACATCACTTCTTACAAGCAGATCTAATGACTTGTCGCGCTTTCTTCCACCTATAATTTCTCTTCTTCTTTGTCTTTTCATGCCTTACTGAGTAGTTTTACACTTTCTGCCATTAAATAACTTGAAGCTTTTCTACTTGGCTTTAGGTCCATTTTTCTACTACATGCTCAAAACATCAATCAGTAAGTTGTTATTAACTCTGATTTATTGTGTTTCTCATACTATCATCTTAGTGTGGTATTGTTTGTTAGTTTTTTCAAAACGTTGCATAGAATTTTGCTTCAATTTCTCCACCGTTTCAAATGTTGTTATATTTTTCTTTTGGATATTTTTCATTATTGTTAGTTTTGTCTATGTCCTTTTGGATATTTCTCCACCATTTCAAATCTTAGTGTGGTATTGTTTGTCTTTGATGAACCCCAACCATATATACAATGTTTAACAATCATCATTGTGCCATCAAGGGAAATTGTCTAATATTGAACACTAAGCAAATCAAATTAGGAATTTATGTATCAATATTACTTACCTAACCCTTCACTTTAAAATAGGAAGATTGCACAATAGGTATGAACACGTAGATAAAGTTGGGTAGCGGGCTGGTGGGATGCTGGCCACATGACCCATGTTAGATTAGAGCACGAGCGGACCTACCATGGGAAATTAGTTATGGTAGGGAACACACTTTTCTTTGAGCATAACTAGGTTACTCTTTCAATAGATTTATTGGTTCGGTAATCTAAGTTATTCAACATGGATTGCATATGGTAAGTTTTTGCTTCTACTAGCGAAATACATGCTCTCCTCAGTGGGTCTCTAAGATCTAGAGGATCAAATGCTGGTCTTGTCCACAACTGGTGTTTAGGCGAGTGAGCCCGAGTGAATGAGAATCATAGAGGAGCGAGTTGTCCTTGAAAGATGTTGAGCTCTTTCTATTCAGCAAGGAGGGCCCAATATCTCAACCTTCGAATGAGTAGTGACGAGGGTGCTCCGCTTTTATTAGGAATACTTCCCGCCCAGTATATAAGGCTGAATCTCCTTTTCTTGAGGTCAGATATATATAACCTTGTAGCTCTTTCACCGACTTTAGTTGCGAAAAAATTGTTCCTTTCTACCCCTTGGTCACTGATTGGGAAATCAACTTCAGCGTGAGAATGAGGAATATGGATCTTGAAGATAATATTAACAGTAGAGCGAAGTGAATAGTGTTTACTTAATTATGTGAATCTTTTTAAACTTTTGCAGAATTACACTTATATTGATGTTATTAACAACCAAAAAACAATCATAAAATTAGAATGCAGATAAAAGTAAATGTAGTAAAATAAATTAAAAGAAAACACTGAGATTTTATATAAGTTCAGAGTTACCGTACACTTAGGCTCGCACATATCCTATATAGATTTCTTTTGCACTAACAAATGCAATTACAATATTGATTTCAATGCTATGAGACACACCCTTCAAAATTCGGCCTCTTGGTAAAGTCACTTAGTTTCACGGACTACTAGGCACACCCAATTGATTTTTGGGCCCCAACCACAACCAATGAACTTTCGAAACTACCAACGCACACTTATAATCAGTAGTTTTTGGGTTGAAAGAGTTTACAGACTGAGACCTTTGATCTCAGATTACAGTTACACTTAGTACTCTGAATTGCACTTTGGTCTTGAGATATTGATGAGAGATTGTAGAGAATAAAATTAGAGATAAATAGATTTTATTTTGGTTGAAATTCGGTAGAGTATGTTAAAATTTTCCTAGAAATTGAGAGAGAAGAAAGAAAGGACTTTACAATGAAGAGGATAACATAAAAATTTGTTCGAAACTCTTGTATTTATTGAGAAATAACATACATGTCTATCTGTGAAAGGATACTATGAATTGAAACTTCTTTTGAAATTATGTCTTTTTAAAAATTGGATAGTATGTCGATACATTATGGACATATATATCGACATATCCCTTTAAAGTTTGAAAATTTATTTATTTAAATCATTTTGAAAGTATATTGTTCATACAAATATTTGACACTTTGTAAAATCATTTAAACATAGTTTATATATACTTTAATCATAATAAAACTTAATAAAACTTTACGAAATAAATTTTGAAATATTTAATAAAACATTAAATATAATGCATGTATAATGTATAAAACTATTTAAAACAAAGTATATGGGAATTGCCAAAATTATAAATACATAGAATTTACAAGACTAAAGTATAAAAAAATTTAAATGTTTAAAATCAAAAAAGGACGTTTGAAAACTTATCTTCTGAAATAGGGATCATTCAAAAATATTTTTGAAAATCCATTTTGATTGAAAAATCATTTGAAAAAAGATCAAGTGCTATCATAATTTTAACATTTATTCTAAAACTCTAAGTTTTTCTTGAACATCTTGAAACCTTGTACTTTTCAATACTCCTGATTCTTCATACTCTTACTCTTGAATCCTTATATCAGCGTCATGATCTTGAATCTACACTTGATACTATACAATCTTCATTATATATACATGCCAATATCTTGCAATATATATATATATATATATATATAAACATTAGTAACATTTATATTTAGAGTTTATATATTTCCTTAGCTTGCTGTTATCAAAACAATCTACATGGTACTAACAGTCTCATCTTTTTTGATGATGACAATCGTGTTTTATACAATATAACTTAACTCTCCCTTAATCTATGCCTATCTGGCCAATTTTATATTTCTCCCTCCTTTTTTCATCAACATAAACTTGTAATCCTAGTCCTACTTTGTCGTATCCAACCTCTAACTCTAATGATAATTCTAAAAATAAGTTTAGTACTAATTCTAAATTAACTCTTAAAACTATCTCTTAAACTAACTCCCCCTAAATAACATGCTATAAATGAGAATTATACGAATGATATATAAGAAAACACAAACTGTTGACAACAATCGAACATTATATATTAATTTACCCCAGTCAAAGTTATTATGTACATACGTTAAGTGCATACACATACACACAAAAACTGTATATAAGGAAGAAGAATGACATGCATATTGTTTGACACTTCTATGGATTAGAAAAGCACAAATGTTGAAATAAATTACTACAAGCGTACAAGTGTGTAGTATACTGGTCGAACATAGGGAGGAAAATTAAATCTCTTTATTTATGTAATTTCATGGGCGAGATGGACAAAGTCTGAAGATGAGATTTAAATAAAATTGAAATTGCAATTTAGTTGAGAAAAATCTAATTGAACCAACAACTAATTTTTGCAATTATCAATAAAAACAAATAGAGAAAAACAAGTAAACTACTATTGAATTCACTATAGATTCGAATCTAATTGGATCTATATTAAATGCAATATTTAACAAAGTAAAGTAAAACAAAACATGAGAATTGGGACAAAGCTTGGCAGATTGTGCAGACCGACGCTAACTATGTCAACAAGATGTTGGTAATCTTTAGGTGTCCACTCATAAAACGAGACCAAGATATACCACCCATGCACTGGCTCGTGGGCTTACTTGAGAGTTAGTGTTACTACCAAAATTCTCTTAGAATGTGAGGGCAGTAAAGGGATGTTGAATGAGCACAAGAATGGAAGGAAGAGCCCAAGAACAACATGGACCAACACCTATTGGGAAGAAAGGAGCTTAAAGCCTTCAGAACGACAACGAAGTTCACCCGGCAAGATCCATCGGACGGAGACTACCCAAAGGAGAATTCTGTGACAAAAAATAACCTAAGGCAAGGATCAGGAAAGAGGAAAGCATAGGCTCAGCTTATCAAAACCCCGAAGGACTATCAGAATCAACTCACTTAACGTCGTCGCACCATAAGCAGAAGAGTATCGGACCAATACATACGGATTGTCCATGGTCGACATCTGAGAATCGACTTCATATATGACGAAGGGCTACCTTCGTGAGTAACAGAAATATTACGGGAAGCCACCTTCCGGAGAACCAAACCGTCTTAAAAGCTTAACCAAAAGGTTAAATCATGACCCAAGCAGGGATACAGGCTACCCATACTATTCTACCTGGTACCTAAACCAGCAACGGTTTCAAACCGGCATGTATTTACGTACATCATAAGGATAGACTCCTCTAAGTACTAACGATAAAGCCGAAGGCCTACATCTGGAAGCTTACGTCTGAGAGCCAATGCCCGGAAGCTGTTGCCGGAGGTTCAAACATCGTCCATAAATCGTCGTGACAATAAACCCATGTCAGTCTCGGGGAAGCCCAAGTTGTCCTGAACACTCACTTCGAAGACCATAACCAGCACCGCAAGGACAACCGAATGCCAAATACCCGATACCAGGAGAAAAGCGGCCAATGGAGGCCCATGCAGGCCCAGTAGCCTGTCAATGGAAGGACCCCTGATTCTCTATAAATAAGACCCCAAGAGTCACATAATGGGGGGAGAATCTTTTATTCCTAAATTCAGTTATTCTTTTCCAGAAAAGAGCAAATCATCAATCCTTGTAATACATCTACAATTTATGAATGGAGAATTTTCGGGTCTTAAGCATCTTGCGATTTGATAATCTTTGAATGCCATAATAATGAGACAGGAAGTTAACACTAACCTTATTGATGAGAAGATCAATGGAGACACCCTAGTGATGGAGAAGAAGTTTCAAAGAAATATGAAGTTTCCCTCCCCTCGCCTTGAGGGTTTGTCGTTATTGGTTGACACTCTCACGATAAGCCTAAAATTTCCTGATCCTTGGGGAAAGGAGGGCGTCTGTGGATTCATAGCCTGATTTCCAACGTGATTCTGACCCCTACCTTGTGTTGGTCAGACGTGGAGGATCACTGAAGTTAACGAACATCATAGAACCTTCTTTCCAAACTTGGGGGAAGCATTAGCCTATTTTTCCTCTATCAGTACATCACGTTACCTTCATAATTTAGAAAGTTATCGATTCCACAGATTCCAGTAATATCAAGCTAGATAATGTTCCCGAAGTCGATTCGGAGCACCATCATACAATATATGTGATATCTTTCCTCTGGGTGCAAGATAATTAATCATTAAAGTCTAGAACTCTGAAGCCCAGAGGAAAGCAATCTAGCTTTGATTTGCAGGTCTTAGAGTGAGTTTCGATAACTCTGAGTTATAGCGATGTCGAGTCCCATGAACACTTGTTATATGCGTCATAATCTAGGTATTGACGAAAAATATCATTAAGATTTTGGCGCTAGACGGAGGGCCTGAACCTCCGACCATGTGGTTAATTTGTTAAAATTAATTTGGTGAATTTATTGCTCTATGGCAGTGAAATATGAAATCGAAAAGATTGGAGGATCGAAACAAAGAGCTGGATCCCAATGCCACCCTTGAAGTAAATGAGGGTCCAACGCTCAACCCTAATAACAACGAAAAGTGAACCACTTCCAATCCACAACAACTGTCAGACTCAAATGCCATGGAAGACAATATCGCAAGAATGTTTGTCTTGGAAAAGCAACTTCAAGAAGTACAGGCCCAAGTTAACGTTGTCTAGGCACAAAAGTCCTCAAAGCTCACCAGATATAGTCAGAGAGAGACGAATGAATCTCCGAAAAGAAAAGCTCTCATTCAACATTCAGAAGAAAAAGAGAAGCTTAAAGCAACCTCTTCCAAGAAGAAGAAGTCCCATCAAATGAGGATAGATCACCGAGGGAATCAGTGCGAGTAGGAACAGTCTGGGAGCTCTACCTCCAAGGGCTATGATCCCAAGAGAGCAAATTATGACGACACTAAGGCTTACATCATAGATCTCACTCAGAAAACTGTAAAGGATTTGTTGGGAAGCAAGCGGAAGAGAACCCAAGATGATAGGGTAAATGACAGCGAAAGGGTAGCTCCATTCATCGATAAAATTATGAATACCATCGAGAGTGAAAGTTCCAACTATAAAGTAGCTTGGGACGACCGACCCCGACGATCATCTGATGGCTTTCGACAGGCAGATGGATCTTTATAACACCTTCTAGAGTCGTCAGAAGCCGTCTTTTTAGGTCACTTTTCAAGGGGCAACAACAAAATGGTTTCGCCAATATAGGGAAAACATCATTTACTCATGGAAACAATTCTCTTAAGAATTCTCTGCGCAGTTCTGCATCTGCAAGGATCCAACCGTGGATAATACGGTCATTGCTAACATCAAACAGAGGCAAGGGGAGTCCCTCGGGGATTATTTGAAAAGATTCAACATCGAGGCCTTAAAGGCCAAGGATATAAACGACCGTGACAAGCTAATTGCCGTGCACTTAGGGCTAATTGAAAACACATACAAACGACCGTGACAAGCTAATTGCCGTGCACTCAGGGCTAACTGAAAACACACCTTTCTGGAAGGAGTTATATATACACGGTTGCAAAGACTTACAAGATTTCCATTTCCAAGCCGACAAATTTATTCGCATGGATGCATTGTACTTCACAAAAAGGAAGTTCGGGTCTCAAGGGGAAGGAGGAAGGCCGAACTTTGGACAAAATCTCCTTGAAGGAAATCAAAAGAGGTCAAGGTAGGAAGAATCTATTACCCACTCGGTTGCCCTAAACAAGCCTATCTCATATGTGTATGTTGTCGCAAAAGAAAGGATCAATAACTTCCTCGTCTCGTTCAAAGCCAAGAATTTCCCCGACCTCATTCTGGTGGTAAATATTGCCAATTCTACAAAATCAATGGGCACAAGACCGACAAGTGCAAGGTGTTGGACGGGATCATCCATAAGCTGATCCGAGAGGGACACCTGAAGGAATTTGTTTTAGACAAGACAACATCAGCTCGGCACGTAAATGGACAGAAAAAGGTGTCAGCAAATGCGATAGGAATTGCCACGGGGGAGAGCAACCTAGATTTAAGACCACATATAAACCAAATCAATGTGATTCACGGAGGACCACACCCTGCCGGAAGTTGTCTGAAAGCCAGAAACCGGTACATGAAAGAAGACATGGAGGGGATCTTCTCCATTCAAGAAGAGCCATCGTTGAAGAAAGCGCGTTATGCTCTAAAAATGCACGACCCAGTCGTTTCCCCAGAAGAAATGAAGAAAGGGGTCTGCCACCCTCACAATTACCCTTTGATGATAACAGTGCAAATAGGGATCTTAATGGTTTCAAAAATTCTTGTGGATACAGGGAGTGCCATCAATGTCATCTTTAAGCATGCTTTCGATCAGATGGGAATTCCTGAGAAGAAGCTGGAGCCTAATAACGAACCAATCTTCGGATTCAACAACAAGGGGTCGACTTCAGTGGGTCAAATCAACCTGCTGGTCCAAGTGGGACTCTCCCTTCTTCACAGGACTTTTGAAACTCTCTTCATTGTAATCGATCAACCATCCTATTACAATGCCTACTTTGGGCGACCGACTTTAGAGGAGATGGATACCATCGTCTCTTCCAAATATCTCATGTTAAAATTCCTAACCAAACATGGATGGGGTACCATCACGGGAGAACTGTAACGTCCAAGATTTTCGGTCATTTAAGTTGGAATATTTAAATCCATTTTATATATTGTATTGATAATATAATGGATTATAGATCGCATTATTTATAAAATTGAGTTCAAATATATACAATATAATTAAAACAAGCTCGAAACGACGCGGTAGTTCATAACATTGAAGTTCAAACTTTAATTGAAGATCCGATATAAAACGTAATTCGATGAAACAAGAACCGTTCGGATAGATTTGATTATATTTTTCTAGTGAAAGAGAAAAATTGAGATTCCATCATATAAATTGTAAGATATGTCCAAATCAAATTTTAAAATCATCGCTATGAAATTTTGTTAATAAACCACAGCGTTTATTTAGTTAATATAAATGTATTTCTATATATTTGGGCACCGTTTAACCCGAATTTCTGAATAACGAGTTTTAAAGAATATATTGGCTGGGTTTAAAGCTGTATAAGATCCCATTTAAATATATACATGATAATATTAATTTATTATCATTAAATTAAATTGTCTTGGAATTAAATATTAATTTATTGATATTATATAAGTTTTAAAATTAATCAGTTATCCAAACGATCTACGTTTTCGGCGAAATCAGTTTTATTGATATGCCTATAGTTAATTATTGCTATATTTCCAGTTTGGAGCCAAATGGAGTTGTTTTGTCGATAAGTGATATTTAGAGGTGAACCGATAAATCAAAATATCGTCGTTATGCAAACGGAGTCCGTTTTCAATGAAATAAATTTCGTTGGAACGAGAATGAACAAACGAAGCGGTGTAATTATTTTCGTTGAGGTTGGAGCTAGTGCAGGCAGTACGTTTATTTAACGTTCGTGTAAAAAGTGGTTGAATTATAAACCATAACAAAACAAAACGTATATTTTATGTGCAACATTAAAATCACGGTAACTATGTAGAATCAAATATACACTATTTAACGATTACCCTAAAATTCTAGTGAAACTTATCCAGCGTATAAAAATAACATTTGAATGCTTCATGTGGAAGAAATGAGTGCATCCTAAGTTTTCTTTTTCCAGCTACTACTTGTGTTTTGTCTCTTCAAAACCATACCTGCCATACGCTATTTGTGTGTAAACCAATATAAAAACATCCCCTTTTGTTTTCATACGCCGAAACATTTTCCTTGTCTGCAAGCAGGAAGTGTTCCCAGACCATACTTTTAGAAATTTTCACCTATCCTATGCTAGGTTGATGAATACCATCCCCAATCTAATGAAGCCATAACCTAGCATATCCTATTTTCTGAAACCAGGTGCGAAAAATAGGTGCGTGATTCAGTGCTTGCTCTCCTATATAAACGCACCACTTTTCTTCTCTTCAAAAGCATAAACAAATGGCAAGCTTCTTCTTCCAATAACCCTCTAAAAAGAAATCCTAAACTTCAGAAAATAAAACAAAATCAAAATCTAAACGAATTTCTTCAAAACTAGAGCTGATTAAACCACAACAGCGAGCTCTTCGCTCTTGTGTGCACAGTTTTGGCGGGCCTCTGGTGAACTGTGTGAAGCAGCGAGTTATAGACAAGATGAAGGGGTGACTGCATACAAACGAGGGAGGAGCGGATATAAGGAAGGTTTTGGGAAGATGCATGCTAGCTACAGGTGGGTGAAAGAATATGGAGAGAGGAAAATGACGTGAGGGGGGTGTTTGGAAGTGGCACGGCGTAATGTTTAGCGAGGACTGGCACATCTCTGTCTGTGGCCACTATGAATGGATTGAAAAAGGCAGTAAGAGCATGGCTTTAGAAAGAAAGCGAAGCGGGTCTTGGTTGTCTAAGGGAAGAGGACAAATGGAACCGTGGATGGGTGTGCATGGGTACGGACGTGGATGTCCAGGTGGTTCCAGGTCGGCATTGGCCACAACAGTGGCGGCGGATCATGGTCTCGTGGTGTTCGAGTTCAACTTGGTGGAACCTGTGCAAGTTCAGCGAGGTGTGGGGAAGAGGAAGCTGGGACTGAGATGTGTCGGCGGGAAAGGTGGCAATGGAGGCAAAGCAGGGGACGGGTGATGCACAGGAGTTGGTGAGCACCGGAGTTTGGAATGTTACAGTCCACGGTTAAGAAAGGCGACGAGCCAGTCACGATTTTTGGAGAACGTTCAAACTGGTTGTTGTGGTGCTCGGGAGGTAGAGGTTGGCTGAGCGAGTTCAAGGGTGCTATCGGCAGTGGAGGAAGGTGAACAAGAAGGAAGAAAAGGTCGGTCAAAGATGGGAAAAACAGGAAGATCTTTTGCTGGAGCGAAATAAGGTATCAGGGAAGAAGGTTTGGGAGGGATCAATTAACTGTTTTAAAACGTGGTTTAACGTTTAAATTGTAATTGAGTACATCAGAATTTTTCTTGCCGGAAACAATCGGTTTGACCAGAATAATGGACGTTGGATTTGGACAATAACCTAAAGTCGGCTTTGATGGGTATACAACTAGAGTCACAATATTTATTTTCAGAAGATGCGGTTAAGCTGCTGATAACCAAGATTTAAGGGTAATGGCCTGATTTAATTAATAATTGATTTATTATATAACCGATGACTTATATAATGAATATATCATTCACGCATGGACATAATGGAGGAGTGTCGGGTTGAGAAGGAAGGAACATCAGTGCATAAATAAATCAGGATCGGGTAGTCCACGTTGTAGGAACAGAAAAATGCATGGTCTAGAAATGCTAGTGATGTGGACTTATAATTAAGGTAACGAAAATTATTAATTAATTAAGTTTAAGTTTATACTAGTTAGATTTTAACATTTAAATTAATGCTTAAAGTTGTGATAATGGTAACTCGTTCAACCATTATCAGAATCGCACGAAATTGGGTTCATTAGAATCACTGTAAAAGAAAGCACTACATTGCAGAACTGGTTAGGAAGAAATTGGAAGCAATCCAGTTTTCGTTAAACAAAATGATGAGCAAACCGTCAACCAAAAACTGTGAGTTAATTCTCACACTTCTGGATTACTGTGATGCGTTAAATTCATATTATTTATATTTACCATTTATAAGTATAAAATTGGTTGAATGGATGCTATGGGTGATTTATATTTAATTATTAGTTAATTGTTTGTCTGCAATTATAAATTGGTCATTAAAATGCATGATATTATAATCTCATCTCATGTGCTAGTGTTAAATAATGTTATAAACTGTTGTGCAGGGAAGAACAGGTTGGGGGAATCCAACCGGATTCCCCAAATAAATTATACATTATTTGTTGTTTTTATATTGTTTAGTATGAATTGTTTATTCCAAGTTATATCATACCCTACTTAGACATCGATGGTTGAACATTTGTCGATTGTTGAATCCAAATTCAACAATCGTCGTATTTTAAATCAATACGCAGTATTGATGGAGTAATTGGCAGCGGATGGTTTAAATCCAACGTTTTGAAAACATTTATTTTACCGTCAGGAAAATTGACGTGTTTTAAGTTATAAAATTCATTTTATAACTAAATCGAAGTTCAGGTTTTATTTTAGTTACTTTTAAAAAAATAAAGTTTAAATGAATTGATATCCATGGCTTTGTTTTATACGGAAAATGTTTAAAAGGATTTACATAGTAACATCGAATGTTTGAAGACATGAGAAGTTAGGTATTAACAAGAAGGTTAAATATTGGAATAATTGTTTCCAAGAGAAACAATTAAGTGATATTTTGTTATTTTAACTTAACGAATGTTATGAAAGCTAATTAATCTTAAGCTCACTATATTTAAGGAAATTGTCGAATAATTTATTATTTATCAAATAAATTATTTTCTTAATGATATTAACTAATGTATTGTTAGTTAACGATGAAGTACCCTACTTTTACTTCAGTAAATAAAAAGGTAATTATTATTTTAAAAAGGGATTTAGTTCTCAAATGAAACCATTTAAGAAGTGATTAAGCTTAAAAGGATTTGTATTGAATCATGCTAAATGAATTTCATAAGAGATGTTAAAAATGGATCCAAGTTTATAAGCAAAGGAAGTTTGGAGTTTGAAACTAAGGCAAGGTCTTAAGATGAATATTTACTTAAGAGCTAAATTAAGTAAATGTCGTAATCGAAGAAAAATGTCAAAAGTAAAATGGGAAGTTAGTGTTTTAAATGGAAGAAAATTGAAAAAGGGATTTTGGTTATAAATCCAAAGTTTAAATTATATATAATGGAAAAGGATTTTTGGGAAAGGGTATTAGTGAGTGTATTAGGGTAATATAATCCAAGTTATGAATAAAATGGTATATAAAAGTTTTGAAACAAGAGGTTAACATTTTTGTAAATAATAAGGATATTAAGTAAAATGGCTATAGCTAACTGAGATTTTCAGAAGTAAAGATACGATCTATAAAACCATGTTTAAATATGAATAAGATCTGATTGATATTTTAAGAATACGACTTTTGAGTTACAAACTTCTATCCATTCTGAGATAAGAACGTTGTCGATTAAGGTCTGAGAGGTAAATAAAATACCCCAACTTGAACAACCCCACTATTATCGAGGAATGATACTAGTTTATAATGGTAAAGGAGATTGTGATGAGTTGTTATTTTCATACAACATTTGACATTCATTTGCAAGGGTCGAAATGACATTTAATCCTATGAGTTTGAAATTTAAACAATGGGTAAATTAATAATGTTTAGTTGAGTTGAAATTAAAGTTTATTTATTACTTTAGGCTATTTATATAGCACTGTTTTCCCGATAATGGAAATAATAAAAGTGAACTATACTCATTCAAAAGAATAGGTAAATAGAAATGGAAGTGTTATAGTAATCTGGAAACAAATATAAACATTTGGAATATAAGTAAATTTACATAAGATCTTCGAGTAGAAGTGAATTAAAGCCATTAAGTTTAATAAAGAAGCGTATGCCGTTTAACATAGTGTTTGGCGCGTAAGAAATGGATAATTGAATTTTACGTTTGAATTAACAATATATTGATATATCAGCATTTCCAAACTAAGGAAATATATAGTCTATGGAAATATAGAAATATTTCTGATTTAAAGAAGAATAAAGCGGCATGTGAATAAAGGAGAGGTATTGTTTCCAAATAACGAAACAAAAGATGAGTCGTTAAGATATGTGAATGGAATCCATAATTTAATAAAGAATTTTAATGAATGATTTTAATCAATGAGAACCTGAGCTGCCAACGAACTTGATCATACTGTTGACCAATCTGATTGAATGATTATGTGGTGGAAATTTGTGAAGATTGATAGTTAAAACAACGACTATTAGTAAAATATTATGAACCTTTGACGTGTTGTTTCGAAGAGACCAGGATGAGAACAAGGCCCAAAACCACTTCGATCCAATGTTACGTACGAAACTAACTGGAAGCAAATGAAGATGGAGCATTGAAGACCGTAGATCTTCATGAAACGGAAGGACTACTTGTAATCTCTGGGTAGCTCCCATAAAAGAGATACACTTTCATCCTGTTGTGATTGGAATTTATGGATTGCAAGGACTACTTGCTACTGATTCTTGTGGTGATTCCTGTATAAGGATGCAGTAGGAGGGTGCCTTCGGTTCATCCTGTTCCTAGATGACTTGTACAGACGAATGTTTGATAGAATATTTCCTGAGGGTCACGTATGTTGATTTTTAAAAATAGACTAAGTTTGGTGGCAGAGAAATTCTCTCCCTTAACACCTAGAGTATATTTGTGGATGTCAATAAGTGATTTGATGGATCTGACGATGTGGCATTCAAAGTGATTAATGACCAGATGTTCTAAAGAGATAAACGTGACCTCAAGCCTCATCAACTGGGAAATGGAAAAAATCGGGTAGGTCGCATGGCTAGTTGGGTCATTCTCAAGCAGGGTGTATTATCACCATCTAGAGATTCCATTTCCTTCTTTAATCTTTTTGATGTTGTCCCACGGGAACAGTTGCTGATCCCAACAGGTGGGTGGTAATATATTCGGTACACTCAAGTTAAATGAGTGACCGGTCATGTTTAGCCTGGGTTGCAAGACGTTCTTGTTGAACCCCAGTGTGTATCCCTCTAGAATACACTGATCAGGAAGGTGGTCCTATATCTTACCATAGTTGGAATCCAATCTCCAATAAGCGCCATGCGGTTTTTGATTTTATATACTATATATGTAGAGCGTGAGATGCAAGCGTTCTGCTAGATGGTTATCTATTTGTGATTTGATAGACACTGTTATAATATCACTGGATTTTGATATATCAAAATGTTTTGGGTTATAGTAAGGTAAAAACCGTATGTGTTTATGTGTCAGCTGGTCTTACTATTATCCTTTTCTTTCAAAAGGATCTTCTAAAATTAAGGCGATTGTTGATGTGAATTTATCACTGAAAGTATTAAAGACTGATCCGGGTGTTTTTGCTTTGCTTCAAAATGTGCTCGGGTCAGACCGAACATATATTCTAGGTTAGTTTTTCGCTTGGAGTTTTCAGGAGCTGGAAGCAGGAGGCTTCACCATTAGTTATCTAAAGTTTGTTCTGCTGTATCTGATATATGCTGTACTCTGATGATCGGTATGTATATACAAATCTTCTTTTATGTAAAAAAATGTTGTATTATATTTTATTTGTTCCGCTGTGAGATTATGATGTTCTTCTTCTCTTCTATTCTGATATTTCTTTCTTTCTTTCTCACCCTCTAATTTCTTTCTCTTAACATTCTGTTTTTCTGTATAGTTGAGTTGACTGTGGTAGTTAAATGTCAGCTTAAATTTGTACGAAAAAATGGGACGTTACAACGTGGTATCAGAGCTATTGGTTGAGTAGTGACTTTGGCTCTGTGGTATAACTCGATAGAGATAGGGTTAGAAATACCCTAGATTGAGTTGAATGTGTATACGAGAGAACTTATTTGTAGATTATAAATAAAAATGTTGTTATATTGTGTTATTTGACATTCGATTTTTGGACCAGCAATTGACTCAATATTATTTTATAAAGGGGGTAAATGTAATAATTTTGCCCAACTATATTTTTTATAGATAAAGGAAATAATTTTCTATATATAGTAATAATGGTCGATTGGTTGTTTTGCTTGATTTGGTTAAAAATCCAAATTGAATTATGAAATGGAATTGAACTAGCTAGAAACCAATTGGTTAATCAAACATGGAAATAGGACTTTACCTGGGTAAGTTTTATCGAGTAGAATAATTTTGGGATTCGGAAATCAAATGGATGTTAATGTATAAAAGGAATGCATACCAGTAAGTATCAAGGTTGAATATAATTCAAATGATCTGGTTGTTTTTTATTAGAATGTTGGATTGATTAAATAAAATCCGTCGAATGGGGCAATAAAGAAGTCGAATGGATTAAAACTATACCCTAGTATAATGAATTGGAAATAAGATCGGTTATGAAATAACTGAATTCATTAAACCAGTAGTTGTTATGTGCATTGTAAATTGATTTAAGTGCAGATTCTAAAAGGCTATGGGAATTGGTTTATCGTTGGGATGGAAGTACAGCTTGAGAAACGAAGATCAGTTAATTGATTTGCTGCAAATATGGACTTGAGTTGCCCAATAAATAGGTAAACCTTAATAGATTGATTGGAATAATTGATTTTATACCTCTGAGTTGGGTTAGCCGCTTGGCTTTTATTTTCTTTTATCGACGTGAGGCTCAGAGTGGTATTTGTAGTTGTTCTGATCGAGCAATGCAGAGGAGGTGTTGGCGAAATTTTCGAAAATTTTAAAGAGTTTGAATTTATTTTGGTGATAATTCAAAAATAATTATATTAAATAATTGGATTCAGAGTATTCTTCTTATCTTGTAATTTCAGGGAAGAAATTCTAGTAAGGGGGAAGTATGTAACGTCCTAGATTTTCGGTCATTTAAATTGGAATATTTAAATCCGTTTTATATATTATATTGATAATATAATGGATTTTAGATCGAATTATTTATAAAATCGAGTTCAAATATATATAATTAAAACGAGCTCGAAACGACGTGGCGGTTCGTCATATTGAAGTTCAACTTTAATTGAAATACCGGATCCGATATAAATCGTAATTCGATGAACAAGAACCGTTCAGATCGATTTGATTATATTTTTCTAGTGAAAGAGAAAAATTGAGATTTCATCATATAAATTGTAAGATATGTCCAAATCAAATTTTAAAATAATCGCTATGAAATTTCGTTAATAAACCACAGCGTTTATTTAATTAATATAAAGGTATTTCTATATATTTGGGCACCGTTTAACCCAAATTTCTGAATACCGAGTTTTAAAGAATATATTGGCCGGGTTTAAAGCTGTATAGATCCCATTTAAATATATATACGATAATATTAATTTATTATCATTAAATTAAATTGTTTTGGAATTAAATATTAATTTATCGATATTATATAAGTTTTAAATTTAATCAGTTATCCAAACGATCTTCCTTTTCGGCAAAATCAGTTTTATTGATATGCATATAATTAATTATTGCTATATTTCCAGTTTGGAGCCAAATGGAGTTGTTTTTTCGATAAGTGATATTTAGAGGTGAACCGATAAATCAAAATATCGTCGTTATGTAAACGGAGTCTGTTTTCAATGAAATAAATTTCGTTGGAACCAGAATGACCAAATGAAGCAGTGTAAATATTTTCGTTGAGGTTGGAGCTAGTGCAGGCAGTACGTTTATTTAACGTTTGTGTAAAAAGTTGTTGAATTATAAATCGTAACATAACAAAATGTATATTTTATGCACAACACTAAAATCGCGATAACTGTGTAGAATCAAATATACACTATTTAACGATTACCCTAAAATTCTAGTGAAACTTAACCAGCGTATAAAAATAACATTTGAATGCTTCATGCGGAAGAAATGAGTGCACCCTAAGTTTTCTTTTTCTAACTACTACATGTGTTTTGTCTCTTCAAAACCATACCTGCCATACGCTATTTGCATGTAAACCAATATAAAAACATCCCATTTTGTTTTCATACACTGAAACATTTTCCTTGTCTGCAAGCAGGAAGTCTTCCTAGACCATACTTTTAGAAAATTTCACCTATCCTATGCTAGACTGATGAATACCATCCCCAATCTAATGAATTCATACCCTAGCATATCCTATTTTCTGAGACCAGGTGCGAAAACCAGGTACGTGATTCCGTGCTTGCTCTCCTATATAAACGCACCACTTTTCTTCTCCTCAAAAGCATAAACAAATGGCAAGCTTCTTCTTCCAGTAACCCTCTAAAAAAAATCCGAAACTTTAGAAAATAAATAAAATCAAAATCTAAACGAATTTCTTCAAAACTAGAGCTGATTCAACCACAACAGCGAGCTCTTCGCTCTTGCATGCACAGTTTTTGCAGGCCTCTGGTGAACTGTGTGAAGCAGCGAGTTATAGACAAGATGAAGGGGTGACTGCATATAAACGAGGGAGGAGCGGATATAAGGAAGGTTATGGGAAGATGCATGCTAGCTACTGGCTGGTGAAAGAATATGGAGAGAGGAAAATGACGTGAGGAGGGTGTTTGGAAGTGGCACGGCATAATGTTTAGCGAGGCCTGGCACATCACTGTCTGTGGCAACTATGAATGGATTGGAAAAGGCAGTAAGTGCATGGCTATAGAATGAAAGCGAAGCAGGTCTTGGTTGTCTAAGGGAGGCAGAACAATGGAACCGTGGATGGGTATGCATGGGTACAGACGTGGATGTCTAGGTGGTTCCAGGTCGGCATTGGCCGCAGCAGTGGCGGCGGATCTTGGTCTCGTGGTGTTCGAGTTCAACTTGGTGGAACCTGTGCAAGTTCAGCGAAGTGTGGGGAAGAGGAAGCTGGGCCTGAGATGTGTCGGCGGGAAAGGTGGCGGTGGAGGCAAAGCAGGGGACAGGTGATGCGCAGGAGTTGGTGAGCGCTGGAGTTTGGAAGGTCACGGTCTACGGTTAAGAAAGGCGACGAGCCAGTCGTGATTTTTGGATAATGTTCGAACTGGTTGTTGTGGTGCTCGGGAGGTAGAGGTTGGCTGAGCGAGTTCAAGGTTGTTGTCGACAGAGGAGGAAGGTAAACGAGAAGGAAGCAAAGGTCGGTCAAAGATGGGTAAAACGGGAAGATCTTTTGCTGGAGCGAAATATGGTATCGGGAATAAGGTTTGGGAGGGATCAATTAACTGTTTTAAAACGTGATTTAACATTTAAATTATAATTGAGTACATCAGATTTTTGCTTGCCGGAAACAATTGGTTTGACCAGAATAATGGACGTTGGATTTGGACAATAACATGAAGTCGGCTTTGATGGGTATACAACTGGAGTCACAATATATATTTTCAGAAGATGCGGTTAAGCTGCTAATAACCAAGATTTAAGGGTAATGGCCTAATTTAATTAATAATTAATTTATTATATAACTGATGACTTATATAATGAATATCTCATTCACGCATTGACTGAATGGAGGAGTGTCGGGTTGAGAAGGAAGGAACATCAGTGCATAAATAAATCAGGATCGGGTAGTCCACGTTGTAGGAACAGAAAAATGCATGGTCTACAAACGCTAGTGATGTGGACTTATAATTAATGTAATGAAAATTATTAATTAGTTAAGTTTAAGTTTATGTTAGTTAAATTATAACATTTAAATTAATGCTTAAAGTTGTGATAACCGTAACTCGCTCAACCATTATCAGAATCGCATCGCAGTAAAAGAAAGCACTACATTGCTGAATTGGTTCGGAAGAAATTGGAAGCAGTCCAGTTTTCGTTAAACAAAACGACGAGCGAACCGTCAACCAAAAATTGTGAGTTAATTCTCACACTTCTGGATTACTGTGATGCGTTAAATTCATATTATTTATATTTACCATTTATAAGTATAAAATTGGTTGAATGGATGCTTTGGGTGATTTCTATTTAATTATTAGTTGATTTTTGTCTGCAATTATAAATTGGTCATTAAAATGCATGATATTATAATTCTCATCTCATGTGCTAGTGTTAAATAATGATATAAACTGTTGTGCAGGGAAGAACAGGTTAGGGGAATCCAACCGGATTCCCCAAATAAATTGTAAATTATTTGTTGTTTTTATATTGTTCAGTATGAATTATTTATTCCAAGTTATATCATACCCTACTTAGACATCGATGATTGAACAAGTGTCGATTGTTGAATCTAAATTCAATAATCGTCGTATTTTAAATCAATACGCAGTATTGATGGAGTAATTGGTAGCGGATGGTTTAAATCCAGTGTTTTGAAAACATTTATTTTACCGTCAGGAAAATTGACGTGTTTTAAGTTATAAAATTCATTTTATAACTAAATCGAGGTTCAGGTTTTATTTTAGTTATTTAAAAAAAAAAATAAGTGAATTGATATCCATGGCATTGTTTTATACGGAAAATGTTAAAAAGGATTTACATAGTAACATCGAATGTTTGAAGACATGAGAAGTTAGGTATTAACAAGAAGGTTAAATATTGGAATAATTGTTTCCAAGAGAAACAATTAAGTGATATTTTGTTATTTTAACTTAACGAATGTTATTTAAGCTAATTAATCTTAAGTTCATTATGTTTAAGGAAATTATCGAATAATTTATTAATTATCAAATAAATTATTTCTTAATGATATTAACTAATGTATTGTTAGTTAACGATGAAGTAACCTAATTTTACTTCAGTAAATAAAAAGGTAATTATTATTTTAAAAAGGGATTTAGTTCTTAAATGAAACCATTTAAGAAGTGATTAAGCTTAAAAGGATTCGTATTGAATCATGCTAAATGAATTTGATAAGAGATGTTAAAAATGGATCCAAGTTTATAAGCAAAGGAAGTTTGGAGTTTTAAACTAAGGCAAGGGCTTAAAATGAATATTTTACTTAAGAAATGAATTAACTAAATGTCGTAATCAAAGAAAAATGTCGAAGGTAAAAAGGGCGGTTAGTGTTTTAAATGGAAGAAGATTGAAAAAGGGATTTTGGTTATAAATCCAAAGTTTAAATTATATATAATGGAAAAGGGTTTTTGGGAAAGGGTATTTGTGAGTGTATTAGGGTAATATAGTCCAAGTTATGAATATAATGGTACATAAAAGTTTTGAAACAAGAGGTTAACATTTTTGTAAATAATAAGGATATTAAGTAAAATGGTTATAGCCAACTGAGATTTTTAGAAGTAAAGATAGGGTTTATAAAACCATGTTTAAATATGAATAAGATCTGATTGATATTTTAAGAATACAACTTTTGAGTTACAAACTTCTATCCATTCTGAGATAAGAACGTTGTCAGTTAAGGTCTGAGAGGTAAATAAAATACCCCAACTTGAACGACTCCACTATCATCGAGGAATGATATTAGTTTATAACGGTAAAGGATATTGTGATGAGTTGTTATTTTCATACAACATTTGACATTCATTTGCAAGGGTCGAAATGTGATTTAATCCTATGAGTTTGAAATTTAAACAATGGTTAAATTAATAATGTTTAGTTGAGTTGAAATAAAAAGTTTATTCATTACTTTAGGCTATTTATATAGCACTGTTTTCTCGATAATGGAAATAATAAAAGTGAACTATACTCATTCGAAAGAATAGGTAAATAGAAATGGAAGTGTTATAGTAATCTGGAAACAAAAATAAACATTTGGAATAAAAGTAAATTTCCATAAGATCTTCGAGTCGAAGTGAATTAAAGCCATTGAGTTTAATAAAGAAGTGTATGCCGTTTAATATAGTGTTTAGCGCGTAAGAAATGGATAATTGGATTATACGTTTGAATTAACAATATATTGATATATCAGCATTTCCAAACTAAGGAAATATATAGTCTATGGAAAATAGAAATATTTTTGATTTAAAGAAGAATAAAGCGGCGTGTGAATAAAGGAGAGGTACTGTTTCCAAATAATGAAACAAAAGATGAGTCGTTAAGATATGTGTATGGAATCCATAATTCAATAAAGAATTTTAATGAATGATTGTAATCAATGAGAACCTGAGCTGCCAATGAACTTGATCATACTACTGACCAATCTGACTGAATGATTTTGTGGTGGAAATTTGTGAAGATTGATAGTTAAAACACCGACTATCAATAAAATATTGCGAACCTTTGACATGTTGTTTCGAAGAGACCGGGATGAGATCTAGACCCAAAACCACTTCGATCCAATGTTACGTACGAAACTAACTGGTAGCAAATGAAGATGGAGTATTGAAGACCGTAGATCTTCATGAAACAGAAGAACTACTTATAATCTCTGGGTAGCTCCCATAAAAGAGATACACTGTGATTCTGTCGTGATTGGAATTTACGGATTGCAAGGAATACTCGCTACTGATTCTTGGGGTGATTCCTATATAAGGATGTAGTAGGAGGGTGCCTTCGGTTCGTCCTGTTCCTGGATGACTTGTACGGACGAATGTCTGACAGAATATTTCCTGAGGGTCATGTATGTTGATTTTTACAAATAGACCAAGTTTGGTGGCAGGGAAATTTTCTCGCTTAACACCCAGAGTATATTTGTGGATGTCAATTAGTGATTTGACGGATCTGACGATGTGGCATTCAAAGTGAATAATGACCAGATGTTCTAAAGAGATAAACGTGACCTCAGGCCTCATCACTTGGAAATGGCAAAAATCGGGTAGGTCGCATGGCTAGTTGGGTCATTCCCAAGCAGGGTGTATTATCACCATCTAGAGATTCCATTTCCTTCTTTAATCTTTTCGATGTTTTCCCGCGGGAACGGTTGCTGATCCCAACCGGTGGGTGGTAATATATTCGGTACACTCAAGTTAAATGAGTGACCGGTCATGTTTAGCCTGGGTTGCAAGACATTCTTGTTGAACCCCAGTGTATATCTCTCTAGAATACACTGATTGGGAAGGTGGTCCCATACCTTACCATAGTTGGAATCCAATCTCCAATAAGCACCATGCGGTTTTTGATTTTATATACTATATATGTAGAACGTGAGATGCAAGCGTTCTGCTAGATGGTTATCTATTTGTGATTTGATAGACACTATTATAATATCACTGGATTTTGATATATCAAAATATTTTGGGTTATAGTAAGGTAAAAACCGTCCGTGCTTATATGTGGGTGGTTTTACTATTATCCTTTTATTTCAAAAGGATCTTCTAAAATTAAGCCGATTGTTGATGTGAATTTATCACTGAAAGTATTCGAGACTAATCCGGGTGTTTTTGCTTTGCTTCAAAATGTGCTCAGGTCACACCGAACATATTTTTCAGGTTAGTTTTTCGCCTGGAGTTTTCAAGAGCTGGAAGCAGGAGGCTTCACCATTAGTTATCTATCTGCTGTACCTGATATATGTTGTACTCTGATGATTGGTATGTATATACAAATCTTCTTTTATGTAAAGAAATGTTGTTGTATTATATTTTCTTCGTTCCGCTATGAGATTATGATGTTCTTCTTCTCTTCTATTCTGATATTTCTTTCTTTCTTTCTCACCCTCATAATTTATTTCTCTTAACATTCTGTTTTTCTGTACAGTTGATTTGACTGTGGTAGTTAAATGTCAGCTTAAATTTGTATGAAAAAATGGGACGTTACAAGAACAGTTTAGCTCCTGCGAATTATACTTCACAACGGTAGAAAAATATAAAAGTGAGTATTCTTCGTACTTTGATTCTTCTACTGTTTTTATGCCTTCAGATAGGGGATTCTTACATCCCTCCTTCGAAGCTAAGGTGAAAATAAGTATGACTAACAAACGCACTAATGGTAGGTACGCTTCTTTGAAAAGGAAAAGGAAAGGGTCCGATAAAGTGAACTTAGCTGAGGAAGGAAAAATCGTTATAGATTTGGATTCTAGGGAGATAAAGAAAACTAGGAAAGAAACTTCGAAAGGGAACCCCCCATAATAGAAAAAAATCACCGGCGAGAGACTGCATGAATGACTCCCATAATAGACTACCACCTGAGAGGAACCTTACCCCTTAGCAAGAAAAACACGAGAAGGATAAGACACCAAGCCCCTACATTTGTGATCGTAAACGACATCCTCTACAAAAAGACACGATCACTTCCCTACTTGAGGTGTGTAAGTTCTGAAGACGGATTCGGTTTGTTAAAAGAAGCTCATGAAGGATGGTATGGGGACCATTCTAGTGGGGTTAAACTTGCCCAAAGGGCCATGCAACAAGGTTATTATTGGATGCAAATGGTTAGTCAAGCGGTTGAATACGTCAAGAGATGTGATAAATGTTAGAAGTACTCAAGGTGCCATGGCTTCCTCCTAGTGAATTGACAACTATATCAAGCCCCTGGCCATTCGATGTATGAGGAATAGACTTAATTGGACCCTTACCACTCGCCAAGGGTGGAGCTAAATATGCTGTAGTAGCTATCGACTACTTCACCAACTAGGTGGAGGCGGAACCCCTTCTTCTGACAATCACATCCAAAACTCATAATAAAAAAATATCGTTACCAGTTTCGAAATCCCTCATAAAATCATATCAGATAACGGAACACAATTCAAAAGTGAAGAATTTACCCGATTCTGCGAGAAAAATGAAATCATCAAGAGTTTCTCCTCAGTAGCCCATCTGAAAGCTAACATAGCTATGAAGGCTGCCAACAAGACCATTAAGACGATCCTTAAAAATTGCCTAAATCAATCCAAAGGAAATTGAGCAAAAGAGTTGCCTTTGCTTTGGGCGTACAAAACCTCTACCAAAATAGCCATGGGACATACCCCCTTCTCCCTAACATATGGATGTGAAGCTATGCTTCCGGTCGAGGTTAAAATCATGCCGCATAGGAGGATAGAATATGCATACGACCCCAACCAAGAGTTAAGAAACGAATCACTAAACTTAATACAAGGACTAAGGGATGAGGCTGCAATCAGAACTACTGAATATCAAAGAAGGATTACGAAATACTACAGTTCCAAAGTTAAAGCGAGAACCTTCGCTAAGGGCGAACTAGTGCTACGAAGAGTGATGGCTAACACTAAGAACCCAGTAGATGGCCTTCTCAGTCCAAATTGGTAAGGACCCCTAGTCATCCATCAAGAAGTTATGCCCAGAACATACCAGCTATGCAAGCCTAACGGTAATCTAGTTCCGAAAACATGTAACTTGGAACATTTAAGACCATATTTCTCGATGGTAAAAGAATAAGAAACAAGATCTTTCCCAAAGATAGTTACACAACTAATGGCATGGAAACCCTTTCAATGGCTCAAGAGAGTCCCAAAAGGGTTCGAGCTACTCGTCATCGCCAAATTGGAGGAGGTGAGGCATCCCCCGAAAGGGGATGATGTGTTAGTCTTTCTCCATGCCCAAATCAGAGGGGGTAGGGTTAAAGCATCAAAAGCGTAAGCCTCCGTTTCACACTAGAAATGGTCGTGGTGGTGCATCTAACTTTAGCACGCCCTGCCTCTGGTTGTACAAGAGTACACCCTGCCTCTGCTAGAACTAAACACGTCCTACCTCTACTCGTAGAAGAGCATGTCCTACCTCTGCTTATGTTCTGCGTTACCCGCAAAAGGGAACGCTAACCCCTATAATCGCCTACGATGGTTAGGATAGGGCACCCCTAAGAGGGGGGTGGTGTATAAGCCTGTATCAGAACCTACGATGGTCCGTATCGAGCTCAAAATAGCAAACCTTAGTCTTGTGTCTACAATGGCCACGTCTAAGTCTCTAAGACCTTATCATCGCCTACAACGGTCAGGGTAAGGCGCCTCCTGGAGGGAGGTCGGGTAAGTCCTGCTTATGTATAAGTTAGCTAAGCGCGCCGGACGCACAGGCCCAGAGAGTGGCCAACAAAGCACGTACATTCTCTAGTTTGACATCAAAAGCCCAAGAAGAGGCTCAAGAAGCACGTACAACCTCTGCTTCACTAATACCCGAATCTGGGTGGATTTGGCCTTTCATTAATACCGGAGGTGGTTCCGGTCTTCAATCTTACTAAATACCCGAATCTAGGATGATTCGACGCTTCATTAATACCGGAAGGGTTCCCGGTCTTCAATATTTAAAAATACCCGAATTTGGGTGGATTCGGCTCTTCATTAATATGGAGGGGGTTCCAGTCTTCAATCTTATTAAATACCCGAATATGGGATGATTCGACGCTTCATTAATACCGGAAGGGTTCCTAGTATTTAATTTTTTAAAATTACCCGAATTTGGGTTGATTCGGCTCTTCATTAATATCGGAGGGGTTTCTGGTCTTCAATCTTATTAAATACCTGAATTTTGGATGATTCGACGATTCATTAACACCGGAGGCGGGGTTCCGGTCCTTGGTCTTATTAAATACCCGAATCTGGGACGATTCGATGCTTCATTAATACCGGAAGGGTTCCCTGTCTTCAATTTTTGAAAAATATCCGAATCTGGGTGGATTCGGCTCTTTATTAATACCGGAAGGGTTCCCGGACCTCAATCTTTTAAATACCTAATCTTGATGGATTCAGCCCTTTATTAATACCAGAAGTATTCCCTGTCTTTAGTCTTTGAATCTCCGAATCTGGGTAGGACTCAATTTTTCATTATTATCACTGAAAAGATTTTCCGGTCTGCTGTTTATATCAAGGCCCGAATTTGAGTCAGTTTATTTCTCCACAAACGACGAGAATGGACCTATTTGCCGAGATCCACATCGTAGTCCAACAAAAAAAAAACAATTGGCGGCTAAATAGGAGAGAGCTTGGAAAGAGAAGCTTGACTTGGAAAGTCGAAGACACCCCTTCACTAAGGGGGAAGGGCAAATGTTACTACCAAAATTCTCTTAGCGTGAGAGGGCAGTAAATGGATGTTGAATGGGCACGAGCATGGAAGGAAAAACCAAAGAACAACATGGAACAACATTTATTGGGAAGAAAGGAGCTCAAAGCCTTCAAAACGACAGCGAAGTTGACCTGGTAAGATTCATCTAAAGGAGAATACCGAAAGGAGAATTCCATGACAAAAAATAACCTAAGGCAAGGATTAGGAAAGCACAGGCTCCGCTTATCGAAGCCCCGAAGGACTATCAGAATCAACTCACTTAACGCCGACACACCAGAAGTAGAAGAGTATCGAACCAATACATAAAGATTGTCCAAGGTCGACTTCTAAGAATCGACTTCATATATGATGAATGGCTACCTTTGTGAGTAACAGAAGTAGTACCGGAAGCCACCTTCCGGAGAACCAAACCATCTTAAAAGCTTTACCAAAAGGTTAAGCTAAGACCCAAGTAGGGATACATGCTACTCGTACTATTCTACCTAGTATCTAAACCAGCAACGGTTTCAAACCAGCAAGTATCTACGTACATCATGAGGATAGGCTACTTTAAGTACTCACGATAAAGCCGAAGGCCTACATCCGGAAGCTTACGTCTAAGAGCCAATGCCCGGAAGCTGCTGCCAAAGGTTCAAACATCGTCCACAAATCGTTGCGACAATAAACCCATGTCAGTCTCGGGGAGGCCCAAGTCGTCCGGAACCCTCACTTCGAAGACCATAATCAGCACCGCAAGGACAGCCGAGAGCCAAACACCCGAGACCAGGAGAAAAGTGGCCAACAGAGGCCAATGCAGGCCCAATAGCCTATCAACGGAAGGACCCCGGATTCTCAATAAATAAGACCCCAAGTGTCACATAATGGGGGGAAGAATCTTTTATTCCTAAATTCAATTATTCTTTTCCAGAAAAGAGCAAATCATCAATCCTTGTAATACATCTACAATTTATGAATGGAAAATTTCCGGGTCTTAAGCATCTTGCGATTTGATAATCTTTTCATGCCATAATAATGAGACAGGGAGTTAACACTAACCTTACTGATGAGAAGATCAATGGAGACACCCTAGTGATGGAGAAGAAGTTTCATAGAAATATGAAGTTTCCCTCCCCTCACCTTAAAGGTTTGTCGTCATTCGTTGACACTCTCACGATAAGCCCAACATTTCATGATCCTTGGGGAAAGGAGGGCGTCTGTGGGTTCATAACCTGATTTCCAACGTGATTCTGACCCTTATCTTGTGTTGTTCAGACGAGGAGGATCACCGAAGTTAACGAACGTCATAGAAACTTCTTCCCAAGCTCAGGGGAAGCATTAGCCTGTTTTTCCTCTTATTATATTACATCATGTCACCTTCATAATTTAGGAAGTCATCGATTCCATGGATTCCAGTAATATCAAGATAGATAATCTTCCTGAGCTTGATTCGGAACACCATCATACAATATATGTGATATCTATCCTCTGGGTGCAAGATAATTAATCATTAAAGTCTAAAACTCTGACGTGCAGAGGAAAGCAATCTAGCTTAGATTTGCAGGTCTTAGAGTGAGTTTAGATAACTCTGAGTTATTGCGATGTCGAGTTGCATGAATGCATGCTATATGCGTCATAATCCGGGTGTTGATGAAAAATATCATTAAAAGTTAGGAAAGAGCTTAGTGGGTTTTCACACCAACGCAAGCAATGGTGGATACCCTTAGATTTCTACTATTATTCAATATAAGAAGAAGAGAGTGTTATGCAGATTCATCTTAACACAACTTAGATTTAAATACTCGAAAAGCCAATACATGTACTTTAAGTCCTCCATTCATTAAACAAAGATTACAATTTAGAATAGACTTCACGTCCATCACTTAAGAATCTCCCTATATATTGGTTACGCAATTATCACGCATAATTCAACTTTTCATTACATTTCCTATTCGATCTTAGTTGAGAATTTTTTTTAACCATCAACTGACCAAAAATTGTTAACTTACTTTGTTGTACCAATCTAAAATGAGTCGTGTTTCAAAAAAAAGACATGTTACTATGACATAATTAAATGCATGAAAAAGAAAAGAAATAATTAAAGAAAAATAAAAAGGATGAAATGCAGACTCCCCTCACACTTGGTTAAAACAGTGTCCACACTACTAACACGTTTTCTAAATGTGAATGATAATATCCAAAGATGGATTAAATGCTGAATGATTTGTAAAATGAAATGCAATTTAACAACTATATGCGAATGAAAATCATATGCAAAATGAAATCTACGAAGATGATGAATGTTTTGTAAAAAATCATGTTTCCTTCCCCCTACGCTTACCTATATCGGAAATGATCTAGAATGATTTCTTATCATATTTATGAGGTACAATAGGCATGTTAATGAATTCTAAAGTCAAAAATCCTTCCTATGAAAATTTTGTCATGCCAAGATTTTATACCATTCAGATGAATATTCCCATATTCTCATAAACTTGAGTGTTTAACCTCAATTTCTTTTGATGATACAGACTTAAGATTATCTTTGAGATATTCCCTAGATTCATTCTCATCATTTAAGATTTTAACCTCTTCTTCGAATATTTCTTCAAAATACATAATGGATATGTCTATTAAGGAGAGTGAAGCTTTCAGAGAAGATAAATTAGACGTGTCGTCTACAAATGTTTCTATCATGTCAACCTCTCTTATTTCAAAATCTTTGGGTTGATATTTAAGATCAAAGATATTTAATTCAATGGTTCGGTACCCAAAAGATAGTCGAAGTTGGCCGCTCCTATAGTTTATGATAGAAATTGAGGTGGTTAAGAAGGGATGACCTAATATCAATGGATTCTGACTATTGGGATTTGAAACAGGCTCGGTTTTTAGGACAATGAAATCCATGGGGAAATAGAATTGTACAGTTTTAATCAAAACTTCTTCGATTATTCCCGATGGCTTTTCAACAAATCGATCGACCAATTGAATTGTGATATTCGTGGATTTCAATTCCCCTAGTCCTAATTAACGATAAACAGTGTAAGAAAGAAGATTGACACTTGCACCAAGATCAAGTAAGGCATGACTGATGCAAGTGTTACCTATTTTGCAACTGATTATAGGACAAGCGGAGTCCTTATACTTGATTAGTGAAGGATTTGAGAAAACGGAGATTATATTCGTTGTCAAGAAGGCAATTTTAGGAACATTAGTAGCTCATTTTCGGGTGCATAGCTCTTTGAGACGCTTAGCATATTGAGGAATTTGTTAGGTAGTGTCTAAGAATGGAATATTGACACGAACTTATTTGAAGATTTCAAGAATTTTTTCGAAATTTGCATCCTTCTTTTTATTGTTAACTCTACGAGGATAGGGACCAACTGGTTTATAAACTCTTTTGGTGATTTCGTCATTTGAAGAAGAAGGCGTCGACAAGGAAAGTGAAGAAGGTAAAGGTATATAAGATGAGATGTTGGGATTGCCAACATTATAGGAAGAGATATTTTCAGGGTTGTTGAATTAGAAGAAGAGATATTCAGATTGCCAACATTCAAAGAAGATGAAGATGTTGAAGAGATGGCCTTTGCTGCCATCGGATGTAAGTCAATCTTTTGAATTGGAGTTGGAATCAAAGGATTGTCGGGATTGGTGACATTGTTATCAATCGTTTTTGGGGACCTAAGGGTGATGACCGAGTTGACCGAATTATGTTTTTATCCTCACAAAAGTTCACACTATGGGAATTATATTTTGGATTCACCTTGGGATGACTAGGAAATTTCCTTTTTTTCGTTACTTTTCATTAGTTCCTTCATCATATTAATCGTTTGTTCAATTTTAGCATCTTGATTGTTTATTTTTTCTCTAATCGAACAATTTCTTGAGAAGTTTAAGGAGACTGAATTGATGATTGAAAGTTGGAATGCCTATATGGTTGACTTGAAGGCTTGGATTGAAGTGAAACGTGAGAAGTTTGAGGAATAGAAGAAAATGGAGCTTGGTAATTCGAATTTGGTATCATGTGAGATGGATTCACAACATTATTGGGATTAGACCACAGGAAATTTGGATGATTTCTCCAACTAGGGTTATCCATGGATAAGTTAGGACTATTTTGAGCTATGGCATTGACTTGGTCTTGAGGGTAATGATAGGGTAATCCTCCAATTTGAGTAGTTTAGTTTATAAACGAATATGAATTGGATCCACGACGCGCACTCCTCTAATAGAAGCACAGAAACGAACACAAATTAAATCCCATTACATACCCTTTTCAGAATAATCTTCTAAGAATTTCCAAGCTTCATGAACTGTTTTTGTAACAATCCTTATTTTTGGAACCAATTTAAAATTTATTTTTAATTGAATTTCATGAATTTTACATATTTAAAATGATTTATTTTGAGAATTAACGATTTAAAATTTATTTAAATTGAAGTTTGAACATATAAATGTAAAATTCAATTAAAACGAACTCCTAATGGCGCGGTAGTTTGAAATTTTGGGTTTGAACTTTAAATGATTATACAAAATGCAATATAAATCAGATTTTAGTAAAACAAGAAATGTTAGAATTTGTCTAACTATATCTTTCTAAGAATGTGAAAAAATTAGATTTCATGTAACAAACCACTATTTTGTACTATTCAAATCGATAATAATCCACATATGTCAGACTTGAATGGTTCAAAACAATAGATTATTAATAAAATTGGAGTAAATACAAATCATATCACAGAATCACATACAAAGAAAAAGCAGAATAACTCGCAGTGGAAATAAAATAAACCATACTAGTTCATAAAGCTACTATGAAACACGTCTCCAAAATAAAATAAATAGTGTCAAGTCACTAGGACAAGTACAACGGAATCTCAAATACATAAAATGTCTAATAAAGATAATAGAAACATCAACAACTGACTAACATAGATAGAACTGAAAAAACAAACAGATAGATGGCTAAAGCTCCAAATGATCTCTAGCTCCAAAATAAATCTCCAAAGGCTGTGGTACTCAAGCTGACCCGACCATCATGCAAAACAAAACCACCCGGATCAGGACTAATATTCTCATGCCAGTAAATAAACTCAAGTGAAATGTCATAGAGATGCATAAGTAACTTAAAGAATGTTTGGGATTCATTCTCTAAGGATCCGTTAAACTAGATATAATATAATACAATACGCTATTATGATAGCGTCTACTGTAAATGTAACACCCCGAATTTTTAATAACACCAAAGAAGATAAATTAAAGGATAATTAATTTAATATTAAGAATTAAGGGAAACAGACTATGTCATCATGTCTGTCTCGAAATTATGGTCAGGATAGACAGCTGGTTTGCGCAAAACGGATAACATATGAATTAGTTACAGACAATAAAAATTTGACAATCAAAACAGGGATAAATGGCGCACTTGACAAGTGCGCCAAGACAATTTTACACAGGCGCACCTGTAAGTGCCCCCATAGGGTTTTTTGGGTATATGGGCCTTTTTCAAGTGGGTTGCGACCCATGACCTGATTCACTCTAGGGCTGAGGTGGCATTCGAATTCTGGATGCTGGCATCTATAAATATAATTCAATTCTCTTGTTTTCTTCACAAAGAATCAATGACGGCCAAACTCTGCCGATGTCTGAATTGAACTGGATCCCTTATATTCTACCATTAACTAAAGCAAATCAATTGGAGAATCAAGATCCAATCTTTCTTGTTCTATCTTCTAATCCAAACTTAGTGAGTATAATTACTTTTGGAATTAAATATTTAAAAGTAAACTCGATAGGATTATAATTTGGATTTGTTCATGTGCCTATATTATATTGGATCCATTGTAAATTATGAACATATGACATTTTGGATTGGTTATAACTTGGATCTAAATTTCGATGATGTAGATCGTATCCCTATTTGTGTTAGATCTACTTTTATTCATTAGATCCGAATTATGTGGACATTCTTTGATGTAGATCATACCCGTATTTGTATTAGATCTACTTTTATCAATTAGATCTGAATTACGTGGACATTCTATGTTGTAGATCTTAATCCTTACTTGTTAGATTTATTTTTACCTATTAGGTCTGTATTATGTGGACACCTAATTTATTAATCAGATCTAGTTTATTATTTGGATCCCCTTGTGGTTCTCATATTAGATCTGAACCAGTTGGACTTCTAAATTATATTTAAATCTTTTCATGTTCATCTTATCAACTTTGCTATGTTACAACTAGTAAACTTCCACAAGTTCATTAGATCTATGCTTATATGTTCACAATGTTAGTATATGATTATGCTGGAACATTCAGCTTTGTCGTATTTCCATTATCTTCCCTTTTTATCGTTTATGATTAGGCTATTATTTAGCCTATACATGTCATAAATTATGTGAACACGCTAGTTAGGGAACGGGGAGGGAAAAAGGTTAATGTTGGAATAATTTGAATATGAACATGAGGTGGACGTATAATTCAATAATTGGGTAAATGGGCATAAATACCTAATAAGACATAGGTATAATTAATTAGACGTATAATTAAAAAAGTGGGTAATATTTACATATAAGCCCACGAACTTAACCCAATAAGGTTATGTAATTAAAGACCTTAGTGGTATAAATAACCGGTGGAAAATATAAAAAGTTATGTAATTAAAGATACTTTTTAGGGTAAGCATAATTAGTAGAAACGAATAGGGCTATTAATTAAAGATACCTAGTGGAATACATAGTCAGTGAAAACCTAGTGGGGGATACAAGACAAATGGGAGAGCTTGTATCATATTGTGTGGGACCCATTCCAGTCAGTAACTCGAAGTAGGTATCAAACAATGTACACCTTACTAGGCAGAGAAGGGGCACACTTGCTGACTGATTGTAAGAGATCCAAACGTGAAGGACGGTGTGGGCGGCGCAAACCGTCCGGGCCATGTGCGTGCATGAGCCGGGCAGAGGAGGATAAGACAACCGTGACACCTGTAGATATGGGGCTGTGCATATCGATGAGGGGTTGCCACTTTAGGACGTGATACATCCTACTGTGGGGCCGACACAGAGTATCTACATAGTAGGGAGCCGATCAATTAGGGTATTGGTTAGGGTACATTTGGACGTATGCCTAAGTTTACCACCTTGAAGTGTAAGGGATCATCTCATTCTAGTTATACTAGTAATAGTGCAGAGTAATCATTAGAAGCATATACACCTTATCCTGTCTACCTTATCATACCTGCCATTTATGTTGTGATCTCTCTTATCCATTTTATATGCCTGTCATGCTACTTTTATTTATTTACTTGCTAAAAGTCAGTAGACTCGCCAGACTTTTATGTCTGACCCTTTTTGTTTCTCCTTCTTTCTTCCGTTTACCCCTAGGTTCTCAGGGAGGAAACACTCAGACTTGACCGTGATTCTGCTTATTTTGCTAGAGCTGCTGATATGTATGGCTCAAGCACCTATCCTTATTGCTATGGCTATATATTTTTATTGGGGAATTTTACTTCTTTTATGTACTTTAATATTTTTAAAGTACAAGACAGTAACTTTTATGTTGTAATGGGCTTTTATGTTTCAAACATGTAATGTTTTTGGACCATGGTATCTTATGTTAAATAAAGTTTTTATTCCGTTGTTATTCTGTATATCTATCTTTTAATATTCTGTGTCGTTTACCTATAACGCTTCACGAAACTTAATGTATTCCCTTTGTGATTGACATTAACAGACGTGGGGTGTTACACTTGGTATCAGAGTTGAAGGTTACCAGATTAGATAAAAGTTTTTGAATTTTTTTCTTTTCAAAAAGGTTTAAAAAGAAAGTATTTTCAAAAAGAAAAGTCTGTTTTGAAAAACATTCCCCAAAAAGCCATATGTAATTTCTTAGATCCTTTGTCTGAACCTCTTCCTTTTTCTTTTCAGCATGTCTGGGGAGCCAAACATTCCTAATATCCCAGAGGGCGTTACGATACCCAATGGTTCTGAAGGTATCTGGAGGCCATGGCGCCTACCGAAGGCTAGGTAAACGTTCCTCCCCCAGTTGCACCAGTCATTCCTCCTCCCCCTCCAGAGCAGTTAATTTTGCTAAGATTTGCAAAGACTTCTGTGCTATGGAAGGGAAGCCATTCCATGGGAACGAGACATTCGTAGAAGCGCGGAATTGGATCAGGTAGACCGAGGACTTGTTCGTAATCTTTGAAGTAGAGGATAGAAGGAAAGTTCAATTAGCCGCCTGGCTACTGAAAGACGAAGCCTCATTTTGGTGGGAAGTTACCCAAGCTGGACGTCCAGTGGAAACTTGGGAAGATTTTAGACAAAGATTTGAAATGAAATTTCTTTCTTAAGCCGAGAAAAGCGTGCAGATGGAGACGTTCTTGGCACTCAGACAAGGAAACTTGACGGTGAAATAATATGTGAACAAATTCAACCAGCTAGCAAGGTTCGGGTTAGAATTGGTGGATACTCCATACAAGAAGGCGTTGCCGTTTGCTAAGGGGCTAAATGAAACCCTTCATGGGTTAGCCATGTCTCATATACCAATGGGAGCCACTTTTGAAAAGCTTGTCGATACGACCCTAAGCATGAGGAAGACAAGGGAGAAAAGAAGGAAGTAAAGGCTGAGGAAACAACATAAAACAAGAAGACATGGCCCAAGAAGAGACAATAACAATAGTAATAGAAGAAAGGAGGAAAGAATGACGAGGGTAAGGAGAAAAGGAAGTGTCACATTTGTGGGAAAGAAGGTCACTTGATCAAAGACGGTAAGAGAAGGCAGAACACTTGCTTTAATTGCGGAGAGGTTGGACCCTTCGCTAGAGAGTGCCCAAAGAAATGGGGATTACAGGGACAAGGTCAAAGGGCAGGAACTTTTGGAGGGCAGGTGCATGCTCTCGTGACCAGTGCTCCTGATAAAGGTAGAAAAATTTATGTGGAATGTTTAATTTCTCTTTCAAACCATCCTATTAGAACACTTTTTGATTCAGGTGCCTCACATTCATTTATATCAAGTTCTGTAGTTGAATTTCTACATTTAATTACTAGTATGGCAGTGGATCCCGTAGTTGTTTCAAACCCCATTGGTGGTTCGGCTCATTAATCTATGATTTGTCAGGGTTTGAAAATATTTGTGTTAGGCTTCGAGTTTGATTGCGATGCATATGTGCTCAGGTTTATGGGATATGGGTTGATTCTAGGAATGGATTGGCTTACCACATATGGTACTATTCTGGATTGTGAGAAGAGGGTCGTTAGGCTTTTGACTTGTCATGGGAGGACCCTCGAGATTTCTTGTGACCCACAAGGGTCGGTAATGCTAGTTTCCTAGAGTCTCTTGATGCATCTATCGATGACTTGAAATCTATTCCAGTAGTCCGAGATTATTCTGATGTTTTTGATGAGGTTCAGGGTTTACCTTCGAGGTGCGAGATCGACTTTCGTACATATTTGGTGGACAATGCAAAGCCAGTTGCATTGTCAGTGCACCACATGGCTCCGAGGGAAAGGAGGGAGCTGAGTAAGCAAGTAGGGGAGCTACTTGAGAAAGGGTTTATCAGACGAAGCATATCTGAGTAGGGTGCTCCAGTAGTATTCGTGACTAAGGCGGATGGTTCACTTCATTTGTGTGTTGACTATAGAGAGCTGAATAAACTCACTAAGAAGAATAGGCACCCGCTTCTAAGGATTGATGATTTATTTGATCAGCTTGTTAGTGCCTCGGTATTTTCTCAGTTAGACTTGGCCATGGGGTTTCATCAGTTGAGGGTGGCTGAGGACATCATAGATAAGATTGCTTTTAGAACTCCGGATGGTTACTTTGAATGTCTAGTTATGCCTTTTGGGTTGATGATTGCACCTGCCTCTTTTGTTGACTTGATGAGTAGGATTTTTCGGGAGTTCCTAAAAAAAAATCCGTAGTCTATGTTGATGATATCTTGATCTTCTCCAAGAGTGAAGAAAAGCATGCCCAGCATTTGAGAGAAGTTTTGAAAACTCTCCGTACGCATCAGCTTAAGGTAAAGTTCTCCAAATGCCATTTTTCGAGAAAGGAGGTGAGATTCTTAGGGCATGTAGTCTCCAAAGAAGGGATAGATGTGGATCCTGCAAAAGTAGTTGCGATGCAAGATTGGCAGACTCCTAAAAATGCAACAGAGGTGAGAAGCTTTCTTAGGTTGGCAGGTTACACAGAAAGTTCATTAAGGACTTCGCAAAGATATCAGCCCCACTCACCAGGTTGACGAAGAAGAACTTGGCATTTTCATGGGATATAGACTGTGACGTTGCTTTCCAATGACTAAAGAGGGCTCTTACAACAGCCCAATATTGACCTTGCCTAACAGAAGTAAGGTGTTTACCATTTGCACTGATGTGTGTGGTACCGGGCTTGGTGCGGTTCTGATGCAAGGAGGGAAAGTAGTGTGTTATGGGGGTAGGCAGTTGAGAGTTCATGAAAACAACTACCCCACTCATGATCTAGAGCTAACTGTCATAGTATTCGCGTTAAAGACGTCACGTCAATATTTACTTGGAGAGAAGTTCGAGTTATATACCAATCATAAATCTCTCAAGTATCTGTTCTTGAAGAAAGACCTCAATTTAGGGCAACAAAGGTTGAAGGAGTTCTTAGCTTCTTATGATTTTGAGATCGCTTATACCCCTGGCAAGGGTAATGTGGTGGCTGGCGCACTAAGTAAGTGGAGGATGGCCTTAAGTCCTCTGTTCTTGGAGAGGAAGAGCTTGGAGTTCATCTCAACTTTTGATTTTAAACCCTGCATCGAGATTTTGCCTGACTTGTTTGCATCATTAGAAATACGACCAACTCTGATGGATCAGATAGGAGCTTCGCAGTAAGGTGACCCACATATTTTAGACGTCATGGAAAATCTCAGAAGAGGGGGAGACTTCTAGTCACCTCAGCAGATATGCCATATATGACAAGGGGTGGTTGCGACGAGATGGAAGGCTTTGTTTTCCTCAAACAGGAAGCTTAATAAAGGCAGTCCTAGAAGAAGCCCACCATTCTAAGATGACCATTCATCCAGGCGGTGATAAGATGTACGGAGACATGAAAAGGGTTTTCTTTTGGGCTGGGATGAAGAATGATGTGGCCGAATTTGTTTCTCAATGTTTAGTTTGCCAGCAAGTTAAAGATGAGCAAAAGAAGTGCGGTGGTTTACTTCATCCTTTGGAGATTCCTCAGTGGAAATGGGAGAGCATTTATATGGATTTCATAGATGGTTTGCCTAGATCGAAGAATGGCAACACCAGTATCTGGGTTATGGTAGATAGACTCACAAAGAGTGCTCACTTTATTCCATTTAAGAATAAAAGGACGACACCATGGTTGGCAACAATTTATGTCTGAGAGATAGTTCGTCTTCATGGAGTACCTTCCAGCATCGTATGGGATCATGACCCCATCTTCACCAGTGAATTTTGGAGGAGCTTGCAAGAAGCATTAGGTACACAGTTGTGTTTAAGCATCGCTTATCATCCTCAAACTGATGGATAGACGGAGAGGGTGAACAGAATTCTTGGAGATCTTTTAAGGCTGTGTATCCTAGACTTCGGAGGGACTTGGGAAGAGCATCTTCCTTTTGCCTGTAATAACAGTTATCAAGCTAGCATCGGCATGGAACCCTTAGAAGCATTGTACGGACGACCCTGTAGATCACCAACTTGTTGGTGGGAATCTACAGAAAGATTATTATTTGGACCAGATATGGTTAGGGAAACGTCTGACAACATTGACCTAATTCGACGGGGGATGAAGTTAGCTCAGGATAGGAATAAATCCTATGTAGACAAGAGAAGGACCGACATCGAATTTGAAGTGGGAGACTTAGTTTTTATCAAATTATCACCTCTGAGGAATGTGGTTCGCTTCGGATCAGTAGGGAAGTTGGCACCTAGGTTTGTGGGTCCAATTCCCATAACTGAGAGGATTGGCCAAATGGCCTATAATGTAAAGCTCCCAAAAAATTTATGCGGTGTTCATAATGTTTTCATGTTTCTTATCTGTGGAAGTTCTTGCATGACACCATGGAAGTTGTTGAGACAAGTGTATTGGAAGAGGGGGAAGTGGAACGGGAGGCGACAATCAGGCGAGTCCCTATCCGTATTCTTGGATCAGAAGTTAGGAAGCTACACAATAAAGTGATCAAGTTGATAAAGGTTCAATGGGGAGACAACCCAGAAGATGCGACTTGGGAGACCGAAGACAATATTCGTGCTTCATACCCTTTCCTTTTTGATGGTATGTTCTTAACTCTTTTTTCCAAAGTTTTACCTATGCTTGTTTCTATCATTTGAGTATGTCCTATCAATTGTATTTTCGACATTTAGGTAAGAATCCTATGAATGTAAACATGTGTTTGAGACATATTATGTTTGATAGGTGCAAGTGGATGCCAGTGTTTGGTAGTGGTTGCCTGTGGATGCATATACGCACACATTAGGTACTAGATCGGCTCAATCACTCTCATACCGCATATGGATGTGTGTGAATTTTCTTTTCTTTCATGGATGGAAATGGATGAATTAGCATATGAATGTTGCATTTGGACGAATGAGTGTGCACGCATATAGAGCATACATGTTATAATAGGATTATTTGTATATATATTGGATTTATGGCACTAACATACATTGCATTAAGGAGGTCAAATGAATAAGTAGATCGCCTGATCTTCACATTGGTATTGGGACACACACACACACCCCCCTTTGCATATACTCATATAAGCATTAGAAATCTTTAAGGACAATGGACGCCAATGTTTGGTGGATGAGCAGATGCATGATGGATGGTAGGATACATTCTTTTCAACTTAGAGATTTTGGGGACGAAATCCTTTGAGTAGGGAGAATGTAACAGCCCAAATTAATGACACGAAAAAGGATAAACTAAAGAATAATTAATTTAATATTAAGAATTAAGGGAAATGGACTATGTCATTACATCCATCTTGAAATTCTGGTTAGGATAGACAACTAGTTTGTGTAAAACGGATAACATATGAAGAAGTTACGGACGATAGAAGTTTGGCAATCAAAACAGGGATAATTGGCGCACTTGACAAGTGCGCCAAGGCAATTTTACACTGACGCACCTGTAAAGTGCGACCATAGGGGTTTTTGGGTATCCGGGCCTTTTTCAAGTTGGTGGCGACCCATGACCTGATTCACTCTAGGGATAAGGTGGCATTCGAATTCTTGATGCTGGCAGCTATAAATATACCTCAATTCTCTTGTTTTCTTTATAAAGAATCAATGGCGGCCAAACTCTGCCCGTGTCTAAGCTGAATTGGATCCCTTATCTTCTACCATCAACTAAAGCAAATCAGTTGGAGATTCAACATCCAATCTTTTCTAGTTCTATCTTCTAATCCAAACTTAGTGAGTATAGTTACTTTTAGAATTAAATATTTAAGTTAGCTTAATAAGATTATAGTTTGGATTTGTTCAAGTGCCCATATCATATTGGATCCATTGTAAATTATGAACATATGACATTTTGGATTGGTTATAACTTGGATCTAATTTCTATGATGTAGATTGTATCCCTATTCGTGTTAGATCTATTTTTATCTATTAGATCTGAATTATGTGGACATTCTATGATGTAGATCGTATCCCTATTTGTATTAATCCACTTTTATGTATTAGATCAAAATTATGTGGACATTCTATGATGTAGATCTTAATCCTTACTTGTTAGATCTACTTTTACCTATTAGATTGTTATTATGTGGACACCTAAATTATTAATCAGATCTAGTTTATTGTTTGGATCCCCTTGTGCTTCTCATATTAGATCTAAACCTGTTGGACATCTAAATTAAATTTAGATCATGTCATGTTCATCTTATCAACTTTGCTATGTTACAACTAGTTAACTGCCACAAGTTCATAAGATCTATGCTTATATGTTCACCATGTTAGTATATGCGAGAACATTTATCTTTGTCATATTTCCATTACCTTCCCTTTTTATCGTTTATGATTAGGCTATTATTTAGCCTATACATGTCGTAAATTATGTGAACATGCTAGTTAGGGAACGAGGAGGGAAAAAGGTTAATGTTGGAATAATTTGAATATGAACATGAGGTGGACGTATAATTCAATAATTGGGTAAATGGGCATAAATACCTAATAAGACATAGGTATAATTAAATGGACGTATAATTAAAAAGGTGGAAAGTGGGGACATAATTACCTATAAAGACATAGGTAAGAATTGGATAAAATGGAATGTTTAATAATTACAATTGGAAATTGTAATTGCACTTATGACACGAGGTTAGGTTGCATTAGTGGTGGAAGTCTGCCCGGACCCGACCGACATATCCAGCAGTCACTAATGTTGAACCTAATGTGAGAGGTCTAAGTTCGCGAATACGAATTGGGCTAAGACACGAGGTTAGGCCCAACTTTTGGATTAAGACTGCTCGGACCAGACTGGCATATCCAGCATCCACAAGTTGTAGGCCTAATGTGGAAGGTCTAGCCCATTATAAACCATAAATGGACATGGTAATAAATTGGACTACTTAACCTAATCTAATCCATAGGGATTGTATGATTATGACCTAAAGTTAGGGTTAAGTAAAATTTGGTTGGACAGTGGGTGGGTGAAGTAAATTTGAGGGGGTGGGTAATATTTACATACAGGCTCACGAAATTAACCCAATAAAGTTATGTAATTAAAGAAACCTTGTAACGACCCAGGGAAAAACTCGACGCTCGAATTTTCGAAAACAATACATAAACCCGTATTACTTGCCAAAAACCCAAGTATTGAATCCCAGATTGTTATTAGAAAGAATTTATAAGGTGAGAAAAGAAAGAAATATTAGAATAGAAGAAAGAAGGACACATCTGAATCTCACAGCGGAACGAATAAAATATAATATAACAAATTCTTCATACAAAGAAACTGTATATACATACCAATCATTAGAGTACAACATATATCAGATATAGCGGAAAAATAACTTTATATAACTAGCGGTGAAGCCACCTGCTTCCAGTTCCTGAAACTCCAAGCGAAACATAACCTGGAACATACTCGGTCTGACCTGAGCACATTTGAAGTAAAGAAAAATACACCGGGTCAGTCTGGAATACTTTCAGGGATAAATTCACAGAACACACACAACTTGTTTAACTTTGGAAAATCCTTTATGAAATCAAAAGGTAATAGTAAGACCAGCCCACACATAAACACAGACGGTTTTTACCTTACTATAACCCAAAACATTTTTGAAATCATAACTTATTCTAACATTATCATAGTGTCTAAATACAAATAATTAACAATCTAGCGGAACGCTTGCATCTCATGCTCCACATACATAGTATATAATCAAAACCGCGACGCTTATTGGAAATTGGGTTCCGACTTTGACAAGGTATGGGACCACCTCCCGATAGTGTATCCCTAGAGGCGAATACTCTGGGTTCAACAAGAACGTCTTGCAACCCGGCCCACACATGACCGACCACTCATTTCGCTTGAGTGTATCGAATGTATATCAGCGACAGTTGAGATCAGCAACCGCCTCCCGAAAAGGGACAACATTGAAATATAGATTAAAGAAGCAAATGGAATTTCTCTAGATAGGTGATTATACACCCTAATGGGAGCGACCCACATAACCATGTTGCTTGCCCGATTTTTGTCATTTCCCGGTTGTGAGGCTTGAGGTTTGAATTATCTTTTACAACACCTGTCCACCATTTACTTTGAATGCCACATCGTCAGATCCGTCAGATATCACTAATTGACGTCCGCAAAAATACTCTAGTTGTTAAGCTAAGAGGACCGTCGTCCTCCGCCACCAACTATGGTATGTTTGAAGAAATCAACGTACGCGACCCTTTTGGAAATACTCTGTCAGACACTCATCCATACAAGTCATCCAGGAACAGGATGAACCGAAGGCACCCTCCTACCGCATCCTTATATAGGAATCACCCCAAGGGTCAGTAGCGAGTAGTCCTTGCAATCCGTAAAAATCTTAACAACTACCGAATCACGTCAGAATAACTCTGGTTGCAACATAGAGATTATTGGTCAAGTAATCCTTCCACTTATGAAGATTCATGGTCTTCACTTGCCCCATCTTCAATCGACGTCTACACGTACCTGCTGGTCGGAATGGCGAATATAAATTCGATCCTAGTCTTTCTGTACCAACAATCGTATTGGTCAGGTTTTGATAGTCGGTGATTTAACTATCAAATAACAAATGTGTTAATAAAATGGATTTATTGATTCAGTACTTGACATGACTTGGCCTATTTAAAATATTTTTAACAAACTGGTTAACAAACTTCTAAATCTTCCCATATATTCCAAACATTTTAACTAGCCTTAATTTTATTTATCAAAACTATTTTATACATTTTAGAATATGTATATATATATACTCAACTTATCATTACCTTTGGAATAGTGATATATTTCTTCAAACCCATTTTTTCCTTTTTCTTATTTTCAGATATCTCACAATATATAGATGTATTATACTACATGGTATAATCAAATTATCGATTTTGATATGGAATAGCAAATGTCAAACTATACTTTCAAACCAACTACTTTTATTTATGTTGTAAATAACATTTTGGTATTATTCATATTGCCAAAATCTCGCACTTATATTTGATACTTCTCATGAGACGACCCGAACTTCCCCGTTAAGGAAAGCACGGATAGAATTGAGGACAAGACAAAATAGAACGCATACAGAAGAACATTTCATTGCTATCACAACAATTCCATCAGATACAAGAATATACAGAGTATAAATGAATAAATTACATTCGACAAATATCAGAGATTACAATAAATTACATAGCAGCGGAAAATAATACAAAACACAACTGAAAGTAATACACGGATACAGAGCTTTCCGAGCATCGTTCCAGCTGTAAACCAGGACCCTGTGGATATAAATCTGCAAAACCAAAACTACTAGCTGCCCGTGCGGAAAATAGGGGCACCCAGAGTTTAGGTTAAAACAATAAACTCCAGGTCAGTCATGGGACTGGTGTGAGAACTAAAACAGTTATTAATATTGGTTTTAAAGTTAGGTAAATCAAGGGACCACGCCGTATAACACGGAACGGGTTTCCTCCCAAGAATACCAGTGCATAGAACAAACAGCGCAATGCTTTTTCGAAAAATGAAGCTATTATAAGACCCAGGTCCCATCACACAATGCAACGCAAGCCGGAGGATAGGGTTTTCCCTTATAATAGCCAAACATGCTTGGTACGTTTAAAACAAATCATTTGATACTATAATAAGTTTATAGTGTCAAAACATTTTCAATCATAAATATCAATCATAGACGGCATGGGTACCATATATCATGTCGCCATACTAGTTCTACAATTAAAACCGCAATACACGTATTGGAATTTGGATTTCCGTCATGAGTCGAGGCAAAGGGCAAGCTCCTCTCCGCGTTCGAGACACTCTAGCAAATGCCTCAGGACCCCACTATGATCCTTGGAATCGGCTGGGCCGGTCCTCTCTTACTTTTGAGGATTGGCAATTCCTGAACACACGTTTCCCGGTCCTTACAGACCTATATCCGAGGCGCCTCGTATCCAACAACCACACAGGTGAAAAGTATATAAATGTCAGGGCTGGTAGGTCACTGACACCACCCTAGCTAGAAAGAAACGTCGTGCTCTCCAAGCGGTCCGTCTCCCGTTTTTGACTCATACCGAGGTGTGAGGCTCGCGAATTCACGTTATACACAAAGCTACGCCACACAGGCCGTGCTTTGATCATCAACCACAAGACTTTGCTTTTCAACAGAAGCCTTGATCAATTGCCACTTACGCATGCCACATTGGCAATTCACTCCATGCGACTGATGTCCATCGATATACAACCTCTGAGCTCGTATGTCTCAGAGAAGGGCGTTAAGCAAGAGAATAAATTCTCCGCCGCCAAACAGATGTATACTTAATAGAGATCAATCAACACAGAATAAAATCCAATGTCCGACACACAATCCATTTACAAGTTCGTTCTGGGTCTGAACGAAACCGGAGGCACTTTCTTCGCATATCCATCCATCTCCAAGTACGTCTGGACGATCACCAACTGATTCCCTCATCCTGGGTGTACAGCCCAATCAAGATCATCAGTAATCACCCAAACGATGTGAAGACTTCCGGTCTTCAACCACCGTCTTCATCTTCGACATCTCGTCGAATCGATTATTCAGAATGGGTATAAACCCGGCCTTTCGGAATAACCCATGTATATAATAAACGAATGTTACACAAACACAACAAACGCCTCATTCCAATTCAGAATATTCTTTTATTCACAAAAACACATTCTTAGGGAAAGGTTCCCATTAATTTTATCCAAGATAAATTCTTCTAAATTTATCCTATAATCTTCCTTTGGATATCATTTCAAACTAGTCGGGATTAACGAACCACACCGGAGTAATTATTTATTTTATTTCCCAATCCCAACCTATATATCCCATGGAGCAAAAATGGTAATACTCAACATTTAACACCACGGTGTTATCGGTAAAATTAATTACCATTTCACGTTCAAATCTAATTAAAGATTTAACTATCGCTTTGGAGCAAAACTGGTGGTGCTCCATTTTCGATCACCTTTCAGATTTGATAATTTAAATTATCAATTCACATTTTAATCTAATTAAAGATTCATTAAAACTCCACTTAGTTTTAATCCTTTCAAAAATCAACATCTTGCCTTTAACTGGGGTAAAGAACCAATGTCATCTAAAACACGATTCACGATAAACCCAGATCACATTCGATATTAAATACAAGGCTCTGAATAGAAAATATATCAGCTTATATTCAATATCAAATTCTGAAACCAACAAATATCGTATTGGAAATAACGATATAAAATATATCTTTCAAATCCCCATAACAATATTTGTATAGTCACGAAATCCAACATCGAAATATTCCGAAGATAATTTCGATTCAACACCAGTCCAATTCACGTATTGGAAATATCGATTATTTTTAAAATCACTTTCAAATTCAATTTATTTATTTCAAAAATAAATTGATTTTAATTCTAGTTCAAACTAGTTCATTTCGATAAAAATCTATTTTTACCTTCTAATGTGGAATTTTCCAGCCCAATTCTTTCCAATTCACATATTATAATTTTACACAAATTATCGATATTTTTAATAATTTTATCAAGGCCCGTACAGTCGATTTCCATCAACGGCTATCGAACTGCACTTACAGCGACCTTTTTCAAATTTGATTTGGACATAATTCCAAATCCAACCGTTAGATTTCAAATTTCTAATATTCATTGGAAAGCTCTTTTCGATACGAACCAAACGGTTCCGGTTTTAGGAGAATCCGACGGTCGGATCTCCCGCAATGTCCGTTTGAAATAGATGGTCGAAATTCACGAACTGCCGCGGCGCATTCTATTCAGGCCATTATATATATAATATATATATATATATATTATATATATATTTCGTCGATTTCCTTTTTAAAACGAATTTTATAAATAGTTCTACATTCGTTTCAAAACAATTTCAACTTCATCTTCAATTTCAAATCGATTTGATTTCAGTTCAATTCGAGTTCATTTTAATTCAATTCAAATTCAAATACGTTTCAATTCAATCCAATTCGAATTTACCTTCTATTTGATTCAATTCGAATTCGTTTTAATTTGATTTCAATTCAATTTCAGTTCGTTTTAAATTTCAATTTCAATTTAATTCAATTTGAATTCATTTCTATTTTATTTGAATTCAAATTCGCTTCCTATTCAATTCGAATTTTAATCTAATTCAATTTGAATTTCATTTCAAAATATTTAATTTTGAAATTACTTTTCAATATTCATTATACAACGAATAAAATCGATATAAATATCGTTCGCGTCAAAATAACGTATCTCTAATCAACACGGCTTTATATTTTTCAAAACTTCTTTATTCTATCCAACAAATGAATATTTATCCCATTCAACACATGAATCTATATTACTTTCAACACACGACTAATCTCAACACATGAGTACTGTCAACACATCACTATTTTTGTTATGTAAAATATTTTATAAAACTATGGTATCTATCATTTGATTTTAATTAGACTCCACCGTAAAGTAGTTCTAATTTTAAATATGATAAAGACGTGAATTTTATTATTAAAACATTTTACTCAACACATGAACATCGCCAACACATGACTCTTTTTATATTCAACACATGAATTTTCTTTTATAATATTCATTGTTGTCCCGATTGGAATGAGGCCCAATCATCACCATATAACGTTAATTATATGGATTTCCATACAACACATGTATATATAATAGCGTTGAAAAATAATCAACCATCAACCAAAGTGCACTACACTGTATAAGCATCGAATATAGATATCTAACGCTTATAACAGCCTGTCAATCAATCGATCGACATATTTAATCAATCAGGATGAGTGAACTTCAAATTTCATCCCAACACCCGTGTGGGGTTTCAAACAATCAAACACCGATTTTATTTGTGCAGTTGGGCGATGTGTAAAATTTATCGACCCAATCGATATCAGTCAAATCAGTGTATATAAACAAATCGGCCGATTTGTTTATAAATATTCATTTATCCACTTTCACGTTAAAAATTATATTTTTAACGTCAAAAATATTTATTCCCACACTTTACTATTTTTAACTAACACTTTTTATTTTAGAAAATTTCGGCGGCATAACGGCACGATACTAGAAACGGGACGAGGCCTAGCCTTATCCCCGGTCTAGTGAAGGCCCACGCCATTCACACATCAATCAAATCCATTCCATTTCACCAAACAATTCAATTCAAACCAAATAATCTAACCAACTACACAACCAATCAAACAAGTCCATGGTCTGTGGACGATTGTGTCGGGTGCTACTAAACACCGTCTGCATCCTAGTATATATATATATAACTAGAGAAAGAGATTTTGAGTGAGAAGTTCTCACCGAAAGCTATCCAATACCACGACACTCCTATTGTAGAGATCTTCGTCGTTCTCGCCTTTTCTTCTTCTTTGTTGCCCCTAGCCACTACATATATAAAAATCACACATTTTTATATTTTGATGACTTTAAAATAAAAATCACATTTTTATTTATTCACTTTCAATTTAAAAATCATATTTTTATAATCACTTCATATATTTAAAAATCGAATTTTTACTATGCTATTCAATATATAAAAATCGAATTTTTACTTTGGTGTCATATAGATAAAAATTCCATTTCAAAAATATTGATTTCGCTTTTATAAAAATATAGATTTCGCCTTAATAAAAATAAAGTTTTCGCCTTTATAAAAATAAAGTTTTCTCCTTTCATCACTATAAAAATTCCCTCTTTATTTCAACATATATAAAATAAAAATCAGATTTTTATTTCGTTACATACACAAAGATGATATTTTTACATTCCTATCTTGTAAAAATTATATTTTTAATACTTTAAAAATATAAAAATCATATTTTTACTACTTCTATATAGTAAAGATCATATTTTTAGAATTTTATAAATATAGAAATCATATTTCTATTATTAAAAAAAATCACTTCTTTTCCTCTCCTAGCTAATGAACCAATAAAAATCTTAGCTTGTTCATAAATAAAAATCAACTCTTTGTTTATTCTAAAATCTTGTCTTTCTATATTTTCTTCAAAATCAAGTCTCTTACATTTAGAAATCAAATCCTTTATGACAGTAAAAATCAATCCTAAATCATAATGGTTCATACAAAATTTTAATAGCAAAAATAAATAAATACTAACTAATTGAAGACTTACAGTGTTTTTTTTTAAGAGGGAGGGGGTTCGGCAGTCGAGCGGAGGCCGAGGGGGGGGGGGCGTTTGGGGTCGGCGGTGGTGGCCAGCGGGATGGAGGAGGTCGGGGTCGTCGGCTAGGGTTTCAGGCGGGAGGGGGTGCGGTTGCTGGCGCGATGGGGGTTGCGCGCAGGGGGGAGTGGCGAGGTGGAGGAAGAAGGAGGAGGAAGAAGAGGAAGCGGCGGCGGCGGCGTCGCTGGGTGGGGGGGGATGTGGCGGTGGCGGCTCTCCCCCCCCCCCCCCCCCCCCCGTCGCCCTCGTCTCTTTTTTTTTTGTCTTTCGATTTGAAAATAGAGAGGGGGGGCCTGGGTAGTTAAGGGAAGAAAAGGTTTTTTTTTTCTTTTATTTATTTAATTATTTTATTTTCTAAAAAGTTGACTTTTACATACGTCCCCTAAACGAGGCCCACCGCCTGTCGTCCATAGCGTTTTACCCCCATTCCGAACACAATGGAATATGTATCGCAAGCTGTTTTGATCGTTACAATCAGTTTCCGTTAAATTTACATTTAAATCACTATATTGAATTTTAAACGTACATTTCAAATTATTGGGGTCACATACTAACCAGAAAAATTCCAGAAAAATATTTTCTAGCTTCGTATTGTCGATACGGTCCTAACAAAACTAATTTCGTCAAATTCTGAGACCGTTGGAAAAATGGCCAATTTCCAGTCGATTAAATTCAACTGAAACTGGTCAAATGCGTTTTCCTTTGCCACGCTCACACATTGATTCGAAAAATTATGAAATTTGAAACCTAGCAATAATTTGACATCACGGATCCAACAAAAGTGGTTTCGTCGAAATCCGAGGTCGTTTGCAAAATGTCTATTTTTAAGGGCCTGAATTCCATAGCGACTATTCAGAATTTTCAACTGGACATATCTTTTGATCCCCGCTATGAAATTTCGATCTTTCGGGTTCGTTGGAAAGATACTCTCAATTAGATCCCATTATTTTTGGTTTCACTAAAATCCGGATTGTTTTGCACCCGGTACATTCAATTGAAGTTTGAAATCGAATTATCGAACTACCGCGCCATTTTCAATTCCTTTTATAATTATATATAAATATTTATATTCTAACGACGACGTATATAATATATACGTTCGAATTATATTCAAAATAAATTTCACGTCGATTTTATTTAAAATAATCTATTTTAAATGTTCAAAATTCGCTAAAATTGCCAAAATAAAAATTTTAAACTGGCCCAGATTTTCGGGTTATTACAATCTCCCCCACTTAAAACTTTTCGTCCCCGAAAAGGAACAAAGTCGAAAGTGGTTTGATTATACAACTCTACGTTCGATCTGGCTTCCATTCTCTAACTTTTCAGTTTCTGAGAATTTTCAAATTTTTCAAAAATTTGGCTAACACCCTAAATTTTCGAAAAATTTCGCCATAACCTCCCCTGCACCGGGAGCATCGGGGAATTTCAAATAGCTTCCCCGGTCCTTCTAATCTCAAAAAGAAAAAGAAAAAGCTAAGCGGTTAGCCAATAGGCTCATAAAATCATCATCACCCAAACAAAACAGTAAATTATGTAGTAAACATGTACCTATTTGTCGGGCAAACAAATTTTATTCTTTGGCTCTAGCCTCCTTGCTATGACCTGTTCAATGTAAATATATGTATATGCATGCAAATGCGACCAATTGTCGATACAATTCAATATTTGGTTCAAGTAGGCATAGTGGTTAAAAATTAGCAAACAAATAAACAAAACAACACAAACATCAATCAATTAGTGAATTAACGTTGCAAATTCATAAATTTTGATATATATATATAGAAAATCATGTTTTTGATGCCAAATCACAACAATGTGTTCTAACTATATTAGTTTTGGTTCTCACACCAGTCTAATGGAAATATATAGAAATCACACCTTCGAAACTCGAATATGAATACTGATGATGATGCACCATCATCAGAATCATCCCCGGATATCTAGGATGCGATTCTATATCTGTCTAGTATATTAAAATTTCGACTATACGTTCATGACGCGTATACGCGAAATCCATATATACTCGATTGTCCATATTGAAAATAAATAAATATTCAAATACGTATAAAACGATTTAAATTTTCAAAACAAAATTGTTTTCATTTGAAAAATATACTCTTCACACCCGTTCTAGGATACTACTGATCCTATCTCTAACGAGTCATTCTAATTGGATATTACTAATCCAATATCTGATGAATTCTTTCGTATGGTTCTAATGTGTCTTGTTCTCGAGCTCTGTAAACCAAAGCTCTGATACCAAACTGAGACGACCCGAACTTCCCCGTTAAGGAAAGCACGGATAGAATTGAGGACAAGACAAAATAGAACGCATACAGAAGAACATTTCATTGCTATCACAACAATTCCATCAGATACAAGAATATACAGAGTATAAATGAATAAATTACATTTGACAAATATCAGAGATTACAATAAATTACATAGCAGTGGAAAATAATACAAAACACAACTGAAAGTAATACACGGATACAGAGCTTTCCGAGCATCGTTCCAGCTGTAAATCAGGACCATGTGGATATAAATCTGCAAAACCAAAACTACTAGCTGCCCGTGCGGAAAATAGGGGCACCCAGAGTTTAGGTTAAAACAATAAACTCCAGGTCAGTCATGGGACTGGTGTGAGAACTAAAACAGTTATTAATATTGGTTTTAAAGTTAGGTAAATCAAGGGACCACGCCGTATAACACGGAACGGGTTTCCTCCCAAGAATACCAGTGCATAGAACAAACAGCGCAATGCTTTTTCGAAAAATGAAGCTATTATAAGACCCAGGTCCCATCACACAATGCAACGCAAGCCGGAGGATAGGGTTTTCCCCTATAATAGCCAAACATGCTTGGTACGTTTAAAACAAATCATTTGATACTATAATAAGTTTATAGTGTCAAAACATTTTCAATCATAAATATCAATCATAGACGGCATGGGTACCATATATCATGTCGCCATACTAGTTCTACAATTAAAACCGCAATACACGTATTGGAAATTGGATTTCCGTCATGAGTCGAGGCAAGGGGCAAGCTCCTCTCCGCGTTCGAGACACTCTAGCAAATGCCTCAGGACCCCACTATGATCCTTGGAATCGGCTGGGCCGGTCCTCTCTTACTTTTGAGGATTGGCAATTCCTGAACACATGTTTCCCGGTCCTTACAGACCTATATCCGAGGCGCCTCGTATCCAACAACCACACAGGTGAAAAGTATATAAATGTCAGGGCTGGTAGGTCACTGACACCACCCTAGCTAGAAAGAAACGTCGTGCTCTCCCAGCGGTCCGTCTCCCGTTTTTGACTCATACCGAGGTGTGAGGCTCGCGAATTCACGTTATACACAAAGCTACGCCACACAGGCCGTGCTTTGATCATCAACCACAAGACTTTGCTTTTCAACAGAAGCCTTGATCAATTGCCACTTACGCATGCCACATTGGCAATTCACTCCATGCGACTAATGTCCATCGATATACAACCTCTGAGCTTGTATGTCTCAGAGAAGGGCGTTAAGCAAGAGAATAAATTCTCCGCCGCCAAACAGATGTATACTTAATAGAGATCAATCAACACAGAATAAAATCCAATGTCCGACACACAATCCATTTACAAGTTCGTTCTGGGTCTGAACGAAACCGGAGGCACTTTCCTCGCATATCCATCCATCTCCAAGTACGTCTGGACGATCACCAACTGATTCCCTCATCCTGGGTGTACAGCCCAATCAAGATCATCAGTAATCACCCAAACGATGTGAAGACTTCCGGTCTTCAACCACCGTCTTCATCTTCGACATCTCGTCGAATCGATTATTCAGAATGGGTATAAACCCGGCCTTTCTGAATAACCAACGTATATAATAAACGAATGTTACACAAACACAGCAAATGCCTCATTCCAATTCAGAATATTCTTTTATTCACAAAAACACATTCTTAGGGAAAGGTTCCCATTAATTTTATCCAAGATAAATTCTTCTAAATTTATCCTATAATCTTCCTTTGGATATCATTTCAAACTAGTCGGGATTAACGAACCACACCGGAGTAATTATTTATTTTATTTCCCAATCCCAACCTATATATCCCATGGAGCAAAACTGGTAATACTCCACATTTAACACCACGGTGTTATCGGTAAAATTAATTACCATTTCACGTTCAAATCTAATTAAAGATTTAACTATCGCTTTGGAGCAAAACTGGTGGTGCTCCATTTTCGATCACCTTTCAGATTTGATAATTTAAATTATCAATTCACATTTTAATCTAATTAAAGATTCATTAAAACTCCACTTAGTTTTAATCCTTTCAAAAATCAACATCTTGCCTTTAACTGGGGTAAAGAACCAATGTCATCTAAAACACGATTCACGATAAACCCAGATCACATTCGATATTAAATACAAGGCTCTGAATAGAAAATATATAAGCTTATATTCAATATCAAATTCTGAAACCAACAAATATCGTATTGGAAATAACGATATAAAATATATCTTTCAAATCCCCATAACAATATTTGTATAGTCACGAAATCCAACATCGAAATATTCCGAAGATAATTTCGATTCAACTCCAGTCCAATTCACGTATTGGAAATATCGATTATTTTTAAAATCACTTTCAAATTCAATTTATTTATTTCAAAAATAAATTGATTTTAATTCTAGTTCAAACTAGTTCATTTCGATAAAAATCTATTTTTACCTTCTAATGTGGAATTTTCCAGCCCAATTCTTTCCAATTCACATATTATAATTTTACACAAATTATCGATATTTTTAATAATTTTATCAAGGCCCGTACAGTCGATTTCCATCAACGGCTATCGAACTGCACTTACAGCGACCTTTTTCAAATTTGATTTGGACATAATTCCAAATCCAACCGTTAGATTTCAAATTTCTAATATTCATTGGAAAGCTCTTTTCGATACGAACCCAACGGTTCCGGTTTTAGGAGAATCCGACGGTCGGATCTCCCGCAATGTCCGTTTGAAATAAATGGTCGAAATTCACGAACTGCCGCGGCGCGGCGCGTTCTATTCAGGCCATTATATATAATATATATATATAATATATATATATATATTATATATATTTCGTCGATTTCCTTTTTAAAACGAATTTTATAAATAGTTCTACATTCGTTTCAAAACAATTTCAACTTCATCTTCAATTTCAAATCGATTTGATTTCAATTCAATTCGAGTTCATTTTAATTCAATTCAAATTCAAATTCATTTCAATTCAATTCAATTCGAATTTACCTTCTATTTGATTCAATTCGTTTCAATTTGATTTCAATTCAATTTCAGTTCGTTTTAAATTTCAATTTCAATTTAATTCAATTTGAATTCATTTCTATTTTATTTGAATTCAAATTCGCTTCCTATTCAATTCGAATTTTAATCTAATTCAATTTGAATTTCATTTCAAAATATTTAATTTTGAAATCACTTTTCAATATTCATTATACAACGAATAAAATCGATATAAATATCGTTCGCGTCAAAATAACATATCTCTAATCAACACGGCTTTATATTTTTCAAAACTTCTTTATTCTATCCAACAAATGAATATTTATCCCATTCAACACATGAATCTATATTACTTTCAACACACGACTAATCTCAACACATGAGTACTGTCAACACATCACTATTTTTGTTATGTAAAATATTTTATAAAACTATGGTATCTATCATTTGATTTTAATTAGACTCCACCGTAAAGTAGTTCTAATTTTAAATATGATAAAGATGTGAATTTTATTATTAAAATATTTTACTCAACACATGAACATCGCCAACACATGACTCTTTTTATATTCAACACATGAATTTTCTTTTATAATATTCATTGTTGTCCCGATTGGAATGAGGCCCAATCATCACCATATAACGTTAATTATATGGATTTCCATACAACACATGTATATATAATAGCGTTGAAAAATAATCAACCATCAACCAAAGTGCACTACACTGTATAAGCATCGAATATAGATATCTAACGCTTATAACAGCCTGTCAATCAATCGATCGACATATTTAATCAATCAGGATGAGTGAACTTCAAATTTCATCCCAACACCCGTGTGGGGTTTCAAACAATCAAACACCGATTTTATTTGTGCAGTTGGGCGATGTGTAAAATTTATCGACCCAATCGATATCAGTCAAATCAGTGTATATAAACAAATCGGCCGATTTGTTTATAAATATTCATTTATCCACTTTCACGTTAAAAATTATATTTTTAACGTCAAAAATATTTATTCCCACACTTTACTATTTTTAACTAACACTTTTTATTTTAGAAAATTTCGGCGGCATAACGGCACGATACTAGAAACGGGACGAGGCCTAGCCTTATCCCCGGTCTAGTGAAGGCCCACGCCATTCACACATCAATCAAATCCATTCCATTTCACCAAACAATTCAATTCAAACCAAATAATCTAACCAACTACACAACCAATCAAACAAGTCCATGGTCTGTGGACGATTGTGTCGGGTGCTACTAAACACCGTCTGCATCCTAGTATATATATATATAACTAGAGAAAGAGATTTTGAGTGAGAAGTTCTCACCGAAAGCTATCCAATACCACGACACTCCTATTGTAGAGATCTTCGTCGTTCTCGCCTTTTCTTCTTCTTTGTTGCCCCTAGCCACTACATATATAAAAATCACACATTTTTATATTTTGATGTCTTTAAAATAAAAATCACATTTTTATTTATTCACTTTCAATTTAAAAATCATATTTTTATAATCACTTCATATATTTAAAAATCGAATTTTTACTATGCTATTCAATATATAAAAATCGAATTTTTACTTTGGTGTCATATAGATAAAAATTCCATTTCAAAAATATTGATTTCGCTTTTATAAAAATATAGATTTCGCCTTAATAAAAATAAAGTTTTCGCCTTTATAAAAATAAAGTTTTCTCCTTTCATCACTATAAAAATTCCCTCTTTATTTCAACATATATAAAATAAAAATCAGATTTTTATTTCGTTACATACACAAAGATGATATTTTTACATTCCTATCTTGTAAAAATTATATTTTTAATACTTTAAAAATATAAAAATCATATTTTTACTACTTCTATATAGTAAAGATCATATTTTTAGAATTTTATAAATATAGAAATCATATTTCTATTATTAAAAAAAATCACTTCTTTTCCTCTCCTAGCTAATGAACCAATAAAAATCTTAGCTTGTTCATAAATAAAAATCAACTCTTTGTTTATTCTAAAATCTTGTCTTTCTATATTTTCTTCAAAATCAAGTCTCTTACATTTAGAAATCAAATCCTTTATGACAGTAAAAATCAATCCTAAATCATAATGGTTCATACAAAATTTTAATAGCAAAAATAAATAAATACTAACTAATAGAAGACTTACAGTGTTTTTTTTAAGAGGGAGGGGGTTCGGCAGTCGAGCGGAGGCCGAGGGGGGGGGGGCGTTTGGGGTCGGCGGTGGTGGCCAGCGGGATGGAGGAGGTCGGGGTCGTTGGATAAGGTTTCAGGCGGGAGGGGGTGCGGTTGCTGGCGCGATGGGGGTTGCGCGCAGGGGGGAGTGGCGAGGTGGAGGAAGAAGGAGGAGGAAGAAGAGGAAGCAGCGGCGGCGGCGTCGCTGGGGGGGGGGGGGGCGCGATGTGGCGGCGGCGGCTCCCCCCCCCCCGTCGCCCTCGTCTCTTTTTTTTCTTTCTGTCTTTCGATTTGAAAATAGAGGGGGGGGCCTGGGTAGTTAAGGGAAGAAAAGGTTTTTTTTCTTTTATTTATTTAATTATTTTATTTTCTAAAAAGTTGACTTTTACATACGTCCCCTAAACGAGGCCCACCGCCTGTCGTCCATAGCGTTTTACCCCCATTCCGAACACAATGGAATATGTATCGCAAGCTGTTTTGATCGTTACAATCAGTTTCCGTTAAATTTACATTTAAATCACTATATTGAATTTTAAACGTACATTTCAAATTATTGGGGTCACATACTAACCAGAAAAATTCCAGAAAAATATTTTCTAGCTTCGTATTGACGATACGGTCCTAACAAAACTAATTTCGTCAAATTCTGAGACCGTTGGAAAAATGGCCAATTTCCAGTCGATTAAATTCAACTAAAACTGGTCAAATGCGTTTTCCTTTGCCACGCTCACACATTGATTCGAAAAATTATGAAATTTGAAACCTAGCAATAATTTGACATCACAGATCCAACAAAAGTGGTTTCGTCGAAATCCGAGGTCGTTTGCAAAATGTCTATTTTTAAGGGCCTGAATTCCATAGCGACTATTCAGAATTTTCAACTGGACATATCTTTTGATCCCCGCTATGAAATTTTGATCTTTTGGGTTCGTTGGAAAGATACTCTCAATTAGATCCCATTATTTTTGGTTTCACTAAAATCCGGATTGTTTTGCACCCGGTACATTCAATTGAAGTTTGAAATCGAATTATCGAACTACCGCGCCATTTTCAATTCCTTTTATAATTATATATAAATATTTATATTCTAACGACGACGTATATAATATATACGTTCGAATTATATTCAAAGTAAATTTCACGTCAATTTTATTTAAAATAATCTATTTTAAATGTTCAAAATTCGCTAAAATTGTCAAAATAAAAATTTTAAACTGGCCCAGATTTTCGGGTTATTACATCTCATATGGGATATCACACCAATTACAACACCTTTTACTCGTTTCAAACCAATACCATTCCTCGATAATAATGAATCCGTTCAAGTTGAGGTATTTTATTTTCCTCTCAGACCTTGATCAACAACGTCCTTATCTCAGAATAATATTAGTTCGTCACTTAACCACTGATATTCAAATCTCGTTTATCACCTTGTTTCAAATCTGGTTTTATAAACCGTTACTTTCATTTGAAATCTCCTTTCGATATAACCTCCTTACTTAATTCGTTTGATTAAGTAAATGTCCACGAAACACTACTTTTAACATAAATCATACTTCTTGAACAACTTCTTATATTTTATTCTATAACCATTTCCATATGCATGTCTAATACAAATCAATTTATACATCTCCCTTAAGGATTTCATTTCTCTTGCATTCACATTACTTAATTTAAAATTTAAGAAAATCTTACTTAAAACTTCCACATTTACTTATAAACTTCATTTACAAGTCTCGTTGAAAACTTGAGTTAAAATCCCTTTACCCCCCTTATTTGACTTTGATTACTCTTATCGATACATAATCACTTCTAATGGAAATTCCAATTAAAGACCATTTCTTTAATTATTTTTAATTAAAATAATAATTAATCTTACCATTAACTATATTAAAAATAGAAACTTTGTTGTTAAATAAAAATAGGATAATTATCACTTTTAAAAGCTGATTAACTAATAATTTACTTTATTAACACTAACCAATTTGATAACTACTTTGAATTATAGTTAATTGAAGATTAACTAATATTCGACACCAAAAACACTTCGATAATCAATTTCAATTACAAACGGTCGATTTTTCCAATCGTACATATCAGTTAACTATTAACTGATTTCATTGTCATTTCCCCTTTTTAAAATAATTAAATAACTTAATTAATTTAAAATCACTATTAAATTGTTTTAAAAATAATTATTCTATTTTTCCAACCCGTATGTAAATCTTTGGGTTTCTACTACCTTTAACTTGCATAAACAATTTCAATAATTTCTCTTATAACTCGATTCAATTATTTATTTATAAATTTCTACTTTAATTATTTTTATAAATGATTGAAAAACTTCAATTCAGTTATAAAAAAAATTATAACTTTAAAACTGCGTCAATTCACCGAACGGTAAACAGACATCTAAAACAACACATTTTAGGCCATTCATTGCCCATTTACCCAATCAACACGGTCGATTGATTTTAAACACAACACATGTGAATATTTATTCAACCATCATGTTCAAACTGGTTTCACTACCATATGGGGTTAAATCAGTTCATATATCAATATTATAAAACAAACAAACAACATATATATAATATTTGAGGAATCCAGTCGGATCCCTCCAACCTGTTCTTCCTTGCACCACAGCTCGTTATAACATTTCATAATGATATATGAAATAAATTTCATATGATCTACTAATTTAAAATGATTAAATAAAAATGACAGCAACCAATCAAACAATAATCAGCCAACAACAATCAATCAACCAATTTATATTTTTAACGGTAAATTATAATTTTAATATGAATTTACCACATCATAGGATTCCAGAAGGTGTGAGAATTAACTCACCAGTTCATTTCGGTTGACGGTTGACGTGTTTGTTCCTTTACATTTGAAACGGACGTTTAAAATTTGCTGAAATTTCAACTGCGTCAGATCAGTGCCTAGTCAGCGCCATCACCTAGGTCTCTTCCTTGCGATCCCAACGGATCCAGTTTCGTCAGATTTCGTTAACGTATGAAGAAATTATCACAATTACAAAGACCAACAATTTAAATGGATTATAAATTCTAAGTAAAAATGAATTTAATACCTTAATTATTAATCACCTTAGTTAAACCAATCATTGGCATTCCTTGATCCACGTCAGCACCTAACTTGGTCCATGCGTTTTCCCCAATTCCATCTTCTGAAACCCGATTCTCGTTTACTCCTCCCCCCTTCAATCACCCACCGCCATTAACGTGGACCGCCGGACCTCCGGTCGAGCACCCGACCAGAACCGCCCCAATGCCAACTCCACTCGCCTGAACCGTCGTGACCCAATTCAACTCCACCGCCCCGGAAAATGATTTAGCCCCAATTCCGTTTAACCCCTAAATTCCGCCACCTCCGATCACCTAACACAGCGCTACCACCACCAATCGACGCCCCTCACTCAGCCCTTCCATCGCCCTCAGACACCCTGGCCCCACGACAACTACATCGTCGGGAAAATCCCCAAAACCGATCATGACTTTCGAAAATAAACCCAAACCAAACTTCTCCATTCATCTCCCAACGGCGACCACCACAGACCATTTCAGACCTGCTGACCCAAAGTAAAAATGTACCCAAACTTCTCCTTTACAAGTTCCCTTTAAACGCTCATAGTAAATCCTCCACCAAATTGCCACAAATCGAAAAGAATTGAAACTGATTCCTCACCGTTCATGGTGATTTTCGACCACCACATACATCCGTTCCACCCCAACTTCTGTTACCCACTAGCCCTCGACCCGATCTACATCACTCCCTTTGAAACCCCCTTCAGATTTGCCACCATTTGAGAGAAATAAATTGTTTTGTGTATAGGGGTTTTATTGCAAAATTTAAGGACGGAATTGAAGTGTTGATCGGAGAATTCTGGTTTGGGGGTTTATACAAATGGGGAAAAACTTTATTTTATTGTTGAGTTGACTAACGATGTGACTAACGGTTTTTATTTCGTGTCTATCGCAATTTCAAACACTATTTATTCGCTCCTGTGATCACATACAAACCCCGTTCGAGATGCGAATGGACGCCATGGTATAATTTGACGATACAGTCATAATGAAACTTGTTTCGTCGAATTCTGAGTCTGTTTGCTCAAATGGCCCTCGTTCACGTTCAAATGGTCGTTTTTATTTTCATTTTATTTTGCCACGCTCACAAAATAACCCTGATTGATGCGCAACTTGAAATCTAGCAATAATTTACTATTGCAGTCCCAATAAAATTTGTTTCGTCGAAAACGAAGGTCGTTTGAAAAAAATCCCTTTTGAACTGCCCAATTTGAATTAAAATAAATCAATTTTAAAATACTTCAATATAAAATAAATAAAATATTGCAATTAGCCATACACGAGCAGAATTTCGTATACTACCAATATAAAATATCCCGGGTTGAATTTCAAGCCCAATTGATATTTTAATTATTTAAAAACCTTTATTTTATATAAATAAACGTTATAATTTATAAAGGAATTCCACAATGACTATTTTAAAATTTGATTTGGACATAAAATAAAATCTACAATACGAAAACTCGATTTTTCTCTTCCATTAGAAAAATATTATCCAACAGATTCGGACGTTTCTTGTTTCGAGAAAATCCGACTCATATTGGGCCCTGTACATCCATTTGAAGTTCAAAACGCCAAATTACGAACTGCCGTGCTGCTGCAGCTCGTTTTATAATTAAATTATAGATTCAACGTTCAATCGTCGTTTTAATAATGAAATCGCCACTAAAATTTCAATAAAAACAATATTAAACCATTTTAAATTGCCCGTTCACGTTATACACCGAATTCAGCATTTTCCCCATATATTTTGAAATTAAAATATTATTATGTTATCAATAAAAACAAATATTCAAATTAAATGGGTTAAATCGAATATATAAATTCAAATCAACATATTTAAATAAATAAAATAATTTAAATAATTGGACAAAAATTACGGGACGTTACACACGTAGTCGTATACATGACTTGTGGAAAATATAAAAAGTTATGTAATTAAAGACACCTTTTAGGGTAAGCATAATTAGTGGAAATGAATAGGGCTATGTTATTAAAGATACCTGGTGGTATACATAGTTAGTGAAAACCTAGTGGGGGATACAAGAAAAAGGGGAGAGCTTGTATCATATTGTGTAGGACCTATTTCAGTCAGTAACCCGGAGTAGGTATCAAACAAAGTACTCTGTACTAGGCGGAGAAGGGGAACACTTACTGACTGATTGTAAGAGAACCAAACGTGAAGGACGGTGTGGGCGACGCAAACCGACTGGGCTATGTGCATGCATGAGCCGGGCAAATGGGGATGAGATGACCGTGACACCTGTAGAAATGGGGTTGTGCATATCAGTGAGGGGTTGCCACTTTAGGACGTGATACATCCTATTGTGGGGCCGACACAGAGTGTCTATGGAGTAGGGAGTCGATCGATTAGGGTAGTGGTTAGGGTACATTTGGACGTATGCCTAAGTCTACCACCTTGAAGTATAAGGGATTATCTCATTCTGGTTATACTAGTAATAGTGCAGAGTAATCATTAGAAGCATATATACCATATCAAGTCTACCTTTTCACACCTGCCATTTATGTAGTGATCTCTCTTATACATTTTATATGTATGTCATGCTACTTTTATTAATTTACTTGCTAAAAGTCATTAGACTCGCCAGACTTTATGTCTGACCCTTTTTGTTTCTCCTTCTTTCTTCCGTTTACCCCAGGTTCTCAGGAAGGAAACACTCAGACTTGACCGTGATTCTGCTTACTTTTGCTAGAGCTGCTGATATGTATGGCTCAAGCTCCTATCCTTGTTGCTATGGCTATATTTTGTTCTTGAGGAATTTTACTTCTTTTATGTACTCTGATATTTTTGAAGTACAAGACAGTAACTTTTATGTTTCAGACATGTGATATTTTTGGACTACGGTATCTTGTGATAAATAAAGTTTTTATTTTGCTGTTATTCTATATATATGTCTTGTAATATTCTGTGTCTGTTTACCTATAATGCTTCACGAAACTTAATGCATTCCCTTTGTGAGTGACATTAACGGATGTAGGGTGTCACTGTAAATATACTATTGAAAATGGTGTAAGTAGGATTACATTTTTACCCTTACACAGTTTATAAACATTATCGTAAACATTGCATATAAAACACCAGTAAGCAGTCAGTGGATTAGGATGCACCGCTATACGACAACATCAAGCCAAAATCGTAGGGGCTCTATCAGGATAATATGACAAGGCACACGAGGAATACCCATGGTAGGATTCTACTGATGCATGCCCGGACCGGTGGTAACGCATAGCCGCGACTACTGTCCACCTCAGAACAAGCTCCAAAATCAAAGGTACGCACCAATCAAATCACAGAGTAATAGAGATGGGTTCGAAGAAATGTGTCCGATAGGAGGTGCGACCTCACTTAATCATGGTAATCATTTTAATTACGACCCGAAGGTCAAGAAAATCCACCATCATTCCCTTTCTTCAATCCAGTAATCGCCTCCAAATCATTCTACTTCATTTTGGAACTCCACCGCGTACATAGTTATTAAAGTGGTTTTCGATATTGGCAGAGAGTATGACAACAGTTGATCTCGGTCTCTTTAACAACTAATCGTTTACATTTTCACACCATGGTCATTATTTATAAATCACTTTATAAAATTATTTATAGGAAATCTTATATTTAAAATAATTTTAGAAACATATGTATGTTAAGTTAAAATAAATATTTGTTACATTACCTAAAATCTTATTACTTTAATTTATTTAAAAATACCTTGAAAAATAATTTACTTTAAAAGAAAACTCTAGATTTGAATAAAACTGATTTGATAACTTCTTAAAGTACATATACATATTTTAACTTTTATTAACCCAAAGCATAATTAAATCTTAAATCCAAAATAATTTATAAGTTAAAATATTAAAAAAAAATTAGAAAAATTATAAAAATAGACCAGCGGTGTTCATATAATAATTTTCTACCTAGGTTAAGTAGTACGGATGTATATCATTTCAATCCATCAAGTTTCAAAACCCAGGTGTGTATCATTTCAACCCTTATTCCAAATCAATTCAGTTTTTTTCCTAAATCTATACAATGATTCGGGTATCTATCATTTCAACCCATAATTATTTTCTAAGCTACAGGAACTTGCAGTTTGAATTTCAGCGATTAAATAAGCATAGAACAATATCAATCATCAAGTTAACATAATATCGTTTCAATTCATGTGTGTGTGTGTCGGTGTGTCATATTTGCATATTGAGTGCTAACATTTCAAATACAGTTATTTCATTTCCAAGAAAATATTATTCAGGTGTGAGTTGAACTCACCTTCCATGGCATAAGAATATTGACGACAACTGACAGATGCGAGAAAGATGAACGACACTGAAACTTCACCGAACCGGACAAACAAATTACGGTCAACACACGTAAAATTTCAGCGAAGTCTGATTTCAGAAGTAAAAGCTTTTTTTTTGGAATAAAACACTCGACGACCGCATGTTGTAAAAATTCTAGACATTATATGCATCGTTTTATGTACATGCAAGCAATTTTCATTGCCTATTTTTATAAACGTGCATGGCCCTGACAAAACAAAAATATTGTTTCATTATATTTCTCCTATGACTTAATATATATCATTATGTACATGTCCAACTTGCATTAACGAATGGCTTGCAATTCCACGCTACAAGAAAAGTTAACAATTTTTTTTTAATTATAAAAGGTGTATGGGAAGAAAAGGATCCAAAATTTGAGAAATGCAACTATACAATCCAGCAGGCTATACTTGAACAAAATTGTCCAAGCAACTACTGTTGTGCTTCATGTTTTTTTTAATATGTACATAAACCGTATAAGCCTGGCACAAAAATAAAATTATTTTTGGTCTCTTCAAAAGTTTCAACATGCAAATGTAATGTACAACATACAACCAAATGCTTCCATCCCCAACTATATATATTATAATAATATATGTATATATTTCATATGTATAAAGGCATATTTTACTGCAACAAGATTGGTGAAAATGAAAGTATGTGTTTGAAGAAAGATTAGACTATTAAAGCAAATAGTGTTCATGATGCTAAACTGAGTAATGTGTACCTAAACAAAGCCAAAAGTTTAACAACAACTCAAGCCCAGCATGCGTTTTGTCAAATGATGATTACCTAACAAAATTTTTAGTGCAAATGTTCAGCCAACTCTTACAATGTAATTGGTTTCATCTTTCCCAAATATGTATGTGTTCCATGTAAACAACATTAACAACCAAAATAAAAGGAGGCTTCAACTCCACTTCCAATAACTTGTTTTGAACATGGATTTTAAAAATATATACAAGTATATGGCTCTAGCCTTTCGTAATTCATAAGACAAAATAGTTTTTAATAAGCTAAAACTGATATGGTTTCACAGATTCAAGATTTCAAAACCAAACTTTAAACAAAACACACACATATATATAAAAAAAATATGGTTTCACATTTTTAACTTTAAAGTTCAGCCATTAAAAGAGGATCGGCAGCATGAGTACACTCATACCAATGTAAGCAAAGGGGTTCAATACATCTTGACTACTAAAATTCTTAAAAAAAAAATAGTACGGTTTTCATAAAAAAAGGAAAAGATGGTTGGTCAGCATCATGTGGTCGGAGGAGTGCCGGGTCTGGTTTGGTCGTAGGTGCGGCAAGTCATGGAGGAGGCGGTTGGTGAGCTGCAGTGCCAACCAACGTTTTGATATTATTTTTATTTTTATTTCAAAAAAATAAAATAAGTTCGGACTTTACAGACGAAAAAAAGAAAAAAAAAGAACAAAATCAGAAGTTTGCCTTGCTTGGCTCTCAGCGCGAACTGATTTTGCAAGGAGAAAATGTCTGAGGAAGAGAACGGCTTTTGTAGTTTATGAAGAGGGTTTTGGTTCTGGGTCGAACAATAAAAGTGAGAGGAGGCAATAAATAAGGAAAGCATGGTGACGGGTAACGGATTAAATGGGGTAACGATGGAAGAACTGGTCAATTACAGCGTTATACATTTTTGTATCATTCAAAATTTAAATTTAAACCGTTTTAGAAAAGAATGAAAAATGAAATTCTAGATAAAGTTCACAGACCCAATTGTAATGGCTAACAATGTTAAACACAAATAGGGACATTTTGAATTCAAATGATGAACCAATTAGCGTAGAAATAATGTCACCGATCGAAATCTGTATTTCCCGACGAAACTTTACCGTTTGTTATTTTTAATTAGACGCATACCAAATATAAATTTTCCGTTGTTAAATGTAATTTTTTTTGAAGTTCAAAACAAATCAATTTAAAATAGAAATTTAAGCCATTGAAAATTGTGTGTGACACCCCATGTCCGTTAATGTCACTCATTAAGAGAATGCGTTAAGTTTCGTAAAGCGTTAAAGGTAAGTAGAAATAGAAACGTTACAAGACAGATATAAAATAGCAGCGGAATTTAAATTTTTATTAATGCAGAAAACATAACATCGTGGTTCAAAACATGGTTATATCATATGTCTGAAAAACATAAAACTCAGTACATCATTAAAATTTCGGTCTTGTACTTTTAAATATCAGAGTACAATAATAAAAGAAGCATAATCCCCAAAACATTAGCTATAGTAAAGAAACATGAAATCGAGCAGTACATCTATGCAGCTCCAAGCAAGATGAAAGCAGAATCCTAAATAAGCTTGAGTATTCCCACACTGAGAACCTGGGGGGGGGGGGGGGGGGATGGAAGAGAAAGAAGAAGAAACAGAATGGGTCAGACATAAAGTCTGGCGAGTCCAGTTACTTTTAGCATATAAATAAGTTAAAGTATCATGATAGGCATATAAAGTGGAGAGATAGATAACAACACAATAAGGAAGGTATGACAAGGTGAATAGGATAAACATGGTAAAATATACTGCGATTCTCTAATTCTATTTCTCTGCACCAATACTAGTATAACCAGAATGATATGATCCGAACTACTATAAGATGGTAGACCTAGGCATACTTCTAGTGAGAGGTTTAACCTTGTACAATCAACAGGCAGCCCAACTAAACATACCGTAGTTACCCCTAAGGGTATTAATGGGCTCCTAAACATACCAGAGTCTAGATGTACTTTAATTACTACCCCAATCGACCGGCTCCCTACTCCGTAGATACCCTGCGCTGGCCCCACAGTAGGATGTATCTCTCCTAACGTGGCAACCCTTCATTTTTAGGATGTGCACAACCATATTTACTGACGTCACGACGTCTTAGCCACCTCTTGTTCGAACCCATGCACACACATGACCCCATCGGAACGCGCTGCCCACACCGCCCCTTCGTTTTGGATCTCTTACAATCAGCCCAGTAAGCGTGCCCCGACTCTGACCTAGTTCGGAGTACTCGTTTGATACCTATACATGGGTTACTGACTGAAACGGGTCCCACACACAAGATGATACAAACTTCCCCCTACGCTTGCATCCCCATACTAGGTTTTCCATAGGTTATGCCATACTAGAGTAAAAAGATTGCATAACCCCATAGGTTAAGTTTGTGGGCCTATATATAAATATTACCCACCAACCCAAGATATACTTAACCCTCCCACCGTTCCAAGCAAGTTTACTTAACCCCTACACAAGTTAACATATACAATCCCTATGGATCCAACTAGGTTAAGTATTCAAGTTTATTACCATATTCATTTATGGTTGTACTGGACCTCCCACATTAAGCCCACAACTTGTGGATGCTGGATATGCCGGGCAGGTCCGGGCAGACTTCTTCCATAAGTCGGACTTAACCTCGTGTCTTAGCACGTCACGTTTTTATGCACTTAGACCCCTCACATTAGATTTAACACTTATGGTTGCTAGATATGCCGGACGGTTCCGGGCAGACTTCCACCACAAGTGTAATCTAACCTCATGTCTAAGCACTGTTACAGTTTCTAATTACTGCAATTATAGGCATTTCAATTATCAACCAATTATTCCTATGTCGTTATAGGTTTTCATGCCCCTCTCCCGAGTTATGTTCATAATGAACCATATGCCCTAAATTAAGGTTTTTAATCACAATTTGATTTATGCCCCAAATTCATGTTCATATATTTCATTCAAGTTATTCCCAAATTCCAATTATAAGTTATGCCCCAAATTTCCCAATACAAGTTATGCCCTAATTTTAACGTCTTCCCTCATTCGTAATTTTACGCATTTGCATATTTCAGCGGCATGCCTAGGCTCGAAGGTGGCTTGACTATAAAAGTAAAAGGGAAAATATGAAGGGAAGAGGACAGAAATGATTATACTAATAAGTTTGACATATAATGGCAGAAATAGGCATAAACACATAGTGGCATAGTGACAAGATAGGCATATAGGAACAGATCTGATGAACATGTGACAATAGAACTAATTCTAACATAATAGTGATTTCATGAAAAGGCATGATAGGGTCTAAACAATGAATTAGATAACCAACTAATAACAGATCTGATTTAGCCACAAACATAATAGGAATAGGCATGAGATGATCTAAATAGTGAATTAGATATACAAACATTGGCAGATCTGACATGGTAAATAGGTATTGGTTCAGATCTAGTTCATAGTCATGTCAGAAAACATAGATAAACAGGTTATCGCAGATCTGATATGAATCAAATAGTCACAGGCATAAGTCCAAGTTATAGTCATGTCAAGATTTACTTTTAAACATTTAGATATAAAAGTAACGTAAATTCAATGTGATTGGACCTAGAAAAATAAAAGAAAGGTTGCAGATATTGAATCACATATCTCTAAACTTGAATAACTCTAGTTGATTGTTGAAGAAGAGAAGACTTGATTTAATTTGAGCAAAGGCAGCATCTAGTTCTCCATTATTTTTCGTGTGGAGAAACAAGAAAAATGAGGCTGTATATATAGCTGTCACCAAACCCTAATCTGCCCAGATCTGCCGCAAGAGGTCGACCCAGGGGTCGATAACCCTTGATGGGGTCGACACCCCTGGGCGGGAATTTTCCTGCTCCACTGGAAAGCTCGATTTTGAACTGTTTTGAACTGATACTGATTGTTATGTATATATAATCCTCTTATGCGTATATAAACTTCAAACCTTAATAACTTCTTTATACGGTGTCCGTTTTGCTCAAACTAGGTGCCTATTTTGACCAGAATTCCGAGATAAACAATGGCACAGTTTGTTTCCCTTAATTCTGAATATTAAATTAATTATTCTTTAATTTATTATATTTTAGTGTTATTAAAATATGGGGTGTTACATTCTCCCCTTCTCAATGGATTTCGTCGTCGAAATCTCTAAGTTAAGAAGAATGTCTATCCTACCATCCATCGTCCATCTACTCATCCACCAATCACAGGCATCAATTGTCCTTAAAAGATTTCTAATGATTATATGAACATATGCAAAGATGTGTGTATATGTCCCAATACTAATGCGAAAGATCAGGGGGTCTATTGATTCAGTTGACCTCCTTAATGCAATGTATGTTAGTGCCATGAATCCATCATGTATGCAAATAATTCTATTATAACATGTAAGTTCTATATGTATGCACAATCATTCGTCCAAATGCAACATCTGTATGATGATACATCCATTTTCATCCATAAAAAGAAGAAAAATGCACACACATCCATATGCAGTATGAGGGTGATTGATCCGATCAAGTGACTAATGTGTGTGTATATGCATCCACGGGCAACCACTAGCAAACACTTGCATCCATCAAACATAACATGTCTCAAACACATGTTTACATTTATGGGATTCCTACCTAAAGGTCGTAGATTCGATCGATAGGATACACTTAAATGATAGAAACAAGCATGAATAAAATCTTTGGAAAGGAAGCTAAGAACATACCCTTGAAATGAAAAGGGTATGAAGCACGAATCTAGTCTTCGGTCTCCCAAGTTGCATCCTCTTGATTGTCTCCCCATTGAACCTTCATCAACTTGACTTCTCTGTTGCGTAGTTTCTTAACTTTTGATCCAAGAATACGGGTAGGAACTCGCATATTTGTCGCCTCCCATTCCACCTTTACTTCCTCCAATATACTTGGCTCAGCTACTTCTGTGGTATCATGCACGCATTTCCGCAAATGAGAAACGCGGAAAACATCATGAACAACGTGTAGTCTTTCTGGTAGCTTTACTCTATAGGCCATTTGGCTAATCCTTTTTGTTATGGGAAATGGCCCTACAAACCTTGATGCCAATTTCCCTTTAGATCCAAAGCGAACCACATTTCTTAATGGTGATATCTTAATGAAAACCTTGTCTCCCACCTCAAATTCAATGTCAGTCATTCTCTTGTCTGCGTAGGACTTCTGCCTATCCTGAGCTGTCTTCATTCGCCATCTGATAAGATCAATCTTTTCGGAAGTTTCTCTAACCCTATCTGGTCCAAGTAGAAGTCTTTCTGTAGATTCCTACCAACAAGTTGATGATCTACAGGGTCGCCCGTACAATGCTTCAAAGGGTGCCATGCCAATACTAGCTTGATAATTGTTGGTGTAGGCGAACTACACTAAAGGAAGAACCTCTTCCCAAGTCCCTCCGAATTCTAGGATACACAGTCTTAAAAGATCCTCAAGAACTCTGTTCACCCTTTCCGTCTATCCATCAGTCTAAGGGTGATAAGCGGTGCTCAAACACAGCTATGTACCTAATGCTTCTTGCAAGCTCCTCCAAAATTTACTAGTGAAAATGGGGTAATGATCACTTACGATGCTGGAAGGTACTCCATGAAGACGGACTATCTCACGAACGTAAACTGCTGATAACCATGCTGCCGTCCTCTTACTTTTTAAATGGAATGAAATGAGCACTCTTAGTAAGTATGTCTACTACACCCCAAATACTGGTATTGCCTTTTCTTGATCTTGGTAAACCATCGATGAAATTCATAGAGACGCCCTCCCACTTCCACTGTGGGCCCTCCAAAGGATGAAGTAAACCACAGGGATTCTTTTGCTCAGCTTTGACTTGCTGGCAAATCAAACATTGAGAAACAAACTCCGCCACATCTTTCTTCATCCCAGCCCAAAAGAAAACCCTCTTCATATCTCTATACATCTTATCACCGCCTGGATGAATAGTTATCTTAGAATGATGGGCTTCCTCTAGGATTGTCTTCAACAAACTCCCAACTTGGGGAACATAAAGCCTTTCATCTCGTCGCAATCACCCTCCATTGTCTGTGGAATATCTACAGAGGTGACTAGAAGTCTCCCCTTTCTTGAGCCTATCCAAGATGTCTAAAATATATGGATCCTCTCGCTGCGAAGCTCCTGTCTGATCCATAAGAGTAGGTCGCACCTCCAGTGATGCTAATAAGCCAGGAAAAAACTCAGTGGAGGGTCTAAAGTCAAAAGTCGATATAAACTCCAAGTTTTTCCTCTCCACAAACAGAGGACTTAAGGCCATCCTCTGCCTACTCAGTTCATCTGCCACCACATTACCCTTGCCAGGGGTATAAGCAATCTCAAAGTCATAAGATGTTGGGAACTCCATCCACCTTTGTTGCCTTAAATTGAGATCCTTCTGCGAGAACAAGTACTTGAGAGATTTATGATCAGTGTACAACTCGAACTTCTCTCCAAGCAAATAATGACGCCACGTCTTAAGCGCGTATACTATGGCATCTAGATCTAAGTCATGGGTAGGATAGTTCTTCTCATGAACCCTTAGCTGTCTACCTCATAACATACTACCTTTTGCTCTTGCATTAGAACCGCACCAAGACCTTTACCACATGCATTAGTGTAAACCGTGAACAATTTGTTTCCGTCGGGCAAGGTCAAGACTGGGACTGTTTTCTGAGCCCTCTTCAATCGTTGGAAAGCAATATCTCAATTCATATCCCATGAAAATGTCAAATTCTTCTTTGTCAGCCTGGTGAGTGGGGCTAATATCTTTGCAAAGTCCTTAATGAACTTCCTATAACAGCCTGCCAATCCAAGAAAGCTTCTCACTTCCGTTGCATTTTTAGGAATTTGCCAATCTTGAACTGCAACCACTTTTGCGGGATCTACTACTATCCCATCTTTAGAGACCACGTGCCCTAGTAATCTCACCTCTTTTCTCCAAAAATGACATTTGGAGAATTTCACCTTAAGATGATGCGCACACAGAGTTTTCAAAACCTCTCTCAAATGTTGGGCATGCTCTTCCTCGCACTTTGAGAAGATCAAGATATCATCAACAAAGACCACGATGAACTTATTTAGAAACTCCCGAAACACCCTACTCATCAGATCAACAAAATAGGTAGGTGCATTCATCAACCCAAAAGGCACAACGAGCCATTCAAAGAAACCATCTAGAGTCCTAAAAGCGGTATTGTCTATACTGTCCTCGGCCACCCTCAACTGATGAAACCCCATAGCTAAGTCTACTTGAGAGAATACTGATGCACCAAAAAGGTGGTCAACCAGATCATCTATCCTTGGGAGTGGGTGCCTGTTCTTCTTGCCAATTTTGTTTAACTCTCTATAGTCTGCACATAAGAGAAGTGAACCATCCGCCTTAGTTGCGAATACCACCGGAGCACCCCATTCAGATATGCTTTGCCTAATAAACCCTTTCTCAAGTAGCTCCCCTACTTGCTTGTTAAGCTCCCTCCTTTCTATTGGCGCCATATGACGCATAGGTAATGCAACTGGCTTTGCATTGTCTACCAAGTATATACGAAAATCGATCTCGCGCCTCGGAGTTAAGCCCCGAACCTCCTCAAAAACATCAGAATACTCACAGACCACTGGTACAGATCACATATCATTAATAGAATCATCAAGAGACTCTAAGAAACTAAACATGACAGACCCCTTAGGGTCACAAGAAATCTCCAGGGTGCTCCCATGGCAAGTCAAAAGTCTAACGACCCTCATCTCACAATCCAGAATGGCACCATATATGGCTACCCAATCCATCCCTAGAATCAAACAATAGCCCATAAAACCGAGCACATATGCGTCACACTCAAACTCGATGCCTAACACAGAATTTCTCAAACCCCGACAAATCAGGGACAAATGAGCCGTACCACTAATGGGGTTTGAGACAACAATGTGATTCACAACTGTACTGGTACTAAGGTGCAGAGACTTAACCACAGAATCAGATGTAAATGAATGTGAAGCGCCCAAATCAACAAGAGTTCTATCTAGATAATTTGGAAAGAATAAATTAAAAATTCAATGGAAACTTTACTACCTCTATCTGGTACACTAACCACGAGAACATACACTGCCCTTCAGAAGATCCTGCCCTTTGGTCTTTTCCTTGTTTCTTCGGGCCCTTCTTATAGTGTCCGACCTCACCATAATTGAAGCAAGCGTTCTTCCTTTTTTGGCATTCTTTTACCAAACGCCCCAAAAAACTTACAAACATGACATTTCTTAGAGGATTTACCTACTCGTGATGGTGGAGGAACAACGACTGCAGCTAGGGGAGGGACGTCTCCTTGGCTCCCAGTTGGTGTCGTAGACTTAAGATACTTTCGGAACCAATCCGGTACTTGAACGCCCTCGGGAATATTCGGTTCCTAGACATGCTGAAACAAAATGGAAGAGGGGATTTAAACAAAGAATCAAAAGATATTTCCTATGGCTTTGGGGAATATGTTTTTCAAAACAGACTTTTTCTTTTGAAAATGCTTTCTTTTAAAATCTTTTTGAAAACAAATTTCAAAATCTTTTATCTGATCCGGTAACCTTCAGCTCTAATACCAAGTGTGACACCCCACGTCCGTTAATGTCACTCATTAAGAGAATGCATTAAGTTTCGTGAAGCATTATAGGTAAACAGAAACATAAACATTACAAGACAGATGTAAAATAGTAGCGGAATTTAAAATTTTATTAATGCAGAAAACATAACATCATGGTTCAAAAATGGTTACATCATATGTTTGAAAAATATAAAACCTAGTACATCATTAAAATTTCTGTCTTGTACTTTAAAACATCAGATTACAATAATAAAAGAAGCATAATCCACAAAACATTAGCCATAGTAGAGAAACATGAAATTGAGCAGTACATCTATGTAGCTCCAAGCAAGATGAAAGTAGAATCTTGATTAAGCTTGAGTATTCCCACCCTGAGAACCCGGATGGGGAGGGGACGGAAGATAAAGAGGAAGAAAAAAAATGGATCAGACATAAAGTCTGGGAGTCCAGTTACTTTTAGCATATAAATAAGTAAAAGTATCATGACAGGCATACAAAGTAGAGAGACAGATAACAACACAATAAGGCAGGTATGACAAGGTAAATAGGATAAACATGGTAGAATATACTGCGCTTCTCTAATACTTTCTATTTCTCAACACCAATACTAGTATAACCAGAATGAGATGCTACCAACAATTGCAAGATGGTAGACTTAGGCGTACTTTTAGTGAGAGGTTTAACCCCATACAATCAACAGGCAACCCAACTAAACTTACTGTAACACCCTGAATTTTATATTAACTATAAATTAACAAATTAAAGTATAATTAATTCTAAATGAAAGAATTAAGGGAAATGGGTTACGCCATTGCATTCGTCTCGGAATTCTGCTTGAGATAGAGTCCGAGTTTGCGGGAATTGGACTCCGTATGAAGAAGTTATGACCTCCGGAAGTTTCAGAATTTAATTTCAAATTCAAACAATTAAAATTTAGTTCAAATTTCGAATTTCGACCCAAACTGGGCTGGGCGGGAAAATTCCCGCCCAGGCACCAGGTCGACTTGGGGGTCGACCTGGGGGTCGACCATAGGGTGACCAGGTCAACCGTAGGGTAGACCTAGGGGTTGACCTGGGGGTCGACCTGCCTAGTCGACCTGGCTTGGCCCTGGCTGGCCTGGTCGGGTTCTGGCCGATTTCTGAGGCTTGGTTGTGTCGCTAGGGCTGACTTGTCGCATTTTGGTTGGCTCCTCTCAAAGTGAATGGTCTAGATTCATCTGTGATCATCTGACGGCTCAAATCAATCTGAAATTCTATAAATATAACTCAACACTCAACCTAAATTCTCACAAATAATATAGAAATAGAGCCGCCATGCTGTCAGGAGAAAACTAAGAGGAGCCTCCACTTGTAGAAAAGCTTAGTGACGAGCCAAAATTAAAGTAAAACAAGAATCAAATCAACGTTTGTCTTACCGAAGTAAAGCAATTCAAATTCAGAATTCAGAAATCAGAAAATAAGACCATCATTTGTTATAAGTATAGTGATTTTTCTGATGTGAATAAAAGTTAGGATTGATTCGATGTAAAATGGAAATGGAATTGTGTTATTACGTAACAACGATGTTAATTCATATCTATGTATTGAAATGATTATGGTATTGTGATGTTTATGGTATAGATGAGTTGATATTGATCCTATTGTACATTTAGAATCACATGCAAGTTGTATAGTTCATGTTGTAATCGATACCTATATGTTTATGTGATTATATAGGTTGTACATGATTAAGATCTCATGTATACATGTTAAAACCTCAATGCCTAAATGATTATGCTTATACACATGTTACTATGTTTATACAAAAGTTGCAAGTTCCTAATTGGATCCATGCCAAGATCCACTTAATATATGTTTCAAGTTGTAGTAGTAAACATTTGGATCTAGTTCACACACGCGATGAAATTATACATACTTTTTAGACATGTTATATTCTTGTCATATGCTAGTAATGTTCGATGTTATGCCTAGGTATAAACATGTTTAAGCTTATGTTGTCTAAATCATATGTTAATTCATGTGACAACAAATTGGTTAGACCCCTATTTCAATGCAAGTTCACATGCATATAAATTGATTTAGCCTATGTAGCAAGTTCACACATATGATATTCATATTGACTATTTTTCAAGTTCACACCTATGATGTTCATATTGACTATGCTAAGAATGCCAAGTTTACACCTATGTCATGTTTATGTTTATGATTTCCCTTATGCCAATTTTGTGTGCGCTAAATTAGGCTAAGTTTTTAGCCTAATATTGTATGTTAAAAACAATGCGAACGAAATTAGGCTAAGTGTGTTAGCCTAATATTTAGACGGGGTAACGTTGGGAAAATTGGTAACTTGACATAAATGGTAAAAATATATGAAATTGGCATGTTTGTCACATGCTAAAATTGGTGGCACTTGAATGGTATAAATTCTTATACCAAAAAGGTTAAACTTGGAATGTGGGCCACAACATTTAATTGTTGACAAATTTACATATAATAAATAATAAATACAAATATGTAAATTCAGAAAATACGATTATGCTTAACATGAGGTTGGATTGAGTTACGATGTAAACCTGCCCGGACCCGCCCGGCTGTCCAATAGTCACAACAATACCTATCCAATGTGAAAGGTTAAACATTGAGCCCAATAAGGACCCGAGGTTAGACTGAGTTACGGTGTAAATTTGCCCAGAACCGACCGACACATCCAGTAACCGTAACAAAACCTGTCTAACATGAGTGGTCGGTGCTTTTAAAAAAAAAAGCTAAGGACAGACAGTTGAGATGGTAGGGTTAAGTTAACTAAAATACTTAACCAATTCAACATGTTAATTGAACTGATGGGTGGGGTTAGGTAAATACAGACACTTAACCACTTAACATGTTTGACTAGAAAACCCTAGTAACGGGGACCCATTTCAGCAGTAACCCAATTAGGTATCTTGGTACCTTGAAATTAGGTAGGGTGGGGCACGATTACTGGGCTGATTGTAAGCGGTCAAAAGCGACGGTAGTGGGTGCAATAGTGTGGGTTCTAACGGAGTGCGGGCGTGCACACACTTCGGAGCAGACAAACAGGGCACTGGGGGCTCCAGTAGTATAACCTATGCATTCTAAGATTGTGTCAGGCCGCCACCATGGGACTTGATACACCCCATGGTGGGACCAGCATAGGTATATACAATCTTTGGGGGCCGTAAGACAAAGATGATTTTGCGAGTAGGAGTCGATCTTTAGAAAGGGGATCACTTCACCCGATCATGGGGTGCCAGTTGAGAAAATACAAGTAGGTGCAGAGATATAGTGTGGGGTGTGATAGTATATTCGATTCAAACTGCCTTACCTTTTATTATGATACCTTCCTATTTCCAGTTTATACTTATCATGTCCTTTTTCTTATTCTCATACTGAAGAGTCACTAGACTTACCTGGCTTTATGTCTGACCCTATTTTCTTTCATCTTCTTTTCTTCCGTTTCCCCCCTAGGTCCACAGGGAGGAAACAACCCAGCTTAGTCAGACTCTTTGCAAGCTTCAAGATAGTAGATGTACGATTTGGACTCTCTTTCCTTGGCTATGGCTGTTGGACACATTCTATAGGGATTTTATGCAGTTTTAATTATGTTTTTATGCTTCTTTATTTAATAACCAAGACAGAAATGATGATGTAATGTTTTGGAAGTTATTATGTGACAGTTATGGAAATGTTTTGTAAGAATGCATATTTATGAAATAAAAAGTCTGTTGTTTTCCGCTGCTTATATATATGTGTGTTTATATCTGTCTTGTGTTTTATCTGTGACTTTTACTTACAAACCTCATCCAAAGTTAAGGCATTCCCTTTGTGAGTGACCTTAATGGAGGGTGGGGTGTTTCACTTGGTATCAGAGCATAGATTTACCAGAATAGATAAAAAAAATTGAAACTATTTTCAAAAAGAGGTTTAAAGAAGCATTGTTTTCAAGAAAAAGAGTTGTTTTTAAAAGGCATAATTTCCCAAAAAGCCATATGCACTATCTCTCTATCCTTCATCTTGAATACTTTCCTTTTTGTTCCAGCATGTCTGGAGATCTTAACCATCTAGAAAGAGTACCGATCCCTGGCTGGTTCCGAAGGTACCTAGAGGCTAAGGCCAATGGTGCGGGCCCAGCAGACATTCCTCCTCCAACAGTGGCAGCGGTTCCTCCTCCTCCTCCTTGAGGAAATACTTTCGCTAAGACGTGTAGAGACTTCAAGGCTATGGGTGGAAGGGACTTTTATGGAACTGAATCCTTTGTAGTAGCAAGGAACTGGCTGAAGGAGACCGAGGACTTGTTCATCATCTTCGAAGTTGACGACAGGCAAAAGATACAACTAGCAGTGTGGTTGCTTAAAGATAAAGCTTCCTATTGGTGGGAAGTTACCCATGCTGAAAGGCCAGTGGAGAATTAGGAAGATTTTAGGATAAGATTTGAGATGAAGTTCCTCTCCCAAGCTGAAAGAAGCCTGCAGATGGAGAAGTTCCTAACTCTTAAGCAAGGAAGTACGACGATCAAGGAGTATGTCAATCAGTTTAGTCAGCTGGCCAGATTTGGGCTGGATTTAGTAAACACCCAACACAAGAAGGCCCTTCGCTTCGTCAAAGGTCTGAATGAGCCTCTACACAGCCTTGCAATGACCCATATACCCATGGGAGCGACCTATGAAAGCTTGGTGGACACTGCTACACGAGGAAGATAAAGGAAAGAAAGAGGCAAAGGTGGAAGTGCCTCAGGAGAAGAAAGAGGGTGTACAGGCAAAGAAAACAGACTTCAAGAAAGGCGGGAAGAACAAAAACCCCGCGAAAAGAGAAGGTGCAATTTCTGTGGCATTGTGGGGGCATATAACAAAAGACTGCAGGAAGAAGAAGGCAAAGAAGAATAGTGGTTGTTTCCATTGTGGAGAGACTGGACACTTGGCTAAGGACTTCCCAAAGAAGCGGGGGCAGGGACAGAGGACTGGATCCACCTCAGGGGGACAGGTTCACGCTTAGAAATATTTCTGTAGAAAGCTTAGTTTATCTTTATGATCATCCAGTTCGCACTCTCTTTGATTCTGGTGCATCACACTCCTTTACTTCATCTGCCTTAGTAGAATCTCTGCACCTAGACACTAGTATGGTAGAAGATCCCTTGGTTGTTTCAATTTCAATTGGGGGCTCAGCTTATTTTTCGGTGGTTTGCTTGGATTTTAAAATCTCTATTCTAAGTGTTGAATTTAGATGTAGCGCCTTTGTTTTGGGCTTCTCAGGATATGGACTGATCTTAGGCATGGACTGGTTATCCAGTAATGGTGCCATTCTTGATTGTGAGAAAAGAGTGGTTAGACTCTTGACTCAACTCGGTAACACTCTAGAAATTTCTTGTAATCCCTTGAATGCTATTATGCTTAGTTATCTAGAGTCGCTTGACGCTTCTGTTGAGAATTTGCAGTCAGTTAGAGTGGTCCGAGAATATCCAGATGTCTTTGAAGAGGTGAAGGCTTACCTCCGAAGCGGGAAATAGACTTCTGCATATATCTTGTTGATAATGCAAAGCCCGTAGCTCTGCCTGTTAGACACATGGCTCCAAAGGAGAGAAATGAGATTAGTAAGCAAGTTAAGGAGCTTCTCGAGAAGCGGTTTATAAGGCGGAGTATCTCGGAATGGGGTGCTCCAGTAGTGTTCGCCACCAAAGCAGATGGTTCAGTACGTCTTTGTGTGGACTATAGGGAGCTAAACAAGATGACTAAAAAGAATTGACACCTGCTTCCCATAATAGACGATTTATTTGATCAGCTTGTAGGTGCGTCAGTCTTCTCCTAACTTGATCTGGCTACTGGGTTCCATCAGCTAAGGGTAGCTGAAAATAGCATTGATAAAACGACGTCCAGAATCCCAGACGGTTTCTTTGAGTGGCTTGTCATGCCTTTCAGCTTGACAAACGCACCCCCTTATTTCATGGACCTAATGAGCAGGGTGTTCAAAGAATTCCTCAACAAGTTTGTGGTGGTCTTCATAGACGATATTTTGATCTTCTCAAAGAATGAGGAAGAACATGCTCAGCATCTGAAAGAGATCATGGAAACTCTTTGAGTCCATCGGCTAAAAGCCAAATTCTCCAAGTGCCACTTTTGGAGAGAAGAAGTAAGATTTCTTGGACATATAGTGTCCAAAGAAGGGTTAGCTGTGGACCCCACGAAAGTGGTGGCAGTGCAAGATTGGAAGACACCAAGAAATTCAACCGAAGTCCGAAGCTTTCTTAGGCTAGGCAGTTTCTACCGAAAGTTCATTAGGGATTTCGCGAAAATCTCAGCCCCACTCACAAGGCTAACAAAGAAGAATCTGGCGTTCACTTGGGACTTGGATTGCAACTTTGCTTTCCAACGATTAAAAAGGGCTCTTACAACAGCCCCAGTTCTGACTTTGCCGGATGGAAGCAAGATGTTCACAGTATATATGGATGCTTGTGGTACAGGACTAGGCACTGTTCTGATGCAAGAAGGGATGGTAGTAGCTTATGGTGGAAGACAATTGAAAGTGCATGAAAAGAACTACCCAACCCACGATCTTGAGTTGGCGGCCATCGTCTTTGCGCTCAAGTCTTGGCGCCATTATCTCCTAGGTGAGAATTTTAAATTATATACTGACCATAAATCGTCGAAGTATCTTTTCTCGTAGAAAGATCTTAACTTGAGGCAGCAAAGGTGGATGGAGTTCCTTGCCTCATATGATCTTGAGATTTCCTATACTCTTGGCAAAGGCAACGTAGTAGCATACGCGTTGAGCAGAAAGAAGCTGACCCTAAGCCCTCTCTTTGTAGAAAGGAAAAGCTTGGAGTATATAATCAGTTTTGACTTTAGGCCCTCCTCTGATTTTATACCTGGTTTAATGGCATCCCTAGAAGTACGACCCACTCTTTTAGACTCGATAGGGGCCGCACAATACGAAGACCCTCAGCTTGTGGATGTGGTTGATAAACTAATTAGGGGTGAAACTTCCAGTCACCTCAATAGGTACTCCATCGATGACAAGGGTTGGCTGAGACGGGTGGAAGGCTATGCATCCCACAAGCAAGGGATTTAGTAAAGAAGGTTCTCAAGGAAGCACATCATTCCAAGATAACAATACAACCAGGTGGAGACAAGATGTACAAGGACGTAAATAGAGTTTTCTATTGGAGCAGCATGAAGAAGGACGTGGTAGATTTCGTTTCTAAGCGTGTGACATGCCAACAGGTCAAGGCGGAACAAAAGAAGCCTGGAGGACTACTTCATCCTCTAGAAGTTCCGCAATGGAAGTGGGATAGCATTTCAATGGACTTCATTGACGGGTTGCCAAGGTCAAGAAGAGGCAATACTAGAATTTGGGTAATAGTGGACAGGCTTACTAAAAGAACCCACTTTATACCTATCAAGAGTAGAAGGACCGCTTCATGTCTAGCTTCTCTTTATCTCAAGGAAGTAGTTCGACTCCATGGAATACCCTCCAACATAGTGAGTGACAGAGACCTCATCTTTACGAGCGAATTTTGGCCGAGTCTGCAAGAAGCTGTAGGCACACAGTTATGCTTGACCACGGCCTATCACCCCCAAACCGATGGTCAGACAGAAAGGGTGAATAGAGTATTAGAAGATCTTCTAAGACTATGCGCTCTTGTCTTCGGAGGGACTTGGGAGGATCATCTTCCTTCAGTGGAATTCGCCTACAACAACAGTTACCAAGCCACTATCGGCATGGCGCCCTTCGAAGCTCTATATGGAAGACCGTACTGATCACCAACATGTTGGTGGGAGTTTACTGACAAGATTATACTTGGGCCAGACATGATTAGAGATACTTCAGAAAAAGTAGACTTGATACGAAGGAGAATGAAGACTGCCCAAGATAGACAGAAATCCTACGCAGACAAAAGAAGGACCGACCTTGAGTTTGAGGTTGGGGACAGGGTTTACCTTAAGGTATCATCTTTAAGGAACGTCGTTTGCTTTGGATCCGCAGGAAAGCTAGCACCAAGATTTGTTGGACCATTCCCTATCATCGAGAAGATTGGGAAAATGGCTTATAGAGTAGAGCTGCCCGAAAGGTTGGCGGGAATTCACAACGTCTTTCACGTTTCTCATCTCCGGAAATGTCTACATGAATCTGCTAAAGTGGTGGAGCCAAGCATTCTAGAAGAAGCCGAAGTGGAATGCGAAGCAACTGTGAGGAGAGTTCCAACTCGAATCGTAGGAACTGAAATCAGAAAGCTACGCAACCGCGAAGTCTAGCTCGTTAAAGTTCAGTGGAGCGACGCCGAGGAAGACGCAACTTGGGAAACTGAAGACAAAATACATATGATCATGAAGCATTATAAGTCTTTTAAGGACAATGGACGCCTGTGTCTAATGGTTGAGTAGATGGACGATTGGATGTTAGGACTTACGTTCTCATAGACTTAAAGATTTCGGAGACGAAATCCTTTAAGGAGGGGAGAATGTAACACCCCGAATTTTCTGTTAACAGTAAATTAACAAATTAAAGTATAATTAATTCTAAATGAAATAATTAAGGGAAACGGGTTACGCCATTGCGTTCGTCTCAGAATTCTGCTTGAGTTAGAGTCCGAGATTGCGGGAATCAGACTCCGTATGAAGGAGTTATGACCTCCGGAAGTTTCAGAATTCAATTTAAAATTCAAACAGTTAAAACTTTAGTTCAAATTTCGAATTCAGACCCAAACAGGGCTGGGCGGGAAAATTCCCGCCCAGGCACCAGGTCGCCCATAGGGTCGACCTGGGGGTCGACCAGGTCGACCATAGGGTCGACCTAGGGGTCGACCTACCCAATCGACCTGGTTTGGCCCTGGCTGGCATGGTCGGGTTCTAGTCGATTTCTGAGGCTTGGCTGTGTCACTAGGGATGACTTGTCGCATTTTGGTTGGCTCCTCTCGAAGTGAATGGTCTAGATTCATCTGTGATCATCTGACGGCTCAAATCAATCTAAAATTCTATAAATATAACTCAATACTCAACCTAAATTCCCACAAATAATAAAGAAATAGAGCCGCCATGCTGTCGGGAGAAAATTAAGAGGAGCCTCCACTTGTAGAAAAGCTTAGTGACGAGCCAAAATTAAAGTAAAACAAGAATCAAATCAACGTTTGTCTTCCCAAAGGAAAGCAATTCAAATTCAGAATTCATAAATCAGAAAACAAGATCGTCGTTTGTTGTAAGTATAGTGTTTTTTTAGATGTGAATAAAAGCTAGGATTTGATTCGATGTAAAATGGAAATGGAATTGTGTTATTATGTAACAACGATGTTAATTCATATATATGCATTGAAATGATTGTGGTATTGTGATGTTTGTGGTATAGATGAGTTGATATTGATCCTATTGTACATTTAGAATCACATGCAAGTTCTATAGTTCATGTTGTAATCGACACCTATATGTTTATGTGATTATATAGGTTGTATGTGATTAAGATCTCGTGTATACATGCTAAAACCTCAACGCCTAAATGATTATGCTCATATACATGTAACTATGTTTATACAAAAGTTGCAAGTTCCTAATTGGATCCATGCCAAGATCCACTTAATACATGTTTCATGTTATAGTAGTAAACATGATTTGGATCTAGTTCACACATGCGATGAAATTATACATACTTTTTAGTCATGTTATATTCTTTTCATATGCTAGTAATGTTCGATGTTATGCCTAGGTCTAAACATGTTTAAGCTTATGTTGTCTAAATCATATGTTAATTCATGTGACACCAAATTGGTTAGACCCCTATTTCAATGCAAGTTCACATGTATATAAATTGATTTTTCCTATCTCGCAAGTTCACACCTATGATATTCATATTGACTATTTTGCAAGTTCACACCTATGATGTTCATATTGACTATGCTAAGAATGCCAAGTTTACACCTATGTCATGTTTATGTTTATGAATTCCCTTATGCCAATTTTGTGTGCGCTAAATTAGGCTAAGTTTTTAGCCTAATATTGTATGTTAAAAACCATGCGAACGAAAATTAGGCTAAGAGTGTTAGCCTAATATTTAGACGGGGTAACGTTGGGAAAATTGGTAACTTGACATAAATGGTAAAAATATATGAAATTGGCATGTTCGTCACATGCCAAAATTGGTGGCACTTGAATGGTATAAATTCTTATACCAAAAATGTTAAACTTGTAATGTGGGCCACAACATTTAATTGTTGACAAATTTACATATAACAAGTAATAAAGACAAATATGTAAATTTAGAAAATACGAATATGCTTAACACGAGGTTGGATTGAGTTGTGATGTAAACCATCCCGGACCCGCCCGGCTGTCCAGTAGTCACAACAATACCTATCCAATGTGAGAGGTTAAGCATTGAGCCCAATAAGGACCCGAGGTTAGACTGAGTTACGGTGTAAATCTACCCGGAACCGATCGGCACATCTAGTAGCCGTAACAATATCTATCTAATGTGAGTGGCCGATGCTTTTAAAAAAAAAGCTATGGACAAACAGTCGGGATGATAGGGTTAAGTTAACTAAAACACTTAACCAGTTCAACATGTTAATTAAACTAATGGGTGGGGTTAGGTAAATATAGACACTTAACCACTTAACATGTTTGACTAGAAAACCCTAGTAACGGGGACCCATTTCAGCAGTAACCCAATTAGGTATTATGGTACCCTGAATCTAGGCAGGGTGGGGCACGATTACTGGGCTGATTGTGAGAGATCAAAAGCGACGACGATGGGTGCAACAGTGTGGGTTCTAACGGAGTTCGGGCGTGCACGCACTTCGGAGCAGACAAACAGGGCACTGGGGGCACCAGTAGTATAGCCTATGCATTCTAAGGATTGTGTCGGGCCGCCACCATGGGACTTGATACACCCCATGGTGGGACCAGCATAGGTATCTACAATCTTTGGGGGCCATAAGACACAGATGATTATGCGAGTAGGAGCCGATCTTTAGAAAGGGGATCACTTCACCCGATCATGGGGTGCCAGTTGAGAAAATACAAGTAGGTGTAGAGATATAGTGTGGGGTGCGATAGTATATTCGATTCAAACTGCCTTACCTTAGTTTACGATACCTTCCTATTTCCAGTTTATACTTATCATGTCCTTTTTCTTATTCTCATACTGAAGAGTCACTAGACTTACTAGGCTTTATGTCTGACCCTATTTTCTTTCGTCTTCTTTTCTTCCGTTCCCCCCTAGGTCCACAGGGAGGAAACAACCCAGCTTAGTCAGACTCTTTGCAAGCTTCAAGATAGTAGATGTACGGTTTGGACTCTCTTTCCTTGGCTGTGGCTGTTGGACACATTCTATGGGGATTTTATGCAGTTTTAATTATGTTTTTATGCTTCTTTATTTAATAACCAAGACAGAAATGATGATGTAATGTTTTGGAAGTTATTATGTGACCGCTATGGAAATGTTTTGTAAGAACGCATATTTATGAAATAAAAAGTCTGTTGTTTTCCGCTGCTTATATATATATATGTGTTTATATCTGTCTTGTGTTTTATCTGTGACTTTTACTTACAAACCTCCACCAAAGTTAAGGCATTCCCTTTGTGAGTGACCTTAATGGAGGGTGGGGTGTTTCACTTACCGTAGTTAACCCTAAGGGTATTAACGGGCTCCTAAACATACCAGAGTCTAGATGTACCCTAATTACTACCCCAATCGATCGACTCCCTACTCCGTAGATACACTGCGTTGGCCCCACAGTAGGATGTATCACTTTCTAAAGTGGCAACCCTTCGTTTTCAGGATGTGCACAACCATATCTACTGATGTCACAGCGTCTTAGCCACCTCTTGTCCGTACCCATGCACCTACATGACCCCGTGAGAACACGCCGCCCACACCGCCCCTTCGTTTTGGATCTCTTACAATCAGCCCAGTAAGCATGCCCTGACTCCGACCTAGTTCGGAGTACTTGTTTGATACATATATATGGGTTACTGACTGAAATGGGTCCCACACACAAGATGATACAAGCTTCCTCCTATGCTTGCATCCCCATTACTAGGTTTTCCGCAGGTTATGCCATACCAGAGTAAAAAGATTGAATAACCCCACAGGTTAATTTTTTGGGCCTATATATAAATATTACCCACCAACCTAAGATATATTTAACCCTCCCACCATTCCATGCAAGTTTACTTAATCCTTATTCAAGTTAACTTACACAATCGACCATTCATTTATGGTTGTACTAGACCTCCCACATTAAGCCCACAACTTATGGATGATCGATATGTTGGGCGGGTCCGGATAGACTTCTTCCACAAGTCGGACTTAACCTCGTGTCTTAGCACGTCACGTGTTTATGCACTTAGACCCATCACATTAGATTCACCACTTGTGGTTGCTGGTTATGCCGGGGGTTCCAGGTAGAATTCCACAACAAATGTAATCTAACCTTATGTCTAAGCGCGGTTATAGCTTTTAATTACTGTAATTCTAGGCATTTCAATTATTAACCAATTATTCCTATGTCGTTATTGGTTTTCATGTCCCTTTCTCGAGTTATGTTCATAATGAACCATATCCCCAAATTAAGGTTTTTAATCACAATTTGATTTATGCCCCAAATTCATGTTCATATATTTCATTCAAGTTATGCCTTAATTCCAATTACAAGCTATGCTCCAAATTTCCAAATAAAAGTTTTCCCCCAATTTTAACGTTTTCCCCTCATTCCCAATTTTACGCGTTCGCATATTTCAGCGGCATGCCTAGGCTCGAAGGTAGCCCGACTATAAAAATAAAGGGGTAAAGATGAAGGAAAGAGGATATACATGATTATACTAATAAGTTTGACATATAATGGCAAAAATAGGCATAAACACATAGTGGCATAATGAAAAGATAGGCATATAGGAATAGATCTGATGAACATGTGACAATAGAACTGATTTTAACATAATAAGGATTTCATAAACATGCATGATAGGATCTAAACAATGAATTAGATAACCAACTAATAACAGATCTGATTTAGCCACAAACATAATAGGAACATGCATGAGGTGATCTAAATAGTGAATCAGAATTGCAAACAATGGCAAATCTGACATGATAAATAGGTATAGGTTCAAATCTAGTTCATAGTCATGTCAGAATAACTTAGATAAACAGGTTATAGAAGATCTGATATGATTCAAATAGTCATAGGAATAGATCCAAGTTATACTCATGTCAAGATTTACTTTTAAACATTTAGGTCTAAAAGTGATGTTAACTCACTGTGATTGGATCTAGAAAAATGGAAGAAAGGTTTCAGATATTGAATCATAGATCTCTAAACTTGAATAACTCTAGTTGATTGTTGAAGAAGAAAAGACTTGATTTAATTTGGGCAGAGGCAGCATCTAGATCTCCATTATTTTTGGTGTAGAGAAACAAGAAAAATGAGGTCATATATATAGTTGTCACCAAACCCTAATTTGTCCAGATTTACCACAGGGGGGTCAACCCACCTTATGGGGTCGACCCATGGGTCGACACCACCCTTATGGGGTCAACCCAGGGGTCGACACCCCTAGGCGGGAATTTTCCTACTCCCCTGAAAAGCTCGATTTTGAACTGTTTTGAACTGATTTTGATTGTTTTGTATATATATATATATATATATGTAATCCTCTTGTGCATATATAAACTTCAAACCTTAATAACTTCTTCATACGGTGTCCGTTTCACGCAAACCAGGTTTCTATTTTGACCAGATTTCCAAGATGAACGCAATGGCGCAGTGCATTTCCCTTAATTTTGAATATTAAATTAATTATTCTCAAATTTGTCATCTTTTAGTGTTATTAAAATATGGATTGTTACATTACGGGATGTTACACTCTACCTCACTCAAAACTTTTCGTCCCGAAATGGAACAGGATGGAGGAACGGAAAATAACAGGAAGATGAGATAAATTCAAATCAAAAGATACCTAGAATGAATAATTTTGATTTGTAGAACGCATGCTCTCCTCCATCTCCCAGGTGCAGTCCCTATCATCAACACTCCACTGCACTTTGACCAAACTGGCTGATTTCCTTCTCAATTGCATTGTGTCCCTATCTACAATACAAAGTAGCCTTCTTTCGATAGTCAGATTGGGTTTAATATCCAAATACTCCAAGGCAGTAGGCTAAACAATCAAGGAAGGATCATGCAAATATTTGTCAAGATGGGATACATGAAACACGTTGTGCACCCTCGCAAGTTTCTCAGGCAGCTCAACACGATAAGCCACCAGACCCACTCTCTCTAATATACGGAAAGGACCAATAAGTCTAGGAGCGAGCTTTCCTTTCCGACCAAAACGAACTACATTCTTCAGTGGAGGAATCCTAAGGAAAACCTGATCGCCAACTGTAAACTGCAAACTTCTCCTTCGCCTATCAACATGCTTTTTCTGGCGATCTTGGGTAATTATCATCTTGTTTCTAATATCCTCGATTTCGCTGATGATTCAAAAATCATATGCGATCAAAGAAATAAACGATTACCCGACTCAATCCAACATGAAGGAGATCTGCACGGTCGCCTATACAAAGCACCGAAAGCGAATGTCTTGATACTGGCCTAAATTCAAGAATTCAGATTCAAAATATGGAATTTTAAAATACGCAATTGTAATAACTACAATTTCAAATCAATGATTACGTGATAACTATTATTATAAGAGAATTCTATGAGATGGAGATGATCTTCCTAAGATCCTCCATAGTCAAGAATACAGGCTCGAAGGAGATCTTCTAAAATCTGGTTCACCCTCTCCGTTTGACCATCAGTCTGAGGATTATATGCAGTGCTAAGATTCAGTTGAGTTCCTAAAGCTTCTTGAAATGCCTTCCAAAAGTTGCTGGTGAATATGGGGTCCTAGTCAAAAACAATGCTAGTGGGAACGCCATGAAGTCTAATAATCTCCTTCATATAAATCTGGGCTAAACTCGAAGCTGCACGGTTTGCCTTGATTAGAATAAAATGAGTAGTCTTAGTCAATTGATCCACAATTACCCATATACTCTCATTTTCACTTTCTCGTCTTTGGAAAACCATCAACAAAATCCATAAAAACTTGATCCCATTTCCAACTAGGAATCTCAAGAGGTTGCAATAAACCAGCTGTCTTGTGATGATCGGCCTTCACTTGCTGGCATGTAGCACATCTACTAACATACAAAGAAATATCCCGCTTCATACCCTTTACCAATAAAGCCTCTTCATATTCTGATACATCTTTGAATCACCTGGATTAATAGATAATATGGACTGATGGTTTTCCGGAAGTACCTCCTGTCTCAACCCATCTACGCTTGGAACACATATTCTTTTCTTGCTTCGAAGATTTTTTTCTTCGATTTGTGCATCCATCTCACTGTGATCTCCAACCTCTCTGCTACGAACTGTTTCCTTAATAAGTCTGATCATTCTATCTTCATCTTGCTTAGCTGCAATACGATCCAAAAGAGAAGAAGAAACTATAATCTGATACAATGGTGCTTTCTTTTGACTCAAAGCATCGGCTATGACGTTTTCCTTTCCAAATGTATAATTTATAAAATTATATCTAAATCATAAGCTGCTAGGAATTCGAACCACCTGACTTACCTTTTATTCAAATCTTTCTGGGAAATATATACTTAAGAGATTGATGGTCCGTAAATAATTCAAACTTGGTTCCCAAAAGATGATGCCTCCATAATTTCAAAGCAAACACCACAACAAGCAATTCTAAATCATGAGCTGCATAATTCATCTCATGATTCTTCAGCCGACGACTGGCGTAAGCAATGACTTTACCATTTTGCATAAGCATGGCTCCCAGACCTTCATGACTCGCATCAATATAAACTGTCAGCCCTTCACTTCCATTGGGTACAGTAATAGGAGTAGAGGTCAGCTTTTCCTTTAACTCCTTAAATGTAGCTTTGCACTTATCATCCCAAATAAACTTAGTATCCTTCTAGGTTAAAGCAGTGAGAGGTGAAGAAATCCAAGTAAAATTCTCTATAAACCTTCGATAATAGCCAGCAAGACCCAAAAAAAGTACGAATATCGGTTGGGGTCTTAGGCTCCACCCAATCGTTGATTGCAATAATCTTAACTAGATCAACAAAAACTCCATTCTCTGAAACAATATGACTAAGAAATCGGACTTCATCGTCGGATTTTAGTTGGAGACTCCTTAAAATTTCGAGAACATATTTCAAATATGATTCATGCTCCTTCTTTGACTTAGAAAAGAACAGAATATCATCAACAAAGACCAAAACAAACTTATTGAGAACATCGTGGAATACACGATTCATAAGATCAACAAAGTAGACAGGAGAATTTGTTAAGCCAAAAGGCATAACTAACCACTCATAGAAACCATTTTCTGTTCGGAAGGCTGTCTTGGGAATATTATCTTCAGGTACTCTAAGCTAATGAAAATTCATAGCAAGATCGAGTTGGGAAAACACTCTAGCACCATGGAGTTGATCGAACATATCATTGATCTGAGGCATAGGATACCTATTCTTCAAAGTTAGCTTATTCAATTCTCTGTAGTCTACACAGATCTATAGAGAACAATCTGACTTGGTTATAAACACTACAACAGCACCCCATTCAGAATAACTTGGTCTGATTAAACCCTTGGAGGAACGATCCTCATTTTTCTTCTTTAATTCAGCTCTCTCCTTAGGTACCATTCTACCAAGAGGAAGAACTACAGGTTTGGCTCCAGAAATAAGATCGATGCAGAATGCGATTTCCCGCTTAGGAGGAAGAGAAGAAACTTCTCCAAAGACATCCGGAAAGTGTTGAACAACAGGAGTAGAACTAAGCTCGCCATGAAGAGACGAGTGAAAAGATGAATCTTCCAGCATAATCTAAAGGCATCTTGCATTTAATCACTAAAAAATTCCTTTGATCATCAACCAAAGAAACTGTTCGAGCTTTACAAGAGATAATAGCATCATATCTCTTGAGCCAATTGCCCCTAAGAAAAATATCAAAAGCATCAAAACTAAGTACGAAGAAGTCACCCGTGAAACAGTGGGGATTACAAAGAAGTTATACCCCTTGCAATCCATTCTAAGATTAGCAGGACATCCAATAGGGTTCGACATACATAAACGCTCTGATGAATATTCAGGTTTTAAGAGATGTTCAAATTTATCACATAAGTCAACAGATATAAAGCTATGTGATGCATCGGTATCAAACAGAGCTCGTACTGGATGAGAAAATAAAGTAAAAGTATTACAGAGCGTACCCTGAGTATCATCACCGGTAAGATGGGTAGAAGAAGTCAAAGCAAATACTCCAGAAGTCTTTCCATTCTGCTATGAGGGGAAATCCTTCTTATGATGGCCAAGTTGAAGATAGTGATAGTAGAGGTTGTTGTTCCGGTCCAACTGTGCTGGAGGATGTACAATTGAACTATCCATAGTTGGGCAATGGCTGGCATAATATCTCTTTTGATGACACGTAAAACAAGTATATGGGATAAATTTGCTGGTTTCTTCTGGGTTGAAAATAAAATTATCTGAGTCCTTTGCCAAATTTTCTGCTGCTGGTTCAAGTTAGGCTTCCTTTTCTTCGATCCATCCGAGGATCCTTGAGCTACAAATGTCTGAGTAGCTTGCTTTCCTTTGAGGTTAGGGGAGTTCTCGAATCGGGTAGCATAATCCATCAGGCTGTTAAAAGGTCTTTCAATACGATTTATCAGACTTTCATAGAACTCTGGGCGTGCTCCAAGAATAAACATCTCATTCTTCTTGAAAGGAGTATCTATCAAGCTCGATCCAAACCTCAAGAGTTCATTAAATTTCCTCTTGTACTCAGCAAAAGTCATATCACCTTGGCGAATATCCATGAACTCGGGGTAAAGCTTAGATTTGCCCACTTGGGGCATCCACTTATCGATAAAAGCCTCCCTAACAAAGAACATAGGATTAGAGCTAGATTCTAAAGGAAAGATGACTAAACTATAAAGATCAGCTAATGATTCATACCTAAACTGGGTCTAAGAAATACCGGTCTCATCCATCTGAGCAGTAATCGAATCCCACCAATGTCGAGCACCTTTTTACAACTACTAGGAAGTTAACTAACGCTTCTGAGCATTTGTAATCTCCAAACCAGAAAATATCCATTCTAGGTCACTTGCCATTGCTTGGCTCCTACAACGTTCCTGAACTGGAAAACCTGGTACCTCCAAGATGGATGTACTCCTTAATGAGCTTGGTGAATTTGACAGGTTGAACTGGAGATAGTATGACTGGCTGAATAGGGGCATCCCTACGACCTCTACCTCTGGTTTTCCTAAATTTACTCATTTAAAAAGATTCAAAGATGGATTTAAGACAACTAAAGTTAAGATTCAATTTATCTCAATTTGAAATCCTAATCTATATAATCCTAGCAATAAGGTCGAAACAAATGGAGAAAAGTTTTGGAAAACTTCATTTCAAACAAATCTTTATATCATAAAATGCTTTAAAATCATTTCAAAACATGTTGAAATAAGTTTTTTTTTCTTTCTTTCAAAATATGCTCTCTCAAGAATGACTCTGAGGCTAATTTGTACTCATTCTAGGATATTGCTATTATAAAACCCCACCTCCGTTAAGGTCACTCATGAAGGGAATGCCTTAACTTTGGTGGAGCGTTTTAGGTAAAAGATGCATATAAATTACAAGACAAACAAATAAAGCGGCAGAAAATAAAGTCATTTTATAAACAATGTGGTTTAGCCAATCTTTTACAACAATAGTCTCAATCATACTTAAAAGTAATACATAGAACTTCTGTCTTGATTCAAAAACTTCCAAGTATAAAAGAAGCATAAAAATAAAAATGATATTCCCCAATAAAGCATGAACCAGCCATAGCAAAGGAAGTGAGAGTCCAAAGCAATACATCGACTATCTCCGTGCTTGGAAAGAAAACTGAGCTAAGTGGTAACATTTCCTTCCTGTGAACCGTGGAGGGGGGATGGGGGAACAGAAGAAAAGAGGCAAAATAAACTAGGTCAGACATAAGTCTGGTAAGTCCTGTGACTTTCAGTATGTAAACAGGTAAAAGTAACATGACATGAATAAACTGAATATAAGACAATACGGTGATAACCGGGATATCAAGATAACATAAGATTAGCATATGATATGATAAGGCAAGATAAACTGAGTGCGCTTCTACTCTTTCTCTGCTTCGCTACTACCTTATTATTCTGATTTTTATACCTCTGCAACGCCTAACCAGTGTCCCAACTAGTAATCTATGTAAAATGATAATATTACAACGTAATCCCAATCCCCGCAATTATGGTAGCCTTCAGGTGTACATCTAGTATGAGGATCTTACCTCAATCAGCCTAATTGCCATGAAGATGTTAGATGTACCCTTACTACCCTATCGATCGGCTCCTTACTCGTATTAATTTTCCTTGTGTCTATGTCAATCGTCCCTCTCTTACGTGTAGACACCCTGTGCGGGTCCCATCATAAGGTGTATCAATGTAACACCCTGAATTTTCAGTAAATATTAAAATTAACAATCCTAATAACACTTAATTATTGAAGTGAGAATTAATGGAAACGGGTTACGCCGTTGTGTTCATCCCGAAATTCTGCTTGGAATAGAGTCCAAGTTTTCGTAAATCGGACTTCATATGAGGAAGTTATGGCATTCGGAAGTTTCAGTAATTTTATATAAATTAAAACAGTTCAGAATAATAATTTCGAAATTCAAATTCAAACAGGGGAGCAGGCTGGGTGGGAATTCTCCCGGCCAAGGGCCAGGTCAACCAAGGGGTCGACCTGGGGGTCAACCTGGGGATCAACCTACCGATACAGGTTGACCAGGGGGTCGACCTACCCCCCCGGGCAGATCTGAAATGTGACGATTTCTGACTTTGTGCTGTGTCATTAGGGCTGATGTGGCTATTCTAGATAGCTTTATCTAGTCATGGATGGCTGGGATTGCTCCTATGATAATCCAATGGCTTAGGTTGATTCAAACTTCCGTAAAAGAGTGCCTAGACTCAAACCATAAACCAAAACAAAATTTGTCTATTAGCCACCATGCTGCTGCTAGGATAGTTCTCCTTCCTAAAGCTTAGGATTTAGCAAGTCAGGATTCAATTCAAAAGACGAACAAATCACTCTCTTCTCTAACCTATCTTTGTAAGTACCATTTCTTTCACAATATAAATAATAATTTAATTATGATGGGTTGTAATTGGATTATGAGAACATGTCTGTTGAATCACGTGATGTTGTTTAACTTTGTTATCTTATGTTGGTTGACTTATTTCATATGTCCAATTATACATGTTCAACTTGATTCATTTTATGCAACTCTGGGATGTAAATCATATGTTAATTCGTATGTGAATCTTATGCAAGTTTGGGATGTTAAATCATATGCTAGTTTGAACATGAATCTAGTTCAAGTCCATTTTTACATATGTTAATTCGTATGGGAATCTTATGCAAGTTTGGGATGTTAAATCAAATGTTAATTTGTATGTGAATTTTATGCATGTTTGGGATGTTAAATTGTATGCTAGTATATGAATCTTATGCAAGTCTATATGTGAATTGTACACAAGTTTATATGTGAATCTAGTATATAAATATGCTAGTTTATATGCAAAAACATGTGATAAATTCATATGCAAGTTGTAGAAATCCATATGCAAGTTTAGGTGAAAAACTATATTCACATTTTGGGTGAAAATTATATTCACATATGCAAGTTAAGTGAAACCCATAATTTACATATGCAAGTTCACAATTTCATGTTTAGATCTATATTTAGATCCATGGTAGTTTATGCAAATATATGATTCTATATGACCATTGTCTATGCAAATTATTGGCTATGCAATTTTATGTTATAATTCCTATTTGCAAGTTAAATCTACTTTTATGTGTTGTGATGTTTCTTTTTTATAAGTTAGACTATTTGCGAGTCTAACATATTTCACATTTGAACGTGCGAATAGCGTGGGGAAAATAGGAAAATATTAATTATGTAAATTGTGAATTAGCATAAAATGGCTTTAAAAGCATATAATTAAATTAAGACATTAATTGGTATAATTTTTATACCTAAAAAGTATGGAAATAATTTAGGTGACAATTATGGACATAATTAATTAGGAAATTACTGGAAATTTGAATAGTGATAATTAATTCATGTTAGGGTGAAATAATTTGTTATAATAATCGCCTAAGACACGAGGTTAGACTCGTTTGTGGTGTAAGACTGCCCGGACCCGCCCGGCAAATCCAGCAACCACAAACGGTAGTCTAATGTTAGAGGTCGAAGGCATAAATTAAATGCGTAACAATTGTAAAGTCACGAGGTTAGACACATTTGCGGTATAAGACTGCCCGGACTCGCCCGGCAAATCCAGTAACCGCAAACGGGAGTCTAATGTGGGAGGTCTTACAAGGTTACAGTTATAATGAATTAAGTAACACTAAACCAAGATAAACATGTGGTGGGACATGGGGGTTAAGTGGGTGACATGGGTGGCTTGTGAAATACGATTTGAAACACTTAACCAAATTTAAACATGTAAGAAGACATGAATAAGAAGGGGGTTAAGTGGAAAATTCTAGTGGGGACCAAGCATAGGTGGAAAGCTTGTGTCAAGCATGGGGGACCCATTTCAAACCAGTAATTCATTAAGTATCTTTGTGAGCTCGAGTTAGATCGAGGACGGGACATGCTTACTGGGACTGATTGTAAGAGGTCAAAACAGGTTAACGGTGGCAACGCAAGTCCAACGGGGTCATGAGCGTGCGTGGGCCCGGGCTGGTAGGTAAGACGGTGTTCCATCGTATAGATATAAACTGTGCATCTTTAGTGGTATCGGGTTGCCACTCTGGGGAGTGATACACCCCACTATGGGACTAGCACAGGTATCTACGAGTTAGGGAGCCGATCGCATGGGGGTAGTGGGTACAACTAGTGGAGATAGGGGCAGGCGGCGCCTATGAAGACAGCTAGGGGTACACGAAACTACCATTATGATTATTGTGTTCAGTAGGCGGGATCAATTCTTAGGGTGACTAGTAGTGGTGCAGTATAGTAATTATCCTATAGTGATTAGGAGCGAGATTAACGCCAGAATATTCCTTTTGTTTGTTTGGTCTTGCCCACTTGTTTCACAGTCGTTCCTTATTTTACCAGTTTATGCCTCATCCTGATTACTTTAATAATTGTATTGTTAAAGTTATGGTACTCACTAGACTTTATGTCTAACCCCCTTTGTTATTGCCTCTTTTCTTCTTCCCCCTAGGTTCTCAAGGTAGGACTAGTACTAGTGGAGCTTGATCTGGATCTTTCTCTCTCTTTTGGAGGTGCTTGGATTGCTGAAAGTAAAGTTCAGCTCATCTCTTTTATGGCTACTTATGTTGAGGTTATGCTTTTTACTTCATGTGCCCAGAAAACAATTTGTCAAGATGGTTACTAAGTGTACTTGGATTTTCTGTTGGTTTATGATGTTGTTGTAATCATACTATTTCTCCGCTGCAATAAATGTTGTTTTGAAAATTTTCAAGTACCAATATATGTATCTGTCTTATTATATTCTGTTCTATTCACCAATAATACTCCATGAAAGTTAACGCATTCCCTTTGAGAGTGACATTAATGGACGTGGGGTGTTACACGTGGTATCAGAGCTGAAGGTTACAAGAACAGATAAGAGATTTTGAAAAACTGTTTTTCAAAAGCATTTTATAAAGAAATACTTTCAAAAGTATGTTTTAAGGAGAGTATTTTCAAGGGAAAAGTTTTTTTAAAAACATAACCCCTAGGAGCCATATATCTTTCTTTCAAATTCTCCATTTTGAATTTCTTCATTTTCTTTTCAGCATGTCTGGGTTAACCGAGATACCCGAGGGAATACCGATACCAACCTGGTTCAGAAGGTATCTGGAGGCTAGGGTCACCGCCACAGGCCCAGCAGACATCCCTCCTTCCCCAACTGCAGCCGCTCCTCCTCCTCCCCGTGTTGATACTTTTTCAAAGATATGCAAAGACTTCCAAGCAATGGGTGGAAAACCTTTTCACGGATCGGAGACGTTTGTTGAAGCTCGAAATTGGCTTAAGGAGGCAGAAGACTTGTTTGGTATCTTCGAGGTAGAAGATGGAAGGAAGGTCTAATTGGCCGCTTGGTTAATGAAGGACGAAGCCTCGTTTTGGTGGGAGGCCACGAATGGAGAGCGTCCAGCAGAGACGTGGATGGATTTCAGACATAGGTTCGAGATGAAATTTCTCTCACGTGCAGAAGAGAATCTATACATGGAAAGGTTCTTGGCATTGAAGCAGGGGAACTTATCAGTAAAGGAGTACGTCAACAAGTTCAATCAGTTGGCGAGGTTTGGCTTAGACTTAGTGAACACACCTGAAAAGAAGGCCCTGAGATTCGTTAAAGGTTTGAATGAGCCACTACATGGGTTAGCTATGACCCACATTCCTAAGGGGGATGCCTTTGAGAAACTAGTTGACATGGCACTTATGCATGAAGAGGAGAAAGGTGCTAATGCTAATAAGGCAGCAGAAAAGAAAGGGGATCAAAAGAAGTCACAGCAGCAACCTAAGAAAGGTGGTAAGGACAACAATAGCAAAGGAAAGAAAAGATGCTTTAATTGTGGAACACCAGGTAATATGAGCAAGGACTGTAGGAAGAAAAAGAAGACTGGCTGTTTCCACTGTGGAGAGGCAGGACATCTAATTAAAGACTGCCCAAGGAAACAGGGGCAAGGGAAAAGAACAAGGTCTACTTCTGGAGGACAGATTCAGGCTCTCATGGCACCAGGGCAGGCAAGAGGGCAGTCTCATGCTCTCATGTCACCAGGACAGGAGAAAGGTAGAAACATTTCTATTGAAAGTTTAGTTTTTCTGTTTGATCATGCTGTTCATACTTTGTTTGATTCATTCTCTTCACACTCGTTTGTGTCTGCTTCGTTAGTTGAAAAACTGCATCTAAATACTAGTCTAGTTACGGATCCGATAGTAGTCTCAAATTCTATTGGTGGTTTGGCTCATCTTTCAATGATTTGTCGGGATTTGAGAGTGTCTATCTTGAGCGTTGAGTTTGAATGCAACGCCTTCATTCTTGGCTTCACGGGCTATGGATTGATTCTAGGCATGGATTGGTTATCTAGTAATGGTGCCATCCTCGATTGTGAAAAGAGAGTGGTTAGACTTATGACTCGCCTTGGAAACACTCTTGAAATCTCTTGTAATCCCATACATTCTGTTATGCTTAGCTACCTAGAATCTCTTGATGTGTCTGTTGAAAACTTGCAGTCTGTTAGAGTAGTTTGTGAATACTCAAATGTATTTGAAGAGGTGAAGGGCTTACCTCCAAAGCGGGAGATAGACTTCCGCATATACCTAGTCGATAATGCAAAACCCGTAGCTCTACCCGTTAGACACATGGCTCCAAGGGAGAGAAAAGAGCTTAGCAACCAAGTCAAAGAGCTGCTCGGAAAGGGGTTTATAAGGCGTAGTATTTCTGAATTGGGTGCTCCAGTAGTATTTCGCAACCAAAGCGGATGGTTCACTTTGCCTATGCACTGATTATAGGGAGCTAAACAAGATGACCAAGAAGAATAGGAACCCATTTCCAAGAATAGATGACTTGTTTGATCAGCTTGTGGGTGCATCTGTTTTCTCCCAACTAGATTTGGCTACCGGGTTCCATCAGCTAAGAGTGGCCGAAGACAGCATTGATAAGACCGCGTTCAGAACCCCAAATGGTTTCTTTGAAAGGCTTGTCATGCCTTTTGGCTTGACAAACGCACCCGCTTACTTCGTTGACTTGATGAGCAGGGTGTTTAGAGAGTTCCTTAATAAGTTTGTGGTCGTCCTCGTAGACGACATTTTGATCTTCTCGAAGAATGAAGAAGAGCATGCTTTGCATTTAAGGGAAGTCATGGATACTCTTCGTGCATATCAGCTGAAAACCAAATTCTCCAAATGCCATTTCTAGAGAGAAGAAGTGAGGTTTCTTGGACATGTGGTGTCCAAAGAGCGGTTAGCTATGGACCCCGCAAAAGTAGTTGCGGTGCAAGATTGGAAGGTTCCACGGAATGCAACCGAAGTCCGAAGCTTCCTCGGGCTAGCGGGCAATTACCAGAAGTTCATTAAAGACTTTACAAAACCTCAGCCCCATTTACAAGATTAACAAAGAAGAACCTAACTTTCGCTTGGGATTTGGATTGTGATATTGCTTTCCGACGTTTGAAAAAGGGCTTTAACAACAGCCCCAATCTGACTTTGTCGGATGGGAGCAAGATGTTTACCGTATACAAGGATGCATGTGGTATAGGACTAGGCTCTGTATTGATGCAAGAAGGGAAGGTAGTAGCTTATGGAGGAAAACATTTGAAAGTACATGAGAAAAACTACCCAACCCACGATCTAGAGTTGGCTTCCATCGTCTTTGCGCTTAAGTCTTGGCGCCATTATCTCCTAGGTAATAAATTTGTATTGTATACTGACCATAAATCGTTGAAGTACCTTTTCTCACAGAAAGATCTTAACTTAAGACTGCAAATGTGGATGGAATTTCCGGCCTTATATGATTTTGAGATTTCCTATACCCCAGGCAAGGGTAATGTGGTAGCAGACGCCTTAAGTAGGAAGATGCTGACCTTGAGTCCTCTCTTTGTAGAAAGGCAAAGCTTGGAGTATATAGCAAACTTTAACTTTAGACCCTCATCTGAAATTGTGCCTGGTCTGTTAGCATCGCTAGAGGTGCGGCCTACTCTTTTGGACTCAATAAGAACCGCACAACGAGAAGACCATCAGCTAGTTGACATGATGGATAAGCTAGTTATGGGTGAGACTTCTAGTCACCTCACTAGATACTCCATCGATGATAAGGGTTGGTTGAGATGGGATGGAAGGCTATGCGTCCCACAAGTAAGGGATTTAGTGAGGACGGTTCTCGAAGTAGCACCCCATTCTAAACTGACCATACACCCAGGAGGAGACAAGATGTATAAGGGTATAAAAAGGGTTTTCTTTTGGAATGGCATGAAGAGTGATGTAGCTGAGTTCATCGCTAAGTGTTTGATATGCCAACAAGTCAAAGCGGAGCAGAAGAAGCCCAATGGTCTGCTTCATTCCCTAGAGGTCCCACAGTGGAAGTGGGACAACATTTTGATGGACTTTGTTGATGGGTTGCCTAGGTCAAGAAGGAGCAATACCATTATTTGGGTAATACTGGATAGGCTCACTAAAAGCGCTCATTTTATACCTGTCAAAAGTAGAAGGACTGCCTCGTCCATAACATCCATTTATCTTAATGAAATAGTTCGACTCCATGGGATACCCTCCAGCATAGTGAGCAATCGAGACCCTATCTTTACGAGCAAGTTTTGGAAAAGTTTGCTAGAGGCTGTAGGCACACAATTATGCTTAAGCACAGCCTATCACCCCCAAACCGATGGTCAGAAAGGGTGAACAGAGTATTGGAAGATCTCTTGAGATTGTGCATTCTTGAATTTGGAGGGACATGAGAGGATCATCTTCCTTTGGTGGAATTCGCTTACAACAATAGCTACTAAGACACCATAGGCATGGCGCCCTTCAAAGCTTTATATGGAAGACCATGCCGATCACCAACTTGTTGGTGGGAGTCTACAGACAAACTCGTACTTGGCCAGACATGATTAGAGAGACCTTAGAAAAGGTGGACTTGATAAGAAGACGAATGAAGGCTGCACAAGATAGACCGAAGTCCTATGCAGACAAAAGAAGGACCGACCTTGAGTTTAAGGTTGGATATAGGGTGTTCCTTAAAGTATCTCCTTTGAGGAATGTCATTCGCTTTGGATCCATAGGAAAGCTAGAGCCAAGATTTGTAGGGCCATTTCCTATCATTGAAAGGATTGGGACGATGACTTACAGAGTAGAACTACCCGAGAGACTGGCTGGAGTTCATAATGTTTTTCATTTTTCTCAACTACGAAAATGATTACATGAATATGTGGAAGTGGTGGAGCCAAGTATACTAGAGGAAGTAGAAGTGGAACGAGAGGCGACTGTGAGAAGAGTTTCAACTCGTATCTTGGGTATGGAAGTCAAAAAGCTATGCAACCGTGACGTCAAGCTTGTTAAAGTTCAATGGAGTGATGCTGAGTAAGACGCGACTTGGGAAACTGAGAGGAAAATACACGCAGCCTACCCTTTTCTCTTTGAGGGTACCTCCTTGATCTCTTTTTCCATAAGTTTATTCATGCTTATATCTACCTTTTAAGTATATCTCCTCAGTCCTATTCTTTATTCTTAGGTAGAAACCGATGGATGTAAACATGTATTTGAAACATGTTATGATTGATGGTTGCGAGTAGTTGCAAGTGGTTGCTCGTGGATGCATATACACACACACTTTACGCACTAGATCGGCTCAATCACTTTCATATTGCATATAAATGTGTTTGCATATTTAAATTAATGGATGTATAATGATTGTGTTGTCATATGGATGCTTCATTTTGATGAATGGTTGTGCACACATGTAGAAGTAATATGTATCATTAGGATTCTTTTGCATGCATATTGGACGCATGGCACTATCATGATTTGCATTAAGGAGGTCAACTGAATCAGTGGACCGCCTGATTTTGCATTAGATAAGGAACATATACACACACTTTTTGCGTATGTTCATACGGCATTAGAAATCTTGTAAGGACAATGGATGCCTATGTTTTATGGTTGAGTAGATGGATGATTGGATGTTAGGATATACATTCTCCTTAACTTGGAGATTTCGGGGGCAAAATCATTTAAGGAGGGGAGAATGTAACACCCTGAATTTTCTGTGAATATTAAAATTAACAATGCTAATAAAACTTAATTATTAAATTGAGAATTAAGGGAAACGGGTTACTCCATTGTGTTCGTCTCGAAATTCTGCTTGGAATAGAGTCCAAGTTTCCGTAAATCGGACTTCGTATGAGGAAGTAATGGCCTTCGGAAGTTTCAGTAATTTTATATAAATTAAAACAGTTCAGAATAATAAATTCGAAATTCAAATTCAAACAGGGGAGCAGGCTGGGCGGGAATTCTCCCGCCCAAGGGCCAGGTCGACCAGGGGGTCGACCTAAGGGTCCAGGTCGACCAAGGGGCCGACCTGGGGGTCGACCGACCCCCCGAGCAGATCTGAAATGTGACGATTTTTGACTCTGTGCTGAGTCATTAGGGATGATGTGGCTCTTCTAGATAGCTCTATCTAGTCATGGATTGCTGGGATTGCTCCTAGGATAATCAAACGGCTTAGGTTGATTCAAACTTCTATAAAAGAGTGCTTAGACTCAAACCCTAAACCTAAACAAAATTTGTCTGTTAGCCACCATACTGCTGCTAGGATAGTTCTCCTTCCTAAAGCTTAGGATTTAGCAAGTCATAATTCCAATTCAAAAGACAAACAAATCACTCTCTTCTCTGACCAATCTTTGTGAGTACTATTTCTTTCACAATTTAATTATGATGGGTTGTAATTGGATTATGAGAACATGTCTGTTGAATCACATGATGTTGTTCAACTTTGTTATCTTATGTTGGTAGATTTATTTCATATGTCCAATTATACATGTTCAACTTGATTCATTTTATGCAAGTCTGGGATGTAAATCATATGTTAATTCATATGTAAATCATTATGCAAGTTTGGGATGTTAAATCATATGCTAGTTTTAATATGAATCTTATTCAAGTCCCTTTTTACATATGTTAATTCGTATGGAAATCTTATGCAAGTTTGGGATGTTAAATCATATGCTAATTTGTATGTGAATTTCATGTAGGTTTGGGATGTTAAATTGTATGCTAGTATATGAATCTTATGCAAGTCTATATGTGAATTGTACACAAGTTTATATGTGAATCAAATATATAAATATGCTAGTTTATATGCAAAAACATGTGATAAATTCATATGCAAGTTGTAGAAATCCATATGCAAGTTTAGGTGAAAAACTATACTCACATTTTTGGGTGAAAATTATATTCACATATGCAAGATTAGTGAAACCCATAATTTATATATGCAAGTTCACAATTTCATGTTTAGATCTATATTTAGATCCATGGTAGTTTATGCAAATATATGATTCTATATGACCATTGTCTATGCAAATTATTGGCTATGCAATTTTATGTTATAATTCCTATTTGCAAGTTAGATCTATTTTGATGTGTTGTGATGTTTATTTTTTATAAGTTAGACTATTTGCGATTCTAACATATTTCACATTTGAACGTGCGAATAGCATGGGGACAATGGGAAAATATTAATTATGTAAATTGTGAATTGGCATAAAATTGCTTTAAAAGCATATAATTTAATTGAGACATTAATTAGTATAATTTTCATACCTAAAAAGTATGGACATAATTTAGGTGACAATTATGGACATAATTAATCTGGAAATTATTGGAAATTTGAATAGGGATAATTAATTCATATTGGGGTGAAATAATTTGTAATAATAAACGCCTAAGACACGAGGTTAGACTCGTTTGTGGTGTAAAACTGCCCGGACCTGCCCGACAAATCCAACAACCACAAACGGTAGTCTAATGTGAGAGGTCGAAGGCATAAATTAAATGCGTAAAAATCGTAAAGACACGAGTTTAGACACGTTTGCGGTATAAGACTGCCCGGACATGCCCGGCCAATCTAGCAACCGCAAACGGGAGTCTAATGTGGGAGGTCTTACAAGGTTACGGTTATAATGAATTCAGTAACACTTAACCAAGATAATCATGTGGTGGGACATGGGGGGTTAAGTGGGTGACATGGATGGCTTGTGAAATACGATTAGAAACACTTAACCAAATTTAAACATGTAAGAAGACATGAATAAGATGGGGGTTAAGTGGAAAATTCTAGTTGGGACCAAGCATAGGTGGAAAGCTAGTGTCAAGCACGGGGGACCCATTTCAAACCAGTAACCCATTAAGTAACTTTGTGAGATCGAGTAAGATCGAGGACGGGACACGCTTACTGGATTTGATTGTAAGAGGTCAAAACGGGTTAATGGTGGCAATGCAAGTCCAACGGGGTCATGTGCGTGCATGGGCCCGGGCTGGTAGGTAAGACGTTGTTGCATCGTGTAAATATAAGCCGTGCATCTTTAGTGGTATCGGGTTGCCACTTTGGGTAGTGATACACCCCACCGTGGGACCAGCACGGGTATCTACGAGTTAGGGAGCCAATCTCATAGGGGTAGTGGGTACAACTAGTGGAGATAGGGGCAGGCGGCACCTATGAAGACAGCTAGGGGTACACGAAACTCATTATGATTATTGTGTTCAGTAGGTGGGATCAACTCTATGGGTGACTAGTAGTGGTGCAGTATAGTAATTATCCTATAGTGATTAGGAGCGAGATTAACGCCAGAATATTCCTCTTGTTTGTTTGGTCTTGCCCACTTGTTTCACAGTCATTCCTTATTTTACCAGTTTATGCCTCATCCTGATTACTTTAATAATTGTATTGTTAAAATTATGGTACTCGTCAGACTTTATGTCTGACCCCCTTTGTTTTTGCCTCTTTTCTTCTTCCCCCCTCCCCCTAAGTTCTCAGGGTGGGACTAGTACTAGTGGAGCTTGATCTGGATCTTTCTCTCTCTTTTGGAAGTGCTTGGATTGCTGAAAGTAAAGTTTAGCTCATCTCTTTTATGGCTACTTATGTTGGGGTTATGCTTTTTTACTTTACGTTCTCAGAAAACAATTTTTCAAGATGGTTACTAAGTGTACTTGGTTTTTCTGTTAGTTTATGATGTTGTTGTAATCAAACTATTTCTCCGCTGCAATAAATGTTGTTTTGAAAATTTTCAAGTACCAATATATGTACTGTCTTGTTATATTCTGTTCTATTCACCAATAATACTCCATGAAAGTTAATGCATTCCTTTTGAGAGTGACATTAATGGATGTGGGGTGTTATAATCAATCCCTATGATAGCAACCCGACATGATTCAAGGTGCACAGTGTATAACTATTGGTACCCAGTGCCTGCTTTTTCCCACTTCGGAGTATGTGCACGCCCGTAATCCATCGGAACCTACACTGACGTACCCCCTACCGCTATTTTGACCGCTTATAATCAGGCCAGTAATCGTTCCCCACCCTGCCTAGTTCAGGGTACCATGATACATCTATGTGGGTTACTGCTGAAATGGGTCCCCATTACTAGGGTTTCCTACTGGTTAAGTTTGTGGGCCTATATATACAAATATTACCCACCTACACGAGATGTACTTAACCCTCCCATTGATTCAAACGTGTTTATTTAACAGTTAAGTTTGTGGGCCTATATTTACTAATACTACCCACCAACCCAATATGTACTTAACCCTCCCACACATTATGCCATATTGGTTAAGTGTTGTCCATTCATGTTAACTTAACCCACCCACTCATCATGTCATGTTGGATAAGTGTTTCTTATTAACCCTTCTTATTTGTCATGTTGGATTGGTTAAGTGTTTCCTATTAACTTAACCCCGGTCATTCATCATGTTATATTGGTTAAGTATTTCCTATTAACTTAACCCCATTCGTTCATCAAGTTACATTGGTTAATTTTTTCTTATTAACTTAACCCCACACGTTCATTATGTTGTATTGTTAAGTGTCATCAATCAATTCAAGTTAACTTAACCCACCCACTTGTCGTTTTACATTGGTTAAGTATTGCCTTCTTGTGTTAACTTAACCCTTCCACGCATCATGTTCTATTGGTTAAGTGTTGCCCTCTTGTTTTAACTTAACCCTACCCATTCATCATGTCATATTGGTTAAGTGTTTCTTATTAACTTAAACATGCTCACCTGTTTAATTAACATGTTATAACGGTTAAGTGTTCTAAATTTTACTTAACCCTACCATTCTTAGCATGTCTATTTATTGGCATTAATTAATTTATTAATGCCTCAACCTCTCACATTAGAACTGTTGTTTGCGGTTCCTGGATGTGCCGGGCGGTTCCGGGTAGACTTCTACCGCAAACTCATTATAACCTCAGGTTTTCGGCTAAATGCGCTAACCTCTCACATTAGATCCGTGTTGTTGCGGTTACAAGATGTGCCGGGCGGTTCCGGGCTGTTTTACACCGCAACTTAATCTAACCTCGGGTTAGGCATGTCTATCTTAGCCAATTGGTTCATTTACAGATTATTCCAGCTTTAGGCTAGTTATGTCAATTTATTCATCTACATCGTAGGCTTTCCAATTATAGTATTCACTTTCAATAGAATTCAGCATATTAGTCAGTTTAACAAATTAAACATCACTTAAAGTTCCGTTAACATATCTCGCCTAATCATAAATTAAGTCTATAAACTTACATGCCCAAAATCATGGTCATAACTCACAATATAACACATGCCCTAAGGTTTAGTCATGTAACGACCCGCATTTTACGCATCGAAGGATCGTAGAATATTTATTTATTTCACATACGGAGTCGTATGGTCATGTAGCTTTGGGAGACGACTACTGGGGTCATTTCACATGTTCATGATTTTTGCCGATTTTTAAATGACCGTTTTGCCTCTAGCTGATCTTGTTTTGGCCATAACTTTTGATTTTTAAGGAGTTTTGATCTTAAACCACTTCCATTAGATCCAAATGGTGGTTTACCTTTCCGAAGAATGGTCACATTAGCCAAACGGGCTCACCGTTTTGGAGATACGGCTGAAACAAGGTTTAGAAGGTGAAAAACAGCTTAACCGGGACTAATTAGGGTGATTTGCAAGAGAGCCCATAACCCATTTCGGGATTAGGGTTATGAGGAGGATGAGAACAGTAGGAAAACGAATTTTATTTTATTTTTCAGCCGCCTCAAACATTTCTCTAACCCTAGCCATGGCCTCCACCTTCTAATTTCATCCCAAACTGCTTCTAATCGCTTCCTAATTGAAGATTAAGCCAAGCTACATCAAATCAAGGCAAATTAGCATCAAATTGGGAATAGAGCTGGTGTGTTGCATAGAGATTCAACCCAAATCAGATAATATTTCAGATCTAAAGTTAATTTGTGGCTAAGGTGAGTGATTTGCATTGTTTTTCACTCATTACGGCTAATTATGGGTGATTAGTGATAACTAGCGAAATTATGGCTCCGAAAATTCTGGAAAAATTTGTAAAATTCTAAAATATTATTTTATGGCTCTGATAAAAATTTGAGATAATTTCGTCAAAATTTGCTAAACCTATTGTTGAAACATGCTTAAGGGGATTAAGGGGAAACATGAGTTTTTGGGGTATGTTTGATCTTAAATGACCTATATGTTTGTGTTTTGACCTTATTGATTTATCCTATATGTTACTACCACTGTTTGGATGGTTGTATGATTGACTAGTAAAGTTAGAATTGTTGAAAACGCCGTCATATGGCGAGAATGGACGATATAAGCTCGCTGCAAAAACTGCAGGGATCTGGATCGGATCGGATGTGGGAAATCGGTTCAGATCGGATAGGATTGGTCGAACCGAACTGACACCAGGGACATGGAATCCGAACCGAATCGGGGTCCAGGTAGAAGAAGAGTATGGAAATAAAGGAAGGCCGCTAGCTTGGTAATAAAGGAAGGCCGCTAGCTTGGAGTTGGAGTTGGAGTGAAGATCCGAACCGAACCGAGATCCATGAGCACCGAACCGAACAGAGGACGTTGGACTAGAATGAGGTGAAGTACAAGAGCCGAACCAAGAGATACGAACCGAACCTAGGCAGAAGACATCCGAACCGAACCGAGCCAGAAGGGGAGCATCGAACCGAACCGCACCCAGGAGCATACTAGGAAGCATTAGACCGAAACGAACCGATGATGACTGGAGCACTATGCATATTCGAACCGAACTGGACGTGTGCTACTACTACTACGCGACGACTTTTCTGAAGACCAACTCCAATTCAACCAAAACCCGAGATGCAAAGGAAGTCCAGATGGGAGGTTATTACTCAGGATCCAAATGGGAACCAATGAGTTAACTTCATGAGTTGGGCTTTGCTGCGGTACGTGTGCTAAGGGGTTATCAATGTCTATAACTTTGGATCACTATGGAGTATGGGGTATGTGGACGGATTCAGGGCCACAATGGCCTAGGTAGGACTATTGGCTATGGACCAATGATCTGGGGTCATTTGTATGGATTTAGTCTTGACTCCATGGGGAAAGCTTGGTGGTAGCAATAGTTATACAAGTCGGACTCCGTCACTACCTCGATGGGTCTAGTGATCAAAGTAATGGATATCGTATGCTTTACGCACTGAGTGAGAGACGTGAGGATGGTTGCTACGCTTGATTGTTTGACATCACAATGACATGCAAACCCACCCCCGTATCTTTACACCATATGTTAGTGTCACCTTAGAGTATTGTACGTCTTGTTGTGCTAACTCTTTGGTTGCAGGTCCAGATTCAGGTATGGTTTAGTATACCTGTTATTGTTCTGTTTTGCTGCTTATCGCTCATACCAGACTTTCGTCTGACCCAGAGTTTTATGTCTCTTCTTATTACTCTGGGTGCTTTTAAACGGGCAGAATAGAGATAGATTAGCTGGTTATGCATGAGCAGCGGATCGGGAGACGAGCAGGAGGCTCCAACGTATTATCCGCATATATTCTCCCTGTGTTGTTGATGGTCATTGCTTTGGGCATTAGTAGTGTACCTCTCCTTTCTTTTGCTTTAGAGACAGTATTTTGAAATTGTAATAATGGTTATGGATCATAAGCTATATTTTGGATTTCCGCTGATATGATGATTATGGTTTAGTTTTCAGCTTATGCACTATCTCGCCTGTTTTATGTCAAGTATGTTATTATTATATTTTATTCCATGCGCTGTGAGACATTCTACAGGTTCCTTGCTAGTTCAAATTCCCTTCTTTCCTTTCTTTGGCGTCCGTCCCGTGCTGGTTGGACATTGGCACAACACACTTTCATTGGAAATGTCGGCTGGTGCGGGGCGGGCCGTCACACTTGGTATCAGAGCTCTAGGTTGCGTAGTTAACCTAGGGAAGACACCAGGCAGAGATAGTGTACGTATATGAGAGCACGTATTTGTGATATTTTGGTTTTCAAAAGCTATATATATACATATACATATATATATATATATATATATTATTAGCGTAGCTAAGGATGAAGTCGCACTGCATTGGCACCACTAAGGAGATGGTAAATCGTTTTCTCTTTACAGATTGAATGATGAATTGAAATATGGGAAAGGCATTGAGGAACTCCGCATCAGGAGTTGAAGAAGAAGCGGGTTCAGGGGCCAACAATGGGAATGTCCCTGACATAAGGGAGATGTTTACTGCCTTCATACGAGAGATGGTTAGGGATGCTCTGGGAGTAGTTCCTAATGCTACTAATGGTGGTGGTGTAGTAGTGCAGGCGCCTAGAGTCGGTCTCACCAAGATTAATGAGGAGTCCCAGAAAAAGAGGAAACAGAACCAAGCTAAGGATGGCCAGAAAAAGAAGAACATGAAAGATGTAGAGTGCTTTAGCTGTGGCTAGGAAGGCCACTATGCCAAAGAATGTCGAGCAAAGCCAGGGGGAAAGGAAGTGCTTCAATTGCGGCCAAGTGGAACATCTCAAGAAAGAATGTCTGCAACCCGCTAAGAAGAAGCAGATTGTGAAAGCATATGCTATCAATGCTATTCCTTCTTCGTCGAATGCCCCAACTGTGGCAGATAAAGGAAATAATGTCGTTATCCAAGGTATGCTTTCCATTTATGATGTTCCAGTTAGAGTATTGTTTGATACCAGAGCCTCCAGTTCCTTCATATTTAGTGACCTAGTAGATAGGTTGGGATTGGAACCCGAGATAGTCGATAGGCCATTGACATTAACGAACCCGATTGGTGGTTCGACTAGCCTTAGTATGATTTGCCGTAATGTGGTCTTATTGAGTCATGGATGTATGCTTGTTTGTGATTGCTTTGTTTTGGGCTTCACTGGGTTTGGCATTATTTTGGGAATCGATTGTCTCCAAAGATATGGGGTGGTGGTAGACTGTGAGGGCTTTTTGGTGACAGTTAGAGCGGATGATGGGCGGAGGGTAGTGTTTGGTGGTCTACCCAGTGATGGGGTAATGGCTACATCCCGCATGATGAGTCGTCAGATGTGCCCGTGGCTAGCCAGTATCCGGATGTCTTCGAGGAAGTGATCAGACTTCCACCACACTGAGAGATTGAGTTCTGTATTGATTTGGTGAAAGATGCCATACCTATAGTGATGCTACTTCGTCGTATGGCACCAAGGGAGCAGCGAGAGCTCGGGGTGCAAGTGAGCGATCTTTTGAAGAAGGGATTTATCAGAAGAAGTGTTTCTAAGTGGGGAGCACCAGCTGTGTTTCCTACCAAGGCCGATGGTTCCCTTCGATTATGTGTGGACTACCGCGAGCTGTATAAGGTGACGAGGAAGAATAAGTATCCTCTACCACGGATAGATGATTTGTTTGATCAGTTGAGTGGCACAAGAGTGTTCTCCCAGTTGGATCTCGCGACAAGTTTTCATCAACTCAGGGTGGAAGCTGAGAGTATAGCTAAAACAACATTTCGGACGCCGTCTGGATTCTATGAGTGGTTGGTCATGCCATTCGGGTTGACCAATGCACCAACATATTTTGTGGATCTTATGAATAGGGTATTTAGGGATCAATTGAATAAGTTTGTTCTTGTGTTCGTGGATGATATCTTGGTTTATTCAAGGACAGAGGAAGAACACAAAGAACATTTGAGGGTAGTGATGGAGGTGTTGAGAAAACACCAATTGAAAGCAAAGTTTTCTAAGTGTCACTTCTGGGGGAGGGAAGTGAGATTCTTGGGCCATGTTTTCTCAGAAAATGGTAATGCCGTGGACCCTACGAAGGTGGCTACAGTACAAGATTGGCCTACGCCCAAGAATGCAATGGACATAAGAAGTTTCTTGGGATTAGATGGATATTATCGTAAGTTTATCCAAGACTTCTCCAAGATAGCAGCACCGTCGACTCAGTTGACCAAGAAGAATCAAGCTTTTGTCTGGGACGAAAGGTGCGAGAATGCATTCAAGAGTCTAAAGGAAAAGTTGACGCGTGCACCAGTGTTAGTCATTCCTAAAGGGAATGAAGAAATGACAGCATACACGAACTCATGTGGTACCAGACTAGGTGCTGTGTTGATGCAAGGAGGTAGGGTTGTAGCTTATGCAAGCCAGCAACCGAAACCACATGAGAAAAGATACCCTACCCACGATTTGGAATTAGCAGCGATCGTGTTCGCATTGAAGATGTGGAGACATTATCTCTTGGGAGAAAGATTCGAGTTGTTTACTGACCATAAGTCGTTAAAGTATCTTTTCTCTCAGAAGGATCTAAGTCTCCGTCAGCAAAGATGGTTAGAGTTCTTGGCTTCTTATGATTTCAATATCGCATATACACCAGGAAAGTGCAATGTGGTAGCTGATGCGTTGAGTAGGAAACATGCTAGTTTAGGGGCTATGTTTCTTGAGTGGAAGCAACTAGAGTACATCGCTGGGTATGATTTCAGACCAAAGTGCGAATTGGATCCAGAAATGTTAGCAAGTTTGACGATCAGACCCACTTTGATTGAGCAGATTGGTTCCAGTCAGAGAGACGATCCTAACCTATTGGAAATCATCTCCAAGTTAGAGATGGGTATCGACGAGGAGACTAACAAGTATGGGCTTGATCGAGATAGATGGCTTAGAAAGAATGGAAGATTAGTTGTACCCAATGTCAATGGATTGAGAGATGAACTGCTTAGAGAATATCACCACTCAAAACTGACTATACACCCCGGTGGTAACAAAATGTATCGAGATATGAAGCAGACTTACTACTGGGAAGGGATGAAAGGGGACGTTGGGAATTTATATCCAAACGCATGAATTGCCAGCTAGTTAAAGCTGAGCAAAAGAAGCATAGTGGGTTGTTGCAACCATTAGAAATTGCAGAATGGAAATGGGAACAAGTATCAATGGATTTCATTGATGGGTTACCAAGGACTAGATCGGGCCATGATAGCATTTGTGTAATTGTGGACCGATTGACTAAGAGTGCAAGGTTTATACCCGTCAAATCGAATAGAACAACAACTAAGCTAGCAGGACTGTATATGAAATGGATAGTGATATTTCATGGAGTATCAAAAAGCATTGTGAGTGACCGAGACCCGTTGTTTACTAGTGGGTTTTGGAAGAGCTTACAAGAGGCTCTAGGGTCAGAATTATATCTCAATACCGCGTACCATCCTTAAACCGACGGTCAGACAGAGAGGGTGAATCGAGTATTAGAGGATCGTTTGAGAGCTTGGATATTGGATTTTAGTGGATCATGGGATGGCCATTTGCATATAGTAGAGTTTGCATATAATAATAGTTATCAGTCTATTATTGGTATGGCTCCATATGAAGCTTTGTACGGAAGACCGTGCAACTCACCGTCATGTTGGTTAGAAATCAGTGAGAAATTTGTTCTTGGGCCAGATGTGATAAGAGAAACCTCAGATAAGATCAAGGTTATCCGACAACGAATGAAGGCTGCCCAAGATAGGCAGAAGAGTTTTGCTGATAAGAGGAGAAGAGATTTAAAATTCTCCATTGGCGATTTGGTGTTTGTCAATATTTCTCCGTTAAAGAGCATGATACAATTTGGCAGGAGAGGCAAGTTAACACCAAGATTTGTTGGTCCATTCCCAATACTTGAGCAAGTTGGGAATTTGGCATATAAAGTTGAATTACCAGAGAAGATGGCAAGAGTTCATAACGTATTTCATGTTTCCTAGTTAAGGAAATTCGTGCACGACCCAGATGTGGCTATTTCACCTGATCAGTTGGATGATGCCGAAGGAAAACCCGAGGCAGTTGGCAACCGCAAGCCGATTCATATTGTCAAGCACGATACGAAGCAACTTCAAAGGAAAGCGGTGAATTTAGTCAAAGTTCAATGGGGCGAGAATGAGAATGACTGTACATGGGAGACAGAGGAGAGCATTAGGAAGACGTATCCAGAACTCTTTGCCTGGTAAGATTTTAATTGCGACTTAGTTTTCCGCATGCTAGGACAAAAACGTTTGTTTGTTTTTGTATGTTTGATTGTTGTGAATGGTCGTTAGGCATGCGGGATGCTTTGCTTGTTTCTTAGTCAAGGAATTTCGGGGGAAAAATTTCTTAAGGGAAGGGGGGGGGGATGTAACGACCCGCATTCTACGCATCAAAGGATCCTAGAATATTTATTTCTTTCACATACGGAGTCGTATGGTCATGTAACTTTGGGAGACGACTATTGGGGTCATTTCCCATGTTCATGATTTTTGCCGATTTTTAAATGACCATTTTTCCCCTAGCTGATCTTGTTTTGGCCATAACTTTTGATTAGTAAGGAGTTTTGATTTGAAACCACTTCCATTAGATCCGGATGATGGTTTACCTTTCCGTAGAGTGGTCACATTAGCCAAACGGACTCATCATTTGGGAGACATGGCTGAAACAAGGTTTAGAAGGTGAAAAACAGCCTAACCGGGCCTAATTAGGGAGATTAGCAAGAGGGCCCATAAAACATTTCGGGATTAGGGTTATGGGGATGCTGAGAACAGTAGGAAAACGAATTTTATTTCATTTTTCAGCCGCCTCGAACATTTCTCTAACCCTAGCCATGGCCTCCACCTTCTAATTTCATCCCAAATCGCTTCTAATCGCTTCCTAATTGAAGATTAAGCCAAGCTACATCAAATCAAGGAAAATTAGCATCAAATTGGGAATAGAGCTGCTGTGTTGCATAGAGATTCAACCTAAATCAGATAATATTTCAGATCTAAAGTTAATTTGTGGCTAAGGTGAATGATTTACATTGTTTTTCACTCGTTACGGCTAATTAGGGGTGATTAGTGATAATTAGAGAAATTATGGCTCCGAAAATTCTGGAAGAATGTAAAATTCTAAAATATTATTTTATTGCTCTGAAAAAAATTTGAGTTAATTTCGACTAAATTTGCTAATCCTATTGTTAAAACATGCTTAAGGGGATTGAGGGGAAACATGGGTTTTTGGGGTATGTTTGATCTTAAATGACCTATATGCTTGGTGTTTTGACCTTGTTGATTTATCCTATATGTTACTACCACTGTTTGGATGGTTGTATAATTGATTATAAATTTAGATTGGTTGAAAACACCGTCGTATGGCGAGAATGGGCGATATAAGCTCGTTGGAAAAACTGCAGGGATCCGTATCGGATCGGATGTGGGAAAGGGGTTCGGATTGGATAGGATCGGTCGAACCGAACCAACACCAGGGACATGGAATCCGAACCGAATTGGGGTCCAGGAAGAAGAAGAGTATGATAATAAAGGAAGGCCGCTAGCTTGGAGTTGGAGTTGGAGTGAAGATCCGAACCAAACCGAGATCCATGAGCACCGAACCGAACATGGGACGTTGGACTAGAATGAGGTGAAGTACAAGAGCCGAACCAAGAGATACGAACCAAACCTAGGCAGAAGACATCCGAACCGAACCGAGCTAGAAGGGGAGCACCGAACCGAACCGCACTCAGGAGCATATTAGGAAGCATTGGATCGAACCGAACCGATGATGATTGGAGCACTATGCATATTTGAACCGAACCGGACGTGTGCTATTACTACTACGCGACGACTTTTCTGAAGACCAACTCCAATTCGACAAAAACCCGAGATGCAAAGGAAGTCCAGATGGGAGGTTATTACTCAAGATCCAAATGGGAACCAATGAGTTAACTTCATGAGTTGGGCTTTGCTGCGGGACGTGTGCTAAGAGGTTATCGATGTCTATAACTATGGATCACTATGGAGTTTGGGGTATGTGGACGGATTCAGGGCCACAGTGGCCTAGGTAGGACTATTGGCTATGGACCAATGAGGTGGGGTCATTTGTATGGATTTTATCATGACTCCATGGGGCAAGCTTGGTGGTAGCAATAGTTATACAAGTCGGACTCCGTCACTACCTCGATGGGTCTAGTGATCAAATTAGTGGATATCGTATGCTTTACGCACTGAGTGAGAGATGTGAGGATGGTTTCTATGCTTGATTGTTTGACATCACTATGACATGCACATCCCACCCCCGTATCTTTATACCATGTGTTGGTGTCACCTTAGAGTACTGTACATTTGTTGTGCTAACTCTTTGGTTGAAGGTCCAGGTTCAGGTATGGTTTAGTAGACCTGTTATTGTTCTGTTTTGCTGCTTATCGCTCATGCCAGACTTTTGTCTGACCCAGAGTTTTATGTCTCTTCTTATTACTCTTGGTGCTCTCAAAAGGGCAGACTAGACACAGGTTAGCTGGTTATGCACGTGTAGCTGATCTGGAGACGAGAAGAAGGCTCCTACGTATTATCTACATATATTATCCCTGTTTTGTTGATGGTCACTGCTTTGAGCATTAGTAGTGTACCTCTTCTTCTTTTTTTTCTTTAGAGATAGTATTTTGAAGTTGTAATAATGGTTATGGCTCATAACCTGTATTTTGGATTTTCGCTGCTATGATGATTATGGTTTAGTTTTTTGCTTATGCACTGTCTCGCCTGTTTTATGTCAAGTATGTTATTATTATATTTTATTCCATGCGATGTGAGACATTCTACAGGTTCCTTGTTAGTTTAAATTCCCTTCTTTCCTTTCTTTGGCGACCGTCCCGTGCTGGTTGGACATCGGCACAGCGCATTTTCATTGGAAATGTCAACTGGTGTGGGGCGGGCCGTCACAAGTCATATTGCACCGTACAAAATATTCTCCAAAAATACCAATCATGATTCACAATATAAACTATGCCAAATTATAGCCTTTAATTACAGTGCATGCCAGTTACCCAAAATCCCAATTTAGGCGTGTTCACATTTCACAGTTACCCCTATCTTACTATAGGTTTTCATGCCTAAGCCATATATCACTATATACAATAATCTCCTTCTTCCATGTATTAAACTATCATATATAATATGCCCCTATTTTAGGTCTTAAACCACAACCTGTACTATGCCTTACATGTTTACAGTTCAATTTACGCCACAAACCCCAAGTCATATATCCAATATACTTTATGCCTCAAATCTCAAGTCATATCTTCGATACACTTTATGTTTTAAATACAATATGTGTTGTGTCCTCAAATCCGTTACAAATCAGTTTTGCCCAATTATACATAATTTAATACTTTTCCCAATTTTAGCGCTGGCCATTTCCAAATCATATATTATGCCCAATTTTTCCCAATGTACGTTCATCTCTTATGAGATTTGGCTCAGGCTCGCAGTAGCCTGGCTATAAAAACAAAAAGGAAGAAGGAAAGAAGAGACAAAGAATGGACATATTAATATCAATGAGATAGATCCAAATGGATATAGAAAGACAGATAGAAATAGGCATAATCTTAGATTCAGATTTATTACAATGTCAGAATCACAATTAAATTTTTGTCTCTAAAAGTAACATGAACTCACAAATTACCGAACGGTCTTGAATTCTGGGATCTGATTTCTGAATTTGATTGGCTATTCCTTTGATGTAGACTTTGATTGTTAACATGAAAACTCTAATTTGATTAATTAAGGTGGAGGCTAGGTCACTTCAGTTTTTAGCAGCATATAAGCTCCTATGAATTCGTGTGGAGAAAGCAATAGGTTTAGTGGTCTTTTTATAGGTGTATAGGGAGATTTAGAGCCTTCAGATCAGTCTAGAAGTCATTAGAATCGTCCAGAGCAGAATACCACGTCACTTAGCGAATCATAAAGCGACATGTGGTGAAACATGTCATCGACTAGATCTGGGCCAACAGGGGTCAACTCCCCTATAGGGGGGTCGACACCTATGTTGACACCCACATAGGGGGGTCGACACCTATGTCGACTCCCCTAGGGGGGTCGACACCCCTGAGCGGAAAATTTCCCGCTCAGCCTGCTTTGACCCAAATTCGAGATTTGAACCCTGTTTTGACTTCTGGAATTTATTTTTATATATATATATATATATGTATGTATACACACATATATATATATATATACTTCCTTGGGCATATACAAATTTCTACGGCTTATAATTTCTTCATACGGTGTCCTATTTACGAAAATCGGAATCTATCTCAAGCAGAATTCCGAGACGAACGCAATGGCGTAACCGATTTCCCTTAATTCCTACTTTTAAAATTAATTATTCTTTAATTTGTTAATTTAATATCCATAGGAAATACGGGGTGTTACATTCTCCTCTCCTTTAAAGGATTTCGTCCCCGAAATCTCCATGTCAAGGAGAATGTATCCTAACATCCAACATCCATCTACTCAACCATTCAATCACAGGCGTCCATTGTCCTTAAAAAAAGATTTCTAATGCTTTCATGATCATATGCATAGTGTGTGTATATGTCCTTATCTAATGAAAAAGTTGGGGGTCTACTGATTCAGTTGACCTCCTTAATGCGAATTATGTCAGTGCCATGAGTCCATCATGTATGCAATTATTCCTAATCGTACTTTATAACTTCTACATGAGTGCACAATCATTCATACAAATGCTACATCCATATGATAACACTTCAAGTTTCAATTCATACATATAAAAATTCACTCATGCATATGCAATATGAAAGCGACTGAGCCGATCTAGTGCCTAATGTGTGTATATGGATCCACAAGCAAACACTTACATCCACTTGCATCCACTAAACATAAAATGTCTCAAACACATGTTTACATCCATTGGCTTCTGCATAAGGATCGAGAGGATATACTTAAATGATAAAGACTAGCAAATAAACTTTACAGAAACAGAGAGATCAAGGATATACCCTCAAAAAGGGTGTGATGCACGTATCTAGTCTTCTAAGTCGCATCTTCTTGGGCTTTATTCCATATTGCTCTGACTGTCTTAACTTCACGATTTGCGTAGCTTCTTAATTTCTGTTTCCAGAATATGCATTGGAACTTTTTTCACTGTCGCCTCATGTTCCACCTTTTCTTCTTATAGTATACTTGGCACTACAACTTCTGTCGTGTCACGCTAACATTCCCAGAACTATCTCTTGAAAATAGACATATGCTAACCATGTTGCCAAGTATATATACTAAGATGATTAGATTCTTCTTTGTCAATCTAGTAAGTGGGGCCGATACCTTCATAAAGTCCTTAATTAATTTCCTATATTAGCCCGCTAGTCCAAGAAAGCTTCTTACTTCTGTAACACCCCGAATTTTCTGAGAATATTAAAATTAACAAATTCAAGAACACTTAATTTTTAGAAGAAGAATTAAGTGAAATGGGTTGCGCTATTACGTTCGTCTCAAAATTTTGGTCAAGATAACCATTTGGTTTGCATAAAACGGATACCTTATGAAGAAGTTATTAAGCCTTGAAGTTTGTATGCATATGAGAAAAATATTTATATAGACATATATAAAAAAAATATGCAAAAAAGTTCAAAACAGCGAATCGGGAGGGGGAATAACCGAATCGGCCCATTTTTGAGGTCGAAACCGAGCTCCACTGGGTCGACTAGGGGTTGATTTAGGGTGTTTGGCTGTCAACTCATGGGCCGATTCGCTCTAAGGAAGATGTGGCATCTGATTGGTTCTGATGGACTCCTTGTTGAGTCATTCGGGCTGATGTGGCTATTCTATCTTGTTTGAATGGCTTTGATTTGCTCTAAGTTAATCTGACAGTTCCTATTAAATCAAACTTCTATATAAGAAACCTAGATCTAAACCCTAAGCCACACAAAAATATTCCTAGAGCCGTCATGCCATCAATGGTGAACCTAGAATTGTCATCATCTCTTTCAACTCAAAGGCAAGATAGAAGCTACATCAAAATCAAATCAAAATTAATCTAATTCAACTAAGAGAATTCAACGATCTACATCAAAGGCGAGCAATTCAGTTTCAAAATACAGATCCCGGAAATCAAGTTTTTCCTTTTGATTGTAAGTGTAGTTATCTTTTAGATGTGAATAAATTAAAGAAATGATTTGTAATGAATTGTAAAATAGAATTGTATCAAGTTGTATGTGATGCTGATTCATATTTATTCATATCTATTCTATCATATATACTTATGAACTATTGTGGTCTATCGAACCTATCATGTTATGTGGAAATTGGTGAGTAAACCTATGATGTTGTATAGAAATTTGGGAATGAAATTATCATATGTAAGTTTGGTGATATTACGATACATACAAGTTTTAGGCTAAGTCATGTCGTTTATGCCTAATTGTTTAGAGCCATTATGCATACATGTTTAGATCTACGACCTTATATGTTTAGATCTACAACTTTATATGTTAGATCCATATGCCTTTATGATAGATCTAATTTGCAAGTTCACCACTACATGCCAAGTTTAACTTGTACAGTTTTATGTAAATTCATATGCTTGTGGTTCATGTTGCATAGATCAAATTTGCAAGTTCATAGTTAAAAGTATATTATTCTATGCCAAATCCATGTGACATATGTGTAGTTAGATCCATAATTTTGTATGATGTTGGAATGCTGCAAAGTTCCTCTTTTCCCCTTTTTGTTTTATAAGTTAGACTAAAATATCGAGCCTAACATTCTATGTAATTTTGCTAACGTACAACGGGGGTAAAGTTTGGGAAAACATGAAATACATGTAATTGGCATGTTTGACACATAAGCATGATAAGTGGCATGAAAATGGTATAATCTATATACCTAAAATTTTGAACGTGATTTAGAAGGAAAGTGGGCCATGACAATAATTGATTTATAATTTACATGTAAATATGTAGGATAAACACGAAAAATTACATGGCATAGATTGTTTCATGAAATGGTATATTTAGTATACCATTAATTGTGAGCATAATTAAAAGGATAATTATGGCATAATTGAATTCGGAATAATTTACATACAGAATTTGTCATAAATAAGAAATATGTAGATTTAGAAAAGATGAATATGCCTAACCCGAGGTTAGACTGAGTTGTGGTGTAAAACTGCCCGGAACCGACCGACACATCTAGTGACCACAACAATACTTGTCTAATGTGGGTGGTTAGTGCGTTGAGCCCAAAAAGGACCCGAGATTAGACTGAGTTATGGTGTAAAACTGCCCGAAACTGACTGACACATCCAATGACCACAACAATACCTGTCTAATGTGAGTGGTTGGTGCTTTAATAAAGCTAAGTCAAGATTGGTAGTGTTAAGTGAATTAAGGAAACACTTAACCAATTCAACATTTTAACTAAACTGCTGGGTGAGGTTAAGTAAATTTAGAACACTTAACCATTATAAAATGTTAATTAGACAAGTGGGTGAGGTTAAATAAATTTAGAACACTTAACCGTTATAACATGTTAATTAGACAAGTGGGTGAGGTTAAGTAAATTTAGAACACTTAACCGTTATAACATGTTAATTAGACAAGTGGGTGAGGTTAAGTAAATTTAGAACACTTAACCATTATAACATGCTAATTAGAGAAGTGGGTGAGGTTAAATAAATTTAGAACACTTAACCGTTATTACATGTTAATTAGACAAGTGGGTGAGGTTAAGTAAATTTAGAACACTTAACCTTTATAACATGATAATTAGACAAGTGGGTGAGGTTAAGTAAATTTAGAAACACTTAACCTATAACTTGATCTATGGAAAGGTTAAGTTAAAATAAGAGGGCAACACTTAACCAATATAACTTGATTTGTAGTAGGGTTAAGTTAACACAAGAAGGCAACACTTAACCAAAGTAACATGACACGTAGGTGGGTTAAGTTAATTTGAACTGATTTATGACACTTAACCAATACAACAAGATGAATATGTGGGGTTAAGTTAACAAGAAACACTTGACCAATATAACTTGATGAACGAATGAGGTTAAGTCAATAGGAAACACTTAACCGATCCAACATGATAAGTAAGGAGGGTCAAGTTAATAAGAAATGCTTAACCAAGATGACATGATGAATGAGTGGGTTAAGTTAACATGAGCGGACAACACTTAACTAATATGGCTTAATGTGTGGGAGGGTTAAGTACATATCGGGTTGGTGGGTAATATTAGTAAATATAGGCCCACAAAACTTAACCGTTTATTAAAAATGCTTGAATCGATGGGAGGGTTAAGTACATATCGGGTTGGTGGGTAATATTAGTAAATATAGGCCCACAAACTTAACTAATAGGAAACCCTAGTAATGGGGACCCATTTCAGCAGTAACCCACATGGATGTATCACGGTACCCTGAACTAGGCAGGGTGGGGCACGATTACTGGGCTAATTATAAGCGGTCAAAACAGCGGCAGGGGGTACGTCAGTGTATGTTCCGACGGTTTACGGGCGTGCACGTACTCCGGAGTGGGAAAAAGCAAGCAGTGGGTACCAGTAATTATACATTGTGCATCTTGAATCATGTTGGGTCGTTGTCACAAGGATTGATACACCTTATGGTGGGACCATCACAGGGTATCTACATGCAAGGGAAGGCCGATTGACACAGACATATAGAAAATGAATACAAGTAGGGAGCCGATCGATAGGGTAGTAAGGGTACATCTAACATGTTCATGGCAATTATGCTGATTGAGGGGGAATCCTCACGATAGATGTACACCTGAAGGCTACCACAATTAGGGGGGTTGGGATCACGATTATCATTTTATACAAATTACTAGTTGGGACACTAGTTAGGTAGTGCAGAGATAAATATAGAAATCAGATTAACAGATTAGTAGCGAAGCAGAGAAAAAGTAGAAGCGCATTCAGTTCACCTTGCACTTATCTTGTCTTTAGTTATCTTTTTTTATGGTATTGTCCTATTTTCGGTTTATTCATGTCATGATCCTTTATCTTGTTTGCATGTTGAAAGATCACTGGACTTACTAGACTTATGTCTGACCTAGTTTGTTTTTGGCCTCTTTTCTTCCGTTTCTCCCGGTAGTCAGGGAGGGAATAGCTCAGCCTAACTTGGACGTCTTCGCTTTCTAAGCTTGAAGATTAGTTGGTGTATCGCTTTGGACTCTCTCCCTTCCACTGCTATGGCTGGTTCATGCTTTATTGGGGAATATCATTTTTTTATGCTTCTTTTATTCTTGGTGGTTTTTAAATCAAGACAGAAGTTCTATGTATTACATTTAAGTATGATTGAGGAAATTGTTGTAAAAGCTTGACTGAATTAAGTTGTTTATAAAATGACTTTATTTTCCGCTGCTTTATTTGTCTGTCTTGTAATTTATCTGTATCTTTTACCTATAATGCTCCACCGAAGTTAAGGCATTCCCTCTGTGAGTGACCTTAACAGAGGTGGGGTGTTACAACTTCTGTTGCATTCCTTGGGACCCTCCAGTCTTGCACCGCAACTACTTTTGCGGGATCTACTGCTATCCCTTCTTTCGGCGCTACATATCCTAGAAACCTTACTTCTTCTCTCCAAAATTGACATTTTTGGAGAACTTCGCCTTATGTTGATGCGCTTGGAGGGTATCAGAGACTTCCCTTATATGCAACGCATGTTCTTCCTCATTCCAAAATATCATCTATGCATAAGCGAAGTGAACCATCTGCCTTTGTAACGAAAACGACTGCAGCACCCCTTTCAGAAATACTTCGCCTTATGAACCCTCTTTTACATTTTTACTGAGCCCTACCTTTCCCTTGGATTCATGTGTCGTACAGGTAATGCAGTTGGTTTTGCATTGTCAACTAGATATATGCGGAAGTCTATGTCACGTTTTAGGGGATAAACCCCTAACCTGATCAGAAACATCAGCGTACTCATGGACTACTCCAACGGATTGCAAATCGTTGATAGATGCATCAAGTGATTCTACGTAGCCAAGACAAACTGATCCCTTAGGATCGCACGAAATCTCGAGGGTATTCCCGAGGCAAGTCGAAAGTCTAACTACCCTCCTTTCACAATTACCAGCTAACCAATCCATGCATAGAATCAACCCATAGCTCATGAAACCTGAAAACATAAGCATTAAACTTAAACTCAATGCTTAACATAGCTATTCTCAAATCCTTACAAACCAAAGATAAACGAGCCGAACCATCAATTGGATTTGAGTCAATAATGGGACCTTCTACTATACAAGTACTAAGGTGTAGAGACTCAATTATGGAAGTAGATATAAACGAATGTGAAGCGCTGAAATCAAAAAGAGTACTAACAAGATGATCAAAAAGAAAAACTAGACTTTTTTAACAGAAACTTTACTACCTCTCTCTCAGTTACGCTAGCGGTGAGATCATGCACTTGCCCTCCTTAAAATCATGTCCTTAGTTCTTGTCCTTAATTATATGACCCGTTATAAAGACACTTCCTCTTGTATTAGGCTTTCCTATTCTTTCTTCCCTTCTTGCCCTATGATTCTTCCACTTACACCTCTTTCTTTTTACCTCCTTTGTGAACCAAGTCTATATCCCTGAGTTCCTCATCCTTGGGTTGTGCTCCTTAGCCAAACTCCCTCATTCTCATCTTTGCCATCCTTGTGTAACTTGTTGACAAGTCTATTGAAAGCTACCTCCATCGCGCGGAAATCCCTACAAAGCTTAAACGAAAATTAGCTACAGGTGAAACTATTGCGGCTATAGATGGAAGTTGGGCACTTCTTTGCCCTTTGACAGTTGTCGTAGTCTCATCAAGCCTACAGAACCATCTCGCGATGGGTTACCCCCCAGAAAGCTAGGGGCCCCTGAGACTCAGGAAAGAAGGAAACAAGGATTCAAGCAGAGGATCAAAAGATAATGCATATGGCTTTGGGGAATATGCCTTTAAAACAAAACATTTCTTTTGAAAATGCTTCTTTTAAAATCATTTTGAAAATAATTTTTCAAATTTTTTATCTGATCCGGTAACCTTCAGCTCTGATACCACGTGTGACACCCCACCTCCGTTAAGGTCACTCACAAAGGGAATGCCTTAAATTTGGTGGAGCGTTTTAGGTAAATGATGCAGATAAATTACAAGATAGACAAACAAAGCAGCGGAAAATAAAGTCATTTTATAAACAATGTGGTTCAGCCAAGCTTTTACAACAATTGTCTCAATCATATTTAAAAGTAATACATAGAACTTCTGTCTTTATTCGAAAACTTCCAAGTATAAACGAAGCATAAAAATAACAATGATATTCCACAATAAAGCATGAACCGGCCATAGCAATGGAAGAGAGAGTCCAAAGCAATACATTGACTATCTCCGTGCTTGGAAAGAAAAGTGAGCTAAGTGGTAACATTTCCTCCCTGTGAACCTAGGGTGGAACGGAAGAAAAGAGGCAAAACAAACTAGGTCAGACATAAGTCTGGTAAGTCCAGTGACTTTCAGTATGTAAACATGTAAAAGTAACATGACATGAATAAACTGAATATAAGACAATACCGTGATAACCGGGATATCAAGATAACATAAGATTAGCATATGATATGATAAGGCAAGATAAACTGAATACGCTTCTACTCTTTCTCTGCTTCGCTACTGCCTTGTTATTCTGATTTTTATACCTCTGCACCGCCTAATTAGTGTCCCAGCTAATAATCTGTGTAAAATGATAATATTACAACGTGATCCTAATCCCCGCAATTATGGTAGCCTTCAGGTGTATATCTAGTATGAGGATCTTACCTCAATCAGCCTAATTGTCATGAAGATGTCAGATGTACCCTTACTACCCTATCGATCGGCTCCTTACTCGTATTAATTTTCCTTGTGTCTGTGTCAATCGGCAATCTCTTGTGTGTAGGTACCTTGTGCTGGTCCCATCATAAGGTGTATCAATCCCTATGATAGCAACCCGACACGATTCAAGGTGCACAGTGTATAACTACTGGTACCCAGTGCCTGTTTTTTCCCACTCTGGAGTACGTTCACGCCCGTAATCCGTCGAAACCTACACCGATGTACCCCCTGCCGCTATTTTGACTGCTTATAATCAACCCAGTAATCGTGCCCTACCCTGCCTAGTTCAGGGTACCATGATACATCTATGTGGGTTACTGCTGAAATAAGTCCCCATTACTAGGGTTTCCTACTGGTTAAGTTTGTGGGCCTATATAAACAAATATTACCCACCTACACGAGATGTACTTAACCCTCCCATTGATTCAAACATGTTTATTTAACAGTTAAGTTTGTGGGCCTATATTTACTAATAATACCCACCAACCCAATATGTACTTAACCCTCCCACACATTATGCCATATTGGTTAAGTGTTGTCCATTCATGTTAACTTAACCCACCCACTCATTATGTCATGTTGGTTAAGTGTTTCTTATTAACCCTTCTTACTCGTCATGTTGGATTGGTTAAGTGTTTCCTATTAACTTAACCCCGTTCATTCATCGTGTTATATTGGTTAAGTATTTCCCATTAACTTAATCCCATTCGTTCATCAAGTTACATTCGTTAAGTGTTTCTTATTAACTTAACCCCACGCGTTCATCATGTTGTATTGGTTAAGTGTCATCAATCAATTCAAGTTAACTTAACCCACCCACTTGTCATGTTACATTGGTTAAGTGTTGCCTTCTTGTGTTAACTTAACCCTTCCACGCATCCTGTTATATTGGTTAAGTGTTTCTCTCTTGTTTTAACTTAACCCTACCCATTCATCATGTCGTATTGGTTAAGTGTTTCTTATTAACTTAACCCTGCTCACCTGTTTAACTAACATGTTATAATGGTTAAGTGTTCTAAATTTTACTTAACCTTACCATTCTTAGCATGTTTGTTTATTGGCATTAATTAATTTATTAATGCCCCAACCTCTCACATTAGAACTGTTCTTTGCGGTTGCCGGATGTGCTGGGTGGTTCCAGGCAGACTTCTACCGCAGACTCATTCTAACCTCGGGTTTTGGGCTAAATGCGCTAACCTCTCACATTAGATCTGTGTTGTTGCGGTTACTGGATGTGCCGGGCTGTTCCGGGCAGTTTTACACCGCAACTCAATCTAACCTCGGGTTAGGCATGTCTATCTTAGCCAATTGGTTCATTTACAAATTATTCCAGCTTCAGGCTTTCCAATTATAGTATTCACTACATCATAGGCTTTGCAATTACAATATTCACTTTCAACAGATTTCAGCATATTAATCAGTTTACCAAATTAAACATCACTTAAAGTTCCATTAACATATCTCGCCTAATCATAAATTAAGCCTATAAACTTACATGCCCAAAATCATAGTCATAATTCACAATATAACACATGCCCTAAGGTTTAGTCATATTGCACCATAAAAAATATTCTCCAAAAACACCCAATCATAATTCACAGTATAAACTATGCCAAATTATAGCCATTAATTACAGTGCATGCCAATTACCCAAAATCCCAATTTAGGCGTGTTCACATTTAACAGTTATCCCTATCTTACTATAGGTTTTCATGCCTAAGCCATATATCACTATACACAATAATCTACTTCTTCCAAGTCATAAACTATCATATATAATATGCCCCAATTTTAGGTCTTATACCACAACCTGTACTATGCCTTACATGTTTACAGTTCAATTTACGCCCCAAACCCCAAGTCATATGTCCAATATACTTTATGCCTCAAATCTCATGTCATATGTTCGATACACTTTATGTTTTATATACAACATGTGTTATTGCCTCAAATCCGTTACAAATCAGTTATGCCCAATTATACATAATTTAATACTTTTCCCAATTTTAGCACTGGCCGTGTCCAAATCATATATTATACCCATTTTTTCCCAACGTACGTTCATTTATTATGAAATTTGGCTCAGGCTCGCAGTAGCCTGGCTATAAAAACAAAAAGGGAAGAAGGAAAGAAGAGACAAAGAATGGACATAATAATATCAATGAGATAGATCAAAATGGATATAGAAAGATAGATAGAAATAGGCAAAATCTCTGATTCAGATTTATTACAATGTCAGAATCACAATTAAATTTTTGTTTCTGAAAGTAACATGAACTCACAAATTACAGAACGGTATTGAATTCTGGGTTCTGATTTATGAATTTAATTAGCTATTCCTTTGATGTAGACTTTGATTGTTAACATGAAAACTCTAATTTGATTGATTAAGGTGGAGGATAGGTCTTTTTAGGTTTTAGCAGCATATAAGCGCCTATGAATTCATGTGGAGAAAAAAATAGGTTTAGGGGTCTTTTTATAGGTGTATTGGGAGATTTAGAGCCTTCATATCAATCTAGAAGTCATTAGAATCATCTAGAGCAGAATACCACATCACACAGCGAATCAAAAAGCGACATGTGGCGAAACACGTCATCGGCCAGATTTGGGCCCATAGGGGGTCGACTCCCCTATAGGGGAGTCGACACCTATGTCGACACCCCTATAGAGGGTCGACACCTATGTCGACACCCCTTGGGTGGGTCGACTCCCCTGAGCGGGAAATTTCCCGCTCAGCCTGCTTTGACCCAAATTCGAGATTTGAACCCTGGTTCGACTTCTGGAATTATTTTATATGTATATATATATACTTCCTTGGGCGTATACAAACTTCTAAGGCTTATAAATTCTTCATACGGTGTCCGATTTACGCAAACTCAGACTCTATCTCAAGCAGAATTCCGAGACGAATGCAATGGCGTAACCTTTTTCCCTTAATTCCTAGTTTTAAAATTAAGTATTCTTTAATTTGTTAATTTAATATCCACAGGAAATATGGTGTGTTACAGTTATCCTATCTCTAATGAGTTTTTACTCCATATGCTAAGGTTTTGACTCAACCTGGCTCTGATACCAAGTGTAACAACCCACTATTTTGTACCATTCAAGTCTGGCATATATGGATTATTGTCGATTTGAATAGTACAAAATAGTGGGTTGTTACATTTCATAAAAATAATTGTAAGTTATGACCAATTCAAAATTTAAAATAGTCTCTATGAAATTTGTTAATATTTTAATATTATTTAAGCCCTTAAAAATAACCATTTTACAAATGAACTCCGTTTTCGATGAAACTAATTTTATTTAGGTTTAAAATTTTAAGTCAATTGGAATCAATATGATAGCATGTTAAATTTAAATGCTTGTTCAATTGTAGTTATAAATTTAATAAGCTAATAAAAAGATAATTCTTCAAACGGTCTCCAAATTCGACGAAATTTGTTTTATTAGAACCGTATTTGTAAAACATAGCAAGAGATCAAATTTCATAATTTTTAAAATCAGTATGTAGTCGTGGCAAATTAAAATGTACGTTTAAATTCAATTTTGAACGTTATATTAAATTATATTTAAATTTAGATAAAAACTGGTCAAAACAACCAAATTGGCTTACGAAACATATCCTATTGTATCCAGAATGGGGGTATTTGGTTAGAGGCGACAGTCGTTGGGGTTCGTTTGGAGTTCAGATGAAAAATTCATAGTAAAGTAACATTTTTATTTAATATTAATAAAAAAGGTATAAATAGAATTAGAAAATCCTATTTCTAATTTACACAGCAGCGCCGCCGATATATTATTAATGACCGGATTTGTTCTAATTTTAATAGCAAATTACAGCCAATCCATTTTGATTTTCCACCCAGCTCTAAAACAAAAACTGAGGAGATTTGTTTGATCTTTAATCCTACATTGAGATCTAATTTCATTGAGTGAGATGCTTGAATTTGACCCCCAAAGTGCATACGTTTGCACATATTTCTAGAGGCAGGAGGGCTTAGAACTGGATGTCATTCATGGTGGCGAAGGAAGAAAGAGCCGACATTCTCGTGGCTTACTATGATGGGTGTCAGGCGGTTTCAGAAGGTGTGCGGTGGAGACAGAAGCTACGGTGTGGGGTTCAAATGTTTTTCTTGGAAGACGATACGCGATGGGGGAGAAAACCAAACTAATCAACCTAGATTTTTCTATACATGTAATTAATATGTTAATTAGTCTAATAGTTTTATTATTTTTTAGTTAATGACCTAACTAGATTATTTAAATTAAAAGGGTGATATCTCATTCAAATAAAAACAGAATTCAGCGAAATTGGAACCATTGAAACCGAGACGACAAACTCTATATTGTAGAACCGACTGGAATAAATTTGGAGACAGCTGCAATTTTTGACTAAATTAAATGTTCAGTTTAATGCGAGAACTCTCTCACTCAAGTATTTTGTACAGTTATTTATTTTTATAACTGAATATGTATTGATTGCCTATGATTGCAATAATTGTTTGGTGGTTGGTGGTTGTTTACAGTTATAATGTTATTATCATCAAACTTTGAATTTATCTAAGGTTAAAAATAAACACTTATATTATAAATTATTCTTGGATGACAATTTACCCACCCGTCTCCCAAATATTAGATAAGTTCACATGGATTGTGATGTAAACCCCACATGGGTATTGGGACGATAATTTTACACATCGCCCAAGTATACAAATAATAATATCTGTTTGATGGTTGAAACCCCACACGGGTCTGAGAATGATAATTAATTCACTTCTCCCTTAGACATAATTATATGTCAACCATTGATTGACAAACTATTATAAGTGTAATTTAATTATTTAATGCTTATACAGTTGTAAATTGCACTCTGGATGTGAATTGAATGTTTAATAGTTGTTTATCACTATTTTTGAATACATGTGATGTATGAAATCCATATTAATAAAATTATATGGTAATTGATTAAGTCTGATTCCAATCCAGAAATAACAAATATTTTTAAATAATATTTAGTGAAGAATCAAAATGTGATTTTGATGACCGATTTTAGATGGACACAAAAATGTTGAAATGTGAAGACGAGTTAAGTAAATGTGCGCCATTTTAACTTGAACAGATTTATATATCGATTTTATTCATTTTTATAATGAATATCAAAAAGATTTGATTTCAAAATTTGATATTTTGAATATAGTATTATTTTGAGATTATAATAATATGAGATGTTCAATTTTGATTTAAAACTGAAATGGAAATTGAAATCGTTTTTAAACGAATTTATAAACGTTTTATAAAATACATTTATGAAGATATTTGATTTTGAAGTCAAATGATTGAAATAAAATTTCAAATGGCAGTTGTGAATAATTTATAATATTTATAAATTATTTTTTAAACTTTTTCGAATTTATTTTTATGTATAAATCGAATTCGGGCTTGAGTAGATCACGCTATGCAGCGGTAGTTCACGAACGTCAACCCGTAACTTCGAACTGACATAACGGGAGATCCAACCGTCGGATTCTCCAAACCCAGAACCATTGGGTTGGTATTTAAAAGAGCTTTCGAATGATAATAATAGATTTGAAATCTAACATTTATATTTTAAATCATGTCCAAATTAGTTTTAGAAAAGGTCGCTATGGATGCAGTTCAGTGGCCGATATTGGAAACCGACTATAAGGGCCTTAATAAAATTATTAAAAATATGAATAAATTATGTAAAATCATAACAAATGATTTGAAATGATTTTGGATGAAATATTCCATGTTTGTAAAGATAAAAGGTATTTTTATCAGAATAAGTTGTTTTCTAACTTGAGTAAAAGAGCTGAAAGAAATTGAAATGGTTTTGAGATTACCAGAATTTTCCAATGTATATAAATTGGAATAGATTTGAATGGAAATAATCTTCGGAATATTTCGATATTGGATTCCATGATTATACGGATATTGTTGAGGAATTTGGAAGATACGGATATCATTATTCCCAAAACAATACCTATTGGTTTCAAAATTTTATATTGAAAATAAGACGATATGATTTCTATATAGATTTGATATTAGGTTTATCTTGAACAACGTTTTAAATAATATTTGTTCTTTAACCCCATTAACAGTGAAGTTATGATTTGGAATTTATAATTTTTTTATGTAGCGACCTGAACTTCCCCGTAAAGGAAAGCCCGGATTGTCCAAGAACATGACAAATCAAACACAAACAGAAGAATATTTCATTGCTTATTACAATAATTTTACATCGGAGTACAAGAATATACAGAGTATGAACAAATAATATACATTTGATAAATGACAGATATTTACAAATTACAATGCAGCGGAAAATAATACAAAAAGCCAACTAAAAGAAATAAACGGATACAGAGCTTTCCGAATATCATTCCAGTTGTAAATCAGGATCCTATGAATATAAATCTGCAAAACTAAAACAACTAGCTGCCCGTGTGGAAAATAGGGGCACCCAGAGTTTAGGTTAAAACACTAAACTCCAGGTCAGTCATGTGACTGATGTGAGAACTAAAGCAATTATTTAAATCCTTACTTTAAAATATAGTATATCAAAGGACCATGCCGTATAACACGGAATGGGTTTCCTCCCAAGGATACCAGTGCATAAAATAAACAGCGCAATGTTTTTGAAAAAATGAAGCTATTATAAGACCGAGGTCCCATCACACAATGCAATGCAAGCTGGAGGATAGGGTTTTACCATATAATAGCACACATGCGTGGTATGTTTAAAACAAATCATTTTGAAACTATTATAGTGTAAAGTGTATAAAATAACTTCAAATATAAATATATCAATCATAGGCGGCATGGGTACCATCTATCATGTCGCCATACTAGGCTCTACAAATAAAATCGAAATGTCACGTATTGGAAATTCGATTTCCGTCATGAGTCGAGGCAAGGGATGACTCCATACCGATTTGAGACACTCTAGCAAATGTCTCGGGATTTGGACGTTGGCGAACCCTTGGATCTTCAGGGCCGGTCCACACATAGTGGATTGGTAGTAGCTGAAAACACGTTTCCTGGTCCTATAGGACCTATCCATCGGCTCCGCAGAGACTGATATATCCGAGTCGCCTCACATTCCAACAACCACACAGGTAAAATAATATAAATGTCGGCGAATGCAAAACCTCAACACTACCCATTGCTAGAAATAAACGTCATGCACCCCCTATAGTCACGATCCCGTTTTTGACTCATACCGAGGTGTAAGGCTCGCGAATTAACGCCATACACAAAGCTATGCCACACAGACTGTGCTTTGATCATCAACCACAAGACTCTGCTTTTCAATAGAAGCCTTCATCATTTGCATCTCATCATGCCACACAGGAAATTCATGCCATGCGACTGATATCTATCGATATATAACCTCTGAGCTCGTACGTCTCATAGAAGGGCGTTAAGCAAGAGAATAAATTCTCCGCCGCCAAACAGATATATATTTAATAGAAATCAATCAACACAGAATAAAATCCAATGTCAGACAGATAGTCCATTTACAAGTTCGTTACGGGTCTGAACGAAACTGGAGGCACCTTATTCCTCATCCCATATGTCCAATACAGGAGAGAGGCCCTCGCATATCCGTCGATGTCCAAGTACATCTGGACGATCACCACTTATTACCTCGTCTTGGGTGTACAACCCAATCAAGACATCAGTAATCATCCAAACAATGTGAAGACCTCCGGTCTTCCACCATCGTCTTCATTGTCGACTTATCGTCGAATCAGTTATTAAGAATGGGCATATACCCGGCCTTTCCAAATAATTAGCATATATAATAAACAAGTGTTATAGAAACACAACATACGCCTCATTCCAATTATGAATATTCTTTTATTTAAATGTTCATATCTTTTGGGAAAAGTTCCCACTAATTTTATCAAAGATAAATTCTTTAAATTTATTCTTTAATCTTCCTTTGAATATCATTCAAACCATTTTAAGGTTTTCCAAACTAGTCGGGATTAACGCACCTTACCAAAGTAATCATTTATTTAATTTCCCAATCCCAACCTATTCATCCCGTGGAGCAAAACTGGTATTACTCCATAACTAACACAATGGTGTTATTGGTAAATTTAATTACAATTTCCCGTTTAAATCCAATTAAAGATTTAACTATCGCTAGGAGCAAAGCTAGTGATACTCCATTCTCGATTATTTCCCAAATTTGATAATTTAAATTATTAACTCACATTTCAATCTAATTAAAGATTCATTAAAACTCCACTTAGTTTCAATCTTTCCAAAAATCAATATAAATGATTATTTAACTTTGGAAACACAAACATATCGCATCGACAATCTACATCGTACTATTGATTTCTGCCGATATATAACCTCTAAGCTCGTGCGTCTTATAAAAGGGTGTTAAGCAAGAGAACAAATTCTCCACCACCAAACAAATATATATTTAGCAGAGATCGACCATACAGTTCGAAATACAATGACATGCATGTAATCCCGCCATTAACTGGGTTAAAGAACTAATATCATTTAAAACACAGTTCACGATTAACCCAAATCACATTCCATTAATTATGGAATCTTCACGGAAAAACAAATCAATATATAATCGATATCAATTTCCGTATCCGACTAATAATATAAATGGAATAGTGGCATAGCCTTTTAAATTCCATATGTATTAATAGTCTTCTTGGACAGAAGTTCACTTCGATTATTATCAAATTGAATTCCATTCAGTTCCCATTTAATATATTAAATTGGAAAACTTTACTTTGGAAATTTGCGGTTAAATCAAAATAAAAAGATTTATAACTTTCAAATAACATTTCACTGTAAGTCGGGTTAAAGAACGAATGTCGTTAAAAACACAGTTCACAATAAACCCAATTCACATTCCATTTTCAATTCCAATTAAATGTTAATTAATTGGTAATTCTTCGTTTCACACGGAGTTTAAGAACAGTGTTACTGAAGACACCATTCCATCAGTCTCTAACCGTAAATTAGTAAGAGAACAATTCCCTAAGTATTAATCCCGAAGGTCGAAACCAACATCAGATCAATACCCAGGAAACCGTTCAACTTAGCTAGTCTCCAATTAGTTTCAAAATTTCTTAACTCTATTGGGTTTAAGAACAGTATTTTTAAAGATACCATTCACGACAAACCCAAAATTCAATTCAATTCAATTTCAATAAAATATTAATTAATTGGTCAACTTCATTAAATCTTAATTAAAAGATTTAATCTTTTCTCAACGGGGTTTAAGAATAGTGTTAGTGAAGACACCGTTCATGACAAACCTAAAATCCGATTCAATATTAAATACAAGTCCTTGAATAGAAATTATATCGGCTTATATTCAATATCAAATCCTGAAATCAACAAATATCGTATTGGGAATAACGATATACATATATCTTCCAAATTTCCATAACAATATCCGTATAATCACGAAATCCAATATCGAAATATTCCAAAGATGATTTCAATTCAAATCCACTCCAATTTATATATTGGAGATTCTGGTTATTTTTAAAAACCCATTCTCAATCCAGTTTACATATTTAAAAATAATTAGATTTTAATTCTTGTTAATAACTAGTTCATTTTGATAAAAATATATTTTTATCCTTTCAAATATGGAATTTTTCATCCCAATTCTTTCCAAATCATTTATTATGATTTTACACTAATTATTGATATTTTTAATAATTTTATCAAGGCCCGTACAGTCGATTTCCATAAACCATCATCGAACTGCACTTACAACGACCTTTTCCAAATTTTATTTGGACATAATTCCAAATCCAACTGTCAGATTTCAAATCTCTTATATTTGTTGGAAAGCTCTTTTCGATACGAACCCAACGGTCCTAGTTTTAGGAGAATTCGAGGGTCGGATCTCCCGTAACGTCAATTCGAAGTCAATGGTCGAAATTCGCGAACTGCCGCGGCTCGGTGCGTTCTATTCAGGCCATTAAATATATATAATATATATTATATATATTTCATCGATTTCCATTTACAATTTATTTTATAAATCATTTTAAATTCGTTTTCAAAACGATTTCAACTTCATATTCAATTTCAAATCAAAGTTGAATATTCCGTATCATCGATATATAAATGATAATATTTTCAAAACATTAGATTTTGAAATCACTTCCTATTCGATACTCATTATAAAATTGAATAACATCGATATAAATATCGTTCACGTCAAAATGGCGTTAATCTAATCAATACGGCTTTATATATTTAAATATTTTCGTGCCCATCCAAAATCAGACATCAAAATAATATTTTGATCCATTTGAATATTATTTTAAAATATTCATTATTTTAAAATATTCGTTATTTTAAAATATTCATTCTTTCTGAACTGGAATCAAACACTGTCAATTACCATATAATGTTATTTATATGGATTTCATACAACACATGTATATAACAACAATGATAAACAATCAACCATCATCTAGAGTGCATTCTACTCTGCATAAGCATTAAATATAAATATTCAACGCTTACACAACTTGTCAACCAATCGATTGACATACAACTAAACAATTAGGATAAGTGTACATCAAATATCATCCCAATACCCGTGTGGGGTTTCAACCAACAAATACTGAATATTATTTGTACAGTTGGGCGACGTGTAAAATATATTATCCCAATCCATACCAGTCAAATGTGTGTACAAATACAAATCGTTTGATTTGTAAATGAATATTTAATTTATTCATATACATGTTAAAAAATATATTTTTAACGATAAAATATTTATTTCGACACATGAATATTTTATTTATTCCATTCCACATCACAATCAATTTTCACTCAAACAAATCAATCCAAACACACAACCAAATAAGTCGCCCATGGTCTGTGGACGACAGGGAGCAATTCATATATGCAGTTATAAAATTAATAACTCTACAGAAATAATTCTAGTGAGAGAGTTCACACCTTTGGGATCCACTCCTCCAGTTTTATTTCCGAATTTCTGAATCATTTGGATTTGTCCGAGCTTCTAACGTAGTCCATTCCACGCTGTTCATAATAAAAATCACATTTTTAATATGATGTTTATATATTAAAAATCATATTTTTACTTCGCTATATGTATAATAAAAATCATATTTTTATTGCTACTTCATATATATATAAAACGAATTTTTATTGCTACTTCATATATATAAAAATCGAATTTTTATTGCTGCTTCATATATATATAAATCTAATTTTTATTGCTATTTCATATACATAAAAATCGAATTTTTATCGCTACTTCATATTTAAAAAAATCGAATTTTTATTGCTACTTCATATATATAAAAATCGAATTTTTATTTCAAATATATTGTAATAACCTGGAAATCTGGGCCAATTTAAAAGTTTTATTTTGGCAATTTTAGCGAATTTTGAATATTTAAAATGAATTATTTTAAATAATATCGACGAGAAACTTATTTTGAATAGAATTCGAACGTATATATTATATAGTTCGTCGTTAGAATATAAATAATTATTTATAATTGTAAAAGGAATTGAAAATGGCGCGGTAGTTCGATAATTCGATTTCTAACTTCAATTGAATGTACCGGGTGCAAAACAATCCGGATTTTAGTGAAACCAAAAACATTGGGATCTATTTGAGAATATCTTTCCAATGAATCAGAAAAATCGAAATTTCATTGCGGGAATCAAAAGGTATGTCCTGTTGAAAATTCTGAATAGTCGCTATGAAATTCAGGCCCTTAAAAATGGGAATTTTGCAAACGACCTCGGATTTCGACGAAACCACTTTTGTTGGATCCAGGATGTAAAATTATTGTTAGATTCCAAATTTCATAATTTTTCGAATCAATATGTGAGCGTGGCAAAGGAAAATGCGTTTGACCAGTTTCAGTTGATTTTAATCGACTGGAAAATGACCATTTTTCAAACGGTCTCAGAATTTGACGAAACTAGTTTTGTTAGGACCGTATCGTTAATACGAAGCTAGAAAATATTTTTCTGGAATTTTTGAGGTCAGTATGTGGCATCGGTAAATTAAAATGTGCGTTTAAATTGAATATATAAAGATTTATATTTTAAATTAAACAGAAACTGATCGAAACAGTTGAACTGGCTTACGAAACATATCCCATTGTGTTCGGAATAGGGGTATTTGGCCAGGGGCGACAGTTGTTGGATTTGATTTGGAGATTGGAGCGATAAACGAAATAAAACGTGAATTAAATAATATATATAAGGGCAAATTGGTCAAACCCTAGTTCCTTTATTCATTCACATAGCCGCCAAAATCAAGGGCCCAAACCCTCCAATCTTCTCGTTCAATTTTCTTCGAATCCATCACAAATTACAATCCAAATCAAAACGAAATCTCTAGCGCTTGGAGGGGCCTTTCGATCTGTACTAGTGGAATCGGGTTTAGTGAGGCGTGCTGTTCGATTTCTATGCTCAAACCCCGCACGTTCCCGGGTGGTTCTAGGCCGGGGGAGGTGATCGAGCATCGTCGTGCTCATGGTGATGGAAGGGGCGACGGAGGTCTTCAAGGTGGTGGGGTGCGATCCAGTTCCGGTGCTGACGTGGAGGAGCAACGATCGATTTCTACTTTTGAGCCCAGTTGTCATCGCCTGCTGAAAGGAACGTGGTAATTACCCCTTAATGATGAATTATTGCTTAGTTTATTGTTAATTTAATTATCTGGTTAAAAAAATAAATGTACATGTTTTTTTTTCTTTTTATTCTTCTATAAAAAAAGGGGTGAAAATAACTTTGTTTAAGGGTTTGTTTTAAAATACATGAATGGCATGATTTTGAAATTAAAAAGGACGTGGTTTTGAAATTAAAGTAGAAAAATATACTTTGTTTTTAAAATAGAAAAACCTACTTTGTTTTTTTCTCTATATAAACTAGAAGACTAGAATATGATTTTTCTTGGTTTAAAAATATAAAACACTTTGATTTAAAAATATAAAATGCATTGATTTGAAAGGATAAAATGGCGAGGATAAAGATATGATCTTTAATATATATAAAGCGAAATAAAAATACGATCTTTAGAATATATGAAGTGAAACAAAAATATGAAATTATTTTTAGAAGAATAAAAATATTATTTTTATATATTGAATAACATAATAAAAATTCGATTTTTATATATTGAATAGCGAAGTAAAAATTCGATTTTTATATATTGAATAGCTAAGTAAAAATTCGATTTTTATATATTGAATAGCGAAGTAAAAATTCGATTTTTATATATTGAATAGCAAAGTAAAAATTCGATTTTTATATATTGAATAGCATAGTAAAAATTCGATTTTTACATATGTAGTGGCTATGGGCAACGAAGAGGACGAAAAGGCGAGGACGACGAAGATCTCTACAATAGGAATGTCGTGAAGTTGGGATAGCTTTCGGTGAGAACTTCTCACTCTTCAATTTCTTTTTCTAGTCATATATATATACTAGGATGTAGACGGTGCTTAGTAGCACCCGACACAATCGTCCACAGACCATGGACTTGTTTGTTTGATTGCAAAAATTAGTTAGATTATTTGATTGAAATTTGAATTGTTTGGTGAAATGAATGGATTTGATTGATGTGTGAATGGCATGGGCCTTCACTAGACCGGGGATAAGGCTAGGCATTGTCCCGTTTCTAGTATCGTGCCGTTATGCCGCCGAAATTTTCTAAAATATGTTAGGGAAATAAAAATATCATTTTATTGAATAAATGAACCGAATAGAATATTCATAGTTTGAATAAAATATTTTGGTCGTTAAAAATATAATTTTTAACGTGAAAGTGAATAAATAAATATCTATAAACAAATCGGCCGATTTGTTTATATACACTGATTTGACTGATATTGATTGGGTCGATAAATTTTACACTTCGCCCAACTGCACAAATAAAATCTGTGTTTGATTGTTTGAAAACCCCACACGGGTATTGGGATAAAATACGGCATACACTAATCCCAATAATTAGTTGTAAGTCGATCGATTGATTGACATGCTGTTATAAGCGTTAGATATCTATATTTGATGCTTATACAGTGTAGTGCACTTTGGATGATGGTTGATTATTTATCGTTGCTATTATATGCATGTGGTATGGAATCCATATAGTTAACGCTATATGGTAATTGATTGGGCCTCATTCCAATTTGAAAAATAAAGAATATTATAAAATAAAGGTTCATGTGTTGACAGTACTCATCCATTGAGATTAGTCATGTGTTGAACGAAATATTTTAATAATAAAATTTACATCTTTATCAATATAACATAAAGGTTCATGTGTTGACAATACTCATCCGTTGAGATTAGTCATGTATTGAACGAAATATTTTAAAAATAGAAATATTTGAAATAGAAATATTTGAAATAGAAATATTTGAAAAAGAAATATTTGAAATAGAATATTAGAAAATAGAAATATATGAAGCCGTGTTGATTAGATTGACGCCATTTTGACGTGAACGATATTTATATCGATTTTATTCATTTTATAATGAATATCGAAAGTGATTTCAAAATCTGATATTTTGAAAAGAATTGAAATTCAAACTGAATTTGAACTGAAATGAATGAATTCGAATTGAATTGAATAGAAAACGAATTCAAATTTAATTGAATAGAAAATGAATTTGAATTGAATCGAATAGAAAACAAATTTGAATTGAATCGAATAGAAAACATATTTGAATTGAATCGAATAGAAAACAAATTTGAATTGAATCGACTAGAAAACAAATTTGAATTGAATCGAATAGAAAACAAATTTGAATTGAATCGACTAGAAAACAAATTTGAATTGAATCGAATAGAAAACCAATTCGAAATGAATTGAATATAAAACGAATTCGAAGTGAATTGAAACCAAATTCGAATTGAATTGAAAACGAATTGAAATGAATCCAAATTGAATTTAAATTTGAATTGAATAGAAATGGAGTTTAAAACGAATTTATAAGGAAAAATTCAATTTTGATTTGAATTTGAAATAAAGGCTGAAATTGTTTTTGAAACGAATTCAAAACTATTTATAAAATTCGTTTTAAACAGAAATCGACGAAATATATTATATATATTATATATAATATAATGGTCTGAATAGAACGCGCCGCGCCGCGGCAGTTCATGAATTTCGACCATTTACTTCAAACAGACATTACGGGAGATCCGACCGTCGGATTCTCCTAAAACCGGAACCGTTGGGTTCGTATCGAAAAGAGCTTTCTAACGAATATCAGAAATTTGAAATCTAATGGTTGGATTTGGAGATACGTCCAAATCAAATTTGGAAAAGGTCGCTGTAAGTGCAGTTCGATGGCCGTTGTTGGAAATCGACTGTACGGGCCTTGATAAAATTATTAAAAATAGTAATAATTAGTGTAAAATCATAAGAAATGATTTGGGAAAAATTGGGATGGAAAATTCCATATTTGAAAAGATAAAAATAGATTTTTATCGAAATGAACTAGTTTTGAACTGAAATTAAAACCCATTTATTTTTAAATAAATAAATTGGATTCGAAATGGGTTTAAATAGAATGTGATTTGGGTTTATCGTGAACTGTGTTTTAAATAACACTAGTTCTTTAACCCGATAATAAATAGAATGTGATTTGGGTTTATCGTGAACTGTGTTTTAAACGACACTAGTTCTTTAACCCAGTAAAAAGAGTTTTAATGAATCTTCAATTAAATTGAAATGTGGATTGATAATTTAAATTATCAACTTTAGAAAATGAGCGAGAATGGAGTATCACCAGTTTTGCTCCAACGCGATGGTTAAATCTTTAATCAGATTTGAACGTGAAATGGTAATTAATTTTACCGATAACACTGTGGTGTTAAATATGGAGTATTACCAGTTTTGCTTCATGGGATGAATAGGTTGGGATTGGGAAATAAATTAAATAATTACTTCGGTATGATTCGCTAATCTCGACTAGTTTGGAAAACCATAATTTGGTTTGAAATGACATCCAAAGGAAGATTAAAGGATAAATTTTAAAGAATTTATCTTGGATAAAATTAATGGGAACGTTTCCCTAAGAATTGAAATTTAGAAACTAGCTGAAGGTTAGTTAAGAAGAATGGTTTCCTGGATATTGATCTGATGTTGGTTTCGGCCTTCGGGGTTAATATTTGAGGAATTGCTCTCTTACTGATTTACGGTTAGTAACTAATGAATTGGAATAAGGCGTATGTTGTGTTGTGTAACATTTATTTTTAATATACGCGGGTTGTTCGGAAAGGTCGGGTTTATACCCATTCTGAATAACCGATTCGACGATATGTCGAAGATGAAGACGGTGGTTGAAGACCGGAAGTCTTCACATTGTTGGGATAATTACTGACGATCCTGATTGGGCTGTACACCCAAGAGGATGGAAATAGTTGGTGGTCGTCCAGACGTACTTGGAGATGGATGGATATGCGAGGAAAGTGCCTCCGGTTTCGTTCAGACCTAGAACGGACTTGTAAATGGATGGTGTGTCTGACATTGTATTCCTTTATATTGTATTCGTTGATCTCTGCTAAATATATATCTGTTTGGCAGCGGGGAATTTATTCTCTTGCTTAACGCCCTTCTCTGAGACATACGAGCTCAGAGGTTATATATTGGCAGAAATCAGTGGTACGATATGGATTGATAGTGTGGCATGCTGAGATGCAGTGATCCAGACTTTTGTTGAAAAGCAAAGTTTGGTGGATGATGATCAAAGCGCAGCTTTAATATAGCATGGCTTTGTGTATAGCATTGATTCGCGAGCCTCACACCCCGGTATGGTGGTAAACTGGTGGTTTGATCAGTATGCTTTTTAGTGGATGGGCACCTTAGTGGTGTCGTGGATTCCATCGACCGAGATGAGCTTAGTGCTCAGGGATATATAGAGTAAGCGGTGTTTTCTCTCGCTGGGACGTAAGCCGCGGTGATACTCTGGTCCCAAATGTGCGGATGTGCAGACGGTGTTTTCTCTTGCTGGGACGTAAGCCGTGGGGAATTACACTACGCGATCGATCTTTCGAATCAGGAGCCACCATGATGGAAATCCAATTTCCAATACGTGTATTGCGGTTTTAATTGTAGAACTAGTATGGCGACATGATATATGGTACCCATGCCGTCTATGATTGATATTTATGATTGAAATTGTTTTGACACTATACACTTATTATAGTATCAAATGATTTGATTTTTTTTACGTACCAAGCATGTTTGGCTATTATAAGGGAAAACCCTATCCTCCGGCTGCGTTGCATTGTGTGATGGGACCTGGGTCTTATAATTGCTTCATTTTTAGAAAAGCATTGCGCTGTTTACTTATATGCACTGGTATTCTTGGGAGGAAACCCGTTCCGTGTTATACGGCGTGGTCCCTTGATTTACCTAACTTTAAAATAAAGATTTATAACTGTTTTAGTTCTCACACCAGTCACATGACTGACCTGGAGTTTATTGTTTTAACCTAAACTCTGGGTGCCCTTATTTTGACACGGGCAGCTAGTAGTTTTGGTTTTGCAGATTTATATCCACAGGATCCTGGTTTACAGCTGGAATGATATCCGGAAAGCTTTGTATCCGTATATCTCTTCTAGTTGTGTATTGTATTATTTTCCGCTGCGATGTATTTAAATGTAATTTAAATCTCTGATATTTCTGTGTAATATTCATTTATACTCTGTATATTCTTATATCTGATGGAATTGTTGTAATAACAATGAAATGTTCTTCCGTCTGCATTCTATTTTGTGGCTTGTTCTCGAACTATCCGCGCTTTCCTTCACGGGGAAGTTACGGGTTTTCACATATATATAGATAAAAATCATATCTATTTATGATTAAAAACCTCAACTTTGCACTAATAAAAATCATTATCTTTATCTTGGTTATACAAATTAAAAATCACATTTTCCTATCATTTAAATTAAAAATCACATTTTTTCCCTATCATCTAAATTAAAAATCACATTTTTAATAATCCTACATGAAGAAAAAAAAGTAAAAGCTTACAAATGGTGTTGAGGTGGCAAGGAGAGGCGAACGCGGTGTCTGGAGGTTGTGGCAGCCTTCGGATGGTCGGGGTGGTATTTGCAAACTTTGTAAACAATACAAATTGGTCTTTTTCTCGAAATTGGGCCCCATGACCGGAGGTGATGGCTGAGGAGGGGCGGCTTGGGTCGATGGTGGTGGCAGGGGTTGGCGCTAGTTGTGGTGGGGCCGGAGATGGCCATGGCGGCGCAGTTTCCATTGTTTGGGGTTAGGGGATTATGAGGTGGAGAGGAAGAAGGAGGAGGCGGATCTTAGAGGGAGCAGGTGCGGCTGGACGTCGGAGGTGGGGGGAGGGGATCGCGGTGGTGGCGCAGGGTCTAGGGGGGCCAGGTGGCGACGGGAAAACGAGGGGTAGCGGGTCAACGGTGGGGGGGGGGGGAGGGGTTTGAACGGTGGGGAGGCTTTTTTTCCTTTCTGAAAATGTTGGCCTTGTATATATATATATATATATATATATATATATATATATATATATATATATAACTTCTCCATTCAGCCTCCAAATTGATCCCACCGCCTATCGAACCTAACCAAATACTCCCATTCCGGACACAATGGGATATGTCCGGTAAGCCAATTTGGCTGTTACATTTAGTTTCCATTGAATTTAAAATATAAATAAATATATTTTAAATTCAAATGCGCATTTTAATTTACCAGGGGCTACATCGGATTCTAAAAATTCCAAAAAATAAATAAATATGGCTATGTTTTGACGATACGGTCCTAACAGAACTAATTTCGTCAAATTCAGAGACCGTTTGAAAAATGACCATTTTCTGGTCGATCTAAATTAACTGAAACTGTCAAAACACGTTTTCTTTTTCCACGCTCACATATTGATTCCAAAAATTATGAAAATTTGAATCTAGCAATATCTCGAGATCCCAGATCCAACAAAACGGTTTCGTCGAAAACGGAGGTCGTTTGCAAAATGGCTATTTTTAAGGGCTATATTTCCATAGCGGTTATTCTGAATTTTCAATTGGACATAACTTTTTATTCCCGCTATGAAATTTGGATTTTTCAGATTTGTTGGAAAGATATTTTCAAATAGATTCTAATATTTCTAGTTTCACTAAAATCCGATATATTTTGAATCCCGTACATTCATTTGAAATTTGAAATCGAATTTTCAAACTACCGCGCCATTTCCAATTCCTTTTATAATTAAAATAAAATTTATATTCTAACTTCGATTCAAATATATACATACGTTCTAATTCTATTAAAAATAAATTTCGCGTCGTTATTATTTAAAATAAATCATTTTAAATATCCAAAATTCATTAAAATTGCCAAAATAAATTTTTTTCATTGGTTCTGATTTTCCGGGTTGTTACAATCTCCCCCACTTAAATTCTTTTCATCCTCGAAAAGGAACGGAGCTGAAAGTTGTTTTTCTAATTAACTCAATTCTCAGTTTGGCTTTCATCCTTCAACTTTTCAGTTTCTAAGAATTTTCCAATTCTTCAAAAATTTGGCTAACACCCTAAATTTTCCAATTTTTTTGCCATAACCTCCTTTTTACGGGGAGCACCGAGAAAATCCCCAAACCGCCACACAGGCCCTCTCATCTCAAAAAAGAAAAGAAAAAGCCAAGCGGCTAGCCAAGCGGCTAGCCAATCGGCTCATAAAATCATCCAAACTCAATAAATTAATAAACGTGTACCTATTTGTCGGGCATACAATTTTATTCTCTTTCTCTAGTCTCCTTGCTATGACCTGTTCAATGTATATACATGTATATGTATGCAATCTCAAACAATTTTCAATTTAGTTCAATATTTTGATTCAATTTGGCTAAATGGTTCAAAATTTTAATTAATCAAACCAATAATTAAACAACAAAATCAGCAATCAATTAGTGATTATCATTTCAAACACATAACTTTGATATATATATATATATATATAGAAAATCATGTTTTTGATGCTAATTCACAACAATATATCCTATCTAGTTTTGGTTCTCACACCAACTAATTGGAAATATATAGATATCTCACCTTTGAAACTCGAGCATAAATACTGATAATGGCGCGCCCTCATCAGAATCATGTCCGAGCGACTAGAGTGTGATTCTATATTTATCCAGTATATTAAAACTTCGAATATACGTTTGCAACGCGTATATGCAAAATCTTTATATACTAGATTATCCAAATTCAATACAATTAAAATAATCAAATACGTATAATAGGGTTTTAAATTTTCAAAACAAAGTTTGTTTTCATTTTTATTTTAAAAATAACACTCTTCACACTCGTTCTAGGGTACTACTGATCCCATCTCGAATGAGTCCTTCCCATTGGATATTACTAATCCAATCTCTGATGAATTCTTTCGTTTGGTTCTAATGTGCCTTGTTCTCGAGCTCTATAAACCAAAGCTCTGATAACACGCGTAAAGACCCAAACTTCCCCGTAAAGGAAAGCCCGGATTGTCCGAGAACACGACAAATCAAACACAAACAGAAGAACAATTCATTGCTTATTACAACAATCTTACATCAGAATAAAACAATATACAGAGTATGAACAAATAATATACATTTGATAAATGACAGAGATTTACAAATTATAATGCAAAGGAAAATAATACAAAAACCCAACTGAAAGAGATAAACGGAAACAAAGCTTTTTGAATATCGTTCCAGCTGTAAACCAGGATCCTGTGAATATAAATCTGCAAAACCAAAACTACTAGCTGCACGTGTGGAAAATAAAGGCATCCAGAGTTTAGGTTAAAACAATAAACTCCAGGTCAGTCATGTGACTGGTGTGAGAACTAAAACAGTTATTTAAAGCTTTACTTTAAATATAGTATATCAAGGGACCATGCCGTATAACTCGGAACATGTTTCCTCCCAAGAATACTAGTGCATAAAACAAACAGCGCAATGCTTTTTGGAAAAATGAAGCTTTTATAAGACCCAGGTCCCATCACACAATGCAACGCAAGCCGGAGGATAGGGTTTTACCTTATAATATCCAAACACATGTGGTACATTTAAAACAAACCATTTTGATACTATTATAGTGTAAAGTGTATAAAACAACTTCAAATATATATGTATCAATCATAAGCGGCATGGGTATCATCTATCATGTCTCCATACTAGGCTCTACAATTAAAACCGAAATATCACATATTGGAAATTGGATTTCCGTCATGAGTCGAGGTAAGGGATGGCTCCTCACCGATTTGAGGCACTCTAGCAAATGTCTCAGGATTCGGATGCTGGCGAACCCTTGGATCTTCAGGGCTGGTCCACACATAGCGGATTGGCAATACCTGAGCACAGTTTCCTGGTCCTATAGGACCTATCCATTGGCTCCGTAGAGACTGATATATCTGAGCCGCCTAGCATTCCAATAACCACACAGGTAAATATAATATAAATGTCGGGGCGTGCAAAACCTCAACACCACCCATAGCTAGAAACAAACGTCGTGCACTCCCTGCAGTCATGATCCCAATTTTAATTCATACCAAGGTGTGAGACTCGCGAATTAACGGCATACACAAAGCTATGCCACAACGGTCGTGCTTTGATCATCAACCACAAGACTCTGCTTTTCAACAGAAGCCTTGATTATTTGCATCTCAGCATGCCGCACGGGCAATTCATGCCATGCGACTGATACCTATCGATATATAACCTCTGAGCTCATATGTCTCAGAGAAGGGCGTTAAGCAATAGAATAAATTCTCCGCCGCCAAACAGATATATATTTAATAGAAATCAATCAACACAGAATAAAATCCATGTCAGAAAGATAGTCCATTTACAAGTTCGTTCTGGGTCTGAACGAAACTGGAGGCACCTTATTCCTCATCCCATATGTCCAATACAGGAGAGAGGCCCTCGCATATCCGTCGATGTCCAAGTACATCTGGACGATCACCACTTAGTACCTCGTCTTGGGTGTACAACCCAATCAAGACATCAGTAATCATCCAAACAATGTGAAGACCTCCGGTCTTCCACCAACGTCTTCATCGTCGGCTTATCGTCGAATCAGTTATTAAGAATGGGTATATACCCGACCTTTCCAAATAATTAGCATATATAATAAACAAGTGTTATAGAAACACAACATACGCCTCATTCCAATTTTGAATATTCTTTTATTTAAATGTTCATATATTTTGGGAAAGGTTCCCAAAAATTTTATCAAAGATAAATTCTTTAAATTTATTCTTTAACCTTCCGTTGGATATCATTAAAACCATTTTAAGGTTTTCCAAACTAGTCGGGATTAACGCACCTTACCGAAGTAATCATTTATTTCATTTCCCAATCCCAACCTATTCATCCCATGGAGAAAAACTGGTATTACTCCATAACTAACACCACGGTGTTATCGGTAAATTTAATTACCATTTCCCATTCAAATCCAATTAAAGATTTAACTATCGCTAGGAGCAAAACTAGCGATACTCCATTCTCGATCATTTCCCAAATTTGATAATTTAAATTATTAATTCACATTTCAATCTAATTAAAGATTCATTAAAACTCCACTTAGTTTCAATCTTTCCAAAAATCAATATTAATGATTATTTAACTTTGGAAACACAAACATGTCGCATCGACAATCTACACCGTACTATTGATTTCTGCTGATATATAACCTCTAAGCTCGTACGTCTTAGAGAAGGCTGTTAAGCAAGAGAATAAATTCTCCGCCATCAAACAGATATATATTTAGCAGAGATCAATCATATAGTTCGAAATACAATCACAGACATGTAATCCTGCCTTTAACTGGGTTAAAGAACTAATGTCATTTAAAACACATTTCACGATAAACCCAAATCACATTCCATTAATTATGGAATCTTCACGGAAAAACAAATCAATATATAATCGATATCAATTTCCATATTCGACTAATAATATAAATGGAAAAATGATAAAGCCTTTTAAATTCCATATGTATTAACAGACTTCTTGCACAGAAGTTCACTTCGATTATTATCAAATCGAATTCCATTCAGTTCCCATTTAATATATTAAATTGGAAGACTTTACTTTGGAAAATTCCCGTTAAATCTTAATAAAAAGATTTATAAATTCCAAATCGCATTTCACTGTAAGTCGGGTTAAAGAACGAATGTTGTTAAAAACACAGTTCACAATAAACCCAATTCACATTCCATTTTCAATTCCAATTAAATGTTAATTAATTGGTAATTCTTCTTTTCACACGAGGTTTAAGAACAGTGTTACTAAAGGCGCCATTCCATCAGTCTTTAACCGTAAATTAGTAAGAGAACAATTCCCTAAGTAATATTCCCGAAGGCCGAAACCAACACCAGATCAATACCCAGGAAACCGTTCAACTTAGCTATTCTCCAATTAGTTTCAAATTTTCTTAACTCCATTGGGTTTAAGAAAAGCATTTTTAAAGATACCATTCACGACAAACCCAAAATTCAATTCAATTCAATTTCAATTAAATATTAACTAATTGGTCAACTTCATTAAATCTTAATTAAAAGATTTAATCTTTTCTCAACGGGGTTTAAGAACAGTGTTAGTGAAGACACCGTTCACGACAAACCCAAAATCCAATTCAGTATTAAATACAAGTCCCTAAATAGAAATTATATTGGCTTATATTCAATATCAAATCCTGAAATCAACAAATATCATATTGGAAATAACGATATACATATATCTTCCAAATTTCCATAACAATATCCGTATAATCACGAAATCCAATATCGAAATATTCCGAAGATGATTTTGATTCAAATCCACTCCAATTCATATGTTGGAGATTCTGGTTATTTTTACAAACCCATTCTCAATCCAATTTACTTATTTAAAAATAATTGGATTTTAATTCTAGTTAATAACTAGTTCATTTGATAAAAATATATTTTTATCCTTTCAAATATGGAATTTTTCATCCCAATTCTTTCCAAATCATTTATTATGATTTTACATTAATTATTGATATTTCTAATAATTTTATCAAGGCCCGTACCGTCGATTTCCATAAACGATCATCGAACTGCGCTTACGACGACCTTTTCCAAATTTGATTTGGACATAGTTCCAAATCCAATGTTAGATTTCAAATCTCTCATATTTGTTGCAAAGCTCTTTTCAGTACAAACCCAACGGTTCTTGTTTTAGGAGAATCCGACGATCGGATCTCCCGTAACGTCAATTCGAAGTCAATGGTCGAAATTCACGAACTGCCGTGGCGGGCCGCGTTCTATTCAGGCCATTAAATATAAAATATATATATATATTATATATATTTCACCGATTTTCATTTAAAATGTATTTTATAAATCGTTTTAAACTTGTTTTCCAAACGATTTCAACTTCATATTCAATTTCAAATCAAAATTGAATATTCCATATCATCGATATATAAATGATAGTATTTTCAAAACATTAGATTTTGAAATCACTTCCTTTTCGATATTCATTATAAAAATGAATAAAACCGATTTAAATATCGTTCACGTCAAAATGGCGTTAATCTAATCAACACAGCTTTATATATTTAAATATTTTCGTGTCCATCCAAAATCAGACATCAAAATCATATTTTGATCCATCTGAATATTATTTTAAAATATTCATTATTTTAAAATATTCGTTATTTTAAAATATTCGTTATTTTAAAATATTCGTTATTTTAAAATATTCTTTCTTTCTGAACTGGAATCAGACACTGTCAATTACCATATAATGTTATTTATATGGATTTCATACAACACATGTATATAACAACAATGATAAACAATCAACCATCATCTAGAGTGCATTCTACACTACATAAGTATTAAATATAAATATTCAACGCTTACACAGCTTGTCAACCAATCGATTGACATACAACTAAACAATTGGGATTAGTGTACGTCAAATATCATCCCAATACCCGTGTGGGGTTTCAAGCAACAAATACTGAATATTATTTGTGCAGTTGGGCGATGTGTAAAATATATCGTCCCAATCCATATCTGTCAAATGTGTGTACGAATACAAATCGTCCGATTTGTAAATGAATATTTAATTTATTCATATACACGTTAAAAAATATATTTTTAACGATAAAATATTTATTTCAACACATGAATGTTTTATTTATTCCATTCCACATCACAATCTATTTTCACTCAAACAAATCAATCCAAACACACAACCAAACAAGTCGCCCATGGTCTGTGGACGACGATGAGTAATTCATATATGCAGTTATAAAATAAATAGCTGTACAGAAATAATTCCAATGAGAGAGTTCTCACCTTTGGGATCCACTCCTCCAATTTTATTTCTGAATCGTTTGGATTTGTCCGAAATTCTAACGTAGTCCTTTCCATGCTGTTCATAATAAAAATCACATTTTTAATATGATGTTTATATATTAAAAATCATATTTTTACTTTGCTACATATATATAAAAAAAATCATATTTTTATTGCTACTTCATATATATAAAAAATCGAATTTTTATTGCTATTTCATATATATAAAAATCGAAATTTTATTGCTACTTCATATATATATATAAATCTAATTTTTATTGCTATTTAATATACATAAAAATCGAATTTTAATCGCTATTTCATATATATAAAAATCGAATTTTTATTGCTACTTTATATATATATAAATCGAATTTTTATTTCAAATATATATATATATATATATATATATATAAATCATATCTTTTTATGATTAAAAATCTCAACTTTGCACTAATAAAAATCATTATCTTTATCTTGGTTATACAAATTAAAAATCACATTTTCCTATCATCTAAATTAAAAATCACATTTTTTCCCTATCATCTAAATTAAAAATCACATTTTTAATAATCCTACATGAAGAAAAATAAAAGTAAAAGCTTACAAATTGTGTTGAGGTGGCAAGGAGAGGCGCACGCGGTGTCTGGAGGTGGTGGCAGCCTTTGGATGGTCGCAGTGGTATTTTCAAACTTTGTAAACAATAAAAATTGTTTTTTCTTCTCGAAATTAGGCCCCACGGTCGGAGGTGATGGCTGAGGAGGGGCGACTTGGGTCGCGGGTGGTGGCAGCGGTCGGTGCTGGTCGTGGTGGGGCTGGAGATGGCCTTGGCGGCGCGGTTTCCATTGGTTTGGGGTTAGGGGATTTTGAGGTGGAGAGGGAGAAGGAGGAGGCGGATCTGAGGGGAAGGAGGTGTGGCTGGACGTCGGAGGTGGGGGAAGGGGATCGCAGTGGTGGCGCGGGGTCTGGAGAGGCCAAGCGGTGACGGGAAAACGAGGGGTAGCGGGTCAACTGGGGGGGGGGGAGGTTTTGAACGATAGGGAGGGTTTTATTTATTTTCCTTTCTGAAAAAGTTGGCCTTGTAAATATATATATAACTTCTCCATTCAGCCTCCAAATCGAACCCACCGCCTATCAAACCTAACCAAATACCACCATTCCAGACACAATGGGATATGTCTGGTAAGCCAATTCGGCTGTTACATTTAGTTTCCATTTAATTTAAAATACAAATCAATATATTTTAAATTCAAACGCGCATTTTAATTTACCAGGGCCACATACGAATTCTAAAAATCTCAGAAAAAATAAATCTGGCTATGTTTTCACAATATGGTCCTAACAAATTAATTTCGTCAAATTCAGAGACCGTTTGAAAAATGGCCATTTTCTGGTCGATCTAAATTGACTGAAACTATAAAAACACGTTTTCTTTTGCCACGCTCACATATTGATTCCAACAATTATGAAAATTCGAATCTAGCAATAACTCGACATCCCGGATCCAACAAAATGGTTTCGTTGAAAACGGAGGTCATTTGCAAAATGGCTATTTTTAAGGGCTATATTTCCATAGCGACTATTCTGAATTTTCAATTGGACATTACTTTTTATTTCCGCTATGAAATTTGGATTTTTCAGATTCGTTGGAAAGATATTTTCAAATAGATTCTAATATTTCTAGTTTCACTAAAATCCGATTTATTTTGAATCATGTACATTCATTTGAAATTTGAAATCGAATTTTCAAACTACCGCGCCATTTCCAATTCCTTTTATAATTAAAATAAATATTTATATTCTAACTTCGATTCAAATAAATATATACATTCTAATTCTATTCAAAATAAATTTTGCATTGTTATTATTTAAAACAAATCATTTTAAATATCCAAAATACATTAAAATTGCCGAGATTAAAATTTTAAATTGGTTCTGATTTTCTGGGTTGTTACAATCTCCCCCACTTAAAATCTTTTCGTCCTCGAAAAGGAACGGAGCTGAAAGTTGTTTTTCTAATCAACTCAACTTTCTGTTTGGCTTTCATCCTTCAACTTTTCAGTTTCTAAGAATTTTCCAATTCTTCAAAAATTTGGCTAACACCCTAAATTTTCGAAAAATTTCGCCATAACCTCCTTTGTACGGGAGCACCGGGAAAATCCCAAAACCGCCACACAGGCTCTGTCATCTCAAAAAGAAAAATAAAAAGCCAATCGGCTCATAAAATCATCCAAACCCAATAAATTAGTAAACATGTATCTATTTGTCGGGCATACAATTTTATCCTTCTTCTCTAGTCTCCTTGCTATGACCTGTTCAATGTATATACATGTATATGCATGCAGTCTCAAACAATTTTCAAGTTAGCTCAATATTATGATTCGATTTGGCTAAATGGTTCAAAATTTTAATGAATCAAACCAATAATCAAACAACACAATCGGTAATCAATTAGTGATTATCATTTCAAACACATAACTTTGATATATATATATATATATACAGAAAATCATGTTTTTGATGCCAATTCACAACAATATATCCTATCTAGTTTTGGTTCTCACACCAGTCAACTGGAAATATATATAAATATCTCACCTTTGAAACTCGAGCATAAATACTGATGATGGCGCGCCATCATCAGAATCATGTCCGGGCGACTAGAGTGTGATTCTATATCTATTCAGTATATTAAAACTTCGAATACATGTTTGCAACGCGTATATGCAAAATCTTTATATATTGGATTGTCCAAATTCAATACAAATAAAATATTCAAATACATATAATAGGGTTTTAAGTTTTCAAAACAAAGTTTGTTTTCATTTTTATTTTTAAAATAACAATTTTCACACTCGTTCTAGGATACCACTGATCCCATCTCTAACGAGTCCTTCCCATTGGATATTACTAATCCAATCTTTGATGAATTCTCTCGTTTGGTTCTAATGTGCCTTGTTCTCGAGCTCTGTAAACCAAAGCTCTAATACCACGTGTAACAACCCGAACTTCCCCGTAAAGGAAAGCCTAGATTGCCTGAGAACACGACAAATCAAACACAGATAGAAGAACATTTCATTGCTTATTACAACAATTTTACATCAGAGTACAACAATATACAGAGTATGAACAAATAATATACATTTGATAAATGACAGAGATTTACAAATTAAAATGCAGCGGAAAATAATATAAAAACCCAACTGAAAGAGATAAACAGATGCAAAGCTTTTTGAATATCGTTCCAGCTGTAAACCAGGATCCTGTGAATATAAATCTGCAAAACCAAGACTACTAGCTGTCTGTATGGAAAATAGGGGCACCCAGAGTTTAGGTTAGAACAATAAACTCCAGGTCAGCCATGTGACTGGAGTGAGAACTAAAACAATTATTTAAAGCTTTACTTTAAAATATAGTATATCAAGGGACCACGCCGTATAACACAGAACAGGTTTCCTCCCAAGAATACCAATGCATAAAACTAACAGCGCAATACTTTTTGGAAAATAAAGCTATTATAAGACCCAGGTCCCATCGCACAATGCAACGCAAGCCGGAGGATAGGGTTTTACCTTATAATAGCCAAACATGCGTGGTACGTTTAAAACAAATCATTTTGATACTATTATAGTGTAAAGTGTATAAAACAACTTCAAATATAAATGTATCAATCACAGGCAGCATGGGTACCATCTATCATGTCGCCATACCAGGCTCTACAAATAAAACCAAAATGTCATGTATTGGAAATTGGATTTCCGTCATGAGTCGAGGCAAGGGATGGCTCCTCTCTGATTAGAAACACTCTAGCAAATGTCTCAGTATTCAGATGTTAGCAAACCCTTGGATCTTCAGGGCCGGTCCACACATAGCGGATTTGCAATACCTGAACACATGTTTCTCGGTCCTATAGGACCTGTCCAACGGCTCCGTAGAGACTGATATATCCGAGGCGCCTCACATTCCAACAACCACACAGGTAAAAGTAATATAAATGCCGGGGTGTGCAAAACCCCGACACCACCCATAGCTAGAAAGAAACGTTGTGCACTCCCTGCAGTCACGATCCCATTTTTGACTCATATCTAAGTGTAAGGCTCACAAATTAACGCCATACACAAAGCTATGCCACACAGGTCATGCTTTGATCATCAACCACAAGACTCTGCTTTTCAACAGAAGCCTTGATCATTTCCATCTCAGCATGCCACATAGCCAATTCATGCCATGCGACTGATATCTATCGATATATAACCTCTGAGCTCGTACGTATTAGAGAAGGGCGTTAAGCAAGGGAATGAATTCTCCGCCACCAAATAGATATATATATTTAATAGAAATCAATCAACACAAAATAAAATCCAATGTCAGACACACAGTCCATTTACAAGCCAATTTTAGGTCTGAACGAAACAGGAGGCACCTTATTCCTCGTCCCATTTGTCCAATAAAGAAGAGAGGCTCTCGCATATCCGTCGATCTCCAAGTACGTCTGAACGATCACCACTTATTACCTCGTCTTGGGCGTACAGCCTAATCAAGACATCAGTAATCATCCAAACAATGTGAAGACCTCCGGTCTTCCACCACCGTCTTCAGCTTTGGCTTATCGTCGAATCAGTTATTCAGAATGGGTATAAACCCAGCCTTCCCGAATAACTCATGTATACAATAAAAAAGTGCTGTAGAAACACAACATACGCCTCATTCCAATTCTGAATATTCTTTTATTTAAATATTCATATCCTTTGGGAAAGGTTCCCACTAATTTTATCAAAGATAATTTCTTTAAAATTATTCTTTAATCTTCCTTTGGATATCATTCAAACCATTTTAAGGTTTTCCAAAGTAGTCCGTATTAACGCACCTTACCGAAGTAATCATTTATTTAATATCCCAATCCCAACCTATTCATTCCATGGAGCAAAACTAGTATTACTCCATAACTAACACCATGGTGTTATCGGTAAATTTAATTACCATTTCCCATTCAAATCTAGTTAAAGATTTAACTATCGTTAGGAGCAAAACTGGTGATACTCCATTCTAGATCATTTCCCAAATTTGATAATTTAAATTATCAATTCACATTTCAATCTAATTAAAGATTCACTAAAACTCCACTTAGTTTCAATCTTTCCAAAAATCAATATTAATGATTATTTAACTTTGGAAACACAAACATGTCGCATCGAAAATCTAAACCGTACTATTGATTTCTGCCGATATATAACCTCTAAGCTCGTACGTCTTAGAGAAGGGTGTTAAGCAAGAGAATAAACTCTTTGCCACCAAACATATATATATTTAGCAGAGATCAACCATATAGTTCAAAATACAATGACAGAAATGTAATCCTTCCTTTAACTGGGTTAAAGAACTAATGTCATTTAAAATACAATTCACGATAAACCCAAATCACATTCCATTAATTATGGAATCTTCACGGAAAAAAAAATCAATATATAATCGTTATCGATTTCCGTATCCGACTAATAATATAAATGGAATAACGGCAAAGCCTTTTAAATTCCATATGTATTAATTGTCTTCTTGCACAGATGTTCACTTCAATTATTATCAAATCGAATTCCATTCAGTTCCCATTTAGTATATTAAATTGGAAAACTTTACTTCGGAAAATTCCCATTAAATCTTAATAAAAAGATTTATAAATTCCAAATCATATTTCACTGTAAGTCGGGTTAAAGAACAAATGTCGTTAAAAACACAGTTTACAATAAACCCAGTTCACATTCCATTTTCAATTCCAATTTAGTGTTAATTAATTGGTAATTCTTCTTTTCGTACAAGGTTTAAGAACAGTGTTACTGAAGACAACATTCCATCAGTCTCTAACCATAAATTAGTAAGAAAACAATTCCCTAAGTACTAATCCCGAGGGCCGAAGCCAACATCAGATCAATACCCAGGAAACCGTTCAACTTATCTAATTTCCAATTAGTTTCAAATTTTCTTAACTCCATTGGGTTTAAGAACAACAGTTTTAAAGATACCATGCCCGACAAACCCAAAATTCAATTCAATTTCAATTAAATATTAATTAATTGGTCAACTTCATTAAATCTTAATAAAAAGATTTAATCTTTCCTCAACGGGGTTTAAGAACAGTGTTAGTGAAGACACCGTTCACGACAAACCCAAAACCCATTTCAATATTAAATACAAGGCCCTGAATAGAAATTATATCGGCTTATATTCAATATCAAATTCTGAAATCAACAAATATCGTATTATGAATAAAGATATACATATATCTTCCAAATTTCCATAACAATATCCGTGTAATCACGAAATCCAATATCAAATATTCCAAAGACGGTTTCGATTCAAATCCACTCCAATTCATATATTGGAGATTCTGGTTATTTTTAAAAACTCATTCTCAATCCAATTTAAGCATTTAAAAATAATTGGACTTCAATTCTAGTTAATAACTAGTTCATTTCGATAAAAATATATTTTTATCCTATCAAATATGGAATTTTTCATCCCAGTTCTTTCCAAATCATTTATTATGATTTTACACTAATTATTGATGTTTTTAATAATTTTATCAAGGCCCGTACAGTCGATTTCCATAAACGGTCATCGACCTGCACTTGCAACGACCTTTTCCAAATTTGATTATGTCTTAATTCCAAATCCAACTGTTAGATTTCAAATCTCTTGTATTCATTGGAAATCTCTTTTTGATACGAACCCAATGGTTCCAGTTTTAGGAGAATCTGACGGTCAAATCTCCCGTAACGTCAGTTCGAAGTCAATGGTCGAAATTCGTGAACTACCGCGGCGCGGTGCGTTCTATTCAGGCCCTTAAATATATATTATATATATACGTATTTTATAAATCGTTTTAAATTCGTTTTCAAAATGATTTCAACTTCATATTCAATTTCAAATCAAAATTGAATATTCCATATCATCAATATATAAATGATAGTATTTTCGAAACATTAGATTTTGAAATCACTTCCTTTTCGATATTCATTATAAAAATGAATAAAATTGATATAAATATCGTTCACGTCAAAATGGCGTTAATCTAATCAACATGGCTTTATATATTTAAATATTTTCATGTCCATCCAATATTAGACAACAAAATCATACTTTGATCCATTTGAATATTATTTTAAAATATTCATTATTTTAAAATATTCGTTATTTTAAAATATTCATTCTTTCTGAACTGGAATCTGACACAGTCCATTACCATATAATGTTATTTATATGGATTTCATACAACACATGTATATAACAACAGTGATAAACAATCAACCATCATCCAGAGTGCATTCTACACTGCATAAGCATTAAATATTAATATTCAATGCTTACACAGCTTGTCAACCAATCGATTGACATACAACTAAACAATTGGGATTAGTGTACGTCAAATATCATCCTAATACCCATGTGGGGTTTCAACCAACAAACACTAAATATTATTTGTGCAGTTGGGCGATGTGTAAAATATATCATCCTAATCCATATCAGTCAAATGTGTGTATGAAACGACCCGTAACTTCCCCGTAAAGGAAGTGTCGGATAGTTTGAGAATAAGCCACAACAGAATGCATACAGAAGAACATTTCACTGTATATTACAACAATGCATCAGATTACAAGAATATACAGAGTATAAATGAATATTACACAGAAATATCAGAGATTTAAATTACATTACATAGCAGCGGAAAATAATACAATACACAACTAGAAGGAGATATACGGATACAAAGCTTTCCGGATATCGTTCCAGCTGTAAACCAGGATCCTGTGAATATAAATCTGCAAAACCAAAACTACTAGCTGCCCGTGTCAAAATAGGGGCACCCAGAGTTTAGGTTAAAACAATAAACTCCAGGTCAGTCATGTGACTGGTGTGAGAACTAAAACAGTTATTAATCATTATTTTAAATCATTAGGTAAATCAAGGGACCACGCCGTATAACACGGAACGGGTTTCCTCCCAAGAATACCAGTGCATAAAACAAACAGCGCAATGCTAAATAAAGAAAAATGAAGCTGTTATAAGACCCAGGTCCTATCACACAATGCAACGCAAGCCGGGGGATAGGGTTTTCCCTTATAACAGCCAAAGAATGCTTGATACGTTTAAAACAAATCATTTGATACTATTATAAGTGCATAGTGTATAAAACAACTTCAAATCATAAGTATCAATCATAGGCGGCATGGGTACCATATATCATGTCGCCATACTAGTTCTACAATTAAAACCGCAAATGTCACGTATTTGGAAATTGGGTTTCCATCTATGAACCGAGGCAAAAGATAGTCCTCAACCGATTCGAGACGCTCTAGCCCGTGTCTCAGGAACAGAACGCATCGTCCCTTGGAGCGACAGGGCCGGTCCACCGATGTGGATTAAAATGCCTGAACACTGCGTTTCCCCACCCTTTGGGGTGTCAATGAGCCAACAAATGACTCCATCGGTTCGAGAACGACCGATCAATCCGAGGCGCCTCGCAACAGCAACAACCACATAAGTCAAACTCGTCAGGGCGTGTAAAACCACTGACGCCACTTTTTAGTTAGAAGGAAACGCATGCCCTCCCTGAGGTCCGTCTCCCGTTTTTGGTTCATACCGGGTGTGAAACACGCGAAGTAAACGTTACAAAGAGCTACGCCACAAAGGCCGTGCTTTGATCATCACCACAAGACTTTGCTTTTCAACAGAAGCCTCGATCAGTTGCCACTTAGGCATGCCACACAGGCAATTCACTCCATGCGTTTGATATCCATCCATATATAACCCCTGAGCTCGTACGTCTCAGAGAAGGGCGTTAAGCAAGAGAATAAATTCTCCGCCGCCAAACAGATATATATTTAATAGAAATCCAGCACACAGACTAAAATCCAATGTTAGACACACAGTCCATTTACAACTCCGTTCTGGGTCTGAACGAAACCGGAGGCACCTAGTACCCCGCATATCCATCGATCTCCAAATACGTCTGGACGATCACCAACTGTTTCCATCTTCTTGGGTGTACAGCCCAATCAAGATCATCAGTAATCACCCAAACGACGTGAAGACTTCCGGTCTTCGACCACCGTCTTCATCTTCGACTTATCGTCGTATCAGTTATTCAGAATGGGATAAACCCGGTCTTCCCGAATAACTCGCGTATATTTTAAATAAGTGTTACACAAACACAACATACGCCTCATTCCAATTCATCAGTCACTAACCGTAAATTAATCAAGAGAATAATTCCCCAAACATTAACCCCGAAGGCCGAAACCAACATCAGATCAATATCCAGAAAACCATTCTGCTTGGCTAACCGACAGTTAGTTTCTAAATTTCACGTTCATAGGGAAAGGTTCCCATTAATTTTTATCAAAGATAAATTCTTGAATTTATGCTTTAATCTACTTTTGAACATCAATTCAAACTAGTCGGGATTAGCGAACCTTACCGAAGTAATCATTTGTTTTAATTTCCCAATCCCCACCTATTCATCCCATGAAGTAAAACTGGTAGTACTTCATATCTAACACCACAGTGTTATCGGTAAATTCAATTACCATTTCACGTTCAAATCTAATCAAAGATTTAACTATCGCCTGGAGCAAAACTGGTGATACTCCATTTCGATTATTTCAATCTAATTAAAGATTCATTAAAACCCCACTTAGTTTTAATCTTCAACTGGGTTAAAGAATCAGCGTCATTTAAAACACGGTTCACGATAAACCCAAAATCACATTCCATTAATTATCGGGTTAAAGAACGAGTGTTATTTAAAACACTGTCCACGATAAGCCCAAAAATCAATATCAATTCAATTCCAATTAAATATCACTTAATTGGTACACTTCATTAAATCCAAATAAAAAGATTTAATCTTTTCTCAACTGGGTTCAAGAACAGTGTTAGTGAAGACACCATTCACGACAAACCCAAATCACATTCGATATTCAATACAAGGCTCTGAATAGAAAATATATCGGCTTATATTCAATATCGAATTCTATGACTAACAAATGTCGTATTGGAAATAACGATATAAATATATATCTTTCAAATTTCCATAACAACACCTGTATAATCACGAATTTCAACATCGAAATATTCCGACGACAATTTCGATTCAAATCCACTCCAATGCAATCATTGGAAATTCTGGTTATTTTCAAAACCCTTTTTAAATTCAATTTATTTATTTAAAAATAAATAGAATTATAATTCTAGTTCAAAACTAGTTCATTTCGATAAAAATCTATTTTTATCTTTTCAAATATGGAGTTTTTCATCCCAATTCTTTCTAAATCATTTCTTATGATTTTACACAAATTATTACTATTTTTAATAATTTTATCAAGGCCCGTACAGTTGATTTCCTTCAACGGCCATCGAACTGCACTTACAGCGACCATTTCCAAATTTGATTTGGACGTATCTCCAAATCCAACCGTTAGATTTTGAATTTCAAATATTCGTTAGAAAGCTCTTTTCGATGCGAACCCAACGGTTCCGGTTTGAGGAGAATCCGACGGTCGGATCTCCCGTAATGTCCATTTGGAATAAATGGTCGAAATTCACGAACTGCCGCGGCGTGGCGCGTTCTATTCAGGCCATTATATTATATATATAATATATATTTCATCGATTTCTATTTAAAACGAATTATATAAATAGTTTTAATATTCGTTTCACAAGCAATTTCAACTTCCCTTTCAATTCAAATCAAAATTGAATTCTTCTTTATAAATTCGTTTTAAAATTCATTTCTATTCAATTCAAATTTCAATTCAATTTGAATTCATTTCAATTCGCTTTCAATTCAATTTGAATTCGTTTTCAATTCAATTCATTTCGAAATCATTTTCAATTCAATTCATTTCGAAATCGTTTTCAATTCAATTCATTTCGAAATCGTTTTCAATTCAATTCTATTTATAATTATATATAATTATTTATATTCTAACGACGACGTATATAATATATACGTTCGAATTCTATTCAAAATAAATTTCTCGTCGATATTATTTAAAATAATTCATTTTAAATATTCAAAATTCGCTAAAATTGCCAAAATAAAAATTTTAAACTGGCCCAGAATTTCCGGGTTATTACAGTCTCCCCCACTTAAAACTTTTCGTCCCCGAAAAGGAACAAAGTCGAAAGTGGTTTGATTAATCAACTCTACGTTCGATCTGGCTTCCATTCTCCAACTTTTTAGTTTCTGAGAATTTTCAAAATTTCAAAAATTTGGCTAACACCCTAAATTTTCGAAAAATTTCGCCATAACCTCCCTTGCACCGGGAGCATCGGGGAATTTCAAATAGCTTCCCCGGTCCTTCAGATCTCAAAAAGAAAAAGAAAAAGCCAAGCGGCTAGCCAATAGGCTCATAAAATCATCATCACCCAAACAAAACAGTAAATTATGTAGTAAACATGTACCTATTTGTCGGGCAAACAAATTTTATTCTCTGGCTCTAGCCTCCTTGCTATGACCTGTTCAATGATATATATGTATATGCAAGCAAATGCGACCAAATTTCAATTATAACTCAATATTCGGTTCAATTAGGCTAAATGGCTAAAAATTAGCAAACAAATAAACAAACAACACAAACATCAATCAATTAGTGAATTAGAGTTTCAAATTTATAATTTCGATACATAGTCAAAAATCATGTTTTTGATGCCAAATCACAACAATTAGCCCTATCTAATTTTGGTTCTCACACCAGTCTAATGGAAATATATAGAAAATCACACCTTCGAAACACGAACATAAATACTGATGATGTCATGACAATCATTAGTACCATCTCCGGGCGACTAGAATGTGATTCCATATCCATCCAGTATATTAAAACTTTGAATATACGTTTGCAAGGTGTATATGCAAATTCTTTATATACTGAATTGTCCAAAATCAATATAAACAAATAATCAAATACGAATAGTTGATTTAAATTTTCAAAACAAAATTTGTTTTCATTTGAAAAATATAATCTTCACACTCGTTCTAGGATACTACTGATCCTATCTCTAACGAGTCATTCTAATTGGATATTACAAACCCAATATCTGATGAATTCTTTCATATGGTTCTAATGTGCCTCGTTCTCTGCTTTGTAAACCAAAGCTCTGATACCAAATGAAACGACCCGTAACTTCCCCGTAAAGGAAGTGTCGGATAGTTTGAGAATAAGCCACAACAGAACGCATACAGAAGAACATTTCACTGTATATTACAACAATGCATCAGATTACAAGAATATACAGAGTATAAATGAATATTACACAGAAATATCAGAGATTTAAATTACATTACATAGCAGCGGAAAATAATACAATACACAACTAGAAGGAGATATACAGATACAAAGCTTTCCGGATATCGTTCCAGCTGTAAACCAGGATCCTGTGAATATAAATCTGCAAAACCAAAACTACTAGCTGCCCGTGTCAAAATAGGGGCACCCAGAGTTTAGGTTAAAACAATAAACTCCAGGTCAGTCATGTGACTGGTGTGAGAACTAAAACAGTTATTAATCTTTATTTTAAATCATTAGGTAAATCAAGGGACCACGCCGTATAACACGGAACGGGTTTCCTCCCAAGAATACCAGTGCATAAAACAAACAGCGCAATGCTAAATAAAGAAAAATGAAGCTGTTATAAGACCCAGGTCCTATCACACAATGCAACGCAAGCCGGGGGATAGGGTTTTCCCTTATAACAGCCAAAGAATGCTTGATACGTTTAAAACAAAACATTTGATACTATCATAAGTGCATAGTGTATAAAACAACTTCAAATCATAAGTATCAATCATAGGCGGCATGGGTACCATATATCATGTCGCCATACTAGTTCTACAATTAAAACCGCAAATGTCACGTATTTCGAAATTGGGTTTCCATCTATGAACCGAGGCAAAAGATAGTCCTCAACCGATTCGAGACGCTCTAGCCCGTGTCTCAGGAACAGAACGCATCGTCCCTTGGAGCGACAGGGCCGGTCCACCGATGTGGATTAAAATGCCTGAACACTGCGTTTCCCCACCCTTTGGGGTGTCAATGAGCCAACAAATGACTCCATCGGTTCGAGAACGACCGATCAATCCGAGGCGCCTCGCAACAGCAACAACCACATAAGTCAAACTCGTCAGGGCGTGTAAAACCACTGACGCCACTTTTTAGCTAGAAGGAAACGCATGCCCTCCCTGAGGTCCGTCTCCCGTTTTTGGTTCATACCGGGTGTGAAACACGCGAAGTAAACGTTACACAAAGCTACGCCACAAAGGCCGTGCTTTGATCATCACCACAAGACTTTGCTTTTCAACAGAAGCCTCGATCAGTTGCCACTTAGGCATGCCACACAGGCAATTCACTCCATGCGTTTGATATCCATCCATATATAACCCCTGAGCTCGTACGTCTCAGAGAAGGGCGTTAAGCAAGAGAATAAATTCTCCGCCGCCAAACAGATATATATTTAATAGAAATCCAGCACACAGACTAAAATCCAATGTCAGACACACAGTCCATTTACAAGTCCGTTCTGGGTCTGAACGAAACCGGAGGCACCTAGTACCCCGCATATCCATCGATCTCCAAATACGTCTGGACGATCACCAACTGTTTCCATCTTCTTGGGTGTACAGCCCAATCAAGATCATCAGTAATCACCCAAACGACGTGAAGACTTCCGGTCTTCGACCACCGTCTTCATCTTCGACTTATCGTCGTATCAGTTATTCAGAATGGGATAAACCCGGTCTTCCCGAATAACTCGCGTATATTTTAAATAAGTGTTACACAAACACAACATACGCCTCATTCCAATTCATCAGTCACTAACCGTAAATTAATCAAGAGAATAATTCCCCAAACATTAACCCCGAAGGCCGAAACCAACATCAGATCAATATCCAGAAAACCATTCTGCTTGGCTAACCGACAGTTAGTTTCTAAATTTCACGTTCATAGGGAAAGGTTCCCATTAATTTTTATCAAAGATAAATTCTTGAATTTATGCTTTAATCTACTTTTGAACATTAATTCAAACTAGTCGGGATTAGCGAACCTTACCGAAGTAATCATTTGTTTTAATTTCCCAATCCCCACCTATTCATCCCATGAAGTAAAACTGGTAGTACTTCATATCTAACACCACAGTGTTATCGGTAAATTCAATTACCATTTCACGTTCAAATCTAATCAAAGATTTAACTATCGCCTGGAGCAAAACTGGTGATACTCCATTTCGATTATTTCAATCTAATTAAAGATTCATTAAAACCCCACTTAGTTTTAATCTTCAACTGGGTTAAAGAATCAGCGTCATTTAAAACACGGTTCACGATAAACCCAAAATCACATTCCATTAATTATCGGGTTAAAGAACGAGTGTTATTTAAAACACTGTCCACGATAAACCCAAAAATCAATATCAATTCAATTCCAATTAAATATCACTTAATTGGTACACTTCATTAAATCCAAATAAAAAGATTTAATCTTTTCTCAACTGGGTTCAAGAACAGTGTTAGTGAAGACACCATTCACGACAAACCCAAATCACATTCGATATTCAATACAAGGCTCTGAATAGAAAATATATCGGCTTATATTCAATATCGAATTCTACGACTAACAAATGTCGTATTGGAAATAACGATATAAATATATATCTTTCAAATTTCCATAACAACACCTGTATAATCACGAATTTCAACATCGAAATATTCCGACGACAATTTCGATTCAAATCCACTCCAATGCAATCATTGGAAATTCTGGTTATTTTCAAAACCCTTTTTAAATTCAATTTATTTATTTAAAAATAAATAGAATTATAATTCTAGTTCAAAACTAGTTCATTTCGATAAAAATCTATTTTTATCTTTTCAAATATGGAGTTTTTCATCCCAATTCTTTCTAAATCATTTCTTATGATTTTACACAAATTATTACTATTTTTAATAATTTTATCAAGGCCCGTACAGTCGATTTCCTTCAACGGCCATCGAACTGCACTTACAACGACCTTTTCCAAATTTGATTTGGACGTATCTCCAAATCCAACCGTTAGATTTTGAATTTCAAATATTCGTTAGAAAGCTCTTTTCGATGCGAACCCAACGGTTCCGGTTTTAGGAGAATCCGACGGTCGGATCTCCCGTAATGTCCATTTGAAATAAATGGTCGAAATTCACGAACTGCCGCGGCGCGGCGCGTTCTATTCAGGCCATTATATTATATATATAATATATATAATATATATTTCATCGATTTCTATTTAAAACAAATTATATAAATAGTTTTAATATTCGTTTCACAAGCAATTTCAACTTCCCTTTCAATTCAAATCAAAATTGAATTCTTCTTTATAAATTCGTTTTAAAATTCATTTCTATTCAATTCAAATTTCAATTCAAATTTCAATTCAATTTGAATTCATTTCAATTCGCTTTCAATTCAATTTGAATTCGTTTTCAATTCAATTCATTTCGAAATCATTTTCAATTCAATTCATTTCGAAATCGTTTTCAATTCAATTCATTTCGAAATCGTTTTCAATTCAATTCTATTTATAATTATATATAATTATTTATATTCTAACGACGACGTATATAATATATACGTTCGAATTCTATTCAAAATAAATTTCTCGTCGATATTATTTAAAATAATTCATTTTAAATATTCAAAATTCGCTAAAATTGCCAAAATAAAAATTTTAAACTGGCCCAGAATTTCCAGGTTATTACAGTATACAAATACAAATCGTCAGATTTGTAAATGAATATTTGATTTATTCATATACATGTTAAAAATTATATTTTAAATAGTAAAATATTTATTTCAACACATTAATATTCTATTTATTCCATTCCATATCGCAATCAATTTTCACTCAAACAAATTAATCCAAACACACAACCAAACAAGTCGCCCATGGTCTGTGGACGACGGGGAGCAATTCATATATGCAGTTCTAAAATAAATAACTGTACAAAAATAATTCTAGTGAGTGAGTTCTCACCTTTGGGACCCACTCCTCCAGTTTTATTTCTGAATTTCTGAATCGTTTGGATTTGTCTGAAATTCTAACGCAGTCCTTTCCACGCTGTTTATTATAAAAATCACATTTTTAATATGATGTTTATATGTTAAAAATCATATTTTTACTTCGCTGTATATATAATAAAAATCATATTTTTATTGCTACTTCATATATGTAAAAAATCAAATTTTTATTGCTACTTCGTATATATAAGTATCGAATTTTTGTTGCTACTTCGTATATATAAAAATCGAATTTTTATTGCTACTTCATATATACAAATATTGAATTTTTATTGCTATTTCATATACACAAAAATCGAATTTTTATCGCTACTTCATATGTATAAAAACTGAATTTTTATTGCTACTTCATGTATATAAAAATCGAATTTTTATTTCATATCTATATAGATAAAAATCATATCTTTTTATGATTAAAAATCTCAACTTTGTACTAATAAAAATCATTATCTTTATCTTGGTTATACAAATTAAAAATCAAATTTTCCTATCATCTAAATTAAAAATCACATTTTCCCCCCCTATCATCTAAATTAAAAATCACATTTTTAATAATCCTACATGAAGAAAAATAAAAGTAAAAGCTTACAAATGGTGTTGAGGTGGCAAGTAGAGGCACACGCGGTGAATGGAGGTAGTGGCAGCCTTCGTATGGTAGGGGTCGTATATGCAAACTTTGTAAACAATAAAAATTGGTTTTTTTTCTTGAAATTGGGCCCCACCACCGGAGGTGATGGCTGAGGAGGGGCGGCTTAGGTCGAGGTTGGTGGCAGGGTTCGGCGCTGGTCGTGATGGGGCCGGAGATGGCCATGGTGGTGCGGTTATATTTGTTTGGGGTTAGGTGATTTTGAGGTGGAGAGGGAGAAGGAGGAGGCTGATATGAGGGGAAGGAGGTGCGGCCGGACGTCGGAGTTACGGGGAGGGGATCGCGGTGGTGGTGTGGGGTCTAGGGGGGCCAAGCACAAACGGGAAAACGAGGGGTAGCTGGTCAAGGGGGAGGAACGATGGGGAGGGTTTTATTTTTATTTTATTTATTTATTTCCCTTTCTGAAAATGTTGGCCTTGTAAATATATATATATATATATATAACTTCTCCATTCAGCCTCCAAATCGAACCCACCGCCTGTCATCCCTAACCAAATACCCCCATTCCAGACACAATGGGATATGTCTGGTAAGCCAATTCAACTGTTACGTTTAGTTTCCATTGAATTTAAAATATAAATCAATATATTTTAAATTCAAATGCGCATTTTAATTTATCGGGGCCACATGCAGATTCTAAAAATTCCAGAAAAATAAATTTGGCTATGTTTTGATGATACGGTCCTAACAAAACTAATTTCGTCAAATTCGAGACCGTTTGAAATATGGCCATTTTCTGGTCGATCTAAATTGACTGAAATTGTCAAAACACGTTTTCTTTTGCCATGCTCACATATTGATTCCGAAAATTATGAAAATTGGAATGTAGCAATAACTGGACATCCCAAATCCAACAAAAGTGGTTTCATCGAAAACGGAAGTCATTTGCAAAATGGCTATTTTTAAGGGCTATATTTCCATAGCGACTATTCTGAATTTTCAATTGGACATAACTTTTTATTCCCGCTATGAAATTTGGATTTTTCAGATTCGTTGGAAAGATATTTTCAAATAGATTCTAGTATTTCTAGTTTCACTAAAATCTAGTTTCTTTTGAATCTTGGACATTCATTTGAAATTTGAAATCGAATTTTCAAACTATTGTGCCATTTTCAATTTCTTTTATAATTAAAATAAATATTTATATTCTAACTTCAATTCAAATAAATATACACATTCTAATTCTATTCAAAATAAATTTCCCGTTGTTATTATTAAAATAAATCATTTTAAATATCCAAAATTCATTAAAATTGCCAAAATAAAAATTTTAAATTGGTTCTGATTTTCTGGATTGTTACATTTAATTAAGATTATTAGAATTTTCCAAAGTAAAGTTTTCTAGTTTAATATATTAAATTGGAAGTGAATGTAATTCGATTTGGTAATAATCGAGATGAGTTTCTGTAAAGTAGGACCGTTACTATTTATGGAATTTAAAAGGCTTTGCCATTATTCCACTTGTAGTATTAGTCTGATAAGGAAATTCATATTAATTAAGATTGATCTGATTTCCCTGAAGATTCCATTTTGATGGGAGATGATTTTGGGTTTATCGTAAGTGATGTTTTAAACGACATTTGTTCTTTAACCTAGTTAAAGACGGGATTAATTTCCAAAAGATTGAATAATCATTTAATAGTGATTTTTGAGATTAAAACTAAGTGGTGTTTTAATGAATCTTTAATTAGATTGAAATGAGAATAAGGTAGCTAAATTTACAGAACTCAAGAGATGTTCGAGAATGGGGTACCGCCAGTTTTACTCCATGTGATAGTTAAATCTTTAATTAGATTTAAAACGTTAAATTGTAATTAAATTTACTGATAACACAATGGGTGTTGGTAATGTGCTGGGATTTTCAACCCTGAAATCGACATAAAACAAATTGTCGACAATTCAAGTATCGAGAATACCATATCATTAATAGAAAGAAGTTAGAGGTTGAGAAATAGAAAGAAATAAAATTAGAATAGAAGAAGAAGAACACAACAGAACAAAATTAGAGTAAACACGAATCTCACAGTGGAACGAATAAAATATATTATATAACATATCTTTGAAATACAAAACTGCATTTGTACTTACATACATCATCAGAGTAGATCATCTATATATCACAGCAGAAATAAAATCTATATATATTTAACGTTGAATCCTCCTGCTCCAAGCTCTTCCAAACATATCTGTAAAATCCTGACTACTGGACTGCCCATACAAATTTGGACACCCTAGAGTTTAGGGTAAAACAAAACAAAACACACTCTGGGTCAGTCATGGGACTGGTGTGAGTAAACTCCAAGCATTTGGTTTAACTTTTCAAGAATCCTTTTAAAAGAAAGGATAATCATAAGACCGATCCACAAATAAATACAGATGGTTTTCACCTTACGATAACCCAAAACATTCTTTAAAAAAATATTATTCTGATATTATAATAGTGTCTAATACAAGTAAATATCGTTGTAGCAGAACGCTTGCATCTCACGCCCCACATATACAATTTAAAATCAAAAACCGCGGACTCTTATTGGGGAATGGATGTAACATCCCGCATTTTTATCGGTTTGTATTTGAATATTTAAATTAGTTTAAATATTGAATTTATAATATAAGTGGATTTATATATTAATTAAAATGAAGTTGAACGTATAAAAATATATATTATATATAATCGAGCTCATAACGATGCTATAGTTCATAATTTAACGTTCTGAACTTCAACTGAGTGTACAGGATTCGTTATAAATCGGATTTCTTCGAAACAAGAAACGTTGGAATCTACTAAACTTTATTTTTCTAATGGAAGTGAAAAATCGATATTTTGACTTATAGATTATAAGTTATGTCCAAATTAAATATTCAGAAAAGCAGCGGCATATTCGTTTATGGCCATAACAGTTATTTAAATATATTTAAATATCGGATTCGAATTTAGACAAGATACTTTTGAGACGTAGTGATAATTTAATTTTTAGAATTTTACTGTAATTTTTAATTAATTAAATACACAACTTTTTATTTGAAGTATTTTGCACGCTATATCAATATTTTGGGGTTTCACAATATAAAATAAACTACCGATATTATTATATTTTTGGGATCGTGGCACCTCGCTGGGCACAACTGTATTTTTACTTTTGTTCATAGCAGTCCATAAATAAGCGACTTAACGGCAATGCAACTATCTATAAATCGTTTGGCTAACTTATATAATTATATATATTTACCCATCACATGTATAATTCTAATGACCTACCTCCCAGTACCAATCTCCTATTTTGCATCGAAGAATACTGCTATCCCAGAGATCACGCAGGCTGTAATAACCCGGAAATCCGAGCCAATTAAAAATTTTTATTTTGGCAATTTTAGTGAATTTTGAATATTTAAAATGATTTATTTTAAATAATAATGACGAGAAATTTATTTTGAATAGAATCTGAACGTGTATATTTATTTGAATCGTCGTTAGAATATAAATATTTATTTATAATTATAAAAGGAATTGAAAATGGCGCGGTAGTTTGAAATTTCGATTTCAAAGTTCAAATGAATGTACAAGATTCAAAATAAACCAGATTTTAGCAAAACCAAAAATATTGGAATCTAATTGAGAATATCTTTCCAATGATTCCGAAAAATTGAAATTTCATAGCGGGGATAAAAAGTTACGCCCAGTTGAAAATTCAGAATAGTCGCTGTGGAATTCTGGCCCTTAAAAATGAAAATTTTGCAAATGACCTCGGTTTTCAATGAAACCACTTTTGTTGGATCTGGGATGTCAAGTTATTGCTAGATTCCAAAATTCATAATTTTCGAATCAATATGTGAGCATGGCAAAGTAAAACGTGTTTTGACAGTTTCAATTAATTTCGATCGACTAGAAAATGGCCATTTTTCAAACGGTCTTAGAATTTGACAAAATTAGTTTTGTTAGGACTGTATCGTCAATACGAAGCTAGAAATAATTTTTTTGGAATTTTCAGAGACTGTATGTGGCCTGGGTAAATTGAAATGTACGTTTAAAATTGAATATATAGGTTTAAATTTTAATTTGAACGAAAGCTGATCGTAACTATCGAAGTGGCTTACAATACATATCCCATTGTGTTAGGAATGGGGATAATTAGCTATGAACGACAGTCGTTGGGTTCGATTTCGAGTTCAAAATAAAAAGTTGCTTTTTGAAATTAAATAATTAAATAAATAAAAACCTTCTTTCCTCACCGCTCCTCTACTTGGTCAACGGCCTTCCCTCCTTTTATCATCCAAACCCGATTTCATTTCAGAAATAAAAAAAAGAAAAAAACCCTGATAGCCCTCGATCGCGCCCCCCTATCACCGCCGCCTGGAGCTTCACCTCCGCCGCATCAACCCCCCCCCCGCTCTCCCCCTTGTGCAAGAGCTCTGGAGCTCGAACCCCCTCCTCCACTTGACATGCAACCCACCCCCCATACCCTAGCCCTAGCTGCTATTTCAAAACCCCTCACCCCGATCGGAAGACCGCCATCCTCTACCCCTGCTGACTCGACGCCGTCCAGAAACCCCACCTCCGGCGCTACCCTCTGAAACCCCCCTCTAACGTGGACCCCCTCCAGCGCAAAATTTAGTTTTTACCAATAAAGGTGAGGTCTTTTTACTATATTTTTAATTTTGATTTTATTTTTAGTTAAAAACATAATTTTTATTTTATATAATACATAGAAGAAAATCAGTTTTTTTTATTACATAAAGAAGTGATTTTAATTATAAAAATATGATTTTTAATTTGTAATCATTTAGAAATAAAAGTATGATTTTACTAGGTGAAGAACAAAGTAAAGAAATGATTTGTATAAAAGGATAAGATTTTTGATGACAGAAAGATGAGATTTTGAATGGTAAAAAGATTGGTTTTTATATATAGGTAGAGTAAGTGAAAATTTGATTTTTAATTTAGAAAAGCTTCGATTTTTAAACATGAAAAAAATACGATTTTTATTTATATAGAAGTCGTATAAAAATCACATTTTTATATGAGCAGTACAAGAAGGAAAATGTGATCTATAAAATATATGTAGCGGTATAAAAATAGAATTTTTATCTATATAGTTGCGGTATAAAAATGTGATTTTTGTATACATGACAACAATATAAAAATGCGATTTTTATATGTGTAGTGGATACGTTAGACGAAAGTGAAAAAAGGCAAGCACGACAAAGATTTTATACATATGAAGAGTTGCAGAATTTGGTTTAGCTAGTCGATGAGAACTCCTTACTTTAAATCTTGTTTTATAGTTAAAAATATATACTAGGATGCAAATGGTGCTTAGCAGCACCTGACACCCATCGTCCACAGGCCATGGATGACTTGTTTGTTTGATTGCCGTGTTGTGAAATTTTATTGTGTGATGTGGAATAGAATAAAATATATATTCATGTGTTGAAATAAAATATTTATTCATGTGTTGAAATAAAATATATATTCACATGTTGAAATAAAATATATATTCATGTGTTGAAGTAAAATATAAATTCATGTGTTGAAGTAAAATAAATATTCATTTACAAATCGGACGATTTGTTTATGTGCACCGATTTGACTGATATTGATTGGGATGATAAATTTTACACATCACCCAACTACAAAAATAAAATATGTGTTTGATTGATTGAAACCCCACACGGGTATTGGGATGATATTTGACGTACACTAATCCCGATCGTTTAGTTGTATGTCAATCGATGGGTTGACAAACTGTGTAAGCGTTAATTATTGACATTCAATGCTTATGCAGTTGCGTGGTGCACTCTGGATGATGGTTGATGATTTATCGTTGTTGTTACCTACATGTGTTGTAGAAAATTCATATAATTAACATTATATGGTAATTGATTGGGCCTCATTCCAATTTGGAAAATAAGGAGTATTATAAAAATATATTCATGTGTTGAATAGAATAAAAATTCAAGTGTTCAATAGAAAATATATTCATGTGTTGAATAGAATAAACATTCATGTGTTGAATAAAAGCCGTGTTGACTAGATTGACGCCATTTTGACATGAACGATATTTATATCGATTTCATTCATTTCTATAATGAGTATAGAAAAGAAAGTGATTTCAAAATATTTTTTGAAAATATTATCATTTGTATATCGATGATGTGGAATATTCAATTTTGATTCGAAATTGAATATGAAGTTGAAATCCTTTCGAAAACGAATTTAAAACGATTTATAAAATACGTTTTGAAAGGAAATCGATGAAATATATAATATATATATATATATATATTATATATATATAAAATGGCCTGAATAGGACGCGCCGCGCCGCGGCAGTTCGCGAATTTCGGCCATTGACTTCAAATGGATATTACGGGAGATCCGACCGTCGGATTCTCCTAAAATAGGAACCGTTGGGTTCGTATCGAAAAGATCTTTCTAAGAATATTAGAGATTTGAAATCTAATGGTTGGATTTGGAATTATGTCCGAATCAAATTTGGAAAAGGTCGTTGTAAGTGCAGTTCGATGGTCTTTGATGGAAATCGACTGTATGGGCCTTGATTAAATTAGTAAAAATAGTAATAATTTGTGTAAAATCATAAGAAATGATTTGTTAAGAATTTAGATGAAAAATTCCATATTTGAAAAGATAAAAATAGATTTTTATCAAAATGAACTAGTTTTGAACTAGAATAATTATTTATTTATTTTTAAATAAATAAATTGGATTTGAAAGGGTTTTAAAAGTAACCAGAAGTTTCAATAATTGAATTGGAATGGAATGTGATTTTGGGTTTATAGTGAACCGTGTTTTAAACGACATTGGTTCTTTAACCCAGTTAAAGACGAGATATTGATTTTTGGGAAGATTAAAACTAAGGGGAGTTTTAATGAATCTTTAATTAGATTGAAGTGATCGAGAATGGAGTATCACCAGTTTTGCTCCAGGCGATAGTTATATCTTTAATTAGATTTGAACGTGAAATGGTAATTGAATTTACCGATAGCACCGTGGTGATAGATATGAAGTATGACCAGTTTTTCTTCATGGGATGAATAGGTTGGGATTGGGAAATAAAATAAATGATTACTTCGGTGTGGTTCGCTAATCCCGACTAATTTGAATTGATATTCAAAAGAAGATTAAAGAATAAATTTAAAGAATTTATCTTTGATAAAATTAATGGGAACCTTTCCCAAAGTATAAGAATATTTGAATAAAAGAATACTCTGAATAGGAATGAGGCATATGTTGTGTTTGTGTAACACTTGTTTATTATATACGCGAGTTATTCAGAAAGACCGAGTTTATCCCATTCTGAATAACTGATTCGACGTGGTGTCGAGGATAAAGACGGTGGTCGAAGACCAGAGGTCTTCACATCGCTTGGGTGATTACTGATGATCTTGATTGGGCTGTACACCCAAGAGGAGGGACTTAGTTAGTGATCGTCCAGACGTATTTGGAGATCGATGGATATGCGAGGTACAAGGTGCCTCCGGTTTCGTTCAGACCCAGAACGAACTTGTAAATGGACTGTGTGTCTGATATTGGATTTTATTTTGTGTGATTGATTTCTATTAAATATATATCTGTTTGGCGGCGGATAATTTATTCTCTTGCTTAACGCCCTTCTCTGAGACGTACGAGCTCAGGGGTTATATATTGATGGATATCAATCGCATGGAGTGAATTGCCTGTGTGGCATGCCTAAGTGGCAAAATGATCAAGGCTTCTGCTGAAAAGCAGAGTCTTGTGGTTGATGATCAAAGCATGGCCTGTGTGGCATAGCTTTGTGTAGCGTTGATTCGCGAGCCTCACACCCCGGTTGTGAACCAGAAACGGGAGAGGACATCAGGGAGGGCATGTGTTTCCTTCTAGCTAGGGTGGTGTCAGTGACCTACTAGCCCTGACATTTATATTATTTTCACAAGTGTGGTTGTTGCTGTTGCGAGGCGCCTCGGATATATCAGTGACTGTGTGGAGCCGTTGGAGTCATTTGGCTCATTTACGCCCCAAAGGGAGAGGAAACGCAGTGTTCAGGCATAATAATCCACATCGATGGACCGACCCTGACGATCCATGGGGCAGTTGCGGCTGTTCCTGATACATGGGCTAGATTGTCTCGAATTCGGTGAGGACGATCCCTAGCCTCGGTTCACAGATGGAAATCCAATTTCCAGATACATGACTTTGCGGTTTTGATTGTAGAGCCTAGTATGGCGACATGATATATGGTACCCATGTCGTCTGTGATTGATATTTATGATTGAAATTGTTTTGATATTATACACTTATAATAGTATCATATGATTTGTTTTAAACGTACCAAGCATGTTTGGCTATTATAAGGGAAAACCCTATCCCCCGGCTTACGTTGCATTGTGTGATAGGACCTGGGTCTTATAATAGCTTCATTTTTCCAAAAAGCATTGCGCTGTTTTGTTATATGCACTGGTATTCTTGGGAGGAAACCCATTCCGTGTTACACGGCGTGGTCCCTTGATATATCTGATTTAAAGTAAAGCTTTAAATAACTTTTTTAGTTCTCACAGCAGTCCCATGACTGACCTGGAGTTTATTGTTTTAACCTAAACTCTAGGTGCCCTTATTTTGACACGGGCAGCTAGTAGTTTTGGTTTTGCAGATTTATATTCACAGGATCCTGGTTTACAGCTGGAACGACACTCGGAAAGCTTTGTATCCGTGTATTACTTTCAGTTGTGTATTGTATTATTTTTCCTCTTCAATGTAATGTAATTAAATCTCTGATGTATAATATTTATTCATACTCTGTATATCCTTGTATTCTGATGGAATTGTTGTAATTAACAATGAAATGTTCTTCTGTTTGCGTTCCAATTTTCGTGTTCTCGAAACAATCAGGGGTTTCGAACGGTCTTGGTCGGTTTAGCGATCGATTCACGTCGAGCGAAATTCCTTGTTGTTACACAGGCCGTTTCTTGGCTCTGGATTACCACACACGCATTTTCAGGGAACCGTGTACCATACCGCTAGTTTGACATATTTACACCCTACCCTATGCCATCTTCCTTAACCACTAAGTTTACAACATTTATAAGGTTGGAGTATCTGGGATATCTTACACGTTAAGGCATAGGAAGAGGAATGGTAAAAAGACACCTACCAACCTATATATAAGGTACAACCCATACCCTTCCATGAAATGAAAAACCTATCCTACTACCTGTGTATATCCTTAACACCGAAGTATCTGCCTTCTATTTATACACGATCAAAAGCAGGTTCTCTCGATTTAAAAACCGTGACCTTCTTCTTAGTTTATTCTTCCTCCATTTTTCTTTAAATCCTTCATGCATCCCAAAAGAGAAAAAGAACGTTGACCTGAGTGGATACATCATACATGTGCATGGAAGGAAAGAGCAACTGAACTGGTACATGCAGGAGGAGCGGGTTCTTTGATGAGGAGGGAGGATGTCGATATGGATGTTCTGGCGACTGGAGAGGAGTGTATGTTTGGGAGATAGAAGCCTGTTTTGTTTGGAAATCAGCAAAGCAAAGAAGCAGGGAGAAGTGATGGGTATTATGCGTACGTACTTATTGATGAAAGTGTATTTGTATTTATGAGAGGGAGGTGAGTCGTGAGTTCGTTAAGGACGCGACATCTATAATACATTGAGAAAGATGGAGTTCTGTTTTCTGTTTCGGTGGGTATGGATGCACTGTAGAAGGGTGCGTTGGCACTTCTGAAGCTTGAAACTTGTACAGTCGATCTACATTGAAGGCGAAGGAGGCTCTTATTGCTGAGCATAGGGATGAATGCAAGAACAAATGATGATGAATGAAGAATTTCAAGAAATGGTGAAGTTGTGTATACCGAAGCTTGAAGTTGTTTTTGAAAAGCAAGAAAGAAAAGGGGACTTGCGTTAGAGGGAATGTAAGTGGTGGTTATGGTGTGGTTTGATTGTTCGTGAGCCTGAGATACATGATGGAGCAGGACTGTTATGTTAGGGAAGAAAGATCTGTTCCTTTGAACGGTGTCAAATGATGCGGTCTGGTCTTACCAAGTGGAGTTGGGCTGAGTAAGAAAACAAAACGTAAAGCCCAATTCCTTAAATAAAATAAAAAATATGGGATTTTATTATACAGTTATGCGGAGGGGAAATCCGATTGTTATGCATGGAAGAAGCATACTGATGGAGCAAGCGATATTGTTGGGGTTTGGGGGGTGGCGTTGGACCGAGTTGATAACATGAAGCCCAAGCACTGAAAATGAAATGCTACGATATCAAAAACAAAATGAAGCATGTGCAGGAGATTCTTCTATCATTACTAACCGCAGGCCTCACCAATAATATATGGATGCTCGCGGTATTGTGTACACGAAGGACTGATCATATGCAAACTCTGTTTTACGTGGGTGGTAAAGCATTTAGTTGTGCGTGCGTATCGGTATTTGCTAGAGGGTTGAGGTGTTGCGTCGGAGCGGTGAGCCTTGATATCGCACTGGTGAACTACAGTTTGAAACTGAGGGTGGAGAGGGAGAACAGAGCCATCGGAATTTCATGATGAAAATCAACCGATGCAAATCGTTATTTAACGGTTAACGCGCAAAGTGAGCAAACTCACCAACTCTGATCCTTTTTATAGTATTATAATCGTTATTTAATATTGATAAATAGTGGTTAGATGATGCGTGATGGTTATTTGGATGAATGGTTGATGAATTGGTTGAAATTATCATATTTGTTGTTTCATATATTGCGCTACATGATAAATAGAAAATCTGTTATTGATTGTTGTTTGTTGGGGATGTGGGATTACACTGGCCCTGAAATAACTGTTATTGAAAACACCGTAAAAATATATGGGAGTTGGTTCGAGTTTAAAAAGAAAATATTCTATTATTTATCATTTAATAATAGAAAATTAATATTGAGCTAGAATACCATAACTTGTTTAATATTATGAAACAAGTAAATTGATTTAGAAATGATATTTAGAAGATAAAATGACATAATTACTATCAATAATAATTTAGAAATATATATTCAAGAATGATTGCGGGAATTAGGAAATCGGTTAAAAAGGAAGGGTGAAATTCGTTTCGATGTTCGAAAAAACAAGAGTAGGATTGAATATATCTATAATTAATTTATAATGAGAATTCGACTATGTCGAACGGGTTAAAAATAATATACTTTTAGAAATTATATGTATTATATATAATTTAGAATTTGATAGGATATTAAGGTAATAAGGAGTTAGAGTTACGTACTTTTATCTATATTAAGACAAGAACGTCGTAGATTAAGGTCTGAGAGGTAAATAGAATACCCCAGCTTGAATGACTTCACTATTATCGAGGGATGGCATTAGTTTGTAACGGACAGAGAATTCGAGATTAGTTATAAAGAGGAATATGATAGCGTATGGCATTAGTTATAAAAGGGAAAATATTACAATGTATGGCATTAGTTGTAAAAAGGCGAATATTATAGCGTATTGCATTAGCTATAAAAGGGGAAATATTATAGCGTATTGCAAGTTTTGAACTATAATGATAAATTAACATTGTTGACCAAGCTTAAACGTGATTTTTAAATATATAGCACTACTCCCTAGGAAATGAAAACAATTTGGTTTAAAATCCACTTATTCTAAAGTAATAAGTAACGACGTTTGTCCAAAGAAATATAAGAATGAGTTTAGAAGAGAATTGGAGAATCATTTCAGAAAACGATGACATCATTTCGATGTCTGGAATGTGATTAGAAATAAATAACACTATTAGGAATTAGAACTAAAATTCCACGATGTCGAATGGATTAAAGTGAATTATTTTAGGAATCATAATTTGATAGGGTAGTTAATATTGAGTTTTAAACCAATAAATTATAATAGGATATGTAATCAATATTAGTTATAAACTTGATATTGATTTAGCAAGAAGTAAACAAGATAAGGGTAGTTATTACTTGAATAAAGAGTTATTCGATAAAGGTGTTCAGATTTATATAATAGGGATCATATTCACATTTTAAAGTGAATAATGTTTTTAAAGTGAACGTTGAGCAGATTAAAATGTTATAATGAAATTGGAAATATTTTTCCAATGTAGATAGGATATATTACCCAAGTGTAGAAAATAAAGAATATGAAAAGAATGGAAATGTTTTTGAACATTAATAACGTATACACCTGTAACATAAGAGAATAAGAGTTTATAATAACTGGGAATGTATTCCAAGAAGTGTGAAAGGCTAAAAACGGGGTTTGAGAAATATCTAGTAAGATACTGGAATTTGAATAATAAAAACGAATGTTGGATAAAAAGTGCTCGTGGTTGTATGATGTTTAGTTATACATTAGAATGGATGTTTGTTTTACTTCGATAGTTAAATAACCAACTATCGAAGTGTTTTGACCATCGTTGTCAATACGGAGAGACCGGTTGTTATATATTATCTGAAAACAACTCCGTATAGGCCTAAGCGCTGGGAATTAGATTAGCTGAAGATAATTGAAGACGGAGTGAAATGCAAGGGTCGTCCTGTTCCACAATGGTGTTTTCTGTTTGTCCAGTCCCAGGACAACTTGTATGGACGAGTGTCTGACAAAGTATACCTAACCAATCACGTATAGTTGATCTCTTAAAGGTATTACGTCTGGTGGCGGAGGGATTCGTTCCTCTTAGCTTTTTATACCCGTGATATTTTTGGGAATCGATTAGTGAATTGGCGGTTTTGACGATGTGTCATTTAAAGTGAATGGTGATCAGATGTTCTAAAGATAGACGTAGCCTCTAGCCTCACAAACAGGAAGTAACAAAAGTTGGGCTAGGCAGCATGGCTAGTTGGGTCATGCCCAAGCAAGTTGTATTGTCATCGATCTAGAGAAAATTCAAATTTGTTCTTCTTTTCGACTATGTATCTTCGGATGACGGTTGGATGGCCAACAACCGTGGGTGATAATATATTCGCTACACTCAAGCTAAATGAGTGGGCGGTCATGTGTGGCCGGGTTGCAAGACGTTCTTGTTGAACCCAGTGTATACCCTCTAGAGTACACTAATTGGAGGGTGCTCCCATACCTTGTCTGTTGGAATCCATTTCCCAATAAGCGCCCTGCGGTTTTATGATTTTGTACTATATATGTGGAGCGTGAGATGCTAGCGTCCTCCTATTTGGTTATTTATTTGATTAGACATTATTATAATATCACTGGATTTTGATATCAATAATGGTTTGGTAATAGTAAGGTAAAAACCGTCCGTGTTTATGTGTGGGCTGGTCTTACTATTACTTTTTGTTTTCAAAAGGATTTTCAAAGTTAAATAATATGATTGGAGTTTACTCACACTAGTCCTATGACTGACCCAGAGTTTATTTTGTTTTGTTTTCCCTAAACTCTTGGGTGCCCAAATTTGTACGGGCAGCCAAGTGTGTCAGGATTTTGCAGATTCACTTGGAAGAGCTCGAAGCAGGAGGCTCCACCTTTAGTTATGTAGAGATTATTTCCACTGTAATGTATATGAGTTATACTCTGGTATGGTATGTATACAAATTCAGAGTTGTATTTCAAAGTTACGTAATATATTTTATTCGTTCCGCTGTGAGATTCATGTTTACTCTGATATTGTTTAGATTTTGATCTTCTTCTACTTCTTCTATTCTATTAGTTCTATCTTATCTTTCTCATCCTCTTATTTCTTTCTATTAAAGATCTGCATTTTCATGCACTTTGAGTTGAATGTGTAGGATATTAGTCAGCTCAAATTGGTACGGATTTACGGGCTTTTACAGTTGGTATCAGAGCATAAGGTTAAGTGATTACCTTGGCTCTGTGGCGTAACTCAATAGAGATGGGGTTAGTAATACCCTAGATTGAGTATGAGTGTATATATATGAGTGTGTATTTGTAAATTCATATAAAAACTGTTTTATATTGTGTTGACTGTTCATTTGAGTGGTTTATAAATTCTGATCGAAACAGTAATGCAAACTACGCCGATTGGTATTTCTAAACTCTTAAACAGAGTAACTCGACACAGCATGTTTTAAAAAAAAGGTAAATAAAATAATTTTACCCAAATTATACTTTGATATAAAAAGGAGTATATATATCTTGAGATTATTATATTATTGATCATTATTATAATCGAATAAGATCATAATTGAGTTGGTTATGTAAAATAACCAATCAGAATTCGTATAAGTATAATATATGAAATACGATGAATTAAATCTGAATCTAAGAAAGATTTGGGATTTGAAATCCTAGAAACTTGGAGAAGTGTTTGGAACTAGAATTTGGATTAAATATATGCGAATTTTAAAATCCTGGGAGATTTGAAATCGGTTTCCAAGTACTACGAAAGACATTTTGAAGTAATTTTCAAATATAAGTGTTTAAATATGAGTTTTGGAAATGATAGAGTATTGAACTCACTTCGGGTGCTGGAAAATAATTCTGATGATGATCCGGGCATCATCGGTGTTCATTTTTGAATTTTTAAGTGACGTATTACTGCCAAAGATTTTGTTTTGAATTATTATGAGGAAACAAGTTGTTAGAAATTTAAATATTTTGAATTATATGTTATTTCAAACTGATTTGAAATAAAAACCCCAGGAATTTGAATTATGAAATTTAAAAATTTACTTATAAAGTAAATAAATAGAAAATTTAACTAAGTTGAATAAAATTGGAGTTGACCTGAAGCCAAGTAAGTGAAAATCGTATTGGAATAGAATTAAACTTGGTAAAGTAATTGAATTTGTGAAATAAGATTTGGAACGGAACAAAATTTGGTTATGGAATTGGATTGTTGAATGATCATTTGGAATTGGAGATTGAAATGAAATTTGGCTCGGTAAAAGCGAATTGATGGAAATTGAAGATAAAATAAGTGGAGATCAATTGGAATTCTGGAGTATAGGCTGAATTGGTAGCAAGGGATAAAGTTGAATGCCCAACAAAAACGTACAAGTTAATGTTAAATTTGGATATGAGAATTTTGAGATGTTTGGCAAGCCACTTGGCTGTTTAACTTCCTTTGGATTGGAGAAGGCCCAAAGTGGCGTGTTGTAGTAGTACCGAATGAGCCGTGCAGTTGAGATGCTGGCAGAATTCTCCACAAATTTAAGCTGTTAGGAAATTTTCAGAATTTCTGAAAGTATTCGTTAATAAGAAGGAATTAATATTTTTATTAGAATTAATCGGTTCTGTGAAAACTGAATTTAAGAAATTAAATACAATATTTTAACCTGGTTATAATATGGATTGTAGCGTTTTCCCTACCTTAGTAATTTCGGGGATGAAATTTTTTAAGGGGGAAGGAATGTAACGTCCCGCATTTTTATCGGTTTGTATTTGAATATAAATCAGTTTAAATATTGAATTTATAATATAAGTGGATTTATATATTAAATAAAATGAAGTTGAACGTATAAAAAGAAATATTAAATATAATCGAGCTCATAACGACGCTGTAGTTCGTAATTTAATGTTCTGAACTTCAAATGAGTGTACAAGATTCGTTATAAATTGGATTTCTTCGAAACAAGAAATGTTGGATTCTGCTAAACTGTATTTTTCGAATGGAAGTGAAAAATTGATATTTCGAATTATAGATTGCAAGTTATGTCCAAATTAAATATTCAGAAAATCAGCGGCACATTCGTTTATGGCCATAAAGGTTATTTAAATATATTTAAATATCGGATTCGAATTTAGACAAGATTCTTTTGAGACGTAGTGATAGTTTAATTTTTAGAATTTTACTGTAAATTTTAATTAATTAAATACACAACTTTTTATTTGAAGTATTTTGCACCCTATATCAATATTTTGGGGTTTCACAACATAAGTTAAACTACCGATATTATTATATTTTTGGAACCGTGGAACCTCGTTGGGCACAACTGTATTTTTACTTTTGTTCACAACAGTCCATAAATAAACGACTTAACGACAATGCAACCATCTATAAATCGTTTGGCTAACTTATATAATTATATATATATTTACCCATCACGTGTATAATTCTAAAGACCTACCTCCTAGTGCCAATTTCCTATTTTGCATCAAAGCATACTGCTATCCCAGAGATCACGAAGGCCTTTTCTTGGCACCAGATTACCAGACATGCATTTTCAGGGAACCGTGTACCATACCACTAGTTTGACATATTTACACCCTACCCTATGCCATCCTCCTTAACCACTAAGTTTACAGCATTTATAAGTTTGGCGTATCTGGGATATCTTACACGTTAAGGCATAGGAAGAGGAATGGTAAAAAGAAACCTACCAACCTATATATAAGGTACAACCTATACCCTTCCACAAAATGAAAAACCTATCCTACTACCTATGTATATCCTTAACACCGAAATATCCGCCTTCTATTTATACACGATCAAAAGTAGGTTCTTTCGATTCAAAAACCGTGACCTTCTTCTTAGTTTATTCTTCCTGCATTTTTCTTTAAATCCTTCACGCATACCTAAAGAGAAAAAGAACGGTGACCTGAGTGGATACATCATACATGTGCATGGAAGGAAAGAGCATCTGAACTGGTACATGCATGAGGAGCGGGTTCTTTGATAAGGAGGGAGGATGACGATACGGACGTTTTGGCGACTGGAGAGGAGTGTATGTTTGGGAGATAGAAGCTTGTTTTGTTTGGAACTCAGCAAAGCAAAGAAGCAGGGAGAAGTGATGGGTATTATGCATGTATACTTATTGATGTAAGTGTGTTTGTATTTATGAGAGGGAAGTGAGCCGTGAGTCATGAAGGATGCGACATCTATAATACATTGAGGAAGATGGAGTTCTGTTTTCTGTTTCGGTGGGTGTGGATGCATTGCAGAAGGGTGCGTTGGCACTCCTGAAGCTTGAAACTTGTACAGTCGATCTACAGTGAAGGAGAAGGAGGCTCATATTGCTGAGCATAGAGATGAATGCGAAAACAAAGGATGATGAACGATGAATTTCGAGAAATGGTGAAGTTGTGTATACTGAAGCTTGCGGTTGTTTTAGAAAAGCAAGAAAGAAAAGGGGACTTGCGTTAGAGAGAATGGAAGTGGTGGTTACGGTGTGGTGTGATTGTTTGTGAGCCTGAGATACATAATGGAGCGGGGCTGTTGTGTTAGGGAAGAAAGGTTTGTTCCTTTGAACGGTGTCAAATGATGCAGTCTAGTCTTACCAAGTGGAGTTGGGCTGAGGAAGAAAACAAAACGTAAATCCCAATTCCTTAAATAAAAAAATATGGGATTTTATTATACAGTTATGTGGAGGGGAAATCCGATTGTTATGCATGGAAGAAGCATACTAATGGAGCAAGCGATATTGTTGGGGTTTGGGGGGTGGCGTCGGACCGAGTTAATAACATGAAATCCAAGCACTGAAAATGAAACGCTATGATATCAAAAACAAAATGAAGCATGCGCATGAGATTCTTCCCTCATTACTAAACGCAGGCCTCACCAATAATATATGGAATCTCGCGGTATTATGTACACGAAGGACTAATCATATGCAAACTCTGTTTTACGTGGGTGGAAAAGCATTTGTTATGCGTGTGTATCGGTATTTGCTAGAGGGTTGAGGTGTTGCGTCGGAGCGGTGAGCCTTGATATCGCACTGGTGAACTAGAGTTGGAAACTGATGGTGGAGAGGGAGAACAGAGCCATCGGAATTTCGTGATAAAAATCAACCGATGTAAATCGTTATTTAATGGTTAACGCGCAAAGTGAGTAAACTCACTAACTCTGATCCTTTTTATAATATTATAAACGTTATTTAATATTGATAAATAGTGGTTAGATGATGCATGATGGTTGTTTGGATGAATGGCTGACGAAATGGTTGAAATAATCATATTTGTTGTTTCATATATTGCGCTATATGATAAACTAGAAAATCTGTTATTGATTGTTGTTTGTAGGGGATGTGGGATTACACTGGCCCTGAAATAACTGTTATTGAAACACCATAAAAATATATGAGAGTTGGTTCGAGTTTAAAAAGAAAATATTCTATTATTTATTATTTAATAATAGAAAATTACTATTGAGCTAGAATACCGTAACTTATTTAATACTATGAAACAAATAAATTGATTTAGAAACGATATTTAAAAGATAAAATGAGATAATTACTATCAATAATAATGTAGAAATATATATTCAAGAATGATTGTGGGAATTGGGAAATCGGTTAAAAAGGGAAGGGTTAAATTCATTTCGATGTTCAAAAAAAACAAGAGTAAGATTGAATATATCTTTAATTAATTTATAATGAGAATTCGACATGTCGAATGGGTTAAAAATAATATACTTTTAGAAATTATATGTGTTATATATAATTAAGAATTTGACAGGAAATTAAAGTAATAAGGAGTTAGAGTTACGTACTTTTATCTATCTTAAGATAAGAACATTGTCGATCAATGTCTGAGAGGTAAATAGAATACCCCAACTTGAACGACTTCACTATCATCGAGGGATGGTATTAGTTTGTAATGGACAGAGATGTCGAGATTAGTTATAAAAAGGAATATGATAGCGTACGGCATTATTTATAAAAGGGAAAATATTACAGCGTATGGCATTAGTTATAAAAGGGGGAATATTACAGCGTATTGCTTTAGCTATAAAAAAGGAAATATTATAGCGTATTGCAAGTTTTGAACTATAACGATAAATTAACATTGTTGACCAAGCTTAAGCGTGATTTTTATATATATAGCACTACTCCATAGGAAATGAAAACAATTTGGTTTAAAATCCACTTATTCTAATGTAATTAATAACGACGTTTGTCCAAAGAAATATAAGAATGAGTCTAGAAGAGAACGGGGGAATCATTTCAGAAAACGATGACATCATTTCGATGTCTGGAATGTGATTAGAACTACATAACATTATTAGGAATTAGAACTAAAATTCGACGATGTCGAATGGATTAAAGTGAATTATTTTAGGAATCATAATCTAATAGGGTAGGTAATATTGATTTTTAAACCAGTAAATTATAATAGGATATGTAATCAATATTTAGTTATAAACTTGATATTGATTTAGCAAGAAGTTGACTTAGAAACATAGTTTATAAAGTGGAATAGGAATATAAAATTATGAAAGATATTTCAGTAAACAAGATAAGGGTAGTTATTAATCGAATAAAGAGTTATTCGATAAAGATGTTCAGATTTATATAATAGGGATGATATTCACATTTTAAAGTGAATAATGTTTTAAAAGTGAACGTTGGGCAGATTAAAATGTTATAATGAAATTGGAAATATTTTTCCAATGTAGATAGGATATATTACCCAAGTGTAGAAAATATAGAATATGAAAAGAATGGAAATGTTTTCGAACATTAATAACGTATACATTTGGAACATAAGAGAATAAGAGTTTATAATAACCGGGATTGTATTCCAAGAAGTGTGAAAGGCTAAAAACGGGGTTTGAGAAGTATCTAGTAAGATATGGGAAATTGAATAATAAAAACGAATGTTGAATAAAAAGTGCCCTTGGTTGTATGATGATTAGTTATACATTAGAATGGATGTTTGTTTTACTTCAATAGTTAAATAACCGACAATCGAAGTGTTTTGACCATCGTTTCCAATACGGAGAGACCGGTTGGATATATTATTTGAAAACCACTCCGTATAGGCCTAAGCGCTGCGAATTAGATTAGCCGAAGATAATTGAAGACGGAGTGAAATGTAAGGGTCGTCCTGTTCCACAATGGTATTTTCTGTTTGGCCAGTCCCAAGACATCTTGTATGGTCGAGTGTTTGACAGAGTATACCTAACCAATCACGTATGGTTGATCTCTTAAAGGTATTACGTCTTGTGGCGGAGGGATTCGTTCCTCTTAGCTTTGTATACCCGTGATATTTTTGGGAATCGATTAGTGAATTGACGGGTTTGACGATGTGACATTTAAAGTGAATGGTGATCAGATGTTCTTAAGATAGACGTAGCCTCTAGCCTCACAACTAGGAAGTAACAAAAGTTGGGCTAGGCAGCATGGCTAGTTGGGTCACACCCAAGCAGGGTGTATTATCACCGATCTAAAGAAAATTCATTTTTGTTCTTCTTTTCGACTCTGTATCTTCGGATGACGGTTGGATGGCCAACATCCGTGGGTGATAATATATTCGCTACACTCAAGCTAAATGAGTGGGCGGTCATGTGTGGGCGGGTTGCAAGACGTTCTTATTGAACCCAGTGTATACCCTCTAGAGTACATTGATCGGAGGGTGCTCCCATACCTTGTCTGTTGGAATCCATTTCCCAATAAGTGCCCTGCGGTTTTATGATTTTATACTATATATGTGGAGCGTGAGATGCAAGCGTTCTGCTATTTGGTTATTTATTTGATTATACATTATTATAATATCACTGGATTTTGATATCAAAAATGGTTTTGTTATAGTAAGGTAAAAACCGTCTGTGTTTATGTGTGGGCTGGTCTTACTATTACCTTTTTGTTTTCAAAAGGATTTTCAAAGTTAAATAATATGGATGGAGTTTACTCACACCAGTCCCATGACTGACCCAGAGTTTACTTTGTTTTGTTTTCCCTAAACTCTTGGGTGCCCAAATTTGTACGGGCAGCCAAGTGTTTCAGCATTTTGCCGATTCACTTGGAGGAGCTTGAAACAGGAGGCTCCACCGTTAGTTATGTAGAGATTATTTCTGCTGTAATGTATATGAGTTATACTCTGATATGGTATGTATACAAATTCAGAGTTGTATTTCAAAGTTATGTAATATATTTTATTCGTTCCGCTGTGAGATTCGTGTTTACTCTGATACTGTTTAGATTATGATGTTCTTCTACTTCTTCTATTCTATTAGTTCTATCTTATCTTTCTCATCCTCTTATTTCTTTCTATTAAAGATCTGTATTTTAATGCACTTTGAGTTGAATGTGTAGGATATTAGTTAGCTCAAATTGGTTCGGAATTTACGGGCCTTTACAATGGATTTCCAACTTTGACAAGGTATGGAACCACCTTCCAATCAGTATACTCTAGAAGGAATACACTAGAGTTCAATAAGAACATCTTGCAATTCAGCCACACATGACCGACCATTCATTTCGCTTGAATGTTCCGAATATATTGTCACCTTATGGTTGGTATACCGACATAATCGTTCCAGGGAGATACAGAAATGAAAGAAGTAGCAAATATGAATATTCTCTAGATGGTGACAATATACCCTAATTGGGTGCGACCTACTTAGTTATGCTACCGGCCCGATTTTTGTCATTTCCCAGTTGATGAGGCTTGATGACATAACATACCATTATTCAGATCACATCTTTGTTTACTTTGAACGCCACATCATCATATCTGCCAAATCACAAATTGATTTCTCCAAAAATTCCACGGGTATAAAGCTAAGAGAAATGAATTCCTCCTCAACCAAATGTAAATACGTTTGAAGAGATCAACTTACGCTATCTATTAGATATACTCTATCAGACATTCGTCCATACACATTGTCCTAGGACAGGACAAAATGATGACACTATCTTGTAAATCCGTCTTAGGCGATTTCAATCTAGGATTGCCAGAACAGCCCTCGCATAAACTTCGTCTTCAATTTTCTTCAATATATTCGATTTGCAATGCTAGTGCATATACGGTGTGGTTTTCAGATAATAAATCTGATCCCAAACTCTTCGTATTGACAATGGAAAATGGTCAAAAACTTTGATAGCTGGTGTTTTAATTATCAAAGGAAAACACTCATACAAACAACAATCATATTTCCAATTGAAAATCTTATCGATAAATCATCAATTAACACCAACCCCTTTAAATAGATTTATCAATAATCATCTCATTTCCGAATTTCATTCTTACCATATTTCTCCCAGATATCTCTTTAAAACTCGTTTATCCCCTTTTACGATTCTTGGAAAAACATTTACCAAAACCCCCGACTTTTATTTTCCATTTTAGAAAATACACAATTTTAATATTGGAAAACATTTCCATTTATTTTTCACGCATCATCATTCTTTTCCCATTCATTAGTCCTTGATTATAAACTAGTAAGAGATTAATTCCCTAAGTATCAACCCCAAAGGACGAAACCAACATCAGATCAATACTCAACAAACCATTCACCTTAACTAATCTTTAGTCAGTTTCTAATTCCTTAACTTCATTTCTTAATTTCTTATTTACAAAACTGTTTACTCATATTAGTTTACGAATCCACTTCTTTACGAAAATATTTGATTATAATGATAACATTTTAATATCAACTTTTGAAATATTTAATTTAAAAATATAACTTTTATTTAAATAAATAAACAATTAATTTATTAATTAGATAAATAAATTAATCTTGATTATACCCGGAAAGTAAATGGTACTTTCTTGAATTCGATAGAATCGAATTCCAATATATAACTCACTTTTGAATACTCTCTATTCAATTAATGTTTCGTACGTCTGAATAAACTCACTGTTTCAGGTTAACTTGATTTCTAAATTCATATTTGAATTTATCACTTCCAAAACATCACAATTCACTTTATAACCATTCCATTTGGCAAAACATTTTCTTTATAACCATTATTCACTTTAAAATGTGAATATTATTTCTCTATATAAATATGGGCTCATTTATTAAATCAAATCTTGATTAAATACTGAATGCCATTACAGTTTAAAATTCCATTTATTTAGTTATTCTATAAATCCCTACTTAGTATTTTATTTTATAAACTCCTTTTAGAAGTTATAACTTAATCTCGAATACACATTTGATTTATTGGTTTCAAATCAAATATAAACTATCTTGTTAGATTCTGAATTTTATAATATATAATTCCTAAAATTAAATTTTTGTTATATTACTCGAGATAGTCGAACTCTAATTATAAATCCTTATTGATTTATTCAATCCTATTTATATTTCGAACACCGAAATAAATTCATCGTTTACCTTTCAACAATTCCCAATTTATTAACAATAATTATTTCATATTATTTATAACATCGTTTATAAATCAAATCACTTGTTTTAATATAATTAAACAAATTATTATTTTCTAACCCAATCGAAATTCCAATTTTATTTTAAAATAGATTTTCCTTTTTTAAAACCCCAAATTACTTCCAATGTATTCAAATATATATCTTACCACATTTAAATATCAATTATTTCAGGTCAATGTTATGCGAACATCCCAAAACACAGTAAAATCAATCATCGATTATTGGTGTGACGGCCCGCCCCGCACCAGCCGGCATTTCCTCCGAAAGTGCGCTATACACATGCCCGGCTAGCATGGAACGGTCGCCAAAGAAAGGAAAGAAGATAATGAACTAATCGAAAACCTGTAGAATGTCTCACAGCGCATGGAACAAAATATAATAATAATATACTTGACATAAAACAGGCGAGATAGTGCATAAACTGATAATTAAAACCAACATCAACATTATCATTAGACTAGCGGAAATCCGAATATAACTTATTACAACTTTCCAAATTATTGTCTCAAAATAAAAGAAAGAAAGGGTACACTACGAATGCCCAAAGTAGTGACCAGCCGCGACACAGGGAGAATATCTATATATCATACGTGGAAGCCTCCTGCTCGTCTCCGGTACAGCTACTCGTGCATGACTAGCTAACCTGTCTCTAGTCTGCTCGTGAGAGCACCCAGAGTAATAAGAAGAGACATAAAACTCTGGGTCAGACAAAAAGTCTGGTATGAGCGATAAGCAGCAAAACAGAACAATAATAGGTATACTAAACCATACTTGAACTTGGACCTGCAACCAAAGAGTTAGCACTACATACCGTACAATACTCTAAGGTGCCACTAACATATCGTGTAAAGATAACGGGGGTGGGGGTGTGCATGTCATAATGATGGCAAACATAGCAACCATCCTCACATCCCTCACTCAGTGCATAAAGCATACGATGTCCACCACTGTCAATCACTAGACCCATCGAAGTAGTGACGGAGTTCGACTTGTACAACTACTGCTACTACCAAGCTTACCCCATGGTGTCATGACCAAATCTTTATAAATGACCCCACTTCATTGGTCTATAGCTCTTTAGTCGTACCTAGGCCACTGTGGCCCTGAATCCGTTCACGTACCCCTACACATAGTGATCCAAAGTTACAGACATCGACAACCCCTTAGCACACGTCTGGCAGCAAAGCCCAACTCATGAAGTTAACTCGTTGGTTCCCAACTAGATCCTGAGTACAAACTTCCCACTTGGACTACCTTTGCATCTCGGGTTTTGGTTTTCTCCTCCGGATCGGTCTTCATTTGGTTCGCAACCCATACCTCGCGCTCAGAACTCCTGAGTTCGGTTCATGGTCATCCTCCTCCTTCGGATCGGTTCGAGCCACCTGCATCAGATCGAGTCGTGGTGTCCTTCATCCAACAGTTCAGGTCGGGGTCCACATCTCCAAGCGGTTCGGATCATGGAGAGCTCCGGATCGGGTCGGGCCTTCCTCACCATCTCAGATCGTTGTATGCTGATCGGGTCGGGACTCCTGGTCGGATCGGGATCTCCAAGCAGTACGGGATCGATGCACTAGCTCATGGCGCAGCAGTTCAGGGGAGCGGCTCGTGGGTGGTTGTCACGATCGGGTCGGTTCGGGGGTGCGATCCGATCCGGTTTCCTGCACAGTTTTCCTGCGACTTCCAACAACCTGTTTCACGCCATTCGACGGCGTTTTCGACTAATCATACTATTCTAATCAATCACAAAGCATACCATACAGTCATAGCAACATGTAGAAACGACCTTAAACACCAAAACATCAATTTGATAAGTTAAAACGGATCAAACATAGCCAAAATCCTATATTTTTCCCTTAAGCATATTTAAGCAAGACTAATCATAGGATTAACAAAACTTAACCAAATCAACCCAAATTTCTAACAGACGTATAAAACAATATTTCATAATTTATAAATATTTTTCCGAAATTTTATCATGTCTAATTTTGTTAATCAACACTAATTACCCTTAATTACCCGTAATTAGTGCAAAACTATGCAAATCACTCACCTTTGCCACAAATAAAACTCAGATCTGAAATGAATCTCTGTTTGGCACGAATACTGATGTCTAACAGCAGCTATAACCTTGCTTTGGTGCTATCTCTCCTTAATTTGATGTTGCTAAGCCTAATCTTTAATTAGATAGTGGTTTAGAGGTGTTTTAGATGTTGGAGGCCATGGCTAGGTTGAGAGGAATGAATAGTGACAGTTGAAAAATGAGGAAAAGGTGTTCTCTAAACCCTAAATGCCCTTTTAAACTCCTAATCCCGAAATTCCCTTTTGGGCCTAGCTGTTAATCACCCGGTTAAGCCCAATTAAGCTGCTTTTTTCACCACCTAAAACTTGTTTTAGCCATATCTCCCAAACGGTGAGTCCGTTTGGCTAATGTGACCACTCTACGGAATTGTAAACCATCATCCGGATCTAATGAACGAGGTTTTAGGTCAAAATTCCTTTCCAATCAAAAGTTATAGCCAAAACAAGATCAGCTAGGGGCAAAACGGTCATTTAAAAATCGGCAAAAATCATGAACATGGGAAATGACCCCAATAGTTGTCCCCCAAAGTTACATGACCATAAGACTTCGTATGTGAAAGAAATAAATATCCTACGATCCTTCGATGCGTAGAATGCGGTCGTTACACTCTCCCCCCTTAAGAAATTTCGTCCCCGAAATTCGTTAACCCAAAACATATAAAGGATCCCGCATTCCTACCAGCCATATACAACAATCAATCATGCAAAACAAACAAAACAAACCTATCTTAGCATGCGGAAAGACTAAATCGAAACTGAAATCTTACCAGGAAAAGAGTTCTGGATACGTCTTCCTAATGCTCTCCTCTGTCTCCCAAGTATAGTCATTCTCATTCTCGCCCCACTGAACTTCGACTAATTTCACCGCCTTCCTTCGAAACTGCTTCGTATCATTACCAACAATACGCATAGGTCTGCGGTTCCCAGCCGCCTCGGGTTCAACTTCGATATCATCCAACTAATCAGGTGAAATAGTCACATCTGGTCATGTACGAACTTTCTTAACTGAGAAACATGAAATACGTTGTGAACTCCTGCCATCTTCTCTGGTAATTCAACTTTATATGCCAAATTCCCAATTTGCTCTAGAACTGGGAATGGACCAACAAATCTTAGTGCTAACTTACCTCTCCTGCCAAATCGTATCGCGCTCTTCAACAGAGAAATCTTAACAAACACCAAGTCGCCAATGGAGAACTTTAATTCCCTCCTCCTCTTATCAGCATAACTCTTCTGCCTACCTTGGGCAGCCTTCATTCGCTATTGGATAACCTTAATCTTAGCTGAAGTTTCTCTTATTACATCTGGTCCAAGCACAAACTTCTCACCAGTTTCTAACCAACATGACGGTGAGTTGCATGGTCTTCCATACAAAGATTCAAATGGAGCCATACCAATGCTGGATTGATAACTATTATTATATGCAAACTCTACTAGATGCAAATGGTCATCCCATGATCCATCAAAATCCAATACATAGGCTATCAAGAGGTCTTCTAATATATGATTCACCCTCTCTGTTTGACCGTCGGTTTGAGGATGATACGCGGTACTGAGATGTAACTCTGATCCTAACGCCTCTTGTAAGCTTTTCCAAAATCCACTAGTGAACAACTGGTCTCGATCACTTACAATGCCTTTGGGTATTCCATGAAATCTCACTACCCACTTTACATATAGTTCAGCTAACTTAGCTGCTGTTCTATTCGACTTGACGGGTATAAATCTTGCACTCTTAGTCAATCGGTCCACAATCACCCAAATGCTATCATGGCCCGATCTACTCCTTGGTAACCCATCAATGAAATCCATCGAGATTTGTTCCCATTTCCATTCTGGAATCTCTAATGGTTGCAACAAACCACTAGGCTTCTTTTGCTTAGCTTTAACTAGTTGGCAATTCATGCATTTGGATATAAATTTCCCAATGTCTCTTTTCATCCCTTCCCTGTAGTAGGTCTACTTCATGTCTCGATACATCTTGTTACCACCGAGGTGTATAGTCAGTTTTGAGTGATGACATTCACTAAGTAATTCATCTCTCAATCCATTGACATTGGGTACAACTAGTCTTCCATTCTTCCTTAGTTGTTCATCTCGATCAAGCCCATACTTGTTCATCTCTCCGTCGATTTCCATCTCTAACTTTGAGATGATTTCCAATACGTTAGGATCGTTCCTCTGACTGGAACCAATCTGCTCAATCAAAGTGGGTCTGATCGTCAAATTTGCTAACATTTCTGGATCCAATTCGCACTTTGGTCTGAAATCATACCCAGCGATGTACTCCGGTTGCTTCCATTCTAGAAACATAGCCCCTAAACTGGCATGTCTTCTACTCAATGCATCAGCCACCACATTGCCCTTTCCTGGTGTGTATGCGATATCGAAATCACAGGAAGCCAAGAATTCTAACCATCTTTGCTGTCGAAGATTTAGATCCTTCCGAGAGAAGAGATACTTTAACAATTTATGATCGGTAAACAACTCGAATCTTTCTCCCAAGAGATAATGTCTCCACATCTTCAATGCGAATACGATCGCAGCCAATTCCAAGTCATGGGTAGGGTATCTTTTCTCGTGCGGTTTCAGTTGTCGACTTGCATAAGCTACAACCCTACCTCCTTGCATCAATACAACACCTAGTCCGGTACCGCATGCATCTGTGTATACCGTCATCTCTTCATTCCACTTAGGAATGACTAACATTGGTGTACATGTCAACTTGTCCTTTAGACTCTTGAATGCATTCTCACACTCTTCGTCCCAAAGGAAAGCTTGATTCTTCTTGGTCAACTGAGTCAACGGTGCTGCTATCTTGGAGAAGTCTTGGATAAACTTACGATAATATCCAGCTAATCCCAAGAAACTTCTTATGTCCGTTGCATTCTTGGGCGTAGACCAATCTTGTACCGTAATCACCTTCGCAGGATCCACGGCAATACCATTCTCTGAAACAACATGGCCCAAGAATCTCACATCCCTTCTCCAGAAGTGACACCTAGTAAACTTTGCTTTCAATTGGTGTTTTCTCAACACCTCTATCACTATTCTTAAATGTTCCTTGTGTTCTTCCTCTATCCTCGAGTACACCAAAATATCATCCACGAACACAAGAACAAACTTATTCAACTGATCTCTGACTAGCCTATTCATAAGATCCACGAAATATGGTGGTGCATTGGTCAGCCCGAATGGCATGATCAACCACTAATAAAATCCAGACGGCGTTCGGAAGGCCGTTTTAGCTATACTCTCAGCTTCCACTCTAAGCTGATGAAAATCTGTCGTGAGATCCAACTGGGAAAATACTCTCGTGCCACTTAACTAATCAAACAAATCATCTATCTGTGGTAGAGGATACTTATTATTCCTCGTCACCTTATTCAACTCGCGGTAGTCTACACACAATTGAAGGGAACCATCGGCCTTGGTAGCAAACACAACTGGTGATCCCCACTCAGAAACACTTCTTCTGATAAATCCCTTCTTCAAAAGATAGCTTACTTGCACCCCGAGCTCTCGTTGCTCCCTTGGCGCCATAAGACAAAGTGACATCACTATAGGTCTTCCATCTTTCACCAAATCAATACGGAACTCAATCTCTCGGTGTGGTGGAAGCCCAATCACTTCCTCAAAGACGTCCGGATACTGGCCAACCACGGGAAAACCTGACAACTCACCATGCGGGATGTCGAGGGAATTTAGAAAACTAGCCATTACCCCATTACTAGGTAGACCACCAAACACTACCCTCTGCCCATCATCCACTGTAGCTGTCACCAAGAAGCCCTTACAGTCTACCACTACCCCGTATCTTTGGAGCCAATTGACTCCTAAAATAATGCCAAACCTAGTAAAGCCCAAAACAAAGCAATCACAAACAAACATTCATCCATGACTTGATAAGACCACATTACGGCAAACCATGCTAAGGCTAGTCGAACCACCAATCGGGTTCGTCACTACTAAAGGTCTACCGACTATCTCGGGTTCCAATCCCAACCTATCTACCAGGTCACTAGATATGAAAGAACTGGAAGCTCCGGTATCAAACAAAACTCTAACAGGAACATCATAAACAGAAAGCATACCTTGAATAACGACATTCTTTCTCTTCTCCGCCACAGTTGGGGCATTCGACGAAGAAGGAATAGCATTAAGGGCATATGCTTTCACCATCTGCTTTTCTTTAGGGGTTGCGGACACTTGTCCTTGTGATGTCCCACTTGGCCACAGTTGGAGCACTTCCTGTCTGCTGGCTTTGCTCGACAATTACTAGCATAGTGGCCCTTCTTGCCACAGCTAAAGCATTCAACATCTTACTTCTTCTTCTAGCCGTCCTTATTCTGGTTCTGCTTCCTCTTATTCTGAGAACCACTCTTTCCTCCACCGCTTGCTTGCGGTTTTGGTTTCTCTACAGATGCGACCTCAGTCTTCGACTTAGTGTAAAGACTTTCCGATCCTAAAGCTTTCCCCACAATCGATTCAAATGTCTCATCGATGTGGTTAATAAGCCTTTCCTCCAAGTATCCATCTAAGCCAGTTATGAACTTCTCGTTCTTCTTCTCGGCAGTATCTATTAGGGATAGCCCATATTTTGACAAAGTGTCGAATTCGATAATATACTCCGAGACAGCTCTGCCATTCTGCTTGAGTTCCAAGAATTTCTTAAACGGCACTGACTTCTGAGCAGCTGGAATGAACTTATCGCCAAAGCGAGCCTAATTAAGACTAATCAATTTGATTAGTTAAAACGGATCAAACATAGCCAAAATCCTATATTTTTCCTTTAAGCATGTTTAAGCAAGACTAGTCATAGGATTAACAAAACTTAACCAAATCAACCCAAATTTCTAACAGAGGTATAAAACAATATTTCAGAATTTATAAATATTTTTCCAGAATTTTATCATGTCTAATTTCGTTAATCAACGCTAACTACCCTTAATTAACCGTAATTAGTGCAAAACTATGCAAATCACTCACCTTTGCACAAATAAAACTCAGATCTGAAATAAATTTCTGTTTGGCATGAATACTGATGTCTAACAGCAGCTCTAACCTTGCTTTGGTGCTATCTCTCCTTAATTTGATGTTGCTAAGCCTAATCTTCAATTAGAAAGTGGTTTAGAGGTGTTTTAGATGTTGGAGGCCATGGCTAGGTTGGGAGGAATGAATAGTGATGGCTGAAAAATGAGAAAAAGGTATTCTCTAAACCCTAACAGCCCTTTAAACTCCAAATCCTGAAATTCCCCTTTGGGCCTAGCTGTTAATCACCCGGTTAAGCCCAATTAAGCTGTTTTTTCACCACCTGAAATTTGTTTCAGCCATATCTCCCAAACGGTGAGTCCGTTTGGCAAATGTGACCACTCTACAGAATTGTAAACCATCATTCGGATCAAATGGAAGTGGTTTCAAATCAAAACTCCTTTCCAGTCAAAAGTTATGGCCAAAACAAAATCAGTTAGGGGCAAAATGGTCATTTAAAAATCGGCAAAAATCATGAACATGGAAAATGACCAAATAGTCATCCTCCAAAGTTACATGACACAACGACTTCGTATGTGAAAGAAATAAATATCCTACGATCCGTCGATGCATAGAATGCGGGTCGTTACAATTGGTCACATCATATAATGCAATATATGAAAAATAATAATATAATTTGTTGTGGAATCCAGGTGGATCCTTCCATCCTATTTTCCTACATCCACAAATTTTAATTAACACAATAACCTGATTTTCATATCAATATGAAAATTATAATAAATGGGATCAATATTTAACTAATGGTTTATATATATATATATATATATATATGTATATATCTAAAATATCAACCAATTATTAAGCAATTCATCCAAACAACCATCACACAACAATCAATTATCAATAATAAACAACGTTTATTAAATTTTAGAACTGATTAGAGTTAGTGTGTTTACTCACATTGGTCGTTAATAGTTGAACAACGATTGATGTTTGATAGGTCTGATCAAGTGATTTGTTTTGCCTAAAATTGTAATGTGCTCCAAGTCACTTCAAACTGGTTCCATTATGTAGTCTGCGATCTTATGATCCCAACAATTCAAATTCTCCTAATTTTGATAACGTATGCTTAAGGTACGAAGTTTACAATTTCATACGTTATTTAATTTAAACTTTAACTTAATAATATATATATATATATTATGGGCCTGACCCCTTTCCAAAATCAGCCCAGCTCACCCTTTAAAGATCTGCACTCGATCACCCATACAAATGCAATTCCTTCTTCCCCAAAAACTTAAAACCATCGTTCCCTTTTCAAGTTAATCCGCCTCATGTTTTTGGGCCCTTTTTTTTCTTTTTTCATATAGTGGGCTTCACCTATTATTAATCGGCCCATACCATACTAAAAATTAGACTTCTTACTTTCTTCTTCCTTCAGAATGACGTATCCCGCTTCTCCATTTCCGAAAGCCATTGCCGCACCAAAAAGATTCAATTCCCCTTCCGAAACTTTACTAAAAATCATTCCGCCTTCTCCGCATTTCATCTGTACTACAACTCCTTCTTCCTAACCCAACTATGCACAACTCGATCAACATCAAGCCTTCATGTCGAACTGCCATGTACAGGAACCTCCAACATTTTTTTATTCCTCGAATTGCCCAAGATTTTCACGAGCATGCCAAACAAGGTCACGAACTCAAACCAAGTATCAGATTGATCTCAAATCCCTTGTATTCCATGCAATATCGAGCCCTAGCTGTTGCTATATATTTCAAATGGGAAGATACGAGCTTCACACCGAAGGAAAGTCGCACCAAAATGCTTATCCGTAGGAATTCAAATATGTATAATTCAAGATTTTAAGAGGAACGTGGAATTTTTTCGATTTTATTTCCCAAAGTCATTACAACTTTCAACTATTTTCTTCTTCAAGGAAATTGTGAGGCCAGCGTGCTTCATTTATATTTGAGGAGCCTTCGACATTAAGGTATCATAGCATAGGTATCCATGTTCGTAGATAGTCCTTGGTGTATTGTAGTGTTATCATATATTTGCTCAAATTTCATATGGTCTGCGTGAAAGATCTGTATTTAGCATAGGGTTGGCGTGCTTTTTATTGTTTGTTGTGATATTTTGTTTCTTGTGGGCATGAAGAATTCAAAATGTAGGTTGGAAGGAATTCAAAAATTAGGTTTGCATTCCTATCTATAGTTGGTGCAATTGTATATGTGAAATGGCTTGTGTAGATTTTAGCATGTGCACTGTACAGTATAGTATGTGATAGTTTTAGACTTAGGCATGTGCTTGGATCAGGATGCATACTATATTAAATGGGAGGAGTGGTGTAAGGTAGTTTGGCATCACATAACATTCAAGCCCATATTAGAATTTTAATGACGAAAAACAAGGCTTTGAAGCAAACAAGCCATTGTTTGTGTATATTCTATCATCCATGGTTTACTCCCTTAAATAGATCTACTCTTACATCAACGTTGCTCTTATTGCCAATTAAAAAAATATAATGGTGTCAAAATTGTATATCCGAATCGAAATGGTTTTAGTGGTCTACTTAAACTAATCAAATTGTAACAAAATGCGTACATTTCTTCCATTCCTAATGCAATATATGTTTCTTGATACATACAATCCAAATTCGTTCGTTCATGGACTATTATAGACAAAAATAGGAATATCGTCGTGACAAGCAATTTGTCATGATTCCAAAAATATAATAAAACAGACAAGTTAACTTATTTTATGAAACCCCAAAATGCTGGTATCGGGCGTAAAATAATTGAAATAAAAAGTTTCTTATTTTCCAAATTAAAAATTATAGAGAAATTCTACATACGTCTAGAAAACCTTATCCAAATTCGAAAGAAATAACTTATTATAATTAAATAATCGTCATGGCTTATAAATGATTCCATAACGACTATTTGAATATTTGATTTGGACATAACTCACAATATATAAGACGAAATTTCCTTTTTTCTCTTCCATTAGAAAAAAATAATTTAACAGATTTAAGCGTTTCTTGTTTCAAAGAAATCCGACTTATTACGGATCGTGTACACTCAGTCGAAGTTTAAATCGTAATATTACGAACCGCCACGACGTTACAAGCTCGATTATAATTTATATTATAATTAATACGTTCAACTATCGTTTAAATAATATATTCGTTATTATAACTTGGATATAAACTAAAATAAATATCACATATTATCCAAATGATGAAATATTGCAAATTCAACCACTTCTGACAATTTCGGAAATAGTCATATTATACCACTATTCAAAATAATTAGATAAACAAAATTATTTAAATTTAAACCATTTAAATTATAAAACCACTATATTAAAATAATTAAATAAATTAATTATTAAATCACTAAAAAAATCTGGGATGTTACATTCCTTCCCTCTTAAAAGAATTTCGTCCTCGAAATTACTAAGATGGGGAAAATGCTATGATCCTATTAACTTGATTAAAATCATTTATTTACTTCTTAATTTTAGTTCAAACCGAACCAATATATTTTAAGTAAAATATCAATCTATTCTTATTAACGAAAATTTTCAAAAATTCTTAAAAATTTTTGACACCCTAAATTTCCATTAGATCCGGATGATGGTTTACCTTTCCGCAGAGTGGTCACATTAGCCAAACGAACTTACCATTTGGGAGATATGGCTGAATAAAGGTTCAGAGGGTGAAAAACAGCTTAATTGGGCTTAACTGTAAAGACCCGCAACCTCCCCGTAAGGGAAAGCGTCGGATAGTTCGAGAACAAACCACAACAGAACGCATACAGGAGAACATTTCATTGTATATTACAACAATGCATCAGGTTACAAGAATATACAGAGTATAAATGAATATTACACAGAAATATCAGAGATTTAAATTACATTTAAATACATAGCAGCGGAAAATAATACAATACACAACTAGAAGAGATATACGGATACAAAGCTTTCCGGATATCATTCCAGCTGTAAACCAGGATCCTGTGAATATAAATCTGCAAAACCAAAACTACTAGCTGCCCGTGTCAAAATAGGGGCACCCAGAGTTTAGGTTAAAACAATAAACTCCGGGTCAGTCATGGGACTGGTGTGAGAACTAAAACAGTTAATCTTTATTTTTAAAGCTAGGTAAATCAAGGGACCACGCCGTATAACACGGAACGGGTTTCCTCCCAAGAATACCAGTGCATAAAACAAACAGCGCAATGCTAAATAAAGAAAAATGAAGCTGTTATAAGACCCAGGTCCCATCACACAATGCAACGCAGTCGAGGATAGGGTTTTCCCTTATAACGGCCAAAGAATGCTTGATACGTTTAAAACAAATCATTTGATACTATTATAAGTGCATAGTGTATAAAACAACTTCAAATCATAAGTATCAATCATAGGCGGCATGAATGCCCCATACCACTATGTCGCCATATATAGGTTATACAATCAAAATCGCAAAGTCACGTATTTGGAAATTGGATTTCCATCTATGAACCGAGGCAAAAGATAGTCCTCAACCGATTCGAGACGCTCTAGCCCGCCCCTCAGGACCCAGACTCAGGTGGGCCCTTGGATCCTCAGGGCCGGTCCACCGATGTGGATTAAAATGCCTGAACATGCGTCTCCCCACCCTATGGGGTGTAAGTCTGGTCCGTCAGCCGACCAGAATGCATTCGGCCGAAACCGATATAACCGAGGCGCCTCGCAACAGCAACAACCACATAAGTCAAACTCGTCAGGGCGTGTAAAACCACTGACGCCACTTCTAGCTAGAAAGAAACGCATGCCCTCCCTGACGTCCGTCTCCCGTTTTTGGTTCATACCTGGTGTGAAACACGCGAGGTAAACGTTACACAAAGCTACGCCACAAAGGCCGTGCTTTGATCATCACCACAAGACTTTGCTTTTCAACAGAAGCCTTGATCATTTGCATCTTAGCATGCCACACAGGCAAACCATCCTATGCAACCGATATCAGTCACACAGAATGAAATCCGATGTCAGACACACAGTCCATTTACAAGTCCGTTCTGGGTCTGAACGAAACCGGAGGCACCTAGTACCCCGCATATCCATCGATCTCCAAGTACGTCTGGACGATCACTAACTGTTTCCATCTTCTTGGGTGTACAGCCCAATCAAGATCATCAGTAATTACCCAAACGACGTGAAGACCTCCGGTCTTCGACCATCGTCTTCATCTTCGACTTATCGTCGTATCAGTTACTCAGAATGGGATAAACCCGGTCTTTCCGAATAACTCGCGTATATTTTAAATAAGTGTTACACAAACACAACATACGCCTCATTCCAATTCATTAGTCACTAACCGTAAATTAATCAAGAGAATAATTCCCCAAATATTAACCCCGAAGGCCGAAACCAACATCAGATCAATATCCAGAAAACCATTCTGCTTGGCTAACCGCCAGTTAGTTTCTAAATTTCACATTCAAATCTAATTAAAGATTTAACTATCGCCTGGAGCAAAACTGGTGATACTCCATTCTCGATCTTTTCAATCTAATTAAAGATTCATTAAAACTCCACTTAGTTTTAATCTGTGACTGGGTTAAAGAATCAGTGTCATTTAAAACACGGTTCACGATAAACCCAAAGTCACATCCCATTAATTATCGGGTTAAAGAACAAGTGTTATTTAAAACACTGTTCACGATAAACCCAAAAATCAATATCCATTCAATTCCAATTAAATATTATTTAATTGGTACACTTCATTAAATCTAAATCAAAAGATTTAATCTTTTCTCAGCTGGGTTCAAGAACAGTGTTAGTGAAGACACCATTCACGACAAAACCAAATCACATTCATTAATTATCGGGTTAAAGAACAAGTGTTATTTAAAACACTGTTCACGATAAACCCAAAAATCAATATCCATTCAATTCCAATTAAATATCATTTAATTGGTACACTTCATTAAATCTAAATCAAAAGATTTAATCTTTTCTCAGCTGGGTTCAAGAACAGTGTTAGTGAAGACACCATTCACGACAAACCCAAATCACATTCATTAATTATCGGGTTAAAGAACAAGTGTTATTTAAAACACTGTTCACGATAAACCCAAAAATCAATATCAATTCAATTCCAATTAAATATCATTTAATTGGTACACTTCATTAAATCTAAATAAAAAGATTTAATCTTTTCTCAACTGGGTTCAAGAACAGTGTTAGTGAAGACACCATTCACGACAAACCCAAATCACATTCGATATTCAATACAAGGCTCTGAATAGAAAATATATCGGCTTATATTCAATATCGAATTCTACGACTAACAAATGTCGTATTGGAAATAACGATACAAATATATATCTTTCAAATTTCCATAACAACACCTGTAATATCACGAATTCCAACATCGAAATATTCCGAAGACAATTTCGATTCAAATCCACTCCAATGCAATCATTGGAAATTTTGGTTATTTTCAAAACCATTTCAAATTCAATTTATTTATTTAAAAATAAATAGAATTATAATTCTAGTTCAAACTAGTTCATTTCGATAAAAATCTATTTTTATCTTTTCAAATATGGAGTTTTTCATCCCAAATCTTCACAAATCATTTCTTATGATTTTACACAAATTATTACTATTTTTAATAATTTTATCAAGGCCCGTACAGTCGATTTCCATCAACGGCCATCGAACTGCACTTACAGCGACCTTTTTCGAATTTGATTTGGACGTATCTCCAAATCCAACCGTTAGATTTCAAATTTCTAACCTTCTTTAGAAAGCCCTTTTCGATACGAACCCAACGGTTCCGGTTTTAGGAGAATCCGACGGTCGGATCTCCCGTAATGTCCGTTTGAAATAAATGGTCGAAATTCGCGAACTGCCGCGGCGCGGCGCGTTCTATTCAGGCCATTATATTATATATATAATATATATAATATATATTTCGTCGATTTCTATTTAAAACGAATTATATAAATAGTTTTAAATTCGTTTCAAATTCTATTTCAACTTCTATTTCAATTCAAAGCAAAATTGAATTCTTCTTTATAAATTCGTTTAAAAATTCATTTCTATTCAATTCGAATTTCAATTCAATTTGAATTCATTTCAATTTGCTTTCTATTCCATTTGAATTCGTTTTCAATTCAATTCATTTCGAAATCGTTTTCAATTCAATTCATTTCGAAATCGTTTTCAATTCATTTTGAATTCGTTTTCAATTCAATTCATTTCGAAATCGTTTTCAATTTATTTCATTTCGAAATCGTTTTTAAAATCGATATAAATATCGTTCACGTCAAAATGGCGTCAATCTAATCAATACGGCTTCATAAATTTCTATTTTCAAATATTCTATTTCAAATATTTCTATTTCAAATATTTCTATTTCTAAACTGGAATGAGGCCCAATCGATTACCATATAAAATTAATTATATGGATTTTCATACAACACATGTATATAATAGCATTGAAAATAATCAACCATCAACCAAAGTGCACTACACTGTATAAGCATCAAATATAGATATTCAACGCTTATAACAGCCTGTCAATCAATCGATCGACATGTTTAATCAATCAGGATGAGTGAACTTCAAATTTCATCCTAACACCCGTGTGGGGTTTCAAACAATCAAACACTGATTTTTTTTAGTTGTGCAGTTGGGCGATGTGTAAAATTTATCGTCCCAATCAATGTCATTCAAATAAGTGTACATAAACAAACCGTCTGGTTTGTAAATGAATATTTATTTTATTCACTTCACGTTAAAAATTATATTTTTAACGATAAAACATTTTATTTCAACCTATGAATTTCTATTCAATTCATTCTTTAAATAAAATGCTATTTTTATTTTTCTAACTTATTTTAGAAAATTTCGGCGGCATAACGGCACGATACTAGAAACGGGACAAGGCCTAGCCTTATCCCCAGTCTAGTGAAGGCCCACGCCATTCACTCATCAATCAAATCAATTTCATTTTGCAAACCACAAAATTTGGAGTAAGGGTCTAACCTAGCCTTACTCCTTCGCCTTATAACGGCGCACGTCTAATCCTAACCAATTTATCGATTCGATTTTTCACATCACAAACCACATTCAAACCAATATCGCAATCAATCACCAAACAATCAAACAAACAAGTCCATGGTCTGTGGACGATTGTGTCGGGTGCTACTAAGCACCGTCTGCATCCTAGTATATATATATAACTAGAAAAATAAATTGAAAGGTGAGAAATTCTCACATATAGCTATCCTAGCTCCACGGCACTTCTTCTGCAGAAGTCTTCATCGTTATCGCCTCTTCGTCATCTTCGTTGCTGCTTTCACTATATACGTAAAAATCACATTTTTACTTCGTTATTCAATATATAAAAATCCTATTTTTCTATCGAAGTTCAATATATAAAAATTCTATTTTTCTATCGAAGTTCAATATATAGAAATTCTATTTTTCTATCGAAGTTCAATATATAAAAATTCTATTTTTATATTCTCTATCCCATAAAGATTATATTTTTAATACTTTAAAAATATAAAAATCATATTCTTAATATTTCTATATAGTAAAGATTATGTTTTTAATACTTTAAAAATATAAAAATCATATTTTTTATCACTTTAAAAATATAAAGATCATACCTTTATCTTTCTACAATGTAAAAGATTATATTTTTCTTACTTTACAACATAAAATAAAAATTAGTTTTAAAGTAAATAAATAAAAAAACAGTTTTTAAAATAACGAAAATTCAGTTTTAAAAATAAATAAAAATCAGTTTTAACTTTTAAAACAAAATCAGATTTATACCTTTCTTGAAAATCTGTTTTAAACCTAAAATCGAAATTAAAATAAAAATAAAATACAATAAACTACTTACAGCGAGTTTTTTTTTGAAAAAAGGGGGGGCGGGGTCTTCGCGCGATGGAGCAGGAAGAAGGAGAAGGCGAGGATGGAGGGGCGAATCGAAGGTGGAGCGGCGGTCGTCGGAGGGCTATGCGGCTGAGGCTGCGGTGGAGAGAGAAGGAAGAAAAGGGGAGGAAGAAGAGGAGAGGGCGGCTATAGGGAGGGGGGGCATCGCGAGGTCGGCGGCGCTCCTCCAGATGCGGCGGCGGCGGATCCTACCCCCCCGCTGTCGTTCGCCATTTTTTTTTTCTTTTTTTTTTTTTCGATTTCAGTCTGAAATTATAAAGGGGGGGGGGCCTAAGAGGTAATAGGAGAGAATTTTAAATTTTATTATTTTATTTAATTATTTTAATTTCTAAAAAGGTTGACTTTTATTTTCGACCTCAAAACGAGGCCCACCGCCTGTCGCCCATAGCGTTTTACCCCCATTCCGAACACAATGGGATATGTATCGCAAGATGATTTGACCATTTGAATCAGTTTCCGTTTAATTTACATTTAAATCATTATATTGAATTTTAAACGTACATTTCAAATTACCGGGGGCACATGCTAACTTTAAAAATTCCAGAAAAATATTTTCTAGCTTCGTATTGACGATACGGTCCTAACAAAACTAGTTTCGTCGAATTCTGAGACCGTTGGAAAAATGGCCAATTTCCAGTCGATTAAATTCAACTGAAATGGTCAAAACGCGTTTTCCTTTGCCACGCTCACATATTGATTCGAAAATTTTTGAAATTTGGAATCTAGCAATAACTTTACACCACGGACCCAACAAAACTGGTTTCGTCGAAATCCGAGGTCGTTTGCAAAATTGCTATTTTTAAGGGCCTTATATATATAAAAATATATATAAATTCCACAGCGACTATTTCTAATTTTAAACTGGATATATCTTATCATTTCTAAGATGAAATCTCAGTTTGTCAACTTCGTTACAAAGATACAGTTATACAGATTCAAATATTTCTTGTTTCGTTCAATTCTGACTTATATTGAATTCTGTATATTCATTTGAAATTAGAAATCGAATTTTCGAACTACCGCGCCATTTTCAATTCCTTTTATAATTATATATAATTATTATATATTCTAACGACGACGTATATAATATATACGTTCTAATTATATTCCAAAATAAATTTCTCGTCGATATTATTTAAAATAATTCATTTTAAATATCAAAATTCGCTAAAATTGCCAAAATAAAAATTTTAAACTGGCCCAGATTTTCCGGGTTGTTACAATCTCCCCCACTTAAAACTTTTCGTCCCCGAAAAGGAACAAAGTCGAAAGTGGTTTGACTATTCAACTCTACGCTCGACCTGGCTTCCATTCTCCAACTCTTTAGTTTCTGAGAATTTTCAAAATTTCAAAAATTTGGCTAACTCCCTAAATTTTCGAAAAATTTCGCCATAACCTCCCCTGCAATGGGAGCATCGGGGAATTTCAAATAGCTTCCCCGGTCCTTCAGATCTCAAAAAGAAAAAGAAAAAGCCAAGCGGCTAGCCAATAGGCTCACAAAATCATCATCACCCAAACAAAACAGGAAATTATGTAGTAAACATGTACCTATTTGTCGGGCAAACAAATTTTATTCTCTGGCTCTAGCCTCCTTGCTATGACCTGTTCAATGATATATATGTATATGCAAGCAAATGCGACCAATTTTCAATACAATTCAATATTCGATCAAATTAGGCATACTAGTTCAAAATTATCAAACAATTAAACAAACAACACAAACATCAATCAATTAGTGAATTAGAGTCTCAAATTCGTAATTTGATATATATACGAAAATCAGATTTTTGATGCCAAATCACAACAATAGGCCCTATCTAATTTTGGTTCTCACACCAGTCAATAGGAAATATATAGAAATCTCACTTTCGTCACTCGAAAATAAATACTGGCGACAGTGCCCCATCACCAGAATTACTCCCGGGCACTAGAGGGATTCTATATCTACCCAATATATTAAAACTTCGAATACACGTTTGCAAGACATATATGAAAAATCTTTATATATCGGATTGTCCTAATCAATATAAAATAAATAATCAAATACGAATAATTGATTTAAATTTTCAAAACAAAAGTGTTTTCATTTGAAAAATATACTCTTCACACTCGTTGTAGGATACTACTGATCCTATCTCTAACGAGTCATTCTAATTGGATATTACTAATCCAACATCTGATGAATTCTTTCGTATGTTTCTAATGTGTCTTGTTCTCTGCTTTGTAAACCAAAGCTCTGATACCACGTGTGAAGACCCGCAACCTCCCCGTAAGGGAAAGCGTCGGATAGTTCGAGAACAAACCACAACAGAACGCATACAGGAGAACATTTCATTGTATATTACAACAATGCATCAGGTTACAAGAATATACAGAGTATAAATGAATATTACACAGAAATATCAGAGATTTAAATTACATTTAAATACATAGCAGCGGAAAATAATACAATACACAACTAGAAGAGATATACGGATACAAAGCTTTCCGGATATCATTCCAGCTGTAAACCAGGATCCTGTGAATATAAATCTGCAAAACCAAAACTACTAGCTGCCCGTGTCAAAATAGGGGCACCCAGAGTTTAGGTTAAAACAATAAACTCCGGGTCAGTCATGGGACTGGTGTGAGAACTAAAACAGTTAATCTTTATTTTTAAAGCTAGGTAAATCAAGGGACCACGCCGTATAACACGGAACGGGTTTCCTCCCAAGAATACCAGTGCATAAAACAAACAGCGCAATGCTAAATAAAGAAAAATGAAGCTGTTATAAGACCCAGGTCCCATCACACAATGCAACGCAGTCGAGGATAGGGTTTTCCCTTATAACGGCCAAAGAATGCTTGATACGTTTAAAACAAATCATTTGATACTATTATAAGTGCATAGTGTATAAAACAACTTCAAATCATAAGTATCAATCATAGGCGGCATGAATGCCCCATACCACTATGTCGCCATATATAGGTTATACAATCAAAATCGCAAAGTCACGTATTTGGAAATTGGATTTCCATCTATGAACCGAGGCAAAAGATAGTCCTCAACCGATTCGAGACGCTCTAGCCCGCCCCTCAGGACCCAGACTCAGGTGGGCCCTTGGATCCTCAGGGCCGGTCCACCGATGTGGATTAAAATGCCTGAACATGCGTCTCCCCACCCTATGGGGTGTAAGTCTGGTCCGTCAGCCGACCAGAATGCATTCGGCCGAAACCGATATAACCGAGGCGCCTCGCAACAGCAACAACCACATAAGTCAAACTCGTCAGGGCGTGTAAAACCACTGACGCCACTTCTAGCTAGAAAGAAACGCATGCCCTCCCTGACGTCCGTCTCCCGTTTTTGGTTCATACCTGGTGTGAAACACGCGAGGTAAACGTTACACAAAGCTACGCCACAAAGGCCGTGCTTTGATCATCACCACAAGACTTTGCTTTTCAACAGAAGCCTTGATCATTTGCATCTTAGCATGCCACACAGGCAAACCATCCTATGCAACCGATATCAGTCACACAGAATGAAATCCGATGTCAGACACACAGTCCATTTACAAGTCCGTTCTGGGTCTGAACGAAACCGGAGGCACCTAGTACCCCGCATATCCATCGATCTCCAAGTACGTCTGGACGATCACTAACTGTTTCCATCTTCTTGGGTGTACAGCCCAATCAAGATCATCAGTAATTACCCAAACGACGTGAAGACCTCCGGTCTTCGACCATCGTCTTCATCTTCGACTTATCGTCGTATCAGTTACTCAGAATGGGATAAACCCGGTCTTTCCGAATAACTCGCGTATATTTTAAATAAGTGTTACACAAACACAACATACGCCTCATTCCAATTCATTAGTCACTAACCGTAAATTAATCAAGAGAATAATTCCCCAAATATTAACCCCGAAGGCCGAAACCAACATCAGATCAATATCCAGAAAACCATTCTGCTTGGCTAACCGCCAGTTAGTTTCTAAATTTCACATTCAAATCTAATTAAAGATTTAACTATCGCCTGGAGCAAAACTGGTGATACTCCATTCTCGATCTTTTCAATCTAATTAAAGATTCATTAAAACTCCACTTAGTTTTAATCTGTGACTGGGTTAAAGAATCAGTGTCATTTAAAACACGGTTCACGATAAACCCAAAGTCACATCCCATTAATTATCGGGTTAAAGAACAAGTGTTATTTAAAACACTGTTCACGATAAACCCAAAAATCAATATCCATTCAATTCCAATTAAATATTATTTAATTGGTACACTTCATTAAATCTAAATCAAAAGATTTAATCTTTTCTCAGCTGGGTTCAAGAACAGTGTTAGTGAAGACACCATTCACGACAAAACCAAATCACATTCATTAATTATCGGGTTAAAGAACAAGTGTTATTTAAAACACTGTTCACGATAAACCCAAAAATCAATATCCATTCAATTCCAATTAAATATCATTTAATTGGTACACTTCATTAAATCTAAATCAAAAGATTTAATCTTTTCTCAGCTGGGTTCAAGAACAGTGTTAGTGAAGACACCATTCACGACAAACCCAAATCACATTCATTAATTATCGGGTTAAAGAACAAGTGTTATTTAAAACACTGTTCACGATAAACCCAAAAATCAATATCAATTCAATTCCAATTAAATATCATTTAATTGGTACACTTCATTAAATCTAAATAAAAAGATTTAATCTTTTCTCAACTGGGTTCAAGAACAGTGTTAGTGAAGACACCATTCACGACAAACCCAAATCACATTCGATATTCAATACAAGGCTCTGAATAGAAAATATATCGGCTTATATTCAATATCGAATTCTACGACTAACAAATGTCGTATTGGAAATAACGATACAAATATATATCTTTCAAATTTCCATAACAACACCTGTAATATCACGAATTCCAACATCGAAATATTCCGAAGACAATTTCGATTCAAATCCACTCCAATGCAATCATTGGAAATTTTGGTTATTTTCAAAACCATTTCAAATTCAATTTATTTATTTAAAAATAAATAGAATTATAATTCTAGTTCAAACTAGTTCATTTCGATAAAAATCTATTTTTATCTTTTCAAATATGGAGTTTTTCATCCCAAATCTTCACAAATCATTTCTTATGATTTTACACAAATTATTACTATTTTTAATAATTTTATCAAGGCCCGTACAGTCGATTTCCATCAACGGCCATCGAACTGCACTTACAGCGACCTTTTTCGAATTTGATTTGGACGTATCTCCAAATCCAACCGTTAGATTTCAAATTTCTAACCTTCTTTAGAAAGCCCTTTTCGATACGAACCCAACGGTTCCGGTTTTAGGAGAATCCGACGGTCGGATCTCCCGTAATGTCCGTTTGAAATAAATGGTCGAAATTCGCGAACTGCCGCGGCGCGGCGCGTTCTATTCAGGCCATTATATTATATATATAATATATATAATATATATTTCGTCGATTTCTATTTAAAACGAATTATATAAATAGTTTTAAATTCGTTTCAAATTCTATTTCAACTTCTATTTCAATTCAAAGCAAAATTGAATTCTTCTTTATAAATTCGTTTAAAAATTCATTTCTATTCAATTCGAATTTCAATTCAATTTGAATTCATTTCAATTTGCTTTCTATTCCATTTGAATTCGTTTTCAATTCAATTCATTTCGAAATCGTTTTCAATTCAATTCATTTCGAAATCGTTTTCAATTCATTTTGAATTCGTTTTCAATTCAATTCATTTCGAAATCGTTTTCAATTTAATTCATTTCGAAATCGTTTTTAAAATCGATATAAATATCGTTCACGTCAAAATGGCGTCAATCTAATCAATACGGCTTCATAAATTTCTATTTTCAAATATTCTATTTCAAATATTTCTATTTCAAATATTTCTATTTCTAAACTGGAATGAGGCCCAATCGATTACCATATAAAATTAATTATATGGATTTTCATACAACACATGTATATAATAGCATTGAAAATAATCAACCATCAACCAAAGTGCACTACACTGTATAAGCATCAAATATAGATATTCAACGCTTATAACAGCCTGTCAATCAATCGATCGACATGTTTAATCAATCAGGATGAGTGAACTTCAAATTTCATCCTAACACCCGTGTGGGGTTTCAAACAATCAAACACTGATTTTTTTTAGTTGTGCAGTTGGGCGATGTGTAAAATTTATCGTCCCAATCAATGTCATTCAAATAAGTGTACATAAACAAACCGTCTGGTTTGTAAATGAATATTTATTTTATTCACTTCACGTTAAAAATTATATTTTTAACGATAAAACATTTTATTTCAACCTATGAATTTCTATTCAATTCATTCTTTAAATAAAATGCTATTTTTATTTTTCTAACTTATTTTAGAAAATTTCGGCGGCATAACGGCACGATACTAGAAACGGGACAAGGCCTAGCCTTATCCCCAGTCTAGTGAAGGCCCACGCCATTCACTCATCAATCAAATCAATTTCATTTTGCAAACCACAAAATTTGGAGTAAGGGTCTAACCTAGCCTTACTCCTTCGCCTTATAACGGCGCACGTCTAATCCTAACCAATTTATCGATTCGATTTTTCACATCACAAACCACATTCAAACCAATATCGCAATCAATCACCAAACAATCAAACAAACAAGTCCATGGTCTGTGGACGATTGTGTCGGGTGCTACTAAGCACCGTCTGCATCCTAGTATATATATATAACTAGAAAAATAAATTGAAAGGTGAGAAATTCTCACATATAGCTATCCTAGCTCCACGGCACTTCTTCTGCAGAAGTCTTCATCGTTATCGCCTCTTCGTCATCTTCGTTGCTGCTTTCACTATATACGTAAAAATCACATTTTTACTTCGTTATTCAATATATAAAAATCCTATTTTTCTATCGAAGTTCAATATATAAAAATTCTATTTTTCTATCGAAGTTCAATATATAGAAATTCTATTTTTCTATCGAAGTTCAATATATAAAAATTCTATTTTTATATTCTCTATCCCATAAAGATTATATTTTTAATACTTTAAAAATATAAAAATCATATTCTTAATATTTCTATATAGTAAAGATTATGTTTTTAATACTTTAAAAATATAAAAATCATATTTTTTATCACTTTAAAAATATAAAGATCATACCTTTATCTTTCTACAATGTAAAAGATTATATTTTTCTTACTTTACAACATAAAATAAAAATTAGTTTTAAAGTAAATAAATAAAAAAACAGTTTTTAAAATAACGAAAATTCAGTTTTAAAAATAAATAAAAATCAGTTTTAACTTTTAAAACAAAATCAGATTTATACCTTTCTTGAAAATCTGTTTTAAACCTAAAATCGAAATTAAAATAAAAATAAAATACAATAAACTACTTACAGCGAGTTTTTTTTTGAAAAAAGGGGGGGCGGGGTCTTCGCGCGATGGAGCAGGAAGAAGGAGAAGGCGAGGATGGAGGGGCGAATCGAAGGTGGAGCGGCGGTCGTCGGAGGGCTATGCGGCTGAGGCTGCGGTGGAGAGAGAAGGAAGAAAAGGGGAGGAAGAAGAGGAGAGGGCGGCTATAGGGAGGGGGGGCATCGCGAGGTCGGCGGCGCTCCTCCAGATGCGGCGGCGGCGGATCCTACCCCCCCGCTGTCGTTCGCCATTTTTTTTTTCTTTTTTTTTTTTTCGATTTCAGTCTGAAATTATAAAGGGGGGGGGGCCTAAGAGGTAATAGGAGAGAATTTTAAATTTTATTATTTTATTTAATTATTTTAATTTCTAAAAAGGTTGACTTTTATTTTCGACCTCAAAACGAGGCCCACCGCCTGTCGCCCATAGCGTTTTACCCCCATTCCGAACACAATGGGATATGTATCGCAAGATGATTTGACCATTTGAATCAGTTTCCGTTTAATTTACATTTAAATCATTATATTGAATTTTAAACGTACATTTCAAATTACCGGGGGCACATGCTAACTTTAAAAATTCCAGAAAAATATTTTCTAGCTTCGTATTGACGATACGGTCCTAACAAAACTAGTTTCGTCGAATTCTGAGACCGTTGGAAAAATGGCCAATTTCCAGTCGATTAAATTCAACTGAAATGGTCAAAACGCGTTTTCCTTTGCCACGCTCACATATTGATTCGAAAATTTTTGAAATTTGGAATCTAGCAATAACTTTACACCACGGACCCAACAAAACTGGTTTCGTCGAAATCCGAGGTCGTTTGCAAAATTGCTATTTTTAAGGGCCTTATATATATAAAAATATATATAAATTCCACAGCGACTATTTCTAATTTTAAACTGGATATATCTTATCATTTCTAAGATGAAATCTCAGTTTGTCAACTTCGTTACAAAGATACAGTTATACAGATTCAAATATTTCTTGTTTCGTTCAATTCTGACTTATATTGAATTCTGTATATTCATTTGAAATTAGAAATCGAATTTTCGAACTACCGCGCCATTTTCAATTCCTTTTATAATTATATATAATTATTATATATTCTAACGACGACGTATATAATATATACGTTCTAATTATATTCCAAAATAAATTTCTCGTCGATATTATTTAAAATAATTCATTTTAAATATCAAAATTCGCTAAAATTGCCAAAATAAAAATTTTAAACTGGCCCAGATTTTCCGGGTTGTTACATTAACCGTGTGAATAGCAGCTAGGTCCATTGGGGGATTTCAGGATTTGGGGTATTTAAGGGCTGTTAGGATTAGGGATTTCCGTTTTTATTCATTTTCCAGCCGCCTCATACATCATAGAAACCCTAACAATGGCCTCCAACATCTAGAATCATCTTTCATCATCGTTTAATCAAGGATTAAGTTTAGCAACATCAAATCAAGGAGAAATAGCACCATTTTAGAGTTAGAGCTGCTGTTAGACGCTGGAGATCGCCCCAAATCAGCGGAGTTTCAATTTTGAAAGTTTTGTTTGTGGCTAAGGTGAGTGATTAGCCTTGTTTTTACACTAATTATGGTTACTTAAGGGTAATTAGTGTTAATTAGCGAATTTAAACATGATTAAATTATGGAAAAAATGTTTAGAAATTCCTAAACACCGTTTTAGACCTCTGTTAGAAGTTTGGATTAATTTGGTTAGGTTCTGTTAATCCTATCATTAGATTTGCTTAAACATGGTTAAGGGGAAAATATGGGTTTTTGGGTATGTTTGATCCATTCTACATGCTCTGATTGTTGCTTTGGTGTTTATGGTCGATTATACATGTTTCTATGACTGTATGGTATGCTTTATGATTGTTTAGAATAGTTAGAATAGTCAAAAACGCCGTCGTATGGCGTAAAACAGTCGTTGGAAGAGTCGTAGGAAAGTTATGCACGGACTGGATCAGATCGCCCTAGCTGATCGTAGAGCACTACCCGATCCCGACCCGCTCGTGAATGATGGCACCCCGACCCGAACCGCTCGTGACAAGGATACCATGAACTGATGCTTGGAGCCATGACGTGGAGCCACGATCTGAAGCAATGAAGGGACCCGACCCGAACCCAATGGGTGTCCACGACCCGATCCAGTGGAAGAAGAACGAACTGAACCGCAGTGGACTGGAGCCCACGAACCGAACCGATGGGGTCATCACGACCTGACCTATATTGACTAGTCCGATCCAAACCGCCTGGTAGCCACGAATAAAAGTTCCACGAAACGAACGGGTGAATAAAGTGTATCACGAACCGAACCACCTCAAGGAGCACGATCCGAAGTGAAGCGAAGTGAAGAGCCGAACCGATCCGGAGAAGACCAAAACCCGAGATGCAAAGGTAGTCCAAAGGAGAAGTTTGTATTCAGGATCCAGATGGGAACCAACGAGTCAACTTCATGATTGGGTTTTACTGCGGGACGTGTGCAAAAGGGTTATCGATACCTATAATTTTGGTTAACTACAAAGAGATGAATTAGGGGCTTGTAGTGATAGTTATATGGGGTTGGACTCCGTTATGGCCCAAAGGATTAGGTGAACATCGTAATGGGTATCGTATGCTTTACGCACTGAGTGAGAGATGTGAGGATGGTTGCTATGCTTGATTTGTTTGCTATCTCTATGACATGCACACCCCCTCCCCCGTATCCTTTACACCATATGTTAGTGGTACCTTAGAGTATTGTACGGTATGTTGTGCTAACTCTTTGGTTGTAGGTCCAGGTTCAGGTATGGTTTAGTATACCTGTTATTGTTCTGTTTTGCTGCTTATCGCTCATACCAGACTTTTGTCTGACCCAGAGTTTTATGTCTCTTCTTATTACTCTGGGTGCTCTTAAACAGGTAGACAAGAGACAGGTTAGCTAGTTGTGCACGAATAGATGTCTGGATACGAGCAGGAGGCTTACACGTACTATTCTCTATATACATTCTCCCTATGTCGTTGCTGGTCACTAATTTGGGCATTAGTAGTGTACCTTTCTTATTTTGCTTTAGAGACAGTTTTATAAGTTGTAATAAAGATGATGTGGAACATAAGCTGTAATTTTGGATTTTCCGCTGCGACGATGGTTTAAGTTTTCAGCTTATACACTGTCTCGCCTGTTTTACGTCAAGTTATGTTATTATTATATTTTATTTCATGCGCTGTGATATATAGTACAGGTTCCTTGTTAATTCGAATTTCCTTCTATCCTTTCTTTGACAACCGTCCCATGCTGGTTGGACATTGGCACAATGTACTTTCATTGGAAATGTCGGCTGGTGCGGGGCGGGCCGTCACACCAGTTCCTATTCAAATTCCAATTTCTTACTCAACAATCCAATCCCATTCAAAAATCCTATCTTGTAAATCTAAATACTTAACCAAGTTAAATTCTACTCCAATTTAATTCCCACTTAACTGGTTTCGATTTAATTCTAATTTTTTTTTACAAATTTCTATTTAATTTGTTTTTAATGCAAACAATCTTTACCTGGGAATTTCAAATAGCTTATCTTCTACAAAAATCAAATATCATTTTCTGGAATTTCAAAACAACTAATTTTCTCAAAACAATTCAAAAACAAAATCTTCGGTAGTAATCCGTCACTTAGAAACGCAAAAATGAACACTGATCCTATTCGGATCATCATCGGAATTATTTTCCAGCGACCGAAGTGAGTTCAATACTATATCACTTTCAAAACTCATTTTTAAATACTCCTATTTTGAAAATATTTTGAAATACCATCCACAGCGCTTGGAAAATATTTTCAAATCTCCAGGATTTTAAAATTCCCATATATTCAACTCAAAATTCATTTTCAAATATCTTTTCAAGATCCTAGAATTTTAAATTTTAAATTTTAAATTCTGTTTTAGATTTAGATTTAATTCGTCTGATTTTACATTTATACGAATTTGGATTGGTTATTTATAACCATTCCAATTATAATCTTATTCAATTATAATTTTACCAACACACCCAATATAAATATATATAATAATTCCAATATATATACTTTTTTATATCAAAATATACTTTAGGTAAAATTATATCATTTACCCTTTTTCAGAAACATACTGTGTCGGTACATCGTATTCAAGCTTTTAGAAACCCCTATCGACATTGTGGTTCCCCACTATTGACCATAATTCATAAACTACCCAATCAATAAATCTCCACAATATAAAACATTTTTATACAGTCTATAAATATGTTCTCTCGTGTAACCCAATATGGGATATTACTAATCCCATCTCTACTGAGTTACGCCACAGAGCCAAGATAATCACTTAACCTTCAGCTCTGATACCGTTGTAACAAAATGGGATTTTCGATCCTGAAAATCGACATAAAACACACTATCAACTATTCAAGTATTGAGAATACCATATCATTAATAGAAAGAAGTTAGAGGGTGAGAAATAGAAAGAAAACAAATTAGAACAGAAGAAGAGGAATACAACAAAACAAAATCAGAGTAAACACGAATCTCACATCGGAACGAATAAAATATAATATATAACATATCTTTGAAATACAAAACTGCATTTGTACTTGCATACATCATCAAAGTAGATCACCTATATATCACAGCGGAAATAAAATCTATATGTATCTAACGTTGAAGCCTCCTGCTCCAAGCTCTTCCAAATATATCTGAAAAATCCCGACTACTTGACTGCCTATACAAATTTGGGCACCCAAGAGTTTAGGGTAAAACAAAACAAAATAAACTCTGGGTCAGTCATGGGACTAGTGTGGTAAAATCTAACCATTTGGTATAACTTTTCAAAAAACCTTTCAAAAGGAAGGATAATCATAAGACCGATCCACAAATAAATACGGATGGTTTTTACCTTACGATAACCAAAAACATTCTTTAAAGCAATATTATTCTGATATTATAATAGTGTCTAATACAAGTAAATATTAATCTAGCAGAATGCTTGCATCTCATGCTCCACATATATAATATAAAATCAAAAACCACGGGCTCTTATTAGGGAATGGATTTCCAGCTATGACAAGGTCTAGAACCACCTCCTGATTAGTGTACTCTAGGGGGATACATTGCAGTTCAATAGGAACATCTTGAAACTTAGCCACACATGATCGACCATTCATTTCACTTGAATGTTCCGAATATATTGTCACCTTACGGCTGGTATACCAACATAATTGTTCCCGGGAGATACAGAAATGAAAGAAGTAACAAATATCAATATTCTCTAGATGGTGACAATATACCCTAATTGGGTGTGACCCACTTAGCCATGTTGCCAGCCCGATTTTTGTCATTTCTCCGTTGATGAGGCTTGATGTCATAACGTACTATTATTCAAATCACATCTTTGTTTACTTTGAATGCCACATCATCATACCTGCCAAATCACAAATTGATTTCTCCAAAAATACCATGGGTACAAAGCTAAGAGAAATGAATTCCTCCGCCACCAAACGTGAATACATTTGAAGATATCAACTTACGTGATCTACTAGATATACTCTGTTAGATATTCGTCCATGCTTGTTGTCCTGGGACTGGACAAACGGAAGGCACTATCCTATTAATTCCAAAAATTATGAAAATTGGAATTTTGCAATAATTTGACATTCCAGATCCAGCCAAAGTGGTTTCATTGAAAACGGAGGTCATTTGCAAAATGGCTATTTTTACAGGCTATATTTTGTATTAAATTTCATAGTGACTATTCTGGATTTTAAACTAGACATAACTTTTTATTCCCATTATGAAATTTGGATTTTTCGCATTCATAAGGAAGATATAATTAAATAGATTCTAATATTCTGGTTTCACTAAAATCCAATTTATTTTGAATCTTGTACATTCATTTGAAATTTGAAATCGAATTTTCAAACTACCCGCCATTTCAGGCTCGGTTTATAATAAAATAAATTTGTTTGTTCTAACTTCGATTTAAATAAATTTTTAGTCCTTATTACTTAAAATAAATTATTTTAAATATTCAAAATTCACTAAAATAACTAAAATAAAATTTTTAAATTGGTTCCAAAATTTTGGGTTGTTACAATCTCCCCCACTTAAAATCATTTCATCCTCAAAAAGGAACGGAGCTGAAAGTTGTTTTAACTAACCACCTCAATTTTCATTTTTTATTGGTTTCAATAATTTCGTTAGTTGAACTAATAATCACATAACACAATCATCAGTCTATTAGTTGATTAGCTTTTCAAATATGTAACTTTTATATATTCAAAAATCATTTCTTCTAAGATCGGATTATATATATAATCACAAATATGTTAATTATAAACTTGTCACTCTCAACTCATTCTAGGGCATTTCTAACCCCATCTCTAACGAGTTTTCTCATTCTAGGATACTACTGATCCTATCTCTAATGAGTATTCTTATATAGATATTTCTAATCCTACCTCTGATGAATCTTTTGTTCAGTTCTAACGAGTTGCACCCAAAAGATTTGAGTTAACCAAAGCTCTGATACCAGCTGTAACGATATGGATTTTCCCCGGACCTAATCGATAGCTAAATCGACCAAGACCGTTCGAATCCCGCATATGAAAACTTTGGGCATACAACACATCAGAACAAATAACAAAAGACTTTTATAAACATCATAATAATGTTACATTAAAGTACAAAATATATCAATTGTTTAACTGTATGTCAATCGATGGGTTGATACACTGTATAAGCGTTATTTATTTATTTTAATGCTTATACGGTTGTAAAATGTGTTGTATGAATTTTTAATGATTGTTTATCATTATTGCGGTATACATGCAATGTGTGAAATCCATATAAATAAAATTATATTGTAATTGATTGAATTTGATTCCGATTTAGAAATAAAGAATATTTTAAAATAACGAACATTTTAAAATAATATTCAGTGAATAATCAAAATATGATTTTGATGTCCGATTTTGGATGGACACGAAAAATATTGAAAGTGAAGCTATGTTAAGTAGTCAAACGCCATTTTAACAAGAACGGGATTTTTTGTCCATTTTATTCATTTTATAATAAATATCAAAAAGTGATTTCAAAACCAGATATTTTGAAAATATTATCATTTTAATATTATAATGATATAGAATATTCAATTTTGATTTAAATTGAAAATCAAGTTGGGATAGTTTCTAATAACGAATTTACAAAATGCGTTTCAAATGGAAATCGACGAAAAATATATTATAATGGCCCGAATAGAATACGTCGCTCAGCGACCGTTCTCGAATTTCGACCATTAACTTCAAATGGACGTAACAGGAGATCCGACCGTCAGATTCTCCTAAAACCGGAACCGTTGGGTTTATATCGAAAAGAGCTTTCCAATGAATATAAGAGATTTAAAATCTAATGGTTGGATTTGGAAATATGTCCAAATCAATTTTAGAAAAGGTCGATATTGATGCAGTTCGGTGGCTGTTATTGGAAACCGACTATAAGGGCCGTAATAAAATTATTAAAAATATGAAAAAATTGTGTAAAATCAAAATAAATGATTTGGAAAGATTTGGGATGAAAATTTACACATTTTAAAAGTTAAAACAATATTTTTATCGAAATGGACTAGTTAATAACTAGAATTATAATCGACTTATTTTTAGAAATAAATAAATTGGATTTGAAATGGGTTTTAAAATAACCAGAATTTTCCAAACAATAAATTGGAATGGAAGTAATCTTCGGATTATTTGGATACTGGATTTCGTGATTATACGGATATTGTTGAGGAATTTGGAAGATATATATATATATATATCGTTATTCCCAATACGATATTTGTTGGTTTCAAAATTTGATATTGAATATAACCCGATATCATTTCTATTCAGAGATTTGTGTTTGATATCAAACTGGATTTTGGGTTTATCGTGAACGATGTTTTAAACATTGGTTCTTTAACTCAATTAAAAGCGAAGAATACGATTTGGAATTTATAATCTTTTGATTAAGATTAATGGAATTTTCCAAAGGAAAGTGTAACATCCCAGAATTTTAACTAAGTTTGATTTGGTTTTTTATATAATTTTTGATTTTTTGAATATAAATTAATTTTTATAAACTTTCAATATGAATTTTTGAATAATTATCTTTTTTTATTTTGTATGATTTTGTATAAGAAAACTTATTTTAAGAGTTATATTTAATTTATAAGATTTTATGTTTAAAAATAATATTTTTTTATTTTGATAATTTAGATTTGAAAAAAATGAATTTGATAAGTTATTTTTAATATTTCACAAGAATGATTTTATTTTTGAATATCAATAAGTAAGATAATTTGTAATGATGTTTATAAAATTTTATAAGGATTATTAAGCATTCATTTTAGACCATTTGTTAGTATAAATTTTGGTAAATTATATGTGTATATAGTTAATATAAATAAACATTTTTGAAATATTAACAAGTTATAAATATTTTGATAAAACTTATGTAATATACTGGTTACACTTATAAGTATTGAAATTTGGCAACATTTATAAGCATTACAACTATATTGTTAATTTAAATAAATAATTTAAAGCTAGTGTCCTCTTACTTGTAATGGTGCATGCAGAGATTCATATTATGAAGACAAGTAGCCATACATGTGTAATTTTGCATGTACTTTGATTTAAAGAAAGGACATGTGTCCAAGAGGAAATTGACCATTTTGCCCTTGAAATCACCCTATATAAGGAGAGCTAAACCCATTGTATTGCTCGCTTCAACCATAGCTTCAATCTATACCTCGCACTCAAAGCCGTTTCTTCTTCTTAGTTCCCTGTTGCAACTTCCAGTATATGGAAAAATAACACTTCTACTCATTCGAAAATCAATAGCTCTCAAACCATCATGTATTAGCTTCCACCTCTAACGCGAATGTTGTCTGAATCATCGTTTCCGATTTTTAGAAATTGATGGATCAAAATTTCGTTGGCAAACAAGAGAGAAATCTCAGATTTACAGAGAATGGAAGAAATGGGTTTGGAATTTCGAAAAATCGTGTAACAACCTGGAAAATTCGAACCAATTTAATTTTTTTTATTTTGGCAATTTTAATGGATTTAGAATATTAAAATGATTTATTTCAAATAATAACGACTAAATTTTTATTTTAATCGAAGTTAAAACAAATAAATTTATTTTAATTATATAACGAGCCTGAAATGGCGCGGTAGTTTGAAAATTCGATTTCAAATTTCAATTGAATGTACAGAATTTAAAATAAGCCGGATTTCAGTAAAACCAAAAATATTTGAATCTGTTTGAAATTATCTTTCCAACGAATGTGAAAAATCTAGATTTCATAACGGGAATAAAAAGTTAGGTCTAGTTGAAAATTCAGAATAGTCGCTATGGAATTTAATATAATATATATCCCTTAAAAATAGCCATTTTGCAAATGACCTCTGTTTTCGACGAGACCGCTTTTATTGGATTCAGAATGTCAAATTATTGTTAGATTCCAATTTTCAAAATTTTGGAATCAATGTGTGAGCTTGGCAAATTTAAACGTGATTGGCAATTTCAGTTTGAATTTAATTAACTGGAAAATGACCGTTTTTCAAACGGTTTTCAAATTTGATGAAATTAGTTTTGTTAGGACCGTATCGTCAAAACATAGCTAGATTTATTTTTCTAGAATTTTTGAAGTCAGTATGTGGCCCTGGTAAATTAAAATGTACGTTCAAATTTAATATATATTGATTTATATTTTAATTTTGATAGAAACTATGACGACCCCAAAACCCCGTACGACGGCAGCAAGGATAATCTTTTGAATACAACACATAGACAGATAATAGCAGAACAGAATTAAATAAATACACCAGATAATGTACAAATAATACACTGGATAAACATAATCATCAGAGTTACACAGTATACTGGATCATACTTAGTATAAAATACAGTTCAGCTATACATAAATGTCTACAGCAGAAAACAAAACATAATATGTACAATAGGAGCTGAACACCATAAAAAGAGATAAATGATAGAATCCATCTTTAGCTCCAGCAATCCAGAAAGAGCCTGCTAAATTTGAATACAAGGCTGCCCGTGTAGAAAGAGGGGCACCCGAGTTTGCAAGTGAAACAAACTACGAGTCAGTCATGGGACTGGTATGAGAAATATACTTAACACATTTTATAATATGGCCAATCACAGGACCACGCCACTTTTGTGGAATGGGTTTACTCCATTGGATTGCCAGTGCTTTAAAACAAGTAAATCTTTTAAACATCGCAATGCTTTCTAAAAATGAAGCCATTATAAGACTCAATTCCCATCACACAATGCAATGCAAACCGGAGGATAGAGTTTTACCTTATAATGGCCAAAACATGCTTGATACGAATAAAACAAAAGCAATTGATATTATTACAAGTGTGTATATGTTTCAAAAAAAAAACATTTTCGAATCATAAGTATCAATCATAGTCGACATGGGTACCATATATCATGTCGCCATATATAGGTATACAATCAAAACCGCACGGTGTCGTATTTGGAAATTGGATTTCTGTCATGACCAAGGCAAAAGATAGTCCTTACCGAATTTGAGACGCTCTAGTCCAAGTCTCAGGATCAGAGCTTGAGTGACCCTAGGAGCGACAGGGTCAGTCCACCGATGTGGATTAAAATGCTTGAACACTGCGTTTCCCCGTCCTTTGGGGCGTCAACGATCCAATTGACTCCATCGGCTCCACACAGTCACTGATATATCCGAGGTGCCTCGCAACAGCGACAACCACACAGGTGAAAATAATATAAATGTCAGGGCTGGTAGGTCATTGACACCACCCTAGCTAGAAGGAAATGCATGCCCTCCCTGAGGTCCTCTCCAGTTTCTGGTTCGTACCGGGGTGTGAGGCTCGTGAATCAACGTTATACACAAAGCTATGCCGTATAGGCCGTGCTTTGACCATCAACCACAAGACTTTGCTTTTCAACAGAAGCCTTGATCATCGGCCACTTAGGCGTGCCACACAGGCAATTCACTCTATGCGACTGATTTCTATTGATATATAACCTCTGAGCTCGTACGTCTCATAGAAGGGCGTTAAGCAAGAGAATAAATTCTCCGCCGCCAAACAGATATATATTTAATAGAGAACAATTAGCACAGAACAAAATCCAATGCCAGACACACAGTCCATTTACAAGTTCGTTCTGGGTCTGAACGAAACCGAAGGCACCATATACCTCGCATATCCATCGATCTCCAAGTACGTCTGGACGATCACCACTTATTATCTATATTTCGGGATGCCTCCCAATCCAGACATCGGTTATCATCCAACCGAGGTGAAGATCTCCGGTCTTCAACCACCATCTTCATCATCGACTTCTTATCGCCAATCAATTATTTAAAATGAGATTTATCTCGGCCTTTTCAAATAATTCACGTATATTTAGAATTTAAATCAATTCATTTCAATGGTCAAATTATTCGACATCAATAATTCTGTTCTTAAATGTAATTTTCATGCCAAACACATTCAACCATCAAATATTCAATAAACTAGGTAATTTCGGTTTATTTTCATTCCATATCGTTTATAATGTTTTATAACGATTTATCGCTATTTTTATTTATTTAAAAATAGCCATTTCATTCAAACAACGCTTCAGGCCATAACGCGGCCGTGGCGCTGTTTTTCTTTAGATTTGATTTACACATATCTGAAAATCTAACCGTTGGATCTTCACAAATTTTATATCACTAGAAAGATCTTTTCAAAACGAATCCAACGATTTCAGTTTTGGAAAAATCCGATGGTCGGATCTCCCGCACTAATCATTTGAAGTTACGATTTCAAAATACGAACTGCAGCGTCGTTACTCAATTTAATTTAACTATATATATATATATATATATAATTGATTCTGGCGCTGTTTTTCTTCAGATTTGAATTAAACATTCCAGACAATCCAATCGTTAGGTCTTCAAAAAATTGGTGTCGTTGGAAAGATATTTCCAAAGCGAACCCAACGGTTGCGGTTTCGGGAAAATCCCATGGTCGGATCTCCCGCACTAATCATTTGAAATCATGATTTCAAAATACGAACTGCAGCTTCGTTATTCGATTTATTTTATTTATATATATATAAATATAATTCATTCTTTGATTTCAAAACCATATTCACTTCATATATTTTATAAAAATGACATTTTTATCATCAAAAATATTTATTCAACACATGAATATTTTTAGCACTTCATATACACAATAAAATGTAGATTTTATTGTTCAATCTATGTATTCAACACACGAATGTTTTTGACTTCACACATACGATAAAAATATGATTTTTATCGTTCTAGTCCTTTATTCAACACATGAATATTTTCTATAGTTGATATATGTAATAAAAATGTGATTTTTATTGTAAAACAATTTATTTCAAAACATGACTATTTTATATAGTTTATATATAAGGTAAGAATGTTATTTTTGGTGTTAAAACAGTTTATTTAAAACACTAATATTTTATATAGTCTATATATATGATAAAAATGTAATTTTTATCTTTCAAAGAATTCATTCATTACACGAACTCCATTCAACACATGAATTTATTTCAACACATGAATTTCTATTCAACACATGAATTTTATTTCAACATTCAACACATGAATTTAAATCAAACACGGAAATATTTCAGAAAATTTCGGCAGCATAACGGCAGGGTAGTTAAAACTGGCACCATCCCTAGTACGGCTCCTCGCTCTACCTTAAAGCCTCGCAGCTTTTGACAATGGGGATTTTCAATATCTAATTCGTACGCAGACGAATTTTCCCATATACTAATCCTATTGGGATTTCAATCACAATCCATCATTTCAAACCAACCATTCAAGATATTCACCAAATTTTCACATCAACCAATAATCCAAACAATATCACAACCAATATATATCGTCCATGGTCTGTGGACGAGGGGAGTATATATATATATATATATATATATACGTATATAACTATATTTCGATTTCATTTCAATATCATTTCAATTTATTTCAACGCATATATCATTTTTACAACGTGTATATAACTTATACATCGAACATACAACTTATACAACGCTTATACATGAGGTGTACAGTGCTTATATAGCTCATACTTCGAATATATAATTTATACATCGTTATTTCCACATCGGCCATCAGTTCAACCTGTAATATATAGTCCTCGCCATACAAGCCTCTCGCTTGTATGGTAAATCTTCAACCTCGTCACACAAGCCCCAAATGATTATGTGGTATATGATGAAGTATGCCATGTAGTGTAGTTCAAAATTAATTATTACTATCCTATGGCGACACTTATTATTACACACAGAACAACCAGCACTCTGCATCCAGTGGCATTCAAAGGAGTTGATATAATAATAAAATTGCGCATCCAACTTATTAAGGTTTGCCTATTTGTCTGGCACGCAAATAAATTCTTTACTCAACAGCTAATCCATTTACCATATTTCAAAATTTCCATTATGTTCTCTACTTTGTTGTTGTTTTCTTTTCATGAATGTGAACTTTTAATTCTATAGTCTGATTATTTTAAAAGAGTATATGAATCAATTTGTATATTTTTACTAACTAAAACGATCGAACTGGCTTATGAAACATATCTCATTGTGTCCGGAATGGGGGTATTTAGCTAGGGGCGATAGTCATTGGGGTTTGATTGGAGTTCGTATGCAAAAACACACTTTTTGGATTTAAATAATATTAAAAAAATATAAATAACCCTAAATTTCAGAACCCTAGCTCATACACTAAATCCCACCGCCACTCCAAACAAGTGAAGCAACCTCTCGAGATTTTAATCCTCTACCGTTCCCAATCCGAGAATCAGTCCACAAATCGTCCAAACCAACATTAAAGATCTCTCTATGATCTTTCATTTGATAGGGTTACGATCTTTTTCCCTATTGTAATTTGTGCAAAATCAGTGCTCAAAGGTACACAGTTTGCCGTTGATTTCAGGAAAGGGGGTGGCACCGAGGTTGATGCAGCTCTGGGTAGGGGTAGGCGGTGCGAAGCTCAATGGGGTGAGGCGGTTTGATCGTGCTCCGATCATCTGGTGGTGGAGCAGTGGATGGGTTTTCAAATCGACATGTTTGGGTTCTCGTTACAGGAAAGAACGATATGGGGGAAGGTAATTAATGATAATGACGGGATGATTACATAATTAATTGAAGTTAATTATTTAATTAGATAATAAATGTGATTAAAACTTCGAATGTTCATATCTTATCCAAACAGTAACAGAATGGGACGAAACGACATCCGTTGGAATTGCAGAAAAGAGAGCTTCGCTGTGAAACTGACTAGAAGTGAAATGGAATTGATTAGAATTTCAAGCAAATTCAAATTCAAACGGAACTAAAATCATCTGTTAAAGACTGGCAGAGTGGAAACCCAAAGTGAGAACCTCTCTCACTGAAATTGTTTTATAGTTAAAATATACTAGGATGCAGACGATGCTTAGTAATACCCAACACTATTTATTGTACAAACCATGATTGTTTGTTTGGATTGAATTGACTGTGTTGTGCGTATTATGTAAATGAAATATATAAAATATTCGTGTATTGAATAGAATATTTAAATAATAAAAATATCATTTTTATTGTGTGAATGGACGGTATAAAATATTCATGTATTGAATATAATATTTAAATAATAAAAATATCATTTTTATTAGGTGAATGGACTGTATAAAATATTCACGTGTTGAATAAAATGATTGAACAATAAAAATATCATTTTTATTGTATAAATGAAATATATAAAATATTCATGTGTTGAATTATAACATCCCGTATTTTAGCGATATAATAATTAATTAATTTAATTATTTAAATGGTGATATAGAGAATTATATGGTTGTTTAATTAAATAATAGTGAATATTTAAATAGTCGGAAATAGTGAATTGACGATATGGTGTGAACTGGACAATTTAAAATATATACTTTAGTTTAGAGTTGAATTATATTAATGAATATATTATATAAACGACAGTTAAATGTATAATTATATTATAATTATAATCGAGCTTGAAATGGCGCTGCAGTTCGCTATTTGGCGATTTGAACTTCAACTAAATATGTCGGGTCCGTTTTAAATCGGATTTCTGTGAAACAAGAAACGTTCGGAGATGGTGAAGTATATTTTTCTAGTGGAAGAGAAAAATCGGGATTTCATTACGTAGATTTTTATTTATGTCCAAATCAAATTTTCGAAAAGTTGCTATGGAATTCCTTTATAATTTATAACGATATATAAAAGGAATTTCAATATAAATTTGAATGTCGATTCAACTGGGATTTGAGTATCGAGTTGTAAATCCATATATATTTATTCTGGAGCTGTATGGTATTCTAGTGTGGATATATACGATAATATTTATTTTTAAATATTTAATTTAATTGTTTTTAAATATATTTATATATTTAAATGGGTTATTTAGAGCTTTGAAAATAGCCAGTTTTGCAAACGACCTCCGTTTTCGATGAAATTAATTTGGTTTGATCCGCAAAATAAAATTTTTGCAAGATTTCAATTTTCGTTATTTTTGGGGTTACTGTGTGGCCGTACGGATTTTTAATGCGAAAAACAGTCATTATTTTAATGGTTAAAAATACGCTGTGTGAGCAAACGGAATCGGAATTCGAAGAAACCAGTTTCGTTGGGTCTGTAATGTCGAACTGTAGCTGCAGGCCCAGTTTCATGATTTTTGGGTGTTGTATGTGGTCATATGAATTTTTAAACAGTAAATGAAAGTAACAATTGAATAAAATCGAATATAAAAATCAAATAAAATATTTTATAATTTCCTATAAATACTCTAACACATCTCTAACCCTAAATCGTTTTCCCACAGTCAACTGAGAAAGCGCCGCCACATTCTCTTCTAAAAATGTGAAGAACAATATGGGAAAAAATCCAAAACAAATTCAAACAAAGTTCATAAATAATAATATATGTGTATGGATTCAGTAGCTGAAGATCTTCATTTCTATGTATATATTGGTGAACTCGATGCAAGGTTTTCCGGTGACCTGTTGTCGGCAGTAGATTAGGGTTCAACTTCTTGGAAACTGTAGTCTTTTATTCGCGCAATCAAGGTCATTTTCGAGTTCCTAGGATGAAGTAACACTTATGTGCCAACTATTGGGATGTGCGGTGTAAGTCCTTGTCGCGAGTTCCTGAGGGGATCAAAGTCGCGCTCTACATTCCTGGTTTCGAACTGGGTGAAATTGGGATGAAGTTTATAAGAGTTTGATGAGGAGGATTTTCATGATTTTAGTTTGGATGTCTATGAAGAAAAGAAGAGCTGCGTGGTGGTGGAAAAGCTGTAATGGCCATTGGAAGGAGGACTCGCTCTATTATCTCGTTCGGGGAAGAAAGGTTTAAGGGGCGGGCCAGTATGGAAATGGGTCGTGTTGTTATAAGGGTGAGAGTCCAACAATTAAATATTTATATGTTTTAATTAAATTCAATATGATGTAATAACTTGTAAATTATTTAACTTGAGCATATGTTATCAGAATTTCACGAAACAAGATCCGTCGGGATCGTATGGACGGGAGCTCCACAATGGAACTGACTGGGAGCGAATCGGAGCTCGTTGCAATTTATAGCAAAATAAATTGTCCGTATGAATCAAGCGATGGTTATCGCTATCTAACGATTTCCGACCAATGTGAGTAAAACTCACTAACTCTTCTCAGTTATATTTTAATAACGTATTTTTATAACTGGTAAATGATGGTTGTTTGTTGTGTGTTGGCTGTTTGGTTGAACTGCTAGTTAATTGATTGAAATTTAGGTAACGATATATATAAATCGTTAATCAAATATTAATTTTGTTTATCAGAATATTTCATATTCGTGTTATTCATGTGATTAACATCTGTGGATGCAGGGAAATAGATCGGAGGGATCCAACTAGGTTCCTCAACATTTATTTTACTATTTTCATATATTGTGATATATGATGTGATTTATAATCTGTTGTTGATTATGTGTGGTTGATCATTGTTATTTGGTACTTTTAAATACCAAAGGAAATACTGGAGTGTGAAATGGGAAATTTCAAACTATAATTTGAAATAAAATATTTATATAAAATCAATGGATTTTATATAAAAAGGAAAATTTCAAAGTGTTTATTGAAGCAAAAATATTCGTATAAAAACAAAGTATTTTATAAGAAGAAATGTATGAAGTGAATATGGGATTTCGGAATTTTATAAAACCAAATGGACTTATTAAAAGGAGATATTTGAAATTTAAATAAAAGACTTCTGTATGAAGTTAACAACGATTATATGGAAGTTTGAAGGACCGATTTGGTTAAAATACAAAATGAAAGTAATTAGAAGTAAATAAAGAGATTTATGGAGTAAATATAATATTTGGGAAAACAAATAGAATTGAAAGGAAATATTTTGGAAATCAAATTGGATTATAAAAGAAATTATTTGGGGAAATAAATAGAATTATAAAGGAGAATTGGCAAGATATAAAAGAATAACGAGAAGATGGCTTCAAAGTAGATTTTAAATAGAAATACGTTTTAACAGATAAATTGAGAATATTTATTTATAAATAATATTTTATAAATTAAGTAAATTATTTACCATTTGGTAAATGGAATATATAAGTCCGAACTTATATAGAGAAGTAGAAATCGGGTTTTAACTCCGATATTTTAAATAGAAAGTGAACTCAACATTTATAAAGAATTTATAAACGAGTATTAAGTGTTAGAAATAAAAATAAGATTTCATATGAATAAAGCTATAAATAGAATAAATGAAATTTGGAAAATGAGGTATTGTTTTGAAATACGAAATCAAACTAAATAGATTATATAAAAAGGAATATTATTCATGGAATTAAGTAAAGGTTTTGCAAATAAAAACATTTGTAAAGGAAAGTGGATTTTTGAAATAGAAATTAAATAGAAATGGAATTTCAAATGGCTAGAATAAATGACTTGTTAAGGATGGAAACAAGTGTTGTGATTTATAAACAATGTTTAAAAATAAACTAAGATATAATTATCAGTGGATAATTGAGATTTGAAAATTCAATAGTGAATTTGAGGAATAGGAAAGTTGGAATTGTTTTTAAAAGAAACGATGAAATCCATTTCGATATTCGAAATGTAAAAAGGATTAAATAAAATCTGTAAAGATTTGTAATTAGAATTCAACTAAGCCAGATGTTTTAAAAATAAATTATTTGAAGAAATTATATACTGAATAAATCAAGATTAAATAAGATAATTAATATTCGATTGGAAACCGATATTTGATTAATCAAATATAAGTTATTCGAAGAGGATTAATTGAATATAAGTTATTCAAAAGAGAATTAATTGAATATAAGTTATTTGGAAGAGGATTAATCGAATATAAATTATTCGAAAGAGAATAATTGAATATAAGTTATTCGGAAGAGGATTTATCGAATATAAGTTATTCGAGAGAGATTACCGAATATAAGTTATTCGAGAGAGATTATCGAATATAAGTTATTCGAAGAAGAAAGTTAATCGAATCTAAGCTATCCGAAAGGAAGAGTTATCGAATATAGTTTATTCGAAAGAAAGATTATCGAATATAGTTATACGAAGAGAGATAATCGAATATAGATATTCGAAAGGGGCTTTATCGAATAGAGATTATTGAGAGAGAATTGTAAGTTGAAATTCGATTATATCGAATTAGGGAAAGTACCAATTATTTTCCGTTCTAAAACCAATATTTATTTATTCATTAATAATTTAGTTATTTGTTTATTTATCCAAATTAATAAGGAAGAGTTATATTTAAGTTATTTTATTTTGGAAGTATGGGATTATAACACCATCTTTATAATCAAATGATTTTGGTAAAAGAAGTGGATTCGTAAATAGAATCCGAGTTACGTAAGGAAGTTGGTTAAAAGATTTGAAAAGTGAACTTTGTCTATTTCAAGATTAGAAATGTTGTTCAGTTAAGGTATGAGAGGTAATTATACCCCAACTTGACTGACTTCGTCTTTAACTAAGGGATGGGTAAGATTCGATAGTGAAAATTGGTTAAGTGAATTTAATTAATGAGTGTAATGGTTTGAATTGGCTTAGTGATGTTTTATTTAAGCATCTGATTAAATCAAATGAAGGAGTTTTGGAAATGTTTTCCAAATAAGAATCAGAAATGTTTTCTAATATAGAAAATAAGGAATGGAGCAAATATGGAAATGTTTTCTAATGATTAATAAAGTATATTTTATAAATTTAGAAAATAAGAATTTACAAGTATATAGAAATGGAAAATGAATAAATTAATGAAAAATTAAATTAAAGGAAATAAGTGTTGAATGTTTATTGATCGATTGAATTTCTATCTGGAAATAAGATCGTTGTAGCACACCTATTTTTCTTCGATAGTTAAATCACCGACTATCGAAGTTTTTGACCATTTTCCGTCGTCAATACGGAGAGATCAGGATCAGATTCATTATCTGAAAACCACTCTATATGGACGTTAACGTTGCGATCAAATATGATGAAAATAATTGAAGACGGAGTCATGCAAGGATTATCCTGTTTACAGAATAGTGCCTTCGGTTTGTCCAGTCCCAGGACAACGTGAATGGATAAATGTCTGACAAAGTATATCTAACGGATCGCGTAAGCTGATCTCTTCAAACGTACTTACTTTTGGTGGTGGAGGAATTCATTTCTCTTAGCTTTATACCTGTGGTATTTTTGGGGAAATCACAATTTTGATTTGGCGGGTATAACGATGTGGCATTCAAAGTAATCGGTGGTCAGGTGTTCTAAAAGATACATTATGACCTCAAGCCTCATCAACCGGGAAATGACAGAAATCAGGCAGGCAGCATGGCTAGGTGGGTCGCTCCCATTAGGGTGTATATCACATATCTAGAGAAAATCCATTTCATTCTTTTATCTATTTCGATGCTGTCCCTTTTCGGGAAAACGGTGGGTAGCTCCCAACCGTTGGTGATATACATTCGATACACTCAAGCGAAATGAGTGGTCGGTCATGTATGGGCTGGGTTGCAAGATGTTTTTGTTGAACCCAGTGTATTCTCCTCTAGAGATACACTATCGGTAGGTGGTTCCATACCTTGTCATAGTCGAAATCCAATCTCCAATAAGTGCCAGTGGTTTTGTTTGTATACTGTATATGTGGAACGATATAAGCAAGCGTTCTGCTAGATTGTTATTTACTTATGATTAGACATTATTATAATATTAGAGAAGTATGGATTTCCAAAATTGTTTTGGGTTATCATAAGGTAAAAACCGTCCGTATTTATGGGTGGATCGGTCTTACGATTACCTTTTCTTTTGAAAAGGATTTTGAAAAGTTAAACCAAATAATTTGAGTTTACTCACACCAGTCCGATGATTGACCTAGAGTTTATTTTGTTTTGTTTTCCCTAAACTCTTGGGTGCCCAAATTTGTACGGGCAGTCAAGTAGTTTAGGTCTTTATAGATATACCTGGAGGAGCTTGAAGCAAGAGGCTTCAGGATTATATAGCTATCATTATTTCCGCTATGTGTAAGTGTTGTACTCTGGTAATGTTATTATATATATACTATTTTATTGCAAAGTTATGTTATATATTATATTTTATTCGTTCCACTGTTAGATTCGTACTACTCTGATTCTGTTTTGTGGTGATCTCCTTCTTCTTCTATTCTAATTTTCTATCTTATCTATTCTCACCCTCTAACTTCTTTCTATTAATGATCAAGTATTTCTGATGTCTGAATAGTCAACATGGTAGTTTTGTGTTGATTTTCGAAGTTGAAAATCCTAGTTCGTTACAGTGGTATCAGAGCTGAAGGTTAAGTGATTACCTTGGCTCTGTGGCATGACTCAGTAGTGATGGGGTTAGTAATACCTTAGATTGAGTTTGAGTGTATATATACGAGTGAAAGTATTTGTAGATTTTATAAAAATAATTTTATATTATGGAGATTTATTGGTTGAGTAGTTTGGGAATTCTGGTCGATCAGTTTGATCCACTGTATCGATAGGAGTTTCTAACTGCTCGAATACGATAAACCGACACATTATGTTTTGAAAAGAGGGTAAATGAGATAATTTTACCCAAAGTATATTTCGATATAAAGAAAATATATATATGTATATATTGGAAATATTACAGTATATTGGATGTGTTGTTTGTTATTATAATCAGATAAGATTATAATTGAAGTGGTTAGGTAAATAACCAATCAGAATTAAGGTAAGTATAATGTATGAAATCAGATAAATTAAATCTGAATTAAAATCAGAATTGGAATTAAAATTCTTAAAATTTGGAAAAGTGCTTATAAATGAATTTGGATTAAGTATATGAGAATTTTAAAATCCTGGGAGATTTTAAATTGTTTCACAAGCATCGTGAATGATATTTTGAAATGTATTTCAAAATGAAAATGTTTAAATATGCTTTTGAAAAGTGATATAGTATTGAACTCACTTCGATCGCTGGGAAATTACTCTGATGATGCTGGCCACATCATCAGTGTTCATTTTCAAGTTGTAAGTGACGGATTACTACCAAAGGTTTTGTTTTGAATTGTTTCGAGAAACAAGTTGTTTTGAATCCCGAAAGAGAATAATTGATTTTTTTCGAGAAAAGCAAAGCTGTCTTAAAACTCTCAGGAAGAGACTATTTGAACTAAAAACAAATTTAAACAGAAATTTGTGAAAGCAAGCTGGAATTGAATTAAAACCAATTAACTGAAAATTGAATTGGAATATAATATAATAAGTAGAATCAGATTTTGGATTGTGAGATAGGAATCTGGAATGATATTGGATTGATGAGTTAGGAGTTGGAATCAAGAATGGAACTTCAATTTTAAATGAAATTTGGCTTGGATACGTGAATGATTTGGTTTTGAGGATAAAATTGGAATTTTGTTTGGGAATACATTTGTATACGCTGGCAGGATAGCAGAATGAAAGGATATAATGATATGCCTGAAACAAAGGTACATATTTAAATTTCCATATGAGGTTTTATGCGCCAAATAGGCAAGCCGCTTAGCTTTTTGATTTTATTTTTGAAAGGAAAGGGCCTAGAGAGGCAAGTTGGGGACCGGTACAAAGGAGGTGCTGTCGAAATTTTTCGAAGATTTCGTGTGTTAGAAAATTTTCAAAATTTTTGGAAATTCTCGTGAATCAAAATAAATTAATAATTGATTAAAATCATATTGGTGTAGTTAAAACTGAAGTTAATAAGTAAACAAATCAATTTTACCTAGTTAATAGTAGGGCTGTTATGGTAATGGTTACCGTTACCGATTAGCAAATACGGTTACCGTACCGTTTTCACTGGTAAGCCAGAATTGCTTACCGTTACCGTTACCGATCGACTGGTATACCGAAGACTGGTATACCGATAATCTGGTAACCGTTACACTGGTAATGGTAAATTACCGTTTGTCCATCAAAGTTTATATCATGACATATTTTTTGTATACAGTGCATCTTTATTTACTATATGTAATGTTAATTTATAAAAAATACAAATGAGAAAGAAAATAAGTGTAATTAAAATTATTTCACCTGATTATTGAACTAAATATAATCATTTTTTTGGTTCTACATGCATGTAATAAACCATATTAGATGCGTATACTTATGTTTTGAATTAACTGGTAAAATTACCGTTACCGCTGGTATTCAAGAATTGTTACCGATAATTTACCGTTAAAAATGGTAAATTTACCGTTACCATACCGTTTCAATTGGTATACCGATTTCAATCAAAAAAGGTTACCGATTGACTGGTAATGGTATGGTAATGGTAAATTTACCATTACCGTAACAGCCCTAGTTAATAGGGTTTGTTTTCTCCTTAGCAATTTCGAGGACGAAATTATTTTAAGGGGGGCAGAATGTAACGTCCCGTATTTTAGCTATATAATAATTAATTAATTTAATTATTTATATAGTGATATAGAGAATTAAATGGTTGTTTAATTAAATAATAATGAATATTTAAATAGTCGGAAATAGAGAATTGACGATATGGTGTGAACTGGACAATTTAAAATATATACTTCAGTTTAGAGTTGAATTATATTAACGAATATATTATATAAACGACAGTTGAACGTATAATCATATTATAATTATAATTGAGCTTTAAATGGCGCGGTAGCTCGCTATTTGGCGATTTGAACTTCAACTGAATATACAGGGTCCGTTTTAAATCGGATTTCTGTGAAACAAGAAACATTCGGAGCTGGTGAAGTATAATTTTCTAGTGGAAGATAAAAATCGGGATTTCATTGTGTAGATTTTGATTTATGTCCAAATCAAATTTTCGAAAAGTCGCTATGGAATTCGTTTATAATTTATAACGATATATTAAAGGAATTTCAATATAAATTTGAATATCGATTCAACCGGGATTTGAATATCAGTTTTAAATCCATATATATTTATTCTGGAGCTGTATGGTATTCTAGTGTGGATATATACGATAATATTTATTTTTAAATATTTAATTTAATTGTTTTTAAATATATTTATATATTTAAATGGGCTATTTAGAGCTTTGAAAATAGCCAGTTTTGCAAACGACCTCCGTTTTCGACGAAACTAATTTGGTTGGATCCGCAATATTAATTTTTTGCTAGATTTCAATTTTCGTTATTTTTGGGGTCACTGTGTGGCCGTACAGATTTATAATGTGAAAAATAGTCGATATTTTGATGGTTAAAAATATGTTGTTTGAGCAAACGAAATCGGAATTCGATGAAACCAGTTTCGTTGGGTCCGTAATGTCGAACTGTAGCTGCAGGCCCAGTTTCATGATTTTTGGGTGTTGTATGTGGTCATATGAATTTTTAAATAGCAAATGCAAGTAATGATTGAATATAATCGAATATAAAAATAAAATAAAATATTTTATAATTTCCTATAAATACTCTAACACATCTCTAACCCTAAATCGTTTTCCTACAGTCAACTGAGAAAGTGCCGCCACATTCTCTTCTAAAAACGTGAAGAACAATATAGGAAAAAAATCCAAAACAAATTCAAACAAAGTTCATAAAAAAAATATGTATGTATGAATTCAGCAGCTGAAGAGCTTCATTTCTATGTATATATTGGTGGACTCGATGCAAGGTTTTCCGGCGACCTGTTGTCGGCAGTAGATTAGGGTTCGACTTCTTGGAAACTATAGTCTTTTATTCGCAAAATCAAGGTCATTTTCAAGTTGCTGGGATGAAGTACCAATTATGTTTCAACTATTGGAGTGTGCGGTGTAAGTCCTTGTCGCGAGTTCCTGGGGGGATCGAAGTCGCGCTCTACATTCCTGGTTTCGGACTGGGTGAAATTGGGGTGAAGTTTATAAGAGTTTGATGAGGAGGATTTTCATGGTTTTAGTTTGGATGTAAATGAAGAAAAGAAGAGATGCGTGGTGGAGGAAAAGCCATAGTGGCCATTGGAAGGAGGAGTCGCTCTATTATTTCGTTGGGGGAAGAAAGGTTTAAGGAGCGGGCCAGTATGGAAATGGGTCGGGTTGTTATAAGGGTGAGAGTCCAGCAATTAAATATATATGTTTAAATTAAATTCAATATGGTGTAATAACTTGTAAATTATATAACTTGAGCATATGTTATCAGAATTTCACGAAACAAGATCCGTCGAGATCGTATGGACGAGAGCTCCACAATGGAACTGACTGCGAGCGAATCGGAGCTCGTTACAATTTATAGCAAAATAAATTGTCCATCTGAATCAAGTGATGGTTATCGCTATCTAACAATTTCCGACCAATATGAGTAAAACTCACTAACTCTTCTCAGTTATATTTTTAAAACGTATTTTTATAACTGGTAAATGATGGTTGTTTGCAGTGAGTGGGCTGTTTGGTTGAACTGCTAGTTAATTGATTGAAATTTAGGTAACGATATATATAAATCGTTAATCGAATATTAATTCTATTTATCAGAATATTTCATATTCGTGTTATTCATGTGATTAACATCTGTGGATGTAGGGAAACATGTTGGAGTGATCCAACTGTTTCCTCGACATTTACTTTACTGTTTTTCATATATTGTGATATATGATGAGATTTATAATTTGTTGTTGATTATGTGTGGTTGATTATTGTTATTTGGTACTTTTAAATACCAAAGGAAATACTGGAGTGTGAAATGGGAAATTTCAAACTATAATTTGAAATAAAATATTTATATAAAATCAAAGGATTTTATATAAAAAAGGAAAATTTCAAAGTGTATATTGAAGTAAAAATATTCGTATAAAAACAAAGTATTTTATAACAAGAAATGTATGAAGTGAATATGGAATTTTGGAATTTTATAAAATCAAATGGACTTATTAAAAGGAGATATTTGAAATTTAAATAAAAGACTTCTGTATGAAGTTAACAACAGTTATATGGAAGCTTGAAGGACCGATTTGGTTAAAATTCTAAATGAAAGTAATAAGAAGTAAATAAAGAGTTTTATGGAGTAAATATAATATTTTGGACAACAAATAGAACTGAAAGGAAATATTTCGGAAATCAAATTGAATTATTAAAGAAATTATTTGGGGAAATAAATAGAATTATAAAGGAGAATTGGCAAGATATAAAAGAACAATGAGAATATGGTTTCAAAGTAGATTTTAAATAGAAATACGTTTTAACAGATAAATTGAGAAGATTTATTTATAAATAATATTTTATAAATTAAGCAAATTATTTACCATTTGGTAAATGGAATATATAAGTTTGAACTTATATAGAGAAGTAAATATCGGGTTTTAACACTGATATTTTAAATAGAACATGAACTCAGCATTTATAAAGAATTTATGAATGAGTATTAAGTGTTAGAAATAAAAAGAAGATTTCGTATGTATAAAGCTATAAATAGAAGTAAATGAAATTTGGAAAATGAGGCATTGTTTTGAAATACGAAATCAAACTAAATAGATTGTATAAAAAGGAATATTATTCACATTTGATGTGAATAATGGAATTAAGTAAAGGTTTTGCAAATAAAAACATTTGTAAAGGAAAGTGGATTTTTGAAATAGAAATTAAATAGAAATAGAATTTCAAATGGTTAGAATAAATGACTTGTTAAGGATGGAAACAAGTGTTGTGACTTATAAACAATGTTTATAAATAAACTAAGATATAATTATCAGTGGATAATTGAGATTTGCAAATTCAATAGTGAATTTGGGAAATGGGAAAGATGAAATTGTTTTTAAAAGGAACGATGAAATCCATTTCGATATTCGAAATGTAAAAAGGATTAAATAAAATCCGTAAAGATTTGTAATTAGAATTCAACTAAGCCAGGTGTTCTAAAAATAAATTATTTGAAGAAATTATATATTGTATAAATCAGGATTAAAAAATATAATTAGTATTCGGTTGGAAACCGATATTTGATTAATCAAATATAAGTTATTCAAAGAGGATTAATAAAATATAAGTTATTCGGAAGAGAATTAATTGAATATAAGTTATTCGGAAGAGGATTAATTGGATATATGTTACTCGAAAGAGAATTAATTGAATATAAGTTATTCGAAAGAGGATTTATCGAATATAAGTTATTCGAGAGAGATTATCGAATATAAGCTATTTGAGAGAGATTATCGAATATAAGTTATTCGAAGAAGAAAGTTAATCGTATCTAAGCTATCCGAAAGTAAGAGTTATCGAATATAGTTTATTCGAAAGAGAGATTATCGAATATAGTTATTCGAAAAGAGATAATCGAATATAGTTATTTGAAAGGGGAGTTATCGAATAGAGATTATTCGAGAGAGAATTATAAGTTAAAATTCGATTATATCGAATTAGGGAAAGTACCAGTTATTTTCCATCTTAAAACCAAGATTTATTTATTCATTAATAAATTAGTTATTTGTTTATTTATCGAAATTTATAAGGAAGAGTTATATTTAAGTTATTTTATTTCGGAAGTATGGGATTATAACACCATCGTTATAATCAAATGATTTTGGTAAAAGAAGTGGATTCGTAAATAGAATCCGAGTTACGTAAGGAAGTTGGTTAAAAGATTTGAAAAGTGAACTTTGTCTATTTCAATGTTAGAAATGTTGTTCAGTTAAGGTATGAGAGGTAATTATACCCCAACTTGACTGACTTCGTCTTTAACTAAGGGATGGGCAAGATTCGATAGTGAAAATTGGTTAAGTGAATTCAGTTAACGAGTGTAATGGTTTGAATTGGCTTATTGATGTTTTATTTAAATACCTGTTTAAATCAAATAAAGGATTTTTGGAAATGTTTTCCAAATAAGAATCATAAATGTTTTCAAATATAGAAACTAAGGAATGGAGCAAATATGGAAATGTTTTCCAATGATTAATAAAGTATATTTTCTAAATTTAAAAAATAAGAATTTGCAAATATATAGAAATAGGAAATGAATAAATTAATGATAAATTAAATTAAAGGAGATAAGTGTTGAATGTTGATTGATTGATTGAATTTCTATCTGGAAATAAGATCGTTGGTTGTACACCTAATTTTCTTTTGATAGTTATATCACCGACTATCGAAGTTTTGACCATTTTCCATCATCAATACGGAGAGACTAGGATCAAATTCATTATCTGGAAACGACTCTGTATGGACGTTAGCGTTGCGATCAAATATGATGAAAATAATTGAAGACAGAGTCATGCAAGGGCTATCCTGTTTACAGAATTGTGCCTTCGGTTTGTCCAGTCCCGACAACGTGAATGGATGAATGTCTGACAAAGTATATCTAACAGATCGCGTAAGTTGATCTCTTCAAACGTACTTACGTTCGGTGGCAGAGGAATTTGTTTCTCTTAGCTTTATACCTGTGGTATTTTTGGGGAAATCAAATTTGTGATTTGGCGGGTGTGACGATGTGGCATTCAAAGTAAAGGGTAGTCGGGTGTTCCAAAAGATACGTTATGACCTTAAGCCTCATCAACCGGGAAATGACATAAATCGGACAGGCAGCATGGCTAGGTGGGTCTCTCCCATTAGGATGTATATCACCTATCTAGAGAAAATCCATTTCATTCTTTTATCTATTTCGATGCTGTCCCTTTTTTGGAAAACGGTGGGTAGCTCAACCGTTGGTGATATACATTCGATACACTCAAGCGAAATGAGTGGTCGGTCATGTGTGGGCCGGGGTTGCAAGACGTTCTTATTGAACCCAGTGTATTCGCCTCAAGAGAACACTATCGGCAGGTGGTTCCATACCTTGTCATAGTCGGAATCCAATCTCCAATAAGTGCCAGCGGTTTTTTTTGTATACTATACATGTGGAACGTGAGATGCAAGCGTTCTGCTAGATTGTTATTTACTTGTGATTAGACATTATTATAATATCAGAGAAGTATGGATTTCCAAAACTGTTTTGGGTTATCGTAAGGTAAAAACTGTCCGTGTTTATGGATGGATCGGTCTTACGATTACCTTTTCTTTTGAAAAGGATTTTGAAAAGTTAAACCAAATGATTTGAGTTTACTCACACATGTCCCATGACTGACCCAGAGTTTATTTTGTTTTGTTTTCCCTAAACTCTTGGATGCCCAAATTTGTATGGGCAGTCAAGTAGTTCAGATCTTTACAGATATACTTGGAGGAGCTTGAAGAAGGAGGCTTCAGGATGATATAGCTATCGTTATTTCCACTATGTGTAAGTGTTGTACTCTGATAATGTTATTATATATATACTGTTTTATTGCAAAGTTATGTTATATATTATATTTTATTCGTTCCGCTGTGAGATTTGTATTACTCTGTTTTTGTTCTGTGGTGATCTTCTTCTATTATAATTTTCTATCTTATCTATTCTCACCCTCTAACTTCTTTCTATTAATGATCAGGTATTTCAGATGTCCGAATAGTCAACATGGTAGTTTTGTGTTGATTTTCGGAGTCGAAAATCCCAATGCGTTACATGAATAAAATGTGTGAACAATAAAAATATCTTTTTTATCGTATAAGTGAAATATATAAAATATTCATGAGTTGAATAGAATATTCATGTGTTGAATAAAATACTTTATCGTTAAATATATAATTTTAAATGTATATATGAACGACATAAAATTTTCCAGAAATGAAAATAAATATTCATTTACAAATCAGACGATTCGTTTATGTACACCCATTTGATTGATATTGATTGGGAAGATAGATTTTACACATAGCCCGGATGCACAAATAATATGCAGTATTTGTTGGTTGAAAACCCCACAAGGGTATTGGGATAATATTTGACATACACTAATCCGAATAATTAGTGGTATGTCAATCGATGGGTTGACATGCTATAATGAGCGTTAATTATTAATTTTTAATGCTTATACAGTTGTAAATTGCACTTTGGATGATGGTTGATTGTATATCATTGTTTTTATATACATGTGTTGTATGAAATCCATATAAATAACATTATATGATAATTGACTGTGTCTGATTCCAATTAAGGAAAAACGAATATTTTAAAATAACGAATATTTTCAAATAAGGAATATTTTAAAATAATATTCAGTAAAAGATCAAAATATGATTTTGATGTCCGATTTTGGATGGACATGAAAATATTGAATGTGCGAAGCCGTGTTGATTAGATATGCGCCATTTTGACGCGAACGATATTTATATCAATTTTATTCATTTTTATAATGAATCGAAAAGGAAATGATTTCAAAATCTGATATTTTGAAAATATTATCATTTATATATTATAATGATATGGAATATTCAGTTTTGATATAAAATTGAAAATGAAGTTGAAATCATTTTTAAAACAAATTTAAATCGATTTATAAAATAAGTTTTAAATGGAAATTGACGAAATATATATATTATATATATTTAATGGCCTGAATAGAACGCGCCTCGCCGCGCCGCGACTGTTCGCAAATTTCGACCATTGACTTCGAATTGACATTACGGGAGATTCGACCGTCGGATTCTCCTAAAACCGGAACCTTGGGTTCGTATCGGAAAGAGCTTTCCAATGAATATAAGAGATTTTAAATCTAACGGTTGGATTTGGAATTATGTACAAATCAAATTTGGAAAGGTCGCTGTAAGTACAGTTCAATGACCCTTTATGGAAATCGACTGAAAGGGCCTTAATAAAATTATTAAAAATATTAATAATTTGTGTAAAATCATAATAAATGGTTTGGAAAGAATTGGGATGAAAATTTCCATGTTTGTAAAGGTAAAAATATATTTTTATCAAAATGAACTAGTTATTAACCAGATTTGAAATCCAATAATTTTTAAATAAAATAAAATGGATTTGTGTATGGTTTGGATATAACCAGAAATTTCCAACGAAAGAGCTGGAATGGAAATAATCTTCGGAATATTTCGATATTGGGTTCCGTGATTATACAGATATTGTTATGGAAATTTGGAAGATATATTTTATATCGTTATTTCCAAAACGATATTGGTTAGTTTCAGAATTTGATGTTGAATATAAGCCAATATAATTTCTGTTCAGAGCCTTATATTTAATATCAAATTGGGTTTTGGCTTTGTCGTGAATGGTGTCTTCATTAACGCTATTCTTAAACCCAGTTGAGAAAAGATAAATCTTTTAATTAAGATTTTGAGGAGCTTACCAATTAATTAATATTTAATTGGAATTGAATTAAGAACTGGATTTTTGGGTTTATCATGAACGGTGTTTTAAATAACACTTGTTCTTTAACCCGATTAACAGTGAAGTTAAGGTTCAGAATTTATAAACCTTTATTCTAAGATTCAATGGAATTTTCCAAAGTAAAGTTTTCCAGTTTTATATATTAAATTGGAATTGAATGGAATTTGATTTGATAATAATCGAAGTGAGCTTCTATGGAGGAAGACTATTAATATATATGGAATTTAAAAGGCTTTGTCGTTATTCCATTTATATTATTAGTTGGATACGAAAATTGATATCGATTATATATTGATCTGTTTTCTGGGAAGATTCCATAATTAATGGAATGTGATTTGGGTTTATCGTGAACTGTGTTTTAAATGACATTAGTTCTTTAACCCAGTTAAAGACAGGATTACATCTAATATTGTATTTCGAACTGTATATTTCATCCCTGCTAAATATATATCTGTTTGGTGGCGGAGAATTTATTCTCTTGCTTTACACCCTTCTCTAAGACGTACGAGCTTAGAGGTTATATATAGGTAGAAATCAATAGTACGGTGTAGATTGTCGATGCAGCATGTTTGATTTTCCAAAGTTAAATAATCATTAATATTGATTTTTGGAAAGATTAAAACTAACTGGAGTTTTAATGAATCTTTAATTAGATTGAAATGTGACTTGATAATTTAAATTATCAAATTTGGGAAATGATCGAGAATGGACTATCACCATTTTTGCTCCAAGCGATAGTTAAAACTTTAATTAGATTTGAACGTGAAATGGTAATTAAATTTACCGATAACACTGTTGTGTTAGATATGGAGTATTACCAGTTTTGCTCCATGGGATGAATAGGTTGGGATAGGGAAATTAAACAAATGATTACTTCGGTAAGTTTCGCAAATCCCGACTAGTCAATAAACCTTAATTTGGTTTGAATTGATATCCAAAGGAAGATTAAAGAATAAATTTAAAAAATTTATCTTTAATAAAATTAATGGGAACCTGTCCCAAAGTATAAGAATATTTGAATAAAAGAATATTATGGATTGGAATGAGGTGTATGTTGTGTTTTCTATAGCACTTGTTTATTATCTGCGCAGTTATTCGGAAAGGCCGGGTTTATACCCATTCCGAATAACTGATTCGACGATAAGTCGACGATGAAGACGGTGGTTGAAGACCGGAGGTCTTAAGATCGTTTGGATGATTACTGATGTCTTGATTGGGCCATACACCCAAGACAAGGTAATAAGTGGTGATCGCTAGACGTACTTGGAGATTGACCGGATATGCGAGGACCTCTCTCCTGTATTGGTCATACGGGACGAGGAATAAGGTGTCTCCGGTTTCGTTCAGACCCAGAACAAAATTGTAAATGGATGTGTGTCTGACATTGGATTTTATTCTGTGTTAGTTGATCTCTATTAAATATATATCTGTTTGGTGACGGAGAATTTATTCTCTTGCTTAACGCCCTTCTCTGAGACGTACGAGCTCAGAGGTTATATATCGATAGACATCAGTCGCATGGCGCGAATTGCCTATGTGACATGCTGAGTGTAACACCCTATGTCCATTAATGTCATTCACAATGGGAATGCATTAACTTCAATGAATCATTATAAGTAAACAGAATAGAATATTACAAGACAGATACGTAAAGTAGTACTTGAAAAATTTATAATTTATTACAAAAAAAAACAGAAATAAGTTTGGTTACATTCTTCAAAATTACAATACCAAAACCCAAGTACACGAGTATCAGTCTTATACCAAAATCCTTCAGAACGCATAATTTTAAAACCATAATCCCCAACATAAACTGCCATAAGAAGGTAGAGTCAAAGCCAAGCAATACTTCAAGCACTTCAAGTAGAGATAATATGAATCAAGCTCCTATGTTTCCACCCTGAGTACCGGGGGGAACGGAAAGAAAAAGAGGAGAAAACAAACGAGGTCAGACATAACGTTTGGCGAGTCCAGTAACTTTCAGCATATAAATAGATAGTAGTATCATGACATGTAAATAAAGCTGGATGAGAGATTACAGCAATAGGAGTAGCAGGTATACTTAAGTTAAACAGAAGAAACAGAATGATATAGACCAAGATATGCTTCTTATCTCTATCTTACTTCTCTGCACTAATACTTAATATAACAGGATTAGGTGTTACCCTAATGTCTAAACAGAAACAGAATAATCTCTACAGAAATAGAATGCTAGTAATGGGCATTTAGCACCCCAACAGAGACAGAAGGTACAGAAACATAATGCTAATAATGGGCCTTTACCACCCCAACTAATGGGCCTTTACCACCCCAACAGAGACAGAAGGTACAGAAACAGAATGCTAATAATGGGCCTTCACCACCCCAACTAATGAGCCTTTACCAACCCAACAGAAACAAACAGTACACCAACAGAAACAAACAGAACTAGGTGTGCCCTAAATTCTACCCCAAGCGATCGTCTCCCTAATACATAAATACCCTGTGCTGGCCCCATAGAAAGGTGTGTCATTCCCTAAAGTTGCAACCTATAGACACAGACCTATTTACAGATGTCACGGTGTCTTACATCCTTAGAGCAGACCGGATCCATGCACGCACATGACCCGGTTGGAATGTGCCATCGACACCCATCGCCATTATCAAAGTGAACCTCTTACAATTAGTTCAGTAAGCGTGCCCTGGACCCCTCCTAGTGTTGGGTCATAGTTTTGATACCAGAAAAGGGTTATTGAATAATATGGGTCCCACACAATAGATGAAACAAGTAATTTCCCTTCCTAACGTTGTGTCCCCAGACTTATAGATTTCAGATTAACTTGCTTACAGATTTCAGATGTACAAAGTTCAAATTAACTAGTTCTCGGATCAGACATATAGGTTAATAGTTTTCAGATTAACGGATCAGATATACAGATTAACAGACTTACAGATTGTTTCACCTAACCTTGTATTGGGCCTACAGATTTACGAAACGGGTTTAATAGATTCATCCACCCAGTTGATTTAAATTTATCCACCCAACACGTTTTAGGCATCATATTTATCCTAGATTTGCATTAATTAATCACTAATGCACAGACCTCTCACAATAGGTCGGTGGTTTGTGGCTGCAGGATGTGCCGGGCGGTTCCGGGTAGACTTCTGCCACAAGCCAGACCTAACCTCGTGTCTAAGCACCTTTTAGTTATGCCTACAACCTCTCACATTAGACTGACAGTTTGTGATTGCTGGTTAAGCTAGTTGTGTCCGGGCAGGCTTCTACCGCAAACAGAGTCTAACCTCGTGTCTCAGCATTCTTAATTTTAGCTAAAGTACTCATTCACAGATTATGCCAATATCAGATAAATTATGCCAATTCAATAGATTAAACTTCTTTACAAGTTACAGCAGATTATTCAAAGTTCTATTAACTTGTTTTGCTCAATTTTAGATCGAGCCTACAGATTTTCATACCCCAACTTACCGTATTCAATTTTCAACAGATTTAGTAGATTAGGCAATTTAACAGATTTTATCATCCCTTAAAATTCCATTGACATACCTCGCCTAATCATAAAATTAGCCTAATTTTACATGCCCAAATTACGGTCATAATTCACAATATAACATATGCCCCAAATTTTAGCTAAATTTACATAGTACAGAATATTCTCCAAAAACCCCCAATCATGACATAGAATACGAATTATGCCAAATTATAGCCTTTGATTTCAGCGTATGCCAAATATCCAAAATCCCCATATAGGCGTACTCACATTTAATAGTTATCCTATTATAATATAGATCTTTGTGCTTAAGTCATATACACAATAATTCTCCTTTTTCCAAATCACAAACTATCATATATAGTATGCCCAGATCCAGATCTTAAATTACAACATATGTTCTTTTCTCAAATCGGTCACAAATCAGTCATGTCTAATTATGCATCATTCACTATTTTTCCCACATTTAGCGTTCACGCGTCAATCTCTTATGAGATTTGGCTTAGGCTCGTGGTCGCCTTGGTATAGAACAGAAGGAAAAAAGAGATACAGAATAGTTACTATAATATTAATAAAATAGATCTACACAGAAAAACAGATCTGATAAACAAGAATATGCATAACCTCAAATTCATATTTATAACCATGTCAAGATCATAATTAAATTTCATATGTGAAAATAATTGTACTCACCTTGGTTGGATTCTAAAAGAAAAAGGGTTGTAGTTGTTCACTTTTAATCCTATTCAGATTGGAAAAGAAGAATCACTAGTTCTAGCTTAGGTTTCATAGTAGAGACGCCATTAATTTATTTTAATTAGATCTGAGGCAGCATAGCGTTACAATGGTTTGGTGTGGAGAGAAAGGGGGTTTGGGGGTGTTTAAATAACATAGTGTTCAACGAGGTCAGAATGGGCGTCCAGATGCATAAAAACGAACCAGTCCTCGGATCTGGAAATAAGGGGGAGGTCGACACCCTGGTCGACCTATGTGACCCAGGTCGACCCCCTAGTCGACCTGGGTCTTGGGCGGGAAATTTCCCACCCAGCCCGGATGTGTGTGATTTGAATTTCGAACTTCAATCTAAGCTGTTTTAATTTATTTAAATTTTCTGAAACTTCGGAAGGCCATAACTTCTTCATACGGAGTCCGATTTACGCAAACTCGGACTCTATCTCAAGTAGAACTTCAAGACGAACGCAATGGCGTAACCCATTTCCCTTAATTCTTCTTTTAAAAATTAAGTGTACTTTGTTTTGTTACTTTTATGTTCATAGAAAATACGGGGTGTTACACTGAGATGCAAATGATCAAGGCTTCTGTTGAAAAGCAGAGTCTTGTGGTTGATGATCAATGCATGGCTTTAATATAACATAGCTTTATGTAGCGTTAATTCGCGTGCCTCACACCCCGGTATGAACCAGAAACAGGAGAGGACAACAAGGAGGGCAATGCATTTCCTTCTAGTTAGGAGTGGTGTCATGGTATGGAGCCCAGACATTTGTACTTATGTGGATGACGGAAAGAGAGGCGCCTCGATTATATCGGTCACTATAGGGACGACGGATGTTCTAGTAGACATATTGACCAGATTTACGTCCCATAGGGCGGGGAAACACATGTTTAGGAATGATGAATCCACCTTGCACTTGGTGTGGACTGGCCCTGCATGTTACCTAGGGTACAGTTGTGGCTGTATCCTAACACTCGGGCTAGAGAGTCAAGAATTCGGTGAGGACGATCCCTTGCCTCGGTTCATAAATGGAATCCAATTTCCAAAATGACATTGTATGATTTTAATTGTAGAACTAGTATGGCGACATGATATATGGTACCCATGCCATTTATGATTGATACATTTATATTTGAAGTTGTTTTCTTCACTTATAGTAATAATAAAAGATTAAATTTCACATATCAAGCATTATTTGGCTATTATAAGGTAAAAACCTATCCATCGGCATGCGTTGCATTATGTGATGGGACATGGGTCTTATAATAGCTTCAGTTTCTTTAATTAGCATTGCGCTGTTTGTTTTATGCACTGGTATCCTTGGGAGGAAACCCGTTCTGTGTTATATGGCTAGGTCCCTTGATTTACCTAACTTTAAAAATCAAATTAATAACTGTTTTAGTCCTCACACCAGTCACATGACTCACTTGGAGTTTATTGTTTTAACCTAAACTCTGGGTGCCCCTATTTTTCACACGGGCAGCTTGTAGTTTTGATTTTGCAGATACTATATTCACAGGATCCTGGTTTACAGCTGGAGCTATATTCGGAACACTCAGTATCCCTGCATTTCTTTTAGTTGTGTTTTGTATGATTTTCCGTTGTATTGTAATATGTAAATCTCTGATATTTATCAAACGTATATTATTTGCTCATATTCTATATATTCTTGCACTCTGATGTAAATTGTTGTAATAAGCAATGAAATGTTCTTCTGTTTGTGTTCTGATTTGTCGTGTTCTCAACTCAATCCGGGCTTTCTCGTAAGGGCGAGTTTGGGTCGTTTCAAATCGTATCTCACAATTTGGGAAGAATTAATCGATGTCATCTGCGCCATTGAGATCAGCGAAGTATGTAGTATTTTTCATGTTAATTTGGGGTGATTCTGTATCGATAATCAGAAATTTTCGAAACTAGGGTTAAAGATCGTCAGAGAAACGAGGGACGATTGGCAAAACGGAGTGTGGCATGGCGATTATCGAAGTATGGGCTTTGATGTGGTGTAATTTGGTGAAGATCGGTCGTTGTTCGAGGTGTGCGACATGTATGGGTTCACGCAAGTTGTTCGTTTCAGGTTTCGAAAATGGGGGGATCGCATTTCGATGCGGGGAGCCGGAGTGGTAGAGATGGGGTTCAGTCGAATGAGGGGAGGAAGAGAAGTTCGCTGATGGTCTCGAATTTGGGTTCGGTGGAGTAAAACGTCGGTGCCCATGCACCACCATGCACGAGTTGTTCCAGAAAAGGAATGGAGCATGGAAGAGGAAGAAGAGAAGAGAAAGGAGGTTGGGCTGATTGGATATGGTGCTTTGATGGGCTTTGGGCCGATTTTTAGGTTTGTTTTATTTTGTTATTTAAATTTAAATTTGTTAAACTTTAAAACCCCATAAGTAATCCATTTTTAACTTGATCAACTCGTCGTTGGAGCCGTTAGGATCGTATCGGAAATTAGAACCCATTGATATATAATTTTGACAATTTTAGTTAAGTAAAAATTTATAATAAAATAAGAAGTGGTCATAAATAAATATATATAATGAAGATCGTTATTAATCGTATTTTAATATAATAATTAGCAGAAAATCGCCAGTTGCTAATAGAAGTTGTTTGAAAGCAGTATGAGTAATGGTAGCTGTGTTCGTTGGCTCATTCGTCCTAGTAATGGAGATTCTGGATATATAATGGTGAGAACTCCTAATTTAATTTTTATTTAAATTAGTAGTATTTCAATAATTATAATTAGTTGTGATTAATCATAATTAGTTAATGATAATTAGTTGGATATGGATGTTAATGTTTGAATGGATGTGCATTAGATAACACACTGAACACTGATAAGCGTCATTGACCATGACGTGTGTGCACAATTAAATTGTTTGTCTATTAATTGTAATAAATCCGTGTCCACTTGATTTATATGGTTGATTTATTATGATTGCTTGAAATCACACACACCGTAGTTGTAAAATTATACAGTGATCGATTAAATCTTCATTCCATACAAATGAAGATTGATTTTTAAATATTAAAATATTAATTGGGAATCTAGTTTTGAATTATTCGAAATGATTTTGGATAAAATTCCGATCGCTTATGAATTATTTAAATATTGATTTGGGTTTTGAAATTTGAATCGGGAAATGATTCGAATCATCTATTGGTTTTGTGTAAATATCTATTTGAACAAGTTTTGGTAAAAATATTATATTTAAATTCAGTTTAATTTGAAATGAGATTTGGAAATTGAACATGGTTTATATATATATATATTGACGATGTTTTTAAATATAATATAATAATATATACCAGAACGTTCTAGGATGACAGAGATGATAGTTTCTAGACTTGGGTTTGGAAATACAGTTTCCTGCTCTCCCTGGCTATCCCTAACTGGTCCGACAAACAGGATGGTAAATTCGAAATATAATTTGAAATATAATTTGAAACTATTTTCCAAATAAATTGGAAATATAAATTCAATTTGAAAAGGATTTGAACGATTTATATTTAAATCGTTATATGGCTCGGATAGAACGCAATACGGTGCGACAGTTCGTAAATATCGATTTCAATTTTCGAACGGTTATAACTTGATTGTTTGAAATCGGTTTGATTTGAAATAAGAAATGTTAGGTTTCAAATAATAACAACTTTTAAATAGAAAAGAAATTTTCAAATTTCATCATATGATTTTCAAGTTATATTTAAAACAAATTTGGAAAAAGGTCGTTATACGTGCAATTTGGCGATCATCACGAAAATCGAATAAAACTAGTTTATAAAATTATTTTAGGTGGAGAAAAATTATGAAAAATATTATTTTATTATTTTAATTGGATATTTGAATTTCGAATGATTTAAAATCTAATTGATTTAAATGGCTATTTTACAGCAGCACTTTTAGTAACATTGTCAAACATTATTATCACATTTCCAAATGTAAATTGGTTTTGAAGATATAAATCGTGAATCATTATTTAAATTGGTAAAAAGGATTTATAAAAATCGTTTCATAGGTTTTAAAGTATTGGAAATATTTTATATGGAAATTAAATGGGTTTTCCAATTTTAAATAATTGGATATAGTTAGAGATAAATCTTCAGATGTTTGATATTAATTCGGTAAATGATAACTCTTATTATTTGAGGAATTTAAAAGGTAGTTCACCAATAATTCCGCTTATAATATGAGTTGGATACGGAAATTAATATTGAAGATAAGTTGATGATATTATATCCAGATCTAATGCCGAAGAGTTGGATAAATCTTTTAACTTAAGATGTGGGTTTCTCAATCTGATTGAAATAAATTGAACAGAATTAATCTTCAGATATTTGATATGAAATTTCGTAATGTAAACGTATACTATTTGAGGAATTCGGAAGATATTATTATTATATCGTTATTCCACTTATAGTATTCGATGATTATGAGAATTGATTTCGAATATACGTAGATACAATTTCTATGTAACTTATGTTCAATATCGTTGATTTGGGTTTTGTCGTGAATCATATCTTCAATAATATCATTCTTGAAACCCAATGAGATTGAGTTGTGAAAATTCTTATCATAATTTGGGATTTAACCAAATTTTTATTCGACGAAATTAAAAGTAAGGAATTAGAGAAAAAGTATTATCTTTTGATTAAAGATTAAAGATTTAGATGACAATAGGATTTTTGAAATAAGAGTAATTCCAATCTTGAATCTATAACTATTTGGAAGGAGAATCGTGTAGGATCTAAATTAACCCTAGAGGGGGGGGGGGGTGAATAGGGTTTATTACAAATTAAGTAAATTTAAAATGTAAAAATAATTGCAGAAATAAAAAGATCACACACAGAAAATACCCAGCTTCGGCAAAAACTATGCCTACTGCTGCATTCAAGGTTTCTACTAGGAATTTTAAACAATCTCTTCGCTTACAGAATCTTGTAAACTTGCGACCTTCGCTCCCGACTGTTAAAACCCTACGCTCAAGACCTTGACACAACTCGACCTCTTAAGTTGTGATTTTTCAAACTACTCACACTAGTAGTTATTGACTTTAAGGAATCAAAAAATTTTAAACAAAAAAAAAAAAGAAAAAGAAAATGAAACCCTAGGTTTTTAAATATTTAGGGTTATCCCCTTTTTAACATAAAAGAGACGGCTCCCTTTTTTTACTCCACCGCTTTATACTATTTAGCCCTAGCCTCCTTTGTCTCTTCCTGGAAATAGAAATGGCGGCTTAAAACAACTAGGGTTTCTCTGAAGGTGCTAAATTGCGATCGCTGATTGATGAAACTCAGTTTTCTGCTGCTCGATTCTCCTTAGCTTCAATCTCTGGTGGCTTGTATCTTTTGCGATCGAATTTATAGGAACTGATTTGGTTTCTGGCTTCTCTCGATTTCTGGTATGGTTTTTACTATTCGATTTTTTGATATTAATGTGCTTGATCTTCGATGATATTGTGCCGATGACGATTGGGTGTTATATATAGGGTTAAAATCCCTAAAATTCTGCTCTGATTTCGACCTTGAGACTTGGCTATGGTATTACGAGAATTTTGGTTTGCTTTTAATTGATCTGTTATTTCTGGATATTTCTTTTATTTTGGGCCAGAAAGTATATTCCTTAAATCTTGGTCTTTGGCTTTAAATTGGCGTGATTTCTGGAATTTGAAATCCTCAAACTTGAGTATGAATCCGTCTGACTTTGAATTGATCTTATATTTGAACAGATGTTATATTTGAACTTTATACGAACAGATGCTATATTTGAACTTGATTACACTTGTGATTGCCGAATTTTCTGGAATGCGTTTGTTTGAATCATGGAATTTAAAACCTTGCTAATATTTTTCATATATTCTTCTGATTCATTAGAGTGTGACTTGCTTTGTTTTTCATGAACCCCTTTTGTATTGCTTCGAACAAACTTGATTGGCCAAACCTTGTAAACAAATTTGAACTGATGCTTCATATACTTTTATAAGAACAGATCCTACTTTGATTATGCTTGTTTTCTGCACTGAGACTTGTTCACTTAAACATTCTTTGTGCACTGTTTCAACTGCACTTGAATGGTTCCCTACTAATTGTTGACTTGCTTGAGTTTGTTGCCGTGATTGTATTCTTGAATTTAGAATATTTCAAATCTATTCTTGCCAAGGGAAAACTGTTATTGCTGCTTTTACTTGAAATCTGGAAATCTCCATTGTGCTTCTTCATATTGATTTTCTGGAGTATTTGCCGCAAAACTGGAAATGTAATCTTGCCAAAAACATGATTCTGTGATTTCATAGTTGTTTCCAATGTCTTGTGATTTCCTGTTCCACCATGTTGTGTTCTTCTCTTTCATTATCCACTTGAAGTTTTCCCTGCACTCTTATGTTGACACACACAGTGTAGCTGTACCATCCATCCATGCTTAAGCTTTGAACTTGAGTTGTTTGCATCATACACATACAGTTATTAAGAATTGCCACCATGTAAATAGTTGCAGCGTCCTTGCCTTGTCTTCACTGACCCATACACCATTTCCATGCTGTATCAATTGAACTCCACACTGTAATTACATTTGCCTTGACTAGTGTTCTTAACTGAATATCATTTTTATTTGCTCTGCCATTTCTGAACCATTAAATTTGTTTGAGCTGATGCTTGAACAGATACTCCACATAGATTTTCTTGACTTTAAAAAACTATATTTGACCCGAACTACTTGTACATTGAGGTTGCTGTGTGGACTCCTCTGCCATCATGCATATATGTAGCTTGCTGGTTCGACCATTATGTCTGACCCTTGCACTTGACCACTTTTTCATTCATGTTGCATTGACTTTCTTTCTTGGACTTGTATTTGATTTTCCTATTGTTGATTGTACACTGGGTTGAGACGGTCTTTTTGGCTACTCCTCAGTCGCGACACTGGATTGGCGTGGCAGTACACACATGTATACACGTGTGTATATGCAGCCATCTAGATGAGTTTTTCTGTCCCTGCATATCGGACCAAGTCTAGAAAAGTGATAAGAAACACACCGTAATTCTGAGGCAAATAAAATTTTAAAAATAAATTTTTATTTGCTTTTATTCTATTTTATTTTTGTTGCAGTCTACTGTGTGTTCTTCTTGTGACAGGTATGAAGTCAGGATTTGACTGAAGGCTGTGAAGACAGAAGATGGACGATAGAAGACAGTAAAAAAAATGTCAATGTATGAAAGTGTTTGTATGTGTAGTTGTATAGAGTGAGTGACAGAGTTGTATGAATGAAATGTAATATGTCAAATAGTGGAGTAAAAAGATGTACTTTTGATATTGAAATAAAATATTTTTATAAAATACTGTGTGATTGTTCAAATTTCTGTATCAGTGTATTTACAAACACATTCAATAATAAAAATATATTTGGTTGTTATCATCAAACAAAAATCATATAATTGTGTATACAACACTGTTATATACAACAATCTCCCCCTTTTGATGATGACAAACAAATAAAAGATTTTGAATGTGTGAATGTGTTTGAAACGTGAAGTATGTTACTCCCCCTATTTGTATGCTCCCCCTACAACTAAGCTTCCCTTATTGATGCACATAGATTTTTAAAATTTTGAAATGAATTAATCAATCCCAAATTTTAAAATATTCTATAAATGTTTACTCATCCATCAAAATCTTGATCATTCTCCCCCTTTTGTTATCATCAAAAGAATAACAGAAATTAAAACAGTGATGAATATAAACTAGAAATATAAATTCGGATCAAGAGGATAATATATCGTAAATCTCATTGAATCAAACAAAAATCATAATATTCTTTGAGTCAGAGACAAATTTCACTTTCAGAATGAATGGATTTACTATGGATTTTATAGAATTAGGAGAGTTCAATAAAAATTGAATATTTGAATATAAAATTTAAAGGTTTCAAATATGCTTAAAAATATGTTAAGCACTTTCTAACCACGCATAGCCCAAAGGTCTTTTAAATGGGGTTAGTAGTAACTTAACTTTATCCTCTCTGATGAGTTCCATCCATGCACAGCCCGAAGGTCTTTTAAGTGAGAATGAAAGCACATAGAGATTAAGGTATTTCACCCACGCATAACCGCGAGGACTTTTAAATGGGAGTGAGTACCAAGGATATTATTATTTATTTATTTCTAAATTTCAAGAATAATTAGAACTCCCCAAATTAAATAAAACCATGATGAGTGACAGAAGTATGGTAGATACAGAAGATGGTCGTGAAATAAGCTTTAATTCAAAAAATATTATAAAATCTGTCCAATCATCATGAGATTTAAAATATTTCCTCATGATGAAAATATATTATAGTCAATACTCATCACAATTTCAAGATCTGTCATAATTTCAACGAATTCTAAAATAGTTCAAATGATCAATCATTTAACTTTTGAATAACCAATTAAGAAAGTTTATTTTATTATTATATATATATATATTTTAATGGATAATGATTAATCAATTTCTATAATTCCCAAATCTAAGCGTAATCGTGAAAATCTATCTTCGGGAAGAGGTTTTGTAAAGATATCAGCAAGTTGACCGTCAGTTGAAATAAACTCAATACAAATATCTTCTCGTGAAATGTGATCTCTAATAAAATGATGTCTCACATCTATGTGTTTAGTGCGTGAATGGTGAACAGGATTATTAGACAAGTCTATAGCACTTTTACTATCACATTTTAGTGGTACTTTTTTATAAATTAGACCAAAGTCTGAAAGAGTTTGCATCATCCATAGTATTTGTGCACAATAACTTCCCAAAGCAATGTATTCAGCCTCAGTTGTGGATAAAGCAACACAATTTTGTTTCCGACTTGACCATGAGACTAACGAGTGTCCTAGCATAAAACAAGTTCCACTAGTGCTTTTTCTATCAACAAGGGATCCAACATAATCAGCATCAGAATATCCGATTAGTTTGAAATTATTGCATGCGGGGTACCATAAACCAAATTTGTGTGTGTGCAAAAGATATCTTAAAATTCTTTTTGTGGCTTTTAAATGAGATTCTTTTGGATTGGATTGAAAGCGAGCACATAAACAAACAGCAAACATAATATCAGGTCTAGATGCAGTGAGATAAAGAAGTGAACCAATTATTCCACGATATTTCTTCTGATCAACTGCAACTCCTTTCTCGTCTTTGTCAAGCTTGGTTGAAGGACTCATCGGTGTTCTGAGTGGTTTTGCATTTTCTAGTCTAAATTTTTTCAGCAATTCAGCAATGTATTTTGTTTGTGATATGAAAATTCCCTTGGAGCTTTGTTTAATTTGAAATCCAAGGAAATATTTTAATTCTCCTACCAAGCTCATTTCGAATTTATCCTGCATGACTTTTTCAAATTTCTCACACAAACAATCGTTAGTAGCACCATATATAATATCATCAACATAAATTTGGACAATTAAAAAATCATCTCCTTCATGTAATAGAAACAATGTAGTGTCAGCACTGCCCTTTTTAAATCCGTTTTCCAAAAGATATGCACTTAAACAATCGTACCAAGCTCTAGGAGCTTGTTTAAGACCATATAATGCTTTTTCAAGTTTGAATACATGGTTTGGAAATTCATAATTTTCAAAACCGGGGGGTTGTTCCACAAAAACTTCTTCTTTGAATTCTCCATTTAAAAATGCACTTTTTACGTCCATTTGTTTTAGTTTGAAACCTTTATAACACGCGAAACTGAGCAAAATTCTAATGGCTTCTAACCTAGCTACTGGTGCAAATGTCTCATCAAAATCAATGCCTTCAATTTGATTATATCCTTTTGCAACCAACCTAGCTTTGTTTCTAATTACATTTCCGGATTCATCAAGTTTATTTTTGAACACCCATTTAGTTCCCACTACTGGATAGTCATTCGGTCTAGGAACTAATTTCCAAACTTTATTCCGTTCAAATTGATTAAGTTCTTCTTGCATCGCTAAAATCCAACTTTCATCATTAAGTGCAATTTCAACATTTTTAGGTTCGATTTCTGAGATGAAACAACTGTGAATACAAAAAGTACAGATATCTTTATTAAATGATGAACGAGTTTGTATACCTGCCGTTGGATTTCCTATCACCAATTCTGGAGGATGGTTGGTTTTGAATTTCAACTTTTCGACTTCAAACGTTTGTTTTGTTTGATCATCACTTCCAGTCTTCTCTTTGCTATTTTCTTTTTCACCCTCATGTGTAATTTCCTCATCGTTTTTCTCTTTTTCCATCGTATCCAGATCTGATTCATCAAATTTCACGTTTATGGTTTCAACAATGGTTTTTGATCGTTTGTTGAAAATTCGATAAGCCTTGCTTCTTGACGAGTAACCCATGAAAATTCCCTCGTCAGCCTTTGATTCAAACTTACCAAGATGATCACCTGTATTAAGAAGATAACAAGGGCATCCAAACACTCTAAAATATGAAATGTTAGGCTTTTTGTCAAACCACAATTCATAGGATGTTTTGTTAAGTATTGGTCTAATCATTACTCTGTTCATTACATGGCAGGATGTATTAACTACCTCTGCCCAAAAAGTCAAAGGCAAATTATATTCACTTAACATAGATCTAGCCAATTCTTGTAATGTACGATTTTTCCTTTCGACTACCCCATTTTGCTGGGGTGTTCGAGGAGCAGAAAATTCGTGTTTAAAACCATTTTCTTCACAAAAATTTTCAAAATCCAAATTTTCAAATTCACCACCATGATCACTTCTTAAAGTTTTTATTGAAACACCTTTTTCATTTTGAACGAGTTTTGCAAACTTTGAAAAGTAATCAAAAGTTTCGGATTTTTTGGCTAGAAAATAAACCCATGTAAATCTAGAATAATCATCAACTAACACATAACAATATCTTTTTCCATTTAAGCTAGCGATTTCATTTGGTCCAAATAAATCCATGTGAATCAATTCAAGTACCCTATTGGTGCTAACAACATTTTTGGGACGAAATGATGAACGACTGAATTTTCCCATAGCACATGATTTACATACTTTATTATTTTTATATTTCTGATGTGGTAGACCTCTTACCAATTCTTTTGATTCAAGTTTTTCCAAGAGACTCATACTAGCGTGACCCAATCTCCTATGCCATAAGAATACTTCTTCATCCGTAGCTACTAAACATCGTGAGAGAGTCAAATCATCAAATGAAATAGTATAAACATTTCCTTTTCTTTTTCCCGTGAACACAATATTGTTTGTGGATTTTTCAATAATTTTGCAGGATTCATTATCAAATATCACACTCATTCCTTTGTCACATAGTTGGCTTATGGAAATTAGATTATGATGCAAGTTTTCAACATATAAAACATCAGTTAAGGAGAAGGTACTATTACCTACTTTACCTTTACCGATAATTTTACATTTTCTGTTATCGCCCATTATCACACTTCCTCCTTTATATTTTTCAAGGCTAAGGAACTTTGATTTATCTCCTGTCATACGTTTGGAACAACCTGAATCCAAGTACCATTCTTGTTGTTCCTTAGCCCGCCAACATACCTACACACAAGAAGAAGAGAATGACCTAGAGAAACTCATAGGTCTAATAAAATTAGTAACTGACAAATTTTGATTTTGAACAACAGATACTTTTGGAATCCAAATTTGTTTGTTTTTATTAAATCCAAATCTATTACAATCACTCGTCAACCCTTTTGGAACCCAAATTTGTATGAATTTTTTATTATTGTTCCTATTTTGACATTTTTCATAGCTATGTCCAATTTTTCCACATTTTGTACATTTAGGAAAAACACTTCCACCCTTCGCATTATCATTCATATTAACGTATGTTTTCCCAAATCCTAATCCTTTTCTATTATTAGCATATAATTGGTTTCCAAGCAGCATTCTAAATGACTTTTCCCCTTTTGAAAACTTACTCAATGTTATTTCCAGATTTTTTACTTTGGTTCTAAGTGCTTCATTTTCATTTACAAGAGAAGTACATCTGTTAATAAAGTTCTTTCTTTTTGTGTCATCACTTTCTCTTAAAGCCAAGTGTTCTTGTTTTAATTTTTCAAAATTTGCCTTAAATTCTGTTTGCTCTTGTTTTAATAACTTGCAGTTTTCACAATCAAGGTTTGTCATTTTTTCAAGCTCATCTTCTAACCTATTGTTTTCGTGGACCAATTTTAACCTATCAGATTTTAATTTCTTGATTTTTAGTTCAAGTGAATCAACGGTTTTGGTGAGATTATGACACATTAAAATTAAATCTTTATAAGAGTAATTTGGTACCTCAGTGGAATCATCTTCGCTACTGTCTGGATCTGACTGTGCCATAAGGCACAAATTGGCTTCCTCTTTATCACTGTCAGAGTCTTCTTCTTCTCCTTCTTCATCGTCCCATGTAGCTGCAAAAGCTTTCTTTTTCTTCTTCTTCTTTCTGTCTTTCTGAAGTAATGGGCAATTTGGTTTGATATGGCCAGGTTTATTGCAGTTGTAACATATGACTTCATCGTCTGAATTGTCGGAATTCTTGGATTTGTTGGATTTTGAACTCTTCTTTCGTGACTTGTATTTTTTGTTAGTCCACTTTTTAAGAACCATGGCCAACTCTTCGATAGGATTCTCAGCTTCATCGTTACTTTCAACAGTGTTGCTTAGAGCAATTGTCTTTTTCTTTGATTCTGAATCATCGCGTCCTTTTTTGGCTTTTAACTCCATTTCATAAGCAATCAGATTTCCAATCAATTCTTCTATTTTCAACTTATTTAGATCTTTTGATTCTTGAATGGCAGTTACTTTGGCTTCGAAATTCATTGGCAGTACTCTCAGTATCTTGCGTATTAATTCTACTTCAGTGTAGACTTTTCCAAGAGCCCTTGCATTATAAATCAGTGTGGAGAATCGACCATACATCTCTTTTATATCTTCGTCTTTTCGCATCGTGAAATTTTCATATTCGTTGCAGAGTAGTGCGAGATGAGATTCCTTGACCTGAGATGTTCCTTCATGTGTAACTTCCAAAGTATGCCAAATTTCCTACGCAGTTGAATAGTGAGATATACGGTTAAATTCAGTTTTATCAAGAGCACAAATTAAAGCATTCATTGCTTTGGCATCAGTTGAGAATAATTTTTTATCATTAGCATCCCACTTATCTTTTGGTTTAGGAATTTCAATATCATTGATAATCGTAACTGGAGGTTTGTAGCCTGTTTCAACGATATCCCATACATCATAATCAACTAAACTTAAGTAAATTTTCATCCTAGCTTTCCAATAAGCATAATCAGTTCCATTAAACATTGGTGGCCTAGCTATGGACTGACCCTCAGAAAAAGCGTTGTTAGACAAATTCATGACTCTAGAGTTAAAAATACCTGCTCTGATACCACCTGTTCTCGCTTTCTCGAGGATTTTAATGACACCCCGGTGGCAAACAAAGGTACCTCAGAGACTGGTTTCACGTCCTGCCTCTCGACATGGACAACCACCCACGGACATGTAGGGATAAGAGTCACTACTTCACCACTAGATCATAGAGCGAGAACTCCCTATCATGTTGTAACCTAATACCAGCTCTGATACCACTTGTAGGATCTAAATTAACCCTAGAGGGGGGGGGGATATGGTTTATTGCAAATTAAGTAAATTTAAAATGTAAAAATAATTGCAGAAATAAAAAGATCACACACAGAAAATACCCAGCTTCGGCAAAAACTATGCCTACTGCTGCATTCAAGGTTTCTACTAGGAATTTTAAACAATCTCTTCGCTTACAGACTCTTGTAAACTTGCGACCTTCGCTCCCGACTGTTAAAACGCTACGCTCAAGACCTTGACACAACTCGACCTCTTAAGTTGTGATATTTCAAACTACTCACACTAGTAGTTATTGACTTTAAGGAATCAAAAATTTTTAAACAAAAAAATAAATAAATGAAACCCTAGGTTTTTAAATATTTAGGGTTATCCCCTTTTTAACATAAAAGAGGCGGCTCCCTTTTATTACTCCACCGCTTTATACTATTTAGCCCTAGCCTCCTTTGTCTCTTCCTGGAAATAGAAATGGCGGCTTAAAACAACTAGGGTTTTCTCTGAAGGTGCTAAATTGCGATCGCTGATTGATGAAACTCAGTTTTCTGCTGCTCGATTCTCCTTAGCTTCAATCTCTGGCGGCTTGTATCTTTTGCGATCGAATTTATAGGAACTGATTTGGTTTCTGGCTTCTCTCGATTTCTGGTATGGTTTTTACTATTCGATTTTTTGATATTAATGTGCTTGATCTTCGATGATATTGTGGCGATGACGATTGGGTGTTATATATAGGGTTAAAATCCCTAAAATTCTGCTCTGATTTCGACCTTGAGACTTGGCTATGGTATTACGAGAATTTTGATTTGCTTTTAATTGATCTGTTATTTCTGGATATTTCTTTTATTTTGGGCCAGAAAGTATATTCCTTAAATCTTGGTCTTTGGCTTTGAATTGGCGTGATTTCTGGAATTTGAAATCCTCAAACTTGAGTATGAATCCGTCTGACTTTGAATTGATCTTATATTTGAACAGATGCTATATTTGAACTTTATATGAACAGATGCTATATTTGAACTTGATTACACTTGTGATTGCCGAATTTTCTGGAATGCGTTTGTTTGAATCATGGAATTTAAAACCTTGCTAATATTTTTCATATATTCTTCTGATTCATTAGAGTGTGACTTGCTTTGTTTTTCATGAACCCCTTTTGTATTGCTTCGAACAAACTTGATTGGCCAAACCTTGTAAACAAATTTGAACTGATGCTTCATATACTTTTATAAGAACAGATCCTACTTTGATTATGCTTGTTTTCTGCACTGAGACTTGTTCACTTAAACATTCTTTGTGCACTGTTTCAACTGCACTTGAATGGTTCCCTACTAATTGTTGACTTGCTTGAGTTTGTTGCCGTGATTGTATTCTTGAATTTAGAATATTTCAAATCTATTCTTGCCAAGGGAAAACTGTTATTGCTGCTTTTACTTGAAATCTGGAAATCTCGATTGTGCTTCTTCATATTGATTTTCTGGAGTATTTGCCGCAAAACTGGAAATGTAATCTTGCCAAAAACATGATTCTGTGATTTCATAGTTGTTTCCAATGTCTTGTGATTTCCTGTTCCACCATGTTGTGTTCTTCTCTTTCATTATCCACTTGAAGTTTTCCCTGCACTCTTATGTTGACACACACAGTGTAGCTGTACCATCCATCCATGCTTAAGCTTTGAACTTGAGTTGTTTGCATCATACACATACAGTTATTAAGAATTGCCACCATGTAAATAGTTGCAGCGTCCTTGCCTTGTCTTCACTAACCCATACACCATTTCCATGCTGTATCAATTGAACTCCACACTGTAATTACATTTGCCTTGACTAGTGTTCTTAACTGAATATCATTTTTATTTGCTCTGCCATTTCTGAACCATGAAATTTATTTGAGTTGATGCTTGAACAGATACTCCACATTGATTTTCTTGACTTTAAAAAACTATATTTGTCCCGAACTACTTGTACATTAAGGTTGCTGTGTGGACTCCTTTGCCATCATGCATATATGTAGTTTGCTGGTTCGACCATTATGTCTGACCCTTGCACTTGACCACTTTTTCATTCATGTTGCATTGACTTTCTTTCTTGGACTTGTATTTGATTTTCCTATTGTTGATTGTACACTGGGTTGAGACGGTCTTTTTGGCTACTCCTCAGTCGCGACACTGGATTGGCGTGGCAGTACACACGTGTATACACGTGTGTATATGCAGCCATCCAGACGAGTTTTTTTGTCCCTGCATATCGGACCAAGTCTAGAAAAGTGATGAGAAACACACCGTAATTCTGAGGCAAATAAAATTTTAAAAATAAATTTTTATTTGCTTTTATTCTATTTTATTTTTGTTGCAGTCTACTGTGTGTTCTTCTTGTGACAGGTATGAAGTCAGGATTTGACTGAAGGCTGTGAAGACAGAAGATGGACGATAGAAGACAGTAAAAAAAATGTCAATGTATGAAAGTGTTTGTATGTGTAGTTGTATAGAGTGAGTGACAGAGTTGTATGAATGAAATGTAATATGTCAAATAGTGGAGTAAAAAGATGTACTTTTGATATTGAAATAAAATATTTTTATAAAATACTGTGTGATTGTTCAAATTTCTGTATCAGTGTATTTACAAACACATTCAATAATAAAAATATATTTGGTTTTTATCATCAAACAAAAATCATATAATTGTGTATACAACACTGTTATATACAACAAATCGGATTGAAAAGCCTGTGTAAACCGTAACTATTGTTTTAAAATGCGCTTATTACTTGGAAAGTCCGAGATCGGATCTAGGTCTGAAAACCATTCCAAGTAATAATACGACGTATAAAGAAGCTGAAGACATGGAAACAGATAAGTGAAGACCGAGTATATTGTAATTGTTTGGGTTGATTGTTGATGTCTCAAATCGGGCCGTACACCTGATACGAGGTTCTAAGTGGCATGAGATCTGAATATATTTGAATATTCTCAGGTTGTTGTTCCTTTCAGACCTAGAATGGACTTGTATGGATTATGTGTCGACATTGAAATTGTGACGACCCCAAACCCCCGTTCCACGGTGGCAACGGTAATCTTTGGGATATAACACATAAACAAATAACAACAGAACAGAAATATATAAATACACCAAATAATGCACAATAAATACACTGGATAAACATAATCATCAGAGTTACACAGTATAACAGGATCATACTTAGCACAAAAATATAGTTCAGCTTTATATAAAATGTCTACGGCGGAATCAAACATAATATACATAACAGGAGCTGAACAACGTAAAAGAAGTGATAGAATCCATCTTCAGCTCCATAGCTATCCGGATATAGCCTGCTAAAACCTGAATACAAGACTGCCCGTGTAGAAAATAAGGCACCCGAGTTTGCAAGTGAAACAAACTACGAGTCAGTCATGGGACTGGTTTGAGAAATCTACTTAACTTATTTTATAATAAGACCAATCAAAGGAGCACACCCCTAACGTGGAATGGATTCACTCCATTGGATTCCCAATGCTCAAAACAAGTAAATCACTTAAACATCGCAATGCTTTTTATAAAAATGAAGCTATTATAAGACTCAGTTCCCATCACGCAATGCAACGCAAAATGGAGGATAGAGTTTTTACCTTATAATGGCCAAAATATGCTTGATACATATAAAACAAAAGCATTTGATATTATTACTAGTGTTTATATGTTTCAAAAACAATTTCAATCATAAGTATCAATCATAGACGGCATAAGTACCCCATAACACTACGTCGCCATATATTGGATTACAATCAAAACCGAACGATGTCGTATTTGGAAATTGGATTTCCATCATGAACAAGGCGAGGTATCGTCCTTACCGCTTCGAGACTGCCTAGCCTGAGCCTCCGGAAAGCGTGTAGACAAGCCTTGGATCATCATGGTCTGTCCACACAGAGTGGATTAAAACGCCTGAACACTGAGTTTCCCTGCCCTATGGGGCGTAAACAGGTCATATCCCGACCAAACCATCGGTCCGTGAACGACCGATATAACCGAGGCACATCGCTATACATCATCCACATAAGTAAAATGTCAGGGCTTGCAAAATGCTGCAACCACTCCTAGCTAGAAGGAAACGAATGTCCTCCCTGAAGTCCTCTCCCGTTTCTGGTTCATACCGTGGTGTGAGGCCCGCGAATCAACACCAAACACAAAGCTAGCTATTTAAAGCCCTGCTTTGATCATCAACCACAAGGCTCTGCTTTTCAACAAAAGCCTTGATCATTGCAACTCAGCATGCCACACAGGCAATTCACGCCATGCAACTGACGTATATCAATCACAAAGAATGAAATCCAATGTCGGACACACAGTCCATTTACAAGTCCGTTCTGGGTCTGAACGAAACCAAAGGCACCTTATTCCTCGTCCCATATGTCCAATATAGGAGAGAGGTCCTCGCACATTCGAACGATTAACAAGTACATCTGGACAAACACCATTGTAACCCTTTCAGGGTAGCAACTCCCATCAAAGGCATCAGTAGCCATCCATTCGATGTGAAGATCATCGGTCTTGCACCGTCTTCATATCTTCGACTTCTAATCGTCGACCAATTATTTGAAATGAGATTTAACTCGTCCTTTTCAAATAATTCACGTATATTTAGAATTCAAATCAATTCATTTCCATGGTTAAACGACATCCATAATTCAGTTCATTAATGTAATTTTCACGTTAAACACATTAAACCATCAAATATCTAATAAATCGAGTAAATTCGGTTTATTTCCATTCCATATCGTTTATAATATTTTATCGCTATTTTTATTTATTTAAAAATAGCCAATTTATTTAAACGATGCTTCAGGCCATAACGCGGCCATGGCATTGTTTTTCATTAGATTTGATTTACACGTATCTAAAAATCTAACAGTTGGATCTTTATAAATTTTACATCATTAGAAAGATCTTTTCAAAACAGATCCAAAGGTTCCAGTTTTGGGAAAATCCGACTGTCGGATCTCCCGGTACAGTCGTTTAAAGTTACTATTTCAAAATACGAACTGTAGCGTCGTTATTCGTTTTATTTTATTTATATTTATATATGTATAAATATAATCCATTCTAGCGCTGTTTTTATTCAGATTTGAATTAAACATTTCACACAATCTAACTGTTGGATCCTTACAAATTTGGTATCGTTGGAAAGATATTTTCAAAACGGTTTCGGTTCCGGGAAAATCTGACGGTCGGATCTCTCATAATGATCGTTTAAAATCATGATTTCAAAACACGAACTACACCATCGTTATTCGTTTTGTTTTAATTATATTTTTATATATATATAATCCGTTCTTGAATTTCCAAATCATTTTCATTTCATATATTTGATAAAAATAATGTTTTTACTCAACAAATATTTATTTCAACACATGACTATTTTTAACACTTCATATATATAATAAAAATATGATTTTTATTGTTAAAACAATTTATTTAAAACATGAATATTTTTAGCAATTCAAATATATAATAAAAATATGATTTTTATTATTAAAACAATTTGTTTCAAACATGGATATTTTATATACTTCATATACATGATAAAAATGTGATTTTTATCGTTCAAACAATTTATTCGTCATATGAATATTTTTCCAACACATGAATATATTTCAATACATGAATATAAATCAAACACATGAATATTTCAAAAAAATTCGGCAGCATAACGGCAAGGGGTTTAAAACCGGCACCGTCCCGAGTACGGCTCCTCACACTACCTTACGCCTCGCGGCGTTCCCTTAGGGGCTTATCCTTATAATCAAAATATTTCGATTCATTTTCATATCACAATGGATTTTGCCACAAACAATTCCAATTTTGTTTCAACCACAAATAATCATTATCAACCATTCGCATTTATCAACCATTCATATTTATCAACCAAATTTCACGTCAACCAAAATCCAAACAATCACAACCAATATATATCATCCATGGTCTGTGGACGAGGGGAGTATATATATAGATATACGCATATAAATATATTTCCATTTCATTTCAACTCCATTCAACGCACATATGATTTTTACAATGTATATATAACTTATACATCGCACATATAATTTATACAACGCTTATACATTAGGTGTACAACGCTTATACATTAGGTGTACAACGCTTATATAACTTATACATCGATTATATAATTTATACATCGCCATTCCATATCATTTTGAATTTAGAAATCTTACATTGGGTTCCACTCCTCCAAAATTCGTAGGAAGCTCCAAAAATTCTCCGGCCTCTTCTAGAATGTAGAAGACGATGCCACGAGTCCAATTCTCTTGTTTCACTGGATTTCGACAACATAGCAAAAAGATATGATTTTTATTGTAAAATCATAATTCGTAGCGCTTTAAAGTGCTATCAACCATTTAAATTTATAAAGGTCGTACCTTTCACATTGAGGTTCGAAACTAGGTCTGCGTTTTCTGCTCAAACCGCTTGGTGATCGGACGATCAGACTTCGCCACGGTGGAGAGCTCCGAGTCACACGCAGGTGGATGGTGGTGGGACCCAACTCGATGCGGCGGTGGGGGTGAAAATCCAGTCGACGCGAGCTACTTTTGGGACCTTGGATCTCGTTGAACGCTGCACCGTGGAGGGCGAGGCCTATGTGGATTTGAAGAGGGGACTTCGATCTTCAAAAACCACCAAAGGGCCACTTCATTTCGTTAAATGATTGTGGAGAAAAAGAGGAGAGAAGGATTGGAGCTCCACCGTCGTTCGTTGAAAGGGGCTATCGGGTTTTTCTGGTCAACGCGATAATGAAGGAGAATTATGATTGGCCAGGGATTTATATTTTAATTTTTAATTTAATTAAATCCAAAAGTACCCTTTTCTCCATACGAACTCTAATTCAAACACAACGACTGTTGTCCCTAGCTAAACGCCCCCATTCCGGACACAATGGAACATGTTTTGTAGGCCCATTCGAGTGTTATAGTCAGTTATTCTTCAAATTAAAATATAAAACATTCAATGTTTGATTTGAACGTATATTTTAATTTATCGGGCCCACATACTTATCCCAAAAATTCCAGAAAAATAAATCTGGCTATGTTTGGATGATATGGTCCCAACAAAACTAGTATCAGAGAATTTGGAGATCATTTGAAAAATGGCCATTTTCTGGTCGATCCAAATTGACTGAAATTAACCAAACACGTTTTCCTTTGCCACGCTCACATTTTAACTCCAAAAATCATGGAATTTGGAACTTAGCAATAATTTGATATTCCGGATCCAACAAAAGTGGTTTCATCGAAAATGGAGGTCGTTTGCAAAATGTCTATTTTCACGGGCTATATTAATTCCATAGCGACCTTTCTGAAAATTCGTTTAGCCATAGCTTTTGATTCCCGCTATGATGTTTCGATTTTTCAAATTCGTTAGAAAGATATTCTCAGGCAGATTTAAATATTTTTTGTTTCACTAAAATCCGTTTCATTTTGCATCCTGTACAGTCAGTCAAAGTTTGAATTCAAATTTTCAAAATGTCGCGCTATTTCCAACCCCTTTTTAAAGTTAAAATAAATATTTATATTCCAACATCGATTCAAATAAATATATATGTTCTAATTCTCTTCAAAATAAATTTCTTTTGTTATTATTTAAAAAAATTCATTTTAAATATTCAAAATTCACTAAAATACCCAAATTAAAAATTTTAAATTGATTCTGATTTTCCGGGTTGTTACAATCTCCCCCACTTAAAATCTTTTCGTCCCCAAAAAGGAACAAAGTTGAAACTTGTTTAACTAACCAACTCAACTTTCATTCTGGCTTCCATTCTTCAACTTTTCAGTTTCTAAGAATTTTCTAATTCTTCAAAAATTTGGCTAACACCCTAAATTTTCGAAAAATTTCTCCATAACATCCTTGTACGGGGAGGGGTTTAGAAATTTATTGGGTCGTATTAGGCACCCAATAAATCCTAAAAAGCATACACATATTTATAGTGATATATTCCGGTGTCCACAGGGGAGTGTGTATAGATCATAACTCCAGAGAATAAATTCTCGTCACCCTATAAATGGTTTTTGTGCCTTAATGACCAGAGGACGCGTTTATTGTCACCTCCAGAACCGTGTGGGGTTTTTATTAATCTGGCAATTTACCATTACATTTTATATAGTCCATATCAGTCTTCGGTATACAAGCATGTAGTATAGTCATCGCCATACAAGCCTCTCGCTTGTACAGTAAATCTTCAACCTCGTCACATAAGCTCCAAATGCTTATGTGGTATATGATAGAGTATGATATCTTCAAGAAGTATGTCATGTAGTGTAGTTCAAAATTAGTTGTTACTATCCTATGGCGACGTTTAATATTTCACACAGAACAACCAGCACTTCGCATCCAATGGCATCCACAGGAGTTGATATAATAATAAAATTGCATATCCAATTCATTAAGGTTTACCTATTTGTCGGGCACGCAAATAAATTCTTTACTCAACAGCAAATCCATTAACCTGTTCAAACATATATAATGTACATGCACGTATTTCTATCTATTTTCAAATCAGTTCAATATTTGATTTAATTTGCATAAATTTACCCTTCACTTTCCTATTAATCAGGTTAATTATCGTTAAAAAAATTTGATTAATCAAATTCATAACCACACAACACAAACAACAATCAATTTGTTGATTAACTTTTCAAAAATATACTAATTAATTCAAATACTCTTTTAAAATCATTCAGACTATATAATTAAAAAAATACATCCATGAAAGGGAAACAACAACCAAGTAGAAAACAATACAGAAATGCAAAATATGGTAAATGTACCTTGTACCAGAGTTAATCAGAGACATCCACTATGATAACCCCAAACTTCCACGGAGTGAAAGCAAGGAGAAATCATATGGAATACAAACATAAATATAGTGTAACAAGTCACAGAAACAACATAGCACAGGAAATCCATATAGTAACAACATCATAGCAGCGGATATATAATGTCATCAGCAATAGAAAATCCACAGTCACAGAATCTAAGTTATTACAACAAGTTTTTCAGAAAATGACATAAGTTCCAACTCCAAATTAAATAATATGAAATGGAAATAAGTCTGATGTCTGAAATAAAAGGGAAAATGCGATAAAGCAAAAGATAGAGGGTCTTCGAAGCTCCAAGTCATCACCTCTTCACCAAAGCAAATTCCAAGAGAGAGAATATAAGTAGCTCCAAAGAAAACTCCAAGCAGAAAGTTAACCTGTCTACTTGGCTGCCCGTGTGGAAGAGAGGGCACCCAAGTTTGCAAAAAGGTGAAACAAACGATGGGTCAGTCATGGGACTGGTCTGAGAATTCTTAACTAAATTTATTACTAGAAATAAGGCAAATCCAAAGACCACGCCGCTAATGCGGAACGGGTTGTACCAATGGATTGCCGTGCATAACTACAGTGTCAGTACAGATAAATAAAACGTAACACAACGCAATGCCTTTTGAAAAATGGATCCACCATAAGACTCAGGTCCCATCACACAATGCAACGCACACCAAGAGGATAGAGTTTTACCTTATGGTGGTTAAACATGCTAAATACGCCAAATACGAAACTAATACTATTATTAAGGTGTATAGTTTTCAAAACAATTCAAAGCAATGTATTAATCCTAGGAAGCATAGGTACCATATATTATGCCTTCAATACTAGTAATACAATCAAATACGTCGGGGTCGTATTGGAAATTTGAGTTTCCATCAAGAGTCCTGGCTAAGGAGGACTCCTTACCGATTCGAGACACTCTATTTAATGCCTCAGGATTACCCGCAGTTAACCCTTGGAAATTGCAGGGCTGGTCCTCAAATACAGCTTAGAGGATTGGCAATTCCTAAGCACACGTTCCCCGGTCCTATAAGACCTATCCGAGGCGCCTCATTTCATCATCCACAAAAGTAAAATGACTACTAACTAGAAAGAAACGTGCTACTTTCCCTGCGTTCCCTTCCCCTTTTTAGACTCAACCGCTGTGTGAGGCTCGTGAAGTCATGTATCCCATACCACAAGGTTTTGCTTTTCAACAAGAAACCTTGATCATTTCATCTTAGCATGCCACACCGTCACTCCATACCGTACCATCGACCGTCTGTCAATATATAAACGGGTGTTAAGTAGAGAATGAATTCTCTACCACCAACATTTATATATTAACAGAAAACCGACAACATGATATTTAATGGGGTACGATGTCAGACACACCATCCATTTACACCCATGCTCCGGGTCTGAGCGAGGGTCAAACCCGTGAAACCAACGCGTACGTTTGGGCAATTACCCCGACTCTTGAATCGGGAGCTACCCAATTCAGAGTCTTGATCGTTGTCCATTCGAGGGAAGATTTACGGTCTTCATACGCCGTTTTCATATTTAGATTCTTGAAATCGTACAATCATTTGGAATGGGATTAATCCGGACTATCCAAATATTTTCGCATTCATAATTTTGAGAAAAACACATTTTATATCGTTATGTTGTTTTATAACGATTAATCCTTGCCTTAATTATTTAATATAATTAATTTCTTTATTTAACGACGCTTCAGGTCAAGGGCGACTCTGGCGCTGTTTTCCGTCAATTTTGTTTTTCACATTTCTCAAAATCTAACCGTTGGATTTTAACGCAGCATATATCGTCGGAAATATTTTTCCAAGACGGTCCTAGCGGTTTCAGTTTCGTGGAAATCTGACGGTCGGATCTTCCGGTATAGTCGTTTAAAAGTTCGATTTCAAAACGCGAACTACCGCGCTCGATTCGTTTAATTTCAATTATATATATATAAATAATTCGTTTAATTCATCGTTCTTACATACATCTCCCCTTTTCCCTTTATTCTTTTTCACTTCTTAATCTTACATGAAAATGAAATTTATAATTAGACGGTGAATTATTTATTTTATTTTATTTCATAATCTTTATAATTTACATTAAAATGTAAATTATAATTCATCGCTCTATTTATTCCATTTCATCTTTCAATTATATTACGATTCCATTTACATATATAAAATACTCATTCTCTTTCTAAATGCATTCTCAATCTCAATTACATCTAAAATGTAATTTTATTTTACGATGACATTTCCTTTCTATTCACATTATAAATAATGTACATTTCCTACGATGAAAATTTTTCTTTTAATATACATTAAAAATAATGTATTTTTATCCTACGGTATGTTTTCTTTTTATTAACATTGAAAATAATGTTACCTTAACATACAATGCATTTTCTTTTTTATTAACATTGAAAATAATATTAATTGTTCTATCTTTACATTACACATGAAAAATGTATATTTTGATACATCGCAAATTCCTACTTTTTATTTACAAAATAAAGAGTAAACCTTGTCATGCGGTGAATTCCTACCTTATTTTACAAATAAAAAGTAAATCTTATCATACAGTGAAAATGCCAACTTACTTTTACAAATAAAAGTGTACATCTTATCATGTGGTGAAAATACTCTAATATTAACATTATAAATAAATGTTAATGCCAATTCCTCTTACAATGTAAATTTCTCTTTTTATATGCATTAAAAATAATGTACATTTTCCTTACGAGGTAAATTCTCTTTTGCTTAACATTATAAATAATGTTAATCTTACATACGGTTCAATTCCTTTTTATTAACATCAAAAATAATGTTAAATTTACATACAATAAATGTTAATAAACCATACGGTGTGTTTTCTTTTTAACATTAACATTAGAAATAAATGTTAAAGAATCATTCGATGTATTTTCTTTTGGCATTAACATAAAAAAAATGTTAATGAATCTTACGATGAAAAATTCTCTTTCCCCTAACCTTAAAATAAATGTTAATCTCATGCGATTAAATTTTTGTTTATATAACATTAAAAATAATGTTACTTAACATACGGTGAAATTACTTTTATTTTAATATCAACAAAAATGCTAATTTAACATACGGTGAAATTTTCTATATAACATTAACAAAAAATGTTACTTTAACATACGGTGAAATTTTCTATATAACGTTAACAAAAAAATGTTATTTTAACATACGGTGAAATTTTCTATATAACATTAACAAAAATGTTATTTTAACATACGGTGAAATTTTCTATATAACATTAACAAAAATGTTATTTTAACATACGGTGAAATTTTCTATATAACATTAACAAAAATGTTATTTTAACATATGGTGAAATTTTCTATATAACATTAACAAAAATGTTATTTTAACATACGGTGAAATTTTCTATATAACATTAACAAAAATGTTATTTTAACATACGGCGAAATTTTCTATATAACATTAACAAAAATGTTATTTTAACATACGGTGTACATTTCCTATATTTTTTTTTACTACATAAATGTCATTTTCCTACGATGAACATTTTCATTCTATAAATTTGACCAATTCAAATCTTGGCACAAGCTATAACATGTGATAGCGATAATCAATTTCTTTGATGATAAATTAAATCAATACAAAGTGATAACATGGCAGTGATAACATGACATAGTATAAACATGACATCAAAGGGATCCATCCTAACTACTCAATCATAGAACAAGGCATCACAAACAGAACTGAAACATTCATCGTACTAGAATAGTTTAATTTTATTAAATTTTAAATAAAAGAACTCTCACCTTGTTTGGATAGAATTATAATAAATCCAAGAAATGTTCAGAATGTTCCAGTCAATCACAGCAGGTCCTAATCGTCGTCACGGTTCTAACGGTTCTGAAATTTTCAGAATCGAAGTTCATATGCATTAGTTATCAATGTTTTAAACATACTGGTTTTTAACAACTGCTGCAGTCACGCTTAAAAGCGTCGCAATTTCTGAAATAAAAGTTACCTTAGAATTTCAGTTTTGTTCAAATATTCAAATCCGGATTTCTCAGCCTGTAGTCGATCGTTTTGGTCGTCGTTTGTTGGACAAGGACCGGCTTGGAGAGGCCTACAATCGGCCAGAGGTTGGTGGCGTTCGGCGGCTTCAGGCGGGGCCCACGGGCGTGCGTTCGGCGCGACTTCGGAGGCTGGGTGGCGGCGGCACGGGGCACGGTTCGGGTTGGGATTGGTACCTAATCGAAGATCTCAGAATGAGCTTCGAAACGGTGTATGGTATGATGGAAATCGTTGAGTATTGGAGGATAAAAAGGAGATCAAAGAATTGAGGTAAAATGGGTTTCGGCGGCTCTAATTTTGGGGAAGAAAACGCTGTATGTACGGCGTATTTATACTGGTATTTTAGGGTTTATTTCTTTTTTTTTATTTAATTAATTAATTAATTCTAGAAATTACTGTTTTCACATACGATCTCCAAACGAAGCTCAACGACTGTCGAACTTAATGTTTTGACGTCTTCTGAACGCGATGGCGCTATCGCCAAGGTCTAATTCTGAAGTTACAGTATTTTTTCTTTTATTTTCAATTTAAATTGCTTAATTTAAATTCTAACATACGTTTTAATTTCCTGTGGCCACATACGAGCTCAGAAAAATCCAGAAAAATTATTTTTGGCATCGTGATGACGATACGGTTCTAACAAAGTTAATTTCGCTGAATTCTGAGACCGTTCAAAAAATGGCTATTTTCCAGTCGTTCAATTTCAACTGTATTTGACCAAACACAGTTTCTTTCGCTACGCTCACATATAACATCGAAAAATTCTAAAAATTGAAACCTAGCCCTATCATGACATTCCGGATCCAACACGAGTGGTCTCGTCGAATTCCGAGGTCGTTTGTAACATGGCCATTTTTAACTGTTTCAGAGTTATTTAAAATTGGAAATTTTAAATTTGGACTCAAAATTCAGCAAAATTTCCAGAAATAAAATTTTCAAACTGGTTCAGCTTTCCGGGTTATTACAATCTCCCCTCCTTAAGAACTTTTCGTCCTCGAAAAGGAAGAGGAAAGCAGAAGAGTAGGAACCAACACAGAGAATACTGCAGTGATTAAGCGTACCTCAAAATAAATTTAATCTGAGATATCCACTCTGCATTTGGGATAGGCCTGTTTGAAACTCTCTTCAGTTTCCCAAGTGCAGTCCCTAGGATAGCCATATCACTGCACTTTGACTAGATTGATTCTTTTATTCCTCAGGGCTCGGGTTTCCTTGCCAATAATCTTTATCGGCTCTTTTCTCACGGTTAGACTCGGAGTAATATCCAAATCCTGTTGTGATGCTTCCTCCACAACTAGATCCGGATCATGGACATGCCTTCGAAGTTGAGATACATGAAATACATCGTGAACTCCAGGCAACCAGTCGGGCATCTGAATTCTGTAAGCTAGGGTGCCAATCCTCTCAAGAATAGGGAAAGGGCCTATGAACTTTGGTGCAAGTTTCCCTATCTTTCCAAACCGAATCACACCTCTTAGTGGAGAAACCTTCAAGTACACATGGTCCCCAACAGAGAATTGTAAATCTCTTCTACGCTTGTCTGCATAGCTTTTCTATCGGCTTTTCGCAGCCAGTAATCGCTTCTTAATTTTATCAACTTTGTCTGAAGCTTCTCGGACCATGTCTGGACCCAAAACAAGGCGATCTCCTTTTTCAATCCAACAGTCTCGCGATCTACATGGCTTATCATATAAGGCTTCGAATGGAGACATCTTCAAACTTGCTTGATAGCTATTGTTATATGAGAATTCAACTAAATGCAAGTGATCCTCCCAAGAACCTCCATAATCGAGTATGCAAGCCCGCAACAAATCTTCAAGAATGCGATTCACCCTCTCAGTTTGGCCATCTGTCTGAGGGTGGTATGCGGTACTAAGGTTTAACTTCGTTCCCAGCTCATTTTGGAATGCTTCCCAAAACTTGCTAGTGAAGATAGGATCACGGTCGCTAACAATACAGCTAGGAACTCCATATAGCATGACTATTTCTTTGAAATAAATTTGTGCCAGACTTTGAGCAGTTCGGTTGGACTTGACAGGTATGAAATGAGCGACCTTGGTGAAGCGGTCCACGATCACCCAAATGCTGTCATTCCCTTTCTTAGTACGGGGCAAACCATCTATAAAATCCATAGAGACTTGGTCCCACTTCCCTTCTGGTACCGGCAATGGTTGCAACAATCCTGCAGGCTTTTGTTGATCGCTCTTAACTCGCTGGCATGTAGGACATCTACTCACATAAATGGATATATCCCTCTTCATAACTTTCCACCAAAACGTGCGCTTTAGATCATGATACATCTTGTTCACGCCTGGGTGGATGGAAAGCTTTGATTTGTGCCCTTCATTTAAAACTTCCCTGATGAGCTCTGGGATTTTTGGAACACAGATCCTCCCTTGCAATCTAAGGACTCCCTTTCGATCTATTTGGAAGCTCGTGCTTTCACCTTCTTGAACACTCTTGATCATTCTTTGGATAAACTTATCCTCCATTTGAAGGGTAGAAATTTTATCAATCAAAGAAGGGGTAACGATGAAGCTTGCGACCATGACAGCCTTTCTACTGAGTGCGTCTGCCACAACATTGGCTTTACCCGTCGTATACAAGATGTCGAGATCATATGCCGCAAGAAATTCTAGACACCTTAGCTGCCTTAAATTCAAGTCCATTTGATCGAAAAGATATTTCAAAGATTGATGGTCTGTGAATAATTCGAATTTTTCGCCCAAGAGATAATGCCTCCAAATTTTTAAAGCAAAGACTATAGCCAACAGGTCTAGGTCATGGACACGATAATTTTTCTCATGTGGTTTTAGTTGACGGCTTGCATACGCAACAACTTTGCCCCTTTGCATCAATACTGCGCCAAGACCACCATTTTGAGAAGCATCGGTATAGACGGCTAAATCTTGGTTGCCATCGATGATGGCCAGCACAGGAGCAGTGGTCAAACTCACCTTTAGCTTTTGGAAGGACTCCTCACACTCTACTGTCCAAATGAACTTAGTGTGTTTCTTGGTGAGCTGTGTTAATGGGCCAGATAGCTTGGAAAAGTTTTTGACGAACTTTCTGTAATATCCAGCCAACCCTAGGAAGCTCCTTACTTCGGTGGGTGTAGCTGGCTGCTTCCAATCTTGAATGGCGGAAATTTTGGTTGGGTCCACAGCAATGCCTTCTTTTGACACAACAAGGCCCAAGAATTTTACCTCTTCTTGCCAAAATGTGCATTTTGAAAATTTTGCTTTTAGAACATTTCTTTGCAGAATCTCTAGCACTTCTCTTAGATGCCCTTCATGCTTCTCCTTGGTTTTAGAAAAGATCAAGATATCATCAATGAAGACTAAGACGAATTTATTCAAGACCTCTCGGAAGACCCTATTCATCAAGTCAACAAAATAGGCTGGAGCATTGCACAGACCGAACGGCATTACCAACCATTCGTAGAATAAGTCAGGACCTCTGAAAGCGGTCAAAGGGATGCATTCTTCGGCTATGCAGAGTTGGTGGAAACCTGTGGCTAGGTCCATCTTCGAAAACACCTTGGCTCCATTTAAATTGTCCATCAAATCATCTATTCGAGGCAAGGGGTATTTGTTCTTCAAGGTCTGTTTATTTAGGTCGCGGTAATCCACACAGAGCCTTAGAGTGCCATCAGATTTGGGGACAAACACCACAGCTGCTCCCCAATTGGAAAAGCTAGGCCGGATTAATCCCTTCTTCAAGAGCTGTTTGGTTTGGGTCCTCAACTCTTCTTTTTCTTTAGGGGTCATCCTTCGGATAGCATGAACTACAGGCCTTGCATTAGGGACAAGATCAATCCTGAAGTCTATTTCCCTCCGCGACGGTAAACTATCTACTTCTTCAAACACGTCCGCATAATTCTTGACAATAGGAATATTCTCAGAAGAGATGGGCATGACTTCCAAAGAAGACCAAAAAGCTTTCCTATCAGGCTTTGAGCCATGGCAAGGTATAGCAACGGTATTTCCTAATCCTGGTTTCGCCTTCACTACTCTTTCTGAGCATAGCACTTCAGCGTCATATTTGGTAAGCCAATCAAGACCAAGGATAATATCAAATTCGGAAAAATCCATAATGATCAAGTCGTAGGGAAATTTGAAACGAGAGTAAGAAATAGACACCCTACAGTATAAATCAAGGAAGATAGAACCCCCTACAGGATTATGAACATTAATTGGCTCTTTAAGGCTTCTTTGTGTTAAATTTAACTTCTTAACCGTGTTGCTTGAAACAAAACTTCTTGATGCACCCGTATCAAACAAAGCAGTGACAGGAATATTTTTAATAGAAACAGTACCATCCAGAACATCAGGCTTACCTCCCTCAGTAGGTGCAGAGGGAGATGGTGTACCTGCTCCCTCATAGACATGTGCAATCTGAGCTCCTTTCAACAGTGGGCAGTTGGACTTGACGTGACCCTTCTTCTGGCAGTTGTAGCAGTCCTTGGTGTTATCACTCCTAGCCTTCTTTGGATTCTTGCACTCCGAGCTATAATGTCCAAATTGCTGACAGTTAAAACATTGCACCTTTGACTTATCCCCCTTCTTAGCGGCTCCCGAACTACTCCCTTCAGTCTTTTTCTCAGGCTGCTTCCTTTTGTTGTTGTTGTTGGCTAAGCTCCTCTCTCTGTCCTGCTGAGAAACCTTCTTGTCATTCTCTTCATAACGGCAAGCGAACTCCACCATCTTATTGAAGGAAAGGTCGATGTGGGCAGTGACTCTATCAATATATTTCCTTGCAAGTCCATTTATGAATCTCTTATTCTTCTGAAAGTCATCTCGAATCAGTTCAGGGCCATAATGGGAAAGGTGCTCGAATCTACGAACATACTCTGAGATGGACTTGTCGCCTTGCTTCAGATTGGCGAACTCGTCGTGCAGCCTTTCTACCTCCTGCCTCGGAATGTATTTGTCGTTGAAAAGCTCCTTAAATCTATCCCAAGACATATTATCTTCGTCGTCTCCAATGTTGACCACCTCCCACCAGTTCTGCGCTTCACCTTGAAGATGCCATGCTGCAGTGAATCTCTTTCTCTGATCATCTAGTCCCAGTCCTCCAAATATCTTTTCATAATTTTTCAGCCACGCCTGAGCTTGTACCACGGTCTCGGAACCGGTGAATGGAACTCCCCCTAAATTTTTGAACTTCTTTGCCACCTTATCCAAATCAAAAGGCTGAGGCGGTGGTGGTGGTGGGGGTTGTTGTTGGACAGTGGGCTCCTCAGTTTCAGTGGTATTTCGCCTTCTCCTAGCGGCTCTAGCAGCTCTAGCAGCAGCGGTACTCATTTTAAGTTAGTTCTGTACAATCAAGGGAAGAGTCAGAACAACTTTAATGATGATTTTAAGAAATGATAAGATAAAAGGATAGATAAAAGATGGCGATAAAGTGACTGACTATTATGTATCCTTATGAAATGTTCGCCGTAGAATAATGTGATTCTACGTAAACGAGTTACTATAAATATGTTATATTCCGCTTTGTAAACCAAAGCTCTGATACCAACTGTGATAACCCCAAATGTAACAACCCGAAAATCCGAGCCAGTTTAAAAATTTTATTTTGGCAATTTTAGCGAATTTTGAATATTTAAAATAGATTATTTTAAATAATATCGACGAGAAATTTATTTTGAATATAATTACAACGTATATATTTATATACGTCGTCGTTAGAAAATATAGATAATTATATGTGATTATAAATAGAATTGAAAATGGCGCGGTAGTTCGATAATTCGATTTCAAACTTCAATTGAATGTACCGGGTGCAAAACAATCCGGATTTTAGTGAAACCAAAAACAATAGGATCTAATTTAGAATATCTTTCCAACGAATCCAAAAAATCTAAATTTCATAGCAGGAATCAAATGATATGTCCAGTTGAAAATTCTGAATAGTCGCTATGGAATTCGGGCCCTTAAAAATGGGAATTTTGCAAACGACCTCGGATTTCGACGAAACCACTTTTGTTGGATCCGCAGTGTCAAATTATTGCTAGGTTTTAAATTTCATAATTTTTCGAATCAATATGTGAGCGTGGCAAAGGAAAACGCGTTTGACCAGTTTTAGTTGATTTTAATCGACTGGAAAATGGCCATTTTTCAAACGGTCTCAGAATTCAACGAAACTAGTTTTGTTCGGACCGTATCGTCAATACGAAGCTAGAAAATATTTTTCTGGAATTTTTAAAGTTAGTATGTGACCCCGGTAATTTGAAATGTACGTTTAAAATTCAATATAGTGATTTAAATGTAAATTTAACGGAAACTGATTGTAATGATCGAATCTGCCTACGATACATATCCCATTGTGTTCGGAATGGGGGTAAAATGCTATGGACGGCAGGCGGTGGGCCTCGTTTCGAGGTCGAAATAAAAAGTCAACCTTTCGGGATTAAACAATTAGAAAAAAATTATATTCCTCTCTTCCCCTTTATCTCCTCTGGCTCCCCCTCGTGAAATCATTTTCAAACGGAAAAAAAAAAAAAAGAAATGATGAAAAAGAAGGCCGATCCCCTTTTCCCGCGCCCCCTTTCACCATCGCCATCCCCTCTGCCCTCACCACCACCTTCTTCCCCACTTCAGCCTCATCCGTCCTCCTCCAGGTCCTCGCGAGAACGAGCAGCCCCAAACCCTGGACCGCGAGACTCCACCATCGTCCGCCCCTGTTGCGTCAACCGCCTCCACCCTCCGCCGCCTCGAGCGCCTCTGGCCACCGTTCTCCCCCCTCTCTTCGACAACGACACGCCCTCCGTCCCTCAGACCTCCTCTCCAACCAGCAGTAAGTTTTTTTGTGTTTATCTAATTTAAAAATTGTTTTAAATCCCTGTTTTTTTATATATAATATTTAATTGGAATTGTGATTTAAAAAGGTAGGATTTTTGTGTAATAAAAATTTGATTTTGCTATATGAATAAGCTTTTAAAAATGGGACTCTTATTTATGTGAAGAGTGAGGTAAAATATTTTTGATCTTTATATATAAGAAGATGTAAAAATATTATTTTTATTTATGTAGAATATTAAAAAAATAGTTTTTATATTTTTAGAACAATAAAAATATAATTTTTATTTATTTAATTAGAGTAATAAAAATATAATTTTTATTGTGGTGGAAGATTAAAAATGAAAACTTTATATTTGAAAAGGCGAAAACTTCATATTTGAAAAGGTGAAAACATCATATTTGAAAAGGCGAAAACTTCATATTTGAAAAGGCGAAATATTTATATATTGAATAGCGAAGTAAAAATTCGATTTTTATATATTGAATAACGAAGTAAAAAATTCGATTTTTATATATTGAATAGCGAAGTGAAAATGTGATTTTTATATATGTAGTGGCTACGGGCAACGAAAGTGACGGAAGGCGAGAACAGCGATGATTTCTCTAAAATGAAGTGTCGTAGAGTTGGGATAGCTATCGGTGAGAATTTCTCACCTTTCAATTTCTTTTTCTAGTTATATATATATATATATATATATATATATATATATATATATATATACTAGGATGCAGACGGTGCTTAGTAGCACCCGACACAATCGTCCACAGACCATGGACTTGTTTGTTTGATTGAAAAAATTAGTTAGATTATTTGGTTTGGATTGAATTGTTTGGTGAAACGAAATTGATTTGATTGATGTGTGAATGGCGTGGGCCTTCACTAGACCGGGGATAAGGTTAGGCCTTGTCCCGTTTCTAGTATCGTGCCGTTATGCCGCCGAAATTTTCTAAAATAAGTTAGAAAAATAAAAATATCATTTTATTTAAAGAATGAACTGAATAGAAATTCATAAGTTAAAATAAAATGTTTTGTCGTTAAAAATATACTTTTTAACGTGAATGTGAATAAATAAATATACATTTACAAATCGGACGGTTTGTTTATGTACACCTATTTGAATGACATTGATTGGGTCGATAAATTTTACACATCGCCCAACTGCACGAATAAAAATCTGTGTTTGCTGATTTGAAACCCCACACGGGTGTTGGGATGAAATTTGAAGTTCACTCATCCTGATTGATTAAATATGTCGATCGATTGATTGACAGGCTGTTATAAGCGTTAGATATCTATATTTGATGCTTATACAGTGTAGTGCACTTTGGTTGATGGTTGATTATTTTTCAATGCTATTATATACATGTGTTGTATGAAAATCCATATAATTAACTTTATATGGTAATTGATTGGGCCTCATTCCAATTTGAAAAATAAAGAATATTATAAAATAAAGGTTCATGTGTTGACTGTACTCATCCGTTGAGATTAGTCATGTGTTAAACGAAATATTTTAATAATAAAATTTACATCTTTATCAATATAAAATAAAGGTTCATGTGTTGACTGTACTCATCCGTTGAGATTAGTCATGTGTTGAACGAAATAATTTAACAAAAATAGTCACACGTGGACAGTACTCATTCGTTGAGATTAGTCGTGTGTTGACAAAAATAAATATTCATTTGTTGAATAGAATATTTGAAAATAGAAATATATGAAGCCGTGTTGGTTAGATTGACGCCATTTTGACGTGAACGATATTTATATCGATTTTATTCATTTTAAAATGAATATTGAAAAGCGATTTCAAAATGAATTGAATTGAAAATAATTTCGAAATGAATTGAATTGAAAATAATTTCAAAATGAATTGAATTGAAAACGATTTCGAAATGAATTGAATTGAAAACGATTTCGAAATGAATTGAATTGAAAACGATTTCGAAATGAATTGAATTGAAAACGATTTCGAAATGAATTGAATTGAAAACGATTTCGAAATGAATTGAATTGGAAACGATTTCGAAATGAATTGAATTGAAAACGATTTCGAAATGAATTGAATTGAAAACGACTTCGAAATGAATTGAATTGAAAACGATTTCGAAATGAATTGAAAACGATTTTGAAATGAATTGAATTGAAAACGATTTCGAAATGAATTGAATTGAAAACGATTTCGAAATAATTTGAATAGAAAACGAATTTGATTTGATTTGAATATATAACGAATTTGATTTCAATGGAATATATAACGAATTTGATTCGAATAGAAAACGAATTTGAATGGAATCGAATAGAAAACCAATTTGAATTGAATCGAATAGAAAACCAATTTGAATTGAATCGAATAGAAAACGACTTTGGAATTGAATTGAATTGAAAACGAATTCAAATTGAATTGAAAGCGAATTGAAATGAATTCAAATTGAATTGAAATTTGAATTGAATAGAAAGGAATTTTAAAACGAATTTATAAAGAAGAATTCAATTTTGATTTGAATTGAAATGGAAGTTGAAATTGTTTTTGAAACGAATTTAAAACTATTTATATAATTCGTTTTAAATAGAAATCGACGAAATATATATTATATATATAATATAATGGCCTGAATAGAACGCGCCGCGCCGCGGCAGTTCATGAATTTCGACCATTTATTTCAAACGGACATTACGGGAGATCCGACCGTCGGATTCTCCTAAAACCGGAACCGTTGGGTTCGTATCGAAAATTGCTTTCTAACGAATACTAGAAATTTGAAATCTAACAGTTGGATTTGGAGATACGTCCAAATCAAATTTGGAAAAGGTCGCTGTAAGTGCAGTTCGATGGCCGTTGATGGAAATCGACTGTACGGGCCTTGATAAAATTATTAAAAATATCAATAATTTGTATAAAATCATAATAAATGATTTGGGAAAATTTGGGATGAAAAACTCCATATTTGAAAAGATAAAAATAGATTTTTGTCGAAATGAACTAGTTTGAACTCAATTTAAAATCCGGGTTTTTATTTTTAAATAAATAAATTAGATTTAAAAAGGGGTTTTAAATAATCGGAATTCCTAATATATTTGATTTGAATTGAACTAGAATTGATTTGTGGGTTTATCGTGAACTGTGTTTTAAACAACACTAGTTCTTTAACCCGATGGTAAATAGAATCCGATTTGGGTTTGTCGTGAACGGTGTTTTAAATGACATTAGTTCTTTAACCCAATAAAAGGAGTTTTAACGAATCTGCAATTAGATTGAAATGTGAATTTACAATCTAAATTATCAAATTTAGAAAACGAGCGAGAATGGAGTATCACCAGTTTTGCTCCAAAGCGATAGTTAAATCTTTAATTAGATTTGAACGTGAAATGGTAATTTATTTTACCGATATCACCATAGTATTAGATATGGAGTATTACCAGTTTTGCTTCATGGGATGAATAGGTTGGGATTGGGAAATAAAATAAATAATTACGTCGGTGTGGTTCGCTAATCTCGACTAGTTTAGAAAACCATAATTTGGTTTGAAACGACATCCAAAGGAAAAGTAAAGGATAAATTTTAAAGAATTTATCTTGGATAAAATTAATGGGAACTTTTCCCAAAAGATGTGGATATTTAAATAACAGAATATTCAGAATTGGAACGAGGCGTATGTTGTGTTTGTGTAACATTTGTTTTTAATATACGCGGGTTGTTCGGAAAGGCCGGGTTTACACCCATTCTGAATAACCGATTCGACGATATGTCGAAGATGAAGACGGTGGTTGAAGACCGGAAGTCTTCACATCGTTTGGATAATTACTGACGATCCTGATTGGGCAGTACACCCAAGAGGATGGAAATAGTTGGTGGTCGTCCAGACATACTTGGAGATGGATGGATATGCGAGAAAAGTGCCTCCGGTTTCGTTCAGACCCAGAACGAACTTGTAAATGGATTGTGTGTCCGACATTGGATTTTATTCTGTGTTGATTGATTTCTATTAAATATATATCTGTTTGGCGGCGGAGAATTTATTCTCTTACTTAACGCCCTTCTCTGAGACGTACGAGCTTAGAGGTTATATATCGATAGATATCAATCGCATGAACTGCCTGTGTGGCATGCTGAGTTGCATGGATCAAGGCTTGTGTTGAAAAGCAAAGTCTTGTGGTTGATGATCAAAGCACAGCCTACGTGGCAGCTTTGTGTATAACGTGAATTCGCGAGCCTCACACCTCGGTATGAGTTAAAAACGGGATACAGACCGTTGGGAGAACACGACGTTTCTTTCTAGCTTTGGTGGTGTCAGTGACTTACCATCCCTGACATTTATATACTTTTCACCTTTGTGGTTGTTGGAATCAGGCGCCTCGATTATAGGTCTGTAAGGACCGGGAAACGTGTGTTCAGGCATAAATAATCCTCAAACGTAAGTGAGGACCGGCCCAACCGATCCAAGGATTGCCCAGAGTGTGTAGTCCTGAGGCATTTGCTAGAGTGTCTCGAGCGCGGAGAGGATCTTGCCCCTTGCCTCGACTCATGACGGAAATCCAATTTCCAATACGTGTATTTCGGCTTTATTTGTAGAGCCTATTATGGCGACATAGTGGGATGGGGCACTTATGCCGTCTATGATTTATATTTATGATTGAAATTGTTTTGACACTATACACTTATTATAGTATCAAATGATTTGTTTTAAACGTATCAAGCATGTTTGGCTGTTATAAGGTAAAACCCTATCCTCCGGCTTGCGTTGCATTGTGTGATGGGACCTGGGTCTTATAATAGCTTCATTTTTCGAAAAAGCATTGGGTTGTTTATTCTATGCACTGGTATTCTTTGGAGGAAACCCGTTCCGTGTTATATGGCGTGGTCTCTTGAATTACTCTCTTTTAAAGTAAAGTTTTAAATAACTGTTTTGGTTCTCACACAAGTCACATGACTGACCTGGAGTTTATTGTTTTAAACTAAACTCTGGGTGCCCCTATTTTCGACACGGGCAGCTAGTAGTTTTGGGTTTTGCAGATTTATATTCACAGGATCCTGGTTTACAGTTGGAATGATATCCGGAAAGCTCTGTATCCGTATATCACCTTCAGTTGTGCTTTGTATTATTTTCCGCTGCTATGTAATTTATTGTAATCTCTGATATTTATTGAATGTAATTTATTCATTTATACTCTGTATATTCTTGTATCTGATGGAATTGTTGTAATATACAATGAAATGTTCTTCCGTCTGCGTTCTGATTTGTCTTGTCCTCACAGTAATTCGTTCTTTCTCATCTCTTCGTAGACCGGGGAAGTTACGGGTCACTACAGTTGGTATCAGAGCTTTGGTTTACAGAGCTCGAGAACAAGACACATTAGAACCATACGAAAAAATTCATCAGGTATTGGATTAGTAATATCCAATTAGAATGACTCGTGAGAGATGGGATCAGTAGTATCCTAGAACGAGTGAAGAGTATATTTTTCAATTGAAAACAATTTTTCTTTGAAATTTAAACCATTTTAAAACGTATTTGATTATTTATTTATTTTGAATATGGACAATCTAGTATATAAAGGTTTTGCATATACGCGTCATGAACGTATATTCGAAGTTTTAATATATTAGATAGATATAGAATCACATTCTAGTCGCCCGGACATGATTCTGATGATGGCGCGCCATCACTAGCATTTATTTTCGAGTGACGAAGGTATGATATCTATATATTTCCATTAGACTGGTGTGAGAACCAAAACTTATATATAGTTAGAACACATTGTTGTGAATTGGCATCAAAAACATGATTTTTTGGCTATATATCAAATTTATGAATTTGAAACTCTAATCCACTAATTGATTGATGTTTGTGTTGTTTGTTTATTTGTTTGATAATTTTGAACCATTATGCCTAATTGAACTAAATATTGAACTGTATTGAAAATTGGCCGCATTTGCTTGCATATACATATACTTACATTGAACAGGTCATAGCAAGGAGGCTAGAGCAGAGAATAAAATTTGTTTGCCCGACAAAGAGGTACATGTTTACTACATAATTTACTGTTTTGTTTGGGTGATGATGATTTTATGAGCCTATTGGCTAGCCGCTTGGCTTTTTCCTTTTCTTTTTGAGATCAGAAGGCCTATATGGCAATTTCAGGATTTTCCCGTGGCTCCCGGTGCAGGGGAGGTTATGGCGAAATTTTTCGAAAATTTAGGGTGTTAGCCAAATTTTTGAAAATTTGAAAATTCTCAGAAACTGAAAAGTTGGAGAATGGAAGCCAAATCGAACCTAGAGTTGATTAATCAAACCACTTTCGGCATTGTTCCTTTTCGGGGACGAAAAGTTTTAAGTGGGGGAGATTGTAACAACCCGAAAATCCGAGCCAGTTTAAAATTTTTATTTTGGCAATTTTAGCGAATTTTGAATATTTAAAATAGATTATTTTAAATAATATCGACGAGAAATTTATTTTGAATATAATTACAACGTATATATTTATATACGTCGTCGTTAGAAAATATAGATAATTATATGTGATTATAAATAGAATTGAAAATGGCGTGGTAGTTCGATAATTCGATTTCAAACTTCAATTGAATGTACCGGGTGCAAAACAATCCGGATTTTAGTGAAACCAAAAACAATAGGATCTAATTTAGAATATCTTTCCAACGAATCCGAAAAATCAAAATTTCATAGCGGGAATCAAATGATATGTCCAGTTGAAAATTCTGAATAGTCGCTATGAAATTCGGGCCCTTAAAAATGGGAATTTTGCAAACGACCTCGGATTTCGACGAAACCACTTTTGTTGGATCCGCAGTGTCAAATTATTGCTAGGTTTTAAATTTCATAATTTTTCGAATCAATATGTGAGCGTGGCAAAGGAAAATGCGTTTGACCAGTTTTAGTTGATTTTAATCGACTGGAAAATGGCCATTTTTCAAACAGTCTCAGAATTCGACGAAACTAGTTTTGTTAGGACTGTATCGTCAATACGAAGCTAGAAAATATTTTTCTGGAATTTTTAAAGTTAGTATGTGACCCCGGTAATTTGAAATGTACGTTTAAAATTCAATATAGTGATTTAAATGTAAATTTAACGGAAACTGATTGTAACGATCGAATCTGCCTACGATACATATCCCATTGTGTTCAGAATGGGGGTAAAATGCTATGGACGGCAGGCGGTGGGCCTCGTTTCGAGTTCGAAATAAAAAGTCGACCTTTCGGGATTAAACAATTAGAAAAAAAATATATTCCTCTCTTCCCCTTTATCTCCTCTGCCCCCCCCCCCCCCCCCGTGAAATCATTTTCAAACGAAAAAAAAAGAAATGATGAAAAAGAAGGCCGATCCCCTTTTCCCGCGCCCCCTTTCACCATCGCCATCCCCTCCGCCCTCACCACCACCTTCTTCCCTGCTTCAGCCTCATCCGTCCTCCTCCAGGTCCTCGCGAGAACGAGCAGCCCCAAACCCTGGACCGCGAGACTCCACCATCGTCCGCCCCTGTTGCGTCAACCGCCTCCACCCTCCGCCGCCTCGAGCGCCTCTAGCCACCGTTCTCCCCTCTCTCTTCGACAACGACACGCCCTCCGTCCCTCAGACCTCCTCTCCAACCAGCAGTAAGTTTTTTTGTGTTTATCTAATTTAAAAATTGTTTTAAATCCCTGTTTTTTTATATATAATATTTAATTGGAATTGTGATTTAAAAAGGTAGGATTTTTGTGTAATAAAAATTTGATTTTGCTATATGAATTAGCTTTTAAAAATGGGACTCTTATTTATCTGAAAAGTGAGGTAAAATATTTTTGATCTTTATATAATAGAAGATGTAAAAATATTATTTTTATTTATATAGAATATTAAAAATATAGTTTTTATATTTTTAGAACAATAAAAATATAATTTTTATTTATTTAATTAGAGTAATAAAAATATAATTTTTATTATGGTGGAAGATTAAAAATGAAAACATTATATTTGAAAAGGCGAAAACTTCATATTTGAAAAGGCGAAAACTTCATATTTGAAAAGGCGAAATCTTTATATATTGAATAGCGAAGTAAAAATTCGATTTTTATATATTGAATAGTGAAGTAAAAAATTCGATTTTTATATATTGAATAGCGAAGTGAAAATGTGATTTTTATATATGTAGTGGCTACGGGCAACGAAAGTGACGGAAGACGAGAACAGCGATGATTTCTCTAAAATGAAGTGTCGTAGAGTTGGGATAGCTATCGGTGAGAATTTCTCACCTTTCAGTTTCTTTTTCTAGTTATATATATATATACTAGGATGCAGACGGTGCTTAGTAGCACCCGACACAATCGTCCACAGACCATGGACTTGTTTGTTTGATTGAAAAAATTAGTTAGATTATTTGGTTTGGATTGAATTGTTTGGTGAAATGAAATTGATTTGATTGATGTGTGAATGGCGTGGGCCTTCACTAGACCGGGGATAAGGTTAGGCCTTGTCCCGTTTCTAGTATTGTGCCGTTATGCCGCCGAAATTTTCTAAAATAAGTTAGAAAAAATAATATCATTTTATTTAAAGAATGAACTGAATAGAAATTCATAAGTTAAAATAAAATGTTTTGTGGTTAAAAATATAATTTTTAACGTGAATGTGAATAAATAAATATTCATTTACAAACCGGACGGTTTGTTTATGTACACCTATTTGAATGACATTGATTGGGTCGATAAATTTTACACATCGCCCAACTGCACGAATAAAAATCTGTGTTTGCTGATTTGAAACCCCACACGGGTGTTGGGATGAAATTTGAAGTTCACTCATCCTGATTGATTAAATATGTCGATCGATTGATTGACAGGCTGTTATAAGCGTTAAATATCTATATTTGATGCTTATACAGTGTAGTGCACTTTGGTTGATGGTTGATTATTTTTCAATGCTATTATATACATGTGTTGTATGAAAATCCATATAATTAACTTTATATGGTAATTGATTGGGCCTCATTCCAATTTGAAAAATAAAGAATATTATAAAAAAAAGGTTCATGTGTTGACTGTACTCATCCGTTGAGATTAGTCATGTGTTGAACGAATATTTTAATAATAAAATTTACATCTTTATCAATATAAAATAAAGGTTCATGTGTTGACTGTACTCATCCGTTGAGATTAGTCATGTGTTGAACGAAATAATTTAACAAAAATAGTCACACGTGGACAGTACTCATTCGTTGAGATTAGTCGTGTGTTGAAAAAAAAAAATATTCATTTGTTGAATAGAATATTTGAAAATAGAAATATATGAAGCCGTGTTGGTTAGATTGACGCCATTTTGACGTGAACGATATTTATATCGATTTTATTCATTTTAAAATGAATATTGAAAAGCGATTTCAAAATGAATTGAATTGAAAATAATTTCGAAATGAATTGAATTGAAAATAATTTCAAAATGAATTGAATTGAAAACGATTTCGAAATGAATTGAATTGAAAACGTTTTCGAAATGAATTGAATTGAAAACGATTTCGAAATGAATTGAATTGAAAACGATTTCGAAATGAATTGAATTGAAAACGATTTCGAAATGAATTGAATTGAAAACGATTTCGAAATGAATTGAATTGAAAACGATTTCAAAATGAATTGAATTGAAAACGATTTCGAAATGAATTGAATTGAAAACGATTTCGAAATGAATTGAATTGAAAACGATTTCGAAATGAATTGAATTGAAAACGATTACGAAATGAATTGAATTGAAAACAATTTCGAAATGAATTGAGTTGAAAACGATTTCGAAATGAATTGAATTGAAAACGATTTCGAAATGAATTGAATTGAAAACGATTTCGAAATGAATTGAATTGAAAACGATTTCGAAATGAATTGAATTGAAAACGATTTCGAAATGAATTGAATTGAAAACGATTTCGAAATGAATTGAATTGAAAACGATTTCGAAATGAATTGAATTGAAAATGATTTCGAAATGATTTGAATAGAAAACGAATTTGATTTGATTTGAATATATAACGAATTTGATTTCAATGGAATATATAACGAATTTGATTCGAATAGAAAACGAATTTGAATTGAATCGAATAGAAAACCAATTTGAATTGAATCGAATAGAAAACCAATTTGAATTGAATCGAATAGAAAACGACTTTGGAATTGAATTGAATTGAAAACGAATTCAAATTGAATTGAAAGCGAATTGAAATGAATTCAAATTGAATTGAAATTTGAATTGAATAGAAATGAATTTTAAAACGAATTTATAAAGAAGAATTCAATTTTGATTTGAATTGAAATGGAAGTTGAAATTGTTTTTGAAACGAATTTAAAACTATTTATATAATTCGTTTTAAATAGAAATCGACGAAATATATATTATATATATAATATAATGGCCTGAATAGAACGCGCCGCGCCGCGGCAGTTCGTGAATTTCGACCATTTATTTCAAACGGACATTACGGGAGATCCGACCGTCGGATTCTCCTAAAACCAGAACCATTGGGTTCGTATCGAAAAGAGCTTTCTAACGAATATTAGAAATTTGAAATCTAACGGTTGGATTTGGAGATACGTCCAAATCAAATTTGGAAAAGGTCGATGTAAGTGCAGTTCGATGGCCGTTGATGGAAATCGACCGTACGGGCCTTGATAAAATTATTAAAAATATCAATAATTTGTGTAAAATCATAATAAATGATTTGGGAAAATTTGGGATAAAAAACTTCATATTTGAAAAGATAAAAATAGATTTTTGTCGAAATGAACTAGTTTGAACTCAATTTAAAACCCCGGTTTTTATTTTTAAATAAATAAATTAGATTTAAAAAGGGGTTTTAAATAATCGGAATTCCTAATATATTTGATTTGAATTGAACTAGAATTGATTTGTGGGTTTATCGTGAACTGTGTTTTAAACAACACTAGTTCTTTAACCCGATGGTAAATAGAATGCGATTTGGGTTTGTCGTGAACGGTGTTTTAAATGACATTAGTTCTTTAACCCAATAAAAGGAGTTTTAACGAATCTGCAATTAGATTGAAATGTGAATTTACAATCTAAATTATCAAATTTAGAAAACGAGCGAGAATGGAGTATCACCAGTTTTGCTCCAAAGCAATAGTTAAATCTTTAATTAGATTTGAACGTGAAATGGTAATTTATTTTACCGATATCACCATAGTATTAGATATGGAGTATTACCAGTTTTGCTTCATGGGATGAATAGGTTGAGATTGGGAAATAAAATAAATAATTACGTCGGTGTGGTTCGCTAATCTCGACTAGTTTAGAAAACCATAATTTGGTTTGAAACGACATCCAAAGGAAAAGTAAAGGATAAATTTTAAAGAATTTATCTTGGATAAAATTAATGGGAACTTTTCCCAAAAGATGTGGATATTTAAATAACAGAATATTCAGAATTGGAATGAGGCGTATGTTGTGTTTGTGTAACATTTGTTTTTAATATACGCGGGTTGTTCGGAAAGGCCGGGTTTACACCCATTCTGAATAACCGATTCGACGATATGTCGAAGATGAAGACGGTGGTTGAAGACCGGAAGTCTTTACATCGTTTGGATAATTACTGGCGATCCTGATTGGGCAGTACACCCAAGAGGATGGAAATAGTTGGTGGTCGTCCAGACGTACTTGGAGATGGATGGATATGCGAGGAAAATGCCTCCGGTTTCGTTCAGACCCAGAACGAACTTGTAAATGGATTGTGTGTCTGACATTGGATTTTATTCTGTGTTGATTGATTTCTATTAAAAATATATCTGTTTGGCGGCGGAGAATTTATTCTCTTGCTTAACGCCCTTCTCTGAGACGTACGAGCTTAGAGGTTATATATCGATAGATATCAATCGCATGGCATGAACTGCCTGTGTGGCATGCTGAGTTGCATGGATCAAGGCTTGTGTTGAAAAGCAAAGTCTTGTGGTTGATGATCAAAGCACAGCCTACGTGGTAGCTTTGTGTATAACGTGAATTCGCGAGCCTCACACCTCGGTATGAGTTAAAAACGGGATACGGACCGTTGGGAGAACACGACGTGAAACACCCCACCTCCGTTATGGTCACTCTCAAAGGGAATGCCCTAATTTTGGTGGAGGTTTATAAGTATAAGTCACAGATATACAAGACAGATATAAGAACACATATTTGTAAATAGCAGAAAAGCAGCAACTTTTATTTCATAAAAGTAAATACGTGTTACAGCAACATCACCATGATTGTCTTACATCCTTTCAAAGGATTTCGTCCCCGAAATCTTCAAGTTAGGAGGAATGTATATCCTAACATCCAATCATCCATCTACTCATCCATCAAACACGAGCATCCATTGTCCTTAAAAGACTTCTAATGCTTCATGATCATATGCGAAGTGTGTGTGTGTACATGTACTTATCTAATGCAAAATCAGGCGGTCTACTGATTCAGTTGACCTCCTTAATGCGAATTATGTAAGTGCCATGAATCCATTATGTATGCAAATTTTCCTATTCATGATTCTACATGAGTGCACAATCATTCATACAAATGCAACATCCATATGACAACACATTAAAGTTCAACCTTATACGAATGCAAACATATATGCATATGCAATATGAAGTGACTGAGCCGATCTAAAACCTAGATTGTGTGTGTATATGCAACCACGAGCAACCATTAGCAATCACTTGCAACCACTTGCAACCATCATCCATAACATGTTTCAACTACATGTTTTCATCCAAAGAGTTTCTACCTATGGTTCTCAAGATAGGATCGAGGAGACAAATAGGATAAAACAAAGCATCTATAATAAGTTAACGATGTACCGCCAGAAGGTCCGGTCTGCTTCTCAGGGCAGTCTTTGCTGATGTGTCCAGTCTCCCCACAATGAAAACATTCTCCTTGCTTTCTTTTACTTTTTCTACAATCCTTGGCTATGTGCCCTTCCGTACCACAAAAATTGCATTTCCTTTTTTCTCGTTTCTTATTATTACTGTTACGATCCTTTCTTGTTTGACTATTATTCGTCTTCCTACTCTGGGACTCTTCCGCTTGATGGTTCACGTGGAGGAGGAGAAGTGAAAGTGTCAGCAGCAGGGGAGTAAGGTCTCCAGACATGCTGAAACAGAAAGGATAGATTCAAAACGAAGGATAAGAGATAGTACCTATGGCTTTGGGGGGACTTTGCCTTTTTAAAATAAAAATAATATTTTATCTTTTAAAAATGCTTCTTTAAATTTCCTTTTTGAAAATAATTTCTCAAAACTTTTTATCTTATCTGGTAAACCTATGCTCTGATACCAAGTGAAACACCCCACCTCCGTTAGGGTCACTCTCAAAGGGAATGCCCTAATTTTGGTGGAGGTTTATAAGTATAAGTCACAGATATACAAGACAGATATAAGAACACATATTTGTAAATAGCAGAAAAGCAGCAACTTTTATTTCATAAAAGTAAATACGTGTTACAGCAACATCACCATGATTGTCTTACATCCTTTCAAAAAAAAAAAAAAAAACATAACACCTTCATAACTGTCTTGATTACATTATTTAAAGAAGCATAAAGAAAACATAAATAAACTGCAAAAGCCCCATAGTTGTTGTCCAAAGCCATAGTTCAAAACGGAAAGGTCCAAGCAATACATTCTTTCTCTTCAAGCTGGATATGAAGGCTGGTCAAGCTGCAGTATTCCCTCCCTGTGGACCTGGGGGGGGGGGGGGAACGGAAGAAAAGAAGACGAAAGAAAAGTAGAGTCAGACATAAAGCCTGAGTAAGTCGAGGACTACTCTGTCTATGAATAAAGAACTGGGTATGATAAGTATAAACTAGAAATGGGGAAAGCACTATAAACTTGGTTAAGTTGTCTAGGGTCGAATATACTATCGTACCCCATATTAATCTCTGTACCCATATAAACTAGTTCCCAATAGGCACCCCATAACCAGGGTGAAGTGATCCATTTTACGATGATCGGCTCCTACTCGCATAGTTACTTGTGTCTTATGGCCCCCGATGTTGTAGTTACCTATGCTGGTCCCACCATGGGGTGTATCAAGTCCCATGGCGGCGACCCGACACAACCCTAGAATGCACAGGTATGCTACTGGTGCCCAGTGCCTTATTTTTCTGCGCCGGAGTGAGTGCACGCCCACACCCCGTTAGAACCTACACTGCTGCACCACCGCCGTCGATTTGACCTCTTACAATCAGCCCAGTAATCGTGCCCCACCCTGCCTAGTTTCAGGGTATCATGATACACCTTATAGGGTTACTGCTGAAAAGGGTCCCCCCCGCTACTAGGTTTTCTATTTCTAGCCAACATGCTAAGTTGGTTAAGTGTTTTATAAACCTAACCCCCAATCAGTCTGTTTAGTTTAGCATGTTCCATTTTGATTAAGTCTTTAGTTCACTTAATCCTAACAATCCTGACTCAGCCTTAATTGTCTTATTAAAGCCTTGACCTCTCACATTAGACAGGTATTGTTGTGGCTGCCTGTTGCCGGTTGGTTCCGGGCAGTCTTACGCCACAACTCAGTCTAACCTCGGGTCCTTATTAGGCTCCATGTTTAACCACCCACATTGGATAGGTATTGTTGTGACTACTGGACAGCCGGGCGGTTCCGGGCAGGTTTACATCACAACTCAATCCAACCTCGGGTTAAACACATCGTATTTTCTACATTTACATATTTTGTCTTTCTTCTTTATTTTATTATATGCAAATATTTGCGGCCCATTATTAAAAATCAGTTTAAGCTAATGGTGTAAAGGTTTACACCAATCATGGGCCCAACCCATACTTGAATTTGGGCCCCTTTGCTTTATGTTTTTCATTCATTAATTACTTTGGCCCAACGCTATTTTCCCCCGTTTAATACGCTCGTTTATTATATATATATATATATGTTGGGCTTAGCCTTTTTAAGCCCAACTTAGCCACGTGAAAAAGGGGAGGCTTAAAGCGTGATTACATACACAAAAAGGGGAATGTGAACGCATGAACTTGCAACATAACGTTGGAACTACAAAATAGAAACTGGTGTACTTGCATAGTAGCAACTCATACTTTGGTCATAAAGCATAAGTGACATGAATCAAAGCATGTAAACTTGTAGTTAAGTTAGAATCTAAATTGGATATCATTATTGACACATAGTCTTAACTACAACATAAACCTATATTTTTCTTTAGGCATAATGTCAAACATAAGCAAATCATGTTCATAAGGTTACTACATGTTTACAAGGGTGCTTACTTTTGTTACTAATACAAAAGTATAGTTCAACTAGAATTATTCCAACTTAATCATGATTTTAAATCTATTCACATAACCATGGCACACATATACTTATGGCATAAATATTTCTAAACATGAAATCATGATTTTTACTTTAGTCATGCAAACTTGTAAATGGGATTTTAAATCTAACCTAGCTATGTACCACATGTGTCATCATATAATTCTTGTTAACAGTATAGACCTAACATGTTTTTCAATTATGCAAAATATCAATCATAGCCTAGTCATATTCATAAGTTCGCAAAGAGGTTTTCTAGTACAAAATTATGGCTTAATATATAGATCATGATGCCGAATTTTCAACATAATTTCATATGAATTATAATAACCCAAATTTGTTCCAATTACACACAAAATGATTGTTGTACAGAAATACACATTATGATGGCATAGTAGCAAAACCACAAACTTGCATGAATTTAAATTAAAGAACTACATACATGTAGCTTCAACATGAATTACAAACTTTGCGAATATCCAAACGTATATTTGCATAAAACTACCGCAAACATGTAGTTTTTATAATGAATAACATACTTTGCGAATATCCAAATGTATACTTGCATAAAACTACCGCAAACATGTAGTTTTTATAATGAATAACATACTTTGCGAATATCCAATCGTTATACAATATTCCAAATCGATAAGAATCATAGTAACGCACAAATATGAATTACTTATCACCACAAATCAAGTGTACAAACCAACACAGTTATTTATTCATACCAAAATAATACTCTACTTACAATCGTGTGGCGAATTCTCCAATTCAGGAATTTGGAGATGCGACTCCTTTTGACGTAGGCGTTGATTTGATTTGTTTAAGTTGCTTTATGCTTTAGAATTTGCCTCCTAATCTTCTCTCAAATTGGTGGCTACTCCTAGTCGTTCCTCAGCAGCATGATGGCCTCATTCTTATTTTTTTGTGTGAGTTTAGGTTAGGTTTGAGTTGTATATATAGAATTTTAGGATTAATTTAGGCCGTTTGATTAATCCTAGAAATGACCATAACCGTTCAGTCAGGATAGAGTTATCCTATTGACTCAGCCATGAGTCAGAAATGACTCAGCATTGACTCAGCGATGAGTCAGAAATGACTCAGCGTATTAAATGTTCACCAATTCAAACGTAAATACGTATTTAATAGATACGTTTTCCCCTTTACCGTATTAATTACCCATATATAAATATTTATTTATATATGAATAAATATTTTCTTACCTTTAATTTGTCATAATTAAAAATTGGAGAAGGCCAAAAAAAAAACCATCCTTGACAAACAAAAATGCGCAACGTACGCTACATGATGCGTTCACGTCATATATATATATATATATATGCGTATATGTATATATATATTATATATATTCATTTTTTTCTCTACCTTCCCAATTACCCATTTTCACACTAAACCACTTTTTGAACTGCGTTCACACTAGGCTATTTTAAGCCATTCCCCTAAAACAAAAAAAAATAGGGCGCTGGCGGGGATCGAACTCTGTACCTCTTGTTTGCAAGTCATGAGTTCCAACCAAATGAGCTACTAAGTCTTTTGCTTACAAACCCTAGAACAATGCTAAACATTATTCGTTTCCTTTTTTTTTCATGTTTTGCTGCGATATTTAAATTAAAGATATCTTCTTCACACGTTATCCGTTTTGCGTAAACTCGGACTCTATCTCGCGTATTTTTCCGAGATGAACACAATGGCGTATCCCGTTTCCCTTAATTCTTTGATTTGAAATTAATTATACTTTAATTTATGACTTTCACGGTTATAGAATACACGGGGTGTTACATTCTCCCCCACTTAAAAGGATTTCGTCCCCGAAATCTTCAAGTTAGGAGGAATGTATATCCTAACATCCAATCATCCATCTACTCATCCATCAAACACGAGCATCCATTGTCCTTAAAAGACTTCTAATGCTTCATGATCATATGCGAAGTGTGTGTGTACATGTACTTATCTAATGCAAAATCAGGCGGTCTACTGATTCAGTTGACCTCCTTAATGCGAATTATGTAAGTGCCATGAATCCATTATGTATGCAAATTTTCCTATTCATGATTCTACATGAGTGCACAATCATTCATACAAATGCAACATCCATATGACAACACATTAAAGTTCAACCTTATACGAATGCAAACATATATGCATATGCAATATGAAGTGACTGAGCCGATCTAAAACCTAGATTGTGTGTGTATATGCAACCACGAGCAACCACTAGCAATCACTTGCAACCACTTGCAACCATCATCCATAACATGTTTCAACACCATGTTTTCATCCAAAGAGTTTCTACCTATGGTTCTCAAGATAGGATCGAGGAGACAAATAGGATAAAACAAAGCATCTATAATAAGTTAACGATGTACCGCCAGAAGGTCCGGTCTGCTTCTCAGGGCAGTCTTTGCTGATGTGTCCAGTCTCCCCACAATGAAAACATTCTCCTTGCTTTCTTTTACTTTTTCTACAATCCTTGGCTATGGGCCCTTCCGTACCACAAAAATTGCATTTCCTTTTTTCTCGTTTCTTATTATTACTGTTACGATCCTTTCTTGTTTGACTATTATTCGTCTTCCTACTCTGGGACTCTTCCGCTTGATGGTTCACGTGGAGGAGGAGAAGTGAAAGTGTCAGCAGCAGGGGAGTAAGGTCTCCAGACATGCTGAAACAGAAAGGATAGATTCAAAACGAAGGATAAGAGATAGTACCTATGGCTTTGGGGGGACTTTGCCTTTTTAAAATAAAAATAATATTTTATCTTTTAAAAATGCTTCTTTAAATTTCCTTTTTGAAAATAATTTCTCAAAACTTTTTATCTTATCTGGTAAACCTATGCTCTGATACCAAGTGAAACACCCCACCTCCGTTAGGGTCACTCTCAAAGGGAATGCCCTAATTTTGGTGGAGGTTTATAAGTATAAGTCACAGATATACAAGACAGATATAAGAACACATATTTGTAAATAGCAGAAAAGCAGCAACTTTTATTTCATAAAAGTAAATACGTGTTACAGCAACATCACCATGATTGTCTTACATCCTTTCAAAAAAAAAAAACATAACACCTTCATAACTGTCTTGATTACATTATTTAAAGAAGCATAAAGAAAACATAAATAAACTGCAAAAGGCCCATAGTTGTTGTCCAAAGCCATAGTTCAAAACGGAAAGGTCCAAGCAATACATTCTTTCTCTTCAAGCTGGATATGAAGGCTGGTCAAGCTGCAGTATTCCCTCCCTGTGGACCTGGGGGGGGGGGAACGGAAGAAAAGAAGACGAAAGAAAAGTAGAGTCAAACATAAAGCCTGAGTAAGTCGAGGACTACTCTGTCTATGAATAAAGAACTGGGTATGATAAGTATAAACTAGAAATGGGGAAAGCACTATAAACTTGGTTAAGTTGTCTAGGGTCGAATATACTATCGTACCCCATATTAATCTCTGTATCCATATAAACTAGTTCCCAATAGGCAACCCATAAACAGGGTGAAGTGATCCATTTTACGATGATCGGCCCCTACTCGCATAGTTACATGTGTCTTACATCCCCCGATGTTGTAGTTACCTATGCTGGTCCCACCGTGGGGTGTATCAAGTCCCATGGCGGCGACCCGACACAACCCTAGAATGCACAGGTATGCTACTGGTGCCCAGTGCCTTATTTTTCTGCGCCGGAGTGAGTGCACGCCCACACCCCGTTATAACCTACACTGCTGAACCACCGCCGTCGATTTGACCTCTTACAATCAGCCCAATAATCGTGCCCCACCCTGCCTAGTTTCAGGGTATCATGATACACCTTATAGGGTTACTGCTGAAAAGGGTCCCCCCCCCCCCGCTACTAGGTTTTCTATTTCTAGCCAACATGCTAAGTTGGTTAAGTGTTTTATAAACCTAACCCCAATCAGTCTGTTTAGTTTAGCATGTTCCATTTTGATTAAGTCTTTAGTTCACTTAATCCTAATAATCCTGACTCAGCCTTAATTGTCTTATTAAAGCCTTGACCTCTCACATTAGACAGGTATTGTTGTGGCTGCCTGTTGCCGGTTGGTTCCGGGCAGTCTTACGCCACAACTCAGTCTAACCTCGGCTCCTTATTGTGCTCCATGTTTAACCACCCACATTGGATAGGTATTGTTGTGACTACTGGACAGCCGGGCGGTTCCGGGCAGGTTTACATCACAACTCAATCCAACCTCGGGTTAAACACATCGTATTTTCTACATTTACATATTTTGTCTTTCTTCTTTATTTTATTATATGTAAATATTTGCGGCCCATTATTAAAAACCATTTTAAGCTAATGGTGTAAAGGTTTACACCAATCATGGGCCCAACCCATACTTGAATTTGGGCCCCTTTGCTTTATGTTTTTCATTCAATAATTACTTTGGCCCAACGCTATTTTCCCCCGTTTAATATGCTCGTTTATTATATATATATATATGTTGGGCTTAGCCTTTTTAAGCCCAACTTAGCCACGTGAAAAAGGGGAGGCTTAAAGCGTGATTACATACACAAAAAGGGGAATGTGAACGCATGAACTTGCAACATAACGTTGGAACTACAAAATAGAAACTGGTGTACTTGCATAGTAGCAACGTATACTTTGGTCATAAAGCATAAGTGACATGAATCAAAGCATGTAAACTTGTAGTTAAGTTAGAATCTAAATTGGATATCATTATTGACACATAGTCTTAACTACAACATAAACCTATATTTTTCTTTAGGCATAATGTCAAACATAAGCAAATCATGTTCATAAGGTTACTACATGTTTACAAGGGTGCTTAATTTTGTTACTAATACAAAAGTATAGCTCAACTAGAATTATTCCAACTTAATCATGATTTTAAATCTATTCACATAACCATGGCACACATATACTGTAACGACCCGTGTTTTTGGCAGCAAATATTTAATTTAATTTAAATATTATATTTGGAATATCGATGGAATTTAATATTTAATTCGTTATTTAAACGAAGTTCGAACGTTATATATTTATATAGTTATAAATAGAGTTCGAAAATGGCGTGCAGTTCGTAAATTCGAGTTTTGAACTTCAACTGAGAATACAGAGTCCGATATAAGTCGGATTTCTGTGAAACGAGAAACGCTGGAAGCGTGTTGACGATAGTTTTCATATAAAAGAGAAAAATCCAGATTCCGTGTTACAGAGTGCTAGTTATGGCTAAATCAAAATTTGAAAAAAACGCTGTGGAAATCGTTATTTGAAATAACGACCTTTAAAATGGCCGTTTTGCAAACGAACTTACATTTCGACGAAATCAGTTTCATTGGAACCGTATCGTTAAATTATTGTACGGTGTTAGATGGCATGGTAAACCAATGTCATATGTGGCCACGGTAGCCGTAAACGCCCGTTCATTTTCTATAGCGCGTAATTTATATAATAAATGGATATTTGAGTGTAACTTGAGCAGACGATCGAATTAGGCCACGAAACCAGTTCCGTTGAGTTCGTATCGTCGATTAGAGTCAGGATAGGTATATAGTTTGTTATTTTTAGAGATCGAGAAATTTGGCGTTAAAAAGGGTAGGGAGGTTCAGGGTAAAAACAGCCTATCGGGCAAACAGTCTCATAATGCGACGAAACTAGTGCCGTTGGGTTCGTATCGAAAAGTTATTGCAAGATATCAAGGTTTCAAGTAGATTCGATTTAGCTGGTGATCGTGAAAAAATTCAACGCGTGTTTATTTCTGGTTTTATAAAGGAATTTTTTTCATACGACCTCGGAATTCGACGAAACTTGTCCCATTGGGTCCGGGACACCGTTTTACGTTCAGATTAGCTTTTTTATCAGTTAACAGAGATCATTTACAGGGATTTTAATCAATTACTTCACCATGAAGTTTCGTATAATAATATATGCATATATAAATCAACTAAATCCTAGGTTCACTGTATATTTCGTGCGTCCCAAACATTTCTTTTCCTTGCTGTGAAAACTACTACCCGTGTTGACCAAGAAACTTTTCGAGACTCCCCACATAACAGCTATCCTACACCTAGATGAGACAATACACTGACCAACCATGTACTCTAACAAAAAAACTTGCCTGCCAAACAAAATGCGTGGTCGCCAAACTTCCTTAAACTATAAATGCCAACTAACAAAACCCTTGTCTATGTTTTCCCTGGTCAACGCTCATAAAAACTACGCCGCCACAAAAAGCCTCTACGGTTGAAACACTCGTTCAATCTTTCTATGTTTTCATCAAATCCGCTGATTTAATTCCAATATTCTTCAACTAAAATCAAGTGTCGGTTTTGTTCCAGATCAGAGATGGTGGTTATATGTTGGAGAGGCAACAGTATTCACTTGCCACAAAAGGATGTCTGGGACCATGTTTTCCCTTTTGAAATGAATCAATCCTTATTTTTATCCAAAACGTAATTAATTAAAGAAGGGTAATTATATAATTTAACTATTAATTATCATGACTAAGGGATTGTTAGTCAGTTTAATTACATTGTGAAACGATGCAGGTGCTGAAGACAATTCGAACTAAGCAAAAGCCCGAAGAGAAAACGAACGAAGTAACAAAAGTAATTAATTATAATTTATCATTAATTAAGAAAACCGATTATGTTATTTAAGTCGTATATATTCATAATGGTGCAACTTTCAACCATATGATCAGAATGGAACAGACCAGGATACGTTGGAATTCTCTCAACAAGATCTTCATCGCAGAACAGAACCGGACGTCATTGGAATCAACCGGGATTTCTTTTGAATAAATTAAGCACTCGTTTAATTTAATGAAACCAACCGTTGAAACCGCGGTATCAACTCAAGGTGAGTTAAACTCACTCAGTTACCCTTTTATATTTTATATAAATTGGGTATTTTTATTTTGTGTGCTCTGCTTGCTGATGATTGCCTGTTTGCTAGTTGTACATTTGTTTGTTGATTTAACTGATGAAATTAAACTGTGTTTAATTTCAGTGAAATACCAAATCGTTATTTTAACGATTGGTTCCAATAAAGGTAACTCACCTTGGTTGGTCACGTTTATTTATAAACGTGTTTAAATGGTTGAATCGTTTGAATTGCTTGTGGTTGATGTTGAATGGTTGCTATTTAGTGTTATCAGTTAAACAAAAACTGAACCGTCTGATTTGAGAAAAACCATTTGAATACAGGGAAGAACAGGTTGGAGGGACCCAACCGGATCCCTCAAATGTGTTATTTATTTTCATATTATCATATATGAACTGATCTGTTTGTGTGATTGATTTGATGGTTGATTATTAATTGAATATTCAACATCTGTTTGGTTTGAACCAATAGGTGATATTGGTTAAGTGTTTGGCAGAGTATGGCCTTTAAAATCAATCGGGTTATAGACTAGTGATTCACCGTCAGGTGAATCGATAGAGTTGAAGTTATAAAATTTACTTTATAACTGGAGTTAGGTTTTGGAAAAAATGTATTATTCTGAACAAAAGAGAATTAAATAAATGTTTTATTTATTAAAGATTTGATTTGTTAGTAATTTATTTTATAAAGTAAATTCTGATGTTAATCAGATTTACAAAGAATGAGAATAGAGAATGAATCGAATGGTTAAACTTTGATAATTGTTTTGAGAAGAAAACAACTAATGGAAATAATTTAAATTAATTATATTTTTAATTAATTTAAAGTGAAGGTTAATTGGAATTAGTTTACGAGATAATCGAATTTTGACTTGACAAAATTGACCATTTAAACTGGAATCGAATGTCGAATTAGTTTGTTTCGAAATTGCGAAATGAAATAGTTGAAGAATATTGTTTTGACTTTAAATAAGACCTTTAAAAAGGATTTTCTATTTATCTTAGTAAATAAAGAAATTAACTACTGAAGTGGTTAATGAGTAAAGAAAATTATTGTTTTAATAAGAATTTAGAAGACTACTTTTGAAAAGTAATCGAAGAGAAGTGTAATCCAAATTGGATTGTGAAAGGAATCTATGAGCGGGTTTTATATTTAAAGCTAAGATGTTATAACGATGTGAAAAGAGGATTTCAAGCGAAGATGATAACTTAAATTTAAGTGTTGTTTAATTATGTGAATTAAGGTAAAGGGTTTATATAAACCAGAGTCGTGTAAATGAGGTTTAATGTGTTAAGGCATTAATTTTATTTAACGTTACTTGAAAACAAGATCAAGTAAAAAGGAGAATTTTAAATGAGATTTCAAAATGGGAAAATGGTCGAATAATTTTGAAAGGAGATTGGAAATAAGCAAATCTGGGTAAAGAACTGAGTTATAGGGTTGTTTAACCAAATCCAATAGTTAAATGGAATTTGTTTGAGACTAGAATGAAATATTGATTTTGATTACAACTTATGTTTATCGGAGGATAAGAACGTTGTTGATCAAGGTCTGAGAGGTAATTAAAATACCCCAACTTGAACGACATCGGGATTATCTGAAGATAGTATTAGTTGGTAATCGTAAGTGACGTTAGTGGATATGTTTTGAAAATTTAAACAGCGATTTTAGCGCTGTTGTTATAATATATGTTTTGTAAATCTAATATAGCGATTGTAGCGCTTTTGCTATAGTAAATGGGTTGTAACCCTAAACAGCGATTATAGCGCTGTTGTTTTGTACATCTAAATAGTAATTATAACGCTATTGTTATAACATATGTGCTATAAATTTCTTTGTTAAAACTAATGGATTTCCGAATTTAAAAGATGATTGGAAGGAAGATTTAAGTGGGAAATTGAATATAGTTATTCGAGCTAGAGTTTGTCAAACATAGTTTTTCAAGATGAGTGCCATTTCGTACGACTGCTAGCGTAATTCGCAGGGCTGCAGATAGCCTACGGCGGTCGGATGTTTCCTGAGGGAATCAGGCGTAACCATTGTGAGCGCTGCGATCTAGAGTCAAGCGAATGGATTTAAGTCGAGTATTAGTTAATCAATTAGAGTTAATCGATTAGAGTTAAATCAAATTGGAGTTATTCAATTATCGTATTTTCAAAGATTGAAATTAGAAGTTTTTTAAAAGTAAATCCGTTTTGTTAAAGGCCAAGTGATGCTGAATACTGGACCAGTGAACTCATTGGAGTGTCATGATTGAAACACTGTATATTTTGATAGTTAAAACACCGACTATCAAATTTGTCCAATACGATTATTGGTATGGAAAGACCGGGATCGAATTTATATTCGAAAACCATTCCGTCCAACAAATACGTGAAGATATCAGTAGATGATCGAGATGGTGCTGTGAAGACTGTGGATTTTCATAAACGGAAGAACCACTAATATTCTCTGCCTGGCAAACAGAGATAAGTTGTGATTCTGTCGTTGTTGGAATCTACGGGTTGCAAGGACTTCTCGCTACTGATCCATGGGGTGATTCCTATATTGGATGCGGTAGGAGAGTGCCTTCGGTTCATCCTGTTCCTGGGTGAATTATATGGACGGATGTTTGACAGAGTATTTCCAAAGGATCACGTACGTTGATTTCTTCAAACGTGCTATGGTTGTTGGCGGAGAATTGCCGCTCTCTTAGCTTCCAGCTAGAGTATTTTTGTGGATATCAATTAGTGATATCTGATGGATTTGACGATGTGGCATTCAAAGTAAATGGCGACCAGATGTCAAGAGTTAATTCTGGCCTCAAGCCTCATCAACCGGGAAATGACAAAAATCGGGCAGGCAGCATGGCTATGTGGGTCGCTCCCATTAGGGTGTATAATCACCTATCTAGAGAAAATCCTATTTGTTTCTTGAATCTATGTTTCGATGCTGTCCCTTTTCGGGAGGCGGTTGCTGATCCCAACCGTCGGTGATATACATTCGATACACTCAAGCGAAATGTGTGGTCGGTCATGTGAGGGTCGGGTTGCAAGATGTTCTTGTTGAACCCAGTGTATTCGTCTCTAGAGATACACGATCGGCAGGTGGTCCCATACCTTGTCATGTTGGAAATCCAATCTCCAATAAGCGCCTGCGGTTTTGATTGTATACTATATATGTGGAGAGTGAGATGCAAGCGTTCCACTAAATTGATATTTACTTGTATTTAGACATTATTATAATATCAGAACAAGATATTGGTTTCAAAAATGTTTTGGGTTATCGTAAGGTTAAAACCGTCCGTGTTTATGTGTGGATTTGGTCTTACGATTATCCTTTTCTTTCGAAAAGATTTTGAACTTTAAAATCATGATTGGATGATTTACCCTTATACTGTGCGAGTTTATCTCACTCTGGTTCACCAGACTGACCCGGTGTTTTGTAAATGCTCGGGTTAGGCCGGGTTGTACAGGTTCAGGTTATCGACTACTGTGAAGAGACGAGCTGGAAAAGTCCAGACGTATGATATTACTAGTATTCCGCTGTGTGTTGTATGAGGACAGATTATCACTGTCCAGATGTTGATGTACTCTGATATTGCAAGTATTTTGAAAATCCTCAATAAAGATTTACTTCTGTATTATATTTTGTTCCGCTGCGATGTGAGACTCTGTGTGTCGTGTTGTTTCTTCTTCTTCTATTCAATATTTCTACCTTATCTATTCTCACCCTCTAACTTCTTTCTATTAATGATCTGGAATGTTCGATGTCTGAATGGTCAACACGGTAGTTTGATGTTGATTTTCGGAGTCGAAAATCTCAGTTCGTTACAGTGGTATCAGAGCTGAAGGTTAAGTGATTACCTTGGCTCTGTGGCGTGACTCAGTAGAGATGGGGTTAGTAATACCCTAGATTGAGTTGAGTGTATATATACGAGTGAACGTATTTGTAGATTTTATAAAAATTGTTTTATATTGTGGAGATTTATTTGTCTGAGTTGTTTATGAGTTCTGATCGATCAGTTTGATCCACTGTATCGATAGGGGTTTATAAACACTCGAATACGATGGGCCGTCACGATATGTTTTGAAAGAGGGTAAATGAAATAATTTTACCCAAATTATATTTTAATATAAAAGAATGATTAATATTTGAAGTACTATAATATATTGGAAGTGTTGTTGTTATTATAATCAAATGAGATTATAAAATGTGAAATGGTTATATATAACCAATCAGAATTCATATAAGTGAAATATATGAAAATCAGAGGAGTTAAATCTGAATTTAAATCAGAATTGAAATTAAAACTTTGGAAATTTGGACAAGTGGTTGAAAATGGAATTGGACTTAATATATGAGAATTTTAAAATCCTGGGAGGTTTTTAAATTGTTTTACAAGCCTTGCAAATGATATTTTGAACTGATTTCAAAATGGAAGTGTTTAGAAATGGTTTTGATAAGTGGTATAGTATTGAACTCACTTTGATCGCTGGGAAATAACTCTGAGGATGCTGGCCACATCATCAGTGTTCATTTCCGAGTTCTAAGTGACGGATTACTACCAAAGATTTTGTTTTGAATGGCTTTGAGAAAAACAAGTTGTTTTAAATCTTGAAAAGAAATATTGGATATTTGAAAGCGATGAACTGTTTAAAAACTCCCAGGGAAATTGTTCGAATAAAAACTAAATTAAATAGAAATTTGTGAAAGCAAATATGAATTGAATTGAAACCAATCAACTGGAAATTGAATCAGGATATAATATATTAAGTAGAATCAGATTTTGAATGGTGAGACAGAGATCTGAAATAGTGTTGGACTGATAAGTTAAGAGATGAAATTGATAATGGATGAGGATTGAGTTAAGAATGGGATTTGGATTGGATGCGTGAAGGATTTAGTTTTGTGGATAAAAGTGGAATTTTGTTTGGGATTGCATTTCTATATGCTGACAGGGTAGCAGATGGAAAGGATATAATGATATGCCCGACAAAAAGGTACATGTTTATTTTCATATGGGTTTGGTGATTTATGAGCCTATTTGGCAAGCCGCTGGGCTGTTTTATTTTCTTTTGGATTGGAGAAGGCCCAGAAGGGCGAGTTGTGGTTGTACCAATTGAGCCGTACAGAGGAGGTGCTGGCGAAATTTTTCGAAAATTTAAAGTGTTAGAAAAATTTCAATATTTTTGAAAATATTTATTTACAGTATTGAATTGGTTTCTAATTTAAAATAAATTGGATTTGAAAATTAATGGATTTGTAGCGTTCTTTCTTACCTTAGCAATTTCGAGGACGAAATTATTTTAAGGGGGGAAGAATGTAACGACCCGTGTTTTTGGCAGCAAATATTTAATTTAATTTAAATATTATATTTGGAATATCGATGGAATTTAATATTTAATTCGTTATTTAAACGAAGTTCGAACGTTATATATTTATATAGTTATAAATAGAGTTCGAAAATGGCGTGCAGTTCGTAAATTCGAGTTTTGAACTTCAACTGAGAATACAGAGTCCGATATAAGTCGGATTTCTGTGAAACGAGAAACGCTGGAAGCGTGTTGACGATAGTTTTCATATAAAAGAGAAAAATTCAGATTCCGTGTTACAGAGTGCTAGTTATGAATAAATCAAAATTTGAAAAAAACGCTGTGGAAATCGTTATTTGAAATAGCGACCTTTAAAATGGCCGTTTTGCAAACGGACTCAGATTTCGACGAAATCAGTTTCATTGGAACCGTATCGTTAAATTATTGTACGGTGTTAGATGGCATGGTAAACCAATGTCGTATGTAGCCACGGTAGCCGTAAACGCCCGTTCATTTTCTATAGCGCGTAATTTATATAATAAATGGATATTTGAGTGTAACTTGAGCAGACGATCGAATTAGGCCACGAAACCAGTTCCGTTGAGTTCGTATCGTCGATTAGAGTCAGGATAGGTATATAGTTTGTTATTTTTAGAGATCGAGAAATTTGGCGTTAAAAAGGGTAGGGCGGTTCGGGGTAAAAACAGCCTATCGGGCAAACAGTCTCATAATGCGACGAAACTAGTGCCGTTGGGTTCGTATCGAAAAGTTATTGCAAGATATCAAGGTTTCAAGTCGATTCGATTTAGCTGGTGATCGTGAAAAAATTAAACGCGTGTTTATTTCTGGTTTTATAAAGGAATTTTTTTCATACGACCTCGGAATTCGACGAAACTTGTCCCATTGGGTCCGGGACACCGTTTTACGTTCAGATTAGCTTTTTTATCAGTTAACAGAGATCATTTACAGCTATTTTAATCAATTACTTCATCGTGAAGTTTCGTATAATAATATATGCATATATAAATCAACTAAATCCTAGGTTCACTGTATATTTCGTGCGTCCCAAACATTTCATTTCCTTGCTGTGAAAACTACTACCCGTGTTGACCAAGAAACTTTTTGAGACTCCCCACATAACAGCTATCCTACACCTAGATGAGACAATACACTGACCAACCATGTACTCTAACAAAAAAACTTGCCTGCCAAACAAAATGCGTGGTCGCCAAACTTCCTTAAACTATAAATGCCAACTAACAAAACCCTTGTCTATGTTTTCCCTGGTCAACGCTCATAAAAACTACGCCGCCACAAAAAGCCTCTACGGCTGAAACACTCGTTCAATCTTTCTATGTTTTCATCAAATCCGCTGATTTAATTCCAATATTCTTCAACTAAAATCAAGTGACGGTTCCGAGCCCATTACTTTGTACGACGATGATCAACGTTGGGGAGTTCAATTGACCGGAAATTGGTCTGAAAGGAAGCGGTTGTGGCACCGGTCTCTGGGAAGAAGACCACACCGAATCGCGAGCTTCTTCAGGTAGAGGCCGGTGGCGTGCTGGTCATGGGAGGATTGGATCGAAGTCCGGTGGTATGATTTGGGGTTGCAGAGGTGGAGTTCGATCACGGTTTTGGGTCTGGAAACGATCGAAGATGAAATGAAACAGGAAAAGGATGAAGATGGCATGAGGGAATACAAGGCAGTGTTACACCTTGTTCAAATCTGAGGGTCATAAAGTTCAGAGTTTTATTGGACGGGAAGCAAAAACTGACGGAAGTAAAAAGGAGAAAACTAAGTAAGGTGGTTAACGGAAACCCTAGTTAAGCTATAAATTAGTTTTTATTTCAATGATTAAAGGTTTTAATAATATAATGGTATTATGCAGGTTGTGTTGAATGTGAAGGACAGTAACAAGGAAACAGAACGGCCTCAGATTTTTACAAACGTAAATACTTAGGTTTACTTTAATTAGAAAATGATTAGCGTTAATTAGTGTTGAATGATAACAAGTTTGTTGGTTTTGTTCCAGATCAGAGATGGTGGTTATATGTTGGAGAGGCAACAGTATTCACTTGCCACAAAAGGATGTATGGGACCATGTTTTCCCTTTTGAAATGAATCAATCCTTATTTTTATCCTAAACGTAATTAATTAAAGAAGGGTAATTATATAATTTAACTATTAATTATCATGATTAAGGGATTGTTAGTCAGTTTAATTACATTGTGAAACGATGCAGGTGCTGAAGACAATTCGAACTAAGCAAAAGCCCGAAGAGAAAACGAACGAAGTAACAAAAGTAATTAATTATAATTTATCATTAATTAAGAAAACCGATTATGTTATTTAAGTCGTATATATTCATAATAGTGCAACTTTCAACCAAATGATCAGAATGGAACAGACCAGGATACGTTGGAATTCTCTCAACAAGATCTTCATCGCAGAACAGAACCGGATGTCATTGGAATCAACCGGGATTTCTTTTGACTAAATTGAGCACTCGTTTAATTTAATGAAACCAACCGTTGATACCACGGTATCAACTCAAGGTGAGTTAAACTCACTCAGTTACCCTTTTATATTTTATATAAATTGGGTATTTTTATTTTGTGTGCTCTGCTTGCTGATGATTGCCTGTTTGCTAGTTGTACATTTGTTTGTTGATTTAACTGATGAAATTAAACTGTGTTTAATTTCAGTGAAATACCAAATCGTTATTTTAACGATTGGTTCCAATAAAGGTAACTCACCTTGGTTGGTCACGTTTATTTATAAACGTGTTTAAATGGTTGAATCGTTTGAATTGCTTGTGGTTGATGTTGAATGGTTGCTATTTAGTGTTATCAGTTAAACAAAAACTGAACCGTCTGATTTGAGAAAAACCATTTGAATACAGGGAAGAACAGGTTGGAGGGACCCAACCGGATCCCTCAAATGTGTTATTTATTTTCATATTATCATATATGAACTGATCTGTTTGTGTGATTGATTTGATGGTTGATTATTAATTGAATATTCAACATCTGTTTGGTTTGAACCAATAGGTGATATTGGTTAAGTGTTTGGCAGAGTATGGCCTTTAAAATCAATCGGGTTATAGACAGTGATTCACCGTCAGGTGAATCGATAGAGTTGAAGTTATAAAATTTACTTTATAACTGGAGTTAGGTTTTGGAAAAAATGTATTATTCTGAACAAAAGAGAATTAAATAAATGTTTTATTTATTAAAGATTTGATTTGTTAGTAATTTATTTTATAAAGTAAATTCTGATGTTAATCAGATTTACAAAGAATGAGAATAGAGAATGAATCGAGTGCTTAAACTTTGATAATTGTTTTGAAAAGAAAACAACTAATGGAAATAATTTAAATTAATTATATTTTTAATTAATTTAAAGTGAAGGTTAATTGGAATTAGTTTACGAGATAATCGAATTTTGACTTGACAAAATTGACCATTTAAACTGGAATCGAATATCGAATTAGTTTGTTTCGAAATTGCGAAATGAAATAGTTAAAGAATATTGTTTTGACTTTAAATAAGATCTTTAAAAAGGATTTTCTATTTATCTTAGTAAATAAAGAAATTAACTACTGAAGTAGTTAATGAGTAAAGAAAATTATTGTTTTAATAAGAATTTAGAAGACTACTTTTGAAAAGTAATCGAAGAGAAGTGTAATCCAAATTGGATTGTGAAAGGAATCTATGAGCGGGTTTTATATTTAAAGCTAAGATGTTATAACGATGTGAAAAGAGGATTTCAAGCGAAGATGATAACTTAAATTTAAGTGTTGTTTAATTATGTGAATTAAGGTAAAGGGTTTATATAAACCAGGGTCGTGTAACTGAGGTTTAATGTGTTAAGGCGTTAATTTTATTTAACGTTACTTGAAAACAAGATCAAGTAAAAAGGAGAATTTTAAATGAGATTTCAAAATGGGAAAATGGTCGAATAATTTTGAAAGGAGATTGGAAATAAGCAAATCTGGGTAAAGAACTGAGTTATAGGGTTGTTTAACCAAATCCAATAGTTAAATGGAATTTGTTTGAGACTAGAATGAAATATTGATTTTGATTACAACTTATGTTTATCGGAGGATAAGAACGTTGTTGATCAAGGTCTGAGAGGTAATTAAAATACCCCAACTTGAACGACATCGGGATTATCTGAAGATAGTATTAGTTGGTAATCGTAAGTGACGTTAGTGGATATGTTTTGAAAATTTAAACAGCGATTTTAGCGCTATTGTTATAATATATGTTTTGTAAATCTAATATAGCGATTGTAGCGCTTTTGCTATAGTAAATGGGTTGTAACCCTAAACAGCGATTATAGCGCTGTTGTTTTGTAAATCTAAATAGTAATTATAACGCTATTGTTATAACATATGTGCTATAAATTTCTTTGTTAAAACTAATGGATTTCCGAATTTAAAAGATGATTGGAAGGAAGATTTAAGTGGGAAATTGAATATAGTTATTCGAGCTAGAGTTAGTCAAACATAGTTTTTCAAGATGAGTGCCATTTCGTACGACTGCTAGCGTAATTCGCAGGGCTGCAGATAGCCTACGGCGGTCGGATGTTTCCTGAGGGAATCAGGCGTAACCATTGTGAGCGCTGCGATCTAGAGTCAAGCGAATGGATTTATGTCGAGTATTAGTTAATCATTTAGAGTTAATCGATTAGAGTTAAATCAAATTGGAGTTATTCAATTATCGTATTTTCAAAGATTGAAATTAGAAGTTTTTTAAAAGTAAATCCGTTTTGTTAAAGGCCAAGTGATGCTGAATACTGGACCAGTGAACTCATTGGAGTGTCATGATTGAAACACTGTATATTTTGATAGTTAAAACACCGACTATCAAATTTGTCCAATACGATTATTGGTATGGAAAGACCGGGATCGAATTTATATTCGAAAACCATTCCGTCCAACAAATACGTGAAGATATCAGAAGATGATCGAGATGGTGCTGTGAAGACTGTGGATTTTCATAAACGGAAGAACCACTGATATTCTCTGCCTGGCAAACAGAGATAAGTTGTGATTCTGTCGTGGTTGGAATCTACGGGTTGCAAGGACTTCTCGCTACTGATCCATGGGGTGATTCCTATATTGGATGCGGTAGGAGAGTGCCTTCGGTTCATCCTGTTCCTGGGTGAATTATATGGACGGATGTCTGACAGAGTATTTCCAAAGGATCACGTACGTTGATTTCTTCAAACGTGCTATGGTTGTTGGCGGAGAATTGCCGCTCTCTTAGCTTCCAGCTAGAGTATTTTTGTGGATATCAATTAGTGATATCTGATGGATTTGACGATGTGGCATTCAAAGTAAATGGCGACCAGATGTCAAGAGTTAATTCTGGCCTCAAGCCTCATCAACCGGGAAATGACAAAAATCGGGCAGGCAGCATGGCTATGTGGGTCGCTCCCATTAGGGTGTATAATCACCTATCTAGAGAAAATCCTATTTGTTTCTTGAATCTATGTTTCGATGCTGTCCCTTTTCGGGAGGCGGTTGCTGATCTCAACCGTCGGTGATATACATTCAATACACTCAACCGAAATGGGTGGTCGGTCATGTGAGGGCCGGGTTGCAAGATGTTCTTGTTGAACCCAGTGTATTCATCTCTAGAGATACACGATCGGCAGGTGGTCCCATACCTTGTCATGTTGGAAATCCAATCTCCAATAAGCGCCTGCGCTTTTGATTGTATACTATATATGTGGAGCGTGAAATGCAAGCGTTCCACTAAATTGATATTTACTTGTATTTAGACATTATTATAATATCAGAACAAGATATTGGTTTCAAAAATGTTTTGGGTTATCGTAAGATAAAAACCGTCCGTGTTTATGTGTGGATTTGGTCTTACGATTATCCTTTTCTTTCGAAAAGATTTTGAACTTTAAAATCATGATTGGATGATTTACCCTTATACTGTGCGAGTTTATCTCACTCTGGTTCACCAGACTGACCCGGTGTTTTGTAAATGCTCGGGTTAGGCCGGGTTGTACAGGTTCAGGTTATCGACTACTGTGAAGAGACGAGCTGGAAAAGTCCAGACGTATGATATTACTAGTATTCCGCTTGTGTGTTGTATGAGGACAGATTATCACTGTCCAGATGTTGATGTACTCTGATATTGTAAGTATTTTGAAAGTCCTCAATAAAGATTTACTTCTGTATTATATTTTGTTCCGCTGCGATGTGAGACTCTGTGTGTCGTGTTGTTTCTTCTTCTTCTATTCAATATTTCTACCTTATCTATTCTCACCCTCTAACTTCTTTCTATTAATGATCTGGAATGTTCGATGTCTGAATGGTCAACACGGTAGTTTGATGTTGATTTTCGGAGTCGAAAATCTCAGTTCGTTACATATACTTATGGCATAAATATTTCTAAACATGAAATCATGATTTTTACTTTAGTCATGCAAACTTGCAAATGGGATTTTAAATCTAACCTAGCTATGTACCACATGTGTCATCATATAATTCTTGTTAACAATATAGACCTAACATGTTTTTCAATTATGCAAAATATCAATCATAGCCTAGTCATATTCATAAGTTCGCAAAGAGGTTTTCTAGTACAAAAGTATGGCTTAATATATAGATCATGATGCCGAATTTTCAACATAATTTCATATGAATTATAATAACCCAAATTTGTTCCATTTACACACAAAATGATTTTTGTACAGAAATACACATTATGATGGCATAGTAGCAAAACCACAAACTTGCATGAATTTCAATTAAAGAACTACATACATGTAGCTTCAACATGAATTACAAACTTTGCGAATATCCAAACGTATATTTGCATAAAACTACCGCAAACATGTAGTTTTTATAATGAATAACCTACTTTGCGAATATCCAAACGTATACTTGCATAAAACTACCGCAAACATGTAGTTTTTATAATGAATAACATACTTTGCGAATATCCAATCGTTATACAATATTCCAAATCGATAAGAATCATAGTAACGCACAAATATGAATTACTTATCACCACAAATCAAGTGTACAAACCAACACAGTTATTTATTCATACCAAAATAATACTCTACTTACAATCGTGTGGCGAATTCTCTAATTCAGGAATTTGGAGATGCGACTCCTTTTGACGTAGGCGTTGATTTGATTTGTTTAAGTTGCTTTATGCTTTAGAATTTGCCTCCTAATCTTCTCTCAAATTGGTGGCTACTCCTAGTCGTTCCTCAGCAGCATGATGGCCTCATTCTTATTTTTTTGTGTGAGTTTAGGTTAGGTTTGAGTTGTATATATAGAATTTTAGGATTAATTTAGGCCGTTTGATTAATCCTAGAAATGACCATAACCGTTCAGTCAGGATAGAGTTATCCTATTGACTCAGCCATGAGTCAGAAATGACTCAGCATTGACTCAGCGATGAGTCAGAAATGACTCAGCGTATTAAATGTTCACCAATTCAAACGTAAATACGTATTTAATAGATACATTTTCCCCTTTACCGTATTAATTACCCATATATAAATATTTATTTATATATGAATAAATATTTTCTTACCTTTAATTTGTCATAATTAAAAATTGGAGAAGGCCAAAAAAAAAACCATCCTTGACAACCAAAAATGCGCAACGTACGCTACATGATGCGTACACGTCATATATATATATATATATATATATATATATATATATATATATGCGTATATGTATATATATATATATTATATATATTCATTTTTTTCTCTACCTTCCCAATTACCCATTTTCACACTAAACCACTTTTTGAACTGCGTTCACACTAGTCTATTTTAAGCCATTCCCCTAAAACAAAAAAAAATAGGGCGCTATCGGGGATCGAACTCTGTACCTCTTGTATGCAAGTCATGTGTTCCAACCAAATGAGCTACTAAGTCTTTCGCTTACAAACCCTAAAACAATGCTAAACATTATTCGTTTCCCATTTTTCTTTTTTTTTTCATGTTTTGCCGCGATATTTAAATTAAAGATATCTTCTTCACACGTTATCCGTTTTACGTAAACTCGGACTCTATCTCGCGTATTTTTCCGAGATGAACACAATGGCGTATCCCGTTTCCCTTAATTCTTTGATTTGAAATTAATTATACTTTAATTTATGACTTTCACGGTTATAGAATACACGGGGTGTTACATTCTCCCCCACTTAAAAGGATTTCGTCCCCGAAATCTTCAAGTTAGGAGTAATGTATATCCTAACATCCAATCATCCATCTACTCATCCATCAAACACAAGCATCCATTGTCCTTAAAAGACTTCTAATGCTTCATGATCATATGCGAAGTGTGTGTGTGTACATGTACTTATCTAATGCAAAATCAGGCGGTCTACTGATTCAGTTGACCTCCTTAATGCGAATTATGTAAGTGCCATGAATCCATTATGTATGCATATTTTCCTATTCATGATTCTACATGAGTGCACAATCATTCATACAAATGCAACATCCATATGACAACACATTAAATTTCAACCATATACGAATGCAAACATATATGCATATGCAATATGAAGTGACTGAGACGATCTAAAAACTAGATTGTGTGTGTATATGCAACCACGAGCAACCACTAGCAATCACTTGCAACCACTTGCAACCATCATCCATAACATGTTTCAACTACATGTTTTCATCCAAAGAGTTTCTACCTATGGTTCTCAAGATAGGATCGAGGAGAGAAATAGGATAAAACAAAGCATCTATAATAAGTTAACGATGTACCCAGAAGGTCCGGTCTGCTTCTCAGGGCAGTCTTTGCTGATGTGTCCAGTCTCCCCACAATGAAAACATTCTCCTTGCTTTCTTTTCCTTTTTCTACAATCCTTGGCTATGTGCCCTTCCGTACCACAAAAATTGCATTTCCTTTTTTCTCGTTTCTTATTATTACTGTTGCGATCCTTTCTTGTTTGACTATTATTCGTCTTCCTACTCTGGGACTCTTCCGCTTGATGGTTCACGTGGAGGAGGAGAAGTGAAAGCGTCAGCAGCTGGGGAGTAAGGTCTCCAGACATGCTGAAACAGAAAGGATAGATTCAAAACGAAGGATAAGAGATAGTACCTATGGCATTGGGGGGACTTTTCCTTTTTAAAATAAAAATAATATTTTATCTTTTAAAAATGCTTCTTTAAATTTCCTTTTTGAAAATATTTTCTCAAAACTTTTTATCTTATCTGGTAAACCTATGCTCTGATACCAAGTGAAACACCCCACCTCCGTTAGGGTCACTCTCAAAGGGAATGCCCTAATTTTGGTGGAGGTTTATAAGTATAAGTCACAGATATACAAGACAGATATAAGAACACATATTTGTAAATAGCAGAAAAGCAGCAACTTTTATTTCATAAAAGTAAATACGTGTTATAGCAACATCACCATGATTGTCTTACATCCTTTCAAAAAAAAAACATAACACCTTCATAACTGTCTTGATTACATTATTTAAAGAAGCATAAAAAAACATAAATAAACTGCAAAAGCCCCATAGTTGTTGTCCAAAGCCATAGTTCAAAACGGAAAAGTCCAAGCAATACATTCTTTCTCTTCAAGCTGGATATGAAGGCTGGTCAAGCTGCAGTATTCCCTCCCTGTGGACCTGGGGGGGGGAACGGAAGAAAAGAAGACGAAAGAAAAGTAGAGTCAGACATAAAGCCTGAGTAAGTCGAGGACTACTCTGTCTATGAATAAAGAACTGGGTATGATAAGTATAAACTAGAAATGGGGAAAGCACTATAAACTTGGTTAAGTTGTCTAGGGTCGAATATACTATCGTACCCCATATTAATCTCTGTACCCATATAAACTAGTTCCCAATAGGCACCCCATAATCAGGGTGAAGTGATCCATTTTACGATGATCGGCTCCTACTCGCATAGTTACATGTGTCTTACGGCCCCTGATGTTGTAGTTACCTATGCTGGTCCCACCGTGGGGTGTATCAAGTCCCATGGCGGCGACCCGACACAACCCTAGAATGCACAGGTATGCTACTGGTGCCCAGTGCCTTATTTTTCTGCGCCGGAGTGAGTGCACGCCCACACCCTGTTAGAACCTACACTGCTGCACCACCGCCGTCGATTTGACCTCTTACAATCAGCCCAGTAATCGTGCCCCACCCTGCCTAGTTTCAGGGTATCATGATACACCTTATAGGGTTACTGCTGAAAAGGGTCCCCCCCGCTACTAGGTTTTCTATTTCTAGACAACTTGCTAAGTTGGTTAAGTGTTTTATAAACCTAACCCCCAATCAGTCTGTTTAGTTTAGCATGTTCCATTTTGATTAAGTCTTTAGTTCACTTAATCCTAACAATCCTGACTCAGCCTTAATTGTCTTATTAAAGCCTTGACCTCTCACATTAGACAGGTATTGTTGTGGCTGCCTGTTGCCGGTTGGTTCCGGGCAGTCTTACGCCACAACTCGGTCTAACCTCGGGTCCTTATTGGGCTCCATGTTTAACCACCCACATTGGATAGGTATTGTTGTGACTACTGGACAGCCGGGCGGTTCCGGGCAGGTTTACATCATAACTCAATCCAACCTCGGGTTAAATACATCGTATTTTCTACATTTACATATTTTTTCTTTCTTCTTTATTTTATTATATGTAAATATTTGCGGCCCATTATTAAAAACCAGTTTAAGCTAATGGTGTAAAGGTTTACACCAATCATGGGCCCAACCCATACTTGAATTTGGGCCCCTTTGCTTTATGTTTTTCATTCATTAATTACTTTGGCCCAACGCTATTTTCCCCCGTTTAATGCGCTCGTTTATTATATATATATATATATATGTTGGGCTTAGCCTTTTTAAGCCCAACTTAGCCACGTGAAAAAGGGGAGGCTTAAAGCGTGATTACATACACAAAAAGGGGAATGTGAATGCATGAACTTGCAACATAACGTTGGAACTACAAAATAGAAACTGGTGTACTTGCATAGTAGCAACGTATACTTTGGTCATAAAGCATAAGTGACATGAATCAAAGCATGTAAACTTGTAGTTAAGTTAGAATCTAAATTGGATATCATTATTGACACATAGTCTTAACTACAACATAAACCTATATTTTTCTTTAGGCATAATGTCAAACATAAGCAAATCATGTTCATAAGGTTACTACATGTTTACAAGGGTGCTTACTTTTGTTACTAATACAAAAGTATAGCTCAACTAGAATTATTCCAACTTAATCATGATTTTAAATCTATTCACATAACCATGGCACACATATACTTATGGCATAAATATTTCTAAACATGAAATCATGATTTTTACTTTAGTCATGCAAACTTGAAAATGGGATTTTAAATCTAACCTAGCTATGTACCACATGTGTCATCATATAATTCTTGTTAACAATATAGACCTAACATGTTTTTCAATTATGCAAAATATCAATCATAGCCTAGTCATATTCATAAGTTCGCAAAGAGGTTTTCTAGTACAAAAGTATGGCTTAATATATAGATCATGATGCCGAATTTTCAACATAATTTCATATGAATTATAATAACCCAAATTTGTTCCAATTACACACAAAATGATTTTTGTACAGAAATACACATTATGATGGCATAGTAGCAAAACCACAAACTTGCATGAATTTCAATTAAAGAACTACATACATGTAGCTTCAACATGAATTACAAACTTTGCGAATATCCTAACGTATATTTGCATAAAACTACCGCAAACATGTAGTTTTTATAATGAATAACATACTTTGCGAATATCCAAATGTATACTTGCATAAAACTACCGCAAACATGTAGTTTTTATAATGAATAACATACTTTGCGAATTTCCAATCGTTATACAATATTCCAAATCGATAAGAATCATAGTAACGCACAAATATGAATTACTTATCACCACAAATCAAGTGTACAAACCAACACAGTTATTTATTCATACCAAAATAATACTCTACTTACAATCGTGTGGCGAATTCTCCAATTCAGGAATTTGGAGATGCGACTCCTTTTGACGTAGGCGTTGATTTGATTTGTTTAAGTTGCTTTATGCTTTAGAATTTGCCTCCTAATCTTCTCCCAAAAATTGGTGGCTACTCCTAGTCGTTCCTCAACAGCATGATGGCCTCATTCTTATTTTTTTGTGTGAGTTTAGGTTAGGTTTGAGTTGTATATATAGAATTTTAGGATTAATTTAGGCCGTTTAATTAATCCTAGAAATGACCATAACCGTTCAGTCAGGATAGAGTTATCCTATTGACTCAGCCATGAGTCAGAAATGACTCAGCATTGACTCAGCGATGAGTCAGAAATGACTCAGCGTATTAAATGTTCACCAATTCAAACGTAAATACGTATTTAATAGATACATTTTCCCCTTTACCGTATTAATTACCCATATATAAATATTTATTTATATATGAATACATATTTTCTTACCTTTAATTTGTCATAATTAAAAATTGGAGAAGGCCAAAAAAAAAACCATCCTTGACAACCAAAAATGCGCAACGTACGCTACATGATGCGTACACGTCATATATATATATATATATATATGCGTATATGTATATATATATTATATATATATTCATTTTTTTCTCTACCTTCCCAATTACCCATTTTCACACTAAACCACATTTTGAACTGCGTTCACACCAGGCTATTTTAAGCCATTCCCCTAAAACAAAAAAATAGGGCGCTGGTGGGGATCGAACTCTGTGCCTCTTGTATGCAAGTCATGTGTTCCAACCAAATGAGCTACTAAGTCTTACAAAACCCTAGAACAATGCTAAACATTATTCGTTTCCCATTTTTCTTTTTTTTCATGTTTTGCTGCGATATTTAAATTAAAGATATCTTCTTCACACGTTATCCGTTTTGCGTAAACTCGGACTCTATCTCGCGTATTTTTCCGAGATGAACACAATGGCGTATCCCGTTTCCCTTAATTCTTTGATTTGAAATTAATTATACTTTAATTTATGACTTTCACGGTTATAGAATACACGGGGTGTTACACGACGTTTCTTTCTAGCTTTGGTGGTGTCAGTGACTTACCAGCCCTGACATTTATATACTTTTCACCTTTGTGGTTGTTGGAATGAGGCGCATCGATTATAGGTCTGTAAGGACCGGGAAACGTGTGTTGAGGCATAAATAATCCTCTAACGTAAGTGAGGACCGGCCCAACCGATCCAAGGATTGCCCAGAGTGTGTAGTCCTGAGGCATTTGCTAGAGTGTCTCGAGCGCGGAGAGGATCTTGCCCCTTGCCTCGACTCATGACGGAAATCCAATTTCCAATACGTGTATTTCGGCTTTATTTGTAGAGCCTAGTATGGCGACATAGTGGGATGGGGGCACTTATGCCGTCTATGATTTATATTTATGATTGAAATTGTTTTGACACTATACACTTATTATAGTATCAAATGATTTGTTTTAAACGTATCAAGCATGTTTGGCTGTTATAAGGTAAAACCCTATCCTCCGGCTTGCGTTGCATTGTGTGATGGGACCTGGGTCTTATAATAGCTTCATTTTTCGAAAAAGCATTGCGTTGTTTATTCTATGCACTGGTATTCTTGGGAGGAAACCCGTTCCGTGTTATATGGCGTGGTCCCTTGAATTACTCTCTTTTAAAGTAAAGTTTTAAATAACTGTTTTGGTTCTCACACCAGTCACATGACTGACCTGGAGTTTATTGTTTTAACCTAAACTCTGGGTGCCCCTATTTTCGACACGGGCAGCTAGTAGTTTTGGGTTTTGCAGATTTATATTCAAAGGATCCTGGTTTACAGCTGGAATGATATCCGGAAAGCTCTGTATCCGTATATCACCTTCAGTTGTGCTTTGTATTATTTTCCGCTGCTATGTAATTTATTGTAATCTCTGATATTTATTGAATGTAATTTATTCATTTATACTCTGTATATTCTTGTATCTGATGGAATTGTTGTAATATACAATGAAATGTTCTTCCGTCTGCGTTTTGATTTGTCTTGTCCTCACAGTAATTCGTTCTTTCTCATCTCTTCGTAGACCGGGGAAGTTACGGGTCACTACACCAAACTTCCACGGAGTGAAAGCAAGGAGAAATCATATGGAATACAAACATAAATATAGTGTAACAAGTCACAGAAACAACATAGCACAGGAAATCCATATAGTAACAACATCATAGCAGCGAATATATAATGTCATCAGCAATAGAAAATCCACAGTCACAGAATCTAAGTTATTACAACAAGTTTTTCAGAAAATGACATAAGTTCCAACTCCAAATTAAATAATATGAAATGAAAATAAGTCTGATGTCTGAAATAAAAGGGAAAATGCGATAAAGCAAAAGATAGAGGGTCTTCGAAGCTCCAAGTCATCACCTCTTCACCAAAGCAAATTCCAAGAGAGAGAATATAAGCAGCTCCAAAGAAAACTCCAAGCAGAAAGTGAACCTGTCTACTTGGCTGCCCGTGTGGAACAGAGGGCACCCAAGTTTGCAAAAAGGTGAAACAAACGATGGGTCAGTCGTGGGACTGGTGTGAGAATTCTTAACTAAATTTATTACTAGAAATAAGGCAAATCCAAAGACCACGCCGCTAATGCGGAACGGGTTGTACCAATGGATTGCCGTGCATAACTACAGTGTCAGTACAGATAAATAAAACGTAACACAACGCAATGCCTTTTGAAAAATGGATCCACCATAAGACTCAGGTCCCATCACACAATGCAACGCACACCAAGAGGATAGAGTTTTACCTTATGGTGGTTAAACATGCTAAATACGCCAAATATGAAACTAATACTATTATTAAGGTGTATAGTTTTCAAAACAATTCAAAGCAATGTATTAATCCTAGGAAGCATAGGTACCATATATTATGCCTCCAATACTAGTAATACAATCAAATCCGTCGGGGTCGTATTGGAAATTTGAGTTTCCATCATGAGTCCAGGCTAGGGAGGACTCCTTACCGATTCGAGACACTCTAGTTAATGCCTCAGGATTACCCGTAGTTAACCCTTGGAAATGGCAGGGCCGGTCCTCAAATACATCTTAGAGGATTGGCAATTCCTAAGCACACGTTCCCCGGTCCTATAAGACATATCCGAGGTGCCTCATTTCATCATCCACAAAAGGAAAATGACTACTAACTAGAAAGAAACGTGCTGCTTTCCCTGCGTTCCCTTCCCCCTTTTTAGACTCAACCGCTGTGTGAGGCTCGTGAAGTCATGTATCCCATACCACAAGGTTTTGCTTTTCAACAAGAAACCTTGATCATTTCATCTTAGCATGCCACACCGTCACTCCATACCGTACCATCGACCGTCTGTCAATATATAAACGGGTGTTAAGTAGAGAATGAATTCTCTACCACCAACATTTATATATTAACAGAAAACCGACAACATGATATTTAATGGGGTACGATGTCAGACACACCATCCATTTACACCCATGCTCTGGGTCTGAGCGAGGGTCAAACCCGTGAAACCAACGCGTACGTTTGGGCAATTACCCTGACTCTTGAATCGGGAGCTACCCAATTCAGAGTCTTGATCGTTGTCCATTCAAGGGAAGATTTACGGTCTTCATACGCCGTTTTCATATTTAGATTCTTGAAATCGTACAATCATTTGGAATGGGATTAACCCGGACTATCCAAATATTTTCGCATTCATAATTTTGAGAAAAACACATTTTATATCATTATGTTGTTTTATAACGATTAATCCTTGCCTTAATTATTTAATATAATTAATTTCTTTATTTAACGACGCTTCAGGTCAAGGGCGACTCTGGCGCTGTTTTCCGTCAATTTTGTTTTTCACATTTCTCAAAATCTAACCGTTGGATTTTAATGCAGCATATATCGTCGGAAAGATTTTTCCAAGACGGTCCTAGCGGTTTCAGTTTCGGGAAAATCCGACGGTCGAATCTTCCGGTATAGTCGTTTAAAAGTTCGATTTCAAAACGCGAACTACCGCGCTCGATTCGTTTAATTTTAATTATATATATATATATATATATATATATAAATAATTCGTTTAATTCATCGTTCTTACATACATCTCCCCTTTTCCCTTTATTCTTTTTCACTTCTTAATCTTACATGAAAATGAAATTTATAATTTGACGGTGAATTATTTCATTTATTTTATTTCATAATCTTAATAATTTACATTAAAATGTAAATTATAATTCATCGCTCTATTTATTCCATTTCAACTTTCAATTATATTATGATTCCATTTACATATATAAAATACTCATTCTCTTTCTAAATGCATTCTCAATCTCAATTACATCTAAAATGTAATTTTATTTTACGATGACATTTCCTTTCTATTCACATTATAAATAATGTACATTTCCTATGATGAAAAATTCTCTTTTAATATACATTAAAAATAATGTATTTTTATCCTATGGTATGTTTTCTTTTTATTAACATTGAAAATAATGTTAATTTTTCTATCTTTACATTACACATGAAAAATGTATATTTTGATACATCGCAAATTCCTACTTTTTATTTACAAAATAAAGAGTAAACCTTGTCATGCGGTGAATTCCTACCTTATTTTACAAATAAAAAGTAAATCTTATCATACAGTAAAAATGCCAACTTACTTTTACAAATAAAAGTGTACATCTTATCATGTGGTGAAAATACTCTAATATTAACATTATAAATAAATGTTAATGCCAATTCCTCTTACAATGTAAATTTCTCTTTTTATATGCATTAAAAATAATGTAAATTTTCCTTATGAGGTAAATTCTCTTTTGCTTAACATTATAAATAATGTTAATCTTACATACGGTTCAATTCCTTTTTATTAACATCAAAAATAATGTTAAATTTACATACAATAAATGTTAATAAACCATACGGTGTGTTTTCTTTTTAACATTAACATTAGAAATAAACGTTAAAGAATCATTCGATGTATTTTCTTTTGGCATTAACATAAAAAAAATGTTAATGAATCTTACGATGAAAAATTCTCTTTCCCCTAACCTTAAAATAAATGTTAATCTCATACGATTAAATTTTTGTTTATATAACATTAAAAATAATGTTACTTAACATACGGTGAAATTACTTTTATTTTAATATCAACAAAAATGCTAATTTAACATACGGTGAAATTTTCTATATAACATTAACAAAAAATGTTACTTTAACATACGGTGAAATTTTCTATATAACGTTAACAAAAAAATGTTATTTTAACATACGGTGAAATTTTCTATATAACATTAACAAAAATGTTATTTTAACATACGGTGAAATTTTCTATATAACATTAACAAAAATGTTATTTTAACATACGGTGAAATTTTCTATATAACATTAACAAAAATGTTATTTTAACATATGGTGAAATTTTCTATATAACATTAACAAAAATGTTATTTTAACATACGGTGAAATTTTCTATATAACATTAACAAAAATGTTATTTTAACATACGGTGAAATTTTCTATATAACATTAACAAAAATGTTATTTTAACATACGGTGAAATTTTCTATATAACATTAACAAAATTGTTATTTTAACATACGGTGTACATTTCCTTTTTTTTTTTTTTTTTTACTACATAAATGTCATTTTCTTACGATGAACATTTTCAATCTATAAATTTGACCAATTCAAATCTTGGCACAAGCTATAACATGTGATAGCGATAATCAATTTCTTTGATGATAAATTAAATCAATACAAAGTGATAACATGGCAGTGATAACATGACATAGTATAAACATGACATCAAAGGGATCCATCCTAACTACTCAATCATAGAACGAGGCATCACAAACAGAACTGAAACATTCATCGTACTAGAATAGTTTAATTTTATTAAATTTTAAATAAAAGAACTCTCACCTTGTCTGGATAGAATTATAATAAATCCAAGAAATGTTCAGAATGTTCCAGTCAATCACAACAGGTCCTAATCGTCGTCACGGTTCTAACGGTTCTGAAATTTTCAGAATCGAAGTTCATATGCATTAGTTATCAATGTTTTAAACATACTGGTTTTTAACAACTGCTGCAGTCACGCTTAAAAGCGTCGCAATTTCTGAAATAAAAGTTACCTTAGAATTTCAGTTTTGTTCAAATATTCAAATCCGGATTTCTCAGCCTGTAGTCGATCGTTTTGGTCGCCGTTTGTTGGACAAGGACCGGCTTGGAGAGGCCTACAATCGGCCAGAGGTTGGTGGCGTTCGGCGGCTTCAGGCGGGGACCACGGGCGTGCGTTTGGCGCGACTTCGGAGGCTGGGTGGCGGCGGCATGGGGCACGGTTCGGGTTGGGATTGGTACCTAATCGAAGATCTCAGAAAGAGCTTCGAAACAATGTATGGTATGATGGAAATCGTTGAGTTTTGGAGGAGAAAAAGGAGATCAAAGAATTGAGGTAAAATGGGTTTCGGCGACTCTAATTTTGGGGAAGAAGACGCTGTACGTACGGCGTATTTATACTGGTATTTTAGGGTTTATTTCTTTTTTTTTTATTTATTTATTTAATTAATTAATTCTAGAAATTAATGTTTTCACATACGATCTCCAAACGAAGCTCAACGACTGTCGAACTTAATGTTTTGACGTCTTGTGAACGCGATGGCGCTATCGCCAAGGTCTAATTCTGAAGTTACAGTATTTTTTCTTTTATTTTCAATTTAAATTGCTTAATTTAAATTCGAACATACGTTTTAATTTCCTGCGGCCACATACGAGCTCAGAAAAATCCAGAAAAATTATTTTTGGCATCGTGATGACGATACGGTTCTAACAAAGTTAATTTCGTTGAATTCTGAGACCGTTCAAAAAATGACTATTTTCCAGTCGTTCAATTTCAACTGTATTTGACCAAACACAGTTTCTTTCGCTACGCTCACATATAAAATCGAAAAATTCTAAAAATTGAAACCTAGCCATATCATGACATTCCGGATCCAACGCGAGTGGTCTCGTCGAATTCCGAGGTCGTTTGTAACATGGCCATTTTTAACTATTTCAGAGTTATTTTAAATTGGAAATTTTAAATTTGGACTCAAAATTCAGCAAAATTTCCAGAAATAAAATTTTCAAACTAGTTCAGCTTTCCAGGTTTTTACATCCACCCTGCAATTGGGATAGGCTTGCTTAATGCTCTCCTCAATTTCCCAAGTACAATCTTGCGGATCTCTACTCCATTGTACTTTGACTAAGTGTGCCATCTTGTTCCTCTGTTCTTTAGTTTCTTTTCCAATAATCTTTATCGGCTCTCTTCTCACAGCTAATTCTGGAGTAATTTCCAAATCTTATTGCGCGGCTTCTTCCACGACTAAGTCTGGATCATGCACATGCTTTCGAAGTTGAGACACGTGAAACACATCATGTACTCCTGGCAACCAGTCAGGCAATTGAAATCTATAAGCGAGGGTTCCAATCCGTTCAAGTGTAGGAAATGGACCAATAAATCTGGGCGCCAATTTCCCTGTTTTACCGAATCGGACTATTCCTCTCATCGGAGAAACCCTCAAATACACATAGTCACCTACAGAAAAAGACAAATCTCTTCTTCTCGAATCTGCATAGCTCTTCTGTCGGCTTTGAGCCGTTTGCAATCGTTTCTTAATGAAATCGACTTTATCTGAAGCTTCGCACATCATATCAGGTCCCATTACAAGTCTACTGCTAGGTTCTACCCAACATGCGGGAGATCTGCATGGTCTACCATACAATGCTTCGAATGGTGACATTTTCAGGCTCACTTGGTAGCTTTTGTTGTATGAGAACTCAGCCAAATGCAAGTGGTCTTCCCATGATCCGCCAAAATCAATAACACAAGCCCACAATAGATCTTCTAGAATACGATTCACCCTATCAGTTTGGCCATCTGTTTGAGGACGATAAGCGGTGCTCAAGTTCAGTTTTGTTTCCAATTTCACTTGGAATGCTTCCCAGATTTTACTAGCAAAAATCTGGTCATGATCACTAACGATACTCATGGGAACTCCATGTAGTTTAACAATCTCTTTGAAATAAATATGTGCCAAACTCTGAGCGGTTCTATTTGATCTAACAGGTATAAAGTGGGCAGTCTTCATGAAACGATCTACGATCACCCAAATAATGTCATTTCCTCTTTGGGTTCTGGGAAAACCATCTATGAAATCCCTAGAAATTTGTTCCCACTTCCAACCTGGAATTTCCAACGGTTGCAACAATCCGTCGAGTTTATGTTGATCCCTCTTGACTTGTTGACTAGTAGAACACCTGCTAACATATATAGACTTTTCATCGCCTTCCACCAGAAGGTTCGCTTGAGGTCATTATTCATTTTACTAACCCCTAGATGGATACTCAGTTTGGACTTGGGACACTCGTCCAACACTTTTCTTTTGAGTTCAAGGTGGTCGGGAACACAAATTCTTCCTTTCAATCTCAAAACTCCTGCGCTATCCACTTGGAAACTGGAGACTTCGCCTCTTTGAATTCTTTTGATCATCTCTTCAACAAAACTATCGTCTTTCTAAAGAATAGATATTTTATCAATCAACGATGGTGTAATGATAAGATTGGCGATGATCACATTCTTTCTGTTGAGCGCATCAGCCACGACATTGGCCTTCCCCGGAGTATACAAAATATCAAGATCATATGCCATGAGAAATTCTAGCCAACGTTGTTGCCTCATATTCAGATCTTTCTGGGTGAATAAATACTTCAATGATTGAAGATTAGTATATAATTCGAATTTCTCACCCAATAAATAATGTCTATAGATTTTCATAGCAAACACGATGGCTAATAATTCAAGATTGTGAGTTGCATAATTCTGCTCATGTGGCTTCAACTGACGGCTAGCATAAGCAATCACTTGGCCTCTTTGCATTAATACTGCATCAAGGCCTTCTTTAGAAGCATCTTTCCAAAGTTTCAAGTCTTGATTGCCATCAATAATTGTTAACACTGGAGCAGTTGTCAATCTTAACTTCAGCTCTTGGAAAGCTGCCTCACATTCTGGAGTCTAATTGAACCTTGAATGTTTCTTAGTAAGCTGAACTAGATATCTTCGAAAAATCTTTAACAAACTTCGGATAATAACTAGCCAATCCAAAAAAACTTCGGACTTCTGTAGGAGTAGTTGGCTGCTTCCAATCTTGAATTGATGTGATCTTACCGGGATCCACAGAAATTCCTTCTTTTGATACAACGTGGCCAAGAAACTTGACTTCTTCTTGCCAGAATACACATTTGGGAAATTATACTTTTAAAACCTTCTTTCTCATAATCTCTAAAACTTGTTCCAAATGTTTTTCATGCTTGCTCTCTGGCTTAGAGAAGATCAATATGTCATCAATGAAAACTAGTACGAATTTATTCAATACTTCTCTGAATACTCTGCTCATTAGATCGACAAAATAAGCTAGAACATTACATAAGCCGAATGACATTACTAACCAATCGTAGAATAAATCTGGACCTTTGAATGTTGTCAAAGGAATGCACTCTTTGGCAATACGAAGCTGATGGAAACCTGTGGCTAGGTCCATTCGTGAAAACACTTGTGCGCCATTCAATCGATCCAATAAATCATCAACTCGCGGCAATGGATATTTATTCTTTAATGTCTGCTTATTCAAGTCACGATAATCCACACATTGTCTAAGAGTATCATCTGACTTTGGGAGAAATACCATTGCTGCTCCCCAATCATGGAAACTAGGTCTGATCTGACCCTTCCATACAAGCTGTCGAGTTTGATTGTCTAACTCTTCTTTTTTCCTTCAAGGTCATTCTTCGAATAGCGTGAACTACTGGCCTTGCATTCGGAATTAAAGAAATTTTGAAATCAATTTCTCTACGCGGAGGTAAGCTAACAACTTCTTCAAACACATCCGCATAATTCTTCACAACAGGGATATTTTCTATGTCAACCGGAATATTCTCCGTAACGACGGGAACAAGTTGCAATTCAGAAGGAGAAACATCCAGAGCTACCCAAAAGTCTTTTCTATCAGAATTCGGACCTTCGCAAGGAATGGTTATATACTCCCCGAACTTTGTTTTTTCCTTAACAACTCTCTCGACGCATTTAACCTCCGCTTCATATTTGGTTAACCAATCCAATTCTAGAATAAGATCGAATTCGGTAAAATTCATGACAATCGAGATGGTAGGGAACCGATAGCGGGAAAAAGAGACAGTCACCCCACAAATCCAACTAAGATTGAGGGAACCCCAATCGGATTATGGACAGTCATGGGTGCTTTGAGCTTTTTATATTTCAAATCCAGTTTCTTAACCGCATTACTTGCAATAATGCTTCGTGATGCACCTGTATCAAACAGTACTTTAACCGGAATATCTTTGACAGTAAGTGTGCCTTCTAAAACATCTGGCCTCGCTTGACTAGTTGAGGGTGCAGGAACCTCTGCCACTTCATTTACATGTACCTCTTTGGTCGCATTCAACAGCCTGCAGTCTCGCTTTATATGACCAGCTGATGGCAGAGATTGCATTTTCTACTCTCTTGAAACTCCTTGGATTTAGATCCATTCTTTCTCCGAATTTTCAAAGATTTGCATTTTCTGGACAAATGGCCTTTCTGATTGCAATTAAGGCATATGGCAGTCGTTACTGGTTCTTTCTTAAGTTTAACTATTTGCCTATTGAATATAGGACTCTTTCTGACCCTAGACGTCGTATTTGTCTCAGGCTGCGTACTTGTCTCTGGGCTATCAGTTTCGAATTTTCTTTTGTTGCTAGAACTAACTTCCTCTTCATCGCCCAAAAGACCTTGCTTATCCAGATCTTCATACTGATAAGCCATGTATATCATTTCAGATAAAGTAAGTTGCACATGCGCAATTACACTACTTTGGTACTTTCTTTGGAGCCCGTTAATAAACCTCAGATTCTTCCTCTTAGGGTCTTGAATTAGATGCGGGGCAAACTGAGAAAGTTCATTGAATTTCTTATGATACTCCAGAATGGCCATATCTCCTTGTATCAGATAGTAGGATTCATCATTTAACCACTCAGTTGCTTCTGGGGGGATAAAACTTTCATTGAAAATTTCTTTAAATCTATCCCAGGTAATATTACCATCTGGATTATCTTTAATGACGGTTTCCCACCAGATTAAAGCTTCGTCTTTGAGTGCCCAAGATGCCAGTAATCTCTTCTGATCATCTCTCAGCTTTGAACCTTCAAAAATTTTCTCAGTAGAGCGCATCCATGTTTGTGTTTGAATAGTGGATTCATCGCCCGAGAACGATACTCCACCCAGATTTTGATACTTGTTTAATAGAGCTTCAATATCTGGTTCTGACCTACCTCTTCTACTTCTGCCACTCATTTTTCAATGTCTGCAAATAGAAGAGAAACTGTTAGGCCAACAGAAAAGGTATTTTAAAGCTTAGAGACATATACTTGAATGTAAATGTGTATATCGGGGTGTATTTCATTCTGCTACACTCATTCTAGGATATTACTGATCCTATCTGAAATGAGTTATTTATCATAGAATACTTCTGACTCTATTTCCGATGAGTTTGTTAATATGTTATATTCCAGAACTAATGAAACATCCCACCTCCAATGAGGTCACTCACAAAGGGAATGCCTTAACTTCAGTGGAGGTTTATATGTAAAAGTCACAAATAAAACACAAGACAGATATATAAACACATATATATAAGCAGCGGAAAACAAACGGACTTTTATTTCATAAATACGTGTTCATACAAAACATTTCCATAATTGTCTCATAATAACTTCCAAAACATTACATCATCATTTCTGTCTTGATTATTAAATAAAGAAGCATAAAACATAATAAAAGCTGCATAAATCCCCATAGAACGTGTCCAAAAGCCATATCCAAGGAAAGAGAGTCCAAACCATATATCTACTATCTTGAAACTTGCAAAGAGTCTGACTAAGCTGGGTTGTTTCCTCCCTGTGGACCGGGGGGGGGGGGGGGGAGGGGACGGAAGAAAAGAAGACGAAAGAAAAATAGAGTCAGACATAAAGCCTGGTAAGTCTAATGACTCTTCAGTATGAGAATAAGAAAATGGGCATGATAGGTATAAACTGGAAATAGGAAAGTATCATAAACTAAGATAAAGCAGTTTGAACAGAATATACTATCGCACCCCACACTATATCTCTGCACCTACTTGCATTTCCTCAACTGGCACCCCATGATCGGGGTGAAGTGATCCCCTTTTCTAAAGATTGGCTCCTACTCGCAAAATCATATGTGTCATACGACCCCCAATGATTGTAGACACCTATGTTGGTCCCACCATGGGGTGTATCAAGACCCATGGTGACGGCCCGACATAATCCTAGAATGCATAGGTTATACTACTGGTGCTCAGTGCCCTGTTTGTCTACTCCGAATTGGGTGCACGCCCGCACTCCGTTAGAACCCACACTGTTGCACCAACCGCCGTCGCTTTTGACCACTTACAATCAGCCCAGTAATCGTGCCCCACCCTACTTAGTTTCAGGTTACCATGATACCTAATTGGGTTACTGCTGAAACGGGTCCCCGTTACTAGGGTTTTCTAGTCAAACATGTTAAGTGGTTAAGTGTCTGTATTTACCTAACCCCACCCATCAGTTTAATTAACATGTTGAATTGGTTAAGTGTTTAAGTTAACTTAACCCTACCATCCTGACTTGTCTGCCCTTAACTTTAATTAGTTAAAGCACCGACCACTCACATTAGACAGATATTGCTATGGTTACTGGATGTGTCGGTCGGTTCCGGGTAGATTTACACCGTAACTCAGTCTAACCTCGGGTCCTTATTGGGCTCAATGCTTAACCTCTCACATTGGATAGGTATTGTTGTGACTACTAGACAGCCGGGCGGGTCCGGGCAGGTTTATATCACAACTCAATCCAACCTCGGGTAAAGCATACTCGTATTTTCTAAATTTACATATTTGTCTCTATTACTTGTTATATGTAAATTTGTTAACAATTGAATGTTGTGGCCCACTTTCCAAGTTCATCATTTTTGGTATAAGGATTTATACCATTTAAATGCCACAAATTTATGTCAAGTTTCCTATAATTACCAACTTTTCACAACATTACCCCGTCTATATATTAGGCTTACAATCTTAGCCTTATTTTTCGTCCGCATGATTTTTAATATATAATATTAGGCTGAAAACTTAGCCTAATTTAGCGTACACAAAATTGGCATTCATTAACATAAACATGACATAGGTGTAAACTTGGCATTTTTGGTATAGTCAATATGAACATCATAGGTGTGAACTTGTAACATAGGCTAAATCAACATACATATATGTGAATTTGCAACATAGGTTAAATCAACTTACATATATGTGAACTTGCATTAAAATAGGGGTCTAACTAAATAGGTGTCACATGGATTAGCATATGATTTAGACAACATAAGCCTAAACATGTTTAGATCTAGGCAGAACATCGAACATCACTAGCATATGACAAGAATATGACATGTCCATAAAGTATGTATAATTTTATCACATGTGTGAACTAGATCCAATCATGTTTACGACTATAACATGAAACTTGTATTAAAATAGATCTTAGCATGATCCAAATATGAACTTGCTACTTTTGTATAAACATATGAGCATGTATATGAACTTAATCATTTAGGCATAGAAGTTCTATTGTACAGCATATAACTTGTCATAATTACCTAAACATATAGGTGTAGATATGAACCAAATAACTTGTATGCGAATTTGAATAGATCCAACATCAACTAGATTAATCCACAAATATTCTAATGGATCCAACATCAAGCCAATTATACTAACGTCCCAATACCATTCACAACACAATCAATACAACACAAAGATATGAATTAACATCGTCGATATACAATAGCACAATTCCATTTCCATTTTACATCGAATCAAATCTTAATTTTATTTCCATCGGAAAAGTCACTATACTTACAACAAACGACGGACTTGAATTCTGGATTCTGAGTTCTGAATTTGCAATGCTTTCCTTTGGGTAGATAAACGTTGTTTGAATCTTGTTTTTAGTTTAGTTTTGCTCGTCTCTAATTTTCTTCAAGTGGAGGCTACTCTTGGCTTCCTTCCAGAAGAATGAGGGCTCTAGCTCTATTTTATTTGTGTGAATTTAGGTTGAGACTAAGATTGTTTATAAAGAATTTCAAACTAATTAGAGCCGTCGATGAAACTAGATTTAATCAAGGCCATCCGTCTCAAGAGAAGCCAATCAGAAAGTGACAAATCAGCCCTAGTGACACAGCCAAACCCCAAAAACCGAGCCAGGACCAGACCAAGCAGGTCAGGTCGACCAGGCAAGTCGACCCCCAGGTCGACTACATAGTCGACCTGGGTACCAAGGTCGACTCCCTGGTCGACCTGGGTCCGGGGCGGGAAAATTCCCGCCCAGCCCAGTTCTGGTCCAGCTTTGAATTTTTAACTTATTTTCGGGCTGTTTAATTTTAAATCAAATTCTGAAACTTCCGGAGGTCATAACTCTTTCATACGGAGTCCGATTTACGCAAACTCGGACTCTATCTCAAGCAGAATTCCGAGACGAATGAAATTGCGTAACCCGTTTCCCTTAATTCTATCATTTGAATTAATTATACTTTAATTTGTTAATTTACCATTAACAGAAATTCGGGGTATTACATTCTCCTCTCCTTAAAGGATTTCGTCCCCAAAATCTTCAAGTCTGAAAGAACGTATATCCTAACATCCAATCGTCCATCTACTCAACTAACAAACACATGCGTCCATTGTCCTTAAAAGACTTCTAATGCTTCATGATCATATGCATAGTGTGTGTATATGTCCTTATCTAATGCAAAAATTAGGTGGTCTACTGATTCAGTTGAACTCCTTAATGCGAATCATGTAAGTGTCGTGAATCCATTATGTATGCAAATTTTTCCCTACTTATAATTCTACATGGATGCGCAACCATTCATACAAATGCGACATCCATATGACAACATATCAAATTTCAACCACATACAAACATGAATACATATATGCATATGCAATATGAAGTGACTGGTCCGATCTAAATTCCAGGTTGTGTGTTATATGCATCCACGAGCAACCACTAGCAACCACTTGCAGCCATCAATCATAACATGTTTCAATTACATGTTTACATCCAAAGAGGTTTCTACCTAAGGATAAAGGATAATATCGAGGAGATATTTCTCAAAAGATAGATACAAGCACAACTTAAGGAAAAAGAGAAATCAAAGATGTACCCTCAAAAAGAAAAGGGTGGGCCACGCGTATTCTGTCCTCAGTTTCCCAAGTTGCGTCTTCCTCGGCGTTGCTCCACTGAACTTTGACAAGCTTGACTTCGCGATTGCGTAGCTTTTTCACCTCAGTTCCTAAGATGCGGGTTGGAACTCTCCTCACAGTTGCTTCGCGATCCATTTCGGCTTCTTCTAAAATGCTTGGCTCCACCACTTCCGCAGATTCATGTAAACATTTCCGGAGATGAGAAACGTGAAAGACATTGTGAATTCCAGCCAACCTTTCGGGCAGCTCTACTCTATAAGCCATCTTTCCAATCTTCTCGATCACAGGGAACAGTCCTACAAATCTTGGTGCTAGCTTTCCTGTGGATCCAAAGTGAACAACGTTCCTTAAAAGAGATACCTTAAGGAAAACCATGTCCCCAACCTCAAACTCAAGGTCGGTCCTTCTTTTGTCTGCGTAGGATTTCTGTCTATCTTGGGCAGTCTTCATTCTCCTTCGTATCAGGTCCACTTTTTCTGAAGTCTCTCTAATCATGTCTGGCCCAAGTATAAGCTTGTCTGTAGACTCCCACCAACAAGTCGGTGATCGGCACGGTCTTCCATACAAAGCTTCAAAGGGTGCCATGCCGATAGTGGCTTGGTAGTTGTTGTTGTAGGCGAATTCCACTAAAGGAAGATGATCCTCCCATGTCCCTCCGAAGTCAAGAACGCACAGTCTAAGAAGATCTTCTAATACTCTGTTCACCCTTTCCGTCTGACCATCAGTTTGGGGGTGATAGGTCGTGCTCAAGCATAACTGTGTGCCTACAGCTTCTTGTAGACTCCGCCAAAATTCGCTTGTAAAGATAGGATCTAGCTCACTCACTATGCTAGAGGGTATTCCATTGAGTCGAACTATTTCCTTGAGATAAAGAGATGCTACAGACGAGGAAGTCCTTCTACTCTTGATGGGTATAAAGTGGGCGCTTTTTGTGAGCCTGTCCACTATTACCCAAATGCTAGTATTGCCCCTTCTTGGCCTAGGCAACCCATCAATGAAGTCCATTGAAATGTTATCCCACTTCCATTGCGGGACTTCTAGAGGATGAAGCAGTCCTCTAGGCTTCTTTTGTTCCGCCTTGACTTGTTGCCATATCACGCAATTAGAAACGAAATCTACCACATCCTTTTTCATGCCGCTCCAAAAGGAAACTCTCTTTACGTCCTTGTACATCTTGTCTCCACCTAGGTGTATTGTCATCTTGGAATGTTGTGCTTCCTCGAGAACCATCTTTACTAAATCCCTTGCTTGTGGGACGCATAGTCTTCCATCTCGCCTCAGCCAACCCTTATCATCGATGGAGTACCTTTTGAGGTGACTGGAAGTTTCACCCCTAATTAGCTTATCAATCACATCCACAAGCTGAGGGTCTTCGCGTTGAGTGGCCCATATTGAGTCTAAAAGAGTGGGTCGTACTTCTAGGGATGCCAACAAACCAGGTACAAAATCAGAGGAGGGCCTAAAGTCAAAACTGGCTATATACCCCAAGCTTTGCTTTTCTACAAAGAGAGGGCTTAAGCTTAGTTTCTTTTTGCTCAAGGCGTCTGCTACTACGTTGCCCTTGCCAGGAGTATAGGAAATCTCAAAGTCATACGAGGCAAGGAACTCCATCCACCTTTGCTGCCTCAAGTTAAGATCTTTCTACGAGAAAAGATACTTCAACGATTTATGGTCAGTATATAATTTGAACTTCTCACCTAGGAGATAATGGCGCCAAGACTTAAGCGCAAAGACGATGGCGGCTAACTCAAGATCGTAGGTTGGGTAGTTCTTTTCATGAACTTTCAATTGTCTTCCACCATAAGCTACTACCTTCCCTTCTTGCATTAGAACAGCGCCTAGTCCCGTACCACAAGCATCTGTGTATACTGTGAACATCCTGCTTCCATTAGGCAAAGTCAGAACTGGGGCTGTTGTAAGAGCCCTTTTTAAGCGTTGAAAAGCAATATCACAATCCAAATCCCAAGCGAACGTTAGATTCTTCTTTGTTAGCCTTGTGAGTGAAGTTGAGATTTTCGCAAAATCTCTAATGAACTTTCGGTAAAAACCGGCTAGCCCAAGAAAGCTTCGGACTTCAGTTGCATTTCTTGGTGTCTTCCAATCTTGCACTGCCACCACTTTCGTGGGGTCCACAGCTAACCCTTCTTTGGACACTATATGTCCAAGAAACATTACTTCTTCTCTTCAAAAGTGGCACTTGGAGAATTTGGCTTTTAGCTGATGAACTCAAAGAGTTTCCATGATCTCCTTCAGATGCCGAGCATGTTCTTCCTCATTCTTTGAGAAGATCAAGATATCGTCTACGAAGGCAACCACAAACTTGTTCAGGAATTATCTGAACACCCTGCTCATTAGGTCTACGAAATAAGCGTGCATTTGTCAAGCCGAAAGGCATGACAAGCCACTCGAAGAAACCGTCTGGGGTTTTGAACGTCGTTTTATCAATGCTATCTTTAGCTACCCTTAGCTGATGGAACCCAGTAGCCAAATCAAGTTGGGAGAAGACCGACACATCTACAAGCTGATCAAACAAATCGTCTATTCGGGGAAGCGGGTGTCTATTCTTCTTAGTCAGCTTGTTTAGCTCCCTATAGTCCACACAAAGACGTAGTGAACCATCTTCTTTGGTGGCGAACACCACTGGAGCACCCCATTCCGAGATACTCCGCCTTACAAACCCCTTCTCGAGAAGCTCCATAACTTGCTTATTGAGCTCCTTTCTCTCCCTTGGAGCCATGTGTCTGACAGGTAAAGCTACGGGTTTTGCATTATCAACAAGATATATGCGGAAGTCTATTTCCCACCTCAGAGGTAAGCCCTTTACCTCTTTAAAGACATCTGGATATTCCCGAACCACTCTAACCGACTGCAAATTCTCAACAGAAGCATCAAGCGACTCTAGATAACTAAGCATAACAGCATTCAAGGGATTACAAGAAATTTCTAGAGTGTTACCGAGCCAAGTCAAGATTCTAACCACTCTTTTCTCACAATCAAGAATGGCACCATTACTGGATAACCAGTCCATGCCTAAGATCAGTTCATATCCCGAGAAGCCCAAAACAAAGGCACTACATCTAAACTCAACACTTAGAATAGAGGTTTTCAAATCCACACAAACCATTGACAAATAAGCTGAGCCCCCAATTGGATTTGAAACAACCAAGGGATCTTCTATCATACCAGTGTCTAGATGCAGAGATTCTACTAAATCAGATGAAATAAAGGAGTGCGATGCACCGGAATCAAAGAGAGTGCGAACTGGATGATCATAGAGATAAACTAAGCTTTCTACAGAAATATTTCTACCTTGTTCCCATGGAGGTGCCACCAGCGCGTGAACATGTCCCCCTGAAGTGGATCCAGTTCTCTGTCCCTGCCCTCACTTCTTTGTGCAGTCCTTAGCCATGTGTCCAGTCTCGCCACAATGGAAACAACCACCATTCATCTTCGCCTTCTTCATTCTGCAGTCTTTCACTATATGTCCAACAATGCCACAGAAATTACACTTTCTCTTTTCACGGGGCTTGTTGTTCTTCCCGCCTTTCTTTGAATCAGCCTTCTTGTTCTGTGACCCTTCCCCCTTCTTGTCTTGAGGCACTTCTTCTTTTGCCTCTTTCTTGCCTTTATCTTCCTCATGTAGCAGTGCTATGTCCACCATGCTTTCATAAGTCGCTCCCATGGGTATATGGGTCATATCAAGGCTGTGGAGGCTCATTCAAACCTTTGACGAAGCGAAGGGCCTTCTTGTGTTGGGTGTTTACTAAATCCATCCCAAATCTAGCCAGCTGATTAAATTGATTGACGTACTCCCTGATCGTCATACTTCCTTGTTTAAGAGTTAGGAACTTCTCCATCCGCAGGCTTCTTTCAGCTTGGGAGAGGAATTTCATCTCAAACTTCATCATGAAATCTTCCCAAGTTTATACTGGCCTCTCAGCATGGGTAATTTCCCACCAATAGGAAGCTTCATCTTTAAGCAACCACACTGCTAGCTGTATCTTTTGCTTGTCGTCAACTTTGAATATGACAAACAAATCTTCGGTCTCCTTCAGCCAGTTCCTTGCTACCACAAAGGACTTAGTTCCATAAAAGTCCTTTCCACCCATAGCCTTGAAGTCTCTACACGTCTTCGTGAAAGTATTTCCACGAGGAGGAGGAGGAGGAACCGCTGCCACTATGGGAGGAGGAATGTCTGCTGGGCCTGCACCATTGGCCCTAGCCTTTAGCTACCTTCGAAACCAGCCAGGTATCGGTACTCCTTCTGGAAGATTAAGATCTCCAGACATGCTGGAACAAAAAGGAAAGTATTCAAGACAAAAGGATAGAGAGATAGTGCATATGGCTTTGAGGAATTATGCCTTTTAAAAACAATGCTTTTCCTTGAAAAAAGTATGCTTCTTTAAACTTCTCTTTTGAAAATAGTTTCAAAAACCTTTATCTAATCTGGTAAATCTGTGCTCTGATACCAAGTGAAACACCCCACCTCCATTGAGGTCACTCACAAAGGGAATGCCTTAACTTCGGTGGAGGTTTATAAGTAAAAGTCACAGATAAAACAAAAGACAGATATATAAACACATATATATAAGCAGCGGAAAACAAATGGACCTTTATTTCATAAATACGTGTTCATACAAAACATTTCCATAATTGTCTCATGATAACTTCCAAAACATTACATCATCATTTCTGTCTTGATTATTAAATAAAGAAGCATAAAACATAATAAAAGCTGCATAAATCCCCATAGAATGTGTCCAAAAGCCATATCCAAGGAAAGAGAGCCCAAACCATACATCTACTATCTTGAAACATGCAAAGAGTCTGACTAAGCTGGGTTGTTTCCTCCCTGTGGACCGGGGGGGGGGGACGGAAGAAAAGAAGACGAAAGAAAAATAGAGTCAGACATAAAGCCTGGTAAGTCTAGTGACTCTTCAGTATGAGAATAAGAAAATGGGCATGATAGGTATAAACTGGAAATGGAAAGTATCATAAACTAAGATAAAGCAGTTTGAACAATATACTATCGCACCCTACACTATATCTCTGCACCTACTTGCATTGCCTCAACTGGCACCCCATGATCGGGGTGAAGTGATCCCCTTTTCTAAAGATCGGCTCCTACTCGCAAAATCATACGTGTCATACGGCCCCCAATGATTGTAGACACCTATGCTGGTCCCACCATGGGGTGTATCAAGACCCATGGCAGCAGCCCGATACAATCCTAGAACGCATAGTTATACTAATGGTGCTCAGTCCCCTGTTTGTCTGCTCCAAAGTGTGTGCACGCCCGCACTCCGTTAGAACCCACACTGCTGCACCATGCGCCGTCGCTTTTGACCGCTTACAATCAGCCTAGTAATCGTGCCCACCCTGCCTAGTTTCAGGGTACCATGATATATAATTAGGTTACTGCTGAAATGTGTCCCCGTTACTAGGGTTTTCTAGTCAAATATGTTAAGTGGTTAAGTGTCTGTATTTACCTAACCCCACCCATCAGTTTAATTAACATGTTGAATTGGTTAAGTGTTTTAGTTAACTTAACCCTACCATCATGACTTGTCTGTCCTTAACTTTAATTAGTTAAAGCACCGACCACTCACATTAGACAGATATTGCTACGGTTACTGGATGTGCCGGTCGGTTCCGGGCAGATTTACACCGTAACTCAGTCTAACCTCGGGTCCTTACTAGGCTCAATGCTTAACCTCTCACATTGGATAGGTATTGTTGTGACTACTGGACAGCCGGGCGGGTCCGGGCAGGCTTATATCACAACTCAATCCAACCTTGGGTTAAGCATACTCGTATTTTCTAAATTTACATATTTGTCTCTATTACATGTTATATGTAAATTTATTAACAATTGTATGTTGTGGCCCACTTTCCAAGTTCATCATTTTTGGTATAAGGATTTATACCATTTAAATGCCACCAATTTATGTCAAGTTTCCTATAATTACCAATTTTTCCCAACGTTACGCCGTCTAAATATTAGGCTAACAATCTTAGCCTAATTTTTCATCCGCATGATTTTTAACATATAATATTAGGCTGAAAACTTAGCCTAATTTAGCGTACACAAAATTGGCATTCATTAACATAAACATGACATAGGTGTAAACTTGACATTTTTGGCATAGTTAATATGAACATCATAGGTGTGAACTTGTAACGTAGGCTAAATCGACATACATATATGTGAATTTGCAACATATGGTAAATCAACTTACATATATGTGAACTTGCATTGAAATAGGGGTCTAACTAAATAGGTGTCACATGAATTAGCATATGATTTAGACAACATAAGCCTAAACATGTTTAGATCTAGGCATAACATCGAACATCACTAGCATATGACAAGAATATTAAAGTATGTATAATTTTATCACATGTGTGAACTAGATCCAATCATGTTTACTACTATAACTTGAAACTTGTATTAAAATGGATCTTGGCATGGATCCAAATATTAACTTGCAACTTTTGTATATACATATGAGCATGTATATGAACTTAATCATTTAGGCATAGAAGTTCTACTGTACAGCATATAACTTGTCATAATTACCTAAACATATAGGTGTAGGTATGAACCAAATAACTTGTATGTGAATTTGAATAGATCCAACATCAACTAGATTAATCCACAAACTTTCTAATGGATTCAACATCAAGCCAATTATACTATAAACATCCCAATACCATTCACAACACAATCATTACAACACATAGATATGAATTAACATCGTCGATATACAATAGCACAATTCCATTTCCATTTTACATCGAATCAAATCTTAATTTTATTCCCATCGGAAAAATCACTATACTTACAACAAAAGACGAACCTGAGTTCTGGATTCCAAGTTCTGAATTTGCAATGCTTTCCTTTGGGTAGATAAACGTTGTTTGAATCTTGTTTTTAATTTAGTTTTGCTCGTCTATAATCTTTCTTCAAGTGGAGGCTACTCTTGGCTTCCTTCCAGCAGCATCAGGGCTCTAGCTCTATTTTATTTGTGTGAATTTAGGTTGAGACTAAGGTTGTTTATATAGAATTTCAAACTAATTAGATCCGTCGATGAAGCTAGTGTTAATCAAGGCATCCATCTCAAGAGAAGCCAATCAGAAAGTGACAAATCAGCCCTAGTGACACAGCCAAGCCCCAGAAATCGAGCCAGGACCAGACCAAGCAGGTCAGGTCGACCAGGCAAGTCGACCCCCAGGTCGACTACATAGTCGACCTGGGTACCCAGTTCGACCCCCTGGTCGACCTGGGTCCTAGGTGGGAAAATTCTCGCCCAGCCCAGTTCTGGTCCAGTTTTGAATTTTGAACTTATTTTCGGGCTGTTTGAATTTTAAATCGAATTCTGAAAATTTCGGAGGTCATAACTCTTTCATACGGAGTCCGATTTACGCAAACTCAGACTCTATCTCAAGCAGAATTCCGAGACGAACGAAATGACGTAACCCTTTTCCCTTAATTCTATCATTTTGAATTAATTATACTTTAATTTGTTAATTTACCGTTAACAGAAAATTCGGGGTGTTACAACTAAGCTTAACCAAAGCTCTGATACCACATGTGACGACCCCAAACCACCGTTTTACGGTGGCAAGGGTAATCTTTGGAATATAACACATAAACAAATAACAGCAGAACAGAAATATATAAATACACCGGATAATGCATAATGAATACACTGGATAAACATAATCATCAGAGTTACACAGTATAATAGGATCATACTTAGTGCAAAAATACATTTCAACATTATATAAAATGTCAATAGCGGAATCAAACATAATATACATAACAGGAGCTGAGCAACATAAAAGAAGTGATAGAATCCATCTTCAGCTCCATAGCTATCCAGATATAGCCTGTTAAAACCTGAATACAAGGCTGCCCGTGTAGAAAATAGGGCACTCGAGTTTGCAAGTGAAACAAACTACGAGTCAGTCATGGGACTGGTATGAGAAATCTACTTAACTTATTTTATAATAAGGCCAATCACAGGACCACGCCGCTAACGCGGAACGGGTTTACTCCATTGGATTGCCAGTGCTCAAAACAAGTAAATCACTTAAACATCGCAATGCTTTTAATAAAAATGAAGCCATTATAAGACTCAGTTCCCATCACACAATACAAGCAAACCAGAGGATAGAGTTTTTACCTTATAATGGCCAAAATATGCTTGATACATATAAAACAAAAGCATTTGATATTATTACTGTTGTTTATATGCTTCGAAAACAATTTCAATCATAAGTATCAATCATAGACGACTTAAGTGCCTCATACCACTATGTTGCCATATATAGGTTTACAATCAAAACTGCACGATGTCGTATTTTGAAATTAGATTTCCGTCATGAACCAAGGCGAGGGATCGTCCTTACCGCTTTGAGACTGTGACGGCCCGCCCCAGACCAGCCGACATTTCCCATGAAAGTGCACTGTGCCAGTGCCCGACTAGCACGGGTCGGTCGCCAAAGAAATGAAAAGGAAGGAAACTTTACAGTGAAATAACAAAGAACCTGTAGAATGTCTCACAGCGCATGGAATAAAATATAATAATAACATAACTTTGACATAAAACAGCCGAGACAGTGCATAAGCTGAAAACTAAACCATCATAGCAGCGGAATCCAAAATATAGCTTATGATCCAACATCATTATTACAATTTCAAATTCACTATCTCTAAAGCAAAAGAAAAGAAAGGTACACTACTAATGCCCAAGAAGTGGCCAACAACAACACAGGGAGAATATATGTAATAGTACGTAGCAGCCACCTGCTCGTCTCCGGAACAGCTACTCGTGCATTCCACCTAACCTGTCTCTTGTCTGCTCATTTAGGAGCACCCAGAGTAATAAGAAGAGATATAAAACTCTGGGTCAGACAAAAAGTTTGGTATGAGCGATAAGCAACAAAACAGAACAATAACATGTATAATCCAATCATACCTGAACCTGGACCTGCAACCAAAGAGTCAGCACAACATACCATACAATACTCTAAGGTAACACTAGCATAGGGTGTAAAGATAACGGGGGAGGGGGTGTGTATGTCACAGTGATAACAAAGAAATCAAGCATAGCAACCATCCTCACATCTCTCACTCAGTGCGTAAAGCATACGATACCCATTACGCTGTTCACCTAATCCTTCGGGCCATAACGGAGTCCAGCCCCGTATAACTATCACTACAAGCCCCTAATCCATCTCTTAGTGGTGAACCAAAATTATGGATATCGATAACCCCTTTGCACACGTCCCGCAGCAAAGCCCAATCATGAAGTTAACTCGTTGGTTCCCATCTGGATCCTAAGTTCTAACTTCTCAATTGAACTACCTTTTCATCTCGGGTTTTAGTCATCATCATCTCGGTTCGATCTCCATTCGGTTCGTAGCTCCAAGCATCCTTTTATGTCCATACTTCAGTTCAGATGTGCACGGTTCGTGTTTCGCCAACGGTTCGCGGTTCCTGGTCATGCGCAACTCATGGATCTCCTATTCAGGTCGTGATCCATGGACGGCTCATGGTCCTCTTCTGCATCATCTCATGGTCCTCTTCCTCATGATCTCCCTCCTAGGGTTCTCCATATTCCTCACAGTAGTGGTGTGAGGATTCGTCATCTTCCACACGGTCGAGTTGTGCGGATCGTCATCTTCCACACGGTCGAGGTGTGCGGATCGTGATCTTCTCTTACGGTCGCGGTGTGCAGATCGTGGTCTTCCCTCACGGTCGAGGTGTGCGGATCATGGTCATTCCCCACGATCGGGGTGTGGGGTTCGTGGTCATTCACCACGATCGGGGTGTGGGGGGAGATCCGATCCGGTCTAAATTCCTACAACTATTCCAGCGAGCTATTTACGCCATACGACATCGTTTTCAACCAATCTAACTTTTTCTAAACAATCATAAATCATTTCAAACAGTCATAGCAACATGTATAATCAACCATAAACACAAAAATAACAATATGACAAGTTTAAACGGATCAAACATACCAAAACTGCATATTTTCCCCTTAATCTAGTTTAGGCATAATTAATGATAGGACTAACAAAAATTATCCAAATTAACCCAAATTTCTAACAGAGACCTAAAATAATATTTAAGAATTTTTACAACACATAATTTCACTAATTAATGCTAATTACTCTAATTAGCCATAATTAATGAAAAACAAAGCTAATCACTCACCTTTGCCACAAATAAAACTTTCAGAACTGAAACTCCTCTGATTTGGGGCGAATACTGATGTCTACCAGCAGCTCTACTCTGAAATGGTGCTATTTCTCCTCGATTTGATGTTGTTAAGCTTAATCCTTGATTAGAAAGCGATTTGAGATGATTCTAGGTGTTGGGGGCCATTGTTAGGGTTTCTGTGATGTAAGTGGCGGCTGGAAAGTGACTAGAAACCAAAATTCCTAACCCTAACAGCCCTTAAATACTCCATATTCCGAAATAACCCATTGGGCCTAGCTGCTAATCACCCGGTTAAGCCCAATTAAGTTGTTTTTCACCCTCTAAATCTTAATTCAGCCATATCTCCCAAACGATAAGTCCGTTTGGCTAACGTGACCAGTCTACGGAAAGATAAACCATTATCCGGATCTAATGGAAGAGGTTTTAGGTCAAAACTCCTTACCAATCAAAAGTTATAGTCAAAACAAGATTAGCTAGTGGCAAAACGGTCATTTAAAAATCGACAAAAATCATGAACATGTGAAATGACTCCAATAGTCGTCTCCCAAAGTCACATGGCTATACGACTTCGCATGAGAAAGAAATAAATATTCTACGATCCTCCGATGCGTAAAATGCGGGTCGTTACATTCCCCCCCCCCCCCCCCTTAAGAAATTTCGTCCTCGAAATTCCTTAACCAAAACGTACAAAGGATCCCGCATGCCTACCAATCATTTGCAACAATCAAACATGCATTAGAACATACAACAAGCCTATTCTAGTATGCGGTTTACTAACAAGAGAGTGCTATATCGACAAAGATCTTACTAGGAAAAGAGTTCGGGATACTTCTTCCTTATGTCCTCCTATGTTTCCCAAGTACAGTCTTTCTCATTATCACCACTCTGAATTTTGACTAGTTTCACCACCTTCCTTCAGAGCTGCTTCATATCGTTCCTAAAAATACGCATCGGTCGGCGGTTCCTAACCGCCTCGGGTTCAACCTCGATATCATCCAACTGATCTGGTGAAATAGCCACACTAGGGTCATGCACAAACTTCCTTAACTGGGAAACATGAAATACGTTGTGAACTCCCGCTATCTTGTCCGGTAACTCCACTTTACATGTCAAATTCTCAACTTGTTCAAGAACTGAGAATGGACCAACAAATCTTGGTAGCAACTTGCCTTTCCTACCAAAACGAATCACACTCTCGAACGGAGAAATCTTCACGAATACCAAATCACCGACTGAGAACTTCAAATCTCTTCGCCTTTTATCAGCATAACTTTTCTGCCAATTCTATGCAGCCTTCATTCGCTGCCGAATGACTTTTATCTTTTCTGAAGTTTCTCTTATAACCTTAGGTCCAAGCACAAACTTCTCACCGGTTTCCAACCAATATGATGGTGAGCTGCACGGTCTTCCATACAAAGATTCAAATGGAATCATACCAATACTGGACTAATAACTATTGTTATATGCAAACTCAACCAAATTCAAATGGTTGTCCTATAACCCTCTAAAATCCAATATACAAATCCTCAAAAGATCCTCTAATACACGATTCACCCAAATATCATCATAACCTGATCTAATCCTTGGTGTACCATCAATGAAATCCATTGGGACTTGTTTCCATTTCCATTCGGGGAATTTCCAACGGTTGTGACAAACCACTAGGCTTCCTTTGCTTAGCTTAATCTAACTGGCAATTCATGCACTTGGAGATAAACTTCCCAACGTCTCTCTCCATCACTTAATCCTTTTACGTTGGGTACAACCAGCCTTTCATTCTTTTGAAGCCATCCTTCTTGATCAAGTCATTACTTGATCAATCTCTCGTCATCGATATACATCTCTACCTTAGAGGTGATTTCCAATAGGTTAGGATCATTCCTCTAACTGGAACCAATCCACTCAATCAAAATCGATCTAATCGTCAAACTTGCTAACATTTCTGGATCCAATCCATACTTAGGCCTAAAATCATATCTCACGATATACTCTAATGTCTTCCATCCCAGAAACATAACCCCTAAACTGGCATGTATCCTACTCAATGCAACTGTTACTGCACCTAAATCCTTTGCTATGTCCACTCTGCACCATGAAGTCCTGACAACTTCACTACACTGGCTCATAGCCTTGCTACGATCACTCTGCCCCATCGCTAGAACCCTACAGGTGATAGTCTACCCAAAATAAGAAAAATAGAGACAAACATAGCAACCACAACATCCATCAAACAAGTTCTACCTATCACCTGCTAAAGCCATGAATACGTCGATACCTGTATGTCTGATCCAACCAACATCAATAACTAATGGAAGCCTAGCCTCCAAACAGACTACCGTACGTCCAACGCACGTTTATCCTCCAAGGATAACTAGATCACGTCCAACGGATCCAAGGTAACGGGCGTCCCCAGATACCCCTGCTTTAAGTCCGCCTGAAATACTTGAGTCCCACCCAAGTCTATCCATTGTCTTGTTGCCCTCTCAAGTCCAAATCGAGCTAAATCCAATTCCTTGTAGCCTTCTCGAGTCTAACTCGAGTCAATCTATAACTCAGACCCAGTCTTGAATATCCATTACCGACAAACCCTAGTTCAACGTGAGTCGTCTCCCTATTCGTTGCATCTCCAAGATCAACGAACACCCATTTCTTTTACGAGTTCAAGTCCAACTTGGATCGTCCTAATCTTCGTTGCATCTTCCATGATCAACGAACACATCTATTCCTTCAAAGTTCTACTATCCAAAGAGAACACCAACATAGGGTCCTAAACAATCCATTACTTTGCATTTTTCTCGAGTCCCAGTCGAGCCATCTCATAACCCTATCGAGTCTAACTCAGGGCAGTCCATGCCATTAAACAATCTTATCATGTCACGGCTGCCCATCACTCCTCGAGTAAACCAAGATATCATCCAATGAAAAATCGCAACAACTATTTATCTCTCATGCGAACCATCCTAATTGAACTCGACATTCCCCAAGCACAAGCCCCAAAGGCCTAAACTAATATCAGACAAGCACCTAAGGAACATCTCCTCCGAATTCGGACAATCCAGGTGATGTGATACTAGCAAAAGAACCAAGCACTGGAGCACTCATTTGCCTCCCAGAGACAACTAGAACTTATTACAACGATAGCCTCTCAGCTTCCTTAACTCCAGTTACTATCTCCATCACTAGGTAGGTACCTAATACCATCCTATACCTTTGGAGTAGATCGACTCCCCAAAATAACGCTAAATCCAGTAAAGCTTAAACAAAGCAATCACAAGCAAACATACATTCGTGACTCGATAAGACCAAACTACAACAAATCATACTAAGATCAGTCAAACAACCTATCGGGTTCGTCACAACTAGAGGTCTATCGACTATCTCGAGTTTGTCAAACAATACTCGAACAAAAACACCTTAAATAGAAGCATACCTCTGATAACGACACCCTTTCCCTTCTGCGCCGCAGTTGGAGCATTCGACGAAGAAGGAACAGCGTTGATAGCATATGCTTTCACAATTTGCTTCTCTTTAGGGGGTTGTGGACAATCATCCCTTGTGTTGTCCCGCCTGGCCGCAGTTAAAGCACTTCCTTTCCCAGGATTTTCTCGACAATCTCTGGCATAGTGGCCCTTCTTGCCACAAATAAAGCACTCGCCACCGTTCTTATTCTTCTTATTATGACCATCCTTGGTCGGGTTCTGCTTCCTCTTGTTCTGAGAATTATTCTTGCCTTCACTACCTGATTGCGGCTTTGACTCCTCTGTAGATGCAATAGCAACCTCAGTTTTCGACTTAGGAAAAAGGCTCTCTGACCTTAATGCCTTTCCAACAATAGACTCGAACGTCTCATCGATATGGTTTATAAGTCTTTCCCCCAACTACCCATCCAAGCCAGTTATGAACTTCTCATTCTTCTTCTCGACTGTATTGATGAGGGACAATCCATATTTCGATAAAGTATCAAATTCAACAATGTACTTCGAGACTGCCCTACCATTCTGCTTAAGCTCCAAGAACTTCCTGAACATTTCTGATTTCTGAGCAGCTGGGATAAACTTATCACAAAAGCGAGTCTTAAACTGATTCCAAGTAATCTGATCCTCTGGGGTAGCTGCCTTAATAGCATTCCAACAATTCATAGCACGTCCTTGTAGTTGACGCGATGCTAGCTTCCTCTTTATTGCGTCCTCGATTCCCAGATCTTAGACGATGCGCTCGCAACTATCTAGCCAATCTTGAACTTCTGTAGCCGACTCCGTTCCGTGGAACGGTTTCCCACCAAGACTAGTATAATCCTTGTTTAGCTTGGCGAAATCGGCCCTAGGCGCCTGCACTACTGCACCACCACCGTTAGCAGCATTAGGAACTGCTCCCCAAGCATCCCTAAGCATCTCTCTCATGAAGTTAGTGAACATAGTCCTCATATCAGGAGCATTCCCATTATTGGCTCCTCTACCAGCACCCCTCGTATATCGGCTCATCGTCCCTAGATATACTAATAGTATATATATATATATAGCTTTTGAAAACCAAAATAATCAAAAATATGCGCTCTCATATATGTATATTGTCTCTCTCTGATGACTTCCCTAGGTAAACAACGCAACCGGGCTCTGATGCCAAGTGTGACGGCCCACCCCGGACTAGCCGACATTTCCCATGAAAGTGCGTTGTGCCAAGGCCCGACTAGCACGGGTCGGTCGCCAAAGAAAGGAAAAGGAAGGAAACTTTAAGGTGAACTAACAAAGAACCAGTAGAATGTCTCACAGCGCATGGAATAAAATATAATAATAACATAAATTTGACATAAAACAGGTGAGACAGTGCATAAGCTGAAAACTAAACCATCGTAGCAGCGGAATCCAAAATACAGCTTATAATCCAACATCATTATTAAAATTTCAAATTCACTGTCTCTAAAGCAAAAGAAAGGAAAGGTACACTACTAATGCCCAAGCAGTGACCAGCAACAACACAGGGAGAATATATGTAATAGTACGTAACAGCCACCTGCTCGTCTCCGGATCATCTACTCATGCATACCACCTAAACTGTCTCTAGTCTGCTCGTTTAGGATCACCCAGAGTAATAAGACGAGATATAAAACTCTGGGTCAGACAAAAAGTCTGGTATGAGCGATAAGCAACAAAACAAAACAATAACAGGTACAATCCAATCATACCTGAACCTGGACCTGCAACCAAAGAGTCAGCACAACATACCGTACAATACTCTAAGGTAACACTAGCATAGGGTGTAAAGATAACGGGGGAGGGGGTGTGCATGTCACAGTGATAACAATGAAATCAAGCATAGCAACCATCCTCACATCTCTCACTCAGTGCGTAAAGCATACGATACCCATTACTCTATTCACCTAATCCTTCGGGCCATGACGGAGTCCATCCCCGTATAACTATCACTACAAGCCCCTAATCCATCTCTTAGTGGTGAACCAAAATTATGGATATCGATAACCCCTTTGCACACGTCCCGCAGCAAAGCCCAATCATGAAGTTAACTCATTGGTTCCCATCAGGATCCTGAGTTCTAACTTCTCAATTGAACAAACTTTTCATCTCGGGTTTTAGTCATCATCGTCTCGGTTCGATCTCCATTAGGTTCGTAGCTCCAAGCTTCCATTCATGTCTATACATTAGTTCAGATGTGCAGGGTTCGTGATTCGCCAGCGGTTCACGGTTCCTGGTCATGCGCAACTCATGGGTCTCATATTCAGGTCGTGATCCATGGACAGCTCGTGGTCCTCTTCTGCATCAGCTCGTGGTCCTCTTCCTCACGATCTCCCTCCTAGTGTTCGCCATATTCCTCACAGTCGTGGTGTGAGGATTCGTCATCTTCCACATGGTCGAGGTGTGCAGATCATCATCTTCCACATGGTCGAGGTGTGCGGATCGTGATCTTCCCTCACAGTCGCGATGTGCGGATCGTGTTCTTCCCTCACGGTCGTGGTGTGCAGATCATGGTCATTCCCCACGATCGGGGTGTGTGGGGCGATCCGATCCGGTCCAAATTCCTGCAACTCTTCCAGAGAGCTATTTACACCATACGATGACGTTTTCGACCAATCTAACTTTTTCTATACAATCATAAATCATTTCAAACTATCATAGCAACATATATAATCAACCATAAACACACAAATAACAATATGACAAGTTGAAACGGATCAAACATACCAAAAACCCATATTTTCCCCTTAATCACGTTTAGGCATAATTAATGATAGGACTAACAAAAATTATCCACATTAATCCAAATTTCTAACAGAGACCTAAAATAATATTTAAGAATTTTTACAAATTTTTCCAGATTTTTACAACACATAATTTCGCTAATTAACGCTAATTACCCTAATTAGCCATAATTAGTGAAAAACAAAGCTAATCACTCACCTTTGCCACAAATAAAACTTTTAGAACTGAAACTCCTCTGATTTGGGGCGAATACTGATATCTAATAGCATCTCTACTCTGAAATGGTGCTATTTCTCCTTGATTTGATGTCGCTAAGCTTAATCCTTGATTAGAAAGCGATTAGAGATGATTCTAGGTGTTGGGGGCCATTGTTAGGGTTTCTATGATGTAAGTGGCGGCTGGAAAGTGACTAAAAACCGAAATTCCTAACCCTAACAGCCCTTAAATACTCCAAATCCCGAAATCCCCCATTGGGCCTAGCTGTTAATCACCCGGTTAAGCCCAATTAAGCTGTTTTTACCCTCTAAATCTTAATTCAGCCATATCTCCCAAACGGTAAGTCCGTTTGGCTAATGTGACCAGTCTACGGAAAGATCAACCATCATACGGATCTAATGGAAGAGGTTTTAGGTCAAACCTCCTTACCAATCAAAAGTTATAGTCAAAATAAGATTAGCTAGTGGCAAAACGGTCATTTAAAAATCGACAAAATTCATGAACATGGGAAATGACCCCAATAGTCGTCTCCCAAAGTCACATGGCTATATGACTTCGCATGAGAAAGATATAAATATTCTACGATCCTACGATGCATAGAATGCGGGTCATTACAGAGAGAGACTGTCTAGCCCGAGCCTCAGGCAAGCGTGCAGACAAGCCTTGGATCGTCAAGGTCGGTCCACATGGAGTGGATTAAAATGCCTGAACACTACATTTCCTCGCCCTATGTGGCGTAAACTGGTCATATCCCGACCAAACCATCGACCCTGGAACGACTAATATAACTGAGGCGCCTCGCTATCCATCATCCACATAAGTAAATCGTTAGTGCTTGCAAAACGTTGACACCACACCTAGCTAGAAGGAAACGCATGTCCTCCCTGAAGTTCACTCCCGTTTCTGGTTCCTACCGGGGTGTGAGGCCCACGAATCAATGCCAAACACAAAGCTAGCTATTTAAAGCCTTGCTTTGATCATCAACCACAAAGCTTTGCTTTTCAACAAAAGCCTTGATCATTGCATCTCAGCATGCCACACAGGCAATTCACGCCATGCAACTGATGTATATCAATAACACAGAATGAAATCCAATGTCGGACACACAGTCCATTTACAAGTCCGTTCTGGGTCTGAACGAAACCAGAGGCACCTTATTCCTCATCCCATATGTCCAATATAGCAGAGCGGTCCTCGCACATCCAAAGGATCAACAAGTACGTCTAGACAACCACCACTGTAACCCTTTCAGGGCATCAACTCCCATCAAAGGCATCAGTAGCCATCCATTCAATGTGAAGATCATCGGTCTTGCACTGTCTTCGTATCTTCGACTTCTAATCATCGACCAATTATTTGAAATGAGATTTAACTCGGGCTTTTCAAATAATTCATGTATATTTAGAATTCAAATCAATTCTTTTCCATGGTTAAACTATTTGACATCCATAATTCAGTTCATTAATGTAATTTTCACGTCAAACAATTTCAACCATCAAATATCCAATAAATCGAGTAAATTCGGCTTATTTCCATTCCATATCGTTTATAATATTTAATCGCTATTTTTATTTATTTAAAAATAGCCAATTTATTCAAACGACGCTTCAGGCCATAACGCGGCCATGGCGCTGTTTTTCTTCAGATTTGATTTACACATATCTGAAAAATCTAACCATTGGATCTTTTCAAATTTTACATCATTGGAAAGATCTTTTCAAAACGGATCCAACGATTCCAGTTTTGGGAAAATCCGACGATCGGATCTCTCGGTACAATTGTTTAAAGTTACGATTTCAAAATACAAACTACAGCGTCGTTATTCGTTTTATTTTGATTATATATATATATATATATATATATATATATATATATAATCCATTCTGGTGCTGTTTTTATTCAGATTTGAATTAAACATTTCACACAATCTAACCATTGGATCTTTACAAATTTGGTATCGTTGGAAAGATATTTTCAAAGCGAACCCAATGGTTCCGGTTTTGGGAAAATCCGACCGTCGGATCTCCCGTAATAATCGTTTAAAGTCATGATTTCAAAACACGAACTGCAGCATCGTTATTCGTTTTATTTTAATTATATATACATAATCTGTTCTTCAATTTCCAAAACATTTTCATTTCATATATTTGATAAAAATAATATTTTTACTCAACAAATGACTGTTTTTAACACTTCATATATATAATAAAAATGTGATTTTTATTGTTAAAAAAAATTCTTTAAAACTTGAATATTTTTAGTGATTCATATATATAATAAAAATGTGATTTTTATTATTAAAACAATTTATTTTAAAAATATATATTTTATATACTTCATATACATGATAAAAATGTGATTTTTATCATTCAAACAATTTATTCGTCATATGAATATTTTTCCAACACATGAATATATTTCAATACATGAATATAAATCAAACACATGAATATTTCAGAAAATTTCGGTAGCATAATGGCAGGGGGTTTAAAACTGGCACCGTCCCGAGTACAGCTCCTCGCACTACCTTATGCCTCGCGGCGTTCCCTAAGGGGCTTATCCTTATAATCTAAATATTTCGATTCATTTTTAAATCACAATGGATTTATCCACTAAAAATTCCAATTTTGTTTCAACCACAAACAATCATTATCAATCATTCATATTTATCAACCATTCATGAAACACCCCACCTCCGTTAGGGTCACTCTCAAAGGGAATGCCCTAATTTTGGTGGAGGTTTATAAGTACAAGTCACAGATATACAAGACAGATATAAGAACACATATTTGTAAACAGCGGAAGAACAACAAACTTTTATTTCATAAAGTCAAATACGTGTTACAACAACATCCTTTCCAAAAACATAACATAACACTTTCATAATCTGTCTTGAGTACATTATTTTTAAAGAAGCATAAATAAAACATAGATAAACTGCCAAAGCCCCCATAGTGGATTGTCCAAAGCCATAGTTCAAAACAGGAAAGTCCAAGCAATACATTTCTCTTCTTCAAGCTGGATGCTAAGGTTGGTCAAGCTGCTGTGTTCCCTCCCTGAGGACCTGGGGGGGGGAAACGGAAGAAAGAAGACGAAAGAAAAATAGAGTCAGACATAAAGCCTGAGTAAGTCTAGTACTACTTTGTCTATGAATAAAGAACTGGGTATGATAAGTATAAACAAGAAGTGGGCAAGCACTATGAACTTGGTTAAGTTGTCTAGGGTCGAATAGACCATCGTACCCCATGTTAATCTCTGAACCCATTTAACTAGTTTCCAACTGGCACCCCAAAATCAGGGTGAAGTGATCCATTCTATGATGATCGGCTCCTACTCGCATAGTTACATGTGTCTTACGGCCCCCGATGTCTGTAGTTACCTATGCTGGTCCCACCATGGGGTGTATCAAGTCCCATAGTGGCAACCCGACACAACCTTAGAGTGCACAGGTATGCTACTGGTGTCCAGTGCCTTATTTTTCTGCACCGGAGTGTGTGCACGCCTGCACTCCGTTAGAACCTACACTGCTACACCACCGCCGTCGATTTGACCTCTTACAATCAGCCCAGTAATCGTGCCCCACCCTGCCTAGTTTCAGGGTATCCTGATACACCTTTTAGGGTTACTGCTGAAAAGGGTCCCCCGTTACTATGTTTTCTATCTCTAGCCAACATGCTAAGTTGGTTAAGTGTTTTCTAACCTAACCCCCACCGGTCCGTTTAGTTTAGCATGTTCCATTTTGATTAAGTCTTTAGTTCACTTAATCCTAACAATCCTGACTCAGCCTTAATTGTCTTATTAAGGCCCTGACCTCTCACATTAGACAGGTATTGTTGTGGCTGCCTGTTGCCGGTTGGTTCCGGGCAGTCTTACGCCACAACTCAGTCTAACCTCGGGTCCTTGCTGGGCTCCATGTTTAACCTCCCACATTGGATAGGTATTGTTGTGACTACTGGACAGCCGGGCGGTTCCGGGCAGGTTTACATCACAACTCAATCCAACCTCGGGTTAAACACATCGTATGTTCTACATTTACATATCTTGTCATTCCTCTTTATTTCTTATATGTAAATATTTGCGGCCCATTATTAAGTTAATGGTGTAAAGGTTACACCAATCATGGGCCCAACCCATACTTGAATTTGGGCCCTTCTATTTCATATTTTCATTCATTAATTAATTTTTAACCCAACGTTATTTTCCCCCGTTTTACACGTCCGTTTATATATATATATTGGGCTTAGCCTTTTAAAGCCCAATTTAGCCATGCGAAAAGGGGAGGCTTATGGCGTATACGCAAAGAGGGGAAGGTGAGCGCATGAACATGCAATAAGACGTTGGAAATACAAAATAGAAATTGGTGTACTTGCATAGTGGTAACATAGGTGACATGAATCAAAGCATGTGAACTTGCATAGGTTTAACTACAACATGAACCTATATTCTTATTTAGGCATAATGTCAAACATAGGCATGTCATAAATATTTCTAGCATAAGCATAGCATAATGTCAAACATAAGCATGGCATAACTACTTTTAGCATAAACATGGCATAAACATAAACAAGTCATGTTCATAAGGTTTCCACATGTTTACAAAGGGGATACTTTGTTACTAACCCAAAAGCATAGTTCAACTTAATCATGATTTAAGTCTAATCACATAACAACGGTATAAACATACTTATGCATAAATATTCCTAATCATGGTGTTTTCTTTTAAACTTGCAAAAAGGGGATTTTTGAGTCTAACCTAGCCATGTCTCACATATGTCATTTTAACAATATAGAACTAACATGGATTTCAATTATGCCAAATACCATTCATAGCCTAGCCATATTCATAAGTTTGCAAAAGCATGACTTAATACATGGATTATGGTGTCAAAATTCCAACATAGTTTCATATGAACTATAACAACCAAACTTGTTTCAATTACTTGCAAAATGATTTATGCACAAAATATATATCATGATGGCATAATAACAAAGCCCCAAACTTGCATGATTTTCAATCAACTACATACATGTGGCTTCAACATAGATTACAAAATTTGCGCAATATTCCAAACGTTTACTTGCATAGAACTACCGCATGTAGTTCTTTATAACATAATTCAAGAATATCCAAACGTATACAAATTGATAAGAACGCATAAGTATGAATTACTTTTACTGCCACAATTCAAGCATACACATCAACACAATTGTTTATTCAAACCAAAGTAATACTCTACTTACAATGGTTGCGGCGAATTCTCTAATTAAGAGATATGATTCCTTTGTTGAATTGATTGGCTTTAGGTTGCTTGAATTGCTTTAGGCTTTAGAACTTTCTCCCTAATCCTCTCTCTAGTTGGCGGCTACTCTTAGTCGTTCCTCAGCAACATGGCGGCTATGTTCTTAATTTGAATGAATAGATTAGGGTTTAGTCTAGGGTTGTTTATATAGAGGTTAGGAATTGATTAGGACCATTGATGTTGCTAGGTTAGATCGTAGCCATTCATTAGATAGAGAGACCAATAAAAACCCGCCACCTAGCCCTAATGACAAAGCAGACCACAGAAATTCGACCAAACACAGACCTGGCCAGCCAGGTTGACTGGGCTCGACCAGGTCGACACCCCTGTCGACAGGGCTGTCGACAGCCCTGTCGACATGGGTAGCCCAGGTCGACAGCCCAGTCGACCTGGGTGGCCTAGGCGGGTGTTTATCCGCCCTGGCCCATTGGGCCCGATTTTTAATTATTATTTTATTCTGTTTGAATTTTAAATTTAATTCAAAACTTCCGAAGGCCATATCTTCTTCATACGGACTCCGTTTTTCGAAAACTCGGACTCTATTTCGCGTATTTTTCCGAGACGAACGCAATGGCGTATCCCGTTTCCCTTAGTTCTTTGATTTGAATTTGATTATACTTTAATTCATGAATTTCACAGTTATAAAATTCTCGGGGTGTTACATTCTCCCCCACTTAAAAGGATTTCGTCCCCGAAATCTTCAAGTTAGGAGGAATGTGTATCCTAACATCCAATCATCCATCTACTCATCCATCAAACACGTGCATCCATTGTCCTTAAAATATTTCTAATGCTTCATGATCGTATGCGAAGTGTGTGTGTACATGTACTTATCTAATGCAAAATCAGGCGGTCTACTGATTCAGTTGACCTCCTTAATGCGAATTATGTAAGTGCCATGAATCCATTATGTATGCAAATTTTCCTATTCTTGATTCTACATGAGTGCACAATCATTCAATACAAATGCAGCATCCATATGACAACACATAAGAATTCAACCATATACGAATACAAACATATATGCATATGCAATATGAAGTGACTGAGCCGATCTAAAACCTAGATTGTGTGTGTATATGCAACCACGAGCAACCACTAGCAATCACTTGCAACCATTTGCATCCATCATCCATAACATGTTTCAACTACATGTTTCCATCCAAAAAGTTTCTACCTAAAGGATAAGTTCGAGGAAATATACCTAAAAAGATAGATAAAAGCGCAACTTAAGGAAAAAGAAAGATCAAGGATGTACCCTCGAACAGAAAAGGGTAGGCAGTACGTATTCTAGCTTCAGTTTCCCAAGTCGCGTCTCCCTCGGCGTCGCTCCACTGAACTTTGACGAGCTTGACTTCGCGGTTGCGTAGCTTCTTCACTTCCGTTCCTAAGATGCGGGTTGGAACTCTTCTTATGGTTGCTTCGCGTTCCACTTCGGCCTCTTCGAGGATATTTGGCTCTACCACTTCAGCTGACTCATGTAGACATTTTCGGAGATGTGAAACGTGAAAAACGTTGTGGACTCCAGCCAACTTCTCGGGTAGCTCTAATCTATAGGCCATTTTCCCAATTTTCTCGACGATTGGGAATGGCCCTACGAATCTTGGTGCTAGCTTTCCTGTGGTTCCAAAGCGAACAACGTTCCTTAGCGGTGATACCTTGAGAAAAACTCTGTCTCCAACTTTGAATTCAAGGTCGGTTCTCCTTTTGTCGGCATAGGACTTTTGTCTGTCTTGGGCCGTCTTCATCCTTCTTCGTATTAAGTCTACTTTCTCTGAAGTCTCTCGGATCATGTCTGGTCCAAGTATGAGCTTATCCGTGGATTCCCACCAACAAGTGGGCGATCGGCACGGTCTTCCATATAAAGCTTCGAAGGGCGCCATTCCGATGGTTGCTTGATAGCTGTTGTTGTAGGCAAATTCCACCAAAGGAAGGTGGTCTTCCCATGTCCCTCCGAAGTCAAGGACGCATAGCCTTAAAAGGTCTTCCAAAACTCTGTTCACTCTCTCTGTTTGGCCGTCGGTTTGGGGATGATAGGCCGTGCTTAAGCATAACTGCGTTCCTACTGCTTCTTGCAGACTCCGCCAAAATTCGCTGGTGAAGATGGGGTCTCGGTCACTAACAATGCTAGATGGTATTCCATGGAGTCGAACGATTTCCTTGAGGTAAAGTGATGCTAGGGATGAGGCAGTTCTTTTACTTTTGACAGGTAAAAAGTGGGCGCTTTTAGTAAGCCTATCCACTATTACCCAAATGCTAGTGTTGCCTCTCCTAGACCTAGGCAGCCCATCGATGAAGTCCATTGAGATGCTATCCCACTTCCACTGCGGGACCTCCAGAGGATGTAGTAGTCCGCCAGGCTTTTTCTGTTCCGCCTTAACCTGTTGGCACACCATACATTTAGAAACGAATTCTGCCACGTCCTTTTTCATGCCGTTCCAGAAGAAAGTCCTTTTTATATCTTTGTACATTTTATCTCCGCCTGGGTGTATCGTCATCTTGGAGTGATGCGCTTCCTCGAGAACCTTCTTTATTAAATCTTTTGTCTGTGGGACGCATAGTCTTCCGTCTCGTCTTAGTAAACCCTTATCGTCAATGGAGTATCTGTTGAGGTGACTTGAAGTCTCACCCCTAATTAGCCTATCAATCATTTCCACAAGCTGAGGGTCTTCGCGTTGTGCTGCCCCTACTGAATCTACTAAAGTTGGGCGCACTTCGAGAGATGCTAGCAAGCCTGGTACGAAATCGGAGGAGGGCCTAAATTCGAAACTGGCTATAAACTCTAGTCTTTGTCTTTCAACAAACAACGGGCTTAGGGTCAATTTCTTTCGGCTCAACGCGTCTGCCACTACGTTGCCTTTGCCCGGAGTGTAGGAGATTTCGAAATCATACGAGGCAAGAAACTCCATCCATCTTTGTTGCCTCAAGTTAAGATCTTTCTGCGAGAAAAGATATTTCAATGATTTATGGTCAGTGTAAAGTTCGAACTTCTCACCTAGGAGATAGTGTCGCCAAGACTTGAGTGCAAAGACGATGGCGGCTAACTCAAGATCGTGGGTTGGGTAGTTCTTTTCGTGCACCTTCAACTGCCTCCCGCCATAAGCTACTACCCTTCCTTCTTGCATTAAGACGGCGCCTAGCCCTGTCCCACATGCATCCGTATAAACAGTGAACATTTTGCTCCCATCTGGCAGCGTCAAAACTGGGGCTGTTGTGAGAGCCCTTTTCAGTCATTGGAAAGCAAACTCGCAATCCAAGTCCCAATTGAACACTAGATTCTTCTTAGTCAATTTCGTGAGCGGAGCTGAGATTTTCGCAAAATCCCTTATGAACTTTCGATAGAAACCCGCTAGTCCTAGAAAGCTTCGGACCTCGGTCGCATTCCTTGGTGTCTTCCAATCCTGTACCGCCACTACCTTAGCAGGGTCCACCGCTAACCCTTGTTTGGATACTATGTGCCCAAGGAACCTCACCTCTTCTCTCCAAAAGTGGCATTTGGAGAATTTGGCTTTTAGTTGATGCGCAAAGTTTCCATGATTGCCCTTAAGTGCTGAGCATGTTCCTCTTCACTCTTTGAGAAGATAAGGATATCATCTACGAAGACCACTACGAATTTGTTGAGGAAATCCCTAAATACCCTACTCATCAGGTCCACGAAGTAAGCAGGTGCATTTGTCAAGCCGAAAGGCATGACAAGCCATTCAAAGAAACCGTCTAGGGTTCTGAAAGCCGTTTTATCGATGCTATCTTCAACCACCCTTAGCTGATGAAAACCGGTTGCTAAATCGAGTTGGGAGAAAACAGACGCTCCTACAAGCTGGTCAAATAAATCGTCAATTCTAGGGAGAGGGTTCCTATTCTTTTTCATTAGCTTGTTGAGCTCCCTATAGTCAACACATAGACGGAGTGAACCATCCGCCTTTGTAGCGAACACCACTGGAGCGCCCCATTCTGAAATGCTCCTCCTAATGAACCCCTTTTCTAGAAGCTCTTTAATCTGTTTACTTAGCTCTTTCCTTTCTCGTGGAGCCATATGTCTAATGGGCAACGCAACGGGCTTTGCATTATCTACAAGATATATGCGGAAGTCTATTTCCCGCTTCGGAGGCAAGCCCTTCACCTCTTCAAAGATATCCGGATATTCCCGGACCACTCTAACTGAATGCAAATTTTCAACAGAGGCATCTAGCGATTCAAGATAACTAAGCATAACCGCATGCGAGGGATTACAAGAAATTTCCAAAGTATTACCGAGCTGGGTTAGGAGCCTAACAACCCTTTTCTCACAATCAAGGATGGCCCCATTTCTGGATAGCCAATCCATACCCAAAATCAAACCATACCCCGAAAAGCCCAAAACAAAGGCACTACATTGAAATTCAACACTTAGAATGGAAATTTTCAAATCCAAACAGATCATAGACAAATGAGCTGGGCCCCCAATTGGGTTTGAAACAATTAAGGGGTCCTCTACCATACTAGTTTTTAGGTGCAGAGATTCTACTAAAGCAGACGAGATAAAGGAGTGTGATGCGCCAGAATCAAATAAAGTGCGAACGGGGTGATCATAAAGATAAACTACACTTTCTACAGAAGTATCTATACCTCGCTGTTGCAGAGGTGGCGCTTCTAGCACATGAACCTGTGCCCCTGGGGTGGATCCAGCCCTCTGCCCCTGCCCTCGTTTCTTTGGGCAGTCCTTAGCCCTATGGCCCGTCTCACCGCAAGAAAAGCACCCACCATTCTCCTTGGCCTTCTTTTTCCGGCAGTCCTTTACTAAGTGCCCCACTTTGCCACAGAAATTGCACTTCCTCTTCTCTTTGTTGCCTTTCCCGCCTTTCTTAAAGTCCGTCTTCTTAGGCTGCAAACCCTCTTTCTTCTTGCCCTTATCCTCTTCATTCAGCAATGCCATTTGCACCAATCTTTCATACGTGGCTCCCATGGGTATATGGGTCATGGCCAAGCTGTGTAATGGCTCATTCAACCCTTTGACGAAACGGAGAGCCTTCTTGTGCGGGGTGTTGACTAGGTCAAGCCCAAACCTAGCCAGCTCATCGAATTGATTCACATACTCTCTGACAGTCTTGTCTCCTTGCTTAAGAAATAAGAATTTTTCCAACTGCAAACTTCTTTCCGCATCTGAGAGGAATTTGGTCTCAAACCTTGCCCTAAAGTCCTCCCATGTCTCCACTGGTCTTTCAGCATTAGTGACTTCCCGCCAATAGGAAGCCTCGCCCTTCAATAGCCACACCGCCAGTTGTACTTTCTGTCTATCCTCTACTTCAAAGATGATGAATAAGTCCTCCGTTTCTTTCAGCCAATTTCTAGCTGCTACGAAGGACTCAGTTCCATGGAAATCCCTTCCTCCCATAGCTTTAAAATCTTTACATATCTTAGCGAAAGTGTTTCCCCGAGGAGGAGGTGGAGGAAAAGGTGCCGCTGCAGCTGGATGATTCCCTGCAGCTGGGGGAGGAGGAACGGTAGGACCTGGCTGAGTGGCCCTTGCTTCTAAGAACCGTCTAAACCAACCAGGTATTGGCACCCCTTCAGGCAAGTTAAGATCTTGGGACATGCTGAAACAAAAAGGATAGATTCAAAACGAAGGATAAGAGATAATACCTATGGCTTTGGGGAGTGGACTTTGCCTTTTAAAAATAAAATAATATTTTTCTTTTAAAAATGCTTCTTTAAATTTCCTTTTTGAAAACAATTTTTCAAAACTTTTTATCTTATCTGGTAAACCTAGGCTCTGATACCAAGTGAAACACCCCACCTCCGTTAGGGTCACTCTCAAAGGGAATGCCCTAATTTTGGTGGAGGTTTATAAGTACAAGTCACAGATATACAAGACAGATATAAGAACACATATTTGTAAACAGCGGAAGAACAACAAACTTTTATTTCATAAAGTCAAATACGTGTTACAACAACATCCTTTCCAAAAACATAACATAACACTTTCATAATTTGTCTTGAGTACATTATTTTTAAAGAAGCATAAATAAAACATAGATAAACTGCCAAAGCCCCCATAGTGGATTGTCCAAAGCCATAGTTCAAAACAGGAAAGTCCAAGCAATACATTTCTCTTCTTCAAGCTGGATGCTAAGGTTGGTCAAGCTGCTGTGTTCCCTCCCTGAGGACCTGGGGGGGGGGGGGAGGGGGAAACGGAAGAAAGAAGACGAAAGAAAAATAGAGTCAGACATAAAGCCTGAGTAAGTCTAGTACTACTTTGTCTATGAATAAAGAACTGGGTATGATAAGTATAAACAAGAAGTGGGCAAGCACTATGAACTTGGTTAAGTTGTCTAGGGTCGAATAAACCATCGTACCCCATGTTAATCTCTGAACCCATTTAACTAGTTTCCAACTGGCACCCCAAAATCAGGGTGAAGTGATCCATTCTATGATGATCGGCTCCTACTCGCATAGTTACATGTGTCTTACGGCCCCCGATGTCTGTAGTTACCTATGCTGGTCCCACCATGGGGTGTATCAAGTCCCATAGTGGCAACCCGACACAACCTTAGAGTGCACAGGTATGCTACTGGTGTCCAGTGCCTTATTTTTCTGCACCGGAGTGTGTGCACGCCCGCACTCCGTTAGAACCTACACTGCTACACCACCGCCGTCGATTTGACCTCTTACAATCAGCCCAGTAATCGTGCCCCACCCTGCCTAGTTTCACGGTATCCTGATACACCTTTTAGGGTTACTGCTGAAAAGGGTCCCCCGTTACTAGGTTTTCTATCTCTAGCCAACATGCTAAGTTGGTTAAGTGTTTTCTAACCTAACCCCCACCGGTCCGTTTAGTTTAGCATGTTCCATTTTGATTAAGTCTTTAGTTCACTTAATCCTAACAATCCTGACTCAGCCTTAATTGTCTTATTAAGGCCCTGACCTCTCACATTAGACAGGTATTGTTGTGGCTGCCTGTTGTCGGTTGGTTCCGGGCAGTCTTACGCCACAACTCAGTCTAACCTCGGGTCCTTGCTGGGCTCCATGTTTAACCTCCCACATTGGATAGGTATTGTTGTGACTACTGGACAGCCGGGCGGTTCCGGGCAGGTTTACATCACAACTCAATCCAACCTCGGGTTAAACACATCGTATGTTCTACATTTACATATCTTGTCATTCCTCTTTATTTCTTATATGTAAATATTTGCGGCCCATTATTAAGTTAATGGTGTAAAGGTTACACCAATCATGGGCCCAACCCATACTTGAATTTGGGCCCTTCTATTTCTTATTTTCATTCATTAATTAATTTTTAACCCAACGTTATTTTCCCCCGTTTTACACGTCCGTTTATATATATATTGGGCTTAGCCTTTTAAAGCCCAATTTAGCCATGCGAAAAGGGGAGGCTTATGGCGTATACGCAAAGAGGGGAAGGTGAGCGCATGAACTTGCAATAAGACGTTGGAAATACAAAATAGAAATTGGTGTACTTGCATAGTGGTAACATAGGTGACATGAATCAAAGCATGTGAACTTGCATAGGTTTAACTACAACATGAACCTATATTCTTATTTAGGCTTAATGTCAAACATAGGCATGTCATAAATATTTCTAGCATAAGCATAGCATAATGTCAAACATAAGCATGGCATAAATACTTTTAGCATAAACATGGCATAAACATAAACAAGTCATGTTCATAAGGTTTCCACATGTTTACAAAGGGGATACTTTGTTACTAACCCAAAAGCATAGTTCAACTTAATCATGATTTAAGTCTAATCACATAACAACGGTATAAACATACTTATGCATAAATATTCCTAATCATGGTGTTTGCTTTTAAACTTGCAAAAAGGGGATTTTTGAGTCTAACCTAGCCATGTCTCACATATGTCATTTTAACAATATAGAACTAACATGGATTTCAATTATGCCAAATACCATTCATAGCCTAGCCATATTCATAAGTTTGCAAAAGCATGACTTAATACATGGATTATGGTGTCAAAATTCCAACATAGTTTCATATGAACTATAACAACCAAACTTGTTTCAATTACTTGCAAAATGATTTATGCACAAAATATATATCATGATGGCATAATAACAAAGCCCCAAACTTGCATGATTTTCAATCAACTACATACATGTGGCTTCAACATAGATTACAAAATTTGCGCAATATTCCAAACGTTTACTTGCATAGAACTACCGCATGTAGTTCTTTATAACATAATTCAAGAATATCCAAACGTATACAAATTGATAAGAACGCATAAGTATGAATTACTTTTACTGCCACAATTCAAGCATACACATCAACACAATTGTTTATTCAAACCAAAGTAATACTCTACTTACAATGGTTGCGGCGAATTCTCTAATTAAGAGATATGATTCCTTTGTTGAATTGATTGGCTTTAGGTTGCTTGAATTGCTTTAGGCTTTAGAACTTTCTCCCTAATCCTCTCTCTAGTTGGCGGCTACTCTTAGTCGTTCCTCAGCAACATGGCGGCTATGTTCTTAATTTGAATGAATAGATTAGGGTTTAGTCTAGGGTTGTTTATATAGAGGTTAGGAATTGATTAGGACCATTGATGTTGCTAGGTTAGATCGTAGCCATTCATTAGATAGAGAGACCAATAAAAACCCGCCACCTAGCCCTAATGACAAAGCAGACCACAGAAATTCGACCAAACACAGACCTGGCCAGCCAGGTTGACTGGGCTCGACCAGGTCGACACCCCTGTCGACAGGGCTGTCGACAGCCCTGTCGACATGGGTAGCCCAGGTCGACAGCCCAGTCGACCTGGGTGGCCTAGGCGGGTGTTTATCCGCCCTGGCCCATTGGGCCCGATTTTTAATTATTATTTTATTCTGTTTGAATTTTAAATTTAATTCAAAACTTCCGAAGGCCATATCTTCTTCATACGGACTCCGTTTTTCGAAAACTCGGACTCTATTTCGCGTATTTTTCCGAGACGAACGCAATGGAGTATCCCGTTTCCCTTAGTTCTTTGATTTGAATTTGATTATACTTTAATTCATGAATTTCACAGTTATAGAATTCTCGGGGTGTTACAATTCACATTTATCAACCAAATTTCACGTCAACCAAAATCCAAACAATCACAACCAATATATATATCGTCCTTGGTCTATGGACGAGGGGAGTGTGTGTGTGTATATATATATATATATATATATATATATATACGTATATAAATATATTTCCATTTCATTTCAACTCCATTCAACGCACATATGATTTTTACAATGTATATATAACCTATACATCGCACATATAATTTATACAACAGTTATACATGAGGTGTACAACGCTTATATAACTTATACATCGATTATATAATTTATACATCACCATTCCATATCGTTTTGAATTTAGAAATCTTACATTAGGTTCCACTCCTCCAAAAATTGTAGGAAGCTCCAAAAATTCTCCGGTCTCTTCTAGAATGTAGAAGACGACGCCACAAGTCCAATGTCTCTTGTTTCACTGGATTTTGATAACATAGCAAAAAGATATGATTTCTATTGTGAAATAATAATTCGTAGCGCTTTAAAGTGCTATCAACCATTTAAATTTATAAAGGCTGTACCTTTCACATTGAGGTTCGAAACTAGGTCTGCGTTTTCTTCTCAAACCGCTCAGGGATTGGACGATCAGACTTCGCTACGGTGGAGAGCTCTGAGTCACGCGCAGGTGGATGGTGGTGGGATATAACTCGATGCGCTGGTGGGGGCGAAAATCTGGTCGACGCGAGCTACTTTGGGGCCTTGGATCTCGCTGAATGCTACACGGTGGAGGGCGAGGCTTACACGAATTTGAAGAGGGGACTTCGATCTTCATAAACCTCCAAAGGGCTACTTCATTTCGTTGAATGATTGAGGAGAAAAAGAGGAGAGAAGGATTGGAGCTCCACCGTCGTTGGTTGAAAGGGGCTATCGGGTTTTTCTAGTCAACGCGATAATGAAGGAGAATTATGATTGGCCAGGGATTTATATTATAATTTTTAATTTAATTAAATCCAAAAATACCTTTTTCTCCATACGAACTCCAGTTCAAACCCAACGACTGTCATCCCTAGTGAAATACCCCCATTCTGGACATAATGGAATATGTTTCGTAGGCCCACTCAACTGTTACAGTCATTTATTCTTCAAATTAAAATATAAAACATTCAATATTTGATTTGAACATACATTTTAAATTGCCGGGGTCACATACTTATCCCAAAAATTCCATAAAAATAATTCTAGCTATGTTTGGACGATACTGTCCCAACAAAACTAGTTTCGTCGAATTTGGAGGCCGTTTGAAAAATGGTCATTTTCTGGTCGATCCAAATTGACTGAAATTAACCAAAGACATTTTCTTTTTCCACGCTCACATATTAACTCCAAAAAACATGGAATTTGGAACCTATCAATAATTTGGCATTTCGGATCCAACAAAAGTGGTTTCGTCAAAAACGGAGGTCGTTTTCAAAATGTTTATTCTCACGGGCTATATTAATTCCATAGCGACCTTTCAGAAAATTCATTTAGCCATAACTTTTGATTCCCACTGTGAAATTTCGAGTTTTTAGATTCTTAGAAATATATTCTCAAACAGATTTAAATATTTTTGGTTTCACTAAAATCCGTTTCAATTTGCATCCTGTATGGTCAGTCAAAGATTGAATTCAAATTCTTAAAGAATCGCGCTATTCCAACCCCTTTTTAAAATTAAAATAAATATTTATATTCCAACATCGATTCAAATAAATATATACATTCTAATTCTCGTCAAAATAAATTTCTTGCCGTTATTATTTAATATAATTCATTTTAAATATTCAAAATTCACTAAAATAGCCAAATTAAAAATTTTAAATTGGTTCTGATTTTCCGGGTTGTTACAGAAACTGACCACATAGCACTGATTTCCTTCAATATATATCATATTTGTGGCAATTTACTATCCTTGTCTCTAAGTCATATGAACTTAGAGGGTATGCATTGATAGAAATTAGTGATACATCGTGAATTGTCAATGTGGCACACTCGAGTGATGAAATGAGCTAGTGATGATCAAAGCATGGCTATTGAAGCTTAGTTTTGTGTATATTGTAACCTCGACGAACCTAACACCCCAAAATGATGGTAAACTGGTGGTTAGGTTGCATACTTAATCTCTATTGAATACGAAAGCCTCGGCGAATGGAGCCATTTTCAAAACCTGAGGGAATAAAGTATATACGGTGTCCGAGTCTGGATGTTACCCGAAGTATAATTTCGCACTATGTATTCGTTGTCCGTTGTCTGGATGTTAACTGGGAGATACTTAACTTCATGTCCTCGATTGACCTTTCGTGCCAGGGACCATCATATTGGAAACCAACAACCAATACGATCCTTTCGTTTTGTTTGAAAACTATGTATGTGGGCATTGTCACTATGCTCGCTAATATTAATATATTTATTTACAAAAATGGTTTTCAACACTATGAGCCTATTTTATTAAAAGAGGATTTTCATGTAATAAAGCACTTTTGGTTATAATAAGATAAAACTCGCACATCTGGTGTGTGTTTGCATTGTGAGATGTGGGACGAGCTTATGATAACTTCATTTTCCAAATTTATTGTGGATTTCTTTGCATGGGAATACACATGGAGTAAGCCCGTTACGTGTTAGCGGCATAGTCCGGTGAATTTCTGAACTTTAAAATAAACCCTTTAACAACTGTATTGAGTTCTCACACCAGTCCCACGACTGACCTAGAGTTTGTTTGTAACAACCCGGATTTTCAAAACCAATTTAATTTTTTTTATTTTAGCTATTAGAATGGACTTTGAATATTTAAAATAATTTATTTTAAATAATAACGACTAAAAATTTATTTAAATCAAAGTTAGAACGTATAAATTTATTTTAATTAAAAATAGAGTTAGAAAAGTGGTAGTTTGAAAATTCGATTTTAAATTTCAAATGAATGTATAGAATTCAAAATAAATCAGATTTTAGTAAAATCAGAAATATTTTGAATCTATTCAATAATATCTTTCTAAAGAATGTGATAAAGATTAATCCTGGTTTTAATCCCAAAAATCATTTTTTATTGATTGTTCAACTTTCTGGAAATTAATCCTGCTTTTATTCGAGTTAAAGAACTAATGTTATTTAAACACAGTTCACGACAAACCCAAAATCCAATTTCAATTCAATTCCAATTAAATATTAATTAATTGGTAAAATTCATTAAATCTTATTTAAAAGACTTAATATTTTCTCAATTGGGTTTAAGAACAGTGTTAATGAAGACACCATTCACGATCAACCCAAAATCCAATTTGATATTAAATACAAGGCTCTGAATAGAAAATAATGTCGGATTATATTCAATATCGAATTCTGAAATCAACTAATATCGTATTGGGTATAAATATATACATATATATATATATCTTCCAAATCCCTCCATAATATCCGTATAATTACGGAATCCAATATCGAAATATTCCAACGATTATTTCCGTTCAAATCCATTCCAACTCATACATTGAAATTTTTTGGTTATTTTAAAACTATTTCAATTAAATTTATTTATATAAACATATTGGATTGTTATTTCTAGTGAATAACTAGTTCATTTCGATAAAAATATACATTTAACTTTACAAAATTGGAATTTTTCATCCAAATTCTTTCCAAATCATTTATTATGATTTTACACAAATTACTAATAATCTTAATAATTTTCTTTTAGTCGATTTCCATAAACGATCATTGAACTGCATTTACAACGACCTTTTCCAAATTTGATTTGGACATAATTCCAAATCCAACCATTAGAATTCAAATCTCTTGTATTCATTGGAAATCTCTTTTCAATACGAACCCAACAGTTCCGGTTTTAGGAGAATCCGATGGTCGGATCTCCCGTAATGTTAATTCGAAGTCAATGGTCGAAATTCGCGAACTGTCGTGGCGCGGCGCGTTCTATTCAAGCCATTAAATATATATAATATATATATTATATATATTGTTTATTTTCATTTAAAATGTATTTTATAAATCGTTTTTAATTCGTTTTAAAAACGATTTCAACATTCATTTCAATTTTAAATCAAAATTGAATATTCCATTACATGACAATTTTATACATCTCATATGTATGTTAAAAATAATACTTTTAATCAATCAATACTTATTTCATTCACACTTCATATATATATTATTCACATTTTATATATATATTATTCACATTCCAAATATATATTTTATTCGCACTTCATATATATATTTTTCACATTTCATATATATATTATTTTCATACTTCATATATATATTTTTCACATTTCATATATATATATATATATATATATATATTATTTCATATATATATTTTATTCATACTTCATATATATATTTTTCATATTTCATATATATATATATATATTATTTTCATACTTCATATATATTTTTTTTCCACATTTTATATATATATTTTATTCGCATATATATCTATATATATTATTTTCATTTCATATATATATTATTTTCACAACGCATAATATATATTATTTTAATCGCATATATATATATATATATATATTATTTTCATTTCATATATATTATTTTCACAACGCATATATATATATATATATATATATAATTTTGATTGCATATATGTATATATATTATTTTCCCATTACAACACAATACAATCAAATAAATCATCCATGGTCTGTGGACAACAGGGAGCAGTTCATATATGCAGTTATAAAATAAATAACTATACAAAATAATTATAGTGAGAAGTTCTCACCTTGATCGGTTTCAGAAATCGTTTAATAATGATTTGTTTTAATTAAATTAAAACCGACGTTTAATTTAATCAAAATATGCAACTGCTTCCAATCCCCCTTTAGTCAGTTTCATCATGAAGGCCTCGTCATCACGGTTCCATCGGAACCAGTTTCGTCCAATTCTAACCATGAATGATAAAGTTATGAATTTTTTTATCACCTTTGAACAAAATAATTATAAATTGGAATTCATTAGTAACTAATCCCTAATTAATTACCAAAATCATAATTCGTCATAACCCAGGCCTTCGTTATCCTCTTCCTTCTACAGGTGAATTGCTGAAACCCCAAAAACCCACTGCTCTAAAGAAAAGCAACACGCCGCACCTCAATCATGCCGCCAACCTCTGTTCAAAGACCACCCCGTGAATCGACGTCGCATGCGCTGCTACCCCCAGAAGCTCTGTCAAACTTGGATGCCCACAGCCCCCTGAAATGGCGTTCGAACACCGGTCCTTTTGCCATTGACTTTGCACCCATTTCGAAACAAAACCTGATCAAAACCCCATCATTTTAAACATCTCATTCTCCTTATTTATTTTTGTCTTGGAATCACAAATCAATTCGCACTCTATTTTTGAGAATTTAAGGATGAAGTCTCAAAGTTTTGGGGCCGTTCAAAGAAGATGAAGGCGGCTGATCGAGATTTAGGTTAGAGGGATTTTTTGCGGGGTATTCTAAACACAATGGGATATGTTTCGTAACCCAATTCAGATGTTATGATCAATTTCCGCTAAATTTAAAATATAATTCATTATATATTAAATTCAAATGCACAATTTAATTTACCTGGGCCACATACTGACTCCAAAAATTCTAGAAAAATAGATCTAGCTATGTTTTGACGATACAGTCCTAAGAAAACTAATTTCGTCGGATTTGGAGACCGTTTGAAAAACCATTTTCCAGTCGATTAAATTCAAACTGAATTGACCAAACACGTTTAAATTCACCACGTTCATGCATTGATTCCAAAAATTATGAAAATTGGAATCTAGCACTAATTTGACATTCCAGATCCAACGAAAGTGGTCTCGACGAAACGGAGGTCGTTTGCAAAATGGCTATTTTTCAGGGCTATATATTATAAATATTCCATAGCGACTATTCTGAATTTTCAACTGGCCATAACTTTTTATTCCCGTTATAAAATCTGGATTTTTCACATTCGTTAGAAAGATATTTTCAAACAGATTCAATTATTTTTGGTTTCACTGAAATCAGGTTTATTTTGAATCTTGTACATTCATTTGAATTTTGAAATCGAAATTTCAAACTACCGCGCCATTTCTAATTCCTTTTATAATTAAAATAAATATTTATATTCTAACTTTGATTTAAATAAATTTATACGTTCTAATTCTATTCAAAATAAATTTTTAATTGTTATTATTTAAAATAAATCATTTTAAATATTCAAAATCCATTAAAATTACCAAATTAAAATTTTTAAATTGGTTTTGATTTTCCGAGTTGTTACAATCTCCCCCACTTAAAATCTTTTCGTCCTCGAAAAGGAGTGGGGCTGAAAGTTGTTTAACTAATCAACTCAACTTTCATTCTGGCGTTCATTCTTCAACTTTTCAGTTTCTAATTTTTCAAAAATTTGGTAAATACCCTAATTTTTGAAAAATTTCGCTATAACCTCCTTTGTATGGGGTGACCTTTAAAACCGCAACTAGCCACGCAGGGCCCTCATCACTCTAATAGAAAAAGAAAAAGCCAAGCGGCTAGCTAATCGGCTCATAAAACATCAAAACCCAATAAATTAGTAAACATGTAATTATTTGTCGGGCATACAATTTTATTCCTCTTCTTAGCTTCCATGCAATGACCTGTTCACACATATATATGTACATGTATGCATTTGTAATGAATTTTCAACTCAGTTAAATATTTGATTTAGTTTGGCTAAATTTACTTTCCATTGTCATATTGGTTTGAATAATTCTATTAGTTGACTAATAATCAAACAACAGAACCAGCAATTAATTTGTTGATTAACTTTTCAAATATATATAACTTTTATATATTCAAAAATCATATTTTCTAAGATCGGATTATATATAATCACAAAAACGTTATTTACAAACTTGTCACTCTTAACTCATTCTAGGGCATTTCAAACCCCATCTCTAACGAGTTTCTCATTCTAGGATACTACTGTTCCTATCTATAATGAGTATTCTTATAGGATATTACTAATCCTACCTATGATGAGTCTTTTATCCTATCTATACGTTATTTTCCGATTTCTATTTCAAATCATTTGAAATACATATCTAATTTTTATATCAAAGTAGATTTCACTTCGGGATCTCAAACCAAATCGTTTGGAAATATGAATTCCAAAACATAACAATACATACAAACAAGTATGCAACCAAATATCAGGAATCTTCCCTCAAACAAGGTTGTACGCGCCTTTCCAACTCTCTCTCTCTCTCTATATATATATATATATATATATATATATATATATATATATATATATATATATATATATATGCACTTTCCACGCATGGAGCAGGCTATACTGATGACCACTAACCCTAAGGCACTGGATCCAGCCTATACTTTTAGTTGCTCTTGGGTCACCCTAATCTTTAGCCACACACTAAACCATTTTATATCCCGAAGTAGGGAAAATCATTTCACTACACAATAATCACAAGTACTTTCAAACTATAGTAATTCACATCAACAATTCACACATATGATCAGTCACTATTAATCATATAACCTTTGAGCTCGTATGTCTCAAATAAGGGTGTTAAGCAAAAGAATAAATTCTCTGCCACCAAACAGATACGTTAACAATAGCAACTAATCGAATATGTGATTAACTACAATGTAAAACCATAATACATTTCCAAATCATTTTGAAATCATCGGGTTTAGCCCTCGAAATCCTTTCTATTTTGTAAAACATTTTTATAAAACATTCCCTGTCCAAAATCGAGAATACATTTCTTTCCATTTAAGGAAAAATATCAATTCAAAATCATTTATTAAATTTGAAATGAACACCACATCGCTAAACACCTTATCATCAAATCGTGAAGTGTTTCACAAGATGTTAGCATACCAGTATTTCTACCCAACCCAATGCTAAATGTAAAAGCATATCTTGCTCATAAACTGGTCGAGCACAATCCAAACAATCAATCAAACACAATCATGAATATCAACAACCAAGTAAACTTGGTTTAATCACATCACGTGTTTTGGTAAATTCAATTACCATTTATTCATTCACAATCTAATTAAAGGTTTATTCAAACTCTAATTCGTTTTTATCCCAAGTATCATTTCTTATTGATTGTTCAACTTTTTGGAAATTAATCCTGCTTTTACTCGTGTTAAAGAACTAATGTCATTTAAGCACAATTCACGACAAACCCAAAATCCAATTTCAATTCAATTCCAAATAAATATTAATTAATTGGTAAACTTCATTAAATCTTAATTAAAAGATTTAATCCTTTCTCAATTGGCTTTAAGAATAGTGTTAATGAAGACACCATTCATGACAAACCCGAAATCCAATTTGATATTAAATACAAGGCTCTTAATAGAAAATAATATCGGCTTATATTCAATATTGAATTCTGAAATCAACAAATATCGAATTGGGTATAACGATATATATATCTTCCAAATCCCTCCACAATATCCGTATAATCACGGAATCCAATATCGAAATATTCTGAAGATTATTTCCATTCAATCCATTCCAACTCATACATTGAAAAATTCTGGTTATTTTAAAACCGTTTCAATCCAACTTATTTATATAAAAATGTCGAATTATTATTTCTAGTGAATAACTAGTTCATTTCAATAAAAATATACTTTTATCTTTACAAAATTGGAATTTTTCATACAAATTCTTTCCATATCATTTATATGATTTTACATATATTATTAATATTTTTAATAATTTTATTAAGGCCCTTTTAGTCGATTTCCATAAACGGTCATCGAACTGCGTTTACAGCAACTGTTTCCAAATTTGAATTGGACATAATTCCAAATCCAACCATTAGATTTCAAATCTCTTATATTCGTTGGAAAGCTTTTTTCGATAAGAACCCAAGGTTTCGGTTTTAGGAGAATCCGACGATCGGATCTCCTGTAATGTCAATTCGAAGTCAATAGTCCAAATTCGAGAACTGCCGCGGCGCGGCTGAAACACCCCACCTCCATTAAGGTCACTCACAAAGGGAATGCCTTAACTTCGGTGGAGGTTTATAAGTAAAAGTCACAGATAAAACACAAGACAGATATAAACACATATATACAAGCAGCGGAAAACAAACAGACTTTCATTTCATAAATACGTGTTCATACAAAACATTTCCATGATTGTCGCACAAAAACTTCCAAAACATTACATCACCTTTTCTGTCTCGATTATTAAATAAAGAAGCATAAAACATAATTAAAGCTGCATAAATCCGCATAGAACGTGTCCAAAGGCCATAGCCAAGGAAAGCGAGTCCAAACCATACATCTATTATCTTGAAGCTTGCAAAGAGTCTGACTAAGCTGGGTTGTTTCCTCCCTGTAGACCTGGGGGGGAACGAAAGAAAAGAAGACAAAAGAAAAATAGAGTCAAACATAAAGCCTGGTAAGTCTAGTGACTCTTCAGTATGAGAATAAGAAAAAGGGCATGATAGGTATAAACTGGAAATAGGAAAGTATCATAAACTAAGATAAAGCAGTCTAGAACCGAATATACTATCGCACCCCCACACTATATCTCTGTACCTACTTGAATTTTGTTCCGATTGGCGCCCCATGATCGGGGTGAAGTGATCCCCTTCTAAAGATCGGCTCTACTCGCAAAATCATATGTGTCATACGGCCCCCAAATGATTGTAGATACCTATGCTGGTCCCACCATGGGTTGTATCAAGTCCCATGGTGGCGGCCCGACACAATTCTAGAATGCATAGTGTATACTACTGGTGCCCAGCGCCCTGTTTGTCTGCTCCGAAGTGTGTGAACGCCGGCACTCCGTTAGAACCCACACTGCTGCATCAACCGCCGTCGCCTTTGACCACTTACAATCAGCCCAGTAATCGTGCCCCACCCTGCCTAGTTTCAGGGTACCATGATACCTAATTGGGTTACTGCTGAAATGGGTCCCCGTTACTAGGGTTTTCTAGTCAAACATGTTAAGTGGTTAAGTGTCTGTATTAACCTAACCCAACCCGTTAGTTTAATTAACATGTTTAATTGGTTAAGTGTTTTAGTTAACTTAACCCTACTATCCTCATTCTAGCTTTAATCTATTCATTAAAGCACCGACCACTCACATTAGACATGTATTGTTGCGGTTACTGGACACCTGGTCGGTTCCGGGCAGGTTTACACCACAACTCAGTCTAACCTCGGGTCCTTATTGGGCTTAATGCCTTAACCTCCCACATCGGATAGGTATTGTTGTGATTACTGGACAGCCGGGCGGGTCCGGGCAGGTTTACATCACAACTCAATCCAACCTCGGGTTAAGCATATTCGTATTTTCTAAATTTACAAATTTGTCTCTTTTACTTGTTATATGTAAATGTTATGGCCCATTTTCCAAGTTCGTTATCTTTTTAGGCATGGCAATTCATACCATTTAAATGTCACCGATCATTGGCATGTGCCAAACATGCCAACACATATATTTTTCATGTTTAATCCTAACGATATTCCCCCGTTTGTACATTCGCAAGATTATAATGAATGTTGGGCTAGATATTTCAGCCCAACTTATAAACATAGAAGGGAAAGCCAAAAACATGAAGTATTCTAAATAACATAAAGGGTGTGCGAAATATGAACTTGCAACTTTGCGATCTAATTAACATTAATCATGGGTTTCCACTTGTCGTGTGAACTTGCATTCAAATAAGAATCTTATTAAACAGGTGTCACATGAAATGGCATAATTTAGAATTGCATAAAACATAAGCCTAAACATATTTTTATCTAGGCATAACTTCAAACACAAACTAGTATGTGTCAAAGTTATTACATGTCCATAAAAATGTCTATTTTTGACATTAACCCAAAAGCGTGAATTAGATCAAAACATGTATCCTATTATTACATGAAACTTGTAATAATCGTGTGAAACTAAATAGTACTTGGCATGGACCCAGTTACAAACTTGCAAAGGACACAAGAACATATACATGGGATTCAATCATGTAGGCATAATAGTCTTAACATAGAACATGTGTATATAAGTCTTAACTTGGACTTAGAAAAATGTATACAACCTATATTAAACATATAAACATATAGGTGTAAATTCTAGCATTAACCATATATTTGTATGTGATGTTGCTTTCATTCTAAATGTACAATAGGATCAACATCAAGTCAATTATACCACAAACATCCCAATACCATTAACAATACAATCATTTCAATACACAGATATGAATTAGCATCGTTGTTATACAACAGTAAAATTCCATTTCCAATTTACATCGAATCAAGTCTTAATTTTATTTCCATCGGAAAAATCACTATACTTACAACAAACGACGAACTTGAATTCTGGTTTCTGAGTTCTGAATTTGCAATGATTTCCTTTGGGTAGATAAACATTGTTTGAATCTTGTTTTTACTTTAGTTTTGCTCGTCTCTAAGCTTTCTCCAACTGACGGCTACTCTTAGTTTCCTCTCGGCAGCACGACGGCTCTAGCTCTATTTTATTTGCGTGATTTTAGGTTGAGTGTTGGGTTGTATTTATAGAATTTCAGATTGATTTGAGCCGTCAGATGATCATAGAGTGAATCCAGACCATACACACCAAGAGTAGCCAATCAGAAAGTGACAAATCAGCCTTAATGACACACCAGAACTCAGAAATTCGACCAGAACCCGACCAGGCCAGCCAGGACCTGACCAGGTCGACTGGGTATGTCGACCCCTTGGTCGACCTGGTTCCTAGGCGGGAATTTTCCCGCCCAGCCCAGTTTAGGTCTGTTTTTCGAATTTTTGAACTGAATTTGAACTGTTTGAATTTTAAATTGAATTCTGAAACTTCGGAAGGTCATAACTCCTTCATATGGAGTCCGATTTACGCAAACTCGGACTCTATCTCAAGCAGAATTCCAAGACGAACGCAATGGCATAACCCGTTTCCCTTAATTCTTTCATTTATAATTAATTATACTTTAATTTGTTAATTTAATGTTAACTGAAAAATTCGGTGTGTTACATTCTCCCCCTCATTAAAGGATTTCGTCCCTGAAATCTTCAAGTCTGGAAGAACGTATATCCTAACATCCAATCGTCCATCTACTCAACCAATAAACATAGGCGTCCATTGTTCTTAAAAGACTTCTAATGCTTCATGATCATATGCATAGTGTGTGTTTATGTCCTTATCTAATGCAAAAGTTAGGCAGTATACTGATTCAGTTGACCTCCTTAATGCGAATCATGTGTCATGAATCCATTATGTATGCAAATTTTTCCCTACTCATAATTTTATATGAGTACGCAAACATTCATACAAATGCGACATCCATATGACAACACATCAAGTTTCAACCACATACAAGTATGAATACATATATGCGTATGCGATATGGAAGTGACTGAGCCGATCTAATACCTAGGGTGTGTGTATATGCATTGTGACGGCCCGCCTCGCACCAGCCGACATTTCCTCCGAAAGTGCGCTATACACATGCCCGACTAACACGGAACGGTCTCCAAAGAAAGAAGAGAACGAACTAATCGGAAATCCCGTAGAATGTCTCACAGCGCATGGAACAAAATATAATAATAATGTACTTGACATAAAACAGGTGAGACAGTGCATAAGCTGATAACTAAAACCAATATCAACGTCATCATCAGAGTAGCGGAAATCCAAATACAGCTTATTACAACATTTCAAATTACCATCTCTAAACAAAAGAAAGAAAGGTACACCACTATTGCCCAAAGTAGTGACCGCAGCAACACAGGGAGAATATATATATCTATTGATTAACATAGAAATGTGTTTATTTTATGCTCTTATATCTTATCTTTTGTATATAAATAAATATTACTTGGGTATTGTTTTGTTACTTTTACAGATATTCCAACGCAGCCCACATGCAACCAGAAAAGTAGAGAAATGGAGATCAGATTGCTATTTATTTACATTTTGAAGAATTGTAGATGAAGATCCCACATCTAGTTGCTGTTGGACAAGAAAATGATTGATAAAAAGGCCATGCACATCTCAAATCAAGGAAGGCTTGTCAAAGAACCAAGAGGAAAAGAAGAAAGGCCAAAAGTTTAATAGGTTTAACTAAGGCCCATTTGAGATTCTCATTGTAAACTCTTCTGTGAATTCCCTAAGGCCCATTTATCATTGTATTAGGGTTAGGGTTAGGGTTTGGTTATTCCCTATAAATACCCTTGTAATGTCATTGTAGCCACGATCTCATTTCTGTATTCCATTACTCTAATAAAAATTCTTCTTCTTCTTCTTCTTCTTTTATTTTCTAGTATTTTTTTAGCAACTAGTGTCATCTACCCGTTTAGATTCGGTAGAGTACTAGTTGTATTTTACATTTGTTTCATTAGTGATTAGTCGTTTGATTAGTTTCAACGACAATCCTAATTTTATTTTATTTTGTTGTTCTCCTTTTCTGCACTTTTATTTTCTGCATTGTTGTTCTTGTTTTGCAATTTACTTTCTTTAGTGATTAATCGTTGATTAGATTCAACGATAATCCTAAGTTCGCAATTTCAATTTGTTTTTATTTCAACAAAATCTCCAGGCTTCTTCTAACTCGCCCAAGAGATTAGATAAATAATTTGATTTTAATCTACCTCCCTGTGTTCGACCTGTATGCTACACACCTGTACGCTTGCAGTATTTTATTTAAAATTCGCGCTTTTCTAATTCATAAGAAAGCGACGAACAAGTTTTTGGCGCCGTTACCGGGGAGGCAACAATTGAATTTTATTATTTATTTAATTTATGATTCGTGTTAGTTTTTTTTCTTTTATTTGATTTTGTTAAAAAAAATCTTGCCAGAATTTCTTTTTATTTTCCTATTGTTTTCTTGTACATATATATAGATAAAAAATTTGATTAGTTGATTGTGTATCACATATTGATATTATAATCTCTAAGACAAGGAAAAAAAATCTTGCCCCTTTTTCTTTTAATTTTCTTTCGTTTTATTTTCATTCATTTCTTTTTTTTTGCATTTCTTCCAATCTAATTCCTTCTTCAAAAAGAAAAAAATATATACAAAAAAAGAAACTTGCTAATTTTTCTTCAATTTCTTTCCATCTTTCTACCACCTCACTGATTTTCACATTTTTCTTTTCCTTTTCCTTTTCTTTTTATTTGTTTCCATCTTTTGTCTACAACTTTCTAAAAAAAAAAACTTTTGCAATTTCTTCTCTGTCTACTTTGATTTCTTTCTTGTTTTTGTCTGCTTTTATTTCTTTCCTCAATTCCTTCTACCCTTCCTCTTTACTCAAAAAAACCTTGCTTTTTTCTCTCTTATTTCCTTCCTCTTTTATTTTTTTTTCCTTTTTTGTTTGGGTTTTTACCATTCATTTCTTTCCCTTTCTTCTTGTTCAAATTTTCATTAAAAAAAACTTGGATTTTATTTATTTATTTATTTCTTTCCAATTGCATTTCTCATTCACCTCCTATAATCTCTCTTTCCATTTTTCATTTATTTCTTTCCGGCTCTCTCCTTCATTAAAAAAAACAACTTTCAATTTTCCTTTATTCTTTCCATCTTTCCACTTTCTTTCCAATCATCTACATTCTTTTTCTTTTTACAAATTTCAAAAAAAAAAAGATTCCTCTTTTGCAATTTTTTTCCTTTCTTCTTTTGTCTTTCTTGTTCTAAATAAATTTGATTTCTTTTCTTCTCTTACAAATTTCCTTTCTTTTCAAAAAAAAAAAAAAATCCACTTTTGATTTCCTTCCTCTTTATTCCTCCTTTCCAATTTTCAATACAATTACTTCTCATTCTTCTTTTACAAGTTCAAAAAAAAATCTTGCCATTTTTCTTTTATTTCTTCCCTGTTTTCAACTTCTTTCTCCTTTCATTCGTTTGTTTCCCCTCTTACTAATATATCGCATCCTTTCTTCTTTTACAATTTGCTGAAGAAAAAAATTCCTTATATAAATTTCTCTTCTCTGCCTTGTAATTAATTTTCTTTCCTTTCTCCATTTATTTCTTTCACTTTTCAAGTTTTTCCTTTTTCATTTTTTTCTGTCTCTTCTAATTTTACAACAATAAACAAAAGAAAAAAATTCTTTCTGTTTTTGTCTTCTTCTTTTTTTGCTTTTCCTTCTCAATTTCTTTTCCAAATCTTTTACAATTACTTTCCTTTCTTCCTTTACAATTCTCTTTCTTTTCTGAAATCTCTCTTCCCTTTTTTTTGTCATTTGTTTCTTTCCTATTTGTCCACTTTTTCAACAATAATAAAAAAGGGAAGGTCATAAAAAGATTCATTTTTTTTTCAATTATTTTTCCCAGCTTCATTTGTTCCCTCTGATTAAATACCCCTTCCTCTCACATAATCTCATTTCACCACAGTTTTTTTTCAATCCACACTTCAGCACCATCTTCTCCAAAAAGTTAGCTTTTTTTTTTTGTTAATTCCTATGTTTCTTTTTCTTGTGCTTTTTTTTTGTTATTCAATTCATTCAAAAAAAAACCAAAAAAAAAAAAAAGAGATTTCGAACTAAGGACAAGGTGACTAGAGTTCAAGCAACAAATCAAGATTTCAGAAATCAAAAGAAATTGCAAATAGTGAGATTTCAATCATTGACGCTACTCATTTTTTCTTGATGGACAGCCATGCCCCACTGTAATAATTTCTGAACTCTACAGGTGCTCTGCTGCAAAGAAAAATATAGACAATTGTTGTAAAAAAATTCTGCAGGGGCAGCGGCTTGAATGTAAATTTTTAATTTCTGCAATTAAATTGTGTGATTGTTGTTATTTCTGCACTTTTTATTCATTCTATTAAGGGCAATACCCCAATTCACATAAGGTGAGGGATTTCATCACCCTTTCCTTAGCCCACAAATTGCATTTCATCGTAGAATCTGACTAATAATAACAGTTAGACGTTGGACTTAACGGAGTCACGGGCTCATCTAGGGCTTAATTGTATTGTGATAGTTGATTCATTTGGAACGAATTATTTCTTGGTGTCTAGACTACGGCAGAGAAATAACTGTTTATAAATATTATGGTGATTCGTAAATATTATATCGGTTGTTACTCTGAAGGTACTTAAACCTTCGGTTGCATTGCTAGGGTGATTCCTAGTGCACCGATAACTCCTGTCCGTTAACTGGCTGAGAAATCTTTTGATCTAAGTAATCAAACGCGTCACTTTATAATTTTGGGTTAGGAGCCATTAAGGACAGAAAATTTCATTGTAGCTAATTTCTGTGCTTGCATTTAACAACAATGAGTGAAAAAAGTGTTAGCCAACAAAATTCTCCTAGGGGTTCTCGAATCAACCAAAATTTTCCAACCGAATTGGATCAAAATCGAGTGAATCAAAACTTTCCAAACTTTAGGGATCAAAATCGAGTAAATCAAAATTTTCAAAATTTCAATATCGAAATGGATAGACCCTTATCTCCTCGTGATCGATGTTATCCAACTAGGACCGTTCAACCCTCTGTCATCGTGTTCCCACCAGCTGAAGGAAACAATTTTGAGCTTAAACATTCTTTTATTCAGGGGGTACCAAAGTTTACTGGGTCTGAAAATGCTTATGAATTTCTAAGTGAATTTGAATTGTATGCGTCCACAACAAAAATGCAACAATTGTCTAACGAATCGATCAAGCTGAGGCTAATTCCATTTGCACTACTTGAAAGCGCTAAAAGATGGATAAATTCTCTTCCAAAACAATCCATAAGAAGTTGGGATGAATTTGTCACTGCATTCTTGAAAAAGTTTATCCCTTTCCATAAAACTCTCAAAATTCGAACCGAGATAAATCAATTTTGTCAAAATGAGGGGGAAACTTTTTCAAAATACTTTGAAAGATTCAACCAACTATTATATAGTTGTCCTCATCATGGAATTCTAAAAGACCACTTATGTCAAATTGCATATGAAGGGCTAAACTATCATACTAGAACTCAATTAGAATCAATGTGTGGAAGAGACTTTATGTCTAAGACGGTCGATGAAGCTTGGAAATTCTTAGAAGACTATTCTGAAAAGGACATGCAATGGGAAGCAATTCGTGTCCCCATTCGTACTTCTACTAGAGGAGTGCATGTCGTGGACCCAAGTCAAATTCCTTTAGAAAATCAAACTCCTCAAGCCGGAGAAGGGCTACCCACTATTACTCTCAAGACCAAGCTAATGCCATAGCTCAAAATAATCCTTACTCATCCACATACAATCCTGGTTGGAGGAACCACCCAAATTTTTCTTGGTCAAACCCCAATAATTCGGCTAACCCATCTCACGTGCAACCCTTTATTCCCAATCCAAATTATCAAGCTCCACCTCCAATTTCTCAAACCTCTCAAATAGCATCTCAATCCAAACAACCTTATAGGCACCCCAACTTTCAATCATCAAACCAATCCTCTCAAACTTCTCAACCGCCACAAGATATTGTGCGTTTAGAGAAACATTTGAACTCTCACGAAGCTAAAATGAACTCACACGACGCTAAACTCGACCAAATGATGAATATGATGAAAGAACTAATGAAAAATAATGAGAAAGGAAAGTTGCCTAGTCAACCTGAGGTGAATCCAAAATATAACTCTCGTGCTGTAAATTCTTGTGAGGACGAAAACTATAATCCAGTCAACGCTATTACAACCCTTCGATCTGGAAAGAGGATTGATAATAACATGGGCAACCCTGGCAAACCTTCTAACTCGACCCCAATCCCTAATCTTGATGATCAACCATTGGATTCGAATGCCAATTCTTCCAAACCTCAAGTTTCCTTAAATGTTGGCAATCCCAACAATTCTTCTTCCAGTGTCGGCAAACCCGACCCACCCTCGAAAATTAATGTTGGCAATACAAACATTCCATCTTCTACAATCTTACCACCTTCTTTTTCCTTGGATAAACCTTCTTCTTCGAATGATGAAACTGATCACAGAGTCGAAAAACCAATAGCTCCTTTTCCCCATAGACTCAATAATAAGAAGAAAGCGGCAAATTTCGATAAAATTTTGGAAATTTTCAAACAGTCCGTGTGAACATTCCTCTTTTAGACACCATTGAACAAATTCCTCAATATGCTAAATGTCTTAAGGAATTGTGCACACAAAAACGTGCTATTGATGTTCCAAAAACTGCCTTTCTAACTGCGAATACAAGCTCTGTTCTTTAATCTTGCCCCAGTCAAGTACAAAGACCCTGGCTGCCCTACGATTGATTGCAAAATAGGAAGCACTCACATCTCTCGTGTTCTACTCGATCTTGGTGCCAGTGTCAATCTTCTTCCTTACACTGTTTATCGTCAACTTGGACTAGGGGAGATTAAACCAACAAACATCACTCTTCAGTTAGCCGATCGATCTGTCAAAAAGCCATTGGGAATTATCGAAGACGCCTTGATACAGATCGAACAGTTTTACTTCCCTGTCGATTTCATAGTTTTAGAAACAGAGCCTATCTCAAAGTTCAAATACCATTGATTTTAGGACGGCCTTTCTTAGCAACCTCTAATGCTGTCATTAATTTTCGGAATGGTCAGCTTCGACTTTCCTTCGGGCACCTGACCATTGAGCTAAAAAATTTCAATCTCAACAAACAACCTAGGGATTTTGAGACCGATGAGATCGGCATGATTCAAACCATAGTTGACGAAACCTCTAATGACACTCCTAAAGCCTTGAAAATGTGTCTGGAACATTTCAACTCCGATTTCGACGAACTTGAATACATTTTTGAACTGAATGAATTTCTTGACTTAAATCCTTCGTCTTCTGAATCTAGCTAAGGAATGTTAACCAATGTTAACACTCAAGAACATCCTAAGTTAGATCTCAAGCCCTTGCCACAAGACCTTAAGTACGCATACTTAGACTCCTCAGAAACTCTTCCCGTAATCTTGGCATCTGATCTTACCGAGGACCAAGAAGAAAAACTCTTAGAAATTTTGCGGGAAAATAAAGACGCCTTGGGGTGGGAACTGAGCGATATAAAAGGAATTAGCCCGTCAATTGTGGAACATCGCATACACTTAGTTGATGAGGCTAAACCCACTCGTGAGGCTCAAAGGCGATTAAACCCAAACATGAGAGAAGTGGTCAAGGAGGAGATAATCAAATGTCTAGACAATAACATCATCTATCCCATCTCTGATAGTACCTGGGTGAGTCCGGTACAAGTCGTACCAAAGAAATCGGGAGTCACAGTGATTAAAAATGAAAATAATGAGCTCGTCCCAACAAAAATCAAAACAAAATGGCGTGTGTGTATCGACTATCGAAAGCTCAACTCAGCCACACGAAAAGACCATTTTCCCTTACCTTTTATTGACCAAATGCTCGAACACTTAGCGGGTCATGAGTACTATTGTTTTCTCGATGGATACTCTGGCTATAACCAAATCCATGTTGCTTTAGAGGATCAACATAAGACCACCTTTACTTGTCCCTTTGGAACCTTTGCTTATCGTCGCATGCCTTTTGGTCTTTGTAATGCCCCCGCGACTTTCCAAAGGTGTATGATGAGTATTTTCTCTGATATGGTGGAAGAATTCTTGGAAATATTCATGGATGATTTTTCAATCTATGGATCATCTTTTTCCCAATACCACACTCATTTAGAACTCGTCCTAAAACGTTGTAAGGAAAAATCACTCGTGCTTAATTGGGAAAAATGTCACTTTATGGTAAAAAGGGGGATAGTTCTAGGTCATGTCGTCTCCAAAGATGGCCTTGAAGTCGATAAATCTAAAATCGATTTGATTGCTAATCTGCCTCCTCCTAAGTCTGTTAAAGATGTTCGTTCATTTCTTGGCCACGCAGGATTCCATAGAAGATTCATTAAGGACTTCTCGAAAATTTCAAAACCTCTCTCAAATTTACTTGCCAAAGACGTTAAGTTCGAATTCTCCAATGACTGCAAAACATCTTTTGAAACTCTTAAGTCAATCTTGACCACAGCTCCCATCATTCAACCTCCTGATTGGACTCAGCCCTTCGAACTTATGGGCGACGTTTCTGACTTTGCAATTGGAGCCATCTTAGGTCAGCGTATCGATAAACTCCCTCGAGTCATTTATTACGCTAGCAAAACCTTAAACGAGGCCCAAATGAATTACTCAACTACTGAAAAGGAATTTTTGGCAGTTGTCTTCGCTCTTGAGAAGTTCAGACCATATCTCATAGGATCCAAAATCATAGTTTACACTGATCATGCTGCCCTACGATATTTGCTCTCTAAGAATGATGCTAAGGCCCGCTTGATTCGTTGGATCCTTCTTCTTCAAGAATTCGATATAGAAATACGAGATAAAAAGGGTTCTGATAATGTTGTAGCTGATCATCTCTCTCGAATTGTGCACGAAAATGTTGAAGACACCCAAATCGATGACTATTTTCCTGACGAACAACTCCTTTCGATCTCTAACACCCCTTGGTATGCTGACATTGTGAATTATCTTGTCACACAACAAACACCCGCTGAATGGTCGAAACAAGATAAACAAAAATTTCTCTCGAAAGTTCGAAACTTCTATTGGGACGACCCATATCTTTTCAAATACTGTCCAGACCAAATCATTCGAAGGTGTGTGCCCGATCATGAACACCAAAGTATTCTCTCTTTCTCACATGACCATGCTTGTGGCGGTCATTTTGGAGCAAGAAAAACTGCTGCAAAAGTTTTGCAAAGCGGTTTTTATTGGCCCACACTCTTCCATGACGCTTTCGAATTTTTCTCTAAATGCGATCGATGTCAAAGAACAGGTCGAATCACTAAGAGAAACGTGATGCCTCTCAACCCCATTTTAGTAATTGAATTATTCGATGTTTGGGGCATCGATTTCATGGGACCATTCCCTAATTCATTTGGGAATCTTTACATCTTGCTTGCGGTAGATTATATCTCAAAATGGGTTGAAGCCATTTCGGCCAAAACCAATGATAACAAGGTTGTTATCAAATTCCTCAAAGAAAACATCTTTTCACGCTTTGGCACACCTCGAGCTATCATTAGCGATAATGGCACTCACTTCTGTAATCGTGCTTTTGAGTCCTTGCTCAAGAAATACTCAATCACACACAAGCTATTGACCCCTTACCATCCACAAACTAGTGGACAAGTAGAAGTTTCCAATAGACAAATCAAACAAATTCTTGAGAAAACCGTGAACTCCAATAGAAAAGATTGGTCCTTAAAACTGATTGATGAACTTTCGGCTTTTCGCACTGCTTATAAAACCAATCTAGGGATGTCACCATATCGATTAGTCTTTGGAAAGGCCTGTCACTTACCTCTTGAATTAGAGCATCGTGCTCTTTGGGCCATAAAATTTTTGAATTTTGATTTAGAGAAAGCCGGCTCACATAGGAAGTTACAAATTTCTGAATTAGAGGAGTTAAGAAATGAGGCGTATGAAAATGCGAAAATCCACAAAGAAAGAACCAAAGCCCAACACGACAAAAACATACTTCGTAAGGAATTCAACGTAGGTCAAAAAGTTCTTTTATACGACTCTAGACTTCACTTGTTTCCAGGAAAACTCAAATCTCGATGGACTAGACCTTATGTTGTGAAAACAGCATATCCTCATGGAGCAGTTGAAATTGAAAATCCTAGGGATGGAAAAGTCTTCAAAGTAAACGGTCAACGACTGAAACCATTTTTAGAATTCGAGCAATATGACGAAGATGACCTTATCGATCTTCATGAGCCTGATCATCCACCATGAAATCAGGTGGTACACGTTCTTTTTCTTTTATTTTTCATTTTTTTTTTTTTCTGCCATTTTGGTCTACATACCTTAGATAGTTGGGACACTGTCTCAATCTGGTGTGGGGGAGTCAAGTCTGCATCACATCTTCTCCATTTTTGTTAAAAACACACACACACACACACAATCACACCGACACGACTCATTTTAGAGTGATACCACGAGATAAGTTTACAACTTTTAGTCAGTTGATAGTATTTTTTTCTCTCAACTTAGATCAAATAAGAAATATAATGAAAAGTTTAATCTTGAGGGATAATAGTGTAACCGGTACATAGGGAGATTCTTAGGTGATGGCCATGAAATCTATTCTATATTGTAGACTTTGTTTAAATAAGTGGAGGACTTAAAATACTTATATTGGCTTTTCGAATCTTTAAAATTGAGTTGTGTTAAGTTGAATTCGCGTAACTCTCTTTTGTGCTTATATTTCCAATAATAATAGTAATCCAAGGGTATCCAACATTGCTCGTATATCAAGCGTTGGTGTGCAAACCCGCCAAGCTCTATCCGACATGTTGTTGACAAAGTCAGCGTTGGAATATCTTGGTCTCATTTTATGAGATTGGACACCTAAGGATTACCGACACGTTGTTGACAAAGTCAAAGTCGGCCTGCACAATCCGCCAAGCTCTTTACCCACTCTCCGTTAGTCCGCGAGGCAGTGCATGGGTGGTAAACCTTGGTCTTCTAAGTTAGGTGTATGTATTTAATCATATATTTTAAAATGTTATAGAATAAAGAATAAGCGATGATGCCAAAACACTTCTTGACCTTATTGATTTGACTAGCCATACACAAGGAAATTAGAATACCACTTTGCAAACTGTGCCAAGCAAACTAAGAATCTATTTCATGGCTGCACTATGTTATCGACCGAACTAACTGGCCAAACTGGAATTTAACATTTGAAAACTTGATTTATATTGAAAATTTGTGACAAGTTGAGGTATCTAAAATAAAATCAACTGATTAGAAATTATTAACTTAATTTGTTGTACCACTTTCCTGAAATAAGTCGTGTTTTCATTTTTCGTTTTTATTTGCATATGTCCATTGCATTCATGTAGTTTCATTAGAATCATAGCATACTGCATTTGGATTTTGTGGGTAGTATCCGCTGAAAACCCTCACGAGACACCACTCGTCCTACTAGGGACACCTAGAGGTTTAACGGCTTGTTGCATACGCTCAATGCAATCGTGTTTCCTACGAAAGTGTGACCTAACTAGTTAGTTTTTAATTTTTGTTTTACTCAAGGACGAGTAAAAGATAAGTGTGAGGGTATTTGATTAACATAGAAATGTGTTTATTTTATGCTCTTATATCTTATCTTTTGTATATAAATAAATATTACTTGGGTATTGTTTTGTTACTTTTACAGATATTCCAACGCAGCCCACATGCAACCAGAAAAGTAGAGAAATGGAGATCAGATTGCTATTTATTTACATTTTGAAGAATTGTAGATGAAGATCCCACATCTAGTTGCTGTTGGACAAGAAAATGATTGATAAAAAGGCCATGCACATCTCAAATCAAGGAAGGCTTGTCAAAGAACCAAGAGGAAAAGAAGAAAGGCCAAAAGTTTAATAGGTTTAACTAAGGCCCATTTGAGATTCTCATTGTAAACTCTTCTGTGAATTCCCTAAGGCCCATCTATCATTGTATTAGGGTTAGGGTTAGGGTTTGGTTATTCCCTATAAATACCCTTGTAATGTCATTGTAGCCACGATCTCATTTCTGTATTCCATTACTCTAATAAAAATTCTTCTTCTTCTTATTTTATTTTCTAGTATTTTTTTAGCAAATAGTGTCATCTACCCGATTAGATTCGGAAGAGTACTAGTTGTATTTTACATTTGTTTCATTAGTGATTAGTCATTTGATTAGTTTCAACGACAATCTAATTTTATTTTATTTTGTTGTTCTTCTCATTCTGCACTTTTATTTTCTGCATTGTTGTTCTTGTTTTGCAATTTACTTTCTTTAGTGATTAATAGTTGATTAGATTCAACGATAATCCTAAATTCGCAATTTCAATTTGTTTTTATTTCAACAAAATCTCCAGGCTTCTTCTAACTCGCCCAAGAGATTAGATAAATAATTTGATTTTAATCTACCTCCCTGTGTTCGACCTGTATGCTACACACCTGTATGCTTGCAGTATTTTATTTAAAATTCGCGCTTTTCTAATTCATAAGAAAGCGACGAACATATATATCTATCATACGTGGAAGCCTCATGCACGTCTCTGGTACAGCTACTCGTGCATACCACCTAACCTGTCTCTAGTCTGCTCGAGAGAGCACCCAGAGTAATAAGAAGAGACATAAAATTCTGGGTCAGACAAAAAGTCTGGTATGAGCGATAAGCAGCTAAACAGAACAATAATAGGTATACTAAACCATACCTGAAGCTGAACCTGCAACCAAAGAGTTAGCACTAAATACTGTACAATACTATAAGGTGCCACTAACACGTAGTATAAAGAATACGGGGGTGGGGGTGTGTATGTCATTATGAAGGCAAACAATCAAACATAGCAACCATTCTCACATCTCTCACTCAGTGCGTAAAGCATACGATGTCCACCACTTTCAATCACTAGACCCATCGAAGTAATGACGGAGTTCGACTTGTACAACTACTGCTACTACCAAGCTTATCCCATGGAGTCATGACCAAATCTTTACAAATGACCCTACTTCATTGGTCTATAGCTCTTTAGTCGTACCTAGGCCACTGTGGCCTTGAATCCGTTCATGTACCCCCTACACATAGTGATCTAAAGTTACAGACATCGACAACCCCTTAGCACACGTCCCGCAGCAAAGCCCAACTCATGAAGTTCCCTCCTTGGTTCCCATCTAGATCCTGAGGTACAACTCCTCATTTGGACTTCCTTTGCATCTCTGTTTTAGGTCTACTTGGTGTTCAATCCTTCGGTTCGGTTCGGTTTACCCCCTCCTGCTTGGTTCGGTTCGAATGCTCCTTTCTAGTTTAGTTCGGGTGCTCGGATGCTCTTATTTGGTTCGGGTCGGAGTCCCCTATCCGGTTCGGATCGGATGCTCCTATCCGGTTCGAATCGGATGCCGCTATCCGGTTTGGATCGGATGCCCCTACCCAGATGCTCCTACCCGGATGCTCCTATCCGAATGCTCCTATCCGGATGCTCCTATCTGAATGCTCTTATCCAAATGCTCCTATCCAGATGCTCCTATCTGAATGCCCCTATCCGAATGCTCCTATCCGGTTTGCTGCAAGTTTTTCCGGCAAGCTATTTTCGCCAAACGACGGCATTTTCAACCATTCTAACTTTTCTATGCAATCACAAAACATACCATACAGTCATAGCAACATGTATAATCATCCACAAACACTAAAACAACAATATGACATGTTTATATGGATCAAACATACCCAAAAGCCCATGTTTTCCACTTTAGTCATGTTTAACAACAACTAATGATAGGATTAGCAAAACTTAACCAAATCAACCCAAATTTCTATCAGAGACCTAGAATATCATTTTAGAATTTTACAAATTTTTCTAGATTTTTTTGAGTTATAATTTCTCTATTCTTCGTTAATTACCCTAATTAGCCATAATTAGTGAAAAACAATGCAAATCACTTACCTTGGCGACAAATAAAATACCAAATCTGAAATGATTCCCTGTTTGGTGTTGTTCCCAATATAATATAGTAGCTCTAACCTTGCTTTGTTGCTTTCTTTCCTTAATTTGATGTAGTTTAAGCCAAAACTTGATTAAGAAGTGATTAGAAGTGTATTTTGATGTTGGAGGCCATTGTTAGGTTGAAGAGAGGGTTTGTGGCGGTTGGAAAACTGAAATGAAATGAAAACCTAACTCATTTCAGCCTCCCCTTAATCCTAATCCCGAAATGGGTTATGGGCCCATTTACTAATCACCTCATTTGGCCCAGTTAAGCAGTTTTTTACCTTCTGAAACTTGTTTCAGCCATATCTCCCAAACGGTGAGTCCGTTTGGCTAATGTGACCACTCTACGGAAATGTAAACCATCATTTAGAGCCAATGGAAGTGCTTTCAGGTCAAAACTCCTCGCCAATCAAAAGTTATGGCCACAACAAGATCAGCTAAGGGCAAAATGGTCATTTAAAAATCGGCAAAAATCATGAACATGGGAAATGACCCCGATAGTCGTCTCCCAAAGTTACATGACCATACGACTTCGTATGTGAAAGAAATAATTATTCTACGATCCTTCGATGCGTAGAATGCGGGTCGTTACATGCATCCACGAGCAACCACTAGCAACCACTTGCAGCCATCAATGATAACATGTTTCAAATACATGTTTACATCCATTAGTTTATACCTAAGGAGTTAGGAGAAAAAAAAGGACCAAGAAGATACACTAAAAGGTAGATACAAGCATAAACTTATGGAAAAAGAGAGGTCAAAGATGTACCCTCAAAAAGAAAAGGGTAGGCAGCACGTATTCTGTCCTCGGTTTCCCAAGTCGCATCTTCCTCGGCATCGCTTCTTTGAACTTTAACAAGCTTGACTTCGCGGTTGCGTAGCTTTTTGATTTCAGTTCCTACGATTCGAGTGGGAACTCTCGCCACGGTTGTTTCTCGTTCTATTTCAACTTCCTCTAGAATGCTTGGCTCCACCACTTCCGCAGACTCATGTAAACATTTCCAGAGATGAGAAACGTGAAAGACATTGTGAATTCCAGCCAACCTTTCGGGCAGCTCTACTCTATAAGCCATCTTCCCAATCTTCTCGATGATGGGGAACGGTCCTATAAATCTTGGTGCTAGCTTTCCTGCGGATCCAAAGCGAACGACGTTCCTTAAAGGAGATACCTTAAGGAAAACTCTGTCCCCAACCTCAAACTCAAGGTCGGTCCTTCTTTTGTCTGCGTAGGATTTTTGTCTATCTTGGGCAGTCTTCATTCTCCTTCGTATCAAGTCCACTTTTTCTGAAGTCTCTCTAATCATGTCTGGCCCAAGTATAACCTTGTCTGTAGACTCCCACCAACAAGTTGGTGATCGGCACGGTCTTCCATACAAAGCTTCGAAGGGTGCCATGCCTGTAGTAACCCGGATTTTCGGCGGCTTTGATTATCGACGTAAGCTCGACGTCGATAACCAAAAACATCGAAAAATCCCGGTAATTAATGAAAGAAATTAGAAGGTGAGGATAGATAAGATAGAAACTTAGAATAGAAGAAGAAGAAGAACACAACATCAGAGTAACACGAACCTCCCAGCGGAATGAATAACATATAATAGATAACATAACTTTGAAATATAACAGTTATGTATAAAATAGCACTTATCACAGTACAGCACTTACAACACAGCGGAAATAACTATAGCTATATGATCCAGAAGCCTCCTGCTCCAGCTCTTCAAGTATACCTGTAAATCCTGACTACTTGACTGCCCGTACAAATTTAGGCACCCAAGAGTTTAGGGAAAACAACGAAATAAACTCCGGGTCAGTCATGGGACTGGTGTGAATAAACTCAAATCATTTAAACAGGTATATGATATCTCATAAGACCACGCCGTGAATACGGAACGGGTTTTTCCTTTATGAGAATCCAAATAACTTTTCAAAGCAATATCATTCTGATATTATAATAATGTCTAAGTACAAATAAATATCAATCTAGCAGAAACGCTTGCATCTCACGTTACTACATATATAGTATACAATCAAAATCGCAAGCACGTATTGGATAATGGAATTCCAACTATGACAAGGTATGGAACCACCTTCCGATCAGTGTACTCTAGGAACGATACACTGGAGTTCAACAAGAACATCTTGTAACTCAGCCACACATGACCGACCACTCATTTCGCTTGAGTGTATCGAATGTACATCACCAACGGTTGGGATCAGCAACCGTTCCCGTATATATATGGGACAGCATTGATAGGTTTTAGAAACAAATGAAGATTCTCTAGATAGGTGATTATACACCCTACTTCGGTGCGACCGACTTAGCCATGCTGCCTGCCCGATTTCTGTCATTTACCGGTTGATGAGGCTAGAAGCTACGCTTTCTCATCACATCAGATTCCCTTCGAATGCCACATTGTCAGATCCATCGAAAATCACTAATTGACGTCTACAACAATACATTACGTGTTAGCTAAAAGAAGTTTCCTTCTCCGCTTCCACTCTTGGTACGGTTGAAGAAATCAATGTACGTGACCGTCTGGAAATACTATGTCAGACATCCATCTTCATTTACTTAAAATGTCACATCGTCATACCCGCCAAATCACAAATTGACTTATCCAAAAATAACACGGGTATACAGCTAAGAGAAACGAATTCCTCCGCCACCAAACGTGAATACGTTTGAACATATCAACTTACGCGATCCATTGGATATACTCTGTCAGACCTTCGTCCATACAAGTCGTCCTGGGACTGGACAAACCGAAGGCACTATTCTGTAAACAGGATAGCCCTTGCATTTTACTTCATCTTCAATTATCTTTGGCATATATGATTCGCGACGCTTATGCTAATACATAGTGGTTCTATGGATAAAATCCAACCGGTCTCTCCATATTAACAACGTTAAAATGGTCAAAACTTCGATAGTCTGTGAGTTAACTATCAAAGAAAACAAGTGTGCAAACAATGATATTATTTCCAGATGGAAATTATATCGAACAAACATCATTTAACATAAATCTCTTTAGTTCATTTATTTACTTATCTCCTGTTTCCCTATATTCTAGATTCTTATTTTCTTTTATCAGAAAACATTTCTGATTCTCGTTTGGAAAACATTTCCAAAACTCCTTTACGATCGAACCTTACCATTTCTTAGTTAAGAAGGAAGTCACTCAAGTTGGGGTATAATTACCTCTCAGACCTTAACTGAACAACGTTATAACTTCGAAATGGTCAAAGTTTATCTTTTAATCTTTAACAACTTCTTTACGCCTTTCTCGGATTCAATTTTTACTAGTCCACTTCTATATTTAAAACATTGGTTATAACAATAACGTTATAATCCCTACTTTCGAATTATCTAACTTTAATTATAACTTCTATTCTTATTAGTGAATAATTAACCTAACACTTATTTATTTATAAACGAATAAAACTCTATTTAAACACTGGAAAGCATAAGTACTTTCCCGAATTCGATATAATCGAATTTGCCGATTAACTCTCTTCGAGAAATCTCTATTTGATTAATTCTTCTTCGAATAAGCTATATTCGATTAACTTCTTTCGAATAAACGATATTCGATAATCTCTCTTCGAATAACTAATATTCGATAACTCTTCCTTTTCAAATATCTCATATTTGAAAATCTCACTTCAATTAAACTATAATCGATAACTCCCTTCGATGAAACTAACATCGATAACTCCTTTCGATGAAACTAACATGGATAACTCCTTTCGATGAAACTAACATCGATAACTCCTTTCGATGAAACTAACATGGATAACTCCTTTCGATGAAACTAACATCGATAACTTTAACTCGACGAACTTAACTCGACTAACTTAACTTGACTTACTTGGTTCGACCAATTCGATTCGATTAACTAGGCTCGACTAACTTGACTAACTTAGCTCGACTTACTTGGTTCGACCGACCAGGTTTGACTAACCTGACCCATTTGGTTTGACTGACCAGGTTTGGCTAACCTGACCCATTTGGTTTGACCACCGGGCTTGACTACTTGGTTCGACCAATTCGATTCGATTAACTAGGCTCGACTAACTTGACTAACTTAGCTCGACTTACTTGGTTCGACCGATTCGTTTGACCATTTGGTTCGAATACCATATTCGACTAACTCCTCTCGATTCATTAAAACCGATTAACTCATCTCGATTGACTAAATCAATTAACTCCTATCGATTAACTAAATCGATAAAATCCTTTCGATTAACTAAGTTTGATTTACTCGACTCGACTGACCAGGTTCGACTAACTTGACCAGCTTGGTTGTACTGACCAGGTTCGACTAACTTGACCAGCTTGACTCGATTGGTTCGACTCGACCAGCTCGATTCGGTTGGTTTGACTCGACCATCTTGACTCGATTGGTTCGACTCGACCATTTGGCTCGATTTGGTTCGACTCGACCATTTGGCTCGATTTGGTTCGACTCGACCATTTGGGCTCGATTGATTCGACTCGACCATTTCGACTTGGTTGGGTTCGACTAGCTTGACTAGTTTGGTTCGACTAGCTTGGTTTGACCACTTAACTAACTTGATTCGAATATTTATATCCGACTAACTAACTTTTCTTTTATTTCTATTTATTTTAACTTCTATTTATTTTTCTAAATAGATTTCCTTTTGTATAATCTATTTATTTTCCTAAATAGATTTCCTTTTGTATAATCTATTTATTTTCCTAAATAGATTTTCCTTTATAACTCTAATTATTTAATCCCTAATTAAATATCCTTTATTATATTTATTTAATCTAAATAAACATTCCTTTATTTTATTGATTTATTTCTAAATAAATATCCTTTTATAGAATCCTTCGATTTTATAAATAGATTCATTTTCAATATAAATATTGAAAATCCCCTTTTCTACATTTTCAGTGTTTTCTATTGTTTTTAAACAACCAACTGTCAATGATCAATATCATCCAAGCATATACAATCAACCACAGATTATATATCACAGTATATATCACAATATACAAATAACAGTAAAATAAATGTTGAGGAATCCAGTCGGATTCCTCCAACCTGTTTCCCTGCATCCACCGATGTTAAACAACGTATATAACATCACTTGCATTTCTAATGAAATACCCTGATAACAAAATCACCGTTTAATAACGATATATATATATATGTAGATATATATATATCCATACTGTTTTCAATCAATTATTTAACATTCCAATATACAGTCCAATTTAACAATACAACTTAACAGTCCAAATTAACAGTACATAACTAGCAGTCAAATACAGAAATAAAAATACAATTTATACTAAAATATAAATTGAGGAGAGTTAGTGAGTTTTTACTCACATTCTGACGATCATCGTCAATGACGATAACCATCGCTTGATTCAGCAGATTTATTTTGCTATAAATTGTAACGGACTCGGATTGACTTCCAGTCAGTGTCATCGTGTAGTGTTCATCCTCACGATCCCGACGCCACTTACGGTTCTCAATTTTGACCTCGTATGGGTGAGATATCACATTTATAAGTTAGTATACAAATTTGAATTTTAAAATAAACTAAAACTATTTCTTCATGGGCTTACAAATTTGATAAGGCCCACTACCACTCCCTCATACCCAGACCCGATTTTTATCCTTCCTCCCCAAATCGAGATGCTCCAGTTTACTGCTCCTCACCCCATGGCCATTTCAGATGGCAACCGCTCCTTCCACACACACCGAAAACCGATACCCCTACCACCGTTCAACTCTCTGGCCAAAACTCAATCACCCCGTCATCATCTTGTCATGCTCGATCACGAGCTTCCCTCGCAACTCGTCGCTTCGCTCAGATAGGACAAGTAAGGGTGCGAAACCAACAACCACCGTATACTCCCAAATTACCATAAATGAAAGCTAAATCGAACCCCGAATACTATATCAACCCAGTTTCGCACCTCGATGCTTCAATTTGCGGTATGGTGGAACCCTAGCACCCACTGTAAAACGCCGAGCTCCCCAATGTGAAGTCGCACCCTTCGATTTACATACCAACTTGAAGAGTTTCGAGCAACGATTTCCGTTATCCAAGTTTCAGGATTTATAAGAATTGTTTTGATTTTTGGTTGATTTTTGAAAGTGGCCAATTGGTTTGTTTGAAGAGAAACATACGGCGGCTTTGTTTGTTGACTTCCAGAGAAATTTTCTAGGTTTAGAAATGTGTTAGGGGATATTTATAGAGGAGGTATAATGATTTTATATTCAAATATTATATTAATATAAAATCAACTGCTATTTGTATTGTCTTCTAAAAATTCCTGTACTCACATGTGATACCCAAAAATCACCAAACTGGACATGTAGCTAGAGTTCGACATTACGGTCCCAACGAAACTGGTTTCGTCGAATTCCGACTTCGTTTGCAAAAGTGGCTATTTTTAAAGCTCTAAATAGCCTATTTAAATATATAAATATATTTAAATAAAATTAAATTAAATATAAATATATATATATATTCTCGTATATATTCACAGTGGCATACCATACAGTTCCAGGAAAATTATATACTCTCTATTCTGAGTCCAGATTGAATCGATATTCAATTTACATTGAAAAACCCTTTTATAACGTATATAAAGCGTTACGAATTATAAAGGAATTCCACAGCGACTTTTCTGAAATTTGATTTGGACGTAAATCAAAATCTATACGACGAAATCCCAATTTTTCTCTTCTACTAGAAAGATATACTCCACCAGCTCCACACGTTTCTTGTTTCACAGAAATCCGGCTTAAAACGAATCCTGTACATTCAGTTGAAGTTCAAATCGCCAAATAGCGAACTACAGCGCCATTTCGAGCTCGATTTTAATTATATTATAATTATACGTTCAAACTGTCGTTGATTGAATATATTCGTCAATATAATCCAACTCTAAGTTGAATTACATCTTTGGGATGACCCCATTCACAGAATATTTGTATTTCCAATATTTTTGATTATTTCGACATTATAATATATTTGATTATATTATAATTATTAATTAAATATTCAATATTATTTAATTCACGTTCTCGATATCGATAAATCGATATTTAATAATTAAATAAATTAATTATTCAACAGCTAAAATGCGGGTCATTACAATCTTCCCCCCTTAATAAAATTTCGTCCTCGAAATTGCTAAGCTAGGGGACGACCCTATCTACTGGGTAAAAATTTATCTGTTTACCTCTTATCTCCGGTTTCAACTGAACCAATTAATATCGACTAAAATATTAATTTATTCTGACTAACTAAATTTTCAAAAATTTTGAAAATTTTCTAACACCTTAACTTTTCGAAAAGTTTTGCCAGCACCTCCTTTGTACTGGTCAAAATCTCAAACTCCAACTCGCCTCCCTGGGCCTTCTTTAACCCAAAAGAAAATCAAACAGCCAAGCGGCTTGCCAATTCGGCTCATAAATCTCATATCCATATATAATATAAACTAGTACCTTTTTGTCGGGAATATCAACTCTATCACTTCCATATGATATCAACTCAGCATATACCAGTGTTATTTCCATCAAATTCCAATCAGTTCATATCCTCAAAACCAAATCGAATTTCATTCGAACCCCAATATCAAATTCCAAAGTATTGACTCATCAACCCAATTCCATAACAGATTATTCTCTAATCCAATTCAATTCTATTTAACTATGTTCAAGCTAAATTTCAATTTATTTTTACCATCTCATTTTATTTAACTTCATTAGTTAAATTTTAAATTCTAGAACTTAAATTCCCGGTTTTATTTCAAATCAATTTGAAATCATACTGCCAATTCAAAACCTTTGAATTTTCTAAACAACTTGTTTTCTCAAAACAATTCAAATCAAAATCTCTGGTAGTAATCCACCACTTAGAACTCGAAAATCACACCGATGATACTGCGCAGTCATCATCGGAATTATTTTCCAGCGACCCAAGTGATTTCAATACTATATCATTTTCAATACCATTACTCAATACTTCCATTTTGAAAACATTTCAAAATCTCCCAAGAACTTAAAATTTCCTTATTTTAATTCCAATTCTGATTTAATTCAGATTTAATTCATCTTATTTCATATACTTTACTTATATGATTCTGATTAGTTATTTATAATCATTTCACTTTTATAACCTTACTTGATTATATTACCAATCAACACAACCAATATACTATATCAAAATATATTCGGGTAAAATTATTTCTTTTAACCTTCTTTCAAAACATACCATGACGATTCATCGTATTCCAGTGTTTAGTAACCCCTATCGATACAGTGGATCAAACTGATCGACCAGAATTTCACAAACTACTCATCCAATAAATCTCCACAATATAAAATCATTTTATATTAAATAACATATACGTTCACTCGTATATATACACTCAAACTCAGTCTAGGATATTACTAATCCCATCTCTACTGAATCACGCCACAGAGCCAAGGTAATAACTAAACCAATGCTCTGATACCAACTGTAGTAACCCGGATTTTCGGCGGCTTTGATTATCGACGTAAGCTCGACGTCGATAACCAAAAACATCGAAAAATCCCGGTAGTTAATGAAAGAAATTAGAAGGTGAGGATAGATAAGATAGAAACTTAGAATAGAAGAAGAAGAAGAACACAACATCAGAGTAACACAAACCTCCCAGCGGAACGAATAACATATAATAGATAACATAACTTTGAAATATAACAGTTATGTATACAATAGCACTTATCACAGTACAGCACTTACAACACAGCGGAAATAACTATAGCTATATGATCCAGAAGCCTCCTGCTCCAGCTCTTCAAGTATACCTGTAAATCCTGACTACTTGACTGCCCATACAAATTTAGGCACCCAAGAGTTTAGGGAAAACAACGAAATAAACTCTGGGTCAGTCATGGGACTGGTGTGAATAAACTCAAATCATTTAAACAGGTATATGATATCTCATAAGACCACGCCGTGAATACGGAACGGGTTTTTCCCTTATGAGAATCCAAATAACTTTTCAAAGCAATATCATTCTGATATTATAATAATGTCTAAGTACAAATAAATATCAATCTAGCAGAAACGCTTGCATCTCACGTTACTACATATATAGTATACAATCAAAATCGCAAGCACGTATTGGATAATGGATTTCCAACTATGACAAGGTATGGAACTACCTTCCGATCAGTGTACTCTAGGAACGATACACTGGAGTTCAACAAGAACATCTTGTAACTCAGCCACACATGACCGACCACTCATTTCGCTTGAGTGTATCGAATGTACATCACCAACGGTTGGGATCAGCAACCGTTCCCGTATATATATGGGACAGCATTGATAGGTTTTAGAAACAAATGAAGATTCTCTAGATAGGTGATTATACACCCTACTTCGGTGCGACCGACTTAGCCATGTTGCCTGCCCGATTTCTGTCATTTACCGGTTGATGAGGCTAGAAGCTACGCTTTCTCATCACATCAGATTCCCTTCGAATGCCACATTGTCAGATCCATCGAAAATCACTAATTGACGTCTACAACAATACATTACGTGTTAGCTAAAAGAAGTTTCCTTCTCCGCTTCCACTCTTGGTACGGTTGAAGAAATCAATGTACGTGACCGTCTGGAAATACTATGTCAGACATCCATCTTCATTTACTTAAAATGTCACATCGTCATACCCACCAAATCACAAATTGACTTATCCAAAAATAACACGGGTATACAGCTAAGAGAAACGAATTCCTCCGCCACCAAACGTGAATACGTTTGAACATATCAACTTACGCGATCCATTGGATATACTCAGTCAGACCTTCGTCCATACAAGTCGTCCTGGGACTGGACAAACCGAAGGCACTATTCTGTAAACAGGATAGCCCTTGCATTTTACTTCGTCTTCAATTATCTTTGGCATATATGATTCGCGACGCTTATGCTAATACAGAGTGGTTCTATGGATAAAATCCAACCGGTCTCTCCATATTAACAACGTTAAAATGGTCAAAACTTCGATAGTCTGTGAGTTAACTATCAAAGAAAACAAGTGTGAATACAATGATATTATTTCCAGATGGAAATTATATCGAACAAACATCATTTAACATAAATCTCTTTAGTTCATTTATTTACTTATCTCCTGTTTCCCTATATTCTAGATTCTTATTTTCTTTTATCAGAAAACATTTCTGATTCTCGTTTGGAAAACATTTCCAAAACTCCTTTACGAACAAACCTTACCATTTCTTAGTTAAGAAGGAAGTCACTCAAGTTGGGGTATAATTACCTCTCAGACCTTAACTGAACAACGTTATAACTTCGAAATGGTCAAAGTTTATCTTTTAATCTTTAACAACTTCTTTACGCCTTTCTCGGATTCAATTTTTACTAGTCCACTTCTATATTTAAAACATTGGTTATAACAATAACGTTATAATCCCTACTTTCGAATTATCTAACTTTAATTATAACTTCTATTCTTATTAGTGAATAATTAACCTAACACTTATTTATTTATAAATGAATAAAACTCTATTTAAACACTGGAAAGCATAAGTACTTTCCCGAATTCGATATAATCGAATTTGCCGATTAACTCTCTTCGAGAAATCTCTATTTGATTAATTCTTCTTCGAATAAGCTATATTCGATTAACTTCTTTCGAATAAACGATATTCGATAATCTCTCTTCGAATAACTAATATTCGATAACTCTTCCTTTTCAAATATCTCATATTTGAAAATCTCACTTCAATTAAACTATAATCGATAACTCCCTTCGATGAAACTAACATCGATAACTCCTTTCGATGAAACTAACATGGATAACTCCTTTCGATGAAACTAACATCGATAACTCCTTTCGATGAAACTAACATGGATAACTCCTTTCGATGAAACTAACATCGATAACTCCTTTCGATGAAACTAACATGGATAACTCCTTTCGATGAAACTAACATCGATAACTTTAACTCGACGAACTTAACTCGACTAACTTAACTTGACTTACTTGGTTCGACCAATTCGATTCGATTAACTAGGCTCGACTAACTTGACTAACTTAGCTCGACTTACTTGGTTCGACCGACCAGGTTTGACTAACCTGACCCATTTGGTTTGACTGACCAGGTTTTGCTAACCTGACCCATTCGGTTTGACCACTGGGCTTGACTACTTGGTTCGACCAATTCGATTCGATTAACTAGGCTCGACTAACTTGACTAACTTAGCTCGACTTACTTGGTTCGACCAATTCGTTTGACCATTTGGTTCGAATACCATATTCGACTAACTCCTCTCGATTCATTAAAACCGATTAACTCATCTCGATTGACTAAATCAATTAACTCCTATCGATTAACTAAATCGATAAACTCCTTTCGATTAACTAAGTTTGATTTACTCGACTCGACTGACCAGGTTCGACTAACTTGACCAGCTTGGTTGTACTGACCAGGTTCGACTAACTTGACCAGCTTGACTCGATTGGTTCGACTCGACCAACTCGACTCGGTTGGTTTGACTCGACCATCTTGACTCGATTGGTTCGACTCGACCATTTGGCTCGATTTGGTTCGACTCGACCATTTGGCTCGATTTGGTTCGACTCGACCATTTGGGCTCGATTGGTTCGACTCGACCATTTCGACTTGGTTGGGTTCGAGTAGCTTGACTAGTTTGGTTCGATTAGCTTGGTTTGACCACTTAACTAACTTGATTCGAATATTTATATCCGACTAACTAACTTTTCTTTTATTTCTATTTATTTTAACTTCTATTTATTTTCCTAAATAGATTTCCTTTTGTATAATCTATTTATTTTCCTAAATAGATTTCCTTTTGTATAATCTATTTATTTTCCTAAATAGATTTTCCTTTATAACTCTAATTATTTAATCCCTAATTAAATATCCTTTATTCTATTTATTTAATCTAAATAAACATTCCTTTATTTTATTGATTTATTTCTAAATAAATATCCTTTTATAGAATCCTTCGATTTTATAAATAGATTCATTTTCAATATAAATATTGAAAATCCCCTTTTCTACATTTTCAGTGTTTTCTATTGTTTTTAAACAACCAACTGTCAATGATCAATATCATCCAAACATATACAATCAACCACAGATTATATACCACAGTATATATCACAATATACAAATAACAGTAAAATAAATGTTGAGGAATCCAGTCGGATTCCTCCAACCTGTTTCCCTGCATCCACCGATGTTAAACAACGTATATAACATCACTTGCATTTCTAATGAAATACACTGATAACAAAATCACCGTTTAATAACGATATATATATATATATGTAGATATATATATATCCATACTGTTTTCAATCAATTATTTAACAGTCCAATCTACAGTCCAATTTAACAATACAACTTAACAGTCCAAATTAACAGTACATAACTAGCAGTCAAATACAGAAATAAAAATACAATTTATATTAAAATATAAATTGAGGAGAGTTAGTGAGTTTTTACTCACATTCTGACGATCATCTTCAATGACGATAACCATCGCTTGATTCAGCCGATTTATTTTGTTATAAATTGTAACGGACTCGGATTGACTTCCAGTCAGTGTCATCGTGTAGTGTTCATCCTCACGATCCCGACGCCACTTATGGTTCTCAATTTTGACCTCGTATGGGTGAGATATCACATTTATAAGTTAGTATACAAATTTGAATTTTAAAATAAACTAAAACTATTTCTTCATGGGCTTACAAATTTGATAAGGCCCACTACCACTCCCTCATACCCAGACCCGATTTTTATCCTTCCTCCCCAAATCGAGATGCTCCAGTTTACTGCTCCTCACCCCATGGCCATTTCAGATGGCAACCGCTCCTTCCACACACACCGAAAACCGATACCCCTACCACCGTTCAACTCTCTGGCCAAAACTCAATCACCTCGTCATCATCTTGTCATGCTCGATCACGAGCTTCCCTCGCAACTCGTCGCTTCGCTCAGATAGGAACAGTAATGGTGCGAAACCAACAACCACCGTATACTCCCAAATTACCATAAATGAAAGCTAAATCGAACCCCGAATACTATATCAACCCAGTTTCGCACCTCGATGCTTCAATTTGCGGTATGGTGGAACCCTAGCACCCACTGTAAAACGCCGAGCTCCCCAATGTGAAGTCGCACCCTTCGATTTACATACCAACTTGAAGAGTTTTGAGCAACGATTTCCATTATCCAAGTTTCAGGATTTATAAGAATTGTTTTGATTTTTGGTTGATTTTTGAAAGTGGCCGATTGGTTTGTTTGAAGAGAAACATACGGCGGCTTTGTTTGTTGACTTCCAGAGAAATTTTCTAGGTTTAGAAATGTGTAAGGGGATATTTATAGAGGAGGTATAATGATTTTATATTCAAATATTATATTAATATAAAATCAACTGCTATTTGTATTGTCTTCTAAAAATTCTTGTACTCACATGTGATACCCAAAAATCACCAAACTGGACATGTAGCTAGAGTTCGACATTACGGTCCCAACGAAACTGGTTTCGTCGAATTCCGACTTCGTTTGCAAAAGTGGCTATTTTTAAAGCTCTAAATAGCCTATTTAAATATATAAATATATTTAAATAAAATTAAATTAAATATAAATATATATATATATATTCTCGTATATATTCACAGTGGCATACCATACAGTTCCAGGAAAATTATATACTCTCTATTCTGAGTCCAGATTGAATCGATATTCAATTTACATTGAAAAACCCTTTTATAACGTATATAAAGCGTTACGAATTATAAAGGAATTCCACATCGACATTTCTGAAATTTGATTTGGACATAAATCAAAATCTATACGACGAAATCTCGATTTTTCTCTTCCACTAGAAAGATATACTCCACCAGCTCCACACGTTTCTTGTTTCACAGAAATCCGGCTAAAAACGAATCCTGTACATTCAGTTGAAGTTCAAATCGCCAAATAGCGAAATGCAGTGCCATTTCGAGCTCGATTTTAATTATATTATAATTATACGTTCAAACTGTCATTGATTGAATATATTCGTCAATATAATCCAACTCTAAGTTGAATTACATCTTTGGGATGACCCCATTCACAGAATATTTGTATTTCCAATATTTTTGATTATTTCGACATTATAATATATTTTATTATATTATAATTATTAATTAAATATTCAATATTATTTAATTCACGTTCTCGATATCGATAAATCGGTATTTAATAATTAAATAAATTAATTATTCAACAGCTAAAATGCGGGTCACTACAATGCCGATGGTGACTTGGTAGTTGTTGTTGTAGGCGGATTCCACTAAAGGAAGATGATCCTCCCATGTCCCTCCAAAGTCAAGAACGCACAGTCTCAAAAGATCTTCTAATACTCTGTTCACCCTTTCCGTCTGTCCATCAGTTTGGGGGTGATAGGCCGTGCTCAAGCATAACTGTGTGCCTACAGCTTCTTGCAGACTCGGCCAAAACTCGCTCGTAAAGATAGGATCTTGGTCACTCACTATGCTGGAGGGTATTCGATGGAGTCGAACTATTTCCTTGAGATAAAGAGATGCTAGAGATGAGGCAGTCCTTCTACTCTTGACATGTATAAAGTGGGCGCTTTTTGTGAGCCTATCCACTATTACCCAAATGCTAGTATTGCCCCTTCTTGACCTAGGCAACTCATCAATGAAGTCCATAGAAATGCTATCCCACTTGCACTATGGGACTTCTAGAGGATGAAGCAGTCCTCCAGGCTTCTTTTGTTCCACCTTGACATGTTGGCATATCATGCAGTTAGAAACGAAATCTGCCACGTCCTTCTTCATGTTGTTCCAAAAGAAAACTCTCTTTACGTCTCTGTACATCTCGTCTCCACCTGGATGTATTGTCATCTTGGAATGGTGTGCTTCCTCGAGAACCATCTTTACCAAATCCCTTGCCTGTGCGACGCATAGTCTTCCACCTCGCCTCAGCCAACCCTTATCATCGATGGAGTACCTATTGAGGTGACTGGAAGTTTCACCCCTAATTAGCTTATCAATCACATCAACAAGCTAAGGGTCTTCGCATTGTGCGGCCCCTATTGACTCTAAAAGAGTGGGTCGTACTTCTAGTGATGCCAATAAACTAGGTACAAAATCAGAGGAGGGCCTAAAGTCAAAACTGGCTATATACTCCAAGCTTTGCCTTTCTACAAAGAGAGGGCATAAGGTCAGCTTCTTTCTGCTTAAGGCGTCTGCTACTACGTTGCCCTTGCCAGGAATATAGGAAATCTCAAAATCATACGAGGCAAGAAACTCCATCCACCTTTGCTGTCTTAAGTTAAGATCTTTCTGCGAGAAAAGATACTTCAACGATTTATGGTCAGTATATAATTCAAACTTCTCACCTAGGAGATAATGGCGCCAAGACTTAAGCGCAAAGACGATGGCGGCTAACTCAAGATCGTGGGTCGGGTAGTTCTTTTCATGAACTTTCAATTGTCTTCCACCATAAGCTACTACCATCCCTTCTTGCATCAGAACATCGCCTAGTCCCGTTCCGCACGTATCTGTGTATACTGTGAACATCTTGCTTCCATCAGGCAAAGTCAGAACTGGGGCTGTTGTAAGAACCCTTTTCAAGCGTTGAAAAGCAATATCACAATCCAAATCCCAATCGAACGCTAGATTCTTCTTTGTTAGACTTGTAAGTGGAGCTGAGATTTTTGCGAAATCTCTAATGAACTTTCGGTAAAAACCTGCTAGCCCGAGAAAGCTTCGGACTTCGGTTGCATTTCTTGGTGCCTTCCAATCTTGCACCGCCACCACTTTCGCGGGGTCCACATCTAACCCCTCTTTGGACACTACATGTCAAAGAAACCTTACTTCTTCTCTCCAAAAGTGGCACATGGAGAATTTGGTTTTCAGCTGATGAACTCGAAGAGTTTCCATGATCTCCTTCAGATGCTGAGCATGTTCTTCCTCATTCTTTGAGAAGATCAAGATATCGTCTACGAAGGCAACCACAAACTTGTTGAGGAATTATCTGAACACCCTGCTCGTTAGGTCTACGAAATAAGCGGTTGCGTTTGTCAAGCCAAAAGGCATGACAAGCCACTCGAAGAAACCGTCTGGGGTTCTGAACGTCGTCTTATCAATGCTATCTTCAACTACCCTTAGCTGATGGAACCCAGTAGCCAGATCAAGTTGGGAGAAAACCGACGCTCCTACAAGCTGATCAAACAAATCGTCTATTCTGGGAAGCGGGTGTCTATTCTTCTTAGTCAGCTTGTTTAGCTTCCTATAGTCCATACAAAGATGTAGTGAGCGATCTGCTTTGGTGGCGAACACCACTGGAGTACCCCATTCTGAGATACTTTGCCTTATAAACCCCTTCTCGAGAGGCTCCTTAACTTTCTTACTGAGCTCCTTTCTCTCCTTCGGAGCCTTGTGTCGAACAGGTAAAGCTACGGACTTTGCATTATCAACAAGATATATGTGGAAGTATATTTACTGCCTCGGAGGTAAGCCCTTCACCTCTTCAAAGACATCCGGATATTCACGGACCACTCTAAATGACTCCAATTCTCAACAGAAGCATCAAGCGACTCTAGATAACTAAGCATAACAGCATTCAAGGGATTACAAGAAATTTCTAGAGTGTTACCGAGCCGAGTCAAGAGTCTAACCACTCTCTTCTCACAATCAAGAATGGCACCATTACTGGATAACCAGTCCATGCCTAAGATCAATCCATATCCCGTGAAACCCAAAACAAAGGCACTACATCTAAACTCAACACTTAGAATAGAGATTTTCAAATCCAAACTAACCATTGACAATTAAGCTAAGCCCCCAATTGGATTTGAAACAACCAAGGGATCTTCTACCATACTAGTGTCTAGGTGCAGAGATTCTACTAAAGCAGATGAAATAAAGGAGTGTGATGCGCCAGAATCAAAGAGAGTGCGAACTGGATGATCATAGAGATAAACTAAGCTTTCTACAGAAATATTTCTACCTCGTTCCTACGGAGGTGCCACCAGCGCGTGAACCTGTCCCCCTGAAGTGGATCCAGTCTTCTGTCCCTGCCCCCGCTTCTTTGGGCAGTCCTTAGCCATGTGTCCAGTCTCACCGCAATGGAAACAACCACCATTCATCTTCGCCTTCTTCTTTCTGCAGTCTTTCGCTATATGTCCAACAATGCCACAGAAATTACACTTTCTCTTTTCACGGGATATGTTGTTCTTCCCGCCCTTCTTGAAGTCTGTTTTCTTAGCCTGTAAACCCTCTTTCTTTTCTTGAGGCACTTCCACTTTTGCCTCTTTCTTGCCTTTATCTTCCTCGTGTAGCAGCGCCATGTCCACCAAGCTTTCATAAGTCGCTCCCATGGGTATATGGGTCATAGCAAGGCTGTGTAGAGGCTCATTCAGACCTTTGACGAAGCGAAGGGCCTTCTTGTGTTGGGTGTTTACTAAATCCAGCCCAAATCTGGCCAGCTGATTAAACTGATTGACGTACTCCTAAATCGTCATACTTCCTTGTTTAAGAGTTAGGAACTTCTCCATCTACAGGCTACTTTCAACTTGGGAGAGGAATTTCATCTCAAACCTCGTCCTGAAATCTTCCCAAGTTTCCACTGGCCTCTCAGCATGGGTAACTTCCCACCAATAAGGAGCTTCGTCTTTAAGCAACTATAGTGCTAGCTGTATCTTTTGCATGTCGTCAACTTCGAAGATGACGAACAAATCTTCGGTCTCCTTCAGCCAGTTCCTTGCTACCACAAAGGATTCAGTTCCATAAAAGTCCTTTCGACCCATAGCCTTGAAGTCTCTACACGTCTTAGCGAAAGTGTTTCCACGAGGAGGAGGAGGAATCGCTGCCACTGTGGGAGGAATGTCTGCTAGGCCCGCATCATTGGCCCTAGCCTCTAGGTACCTCCGGAACCAGCCACGTATCGGTACTCCTTCTGGAAGGTTAAGATCTCCAGACATGCTGAAATAAAAAGGAGAGATTCAAGACAAAAGGATAGAGAGATAGTGCATATGGCTTTGGGGAATTATGCCTTTTTAAAAACAATGCTTTTTCTTGGAAAAAAAAAGTTGCTTATTTAATCTTGTTTTTGAAAATAGTTTCAAAAACCTTTATCTAATCTGGTAAACCTATGCTCTAATACCAAGTGAAACACCCCACCTCCATTAAGGTCACTCACAAAGGTAATGCCTTAACTTCGGTGGAGGTTTATAAGTAAAAGTCACAGATAAAACACAAGACAGATATAAACACATATATATATATAAGCAATGGAAAACAAACTTTCATTTCATAAATACGTGTTCATACAAAACATTTCCATGATTGTTTCACAAAAACTTCCAAAACATTACATCATCATTTCTGTCTTGATTATTAAATAAAGAAGCATAAAATATAATTAAAGCTGCATAAATCCCCATAGAACGTGTCCAAAAGCCATAGCCAAGGAAAGCGAGTCCAAACCATACATCTACTATCTTGAAGCTTGTAAAGAGTCTGACTTAGCTGGGTTGTTTCCTCCCTGTGGACCTGGGGGGAGGGGGGACGAAAGAAAAGAAGACGAAAGAAAAATAGAGTCAGACATAAAGCCTGGTAAGTCTAGTGACTCTTCAGTATGAGAATAAGAAAAAGGGCATGATAGGTATAAACTGGAAACAGGAAAGTATCATAAACTAAGATAAAGCAGTTTTGAACCGAATATACTATCGCACCCCACACTATGTCTCTACACCTACTTGAATTTTGTTCCGATTGGCGCCCCATGATCGGGGTGAAGTGATCCCCTTCTAAAGATCGGCTCCTACTCGCAAAATCATATGTGTCATACGGCCCCCAAATGATTGTAGATACCTATGCTGGTCCCACCATGGGTTGTATCAAGTCCCATGGTGGCGGCCCGACACAATTCTAGAATGCATAGTGTATACTACTGGTGCCCAGTGCCCTGTTTGTCTGCTCTGAAGTGTGTGCACGCCCGCACTCCGTTAGAACCCACATTGCTGCATCAACCGCCGTCGCCTTTGACCGCTTACAATCAGCCCAGTAATCGTGCCCCACCCTGCCTAGTTTCAAGGTACCATGATACCTAATTGGGTTACTGCTGAAATGGGTCCCCGTTACTAGGGTTTTCTAGTCAAACATGTTAAGTGGTTAAGTATCTGTATTAACCTAACCTCACCCATTAGTTTAATTAACATGTTGAATTGGTTAAGTGTTCTAGTTAACTTAACCCTACCATCCTCATTCTAGCTTTAATCTATTCATTAAAGCACCAACCACTCACATTAGACAGGTATTGTTGCGGTCACTGGACAGCCGGTCGGTTCCGGGCAGGTTTACACCGCATCTCAGTCTAACCTCGGGTCCGTATTGGGCTTAATGCCTTAACCTCCCACATTGGATAGGTATTATCGTGATTACTGGACAGCCGGGCGGGTCCGGGCAGGTTTACATCACAACTCAATCCAACTTTGGGTTAAGCATATTCGTATTTTCTAAATTTACATATTTGTCTCTTTTATATGTAAATGTTATGGCCCATTTTCCAAGTTCGTTATCTTTTTAGGCATGGCAATTCATACCATTTAAATATCACCAATCATTGGCATGTGTCAAACATGCCAACACATATATTTTTCATGTTTAATCCCAACGATATTCCCCCGTTTGTACGTTCGCAAGATTATAATGAATGTTGGGCTAGATATTTCAGCCCAACTTATAAACATAGAAGGGAAAGCCAAGAACATGATGTATTCTAAATAACATAAAGGGTGTGTGACATATGAACTTGCAACTTTGCGATCTAATTAACATTAATCATGGGTTTCAACTTGTCGTGTGAACTTGCATTCAAATAAGAATCTAATTAAATAGGTGACACATGAAATGGCATAATTTAGACTTGCATAAAACATAAGCCTAAACATATTTTTATCTAGGCATAACTTCAAACACAAACTAGCATGTGACAAAGTTATTACATGTCCATAAAAATGTCTATTTTTTACATTAACCCAAAAGCATGAATTAGATCAAAACATGTATCCTATTATAACATGAAACTTGTAATAATTGTGTGAAACTAAATAGTACTTGGCATGCACCCAATTACAAACTTGCAAAGGACATAAGAACATATACATGGGATTTAATCATGTAGGCATAATAGTCTTAACATAGAACAAGTGTATATAAGTCTTAACTTGGACTTAGAAAAATGTATGCAACCTATATTAAACATATAAACATGTAGGTCTAAATTCTAGCATTAACCATATATTTGTATGTGATGTTGCTTTCATTCTAAATGTACAACAACATCAAGTCAATTATACCACAAACATCCCAATACCATTCACAATACAATCATTTCTATACATAGATATGAATTAGCATCGTCATTATACAACAGTAAAATTCCATTTCCACTTTACATCGAATCAAGTCTTAATTTTATTCCCATCGGAAAAATCACTACACTTACAACAAACGACGAACTTGAATTCTGGTTTCTGAGTTCTTAATTTGCATTGCTTTCCTTTGGGTAGTTAAACGTTGTTTGAATCTTGTTTTTACTTTAGTTTTGCTAGTCTCTAAGCTTTCTCCAACTGACGACTACTCTTAGTTTCCTCCCGGCAGCATGACAGTTCTAGCTCTATTTTATTTGTGTGAATTTAGATTGAGTGTTGGGTTGCATTTATAGAATTTCAGATTGATTTGAGTCGTCAGATGATCATAGAGTGAATCCAGACCATATACACCAAGAGGAGCCAATCAGAAAGTGACAAATCAGCCCTAGTGACACACCAGAACTCAGAAATTCGACCAGAACCTGACTAGGCCAGCAAGGACCTGACCAGGTCGACCGGGTAAGTCGACCCCCAGGTCGACCCCCTGGTAGACCTGGGTACCCAGGTCGACCCCCAAGTCGACCCCTTGGTCGACCTGGTTCCTGGGCGGGAATTTTCCCGCCCAGCCCACTTTGGGTCTGTTTTTTGAATTTTTGAACTGAATTTGAACTGTTTGAATTTTAAATTGAATTCTGAAACTTCGGAAGGTCATAACTCCTTCATACGTAGTCCGATTTACGCAAACTCGGACTCTATCTCAAGCAGAATTCCGAGACGAACGCAATGGCATAACCCATTTCCCTTAATTCTTTTATTTATAATTAATTATCCTTTAATTTGTTAATTTAATGTTAAATGAAAATTCGAGGTGTTACAGCTGCGCATTCTATTCAGGCCATTAAATATATATAATATATATATTATATATATTTCATCGATTTCCATTTAAAATGTATTATATAAATCGTTTTAAATTCATTTTAAAAACGATTTCAACTTCCATTTCAATTTTAAATCAAAATTGAATATTCCATTACATGACAATTTTATACATCTCATATATATATTAAAAATAATATTGTTAACCAATCAATATTTATTTCATTCTCACTTCAGATATATATTATTAACATTTCATATATATATATATAATACACATTCCAAATATATATTTTATTCGCACTTCATATATAAGTTTTTCACATTTCATATATATATATATATATATATATATATATATGTTATTTTCATACCTCATATATATATATATATATATATTTTCCATATTTTATATATATTTTTTATTTCATATATATATTTTATTTATACTTCATATAATTTTTTTTTCACATTTCATATATGTATTATTTTCATACTTCATCTATATTTTTTTCACATTTCATATATATTTTTTATTCGCATATATATATATTATTTTCATTTCATATATATATTGCTTCCACAACACATAATATATATTATTTTCATCGCATATATATATATATATATTATTTTCATTTCATATATATTTTATTTTCACAAAGCATAATATATATTATTTTCATCGCATATATATATATATATATATATATATTATTTTCATTTCATGTATGTATTATTTTCACAACGCATATTTATATAATTTTCATTGCATATATATATATATATATTTCACATCACAACCACAACAAAATACAATCAAATAAATCGTCCATGGTCTGTGGACGACAGGGAGCAGTTCATATATGCAGTTATAAACTAAATAATTGTACAAAGAAAATTATAGTGAGAAGTTCTCACCTTGATCGGTATCAGAAATCGTTTAATAACGATTTGTTTTAATTAAATTAAACCCGACGTTTAATTTAATCAAAATCTGCAACTACTTCGAATCTCCCTCTAGTCAGTTCATCATGAAGGCCTCGTAATCACGGTTCCATCGGAACCAGTTTCTTCCAATTCTGACCATGAATGACAAAGTTATCAATTTTTTATCACCTTTGAACAAAATAATTATAAATTGGAATTCATTAGTGACTAATCCCTAATTAACTACCTAAACCATAATTAGTCTTAACCTAGGCCATCCTCTTCCTTCTACAGGTGAATTGCCGAAACCCCAAAATCCACTGCTCCAAAGAAAAGCACCACGTCGCACCTCAATCAGGCCGCCGACCTCCGATCAAAGACCACCCTGTGAATCGTCGCCGCATGCGCTGCCACCCCCAGAATCTCCGTCGAACTCGGATGCCCATAGCCTCCTGAAATGGCGTTCGAATGCCGGTCCTTTTTCCATTGATTTCGGACCCATTTCGAAACAAAACCCTATCGAAATCACATCATTTTAAAGATCTCATTCTCCTTATTGATTTCTGTTTTGGAATCACAAATCAATTGGCACTCTATTTTGAGAATTTAAGGATAGAGTTTTGGCGTTTTGGGGCCATTCAAAGAAGATGACGGCGGCTGATTGAGATTTAGAGTTAGAGGAATTTTTTGGGGGGTATTTATATAAATTTTTATTATTATTTAATTCAGTTAAATTCTAAAAGGTGAATTTCGCAACAGAACTCCAAATCAAACCCAACGACTATTGCCTCCAACCAATTACCCTCATTCTGAACACAATGGGATATGTTTTGTAACCCAATTCGGATGTTACGATAAGTTTCTGCTAAATTTAAAATATAATTCATTATATTTTAAATTCAAACGTACATTTTAATTTACCGGAGCCACATATTGACTCCAAAAATTCCAGAAAAATAAATCTGGCTATGTTTTGACGATACGGTCCTAACAAACCTTCATCAAATTTGGAGATGATTTGAAAAACCGTCATTTTCTAGTCGATTAAATTCAAATTGAATTGACCAAACACGTTTAAATTCACCACGCTAACACATTGATTCCAAAAATTATGAATTAGAATCTGGCACTAATTTGACATTCCGGATCCAAGAAAAGTGGTCTCGTCGAAAACGGAGGTCGTTTGCAAAATGGCTATTTTTAAGGGCTATATATTATATAAATTCCGTTGCGACTATTCTGAATTTTCAATTGTCCATAACTTTTTATTCCCATTATGAAATCTAGATTTTTCACTTTGGTTGGAAAGATATTTTCAAACAGATTCAAATATTTTTGGTTTTACTGAAATCCGGTTTATTTTGAATTCTATACATTCATTTGAAATTTGAAATCGAAATTTCAAACTACCGCGTCATTTCTAATTCCTTTTATAACCAAAATAAGTATGTATATTCTAACTTCGATTTAAATAAATTTATACGTTCTAATTCTATTCAAAACAAATTTCTAATCGTTATTATTTAAAATAAATCATTTTAAATATTCAAAATCCATTAAAATTACCAAAATAAAAATTTTAAATTGGTTTTGATTTTACGGGTTATTACACAGCTTTAAGCTTCCATCCAGAATCCTGCTCAATAAATAAAAATGTTGCGACCCGAACCTCCCCGTAAAGGAAAGCCCGGATTGCTTTGAGAACAAGACGAATCAGAACACAAACAGAAGAACATTTCATTGCTTATTACAACAATTTCATTAGAATACAAGAATATACAGAGTATGGATAAATATTACACATTTACTAAATATCAGAGATTTACAAATTACAATGCAGCGGAAAAATAATACAAAACACAACTGAAAAGAATATACGGATACAGGGCTTTCCAAATATCATTCCAACTGTAAACCAGGATCTTGTGAATATAAATCTGCAAAACCAAATCTACTAGCTGCTCGTGCGGAAAATAGGGGCACCCAGAGTTTAGGTTAAAACAATAAACTCCAGGTCAGTCATGTGACTGGTGTGAGAACTAAAACAGTTATTTAAAACTTTACTTTAAATCATATATATCAAGGGACCATGCCGTATAACATGGAACTGGTTTCCTCCCAAGAATACCAGTGCATATAACAAAACAGCGTAATGCTTTTTGGAAAAATGAAGCTATTATAAGACCCAGGTCCTATCACACAACGTAACGCAAGCCGGGGGATAGGGTTTTCCCTTATAATAGCCAAACATGCTTGGTACGTTAAAACAAATCATTTGATACTATTATAAGTGCATAGTGTATAAAACAACTTCAAATATAAATGTATCAATCCTAGACGGTATGGGTACCATATATCATGTCGCCAATACTAGGCTCTACAATCAAAACCGCAATGTCACGTACTGGAAGTTGGATTTCCATCTGTGAACCAAGGCAAGGGATTGTCCTTACCGCTTTGAGAAAATCTAGCCCATGTCTCATAATCAGAACGCATCAACCCTTGGATCATCAGGGCCGGTCCACTCGGTGTGGATTAAAATGCCTGAACACTGCGTTTCCCTACCCTATGGGGCGTAAATGAGACAAATGACTCCATCGGCCCCGAACCGACCGATATAACTGAGGCGCCTCCTGGCTCCTATCCATCATCCACATAAGTAAAACGCTAGGGCATGCAAAACGCTGACACCACTCCTAACTAGAAGGAAATGCATGTCCTTCCTGAAGTCCTCTCCCGTTTCTGGTTCACACCGGGGTGTGAGGCTCACAAATTAACGCTACACAAAGCTATGCCACAAAGGCCGTGCTTTGATCATCAACCACAAGACTCTGCTTTTCAATAGAAGCCTTGATCATTTGCATCTCACCATGCCACACAGGCAATCCACGCTATGCAACTGATGTATATCAATCACACAGAATGAAATCCGATGTCAGACACACATCTGTTTACAAGTTCGTTCAGGGTCTGAACGAAGCCGAAGGCACCTTATTCCTCCCCCATATGTCCAATACAGGGGAAAGGCCCTCGCATATCCTTCGATCTCCAAGTACGTCTGGATGATCACCACTTATTACTTTGTCTTAGGTGTACAGCTCAATCAAGAGCTCAGTAATCATCCAAACGATGTGAAGACCTCTGGTCTTCGACCACCGTCTTCATTCTCGACATATTGTTGAATCAGTTATTTAGAATAGGATAAACCCGGTCTTTTCGAATAACTCGCATATATAATAAACAAGTGCTACAAAAACACAACATACGCCCTATTCCAATCCAGAATATTCCTTTATTCAAATGTTCTTATGCTTTGGGAAAGGTTCCTACTAATTTTATCAAAGACAAATTCTTTAAATTTATTCTTTAATCTTCCTTTGGATATCATTTCAATCTAATTAAAGATTCATTAAAACTCCACTTGGTTTTAATCTTCCCAAAAATCAATATTAACGATTGTTTAACTTGGGAAATCATATCCTATCTTTAACTGGGTTAAAGAACCAATGTCCTTTAAAACACGATTCACGATAAACCAAAAATCACATTCCATTCCATCAGCCTTTAACCGTAAATTAGCAAGTGAACAATTCCCTAAGTATTAACCACAAAGGCCGAAACCAACATCAGATCAATACCCAGGAAACCATTCAATTTAACTAATCTCCAGTTAGTTTATGTTTTCTTAACTCCATTGGGTCTAAGAATAGTAGTATTAAAGATACCACCCAAAATATCATTCCATTAACAATGGAATCTTCATGGAAAAACAAATCGATATAAATTTCCATATCCAACCGATAATATAAATGGAATAACGACAAGGCCTTTTAAATTCCATATATATTAACCGTCTTCCCCTATAGAAGCTTAGTTCGATTATTACCAAATCGAATTCCATTCAATTCCAATTTAATATGTTAAATTGGAAAAGTTTACTTTGGAAAATCTCCTTTAAATCTTAACAAAAGATTTATAAATTCCAAATCCCATTTCACTGTAAATCGGGTTAAAGAACGAATGTCGCTAAAACAAAGTCCACAACAAATCCAATCCACATTCCATCAGTCTCTAAGCGTATATTAGTAAGAGAACGATTCCCTAAGTGTTAACCCCGAATGCCGAAACCAACATAAGGTCAATACTCAGGAAACCATTCAACTTAACTAATCTCCAATCAGTTTCTAATTTTCTTAACTCTATTGGGTTTAAGAATAGTGTTAGTGAAGACACCGTTCACGACAACCCAAAATCCCATTTGATATTAAATACAAGGCTCTGAATAGAAAATACATCGGCTTATATTCAATATCAAATACTAAAACCTACAAAAATCATATTGGAAATAACGGTATAATTATATCTTTCAAATTTCCATAACAATATCTGTATAATCACAAAATCCAACGTCGAAATATTCCGAAGACAGTTTCGATCCAAATCTGTTTCCAATATATATATTGGAAATTCTGGTTATTTTTAAAACCATTTCAAATCTAGTTTATATTATTTAAACATATTTGGATTATAATTCTAGTTCATAACTAGTTCATTTCGATAAAAATCTGTTTTTATCTTTTCAAATATGGGATTTTTCACCCCAATTCTTTCCAAATCATTTCTTACGATTTTACACTAATTATTGATATTTTAAATAATTTTATCAAAGCCCGTACAGTCAATTTCCATAAACGGCCATCGAACTGCACTTACAACGACCTTTTTCAGATTTGATTTGGACATAATTCAAATCCAACTGTTATATTTCAAAACTCTAAATTCGTTAGAAAGCTCTTTTCGATATGAACCCAACTGTTCCAGTTTTAGAAGAATCCGACGATCGGATCTCCCGTAATGTCCGTTCGAAGTAAATGGTCGAAATTCGCAAACTGCCGCTACGTGGCACGTTCTATTCAGGCCATTATATAATATATATATATATATATGTATATTTCGTCGATTTCTATTTCAAACGTATTTTATAAATCGTTTTAAATTCGTTTTCAAAACGATTTCAACTTCATATTCAATTTCAAATCAAAATTGAATATTCCATATCATCGATATATAAATGATAGTATTTTCAAAAAATTAGATTTTGAAATCAATTCCTTTTCGATATTCATTATAAAAATGAACAAAATCGATATAACTATTGTTCACGTCAAAATGGCGTTAATCTAATCAACACGGCTTTATATATTTAAATATTTTCGTGTCCATTCCAAATCGGACATCGAAATTAGATTTTGATCTTTTACTGAATATTATTTTAAAATATCCGTTATTTTAAAATAATCGTTATTTTAAAATATTCCTTCTTTCTGAACTGGAATCAGACACAGTCAATTACATATAATGTGATTTATATGGATTTTATACAACATGTATATAACAACAATCAAACACAGTCAACCATCATCCAAAGTGCATTCTACACTACATGAGCATCAAATATAAATATTTAACGCTTACAACAGCCTGCCAATCAATCGATCGACATACAACTAATTATTGGGACTAGTGTATGTCATATATAATCCCAATACCCGTGTGGGGTTGTCAAACAATCAAACACAGGTTTTATTTGTGTAGTTGGGCGATGTGTAAAATTTATCATCACAATCAATATTAGTCAAATCTGTGTATATAAACAAATCGTCCAATTTGTTTATAAATATTTATTTTATTCATACACGTGTTAAAAAATATATTTTTAACTATAAAATATTTATTTCCATTCCACATCACAAAATAAATTTTCACAACACATCAATCAAACAAACAAGTCGTCCATGGTCTGTGGACGACGGGTGTCTGGTGCTGCTAAGCACCGTCTGCATCCTAGTATATATTTTATCTAGAAAATAAATTAAAGTGAGAAGTTCTCACCTTTGGGTTCCACTCCGCCATTCTTTATTGTTGATTTACACGGCATCCCTATGTTAAAAATCATATTTTTAACCCATTAATAATTATTCCTTTATATGACTATTTTGTCAACGTACATAGGCTAAAAATCATACTTTTACCTTTCTAAAAATAATTTCATATCACACTCAAGTTAAAAATCGCATTTTTAACATACTAAAATTATCTCCTTTATACGATAAAAATCATGTTTTTATCTACATAAAAATATTTTTAAATCAAAGGTCTCATATATTCAGATCAGAGAAAATTTAACTTTCTCAATCAAAGATTTCATATTTTCATTACTTAAGAAATCATATTTTTATATCATAAGAAATCTATTTTTCATAACATAAGAAATCTATTTAAAAATCCTATTTTTATAATGATAAAAATCATATCTTTATATCATTAAAAACCTTATCTTTATTAACATAAAAATCTAGTTTTTCATTAACATAAAAATAAAACCTCTGTATAAATAAAACAGATTTTATAAATTAAAAACTGATTTTATAAACTGAAAATCACCTGAGGGGCGCTGGAGGGGGGAGGTTGGCTCGGTATGGCGGCGAGGTGCTGGGTGTTGCGGAGGGCTTCAGATGGCGGTGGAGGGCTCGATTTAGGGTTTAAAACAAAAAGTGGCTGCGACTTCAGGGTTGTGGAGGACGTCGGAGGGGGTAAGGCGGAGGGGAGGTCGCTACGCCTTAGTGAGAAGCGGCGGTGGGTGGCATGCGGTGGCGCGAGGGGAGGCGTGGGAGGGATCGACTTGTGGCTACGGGTTTTTTTTTCCTTATTCATTTTCTGTTAAACGATATAGGGGATTGACCAAAGGAAAACAGATAAAAGGGAGGGAAGGGAATATTATAAAGTTTAATTATTATTTTATTTATTTATTTCCATAAAACAACTTTTTATTTCGACCTTCAAACGAGACCCACCGACTGTCATCCATAACTAATTATCCCGATTCCAAACGCAATGGAATATGTCCCGTAGGCCAATTTGACCCCTTCGATCAGTTTCCATCAAAATTAAAATATAAATAAATAGAACGGTCAATATCGATTTTAACGTACATTTTAATTTATCGGGGCCACATACTGACTCTGAAAATTCCAAAAAAATTATTTCTAGCTTCGTATTCACGATACGATCCTAACAAAACTAATTTCATTAAATTCTGAGACCGTTTGAAAAATGGCTATTTTCTGGTTGATCAAAATTGATGAAACTGTTAAAACACGTTTTCTTTTGCTACGCTCACATATTGATCCCAAAAATAATGAATTTTGGAATCTAGCAATAATTCGACATCCCGGATCCAACAAAAGTGGTTTCGTTGAAAACGGAGGACGTTTGCAAAATTTTCATTTTTAAGGGCCAAACTTCCATAGCGACTATTCTGAATTTTCAACTGGGCATATCTCTTTATTCCCGCTATGAAATTTCGATTTTTCGGATTCGCTGGAAAGTTATTCTCAACTAGATTCTAATATTTTTGGTTTTTCTAAAATCCGGTTTATTTTGAATCCTGTACATTCATTTAAAAGTGAATTTTCAAACTACCGCGCCATTTCCAATTCCTTTTATAATTAAAATAAAATATTTATATTCTAGCGTCGATTCAAAAAAAAATACATTCTAATTCTATCCAAAATAAATTTCTAGTCGTTATTATTTAAAATAAATCATTTTAAATATTCAAAATCCGTTAAAATTGCCAAAATAAAAATTTTAAATTGGCTCAGATTTTCCGAGTTGTTACAATCTCCTCCACTTAAAATCTTTTCATCCTCGAAAAGGAACGAAGCTGAAAGTTGTTTAACAAATCAACTCAGCTTTCATTATTTTCAGTATGGCTTAAGTTCTTCAACTTTTCAGTTTCTAAGAACTTTTCAATTTTTCAAAAATTTGGCTAACACCCTAAATTTTCGAAAATTTCCCCATAACCTCCCCTGCACGGGAGCACCGGGAAAATCCCGAAATTGCCATACAAGCCTCTCCAATCCAAAAAGAAAAGGATACAGCCAAGCGGCTAGCCAATCGGCTCATAAAATCATCAAAACCCCAAGAAATACAATAAACATGTACCTATTTGTCGGGCAAACAGTTTTATTCCTCTTCTCTAGCCTCCTTGCAATGACTTGTTCAATGGATACACATGTATATGCATGCAATTTCAAACAATTTTCAATACAGTTCAATATTTGATACAATTTGGTTATGTGTACTGTTCTTTCACATAATGGTTTTATTATATAATAAATAATCACACAACACAACCATCAATCAATTAGTGGGTTAACGTTTCAAATTCATAATTTTGATACATATACAGAAAATCATGTTTTTGATGCCAATTCACACAATAGTCCTATCTAGTTTTTGGTTCTCACACCAGTCAATTGGAAATATATAGACATCCCACTTTCGAAACTCGAACACAAGTGCTGATGATGATATGCCATCAACAGAACCATCTTGGAGCAACTAGAGTGTGATTCTATATTTATCCAGTATATTAAAACTTTGAATACACGTTTGCAAGGCGTATATGCAAAATCTATATATATTGGATTGTCCAAATTCAATACAAATAAAATATTCAAATACGTTGAATAAGGTTTAAATTTTCAAAACAAAAATTGCTTTCATTTTATTTTAAAAACACCACTCTTCACACTCGTTCTAGGATGCTACTGATCCTATCTCTAACGAGTCATTCCTATTGAATATTACTAATCCAATCTCTGATGAATTCTTTCGTCTGGTTCTAATGTGCCTTGTTCTCAAGCTCTGTAAACCAGAGCTCTGATACCAAATGTTGCGACCCGAACCTCTCCGTAAAGGAAAGCCCGGATTGCTTTGAGAACAAGATGAATCAGAAAACGAACAGAAGAACATTTCATTGCTTATTACAACAATTTCATCAGAATCTATACTATGCTATTAAAGATGAGTTATATTTCGTGAGCTCTCAAACCCTCTCCAGCTTGTGAAAGGAGGGTGTGCCACGTGTCATGTTAGTCCAACGGTCAAAACTTCTCTCTCCCATATCACGTTTCAACGTTCCTTTTCTTTGCATTCGCATACTCATCCTCCTTTTATTTCTCCTCCATGCCCTTCGTCTTCATTTTCGCCTGGCGCCTCCTACATCCATCCATGGCCAACCATTCTCTGGCTGCTCACAATCCCAGCAACAGGTTTGCTTTCCTTACCGTTCGCACCTCCACCCCTATAAGGCTGTATCCCTAGGTAAGCCGAAAATCTAAAAAATTCTAGCAAAATTTAACGACATTCCACCACATGTGTTTATACATTGAACCCTAGGTAAGCGTATAATTTCTATTCCTTCTGATTCCCATCAGTACAATAACCTAAATCTTATTTGGCATGTTTAGGGTTATGTTAAACTCAATACCAAGTGGATATTTATGTTGTACGCAATTTGGCCATGGTGATCTGGTCTTGATTTCATCACGCCGATCTCGGCAAATCCAGACGAATCTACATCGTTTGCCCCCAAATTGATCAGCATTTATGGAGCAATAGCTGTTTTTCAGGTATTTTTTGAGTTTGTGGCTTTCATCCATTCCTTTTCATTGTTGAAATTTGTTTAATTTATGTATGAATCTTCTTCATTCGATTGAAGTAAAATTATAATTTTTCACCATTTGTTGCGGTTACTTACAATCTACCTCAATCGTTGATTTCTTTGCTGGATTCAAACATATATGAAGCATGCTTCATGCATTTACTGATATATATTTTTATAGCACTGCCATTTCATCAAACTTGAACCTTTTTAAATTGATGAATGTTAGTTTTAATCAATTTAATACCACCGTTGTCACTCATTTACTGTAGTGAACCTTTTTAAATGGATGAATGTTAGTTTTCATCAATATAATACCATTGTCACTCATTTACAGTAGAAGCTGGATTCCAGCTATAGAGGGCTTTTGGATTCTATGTACCATTCAGTTTTGTTCATAGGGGGGGGTGTGTGTCTATATATATATATGTGTGTGTGTGTGTGTGTGTGTGTGTGCACGCGCTTGTGTGTGTGTGTGTGTGTGCACGCGCTTCAGCCGCTTAATTTTGCATTTTCCCCTAACTGTTTCAGTTTTCCATTTAATTATATTTTCTGCTATGTTATCTGATCAGACCTAAAGCCTATCTGTTTTCTGAAATGGAAGATTTTATGTTTTCACCCATTTTTTTGGTTCTGTTTAAGCTAGAAGTTATAATCGTTGACCATATGTTATGTAAAAGAAAGCCTTGAAATTTTTATTATTTGACATTTCCCTTATTGATTTGACTATACCATTGCTTGAGTTAAACTGGGAAATTAAGTTAAAATAATAATGAAAGTATATGATGTAAAACCGCAATGCAAAGCATCTGTGTTTACATGTGAATTAACTAAGGTGTGTTGGTACCTTCTTTGTTATTGTAGTGGCCACTGAATGAATTTGAAAGAGGCATTGAAAGAAAAATCAGATCAGATTAGTTCCTATCAAGGTTTGATGTTACCAATATTTTTAAAATGTTATAACTTCATCACTATTCCTAAATTTATCTTCAGATAAATCAAGATGTAAATATCCATTGTATTACGTAAAGAGGAATTCAAGACTAGAGTAAGTAAGTCTATAAACAGATACTTTCGAGTGTAGATAATCTCAAGTCAGGGTATCATGTCCATATCCGTAGGTACAAGAGAATATCAGATATTTATCCTCTACGTGCGAAATTGATAAGGTTAAAAATGAATAAATTTAACCCACACAAATCGTTTTCAATAATGATGTTATAATATATGTTAAAAAAAAACAATGATGAGAATAATCCATTTTTGATAGCAAATATTCATTCACATGCATATTATTAATAATTATCATAGTAAAACAGTATATATCATTTATTTTATGTTATAAAACACGCATAATCTCGACTATTACTTTACAACCAAATGGATAATTTTCAAAATTAGCTAAATGCCTCCAGGACAACTCTAAAATTGATATTAAATGTGTTTGTTATGCTATACACTTGATATGTTAAACTATTGTAGGCTAGCATATAACATCTTATAAATTACGCAATACATAATTAAATCATTCAATGAAGAACATATTGATCATAATCAGCGATGAATTATTTATGATAGTGATTAATGATAGTTTATCATATCTATTCTGTTATGTGAAAGCTCGGTTTAAATTTATGTGGCCTTCTATTTCCGTTTCTTCCCAAAATTTCCCATGTTGCTAAGTGTAGGAATCCGGTCCCTTTGTTATCATTGTTCCCTTACTCTACTTCCTGTGTTTTTCATGTTGATAGGATGTGCTGATGACAGAAAAGCTGGATTATCACCATACAAAATTTTGGTTTTGGGGTTACAATGTTCTTGATGTTGATTACACTGCCAGCTATGTTTAGGTAATGATCTATTAATTTTCAATTTGTGTTGGGTTTTTTATTTGTTTCATTTTGAACTTCAAATTAGGTTTGATGGTATGGAATTTTCATTCCCGAGTGTTGCAAGATTGATGACATTCCTTTTGATAGAAATGATTTTTTTTAACAGGAAATGCTACTTAATTTGGTATTGATTATCTTATATAATGGCATACGTAGCTCATCCAAAAAAAAAAAAGGCGTTAAAGGCGCTAAAAAGTTAATAGTTACTATTTTAGCGATATCCAAAAAAGTAATAATTGTTGTTTGTTCATTAGTAAAAATATTTTTAACTCAAGTTTGTTCAAAAATACATGCAATACTTAAAAGGTTTTGATTTATTTAATGATTTAACAATTATTTCAATCCCACTGAGTAGAAAAGAAATTTTGATAATTCTTCCCTATGTTATTGTTGTATTGGCTAGATAATCACATATACAAAAATGAAGATTCTGACAACTTTGGTTGGTTATATGTATGTCGTGTAACTCGAGCAGTAGAAATATTGTGCACACTCAGCTATGTAGTTTAATATAGTATATATTACTTCGTGCAAAGGTAGCACAGTTGTATTTTTTGCCAATTTGATACCTAAATTTATTACCAAAAGAATACGTATCGTAAATACGGGCATTGTTATTAACACTCCAAATATTGTTAAGGGGAGGCCAATTTTTTTCTTTTTTTAAAATTGTTAAGGGGAGAACCAATAAGTAATGTTGCCCCTTAACAAATAAAGGAACTTTTACCTTATTACCCATTTAGGCTTAATTTCACTATTCTATTCATTAATCTAATTTTTAATGGTTAATCAACACCTTTAGTTTTGGAGAAATCAAATCCTAACCAAAAATCATGGACAAAAAAAAATGATATTGACACAGGATATACTCGACTTGGTTGAAAGAACCAGGCATTATCAGCAAATACATTGCTGTTATCATTTCAGTCTTCAATAAAAAAAATAAAAAAAATCCATTAGCTAAATTGACTAGATTATCCAATACGCAACCTAGTATTACTGAAAAATCAGTACCGATTCACTGAATCATTGTATATAAACAATAGTTTTATGCAACATAAACGATAAAAAATTCTGAAATAATATCAACTTATCCTCATTACATCCATTTAAAAGATATCCAATTTGCAAACAATCAATTTTTTAATATGGTTTGAAGGGGCAATCCGGGAATATTGAGTAGTGTGAAATAATTTGTTTGAGTAGCCCCTTAACAATTTTCCAAAGAATGGAATGTTTTTAAAAAATGACCCCCTTAACAATAGTTGGAGTGTCAATAACAATGCCCGTAAATACAAGAAATAATTAGCACTTTTCAAAATAATCGAAACAAGCTGACTGAATAACAAAAGAATCCACTAGCTTCATGCAGTGTAGGTTTAATTATGTTTTCCACCTTTTTTGTAATTTTATATTACTTTGTTTGTCAGTTACCATGTAATTATATCTGTGTTGATTTTATCTACATCTCTTCTTTCTCGAAAGTTTTTTTTTTTTTTTTTTTTTTGGGTATTTGTAAGGGTTTATGTTAGTTTATTATGAATGCACCTATAACACAACATGAATGCAGCTATAACACAACACAAATGATGTGGAATTTTTATACTGTAATTTGATGCCACCGATATAATTAATGTCTTGGCTTTCATGTTTCAGAACCGTGTTCTGGAAAGTTATTTGCCTTCTTTAAATATAATGAAATATCAACCCTTTAGAGGTAGGCACATGACACGAACCATATGTGTGTACACACACACACAGGTACACATATCCATACATCACACTTACACATGCATACCTACAACCATACATATGCACACATGCACACACTATACATACATTAGTGTAAACACACGAAAAATTAATTTTTGGGCCTTTTTTGTTTGCGGAATTTATTGTGAGTTAGTATGCATCTCTGATCCTATGATATAAATAATAAAGAATAGTGATTCTGATGTGATTCATTGGTCATAATGCTAATTGATTTGGCTGGCAAATTTTAAGGCAATTGGTTAAATGAAAAGCAGCAAATGTAATAATTCCCTTTGTAAGTTTAAAGTATTGGAAAAGGAGAACATTTCCATGATACATAATGTGGATCTGCTCAAAATATTGTAGGGACCTTCTTTGTATCTTCTTCACTCTATCAAGTTGAGACATTAAATAAATAGATGAAGTCATATAAGATGCTAATTTTTCCTGTACTTAGCTGAAAATTTTTAGGTTTGGTGACACCGAGTAAAGGTCAAAAGATAAGATTTGTGATAATGCTGTTTGAATAAACATAATTCGGTAGCGGCAAATATGTTAATTTCTTAGAATTGGCTACTGAGTTCATTAGGCTTATTGAGCTAATGCTACTTTATCTTCATATTTTTTCATAATTTGCATCTTTTCACAGTTAAGGATGTAATGAATAGTGCCACTATTTGACGTTTTAAATGAATGAAATCAATATCTTCAGCCGTGGTTACGAAACTGCCCAAAAGTAAAAAAAAAAAAAAAAAGGTCAACTTACTGATTATTTTGTAGGTAATTGTTTTTTTGAGTGGGATTACTTTTATATATGTAATTTCTCAAGAAGAAATCCATGTTCTTTTCTTTAAAACATTATGTGTTTTACTTATGTTCATGAATCAATTTAGAGTCGCCATTTTTTGAGTAGAAGCTTACTATGAATTGGTATACGCAGGCCTTCAGTGATTTAAAGCTTTGCCGATTCTTTTTTAAAACAATGGTACGTGAACTATTATTGATAGGAATTGTATCATATTAGGTAAGTTCTTTGTTCATTTTTTCATAGTCGTTGATGTATGAATTTTTTTTGGTTAACATGATTTCTTCGGGTCAATGAAACTACCAACAGCAGTTATCTATACCTTTTAAAGTTTGGATTTCTAATGAATTTACATAGCTTACAAATATGTACACTTCAAAATTTATGCTTTCAACCATTGATAGTTCTTAGTTGTTTTAGCAGATTTGTTGATGGAAATATGGGTATGTGCATTCGGCTGTTGATAGTTCTTGGTTATTTCAAAAAAATTGGTGATGAAAGTATGAGACTCCTGTGGAACTGGTATGACATGGTTTCTTCTTACATTTACAAGTATTTTAAATTAAATCAGTGCCAACTATGCATATCTTTGTAAGTAGTTTATTATACGTAACCGGTAAACATTTTTTTTTGTTATGCTAATCAACTGTATGGAAAAAGAACTCTAACGTTGTACTTTATATTAAGAGCATCTTCAACTAATTCGATCTCTACTATAAATGGTTGAATATTAAGGATCAGATATAATGAAACTACCCACCAATCACGATTTTTTTTGTATGTGCATCAGTCAGGTTCCTATTAAACATGCGTTTAGAATCCCCTCACACATGTTGAATAGGCACAAATATTTAGCTGGAATCTAGCAATTAATCTCATAATAAGAGATTGCTCACCTTTTTTTTAGTTTGCTAAATGTGTTTTTCTTTTGGTTTAAATCTTTGCCACATTCAAATGTTAAAACGATTTTACGACACGATAGATATTATACTTATCGTGTTGATATGCAACTATAATTTTAATCTATGCTACTAAAATGTTAATTTTACGTTCACTTCATTATTTTTTTATCTATGCCACTATAATTTAAAGAAGAGAGTTGTAACAAGCTCGCAACAAATATAAAGTAATCAAAATTAAGTGTTTTCTTTGTAGGTTGATGTTTCCCAAAGTCGACAAGTTATTACATTCCTGTGAGAAATTTTCGAACTCCAAGGTGCATCAAAAGCGATGAATTTTTAAGTTGATGTGAATTTTATAAAAAAGAATAGTTACATGTATTATGCAAATTGATAGGTGCATTTATATGCATGCACACACACACACACACACTTGCACATATGTGCATATATCTCTGTGTGTGTGGTTGAGTTTCCTTGGTTATACTGAATTATATTCATGTACTGAAATTTTTTACATGGCTTCAGTGTGCATGCCATTGTATTCAACAATAAAGTTCTATATTGCTGAAAAATAGCAAATTATGGATGATTTTTTCGCATGTCATTAGCTGAGCTGAAATATTATTATACTTCATCAGCTGTTTGGGAATAAACCGATATCTACAACATGCCTATAGTACGAAATATAATTTACGTTTAATGTTGAGTATGAGGGAGAATCACATAAACATTTTATTATACCTCATGTTCTGGCTTGACAAACATTCATAACTGTTCTAAACTAACTATCGTTTGTAAATTTTAAGAGGAAATTTTGAGTTAATAAAAGAATTATTGTTTGAACATGTGCAACTCTTACGTGATGTTAATTGAACTACGGTTGTTCATGATAGTGTTTAATCCTAAAATTATAACAAAAGTGAAAAATGTTTGTCTATCATTCATATTCTTTTTAATCCGTTTTTCAATAATCGCAAGTGTAAATGACTTAGAGATGACTCTAAATGTAAAATTCAGTTATTGAAAGCGTAGCTTCTATTGGGGTGAGAGAAATATGAGGCATGCTATTAATAAGGAAGATAATCGGATCCCTGCTATGAATTCTCAGAGCTGACAACAGTATAAGAATTTTTAAGCTTTGTATTTTCGATTGGTTCTTGAATTAGTTAAATATTTGCAACTGAATATTTAGTTTTACCTTCTTTTTGAATTAGTATAAGAATTTTTGAGCTTTGTATTTTCGATTGGTTCTTGAATTAGTTAAATATTTGCAACTGAATATTTAATTTTACCTTCTTTTTTTTGTGTATGTTGTACTCCGTTCAATTTACTAAAATTTGGTTTATTTTTAGACATGACCTTTGCAATTTCAAGATCGAAGCCTCTTGCTTCTCAGTATAGGGCCCTTGCAGTTGGATCAGTATGAATAGCTCTCTGTTCCATGCGCCTTTTCTGAATCAATATTGTAGATTTGAAGAGCATTCAATGAATAAATGACACCCTGAATAAAGAGAAAGGGGACCACAAGAATGTTAGTATTTTTGAATGTTATTATTGTTTTAATGCAGTATTTAATAACGTTGTTTCTATATTTTCAAGCTTTAGGTAGTGTTATTTTCAAGCTTTTAGAGAAGAAAGATTGTCGTCTCATTAAATGTTTCGTTACTTCATCTTCTCCTTTGCTTCTATTTAGTGCTTAGGATGAAGAGTTTCAGCAATTATATTGTGAAGTGGATTCATGAATGGAATTGTTACATGAAACATTGGTTCCCTTTATAGGGATCCATGTTGTTTACTTGCTGTTGGTTCATATGTTTTATGCGGCTGTGATGGTTAATTTCTTTAAAATGCATTGTTAATTTTTTGAGATGAGACCGTAGTTGATATAAAAGGATAATTATATACTAATTGTTTGTATAGGTTCTCAACAAACAACGTTAATATGTCGACCGCTAAAGACCTTAATATGACTGATAATATGATAAGTCTCCATGAGATTTTTTTTATGTAAATCTTTAATTTGTATGCTTTTCTCTCACTAATTTGTGAATAAAAATAACTGGCAGCCAGAAGAATTGATTTCCTGTCCGCAGGTCTAATGCGGGTGGTGGGGTTCCTAGCTCCACAGGAAGAGGGAGATGGTTCAATTTCCGCCTAACGCACTTTTAGTTCAAATAAGGGGGTTTACCATGTGCATAAGCCTGATGACTCTGCGGACCGGGTTAGATGCACTAGGGGGAGTTTTACGGCAAAAAATTCCAAAAAAAAGGAATTGATTTCCTACTATATTTCAGCATAAAATATACATAGAATCATTACTAATTATGTTACAGAGAATATATTGGATAAATGAACAAAATTAGAAGCCTACAGATTTAAGTGACTATTTGTGTGCTACTTTTACGCACTATAGCTAGGAATGTCAATGGGGCGGAACGGGTATGGGTAGAGCTGTCAACGGATACTTTCGGATGCGAATAGTGCCATATCCGCATCCGAAACCATTTTCGGATATCGGATATCCGCATCCCCGGATACGGACGGATATCGGATAATTATCCGCTCCGCCAACAGTCGACAAATCAATGAACATTAATGAATTTTTTAAGGTTAATATCAAGTTTTTTCTACCCAATTGACTATTAAAGTGCTAAAAATAAATAAATATGATGATAATATATAATTTTGAGCAATATGCATGAGTTTAGTAGACTTTAAATTTTGCAAAATAGTAGATTAGTACAGTTAATTATGTTAAAATACACATAATTTAAGCTATAATTGTGGAAAAAAGCGGACGGATAACTTTTGGATGTGGATATGCCTATATCCGTATCTGCATCCGCTTTTCCGGATATCGAATATTTATCCGCTTTTTGGATGCGGATGCGGACGGATTTCAGATTTTTCGGGTATCCATTGACAGTCCTAGGTATGGGTAGTAATCCTCCATCATCTGCCCCGTTAGGTGATTTTTTTTCTATGTGTCCGTCCCATACCCGCGCGGTTACCCATTAAACGGGTTTTTAACAAGTTACGGTATTCGTGGGTATTCATGTTGTTTTATTCAATTTATTTTTTAATCATCTATTGAAATTGTTTGAAAATGCATACATCTGATTAAAATAAAATAAAAATTAGACTAGGCGTGAACTTTGGCAATACGTTTCTTGGATTTGACAATGTACTGATATAAACTAGTGGGATGTAGTGAAGCAAGAACTTTGACAAGATGTGTAGAATTTACTAAAGAGAGCAGAAGGTTTCGAGAGAAGAAAAGACGCGTTGCTTAGTGGATTGGAATTTGAAACAATTATTGAGAAATTTAAGAATTTTTAACTACGTATACACAGAGTTTTAATTAGCAGCATACATAGTTATTACAAATATAAATAGCTGCTTATAAATTGTTAAATTAAAGCTTGCACGCAAATACCCAACATTCAACAACAATGACTTTTGCATTTGCAATAAATCACACTAAATACGGGTACAGTTACCTACGGACATGGATATTGCAATATCCGTACCTACTCCATTAATTAACGAATACTAAAAAAACCCATTTATTTTACTCACGGGTACCCATTTTGCAATCCGTTTTATGCTCATGATGGATTTTTTCTATGGGTAACGCGAGTACGGATTTTTTTTGTCATCCCTAATTATAGTATATGAATGTACATAACGATTTATTTTATCTGTTTGATTAAAAGAGAGAATTTTCACTTAGAAGGCTTATTTATTTAGAATAATAAATTTTAAGGTACACTTTGAAAAATTAGTTTTAAGGACAAATTACAAAAAAAAAAAAGTAAATGAATTTACCATTTTCCTATAAAACTTCAAAAGATAAAGTTTATATTCTTCAGGAAAAAATATCCTTAAAACTTATTATTTAGAAGTATTGTTCTTAAAACTTACTACTTCGAACTAATAAGCCTTTCTAACTAAATACCACTTAAGTTGAAGGTTTTTTTCATGATAATTAGTTTTAAAGGCAGCCTAATAATAAATTTTAAGACTAATTTTACAAGAGAAAGATAAATTCCTTTATCCATTCAAGTTATACATGAAAATGATAAATTCATTTATCTTTATTTTAGTACAACTAAAAATGGTAGACTCATTTTTCACTATTGAGGATTTTCTTTTAAAGGACAAACTTTACAGAAAAATTAGTGAAAAGTATGAGAAGTTTCAAAATTAGGGAGAAAGACACATTTACACTAAAGGTGGAATTCAGGGGGCACACTATCCTTTTCCCATTTACATTAACATTTGTCCTTCTAACTAAATTATAAACTTTCTGTACTTTTCACCAAATTTTTTGTTAACTTTGTCCTTCTCCCTATTTTCCACTATCTTTTTTCTATAATTTGTCCTTAAACTAACTTTTTAGTTGTGTTGTCCTTAAAATTTATTACTCTGAATAAATAAGCCCTTGGATCCTCTTAAACAAAAGCAGTTGGTTGATTTATTAATAGAGGCAAAAAGTACCAAAGTTAATTACATCCATATTTCACTCAGTCAATCACAAAATGATGTTATGTCTAATTGATTTACTAGCACGTCCACTGTGCTCATCAATTGAAGAATGAATATATCGAGCTTTTTCTAATCATATACAAGGTGAATTTATCAAAATTTAATTTAAGTGGAATAAAAGTTATAGCCCACATGTTATAAATTTAAACATGTAGTATTAACGTCAAATCTGAGGTCAGATGAAGGAGAGAACACTGATAAACATATAGGTGATGCTTGACGTTTTTATTAAATAATAATTAAGATATATGTCTTTCTGTAATAGGAAAACCTCAATTTGAAGGTTATATAACTAAAACGTATGTTTAGCCAAGTTAAAAGTAAAAATGGCATTTTTGTCATAGACATTTATTTGCACACATCCAACGAACGTTAAGTATATTAAAATAAGATTAAATCAAAGTTGGATAAAATATTTGCCAAAATAACAAACTTAAAAAAACCCAATAAATAGAGAGATCATGGACAGTACTATAATTTATCATATTAGTATATCACATGTTGATTTATTATATAATATAATTTATGGTCGTTATGTTTATGAGATTTTATAGTTAATTTTTTCCCCTTACTTAACACGTTAATGTAGCACATCTCATGTATCTACATGTAATGAAGCTTCACTTTCATGCTTTACATCCTCAAATTTCAATAACTTCGTACAATTTTCATAATATTAGCTATGTGTAGGATGAGCACACATTTAGCATGAACTTTCCAAATACCTAAACAAGTTCCTAAACTTTGCCAACATGTTGACTACTATATGTTTTTTCCTTGCAGTAAACATGCATTTAGTCTTGACAAAAAAAAGTATATACTCAAATTACATAGAAAATTAAGGGTAAGAAATTTGATACTATATCTGCAAATCACGTGCTATGTAATATATTGAATTTTATATGCATCCTTCATATAAAGTCAAACATAAAATGCAGTACAACAAGTGGAAAGTTAATATAGTCTCTTACTTTTGATATATGAAAACTATATTTTTAAATGCAAATATGAAAATTTATAAATATCCAACATGTTTTCTGGAAATATCTTAAAAGTTAAACCTTGCAACTATTTTTAATTAAAAAGCATTTTCTACGTTTAGTGATTGTGCATTTTGATACTTAGGCAGAGAATTTTATGAAAGCTTAATCATAGAAAAAGGAGATTTTATTTTTTTAAATCTGAGTGCATATTGACTGTAATGTTTTCTTTCATGTACTTTTGCATCATTGTTGGTCCATGCATGAAATTGTGCATATTCATTGTTTATAAGTTAGTAGTAATGAAAAATGAAGATCCTGTGTGCGTATTTATATAAGAATGACAACATCATAATTAGTTTATAGTCAAAAGGAAAAATTCAGTGGTAGCTATTGCTGCATGCATGAAAACTACACTTAAAGTAATATAAAATCAAATATTTTGTTGTCGTAAGTGTTATATTAAACCAACCCGTGTGCGTAGCACGGGTTCACACTAGTACAGGAATATACTGAGTATGAATAAATATGACACATTTACTAAATATCAGAGATTTACAAATTGCAATGCAGCGGAAAAATAATACAAAACACAACTGAAAAGAATATACGAATACAGGGCTTTCCGAATATCATTTCAACTGTAAACCAGGGTCCTGTGAATATAAATCTGCAAAACCAAAACTACTAGCTGCCCGTGCGGAAAATAGGGGCACCCAGAGTTTAGGTTAAAACAATAAATTCCAGATCAGTCATGTGACTGGTTGGAGAACTAAAACATTTATTTAAAGCTTTACTTTAAATCAGATATAGGAAGGGACCACGCCGTATAACACGGAACAGGTTTCCTCCCAAGAATACCAGTGCATATAACAAAACAGCGCAATGCTTTTCGGAAAAATGAAGCTATATAAGACCCAGGTCCTATCACACAATGCAACGCAAGGCGGGGGATAGGGTTTTCCCTTATAATAGCCAAACATGCTTGGTACGTTAAAACAAATCATTTGATACTATTATAAGTACATAGTGTATAAAACAACTTCAAATATAAATGTATCAATCCTAGATGGCATGGATACCATATATCATGTCGCCAATACTAGGCTCGACAATCAAAACCGTAATTGTCACGTATTGGAAGTTGGATTTCCGTTTGTGAACCAAGGCAAGGGATCGTCCTTACCGCTTTGAGACAATCTAGCCAATGTCTTAGGATCAGAACGCATCGACCCTTGGAACGTCTGGGCCGGTCCACTCGGTGTGGATTAAAATGCCTGAACACTGCGTTTCCCCGCCCTATGGGGCGTAAATGAGCCAAATGACTCCATCGGCCCCGGATCGACCGATATAACTGAGGCATCTCCTATCCATCATCTACATAAGTAAAATGCTAGGTTGTGCAAAATGCTGACACCACTCCTAGCTAGAAGGAAACTCATGTCCTCCCTGAAGTCCTCTCCCGTTTCTGGTTCACACCGGGGTGTGAGGCTCGCGAATTAATGCTACACAAAGCTATGTCTCAAAGGCCGTGCTTTGATAATCAACCACAAGACTCTGCTTTTCAACAGAAGCCTTAATCATTTGCATCTCAGCATGCCACACAGGAAATCCATGCTATGCAACTGATGTATATCAATCACACAGAATGAAATCCAATGTCAGACACACATCCATTTACAAGTTTGTTCTGGGTCTGAACGAAACCGAAGGCACCTTATTCCTCCCCCATATGTCCAATACAGAGGAGAGGCCTCGCATATCCGTCGATCTCCAAGTACGTCTGGACGATCACTACTTATTACCTTGTCTTGGGTGTACAGCTCAATCAAGATCTCAGTAATCATCCAAACGATGTGAAGACCTCCGGTCTTCGACCACCGTCTTCGTCCTCGACATATCGTCGAATCAGTTATTCAGAATGGGATAAACCCGGTCTTTCCGAATAACTCGCGTATATAATAAACAAGTGCTACAAAAACACAACATACGCCTTATTCCAATGCAGAATATTCTTTTATTCAAATGTCCTTATGCTTTGGGAAAGGTTCCCACCATTAGTTTTATCAAAGATAAATTCTTTAAATTTATTCTTTAATCTTCCTTTGGATATCATTTCAATCTAATTAAAGATTCATTAAAACTCCACTTGGTTTTAATCTTCCCAATAATCAATATTAACGATTGTTTAACCTTGGAAATCATATCTTGTCTTTAACTGGGTTAAAGAACCAATGTCCTTTAAAACACGATTCACGATAAACCCAAAATCACATTCCATTCCATTAGCCTTTAACCGTAAATTAGCAAGTGAAAAATTCCCTAAGTATTAACCCCGAAGGTCGAAACCAACATCCGATCAATACCCAGGAAACCATTTAACTTAACTAATCTCCAATTAGTTTCTGATTTTCTTAACTCTGTTGGGTCTAAGAACAGTATTATTAAAGATAGCATTCACGACAACCCAAAATCTCATTCCATTAACAATGGAATTTTCATGGAAAAACAAATCGATATATGTATTGATATAAACTTCCATATCCAACCAATAATATAAATGGAATAACGACAAGGCCTTTTAAATTCCATATATATTAATCATCTTCCTCTGTAGAAGCTTACTTCGATTATTACCAAATCGAACTCCATTCAATTCCAATTTAATATGTTAAATTGGAAAACTTTACTTTGGAAATTCTCCTTTAATTCTTAATAAAAGATTTATAAATTCCAAATCGCATTTCACTGTAAATCGAGTTAAAGAACGAATGTCGCTAAAACATAATTCACAACAAATCCTGTAACGACCCGCATTCTACGCATCGATGGATCGTAGAATATTTATTTCTTTCACATATGAAGTCGTATGGTCATGTAACTTTGGAAAACGACTATTGGTGTCATTTCCCATGTTCATGATTTTTGTCGATTTTTAAATGACCGTTTTGCCCCTAGCTAATCTTGTTTTGGCCATAAATTTTGATTGGAAAGGAGTTTTGACCTGAAACCACTTCCATTGGCTCCGGATGATGGTTTACAATTCCGTAGAGTGGTCACGTTAGCCTAACGGACTTACCGTTTGGGAGATATGGCCGAAACAAGTTTCAGATGGTGAAAAACATCTTGATTGGGCTTAACCGGGTGATTAACAGCTAGGCCCAAAAGGGGGATTTCGGGATTTGGAGTATTTAAGGGCTGTTAGGGTTAGGGATTTCGGTTTTTCTCATTTCCCAGCCGCCGTAAACATCTTAGAAAACCCTAACAATGGCCTCCAACATCTAGAATCATCCCTAATCACTTCTTAATCAGGTTTTGGCTTAAACTACATAAACTCAAGGGGAAACGGCACCAAATCAAAGTTGGAGCTGCTGCTAGGCATTGGAATTCGACCCATACAGTAGATTATTTCAGTTCTAAAGTTTAATTGTGGCAAAGGTGAGTGATTTGCATAGTTTTGCACTAATTAGGGGTGATTAGTGATAATTAGCGAAATTATGGCTCAGAAAAATCTGGAAAAATTTATAAAATTCTAAAAATCATTTTATGCCTCTGTTAGAAATTAAGGTTAATTTGGTTAAGTTTTGTTAATCCTATCATTAGTTGTGCTTAAACATGATTAAGGGAAAATATGGGTTTTGGGTAGGTTTGATCCATTTTAACTTATTGAAAGTTTTGTTTTGGTGTTTATGGTTGATTATACATGTTGCTATGATTGTATAGTATGCTTTGTGATTGTCTAGAAGTGTTAGATTGGTCGAAAACGCCGTCGAATGGCGTAAACAGCTCGCTGGACAAAGTGTAGGAAAATGCAAGGGACCAGATCGGATCGCCCCTCCGAACCCAACCCGATCGTGATACCTGATCCGAACTGCCACGTGGAGACTCTGATGCACCACGATCTGATGTTCCATGAACTGCTCGAGAGAAGGAGCCTGACCCGAGCCGCTTCAGCCTGAGCTCCACGATCCGACCTGAGCATGGTGGCACGACCCGAAGGCACCCGATCCGAACCGATGCACCATGGGTGGACTTGAGAGACTCGACCCGATCCGGAGCATTTGGGAAGGAGGACCGAACCGCCAGGGGATGTTGACCCCGAACTGATCCGATGGAGGTAGCTCGACCGATCCGATCCGAGATGCTTGGACTTGAGGCGTGAATCACGATCCAAATTTGAAGTATAAACTGAAGTGAAGAACCGATCCGGAGAAGACCAATAACCGGAGATGCAAAGGTAGTCCAAGTGGGAAGTTTTGTACTCAGGATCCAGTTGGGAACCAACGATTTAACTTTATGATTGGACTTTGCTACGGGACGTGTGCTAAGGGGTTGTCGATGTCTGTAACTTTGAATCACTATATGTAGGGAGTACGTGAACGGATTCAGGGCCATAGTGGCCTAGGTATGACTAAAGAGATATAGACCAATGAAGTGGGGTCATTTGTAAAGGTTTGGTCATGACTCCATGTGGTAAGCTTGGTAGTAGCAGTAGTTGTACAAGTCGAACTCCGTCACTACGTCGATGGGTCTAGTGATTGACAGTGGTGGACATCGTATGCTTTACACACTGATTGAGAGATGTGAGGATGGTTGCTATGCTTGATTTGTTAGCTATCACTATGACATGCATACCCCCACCCCCGTTATCTTTACACCGTCTGTTTAATGGCACCTTAGAGTATTGTACGATATGTAGTGCTAACTCTTTGGTTGCAGGTCCAGGTTCAGATATGGTTTAGTATACCTGTTATTATTCTGTTTAGCTGCTTATCGCTCATACCAGACTTTTTGTCTGACCCAAAGTTTTATGTCTCTTCTTATTACTCTGGGTGCTTTCACGAGCAGACTAGAGATAGGTTAGCTGGTGATGCACGAGTAGCTGTACCGGAGACGAGCAGGAGGCTTCCACGTATGATACATATATTGATATTCTCCCTGTGTCGCTGCTGGTCACTACTGTGGGCATTAGTAGTGCACCCTTCTTTTCTTTTGTTCAGAGACAGTAATTTGAAAAGTTGTAATAAGCTGTATTTAGACTTTCGCTACTCTGATGTTGATGTTGGATTTAGTTATCAGCTTATGCACCGTCTCGCCTGTTTTATGTCAAGATTATATTATTATTATATTTTGTTCCATGCGCTGTGAGTCATTCTACAGGTTTCCGATTAGTTCATTCTCTTCTTTCCTTTCTTTGGCGACCGTTCTGTGCTAGCTGGGCATGTGTACAGCGCACTTTCGGAGGAAATGCCGGCTGGTGCGGGGCGGGCCGTCACACTTGGTATCAGAGCTCTAGGTTGCATAGTTAACCTAGGGAAGTCATCAGGGAGAGATATTATACGTATGTGAGAGTGCGTATTTGTGATTATTTTGGTTTTCAAAAGCTATATATATTATTAGTATAGCTAAGGATGAAGTCGCACTGCACTAGCACTACTATGGAGATGGTTAATCGTTTTCTCTTTACAGATTGAACGATGAGCCGATACGCAAGTGGTGCCGGTAGAGGAGCCAATAATGGGAATGCTGCTGAAATGAGGACGATGTTTACTGACCTCATGAGGGAGATGCTTAGGGATGTGCAGAGGGAAGCTCCCAATGGTGGTAATGGTGGTGGTCCAATAGTGCAGGCGCCTAGGGCCGATTTCGCCAAGATGAAAAAGGATTATACGAGTCTTGGTGGGAAGCCGTTCCACGGAACGGAGTCGGCTATGGATGTTCAGGATTGGTTGGATAGCTGCGAGCGTATCTTCGAAGATTTGGGTATCGAGGATGCGATGAATAGAAGGCTAGCATCCCATCATCTGCATGGACGGGCAATGAATTGGTGGAATGCTATAAAGGCAGCTACTCCCGAGGATAAGATTACTTGGGAGCAGTTTAAGGTTCGCTTTAGTGATAAGTTCATTCCAGCTGCTCAGAAGTCAGTGTTGTTTAAGAAATTTTTGGAACTCAAGCAGAATGGCAGGGCTTTCTCGGAGTATATTGCCGAATTCAACATTTTGTCGAAGTATGGGTTATCCCTAATAGATACTGCCGAGAAGAAGAACGAGAAGTTCATAACTGGCTTGGATCAGTACTTGGGGGAAAGGCTTATTAACCACATTGATGAGACGTTTGAATCGATTGTGGGAAAAGCATTGGGGTCAGAGAGTCTTCATCCTAGGTCGAAGACTGAGGTCGCATCTACAGAGGAGCAAAAGCCACATGCAAGCGGTGAAGGCAAGAATGGTTCTCAGAATAAGAGAAAACTGAATCAGACCAAGGATGACCAGAAGAAAAAGAATAAGCAAGAGGTTGAGTGCTTCAGCTGTGGTAAGAAGGGCCACTATGCCAAAGAGTGTCGGGCCAAGCCAGCGGATAGGAAGTGCTTCAACTGTGGCTAAGTGGGACATCACAAGGACAAGTGTCCGCAACCCCCTAAAGAAAAGAAGATGGCTAAAGCATATGCCTTTAATGATGTTCCTTCTTCGTCGAATGCCCCAACTGCGGCGGAGGAAGGAAAGAATGTTGTCATTCAAGGTATGCTTTCTCTTTATGGTGTTCCTGTTAGAGTTTTGTTTGATACCGGGGCTTCCAGTTCTTTCATATCTAGTGACCTGGTAGATAGGTTGGGATTGGAGCCCGAGATTGTCGATATACCTTTAGTAGTGACGAACCCGATTGGTGGTTCGACTAGCCTTAACATGATTTGTCGTAATGTGGTCTTATCGAGTCATGGAAGCATGTTTGTTTGTGATTGCTTTGTTTTGGGCTTCACTGGGTTTGGCATTATTTTGGGAGTCGACTGGCTCCAAAGATACGCGGTGGTGGTAGACTGCGAGGGCTTTTTGGTGACAGCTAGAGCGGATGATGGGTAGAGGGTAGTGTTTGGTGGTCTACCCGGTGATGGGGTAATGGCTAGTTTTCTAAATTCCCTCGACATCCCGCATAGTGAGTTGTCAGGGTTGCCCGTGGTTGGCCAGTATCCGGACGTCTTCGAGGAAGTGACCGATCTTCCACCACACCAAGATATTGAGTTCCGTATTGATTTAGTGAAAGATGCCAGACATATAGTGATGCCACTTCGTCGTATGGCACCAAGGGAGCAGCGAGAGCTTGAAGTGCAAGTCAGCGATCTTTTGAAGAAGGGATTTGTCAGAAGGAGTGTTTCTGAATGGGGAGCACCAGTTGTGTTTGCTACCAAGGCGGATGGTTCCCTTCGTTTGTGTGTAGACTACCGCAAGTTGAATAAAGTGACGAGGAAGAACAAGTATCCTCTACCGCGGATAGATGATTCGTTTGATCAATTGAGAGGCGCCATAGTATTCTCTCAGTTGGATCTCGCGACAGGTTTTCATCAGCTTAGAGTGGAAGCTGAAAGTATAGCTAAAACGGCATTTCAGACGCCGTCTAGATTTTATGAGTGGTTGGTCATGCCATTCGGGATGACCAATGCCCCAGCATACTTTGTGGATCTTATGAATAGGGTATTCAGAGATCAGTTGAATAAGTTTGTCCTTGTGTTCGTGGATGATATTTTGGTCTATTCGAGGATAGAGGAAGAACACAAGGAACATTTAAGGGTAGTGATGGAGGTGTTGAGAAAACACCAATTGAAAGCAAAGTTTTCTAAGTGTCACTTCTGGAGGAGGGAAGTGAGATTCTTGGGCCATGTTGTTTCAGAGAATGGTATTGCCGTGGACCCTGCGAAGGTGGTTACGGTACAAGATTGGTCTACGCCCAAGAATGCAACGGACATAAGAAGTTTCTTGGGATTAGCTGGATATTATCGTATGTTTATCCAAGACTTCTCCAAGATAGCAGCACCGTTGACTCAGTTGACCAAGAAGAATCAAGCTTTCGTCTGGGATGAAAGGTGCGAGAATGCATTCAAGAGCCTAAAGGAAAAGTTGACATGTGCACCAGTGTTAGTCATTCCTAAGGGGAATGAAGAGATGACAGTATATACGGATGCATGTGGTACCGGACTAGGTGCTGTATTGATGCAAGGAGGTAGGGCTGTAGCTTATGCAAGCCGGCAACTGAAACCGCATGAGAAAAGATACCCTACCCATGATTTGGAATTGGCAACGATCATGTTTGCACTGAAGATGTGGAGACATTATCTCTTAGGAGAAAGATTCGAGTTGGTTACCGATCATAAATCGTTAAAGTATCTCTTCTCTCAGAAGGATCTAAATCTCCGACAACAAAGATGGTTAGAACTCTTAACTTCCTATGATTTCGACATCGCATACACACCAGGAAAGGGAAATGCGGTGGCTGATGCATAGAGTAGAAGACATGCCAGTTTATGGGCTATGTTTCTAGAATGGAAGCAACTGGAGTACATCGCTGGGTATGATTTCAGACCAAAGTGCGAATTGGATCCAGAAATGTTAGCAAGTTTGGCGATCAGACCCACTTTGATTGAGCGAATTGGTTCCAGTCAGAGGGACGATCCTAACCTATTGGAAATCATCTCTAAGTTAGAGATGCGTATCGATGAGGAGATGAACAAGTATGGGCTTGATCGAGATGGATGGCTTAGAAAGAATGGAAGACTAGTTGTACCCAATGTCAATGGATTGAGAGATGAAGTGCTTAGAGAATGTCATCACTCAAAACTGACTATACACCCCGGTGGTAACAAGATGTATCGAGACATGAAGCAGACCTGCTATTGGGAAGGGATGAAAAGAGACACTGGGAAGTTTATATCCAAATGCATGAACTGCCAGCTAGTTAAAGCTGAGCAAAAGAAGCCTAGTGGTTTGCTACAACCATTAGAAATTCCAGAATGGAAATGGGAGCAAGTGTCAATGGATTTCATTGATGGGTTACCAAGGACTAGATCGGGCCATGATAGCATTTGGGTGATTGTGGGCCGATTGACTAAGAGTGCAAGGTTTATACCCGTCAATTCAAACAGGACGGCAACTAAGTTAGCGGAACTGTATATAAAGTGGGTAGTGAGATTTCATGGAATACCCAAAGGCATTGTGAGTGACTGAGATCCGTTGTTCACTAGTGGATTTTGGAAGAGCTTACAAGAGGCGTTAGGATCAGAATTACATCTCAGTACCGCGTGTAACACCCCACCTCCGCCAATGCCACTCTTGGAAGGACATTAGCTTTGGAGGGGCGTTAAACAAGGTAAACATGCATGCAGATATCACAAGACAGAACATATAAGTAAAACAGAGTAGTAAAGCAGCGGATAAAACTTAGCATTTCAAAACCATAGTCATGTTACAACAAAGTACTTGGTCATTATTTTCCAACAACAAAGTCTAGATAAAAGCATAAACTGAAAAACTGAAATACATAAAGTACTATCCCCAAAATGAAGTGATAAACCATAGCTAGCTCAATGTCCAAAACTGTACATGAGCAAATCCAGTAAGCAAGTTGTAAAGATCCAAGCTAAGCTCCAATGTTCCCACCCTGAGAACCTGAGGGGGGGGGGAACGGAAGAAAAGAGGCGAAAGAAAACAGGTCAGTCAAAAAGACTGGTAAGCCCTACTACTATCTGTCTATGAACTAGTAAAGTTAACTGGCATGAGAAGCTGAGATGAACATAAGGATAACAACATACTGGCACGATGATTAACTAACAAGATAGATAAAGGTGTCATCGCATAGTTAAGGTTAAGTTTTGCACCACGGGTGTACTAGCATTCTAACATGTCAAGTAAAAACAAGAATTGATCCCTTGGCCCAAGCTTGGCCCATCATCATGAGGTGACCTAAATTAAGGTCCAACTACACGGTCTAGTCGATCGGCTCCCTATAAGCCTAACTCGTCAAGTGTCGGTGTCATACGGCCCAAACATGCAATGTAGTTAAACTGCGCTAGGTACACCCTAGGGTGTATCAAGTCCTAGGGTGTCAACCTCAGACACGAATCAAGTATGCGAAGTCTAGATCTACTGGTACCCGTGCCTGATTCTCCAACTCCGGACTATGTGCACGACCATAGTCCACCTGGACCTACACCGGCGTACCTACTCAGCTGTCGTTTTGGTCGCTTACATGTCAGCCCAGTAATCGTGCCCCACCCTAGCCTAGTCCTAGGGTCTTATGATACTATCAAGAGGGTTACTGCTGAAAAGGACCACGCAACTAGGGTTTCCTTAACGGGTTAAATGTGGTTAACCCGATCCAAACGTGGATTAAATTGGTAAAGTATACCCAAGGTTCATGACTTAACCCCGATTAACCCATCCAGCCCAAATTGATTAAGTATTAAGTGGACCATGACTTAACCCTAATCAGGAGGCATTAATTAACTTAATGTGCTTTAACCTCTCACATTAGACTTTGTTGTGGTTACTAGTTAAGCCGGGCGGGTCCGGGTAGCTTTACACCACAACTTGGTCTAACCTCGGGTTCGAGCACAACATGACCAACTTCTCACATTGGGTCCTATTGTTTGTAGCCACTAGTTAAGCCGGGCGGGTCCGGGTAGATTTATGCTACAAACTCAACCCAACCTCGAGTTGGCCACACTCATATTTTCTAAGTGTCATGTCCATTATGTTTCCAAAACATAATTACAAGTTAACATATCACGTTATGTTATAAAAATCATGTTCATGTCATAATTTTACCCAACCCCAATGTAATCCCATCGTTTACATAATTGCAACAACGCATAAAGGGTAAAATAGGGAACTTGGCATAATCATGACAAAAAGGTGTTGAAGCCACAAGTTTATCGTAGTGGCATATGAGATGTACATATGTTCATATACTTGCATATTGCATTGTTAGGCTTCAAAAGCATGCATAAAACCAAACTTAGCATATGAGTGATACATGGTGATAAGTGACATGTAGAAGTTGCTAGAAGTTCGCATTTAGCCTCACATGCAAGTTATCATAAGGGATATGATAACTTTCATGTTGCCAAAATGCAACCTTTGATATAAAGCTTGGAGCTTTATGCTCACAACATCAAGTTTAACTTGCATAACATAGCAATATGTGTCATACATAATGATTAAACCAACTTGCATAGCATAATGATTAACCAAACTTGCATATCATAATAATCAACCAAACTTGCATATCATAATGATCAACCAAACTTGCATATCATAATGATCAACCCCAAACTTGCATCATTCATTTAACTTTAGAGTTCAATAAAAAGAAAGTAGAAAAGGGCTTACTACGCTATGAAGACACAAATGAATATTTATTATAAAGATTGAGACGAAGCCCTTATGCAAGCACCAAAATATGAAAGCCCCAATTGAAAAACCCTTGCGCCAAATCAATAAAAATCCTTGCTTTGAAATAGAAATGTTGCAACTTGACTTGAATGCAAACTAAGAACACTCATACAAGTTTGAAAGCACTTGTATGAACTCACAATCTCTCATAGAAATAGGCTTAGGAATTTTAGCATGAGAGTGGAGGCCATGAGAGGAACAAATTTGACATAGTTTAGTTGTAGGATTGAATAATGGTGATTTAGGCTAGGTTTAGGGGTCTTTTTATAGAGGATTAGGATAGTATTAGCCATAGGATTAACCCTAGATTCAATCCAAGCCATCAAAGCATGTCTTGGGGAAGAAGTCAAGTGTAGGAACCATCTACGGCCTTTAGATTAAAGCTGAACCATGAGAACCATTCAAATGCAAAATCTGCATTTGAGCGAATCGGCCCACGGGTTGACAGCCAAACACCCTGGATTAACCCCTAGTCGACCCAGCGAGCTTGGGTCGACCTCAAAAATCGGCCGGTTCGGTTATTCCCCTCTCCCAATTCGCTGTTTTGAACATTTTTGCATATTTATTTATTTAATTTTCAATTATATATATATATATATATATATATATCAATATATATATTTCTCTGCGCAACCCATTTCACTTAATTAAGTATACTTTAATTTGTGAATTTTTATGTTCAAATTACAGGGTGTTACATTCTCCCCTCCTTAAAGGATTTCGTCCCCGAAATCTCCAAGTTAGGAAGAACGTATCCTACTATCCATCATCCATCTACTCAAAACATCATCCACGTGCAGTCATTGTCCTTAAAGGATTCTAAATGTTGTATGATCATATGCAAAGGTGTGTGTATATGTACTTATCTAATGCAAAAATCAGGCGGTTACTAATACAGTAAACCTCCTTAATGCAAAATATGTTAGTGAAATGAGTCCATATGTATGCAAATTCCTAACATAATTTATAATCTCTACATGAGTGCACATAATATTCATCCATATGCAACATCCACGTGATAGCTAATTTATAATCTCTACATGAGTCCATGGTCTGTGGACGATAGGTGTTGGGTGCTGCTAAGCACCGTCTGTATCCTAGTATATATTTTAACTAGAAAATAAATTAAATTGAGAAGTTCTCACCTTTGGGTTCCACTCTGCCATTCTTTATTGTCGATTTACATGGCATCCCTACGTTAAAAATCATATTTTTAACCCATTAATAATTATTCCTTTGTATGACTATTTTATCAACATATATAGGCTAAAAATCATATTTTTACCTTTCTAAAAATAATTTCATATCATACTCGAGTTAAAATCACATTTTTAACGTACTAAAAATATCTCCTTTAAATGATAAAAATCATGTTTTTATCTACATAAAAATATTTTTAAATCAAAGGTCTCATATTTTCAAATAAGAGAAAAATTAACTTTTTCAATCAAAGATTTCATATTTTCATTACTTAAGAAATCATATTTTTATATCATAAGAAATCTATTTTTCATAACATAAGAAATTTATTTAAAAATCCTATCTTTATAACGATAAAAATCATATCTTTATAATATTAAAAACCTTATCTTTATCTACCACAAAAATCTAATTTTTTATTACCATAAAAATCAACCTTTGTATAAATAAAAGTGATTTTATAAATTAAAAATTGATTTTATAAACTGAAAATCACCTGAGGGGCGCTGGGGAGCTGGAGGTTGGCTCGGCGGCGGCGAGGTGCTGGGTGGCGCGGAGGGCTTCTGATGGCGGCGGAGGGCTCGATTTAGGGTTTAAAACAAAAAGGGGTTGCAGCTTCAGGGTTGTGGAGGCCTTCGAAGGGGGTGAGGCGGAGGGGAGGTCGTTGCGCCTTGGTGAGGAGCAGCGGTTGGTGGCGTGCGGTGGAGCGAGGAGAGGCGTGGGCGGGATCAACTGGTGGCTATGAATTTTTTCTTTTTTCTTTTATTATTCATTTTCTATTAAACGATATAGGTGGTTTGACCAAAGCAAAAGAGATAAAAGGGGGGAAGGGAATATTATAAAGTATAATAATTATTTTATTTATTTGTTTCCATAATACAACTTTTTATTTCGACCCCCAAACAAGACCCACCGACTGTCATCCATAACTAATTACCCCGATTCCGAGCGCAATGGGATATGTCCTGTAAGCCAATTTTACCGCTTCGATCAGTTTCCATCAAAACTAAAATATTAATAAATATAATGGTCAATATTAATTTTAACGTACATTTTAATTTACCGGGGCCACATACTGACTCTGAAAATTCCAAAAAAATTATTTCTAGCTTCGTATTGACATTACGGTCCTAACAAAACTAATTTAATCAAATTATGAGACCGTTTGAAAAATGGCCATTTTCTAGTCGATCGAAATTGACCGAAACTGTTAAAACACGTTTTCTTTTGCCACGCTCACATATTGATCCTAAAAATTATAAATTTTGGAATCTAGCAATAATTCGACATCCCGGATGCAACAAAAGTGGTTTCGTCGAAAACGGAGGTTGTTTGCAAAATTTCCATTTTTAAGAGCCAAACTTCCATAGTGACTATTCTGAATTTTCAACTGTGCATATCTTTTTATTCCCGCTATGAAATTTGAATTTTTCGAATTCGCTGGAAATATATTCTCAAATAGATTCTAATATTTTTAGTTTCGCTAAAATCCGGTTTATTTTGAATCTTGTACATTCATTTGAAATTTGAAAATTGAATTCGAATTTTCAAACTATCGCGCCAATTCCAATTCCTTTTATAATTGAAATAAAATATTTATATTCTAATGTCGATTCAAATAAATATATACGTTCTAATTCTATCCAAAATAAATTTCTAGTCGTTATTATTTAAAATAAATCATTTTAAATATTCAAAATCCGTTAAAATTGCCAAAATAAATTGGCTTGGATTTTCCGGGCTGTTACAAAATATCTGCAAAACAAATCATTCGACTGCCCATGTGGAAAATAGGGGCACCCGAGTTTGCATGTGAAAAAACTACGAGTTTGTCATGGGACTGGTATGAGAAATCTCACTTAACTTATTTAATAATAATAAGGCTAATCACAGGACCACGCCGCTAACGCAGAGGGGGTTACTCCATTGGATTGTCAGTGCATAAACAACAACCATAAATAAACTTATGGATCTACAATGTATCATACTACATGCAATTTTTTTCAATCTACCAATTTAGGCATAATCCCTAAACTTATATTTCAAAATCAAATTCTCTTTTTAGAAATTATTCCTTTAGACTTTATTTCCCGATTTCTTATTTCAAATCATTTGAAATACATATCTAGCTTTTATATCAAAGTAGATTTCACTTTGAGATCTCAAAATAAAATCTTTTGGAAATATGAATTCCAAAACAAATGCATAAAAATAAATATGCAACCAAATATCGGGCTCCCCTTAGACAAGGCTACAGGACTCACCTCGCCAACTTGATATATATATATATATATATATGTGTGTGTGTGTGTGTGTGTGTGTGTGAGTGTGCGTGCGTGTACCTCCCATCTAGGAGCAGGATACACTGTTGATGCACCATCCCACACTATCGGGGAAGACATACACTGCCCTCATCCACCACCATCCCCTGTGTTTTAGTCGTTTAGGTCACCCGCATCTTTAGCCACATACTAAAATCATTTCATATCCTGGAGTATGGAAAATCATTTCACAACATAATAATCGCAAGTACTTTCAGATCTATATAAATTTCCAATTCCAAATCATTTCGAAAACATCGGGTGTAGCCCTCGAAATCCTTTCTATTTTATAAAACATTTTATAAAACGTTCTATATCCAAAATCGGGAATACCATTCTTTTGACTTAAGAAATCTCATTTCAAAATCATTTATTAAATTTGGAAATAAACAACATCGCTAAACACCTTATATTCAAATCGTGAAGTTTCACCAGGTGTTAGCACATAGATATTTTTACCCAACCCAATGCTAAATGTAAAAGCATATTTGCTCATAAACTGGTTGAGCACAATCCAAACAGTCAGTCCATCACAATCAATATCAGCAACCAAGTGTATTTGGTTCAATCACATTTCATGTTACAATAAAAGAGTATTTTATTGTCTACACATTTTCTACATTTCATGTTATAATAAAAAAAAGTATTTTATTGTCTACACATTTTCTACATTTCTTATGTATAAATAAAAAGAAGAATTTTATTTATACAACAATTCTATATTTTATATGACAAATAAAAAGAGAATTTTATTGTCTACATCTATTCTATATTTTAAATATATAAATAAAAAGAAGAATTTTATTTATACAACAATTCTATATTTTATATGACAAATAAAAGAAGATTTTTATTTTCACAACATTTTCTTTGTTCAACTTGACAAATAAAAAGAAATTTTTTATTTTCATAACATTTTCTATGTTTCTAATGACAAATAAAAATGATATTTTATTTTCATAACACATTCAATGCTTCTAATGACAAATAAAAAAGATATTTTATTTGCATAACAATTTCAATGTTTCTAATGACAAATAAAAAGAATATTTTATTTGCATAACAATCTCAACGTTTCTATGACAAATAAAAAGAATATTTTATTAGCATACATGTTTTCTACCTTTCTAATGACAAATATAAAGAGTATTTTATTTGCATAACAATTTCAACGTTTCTAATGACAAATAAAAAGAATATTTTATCTACATACATTTTTTCTACTTTTCTAATGACAAATAAAAAGAGTATGTTATTTGCATACATGTTTTCTACTTTTCTAATGACAAATAAAAAGAGTATTTTGTCTACATAACATGTTCTATATTTCTAATTACAAAATAAAAAGAGAATTTTTGTCTACATGTTTTCTGCATTGCATATGACAAACAAAAGGAGAATTTTGTTTGTCTACAAGTTTCATATTACCTATGTATTAATAAACAACCCGTCCATAGACCATGGATGATTTAATTGATTGTATTGTGTTTTGTTTGTGATGCTGAAATGTTTAACACATTAAAAAATACTGTTAAAATTAATGTAGTAGTTAAATTATAAATATCTATTTATAATTTTAACCAGTGAAAATTAGTTAAGTAGAAAATTAATTCAAACCGAATTAGAATTGGTTTAATTTGTTAACCAATAATTTATTTAAATAAACTGTTGTTGTTTGAAAAACCCACACGGGTCTGGGGATGCTAATTTACTCACATCTCCCCTGAATTTAATTATATGTCAATCGATGGGTTGACAGGCTGTGATGAGCGTTATTTATTTATTTTAACGCTTATATAGTTGTAAATTGCACTTTGGATGATGTTTGAATGTGTAATGATTATTTATCATTATTGTTGAATGCATGCGATGTATGAAATCCATATAATTGTAATTATATGGTAATTGATTGAGTCACACTCCAATTCAGAAATAAAGAATATTTTAAATAATGAATATTTCATATAAAATATTCATGTGTTGAATAAATGTTTGAACAATAAAAATATCATTTTTATTGAATGTATAAACTATATAAAATAATCATGTGTTAAATAAATGTTTGAACAATAAAAATATCATTTTTATTGAATGTATAAACTATATAAAATATTCATGTTTTGAATAAAATGTTTGAACAATAAAAATATCATTTTTATTGAATGTATAAACTATATAAAATATTCATGTGTTGAATAAAATGTTTGAACAATAAAAATAGTTATGCAGTTAAACGCTATTTTAACCCGAACGGGTTTATCGATCGATTTTATTCATTTTATAACGAATATCAAAATGCATTGATTTCAAATCTAATATTTTGAAAATATTATCATTTTAATATGATAAAGATATAGAATATTCAATTTTAGTTTAAAATTGAAAATGAGTTGAAATCATTTTAAAACGAATTTATAAACGATTTATAAAATACATTTTAAATGGAAAGCGACGATATATATATTATATATATTTAATGGCCTGAATAGAACGCGCTGCATAGCGACCGTTCGCGAATTTCGACCACTAACTTCAAATTGGCGTAACAGGAGATCCGACCATCGGATTCTCCTAAAACTGGAATCGTTGGGTTCATATCGAAAAGATATTTCCAATGAATATAAGAGATTTGAAATCTAACAGTTGGATTTGGAGATATGTTCAAATCAATTTCAGAAAAGGTCGTTATGGATGCAGTTCGGTGGCCGTTATTGGAAACCGACGGTACGGGCGATATAAAAATTATTATAAATGTAGAAAAATTATGTAAAATCATAATAAACGATTTGGAAAGATTTTGGGGAAAATTCCATACTTGAAAAGATAAAAATATATTTTTATCGAAATGAACTAGTTATTAACTAGAATAATAATCTCATGGGTTTTAAATAAAATAAATTGGACTTTGAAAATGATTTTAAAATAATCAAAATTTTCCCACGAATAATTGGAAATGAATTTGGAATGGAAATAATCTTCGGGATGTTTCGATATTGGATTCCGTGATTATACGGATATTGTTGTGGGAATTTGGAAGATACATATATCGTTATTCCCAATACAATATCCATTGGGTTTATCATGAATGGTGTCTTTAATAACACTGTTCTTAAACACAGTTGAGAAAAGAATAAATCTTTAATTAAGATTTAGAGAAATTTACCAATTAATTAATATTTAATTGGAATTGAAATGAAAGTTGATTGTGGGTTTATCGTGAACTGTGTTTTAAACGACATTTGTTCTTCAACCCAATTAATAGTGAAAATATAATTTGGAATTTATAAACCTTTTATTAAGTTTAATGGAAAATTTCTGATGTAAAGTTTTCCAATTTAATATATTAAATTAGAATTGAATGGAAGTCGATTTGGTAATAATTGAGATGAGCTTCTGTGAATGAAGACCGTTACTATATATGGAATTTAAAAGGCTTTGTCGTTATTCCATTTATATTATTATTCTGATATGGGAATCTTCATCGATTATATACTATTATGATTTCTGTGTAGATTCCATTTTAATGGAAGATGTTTTGGGTTTATCATGATTGATGTTTTAAATAACATTCATTCTTTAGCCCAGTTAAAGACAGGATTTATTTCGTAAATTTGAATAATCATTAAATAATGATTTTTGGAGATTATAACTGAGTGGAGTTTTAATGAATCTTTAATTAGATTGAAATGTTAATGCGGTAAATAAATTTTCCCAATTTAAGAAGTGTTCGAAAATGGAGTATCACCAGTTTTACTTCATGGGATAGTTAAATCTTTAATTAGATTTGAAAGAAAAAGGGTAATTGAATTTACCAATAACACAGTGGTGTTAGATAAGGAGTACTACCAGTTTTACTCCATGGGATGAATAGGTTGGGATGGGATAATAAAATGAATGATTACTTCGGTAACGCGTTAATCCTAACTAGTTTAATAAACCTTAATTTGGTTTAAACTGTGAAAAGATACTATAAATTCTTTCGAAATGATTTCCAAAGAAATGGGTTAAACGGTGTGTTTAAAAGTCACAATCTTTGATAAAATTAGTGGGAACCTTTCCCTAAAAATGTAAATATTTGAATAAAAAAATATTCTGAACTGGAATGAAGCATATGATGTTTTTTTATAGCACTTAATTATGAAATACGCGAGTTATTTGGAAAGACCGGGTTTAACGCATTCTGAATAATGAATACGACGATTAACAGTCGAAGAGATTGAAGACGGTGCAAAACCTACGATCTTCACATCGAATGGATGAGTTGCTACTGATGCCCATGATTGAAGTAGATATCTTGAAGGGCTACAGTGATAGCCGTCCCGACGTATTTGTTGATTGCTCGGATGTACGAGGCCTTTCTCCTATATTGGACATATGGGACGAGGAATAAGGTAACTCTGGTTTCGTTCAGACCCAGAACAGACTTGTAAATTGATGGTATGTCTGACGTTGTATTCCTTTATGATGTTGAGACGACCCGAACTTCCCTGCGAAGGAAAGACGGATTGAATTGAGAACAAGCCATATCGGAACACAGACAGAAGAACATTTCATTGTTTATTACAACAATTCCATCAGAATACAAGAATATTACAGAGTATGAAGGAATAAAATACGACAGAAAATATCAGAGATTTAAATACATTACTGCAGCAGAAAAATAATACAAAAGACGACTGAAAAGAATATACGGATACAGTGCTTTCTGAATATCATTTCAGCTGTAAACTAGGATCCTGTGAATATAAATCTGCAAAACCAAAACTACTAGTTGCCCGTGTCGAAAATAAGGGCACCCAGAGTTTAGGTTAAAACAATAAACTCCAGGTCAGTCATGTGACTGGTGTGAGAACTAAAACAGTTATTTAAAACTTTACTTTAAATCAGATATATCAAGGGACCACGCCGTATAACACAGAACAGGTTTCCTCCCAAGAATACCAGTGCATATAACAAAACAGCGCAATGCTTTTTGGAAAAATGAAGCTGTTATAAGACCCCAGTCTTATCACACAACGCAAGCCGGGGGATAGGGTTTTCCCTTATAATAGCCAAACATGCTTGGTACGTTAAAAACAATTCATTTGATACTATAATAAGTGCATAATGTCAAAACAATTTCAATCATAAATATCAATCATAGACGGCATAAGTGCCTCATACCACCATGTCGCCATATATTGGTTTATAATTCAAACCGCAAAATGTCGTATTGGAAGTTGGATTTCCATCTGTGAACCAAGGCAAGGGATTGTCCTTACCGCTTCGAGACGCTCTAGCCCGTGTCTCAGGATCAGAACGCATCGACCCTTGGATCTTTAGGGCCGGTCCACTCGATGTGGATTAAACTTAAACCCTGAACACTGCATTTCCCGCCCTATGGGGTGTCAATGAGCCAACGAATGACTCCATCGGTCCCGAATCGACAAATATAACCGAGGCGCCTCGCATTCCAACAACCACATAAGTCAAACTCGTCAGGGCGTGTAAAACCACTGACGCCACTTCTAGCTAGAAGGAAACGCATGCCCTCCCTGACATCCTCTCCCGTTTTTGGTTCACACTAGGGTGTGAGGCTCGCGAATTAACGCTACACAAAGCTACGTTGTATTAAAGCCGTGCTTTGATCATCAACCACAAGACTCTGCTTTTCAACAGAATCCTTGATCATTTGCATCTCAGCATGCCACACAGGCAATTCATGCCGTACGACTGATATCTATCGATATATAACCTCTGAGCTTGTACGTCTCAGAGAATGGAGTTAAGCAAGAGAATAAATTTTCTGCCACCAAACATATATATATTTAATAGAAATCAATCAACACAGAATAAAATCCAATGTCATACACACATCCATTTACAAGTCCGTTCTGGGTCTGAAAGAAACCAGAGGCACCTTGTACCTTGCATATCCATCGATCTCCAAATATGTCTGGACGATCACCAACTTATTCCCTCCTCTTGGGTGTACGGCCCAATTTAGATCATCAAGAATCATCCAAACGATGTGAAGACCTCCGGTCTTCAACCACCGTCTTCGTCTTCGACTTATCATCGTCTCAGTTATTCAGAATGGGATAAACCTGGTCTTTCTAAATAACTCGCGTATATAATAAACAAGTGTTATAAAAACACAACATACGCCTTATTCAAATCCAGAATATTCCTTTATTCAAATATTCTTTTACTTTGGGAAAGGTTCCCATTAATTTTATCAAAGATAAATTCTTTAAATTTATTCTTTAATCTTCAATTGAATATCAATTCAAACCAAATTATGGTTTATCCAAACTAGTTGGGATTAGCGAACCTTATCGAAGTAATCATTTGTTAAACTTCCCAACCCCAACCTATTCATCCCATGAAGTAAAACTGGTAATACTTCATATCTAACACCACGGTGTTATCGGTAAATTCAATTACCATTTCACGTTCAAATCTAATTAAAGATTTAAATATCGCTTGGAGCATAACTGGCGATACTCCATTCTCGATCATTTCTTGAATTTATAATTTTATTTATCAAATTCACCTTTCAACTTACTTAAAGATTCATTAAAACTCCACTTGTTTTTAATCTTCCCAAAAATCAATATTAATGATTGTTTAACTTGGGAAATCATATCCTATCTTTAACCGGGTTAAAGAACCAAGGTCATTTAAAACATGGTTCACGATAAACCCATAATCACATTCTATTCCATCAGCCTTTAATCGTAAATTAGCAAGTGAATAATTCCCTAAGTGTTAACCCCGAAGGCCGAAACCAACATCAGATCAATACCCAAGAAACTATCCAACTTAACTAATATCCAGTTAGTTTCTGATTTTCTTAACTCCGTTGGGTTTAAGAACAATATTATTTAAGATACCATTCACGACAACCCAAAATCACATTCAATTAATGATGGAATCTTCATGGAAAACAAATTGATATATAATCAATATAAACTTCCATATCCGACTAACAATATAAATGGAATAACGATAAAGCCTTTTAAATTCCATATATACTAGCAGTCCTTATCCACAGAAATTCACTTCAATTATTACCAAATCGAATTCCATTCCATCCCAATTTATTTTATTTAAATTGGAAAACTTTACTTTGGAAAATCTCCTTTAAATCTTAATAAAATATTTATAAATTCCAAATCACATTTCACTGTGAATCGGGTTAAAGAACGAATGTCGTTAAAACACAAGTTCACTACAAACCCAATTCACATTCCATAAATTATCGGGTTAAAGAAAAAATGTTATTTAAAACACCATTCATGATAAACCCACAAATCAATTCCAATTCGATTCCAATTAAATATTATTTAATTGGTATACTTCATTAAATCCAAATAAAAAGATTTAATTTTTTTCTCAATTGGGTTTAAGAACAGTGTTAATGAAGACACCATTCACGACAAACCCAAATCCCATTTGATATTAAATACAAGGCTCTAAATAGAAAATATATCGGCTTATATTCAATATCAAATTCTACGACCAACAAATATCGTATTAGAAATAACGATATAACTATATCTTTCTAATTTCCATAACAATATTGGTATAATCACGAAACCCAACATCGAAATATTCCGAAGACAATTTCGATTCAAATCCATTTCCAATTTATATATTGGAAATTACGGTTATCTTCAGAACCATTTCAAATCCAATTTATTTATTTTTAAAAAATATTGGATTGGATTTATAATTCTAGTTCAAAATTAGTTCATTTCGATAAAAATCTATTTTTATCTTTTCAAATATAGAATTTTTCATCCCAATTCTTTCTAAATCACTTCTTATGATTTTACACTAATTATCGATATTTTTAATAATTTTATCAAGGCCCGGACTATCGATTTCCATCTACGGCCATCGAACTGCACTTACAACGACCTTTTCCAAATTTGATTTGGACATAATTCCAAATGCAAATGTTAGATTTCTAATTTCTTATATTCGTTAGAAAGCTCTTTTCGATATGAACCCAACGGTTCCGGTTTTAGGAGAATCCGACGGTCGGATCTCCCGTAATGTCTGTTCGAAGTCAATGGTCGAAATTCGCGAACTGCCGCAGCGCAGTGCATTCTATTCAGACCATTATGTATATAATATATATATATTTTCAAAACGATTTCATCTTCGTATTCAATTTCAGATCAAAATTGAATATTCCATATCATCGATATATAAATGATAATATTTTCAACACATTAGATTTTGAAATCATTTCCTTTTCGATATTCATTATAAAAATGAATAAAATTGATATAAGTATCGTTCACGTCAAAATGGCGTCAATCTAATCAACACAGCTTTATGTATTTAAATATATTCGTGTCCATCCCAAATCGGACATCAAAATCAAATTTTGATCTTTTACTGAATATTATTTGAAAATATTCGTTATTTTAAAATAATCATTACTTTAAAATATTCATTCTATCTGAACTGGAATCAAACACAGTCAATTGCCATATAATTTGATTATATGGATTTCACACAACCAATGTGTATAACAACAATGAAAACAGCAATCCATCATCCAGAGTGCATTCTACACTGTATAAGCATTAAATATAAACATTTAACGCTTATAACAGCCTGTCAACCAATCGATCAACATATCACTAAACAGTTGGGATTAATGTACGTCAAATATCATCCCATCACTGTGTGGGGTTTCAATCAACAAACACTGAATATTATTTGTGTAATTGGGCGATGTGTAAAATTTATCGTCCCAATCAATATCAGTCAAATGGTTGTACATAAACAAATCGTCCGATTTGTAAATTAATATTTATTTTATTCATATACACATTAAAAAATTATATTTTTAACAATAAAATATTTATTCGGTTCCTTTACACAATAAAAATGATATTTTTATTGTTCTAATATATTTTAGAAAATTTCAATGGCATAACGGCACGGTACTTGAAACGGGATAAGGCCTAGCCTTATCCCCAGTCTAATAATGGCCCACCCCATACACATACCAATCTAATCATTTCCATTTTACCCAAACAACCAAATTCAACCAAACATTCCAATCAACCAAATTAAACTACCACACAAGTCGTCCATGGTCTGTTGACGACGGGGAACAGTTCATATATGAAGTTATAAAATAAATAACTGTATAGAAAAATTATAGTGAGAAGTTCTCACCTTTGGGTTCCACTCCGCCAGTTTTACTTCTGAACATCTGAACCGTTTGGATTTGTTTGAAATTCCAATGCAGTCCTTACCACGCTGTTCATAATAAAAATTATATTTTTATTGCTTCATTCCAATAAATAAAAGTCACATTTTTATTTCTACTTCATATATTTTTACGACGCTTCTTTCTATATAAAAATTATATTTTTGTATTCCTACTTCTTATATAAAGATCGAATTTTTATTTCGCTACAACATATATAAAAATCGTATTTTTATCTTCTCTATCTTATAAAAGTCATATTTTTATAATCTCAACTATATAAAAATCGTATTTTTATTATCTCTATAATATAAAAATCCTATTTTTATTATCTCTATAATATAAAAATCATATTTTTATTATCTCTATAATATAAAAATCATATTTTTAATATCTCTATAATATAAAAATTATATTTTTTTCCTATAGTTAAAAACAATAATTTTATGTAAAAAAAACTATATATATTAAAAAAACTCACCGTGTTCATGTGGAGGGAGGGGGTTTTCTGCAAATTGAAGTAGAGGGGGGTTCACTGTTGCCTGAGGTCAGAAGGGGTCAGCAGGGGTCGTGTGGGTGGCGGATGGTGGCACCAGGGGCTCCGGCGGCTAGGGCTTATGATGGGGGGTTTTGGGGGACGTCGGATCGGGCTGGAGAGGTTGGAGGTGGCAACGACGGGGTGGGGGTGGATCTCCGACAACGCGACAAGGGGGGGGGTCCCCACGGTAGCGGTGACTGACGCGTTCTGAATCTGTAACACCCCACCTCCGCTAGGGTCGCTCACAAGGGAATGCACTAGTTTTGGAGAGGTATTATCGAGATAACATCACAGAATTATCACAAGACAGAACATAAATAAATAATTAAGTAAACAGCGGAAGAATTTCTGAGCAAAACAGAACTTCATTTCATTCCAAAATAAACCATGTCTTTTACAAATATTTCAAGTAACTTCATTACAACTGTCTTGTAATAATAGACAAAGAAGCAATAACTTAAAAACAGAAAAACAGCTTATTCCCCAAGTGCAGTAAAATGAAGCAGCCATAGCAAACCGTACATGCTGAGCCAAAGCAAGTGATATCCAAGCTAAGAGCTAGTGTTTCCTCCCTGAGAACCTGGGGGGGAAATGAAAGAAAAAGAGGCGAAAGGAAAAGGGTCAGTCATAAAGACTGAGTAAGTCCTAGTGACTTTCAGTGTAAAAACGGTTAAAACAACCTGTCATGTATGAACTGGAACTAAACTTAAGAATGGTGTCAAGGTGAACAAGATAGACTAAGGTGATCAGGATAAGTCAAGACAAGTCAAGACAAGTCAAGTAAAGCATCACATGTTCGGGATTCGTTGCATCGACTGTACTAGTATACTAAGCCCATATCACAAGTTAATCACGAAATAAATCCCACAGCCCAATATCATGAAATGACCCTGAAACGGGGTCTGACCCAAGTACGGGGTCCTACGGACCGATTATCTAGTCGATCGGCTCCCTACAAGTTCTAGCTCGTCAAGTGTCCGTGTCATACGACTAATCACGAATGTAGTCACCTGTGCTGGGTCCACCTTCGGGTGTATCAGCCCTAGGGTGTCAACCCCTGACACGATTCAAGATGCACAGATAAATCTACGGATACCCAGTGTCTGCCTCGGAATACGTGCACGACCGTAGTCCACCGAACCTGCACTAGCGTACCCCACTGCCGTCGTTCACCTCTTACAATCAGCCCAGTAATCGTGCCCCACCCAGCCTAGCCCCAGGGTACCTTGATACATCTAGAGGGTTACTGCTGAAAAGGGTCGTGTCTAGGGTTTCGCCTAACAGATTAGGTCATGTAATTCGTGACCTAACCCGCCTAACCGATTAAGTCATGTAATTCGTGACTTAATCCTTTTCCAGTCTAGTCGTGTCAAGATGGTTAAGTATGTCATTTAAATTCGTGACTTAACCCGCCTACGTGTCATGTCAAGTTGGCTAAGTGTTGTCGTTTCAAGTTCATGACTTAGCCCTACAAATCGTGTTCAAGTTGGTTAAGTTGTCTTTTCATGTTCATGACTTAACCCTAATTGGCATTAATTGATTCGTTAATGCACCGAACCACTCACATTGGATCCTATTGTTCGTAGCCACTGGATTTGCCGGGCGGTTCCGGGCAGGTTTACGCTACGAACTCAACCCAACCTCGGGTTTCAAGCGCGATGTGACCAACTACCCACATTGGATCCTATTGTTTGTAGCAACTGGATTTGCCGGGCGGTTCCGGGCAGGTTTACACTACAAACTCAACCCAACCTCGAGTTGGCCACTTTCTTGTTTTCTAAAGTCATGCCCATGTTCTTATCAGATTCGTGCTATTTTCATAGCATGTTCATATGTCAATTTCGTGCCCAACTAAGGCATGTTTCAAGTCAAGTCATAGAATATTCAAGTCAAGTTTTTCGTGCCATATTTCATGTTCTACTTATGCCAAATTTCATGGTTTATGATTATAACCAATTCAAGTTTTGCCTATTCTACCCAATCGTATCCCCAACGCATATAAACGTACTTCGTTCACAAGCATAAACAATTCAAGAGACAAAGGGGAATAATACCAAACATGTGATAGGCATATGTGACAATTCCAACATCACTTGCATAATAAACAGGCTATAACATATCACATGGTTTCAATACTAGCATGATGATAACTTGGCATAATAATGGTTCCAACTTGGTTTAACATGACGATTTCAACTTTACATCATAGGCATAATAATCCTTGCGGGCATAATAATCATTTTATTACAAACATGAAACATTAAAGGCATGGTAATTCTAATAGGCATAGTGGATTCCAATTTAGCATTTTTAACATAATGATTCTCATCTAGCATTATAAACATAATGATTCCAACTTTTCATCATAACCTAGCAATTCCCAATTTGTCCTTAACATGATAGGTATATTAACATCACAGGCATAGTTTCATTAATATCATGGACATGGTTTAATTAGCATCATAGGCATGGTTTAATCAACATGAGGATTTCAATGAACATAATGATTCCATGGACATGTATTTGTTCAGCTTGCAATAAAATTAAGCCCAAGTGATTCATAACAACCTCAACATCATGATAAGTTTAACTTGCAACATTAACATAGCAATATTCCCAAATTTTGATTCAAAGTTAAACAATATAAACATGGATTAATAATAGTTCTTAAATCCGGTTTCAATTCATAGCATGTCCATGTTATTTTAGCGTTTTTGCCTAAAAAGTGACATAGAACTTTCAATATGAAGCAAGCAATCCAAATCAACACTTTAAATCAAATAGCCCCAAATCCGTTGTCTAAAGCGTCGTAGCTGTTGTAGCTTCTAGTTGTAGCCTTTAAGAATCATCCTTCGTCTTCTTTAATTTTGTTCTTTGTATTTTTAATTTAGAGTTCTAGGTTTAATGGCGGCTGCATGAGTGCTAAAATGAAATAGTATGATTTAGGCTAGGTCTTAGGGTCTTTTTATAGTTGTAGGCAATTGATTTCAGCCTTTAGATTAACCCTAGAATAGGTCTGAGCCATCCAAAATCGTCACAAGCCCCCAAAACAAGACCCAGGAGCCAAAACAGGTGCACCAGGCCGACCTGGCCGACCAGGGAGGTCGACACCCAGGTCGACTCCCCAGTCGACCTGGGGGGGGGGGGAGGTCGACCCCCAGGTCGACTCTAGTGTCGACCTGGTTGGGGGGGAGGTCGACCCTAGTGTCGACCCCCCTGTCGACCTGTCTGGGCGAGATTTTTCCCGCCTACCCTGAATTCTGAAAATTTGAATCTGTTTTTGAATTTGAATTTTTCGTGAAACTTTGCGAGGCCATATCTTGATCATACGGACTCCAATTTACGAAATTTCGGACTCTATTTCGCGTATTTTTCCGAGACGAACGCAATGGCATAGCCTGTTTCCCCTGATTCAGATTTTAACATTTAATTCTGCCCTGTTTTAAGTTATAACGTGTTGTTTTAAAATACGGGTTGTTACATTCTCCCCTCCTTAAAGGATTTCGTCCCCGAAATCTTCAAGTTAGGAAGAACGTATCCTACCATCCATCATCCATCTACTCAAAGCATCATCCACAGGCAGCCATTGTCCTTAAAAGATTGCTAATGCTGTATGAACATATGCAGAAAGTGTGTGTATATGTTCCTTATCTAATGCAAATGATCAGGCCTGGTTGATCCTTTCAAATGCAAAATATGTTTAGTGAAATGAATCCAATATGTATGCAAAATTTTCCTATTATAATTCATAATTTCTACATGAGTGCACAAACATTCAATCATATGCAACAACCAAATGATAGCACAACCAAGTTTCCAAAATAAACACTCGTGCATATGCAAGTATGAAACTGTGACTGAGCCGATCTAGTGCCTAATGTGTATTCATGCATCCACGAGCAACCACTTGCGACCACTTGCAACCATTTCGCAATCATAACATGTTTCAATTACATGTTTACATCCAAAAAGATTCTACCTATGGTTCTCAAGATAGGATCGAGGAGATAACAAGATAAAACAAAGTATGTAGAAAAAGAAGTTAACAATGTACCCCCAGAAGGTCCGGTCTGCTTTTTAGGGCAGTCCTTGCTGATGTGTCCAGTCTCCCCACAATGAAAACATTCACCTTGCTTTCTCTTCCACTTTCTACAATCCTTGGCTGTGTGCCCTTCCGTACCACAGAAATTGCATTTCCTTTTATCACGTGAGTTGTCGTTCTTGCCTCCTTTCTCGGGGTCTACCTTCTTATTCTGAGAATCGTTGGGCTTGACCTCTTTCTTGCCCTTCTTATCTTCCTCATACAGTAGGGCTATATCCACAAAGCTTTCAAAGGTCGCCCCCATGGGCACATGAGTCATGGCCAAACCATGTAGTGGCTCGTTCAAGCCTCGTGCAAAACGTAGCGCCTTTTTCTGAGGAGTGTTGACTAACTCCAATCCGAAGCGAGCAAGCTGATTGAAACGGTTCACGTATTCTTTAACTGTCATATTTCCTTGTTTAAGGGCCAGAAACCGTTCCATTTGGAGACTCTCCTCTGCCGATGACAAGAACTTAAGCCCAAATCTCCCTCTAAAGTCCGCCCAAGTCTCAATGGGCCTAGTAGCGTTGGTGACTTCCCACCAATAAGAAGCTTCCTCTTTCATGAGCCACGCAGCCAACTGTACTTTCCTATTGTCCTCTACCTCAAAGATAACAAACAAGTCTTCGGTTTCCTTCAACCAATTCCGTGTCTCAACAAAAGTCTCAGTTCCTAGGAAATCCTTTCCGCCCATGGCCTTAAAGTCCTTGCATATCTTTGAAAAAGCGGTTTATCGCGGAGGTTGAGGAGGATGAGGAGGATTGGCTGGGCCTGCCACATTAGCCTGAGCCTCGAGGAAACGACGGAACCAAGTGGGTATATTGACACCCTCGGGAAGATTAAGATCGTCGGCCATGATAAGCTGAAAACGAAAAAGGAAAAGATTCAAACGGGGAAACAAAGATTGTGCTAATGGCTTTTTGGGGAATAGCCTTTTAAAATAAACCAACTTTTCTTGAAAAGTGCTTCTTTGTAAATGGTTTTTCAAAAGGTTTTCAAAACTCTTGCCCAGCCTTGGTAACCTTCTGCTCTTATACCAAGTGTAACACCCCACCTCCGCTAGGGTCACTCACAAGGGAATGCACTAGTTTTGGAGAGGTATTATCAAGATAACATCACAGAATTATCACAAGACAGAACATAAATAAATAATTAAGTAAACAGCGGAAGAATTTCTGAGCAAAACAGAACTTCATTTCATTCCAAAATAAACCATGTCTTTTACAAACATTTCAAGTAACTTCATTACAACATTCTTGTAATAATAGCCAAAGAAGCAATAACTTAAAAACAGAAAAACAGCTTATTCCCCAAGTGCAGTAAAATGAAGCAGCCATAGCAAACCGTACATGTTGAGCCAAAGCAAATGATATCCAAGCTAAGAGCTAGTGTTTCCTCCCTGAGAACCTGGGGGGGGGGAACGAAAGAAAAAGAGGCGAAAGGAAAAGGGTCAGTCATAAAGACTGAGTAAGTCCTACTGACTTTCAGTGTAAAAACGGTTAAAACAACCTGTCATGTATGAACTGGAACTAAACTTAAGAATGGTGTCAAGGTGAACAAGATAGACTAAGGTGATCAGGATAAGTCAAGACAAGTCAGTTAAAGCATCACATGTTCGGGATTCGTTGCATCGACTGTACTAGTATACTAAGCCCATATCACAAGTTAATCACGAAATAAATCCCACGGCCCAATATCATGAAATGACCCTGAAACGGGGTCTGACCCAAGTACGGGGTCCTACAGAGCGATTATCTAGTCGATCGGCTCCCTACAAGTTCTAGCTCGTCAAGTGTCCATGTCATACGGCTAATCACGAATGTAGTCACCTGTACTGGGTCCACCTTCGGGTGTATCAGCTATAACGACCCGCAAATCCGTGCTATCTGAGTTGACTAAAAACACCACACGTCCAACCGAAATTGCACAGATATACGAATCATTTTTAGAAAGAAGTTAGAGGAAGAGAAATAGAAAGAAAGAAATATTAGAATAGAAGAAAAACGAAGATCACAAACTCACAGCGGAACGAATAAAATATATTATATAACATAACTTTTGAAATACAAATCAGTAACTTTATATACATACCATCATCAGAGCACAACAGTCATTTCTGGAACAGTTATAAACACCTGTTTCCAGATACAACATAGTACACAGCGGAAATACGATAATCTACATCTACTGGTGAAGCCTCCTGCTTCTAGCTCCTCCAATTGAATCTGTGAAATCCTGACTACTTGACTGCCCGTTCAAATTTGGGCATCCAAGAGTTTAGGGAAAACAAAACTAAATAAACTCTGGGTCAGTCATGGGACTGGTGTGAGTAAACTCAAATCATTGGTTTAACCTTTAAAATCCTTTCAAAAGAAAAGATAATAGTAAGACCAGCCCACACATAAACATGGACGGTTTTTACCTTACTATAACACAAAACACTTTGATACGAAAATCCAGTGATATTATAATAATGTTTACAACAAGTAAATAACCAAATAGCAGAACGCTTGCATCTCACGCTCCACATATATAGTATAAAATCAAAAACCGCATGGCGCTTATTGGAGATTGGATTTCCAACATGACAAGGTATGGAACTACCTTCCGCTAGTGTATCTCTAGAGAGGAATACACTGGGTTCAACAAGAACATCTTGTAACCCGGCCCACACATGACCGACCACTCATTTCGCTTGAGTGTATCGAATGTATATCACCAACGGTTGGGATCAGCAACCGCCTCCCGACTGGGACAGCATCGGATAGAATAAGAAATTAAATGAACTTCTAGATAGGTGATTATACATCCTAATGGGTGCGACCCACATAGCCATGCTGCCTGCCCGATTTTTGTCCTTTTCCGGTTGTTGAGGCATGAGGCTACGAATACTTACCATTCATTGATAGCACAATCACTTTGAATGCCACATTGTCAGATCCGTTAATCACTAGTTGAGTTTGCACAAATATTCTGGATGTTATGCTAAGGGAATAAATCCGTTGCAACCATATATATATTTATACAGACCAAACCATTTGATCATGGAAATACTTTGTCAGACATTCGTCCATTTACGTTCGTTCTGGGATTGAACGAAACCGAAGGCACTATTTCTATTTAATAGAAAGAGTCCTGGCACTTTACTCCGTCTTCAATATATTCAGCGTACTTGGTTCGCAATGCTTATGCCGATACAGAGTGGTTCTTCGGATAATAATCCAACCGGTCTCTCCATATTGACAACGATGGTCAAAAACTTCGATAGTCTGTGATTTAACTATCGAATAAAAACAAGTGTTCATCCAAACATATCAAACAAATCACTGGGCTCTTTAATTAATATTTCATTAATTAAATCTGTTCTCCATTTCCTTGTCAATATTTGTTAACCAAATATTTACAAGTATCGCCTCCTTTTATTTTCTATAGTTAGAAAATATTTTCGATTTTAATTGGAAAACATTCCAAATACTTATCTCTTCCACGAACTCATTTAGTTCTATACTTAGAAAATATTTGTTATTTTATTTCCAAGTTTACATTTATTTGGGTTAAAACGGATGTTGTGTAAAACATCGTTACGACAACCCAAATATATACATTCAACTAAATCTCTTTAAACATTGATCTTCGAGACTGAGTTTTGCTATTTATCGGTTGTTAATGAAACCAATCAAGTTGGGGTATAATTACCTCTCAGACCTTGACTGAATAACATTCATAATGTCAAAACAGACAAGACTACTTACTCGAATAATCAATACTATACAAACCAATTATCTATTTTTAAAACACGTATACATTTCCCTTGTTATTTTTAACAAATCTAAGTTATAGTTTTCCTTCTTGTTTCAAATATCCTATATTAAATTTGTTTCATTATCTAATTCTCTATATATATCGATATATGGATTTCTAGTTATCAAATTTTTTTAAAAATATTCTAACTCCTTAAATTTTCGGAAAAATTCGCCATAACCTCCCCTGTATCGGGAGCATCGGGAAATTTCAAATAGCTTCCCGGTAACTTCTCATCTCAAAAAGAAAAAGAAAAAGCCAAGCGGCTTGCCGATACGGCGCATAAAATCTCATATATGAATTAAACATGTACCTTATTGTCGAGCACACTAATTATATACCTTCATCACTTTATCCCATAACTGTCTCCGGTATATCTATACCTGTACAATTCATTTCAACTTCATACACTCGTTTTGACTCAATTCGTTAAAGTAACTCTTTAACTAACTCTTTGCCCATTTCAACTGTCGAACCCCTCAGCAGTCCCAAATCCCCAACATCGATCCCCCATCTCCTTGTTTATTACCTCATCGCACCCCCAATTTCATCACCTGGACATTCGAACTCCACTGTCGAATTCACCTTCCCATCAATACATCGCACCACAAGAACTGAACACCCTTGAAATCGCACTAACTAAAATCGCAGTGCCCTACATGCATCGAACTCCTTACTGAAGTGAGAACCCCCTTTCCGCGATTTCCAAATCATCTAACAAATGTCGGTCTCCCAAAATAGCAACGCCCCTTTCCTCTTGCAACTGCAAACGCCTCCATCGAGCTCCAGGAAATCGTGACGGCATCAAGTTGTGATGCGCGACTTTGATTTCCCCTCTTCTTCTTTTTTATTTATTTGAAGAAGAAATTTTGTTGCTGTGAAGACTTCGTTAGATTGGCAATTGAACGAGGAAATGGTTGTGGCTTTTATAAATGAAAAGGGGACACTAAATTCGGCTCGATGAAAGAAACATGTATGCCTTATAGGGAGCGATTTAGGTCGACTCCATTAAATTCTGGTTGCTAAGATGTTGAAGACAAGGGACAATTTTCACAGCTCGATGAAGGGAAATAAGCTATATGATAGAACAAGGGTAGGTCGGCTGATAATTACTGACGTGAATTTATTTTATTTTTATTTCATTTAAAATATCTTGCGGTCCCTTAACTCGAAGTCCCGAACCGCTAATTTAACACAACGACCGATGCTACCATATTTTTACGTTATTCTAAACTTAACTGAGCATATTCTGAAATTTAACTCGTTTGCTTATACAGACTATCAATATTAAATAAACGATTTAAATTAAAGTCATTGAAAATAAATAATTATATCGTCTATATTCAACTAGAATTATATTGATCGACTGAATCATTTCGAATCAGTTTTTAACTGCAAATTATTATCGTTTCGTATTACGATACCCAATATTTTTGATATTAATTCGTATATCGATTATTAATTCGATAAATTCAATATAAAAATCTATTTATTATTCTAATTCAACATTTAACCGAATTTAAATATTCATTATAAAACAGGTAAAAATCCGGGACGTTACATTCCTTCCCCCTTAAAAGAATTTCGTCCCCGAAATTACTAAGCCAGAAGAAATGCTACAAACCGGTTACTTTTCAAAAGCCTATTTCAACTTAATTACAAATCAATTTATCCATTTCAATTCATTTAACTGCTTCCATCATTTCGATTTATTTAACTTGCTTACGTTAAATTTTGATTTCAGAATTCAAATACCTGGTATTTATTTCAAATCCTTTTGAAGTCACATAAATATATATACATATATTTATTTCTATTTTGAATTCAAAAAATTTGAATTTTTTTAAACCAAACTTGTTTTTTTTTTCAAACAAATTTCCATCAGAAACTTTTCTAAGGTAGCAATCATCCACTTAGAAACTCGAAAATGAACACTGATGATGTCGCGATCATCATCAGAATTATTTCCCAGCCACTGAAGTGAGTTCAGTGCTTTATCACTTTCAAAATCCATTCAAATATGATTTCGATTCAAATCCCTTCAAATTAATGCTATATTACTTTAACATACTTTGAAAAATATTTTCAACCTTCCAGGATTTTAAAATTCCAAATTCTGGTTTGAATTTGATTCATCTCATTTGTATATTTTATTCACACACATTCAATTTGGTTATATATAACCTTTTAATTCTTATAATCCAATTTGATTAAAATTTTAACATCCAACACATCCATATATCATAATAATTTCAGAAAATTATTCCTTTTCTATCAAAATAGAACTTTTGGGTAAAATTATTTCATTTACCCACTTTAAAACAGTATCGTGTTCAATATTCTGTTCAAGTGTTTATAAACTCCTATCGACATCATGGCGTCCCATGATTCGATCAGAATTCATAAACCGCTCAACAGACTAGTCAACACAATATAAAACAATTTTTATATCAATTTACAAATACGCTCTCTCATATATATATATACTCAACTCATTCTAGGGTGCTACTGACCCTATCTCTAATGAGCACAACCCCCAACAAGCCTAGGTATTCGCCCAACCTAAGCTCTGATACCAACTGTAACGACCCGCAAATCCGTGCTATCTGAGTTGACTAAAAACACCACACGTCCAACCGAAATTGCACAGAAGTACGAATCATTTTTAGAAAGAAGTTAGAGGATGAGAAATAGAAAGAAAGAAATATTAGAATAGAAGAAAAACGAAGATCACAAACTCACAGCGGAACGAATAAAATATATTATATAACATAACTTTTGAAATACAAATCAGTAACTTTATATACATACCATCATCAGAGCACAACAGTCATTTCTGGAAGAGTTATAAACACCTGTTTCCAGATACAACATAGTACACAGCGGAAATACGATAATCTATATCTACTGGTGAAGCCTCCTGCTTCCAGCTCCTCCAATTGAAACTGTGAAATCCCGACTACTTGACTGCCCGTACAAATTTGGGCACCCAAGAGTTTAGGGAAAACAAAACAAAATAAACTCTGGGTCAGTCATGGGACTGGTGTGAGTAAACTCAAATCATTGGTTTAACCTTTAAAATCCTTTCAAAAGAAAAGATAATAGTAAGACCATCCCACACATAAACATGGACGGTTTTTACCTTACTATAACCCAAAACACTTTGATACAAAAATCCAGTGATATTATAATAATGTTTACAACAAGTAAATAACCAAATAGCAGAACGCTTGCATCTCACGCTCCACATATATAGTATAAAATCAAAAACCGCATGGCGCTTATTGGAGATTGGATTTCCAACATGACAAGGTATGGAACTACCTTCCGCTAGTGTATCTCTAGAGAGGAATACACTGGGTTCAACAAGAACATCTTGTAACCCGGCCCACACATGACCGACCACTCATTTCGCTTGAGTTTATCGAATGTATATCACCAACGGTTAGGATCAGCAACCGCCTCCCGACTAGGACAGCATCGGATAGAATAAGAAATTAAATGAACCTCTAGATAGGTGATTATACATCCTAATGGGTGCGACCCACATAGCCATGCTGCCTGCCCGATTTTTGTCCTTTTCCGGTTGTTGAGGCATGAGGCTACGAATACTTACCATTCATTGATAGCACAATCACTTTGAATGCCACATTGTCAGATCCGTTAATCACTAGTTGAGTTTGCACAAATATTCTGGATGTTATGCTAAGGGAATAAATCCGTTGCAACCATATATATATATACAGACCAAACCATTTGATCATGGAAATACTTTGTCAGACATTCGTCCATTTACGTTCGTTCTGGGATTGAACGAAACCGAAGGCACTATTTCTATTTAATAGAAAGAGTCCTTTCACTTTACTCCGTCTTCAATATATTCAGCCTACTTGGTTCGCAACGCTTATGCCGATACAGAGTGGTTCTTCGGATAATAATCCAACCGGTCTCTCCATATTGACAACGATGGTCAAAAACTTCGATAGTCTGTGATTTAACTATCGAATAAAAACAAGTGTTCATCCAAACATATCAAACAAATCACTGGGCTCTTTAATTAATATTTCATTAATTAAATCTCTTCTCCATTTCCTTGTCAATATTTGTTAACCAAATATTTACAAGTATCGCCTCCTTTTATTTTCTATAGTTAGAAAATATTTTCGATTTTAATTGGAAAACATTCCAATCACTTATCTCTTCCACGAACTCATTTAGTTCTATACTTAGAAAACATTTGTTATTTTATTTCCAAGTTTACATTTATTTGGGTTAAAACGGATGTTGTGTAAAACATCGTTACGACAACCCAAATATATACATTCAACTAAATCTCTTTAAACGTTGATCTTCGAGACTGAGTTTTGCTATTTATCGGTTGTTAATGAAACCAATCAAGTTGGGGTATAATTACCTCTCAGACCTTGACTGAATAACATTCATAATGTCAAAACAGACAAGACTACTTACTCGAATAATCAATACTATACAAAACAATTATCTATTTTTAAAACACGTATACATTTCCCTTGTTATTTTTAACAAATCTAAGTTATAGTTTTCCTTCTTGTTTCAAATATCCTATATTAAATTTGTTTCATTATCTAATTCTCTATATATATCGATATATGGATTTCTAATTATCAAATTTTCTTAAAAAAATTCTAACTTCTTAAATTTTCGGAAAAATTCGCCATAACCTCCCCTGTATCGGGAGCATCGGGAAATTTCAAATAGCTTCCCGGTAACTTCTCATCTCAAAAAGAAAAAGAAAAAGCCAAGCTGCTTGCCGATACGGCGCATAAAATCTCATATATGAATTAAACATGTACCTTATTGTCGAGCACACTAATTATATACCTTCATCACTTTATCCCATAACTGTCTCCGGTATATCTATACCTGTACAATTCATTTCAACTTCATACACTCGTTTTGACTCAATTCGTTAAAGTAACTCTTTAACTAACTCTTTGCCCATTTCAACTGTCGAACCCCTCAGCAGTCCCAAATCCCCTACGTCGATCCCCCATCTCCTTGTTTATTACCTCATCGCACCCCCAATTTCATCACCTGGACATTCGAACTCCACTGTCGAATTCACCTTCCCATCAATACATCGCACCACAAGAACTGAACACCCTTGAAATCGCACTAACTAAAATCGCAGTGCCCTACATGCATCGAACTCCTTGCTGAAGTGAGAACCCCCTTTCCGCGATTTCCAAATCATCTAACAAATGTCGGTCTCCCAAAATAGCAACGCCCCTTTCCTCTTGCAACTGCAAACGCCTCCATCGAGCTCCAGGAAATCTTGACGGCATCAAGTTGTGATGCGCGACTTTGATTTCCCCTCTTCTTCTTTTTTTATTTATTTGAAGAAGAAATTTTGTTGTTGTGAAGACTTCGTTTGATTCGCAATTGAACGAGGAAATGGTTGTGGCTTTTATAAATGAAAAGGGGACACTAAATTCGGCTCGATGAAAGAAACATGTATGCCTTATAGGGAGCGATTTAGGTCGACTCCATTAAATTCTGGTTGCTAAGATGTTGAAGACAAGGGACAATTTTCACAACTCAATGAAGGGAAATAAGCTATATGATGGAACAAGGGTAGGTCGGCTGATAATTACTGACGTGAATTTATTTTATTTTTATTTTATTTAAAATATCTTGCGGTCCCTTAACTCGAAGACCCGAACCGCTAATTTAACACAACGACTAATGCTACCATATTTTTACGTTATTCTTAACTTAACTGAGCATATTCTGAAATTTAATTCGTTTGCTTATACAGACTATCAATCTTAAATAAACGATTTAAACTAAAGTCATTGAAAATAAATAATTATATCGTCTATATTCAACTAGAATTATATTGATCGGCTGAATCATTTTGAATCAGTTTTTAACTGCAAATTATTATCGTTTCGTATTACGATACCCAATATATTTGATATTAATTCGTATATCGATTATTAATTCGATAAATTCAATATAAAAATATATTTATTATTCTAATTCAACATTTAACCGAATTTAAATATTCATTATAAAACAGGTAAAAATCCGGGACGTTACATCAGCCCTAGGGTGTCAACCCCTGACACGATTCAAGATGCACAGATAAATCTATGGATACCCAGTGTCTGCCCCGGAATACGTGCACGACCGTAGTCCACCGAACCCACACTGGCGTACCCCACTGCCGTCGTTCACCTCTTACAATCATCCCAGTAATCGTGCCCCACCCGGCCTAGCCCCAGGGTACCTTGATACATCTAGAGGGTTACTGCTGAAAAGGGTCGTGTCTAGGGTTTCGCCTAACAGATTAGGTCATGTAATTCATGACCTAACCCGCCTAACCGATTAAGTCATGTAATTCGTGACTTAATTCTTTTCCAGTCTAGTCGTGTCAAGATGGTTAAGTATGTCATTTAAATTCGTGACTTAACCCGCCTACGTGTCATGTCAAGTTGGCTAAGTGTTGTCGTTTCAAGTTCATGACTTAGCCCTACAAATCGTGTTCAAGTTGGTTAAGTTGTCTTTTCATGTTCATGACTTAACCCTAATTGGCATTAATTGATTCGTTAATGCACCGAACCACTCACATTGGATCCTATTGTTCGTAGCCACTGGATTTACCGGGCGGTTCCGGGCAGGTTTATGCTACGAACTCAACCCAACCTCGGGTTTCAAACGCGATGTGACCAACTACCCACATTGGATCCTATTGTTTGTAGCAACTGGATTTGCCGGGCGGTTGCGGGCAGGTTTACACTACAAACTCAACCCAACCTCGAGTTGGCCACTTTCTTGTTTTCTAAAGTCATGCCCATGTTCTTATCAGATTCGTGCTATTTTCATAGCATGTTCATATGTCAATTTCGTGCCCAACTAAGGCATGTTTCAAGTCAAGTCATAGAATATTCAAGTCAAGTTTTTCGTGCCATATTTCATGTTCTACTTATGCCAAATTTCATGGTTTATGATTATAACCAATTCAAGTTTTGCCTATTCTACCCAATCGTATCCCCAACGCATATAAACGTACTTCGTTCACAAGCATAAACAATTCAAGAGATAAAGGGGAATAACACCAAACATGTGATAGGCATATGTGACAATTCCAACATCACTTGCATAATAAACAGGCTATAACATATCACATGGTTTCAATACTAGCATGATGATAACTTGGCATAATAATGGTTCCAACTTGGTTTAACATGACGATTTCAACTTTACATCATAGGCATAATAATCCTTGCGGGCATAATAATCATTTTATTACAAACATGAAACATTAAAGGCATGGTAATTCTAATAGGCATAGTGGATTCCAATTTAGCATTTTTAACATAATGATTCTCATCTAGCATTATAAACATAATGATTCCAACTTTTCATCATAACCTAGCAATTCCCAATTTGTCCTTAACATGATAGGTATATTAACATCACAGGCATAGTTTCATTAATATCATGGACATGGTTTAATTAGCATCATAGGCATGGTTTAATCAACATGAGGATTTCAATGAACATAATGATTCCATGGACATGTATTTGTTCAGCTTGCAATAAAATTAAGCCCAAGTGATTCATAACAACCTCAACATCATGATAAGTTTAACTTGCAACATTAACATAGCAATATTCCCAAATTTTGATTCAAAGTTAAACAATATAAACATGGATTAATAATAGTTCTTAAATCCGGTTTCAATTCATAGCATGTCCATGTTATTTTAGCGTTTTTGCCTAAAAAGTGACATAGAACTTTCAATATGAAGCAAGCAATCCAAATCAACACTTTAAATCAAATAGCCCCAAATCCGTTGTCTAAAGCGTCGTAGCTATTGTAGCTTCTAGTTGTAGCCTTTAAGAATCATCCTTCGTCTTCTTTAATTTTGTTCTTTGTATTTTTAATTTAGAGTTCTAGGTTTAATGGCGGCTGCATGAGTGCTAAAATGAAATAGTATGATTTAGGCTAGGTCTTAGTGTCTTTTTATAGTTGTAGGCAATTGATTTCAGCCTTTAGATTAACCCTAGAATAGGTCTGAGCCATCCAAAATCGTCACAAGCCCCCAAAACAAGACCCAGGAGCCAAAACAGGTGCACCAGGCCGACCTGGCCGACCAGGGAGGTCGACCCCCAGGTCGACACCCAGGTCGACTCCCCAGTCGACCTGGGGGGGGGGAGGTCGACCTGGTTGGGGGGGAGGTCGACCCTAGTGTCGACCCCCCTGTCGACCTGTCTGGGCGGGATTTTTCCCGCCTACCCTGAATTCTGAAAATTTGAATCTGTTTTTGAATATGAATTTTTCGTGAAACTTTGCGAGGCCATATCTTGATCATACGGACTCCGATTTACGAAATTTCGGACTCTATTTCGCGTATTTTTCCGAGACGAACGCAATGGCATAGACCATTTCCCCTGATTCAGACTTTAACATTTAATTCTGCCCTGTTTTAAGTTATAATGTGTTGTTTTAAAATACGGGTTGTTACAGAATCGGGAGGGGGGTCGCGATTTTCGTTTGTTGTTTTTTCCTTATCGGGTTAGACTGAAGAAGAAAGGGAAAGGGGGTGTTTGAGTGAGTATATATATATATATATTATTTTCTTTTCTTTTTTAATTCCCATAAAGTTGATTTTTATTTCGAATCAATCGCACCCAACGACTATCGCCCCTAGCTAATTACCCCCAATCCGAACACAATGGATATGTATTGCAAGCTGATTCGATCGTTTCGATCAGTTTCCGTCAAAATCAAAATATAAATCTATATATTGAATTTGAACGCGCAATTCAATTTACCGAGGCCACATACGGACCCGAAAAATTCCCAAAAAATATTTTCTAGCCTTGTATTGACGATACGGTCCTAAAAAAACTAATTTCGTCAAATTTTGAGATGGTTTGAAAAATGGCCATTTTCTGGTCGATCGAAATTGACTAAAACTATTAAAACACGTTTTACTTCGCCACGCTCACATATTGATTCGAAAAATTATGAATTTTGGAATCTAACAATAATTTGACATCGCGGATCCAACAAAAGTGGTTTCGTCGAAAATAGAGGTCATTTGCAAAATTTCCATTTTTAAGGGCCAAAATTCCATAGCGACTATTCTGAATTTTCAACTGGGCATATCTTTTTATTCCCGCTATGAAATTTCATTTTTTCTGATTCATTGGAAAGATATTCTCAATTAGATTCTAATATTGTTGGTTTCGCTAAAACCCGTTCTATTTTGAATCCTGTACATTCATTTGAAATTTGAAATCGAATTTTCAAACTACCGCGCCATTTTCAATTCCTTTTATAATTTAAAATAAATATTTATATTCTAATGACGTTTCAAATAAATATATACGTTCTAATTCAATTTCAAAGAAATTTCTCGTCGTTATTATTTAAAATAAACAATTTTAAATATTCAAAATTCACGAAAATTGCCAAAATAAATTTTTTAAATTGGTTTGGAATTCCGGGTTATTACAAATGTATTCGTTGATCTCTGCTAAATATATATCTGTTTGGTGGCGGAGAATTTATTCTCTTGCTTAACACCCTTCTCTTAGACGTACGAGCTTAGAGGTTATATATTGGCAGAAATCAATTGTATGGTATGGATTGACAATGTGACATGATGAGATGCATGGATCAAGGATTTTGTTGAAAAGCAAAGCCTTGTGGACGATGATCAAAGCATAGCTTTAATTAGCATAGCTTTGTGTAGCGTTAATTCGCGAGCCTTACACCTCGGTATGATGGTGAACTGATGATCAGGTCAGTATGCTTTCGAGATGAGGATAGACACCCTTAGATGTGTCGTGGATTCAGTCGACCGAGATGAGCAGAGTATGGTCGCTTCACACTCAAAGGGATAGGGCACACCCCTGATTCCCATTGGGATAGAGTAAGCGGTGTTTTCTCTCGCTGGGACGTAAGATGCGGTGATACTTTATTTCCCAAAACGGCGAATGTGCATTACGGTGTTTTCTCTAGCTGGGACGTAAGCCGTGGAGTATTGCACTATGCGATAGATCTTTCAAATCAGGAGCTGTCAGTATGGAGATCCAAACTTCCAATATGACATTTTGCGATTTATATTGTAAACCTATATATGGAGACATAATAAATGGTACCTACGCCGCCTAGGATTGATACATTTATATTTGAAGTTGATTTCTTCACTTATAATAATAATAAAAGATAAATTTTGCGTACATATTTGGCTATTATAAGGTAAAACTCTATCCTTCGACTTGCGTTGCATTGTGTGATGGGACCTGAGTCTTATAATGGCTTCATTTTTCTTTAATTAGCATTGCACTGTTTGTTTTAGGCACTGGTATTCTCTGAGGTAAACCCGTTCTGTGTTATATAGCATGGTCCCTTGATTTACCTTATTTTAAAGTAAAGTTTAAATAACTGTTTTGAGTTCTCACATCAGTCCCATGACTGACTCAGAGTTTATTGTTTCTACCTAAACTCTAGGTGCCCATATTTTCCACACGGGCAGTTAGTAGTTTTATTTTTCGCATGTATTTCTTTTCACAGGATCCTGGATTATAGCTATATTCGGAAAGCTTTGTATCCATATATCTCTTTCAGTTGTGTCAGTTGTTATTTTCTACTACGCATTATACTTATGTTTTATTTTCTGCTACTTGGTAATTTTTAAATCTTTGATACTGTATTTCCATTGTGTAATAGTTATTCTACTCTGGAATATCTTGTACTCTAATGTAATTGTTGTAATAACAATGAAATTTTCAATTGTTTGTGTTCTGATGCGTCTTGTTCTCAACTCAATCTGGGCTTTCCCGAAAGGGGAAGTTTGGGTCGTTTGAGCGTGGAATCAGATCTTTGGTTTACAGAGCTCGAGAACAAGACACATTAGAACCGAAAGAATTCATCAGAGATTGAATTAGTAATATCCAATGAGAATGACTCGTTAGAGATATGATCAGTAGTATCCTAGAACGAGTGCGAAGAGTGTTATTTTTATAATAAAAAATGGTGAAAACAAATTTTGTTTTGAAAATTTAAACCCTATTATACATATTTGAGTATTTTATTTTATATTGAATTTGGACAATCGAGTATTTAAAGATTTTACATATACGCGTCATGAACATATATTCGAAGTCTCAAATATACTGGGTAGATATAGCTAGTCTCCCGGAGATGATTCTGATGATTGATATATCATAGTCGGGTTCTATATTCGAGTTTCGAATGTGGGATATCAATATATTTCCAATTGACTGATGTGAGATCCAAAACTAGATAGGGCTATTGTTGTGAGTTGGCATCAAAAACATGATTTTTGTACATGTATATAAAAGTTATATGTTCGAAAAGTTAATCAACTAATTGATTACTGGTTGTGATGTTTGATAATTAATTTAACTAATAAAAACATTGGAATGACAATTATTTAACCAATATGAGAATAAATGATAAATTTAGCCAAATCGAATTTAATATTGAACTGAATTGAAAATTTATTGCAATTGCATATATGTACATGTATACATAATGAACAGGTCATAGCATGGAAGATAAGAAAAGGAATAAAATTGTATGCCCGACAAATAGGTACATGTTTACTATATTTATTGGGTTTTGATGATTTTATGAGCTGATTGGCAAGCCGCTTGGCTTTTTCTTTTTCTTTTGGATTTATGAGGGCCCTACGAGGCAAGTTGCTGTTTTACCGATCAGCCCATACAAAGGAGGTTATGGCGAAATTTTTCGAAAGTTTAGGGTGTTAGCCAAATTTTTGAGAAATTAGAAAATTCTTAGAAAGTGAAAAGTTGAAGAATGAAAGTTGAGTTAGTTAGTTAAACAACTTTCAGCTACATTCCTTTTCGAGGACGAAAAGATTTCAAATGGGTGAGATTGTAATAACCCGGATTTCCAGAACCAAATTTTTTTTAGCTATTTGAATGGATTTTGAATATTTAAAATAATTTATTTTAAATAATAATGACTAAAAATTTATTTAAATCAAAGTTAGAATGTACAAATTTATTTTAATTATAAATAGAGTTAGAAATGGGGGTAGTTTGAAAATTCGATTTTAAATTCCAAATGAATGTATAGAACTCAAAATAAATCGGATTTTAGTAAAACCAGAAATATTTGAATCTGTTTAATAATATCTTTCTATTGAATGTGAAAAATTGAGATTTCAAAATATAAATTGGAAGTTATGTCCAGTTTAAAATTTAAAATAGTCGCTGTGGAATTTATATATATTTTATATATAAAAATAGCCCTTAAAAATATCCATTTCGCCAACGACCTCCGTTTTCGACGAAACCACTTTTGTTGGATCCGGAATGTCAAATTATTGCTATTTTCCAATTTTCATAATTTTTAGAATTAATATGTGGGCGTGGCAAAAGAAAACGTGTTTTGTCAATTTCATTTGATTTAGATTGACCAGAAAATGGCCATTTTTCAAACGACCTCCAAATTCGATGAAATTAGTTTTGTTAGGACCGTATCGTCAAAACATAGCTAGATTTATTTTTTTGTAATTTTTGGAGTCAGTATGTGGCCCTATAAATTAAAATGTATGTTCAAGTTCAATATATATTGATTTATATTTTTAATTTAAAGAAAAACTGATTGTAACAGCCAAATAGGCTTATGAAACATATTCCATTGTGTTTGGAATATGGGTATTTAGTGAGGAACGATAGTCGTTGGGTTTGATTTGGAGTTCATGGCGATTTTGAGAAATAATGGAATTAAATAATTATTAAATAAATTATATAAATACTACATATACCCCCAAAATGAGAAAACCCTAATCTATTTTCGTACAGCCGCCGTCGTTCTTGAATCAGAGGCAGAAATCGCTCCTTCTTCTTCCTTTCCAATCTCCCTCTATACACAAGAAAATTCAAAAGTTGCAAAGAGAAAAATAAAGAGATTCATGAGCTCTTGAATACCAATGGTTCAGATCGAATGTAATGATGCATATTGTGAGAATTTTGGATCCAAATGGCTCGCGTTCGAGGTGGACCTGGGCCCACCGAGCTGCTCCGTATTTCAGGCGAAACTCGAGGAGGGAGGGGCTCTTCTGGCGCTGGCTTTGGATCGTCGTCCGACATCACAGAGGAGGAGCGACGACCATACTCTTCATGGCACTATGGGTTTCTTGGTTACCTGAAAGCATTCCAATGATGTAGAAGAAAGGGTTTAAAACCCTAGTGAATTAATTAACCTTAATTAATTAATGTTAATAAAGTTTTAATGTGATTTATTTCCAGTTCTATTTATATAAATTAACAGTGATTTATTTCAAATTTTTTTCTATATATAAATATATAGTTTAAAATCAGTTTTAAAAAATATAAATGCATAGTTTTAAATCAATTTTTATTTATTTTCTATAAATAACTTAAATAAAAAGTTGGTTTTTTTATATAGAAAATATTGTTCTAAAAATCTGAAATTTATATACAATAACATTGTTTAAATTTGTGATTTTTATTAATGATTTTTGCAAAGTAAAAATGTGTTTTCATTATATATGCAACGTAATAAAAATGTGATTTTTATTATTAAATGGTTTTAAATAAAAATATGATCTTTTTTTTACTATATATAGATGGCGTGATTGAAATGTGATTTTTAATTTATTTAACAATGTATAAAAATGTGATTTTTATCTGTAAAGGGTTGTAATAAAAATATGATTTTTAAAATATAAGCATCGTGTTAAAAATATGATTTTGATATAGATAGCATTGAATAAAAAATGTGATTTTTATTTATAAATATCATTGTTTAAAAATGTGATTTTTAATATAAACCACGTGAAATAGATTACGATGGAACCGATTGGAAGCAAATAGAATCTTGATTGTCCTTTAGAGATTGACAGAGTGGAAACCATAGGTGAGAACTCCTTCTCACTCAAAATTATATTTTATCATGTTATTAAATTTATGTGAAGCGACCCGAACTTCCCTATCTCTGAAGAGAAGAGAAAGAACGAATTACTTTGAGGACAAGACGAATCGGAACGCAAACAGAAGAATATTTCATTGTTTATTACAACAATTCCATCAGAATACAAGAATATACAGAGTATGAATAAATATTGCACATTCGATAAATATCAGAGATCACAATAAATTACATAGCAGCGGAAAAACAATACAAAACACAACAGAAAGTAATACACGGATACAGAGCTTTCCGAATATCACTTCAGCTATAACCCAGGATCCGGTGAATATAAATCTGCAAAACCAAAGCTACTAGCTGCCCGTGCGGAAAATAAGGGCACCCACAGTTTAGGTTAAAACAATAAACTCTAGGTCAGTCATGTGACTGGTGTGAGAACTAAAACAGTTATTTAAAACTTTACTTTAAAGGAGAGTAATTCAAAGGACCACGCCGTATAACACGGAACGGGTTTCCTCCCAAGAATACTAGTGCATATAACAAAACAGCGCAATGCTTTTTGGAAAAATGAAGCTATTATAAGACCTAGGTCCCATCACAATATGCAACGCAAGCCGGAGGATAGGGTTTTCCCTTATAATAGCCAAACATGCTTGGTACGTTTAAAATCATATTATTTTGATATTACTATAAATGTATAGTGTCAAAACAATTTCAATCATAGGCGGCATAGCTACCATCTACTATGTCGCCATACTAGGTTCTACAAATAAAACCGAATTATCACATATTGGAAATTGGATTCCATCATGAGTCGAGGCAAGGGGCAAGCTCCTCTCCGTTCGAGACACTCTAGCAAATGTCTCAGGACCACACACAACAATCCTTGGAATCGGTTGGGTCGGTCCTCTCTTACTTTTGAGGATTGGCAATCCTGAACACACGTTTCCCGGTCCTATCAGACCTATATAATGGTCTGTACGTCGGCTCACATAGTGGCAGTTATCGACCATATATTCGAGGCGCCTTGCATTCCAACAACCATACAGGTAAAAAGTATATAAATGTCAGGGCTGGTAGGTCACTGACATCACCCATAACTAGAAAGAAACTGTAACGACCCGTGTTCTACACATCATAGGATTGTAGAATATTTATTTCTTTCCCATGTGAAGTGGTATGGTCATGTAACTTAGGGAAACATTTATTAGAGTCATTTCCCTTGTTCATGATTTTTGTCGATTTTTAAATGACCATTTTGCCCCTAGCCAGTACTGTTTTGGCCATAACTTTTGATTGGAAAAGAATTTTGACCTGAAACCACTTCCATTGGCTTCAAATGATGGGTTACCTTTCCGTAGAGTGGTCACATGTGGAAAACGGACTTACCGTTTGGGCTGTAGGGCTGAATTAAGTTTCAGAAGTAGAAAAACTGCATAATTGGGCTAAACCGGGTAGTTAGCAATTGGGCCCATAAGGGGATTTCGGGATTGGGGCTATATGAGGGCTGATTAGGGTTGGAAAGCATCCTTTTAGTCATTTTTCCAGCCACCACTTCATTTCATAGAACCTTATTAATGGCCTCCAACCTCTAAATCACTTCAAACCACTCCAAACTTGAAGAAAAGAGATTAGCAAGATCAAATCAAAGGGGATCTTCACCTAATCAACCTTGGAGCTGCTGTTAGCATTGGGATTCGCATCAAATCAGAGAATTATTTCAGATCTTAGTTTGTTTTGTGGCTAAGGTGAGTGATTAGCTTGCTTTTTGCACTAATTATGGTTATTCGGGGTGATTAGTGCTAATCAGCGTTTTTAAACGAAAATAAATTCTGGAAAAATGTTTATAAATTCATAAATAATGTTTTAGACCTCTGATATGAGTTTGGGTTAATTTGGTTAAGTTTTGCTAATCCTGTCATTAGTTATGCTCACATATGCTTAAGGGAAAACATGGGGTTTTGGGCATGTTTGATCTATTTTACCATGTCATATTATTGTTTTGGTGTTTGAGGTCACTTGTATGTGTTGCTATGACCCTTTGGTATGCTTTGTGATTGGTTTCAATAGTTAAAATGGTCGAAAACGCCGTCGAGAGGCGTATAAACACTTGCTGGAAAGTTGCAGGAATTAATGCAGGAAATCGGATCGGATCGCCCCCTACCCGACCCGAGGTGCAACTCGCGAACCGAACCGATCATGATACCCGATCCGAATCGCTAGTCAATGGTGGCCATGAACTGATCTTCTCGTGCCCACGATCCACCCACCTCCTTCGACCCGAACCGCTCGCCTGAAGGACCCCACGAACCGACCCGAGGTGATGATACCGATCCGAACAAGAAGGAGTAGCCACGAACTGGAGGAGCACGACTCGATCCACTGGGGGTGTTGACGACCCGAACCACCATGAGTCAGAGCACCGAACCGATCCGCCACCTGAGGAGTTCCACGAATCGAACCGGCGAACATCACGAGCTGACTAAGGGCGAGGACCATGAAGACATGGTGGCACGATCCGACCCGAACTGAAGTAGGGGACCCGATCCAGATAGGGGAGCACGATCCGAACCAAGCAAGGGTGATGACCACGAACTGAAGCAAAGTGAAGAAGGCCGATCCAATGGAGATCCACAACCCGAAATGCAAAGGTAGTTCAAGTGGAAGTTCGAGCTCAGGATCCAGACGGGAACCAATGAGTTCACTTCGTGATTGGGCTTTGCTGCGGGACGTGTGCTAAGGAGTTGTCGATGTCTATAACTTTGGATCACTAGGTGTTGGAGGTAGAGAGACAAACTCGAGCTTTGGATATGGTGCGACTAGGGAGCTACCTACCAATGGAGTGGGGTCATGGAAACGTTGGGCGTGATCCCATAGGTTTGGCGTTGGTGGTAGTAGGAATGGACATAGTCGTACAAAGTCGAGTTCTGTCGTTTTCTGGAAGGGAAAATGGTGATCAAAGAAGTAGACACCGTATGCTTTACGCACTGAGTGAGAGATGCAAGGATGGTTTCTATGCTTGATTGTTTGACACGCACATCCCCACCCCCGTGTACTTATATTATGTGTTGTGACATCATAGAGTGTTGTACCGTGTAGTACTAACTCTTTGGTTGCAGGTCCAGGTTCAGGTATGACTTAGTATACCTGTTATTATTCTGTTTATGCTTGCTACCACTCATACCAGACTGATGTCTGACCCAGAGTTTTATGTTTCTTCTTATTACTCTGGGTGCTCACACGAGCAGACTAGAGACAGGGATAGCTGGTAGTGCGCTTGGTAGATGGACTGAAGACGAGCAGGAGGCTCCACGTATGATATATAGTTATTCTCCCTGTGTCGTGATCGGTATCTACTTTGGGCATTAGTAGCATACCTATTTTGCTTATCTTAGAGACAGTATTTTGAAGTTGTAATAAGCTGTATTTGATATTTCCGCTACTCTGATGATGTTAGTTCAAGTTTTCAGCTTATGCACTGTCTCATCTGTTTTATGTCAAGTATATGTTGGCTATTATATTTTATTCCATGCGCTGTGAGACATATTACAGGTTCTTTATTTGGTTCATCTTCTTTCTTTCTCTTCTTTGGCGACCGTCCCATGCCAATTGGACATGTGTACAGCGCACACTTGGAGTAAACGTCGTTTGGTGCGGGGCGGGCCATCACATTTGGTATCAGAGCTCTAGGTTGCGTAATTCACCTAGGGAAAGACACTAGGGAGAGATAGTACGTATATGAGAGCGCGTATTTGTGATTATTTTGGTTTTCAAAAGCTATATCTATGTATAGTATTAGTATGTTTAAGAGTGAAGTCGCATTGCACTGCACTGGCACCACTATGGAGATGGTTAATCGTTTTCTCTTTAACAGATTTGACGATGAGCCGAGGAAGAGGTGCCGGTAGAGGGGCCAATAACGGGAATCCCCCTGACATGAGGGCTATGTTTACCAACCTCATGAGAGGGATGCTTGTGGATATTCAGAGGGAGGCTCCTAATGTTGCCAATGCTGGAGGTGCAGAAGTGCAAGCGCCTAGGGTCGATTTCGCCAAGCTGAGCAAGGATTACACTAATCTTGGTGGAAAGCCGTTTCACGGAACAGAGTCGGCCACGGATGTTCAGGATTGGTTGGATAGCTGTGATCGGATCTTCGATGACTTGGGTATCGAGGATGCGATGAAGAGAAGGCTAACGTCTCATCAGTTGCAAGGACGAGCAATGAATTGGTGGAATGCTGTTAGGGCAGCCACACCAGAAGATCAAGTTACTTGGGATGAGTTTAAAGCTCGCTTTAGCGACAAGTATATCCCAGCTGCCCATAAATCGGAATTGTTTAGGAAGTTCTTGGAGCTTAAGCAGAATGGGAGGGCAGTATCGGATTATGTTGCTGAGTTCGACACTTTGTCGAAGTATGGGTTATCTCTAATCGATACTCCCGAAAAGAAAAATGAGAAGTTCATCACTGGTTTGGATGAATACTTAGGGGAGAGGCTGATTAATCACATCGATGAGACGTTTGAGTCGATCGTGGGAAAAGCTTTGAGGTCAGAAAGTCTTTACCCTAAGCCGAAGACTGGGGTTGTTGCTGCATCTGCTGAAGAGTCAAAGCCGCAAGCAAGCGGTGGAGGCAAGAATAACTCTCAGAATAAGAGGAAGCAGAACCAAGCTAAGGATGGCCAGAAGAAAAGCAGGAAAGAAGTCGAGTGCTTCAAATGTGGAAAGAAGGGCCATCATGCAAGAGAATGTAGGGCCAAGACAGTGGGAAAGAAGTGTTTTAACTGTGGCCAGGAGGGACATTTTAAGGATAAGTGCCCGCAACCTCTGAAGGAGAATCAGATTGTGAAAGCATATGCCATCAATGTTGTTCCTTCTTCGTCGAATGCCCCAACTGCGGCGGAGAAAGGGAAGGGAGTCGTCATTCAAGGTATGCTTTCCGTTTATGATCTTCCTGTTAGAGTTTTGTTCGATACCGGGGCTTCCCATTCCTTCATATCTAGTGACCTGGTAGATAGGTTGGGATTGGAACCCGAGTTAGTCGATAGACCATTAGCTGTGACGAACCCGATTGGTGGTTCAACAAACCTCAGTATGATCTGTCATAATGTGGTCTTATCGAGTCATGGATGTATGTTTGTTTGTGATTGCTTTGTTTTGGGCTTTACTGGGTATGGCATTATTTTGGGAGTCGATTGGCTCCAAAGATACGGGGTGGTGGTAGACTGTGAGGGCTTTTTGGTGACAGTTAGGGCGGATGATGGGCGGAGGGTAGTGTTTGGTAATCTACCCTGTGATGGGGTAATGGCTAGTTTTGTAAATTCCCTCGACATTCCGCATGATGAGTTATCAGGGTTGCCCACGGTTGGTCAGTACCCGGACATCTTCGAGGAAGTGACCGGACTTCCACCACACCGAGAGATTGAGTTTCGTATTGATTTAGTGAAAGATGCCAGACCTATAGTGATGCCACTTCGTCGTATGGCACCACGAGAACAGCGAGAGCTCGAGGTGCAAGTTAGCGATCTTTTGAGGAAGGGATTTATTAGAAGAAGTGTTTCCGAGTGGGGAGCACCAGTTGTGTTTGCTACTAAGGCAGATGGTTCCCTTCGATTGTGTGTGGACTATCGCGAGTTAAATAAGGTGACGAGGAAGAATAAGTATCCTCTACCACGAATAGATGATTTATTTGATCAACTGGAAGGAGCAAGAGTGTTCTCCCAATTGGACCTCGCGACAGGATTTCATCAGCTCCGTGTAGCAGCTGATAGTATAGCTAAAACGGCATTTAGGACGCCGTCTGGGTTTTATGAGTGGTTGGTCATGCCATTCGGGTTGACCAATGCACCAGCATACTTCGTGGATCTTATGAATAGAGTATTCAGAGACCAACTGAATAAGTTCGTTCTTGTGTTCGTAGACGATATCCTTGTTTACTCGAGGACAGAAGAGGAACACAAGGAACATTTGAGAATTGTGTTAGAGGTGTTGAGAAGACACCAACTGAAAGCGAAATTCTCTAAGTGTCATTTTTGGAGGAGAGAAGTGAGATTCTTGGGCCATGTTGTTACAGAGAATGGTATTGCCGTGGACCCTGCAAAGGTGGCTACGGTACAAGATTGGTCTACGCCCAAGAATGCAAAAGATGTAAGAAGTTTCTTGGGGTTAGCTGGATATTATCGTAAGTTCATCAAAGACTTCTCCAAGACAGCGGCACCGTTGACTCAATTGATTAAGAAGAATCAAGCCTTCGTTTGGGACGGAGGGTGTGAAAAAGCATTCAAGAGTCTAAAGGAAAAGTTGACGCGTGCGCCAGTGTTGGTCATTCCTAAGGGAAATGAAGAGATGACGGTATACACGGATGCTTGTGGTACCGGACTGGGTGCGGTATTGATGCAAGGAGGTAGGGTTGTAGCTTACGCCAGTCGACAGCTAAAGCCACATGAGAAGAAGTATCCTACCCATGATTTGGAATTGGCAGCAATTGTATTTGCGCTGAAGATGTGGAGACATTACCTTTTGGGAGAAAGATTTGAGCTGTTTACCGATCATAAATCGTTAAAGTATCTCTTCTCTCAGAAAGATCTGAATCTCCATCAGCAGAGATGGTTAGAGTTCTTGGCTTCGTATGATTTTGACATCGCATATACACCTGGGAAGGGCAATGCGGTAGCCGATGCCTTGAGTAGAAGACATGCCAGCTTAGGGGCAATGTTTCTTGAATGGAAGCAGCTGGAGTATATCGCGGGGTTTGATTTCAGACCAAGGTGCGAATTGGATCCAGTTATGCTAGCTAGCTTGACGATCAGACCCACTTTGATAGAGCGGATTGGTTCTAGCCAGAGGAACGATCCTAACCTATTGGAAATCATCTCCAAGTTAGAGATGGGTATCGAAGAGGAGATGAATGTGTATGGGCTTGATCGAGATGGATGGCTTCGGAAGAATGGAAGACTAGTTGTGCCCAACGTGAATGGCTTGAGAGATGAAGTGCTTAGAGAATGTCATCACTCAAAACTGACTATACATCCCGGTGGTAATAAGATGTATCGAGACATGAGACAGACTTACTACTGGGAAGGGATGAAAAGAGACGTTGGGAAGTTTATATCCAAATGCATGAATTGCCAGCTAGTTAAAGCCGAGCAAAAGAAGCCTAGTGGGTTGTTGCAACCATTAGAAATTCCCGAATGGAAATGGGAGCAAGTCTCGATGGATTTAATCGATGGTTTACCAAGGACTAGATCGGGATATGATAGCATTTGGGTAATTGTGGATCGACTGACCAAGAGTGCAAAATTTATACCAGTTAAGTCGAACAGAACGGCAGCTAAGTTAGCAGAACTATATATGAAGTGGGTGGTGAGATTTCATGGAGTACCCAAAGGCATTGTGAGTGACCGAGATCCGTTGTTTACTAGTGGATTTTGGAAGAGCTTACAAGAGGCTTTAGGATCAGAATTACATCTCAGTACCGCATATCATCCTCAAACCGATGGTCAGACAGAGAGGGTGAATCGGATATTGGAAGATCTCTTGAGGGCTTGTATATTGGATTTCGGTGGGGCATGGGATGACCATTTGCATCTAGTGGAGTTTGCATATAATAATAGCTACCAATCCAGTATCGGTATGGCTCCATATGAAGCTTTGTACGGAAGACCGTGCAACTCACCATCATGTTGGATAGAGACTGGCGAGAAGTTTGTGCTTGGACCAGACGTGGTGAGAGAAACTTCCGATAAGATCAAGATCATTCAACAATGAATGAAGGCAGCCCAAGATAGGCAGAAGAGTTATGCTGATAAGAGGAGAAGAGACTTGAAATTCTCCGTTGGTGACTTGGTGTTTGTCAAGATCTCTCCGTTGAAAAGCGTGATACGATTTGGCAGGAGAGGCAAGTTGGCACCAAGATTTGTGGGTCCTTTCCAAGTTCTCGAGGAAGTTGGGAATTTGGCGTATAGAGTTGGCTTACCAGAGAAAATGGCAGGAGTTCACAATGTGTTTCATGTTTCCCAACTAAGGAAGTTCGTTCACGACTCAAATGTGACTATTTCACCTGATCAGTTAGAGGACTTCGAAGTAGAACCTGAGGCAGTTGAGAACCGCAAGCTGATTCGTATTGTGGGGCATGATACGAAGCAACTTCGAAGAAAGTCGGTGAAGCTAGTCAAAGTTCAGTGGGGCGAGGACGAAAATGATTGTGCTTGGGAGACAGAGGAGAGCATTAGAAAGGCTTATCCAGAACTCTTTGCCTGGTAAGATATACTTTGCGATTTAGTTATTCCGCATGCTAGGATAGACTTGTTTTGCTTGTTTTGCATGTTTGATGGTTGTTTTATGATTGATAGGCATGCGGGACCCTTGTGTGTGTTTTGATTAGGGAATTTCGGGGGCGAAATTTCTTAAGGGGGGGAGAGTGTAACGACCCGTGTTCTACACATCATAGGATTGTAGAATATTTATTTCTTTCCCATGTGAAGTGGTATGGTCATGTAACTTAGGGAAACATTTATTAGAGTCATTTCCCTTGTTCATGATTTTTGTCGATTTTTAAATGACCATTTTGCCCCTAGCCAGTACTATTTTGGCCATAACTTTTGATTGGAAAAGAATTTTGACCTGAAACCACTTCCATTGGCTTCAAATGATGGGTTACCTTTCCGTAGAGTGGTCACATGTGGAAAACGGACTTACCGTTTGGGCTGTAGGGCTGAATTAAGTTTCAGAAGTAGAAAAACTGCATAATTGGGCTAAACCGGGTAGTTAGCAATTGGGCCCATAAGGGGATTTCGGGATTGGGGCTATATGAGGGCTGATTAGGGTTGGAAAGCATCCTTTTAGTCATTTTTCCAGCCACCACTTCATTTCATAGAACCTTATTAATGGCCTCCAACCTCTAAATCACTCCAAACCACTCCAAACTTGAAGAAAAGAGATTAGCAAGATCAAATCAAAGGGGATCTTCACCTAATCAACCTTGGAGCTGCTGTTAGCATTGGAATTCGCATCAAATCAGAGAATTATTTCAGATCTTAGTTTGTTTTGTGGCTAAGGTGAGTGATTAGCTTGCTTTTTGCACTAATTATGGTTATTCGGGGTGATTAGTGCTAATCAGCGTTTTTAAACGAAAATAAATTCTGGAAAAATGTTTATAAATTCATAAATAATGTTTTAGACCTCTGATATGAGTTTGGGTTAATTTGGTTAAGTTTTGCTAATCCTGTCATTAGTTATGCTCACATATGCTTAAGGGAAAACATGGGGTTTTGGGCATGTTTGATCTATTTTACCATGTCATATTATTGTTTTGGTGTTTGAGGTCACTTGTATGTGTTGCTATGACCCTTTGGTATGCTTTGTGATTGGTTTCAATAGTTAAAATGGTCGAAAACGCCATCGAGAGGCGTATAAACACTTGCTGGAAAGTTGCAGGAATTAATGCAGGAAATCGGATTGGATCGCCCCCTACCCGACCCGAGGTGCAACTCGCGAACCGAACCGATCGTGATACCCGATCCGAATCGCTAGTCAATGGTGGCCATGAACTGATCTTCTCGTGCCCACGATCCACCCACCTCCTTCGACCCGAACCGCTCGCCTGAAGGACCCCACGAACCGACCCGAGGTGATGATACCGATCCGAACAAGAAGGAGTAGCCACGAACTGGAGGAGCACGACTCGATCCACTGGGGGTGTTGACGACCCGAACCACCATGAGTCAGAGCACCGAACCGATCCGCCACCTGAGGAGTTCCACGAATCGAACCGGCGAACATCACGAGCTGACTAAGGGCGAGGACCATGAAGACATGGTGGCACGATCCGACCCGAACTGAAGTAGGGGACCCGATCCAGATAGGGGAGCACGATCCGAACCAAGCAAGGGTGATGACCACGAACTGAAGCAAAGTGAAGAAGGCCGATCCAATGGAGATCCACAACCCGAAATGCAAAGGTAGTTCAAGTGGAAGTTCGAGCTCAGGATCCAGACGGGAACCAATGAGTTCACTTCGTGATTGGGCTTTGCTGCGGGACGTGTGCTAAGGAGTTGTCGATGTCTATAACTTTGGATCACTAGGTGTTAGAGGTAGAGAGACAAACTCGAGCTTTGGATATGGTGCGACTAGGGAGCTACCTACCAATGGAGTGGGGTCATGGAAACGTTGGGCGTGATCCCATAGGTTTGGCGTTGGTGGTAGTAGGAATGGACATAGTCGTACAAAGTCGAGTTCTGTCGTTTTCTGGAAGGGAAAATGGTGATCAAAGAAGTAGACACCGTATGCTTTACGCACTGAGTGAGAGATGCAAGGATGGTTGCTATGCTTGATTGTTTGACACGCACATCCCCACCCCCGTGTACTTATATTATGTGTTGTGACATCATAGAGTGTTGTACCGTGTAGTACTAACTCTTTGGTTGCAGGTCCAGGTTCAGGTATGACTTAGTATACCTGTTATTATTCTGTTTATGCTTGCTACCACTCATACCAGACTGATGTCTGACCCAGAGTTTTATGTTTCTTCTTATTACTCTGGGTGCTCACACGAGCAGACTAGAGACAGGGATAGCTGGTAGTGCGCTTGGTAGATGGACTGAAGACGAGCAGGAGGCTCTACGTATGATATATAGTTATTCTCCCTGTGTCGTGATCGGTATCTACTTTGGGCATTAGTAGCATACCTATTTTGCTTATCTTAGAGACAGTATTTTGAAGTTGTAATAAGCTGTATTTGATATTTCCGCTACTCTGATGATGTTAGTTCAAGTTTTCAGCTTATGCACTGTCTCATCTGTTTTATGTCAAGTATATGTTGGCTATTATATTTTATTCCATGCGCTGTGAGACATATTACAGGTTCTTTATTTGGTTCATCTTCTTTCTTTCTCTTCTTTGGCGACCGTCCCATGCCAATTGGACATGTGTACAGCGCACACTTGGAGTAAACGTCGGTTGGTGCGGGGCGGGCCGTCACAGAAACGTCGTGTTCTCCCAACGGTCCGTATCCTGTTTTTGACTCATACCGAGGTGTGAGGCTCGCGAATTCACGCTATACACAAAGTTGTGCCACACAGGCCGTGCTTTGATCATCAACCACAAGACCTTGCTTTTCAACAGAAGCCTTGATCATTTGCCACTTAGGCATGCCACACAGGCAATTAAATCCGTGCGACTGATGTCCATTGATATACAACCTCTGAGCTCGTACGTCTCAGAGAAGGGCGTTAAGCAAGAGAATAAATTCTCCGCCGCCAAACAGATGTATATTTAATAGAGATCAATTAACACATAATAAAATCCAATGTCAGACACACAGTCCATTTACAAGTTCTTTCTGGGTCTGAACGAAACCGGAGGCACTTTCCTCGCATATCCATCGATCTCCAAGTACGTCTGGACGATCACCAACTGATTCCCTCCTCTTGGGTGTACAACCCAATCAATATGGTTAATAATCATCCAAACGATGTGAAGACTTCTGGTCTTCAACCACCGTCTTCATCTTCGACATATCGTCGAATCAATTATTCAGAATGGGTATAAACCCTGCCTTTCCGAATAACCCGCGTATATAATAAACAAATGTTACACAAACCCAACATACGCCTCATTCCAATTCAGAATATTCTTTTATTCCAGTATTCACATTCTAAGGGAAAGGTTCCCATTAATTTTATCAAAGATAAATTCTTCTAAATTTATTCTTTAATCCCCCCTTGGATATCATTTCAAACCATGTTAAGGTTTTCCAAATTAGTCGGGATTAGCGAACCACACCGAAGTAATCATTTATGTTATTTTCCAATCCCAACCTATTCATCCCATGGAGCAAAACTGGTAATACTCCATCTCCAACACCACTGTGTTATCAGTGAATATTAATTACCATTTCACGTTCAAATCTAATTAAAGATTTAACTATCGCTTGGAGCAAAACTGGTGATACTCCATTCTCAATCACTTTAATCTAATTAAAGATTCATTAAAACTCCACTTTGTTTTAATCTTCTCAAAAATGAACATCCTGTCTTTAACTGGGTTAAAGAACCAATGTCACCTAAAACACGATTCATAATAAACCCAAAATCACATTCCATTGTTAATCGGGTTAAAGAACATGTGTTATTCAAAACACCGCTCATGATAAATCCAAAAACCAATTTAAATTCAATTCCAATTAAATACTAATTAATTGAACAATTTCACTAAATCTTAATTAAAAGATTTATTCTTTTCTAAACTGGGTTCAAGAACAGTGTTATTTAAGACACCATTCACGACGAACCCCAAAATCCCATTTGATATTAAATACACGGCTCTGAATAGAAAATATACCGGCTTATATTCAATATCAAATTCTAAAACCAACAAATATCGTATTGGAAATAACGATATAAAATATATCTTTCACATTTCCATAACCATATCTGTATAATCACGAAATCCAACATCAAAATATTCCGAAGATAATTTTGATTCAAATCCATTCCAATTCACGTATTGGAAATTCTGATTATTTTCAAAACCATTTCAAATCTAGTTTAAAACTAGTTTATTTCAATAAAAATATTTTTTTATCCTTAAAAATGTGGAATTTTTCATTCCAGTTCTTCACAAATCATTTCTTATGATTCTACACAAATTATGAACATTTTTAATAGTTTTATCAAGGCCCGTACAGTTGATTTCCATCAACGGCCATCGAACTGCACTTACATCGACCTTTTCCAAATTTGATTTGGACATAATTCCAAATACATCCGTTAGATTTCAAATCTCTAATATTCGTTTGAAAGCTCTTTTCGATACGAACCCAACATTTCCGATTTTAGGAGAATCTGACGGTCGGATCTCCCGTAATGTCCATTCGAAGTCAATGGTCGAAATTCGTGAACTGCCGCGGCGCGGCGTGTTCTATTCAGGCCATTTAATATATATAATATATATATTATATATATTTCATCGATTTCAATTCAAAACGTATTTTGTAAATTGTTTTAAATTCGTTTTCAAAACAATTTCAACTTCATATTCAATTTCAAATCAAAATTGAATATTTCATATCATTACTATATAAATGATAATATTTTCAAAACGTTATATTTTAAAATCACTTCTTTTTCTATATTCATTATAAAAACGAATATAATCGATATAAATATCGTTCGCGTCAAAATGGCGCATCTCTTATCAACACGGCTTTATATATTTCATTAACTTCGTTATTCTATTCAACAAATGAATATTTATTCCACTCAACACATGAATCTATATTTCTCTTTCAACATATGAATATTCTCAACACATGAGTATCGTCAACACATGACTATTTTTGTTATTTAATATATTTTATAAAATTTTGATAAAGATGTAAATTTTATTGTTTAAAATATTTTACTCAACACATGAATATTTTCAACACATGAATATTCTTTATTCTATTCAACACATGAATCTATATTTCTCTTTCAACATATGAATATTCTCAACACATGACTATTTTTGTTATTTAATATATTTTATAAAATTTTGATAAAGATGTAAATTTTATTGTTTAAAATATTTTACTCAACACATGAATATTTTCAGCACATGAATATTCTTTATTCTATTCAACACATGAATCTATATTTCTTAATATTCTTTATTTTCCAAATTGGAATGAGGCCCAATCAATTACCATATAATGTTAATCATATGGATTCCATACAACACATGTATATAATAGCAACGATAAATAATCAACCATCATCCGAAGTGCACCACACAACTTCATAAGCATTAAATATAACTAATTAACGCTAATACAGTCTGTCAATCAAACGATCGACATACCACTAAACAATTAGGATTAGTATACGTCAAATATCATCCCAACACCCGTGTGGGGTTTCAACCCACGGACACTGAATATTATTTATGCAGTTGGGCGATGTTTAAAATTTACCGTCCCAATCAATGTCCTTCAAATAGGTGTATATAAACAAACCGTCCGATTTGTAAATGAATATTTATTTATTCACATTCACGTTAAAAATTATATTTTTAACGATAATTAATTTATTTCAACACATCAAACAAGCATGCAAGTCGTCCATGGTCTGTGGACGACGGGTATCGGGTGCTGCTAAGCACCGTCTGCATCCTAGTATATATTTTAACTAGAAAACAAGATTTAAAGTGAGAAGTTCTCCCCGACTAGCTAAACCAGTCGCCACGACTCTTCATATGTAGAAAATCTTCACCGTTCTCGCATTTTGTCAACTTCGTCGTCCGTGGCCACTACATATACAAAAATCACATTTTTATATTGTTGCTATGTGTATAAAAATCACATTTGTATAATCACTCTATATAAAAATCACATTTTTATACCCTATTTTTATACCGGTACTATATAGATAAAAATTCTATTTTTATATTGCTACTATATAGATAAAATATCGAACCTTCCTATATAAAAATATCGTCTTTACTACGATAAAAATATAATCTTTACTATGATAAAAATCGAATCTTTTTAATGATAAAAATCAAACCTTTTGCTAATTAAAAATCAAATCCTCTCTTTCTTTCATAAAAATTCAATCTTTATCCCTACATGTATTTATAAATATAATCTTTACTCATCATTAGTAAATAAAAATCTATAACGTAATAAATAAATAAAACAAATAAAAATAAAACATAAAAACTTACAGGGGGTTAGGGGGAGGGTTTGCTGCACTCGAATGGGGGGCTCTATCGATCGGCGCTGGTGGTGGAGTGCGTGCGGGGCTGGTTGCGTTCGATTGGGGAGGGGAGGTTCTACGATGGAAGAGGAGGGAGGAGAAGAAGAGAGGGGGGGCGACGCGTTCATCCATGGCGAGGGGGGCTTTGGTGGTGGGCGCGCCACCTTGAGGGGCGGCAGTGGTGGTTCCCCCCGTCGCTCCATCCTTTTTTTTTATAAATCGATCTGTACTGATAAGAAGAAAAGGAGGGGGGAATACATAATAATATATATTATTTTATTTAATTTCAAAAAGCAACTTTTAATTTCGACCTCGAAATCGAACCCACCGACTATCGTCCATAGCTAATTACCCCCAGTTCGAGCACAATGGGATATGTATCGTAAGCTGATTCGATCGTTTCGACAAGTTTTCGTCAAAATCAAAATATAACTCTATATATTGAATTTGAATGCACATTTCAATTTACTGGGGCCACATACGGACTATAAAAATTCCCAAAAAATATTTTCTAGCTTCGTATTGACGATATGGTCCTAACAAAACTAGTTTCGTCAAATTTTGAGACCGTTTGAAAAATGGCCATTTTCCAGTCGATTAAAATCAACTGAAACTGGTCAAACACGTTTTACTTCGCCACGCTCACATATCGATTCGAAAAATTATGAATTTTGGAATCTATCAATAAATCGACATCACAGATCCACAAAAGTGGTTTCGTCGAAAACAGAGGTTGTTGCAAAATTTCCATATTAAGGGCCAAAATTCCATAGCGGCTATTCTGAATTTTCAACTGGGCATAACTTTTTATCCCCGCTATGAAATTTTGATTTTTCGGATTCGCTGGAAAGATATTCTCAAATAGATTCTAATATTTTTGGTTTCGCTAAAATCCGGTTTAATTTGCACCGGATACAGTCATTTGAAGTTTGAAATCGAATTATCGAACTACCGCGCCATTTTCAATTCCTTTTATAATTATAAATAAAATATTTATATTCTAACGACGATTCGAATAAATATATACGTTCTATTTCAATTCAAAATGAAATTCTCGTCGATATTATTTAAAATAATCTATTTTAATTATTCAAAATTCACTAAAATCGCCAAAATAAAAATTTTAAATTGGCCTAGATTTTCCGGGTTATTACATTCTCCCCCACTTAAAATCTTTTCGTCCTCGAAAAGGAATGAAGCTGAAAGTTGTTTACTAATCAACTCAACTTCCATTATTTTCTTTACGATTTAAGTTCTTCAACTTTTCAATTTCTTAGAACTTTTCAAATTTTTCAAAAATTTGGCTGACACCCTAAATTTCCGAAAAATTTCTCCATAACCTCCCCTGCACCAGGGACTTCGGGATATTTCAAATAGCCTCCCATGGCCCTTATCAATCCAAAAAGAAAAAGAAACAGCCAAGCGGCTAGCCAATCGGCTCATAAAATCATCCAAAACCCAAGAAATTAGTAAACATGTACCTATTTGTCGGGTAAACAATTTTATTCTTCTACTCTAGCATCCTTGCTATGACCTGTTGTAATAACCCGGAAATTCTGGGCCAGTTTAAAATTTTTATTTTGGCAATTTTAGGGAATTTTGAATATTTAAAATAGATTATTTTAAATAATATCGACGAGAAATTTATTTTGAATATAATTAGAACGTATATATTATATACACCGTCGTTAGAATATAAATAATTACATATAATTATAAAAGGAATTGAAAATGGCGCGGTAGTTCGATAATTTGATTTCAAACTTCAATTGAATGTACCGGGTGCAAAACAATCCGAATTTTAGTGAAACCAAAAACATTAGGATCTAATTGATAATATCTTTCCAACGAATCCGAAAAATCAAAATTTCATAGCGGGGATCAAAAGATATGTCCAGTTGAAAATTCTGAATAGTCGCTATGGAATTCAGGCCCTTAAAAATAGACATTTTGCAAACGACCTCGGATTTCGACGAAACCACTTTTGTTGGATCCGTGATGTCAAATTATTGCTAGATTTCAAATTTCATAATTTTTCGAATCAATATGTGAGCGTCGCGAAAGAAAACGCGTTTGACCAGTTTCAGTTGATTTTAATCGACTGGAAAATGGCCATTTTTCAAACGGTCTCAGAATTCGTTGAAACTAGTTTTGTTAGGACCGTATTGTCAATACGAAGCTAGAAAATATTTTTTGGGAATTTATAGAGATCGTATGTGACCCCAGTAAACTGAAATTCGCGTTCAAATTCAATATATAGAGTTATATGTTGATTTTGACGAAAACTGATCGAAACGATCGAATCAGCTTACGATACATATCCCATTGTGTTCGTAATGGGGGTAAAACGCTATGAACGACAGGCGGTGGGCCTCGTTTCGAGGTCGTATGTAAAAGTCAACTTTTTGAAAATAAAATAAATTAAATAAATTAAAAATTAAATCTCTCTCTCCTCACCCTCTCTATTTCTCTGCCCCCCCTTTATTCATCCGTTCAACGGAAAAAAAAAGAAATCGTGATTTCCCTCCAGCCCCTCCACCACCATCGCGCGCCGCCTCCGATTGGCCACCACCGCCTCCTCCCTCCGCCTACGCTGATCATCGCCCCCCTAACCCTCCTCCTCTCGCGCCAGCCCTACCCCGAAACCCGAACCCCAAATACCACCGAACCCCCCCCCCCCACAGCCCACCGCACCCTACTGCGCCTCCCCTCCTTCTTCTTCCCCCTCCTCCTCTGTTCCAACTCGACGCCATGAAGCCCCCCAGTCCCGAACCCACGCAGATCTCCCCCCCCCCTCTCTGCGAAAACAAAAGTAAGTTCATTTACTTTTATATACATTTATTTGTTCAATATAGTTGGTTTTAAATTAGGATAAAAATCAGTTTTTAAGGGGAGGAAAGCTTTTTTTTCTGTTTTGTTAAACAATGTTTGAAGTTTTCTTTGTTTTAATTATTTTTATTTCAGTTTTTAATGTAATAAAACTCAATTTTTATCTATATAGAAAAGGAATAAAGGTATAATTTTCATGACATAGGAAGATTTTTATTTGTTCATTAGCTAGGAAAAAAGAAGTGATTTTTAATAAAAATATAATTTTTATATTTTTAAAGTATTAAAAATATAATCTTTACTATATAAAAGATGTAAAAATATGATTTTTGTTTATGTAGAGAAGTAAAAATATAATTTTTACATGATAGGAATATTAAAAATAGCATCTTTATATGTGTAGCAAAATAAAAATGTGATTTTTATAAGGATATATTTGAAAAGGCGAAATATTTATATTTGAAAAGGCGAAATCTTTGTATAGAGAATAGCGAGGTAAAAAATATAATTTTTACCTATATAGTAGCATTGTAAAAATAGAATTTGTATCTGTATAGCGTGATAGTAAAAATTCGATTTTTATATATTGAATAGCATAGTAAAAATTCGATTTTTATATATTGAATAGCGAAGTGAAAATTCGATTTTTAAATGTATGAAGAGATTATAAAAATATGATTTTTAAATTGAAAGTGAACAAATAAAAATGTGATTTTTTATGTTAAAGACATCAAAATATAAAAATGTGTGATTTTTATATATGTAGTGGCTGCGGGCAAACGAAGGTGACAAAAAGGCGAGAACGACGAAGATTTCTAAAAATGAGGTGTCGTGAAGTTGGATAGCTATTTGTGAGAATTTCTCACTCTTCAATTTCTTTTCTAATTATATATATATACTAGGATGCAGACGGTGTTTAGTAGCACCCGACACAATCGTCCACAGACCATGGACTTGTTTGTTTGATTGCAAAAATTAGTTAGATTATTTGATTGAATTGAATTGTTTGGTGAAATGGAATGGATTTGATTGATGTGTGAATGGCGTGGGCCTTCACTAGACCGGGGATAAGGCTAGGCCTCGTCCCGTTTCTAGTATCGTGCCGTTATGCCGCCGAAATTTTCTAAAATAAGTTAGAAAAATAAAAATATCATTTTATTAAAAGAATGAACTGAATAGAAACTCATATTTTAAAATAAAATGTTTTATCGTTAAAAATATAATTTTTAACGTGAATATGAATATAGTGAATGTGAATAAATAAATATTCATTTACAAACCGGACGGTTTGTTTATGTACACCTATTTGAAGGACATTGATTGGGACGATAAATTTTACACATCGCCCAACTGCACAAATAAAATATGCGTTTGATTGTTCGAAACCCCACACTGGTGTTGGGATGAAATTTGAAGTTCACTCATCCTGATTGATTAAATATGTCGATCGATTGATTGACAGACTGTTATAAGCGTTAGATATCTATATTTGATGCTTATACAGTGTAGTGCACTTTGGTTGATGGTTGATTATTTTTCAATGCTATTATATACGTGTGAAGTATGAAAATCCATATAATTAATATTATATGGTGATTGATTGGGCCTCATTCCAATTTAGAAAATAAAGATCTTTATAAAATAAAGGTTCATGTGTTGACTGTACTCATCCGTTGAGATTAGTCATGTGTTGAACGAAATATTTTAATAATAAAATTTACATCTTTATCTTTATAAAATAAAGGTTCATGTGTTGACTGTACTTATCCGTTGAGATTAGTCATGTGTTGAACGAAATATTTTAATAATAAAATTTACATCTTTATCAATATAAAATAAAGGTTCATGTGTTGACCGTACTCATCCGTTGAGATTAGTCATGTGTTGAACGAAATATTTTAAAAATAGAAATATTTAAAATAGAAATATTTGAATAGGAAATATTTGAAAAAGTAATATTTGAAATAGAATATTTGAAAATAGAAATATATGAAGCCGTGTTGATTAGATTGACGCCATTTTGACGTGAACGATATTTATATCGATTTTATTCATTTTAAAGTGAATATTGAAAAGTGATTTCGAAAATCGAATATTTTGAAATGAAATTTGAATTGAATTGAATCGAATAGAAAACCAAATTTGATTTGAATTAAATAGAAAACTGATTTCGAAATGAATTGAATGTGAAACGATTTCGAAATGAATTGAATATAAAACGATTTCGAATTGAATTGAATAGAAAACAAATTTGATTTCAGTTGAATATATAACGAATTTGATTTGATTTGAATAGAAAGCGAATTTGATTTGAAACGAAATGAATTTGATTTGAATTGTATACATAACGAATTCGAATTGAAAAGAATTCAAATTGAATTGAAAACTGAATTGAAATTTGAATTGAATAGAAATGAATTTTAAAACGAATTTATAAGGAAGGATTCAATTTTGATTTGAATTGAAATGGAAGTTGAAATTGTTTTTGAAACGAATTTGAAAACTATTTATATAATTCGTTTTAAATAGAAATCGACGAAATATATATTATATATATAATATAATGGCCAGAATAGAACGCGTTGCGCCACGATAGTTCGTGAATTTCGACCATTTATTTCATACGGACATTACGGGAGATCCGACCGTCGGATTCTCCTAAAACCGGAACCGTTGGGTTCGTATCGAAAAGAGCTTTCTAACGAATATTAGAAATTTGAAATCTAACGGTTGTATTTGGAGATACGTCCAAATCAAATTTGGAAAAGGTCGGTGTAAGTGCAGTTCGATGGCCATTGTTGGAAATCGACTGTACGGGCCTTGATAAAATTATTAAAAATAGTAATAATTTGTGTAAAATCAGAAGAAATGATTTGGGAAAATTTGGGGATGAAAAACTCCATATTTGAAAAGATAAAAATAGATTTTTATCGAAATGAACTAGTTTTGAACTGAAATTAAAACCCATTTATTTTTAAATAAATAAATTGGATTTGAAATGGGTTTGAAATAGAATTGATTTGTGGGTTTATCGTGAGCAGTGTTTTAAATAACACCAGTTCTTTAACCCGATAATAAATAGAATGTGATTTGGGTTTGTCGTGGACTGTGTTTTAAAAGACATTAGTTCTTTAACCCAATAAAAGGAGTTTTAATGAATCCGCAATTAGATTGAAATGTGAATTGATAACTTAAATTATCAAATTTAGAAAATGAGCGAGGATGGAGTATCACCAGTTTTGCACCAAAGCGGTAGTTAAGTCTTTAATTAGATTTGAACGTGAAATGGTAATTAATTTTACCGACAACACAGTGGTGTTAGATATGAAGTATTACCAGTTTTGCTTCATGGGATGAATAGGTTGGGATTGGGAAATAAAATAAATAATTTCTTCGGTGTGGTTCGCTAATCTCGACTAGTTTGGAAAACCATAATTTGGGTTGAAATGACATCCAAAGGAAGATTAAAGATTAAATTTTAAAGAATTTATCTTTGATAAAATTAATGGGAACTTTTCCCAAAAGATGTGAATATTTAAATAACAGAATATTCAGAATTGGAATGAGGCGTATGTTGTGTTTGTGTAACATTTGTTTTTAATATACGCGGGTTGTTCGGAAAGGCCGGGTTTATACCCATTCTGAATAACCGATTCGACGATAAGTCGAAGATGAAGACGGTGGTTGAAGACCGGAAGTCTTCACATCGTTTGGATAATTACTGACGATACTGATTGGGCTGTACACCCAAGAGGATGGAAACAGTTGGTGGTCGTCCAGACGTACCTGGAGATCGATGGATATGCGAGGAAAGTGCCTCCGGTTTCGTTCAGACCCAGAACGGACTTGTAAATGGATTGTGTGTCTGACATTGGATTTTATTCTGTGTTGATTGATTTCTATTAAATATACATCTGTTTGGCGGCGGAGAATTTATTCTTTTGCTTAACGCCCTTCTCTGAGACGTACGAGCTCAGAGGTTGTATATCGATGAACATCAGTCGCATGGCATGAATTGCCTGTGTGGCACGCTAAGATGCAATGATCAAGGCTTTTGTTGAAAAGCAAAGTCTTGTGGTTGATGATCAAAGCACGGCCTTTGTGGCGTAGCTTTGTGTATAACGTGAATTCGCGAGCCTCACACCTCAGTATAAGTCAAAAACGGGATACGGACTGCAGGGAGAGCACGACGTTTCTTTCTAGCTTTGGTGGTGTCAGTGACTTACCAGCCCTGACATTTATATACTTTTCAACTATGTGGTTGTTGGAATGCGAGGCGCCTCGATTTTAGGTCTGTAAGGACCGGGAAACGTGTGTTCAGGAATAAATAATCCTCTAACGTTAGTGAGTACCGACCCTGAAGATCCAAGGGTTGCCCAGAGTGCGTAGCCCTGGGACATTTGCTAGAGTGTCTCGAACGCGGAGAGGAGCTTGCCCCTTGCCTCGACTCTTGACGGAAATCCAATTTCCAATACGTGTATTGCGGTTTTAATTGTAGAACTAGTATGGCGACATAGTAGATGGTAGCTATGCCGCCTATGATTGATATTTATGATTGAAATGTTTTGACACTATACACTTATTATAGTATCAAATGATTTGTTTTAAACGTATCAAGCATGCTTTGGCTGTTATAAGGGAAAACCCTATCCCCCGGCTTGCGCTGCATTGTGTGATAGGACCTGGGTCCTATAACAGCTTCATTTTTCTTTGTTTAGCATTGCGCTGTTGATTTATGCACTGGTATTCTTGGGAGGAAACCCGTTCCGTGTTATACGGCGTGGTCCCTTGATTTACCTAACTTTGAAAATAAAGATTAATAACTGTTTTAGTTCTCACACCAGTCACATGACTGACCTGGAGTTTATTGTTTTAACCTAAACTCTGGGTGCCCCTATTTTCCGCACGGGCAGCTAATAGTTTTGGTTTTGCATATTTATATTCACAGGATCCTGGTTTACAGCTGGAATGATATCCGGAAAGCTCTGTATCCGTATATCACCTTCAATTGTGCTTTGTATTATTTTTCCGCTGCTATGTAATTTATTGTAATCTCTGATATTTATCAAATGTAATTTATTCATTTATACTCTGTATATTCTTGTATCTGATGGAATTGTTGTAATAACAATGAAATGTTCTTCCGTCTGCGTTCTGTTTTGTCCTGTCCTCAAACGATCAGGGGTTTCGAACGGTCTAGATCGGTTTAACGACTGATTCGGATCGAGCGAAATTCCCGGCCGTCACATTTGGTATCAGAGCTTTGGTTTACAGAGCTCGAGAACAAGACACATTAGAACCATACGAAAGAATTCATCAGATATTGGATTAGTAACATCCAATTAGAATGACTCGTTAGAGATAGGATCAGTAGTGTCCTAGAACGAGTGTGAAGAGTATATTTTTTAAATGAAAACAATTTTGTTTTGAAATTTAAATCGCTTTATTCGTATTTGAATATTTATTTATATTGAATTTGGACAATCTAGTATATAAAGGTTTTGCATATACGCGTCATGAACGTATATTCGAAGTTTTAATATACTGGATAGATATAGAATCACGCTCTAGTCGCCCGGAGATGATGTTGATAATGACCATGGCATCATCAATATTTATGTTCGTGTTTCGAAGGTGTGATATCTATATATTTCCATTAGACTGGTGTGAGAACCAAAACTAATATAGTTAGAACACATTGTTGTGAATTGGCATCAAAAACATCATTTTCTGTATATATATCAAATTATGAATTTGAAACATTAATCCACTAATTGATTGATGTATGTGTTGTTTGTTTATTTGTTTGATAATTTTGAACCATTATGCCTAATTGAATCAAATATTGAACTGTATTGAAAATTAGTTGCATTTGCTTGCATATACATATACTTACATTGAACAGGTCATAGCAAGGAGGCTAGAGCAGAGAATAAAATTTGTTTGCTAGACAAATAGGTACATGTTTACTACATAATTTACTGTTTTGTTTGGGTGATGATGATTTTATGAGCCTATTGGCTAGCCGCTTGGCTTTTTCATTTTCTTTTTGAGATCAGAAGGCCTATATGGCAATTTCGGGATTTTCCCGTGGCTCCCGGTGCAGGGGAGTTATGGCGAAATTTTTCGAAAATTTAGGGTGTTAGCCAAATTTTTGAAAATTTGACAATTCTCAGATACTGAAAAGTTGGAGAATGGAAGCCAGATCGAACGTAGAGTTAATAGATCAAACCACTTTCGACTTTGTTCCTTTTCGGGGACGAAAAGTTTTAAGTGGGGGAGATTGTAATAACCCGGAAATTCTGGGCCAGTTTAAATTTTTTATTTTGGCAATTTTAGGGAATTTTGAATATTTAAAATAGATTATTTTAAATAATATCGACGAGAAATTTATTTTGAATATAATTAGAACGTATATATTATATACACCGTCGTTAGCATATAAATAATTATATATAATTATAAAAGGAATTGAAAATGGCGAGGTAGTTCGATAATTTGATTTCAAAATCAATTGAATGTACCGGGTGCAAAACAATCCGGATTTTAGTGAAACTAAAAACATTAGGATCTAATTGATAATATCTTTCCAACGAATCCGAAAAATCAAAATTTCATAGCGGGGATCAAAAGATATGTCCAGTTGAAAATTCTGAATAGTCGCTATGGAATTCAGGCCCTTAAAAATAGACATTTTGCAAACGACCTCGGATTTCGACGAAACCACTTTTGTTGGATCCGTGATGTCAAATTATTGCTAGATTTCAAATTTCATAATTTTTCGAATCAATATGTGAGCATGGCGAAAGAAAAGGCGTTTGACCAGTTTCAGTTGATTTTAATCGACTGGAAAATGACCATTTTTCAAACGGTCTCAGAATTCGTCGAAACTAGTTTTGTTAGGACCGTATTGTCAATACGAAGCTAGAAAATATTTTTCGGGAATTTATAGAGATCGTATGTGACCCCAGTAAATTGAAATGCGCGTTCAAATTCAATATATACAGTTATATGTTGATTTTGACGAAAACTGATCGAAACGATCGAATCAGCTTACAATACATATCCCATTGTGTTCGGAATGGGGGTAAAACGCTATGAACGACAGGCGGTGGGCCTCGTTTCGAGGTCGTATGTAAAAGTCAACTTTTTGAAAATAAAATAAATTAAATAAATTAAAAATTAAATCTCTCTCTCCTCACCCTCTCTATTTCTCTGGCCCCCCCTTTATTCATTCGTTCAACGAAAAAAGAAAAAAAAAGAAATCGCGATTTCCCTTCAGCCCCTCCACCACCATCGCGCGCCGCCTCCGATTGGCCGCCTCCTCCCTCCGCCTACGCTGATCATCGCCCCCCTAACCCTCCTCCTCTCGCGCCAGCCCTAGCCCGAAACCCGAACCCCAAATCGCCACCGAACCCCCCCCCCCCCAGCCCACCGCACCCTGCTGCGCCGCCCCTCCTTCTTCTTCCCCCTACTCCTCTGTTCCTACTCGACGCCATGAAGCCCCCCAGTCCCGAACCCGCGCAGATCTCCCCCCCCCCCCCCTCTGCGAAAACAAAAGTAAGTTCATTTACTTTTATATACATTTATTTGTTCAATATAGTTGGTTTTAAATCAGGATAAAAATCAGTTTTTAAGGGGAGGAAAGCTTTATATTTTTTTTCTGTTTTGTTAAACAAAGTTTGAAGTTTTCTTTATTTTAATTATTTTTATTTCAGTTTTTAATGTAATAAAAACTCGATTTTTATCTATATAGAAAAGAAATAAAGGTATAATTTTCATGACATAGGAAGATTTTTATTTGTTCATTAGCTAAGAAAAAAGAAGTGATTTTTAATAAAAATACGATTTTTATATTTTTAAAGTATTAAAAATATAATCTTTACTATATAAAAGATGTAAAAATATGATTTTTGTTTATGTAGAGAAGTAAAAATATAATTTTTACATGATAGGAATATTAAAAATAGCATCTTTATATGTGTAGCAAAATAAAAATGTGATTTTCATAACGATATATTTGAAAAGGCGAAATCTTTATATTTGAAAAGGCGAAATCTTTGTATAGAGAATAGCGAGGTAAAAAATATAATTTTTACCTATACAGTAGCATTGTAAAAATAGAATTTGTATCCGTATAGCGTGATAGTAAAAATACGATTTTTATATATTGAATAGCATAGTAAAAATTCGATTTTTATATTTGAATAGCGAAGTGAAAATTCGATTTTTAAATGTATGAAGCGATTATAAAAATATGATTTTTAAATTGAAAGTGAACAAATAAAAATGTGATTTTTTACGTTAAAGACATCAAAATATAAAAATGTGTGATTTTTATATATGTAGTGGCTATCGGCAAACGAAGGTGACAAAAAGGCGAGAACGACGAAGATTTCTATAAATGAGATGTCGTGAAGTTGGATAGCTATTTGTGATAATTTCTCTCTCTTCAATTTCTTTTCTAATTATATATATACTAGGATGCAGACGGTGTTTAGTAGCACCCGACACAATCGTCCACAGACCATGGACTTGTTTGTTTGATTGCAAAAATTAGTTAGATTATTTGATTGAATTGAATTGTTTGGTCAAATGGAATGGATTTGATTGATGTGTGAATGGCGTGGGCCTTCACTAGACCGGGGATAAGGCTAGGCCTCGTCCCGTTTCTAGTATCGTGCCGTTATGCCGCCGAAATTTTCTAAAATAAGTTAGAAAAATAAAAATATCATTTTATTTAAAGAATGAACTGAATAGAAACTCATATGTTAAAATAAAATGTTTTATCGTTAAAAATATAATTTTTAACGTGAATATGAATATAGTGAATGTGAATAAATAAATATTCATTTACAAACCGGACGGTTTGTTTATGTACACCTATTTGAAGGACATTGATCGGGACGATAAATTTTACACATCGCCCAACTGCACAAATAAAATATGCGTTTGATTGTTTGAAACCCCACACGGGTGTTGGGATGAAATTTGAAGTTCACTCATCCTGATTGATTATGTCGATCGATTGATTGACAGACTGTTATAAGCGTTAGATATCTATATTTGATGCTTATACAGTGTAGTGCACTTTGGTTGATGGTTGATTATTTTTCAATGCTATTATATACGTGTGAATTATGAAAATCCATATAATTAATATTATATGGTGATTGATTGGGCCTCATTCCAATTTAGAAAATAAAGATCTTTATAAAATAAAGATCTTTATAAAATAAAGATCTTTATAAAATAAAGGTTCATGTGTTGACTGTTCTCATCCGTTGAGATTAGTCATGTGTTGAACGAAATATTTTAATAATAAAATTTACATCTTTATCTTTATAAAATAAAAGTTCATGTGTTGACTGTACTCATCCGTTGAGATTAGTCATGTGTTGAACGAAATATTTTAATAATAAAATTTACATCTTTATCAATATAAAATAAAGGTTCATGTGTTGACAGTACTCATCCGTTGAGATTAGTCATGTGTTGAACGAAATATTTTAAAAATAGAAATATTTAAAATAGAAATATTTGAATAGGAAATATTTGAAAAAGAAATATTTGAAATAGAATATTTGAAAATAGAAATATATGAAGCCGTGTTGATTAGATTGACGCCATTTTAACGTAAACGATATTTATATCGATTTTATTCATTTTAAAGTGAATATTGAAAAGTGATTTCGAAAATCGAATATTTTGAAATGAAATTTGAATTGAATTGAATCGAATAGAAAACTAAATTTGAATTGAATTAAGTAGAAAACCGATTTCGAAATGAATTGAATATGAAACGATTTTGAAATGAATTGAATATAAAACGATTTCGAATTGAATTGAATACAAAACAAATTTGATTTCAATTGAATATATAACGAATTTAATTTGATTTGAATAGAAAACGAATTTGATTTGAAACGAAACGAATTTGATTTGAATTGTATACATAATGAATTCGAATTGAAATGAATTCAAATTGAATTGAAAATTGAATTGAAATTTGAATTGAATAGAAATGAATTTTAAAACGAATTTATAAGGAAGGATTCAATTTTGATTTGAATTGAAATGGAAGTTGAAATTGTTTTTGAAACGAATTTGAAAACTATTTATATAATTCGTTTTAAATAGAAATCGACGAAATATATATTATATATATAATATAATGGCCTGAATAGAACGCGCCGCGCCGGGGCAGTTCGTGAATTTCGACCATTTATTTCAAACGGACATTACGGGAGATCCGACCGTCGGATTCTCCTAAAACCGGAACCGTTGGGTTCGTATCGAATAGAGCTTTCTAACGAATATTAGAAATTTGAAATCTAACGGTTGGATTTGGAGATATGTCTAAATCAAATTTGGAAAAGGTCGTTGTAAGTGCAGTTCGATGGCCATTGTTGGAAATCGACTGTACGGGCCTTGATAAAATTATTAAAAATAGTAATAATTTGTGTAAAATCAGAAGAAATGATTTGGGAAAATTTGGGGATGAAAAACTCCATATTTGAAAAGATAAAAATAGATTTTTATCGAAATGAACTAGTTTTGAACTGAAATTAAAACCTATTTATTTTTAAATAAATTGGATTTGAAATGGGTTTGAAATAGAATTGATTTGTGGGTTTATCATGAGCAGTGTTTTAAATAACACCAGTTCTTTAACCCAATAATAAATAGAATGTGATTTGGGTTTGTCATGGACTGTGTTTTAAAAGACATTAGTTCTTTAACCCAATAAAAGGAGTTTTAATGAATCCGCAATTAGATTGAAATGTGAATTGATAACTTAAATTATCAAATTTAGAAAATGAGCGAGGATGGAGTATCACCAGTTTTGCACCAAAGCGGTAGTTAAGTCTTTAATTAGATTTGAACGTGAAATGGTAATTAATTTTACCGACAACACAGTGGTGTTAGATATGAAGTATTACCAGTTTTGCTTCATGGGATGAATAGGTTGGGATTGGGAAATAAAATAAATAATTTCTTCGGTGTGGTTCGCTAATCTCGACTAGTTTGGAAAACCATAATTTGGGTTGAAATGACATCCAAAGGAAGATTAAAGATTAAATTTTAAAGAATTTATCTTTGATAAAATTAATGGGAACTTTTCCCAAAAGATGTGAATATTTAAATAACAGAATATTCAGAATTGGAATGAGGCGTATGTTGTGTTTGTGTAACATTTGTTTTTAATATACGCGGGTTGTTCAGAAAGGCCGGGTTTATACCCATTCTGAATAACCGATTCGACGATAAGTCGAAGATGAAGACGGTGGTTGAAGACCGGAAGTCTTCACATCGTTTGGATAATTACTGACGATACTGATTGGGCTGTACACCCAAGAGGATGGAAACAGTTGGTGGTCGTCCAGACGTACCTGGAGATCGATGGATATGCGAGGAAAGTGCCTCCGGTTTCGTTCAGACCCAGAACGGACTTGTAAATGGATTGTGTGTCTGACATTGGATTTTATTCTATGTTGATTGATTTCTATTAAATATACATCTGTTTGGCGGCGGAGAATTTATTCTTTTGCTTAACGCCCTTCTCTGAGACGTACGAGCTCAGAGGTTGTATAAAGATGAACATCAGTCGCATGGCATGAATTGCCTGTGTGGCACGCTAAGATGCAATGATCAAGGCTTTTGTTGAAAAGCAAAGTCTTGTGGTTGATGATCAAAGCACGGCCTTTGTGGCGTAGCTTTGTGTATAACGTGAATTCGCGAGCCTCACACCTCGGTATGAGTCAAAAACGGGATACGGACTGCAGGGAGAGCACGACGTTTCTTTCTAGCTTTGGTGGTGTCAGTGACTTACCAGCCCTGACATTTATATACTTTTCACCTATGTGGTTGTTGGAATGCGAGGCGCCTCGATTTTAGGTCTGTAAGGACCGGGAAACGTGTGTTCAGGAATAAATAATCCTCTAACGTAAGTGAGGACTGGCCCTGAAGATCCAGGGGTTGCCCAGAGTGCGTAGCCCTGGGACATTTGCTAGAGTGTCTCGAACGCGGAGAGGAGCTTGCCCCTTGCCTCGACTCATGACGGAAATCCAATTTCCAATACGTGTATTGCGGTTTTAATTGTAGAACTAGTATGGCGACATAGTAAATGGTAGCTATGCCGCCTATGATTGATATTTATGATTTAAATGTTTTGACACTATACACTTATTATAGTTTCAAATGATTTGTTTTAAACGTATCAAGCATGCTTTGGCTGTTATAAGGGAAAACCCTATCCCCCGGCTTGCGTTGCATTGTGTGATAGGACCTGGGTCTTAAAATAACTTCATTTTTCTTTATTTAGCATTGCACTGTTGATTTATGCACTGGTATTCTTGGGAGGAAACCCATTCCGTGTTATACGGCGTGGTCCCTTGATTTACCTAACTTTGAAAATAAAGATTAATAACTGTTTTAGTTCTCACACCAGTCACATGACTGACCTGGAGTTTATTGTTTTAACCTAAACTCTGGGTGCCCCTATTTTCCGCACGGGCAGCTAGTAGTTTTGGTTTTGCAGATTTATATTCATAGGATCCTGGTTTACAGCTGGAATGATATCCGGAAAGCTCTGTATCCGTATATCACCTTCAGTTGTGCTTTGTATTAATTTTCCGCTGCTATGTAATTTATTGTAATCTCTGATATTTATCAAATGTAATTTATTCATTTATACTATGTATATTCTTGTATCTGATGGAATTGTTGTAATAACAATGAAATGTTCTTCCATCTGCGTTCTGTTTTGTCCTGTCCTCAAACGATCAGGGGTCTTGAACGGTCTAGATCGGTTTAACGACTGATTCTGATCGAGCGAAATTCCCGGCCGTCACACCTGTTCAATGTAAGCACATGTATATGCATGCATTTTCAAACAATTTTCAATACAGTTCAATTTGGCATAATGGTTCAAAATTTTAATTAATCAAAACAATAATCATACAACACAACCATCAATCAATTTGTGAATTAGAATTTAAAACACATAACTTTGATACATACACAGAAACTCATGTTTTTGATGCCAAATCACAACAATAAACCTATCTAGTTTTGGTTCTCACACCAGTCTAATGGAAATATATAGACATCTCACTTTCGAAACATGAAAATAATTACTGATGATGACGAGTCAATCATCAGAATCAGGTCCGAGCGACTAGAATGTGATTCTATATCTATCCAGTATATTAAAACTTCGAATATACGTTCATGACGCGTATATGCAAAATCTTTATATACTCGATTGTCCAAATTCAATACAAATAAAATATTCAAATACGTATAAACTGGTTTAAATTTTCAAAACAATATTGTTTTCAATTGAAGAATACACTCTTCACACTCGTTCTAGGATACTACTGATCCTGTCTCTAGTGAGTCATTCTCATTGGATGTTACTTATCCAATATCTGATGAATTCTTTCGTTTGGTTCTAATGTGTCTTGTTCTCAAGCTCTGTAAACCAAAGTTCTGATACCAAAATGAAGCGACACAAACTTCCCCATCTCCGAAGAGAAGAGAAAGAACGAATTACTTTGAGGACAAGACGATTCGGAACGTAAACATAAGAACATTTCATTGTTTATTACAACAATTCCATCAGAATACAAGAATATACAGAGTATGAATAAATATTGCACATTCGATAAATATCAGAGATTACAATAAATTGCATAACAGTGGAAAAACAATACAAAACACAATAGAAAGTAATACACGGATATAGAGCTTTCCGAATATCACTTCAGCTATAACCCAGGATCTGGTGAATATAAATCTGCAAAATCAAAACTACTAGCTGCCCGTGCGGAAAATAAGGGCACCCAGAGTTTAGGTTAAAACAATAAACTCCAGGTCAGTCATGTGACTGGTGTGAAAACTAAAACAGTTATTTAAGACTTTACTTTAAAGGAGAGTAATTCAAAGGACCACGCCGTATAACACGGAACGGGTTTCCTCCCAAGAATACTAGTGCATATAACAAAACAGCGCAATGCTTTTTGGAAAAATGAAGCTATTATAAGACCCAGGTCCCATCACAATATGCAACGCAAGCCGGAGGATATGGTTTTCCCTTATAATATCCAAACATGCTTGGTACGTTTAAAAACAAATTATTTTGATATTACTATAAATGTATAGTGTCAAAACAATTTTAATCATAAATATCAATCATAGGTGGCATAGCTATCATCTACTATGTCGCCATACTAGGTTCTACAAATAAAACCGAATTATCACATATTGGAAATTGGATTCCATCATGAGTCGAGGCAAGGGGCAAGCTCCTCTCCGTTCGAGACACTCTAGCAAATGTCTCAGGACCGCACACAGCGATCCTTGGAATTAGTTGGGTCGGTCCTCTCTTACTTTTGAGGATTGGCAATTCCTGAACACACGTTTCCGGTCCTATCGGACCTATATAATGGTCTGTACGTCGGCTCACAAAGTGCCAGTTATTGACCATATATTCGCGGTGCCTCGCATTCCAACAACCACACAGGTAAAAATTATATAAATGTCAGGGCTGGTAGGTCACTGACATCACCCATAGCTAGAAAGAAAAGTCGTGTTCTCCCAACGGTTTGTATCCCGTTTTTGACTCATACCAAGGTGTGAGGCTCGCGAATTCACGCTATAGACAAAGCTGTACCACCCAGGCCGTGCTTTGATCATCAACCACAAGACTTTGCTTTTCAACAGAAGCCTTGATCATTTGCCACTTAGGCATGCCACACAGGCAATTCACTCCATGCGACTGATGTCCATCGATATACAACCTCTGAGCTCGTACGTCTCAGAGAAGGGCGTTAAGCAAGAGAATAAATTCTCTACCGCCAAACAGATGTATATTTAATAGAGATCAATCAACACAAAATAAAATCTAATGTCAGACACACAGTCCATTTACAAGTTTGTTCTGGGTCTGAACGAAACCGAAGGCACTTTCCTCGCATATCCATCGATCTCCAAGTACGTCTGGACGATCACCAACTGATTCCCTCCTCTTGGGTTTACAGCCCAATCAAAATGGTCAATAATCATCCAAACAATGTGAAGACTTCTGGTCTTCAAACACCGTCTTCATCTTCGACATATCGTCGAATCGGTTATTCAAAATAGGTATAAACCCAGCCTTTCCGAATAGCCCGCGTATATAATAAACAAATGTTACACAAACCCAACATACGCCTCATTCCAATTTAGAATATTCTTTTATTCCAATATTCACATTCTAATGGAAAGGTTCCCATTAATTTTATCAAAGATAAATTCTTCTAAATTTATTCTTTAATCTTCCTTTGGATATCATTTCAAACCATGTTAAGGTTTTCCAAACTAGTCGGGATTAGCGAACCACACCGAAGTAATCATTTATTTTATTTTCCAATCCCAACGTATTCATTCTATGGAGCAAAACTGGTAATACTCCATATCTAACACCACGGTGTTATCATTAAATATTAATTACCATTTCACGTTCAAATCTAATTAAAGATTTAAGTATCGCTTGGAGCAAAACTGGTGATACTCCATTCTCGATCACTTTAATCTAATTAAAGATTCATTAAAACTGCACTTAGTTTTAATCTTCTCAAAACTCAACATCCTGTCTTTAACTGGGTTAAAGAACCAATGTCACCTAAAACACGATTCACAATAAACCCAAAATCACATTCCATTGTTAATCGGGTTAAAGAACAGGTGTTATTCAAAACACCGCTCACGATAAACCCAAAAACCAATTTAAATTCAATTCCAATTAAATACTAATTAATTGGACAATTTCACTAAATCTTAATTAAAAGATTTATACTTTTCTAAACTGGGTTCAAGAACAGTGTTATTTAAGACACCATTCATGACGAACCCCAAAATCCTATTTGATATTAAATACACGGCTCTGAATAGAAAATATACTGGCTTATATTCAATATCAAATTCTGAAACCAACAAATATCGTATTGGAAATAACGATAAAATATATCTTTCAAATTTCCACAACCATATCTGTATAATCACGAAATCCAACATCAAAATGTTCCGAAGATAATTTCGATTCAAATCCATTCCAATTCACGTATTGGAAATTCTGATTATTTTCAAAACCATTTCAAATCTAGTTTAAAACTAGTTTATTTTGATAAAAATATATTTTTATCCTTACAAATGTGGAATTTTTCATCCCAGTTTTTCACAAATCATTTCTTATGATTTTACACAAATTATAAATATTTTTAATAGTTTTATCAAGGCCCGTACAGTCGATTTCCATCAACGGTCATCGAACTGCACTTACAGCGACCTTTTCCAAATTTGATTTGGACATAATTCCAAATCCAACCATTAGATTTCAAATCTCTAATATTCATTACAAAGCTCTTTTCGATACGAACCCAACGATTCTGGTTTTAGGAGAATCCGACGGTCGGATCTCCCGTAATGTCCATTCGAAGTCAATGGTCGAAATTCGCGAACTGCCGCGGCGTGGCACGTTCTATTCAGGCCATTTAATATATATAATATATATATTATATATATTTCGTTGATTTCAATTCAAAATATATTTTGTAAATCGTTTTAAATTCGTTTTGAAAACAATTTCAACTTCATATTCAACTTAAAATCAAAATTGAATATTTCATATCATTACTATATAAATGATAATATTTTCGAAACGTTATATTTTGAAATCACTTCTTTTCCTATATTCATTATAAAAATGAATATAATCGATATAAATTTCGTTCGCGTCAAAATGGCGCATCTCTAATCAACACGGCTTTATATATTTCAATAACTTCGTTATTCTATTCAACAAATGAATATTTATTCTGCTCAACACATGAATCTATATTTCTCTTTCAACATATGAATATTCTCAACACATGAGTATCGTCAACACATGACTATTTTCGTTGTTTAATATATTTTATAAAATTTTGATAAAGATGTAAATTTTATTGTTTAAAATATTTTACTCAACACATGAATATTCTTTATTCTATTCAACACATGAATCTATATTTCTCTTTCAACATATGAATATTCTCAACACATGAGTATCGTAAACACATGACTATTTTTGTTATTTAATATATTTTATAAAATTTTGATAAAGATGTAAATTTTATTGTTTAAAATATTTTACTCAACACATGAATATTTTCAACACATGAATATTCTTTATTCTATTCAACACATGAATCTATATTTCTTAATATTCTTTATTTTCCAAATTGGAATGAGGCCCAATCAATTACCATATAATGCTAATCATATGGATTCCACACAACACATGTATATAATAGCAACGATAAATAATCAACCATCATCCGAAGTGCACCACACAATTGCATAAGCATTAAATGTAACTAATTAATGCTCATATAGTCTGTCAATCAAATGATCGACATACCACTAAACAATTAGGATTAGTGTACATCAAATATCATCCCAACACCCGTGTGGGGTTTCAACCCACGGACACTGAATATTATTTGTGCAGTTGGGCGATGTTTAAAATTTATCGTCCCAATCAATGTCCTTCAAATAGGTGTACATAAACAAACCGTCTGGTTTGTAGATGAATATTTATTTATTCATTCACATTCACGTTAAATCTTATATTTTTAACGATAATTAATTTATTTCAACCCATCAAACAAGCATACAAGTCGTCCATGGTCTGTGGACGACGGGTGTCGGGTGCTGCTAAGCATCGTCTGCATCCTAGTATATATTTTAACTAGAAAACAAGATTTAAAGTGAGAAGTTTTCACCGACTAGCTAAACCAATCGCCACGACTCTTCATATGTAGAAAATCTTCACCGTTCTCGCCTTTTGTCAACTTCGTCGTCCGTGGCCACTACATACATAAAAATCACATTTTTATTTTATTGCTATGTATATAAAAATCACATTTTTATAATCACTCTATATAAAAATCACATTTTTATACCGCTACTATATAGATAAAAATTCTATTTTTATACCGATACTATATAGATAAAAATTCTATTTTTTATACCGGTACTATATAGATAAAAATTCTATTTTTATATCGCTACTATATAAATAAAAATAACGAACCTTCCAATATAAAAATATCGTCTTTACTACGATAAAAATATAATCTTTACTATGATAAAAATCGAATCTTTTTAATGATAAAAATCATACCTTTTGCTAATTAAAAATCAATTCCTCTCCTTCTATCATAAAAATTCAATCTTTATCCCTACATGTATTTTATAAATACATCATTACTAAATAAAAATCTATTACATAATAAATAAATAAAGAAAACATATAAAAATAAAACATAAAAACTTACAGGGGGAGGGTTTGCTGCGCTTGAGGGGGGGGGGCTCTGTCGTTCGGCGCTGGTGGTGGGGTGTGTGTGGGGCTGGTTGCGTTCGATTGGGGAGGGGAGGTTCTACGATGGAAGATGTAACAACCCACACCTCCGTTCATGCAAGATATTGTCCCCAACTTAGCCACCATATAGGTGTGGGGTTTTGATCCTCAAAATGCCTCGGCGTTAGTAAGAGATGGGCTCTACTATATAAGTACCCACTTCACACAGGACTCCACGATGTGGGACTTAGGGGTGTTACATTCTCCCCTCCTACAGAGCCCAACGTCCCCGTTGGATCACAAACACCTCATCCAGGCACTGTGGTCCACATAGGAGCCACAATTCCGGCTGGGTATTGGCTCTGATACCAACTGTAACAACCCACACCTCCGTTCATGCAAGATATTGTCCCCAACTTAGCCACCATATAGGTGTGGGGTTTTGTTCCTCAAAAGTCCTCGGCGTTAGTAAGAGATGGGCTCTACTATATAAGTACCCACTTCACACAGGACTCCACGTTGTGGGACTTAGGGGTGTTACAGAAGAGGAGGGAGAAGAAGAAGAGAGGGGGCGACGCGTTCATCCATGGCGAGGAGGGCTTCGGTGGAGGGCGCGCCACCTAGAGGGGTGGCAGCGGCGGTTCCCCCTCCGTCGCTCCTTCCTTTTTTTTATAAATAGATCTGTACTGATAAGAAGAAAAGGAGGGGGAATATATAATAATATATATTATTTTATTTAATTAATTTCAAAAAGCAACTTTTAATTTCGACCTCGAAATCGAACCCACCAACTGTCGTCCATAGCTAATTACCCCCATTCCAAACACAATGGGATATGTATCGTAATCTGATTCGATTATTTCAATTAGTTTTTGTTAAAATCAAAATATAACTCTATATATTGAATTTGAACGCACATTTCAATTTACTGGGGCCACATACAGACTCTAAAAATTCCCAAAAAATATTTTATAGCTTCATATTGACGACACGTTCCTAACAAAACTATGTTTGTCAAATTTTGAGACCGTTTGAAAAATGACCATTTTCCAGTTGATTAAAATCAACTGAAACTGGTCAAACACGTTTTACTTCGCCACGCTCACATATCGATTCGAAAAATTACGAATTTTGGAATCTAGCAATAACTCGGCATCACGGATCCAACAAAGGTGGTTTCTTCGAAAACAAAGGTCATTTGCAAAATTTCCGTTTTTAAGGGCTAGAATTGCATAGCGACTATTCTGAATTTTCAACTGGGAATAACATTTTATCCCCGTTATGAAATTTTGATTTTTCGGATTTGCTGGAAAGATATTCTCAAATAGATTCTAATATTTTTGGTTTTGCTAAAATCCGGTTTAATTTGCACCCGGTACAGTCATTTGAACTTTGAAATCGAATTATCGAACTACCGCGCCATTTTCAATTCCTTTTATAGTTATAAATAAAATATTTATATTCTAACGGCGATTCAAATAAATATATACGTTCTATTTCAATTCAAAATGAATTTCTCGTCGATATTATTTAAAATAATCTATTTTAAATATTCAAAATTCACTAAAATCGCCAAAATAAAAATTTTAAATTGGCCCAGATTTTCCGGGTTGTTACATCATGTACAAAAATATGCATAGAATTGCCAGTGTTGATTTTATCAGTTTAATCATTAAAAATTGTATACGGTGCCTGTTAGCTCACCTCCCTCGTCCACAGACCATGGACGATTTAATTGACTGTATTGTGTTTTGTTTGTGATGTTAAAATGTTTAAAACATAAAAAAATAATGTTAACATTAATGTAGTATTTAAACAATAAATATCTATTTATAATCTTAACCAGTGAAAATTGTCTAAGTAGAAAAATAATTCAAACCGAATTAGAATTGGTTTAATTTGTTAACCAATAATTTATTTAAATAAACTGTTGTTGTTGGAAACCCCACACGTATCTAGGGATGATAATTTATTCACGTCTCCCCTGAATTTAATTATATGTCAATCGATGGGTTGACAGGCTATGATGAGCATTATTTATTTATTTTAACGCTTATACAGTTGTAAATTGCACTTTGGATAATGTTTGAATGTGTAATGATTATTTATCATTATTATTGAATACATGCGATGTATGAAATCCATATAACTGAAATTATATGGTAATTAATTGAGTCGCATTCTGATTCAAAAATAAAGAATATTTTAAAATAATGAAGATTTCATATAAAATATTCATGCGTTGAATAAATTTTTGAACAATAAAAATATCATTTTTATTGAATGTATAAACTATATAAAATATTCATGTGTTGAATAAATTTTTGAACAATAAAAATATCATTTATATTGAATGTATAAACTATATAAAATATTCATGTGTTGAATAAAATGTTTGAACAATAAAAATATCATTTTTATTGAATGTATAAACTATATAAAATATTCATGTGTTGAATAAAATGTTTGAACAATAAAAATATCATTTTTATTGATTGTATAAACTATATAAAATATTTATGTGTTGAATAAAATGTTTGAACAATAAAAATAGTTATGTAGTTAAACGCCATTTTAACCTGAAACGACCCAAACTAGCCCTTACGGGAAAGCTCAGATTGAATTGAGAACACAAAACATCAGAACGAAAATAACAGAATAATTCATTGCTATTACAACAATTTACATCAGATTACAAGAATATAACAGAGTATAAATAAATATTACACATTGAAAAATATTAGAGATTAAAATACATTAACAACGGAAAAATAGTACATAACACAACTGAAAGAAATACACGCATACAGAGCGTTCCAGATATAGCTCCAGTTGTAAATCCAGGATCCTGTATAAAGAAATATCTGCAAAAACCCAACTACTAGCTGCCCGTGTGGAAAATAGGGGCACCCAGAGTTTAGGTTAAAACAATAAACTCCAGGTCAGTAATGTGACTAGTGTGAGAAATAAAACAATTATTTAAAACTTTACTTTAAAATGGAGTAAATCAAGGGACCACTCCATATAACACGGAACGTGTTTCCTCCCAAGAATACTAGTGCATAAAACAAATAGCGCAATTTTTTTGGAAAAATGAAGCTATTATAAGACTCAGGTCCTATCACAAATTGCAACGCAAGCCGGAGGATAGAGTTTTACCTTATAATAGCCAAATATGCTTGGTACGTTTAAAACAAATCATTTTGATAATTTTATAAGTGTAATGTGTATGAAAACAACTTCAAATTTAAATGTATTAATCATAGACGGCATAGTGCCCCAGCCCATTATGTCGCCATACTATGCTCTATAAATAAAACTAAATGTCACATATTGGAAATTGGATTTCCGTCATGAGTCGAGGCAAGGGATGTACTCCTCGCCGGCTTCGAGGCACTTTAGCAAATGCCTCAGGATCTCCCGCAGTAGACCCTTGTATCCTCTAAAGTCGATCCTCCCTTACGTCTGAGGATTAGTTATTCCTGAACACAAGTTTCCCAGACCTATAGAACCTATCCATTGGCTATGTAGTAACTGATATATCTGAGGCGCCTCGCTATCCATCATCCACATAGGTTAAAAATATAATAAATGTCTAGGCTCCATACCATGACACCACCCATAGCTAGAAAGAAACATCATGCACCCCTTGGGTCCCTTATCCCGTTTTTGACTCATACCGAGGTGTAAGGCTCACGAATTAACGCTATACACAAAGCTATGCTATATTAAAGTCATGCATTGATCGTTAACCACAAGACTCCGCTTTTCAACAGAAGCCTTGATCATTTGCATCTCAGCATTCGACAAAGGCAATTCACACCATGCGACTGATGTCTATCGATATATAACCTATGAGCTCGTGCGTGTGTCAGAGAAGGGCGTTAAGCAAGAGAATAAATTCTCCGCCGCCAATATATATTTAATAGAGATCAATCAACATAGAATAAAATCCAATGTCAGACACACATCGATTTACAAGTTAGTTCTGGGTCTGAACGAAATAGGAGGCACCTTATTCCTCGTCCCATATGTCCAATACAGGAGAGAGGTCCTCGCATACCGGTCGATCTCCAAGTACGTCTGGACGATCACCACTTATTACCTCGTCTTAGGTGTACAACCCAATCAAGACATCAGTAATCATCCAAACGATATGAAGACCTCCGGTCTTCAACCCATCCGTCTTCATCGTCGACTTATCGACGAATCAGTTATTCAAAATGGGTATAAACCCGACCGTTCCGAATAACTCATGTATTTTATAATCACGTGCTGTAAAACACAACATACACCTCATTTCAATTCTGAATATTCTTTTTTTTTAAATATTCATATACTTTGTGAAAGGTTCCCATTAGTTTTATCAAAGATAAATTCTTTAAATTTATTCTTTAATCTTCCTTTGGATATCAATTCTAAACCAAATTAAGGTTTATCAACTCGTCAGGATTAGCGAACCTTGTTGGATCTAGATTAACCCTAGAGGGGGGTGAATAGGGTTTATTGAAATTTATCGCAGAGTTCAAATATTACGGGATATTAAAACTATTCACAAATCACAGAATACAGCAGAAACAGAAACGCAGAAAGTAAATGACACAAGATATACCCAGCTTCGGCAAAATCCTGCCTACTTCTGCATTTCTAAGGTTTCTACTAGGTGGTAGAACAGATCCCGCATACAAGACCATGTACACTCACAATCCCTGCTCCTATTCTAACCCTACGCTCAAAACCGTAGACTGATCTAAACCCCTAATCAGATTTCCCTTAATTACGAACCCGTAACTAGTAATCTAGATTTTACAGACTCTGTCAACTGTCAGTCAACAACCTGACTGAATCCCCTAGTATTTTACAGACACTAGAAACTGTTCGAATTGGTTTAAAACACAAATTAAAATACAAAAATTAAATTTAAATCAAACTAAAATGAAAAAGAGGCCTAGGAGTTAAATATAAGGGTTATCCCCTTATTCCTTTAGAAGCAAGCCCGGCTCATCTATTATTTCCTCTTCCCCGATCTCTTTTATCCTCTGGAAGAAAATATGGCGGCTTCAACAACTAGGGTTTCACTGAATCTTCAAATCGTTGTGTTAAATTTCTTGAAGAAAAATTGTTGTGCCGGTGATCGAAGTCTTCTAACTCTCTAGCTTGGCAATTTGCGATCGAAAACAAAAAGTGAGTAATTCGAATTTAATTTGATTTTTCTCTGAATTGTTGATGTACGGTTTTTGATAATCAATGCCAATGATGAATTGGTGATTAAGTAGGATTATAGAATCCTTAAAATGCTCTCTGATTTCACCAATATTGACTTGGTCTGATTACGTGAATGTTGCCTGTGTTTTTTTTTGGTATATGATCTCCTCGGCTTTGATCTGGTGAATGAAATGCTGGAAACTTATGACTTGTGGTCCCTTGATTATTTTTGCGTGATTAGTTTCCTTGATTTAAAACCGTAAAAGAAAAACTGAGTCATTTCTGGAAATACAATTTGTCCCTTTTCAACTCGAAATAATCTTTGAATCAAATCTAGAAAGAAATAATTTTTTGTCAAAAAAATAAACACTGTAATTTCTGAACTGCTTATGGCCTATTTAATTTGATTTATAAAAGATTTTCTGAAATGTAATCATGCTAGTTTTAATTCCTGAATATCTTGAATTCACACTGTCATTTCTAGAAACATATTTGATTTCTTGATCTCCAATTTCCTTGTATGCATTGTCATGCTTTCTGCTCGCAATTCTTGCCCAATAATCTTCATGCGTTTTTCTTTGACATTACTGCAAAGAATTAAATTAAGAAATAACTTTCTTTCCAAAGTTTACTCATCTGATTTGTTACATCATCCATTTATTGAAGTGTGCAGATATATTCTTGGATACAAGCTGTTTGCACACATCCATGCTTGATTTACACATGCCTGAAATAGTTGCACTTGAGTATGACATATACACATCCACTGGTGCACCAGAACACATTATGTTGACTCCGATTCATGCACCACCATATACACTTGCTTTGATCTGAAACATGTTGCACTACTTGCTGTACTGAGTTGATCATGAGCTCCACTACATAAACCCATTCAACATGTATATGAAATCATCATGCATTTGTGTTGAGTCTAAACTGAGTTGTCTTGGCCTTGCTCGACTTATATTGCTGCACCTCTTGTGTAGCTGCACTTTAACCCATGTGTACATATTCATGATGCTTCATCCATATCTGTCTTGGCTATTTTTGGTTGATCATGCTGATTTACCACTTACATGCTAAACTGCAACACCATCTAAACACACACACACCATGTTGTTTCATGTCTAATTACAATTGCTGCTTCTCATTATCTTGTATACACCATTTGCACTACCATGTCTATATGCTTGTCCCATTGATTTTGCCTTGACCATGTTTAAATACACTTGTTCTGAAAACTTATGTTGCCATTTTCATGAAGAATCTATATGCTTCTTTGTGTATTTGACCTTAAACCTGTCTTGTACTGTTTTGACCATTTGTAATTCCTGTCATGTTGCCTTTGTGGTTGTTGCATTAGTAAATGTGCTGAAACTTGTACAGCTGCATCTCCATCTTGTTTCATCATTTCCACTTGTTCATACTGCCATGTATATGCTGTCATGAATGAGTTGCTTTATGCTGCACTTGTGTTATCTTGAAATTGTCCTTATTTCATGTTGAGCTGAACCATGCTTGTTCACTTGTTCTTGCTTTTGATGTTGCATTCACCAGACCATACATGCTTGTATCATCCATGAACATTGCAGTTGCATTTTTTACTGATTTGTGCACTTGCTGGTTTTGTTACTCCATATGCATTTGCATTTTTCACCTTGTTCTGTCAAGTTTGTGACACTGGCTCGACCACTTTGAAACTGCTTTTGTTGACTTTTCATTGAGTTGTTTTCATGTGTGCACTGAGTCAAGATGGTCCACGTGGCTACTCCTCAGTTGCTCGCTGATTGGCTAGGCAGTGCACACGTGTATAATTATGCATGTGTGTATATGCAGCCCTCAGTTAAGTTGTCCCTGCATCAATGTACATATGTTGTCTGCCTTGTGGTATTTAAAGTGTATCACTGTGAATATCACAAGCTGTCTAGACACAGTCGGATAAATCAGATCGAGTCAGAAAATGATGAAAAACACACCAAAATCTGAGGCACAAAACTTGAAAATTAAATTTATATTCGCATATATCCAGTTTAAATTCTATTGCAGTGTACTATGTGTGTTTACGTTTCATGTGACAGGTATGAAGACTGGACTGACTGGAAATCTGTGAAGACAGAAGATTGAAGACAGTGTCAGTGTATCAGTGTATCTTTGTGTCTGTAAATTTAAAATGAAAGTGAAAATGGATGTATATATGACAGAGTGACTGTATGAGTGTTGTAGTGATTCCGTAATAAAGGAGCTGTTTATATGAAAAAGATTGTACTGTTTATATATAATAAACAAGTTTGATTGAAATAAAATATTATTTTATTGTTGTCAAACAAACTTATCTATTTTTTCAGTTTATTTACAAGTACAATATTCAATGAATGTTTAAATAGAGGAGTCACAAATAGTTGTACTATTTGAACGTTTGAAATATAATATTCAATTTAAATACAATACTGTATGAATATATGAATGTTTGTACAGTCGTATTCTATTTAAATATAAATATTATATTCCTATCTATGATATATATATAGAACAGTACAGTAAGAAACACATTAAAAATAATATTTATTTGTTTGTTATCATCAAACAAAAATCATATTACTGTGTATACAACTACGTTATATACAACAATCTCTCCCTTTTGATGATGACAAACAAATAAAAGATTTTGAGCACAATAAATGTGTTTGACAGTGAATTTTGAACTCCCCCTATTTATTAGCTCCCCTATAACAGAAAACTCCCCCTATATCTGTGCATGAGTGAACTGAACAGAGTAATAATGAATTTTCAAAATTAAAAATATTTATAAAATATTCACTCATAAATCAAAATCTCAACCCATTCTCCCCCTTTTGTTATCGTCAAAAGGATACAGAATTTAATATACAGATGAAAAGCGACTAAAAATATAATTTCAGCATAAGAGGAAGAACGATCGTCATAAATCTCAATCAATCAAATAAAAATCATAATATTCTGAGAACAGGTGGATATTTCACATTTTACAGAATGACGGATTTACGATGAATGTCATACATAATGGAGAGAGTTTTAAGAACAAATCATTTCCAATTATTTTCAAAAGATTTTTTATAAAAATAAAGCACAAAAACAGTGATGGATTTGGACTATAATTAATAATTCAATTTAAGTGACAAAATCGAATAATCTTAAATCTCAATATCTATCAATCAACATATCATAATACGTCATGAGATTTCAACACCTTTCGCAGGTTAGAAAGATGGATTAATATGCTGGTTTTTAAACACTAAGGAGAATTTCATATTAATTTTAATTTATAGCACATTATTTCCTTTTTCTTTTTATTTTATTTAAGAGCACACTGACCACGCATAATCAGAGCTTGGATTTTTAAATGAGGTCAGTCGTAGCTTTAAATTATAAGTTGTCTCATAACCATGCATAACCAGAGCTTGGATTTTTAAATGAGATTAGGGACACACTTATGTATTAATTATATATTTTATCATTTTCAGCTTTAAATAGAAAAACTCCTCGGTTTATACAACCAATATATGAATGATAGAAAATGGGGTAGGTACAGAGATGGACTGTGAAATAAATTTATAAATTAATTATATTATGAAATATACTCGACTGTACGGGATCTTTGAAAATTTTCAATTATCACTAATTCTGAATAATAACATAGTCCAATTTCTATCACAAATATTTTCACTATTTATACAAAAAGATTTTTTAAAAAATATTAAACTCTCCACATTAATATACAAAACATGATGGATAGCAGTATGATGATAGATAAAGGAGATGGTCGTGAAATAATTGCCAATTCAAAGATATTATAATAATTATTTAACCATCATGAAAATCTAAATAAAAATCTCCTCTTGTTGTCAAATATACTGCAGTCACAATTCATCACAATTTCAAAATATTGTAACAAATTTGACGAATTATAAATACAGTTCGATTTGGATATTGATTTTAATTTCTGAATGAATATTAGATAAATAATTTTAAAACTGAAAGTCAATTATAAGAGGAATATGTAGATCTATACAAGACAAGAGGGATTAAAATATATATATATATATATATAGAAAAATATATACAAAAATTCAGCACAACTGATACCAATTTGTGTCCCTATTAATGAAGATTGTAACAAGATACTGAGACAAACCAACATATCACAAACAACAGAAATTTAAAGCCCAAGCAGACAAGATAACAAATTAGGCCCCGATAATTTCATTTATCAGAGCAACAGTCACAAAAAAGGCAGTTATTTGAAAACATTTTTCAAAGACAGTATCAGAGCAGCACAGAAAATAATATCACAGCAGACTTGTCAGAGGATGTTTCTGAAGGTCACAAAACATGATTCATGATTCAAGATTAAAAATACAGTTTATTTTAAATCATTTGAAGAAATGTGAAAATATCAGGATTTAATGAATCAATCACACCAGATTATATTTCAGATTCAGGATATGTGTGAGATTCAATAAATCAATAATTTCAAATGATTTTAAACAAATAGATATTCAAATCAAATCATCATGAAATAACAGTGAGATTTAAGACCAAATTTTCAAGGAATTTTCACAAATATTTCTGACAAGTACAAGAGTAATTTCAGATCATTTACATCAAATTTGAGAGGAATTCATGATTCAGAAAATTAAAAATAATTTATTTGAAATCACTTGAATCAATGTCAAGTTTAAGATATAATCAATCATTCACACAAGATGATAATTTCAGGATTAAGAGGTGTGTGATATTCAAAGTATCAAGAATTTCAGATGATTTCGAACAAGCAAATTTTAACCATAATGATCATGAATAAAGGTGAAATTCAAGATGTATCATTGTGATTCAATACAATTCAAACTATCTAAGCCAATCTGAAAAATATTGAAAATAACACAACTGATAAACTACAGAGTGCTGTAATGAGTATAATATTTCAAGCTTTTCTTAAATGAATTAGAAGAGACTCAAAACAGTAGAAGTGTGTGAAATTCCATTAAAATTTCAGATCTTTTAAAAATTTAGAATTCAAATCAACAGTGTTCAAGATATGAAAAGAATACATCAACACTATTATGAATTCAAATAATCAGAAAATTTCAAACAATTGCAGATATTTGCAAGATTAAATTCAAGATCTGGAAATGATTAAAACATTAGAGTTTTATTCGAATGAAGCAGATTTCCAAAAAAATATGAATTCTGCAATTGGAAGTTAATGAAGCCCAATAAGTTACAAAAGTATGACAGTGACAAAACAAAACAAAAGAAAAACAAAGAGGAAAAAAAAGAAGGGATAGAAGGAGAAATAAACAAAGAAAATAAGAGCAAAGAATATTTACAAAGATGAGTTTAGAGATCATACCATAATTCTATGTAAATAAGAATCTCTAACTCAATAGGCTTGGCCAAGAACTTCAAATGATTCAATGAGATGAGGCAGTTTGATTTCAGATTCTCTTTAGCAAAGCAGTTCCTTAGCCACCTTCGGTACCTAACTATTAAGAGGATTAGGTGGTCTAACGAAAGTAGTAAAACCACTCATAGTTTTGTTCACATCTTTTGGTACCCAAATATGTTTGTATAACAATCTATTAGAATCAACTAGAGTACCCTTTGGAACCCAAATTCGTTTAGTTTTTCCAAAAATCATTTTATTTCTTTTTGGGGTCCACAACTGTTCAACTGAGTTGCTATCAAACCAATTCTTGTCTCATTTGTGATTTAAAAACCTTTTGGAATTTTCAAAATTCAAATTTTCAGAAAGATCCTTTTTGAAGCACCTTAAAGGTAAATCACAAGAATTTAATTTTTCAAAATCATTTGTTTTCCCAAAACCGAGACCATTCCCATTACTAGAAGAAACTTGATTTTTCAACAGCATATTCAAAGATTTTTCTCCAGTGGAAAAACGTTTCAAACTCAACTCAAGACTATTGATTTTTGATTTCAAAAAATCATTCTCAATTAGAAGCTTCTCAGTTTTGATTTTAGACTCAGCAATTTCAGTATCAAACTGTTTTTGTTTCTCAATCTCAAAAATCTTGAAATCCTTAATTTCATTTTCAAGCTCTTTTAAAATCAAATCTGTTTTCAACAAACTTTGTTTTTCAGCAATAACATGTTTGGAATTTTTGATATCCTTAAAATTTATAAATTCCTTTTGTAAACAATTGTTTGCATCTTTCAGCTCAATATCATTATCTTTTAAAATTAAAATTTCTCCTTCAAGCCTTTGAGTGTTATTATTGAGATGAGCGAGATCTGTTTTTAATTTCAAATTTTTTTTACAATATGAATTTTCAAATTTCATGACATTTTCAAATTTTAATTCCAAACATTGATTTTTTCTAGTCAACTCAAGATTCTTAGATTTCAAAGATTTATTTTTCAGTCGGAGTTTATCAACAGATTTAGTTAAACCAACACAAAAATAAACCAGATCTTCATAAGAGAAATTTTCTATTTCATTGACTGCTGAGTCTCCATTAGCTGATCCATCTCAGTTATCTTCTGTAAAACCTGTCAAGCATAGATCTGAAGTTGAGTTGTTATTTTGGGGTTTTGAGAAATTGTCAGACTTTCCATACAGCATGCTGAGAGTTTTCCAAATATCCTGCGCAGTTAAACAATGAGAGATAAGATTAAACTGTTCAGTACTAAGATAATCAACTATAATTTTCATAGCATGGGTATTGAAAGTAATATCAACACTATCAAATCCATTGATAACAACATCCCAATATTTAATATTAACAGATTTTAAATAAAATTCCATTTTGGATTTCCAGTTTAAAAAATCTGTTCCATCGAAAATGTTTGGAGATGAACTGGACTGACTCTCTATCGACTGACAACTAGGAATCACCATTACTCTAGAGTTAATAAAAATATCTGCTCTGATACCACTTGTTGGATCTAGATTAACCCTAGAGGGAGGGGGGTGAATAGGGTTTATTGGAATTTATTGCAGAGTTCAAATATTATGGGATATTAAAACTATTCACAAATCAAAGAATATAGCAGAAACATAAATGCAGAAAGTAAATGACACAGGATATACCCAGCTTCGGCAAAATCCTGCCTACTGCTGCATTCCTAAGGTTTCTACTAGGTGATAGAACAGATCCCGCATACAAGTCCATGTACACTCGCAATCCCTACTCCTATTCTAACCCTACGCTCAAAACCGTAGACTGATCTAAACCCCTAGATCAGATTTGCCCTGATTACGCCCCGTAACCAGTAATCCAGATTTTATAGACTCTGTCAACTGTCAATCAACACCCTGACTGAATCCCCTAGTATTTTACAGACACTAGAAACTGTTCGGATAGGTTTACAACATAAATTAAAATACAAAAATAAAATTTAAACCAAACTAAAATGAAAAAGAGGCCTAGGAGTTAAATATAAGGGTTATCCCCTTATTCATTTTGAAGCAAGCCCGGCCCATCCATTATTTCCTCTTGCCCGATCTCTTTTATCCTCTGGAAGAAAATATGGCGGCTTCAACAACTAGGGTTTCACTAAATCTTCGAATCGCTGTGTTGAATTGCTTGAAGAAAAATTGTTATGCTGGTGATCGAAGTCCTCTAACTCTCTAGCTTGGAAATTTGCAATCGAAAACAAAAAGTGAGTAATTCGAATTTAATATGATTTTTCTCTGAATTGTTGATGTATGGTTTTCGTTAATCAACGCCAGTGATGAATTGGTGATTAAGTAGGATTATAGAATCCTTAAAATGCTCTCTGATTTCACCAATATTGACTTGGTCTGATTACGTGAATGTTGCTTGTGTTTTTTTGGGTATATGATCTCCTCGGCTTTGATCTGGTGAATGAAATGCTGGAAACTAATGACTTGTGGTCCCTTGATTATTTTTACGTGATTAGTTTCCTTGATTTAAAACCGTAAAAGAAAAACTGAGTCATTTCTGGAAATTCAATTTGTCCCTTTTCAATTCGAAATAATCTTTGAATCAAATCTAGAAAGAATTGATTTTTTTCCAAAAAAATAAACACTGTAATTTCTGAATTGCTTGTGGCCTCTTTAATTTGATTTATAAAAGATTTTCCGAAATGAAATCTTGCCAGTTTTAATTCCTGAATATCTTGAATTCACACTGTCATTTCTGGAAACATATTTGATTTCTTGATCTCCAATTTCCTTATATGCATTGTCATGCTTTATGCTCGCAATTCTTGCCCAATAATCTTCATGCATTTTTCTTTGACATTACCGGAAAGAATTAAATTAAGAAATTACTTTCTTGCCAAAGTTTACTCATCTGATGTGTTACATCATCCATTTATGGAAGTGTGCAGATATATTCTTGGATACGAGCTGTTTGCACACATCTATGCTTGATTTACACATGCCTGAAATAGTTGAACTTGAGTATGACATATACACATCCACCGGTGCACCAGAACACATTATGTTGACTCCGATTCATGCACCACCATATACACTTGCTTTGATCTGAAACATGTTGCACTACTTGCTGTACTGAGTTGATCATGAGCTCCACTACATACACCCATTCACCATGTATATGAAATCATCATGCATTTGTGTTGAGTCTAAACTGAGTTGTCTTGGCCTTGCTCGACTTATATTGCTCCACCTCTTGTGTAGCTGCACTTTAACACTTGTGTACATATTCATGATGCTTCATCCATATCTGTCTTGGTTATTCTTGGTTGATCATGCTGATTTACCTCTTACATGTTGAACTGCAACACCATCTAAACACACACACACCATGTTGTTTCATGTCCAATTACAATTGCTGCTCCTCATTATCTTTTATACACCATTTGCTCTACCATGTCTATATGCTTGTCCCATTTATTTTGCCTTGACCATGTTTAAACACACTTGTTCTGAAAACTTGTGTTGCCATTTTCATGAAGCATCTATATGATGCTTTGTGTATTTGACCTTGAACCTGTCTTGAACTGTTTTGACCATTTGAAATTCCTGTCATGTTGCCTTTGTGGTTGTTGCATTAGTAAATGTGCTGAAACTTGTATAGTTGCATCTCCATCTTGTTTCATCATTTCCACTTGTTCACACTGCCATGTATATGCTGTCATGAATGAGTTGCTTTATGTTGGACTTGTGTTATCTTGAATTTGTCCTTATTTCATGTTGAGCTGAACCATGCTTGTTCACTTGTTCTCGCTTTTGATATTGCATTCACCACACCATACATGCTTGTATCATCCATGAACATGCAGTTGCATTTTTTGTTGATTTGTGCACTTGCTGGTTTTGTTACTCCATATTCATTTGCATTTTCACCTTGTTCTGTCAAGTTTGTGACACTGGCTCGACCACTTTGAAACTGCTTTTGTTGAATTTTCATTGAGTTGTTTTCATGTGTGCACTGAGTCGAGATGGTCCACATGGCTACTCCTCAGTTGCTCGCTGATTGGCAAGGCAGTGCACATGTGTATAATTATACACGTATGTATATGCAGCCCTCAGTTAAGTTGTCCTTGCATCGATGTACATATGTTGTCTGCCTTGTGGTATTTACAGTGTATCACTTTGAATATCACAAGCTGTCTAGACACAGTCGGATAAATCAGATCGAGTCAGAAAAATGATGAGAAACACACTGAAATCTGAGGCACAAAACTTGAAAATAAAATTTATATTCGCATATATTCGGTTTAAATTCTATTGCAGTGTACTGTGTGTGTTTCTGTTTCATGTGACAGGTATGAAGACTGGACTGGCTGGAAATCTGTGAAGACAGAAGATTGAAGACAGAAGACAGTGTCAGTGTATCTATGTGTCTGTAAATTTAAAATTAAAGTGAAAATGTATGTATATTTGACATAGTGACTGTATGAGTGTTGTAGTGATTCTGTAGTAAAGGAGCTGTGTATATGAAAAAGATTGTACTGTTTATATGTAATAAACAAGCTCGATTGAAATAAAATATTATTTTATTGTTGTCAAACAAACTTATCTATTTTATTCAGTTTATTTACAAGTACAATATTCAGTGAATGTTTAAATAGTGGAATCACAAATAGTTGTGCTGTTTGAACGTTTGAAATATAATATTCAATTTAAATACAATACTGTATGAATATATGAATGTTTGTACAGTCGTATTCTATTTAAATATAAATATTATATTCCTGTCTGTGATATAAATATATATATAGAACAGTACAGTAACAAACACATTTAAAATAATATTTATATGTTTGTCATCATCAAACAAAAATCATATAACTGTGTATAAAACTATGTTATATACAACAAACCTTACCGAAGTAATTATTTGTTTAATTCCCCAATCCCAACCTATTAATCCCATGGAGCAAAACTTGTAATACTCCATATCTAACACCATGGTATTATCAGTAAATTTAATTACCTTTTTATGTTCAAATCTAATTAAAGATTTAACTATCGCTTAGAGTAAAACTGGTGCTACTCCATTCTCGATCATTTCCCGAATTTGATAATTTAAATTGCCGCATTCTCTTTTCAATCTAATTAAAGATTCATTAAAACTCCACTTAGTTTTTATCTTCCCAAAAATCAATATTAATGATTATTTAACTTTGGAAATACAAACATGCCGCATCGACAATCTACACCGTACTAGTGATTTCTGCCGATATTTAACCTCTAAGCTCGTACGTCTCAGAAAAGGGTGTTAAGCAAGAGAATAAATTCTCTACCACCAAAAAGATATATATTTAGCAAAGATCAACCATACAGCTCGAAATACAATGTTAGACATGTAATCCTGTCCTTAACTGGGTTAAAGAACTAATGTCATTTGAAACACAGTTCACGATGAATCCAAATCACATTCCATTAATTATGTAATATTCACAGAAAACAGATCAATATATAATCGATATCAATTTCTGTATCCGACTAATTATATAAACGGAATAACGACAAAGCCTTTTAGGTTCCATATATATTAACAGTCTTCCTCCACAGAAGCTCACTTCGATTATTATCAAATCGAATTCCATTCAATTCCAATTTAATATATTAAATTGGAAAACTTTACTTTGGAAAATTCCCGTTAAATCTATAAAAAAAAGAATTATAAATTCCAAATCATATTTCACTGTTAATCGGGTTAAAGAACAAGTGTTATTTAAAACACCGTTCATGATAAACCCAAAAATCCAATTCTTTCATTCAATTCCAGTTTTATATTAAATAATTGGAAAAATTCTCTAAATCTTGATTAAAAGATTTATTCTTTTCTCAACTGGGTTTAAGAACAGTGTTAATAAAGTCACCATTCACGACAAACCCAAAAATCCCATTTGATATTAAATACAAGGCTCTGAATAGAAATTATATCGGCTTATATTCAATACCAAATTCTAAAACCAACAAATATCATAATGGGAATAACGATATAAATATATCTTCCAAATTTACATAACAATATCCATATAATCACGAAACCCAATATCAAAATATTCCAAAAATGATTTCCATTCAAATCCACTCCAATTCATATATTGGAAATTCTAGTTATATTAAAACCCGTAACACCCCGTATTTCTGTTAACACTAAAATTACTAATTTAAGAATAACCAATGCTTAATACAATAAATATGTAAAGGGGAGATGTATCTAATGTTCGTACAAATTTAATAATAAATGTGTAAAGGGGTGATGTATCTAATGTGCATACAAATTTAATAATAAATGTGTAAAGGGGAGATGTATCTAATGTGCATACAAATTTAATAATAAATGTGTAAAGGGGAGATGTATCTAATGTGCATACAAATTTAATAATAAATGTGTAAAGGGGGGATGTATCTAATGTGCATACAAATTTAATAATAAATGTTAATAATGTACATTAAGAAAGTAATTGTGAACATAATTGGCTTCTCTTTAGAACGGATGGCTTTTATTAACCTTGGCTTCATCGACGGCTCAAATTAACTTGCAATCCTATATAAACAGCCCCCTAGTCTCCTTCTCTTTGCACCATTCTTCTCTAACCTTATGCTGCACAAATTCTTGATGGACATGGCTTCTTCTTCTTCCTCTAAATCTAAATAAATAGATTAAAATAAAATATAAATCAAGACGAGGATATGTTGCTCAAGTCTTTCAAGAGAAGATTCAAAACAAGTTAGGATTCAAGTAAAGATTCAACGGCTTGAAGCAATGCTATCTTTCTATTCGTTTCTAGATCCAATCAATGTAAGTCGGTTACTTTTTAGAGTTGAACGCCTTTTCTATTTGTGACATGAAATTAAAAGAATATAAGAAATATGCCTTATCATTTCATTAAATTTGTGCTTGTTTATGACTTTGGATCTGATTCTTGATTATGGCCTAGAACACATTGTGACTAAATTTCCAATGCTTAAGATTATGACTATGGAACTGTGGCCTTCGAAACCATAAGCCTTTAACTATGAACATAAGCCTTTGACTATGAACATAAGCCTTTGACTAGGAGCATAAACCAATGCCTATGACTATGACAAGGACAATAGTGGATAATTACCTATGATTCATGAACATGATATCATTGCCTAGGATTATGACTGTGAGATTGGATCTAAACTTGATTATCTATTCAGTTTATTCTTAATTATCCTTGGAACTTGATTATGGGAATTTATCTATTAAGTTAGATCTACCCATATACTTGAACCTATGTTATTTGTTCAACCCGTTTTATGTCATAATATTATCAGATCTATAGGCCTTCGATGCTTTAATCAATTTATTCAGTGTAATTTGTTAGATCTGTGATTAGTGAATTATCATCTTCAGCCAGTCATTATGTCTATCTTTTCATGGCATTTAGGTTCATTCCCTTTTTATCCACGATCTAGATTTATCTATAATCTAAGATGAAATCACGATTACACGAACGATGGGAATACAATTTGGGCAAATCATAAATTTGAATTAAACATGGTTGTAAACTTGGAAATTGGCATAATGTGGAACATGAAATTAATTATGATTGACATAATTTAGAACATGTATTATGGCATGTTTATTAGAACGCAAATTTGAAAATTTGACATGAATTATGGAATATGTAATTTGACATATTAAATTTAGTATTGGCAAGTAAGCTAAGTTTTAGGCGTAAACGGTAAACTAGAATAATAATTCTAGTCTTGCCATAAACTGTAAATTAGTGTTAAATCAGAATTGGGTCAATTAAAGTTAATTTGGCATAATAATTATATTAGCACAAATTTTGAATTTAGTCATAATTGTGAGTAATTGTCATGTTTAGAATAATCATGGTTAGTGACACTTAATTTGTTATAATTTACATAACAAAAACTATAAATATGATATATAGGGAAAATGGGCCATAATAATAAATGTTGACAATGTACATTAAAAGAGTAATAATGGAATAAGTAAATTAGGGAAAATTTACTTATAGAATTTATCCTAAATGAGAAAAGTAAATTTAGACAATACGAACATGCTTAACCCGAGGTTGGATTGAGTTGTGATGTAAACCTGCCCGGACCCGCCCGACTGTCCAGTGATCACAACAATACCTATCCAATGTGGGAGGTTAAGGCATTGAGCCCGATAAAGGCCCGAGGTTAGACTGAGTTGTGGCGTAAGACTGCCCGGAACCAACTGGCATACCGGCAGCCACAACAATACCTGTCTAATGTGAGTGGCTGGTGCTTTAATAAGACAATTAAAGTTAAACTAGAATGGGAGGGTTAAGTCCATAGGAACACTTAACCAACTTAACACAGTTAAGTTAGAACGATAGGGTTAAGTTAACTAGAACACTTAACCAACTTAACATGGTAACAAGACAAGATTTGTAGGGGTTAAGTAACTAAGAAAAACACTTAGCCAATTTAATATGTTAACCAGACTAGAAAGTGGGGGTTAAGTAAATTCAATACACTTAGCCAATTTAACATGTTAACTAGACTAGAGGTTGGGGATAAGTAAAGTTAATACACTTAGCCAATTTAACATGCTAACCAGACAAGAGGTTAGGGTTAAGTAAATTTAATACACTTAGCCAATTTAATATGTTAGCTGGACTAGACCGTAGGGTTAAGTAAGCTTGAACACTTAACCATCAAAGTGTGATAAATGAATAGGGTTAAGTTAAAAACATGAAGGGACAATACTTAACAATTAGAACATGTTAATCAAACCAATGTTAGGGTTAAGTTAACTAAGGGAACACTTAACCGTTATAACATGTTGGTTAAAACAGATAGGCAAGGTTAAGTTAAAAAGGAACACTTAACCAATACAAGATGAATGGGTAGGGTTAAGTAAATACTTAACCAATATAACTTGATGCTGGTAGGGTTAAGTCAACGTGAATTACTGGTAACACTTAACCAGTTTAACATGACAAATGAATAGGTTAAGTTAACTTGTATCGACTAATGATACTTAACCAATCCAACTTGACGAGAAAGAGAACTAAGTAGTAAACCTTAGTTAAAAGGACTAAGTGGTAAACCTTAGTTAAGAAAATGACGATTCAGGAAACCAAGTGGTAAACCTTAGTTAGGAAAACTAAGTAGTAATCCTTAGTATAACACGGGGAGGAGCGAACGATCTTAAAGAAGGCTCCAACGAATTGGGTTACGAAGCCTGAGGCTTCGAGGGGACGTGAGGGTACTCTTGGTATCCCTCTGTGAGGCGGCAGATGATCCTCCTGGGCTCACAGAGGTTAAGGTCTGCGTTAGGAGAACAAAGGGTATGCCTTGGTTGCAATATAAGGCAACCTAAAGACTAGGATGGACCAGCGTGATTCGGCGGGACAAATCGCCCTGTGATAGCGACCCGTCGTCTACCTACCATCTTGAGTCAATCGAGATACGGAAAGGCGGAGAACTCCAAAAGACCATATACTTGCTATCTAGTTATGGTTGCGGATGGCCATAAGTTAGTGGGGCATAGGGTGGCCTGCGTATAGTTCTCATTTTTCAAGGTGTGCCTTTCAATAGTTGAGGGAGGGGTCAAGTGGGACCATAGCCACTGAAAAAAAAACAGACCTCAGCATCTGCATTGGCAGATAACTTAAAGCTCCCGACCGAGTTCCGTGTTTCTTGATTTGCCCTGCCACGGCACTTGGGTCGCACATATAGAGGACATGTGCATCTGGACAGTGATAACGATTCACGACACATATGTGGGGAAAGTCTAGGAACATATACCGCTCTAGGTAGTGTGTCCTAGACTAGGGGCATCGTTCGACAGGTAGCGTAATCCCTAGTTGGACCTAGGTGGCATAAACCCTGAATCTGTGAAGCATTAGATAAGCCGCGTAAACCCGAGTGGAATCTAGGACGTACTTTGATATAAAACCCTAGATTAGATCTAGGTATAAATAATAAATGTACGCCTAAAGGCAACCACAATTACTGGGATTGGGATCGCGTTATCATTTTAGACAGATTACTAGTTGGGACACTAGATAGGTGGTGTAGAGACATAGAAACCATAATAACAGGTTAATAGCAAAGTGGAGAAAGTATTAAAGCATATCCAGTTTATCTTGTCTTAGCATATCTTGTGTTAATCTTATCCTATCTTGTTGGCCCTATCATCATGGTATTGTCTTGTATTCAGTTAATTCATGTCATTTTGTTTTTCCTTGTTCACATGCTAGAAGTAACTGAACTTACCAGACTTTATGTCTGACCTAGTTTTCTTTCATCTTCTTTTCTTCCGTTCCCCCCCCCCCAGGTAGTTAAGAAGGGAATAGTATAGCTCAGGTTAGATTGGACCATCACTCTTCCCAAGCTCGAAGATTCTTTGACAAAGTGCTTTGGACTCTCTTTTTCTGCTGCTATGGTTGGCTTATGCTACATTAGGGAATATAAATGTTATTTTATGCTTCTTTATTTTGTAAGACAGATGATGCTCTGATATTGGAAAACAATTGTTGTACAAACTATTTTATCAATAAAGTGAAGTTTTATTTTCCGCTGTTTTAATTTTGTCTGTCTTGTAATTTATCTGCATCTTTTACCCTAAATACTCCGCAGAACTTAGTGCATTCCCTTTGTAACTGACACTAAAGGATGTGGGGTGTTACACTTGGTATCAGAGCTTAAGGTTTCCGGATAAGAAAAAAGATTTGAAAAAAAATTATTATTTTCAAACAATTTTAAAAGAAGCATTTTCAAAAGAAAAGTTTTGTTTTAAAGGCACATTCCCCAAAAGCCATACGCACTATCTTCTGATTCTCTATTTGAATTATTGTCCCCTTCTTTCTTGAGTCTCTGGGGCTCCTGTCTTTCTGGGAGGTAACCTCATCGAAGGGCGAAGTAGTGCCCGACTTCCATCTATAACCGTAGTAGTTTCACCTGCGGCTAGTTTTCTTTCAAGCTTAGTAGGGTTTTCTGTACGATGGAGGCAGCTTTCAAGAGATTTGTCAACATGATTACACACGAAAGTGGATGAGGAGTTTGGCTAAGGAGCACAACCCAAGGATGAGGAATTCATGGATGTAGACTTGGCTCACGAAGGAGGAAGGGATTATAAAACCTAAGACAAGAGGAAGTATCTTTACTATGGCAGAATAGGGCATATAATTAAGAACAAAGGACAAGATTTTCATAAGGGCAAGTACATGCTTTCACCACTAAGCGTACCTAGGAGAAAGGTAGTAAAGTTCTGTTGGAAGAGTCTAGCTTTTCTGTTTGTACTCTTTCTTTTGGTTTTAGCTCTTCGCATTTGTTCATATTTGCTTCCATAGTTGAGTCTCTACACCTTAATACTTGTATAGTAAAAGATCCCAACTAGTGCTCAAGTGTTTGGTTGTTTTTGCTTTGATCATCTCACGTAGATCGTCCAAATTCGGAGGAGACATTCCTCGGGTGCTTGTCTGATATTGGTTTAGGCCTTTGGGGCTTGTACTTGAGGGATGTCGAGTTCGACTAGGATGGTTTGCTTGAGAGATGAATATTTGTGGCAGGCGCTCTATATAGAGAAGGACTAACCTTAAGAGAGGTAAGAAGTATGTAGCGACCTTTTGACCCTCATAGTTATGGCATGATGGATAAGCTAAGAGGAGAGACCTCTGATCATCCTAGTATATACACTCAGTATCATGGTTGACATTTGTTTATTTTGGAAATAGAGGTCAAGAAACTTCGCAATCGTGAAGTTTAATCTGTTAAGGTACAATTGAGTAAAGTTCAAGAAGACGTGATACGGGAGATTGAAGATAAGGCATACGCGCCTCATACCCTTTTTCTTAAGGGTACATCCTTGATTCCTTTTTTTTGGAATTCTATGCATAGTAATTTCTAGCTTTTAAGGTATATCCTCTAGGACGTATCATCGATCCTTAGGTAGAAACCCTTTTGGATGTAAACATGTATTTGAAACATGTTATGGTTGATGGTTGCGAATGGTTGCTAGTGGTTGCTCGTGAATGCATATACACACGTATTATGCACTAGATCAGCTCAGACGCCTTCATATTTCATTTACATATATGTATTTGTTTATGAATTGAACTTAATGTGTTATCATATGGATGTCGCATTTGACTGAATGATTGTGCGCTCATATAGAAATAATATGTATCATTAGGATTTGCATGCATATTGGACGCATGGCACTGACATGATTTGCATTAAGGAGGTCAACTGAATCAGTAGACCGCCTGATTTTGCATTAGATAAAGACATGTACACACACTATGCATATGAGTACACAAGCATTATAAGACTTTAAGGACAATGGATGCCTATGTTTGATGGTTGAGTAGATGGATGATTGGATGGTAGGATTTACATTCTTCTTGACTTGAAGATTTCGAGGTCGAAATCCTATAAGGAGTGGAGAATGTAACACCCCGTATTTCTGTTAACACTAAAGTTACTAATTTAAGAGTAACCAATGCTTAATATAATAAATGTGTAAAGGGGAGATGTATCTAATGTGCATACAAATTTAATAATAAATGTGTAAAGGGGAGATGTATCTAATGTGCATACAAATTTAATAATAAATGTGTAAAGGGGAGATGTATCTAATGTGCATACAAATTTAATAATAAATGTGTAAAGGGGAGATGTATCTAATGTGCATACAAATATAATAATAAATGTGTAAAGGGGGGATGTATCTAATGTTCATAAAAATTTAATAATAAATGTTAATAATGTACATTAAGAAAGTAATTGTGAACATAATTGACTTCTCTTTAGAACGGATGGCTTTGATTAACCTTGGCTTCATCGATGGCTCAAATTAACTTGAAATCCTATATAAACAGCCCCCAAGTCTCCTTCTCTTTGCACCATTCTTCTCTAACCTTATGCTGCACAAATTCTTGATGGACATGGCTTCTTCTTCTTCCTCTAAATCTAAATAAATAGATTAAAATAAAATATAAATCAAGACGAGGATATGCTGCTCAAGTCTTTCAAGAGAAGATTCAAAACAAGTTAGGATTCAAGTAAACATTCAACGGCTTCAAGCAACGCTATCTTTCTATTCTTTTCTAGATCCAATCAATGTAAGTCGGTTACTTTTTAGATTTGAATGCCTTTTCAATTTGTGACATGAAATTAAAAGAATATAAGAAATATGCCTTATCATTTCATTGAATCTGTGCTTGTTTATGACTTTGGATCTGATTCTTGATTATGGCCTAGAACACATTGTGACTAAATTGCCAATGCTTAAGATTATGACTATGGAACTGTGGCCTTCGAAACCATAAGCCTTTGACTATGAACATAAGCCTTTGACTATGAACATAAGCCTTTGACTATGAACATAAGCCTTTGACTAGGAGCATAAACCAATGCCTATGACTATGACAAGGACAATAGTGGATAATTACCTATGATTCATGAACATGATATTATTGCCTAGGATTATGACTGTGAGATTGGATATAAACTTGATTATCTATTCAGTTTATTCTTAATTATCCTTGGATCTTTATTATGGGAATTTATCTATTAAGTTAGATCTACCCATATACTTGAACCTATGTTATTTGTTCAACCCTTTTTATGTCATAATATTATCACATCTATAGGCCTTCGATGCTTTAATCAATTTATTCAGTGTAATTTGTTAGATCTGTGATTAGTGAATTATCATCTTCAGCCAGTCATTATGTCTATCTTTTCATGGCATTTTGGTTCATTCCCTTTTTATCCACGAATCTAGATTTATCTATAATCTAGGATGAAATCACGATTACACGAACGATGGGAATACGATTTGGGCAAATCATAAATTTGACTTAAACATGGTTGTAAACTTGGAAATTGGCATAATGTGGAACATGAACATAATTATGATTGACATAATTTAGAACATGTATTATGGCATGTTTATTAGAACGCAAATTTGAAAATTTGACATGAATTATGGAATATGTAATTTGACATATTAAATTTAGTATTGGCAAGTAAGCTAAGTTTTAGGCGTAAACGGTAAACTAGAATAATAATTCTAGTCTTGCCATAAACTATAAATTAGGATGTTAAATCAGAATTGGGTCAATTAAAGTTAATTTGGCATAATAAGTTTATTAGCACAAATTTTGGATTTAGTCATAATTGTGAGTAATTGTCATGTTTAGAATAATCATGGTTAGTGACACTTAATTTGGTATAATTTACATACCAAAAAGTATAAATATGATATATAGGGAAAATGGGCCATAATAATAAATGTTGACAATGTACATTAAAAGAGTAATAATGGAATAAGTAAATTAGGGAAAACTTACTTATAGAATTTATCCTAAATGAGAAAAGTAAATTTAGACAATACGAACATGCTTAACCCGAGGTTGGATTGAGTTGTGATGTAAACCTGCCCGGACCCGCCCGGCTATCCAGTGATCACAACAATACCTATCCAATGTGGGAGGTTAATGCATTGAGCCCGATAAAGGCCCGAGGTTAGACAGAGTTGTGATGTAAGACTGCCCGGAACCAACCGAAATACCGGCAACCACAACAATACCTGTCTAATGTGAGTGGCTGGTGCTTTAATAAGACAATTAAAGTTAAGCTAGAGTGGGAGGGTTAAGTCCACAAGAACACTTAACCAACTTAACACAGTTAAGTTAGAACGATAAGGTTAAGTTAACTAGAACACTTAACCAACTTAACATGGTAACAAGACAAGATTTGTAGGGGTTAAGTAACTAAGAAAAACACTTAGCCAATTTAATATGTTAACCAGACTAGAAAGTGGGGGTTAAGTAAATTCAATACACTTAGCCAATTTAACATGTTAACTAGACTAGAGGTTGGGGATAAGTAAAGTTAATACACTTAGCCAATTTAACATGCTAACTAGACTAGAGGTTGGGGATAAGTAAATTTAATACACTTAGCCAATTTAATATGTTAGCTGGACTAGACCTTAGGGTTAAGTAAGCTTGAACACTTAACCATCAGAGTGTGATAAATGAATAGGATTAAGTTAAAAATATGAAGGGACAATACTTAACCATTAGAACATGTTAATCAAACCAATGTTAGGGTTAAGTTAACTAAGGGAACACTTAACCGTTATAACATGTTAGTTAAAACAGATAGGCAAGGTTAAGTTAAAAAGGAACACTTAACCAATACAAGATGAATGGGTAGGGTTAAGTAAATACTTAACCAATATAACTTGATGCTGGTAGGGTTAAGTCAACGTGAATTACTGGTAACACTTAACCAGTTTAACATGACAAATGAATAGGTTAAGTTAACTTGTATCGACTAATGACACTTAACCAATCCAACTGGACGAGAAAGAGAACTAAGTAGTAAACTTGAGTTAAAAGGACCAAGTGGTAAACCTTAGTTAAGAAAATGATGATTCAGGAAACCAAGTGGTAAACCTTAGTTAGGAAAACTAAGTAGTAATCCTTAGTATAACACGAGGAGGAGCGAACGATTTTAAAGAAGACTGCAACGAATTGGGTTACAAAACCCGAGGCTTCGAGAGGACGTGAGGGTACTCTTGGTATCCCTCTGTGAGGCGGCAGATGATCCTCCTCGGCTCACAGAGGTTAAGGTCTGCGTTAGGAGAACCAAGGGTATGCCTTGTTTGCAATATAAGGCAACCTAAAGACTAGGATGGACCAGCGTGATTCGGCGGGACAAATCGCCCTGTGATAGCGACCCGTCGTCTACCTACGATCTTGAGTCAATCGAGATACGGAAAGGCGGAGAACTCCAAAAGACCATATACTTGCTATCTAGTTATGGTTGCGGATGGCTATAGGTTAGTGGGGGCATGGTGGGCCTGCGTATAGTTCTCATTTTTCAAGGTGTGCCTTTCAATAGTTGAGGGAGGGGTCAAGTGGGACCATAACCACTGGAAAAAAAAAACAGACCGTAGCATCTGCATCGGCAGATAACTTAAAGCTCCCGACCGAGTTCCGTTTTCTTGATTTTCCCTGCCACGGAACTCGGGTCGCACATATAGAGGACATGTGCATCTAGACAGCGATAACGATTCACGACACATACGTGGGGAAAGTCTAGGAACATATACCGCTCTAGGTAGTGTGTCCTAGACTAGGGGCATCGTTCGACAGGTAGCGTAATCCCTAGTTGGACCTAGGTGGCACAAACCCTGAATCTGTGAAGCATTAGATAAGCCGCGTAAACCCGAGTGGAATCTAGGAAGTACTTTGATATAAAACCCTAGATTAGATTTAGGTAATAAATAATAAATGTACGCCTAAAGGCAACCACAATTACTGGGATTGGGATCGCGTTATCATTTAGACAGATTACTAGTTGGGACACTAGATAGGTGGTGCAGAGACATAGAAACCATAATAACAGGTTAATAGCGAAGCGGAGAAAGTATTAAAGCATATCCAGTTTATCTTGTCTTATCATATCTTGTGTTAATCTTATCCTATCTTGTTGGCCCTATCATCATGGTATTGTCTTGTATTCAGTTAATTCATGTCGTTTTGTTTTTCCTTGTTCACATGCTAGAAGTAACTGAACTTACCGGACTTTATGTCTGACCCAGTTTTCTTTCGTCTTCTTTTCTTCCGTTTCCCCCCCAGGTAGTTAAGGAGGGAATAGTATAGCTCAGGTTAGATTGGACCGTCACTCTTCCCAAGCTCGAAGATTCTTTGACAAAGTGCTTTGGACTCTCTTTTTCTGCTGCTATGGCTAGCTTATGCTACATTGGGGAATATAAATGTTATTTTATTCTTCTTTATTTTGAAAGACAGATGATACTTTGATATCGGAAAACAATTGTTGTACAAACTATTTTACCAATAAAGTAAAGTTTTATTTTCCATTGTTTTAATTTTGTCTGTCTTGTAATTTATCTGTATCTTTTACCCTAAATGCTCCACAGAACTTAGTGCATTCCCTTTGTGAGTGACACTAAAGGATGTGAGGTGTTACAAAACCCATTCTCCAACCAATTTGTTTATTTAAAAATAATTGGATTATAATTCTAGTTAATAACTAGTTCATTTCAATAAAAATATATTTTTATCTTTTCAAATATGAAATTTTTCGTCCCAATTCTTTCCAAATCATTTATTATGATTTTACACAAGTTATCAATATTTTTAATAATTTTATTAAGGCCCTTTCAGTCGATTTCCATAAACGGTCATCGAACTGCAATTACAGCGACCTTTTTCAAATTTGATTTGGACATAATTCCAAATCCAACTATTAGATTACAAATCTCTTATATTCTTTGGAAAGCTCTTTTTGATACGAACCCAATGGTTCCGGGTTTAGGAGAATCTGGCGGTCGGATCTCCTATAATATCAATTCAAAGTCAATGGTCGAAATTCGTGAATGGTCACGGCGCGGCGCGTTCTATTCAGGCCATTAAATATATATATATAATATCGATATTATATATATATTTCATCGATTTTCATTTAAATCGTATTTTATAAATCGTTTACAAATTCGTTTTATAACGATTCCAACTTCACTTTCAATTTTAAATCAAAATTGAATTCTCCTTACCATTATAATATATAAATGATAATATTTCCAAAATATCCGATTTTAAAATAATTTCCTTTTCGATATTCATTATAAAAGTGAATAAACTCGATATAAATACTGTTCGTGTCAAAATGGCGCATATCTAATTAACATGGCTTTATATATTTAAATATTTTCGTGTCCATCCCAAATCAGACATCAAAATCATATTTTGATCTATTACTGAATATTATTTTAAAATATTAGTTATTTTAAAATATTCATTATTCGTCATTTCAAAATATTCAATAATTTAAAATATTCGTCCTTTCCGAATTGGAATCAAACACAGTCAATTACCACATAATTTTATTTATATGGATTCTATACACACATGTGCACAACAATAATCAAACACAGTCAACCATCATCCAGAGTACATTACACAACTGCATAAGCATTAATATAAATTATTAATGCTTACAACAGTCTGTCAACCATCGATTGACATACAACTAAACAATTGAGATTAGTGTACGTCAAATATCTTCCCGATATCCGTGTGGGGTTTCAACCAACAAATATTGAATAATATTTGTGGAGTTGGGCGATGTGTAAAATTATCGTCCCAATCAATATTAGTTAAATGGGTGTAGATAAACAAATCGTCCGATTTGTAAATGAATATATATTTTATTCATATACACGTTAAAAATTATATTTCTAACGATGAAATAATTTATTAAACACATGAATATTTTATATGGTTCATTTATACAATAGAAATAATATTTTTATCGATCTAACATATTTTAGAAAATTTCGGCAACATAACGGCGCGATATTAAAACCAAAATAAGGTCTAACCTTATCCCTCGCCTAATAATGGCTCATGCCATACACATACCAATTCTAATCAATTCAATTTACATCCAAATCAAATTCAACCAATTAAATCAATCAACACAAACAACCAAACATCCATGGTTTCAATCAAAGGTATCGGGTACTACTAAGCACTATCTTCATCCTAGTATATATTTAACTGTAATTAAAATTAGAGTGAGAAGTTCTCACCTTTGGGATCCACTCCTCCTGTTTTATTTCTGAATTTCTGAACCGTTTGGATTTGCACGAAATTCCAACGCGACCTTTTCCACGTTGTTCATAGTAAAAAGCACATTTTTAATATGTTGTTTATATATTTAAAAATCGTATTTTTATATCTCTCTCTACATATAATAAAAATCATATTTTTATATCGCTATATATAGTAAAAATCATATTTTATATAACTAAAAGTCGAATTTTTATCTAACTAAAAATATATTCTTTTATATGATAAATATCATATTTTTATCTCGTTATTACATATATTTTTATTCGCTATTCATATAAACAAAAATTGTAACAGCCAGCCATTTTGACCGCCCCTAGTCGGTGGTTAAACCAGCTCGAAACGTTCAAAATGACGGATTGTTATTGGCTTACAGGGTTTAAACAGAATTAATACAAAATCACAGAGTACAATAACTACGACGAAATTATAATTTTATACAAATATTAGAGATTTCAATATTTTGTACAGCAGAAAAGAACAAATACATACAACAAATTTTTTTATGCATAAAGTTTTACAGATCTCGCCGAGCCTTGAGCAAACATGCATATTCTCGCGCCTCTCTTCTTTAAGAGCTAAACCTTGAATCTGTAACACTTAGGACCCGACCTATTGACTTTGTTACTTCTGTTTATCTATAGGATATAATGGTCTTTAAGCATCAGTATATACATAAAGTTAACTATAAATACAAATACATGATATTTTTGTTGTAACAATAAAATGTGGAAACTATTGAATACACTGTAGTCTGTTTAAGCCATTATGTCATTTTTCTTGTAACAACAAAGATGAGAAAATATTGAAATGCCTTTGGTGTGTTTAAGATCCATTTAAAGGTAACATGTCCTTACACAAAATGCAGATGTGTGTGTGTGCATCCAGTCATGACTTGAATTTATATTTATAGTTCATTTGTGTACTTCCTGAGAGTATTATACTAAAATATGACTTTGGGTGTCTACATGACTTTGAAGTGATCTTCATGTTTGCCACTACTATTGGGATAAAATCAGCATGCATGTTTATGGATCAAACAAATGAAGCAGCATAGAGCGGTTCCATGCGCAAGCATGATTTTGGAACCAAGGAATAGCAAGCATACGGCTAAACAATACAGCTGCAATAAAGTTTACAACATGAAAGTCACATATTCAAATTGTATAAGAGAGACAAAATTTAGGAAATGAAGCAGCTCTGCAATATCAAGGTGGTTCACCAAAAAAAGAAAATATATAATTATTTACTTATACTAAATGTAATTAAATTCGCAGCTAATATTTACTGATACTTTCCGCTTAACCCAAAAGTGTCAGATAACTATGTTAATATGTCATATTTGTTAACATGAAACTAACGTCGAAAGTCATGGTTTAAAAATATATGGTGAGAGATGGACATGGTTAAAGTTAAGCATGTTAATACTAAAAAGGATAACAATCAAATGAATTAGCTAAATAAGAAATTTCTCACCTAATATGATCAAAATGCCTAACATGCGAATGCACACATATCCAGGTCACCTGTACATATATTTTCCATATGTAAATGATATAACTTGTGCATCACAAACTGATTACCATATATAAGGAAATTATGGTTTAATGAACAAACTGACCAATGCCCTGTAAAGAGCAAAATAGGAAAATTATTATTTGTTTACTGTATGATATCAAATACAGTAGTTTAGGTGTGCTTTTGGTGGTTAGGTTAACCTATCATTGCAAATAACCGAGAAAATGTTTTGATGTGCATGCAAAGAGCAAGTAAAGAGTAAATCATGAAATGTCACAAAGGCATATGAGTATGCATGTCTGGACAGCTTCTTGCATTAATTTTCTACAATGTAGAAGTATCAAAACGTATGAACACCTATGCATAAAAACATTACAACTGCGTAGGTCAAGCAAACGATTAGGCCAGCTAGGAAGTTATATCTGACATTGATACCGAATAATGGTCACATTTTTTTATTTAAAATAAACAAGATTAAGAAATCAATTTGCAAAACATGAATTTGCGTCCTGCAGTCCCCACAATTGAATAATGTGAATTACATTTCCAATGAAGCATAACATTAACACAAAGGTAACAACTACTATAAAACACAACTTAGAACATTAACACTCAAATGACTAGCATGAAAACTATAACTAGGACAGTTACTTCAGCAGACTCAATGATAATATATGGTAACTTCAGCTATCTCCACTGTAAGACTTAATGCATCAACTAGCACCAATGACAAGACCTAATGCCACTACAAATTATTGCATACTATACCGGTAATAAGAACACTGAGCTAGTGCATTCAATTTTAAAATGACCTCAGTTGTCAGGCTGTACTAAATAGACATTAATTTAAGCTGGTGTAGACAAAATATTCAGGCATAATATCAATGCACGCAATGTTAAAAAAGATATGGATTCAGAAAGATGGTGTAGACAAAAGAAATGGTATAGATGTTGAAGATATTACTCAACAAAACAATAAAATTGAATGCAAGATTTCAAGTCTATTCATGATGACAAATACAATCGAATTATGCTAAAAGATGGTTATTTTTCTTCTTCGAAGGACAGAAAGTCATCCAACGTACTAGTAGAGAATCAGACAAGCATAATATTATTAGTTAAGGGATTAATACATCAAACAGATTCGAAATTTTAGCATCTACTAATGTAGTCACAAATGAAAGCACTAAAATGGTATTAAATGATGGTAATTAAAAACTGTGAAGAGATAGGTAACAATCAGGAAAACACTTTGTTATCATTATGTAACCATGACCAATAAGAACAAATGAATACATAATTAGAACAAAGAAGCAACTTCAAAGGAAGGATGAGTTTTAATGGTTGATTCATCTCAACTTATATAGCCGGCTGTTGAACTTGAGGTTGTTTGCTTCTACTATATGTTTTAATCATAAATTGCAATTTTTTTAAATAAACATTACACATGCAGGATTCGAAATCTGCTCACCAAGAGCCAACTCAAATATCTCGACAACCTAGGTCTGTTTCAATGGTCTTTACAATTGATCCAATGAATACAAGAAAATGGTTTTCATCAGTGTAACTAAAACATAGGTTGAGTCGACAATTTTCAAAAGGTCGAAATTTCAGACAAGTAATGAACTAAATGAAGAGTAAACACATGTATAAATAGAAAAATATAGAACCTACCGATGGTTGATTAATCTGGCGCTGAATAGAGGTGCAATGCCTTGCCGCTTCAGATTTAAACGCGTAATATTGAAACCCTCATGGTCAGATCCCTTTCTATCCCCAAAATACAGTTTCTGGAAAAATGACACCACTCCTCTTTTATTTTCAAATGATATTTGAATCTTCTGGAGCTCCTCTTCGACCGATCTACCCCCTGATGTAGTTCCATTGTTTCACTTCAATCGACGACGGAGAAGCAGGAGCAATGCAAGCGGTGGCCTGTCCTTTTGGGTGGTGACGCAGTGCTTTGTTGAAAGCTGTTATAGTGATAAACGGTTCGGAGCATCTTGCGGTGTAAAGAGTTGGAGAGAAAGGGGATTTGGGGCGGATCCATTTTGATTGAAGATGAGATGGTGGTCGATTGGGGAAAGTGGAGAACATCATCTCTCGATTTTCGGTGGCCCCTCCTCTTAAATTGGGGAGGAACGATTTAATTTTTGGGAAGGTCGATTTTTCTGGAGAAAAGGAGACCCTTCTCAAGTAATAAGGGAACATGAATATGTAAATGGGGAAGGATGCGTGCTTAACAGATAACCAAGACACGTTCCAAAATTTCAGAACCAATTTAACAAGTGGCAAACCCAAATAAACAAACATTTCAAAGTGTATACCAATTATTTATACTATATATATACATCCAATACTAGATTTTTTTTCTTTATATATCCCAATATAACTTTAATTAATTAGTAAAAAAAATCCGGTTCAAAACTAAAATAAATAAACTTCAAAGTCAAGTTCAAAATCAAATCTTATGATCCTCTAACAATATATTCTCATATATTTTTAAAATATAGCTATTGTTAGATTTAACAAAATAGTTCTAATTTAAATTTTAAATTTTAAATTCAAAACCAAGATTTAAATGGACCAAATTTCAGATTATGACCAAAATCAGGTATAAACACAAATTTATTTACATTCAGTATAATCCTCTAACTAAATTGACAAGTCAAACTCAACATAAAAGATTTATATTTCAAATTTTGGATTTATTTCCAAAATCACATTTCCAGCTATTCCAATGAATCCAAATCAGCTATTGATGTTAATGTTGATTGTTTCGACAAAACGCTCTTATTTATGAAAGAAACCATCTTCTAAACACCAAAAATTTTCTAAGCTATTACAACATTTTTCCAAAAATCCGGGTTGTTACAAAAATCCTATTTTTATAATGCTCTAATATATATATATATCATATTTTTATAGCAACGCTATATAGATAAAAATCACATTTTTATCTAGCTATCATATATATAAAAATCGAATTTTTATTTCGCTACAACATATATAAAAATTGCATTTTTATATTGTTACTCATACAATAAAAGCTTATTTTTATAACACTTTACTTATATAAAAATCATATTTTTATAATACTTCTATATATATATAAATCATAATTTTATATAATTAAAAATCATATCTTTGTATAATAAAAAAAATCAAATCTTTTTATAAATAACAATCAAATCTGTTTAAAAATAAAATCAAATCTTTTTATAAATAAAAATCAAATCTTTTTAAAAATAAAAATAAAATCTTTTTATAAATAAAAATCAAATCTTTATTTGCTAATCATATAAATAAAAATCACTTTTTTTATACCAGTGTTATATATAGAACTGAAAATAAAATAAAAAGAATAAAATTCAATGTTATTTTACCTCTTTTCTTTATTTTTTCTTTTTCTTCGCAGGGGGCCCGCTGGCGGCGCTAGGTGGCAGGGAGGTTCGGTCAGGGTGGTCAGGTGGCGCGGTCCCTGAGGTGGCTGGAGCTAGTGTAACAACCCGGAATTTTGGAACCAATTTAAAATTTTTATTTTAGGAATTTTAATGGATTTTAAATATTTAAAATGATTTATTTTAAATAATAACGATTAAAATTTATTTAAATCGAAGTTAGAATGAATATATTTATTTTAATTATAAAAAGAGTTAGAAATAGCGCGGTAGTTTGAAAATTTGAATTTGAACTTTGACTGAATGTACAGGATTCAAAATAAATTGGATTTCAGTAAAACAAAAAATATTTAAATCTATTTAAAAATATCTTTCCAACGAATGTAAAAAATTGAAATTACATAGCGGGAATAAAAAGTTATGTCCAGTTTAAAAATTAAAATAGTCGCTATGGAATTTATATATATATTTTAATATAATAAATACCTATTTTGCAAACGACCTCCGTTTTCGATGAAACCACTTTGGTTGGATTCAGAATGTCAAATTATTGCTAGATTCCAATTTTCATAATTTTTGGAATTAATATGCGAGCATGGCAAAAGAAAACGTGTTTTGTCAATTTTAGTCAAACTGGATCGACCAGAAAATGACCATTTTCCAAACGGTCTCCAAATTCAACGAAACTAATTTTGTTAGGACCGTATCGTCAAAACATAACTAGATTTATTTTTTGAGAATTTTTGGAGTCAGTATGTGGACCCGGTAAATTTAAATGTACGACCAAATTAAATAATTAAATTATTTATATTTTAAATTAAAGAAAAATGGACTAAAACAATCAAATGGGCTGACTAGACCTTGTCCATTGAGTCCGAAATGAGGGTATTTGGTTAGAGGTGACAGTCGTTGGGTTTGAATTAGAGATCGGATCGATAAACATGAATTTTTGAAATTAAAAGAATTAAATAAAATAAAATATTTTATTATATATACCCTCCACTTATTCTAGAAACCCTAGCTACTTTTCAGAGCCACCGCTCCCTGCGTTCAATGGCTGAGAGGCTCCCTTCTTCTTCGATTAAAACTGCCAATCCAAGATGAATAAAAACTTGAATCCAAAACAAAAATCAAAGGGCTACACGAGATCTAACTCGTGTACGGTGGTGATCGGAAATTTCGTGCTGAGATGGCCGATTTTGGGCTCTAAACGCCGACGGTTTGAAGCTTATTTCGAGATGGTTCGGAGGGCTGAATTGGCCAACGTGGGGCGAGGTGGTAAGCGACACTAACGACTTCAGGGTGGATGGGTTGGATCGACGTCAAGGCATCTGGGGAGGCGTGCGAATTGGGAAGTTGGTGGCGTGTTTTCTTCAGCAATTAGAAATGGAATATACAATGAAGAAGAAACAAAAATGATAGGCCATATATTTTTCCCAAGGTTAATTAGGGAAAATTGTTGATTAATTATATTTTAATTATTAAAGTTAAGTAATTAACTTTTAAACTGCTATAACTTGCTCATACGATTATGGAATTCAGCAAACTAAATACCATTGGAATCGTGAAATCCGGATCTAACTCATGGAACAGATTAGAACTGAAAAGGGGCAAGTGGTGATTTTTGACTAAATTAAATGAAAATTTAGTGAAAAACAATCGTTGTAAAATTGATTTCTGAAAACCGATCAATGTGAAATTTCTTTTTTTATTAATTAAAATTAATTAATTATTATCGTATTTAGAAATTTTCACATATACGCTGAAAAATTTAGTTTGTGGTTGTACGCGATTTGACTGATGCTATTGTGGTGAACTATTGATTTAATGGATTAATATGTAAAAAATAGAAATGGTAACAAATAAAAATATCACTTATATTTGTTATGTAAAAGTAGAAATTGTCACCAAACCAAAATATTCCTTTTTATTTGTGATGTTGAAATAGAAATTGTAACCAAATAAAAAATAGTTCTTTTTATTTGTGATGTTGAAATAGAAATTATAACCAAATTAAAATATTTCTTTTTTTTGTGATGTTGAAAGAACCCGTAACTTCCCCGTGAAGGAAAGCACGAATACTTTGAGAACAACACACAAAAGGACGCAGACGGAAGAACATTTCATTGTTATTACAACAATTCCATCAGATACACGAATATACAGAGTATAAATGAATAAATTACATTCAACAAATATCAGAGATTACAATAAATTACATAGCAACGGAAAAATATACAAAACACAACTAGAAGTGATACACGGATACAGAGCTTTCCGAGCATCGTTCCAGCTGTTAATCAGGACCCTGTGAATATAAATCTGCAAAACCAAAACTACTAGCTGCCCGTGCGGAAAATAGGGGCACCCAGAGTTTAGGTTAAAACAATAAACTCCAGGTCAGTCATGTGACTGGTGTGAGAACTAAAACAGTTATTAATATTGGTTTTAAAGTTAGGTAAATCAAGGGACCACGCCATATAACACGGAACGGGTTTCCTCCCAAGAATACCAGTGCATATAACAAAACAACGCAATGCTTTTTGGAAAAATGAAGCTATTATAAGACCCAGGTCCCATCACACAATGCAACGCAAGCCGGAGGATAGGGTTTTCCCTTATAATAGCCAAACATGCTTGGTACGTCAAAACAAATCATTTGATACTATTATAAGTGTATAGTGTCAAAACAATTTCAATCATAAATATCAATCATAGGCGGCATGGGTACCATCTATCATGTCGCCATACTAGTTCTACAATTAAAACCGCAATACACGTATTGGAAATTGGATTTCCATCATGAGTCGAGGCAAGGGACAAGCTCCTCTCCGCGTTCGAGACACTCTAGCAAATGCCTCAGGACCCCACTTTGATCCTTGGAATCGGCTGGGCCGGTCCTCTCTTACTTTTGAGGATTAGTTATTCCTGAACACACGTTTCCCGGTCCTTACAGACCTATATCCGAGGCGCCTCATATCCAACAACCACACAGGTGAAAAGTATATAAATGTCAGGGCTGGTAGGTCACTGACACCACCCTAGCTAGAAAGAAACGTCGTGCTCTCCCAGCGGTCCGTCTCCCGTTTTTGACTCATACCGAGGTGTGAGGCTCGCGAATTCACGTTATACACAAAGCTACGCCACACAGGCCGTGCTTTGATCATCAACCACAAGACTTTGCTTTTCAACAGAAGCCTTGATCAATTGCCACTTACGCATGCCACATTGGCAATTCACTCCATGCGACTGATGTCCATCGATATACAACCTCTGAGCTCGTACGTCTCAGAGAAGGGCGTTAAGCAAGAGAATATATTCTCCGCCGCCAAACAGATGTATATTTAATAGAGATCAATCAACACAGAATAAAATCCAATGTCAGACACACAATCCATTTACAAGTTCGTTCTGGGTCTGAACGAAACCGGAGGCACTTTCCTCGCATATCCATCCATCTCCAAGTACGTCTGGACGATCACCAACTGATTCCCTCATCCTGGGTGTACAGCCCAATCAAGATCATCAGTAATCACCCAAACGATGTGAAGACTTCCGGTCTTCAACCACCGTCTTCATCTTCGACATCTCGTCGAATCGATTATTCAGAATGGGTATAAACCCGGCCTTTCTGAATAACCCACGTATATGATAAACAAATGTTACACAAACACAACGAACGCCTCATTCCAATTCAGAATATTCTTTTATTCACAAAATCACATTCTTAGGGAAATGTTCCCATTAATTTTATCCAAGATAAATTCTTCTAAATTTATCCTATAATCTTCCTTTGGATATCATTTCAGACTAGTCGGGATTAGCGAACCACACCGAAGTAATTATTTGTTTTATTTCCCAATCCCAACCTATATATCCCATGGAGCAAAACTGGTGATACTCCATATCTAACACCACGGTGTTATCGGTAAAATTAATTACCATTTCACGTTCAAATCTAGTTAAAGATTTAACTATCGCTTTGGAGCAAAACTGGTGATACTCCACTCTCGATCACTTTTCAGATTTGATAATTTAAATTATCAATTCACATTTTAATCTAATTAAAGATTCATTAAAACTCCACTTAGTTTTAATCTTTTCAAAAATCGATATCTTGCCTTTAACTGGGTTAAAGAACCAACGTCATCTAAAACACGATTCACGATAAACCCAAATCACATTTGATATTAAATACCAGGCTCTGAATAGAAAATATATCGGCTTATATTCAATATCAAATTCTGAAACCAACATATATCATATTGGAAATAACGATATAAAATATATCTTTCAAATTTCCATAACAATATCTGTATAGTCACGAAATCCAACATCGAAATATCCCGAAGATAATTTCGATTCAACTCCAGTCCAATCCACGTATTGGGAATATTGATTATTTTTAAAATCACTTTCAAATTCAATTTATTCATTTCACAAATAAATTGATTTTAATTCTAGTTCAAAACTAGTTCATTTTGACAAAAATCTATTTTTATCTTTTCAAATGTGGAATTTTTCACCCCAGTTCTTTCCAATTCACATATTATGATTTTACACAAATTATCAATATTTTTAATAATTTTATCAAGGCCCGTACGGTCGATTTCCATCAACGACTATCGAACTGCACTTACAACGACCTTTTTTCAAATTTGATTTGGACATAATTCCAAATCCAACCGTTAGATTTCAAATTTCTAATATTCATTGGAAAGCTCTTTTCGATACGAACCCAACGGTTCCGGTTTTAGGAGAATCAGACGGCCGGATCTCCCGCAACGTCAATTCGAAGTCAATGGTCGAAATTCATGAACTGCCGCGGAGCGGCGCGTTCTATTCAGGCCATTTTATATATAATATATATATATTATATATATTTCGTCAATTTCCTTTTAAAACGTATTTTATAAATCGTTTTAAATTCGTTTTCAAAACCATTTCAACTCTATATTCAATTTCTAATCAAAATTGAATATTTCATATCATTACTATATAAATGATAATATTTTCAAATCGTTATATTTTGAAATCACTTCTTTTCTATATTCATTATAAAAACGAATATAGTCGATATAAATATCGTTCACATCAAAATAGCGCAACTCTAATCAACACGGCTTTATATATTTCAATAAATCCGTTATTCTATTCAACAAATGAATATTTATTCTATTCAACACATGAATCTATATTTCTTTCAACACACGAATAATCTCAACCCATGAGTACTGTCAACACATCACTATTTTTGTTATGTAAAATATTTTATAAAACTATGGTATCTATCGTTTGATTTTTAATTAGACTTCTACTGGGAAGTAGTTCTAATTTTAAATATGATAAAGATGTAAATTTCATCGTATAAAATATTTCACTCAACACATGAACATCGTCAACACATGACTATTTTTATATTCAACACATGAATTTTCTTTTATAATATTCATTATTTTCCCGATTGGAATGAGGCCCAATCAATCACCATATAATGTTAATTATATGGATTCCATACAACACATGTATATAATAGCAATAATAAATAATCAACCATCAACCAAAGTGCACTACACTGTATAAGCATCAAATATAGATATCTTACGCTTATAACAGCCTGTCAATTAATCGATCGACATATTTAATCAATCAGGATGAGTGAACTTCCAAATTTCATCCCAACACCCATGTGGGGTTTCAAACAATCAAACACAGATTTTATTTGTGCAGTTGGGCGATGTGTAAAATTTATCGTCTCAACCAATGTCCTTCAAATAGGTGTACATAAACAAACCGTCCGGTTTGTAAATGAATATTTTATTTTATTCACATTCACGTTAAAAATTATATTTTTAACGTCAAAAATATTTATTTCAACGCTTGCATTTCTATTCAGTTCATTTACCCAATAAAAATGATATTTTTATTTTTCTAACATATTTTGGGAAATTTCGGCGGCATAACGGCACGATACTAGAAACGGGACGAGGCCTAGCCTTATCCCCGGTCTAGTGAAGGCCCACGCCATTCACACATCAATCAAGTCCATTCAATTCCCCAAACAATTCAATTCAAACCAAATAATCTAACCAACTACACAACCAAACAATTAAACAAACAAGCCATCCATGGTCTGTGGATGACGGGTGTCGGGTGCTACTAAGCACCGTCTACATCCTAGTATATATATATATATATAACTAGAAAAAGATATTTTGAGTGAGAAGTTCTCACCAACTAGCTAATCCAATCATCTCGACTCTTCTTATGTAGAAAATCTTGTCGTTCTCGCATTTTGTCACTTTCGTTGCCCGTAGCCGCTACATGTATAAAAATCACATTTTTATTATCTACATTATATAAAAATCTCATCTTTATATCTTCTATAAGTTAAAAATCGGATTTTTATCCTCTCTATAATATAAATATCATATTTTTATTTATTTCATATGTCAAAAACTGTAGAAACTTTAAAACGGAGAAAACTCACTTTTTTTCTAACGCCCGGATTCGCTGTTTGGGTCCTAGAATTTGCAAACGAGCTTCAATCTTCACACCATCTTTTTTTCTAGCACAAGCACGCCATTCTGAACAACTTTTGCCTAGTGGTCTTCTTGCCGAAAATGTGCCATTTCGCCGGAAATCGCGAAAAGACAGCATTTTGACAGTGTTTGATCAGCGGACTTCAGACGCGTTTTCCAGACAACTCCGCAATGCAAAATACGACTTATCATATACCAAATCGAAGAGAATTTCGTGCTCTACAACTTTGGTTTTGAGGAACTTTGGCTAGAAACGCACGGTTTGGGAGTTATTCGCGAAATACGTTCAGGGACTTATTTGCAAAACGGGCGATTTTGGTGAAAATGGGTTTTTGGGTGTAGCGGGGCCCACGGCCGGAATTGAGGAGGCTGGAGAGGGGCGCCGACCTGATGGACGTGGGGGAGGGTGTGGGTGGCGGTGGTGGGGCCCGTGGTGGCCGCGGTGGTGGTGGTTGGGTGTAGGGGCTTAGGGTTTGCAAATGGAGAGAGGAGGAGGAAGAGGAGGAGGAGGGGAGGAGGAGGAGGGGGTGCGGCGGCCGGAGGGAGGCTGGTGGTGGGCGGTGGAGGTGGGGCAGCGGTGGTGGTGGAGGAGGAGGCCATTTTTGAGTTTTTGTGAAGAAATAGGAAGAGGAAGAAAGTGAAGAAGAAAAGAAAGTAAAAGTATTTATATGCTAGTTTCTCGCATATCGTCCGAACACAAACGATCTCCGATGGCGGCGGATTTCGGAGACGAGATAGTAGACGTGAAGACGAGTCCAACGAAACAAGTTTCATCGAATTCCGAGTTCGTTTGACCATTCAAAAAAAATCACAAAAATGCTCAGATAAGCTCTAAAAATGCGATTTTGGCGCACATTTTCTTCTCGCACGCTCACATGCTAACTCAAAAAATCAAACCCTCTTGGATTTAACCATTATTAGATGATACGAATCTAGAAAAAAAAGTAGAATTGAATTCCGAGGTCGTATCAATAATGTTCCTTTGTAAAATGACTGCTCGCTTTACCCGGAACTGTTTCAGCTTGCACGGCCACATATTAACTCCGTTCGACGCGCCATTTGGAACTCAACAATGATTTGTCATTATGAATCCATAAAAATTTATCTCGTCGAATTCTGAGCTCGTATGCAAAATTTCACTTTTTAAGGGCTATGTATTGTTAACCGAACAACTCCAGCCCATAGCCACTATTCCGGATATCGGAATATATCGAACCTTATACTTTTCGGAGTTCTAAACGGCATTTTGAACTCAATGGAAGTGGTTTCGAGTCCAAATTCATCCGTATGCAAAATATGACTTTTTGGGCCATGTGTAATTTACATAGCGACTATTCTGAATTTTCAACTGGGCATAACTTTTGATTCCCGCTATGAAATTTCGATTTTTCGGATTCGTTGGAAAGATATTCTCAACTAGATTATAATATTTTTAGTTTCGCTAAAATCCGGATTGTTTTGCACCCGGTACATTCAATTAAAGTTTGAAATCGAATTATCGAACTACCGCGCCATTTTCAATTCTATTTATAATTATATATAATTATTTATATTCTAACGACGACGCGTATAATATATACGTTCGAATTTTATTCAAAATAAATTTCTTGTCAATATTATTTAAAATAATCCATTTTAAATATTCAAAATTCGCTAAGATTGCCAAAACAAAAATTTTAAACTGGCTCAGAATTTCCGGGTTATTACAATCTCCCCCACTTAAAACTTTTCATCCCCGAAAAGGAACAAAGTCGAAAATGGTTTGATTAATCTACTCTACGTTCGATCTGACTTCCATTCTCCAACTTTTCAGTTTCTGAGAATTTTCAAATTTTCAAAAATTTGGCTAACACCCTAAATTTTCGAAAAATTTCTCCATAACCTCCCCTGCACGGGGGCCACGGGAAAAATCCCGAAATTGCCATATAAGCCTTCTGATCTCAAAAAGAAAAAGAAAAAGCCAAGCGGCTAGCCAATCGGCTCATAAAATCATCATCACCCAAACAAAACAGTAAATTATTGTAAACATGTACCTATTTGTCGGGCAAACAAATTTTATTCTTCGGCTCTAGCCTCCTTGCTATGACCTGTTCAATGTAAGTATATGTATATGCAAGCAGATGCGACCAATTTTCAATACAATTCAAAATTTGATTTTATTAGGCATAGTGGTTAAAAATTGTCAAACAAATAAACAAACAACTCAAACATCAATCAATTAGTGAATTAGAGTTTCAAATTCATAACTTTTGATATATATACATAAAATCTTGTTTTGGTGCCAAATCACAACAAAATGAATCTATCTATATATGTTTTGGTTCTCACACCAGTCTAATGGAAATATATAGAAATCACACCTTCGAAACACGAACATAAATACTGATGATGTGGCCACATCACCAGAATTATCCCCGGGTGTCTAGAATGTGATTCTATATCTATCCAGTATATTAAAACTTCGAATATACGTTCATGACGCGTATACGTGAAATCTTTATATATTGGATTGTCCATATTCAAAATAAATTAATAATCAAATACGTATAAAATGGTTTAAATTTTCAAAACAAAATTGTTTTCATTTGAAAAGTATACTCTTCACACTCGTTCTAGGATACTACTGATCCTATCTCTAACGAGTAATTCTAATTGGATGTTGCTAATCCAATATCTGATGAATTCTTTCGTATGGTTCTAATGTGTCTTGTTCTCGAGCTCTGTAAACCAAAGCTCTGATACCAACTGAAAGAACCCGTAACTTCCCCGTGAAGGAAAGCACGAATACTTTGAGAACAACACACAAAAGGACGCAGACGGAAGAACATTTCATTGTTATTACAACAATTCCATCAGATACAAGAATATACAGAGTATAAATGAATAAATTACATTCAACAAATATCAGAGATTACAATAAATTACATAGCAACGGAAAAATATACAAAACACAACTAGAAGTGATACACGGATACAGAGCTTTCCGAGCATCGTTCCAGCTGTTAATCAGGACCCTGTGAATATAAATCTGCAAAACCAAAACTACTAGCTGCCCGTGCGGAAAATAGGGGTACCCAGAGTTTAGGTTAAAACAATAAACTCCAGGTCAGTCATGTGACTGGTGTGAGAACTAAAACAGTTATTAATATTGGTTTTAAAGTTAGGTAAATCAAGGGACCACGCCATATAACACGGAACGGGTTTCCTCCCAAGAATACCAGTGCATATAACAAAACAACGCAATGCTTTTTGGAAAAATGAAGCTATTATAAGACCCAGGTCCCATCACACAATGCAACGCAAGCCGGAGGATAGGGTTTTCCCTTATAATAGCCAAACATGCTTGGTACGTCAAAACAAATCATTTGATACTATTATAAGTGTATAGTGTCAAAACAATTTCAATCATAAATATCAATCATAGGCGGCATGGGTACCATCTATCATGTCGCCATACTAGTTCTACAATTAAAACCGCAATACACGTATTGGAAATTGGATTTCCATCATGAGTCGAGGCAAGGGGCAAGCTCCTCTCCGCGTTCGAGACACTCTAGCAAATGCCTCAGGACCCCACTTTGATCCTTGGAATCGGCTGGGCCGGTCCTCTCTTACTTTTGAGGATTAGTTATTCCTGAACACACGTTTCCCGGTCCTTACAGACCTATATCCGAGGCGCCTCATATCCAACAACCACACAGGTGAAAAGTATATAAATATCAGGGCTGGTAGGTCACTGACACCACCCTAGCTAGAAAGAAACGTCGTGCTCTCCCAGCGGTCCGTCTCCCGTTTTTGACTCATACCGAGGTGTGAGGCTCGCGAATTCACGTTATACACAAAGCTACGCCACACAGGCCGTGCTTTGATCATCAACCACAAGACTTTGCTTTTCAACAGAAGCCTTAATCAATTGCCACTTACGCATGCCACATTGGCAATTCACTCCATGCGACTGATGTCCATCGATATACAACCTCTGAGCTCGTACGTCTCAGAGAAGGGCGTTAAGCAAGAGAATAAATTCTCCGCCGCCAAACAGATGTATATTTAATAGAGATCAATCAACACAGAATAAAATCCAATGTCAGACACACAATCCATTTACAAGTTCGTTCTGGGTCTGAACGAAACCGGAGGCACTTTCCTCGCATATCCATCCATCTCCAAGTACGTCTGGACGATCACCAACCGATTCCCTCATCCTGGGTGTACAGCCCAATCAAGATCATCAGTAATCACCCAAACGATGTGAAGACTTCCGGTCTTCAACCACCGTCTTCATCTTCGACATCTCGTCGAATCGATTATTCAGAATGGGTATAAACCCGGCCTTTCTGAATAACCCACGTATATGATAAACAAATGTTACACAAACACAACGAACGCCTCATTCCAATTCAGAATATTCTTTTATTCACAAAATCACATTCTTAGGGAAATGTTCCCATTAATTTTATCCAAGATAAATTCTTCTAAATTTATCCTATAATCTTCCTTTGGATATCATTTCAGACTAGTCGGGATTAGCGAACCACACCGAAGTAATTATTTGTTTTATTTCCCAATCCCAACCTATATATCCCATGGAGCAAAACTGGTGATACTCCATATCTAACACCACGGTGTTATCGGTAAAATTAATTACCATTTCACGTTCAAATCTAGTTAAAGATTTAACTATCGCTTTGGAGCAAAACTGGTGATACTCCACTCTCGATCACTTTTCAGATTTGATAATTTAAATTATCAATTCACATTTTAATCTAATTAAAGATTCATTAAAACTCCACTTAGTTTTAATCTTTTCAAAAATCGATATCTTGCCTTTAACTGGGTTAAAGAACCAACGTCATCTAAAACACGATTCACGATAAACCCAAATCACATTTGATATTAAATACCAGGCTCTGAATAGAAAATATATCGGCTTATATTCAATATCAAATTCTGAAACCAACATATATCATATTGGAAATAACGATATAAAATATATCTTTCAAATTTCCATAACAATATCTGTATAGTCACGAAATCCAACTTCGAAATATCCCGAAGATAATTTCGATTCAACTCCAGTCCAATCCACGTATTGGGAATATTGATTATTTTTAAAATCACTTTCAAATTCAATTTATTCATTTCACAAATAAATTGATTTTAATTCTAGTTCAAAACTAGTTCATTTTGACAAAAATCTATTTTTATCTTTTCAAATGTGGAATTTTTCACCCCAGTTCTTTCCAATTCACATATTATGATTTTACACAAATTATCAATATTTTTAATAATTTTATCAAGGCCCGTACGGTCGATTTCCATCAACGACTATCGAACTGCACTTACAACGACCTTTTTTCAAATTTTATTTGGACATAATTCCAAATCCAACCGTTAGATTTCAAATTTCTAATATTCATTGGAAAGCTCTTTTCGATACGAACCCAACGGTTCCGGTTTTAGGAGAATCCGACGGCCGGATCTCCCGCAACGTCAATTCGAAGTCAATGGTCGAAATTCATGAACTGCCGCGGAGCGGCGCGTTCTATTCAGGCCATTTTATATATAATATATATATATATTATATATATTTCGTCAATTTCCTTTTAAAACGTATTTTATAAATCGTTTTAAATTCGTTTTCAAAACCATTTCAACTCTATATTCAATTTCTAATCAAAATTGAATATTTCATATCATTACTATATAAATGATAATATTTTCAAATCGTTATATTTTGAAATAACTTCTTTTCTATATTCATTATAAAAACGAATATAGTCGATATAAATATCGTTCACATCAAAATAGCGCAACTCTAATCAACACGGCTTTATATATTTCAATAAATCCGTTATTCTATTCAACAAATGAATATTTATTCTATTCAACACATGAATCTATATTTCTTTCAACACACGAATAATCTCAACCCATGAGTACTGTCAACACATCACTATTTTTGTTATGTAAAATATTTTATAAAACTATGGTATCTATCGTTTGATTTTTAATTAGACTTCTACTGGGAAGTAGTTCTAATTTTAAATATGATAAAGATGTAAATTTCATCGTATAAAATATTTCACTCAACACATGAACATCGTCAACACATGACTATTTTTATATTCAACACATGAATTTTCTTTTATAATATTCATTATTTTCCCGATTGGAATGAGGCCCAATCAATCACCATATAATGTTAATTATATGGATTCCATACAACACATGTATATAATAGCAATAATAAACAATCAACCATCAACCAAAGTGCACTACACTGTATAAGCATCAAATATAGATATCTTACGCTTATAACAGCCTGTCAATTAATCGATCGACATATTTAATCAATCAGGATGAGTGAACTTCCAAATTTCATCCCAACACCCGTGTGGGGTTTCAAACAATCAAACACAGATTTTATTTGTGCAGTTGGGCGATGTGTAAAATTTATCGTCTCAATCAATGTCCTTCAAATAGGTGTACATAAACAAACCGTCCGGTTTGTAAATGAATATTTTATTTTATTCACATTCACGTTAAAAATTATATTTTTAACGTCAAAAATATTTATTTCAACGCTTGCATTTCTATTCAGTTCATTTACCCAATAAAAATGATATTTTTATTTTTCTAACATATTTTGGGAAATTTCGGCGGCATAACGGCACGATACTAGAAACGGGACGAGGCCTAGCCTTATCCCCGGTCTAGTGAAGGCCCACGCCATTCACACATCAATCAAGTCCATTCAATTCACCAAACAATTCAATTCAAACCAAATAATCTAACCAACTACACAACCAAACAATTAAACAAACAAGCCATCCATGGTCTGTGGATGACGGGTGTCGGGTGCTACTAAACACCGTCTACATCCTAGTATATATATATATATATATATATATAACTAGAAAAAGATATTTTGAGTGAGAAGTTCTCACCAACTAGCTAATCCAATCATCTCGACTCTTCTTATGTAGAAAATCTTGTCGTTCTCGCATTTTGTCACTTTCGTTGCCCGTAGCCGCTACATGTATAAAAATCACATTTTTATTATCTACATTATATAAAAATCTCATATTTATATCTTCTATAAGTTAAAAATCGGATTTTTATCCTCTCTATAATATAAAGATCATATTTTTATTTATTTCATATGTCAAAAACTGTAGAAGCTTTAAAACGGAGAAAACTCACTTTTTTTCTAACGCCCGGATTCGCTGTTTGGGTCCTAGAATTTGCAAACGAGCTTCAATCTTCACACCATCTTTTTTTCTAGCACAAGCACGCCATTCTGAACAACTTTTTCCTAGTGGTCTTCTTGCCGAAAATGTGCCATTTCGCCGGAAATCGCGAAAAGACAGCATTTTGACAGTGTTTGATCAGCGGACTTCGGACGCGTTTTCCCAACAACTACGCAATGCAAAATACGACTTATCATATACCAAATCGAAGAGAATTTCGTGCTCTACAACTTTTGTTTTGAGGAACTTTGGCTAGAAACACACGGTTTGGGAGTTATTCGCGAAATACGTTCAGGGACTTATTTGCAAAACGGGCGATTTTGGTGAAAATGAGTTTTTGGGTGTAGCGGGGCCCACGGCCGGAATTGAGGAGGCTGGAGGGGGGCGCCGACCTGATGGACGTGGGGGAGGGTGTGGGTGGCGGTGGTGGGGCCCGTGGTGGCCGCGGTGGTGGTGGTTGGGTGTAGGGGCTTAGGGTTTGCAAATGGAGAGAGGAGGAGGAAGAGGAGGAGGAGGGGAGGAGGAGGAGGGGGTGCGGCGGCAGGAGGGAGGCTGGTGGTGGGCGGTGGAGGTGGGGTAGCGGTGGTGGTGGAGGAGGAGGCCATTTTTGAGTTTTTGTGAAGAAAGAGAAAGAGGAAGAAAGTGAAGAAGAAAAGAAAGTAAAAGTGTTTATATGCTATTTTCTCGCATATCGTCCGAACACAAACGATCTCCGATGGCCGCGGATTTCGGACACGAGATAGTAGACGTGAAGACGAGTCCAACGAAACAAGTTTCATCGAATTCCGAGTTCGTTTGACCATTCAAAAAAAATCACAAAAATGCTCAGATAAGCTCTAAAAATGCGATTTTGGCGCACCTTTTCTTCTCGCACGCTCACATGCTAACTCAAAAAATCAAACCCTCTTGGATTTAACCATTATTAGATGATACGAATCTAGAAAAAAAAGTAGAATTGAATTCCGAGGTCGTATCAATAATGTTCCTTTGTAAAATGACTGCTCGCTTTACCCGGAACTGTTTCAGCTCGCACGGCCACATATTAACTCCGTTCGACGCGCCATTTGGAACTCAACAATGATTTGTCATTATGAATCCATAAAAATTTATCTCGTCGAATTCTGAGCTCGTATGCAAAATTTCACTTTTTAAGGGCTATGTATTGTTAACCGAACAACTCCAGCCCATAGCCACTATTCCGGATATCGGAATATATCGAACCTTATACTTTTCGGAGTTTTAAACGGCATTTTGAACTCAATGGAAGTGGTTTCGAGTCCAAATTCATCCGTATGCAAAATATGACTTTTTGGGCCATGTGTAATTTACATAGCGACTATTCTGAATTTTCAACTGGGCATAACTTTTGATTCCCGCTATGAAATTTCGATTTTTCGGATTCGTTGGAAAGATATTCTCAACTAGATTATAATATTTTCAGTTTCGCTAAAATCCGGATTGTTTTGCACCCGGTACATTCAATTAAAGTTTGAAATCGAATTATCGAACTAGCGCGCCATTTTCAATTCTATTTATAATTATATATAATTATTTATATTCTAACGACGACGCGTATAATATATACGTTCGAATTTTATTCAAAATAAATTTCTTGTCAATATTATTTAAAATAATCCATTTTAAATATTCAAAATTCGCTAAGATTGCCAAAACAAAAATTTTAAACTGGCTCAGAATTTCCGGGTTATTACAGATGTTGAAATAGAAATTGTAACCAAATAAAAATATTTCTTTTTTTATTTCTGATGTTGAATTAGAATTGTCAACAAATTAAAAATATCATTTAATTGGTGATGTTGAATTAGAATTATCGAAAAAACAAAAACATCATTTTGTTGAAATAGATTTTTATGAAAACAAAAATATCATTTTGTTGAAATAGAATTGTCAATGAAATAAAGTTATCATTTTTATTCATTTTGTTGAAATAGAATTGTCAACAAAATCAAGGAATCATTTTTTTTTGAAATAGAATTGTCAACAACATAAAGTTATCATTTTTATTTATTTTGTTGAAATAGAATTGTCAAAAAAATGGAAATATCATTTTTATATGTTTTGTTGAAATAGAATTGTCGACAAAACAAAAGTATCATTTTTATTGGATATGTTGAATTAGAATTGTAAACAAAATAAAAATATCATTTTTATTTGTTTTGTTGAATTAGAATTGTAAATAAATAAAAATATTCATTTTTATTTGTCAAGTTAAACATTGAATTTGTATACAAATAAAAGTAGTCATTTTTATTTTTCATAAAAATATTCATTTTTATTTGTCATATTAAATATTGAAATTATATCCACATAAAAGTATCCTTTTTATTTGTCATGTTTAAAATAGAATTGTTGTCAAATAAAAATTATGTTTTCATTTTATCCCTAGAATTATAAAACATACATGTAGACAAAATTATCTTTTTATTTTGTCATTAAAATTAAAAACATATATGTAGACAAAATTATCTTTTTATTTTATCATTAAAATTAAAAACATACATGTAGACAAAATTGTCTTTTTATTTTGTCACTAGAATTATAAAATATACATATAGACAAAATTGCCTTTTTATTTTGTCATTAGAATTTGAAAATGTGTTTGTAGACAAAATTATCTTTTATTTTGTCACTAGAATTAGAAAACATGTGTGTAGACAAAATTGTCTTTTTATTTAGAAGAATAGAAAATGTGTGCGAATAAAAATTCTTTTTATTTGACATTAGGAAACATGTAAATAAGTTATGCAAATAAAACTCCTTTTTGTTTGATATTAGGAAACGTATTTTGTAAACAAATATGTCACTTAGCTAGAAAACATATTTTGTAAATAAATATGTCATTTAGTTAGAAAATTTCATGTTAAACCAAATATGTCATTTAGTTAGAAAACATATTTTGTAAACAAATATGTCATTTAGTTAGAAAATGTCATGTTAAAATAAAAATGTCATTTGGTTATAAAATGTCATTTGGATATAAAATGTCATGTTAAAATAAAAATGTCATTTAGTTAGAAAATGTCATGTTAAAATAAAAATGTCATTAATTTAGCATAATGTTTTGTGAAATAAAAATTACCATGTTAGACAAGAATAAAAATAATTACTTGTCAAAATATATGTTTTGTTGAAATTAGATTATAAATATTCATTTATAATTTAAATAGTGAGAATTTGTTAAATAGAAAATAATTCAAACTGAATTATAATTGGTTAAACTTATTAACCAATGATGTATTTAAATAAACTGTTGTTGTCTGAAAACCCCATACGGGTATTGGGATGATATTTGACATACACTAATCCCTATATTTAGTTATATGTCAATCGATGGATTCACAATCTATGATGAGCATTATTTATTTATTTTAATGCTCACACAGTTGTAAATTTCACTCTGGATGCGAATGGATTGTTTAATGATTATTTACCACTATTGTTATATACATGCGATGAATGAAATCCATATAACTGAAATTATATGGCAATTGATTGAGACACATTCCGATTCAGAATGTTTTAAATAAAGAATATTTTAAAATTAAGAGAATTTTAAAAATAAATTTAGTGAAGAATAAAATTATGATTTTTATGTCCATCTTTGGATTGACACAACAATATAAAAATACGAAGCCGGGCTAAGTATAGAAACGCCATTTTTAACCCGAACGGGTTTACCGATCGATTTTACTCATTTTATAATGAATATCGAAAAGTAGTGATTTCAAAATTTAATATTTTGGAAATATTATTATTTTAATAAGATATAGAATACTCAATTTTGATTTAAAATTGAAAATGGAGTTGAAATCGTTTTAAAACGAATTTATAAATATTTCATAAAATACGATTTGAATGGAAATCGAAGAAATATATATATTATTGTTATATACATTTAATGGCCTAAATAGAATGCACCGTGCAGCGACCATTCGTGAATTTCGACCATTAACTTCAAATTTATGTAACGGGAGATCGGTCCGTCGGCTTCTCCTAGAACCAGAACCGTTGGGTTCGTATAGAAAAGAGCTTTCCAATGAATATAAGAGATTTAAAATCTATGGTTGGATTTGGAATTATATCCAAATCAAATTTGAAGAAAGGTCGCTATGGATGCAGTTCGGTGGCCGGTATTGGAAACCGACCATTCGGGCCTTAATAAAATTATTAAAATATGGAAAAATTATGTAAAATCATAATTTATGATTTGGAAAGATTGCAGATGAAAAATTCCCTATTTGAAAAGATAAAAAATATATTTTAATCGAAATGATCTAGTTATTTATTAGAATAAATCTTTAAATTTAGATTTAATGAAGCTTTCCTATTAATTAATATTAAATTGGAATTAAATAAAATAAATTGGATTTTTGGGTTTGTCGTGATTGGTTTCTTCAATATTACTATTCTTAAACCCAGTCGAGAAAACAATAAATCTTTTAATTAAGATTATTAGAGTTTCCAATTATATTTAGTAATTGGAATAAAATGAAATGTGAATTGGGTTTATTGTGGATGGTGTTTTAAACGACATTTGTTCTTTAACCCAATTAACACTGAAGATATGATTTGGAATTTTCAAATCTTTTTATTTAGATTTAATGAAAATTTTCCAAAATAAAGTTTTCCAATTTAATATATTAAATTGAAATTGAATGGAATTCGATTTGATAATAATCGAGATGAGCTTCTGTGGATGAAGGCCATTATTATATATGGAATTTAAAAGGCTTTGCAATTATTCTATTTATATTATTACTTTGATACGGAAAGTTATATCGTTTATATATTGATTTGATTTTTGTGAAAATTCCATATTTAATGAATATGATTTTAGGTTTATCGTGAACTGTGTTTAAAATGACATTAGTTCTTTAACCCAGTTAAAGACAAGATTGATTTCTTAAAGTTGAATAATCATAACGTAATGATTTTTGATATTAAAATTAAATTGGTGCTTTAATGAATCTTTAAAAAGAAGATTAAAGAATAAATTTAAAAGAATTTATCTATGACAACCCCAAACCCCGTACTGACGGCGGCAAGGGTAATCTTTGGAATATAACACATAAACAGATAATAGCAGAACAGAAATAAATAAATACGCCAGATAATGAACAATATAATATACTGGATAAACGTAATCATCAGAGTTACACAGTATACAGGATCATACTTAGTACAAATACAGTTCAGCTATACATAAACGTCTACAGCGGAAAACAAACATAATATGTACAATAGGAGCTGAACAGCATAAAGTAGATAAATGATAGAATCCATCTTCAGCTCCAGCTATCCAGAAAAAGCCTGCTAAAAAACTGAACACAAGGCTGCCCGTGTAGAGAGAGGGGCACCCGAGTTTGAAAGTGAAACAAACTACTGGTATGAGAAATCTACTTAACACATTTACAATATGGCTAATCACAGGACCACGCCACTTTCGTGGAACGGGTTTACTCCATCGGATTTCCAGTGCTTTAAAACAAATAATTCTTTTAAACGTCGCAATGTTTTTTATTAAAATGAAGCCATTATAAGACTCAGTTCCCATCACACAATGCAACGCAAACCGGAGGATAGAGTTTTTACCTTATAACGGCCAAAATATGCTTGACACGAATAAAACAAAAGCATTTGATATTATTACTAGTGTTTATATGTTTCAAAAACAATTTCAAATCATAACTATCAATCATAGACGGCATTAATGCCCCATACCACTATGTCGCCATATATAGGTATACAATCAAAACCGCAAGTCACATATTCGGAAATTGGATTTCCGTCGTGAACCAAGGCAAAAGATAGTCCTTACCGAATTCGAGACTCTCTAGCCCGAGCCTCAGGACCCAGACACAGGTGAGCCCTTGGATCGTCAGGGCCGGTCCACCGATGTGGATTAAAATGCCTGAACAATGCGTTTCCCCACCCTATGGGGCGTAAATGAGCCAACGAATGACTCCATCGGCCCGGATCGACCGATATATCCAAGGCGCCTCGCAACAACAACAACCACATAGGTGAAAATAATATAAATGTCAGCCAGTTTAAGCACCGACACCACCTCTAACTAGAAAGAAACGCATGCCCTCCCTGAGGTTCTTCTCCCGTTTCTGGTTCATACCGGGGTGTGAGGCTCGCGAATTCACGTTATACACAAAGCTACACAACACAGGCGGTGCTTTGATCATCACCACTAGACTTTGCTTTTCAACAGAAGCTTTGATCATTTGCCACTTAGGCATGCCACACTAGCAATTCACACCATGCGACTGATGAAACACCCCACCTCCATTAGGGTCACTCTCAAAGGGAATGCCCTAACTTTGGTGGAGGTTTATAAGCATAAGTCACAGATACACAAGACAGATATAAGAACACATATTTTTGAACAGCGGAAAACAACATCATCTTTTATTTCATTAAAATACGTGTTACACAAACCATGCCATAATTGTCTTACAATACTTCCAAAAGCATTACATCTTCATAACTGTCTTGATTTCATTATTCAAAGAAGCATAAAAAAACATAAGTAAACTGCATAAGTCCCATAATTGCTGTCCAAAGCCATAGTCCAAAACGAAAAAAAGATCCAAGCAATACATTCTTTCTCTTCAAGCTGGATGTGAAAACTGGTCAAGCTGCGGTATTCCCTCCCTGTGGACCTGAGGGGAGAAACGAAAGAAAAGAAGACGAAAGAAAAGTAGAGTCAGACATAAAGCCTGAGTAAGTCTTGGACTATTCAGTCTATGAATAAAGAACTGGGCATGATAAGTATAAACTGGAAATGGGAAAGCACCATAAACTAAGTTAAGTTGTCTAGAGTCGAATATACTATCGTACCCCATATTAATCTCTGCATCCATATAAACTAGTTCCCAACAGGCACCCCATAATCAGGGTGAAGTGATCCATTTTTAATGATCGACTCCTAATCGCATAGTTACATGTGTCTTACGGCCCCCGTTGTTGTAGTCACCTATGCTGGTCCTACCATGGGGTGTATCAAGTCCCATGGTGGCGGCCCGACACAATTCTAGAATGCACAGGTATACTACGGGTGCCCAGTGCCTTATTTTTCTGCGCCGGAGTGTGTGCACGCCCGCACCCCGTTAGAACCTACACTGCTGCACCACCGCCGTCGATTTGACCTCTTACAGTCAGCCCAGTAATCGTGCCCCACCCTGCCTAGTTCAGGGTATCCTGATACACCTTGTAGGGTTACTGCTGAAAAGGGTCCCCCGCTACTAGGTTTTCTATTTCTAGCCAACATGCTATGTTGGTTAAGTGTTTTGTAAACCTAACCCCCAATCAGTCTATATAGTTTAGAAGGTTCCATTTTGATTAAGTATTAATTCAATTTACTTAATCCTATCAATCCTGACTCAGCCTTAACTGTCTTATTAAAGCCTCGACCTCTCACATTAGACAGATATTGTTGTGGCTGCCTGTTGCCGGTTGGGTCCGGGCAGTCTTACGCCACAACTCAGTCTAACCTCGGGTCTTTATTGGGCTCCGTGTTTAACCACCCACATTGGATAGGTATTGTTGTGACTACTGGACAACCGGGCGGTTCCGGACAGGTTTACATCACAACTCAATCCAACCTCGGGTTAAACACATCGTATTTTCTAAATTTACATATTTTGTCTCTTTCCTTTTTATATGTAAATATTTGCGGCCCATTATTCAAATTCATCTTTATTGGGTAAAATTAATTTATACCACTTAATTATTTTTCAAGGTCGTTGGCATGCGTCAAACATGCCAACACATATGTTTTATATTTTTAACCCAAACGTCATTACCCCCGTTTTATACGTTCGCTAAAATATAACATATGTTGGGTTTAACATTTAAACCCAACTTAGCCACATGAAAAAGGGGAGGCTTAGAACATGGTGTTTATATATTCTAAGTAACATAAAAATGGGAGTGTGAACGCATGAACTTGCAACATAGCGAACTAATTAACACAAATTAGGCACTTGTGATGTAACACCCCACCTCCGTTAAGGTCACTCACAAAGGGAATGCCTTAACTTTGGTGGAGCATTTTAGTAAACAGGACAGAAACTTACAAGACAGATAAAACAGTACTTGAAAATTTTTAACTTTATTACAGCGGAAACAGAAATTAATATGGTTACATCCTTTCAATTTCAGAATTCAAGTACAAAATATCAGTCTTGTACAAAAGCCTTCAAAATACATAGTTTAAAATCATAATCCCCATGGAACGGAAGCTATACAGAGCCAAGCCATACTTTAAGCACTTCAAGCAAAGAGAAATTCGGATCAAGCTAAAGTATTTCCCTCCTTGGATAAACTGGGGGGGGGGAACGGAAGAAAGGAGGCGAAACAACAAGGGTCAGACAAAAAGTCTGGCAAGTGCAGTGACTTTCAGCATATGAACAGATAATAATAATATGATATGAACATAAAACTGGATGTGAGATAACTATAACAGGTGTAGCAGATATAACAGAAAAACAGAATGATATAAACTATTGTTTTACACTTCTCTGCACTAATACTAGTATAGCAAAATTAGGTGTCACCCTAATGTCTAAATTGAAGCAGGAACGGGTACAGAATACTTTAACAGAAACAGAATGCTAATAATGGGCCTTTACTACCCGATCAGAAACAGACAGAAGAAGAAACATATTTATCCCTATGGAAACAGAATGTGGAATTAGGTGTACACTAGTAATGGGCCTTTACCACCCGAACAGACGGTACCACACAGAAACAGACAGGTGTTACCACCCAACAGAAACAGACGGTACCAACAGAAACAGACAGAACTAAGCGTACCCTAAAACCCTACCCCAAGCGATCGGCTCCCTAATACATAAATATCCTGTGTCGGCCCCACAGTAGGGTGTATCACTCCCTAAAGTGACAACCAATTGGCACAGACCTATTTACAGATGTAACGGCGTCTTACATCCTCAGAGGCAGACCGGGATCCATGCACGCACATGACCCGGTTGGAACGCACCATCAACACCCCTCGCCATTATCAGAATGAACCTCTTATAATTAGTTCAGTAAGCGTGCCCGGACCCTACTTACTGTTGGGTCAAAGTTTTGATACCAGAAAGGGTTACTGACTAATATGGGTCCCAAACAACAGATGACACAAGTAATTCCCCTCCTAACCTTGTGTCCCCAGACTAACAGATTTCAGATTAACTTGTTTACAAGTTCAGACATACAGAATTCAGATTTACTAATTCACAAATTAAGTTAACAAGTTTTCAGACTAACGGATCAGATGTACAGATTTTTCAGATTTGTCTAACTTTGTATTGGGCCTACAGATTCATGGACGGGTTTTACTACATCTATTAATCCCTTTGGTTTAATCCTATTTTTCCCCAATACGTTTTAGACGTCATTCTTATCTTAGATTTGCATTAATTAATTATTAATGCACAGACCTCTCACATTAGGTCGGTAGCTTGTGGCCGCTGGATATGCCGGGCGGTTCCGGGCAGACTTCTGCCACAAGCCAGACCTAACCTCGTGTCTTACGCATGTTATGACTAACTTCTCACATTAGAACCTATTGTTTGCGGCCACTGGATGTGCCGGGCGGTTCCGGGCAGATTTACGCCGCAAACTCATTCTAACCTCGAGTTAGCCATGTTTATCTTTGCGGCCAATTAATTAATAATTTACCGTTTATGCGCACGCCCAATATATATGCCAATTCAGATTATATCAATAACATGATGATTATATCAACATAGGAGATAACAGATTTTATATGACTTAACGGATTTAACAGATTTAGCAACTTAGCAGATTTTGGCATATAACAGGTTAGGCATTTCAACCGACAAATTTAACAGATTAGGCATTTCAATCTAATTAGCAGTCTAGGCAACAAAACTAGTAGTTTAGGCAACTTGACAAATTAGCAGATTTAGCAAATTTAATATTTCTTAAAGTTCTATTTACATGCCTTGCCCAATCATAAATTGGCCTAAATTCATATGCTTACATAATTGTCATGATTCACAACATATACTCCATGTTCGCATAAGCGCAGAATATGGACATAATTTGCCATATAACCTATGTTCCAATTTTTGTTAAACTAGCATTTTACAGCAGATTCACATATAAATTATACCAAATATAACCATTAATTTCAATGCATGCCATATATCCAAAAATCCCTATTTAGGTGTAATCACAATAATAGATATCCTAATTAATGTAAATCTTTACACCTAAGTTTCCATATCTTCTTCTTTTTGAGTCATGAATCATTATGCAAACTATACCCAACAATATAAATCTTTAAATCATATCTTCTAAAAATCATATCTTGACTTTTATATGCATTTTGTCCAAAATCTCAAATCATATGTAATCTTACAATGGTTCCTCTTTTCTTCTATCATAGAATATGCATAGATCCAAATCTAGTTTACAACATATGCTCATTAATTACAGTTCTAAATTACAACATAACTATGCATACAACATGCATAAATTATATGTTCATAATCAAATTTATGCATATGTCCAATATATTTTATGCCTCAGACCTAAAGTCATACATTCAATTTAGTCTTGTCAAATTTCGCATCATTCATTATTTATCCCAAAATTTGCGTTCATACGTTCATCTCTTATGAGATTAGGCACATGCTCGTGGTAGCCTGGCTATAAAAACAGAAAAGAAGAAAAGGGATACAGAACAGTCACAGAAAAACAAATCTGACAGAAGAGAATATATATACAATCTCAGATTCAGAATTAAAAACATATCAAAATTATAATTAACGTTTATAGCGGAAAATAACTGTACTTGCCTTGATTGGATTAAAGAAAGAACTTTAACTTGTTGTAGAATCTTTGCAGAAACTTTAATCTCTAGTTTGAATTGAGTTGCTTAGGCTGATGTTGATTATCTTCTAGTTTTAATTCCAGCAGAGCAGCGACGCCATTTTAATTTTTTTATTAGAAGAAGAGAGCAATGGAGGCTAGAGAATTGTGTAAGAAACCTAGGTAGAGTCTAGGGTCATTTTTATAGAGTTTATGAACTGATTAGGACCATCGATGTTGCTTGGATTGATCGTAGCCATTCATTCGAAAGAGAGACCAATTAGGGCCTGCCACCTAGCCCTAATGACAAAGCATGCTTCTGAAAATCGACCAACATAGACTAGGCCAACCAGGGTGGACTGGGTTCGACCTGGGTCTGGACCAGGTCGACAGCCCTGTCGACAGCCCTGTCGACAGCCCTGTCGACCTGGCTAGACCAGGTCGACAGCCCAGTCGACTTGGGTGCATTAGGCGGGAATTTTCCCGCCCTGGCCAATTGGGCCCGATTAATAATTTTAAACTTGTTTTTTTGAGCTGTTCGAATTTTAAACTTAATTCAGAAACTTCCGGAGGCTATATCTTCTTCATACGGACTCCGTTTTTCGAAAACTCGGACTCTATTTCGCGTATTTTTCCGAGACGAACGCAATGGCGTATCCCGTTTCCCTTAGTTCTTTGATTTCAAATTAATTATACTTTAATTTATGACTTTCACGATTATAGAATACACGGGGTGTTACATTCTCCCCCACTTAAAAGGATTTCGTCCCCGAAATCTTCAAGTTAAGAAGAATGTGTCCTACCATCCAATCACCCATCTACTCAACCATCATCCACAAGCATCCATTGTCCTTAGAAAACTTCTAATGTTGTATGAACATATGCAAAAGTGTGTGTATATGTTCCTTACCTAATGCAAAGATCAGGCGGTCTACTGATTCAGTTGACCTCCTTAATGCGAATTATGTCAGTGCCATGAGTCCAACATGTATGCAATAGAATTCTGATGATATATATTATTTCTATATGAGTGCACAACCATTCACTCAAATGCAACATCCATGTGCTGAATCAACCATTTTGCATCCACAAGAATTGAAAAATGCTCACCCATCCATATGCAGTATGAGAATGTTTTCGAGCCGATCTAGTGCCTAGTGTGTGTATATGCATCCACGGGCAACCACTAGCAACCACTTGCATCCACTTGCAACCATCAAACATAACATGTCTCAAACACATGTTTACACCCATTAGTTTCTACCTAAAGTTCAAATATTCGATCGATAGGATACAGTCGAATGATGGAAGCGAGTACAGATAGAACGAAAATTTGGTTCCCATTAGACATGGGTCCTAAGTATCGGCCCCAAAGACCGAAACCAACATCAAATTGACACCCAGAGGATTACCTTCTTTAGACAATGTCAAAACTGGAAATCCTATAAAAAGTATTTAGATATTTACAGACTACTGGTACAGATCCGGTTCCCTAATGATTCTTAGGAAGCTAAGCATGATAAAATCATACCCCACGAAAACTCAGAATGTATGCGTCATACTTGATGCCTAACACAGATATCCCTCAAACCCCAATCTCAAACAGATGATCCATAACCATTATGGGTCTGAGTCTATAGCGGAATTCAGAAATAATACTAGTATTAAAGTGCAGAGTATCGATTACAAAATCAAAATACCAGAATCAGAAAAAGTCTTAACTCCATAATCAGATAAAGAAATTAAACCTACTATAGAAATTTTCCTATTTCTATCCTAGCCACTAGCCTCAAGAGTGTTCACCTGCCCTCCTTGTCCTCGTCTCTTCGGGCAGTCCCTAGTGAAGTGTCCCATCTCCCCACAGTTGAAGCAAGCGCCCTTCCTTTTTCTGTAATCCTTGTTCAGATGAGTTGAGCTCCCACAAGTAAAGCACTTTATCCCCTTCTTATCTTCTGACTTCTCATCCTTCTTTTGTGTTTCCTTTTTGGGCCCCGCTTTCTTATTCTGTGGTTCTTCCTTCTTTGTCTCTTTCGGGCCCTTGCCTTCCTCGTGCAGTAGTGCCATATCCACCAATTTCTCGTAGGTTGCTCCCATGGGTACATGGGTCATGGCTAGGCTGTGCAGTGGCTCATTCAATCCTTTAACAAAGCGGAGAGCCTTTTTATGCTGAGTGTTGACTAAATCCAATCCGAATCTTGCTAGTTGGTTGAACTGGTTGACGTATTCCTTGACCGTCATACTTCCTTGCTTAAGAGACAAGAACTTTTCCAATTGTAAACTTCTTTCAGCTTGCGAGAGGAATTTTGTCTCAAACCTTGTTCTGAAATCCATCTATGTCTCAACCGGCCTCTCGGCGTTAGTGACTTCCCACCAGTAGGAAGCTTCGTCTTTGAGCAGCCATACTGCCAACTGTACCTTCTGCCTATCGTCCACCTCGAAGATAACGAATAGATCCTCAGTTTCTTTGAGCCAATTCCTTGCTTCTACGAATGATTCAGTTCCTTTGAAATCCTTCCCACCCATGGCCCTAAAATCTCTACAGATCTTTGAGAAAGCAATTGCACGAGGAGGGGGTGGAGGAGGGGGATCATTTGCTGGACCTGCAGCGGCGGTCCTAGCCTCAAGATATTGAAGAAACCAACCGGGTACATGAACACCCTCTGGTATCTCAGATGCTTCAGACATGCTGAAACGAAAAAGGAAAGGTTCAATACAAAAAGGACTGAAAGAAAGATATATGGCTCTTGGGGATTATGTTTTTCAAAATAAGCTTTATTTTTGAAAAATACTTCCTTTCAAAACCTTTTTTTGAAAATAAATTTTCAAAACCTTTTTTTTTTTTTTATAAAATCTGGTAACCTTCAGCTCTGATACCAAGTGTAACACCCCACCTCCGTTAAGGTCACTCACAAAGGGAATGCCTTAACTTTGGTGGAGCATTTTAGTAAACAGGACAGAAACTTACAAGACAGATAAAACAGTACTTAAAAATTTTTAACTTTATTACGGCGGAAACAGAAATTAATATGGTTACATCCTTTCAATTTCAGAATTCAAGTACAAAATATCAGTCTTGTACAAAAGCCTTCAAAATACATAGTTTAAAATCATAATCCCCATGGAACGGAAGCTATACAGAGCCAAGCCATACTTTAAGCACTTCAAGCAAAGAGAAATCCGGATCAAGCTAAAGTATTTCCCTCCTTGGATAAACTGGGGGGGGGGAAACGGAAGAAAGGAGGCGAAACAACAAGTGTCAGACAAGAAGTCTGGCAAGTCCAGTGACTTTCAGCATATGAACAGATAATAATAATATGATATGAACATAAAACTGGATGTGAGATAACTATAACAGGTGTAGCAGATATAACAGAAAAACAGAATGATATAAACTATTGTTTTACACTTCTCTGCACTAATACTAGTATAGCAAAATTAGGTGTCACCCTAATGTCTAAATTGAAGCAGGAACGGGTACAGAATACTTTAATAGAAACAGAATGCTAATAATGGGCCTTTACTACCCGATCAGAAACAGACAGAAGAAGAAACATATTTATCCCTATGGAAACAGAATGTGGAATTAGGTGTACACTAGTAATGGGCCTTTACCACCCGAACAGACGGTACCACACAGAAACAGACAGGTGTTACCACCCAACAGAAACAGACGGTACCAACAGAAACAGACAGAACTAAGCGTACCCTAAAACCCTACCCCAAGCGATCGGCTCCCTAATACATAAATATCCTGTGTCGGCCCCACAGTAGGGTGTATCACTCCCTAAAGTGACAACCAATTGGCACAGACCTATTTACAGATGTCACAGCGTCTTACATCCTCAGAGGCAGACCGGGATCCATGCACGCACATGACCCGGTTGGAACGCACCATCAACACCCCTCGCCATTATCAGAATGAACCTCTTATAATTAGTTCAGTAAGCGTGCCCGGACCCTACTTACTGTTGGGTCAAAGTTTTGATACCAGAAAGGGTTACTGACTAATATGGGTCCCAAACAACAGATGACACAAGTAATTCCCCTCCTAACCTTGTGTCCCCAGACTAACAGATTTCAGATTAACTTGTTTACAAGTTCAAACATACAGAATTCAGATTTACTAATTCACAAATTAAGTTAACAAGTTTTCAGACTAACGGATCAGATGTACAGATTTTTCAGATTTGTCTAACTTTGTATTGGGCCTACAGATTCATGGACAGGTTTTACTACATCTATTAATCCCTTTGGTTTAACCCTATTTTTCCCCAATACGTTTTAGACGTCATTCTTATCTTAGATTTGCATTAATTAATTATTAATGCACAGACCTCTCACATTAGGTCGGTAGCTTGTGGCCGCTGGATATGCCGGGCGGTTCCGGACAGACTTCTGCCACAAGCCAGACCTAACCTCGTGTCTTACGCATGTTATGACTAACTTCTCACATTAGAACCTATTGTTTGCGGCCACTGGATGTGCCGGGCGGTTCCGGGCAGATTTACGCCGCAAACTCATTCTAACCTCGAGTTAGCCATGTTTATCTTTGCGGCCAATTAATTAATAATTTACCGTTTATGCGCACGCCCAATATATATGCCAATTCAGATTATATCAATAACAGGATGATTATATCAACATAGCAGATAACAGATTTTATATGACTTAACGGATTTAACAGATTTAGCAACTTAGCAGATTTTGGCATATAACAGGTTAGGCATTTCAACCGACAAATTTAACAGATTAGGCATTTCAATCTAATTAGCAGTCTAGGCAACAAAACTAGTAGTTTAGGCAACTTGACAAATTAGCAGATTTAGCAAATTTAATATTTCTTAAAGTTCTATTTACATGCCTTGCCCAATCATAAATTGGCCTAAATTCATATGCTTACATAATTGTCATGATTCACAACATATACTCCATGTTCGCATAAGCGCAGAATATGGACATAATTTGCCATATAACCTATGTTCCAATTTTTGTTAAACTAGCATTTTACAGCAGATTCACATATAAATTATACCAAATATAACCATTAATTTCAATGCATGCCATATATCCAAAAATCCCTATTTAGGTGTAATCACAATAATAGATATCCTAATTAATGTAAATCTTTACACCTAAGTTTCCATATCTTCTTCTTTTTGAGTCATGAATCATTATGCAAACTATACCCAACAATATAAATCTTTAAATCATATCTTCTAAAAATCATATCTTGACTTTTATATGCATTTTGTCCAAAATCTCAAATCATATGTAATCTTACAATGGTTCCTCTTTTCTTCTATCATAGAATATGCATAGATCCAAATCTAGTTTACAACATATGCTCATTAATTACAGTTCTAAATTACAACATAACTATGCATACAACATGCATAAATTATATGTTCATAATCAAATTTATGCATATGTCCAATATATTTTATGCCTCAGACCTAAAGTCATACATTCAATTTAGTCTTGTCAAATTTCGCATCATTCATTATTTATCCCAAAATTTGCGTTCATACGTTCATCTCTTATGAGATTAGGCACAGGCTCGTGGTAGCCTGGCTATAAAAACAGAAAAGAAGAAAAGGGATACAGAACAGTCACAGAAAAACAAATCTGACAGAAGAGAATATATATACAATCTCAGATTCAGAATTAAAAACATATCAAAATTATAATTAACGTTTATAGCGGAAAATAACTGTACTTGCCTTGATTGGATTAAAGAAAGAACTTTAACTTGTTGTAGAATCTTTGCAGAAACTTTAATCTCTAGTTTGAATTGAGTTGCTTAGGCTGATGTTGATTATCTTCTAGTTTTAATTCCAGCAGAGCAGCGACGCCATTTTTATTTTTTTATTAGAAGAAGAGAGCAATGGAGGCTAGAGAATTGTGTAAGAAACCTAGGTAGAGTCTAGGGTCATTTTTATAGAGTTTATGAACTGATTAGGACCATCGATGTTGCTTGGATTGATCGTAGCCATTCATTCGAAAGAGAGACCAATTAGGGCCTGCTACCTAGCCCTAATGACAAAGCATGCTTCTGAAAATCGACCAACATAGACTAGGCCAGCCAGGGTGGACTGGGTTCGACCTGGGTCTGGACCAGGTCGACAGCCCTGTCGACAGCCCTGTCGACCTGGCTAGACCAGGTCGACAGCCCAGTCGACCTGGGTGCATTAGGCGGGAATTTTCCCGCCCTAGCCAATTGGGCCCGATTATTAATTTTAAACTTGTTTTTCTGAGCTGTTCGAATTTTAAACTTAATTCAGAAACTTCCGGAGGCTATATCTTCTTCATACGGACTCCGTTTTTCGAAAACTCGGACTCTATTTCGCGTATTTTTCCGAGACGAACACAATGGCGTATCCCGTTTCCCTTAGTTCTTTGATTTCAAATTAATTATACTTTAATTTATGACTTTCACGGTTATAGAATACACGGTGTGTTACATGTGAACTTGCATTGTAATAGCATATAATCATGGCATAAACATACCTAAACATGAATCATGGTTTTTAATGTATTCATAGAATCATGGCATAAACATACCTAAACGTGAATCATGGTTTTTAATCTATTCATGTAAACTTGCAAGTGGAATGTAAATCTAACTTAATTATGTGTCACATATATTATCATATGATTTTGATAACAACATAGGCCTAAAACATGTTTTCAATTAGGCATAACACCAAACATAGTTTAGTCATGTTTACAGAATTAATACAAGTTCACAAAGATGCTTGATTTTGTCACTAATACAAAAGTATGGTTTTTACATTTGAACCATGATGCTAATTCCAACATAAATTCATATAAACCATAATACTTAATTGAATCCAACTACACACTAAAAGTGATCATAAAAAAACGTACATCATGTTGGTATAATAGTGAATCATATACTTGCATGAATCTCAAATAAACTACCACAAACATATGGTCATTAACATGAATCATATACTTGCAATTATCCAATAGGTGTTGAAATAAACTACCACAAACATATAGTTGTTAACTTTCAACATGAATCACATACTTGCAAATATCCAATCGTTATACCACAACATCCCAAATCGATTAGAACCATAGCAACATACAATTATGAATTATCATCACCACAAATTAAGTACAATTCTATTTCTCATTTTACACAAATCAAAACACAATTATTTATTCACATCGGAATAGCACTCTACTTACAACGTACGACGAATCTTCAATTCAGGTTTCTGAATTCTGAATTTGGAGATGCTATCCTTTGTTGTAGGCGTTGTTTTGATTTAGTTGTCGTTGCTTTAAGCTTTTGAATTGTCTCCTAATCGTCTCTCAATTTTTAACGGCTACTCCATGTCTTTCCTCAGCAGCATGACAGTCTCATTCTCATTTTTTATTTGTATGAATTAGGTGGAGTCTTAGGTCCTTTTTATAGAGTTTGTGAATTGATTAGGACCGTCGATGGAGCTGGGATTAATATTAGCCGTTCGTTTGAAGGAGAGACCAATCAGGAGCTGACACCTAGCCCTAGTGACAAGGCAAGGCTCAGAAATTCGGCCAAGCACAGACCAGGCCAACCAGGGGGGCTGGGTTCGACCTGGATCATGGGCCAGGTCGACTACCCAGTCGACCCCCAGGTCGACTACCCAGTCGACCCCCAGGTCGACTACCCAGTCGACCTGGGTGCCCCAGGTCGACTACCCAGTCGACCTGGGTGCCCCAGGTCGACTACCCAGTCAACCTGGGTAGCCCAGGTCGACTACCCAGTCGACCTGGGTAGCTTGGGCGGGAAAATTCCCGCCCTGGCCAAATCCGGCCCGATTTTTGAAATTTGAATTTGTTTTCTGAGCTGTTTTTGTCTGTTTGGATTTTAAACTGAATTCTGAAACTTTCGGAGGCCGTATCTCCCTCATACGGAGTCCGTTTTACGCAAACTCGGACTCTATCTCAAGCAGAACTCCGAGACGAACGCAATGGCGTATCCTGTTTCCCTTAATTCTTTTATTTGAAATTAGTTATACTTTATTTTGTGAATTTCACTGTTATAGAATACACGTGGTGTTACATTCTCTCCCACTTAAAAGGATTTCGTCCCCGAAATCTTCAAGTTCAGAAAGAATGTACGTCCTAACATCCAAACATCCATCTACTCATCCATCAAACACGAGCATCCATTGTCCTTAAAAGACTTCTAATGCTTCATGATCATATGCGAGGTGTGTGTACATGTACTTATCGAATGCAAAATCAGTCGGTCTACTGATTCAGTTGACCTCCTTAATGCAAATTATGTAAGTGTCATGAATCCATTATGTATGCAAATTTTCCTATTCATGATTCTACATGAGTGCACAATCATCCATATAAATGCAACATCCATATGACAACACATTAAACTTCAACCATATACGAATATAAATACATATATGCATATGCAATATGAAGTGACTGAGCCGATCTAAAACCTAGATTGTGTGTGTATATGCAACCACGAGCAACCACTAGCAATCACTTGCAACCACTTGCAACCATCATTCATAACATGTTTCAATTACATGTTTTCATCCAAAGAGTTTCTACCTAAAAGATAAGGTCGAGGAGATATACCTAAAAAGATAAATAAAAGCGCAACTTAAGGAAAAAGAAAGATCAAAGATGTACCCTCGAAAAGAAAAGGGTAGGCTGCGCGTATTCTTGCTTCAGTTTCCCAAGTTGCGTCTCCCTCAGCGTCGCTCCACTGAACTTTGACGAGTTGACTTCGCGGTTGCGTAGCTTTTTCACTTCCGTTCCTAATATGCGGGTTGGAACTTTCCTCACGGTTGCTTCGCGTTCCACTTCAGCTTCTTCTAGGATATTTGGCTCTACCACTTCAGCAAATTCATGTAGACATTTTCGGAGGAGCGAAACGTGAAATACGTTGTGAACTCCGGCCAGCTTTTCGGGTAGCTCTAATCTATAGGCCATTTTCCCAATTTTCTCGATAATAGGAAACGGTCCTACGAACCTTGGTGCTAGCTTTCCTGTGGTTCCAAAACGAACAACGTTCCTTAGCGGAGATACCTTAAGAAAAACTCTATCCCCAACCTCAAATTCAAGGTCGGTCCTCCTCTTGTCGGCGTAGGATTTTTGTCTATCTTGGGTTGTCTTCATTCTTCTCCGTATTAAGTCTACTTTTTCTGAAGTCTCTCAGATCATATCTGGTCCAAGTATGAGCTTGTCAGTAGACTCCCACCAACAAGTGGGCGATCGGCACGGTCTTCCATATAAAGCTTCGAAGGGCGCCATTCCGATGGTGGCTTGGTAGCTGTTGTTGTAGGCAAATTCCACCAAAGGAAGATGGTCTTCCCATGTCCCTCCGAAGTCAAGGACGCACAGTCTTAAAAGGTCCTCCAAAACTCTGTTCACTCTTTCTGTCTGGCCGTCGGTTTGGGGATGATAGGCTGTGCTCAAGCATAACTGTGTGCCTACCGCTTCTTGCAGACTCCGCCAAAACTCACTTGTGAAGATAGGGTCTCGGTCACTAACAATGCTGGATGGTATTCCATGGAGTCGAACAATTTCCTTGAGGTAAAGAGATGCTAGGGATGAGGCAGTTCTTTTACTTTTGACAGGTAAAAAGTGGGCGCTTTTAGTAAGCCTATCCACTATTACCCAAATGCTAGTGTTGCCTCTTCTAGACCTAGGCAGCCCATCAATGAAGTCCATTGAGATGCTATCCCACTTCCACTACGGGACCTCTAGAGGATGGACCAGACCGCCAGGCTTTTTCTGTTCCGCCTTAACCTGTTGGCACACCATACACTTAGAAACGAAATCTGCCACGTCCTTCTACATGCCGTTCCAAAAGAAAGTTCTCTTTATATCCTTGTACATTTTATCCCCGCCAGGGTGTATCGTCATCTTGGAGTGATGTGCTTCCTCGAGAACCTTCTTTACTAAATCCCTTGTCTGTGGGACGCATAGTCTTCCGTCTCGCCTTAGCCAACCCTTATCGTCGATGGAGTATCTGCTGAGGTGACTTGAAGTCTCACCCCTAATTAGCCTATCAATCGTCTCCACAAGATGAGGGTCTTCGCGTTGTGCTGTCCCTATTGAGTCCACTAAAGTCGGGCGTACTTCGAGAGATGCCAGCAAGCCCGGTACAAAATCGGAGGAGGGCCTAAAGTCAAAACTGGCTATAAACTCTAAGCTTTGTCTTTCAACAAATAGCGGGCTTAGGGTCTGTTTCTTTCGGCTCAACGCATCTGCCACTACGTTGCCTTTGCCCGGAGTGTATGAGATCTCAAAATCGTATGAGGCAAGAAACTCCATCCACCTCTGTTGCCTCAATTTAAGATCTTTCTACGAGAAAAGATATTTCAACGATTTATGGTCAGTGTAAAGTTCAAACTTCTCACCTAGGAGATAGTGTCGCCAAGACTTGAGTGCAAAGACGATGGCGGCTAACTCAAGATCGTGGGTCGGGTAGTTCTTTTCATGAACTTTCAATTGCCTTCCACCATAAGCTACTACCCTCCCTTCTTGCATCAAGACATCGCCTAGCCCTGTCCTACATGCATTTGTATAAACTGTGAACATCTTGTTTCCATCTGGCAACGTCAAAACTGGGGCTGTTGTAAGAGCCCTTTTCAGTCGTTGGAAAGCAAATTCACAATCCAAATCCCAATTGAACACTAGATTCTTCTTTGTCAGACTTGTGAGTGGAGCTGATATTTTCGCAAAATCCCTTATGAATTTTCGGTAGAAACCTGCTAGCCCTAGAAAACTTCGGACCTCAGTTGCGTTTCTTGGTGTCTTCCAATCCTTCACCGCTACTACTTTAGCAGGGTCCACAGCTAAACCATTTTTGGATACTATATGCCCAAGAAATCTTACTTCCTCTCTCCAAAAGTGGCATTTGGAGAATTTGGCTTTTAGTTGATGGACTCGCAGAGTTTCCATGATTGCCCTTAGGTCTTGAGCATGCTCTTCTTCACTCTTTGAGAAGATCAAGATATCGTCTACGAAAACCACTACGAACTTGTTGAGGAATTCTCTGAACACCCTACTCATCAGGTCCACGAAGTAAGCGGGTGCGTTTGTCAAGCCAAAAGGCATGACAAGCCATTCAAAGAAGCCGTATGGGGTTCTGAATGCTGTTTTATCGATGTTATCTTCAGCCACCCCTAGCTGATGAAAACCGGTCGCCAAATCGAGTTGAGAGAAAACAGACGCTCCTACAAGCTGATCAAACAGATCGTCAATTATGGGGAGAGGGTGCCTATTCTTTTTCGTTATCTTGTTGAGCTCCCTATAGTCAACACACAGACGGAGTGAACCATCCGCCTTTGTAGCGAGCACCACTGGAGCGCCCCATTCTGAAATGCTCCTTCTAATGAACCCCTTTTCTAGAAGCTCTTTAATCTATTTACTGAGCTCTTTCCTTTCCCGTGGAGCCATGTGTCTAACGGGCAACGCAACGGGCTTTGCATTATCTACAAGATATATGCAGAAGTCTATCTCCCACTTCGGAGGTAAGCCCTTCACCTCTTCGAAGACATCCGGATATTCCCGGACCACTCTAACCGATTGCAAACTTTCAACAGAAGCATCTAGCGATTCAAGATAACTAAGCATAACCGCATACGAGGGATTACAAGTAATTTCCAAAGTGTTACCGAGTTGGGTCAGAAGCCTAACCACCCTTTTCTCACAATCCAGGATGGCACCATTACTGGATAGCCAATCCATGCCCAAAATCAAACCATATCCCGAAAAGCCCAAAACAAAGGCACTACATTTAAATTCTATGCTTAGAATAGAAATTTTCAATCCCACACAGATCATAGATAAATGAGCTGGGCCCCCAATTGGATTTGAAACGATTGAGGGGTCCTCTACCATACTAGTTTCCAAGTGCAGAGATTCTACTAAAGCAGATGAGATAAAGGAGTGTGATGTGCCAGAATCAAATAAAGTGCGAACTGGGTGATCGTAAAGATAAACTGCACTTTCTACAGAAGTATTTATACCTTGCTATTGCAGAGGTGGCGCTTCTAGCGCATGAACTTGTGCCCCTGAGGTGGATCCAGCCCTCTGCCCCTACCCTCGCTTCTTTGGGCAATCCTTAGCCAGGTGGCCTGTCTCACCGCAAGAAAAGCACCCACCATTCATCTTGGCCTTCTTTTTCCGGCAATCTTTCACTAAGTGCCCCACTTTGCCACAGAAATTACACTTCCTCTTCTCTTTGTTGTCTTTCCCGCCCTTCTTAAAGTATGTCTTCTTAGGCTGTAAACCCTCTTTCTTCCCTTGAGAGCTTTCTGCCTTTGTCTCCTTCTTGCCCTTATCCTCTTCGTTCAGCAATGCCATCTGCACCAACCTTTCATATGTAGCTCCTATGGGTATATGGGTCATGGCCAAACTGTGTAATGGCTCATTCAACCCCTTGACAAAGCGGAGAGCCTTCTTGTGCGGGGTGTTGAATAGGTCCAGTCCGAACCTAGCTAGCTGATCGAACTGATTAACATACTCTTTGACTGTCATATTCCCTTGCTTAAGAAATAAGAATTTTTCCAACTGAAGACTCCTTTCAGCTTCTGAGAGAAATTTAGCCTCAAACCTTGCCCTAAAGTCCTCCCATGTTTCCACTGGTCTTTCTGCATTGGTGACTTCCCACCAGTAGGAAGCCTCGCCTTTAAGTAGCCATACTGCCAGTTGTACCTTCTGCCTATCTTCTACCTCAAAGATGACGAATAAGTCCTCGGTTTCCTTCAGCCAATTCCTGGCTGCCACGAAGGACTCGGCTCCATGAAAGTCCTTTCCTCCCATAGCTTTAAAATCTTTACATATCTTAGCAAAAGTATTTCCCCGCGGAGGAGGTGGAGGAAGAGGTGCTGCTGCAGCTGGATGATTTCCTGCAGCTGGGGGAGGAGGAACGGTAGGACCTGGCTGAGTGGCCCTTGCTTCTAAGAATCGTCTAAACCAACCAGGTATTGGTATACCCTCTGGCAAGTTAAGTTCTTCGGACATGCTGAAACAAAAAGGATAGATTCAAAACGAAGGATAAAAGATAGTACCTATGGCTTTGGGGGACTATGCCTTTTTAAAATAAACTAATATTTTATCTTTAAAAATGCTTCTTTAAATTTTCTTTTGAAAATAAATTTTCAAAACTTTTTATCTTATCTGGTAAACCTTCAGCTCTGATACCAAGTGAAACACCCCACCTCCGTTAGGGTCACTCTCAAAGGGAATGCCCTAATTTTGGTGGAGGTTTATAAGTATAAGTCATAGATACACAAGACAGATATAAGAACACATATTTTTAAACAACGGAAAACAATAGCAACTTTTATTTCATTAAAATACGTGTTACACAAACCATGCCATAATTGTCTTACAATACTTCCAAAAGCATTACATCTTCATAACTGTCTTGATTTCATTATTCAAAGAAGCATAAAAAAACATAAGTAAACTGCATAAGTCCCATAATTGCTGTCCAAAGCCATAGTCCAAAACGAAAAAAAGATCCAAGCAATACATTCTTTCTCTTCAAGCTGGATGTGAAAACTGGTCAAGCTGCGGTATTCCCTCCCTGTGGACCTGGGGGGAGAAACGAAAGAAAAGAAGACGAAAGAAAAGTAGAGTCAGACATAAAGCCTGAGTAAGTCTTGGACTATTCAGTCTATGAATAAAGAACTGGGCATGATAAGTATAAACTGGAAATGGGAAAGCACCATAAACTAAGTTAAGTTGTCTAGAGTCGAATATACTATCGTACCCCATATTAATCTCTGCATCCATATAAACTAGTTCCCAACAGGCACCCCATAATCAGGGTGAAGTGATTCATTTCTAATTATCGACTCCTACTCGCATAGTTACATGTGTCTTACGGCCCCCGTTGTTGTAGTTACCAATGCTGGTCCCACCATGGGGTGTATCAAGTCCCATGGTGGCGGCCCGACACAATTCTAGAATGCATAGGTATACTACTGGTGCCCATTGCCTTATTTTTATACGCTGGAGTGTGTGCACGCCTGCACCACGTTAGAACCTACACTGCTGCACCACCGCCGTCGATTTGACCTCTTACAGTCAGCCCAGTAATCGTGCCCCACCCTGCCTAGTTCAGGGTATCCTGATACACCTTGTAGGGTTACTGCTGAAAAGGGTCCCCCGCTACTAGGTTTTCTATTTCTAGCCAACTTGAAGTTGGTTAAGTGTTTTGTAAACCTAACCCCCAATCAGTCTGTATAGTTTAGCAGGTTCCATTTTGATTAAGTATTAATTCAATTTACTTAATCCTATCAATCCTGACTCAGCCTTAACTGTCTTATTAAAGCCTCGACCTCTCACATTAGACAAATATTGTTGTGGTTGCCTGTTGCCGGTTGGGTCCGGGCAGTCTTACGCCACAACTCAGTCTAACCTCGGGTCTTTATTGGGCTCCGTGTTTAACCACCCACATTGGATAGGTATTGTTGTGACTACTGGACAGCCGGGCGGTTCCGGGCAGGTTTACATCACAACTCAATCCAACCTCGGGTTAAACACATCATATTTTCTAAATTTACATATTTTGTCTCTTTCCTTTTTATATGTAAATATTTGCGGCCCATTATTCAAATTCATCTTTATTGGGTAAAATTAATTTATACCACTTAATTGTTTTTCAAGGTCGTTGGCATGCGTCAAACATGCCAACACATATGTTTTATATTTTTAACCCAAACGTCATTACCCCCGTTTTATACGTTCGCTAAAATATAACATATGTTGGGTTTAACATTTAAACCCAACTTAGCCACATGAAAAAGGGAGGCTTAGAACATGGTGTTTATATATTCTAAGTAACATAAAAAGGGGAGTGCGAACGCATGAACTTGCAACATAGCGAACTAATTAACACAAATTAGGCACTTGTGAACTTGCATTGTAATAGCATATAATCATGGCATAAACATACCTAAACATGAATCATGGTTTTTAATCTATTCATAGAATCATGGCATAAACATACCTAAACATGAATCATGGTTTCTAATCTATTCATGTAAACTTGCAAGTGGAATGTAAATCTAACTTAATTATGTGTCACATATATTATCATATGATTTTGATAACAACATAGGCCTAAAACATGTTTTCAATTAGGCATAACACCAAACATAGTTTAGTCATGTTTATAGAATTAATACAAGTTCACAAAGATGCTTGATTTTGTCACTAATACAAAAGTATGGTTTTTACATTTGAACCATGATGCTAATTCCAAAATAAATTCATATAAACCATAATACTTAATTGAATCCAACTACACACTAAAAGTGATCATAAAAAAACGTACATCATGTTGGCATAATAGTGAATCATATACTTGCATGAATCTCAAATAAACTACCACAAACATATGGTCATTAACATGAATCATATAATTGCAATTATCCAATAGGTGTTGAAATAAACTACAACAAACATATAGTTGTTAACTTTCAACATGAATCACATACTTGCAAATATCCAATCGTTATACCGCAACATCCCAAATCGATTAGAACCATAGAAACATACAATTATGAATTATCATCACCACAAATTAAGTACAATTCTATTTCTCATTTTACACAAATCAAAACACAATTATTTATTCACATCGGAATAGCACTCTACTTACAACATATGACGAATCTTCAATTCAGGTTTCTGAATTCTGAATTTGGAGATGCTATCCTTTGTTGTAGGCGTTGTTTTGATTTAGTTGTCGTTGCTTTAAGCTTTTGAATTGTCTCCTAATCGTCTCTCAATTTTTGACGGCTACTCCTTGTCTTTCCTCAGCAGCATGACGGTCTCATTCTCATTTTTTATTTGTACGAATTAGGTGGAGTCTTAGGTCCTTTTTTATAGAGTTTGTGAATTGATTAGGACCGTCGATGGAGCTTGGATTAATATTAGCCGTTCGTTTGAAGGAGAGACCAATCAGGAGCTGACACCTAGCCCTAGTGACAAGGCAAGGCTCAGAAATTCGGCCAAGCACAGACCAGGCCAGCCAGGGGGGGCTGGGTTCGACTTGGCTCAGGGGCCAGGTCGACTACCCAGTCGACCCCCAGGTCAACTACATAGTCGACCTGGGTGCCCCAGGTCGACTACCCAGTCGACCTGGGTAGCCCAGGTCGACTACCCAGTCGACCTGGGTGCCTTGGGCGGGAAAATTCCCGCCCTGGCCAAATCCGGCTAGATTTTTGAAATTTGAATTTGTTTTCTGAGCTGTTTTTGTCTGTTTGAATTTTGAACTGAATTCTGAAACTTTCGGAGGCCATATCTCCCTCATACGGAGTCCGTTTTACGCAAACTCGGACTCTATCTCAAGCAGAATTCCAAGACGAACGCAATGGCGTATCCTGTTTCCCTTAATTCTTTGATTTGAAATTAGTTATACTTTATTTTGTGAATTTCACTGTTATAGAATACACGGGGTGTTACAACTGATGTCCATCGATATACAATCTCTAAGCTCGTACGTCTCAGAGAAGGGCGTTAAGCAAAAGAATAAATTCTCCGCCGCCAATAAATGTATATTTAATAGAGATCAATCAACACAGAATAAAATCCAATGTCAAACACACAGTCCATTTACAAGTCCTTTCTGGGTCTGAACGAAACCGGAGGCACTATATACCTCGCAAACCCATCGATCTCCATGTACGCATGGACGATCACCACTGATTATCCATATTTCGGGATGCCTCCCAATCAGGACATCAGTTACCATTCAAATGAGGTGAAGATTTCCGGTCTTCAACCACCGTCTTCATCTTCGATTTCTTATCGTCGATTCAGTTATTCAGAATGGGGTAAACTCGGTCTTTCTGAGCACCTCGCGTATAAAATTAACTGGTGCTACATAAACACAACATATGCCTTATTTCCATTCATTAGTCACTAACTGTTAATTAGCAAGAGAACGATTTCCCAAATATTAACCCCGAAGGCAGAAACCAACATCAGATCAAAATCCAGGAAACCATTCGACTTAGCCAACCTTCAGTTAGTTTCTAAATTTCACATCCATATCGTTTATAATATTTTATAACGATTTATCGCTATTTTTATTTATTTTAAAATAGCCAATTCATTCAAACGACGCTTCAGGCCATAACGCGGCTGTGGCGTTGTTTTTCTTCAGATTTGATTTACACATATCTGAAAATCTAACCATTGGATCTTACATCATTAAAAAGATCTTTTCAAAACGAATCCAACGGTTTCAGTTTTGGGAAAATCCGACGGTCGGATCTCCCGGTACAATCGTTCGAAGTTTCGATTTCAAAATACGAACTACAGCGTCGTTATTCGATTAAATATAATTATTTATATATATATATATATATATAATTGATTCTGGCGCTGTTTTTCTTCAAATTTGAATTAAACATTCCAGACAATCCAACCGTTGGATCTTCACAAAGTTGGTGTCGTTGGAAAGATATTTCCAAAGCGAATCCAACGGTTTCGGTTTCGGGAAAATCCGATGGTCGGATCTCCCGCACTAATCGTTTGAAATCACCGTTTCAAAACACGAACAGCAGCTTCACTATTCGATATATTTTAATTCTATTTATATATATATATATATATCGATTCTTCGATTTCAAAACTATATTCTTTTCATACATTTGATAAAAATGATATTTTTATCCAACCGACAATTATTTCAACACTTCGCTATTTTCAACTACTCGTGTATATAGTAAAAATGTGATTTTTATTGTAAAACAATTCATTTCAAAACACGATTACTTTATATAGTTCATATAGATGTTAAAAATATGATTTTTGTTATAAAACAATTTATTTCAAAACACGAATACCATTCAACACATGAATTTCTATTCAACGAATGAATTTCTATTCAACACATGAAGGTTTTCTATAGTTTGTATATTTATAGTAAAAATGTGATTTTTTTTGCAAAACAATTTATTTCAAAACACGAATACCATTCAACACATGAATTTCTATTCAACGAATGAATTTCTATTCAACTCATGAAGGTTTTCTATAGTTTGTATATATATATAGTAAAAATGTTATTTTTATTGCAAAACAATTTATTTCAAAACACTACTAATTTATATAGTTCATATAAATGATAAAAATATGATTTTTATTATAAAACAATTTATTTAAAACACGAATACCATTCAACACATGAATATGATTCAACAAATGAATTTCTATTCAACACATGAAGGTATTCTATTCAACACACGAATATAGTTTCAACACAGGAAAATAATTCTAACACATGGATATTATTCAAAATTTCGGCAGCATAATGGCAGGGTAGTTAAAACCGGGGCCATCCCTAGTACGGCTCCTCGCTCTACCTTAAAGCCTCGCAGCTTTTGACAATGGGGATTCATGCATCTAGTTCGCACGCAGGTGGCATGTATTATTTTTTTTCATTTTCACAAACTAATCCTATGTGGTTTCAACCAAATATTTCTCAACCACAAACGGGTATTTTTCAACCACAATCAATCAATTTCAACCATAAACAATTCTAATCAACCATTCGTAATCAATCAATTTTCACACCAATCACAACCAACAAATAACGTCCATGGTTTGTGGACGAGGTGCGTATATATATATATATATTTATATAAGCATTTCACTTCTATTTCAACATATATATAATTTTTACAACGCATATATAACTTATACATTGAACATACAACTTATACAACGCTTATACATGAGGTGTACAACGCTTATATAACTCATGCATCGACTATATAATTTATACATCATCGTTTTCCATATCGTTTATAATTTAGAAATCTCACATTGAGTTCCACTCCACCAAAAATAGCAGAAGGCTCAGAAAAATATGCGGTCTCTTCTAAAATGTAGAAGACGTCCACACAAGTCCACTGTCTCTTGTTTCACTGAATTTCGTCAATGTAGCAAAAAGATATGATTTTTACAAGTTCGTAACGATTTAAAAGTGTTCGAACTGATTTAAATTAACAAAGCCGATTACCTCACTAATTTGTTCAAAACTGGGTTTGTAGTTTTCGCGAAAACCGAGCAGCGTGGAGACGATTGGAGGGTACCACGGCCTAGAGCTATGAGAGGGCTTCCCGGCGAGGTAGGTCGCGACCAGCTCGGATCTACGGTGGCGGCGATTTCAGGATCAACAGCGACGGACTTCCCAGGCGCGAATCTCGAGAACGACGCAACGACAGAAGGCGAGGCTGGGATGGATGTGTAGATCGAAGTGGGCTCTCTGAAATCTCTAACTGGAGCGATGCGTTTTGATGCGTGAATTAGAAGTTAAGGAGGAGAGAAGAATTGAAGAGGAGGCGCCGTTCGATTTCGGGGACTGTCGGGGAAGATGAATAATGACGGCCCAATGAGATATTTTTTTCTTTAATTTATATATTTTTAAATTTCGAAAATACCCCCTTTCACACACGAACCCCAATCCAAACCCAACGACTGTCGTCCCAAGCGTTTTACCCCCATCCCGAACACAATGGTATATGTTTCGCAGGCCCATTCGACTATTTCAGTCAGTTTTCCTTCAATTTAAAATATATAACATTCAATATTCGATTTGAACGTACATTTTAATTTGCCAGGGCCACAAACTGATTCGAAAAATTCAAGAAAAATAAGTCTGGCTATGTTTTGACGATACGGTCCCAACAAAACTAGTTTCGTCGAATTCTGAGACCGTTTGAAAAATGGCCCAATTCTGGTCGATCCAATTTAACTGTAATTGACCAAAACACGTTTTCCTTTGCCACGCTCACATATTAACTTCAAAAATCATGAAATTTGAAACCTAGCAATAATTTGACATCCCGGATCCAACATAAGTGGTTTCGTCGAATTCTGAGGTCGTTTTTAAAATGGCCACTTTCACGAGCTATATAATTTCTATAGCGACCTTTCTGAAAATTCATTTAGCCATAACTTTTGCTTCCCGCTATGAAACTTCGATTTTTCAGATTCGTTAGAAAGGTATCCACTAACAGATTTAAAATTTTTTGGTTTCACTCAAATCCGTTTTGTTTTGCACCTGGTACAGTCAGTCAAAGTTTGAATTCAAATTTTGAAACTACCGCGCCATTTCAGGCCTTGTTTATAATTCAAGGTAATTATATTTATTTTCAATGTCGATTCAAACTTACTTTTCATTGTTATTATTTAAAATATTTATTTAAAATATTTAAAATCCATTATTTTTGCCAATTTAAAATTTTTAAATTGGTTCAGATTTTCCGGGTCATTACATTATCTTTTATAAAATTAACGGGAACCTTTCCCTAATAATGTGAATATTTATTTAAAAAGAATATTCTGAATTGGAATGAGGCGTATGATGTGTTTCTATAGCACTCAATTATTAATTAAAAAATACGCGAGTTATTCGGAAAGACTGGGTTTAACCCATTCTGAATAATTACTACGACAATTAAAAGTCAAAGATGAATGCGGTGGTTGAAGACCGGAGGTCTTCACATCGTTTGAATGATTACTGATGTCTTAATTGGGAGGCATCCCAAGACAAGATAATAAGTGGTGATCGTCCAGACGTACTTGGAGATCGATGGATATGCGAGAACCTCTCTCCTATATTGGACATATGGGACGAGGAATAAGGTGTCTCCGGTTTCGTTCAGACCCAGAACGGACTTATAAATGGATTGTATGTCTAACGCTGTATTCCTTTATGATGTATTCGTTTATCTCTGCTAAATATATATCTGTTTGGTGGTGGAGAATTTATTCTCTTGCTTAACACCCTTCTCTGAGACGTACGAGGTTAGAGGTTATATATTGGAAAAATAATTGGTATGGTACGGATTGACAATGTGGCATGCTAAGATGCAAATGATCAAGGCTTTTATTGAAAAGTAGAGCCTTGTGGTTAATGATCAAAGCACATCTTAGTTAGCTAGCTTTGTGTATAGCGATACTTCGTAAGCCTCACACCCCGGTATGAACCAGAAATGGGAGAGGACTGCAGGGAGGACATACATTTCTTTCTAGCTAAGAGTGGTGTCATGGTATGGAGCCGAGATATTTTACTTATGTGGATGATGGAATGAGGCGCCTCAGATTTGAGTCCTTAGTGGCTCTTTATTTACGCCCCATAGGGCGGGGGAACATATTGTTCAGGCATAACTAATCCACTAAAGTATTTATGGACCGACCCTGAAGATCCAAGGGTCACTTGAGCTCTGGTCCTGAGACATGGGCTAGATTGTCTCAAATTTGGTAAGGACGGTCCCTTGCCTTGGTTCATGATGGAAATCCAACTTCCAATATGACATCGTGTGGTATTGATTATAGAACTAGTGTGGCGACATAGTATATGGTAGCTATGTCATCTATGATTGATACATTATGATTGAAATTGCTTTTGAAAACATATAGACACTAATAATTAAATCAGATCCGTTTTTTCGTATCAAGCATTTTTGACCATTATAAGGTAAAACTCTATCCTTCGGTTTGCGTTGCATTGTGTGATGGGACTTGGGTTTTATTCTGGTTTCATTTTTCTAAAAAGCATTGCGTTGTTTAACGATTTACTTTATTTCTTGCACTGGCAATCCAATGGAGTAAACCCGTTCCGCGTTAGCGACGTGGTCCTGTGATTAGCCTTATTATTATTAGATAAGTTAGGTAAGGTTTCACATACCAGTCCCATGACTGACTCGTAGTTTGTTTCACTCGCAAACTCGGGTGCCTATATTTTCCACACGGGCAGTCGACTAGCTTATTTTGCAGATATATTAAGCAGGATTCTGTACCAAAGCTTAAAACTGTGTCAAGAGTAAGATAGTCTTCCGCTGTGTTAGTTTATTGGTTACGCTGCATTGTATTACATTTATTATAAATTATCTTTCGCTGTATTATATTCGATGTACTCTGATATTCTGTACTCTGATGTAATGTTATTATGATGTTTATAAAAGTCTTCTATTATTTGTTCTGATGTGTTGTATGCCCAAAGCTCTCATATGTAGGATTCGAACGATCTTGGTCGATTTAGCAATCGATTAAGTTCGGGCGAAATCATTGTCGTTACATATGGTATCAAGGCTATGGGTTAACTCAAATATTTGGGGTACAACTTGTTAGAATTGAACAAAAGACTCATCAGAGGTAGGATTAGAAATATCCTATAAAAGAATACTCATTAGAGATAGGATCAGTAGTATCCTAGAATGAGAAAACTCATTAGAGATGGGGTTTGAAATGCCCTAGAATGAGTTGAGAGTGACAAGGTTATATTTAACGTATTTGTGATTATATATATAATCCGATCTTAGAAAATATGATTTTCGAATATATAAATGTTATATATATTTGAAAAGCTAATCAACTAATTGATTGATGATTGTGCTGTGTGATTATTAGTTCAACTAATAAAATTATTAAAACCAATAAAAAAATGAAAGTTGAGTTGGTTAGTTAAACAACTTTCAACTCTATTCCTTTTCGAGGACGAATTTTTTTTAAGTGGGGGAGATTGTAACAACCCGGAATTTTGGAACCAATTTAAAATTTTTATTTTAGAAATTTTAATGGATTTTAAATATTTAAAATGATTTATTTTAAATAATAACGATTAAATTTTTATTTAAACCGAAGTTAGAAGGAATATATTTATTTTAATTATAAAAGGAGTTATAAAATGCGCGGTAGTTTGAAATTTGAATTTGAACTTTGACTGAATGTACAGGATTCAAAATAAATCGAATTTCAGTAAAACCAAAAATATTTAAATCTATTTAAAAATATCTTTCCAGCGAATGTTAAAAATTGAAATTTCATAGCGGGAATAAAAAGTTATGTCCAGTTTAAATTTTAAAATAGTCGCTGTGGAATTTATATATATTTTAATATAATAAATACCCGTTTTGCAAATGACCTCCGTTTTCGATGAAACCACTTTGGTTGGATCCGGAATGTCAAATTATTGCTAGATTCCAATTTTCATAATTTTTGGAATTAATATGTGTGAGTGGCAAAAGAAAATGTGTTTGGTCAATTTTAATCAAATTGGATCGACCACTCCATATTCAACGAAATTAATTTTGTTAGGACCGTATCATCAAAACATAATTAGATTTATTTTTCGGGAATTTTTGGAGTCCGTATGTGGCCCCGGTAAATTTAAATGTACGACCAAATTAAATAATTAAATGATTTATATTTTAAATTAAAGAAAATTGGACTAAAACTATCAAATGGGCTGACGGGACCTAGTCCGTTGAGTCCGGAATGGGAGTATTTGGTTAGGGGAGACAGTCGCTGGGTTTGAATTGGAGACTGGATCGATAAACATGAATTTTTGAAATTAAAAGAATTAAATAAAATAAAATATTTTATTATATATACCCTCCACTTATTCTAGAAACCCTAGCTACTTTTTAGAGCCGCCGCTTCCCTGCGTTCAATGGCTGAGAGGCTCCCTTATTCTTTTGATTAAAACTCCCAATCCAACATGAATTATTACTTGAATCCAAAATAAAAATCAAAGGGCTACACGAGATCTATTCATGTACGGTGGTGATCGGAAATTTTATGCTGAGATGGCTGATTTTAGGCTGTGAACGTCTACGGTTTGGAGCTGATTTCGAGGGGGTTCGGAGGGTCGAGTTGGCCAGCTGAAGCGACCCGAACTTCCCCGGTCTCCGAAGAGAAGAGAAAGAACGAATTACTGTGAGGACAAGACAAATCAGAACGCAGACGGAAGAACATTTCATTGTATATTACAACAATTCTATCAGATTACAAGAATATACAGAGTATAATTGAATATATATTACACAGAAATATCAGAGATTTAAATTACATTGAAATACATCACAGCGGAAATAATACAAAACACAACCGGAAGGAGATATACAGATACAAAGCTTTCCGGATTTCATTCCAGCTGTAAACCAGGATCCTGTGAATATAAATTTGCAAAACCAAAACTACTAGCTGCCCATGTCAAAATAAGGGCACCCAGAGTTTAGGTTAAAACAATAAACTCCAGGTCAGTCATGGGACTGGTGTGAGAACTAAAACAGTTATTAATCTTTATTTTTAAAGTTAGGTAAATCAAGGGACCACGCCGTATAACACGGAACGGGTTTCCTCCCAAGAATACCAGTGCATAAAACAACAGCGCAATGCTAAATAAAGAACAATGAAGCTATTATAAGACCCAGGTCCTATCACACAATGCAACGCAAGCCGGGGGATAGGGTTTTCCCTTATAATAGCCAAAGCATGCTTGATACGTTTAAAACAAGTCATTTGATACTATTATAAGTGCATAGTGTATAAAACAATTTCAATCATAAATATCAATCATAGACGGCATGGGTACCATATATCATGTCGCCCTACTAGGCTCTACAATCAAAACCGCAAATGTCACGTATTTGGAAGTTGGATTTCCATCTATGAACCGAGGCAAAAGATAGTCCTCAAACGATTCGAGACTCTCTAGCCCGAGCCTCAGGATCAGAACGCATCAACCCTTTGGATCGTCAGGGTCGGTCCACCGATGTGGATTATTATGCCTGAACACTACGTTTCCCCGCCCTATGGGGTGTAAATGAGCCAACGAATGACTCCATCGGACCCGGATCGTCCGATCAAACCGAGGCGCCTCGCAACAGCAACAACCACATAAGTCAAACTCGTCAGGGCATGTAAAACCAATGACGCCACTTCTAACTAGTAAGAAACGCATATCCTCCCTGATGTCCTCTCCCGTTTTTGATTCATACCGGGTGTGAAACTCGCGAAGTAAACGTTACACAAAGCTACCCCACAAAGGCCGTGATTCGATCATCAACCACAAGACTTTGCTTTTCAACAGAAGCCTTGGTCATTTGCCACTTAGGCATGACACATAGGCAATTCACTCTATGCGTTTGATATCCATCAGTATATAACCCCTAAGCTCGTACATCTCAGAGAAGGGCGTTAAGCAAGAGAATAAATTCTCCGCCGCCAAACAGATATATATTTAATAGAAATCAATCACACAAACTAAAATCCAATGTCAGACACACAGTCCATTTACAAGCCCGTTCTGGGTCTGAACGAAACCGGAGGCACCTAGTACCTCGCATATCCATTGATCTCCAAGTACGTCTGGACGATCACCAACTGTTTCCATCTTCTTGGGTGTACATCCCAATCAAGATCATCAGTAATAACCCAAACGACGTGAAGACCTCCGGTCTTCGACCACCGTCTTCATCTTCGATTTATCGTCGTATCAGCTATTCAGAATGGGATAAACCCGGTCTTTCCGAATAACTCGCGTATATTTTAAACAAGTGTTACACAAACACAACATACGCCTCGTTCCAATTCATCAGTCACTAACCGTAAATTAACAAGAGAATAATTCCCCAAATATTAACCCCGAAGGCCGAAACCAACATCAGATCAATATCCAGAAAACCATTCTGCTTAGCTAACCGACAGTTAGTTTCTAAATTTCACATTTTTAGGGAAAGGTTCCCATTAATTTTATCAAAGATAAATTCCTTTAAATTTAGTCTTTAATCTTCCTTTTGAATTTCACTTCAAACTAGTCGGGATTAACGAACCTTACCGAAGTAATCATTTGTTTTAATTTCCCAATCCCATCCTATTCATCCCATGAAGTAAAACTGGTAATACTTCATATCTAACACCACGGTGTTATCGGTAAATTCAATTACCATTTCACGTTCAAATCTAATTAAAGATTTAACTATCGCGTGGAGTAAAACTGGTGATACTCCATTCTCGATCTTTTCAATCTAATTAAAGATTCATTAAAACTCCACTTAGTTTTAATCTTTAACTGGGTTAAAGAATCAGTGTCATTTAAAACACTGTTCACGATAAACCCAACATCACATTCCATTAATTATCGGGTTAAAGAACAAGTGTTATTTAAAACACTGTTCACGATAAACCCAAAAATCAATACCAATTCAATTCCAATCAAATATTATTTAATTGGTACTCTTCATTAAATCTAAATAAAAAGATTTAATCTTTTCTCAACTGGGCTTAAGAGTAGTGTTAATGAAGACACCATTCACGACAAACCCAAATCACATTTGATATTAAATACAAAGCTCTGAATAGAAAATATATCGGCTTATATTCAATATCAAATTCTACGACCAACATATATCGTATTGGAAACAACGATATATATATATATATATATATATATATATATATATATATATATTTCAAATTTGCGTAACAACATCTGTATAATCACGAAATCCAACATCGAAACATTCCGAAGACAATTTCGATTCAAATCCACTCCAATGCAATCATTGGAAATTTTGGTTATTTTTAAAACCCTTTTCAAATTAAATTTATTTATTTAAAAACAAATAGAATTTTAATTCTAGTTCAAAACTAGTTCATTTCGATAAAAATCTATTTTTATCTTTTCAAATATGGAATTTTTCATCCCAATTCTTCCCAAATCATTTCTTATGATTTTACACAAATTATTGATATTTTTAATAATTTTATTAAGGCTCGTGCAGTCGATTTCCATCAACGGCCATCGAACTGCACTTATAGCGACCTTTTCCAAATTTGATTTGGACATAATTCCAAATCCAACCGTTAGATTTCAAATTTCTAATATTCGTTAGGAAGCTCTTTTCGATACGAACCCAACGGTTCTGGTTTTAGGAGAATCCGACGGTCGAATCTCCCGCAATGTCCGTTTGAAGTCAATGGTCGAAATTCGCGAACTACCGCGGCGGGGCGCGTTCTATTCAGGCCATTATATTATATATATAATATATATAATATATACTTCGTCGATTTCCTTTTAAAACGTGCTTTATAAATCGTTTTAAATTCATTTTCAAAACGGTTTCAACTTCATATTCAATTTCAGATCAAAATTTAATATTCCAATATAAATTCGTTTTAAATTCGTTTCAAATCAATTTCAATTCAATTTCAATTCGAATTCATTTATATTCAATTTCAATTCGAATTCATTTATATTCAATTTCAATTCGAATTCATTTCTATTCAATTTAATTCGAATTCATTTCTATTCAATTTAATTCGAATTCATTTATATTCAATTTAATTCGAATTCATTTATATTCAATTTCAATTCGAATTCATTTCTATTCAATTTAATTCGAATTCATTTATATTCAATTTTAATTCGAATTCATTTCTATTCAATTTAATTCGAATTCATTTATATTCAATTTCAATTCGAATTTCAATTATTTTCAAAATATCAGATTTTGAAATCACTTTCGATATTCATTATAAAATGAATAAAATCGATATAAATATCGTTCACGTCAAAATGACGTCAATCTAATCAACACGGCTTCATATGTTTCTATTTTCAAATATTCTATTCAAATATTTCTTTTTCAAATATTTCTATTTCAAATATTTCTTTTTCAAATATGGAATGAGGCCCAATCAATTACCATATAATGTTAATTATATGTATTTTCTACAACACATGTAAACAATAACAACGATGAATAATCAACCATCATCCAAAGTGCATTCTACACTGTATAAGCATCGAATATAAATATTTAACGCTTATAATAGTCGGTCAATCAATCGATCGACATACAACTAAACAATCAGGATTAGTGTACATCAAATCTCATCCCAATACCCGTGTGGGTTTCAAACAATCAAACACAGATTTTATTTGTGCAGTTGGGCGATGTGTAAAATTTATCGTCCCAATCAATATCAATCAAATGTGTGTATATAAACAAATCGCCCAATTTGTTTATTTTTATTTCATTTCATATACACGTTAAAATTTTTATTTTTAACTATAAAATATTTTCTATATAAATATTTTATTTCATTTCACATCACATCACACAATCAATTTTGACAACAACATGCAATCAATCAAACAAGCCGTCCATGGTCTGTGGACGACGGGTGTCGAGTGCTACTAAACACCGTCTGCATCCTAGTATATATTATTAACTAGAAAACAAAATTAAAAGGTGAGAAGTTCTCACAGAGGGTTCCACTCCGTCGTGCTTTGCTTTTGAACTTGCTGAACATCTAGATTCCTTTGAAATTCCAATTCAGTTCTTTTCCCGCTGTTCACAATAAAAATTATATTTTTATCCTTCATTCAATAAATAAAAATTCTATTTTTATTTCATATATTTTTACAACGCTTATTTATATATAAAAATTATATTTTTATATTTCTACTTCTTATATAAAGATCGAATTTTTATTATCTATATAATATAAAAATCAGATTTTTAATATGCCACTAGTATAAAAATTATGTTTTTAACTTCTCTATTATATAAAAATTATATTTTTATAGCTTCTAATATATAAAAATTTCAACTTTGCGGTGTTAAAAAAACTCAACTTTTCTCATGTTATTCATATATAAAAACATAAACTTTTCACATAAGAAAATCCATTCTTTTATCATAAGAAAATCAAATCTCTTTACATATGAAAGATCATTCCTTTATCATATTTAAAAATCTATACTTTATATATTTAAAACTAATCTTTTTAAAAAAACTCGTCTTTATACAAAAAAAACTAGTCTTTCTACTTAAAAAAAAGAAAAATCAACCCTTTTCCTTCTTAAAAATCTGTTCTTTTTTTCTTTAAAAATCTATGCTAAGTTCAGAAAAAAAAGAATAAATAAAAATATGAAATCTTACAGCGTCGATTGGAGGGAAAAAAGGGGGGGTTCACGTCGATGGTCAGAGGTAGGGGGAGGCTTGGCTAGGCGCGTCCGATCAAGGAGGAGGCGGAGGGGGTTGCTGTCGTGGGGGGAAACCGGGCTCGATTCAGAAGAGGACGGGGGAGAAAGAAGCGGAGGAGGGCGCTGCGGGGTTCAGGGGTCGGACTCGCACCGGCCTGAGGAGGAGGTGGCGGAGGGATCGGCGGCGGGGAGGGCTAAGGTGTGGGGTGTACGAGAGGAGGAAGTCGGGGAAGAAGAAGAAGGGGGATCGAGAAGAGGGGGCAACGGGGATGTGGATGGGGCGGCGCCTCCTCGGAAGCGGCGGTGGGTTATATTTTGACGGTATCAGAATTTGACGAAATCAGTTTTGTTAGGACCGTATCGTCAATACGAAACTAGAAAATATTTTTCGGGAATTTTTAGAGTCTGTATGTGGCCCCGGTAAATTGAAATGCGCGTTCAAATTCAATATATAGAGTTATATTTTGATTTTGACGGAAACTGATGATAACGATTGAATCATCTTACGATACATATCCCATTGTGTTCGGAATGGGGGTAATTAGCTATGGACGACAGGCGGTGGGTTCGATTTTGAGTTCGTTGTAAAAAGTTACTTTATGAAGATTTTAAAATAAAATTAAATAAATTAAAATATCTCCCCCCACAGGTCAACGGTCAAACAGTTAAAAACCCTTCCCCCCCGTTCGTTTTAGAACAAATCAACAAAAAGAAAAAAGGGGACAAAAGGGGGGAAATCGCGTCGCCCCCCATCTGCTGCCGCTACCGCTTCTTCTTCTTCCCCCTCCTCCCCTCGTCGCTCTACCCCGCTCCATCTCTCTCCTCCTAAAATCCAAAGACCCAAGACTTAGCAGCCGTTCCAGCCGCCGTGGGTCATCATCCCGCCACCGTGGACCCCCTGGTTCTGCCGCCGACCAACCAAGGCGCCCCACCACCTCTGCTCCGCTTCCAACCCTACCCCGTCCTCCCTCCTCCGCGTTAAAAACCACAAACACCCCCTCCGATCGAATCAGTAAGTGTTTATATATTTTTCTGTTTTTATTTATTTATTTTATGCTATTGTTTTAAATAAAATCAGTTTTAATATATTATAGAATTCATGAAATCAGTTCTTTTATTTTTGGAATAACATTAGAAAGATATGATTTTTTAAATATGAAAAACGCTATAAAAGTTGAGGTTTTTAACGATAGAAAGGTTTGATTTTTAACTTTATAAAGATTGGACTTTTAACTCTAGAAAGATCTGATTTTTATAAACGAAAAGATTGAATTTTTATTATATGAACAGAATAAAAATATAATCTTTATATAGAGAGTAGCGTTTTAAAAATATAATTTTTATATATCATGAAATAATAGATTTTTAGCGTGTAAAGATTCGATTTTTAATGAGCTAAAAATATAATTTTTATTATAGTAGAGTATTAAAAATATAATTTTTATTATAGTAGAAGATTAAAAATATGATTTTTATTATAGTAGAATATTAAAATTGTGATTTTTATTATAGTAGAAGATTAAACATATGATTTTTATTATAGTAGAAGATTAAAATTATGATTTTTGTATTATAAAAGTATTAAAAATTCGATCTTTATTATGTAGAAGGAGCAAACATGTGATTTTTATATCAGTGGCGATATAAAAATATAATCTTTATTATATGAACACCGTTATAAAAATAGAATTTTTATCTATATAATAGCGGAGTAAAAATAGAATTTTTATCTATATAGTAGCGGTGTAAAAATAGAATTTTTATCTATATAGTAGCGGTATAAAAATGTGATTTTTATATACATAGCAACAATATAAAAATGTGATTTTTATATATGTAGTGGCTACGGACAATGAAATTAACAAAAGGCGAGCACGACAAAGATCTCTACATATGAAGAGTCGTGGAGTTTGGTTTAGCTAGTCGGTGAGAACTCCTCACTCTTATTTATTTCCTAGTTGAAATATATACTAGGATGCAGACGGTGCTTAGTAGCACCCGACACCCATCGTCCACAGACCATGGATGACTTGTTTGTTTGGTTGCTATGTTGTGAAATTTGATTGTGTGATGTGAAATGAAATAAAATATTTTATAGTTAAAAATATAATTTTTAATGTGTACATAAAATTAATAGTAATAAACAAATCGGACGATTTGTTTATATACACTGATTTAACTGATATTGATTGGGATGATAAATTTACACATCGCCCAACTGCATAAATAAAAATCCGTGTTTGTTAATTTGAAACCCCACACGGGTATTGGGATGATATTTGACGTACATTAATCCCGATTGTTTAGTTGTATGTCAACCGATGGGTTGACAGACTGTGTAAGCGTTAATTATTTATATTTAATGCTTATGCAGTGGTGTGGTGCACTCTGGATGATGGTTGATTATTTATCGTTGCTATTATATACATGTGTTGTAGAAAAATCCATATAATTAACATTATATGGTAATTGATTGGGCCTTATTCCAATTTAGAAAATAAATTCATGTGCTGAATTGAAAATGAATTCATGTGTTGAATTGAAAATAAATTCATGTGTTGAATTGAAAATAAATTCATGTGTTGAATTGAAAATATATATATTCATGTGTTGAAATAAAATATATATTCATGTGTTGAATAGAATAAACATTCATGTGTTGAATAAACGACTTGTTGATTAGATTGATGCCATTTTGACGTGAACGATATTTATATCGATTTTATTCATTTTTATAATGAATATAGAAAACGAGGTGATTTCAAAATATAATGTTTTGAAAATATTATCATTTGTATATCGATGGTGTGGATTATTCAATTTTGATTCGAAAATGAACAAGAAGTTGAAATCGTTTTGAAAACAAATTTTAAACGATTTATAAAATACGTTTTGAAAGGAAATCGACGAAATATAATATATATATATATATATATATATATATATATATATATATAATGGCCTAAATAGAATACGCCGCGCTGCGGTAGTTCGCGAATTTCGACCATTGACTTCGAATGGTATTGCGGGAGATCCGACCGTCGGATTCTCCTAAAACTGGAACCGTTGGGTTCGTATCGAAAAGGGATTTCTAAAGAATATTAGAGATTTGAAATCTAATGGTTGGATTTGGAATTATGTCCAAATCATATTTGGAAAAGGTCGCTGTAAGTGCAGTTCGATGGCCGTTGATGGAAATCGACTGTACGGGCCTTGATAAAATTATTAAAAATAGTAATAATTTGTGTAAAATCATAAGAAATGATTTGGGAAGAATTGGGATGAAAAACTCCATATTTGATAAGATAAAAATAGATTTTTATCGAAATGAACTAGTTTTGAACTAGAATTATAATTCTATTTATTTTTAAAAATAAATAAAGTGGATTTGAAATGGTTTTAAAAGTAACCAGAATTTACAATAATTGAATTTGAATGGATTTGAATCGAAATTGTCTTTGGAATATTTCGATGTTGGATTTCGTGATGAAACATATATTGTTATGGGAATTTGAAAGATATATTTATATCGTTATTTCCAATATGATATCTGTTGGTCGTAGAACTTGATATTGAATATAAGCCGATATATTTTCTATTCAGAGCCTTGTATTAAAATATCAAATGTGATTTGGGTTTGTCGTGAATGGTGTCTTCATTAACACTGTTCTTAAACCCAGTTGAGAAAAAGATTAAATCTTCTTATTTAGATTTAATGAAGTGTACCAATTAAATGGTATTTAATTGGAATTGAATTTGAATTGATTTTTGGGTTTATCGTGAACGGTGTTTTAAATAACACTCGTTCTTTAACCCGATAATTAATGGAATGTGATTTTGGATTTATAGTGAACCGAGTTTTAAATGACGTTGATTCTTTAACCCAGTTAAAGATTAAAACTAAGTGGAGTTTGAATGAATCTTTAATTAGATTGAAATGATCGAGAATGGAGTATCACCAGTTTTGCTCCAGTCGATAGTTAAATCTTTAATTAGATTTGAATGTGAAATGGTAATTGAATTTACCGATAACACCATGGTGTTAGATATGAAGTATTACTAGTTTTACTTCATGGGATGAATAGGTTGGGATTGGGCAAATAAAATAAATGATTACTTCGGTGTGGTTTGCTAATCCCGACTAGTTTAAATTGATATTCCAGGAAGATTAAAAGATAAATTCAAAGAATTTATCTTTGATAAAATTAATGGGAACCTTTCCCAAAGTATAAGAATATTTGAATAAAAGTATATTCTGAATTGGTATGAGGCGTATGTCGTGTTTGTGTAACACTTGTTTATTATATACGCGAGTTATTCAGAAAGACCGGGTTTATCCCATTCTGAATAACTGATTCAACGTGGTGTCGAGGATAAAGACGGTGGTCGAAGACCGGAGGTCTTCACATCGTTTGGGTGATTACTGATGATCTTGATTGGGCTATACACCCAAGAGGAGGGAATCAGTTGGTGATCGTCCAGTCGTACTTGGAGATCGATGGATATGCGAGGTACAAGGTGCCTCCGGTTTCATTCAGACCCAGAACGAACTTGTAAATGGACTGTGTTTCTGACATTGGATTTTATTTTGTGTGATTGATTTCTATTAAATATATATCTCTTTGGCGGCGGAGAATTTATTCTCTTGCTTAACGCCCTTCTCTAAGACGTACGAGCTCAGGGGTTATATATTAATGGATATCAATCGCATGGAGTGAATGGCCTTGTGGCATGCCTAAGTGGCAAATGATCAAGGCTTCTGTTGAAAAGCAAAGTCTTGTGGTTGATGATCAAAGCACGGCCTGTGTGGCATAGCTTTGTGTAGCGTTGATTCACGAGCCTCACACCCAGGTTGTGAACCAGAAACGGGAGAGGACCTTAGGGAGGACATGCGTTTCTTTCTAGCTAGAGGTGGTGTCAGTGCTTAAGCTGGCTGACATTTATATTATTTTCACCTGTGTGGTTGTTGCTGTTGCAAGGCGCCTCAGTTATATGGGTCAATCTGGGACCGATGGAGTCATTTGTTGGCTCAATGACACCCTAAAGGGTGGGGAAACGCAGTGTTCAGGCATTTTAATCCACATCGGTGGACCGGCCCTGTCGCTCCAAGGGCCCACCAGAGTCTGGGTCCTGAGACACGGGCTAGAGCGTCTCGAATCGGTAGAGGACGATCCCTGGCCTCGGTTCATAGATGGAAATCCAATTTCCAATACGTGACTTTGCGGTTTTATTTGTAGAACCTAGTATGGCGACATAGTGATATGGGGCACTTATGCAATCTATGATTGATACTTATGATTGAAATTGTTTTATACACTATGCACTTATAATAGTATCCAATAATCTGTATTTAGCATATCAAGCATTCTTTGGCTATTATAAGGTAAAAACCCTATCCTCCGGCTTGCATTGCATTGTGTGATGGGACCTAGGTCTTATAATAGCTTCATTGTTCTTTATTTAGCATTGCGCTATTGTTTTATGCACTGGTGTTCTTAGGAGGAAACCCGTTCCGTGTTATACGGCGTGGTCCCTTGATTTACCTAACTTTAAAATAAAGATTAATAACTGTTTTAGTTCTCACACCAGTCCCATGACTGACCTGGAGTTTATTGTTTTAACCTAAACTCTGGGTGCCCTTATTTTGACACGAGCAGCTAGTAGTTTTGGTTTTGCAGATTTATATTCATAGTATCCAGATTTACAGTTGGAACGATATCTGGAAAGCTCTGTATCCGTATATCTCTTTCAGTTGTGTATTGTATTATTTTCCGCTGCTATGTAATGTATTGTAATCTTTGATATTTATTTTCTATGTAATATTTATTCATACTCTGTATATTCTTGTATTCTGATGATATTGTTGTAATATACAATGAAAAGTTCTTCTGTTTGCGTTCTGATTCGTCTTGTCCTCATAGTAATTCGTTCTTTCTCTTCTCTTCGGAGACCGGGGAAGTTCGGTTCGCTTCATCATAGGACCACACCGCTAACGCGGAACGGTTTAATCCATTGGATTGCCTATGCATAAATAAAGTAAATCGTTTAAACAATGTAATGCTTTTTATAAAAATGAAACCATTATAAGACTCAAGTCCCATCACACGTTGCAATGCAAACCAGAGGATAGAGTTTTACCTTATAATGGTCAAAAATGCTTAATACGATAAAAACGCGTTTGGTATTATTATTAGTGTATATGTGTTTTAAATCTTTTCAATCATAATTATTATAGACGGCATAGCTACCATATACTATGTCGTCGCACTAGTAATACAATCAAAACCGCATAGGTCATAGTGGAAGTTGGATTTTCATCATGAACCAAGGCAAAAGATAGTCCTTACCGAATTCGAGACAATCTAGCCTATGTCTCAGGAACAGAACGCATCGTCCCTTAGATCTTGCATGGTCGGTCCACAAATATGTTAGTGGATTGGTAATGCCTAAAAAATATGTTTCCCCACCCTATGGGGCATAAATAGAGCCACCAGGGACTCAAATAACCGAGGTGCCTCATTCCGTCATCCACATAAGTAAAAATGTCAGGCCTTGTAAAAACCATGACACCACTTCTAGCTAGAAAGAAACGTATGTCCTCCCTGCAGAACTTGCTCCCATTTCTGGTTCATACCGGGGTGTGAGGCTCGGGAAGTATCGCTATACACAAAGTTATGTTATTTAAAGCTGTGCTTTGATCATCAACCACAAGGCTCTGCTTTTCAACAAAAGCCTTGATCATTTGCATCTTGGTATGCCACATTGACAATCCATACCATAACATTGATTTCTGCCAATATATAACCTCTAAGCTAATACGTCTTAGAGAAGGGTGTTAAACACTAAATATATATATATATATATATTTAGCAGAGATCAACAAATACAGTATAAAGGAATCCAACGTCAGACATAAAATCCATTTACAAGTCCGTTCTGGGTCTGAACGAAACCAGAGGCACCTTACACCTCGCATATCCGAACAATAAACAATACGTCCGGACAACTACCACTAGAACCCTCTCAAGGCAGTAACTCCAGTCAAAGGCATCAATAGCCGTCCATTCGATGTGAAGATCGCCGGTCTTCAATCACCGTCCTCATCTTCGACTTTTAATCATCGTAGTAATTATTCAGAATGGGTTAAACCTGGTCTTTCCGAAAAACTTGAGTATCTTATAATTAAAAATCAATGCTATAAAAACACATCATACGCCTCATTCCTATTCAGAATATTCTTTTAAGTAAAATATTCACATTATCAGGGAAAGGTTCCCATTAATTTTATCAAAGATAAATTCTTTAATTTATTCTTTAATCTTCTTTTTAAGGATTCCTTAAATCTCCAATTTGGTTTTAATATCAAAAATCATTATTTAAGGATTATTCAAATTAAGAAATAAATCTTGTCTTCAACTGGGTAAAAACCAATGTCATTTAAAACACAGTTCACGATAAACCCAAAATCATCTTCCATTAAATATGGAATTTTCACAGAAATCAAATCAATATATAATCGATATAAATTTATGTATCAGACTAATAATATGAATGGAATAACGGCAATCCCCTTAAATTCGATATATTGTAACGGTCTTCATTCACAGAAGCTCATTTGATTATTATTAAATCGAATTCCATTTAATTCCAATTTAATATATTAAATTGGAAATCTTTATTTTGGAGAATTTCCAATTAAATCTTAATGAAAGATTTATAATTTCCAAATTATATTTTCACTGTTAATTGGGTTGAAGAACAAATGTCGTTTGAAACACAGCTCACGATAAACCCCATGCATATCCCATTCTATTCCAATTACTAAACATAATTAGAAACTCTAATAATCTTAATTAAAAGATTTATTCGTTCATAGGGGTTCAAGAACAAATGTCGTTTAAAACATCGTTCAGATAAACCCATTGTAACAACCCGGAAAATGCGAGCCAATTTAAAATTTTTATTTTGGCAATTTTAGCGAATTTTGATTATTTAAAATGAATTATTTTAAATAATATCGACGAGAAATTTATTTTGAATAGAATTCGAATGTATATATTTATTCGAATCGTCGTTAGAATATAAATATTTATTTATAATTATAAAAGGAATTGAAAATGGCGCGGTAGTTCAATAATTCGATTTCAAAGTTCAAATGAATGTACCAGGTGCACAATAAACCGGATTTTAGTGAAACCAAAAATATCATAATCTATTTGAGAATATCTTTCCAACGAATCCGAAAAATCGAAATTTCATATCGGGAATCAAAAGATATGCCCAGTTGAAAATTCAGAATAGTCGCTATGGAATTCTAGCCCTTAAAAATGGAAATTTTGCAAACGATGTCGGATTTCGACGAAACCACTTTTGTTGGACCCGTGATGGAAAGTTATTGCTAGATTCCAAATTTCGTAATTTTTCGAATCAATATGTGAGTGTGGCAAAGGAAAACGCGTTTGACCAGTTTTAGTTGATTTTAATCGACTGGAAAATGACCATTTTTCAAACGGTCTCAGAATTCGACGAAACTAGTTTTGTTAGGACTGTATCATCAATACGAAGCTAGAAAATATTCTTCTGGAATTTTTCGAGTTAGTGTGTGGCTCCAGTAAATTGAAATGCGCGTTCAAAATTCAATATATAGAGTTATATTTTGATTTTGACGAAAACTGTTCGAAACGGTCGAATTGGCCTACGATACATAACCCATTGTGTTCGGAATGAGGGTAATTAGCTATGGACGACAGACGGTGGGCCTCGTTTAGAGGTCGAAAATAAAAGTTGCTTCTTGGGAGATAATTAAAAAAAAAATCCTCACACCTCTCTCTTTCCCTTTTTTACTTCAGCCCCCACCCTCGTTCAAAATAACAAAAAAAATAAAAAATCGCAGCCCCCCAGGCGCGCCACCCATCCCCGACCTCCCCCTATCACCATCGCCACCACCGACCGAGACCCCTCCCCGCGTCGACCCCCTCTCCTCTACCCTCCGCTCCTCTCTTCCTCTTCTCCCTACCCAGAACCACCCTCGCTTCCCCCTTTTTCCAATCCGCCGCAACCCTACCCTCCTCCTAAACCCGTCGGAGCCCCACCAGAAGACCTCGTGCGCCTTCGCCTGCCTCCCCCTTGACCCTTCGACGAACCCCACGCCACCCCTTGCCGCGTAGCTCCGCCGATGGTGAACCCCTTTTCCCCCTTCGCTTGAAAAAAACACTATAAGTGTTTATTTTTATCTATAATTAATTTCATTTTCAGTTTAGCAATGAAAATTATTATTTCTTAGTGTAGAAAAATGAGCTTTTTCATAGTAGGAAAAATGAGTTTTTTCTTAGTAGAAAAATGAGATTTTTCAATGTATAAAGCTATGATTTTTATTAATAAAAATATATTTTTTATATTAGTAAAAGGATAAAAATATAATTTTTATAAAGTAGAAGTATTAAAAATACGATTTTTATATAATAGAGAATATAAAAATATTATCTTTATATAGGTAGCGAAATAAAAATCTGATCTTTCTTATATGTATGTTGAAATATAAATGTGATTTTTATAGCGATGATATATAAATAAAAATTCAACCTTTATATAAGAAGTAGAAATATAAAAATATAATTTTTATATTGAAATAAGCGTTGTAAAAGTATATGAAGTAAAAATAAGAATATGAATTTTATTTATTAGAATGAAGCAATAAAAATATAATTTTTATTTGAACAGCGTGAAAAGGATTGCAGTAGAATTTCAATCAGATCCAGAAGGTTCAGCAGTTCAAAAGCAAAGCACGGCGGAGTGGATCCCTCTGTGATAACTCCTCACTTTTAAATTTATTTCTGGTTAAAATATATACTAAGATACAGACGGTGTTTAATAGCACCCGACACCCGTCGTCCACAGACCATGGACGTCTTGTATGCTTGTTTGCTTGATTTTGATGTGTAGTTGATTGTGTGATGTGATGTGAAATGAAATAAAATATTTATATAGTTAAAATAAAATATTTTATAGTGGAAAATATTTTATAGTTAAAAATAGAATTTTTAACGTGTATATGAAATGAAATAAAATAAACAAATCGGACGATTTGTTTACATACACACATTTGACAGATATTGATTGGGACGATAAATTTTACACATCGCCCAACTGTACAAATAAAATCTGTGTTTGATTGTTTGAAACCCCACACGGGTATTGGGATGATATATGATGTACACTAATCCCAATAATTAGTTGTATGTCGATCGATTGATTGACAGACTATTATAAGCGTTGAATATTTATATTTTGATGCTTATACAGTGTAGAATGCACTTTGGATGATGGTTGATTATTTGTCATTGTTGATATATACATGCGTTGTATGGAAATCCATAGAAATAAAATCTATGGTAATTGATTGGGCCTCATTCCAGTTTTGAATAGAAATATTTGAAATAGAAATATTTGAAATAGAATATTTGAAACAGAATATTTGAAATAGAAATATTTGAAAAAGAAATATTTGAAATAGAATATTTGAAAATAGAAATATATTAAGCCGTGTTGATTAGATTGACGCCATTTTAACGTGAACGATATTTATATCGATTTTATTCATTTTTCAATGAATATTTAAGTGATTTTGAAATTCGAATTAAATTGAAATGAATTGAAATTCGAATTAAATTGAATAGATTGGAAATTCGAATTAAATTGAATAGGTTTGAAATTCGAATTAAATTGAAATGAAGTGAAATTCGAATTAAATCGAAATTGAATTGAGATCGATTTGAAATGAAATTAAAATGAATTTATAGTGAAAAAAAATTCGATTTTGATTTGAATTGGAAAAGGAAGTTGAAATCGATTTGAAAACGAATTTAAAACGATTTATATAATACATTTTGAAAGGAAATTGACGAAGTATATATTATATATATTATATATATAATATAATGGCCTGAATAGAACACGCTGCACTGCGGTAGTTCGTGAATTTCGACCGTTGACTTCGAACAGACATTATGGGAGATCCGACCGTCGGATTCTCCTAAAATCGGAACCTTGGGTTCGTATCGAAAAGAGCTTTATAATGAATATTAGAAATTTGAAATCAAACGGTTGGATTTGGAATTATGTCCAAATCAAATTTTGAAAAGGTCGTTGTAAGTGCAGTTCGATGGCCGTTGATGGAAATCGACTGTACGGGCCTTGATAAAATTATTAAAAATAGTAATAATTTGTGTAAAATCATAATAAATGATTTGGGGAGAATTGGTGTGAAAAACTCCATATTTGAAAAGATAAAAATGGATTTTTATCAAAATGAACTAGTTTTGAACTAGAAGTATAATTCTATTTATTTTTAAATAAATAAATTGAATTTTAAAAGGGTTTTAAAAGTAACAAGAATTTCCAATAATTGAATTGGAATGGATTTGAATCTAAATTGTCTTTGGAATATTTTGATGTTGGATTTCGTGATGATACAGGTATTGTTATGGGAATTTGAAAGATATATTTATATCGTTATTTCCAATATGATATTTGTTGGTCGTAGAATTTGATATTGAATATAAGCCGATATATTTTCTATTCAGAGCCTTGTATTTAATATCAAAGTTGATTTGGGTTTGTCGTGAATGGTGTCTTCATTAACACTGTTCTTAAGCCCAGTTGAGAAAAAGATTAAATCTTTTATTTAGATTTAATGAAGTGCACCAATTAAATAATATGTAATTGGAATTGAATTGGTATTGATTTTTAGGTATATCGTGAACATTGTTTTAAATAACACTTGTTCTTTAACCCGATAATTAATGGAATGTGATTTTGGGTTTATCGTGAACCGTGTTTTAAATGACACTGATTCTTTAACCCAGTTAAAGATTAAAACTAAGTGGAGTTTTAATGAATCTTTAGTTAGATTGAAAAGATCGAGAATGGAGTATCACCAGTGTTACTCCAGGCGATAGTAAAATCTTTAATTAGATTTGAACGTGAAATGGTAATTGAATTTACCGATAACACCGTGGTGTTAGATATAAAGTATTATCAGTTTTACTTCATGGGATGAATAGGTTTGGATTGGGAAATGAATAATTACTCCGGTGTGGTTCGCTAATCCCGACTAGTTGAATGAATATTCAAAGAAGATTAAAGAATAAATCTAAAGAATTTATCTTTAATAAAATTAATGGGAACCTTTCCCAAAGTGTAAGAATATTTGAATAAAAGAATATTCTGAATTGGAATGAGGCGTATGTTGTGTTTGTGTAACACTTGTTTATTATATACGCGAGTTATTCGGAAAGACCGGATTTATCCCATTCTGAATAACTGATTCGACGTGGTGTCGAAGATAAAGATGGTGGTCGAAGACCGGAGGTCTTCACGTTGTTTGGGTGATTACTGATGATCTTGATTGGGGCATACACCCAAGAGGAGGGAATCAGTTAGTGATCGTCCATACGTACTTAGAGATCGATGGATACGCGGGGTACTAAGTGCCTCCGGTTTTGTTCAGACCCAGAACGGACTTGTAAATGGACTGTGTCTGACATTGGATTTTAGTCTATGTGATTGATTTCTATTAAATATATATCTGTTTGGCGGCGGAGAATTTATTCTCTTGCTTAACGCCCTTCTCTGAGACGTACGAGCTCAGGGGTTGTATATCGATGGATATCAGTCGCATGGAGTGAATTGCATGTGTGGCATGCCTAAGTGGAAAATGATCAAGGCTTCTGTTGAAAAGCAAAGTCTTGTGGGTGATGATCAAAGCACGGCCTGTGTGGCATAGCTTTGTGTAACGTTGATTCGCAAGCCTCACACCCCGGTTGTGAACCAGAAATGGGAGAGGACATCAGGGAGGACATGTGTTTCTTTCTAGCTTGAAGTGGCGTCAGTGGTTTTACACGCCCTGACGAGTTTGACTTGTGTTGTTGTTGCTGTTGCGAGGCGCCTCGGATATATTGGTGACTGTGTGGTGCCGATTGAGTCATTTGGCTCATTTACGCCCCATAGGGCGGGAAGACTAGTGTTTAGGCATTTTAATCCACATCGGTGGACCGGCCTGACGAACCAAGGGCTCACCTGAGTCTGGGTCCTGAGACATGGTAGGCTAGATTATCTCGAATCGGTAGAGGATGATCCCTGGCCTCGATTCACAGACGGAAATCCAATTTCCAATACGTGATGATTCAGTTTTATTTATAGAGCCTAGTATGGCGACATAGTGGGATGGGGCGCTTATGCCGTCTATGATTGATACTTATGATTTGAAATTGTTTTGACACTATACACTTATAGTAATAATAAAAGATGAAATTTATTGTATCAAGCATTCTTTGGCTATTATAAGGTAAAACCCTACCCTCCGTCTTGTGTTGCATTGTGTGATGGGACTTGGGTCTTATAATAGCTTCATTGTTCTTTATTTAGCATTGCGCTGTTGTTTTATGCACTGGTGTTCTTGGGAGGAAACCCGTTCCGTGTTATACGGCATGGTCCCTTGATTTACCTAACTTTAAAATAAAGATTAATAACTGTTTTAGTTCTCACACCAGTCTCATGACTGAACTGGAGTTTATTGTTTTAACCTAAACTCTGGGTGCCCCTATTTTGACACGGGCAGCTAGTAGTTTTGGTTTTGCAGATTTATATTCACAGGATCATGGTTTACAGCTGGAATGATATCCAGAAAGCTTTGTATCTGTATATCTCCTTCAGCTGTGTATTGTATTATTTTCCACTGCTATGTATTTAAATGTAATTTAAATCTCTGATATTTCTGTGTAATATTCATTTATACTCTGTATATTCTTGTATTATGATTTCATTGTTGTAATATACAATGAAATGTTCTTCTGTCTGCGTTCTTTTGTGTGTTGTTCTCGAAGCATCCGGTCTTTCCTTACCGGGGAAGTCACAAGTCTTTACAAGTGGTATCATAGCTTTGGTTTACAGAGCTCGGAGAACAAGACACGTTAGAACCAAACGAAAGAATTCATCAGAAATTGGATTAGTAAGATCCAATGAGAATGACTCGTTAGAGATGGGATCAGTAGTATCCTAGAACGAGTGTAAAGAGTATATTTTTAAAGTGAAAACAAATTTTGTTTTGAAAATTTAAATCAATTATTCGTATTTGATTATTTATTTTTATTGATTTGGACTATCTAGTATATAAAGATTTTGCGTATACGTCTGATCCGCATGTATTCGAAGTTTTAATATATTGGGTAGATATAGAATCACATTCTAGTCGCCCGGAGATGATTCTGATGATCGATCGATCATCATCAGAATTTATGTTCGAATGACGAAAATGGGATTTCTATATGTCTCCATTAGACTGGTATGAGAACCAAGACTAGGTAAGGCTTATTGTTGTGATTTGGCATCAAAAATGTGATTTTTGACTATATATCAAAATTATGAATTTGAAAAGCTAATCAACTAATTGATTGCTGATTGTGTCATTTGATTATTGGTTGAGTAATTAAAATTTTAACCATATAGCCAATTTGATCAAATAGTGAGTTCTATTGGAAATTTGTCGCATTTGAATGCATATACATGTACTTACATTGAACAAGTCATAGCAAGGAGGCTAGAGCAGAAGAATAAAATTGTTTGCCCGACAAATAGGTACATGTTTACCATAATTTACTGTGTTGTTTGGGTGATGATGATTTTATGAGCCGATTGGCTAGCCTCTTGGCTTTTTCTTTTTGATTGAAGAAGGCCATGGGAGGCTATATGAAATTTCCCGAAGTCCCCGGTGCAGGGGAGGTTATGGCGAAATTTTTCAGAAATTTAGGGTGTTAGCCAAATTTTTGAGAAATTTGAAAAGTTCTTAAAAACTGAAAAGTTGAAGAACTTAAGCCATAAAGAAAATAATGGAAGTTGAGTGGGTTTGTGAAACAACTTTCGGCTTCGTTCCTTTTCGGGGACGAAAAGTTTTAAGTGGGGGAGAATGTAACAACCCGGAAAATGCGAGCCAATTTAAAATTTTTATTTTGGCAATTTTAGCGAATTTTGATTATTTAAAATGAATTATTTTAAATAATACCGACGAGAAATTTATTTTGAATAGAATTTGAACATATATATTTATTTTAATCGTCGTTAGAATATAAATATTTATTTATAATTATAAAAGGAATTGAAAATGGCGCGGTAGTTCGATAATTCGATTTGAAAGTTCAAATGAATGTACCGGGTGCAAAATAAACCGGATTTTAGTGAAACCAAAAATATCAGAATCTATTTGAGAATATCTTTCCAATGAATCCGAAAAATCGAAATTTCATAGCGGGAATCAAAAGATATGCCCAGTTGAAAATTCAAAATAGTCGTTATGGAATTCTGGCCCTTAAAAATAGAAATTTTGCAAACGACCTCGGATTTCGACGAAACTACTTTTGTTGGATCCGTGATGGCAAGTTATTGCTATATTCCAAATTTCGTAATTTTTCGAATCAATATGTGAGCGTGGCAAAGGAAAATGCATTTGACCAGTTTCAGTTGATTTTAATCGACTGGAAAATGACCATTTTTCAAACGGTCTCAGAATTCGATGAAACTAGTTTTGCTAGGACCGTATCATCAGTACGAAGCTAGAAAATATTTTTCTGGAATTTTTCGAGTTAGTATGCGGCCCCAGTAAATTGAAATGCGCGTTCAAAATTCATTATATAGAGTTATATTTTAATTTTGATGAAAACTGTTCGAAATGGTCGAATTGGCCTGCGATATATAACCTATTGTGTTCGGAATGGGGGTAATTAGCTATAGACGACAGGCAGTGAGCCTCGTTTAGAGGTCGAAAATAAAAGTTTCTTTTTGGGAGATAATTAAATAAAATAAATAAATAAAAAATCCTCACGCCTCTCCCTCTTTCCCCTTTTTAATTCAGCCCCCCCCCCCCCCCCGTTAAAAAACACACAAAAAAAATCGTACCCCCCAGGCGCGCCACCCATCCTTGACCTCCCCCTATCACCGTCGCCACCACCGAACGAGACCCCTCCCCTCAACGACCCCCTCTCCTCTACCCTCCGCGCCTCGCTTCCCCTTTCTCCAATCCGCCGCAACCCTAGCTCCTCCCTCCACCTAAACCCGTCGGAGCCCCACCAGAAGACCTCGCGCGCCTTCGCCTGCCTCCCCCTTGACCCTTCGACGAACCCCACGCCACCCCCTGCCGCCTAGCTCCGCCAATGGTGAACCCCTTTTCCCCCTTCGCTTGAAAAAAACAATGTAAGTGTTTATTTTTATCTACAATTAATTTTATTTTCAGTTTAGCAATGAAAATTATTATTTCTTAGTGTAGAAAAATGTGCTTTTTCATAGTAGGAAAAATGAGATTTTTCTTAGTAGAAAAATGAGATTTTTCAATGTATAAAGCTATGATTTTTATTAATAAAAATAAAATTTTTATATTAGTAAAAGGATAAAAATATAATTTTTATAACGTAGAAGTATTAAAAATATGATTTTTATATAATAGAGAATGTAAAAATATTATCTTTATATAGGTAGCGAAATAAAAATCTAATCTTTCTTATATGTATGTTGAAATATAAATGTGATTTTTATAGCGATGATATATAAATAAAAATTCAACCTTTATATAAGAAGTAGAAATATAAAAATATAATTTTTATATTGAAATAAGCATTGTAAAATTATATGAAGTAGAAATAAAAATATGAATTTTATTTATTAGAATGAAGCAATAAAAATATAATTTTTATTTGAACAACGTGAAAAGGACTACAGTAGAATTTCAAGCAGATCCAGAAGGTTCAGCAGTTCAAAAACAAAGCACGGCGGAGTAGAACCCTCTGTGAGAACTCCTCACTTTTAAATTTATTTCTAGTTAAAATATATACTAGGATGCAGACGGTGTTTAGTAGCACCCGACACCTGTCGTCCACAGACCATGGACGGCTTGTATGCTTGTTTGTTTGATTTTGATGTGTAGTTGATTGTGTGATGTGTTGTGAAATGAAATAAAATATTTATATAGTTGAAGTAAAATATTTTATAGTGGAAAATATTTTATAGTTAAAAATAGAATTTTTAACGTGTATATGAAATGAAATAAAAATAAAAATAAACAAATCGGACGATTTGTTTACATACACACATTTGACAGATATTGATCGGGACGATAAATTTTACACATCGCCCAACTACACAAATAAAATCTGTGTTTGATTGTTTGAAACTCCACACGGGTATTGGGATGATATATGACGTACGCTAATCCCAATAATTAGTTGTATTTCGATCGATTGATTGACATACTGTTATAAGCGTTGAATATTTATATTTGATGCTTGTATAGTTTAGAATGCACTTTGGATGATGGTTGATTATTTGTCATTGTTGATATATACATGCGTTGTATGGAAATCCATAGAAATAAAATCTATGGTAATTGACTGGGCCTTATTCCAGTTTTGAATAGAAATATTTGAAATAGAAATATTTGAAATAGAATATTTGAAATAGAATATTTGAAATAGAAATATTTGAAAAAGAAATATTTGAAAAAGAATATTTGAAAATAGAAATATATTAAGCCGTGTTGATTAGATTGACGCCATTTTAACGTGAACGATATTTATATCGATTTTATTCATTTTTCAATGAATATTGAAGTGATTTCGAAATTCGAATTAAATTGAAATGAATTAAAATTCGAATTAAATTGAATAGATTTGAAATTCGAATTAAATTGAATAGGTTTGAAATTCGAATTAAATTGAAATGAAGTGAAACTCGAATTAAATCGAAATTGAATTGAGATCGATTTGAAATGAAATTAAAATGAATTTATAGTGAAAAAAATTCGATTTTGATTTGAATTGGAAAAGGAAGTTGAAATCATTTTGAAAACGAATTTAAAACGATTTATATAATACGTTTTGAAAGGAAATCGATGAAGTATATATTATATATATTATATATATAATATAATGGCTTGAATAGAACGCACCGCGCTGCGGTAGTTCGTGAATTTCGACCATTGACTTCGAACAGACATTATGGGAGATCCGTCCGTCGGATTCTCCTAAAATCAGAACCGTTTGGTTCGTATCGAAAAGAGCTTTATAATGAATATTAGAAATTTGAAATTTAACAGTTGGATTTGGAATTATGTCCAAATCAAATTTGGAAAAGGTCGTTGTAAGTGCAGTTCGATGGCCGTTGATGGAAATCGACTGTACGGGCTTGATAAAATTATTAAAAATAGTAATAATTTGTGTAAAATCATAAGAAATGATTTGGGGAGAATTGGGATGAAAAACTCCATATTTGAAAAGATAAAAATGGATTTTTATCGAAATGAACTAGTTTTGAACAAGAAGTATAATTCTATTTATTTTTAAATAAATAAATTGAATTTGAAAAGGGTTTTAAAAGTAACCAGAATTTCCAATAATTGAATTGGAATGGATTTGAATCGAAATTGTATTTGGAATATTTCGATGTTGGATTTCGTGATGATACAGGTATTGTTATGGGAATTTTAAAGATATATTTATATCGTTATTTCCAATACGATATTTGTTGGTCGTAGAATTTGATATTGAATATAAGCCGATATATTTTCTATTCAGAGCCTTGTATTTAATATCAAAGTTGATTTGGGTTTGTCGTGAATGGTGTCTTCATTAACACTGTTCTTAAGCCCAGTTGAGAAAAAGATTAAATCTTTTATTTAGATTTAATGAAGTGTACCAATTAAATAATATTTAATTGGAATTGAATTGGTATTGATTTTTGGGTATATTGTGAATAGTGTTTTAAATAACACTTGTTCTTTAACCTGATAATTAATGGAATGTGATTTTGGGTTTATCGTGAACCGTGTTTTAAATGACACTGATTCTTTAACCCAGTTAAAGATTAAAACTAAGTGGAGTTTTAATGAATCTTTAATTAGATTGAAAAGATCAAGAATGGAGTATCACCAGTTTTACTCCAGGCGATAGTTAAATCTTTAATTAGATTTGAACGTGAAATGGTAATTGAATTTACCAATAACACCGTGGTGTTAGATATGAAGTATTATCAGTTTTACTTCATGGGATGAATAGGTTGGGATTGGGAAATAAATAATTACTCCGGCGTGGTTCGCTAATCCCCACTAGTTGAATGGATATTCGAAGAAGATTAAAGAATTTATCTTTGATAAAATTAATGGGAACCTTTCCCAAAGTTTAAGAATATTTGAATAAAAGAATATTTTGAATTGGAATGAGGCGTATGTTGTGTTTGTGTAACACTTGTTTATTATATACGCGAGTTATTCGGAAAGACCGGGTTTATCCCATTCTGAATAACTGATTCGACGTGGTGTCGAAGAAGAAGACGGTGGTCAAAGACCGGAGGTCTTCACGTCGTTTGGGTGATTACTGATGATCTTGATTGGACCGTACACCCAAGAGGAGGGAATCAGTTAGTGATCGTCCAGACGTACTTGGAGATCGATGGATATGAGGGGTACAAGGTGCCTCCGGTTTCGTTTAGACCCAGAACGGACTTGTAAATGGACTGTGTGTCTGACATTGGATTTTAGTCTATGTGATTGATTTCTATTAAATATATACTTGTTTTGCGGCGGAGAATTTATTCTCTTGCTTAACCCCCTTCTCTGAGACGTACGAGCTCAGGGGTTATATATCGATGGATATCAATCGCATGGAGTGAACTGCCTGTGTGGCATGCCTAAGTGGAAAATGATCAAGGCTTCTGTTGAAAAGCAAAATCTTGTGGGTGATGATCAAAGCACGGCCTGTGTGGCATAGCTTTGTGTAACGTTGATTCGCGAGCCTCACACCCCGGTTGTGAACCAGAAACGGGAGAGGACATCAGGGAGGACATGCGTTTCTTTCTAGCTAGAGGTGGCTTCAGTGGTTTTACACGCCCTGACGAGTTTGACTTATGTGGTTGTTGCTGTTGCGAGGCGCCTCAGATATATCGGTGACTGTGTGGAGCCGATGGAGTCATTTGGCTCATTTACGCCCCATAGGGCGGGGAGACGTAGTGTTCAGGAATTTTAATCCACATCGGTGGACCGTCCCTGACGATCCAAGGGCTCACCTGAGTCTGGGTCCTGAGACATGGTAGGATAGATTGTCTCGAATCGGTAGAGGATGATCCCTGACCTCGATTCACAGATGTAAATCCAATTTCCAATAAGTGATGATTCGGTTTTATATGTAGAGCCTAGTATGGCGACAGAGTGGGATGGGGCGCTTATGCCGTCTATGATTGATACTTATGATTTGAAATTGTTTTAACACTATACACTTATAGTAATAATAAAAGATGAAATTTAGCGTATCAAGCATTCTTTGGCTATTATAATGTAAAACCCTATCCTCCGGCTTGTGTTGCATTGTGTGATGGGAACTGGGTCTTATAATAGCTTCATTGTTCTTGGAAGGAAACCCGTTCCGTGTTATACGGCGTGGTCCCTTGATTTACCTAACTTTAAAATAAAGATTAATAACTGTTTTAGTTCTCACACCAGTCTCATGACTGACCTAGAGTTTATTGTTTTAACCTAAACTTTGGGTGCCCCTATTTTGTCACGGGTAGCTAGTAGTTTTGGTTTTGCAGATTTATATTCACAGGATCATGGTTTACAGCTGGAATGATATCCGGAAAGCTTTGTATCCGTATATCTCCTTCAGTTGTGTATTGTATTATTTTCCGCTGCTATGTATTTAAATGTAATTTAAATATCTGATATTTCTGTGTAATATTCATTTATACTCTGTATATTCTTGTATTCTGATGGTATTGTTGTAATATACAACGAAATGTTCTTCTGTCTGCGTTCTTTTGTGTGTTGTTCTCGAAGCATCCGGTCTTTCCTTACCGGGGAAGTCTCGGGTATTTACACCCACCAATCCAATTTATCTTATTTAATTCCAATTAAATATCAATTAATTGGAAAAATTCATTAAACCTTATTTTAAAGATTTATTCTAGTTAATAACTAGTTCAATTCGATAAAAATATATTTTTATCATTTCAAATATGGAATTTGTGACGGCCCGCCCCGTATCAGCCGACATTTCCTCCGAAAGTGCGCTGTACACATGCCCGACTAGCACAAAACGGTCGCCAAAGAAAGGAAAGAAGAGAATGAACTAATCAAGAACCTGTAGAATGTCTCACAGTGCAAGGAATAAAATATAATAACAACATACTTGACATAAAACAGGTGAGACAGTACATAAGCTGAAACTAAACATCATAGCAGCGGGAAATCTAAATACAGCTTATGTTCCACATCATCATTATTACAACTATAAAATTGTCTCTAAAGCAAAAGAAAGGAAAGGTACACTACTAATGCCAAAAGTTGTGACCAACAGCGACACAGGGAGAATATCTATATATATCATACGTGGGAGCCTCTTGCTCGTCTCCGGTACAACTACTCGTGCTTCACCAACTAACCTGCCTCTAGTCTGCTCGTGAGAGCACACAGAGTAATAAGAAGAGACATAAAACTCTGGGTCAGACAAAAGTCTGGTATGAGCGATAAGCATCAAAACAGAACAATAATAGGTATACTAAACCATACCTGAACCTGGACATGCAACCAAAGAGTTAGCACTACATACTGTATAACACTCTAAGGTGCCATTAACATATGGTGTTAAGAATACGGGGTGGGGGCGTGCATGTCTTAGTGATGGCAAACAAATCAAGCATAACAACCATCCTCACATCTCTCACTCAGTGCGTAAAGCATACGACGTCCACTACTTCGATCACTAGACCCATCGAGGTAATGACGGAGTTCGACTTGTACAACTACTGCTACCACCAAGCTTATCCCATGGGATCATGACCAAACCATTTCAAATGACCCCACTTCATTGGTCTATAGCCCACTATTCGTACCTAGGCCACTGTGGCCCTGAATCTGTCCACGTACCTCTCATACATAGTGATCCAAAGTGATGGACATCGACAACCCCTTAGCATACGTCCCGCAGCAAAGTCCAATCATGAAGTTAACTCATTGGTTCCCAACTGGATCCTGAGTACAAAACTTCCTATTTGGACTACCTTTGCATCTTGGATTTTGGTCTTCATCTCCGGATCGGTTCGGTTCCTGTTCTTCACTCCAACTCGTACTTCTAGTTCGGATCGGTCGTGGTGCCCAAGCTGGATCAGATCGTGCTTCCTTCACCAGATCGGGTTGGGCTTCTTCATCCGGATCGAGGGACTCTCCAGATGGGTGGATTGGTTCGGTGCCTCCATTCACGAGCGGTTCGGATCGGCGTGCTCTACTCGGGTTGGATCGGGTCAGAGCTTCTGATTCGGATGGTACAAGCAGCTCACATGGAAGGCGGTTCGGATCGGAGCATCCAGCTCGTGTAACTTGAAGAGAAACACTTTGGCTCGTGGAGAGGTGGCCACGATCGCGTCGGGTCGTGGTAGGGAAGGGGCGATCTGATCTGGGTCCTGTACAATTTCTTGCACTTCTTTCCAGCGACTGTTTTACGCCATACGACGGCGTTTTCGACCAATCTAACTTTTCTAATCAATCATAAAGCATACCATACAGTCATTGCAACATGTATGATCATTCATAAACACCAAAACAATAATTTGATAGGTTAAAACGGATCAAACATAGCCAAAATTCAATATTTTCCCTTAAGTATGTTTAAGCAAAACTAATGATGCGATTAGAAAACCTTAACCAAATTAGCCAAATTTTCTAATAGAGGCCTAAAATAATATTTCAAAATTTATCAATATTTTTTCCAGAATTTAATCATGTATAAATTCGCTAATTATCACTAATTACCCTTAATTAACCATAATTAGTGAAGAACTATGCAAATCACTCACATTTGCCACAAATAAAGTACCAAATCTGAAATTATCCTCTGTTTGGCGCTGTCCTCAAGGCTACACAGCAGCTCCACCCTTGATTTGGTGTTAATTTGCCTTGATTTGACGTTGCTAAGCTTAATCCTTGATTAGAAATGATTTGGAGGCGTTTTAGAGGTTGGAGGCCATTACTAGGGTTCTAAGAATGAAAGCGGCGGCTGAAAAAGTGTCTAAAGAAATGTTTTCTAACCCTAATCAGCCCCTATATACCCCTAATCACGAAATACCCCAATGGGCCTAGCTGTTAATCACCCAGTTAAGCCCAATTAAGCTGTTTTTCACCATCTGAAACTTGTTTCAGCCAAATCTCCCAAACGGTAAGTCCGTTTTTACATATGACCACTCTACGGAAAGGTAAACCATCACCCGGAGCAAATGGAAGTGGTTCTAAGTTAAAACTCTTTTCCAATCAAAAGTTATAGCCAAAACAAGATCAATTAGGGGCAAAACGGTCATTGAAAAATCGGTGAAAATCATGAATATGGGAAATGACCCCAATAGTCCTATCCCAAAGTTACATGACCATACGACCCTCTATGACGATGAAATAAATATTCTATGTTCCTATGATGCATAGAATGCGGGTCGTTACAGAATTTTTCATCCAAACTCTTTCCAAATCATTTATTATGATTTTACATAATTTTTCCATATTTTTAATAATTTTATTTAGGCCTGCACAGTCGGTTTCCAATAACGGCCACCGAACTGCATTTACAGCGACCTTTTCTGAAATTGATTTGGACATAATTCCAAATCTAATCATTAGATTTCAAAACTCTTATATTTATTGGAAAGCTCTTTTCGATACGAACTCAACGGTTCCAGTTTTAGGAGAATCCGACGGTCGGATCTCTCGTTACGCCAATTTGAAGTTAATGGTCGAAATTCGCGAACGATCGCAGCGCGACGTGTTCTATTCAGGCCATTATATATAAATATAATATATCGTCGATTTCTATTTAAAACGTATTTTATAAAATATTTATAAATTCATTTTAAACGGTATTAACTTCATTTTCAATTTTAAAGTAAAATTGAATATTCAATATTTTGTTATATTAAAATAATAATATTTTCAAAATATTATATTTTAAATCACTTATTTTCGATATTCAATTTAAAATGAATAAAATCGGTCGATAAACGTGTTCGGGTTAAAAACAGCGTTTCTACTTAACGTGGCTTCATAATTTTTTTCTTCACTGAATATTATCTTTAAATATTGTTTTATTTTTTTATTAAAAATATTCTTTATTTTAAAATATTATATATTTTAAAATATTCTTTTAAAAATGTTCTTCATTCTGAATTGGAATGCGACTCAATCAATTACCATATAAATTCAGTTATATGGATTTCATACATTGCATATGTATATAACAGTAATGATAAATAATCGTTAAACAATCCATTCACATCCAGAATGAAATTTATAACTGTGTGAGCATTAAAATAAATAAATAACGCTCATCACAGACTGTCAATCCATCGATTGACATACGACTACATATTAGGACTAGTGTACATCATCCCAACACCCATGTAGGGTTTTCAAGCAACAACAGTTCATCTAAATAGATTATTGGTTAATGAATTTAACCAATTCTGATGTCGAACAAAAAGAATATTTTATTCGCATTACAATTCTAATTTAAACACGGCAAGTAAAAAAGAAATACTTTTATTTGTATGACATGTTTCATATTTTTAGCGATGAAATAAAAGATAGTTTTGTTTTGTCGTCCGACAATTCTTATTTCAACGTAAATGAAAGTGACAATTCTAATTTCAATATAAATGTAAATGATACTTTTGTATGTCGACAATTTCCATTTAACAAAAGTGACAATTTTAGGTGTCAATTCTAGATTTGACAAAAGTGACTAATTTATATCTATATAAACATTCCCAGCTACAATGTTATTTTTAATCTAAATAAACATCTCTAATGATAATGACCGTTTTTATTCTCATGCAACATTTTATAACAAAAATGTTATTTTATACTCATGCAACATTTTCTGACAAAAATGTATTTTTATACTCATGCAACATTTTATAACAAAAATGTATTTTATTTTCATACAACATTTCATACTAAAATGTTATTTTTATCCAATCTAACATTTTATACTCTAAATGACATGTTTAATCTATTGTAACATTTTAATAATCAGAATGTTATTTTTCCTTATGTAACAATTTACAACAAAATGTTTATTTACCTTTTGTTTACAAATCTAACATAATATGAAAATAAAATGTTTATTTTCATTTTGTATAAAAAATCTAATGTAACTTTTCTTAACAAAAATGTTATTTTAATCTTCCTCAACAAAATGCTATTTTAATCTAATGACCCATAAAAAAAATGTTATTTTCTCCAATGTCACATTTTATAACAAAAATGCTATTTTATTTCTAACGCATATTTATTAACAAAAATGCTATTTTATTTCTAATGCACATTTTATAACAAAAATGCTATTTTATTTCTAATGCATATTTTATACTATTCTTTCTTTTGCATCAAAAATGTAAGTGAAAAATATAACCTTTCTTCTATTCTTTTATATATATCAAAAATACAAGTGAAAAATGTAACTTCTTAAACTAGGCTTTTATCTGCATCTAAAATGCAAACAAAAAGGTAATCTTTTTAATTCATGTTTTATTTGCATCAAAGAATGCAAATAAAAATTCAACTTTTAATTTCATGTTTTATTTGCGTCAAAGAATGCAAATAAAAATTCAACTTTTAATTTCATATTTTATTTGCATCAAAGAATGCAAATAAAAATATAATTTTTATTTCATGTTTTATGTTTGCATCTAAAATGCCAACGAAAAATGTAATCTTGTAATAACCCGGAAATCCGAGCCAATTTAAACTTTTTATTTTGGCAAATTTAGTGAATTTTGATTATTTAAAATGGAATATTTCAAAATAATAACGACGAAAATTTTATTTTCGACGAAATGAAAACGAATAATTTTATTTTAATTATAATTCGAGCCAGAAATAGCGCGGTAGTTCGAAAATTCGATTTTGAATTTCAAATGAATATACATAATTCGTTTTTAGCCGGAATTGGACGAAACAAGAAATATTTAAATCTGTTTGACGATATCTTTCTAAAGAATGTAAGAAACTGAGATTTCACTTTATAGAGTGAAAGATATGTCCAGTTTAAAATACAAAAAAGTCGCTGTGGAATTTTTATATATTTTAATATATATAAAGGCCATGAAAATAGCCATTTTGCAAACGACCTCGGTTTTCGACAAAACGACTTTTGTTGGATCCGTGATGTCAAATTATTGCTAGATTCCAAAATTCGTAATTTTTCGAATCAATATGTGAGCGTGGCAAAGGAAAACGCATTTGACCAGTTTTAGTTGATTTTAATCGACTGGAAATTGGCCATTTTTCTAACGGTCTCAGAATTTGACGAAATTAGTTTTTTTAGGACCGTATCGTCCATACGAAGCTAGAAATAAATTTTCTGGCATTTTTAAAGTTAGTATGTGGCCCCGGTAAATTGAAATGTGCGTTCAAATTCAATATATAGAGTTATATTTTGATTTTGACGAAAACTGATCGAAACAGCCAAACTGGCTTACGATACATATCCCATTGCGTTCGAAATGGGAGTAATTAGCTAGCAGCGACAGTCGTTGGGTTAGATTTGGAGTCCGAACACAAATCGAATTAAAAGGTGAATTAAAATAATAATATTTTATATTATATATCCTCACATAATTGGTAAAAACCCTTCCACAATTTTCACCGCGGTCAAACAGGTCAAACCCGCCTCCTTCTTCACTGTTTGACGACGGAATCGGCTCAATTTTTCATGCCCATTTCACCACAAATCTACTCAATGAAATCCAAGGGTGCTGAAAACAGTTTTGTAGAGGATTTCCCCCTCTACAAATCCATACCAACTAGAGTGAACATTGTTGAGCAAATCGATCATAATCGGCGCTCAAAGACCCCGACTTTCGAGCCATTTTCTGGTGAGCAGGGACCATCGGAAGCGGAGCTGCTCTGGCTGGAGGTGTCGCAGGTCGAGGCGCACTTCGTGGGGCCTGGCAATGGCCGTCCGATCTACTGTGGTGGCGGCAGCGGCGTCCTTCCCAGTTGGAGCTCCAGTTCGATGTCGAGACAGTGAGATCCCCTTCTTTTCTTTATAAATTTTATTTTATTCTTGTAATTGGTAAAAAATTAAATATAAAAAAAACCTTTGTTTAAAATTTGAAATAAATATAAAATTAGTTTTAAAAATATAAATTAGCTCATTTAAAATATAAATTAGCTTGTTTAAAATATAAATTAGCAATCTTTTTAACATAAAAAATATACCTTGTTTTAACATAGAAAATATACCTTGTTTTAACATAGAAAATATACATTGATTTAGAATAGAAAATATACGTTGTCTTTAGAAATGAAAATGTATCATGGTTTTAAAAATATAAATATAATTTGTTTTGAAAATAAAAGTAGAACTGTTTCGAAAATAAAATTAGAACTGTTTTTGAATATAAATGTAGAACTGATTTTGAAAATATAGAAATAGAATTGCTTTTAAAAAATAGAAATAACACATTTTTAAAATATAAACATAGTATAAGAATGTGATTATATATATATATATATAGAGAGAGAGAGAAAGAGAGCGGTAAAAATATGATATTTTATTAAAAATGACTTTGTTTTAAAAATATGATTTCTATATATTTAATAACCATATAAAAATGTGATTTTTTTAGAAAAAGTTTATAATAAAAATCTAATCTTTATAATGAAAACTTCGTGTTAAAGATGCTATTTTTATCATCCTAAATGCGAAGTAAAAATATGTGATTTTTATATACGTAGTGCCTACGGGCAACGAAAGTGACAAAAGGCGAGAACGACGAATATTTATACATAAGAAGAGTCGTGGCATTTGGTTTAGCTTGGGTGAGAACTCCTCACTTTTAAATTTATTTCTAGTTTGAAATATATGCTAGGATGCAGACGGTGCTTAGTAGCACCCGACACCCATCGTCCACAGACCATGGATGACTTGTTTGTTTTGTTGCTGTGTTGTGAAATTTGATTGTGTGATGTGGAATGAAATAAAATATTTTATAGTGGAAAATATTTTATGGTTAAAAATATAATTTTTAACGTTTATATAAAATAAATATTTATAAACAAATTAGATGATTTGTTTATATACACTGATTTGACTGATATTGGTTGGGACGATAAATTTTACACATCGCCCAACTGCACAAATAAACATCTGTGTTTGTTGATTTGAAACCCCACACGGGTATTGAGATGAGATTTGACGTACACTAATCCCAATTGTTTAGTTGTATGTCAATCGATGGATTGACAGACTGTGTAAGCGTTAATTATTTATATTTAATGCTTATGTAGTTATGTGGTGCACTCTGGATGATGGTTGATTATTTATCGTTGATATTATATACATGTGTTGTAGAAAATCCATATAATTAACATTATATGGTAAATAATTGGGCCTCATTCCAATATAGAATAAATTCATGTGTTGAGTTGAAAATAAATTCATGTGTTGAGTTGAAAATAAATTCATGTGTTGAATTGAAAATAAATTCATGTGTTGAATTGAAAATAAATTCATGTGTTGAATTGTAATAAATTCATGTGTTGAATATAAACCGTGTTGATTAGATTGACGCCATTTTGACGTGAACGATATTTTATCGATTTTATTCATTTTTCAATGAATATTGAAAGTGATTTTGATATTCGAATTAAATTGGATAGATTTGAAATTCGAATTAAATTGAATAGATTTGAAATTCGAATTAAATTGAATAGTTTTGAAATTCGAATTAAATTGAATAGATTTGAAATTCGAATTAAATTGAAATGAATCGAAATTCTAATTAAATTGAAATGAATTGAAATTCGAATTAAATTGAAATTGAATTGAAATCGATTTGAAATGAAATTAAAACGAATTTATATTGAAAAATTCAATCTTGATTTAAATTTGAAAAGGAATTTGAAATCGCTTTGAAAGCGAATTTAAAACGATTTATAAAATACGTTTTAAAAGGAAATCGACGAAGTATATATTATATATATAATATAATCGTCTGAATAGAACGCGCCGCGCCGCGGCAGTTCGCGAATTTCGACCATTGACTTCGAACGGATATTACGGGAGATCCGACCGTCGGATTCTCCTAAAACCAGAACCGTTGGGTTCGTATCGAAAAGAGCTTTCTAACGGATATCAAAAATTAGAAATCTAACGGTTGGATTTGGAATTATGTCCAAATCGAATTTAGAAAAGGTCGTTGTAAGTGCAGTTCGATGACCGTTGGTGGAAATCGACTGTACGGGCCTTGATAAAATTATTAAAAATAGCAATAGTTTGTGTAAAATCATAAGAAATGATTTGTGAAGAATTGGGATGAAAATTTCCATATTTGAAAAGATAAAAATAGATTTTTATCGAAATGAACTAGCTTTGAACTAGAATAATAATTTATTTATTTTTAAATAAATAAATTGGATTTGAAATGGTTTTGAAAATAACCAGAATTTCCAATAATTGAATTGGAATGGATTTGAATCGAAATCGTCTTTGGAATAGTTCGACGTTGGATTTCGAGATTATACAGATGTTGTTACGGAAATTTGAAAGATACATTTATATCGTTATTTCCAATATGATATTTGTTGGTCGTACAACTTGATATTGAATATAGGCCGATATATTTTCTATTCAGAGCCTTGTATTTAATATCAAATGTGATTTGGGTTTGTCGTGACTGGTGTCTTCATTAACACTGTTCTTAAACCCAGTTGAGTAAAAGATTAAATCTTTTTATTTAGATTTAATGAAGTGTACCAATTAAATGGTATTTATCTGGAATTGAATTTGAATTGATTTTTGGGTTTGTCGTGAACGGTGTTTTAAATAACATTTGTTCTTTAACCCGATTATTAATGGAATGTGATTTTGGGTTGTCGTGAACGGTATCTTCAATAATACTGTTCTTAGACCCAAAGGAGTTAAGAAAATCAGAAACTAACTGGAGATTAGTTAAGTTGAATGGTTTCTTGGGTATTGATCTGATGTTGGTTTCAGCCTTCGGGATTAATACTTAGGGAATTGCTCACTTGCTATTTTACAGTTAAAGGCTGATAGAATGGAATGTGATTTTCGGTTTATCGTGAACTGTGTTTTAAATGATATTGATTCTTTAACCCAGTTAAAGATTAAAACTAAGTGCATTTTTAATGAATCTTTAATTAGATTGAAAAGATCGAGAATGGAGTATCACTAGTTTTGCTCCAGGCGATAGTTAAATATTTAATTAGATTTGAACGTGAAATGGTAATTGAATTTACCGATAACACCGTGGTGTTAGATATGAAGTATTACCTGTTTTACGTCAAGGGATGAATAGGCTGGGATTAGGAAATAAAATAAATGATGACTTCGGTGTGGTTCGCTAATCCCGACAAGTTTGAAGTGATATTCAGAGGAAGATTAAAGAATAAATTTAAAAGAGTTTATCTTTTATAAAATTAATGGGAACATTTCCATAAGAATGTGAAATTTAGAAACTAATTGTAGCTTAGCTAAGAAGAATGGTTTCCTGGGTATTGATCTGACGTTGGTTTCAGCCTTCGGGGTTAATGTTTGGGAAATTATTCTCTTGTTAATTTACGGTTAGTGACTGATGAATTGGAATGAGGCGTATGTTGTGATTGTGTAACACTTGTTTATTATATACACGAGTTATTCGGAAAGACCCGGTTTATCCCATTTTGATTAACTGATACGACGATAAGTCGAAGGTGAAGACGGTGGTCGAAGACCGGAGGTCTTTACGTCGTTTGGATAATTACTGATGATCTTGATTGGGCCGTACACAAAAGAGGAGGGAATCAGTTGGTGATTGTCCAGACGTATTTGGAGATCGATGGATATGCGAGGTACAAGGTGCCTCCGGTTTCGTTCAGACCCAGGACGGACTTGTAAATGGACTGTGTGTTTGACATTGGATATCATTCTGGGTGATTGATAGATATTAGTTGCATGGAGTGGTTTGCCTATGTGGCATGCTAAGATGCAAATGATCAAGGCTTCTGTTGAAAACCAGAGTCTTGTGGTTGATGACCAAAGCACAGCCTGTGTGGCACAGCTTTGTGTAGCGTTAATTCGTGAGACTCACACCCCGGTTGTGAACCAGAAACGGGAGAGGACATCAGGGAGGACATGCGTTTCTTTCTAGCTAGAAGTGGCATCAGTGGTTTTACACGCCCTGACGAGTTTGACTTATGTGGTTGTTGCTGTTGCGAGGCGCCTCGGATATATCGGTGACTATGTGAAGCCGATGGGGTCATTCGTTGGCTCATTTACGCTCAAAAGGGCGGGGAAACGCAGTGTTCAGGCATTTTAATCCACATCGGTGGACCGGCCCTGACGATCCAAAGGCTTGACTGAGTACTTGCCTGAGGCTCGGGCTAGACGGTCTCGAATCGGTAGAGGACTATCTTTTGCCTCAGTTCACAGATGGAAATCCAACTTCCAATACGTGACGTTTCGGTTTTAGTTGTAATCCTATATATGGCGACATAGTGGGATGGGGCGCTCATGCCGTCTATGATTGATATTTTTGATTGTATATAAAATCAGAAACTAACCGGAAACGAGCTAAGATGGGTGGTTTCCTGGGTATTGGTCTGATATTGGTTTCGGGCTTCGGGGTTAATACTTAGAGAATCGTTCTCTTACTAATTTACGGTTGGAGTCTGATTAAGAATTAAAACATGAAATTTAGCGTATTAAGCATTCTTTGGCTATTATAAGGTAAAAACCCTATCCTCCGGCTTGCGTTGCATTGTGTGATGGGACCTGGGTCTTATAACAGCTTCATTTTTCTTTATTTAGCATTGCGCTGTTTGTTTTATGCACTGGTATTCTTGGGAGGAAACCCGTTCCGTGTTATACGGCGTGGTCCCTTGATTTACCTAACTTTAAAATAAAGATTAATAACTGTTTTAGTTCTCACACCAGTCACATGACTGGCCTGGAGTTATTGTTTTAACCTAAACTCTGGGTGCCCTTATTTTCACACGGGCAGCTAGTAGTTTTGGTTTTGTAGATTTATATTCACAGGAACCTGGTTTACAGCTGGAATTATATCCTGAAAGCTCTGTATCCATATATCTCTTCTAGTTGTGTATTGTATTATTATCCGCTGCTATGTAATGTATTGTAATCTCTGATATTTTATAATGTGTAATATTTATTCATTATTCTGTATATTCTTGTAATCTGATGAGGTTGTTGTAATATATACTGAAATGTTCTTCAGTCTGCGTTCTTTTGTGTGTTGTTCTCGAAGTATCCGCTCTTTCCTTCACGCGGAAGTTACGGGTTCTTACAAATCTTTTTCTTTGAATTGACAGTTTCATCTCAACATAAATGACAAATTCATTTTACAATAAATGATGAATCCATGTGTACATAAATGACAAATTCATTTTAACATAAATGACGAATTCATTTTAACATGAATGACAAATTCACTTTACATAACATATTCCTAATAAAAGTGACATGTTTATTCTAATTAAACATTTTTGACTAAAACGATATTTCCTAACTAAGATGATATGTTTAACCTGACATGATATATTCTAGGAAAAAAATATGATGATTTTAACTAAAATGACATATTCTCTAACAAAAATGATGTTTAAATTAACATGACATATTCTCTAACAAAAATGATGTTTAAATTAACATGACATATTCTCTAACAAAATTGATGTTTAATTAACATGACATATTCTCTAACAAAAATGATGTTTAATTAACATGACATATTCTCTAACAAAAATGATGTTTAATTAACATGACATATTCTCTAACAAAAATGATGTTTAATTGACATGACATATTCTCCAACAAAAATGTTGTTTAATTAACTTGACATATTTTCATACACAATAAAAATATAATTTTTATTATCAATATATTTTTATTACTAACATGAATATTTGAATATATACAAAAAAATTGATTTTTATTGTAAGCAAAGTCTAGATCTACACAATTCAATCAAATGAGTTCATTTCAACATAAACAACCAGATCTGATCTCATACATAACACACACATGAAATTTAATACCGAATAAATAGTGATTTGCAAAACATGACAATTTATTTAAATTATTAATTATAAAATAAGAAATCTCACATCGATTTTTATCTGAATTTCCAATGTACTCTGTTTCAGATCTGGTCCATCCCATGTCGTAGATCTCATCACAAGGATTCCAACGCATTTCGTTTCATTGAATTCTAAATGATTAAGGGTTGATAATCCTTTCCCCTTCATCGCTAATTGCTGAACCGTAGGAACCCATCTTCGTGCCTTCCAATCCCAAAACGCACAGCACTTGAGGCATCCAGTTGACGATCAACCACCGCCAATCCAACCGCCTATGTGAGCGCACCCATCGCCTACAACAGCTCGAGATCCACACCCCCTGCGCTCCCAGAATCCATTTCGAACTTAGCACGTTTGTGTGCAAAAATTGAGAAATCCAGGCCTTTGAATTCGATCATAACCGTTGAGAATGACGATCTTGTTGTCCTCTTTGATTTCGTGTTTTTAGATTTGAATTTTGTTGTTTGGATTCAACGAAAAAGAGGGAGGAATGAGAGAAATTTCTGGCCATTGGTGTTGTTGAAAGTGGCGGCTACATATATTAGATTAGGGTTAGGTATTTTAGACTGTATTTCCTAGTTTATACATAGTGTATTTTCTATTATCTAATTAATTAATTCAAGAAAATAACTAGTTAAACCATCCGAACTCCAGACGAGACCCAACGAGTGTCGCCCCTAGCTAATAACTCCCATCCCGGACACAATGGAATATATCCCGCAAGCCAATTCGACTATTTTGATTGGTTTTTCTTTAAATTTAAATATAAAACATTTAATTATTTAATTTAATCGTACATTTAAATTTACCGGGGCCATATACTAACTCTAAAAATTCCAGAAAAATTATTTCTAGTTATGTTTTGATGATACGGTCCTAATAAAACTAATAAATTTGGAGACCGTTTGAAAAATGGCCATTTTCTGGTCGATCGAATTTGACTAAAATTGACAAAACACATTTTCTTTCGCTACGCTCACATATTAATTCTAAAAATTATGAAAATTGAAACCTAGCAATAATATGACATTCCGGTTCCAACAGAAGTGGTTTCGTCGAAAACGAAGGTCGTTTGCTAAATGGCTATTTTTAATATCTATATATATTCTACAGCGACTATTCTGAAAATTAAACTGCGCATAACTTTTGATTCCAGTTATGAAATTTCAATTTTTCGGATTCTTTCGAAAGATATTTTTAAATAGATTTAAATATTTTTGGTTTGATCAAAATCCGATTTAATTTGCATCCTGTACAGTCAGTCAAAGTTCAGATCCCAATTTTCAAACTACCATGCTATTTCTAACTCCTTTTATAATTAAAATAAATATATTCGTTCTAACTTCAATTATAATAAATTTTTAGTTGTTATTATTTAAAATAAATTATTTTAACTATTCAAAATTCACTAAAATTGCTAAATTAAATTTTTTAAATTGGTTCAGAATTTTCGGGTTGTTACAATCCAATTCTTTCATTCAATTCCTATTTTATATTAAATAATTGGAAAACTTCTCTAAATCTTAATTAAAAGATTTATTCTTTTCTCAATTAGGTTTAAGAATAGAGTTAATAAAGAAACCATTCACGACAAACCCAAAAATCCTATTTGATATTGAATACAAGGCTCTAAATAGAAATTATATCGACTTATATTCAATATCAAATTCTGAAACCAACAAATATCGTATTGGAAATAACGATATAAATATATCTTCCAAATTTTCATAACAATATCCATATGATAACGAAATCCAGTATCGAAATATTCTGAAGATGATTTCCATTCGAATCCACTCCAATTCATATATTGGAAATTTAAGTTATATTAAAACCCATTCTCCATCCAATTTATTTATTTAAAAATAATTGGATTATAATTCTAGTTAATAACTAGTTCATCGATAAAAATATATTTTTATCTTTCCAGATGTGGAATTTTTCGTCCTAATTCTTTCCAAATCATTTATTATGATTTTACACAAATTATCAATATTTTTAATAATTTTATTAAGGCCCTTTCAATCGATTTCCATAAACGATCATCGAACTGCACTTATAACGACCTTTTTCAAATTTGATTTGAACTTAATTCCAAATCCAACCGTTAGATTTCAAATCTCTTATATTCTTTGGAAAGCTCTTTTCGATACGAACCCAACGGTTCTAGGTTTAGGAGAATCTAACGGTCGGATCTCCCGTACTATCAATTCGAAGTTAATGGTCGAAATTTGCGAATGGCCGCGGCGCTGCGTGTTCTATTCAGGCCATTAAATATATATAATATATATTATATATATTTCGTCGATTTCATCGTATTTTATAAATCGTTTATAAATTCGTCTTAAAACGATTCCAACTTCATTTCCAATTTTAAATCAAAATTGAATTCTCCTTATCATTATAATATATAAATGATAATATTTCCAAAATATCTGATTTTAAAATAATTTTCTTTTTGATATTCATTATAAAAATGAATAAAATCGATATAAATACCGTTCGCGTCAAATTGGCGCATATCTAGTCAGCACGGCTTTATGTATTTAAATATTTTCGTGTCCATCCCAAATCGGACATCAAAATCATATTTTGATCTATTACTGAATATTATTTTAAAATATTAGTTATTTTAAAATATGCATTATTCATCATTTCAAAATATTCATTAATTTAAAATATTCGTTCTTTCCGAATTGGAATCGGACACAATAATTTTATTTATATGGATTTCAAACACACATGTACACAACAATAATCAAACACAGTCAAACATCACCCAGTGTGCATTACACAACCGCGTAAGCATTAATATAAATAATTAACACTTACAACAGTCTGTCAACCATTGATTGACATACAACTAAACTATTGGGATTAATGTAAGTCAAATATCCTCCCAATACCCATGTGGGTTTCAACCCACAAATATTGAATATTATTTGGGTAGTTGGGCGATGTGTAAAATTATCGTCCTAATCAATATCGGTTAAATGGGTGTACATAAACAAATCGTCCGATTTGTAAATGAATATTTATTTTAATCATATACACATTAAAAATTATATTTTTAAGGATGAAATATTTTATTCAACACATGAATATTTTATATGGTTCATTTATACAATAGAAATGATATTTTTATCATTCTAACATATTTTAGAAAATTTCGGTAGCATAACGGCGCGATACTAGAACCGAAATAACGTCAAGCCTTATCCCTCGCTTAATAATGGCTCGCGCCATACGCATACCAATTCTAATCAATACAATTTACATCCCAAATCAAATTCAACCAGTTTAATCAATCAACACAAACAACCAAACATCCATGGTTTCAATCAAAGATGTCGGGTGCTACTAAGCACCGTCTACATCTTAGTATATATTTAACTGTAATTAGAATGAGAAGTCTCACCTTTGGGATCCACTCCTCTAGTTTTATTTCTGAATTTCTGAACCATTTGGATTTGCCTGAAATTCCAAAGAAACCTTTTCCACGCTGTTCATAGTAAAAATCACATTTTTAATATGATGTTTATATATTTAAAAATCGCATTTTTATATCTCTCTATATATAATAAAAATCATATTTTATATTGCTATATATATAATAAAAATCATATTTTTATAGCAACGCTTTATAGATAAAAATCACATTTTTATCTAGCTATCATATATATAAAAATCGAATATTTATTTCGCTACATGTATAAAATCGCATTTTTATATTGTTACTCACATAATAAAAACCATATTTTTACAACGCTTTACTTATATAAAAATCATATTTTTATAATACTTCTATATATATAAAAATCATAATATTATATAATTAAAAATCATATCTTTGTATAATAAAAAAATCAAATCTTTTTACAAATAAAAATCAAATCTTTATATGCTAATCATATAAATAAAAATCACTTTTTTTATACCAATGTTATACATAAAACTAAAAATAAAATAAAAGGAATAAAATCAATGTTATTTTACCTCTTTTCTTTGTTTTTTTTCTTTTTCTTTGTAGGTGGGCCCGCTGGCGGCGCTAGGTGGTAGGGGGTTCGGCGGGGGTGGTCAAGTGGCACGGTCCTTGAGGTGGTTGGAGCTAGGGTTCGTTAGAGGTAGGCTTTTTTTTTAGGGTTGGGCGTTTTTAAATGAGGAGGAGGAGATGGAGGCAGGAGGGGTGGCCAGGCGGCGCGGTGGAGGCCAGGGGGGTGCGCTTCGATGGTTAGGCGGCGCGGTGGCCGGCGTGGCCTGGAGGCAATGCGATTTTGTGTTTATTTATTTATTTTAGATCGATCTATAATCGATGTGCAGGGGGGAGGTAATAGAGGGTTTGACTTTTATTTTTAATTATATATTTAATTAATTTATTCTCCAAGAAGTTATCTTTCCATTCGAACTCCAATGCATACCTAATAACTGTCACCCCTAACTAAATCCCCCCATTCCGGACACAACGGGATATGTCCGGTAAGCCAATTCGACTGTTACGATCAGTTTTCATCAAAATTAAAATATAAATTAATATAACGTTCAAAATTGAATTTAACGTACATTTTAATTTACTGGGGCCACATACTAACACCAAAAATTCTAGAAAAATAAATCTAGTTATGTTTTGACGATACGGTCCTAACAAAACTAATTTCATCGAATTTGGAGACCATTTGAAAAACGGTCATTTCCAATTGAGAAATTTCAAACTGAAATTACCAAACACATTTTAATTCACTACGCTTACATATTAATTCCAAAAATTGTGAAAATTGGAATCTAACAATAATTTGACATTCCAGATCCAACAAAAGTGGTCTTGTCGAAAACGGACGTTGTTTGCAAAATGGCTGTTTTTAAGGGCTATATATATAAATTCTATAACGACTATTCTGAATTTTCAACTGGACATAACTTTTTATTCCCATTATGAAATCTGGATTTTTCACATTCGTTGGAAAGATATTTTCAAACAGATTCAAATATTTCTAGTTTTATTGAAATCCAATTTATTTTGAATCCTGCACATTCATTTGAAATTTGAAATCGAATTTTCAAACTTTCGCACCATTTCAGGCTCGTTATATAATTAAAATAAATTTATTCATTCTAACTTCGTTTAAAATAATTTTTTAGTCATTATTATTAAAATAAATCATTTTAAATATTCAAAATTCATTAAAATTACTATAATAAAAATTTTAAATTGGTTCTGAAATTCCGGGTTGTTACATAACTTGAACGGGTTTATCGAACGATTTTATTCATTTTATAATGAGTATCAAAAGAAATGATTTCAAATCTAATATTTTGAAAATATTATCATTTTAATATGATAAAGATAAAGATATAGAATATTCAATTTTGATTTAAAATTGAAAATGAGTTGAAATCTTTTTAAAACGAATTTATAAACGTTTTTAAAATTACTTTTAAATGGAAGCGACTATATATATATATATATATTATATATATTTAATGGCCCGAATAGAACGCGCCGCGCAGCGACCATTCGCGAATTTTGACCATTAACTTCAAATTGGCGTAACGGGAGATCCGACCGTCGGATTCTCCTAAATCCGTAACCGTTGTGTTCATATCGAAAAGAGCTTCCCAACGAATATAAGAGATTTGAAATCTAACGGTTAGATTTGGAGATATGTCCAAATCAATTTCAAAAAAGGTCGCTATAGATGCAGTTCGGTGGCCGTTATTGGAAACCGACTGTACGAGCGATATTAAAATTATTAAAAATACGAAAAAATTATGTAAAATCATAATAAATGATTTGGAAATATTTTATGGGGAAAAATTCATTTTAGAAAAGATAAAAATATGTTTTTATCGAAATGAACTAGTTTTTAACTAGAACAATAATCTCATGGGTTTTAAATAAAATAAATTGGACTTTGAAAATGGTTTTAAAATAATCAGAATTTTCCCACGAATAAATTGGAACGTATTTGGAATGGAAATAATCTTTGGAATATTTTGGTATTAGATTCCGTGATTATACAGATATTGTTATGGGAATTTGGAAGATACAGATATCATTATTCCCACTACGATATCCGTTGGTTTCAGAATTTGATACTGAATATAAGTCGATATAATTTCTATTCAAAGCCTTATATTTAATATCGAATTGGATTTTGGGTTTTTGTGAATGGTGTATTTAATAACACTGTTCTTAAACCCAGTTGAGAAAAGAATAATTCTTTTAATTAAGATTTAGATAAATTTACCAATTAATTAATATTTAATTGGAATTGAAATGAAAGTTGATTGTGGGTTTATCGTGAACTGTGTTTTAAATGAAATTTGTTCTTTAACCCAATTAACAATGAAAATGCAATTTGGAATTTATAAATCTTTTATTAAGATTTAATGGAAATTTTCCAAAGTAAAGTTTTCCAATTTAATATATTAAATTGGAATCGAATGGAATTCGATTTGGTAATAATTGAGATGAGCTTTTGTGAATGAAGATTGTTACATATATGGAATTTAAAAGGATTTGTTGTTAGTCCATTTATATTACTATTATGATATGGGAATTTATATTGATTATATACTGTTATGATTTCCATGTGGATTACATTTTGATGGAAGATGATTTTGGGTTTATCTTGAACGATGATTTAAATAACATTCGTTCTTTAGCCCTGTTAAAGACAGGATTTATTTCCTAAATTTGAGTAATCATTAAATAATGATTTTTGGAGATTATAACTAAGTGGAGTTTTAATGAATCTTTAATTAGATTGGAACGTTAATGCGGTAATTAAATTTTCCAAATTTGAAAAATGTTCGAAAATGGAGTATCACCAGTTTCACTTCATGCGATAGTTAAATCTTTAATTAGATTTGAACGAGAAATGGTAATTAAATTTACCGATAACAGAGTGGCGTTAGATATGGAGTACTACCAGTTTTACTCCATGGGATGAATAGGTTGGGATGGGATGATAAAATGAATGATTACTTCGGTAAGGCGTTAATCACGACTAGTTTGATAAACCTTAATTTGGTTTAAACTGTGAAAAGATACTATAGAGTCTTTTGAAATAATTTCTAAAGAAATGGGTTAAACAATGTGCTTAAAAGTGATAGTCTTTGATAAAATTTATGGGAACCTTTCCCTAAAAATGTAAATATTTGAATAAAACAATATTCTGAATTGGAATAAGCGTACGATATGTTTTTATAGCACTTGATTATAAAATACGCAAGTTATTCGAAAAGACCGGGTTTAACCCATTCTGAATAATGAATACGACGACTAACAGTCGAAGAAATTGAAGACGTTGCAAGACCGACGATTTCACATCGAATGGATGAGTTGCTACTGATGCCCATGATTGTAGTAACTACCTTGAAGGGGATATAGTTGTAGCTGTCCGGACGTATTTGTTGATTGTTCGGATCTACATGGCCTCTCTCCTGTATTGGACATACGGGAAGAGGAATAAGGTGACTCCGGTTTCGTTCAGACCCAGAACAGACTTGTAAATGGATGGTATGTCCGACGTTGTGTTCCATTATGCTGTATTCGTTGATCTCTGCTAAATATATATATGATTGGTGGCAGAGAATTTATTTTCTTGCTTAACACCCTTCTTTGAGACGTACAATCTTAGAGGTTATATATTGGCATAAATCAATGGTATGGTATGGATTGACAATGTGACGTGCTGAGATGCATGGATCAAGGCTTTTGTTGAAAAGAAAAGCTTGTGGATGATTATCAAAGCATAGCTTTAATTAGCATAGCTTTGTGTAGCATTAATTCGCGAGCCTCACACCCCGGTATGATGGTGAACTGATGGTCAGGTCAGTATGCTTTCGAGATGAGGATAGACACCCTTAGAGGTGTCATGGATTCGGTCAACCGAGATGAGCTGAGTGTGGTCGCTCCACGCTCAGAGGGATAGGGCACACCCCCAGATTCCCATAAGGTTTGAGTAAGCAGTGTTTTCTCTCGTTGGGACGTAAGCCGCGGTGATACTTTATTTCCCAAAACGGCGAATGTGCATTACGGTGTTTTCTTTAGCTGCGACGTAAGCCATGGTGTATTGCACTACGTGATAGATCTTTCGAATCAGGAGCCATCAATATGGAAATCCAAACTTCCAATGCGACATTTTGTGGTTTTAATTGTAAACCTATATATGGCGACATAACATATGGTACCTATGCTGCCTAGGATTGATACATTTATATTTGAAGTTAATTTCTTTACTTATAGTAATAATAAAAGATAAATTTTGCGTACCAAGCATATTTGGCTATTATAAGGTAAATCTCTATCCTCCGGCTTGCGTTGCATTGTGTGATGGGACCTAAGTCTTATAATAGCTTCATTTTTCTTTAATTAGCATTGCGCTGTTTGTTTTAGGCATTAGTATTCTTGGGGGGAAACTCATTCCGTGTTATACGGCGTGGTCCCTTGATTTACCATATTTTAAAGTAAAGTTTAAATAACTGTTTTGAGTTTTCACACCAGTCCCATGACTAATTCGGAATTTATTGTTTCTACCTAAAATCTGGATGCCCATATTTTCTACACGGACAGCTAGTTGTTTTGGTTTTCGCAGATATTTCTTTTCATAGGATCCTGGATTACAGTGGAGCTATATTTGGAAAGCTTTGTATGCGTATATCTCTTTCAGTTGTGTCAGTTGTTTTTTCTGCTACTATATAATTTTTAAATCTCTGATCTTGTATTTACAATGTGTCATAGTTAATCATACTCTGGAATATTCTGGTACTCTGATGTAATTGTTGTTTTAGCAATGAAATGTTCTATTGTTTGTATCTGATACGTCGTGTTCTCAACTCAATCCGGGCTTTCCTGAAAGGGGAAGTTTAGGTCGTTTCATTATTGTTCCCACACCTAAATGCTAGGTGCCCATAATTTCGCATGGGCAGCCAGTATTTTAGTTTGCAGGTTTAGCTTCCAAGAGCTGGATTCAGTTTAGAGATAGAGGTTTATTTTTGTTTTTCTTAGTCCGTTGAAGAGATTGTTTTCGCTGAGCTTATGTTGTACTCTGATTACCTGATAACTTTAATGTAATATTTTGTATTAAAATAAAAAGTACAGTTATTTTGTGCAAATATGTTAGTACCCATAACAATCCTTCTTTATGAATGGTTTAAGTTGTTATAATCACGAGCGAAAACCAGGCGAAAAGGCGGGTCGTTACAGAAGTTGTATCAGAGCATTGGTTTATACAAAGCTATGGGGTACGACGTATATAAACAAAAGTAAGGACTCATCAGAGTTATGATATCTCGTTAGAGATAGGGTTAGGAATACCCTAGAATGAGATTTGGGAATATTATTCCTAAGGTAGCATCTTTAATCGTAAAATCGATGTGTTATTGAATTATGATAGAATTTATGAAGTCGAAATTAACTTATGGAAACATTAGAAACTATCTTGAACTCATGAATTGGTAGGGATTTGTAAACTTATATGGTATTCAGTAAAACCCTTAAAAAGGGAAATTAAGGGAATTTTAGATTTGCTAACCATTTTAGATAATTTATTAATGATTTCTGGGTTGGTGAGTGGGAATAGGAGTGACCCAAGTTATTTAAATTAAATCCCTTGATTATTCTAATAGATGTTAGAATACTTCTGGTAAGGAAATCAAAGTATGAATGCTAAATGAGTATAAATTTAATTTGTAAATGCATTAAAATGGGATTGGAAACAATTGGAATAAAAATTGAAAATAAAATGAGTGTTTGAAAATATAATTCTATCTCTTCGCTTGTCGTTGTGTTTTGCTTGACTCGTCATCATCCTTTGATTATCTCCTCGATTGTCAGGCTTGAATTTTTTACTTTATTTCTAAACTCTTCCTTTTGCCCTGCTTTGTCAAAGCCATGGACAAGTAAATTTATTTGGATTTGAAGCCAGTGTCTTGAATTATCTCTTTAATTTAACTTGAATTTGTATTGAGTGCAATAGAATTCCAAAATATGGAATTAATCCAAGATGTTATTTTTGTGAGATAATTGAATGATTTGAGAAAAAGATTAATTATTTGAGAATTTGGACTTAAATTTCTAATTTGAGCACTTAGTTCTATAATCTAACTTAAACCATGAGTTCCATAACTTTAACAGTAAGTTAGGAAGATAAATTCTGAACTTTAAATTGGGTTGTAGACATCTAAGTACTAGACCGTATCTATCCCAGTTTCTCCTTTGTGGTATTGGTAGCAGCTATGAGTCCGACTCAGAATATTCGACTATAAACATGTCCAGTGACAACCCAAGTAATCACGAGACTATAGAAGTTTCGTCAGACTCTACTTTTAATGAGAATTAGATAAATATCCTGAGAATGATATGAGTCTTGTTTCTGACCATTTTTTTTCCGATATGTTGAGAAGGAGATTCGAATTTAAAATTAGTAAAGGAGTTTAAATTTACTCGACTTCCTTTTCGAGGACGAAAAGTTTTAAGGGGGGTGAATGTAACATCCCAGAATTTTAACTATGTTTGATTTAGATTTTTATTTAATTTTGGATTTTTTTTGAATATTAATTTATTTTTATAAAGTACGAATATGAATTTTTGAATAAGTATCTTGTATTATTTTGTATGATTTTGTATAAGAAAACTTATTTTAAGAGTTATATTTAATTTATAAGGTTTTATGTTTAAGTAATGATATTTTCTGATTTTGATGATATTGATTTGAAAAAAATTAATTTGATAAGTTATTTTTAATATTTCACAGGAATGATTTTATTTTTGAATATTAATAAGTAAGATAATTTGTAATAATGTTTAAATTTTTTTATAAGGATTATTAAGCATTTATTTTAGACCATTTGTTAGTATAAATTTTGGTAAATTATATGTGTATATAGGTAATATAAATAAACATCTTTGAAATATTAATAAGTTATAAATATTTTGATAAAACTTATGTAATATATTGGTTACACTTGTAAGTATTGAAATTTGGCTACATTTATAAGCATTACAACTATATTGTTAATTTAAATAAATAAATCAAGGCTATGTATCCTCTTACTTATCATGGTGCATAGAGAGATTCATATTATGAAGACAAGTAGCCATATATGTGTAATTTTGCATGTGGTTTGGTTTAAAGAAAGGAAATGTGTCCATAAGGAAATTGACCATTTTTCCCTTGAAATCACCCTACATAAAGAGAACTAAACCCATTGTATTGCTCACTTCAACCATAGCTTCAATCTGTACCTCAGGCTCAAAGCCATTTCTTCTTCCTAGTTCTGTGTTGCAACTTCCAGTATATGGAAAAATAACACTTTGACTCATTCAAAAATCAATAGCTCTCAAACCATCATGTATTAGCTTCCATCTCTAATGCGAATGTTGTCTAGATCATCATTTCCAATTTTTAGAAATTGATGGATCGAAATTTCGTTGGACAGCAAGAGAGAAATCTCATATTTACAGAGAATGGAAGAAATAGGTTCGAAATTTCGAAAAATCGTATCTTGCAATCCGGGAAGAATTAATCGATGTCATCTGCGCCATTGAGATCAGCGAAGAACGAAGTGTTTTTCATGTTAATTTGGGGTGATTCTGTGTCGATGATCGGAAAAGTTCGAAACTAGGGTTAAAGATCGTCGAAGAAACGAGGGACGGTTGGCTAAACGGAGTGTAGCATGGCGATAAGGAAGTGGGGGCTTTGATGTGGTGTAATTTGGTGAAGATCGGTCGTTGTTCGGGGTGTGCGACATGTGTGGATTCACGCAAGTTGTTCGTTTCAGGTTTTAGAAATGTGGTGTTCGCATTTCGATGCGGGGAGCCGGAGTGGTAGAGATGGGGTTCAGTCGAAAGAGGGGAGGAAGAGAAGTTTGATGATGGTCTCAAATTTGGGTTCGGCGGAGTAAAACGTTGGTGCACGTGCACCACCGTGCACGAGTTGTTCCAAAAAAGGAATGGAGCGTGGAAGAGGAAGAAGAAGAGGGAAAGGAGGTTGGACTGATCGGATATGGTGCTTCGATGGGCTTTGGGTCGATTATTAGGTTTGTTTTATTTTTTTATTTGAATTAAAAAAATTAAACTTTAAAACCCCATAGGTTATCCATTTTTAACCCAATCATCTCATCGTTGGAGGCTTTAGAATCGTATCGGAAATTAGAACCCATTCATATATAATTTTGACAGTTTTAGTTAAGTTAAAATTTATAATAAAATAAGAAGTCGTTATATATAAATTTATATAATGAAGATCGTTATTAATCGTATTTCAATAAAAAATAGAAGAAAATCACCAGTTGCTAATAGAAGAGGTTTGAAAGCAGTACGAGTAGCGGTAGCAGTGCTCATTGGCTCGTTCGTCCTGATAATGGAGATTTTCGATCTATAATGGTGAGAACTCCTAATTTAATTTTTATTTAAAATAGTAGTGGTTGAATAATTATAATTAGCCGTGATTAATTATAATTAGTTAATGATAATTAGTTGGATATGGATGTTAATGTTTGAATGGATGTGCATTTGATAACACACTGAACACTGATAAGCGTCATTGACCGTGATGCTTGTGCACAGTTAAATTGGTTGTTTATTGGTTGCAATAAATCCATGTCCATTTGATTTATATGATTGATTTATTATGATTTCATGAAATCACACATACCGTAGTTGTGGAATTTTAGAGGTGATCGATCTTCCTTACATATAAATGAAGATTGATTTTTAAATATTAAAATATTAATTGGGAATCTAGTTTTGAATTATTTGAAACGATTTTGAAAATAATTCCGATCGCTTATGAATTATTTAAATATTGGGTTTTGAAATTTGAATCAGGAAATGATTCGAATTATCTATTGGTTTTGTGTATATATCTATTTGAACAAGTTTTGGTAAAAATACTATATTTAAATTCTGTTTAATTTGAAATGAGATGAAATTGGAACATGGTTTTTATGTGTGTGTGTGTGTATATATATATTGATGATGTTTTTAAATATAATATTATAGTATATACCAGAACGTTCTAGAATGACAGAGAGGATAGTGTCTAGGCTTGGGTTTGGAAATACAATTTCCTGCTCTCCCTAACTGGTCCAACAAATGGGATGGTAAATTCGAAATCTAATTTGAAATATAATTTGAAACTGTTTTCCGAATCATTGGAAATATAAATTCAATTTGAAAAGGATTTGAATGATTTATATCTAAATCTTTATATGGCTCGAATAGAACGCGATACAGTGCGACAGTTCGTAAATATCAATTTCAATTTTCGAATTGTTATAACTTGATTGTTTGAAATTGGTTTGACTTGAAATAAGAAATGTTGGGTTTTAGATAATAAAACAGCTTTTGAATAGAAAAGAAATTTTCAAATTTCAACATATGATTTTCAAGTTATATTTAAAACAAATTTGGAAAAGGTCGATATACGTGCAGTTTCGCGATCATCATGAAAAATTGAATAAAACAAGTTTATAAAATTATTTTATGTGGAGAAAATTATAATAAATCTTATTTTATTATTTTAATTGGATATTTTAATTTCAAATGATTTAAAATCTAATTGATTTAAATGGCAATTTTACAGCAGCACTTTTAGTATCGTTGTCAAACATTATTATCACATTTCCAAATGTAAATTTGTTTTGAAGATATAAATCGTGAATCATTATTTAAATTGGTAAAAATGATTTATAAAAATCGTTTGTAGGTTTTAAAGTATTAGAAATATTTTATATGGGAATTAAACGGGCTTTCCAATTTTAAATGATTGGATATGGTTAGAGATAAATCTTCAGATGTTTGGTATTAATCAGGTAATGATAACTCTTATTATTTGAGGAATTTAAAAGGAAGTTCACCAATATTCCGCTTATAACATGAGTTAGATACAGAAATTAATATTGAAGATAAGTTGATGATATTCTATCCAGATCTAATGCCAAAGAGTTGGATAAATCTTTTAAATTAAGATATGAGTTTCTCAATTTGATTGAAATAAATTGAATAGAAATAATCTTCGGATATTTGATATGAAATTTCGTGATGTAAACATATATTATTTGAGGAATTTGGAAGATATTATTATAATATCGTTATTCCACTTATAGAATTCGATGATTATGAGAATTGATATCGAATATACGTAGATACAAATTCTGTGTAACTTATGTTTAATATCAATTGATTTGGGTTTTGTCGTGAATCGTATCTTCAACAATATCATTCTTTAAAACCAATAAGATTGAGTTGTGAAAATTCTTACTGTAATTTGGGATTTAACCAAATCTTTTATTCGAGGAAATTAAAAGTAAGGAATAGGAGTGAAAGTATAATCTTTTGATTAAAGATTTAGATGGCAATCGGATTTATGAAATAAGAGTAAGTTCAATCTTGAATCTATAACTATTTGGAAGGAGATTTGGATTGAAAAGCCTGTGTAAACCGTAACTATTGTTTTAAAATGCGCTTATTACTTGGAAAGTCCGAGATCGAATATAGGTCTGAAAACCATTCTAAGTAATAATACGACATATAAAGAGGCTGGAGACTTGGAAACCGATAAGTGAAGATCGAGTATATTGGAATTGTTTGGGTTGATTGCTGATGTATCGAATCGGGCCGTACACCTGATACGAGGTTCTAAGTGGCATGAGATTTGAATATATTTGAATATTCTCGAGTTGTTGTTCCGTTCAGATCTAGAACGGACTTATATGGATTGTGTGTCTAAAATTGAAATTGACCACGTAGCATTGATTTCCTTCAATATATATCATATTTGTGGCAATTTATTATCCTTGTCTCTAAGTCATATGAACTTAGAGGGTATGCATTGATAGGAATCAATGATATGTCGTGAATTGTCAATGTGGCATACTCGAGTTATGAAATGAGCTAGTGATGATCAAAGCATGGCTATTGAAGCGTAGCTTTGTGTATATCGTAACCTCGATGAACCTCACATCCCAGAATGATGGTAAACTGGTGGTGAGGTTGCATACTTAATCTCTATTGAACTCAAAAGCTTCGGCGAGTGGATCCATTTTCGAAACATGAGGGAATAAAGTATATACGGTGTCTGAGTCTGGATGTTATCCGGAGTATACTTTCGCGCTACGTATTCGGTATCTGTTGTCTGGATGTTAACCGAGAGATACTTAGCTTCGTGTCCTCGTTTGAACTTTTGTACCAGGAACCATTGTATTGGAAACCCAACAACCAATATTAGCCTTTCGTTTTGTTTGTAAACTATGAGTGTGGGCATAGTTACTATGCTCCCTAAGATTAATATATTTATTTGCAAAAATGGTTTTCAACACTATGCACTTATTGTATTTAAAGAGGATTTTCATGTAATAAAGAATTTTTGGTTATCATAAGATAAAACTCTCCCATCTGGTGTGTGTTTGCATGTAGGACGAGCTTATGATAGCTTCATTTTCCAAAGTTATTGCGGATTTCTATGCACGAGAATACACATGGAGTAAACCCGTTCCGCGTTAGCGGCATAGTCCGGTAAATTTCCCTACTTTAAAATAAACCCTAAAACAACTGTTTTGAGTTCTCACACCAGTCCCACGACTGACTTGGAGTTTATTGTTGCCACACTTAAACTCTGGGTGCCTATAATTTCGTAGGGTAGCCGGAAGTTTAGTTTGTAGGTTTAGCTTTCAAAAGCTGGATCCAGTTCAGAGATAGAGGTTTATTTTGTTTTTTCTTTGTCCGCTGAAGAGATTATTTCCGCTGAGCTTACGTTGTACTCTGATGTTCCTGATAACTCTGATGTAATATTTTGTAAAGAAATGAAAAGTACTGTTATTATGTGCAAATATGTTAGTACCCATAACAATCTGTCTCTATGAACGGTTTAAGTTGGTTTAATTACCGGTGAAAACCGGGCAAAAAGGCGGTTCATTACGTAAAGTTTTTCAATTTAATATATTAAATTGGAATTGAATAGAATTCGATTTGGTAATAATCAAGATGAGCTTCTGTAAAGGAAGACCATTACTATATATGGAATTTAAAAGGCTTTGCCATTATTCCATTTATATTATTAGTTTGATACTGGGATTTATATCGATTATACACTGTTATGATTTCCGTGTAGATTCCATTTTGATGGAAAATGATTTTGGGTTTATCGTGAACAATGTTTTAAATGACACTGGTTCTTTAACCCGGTAAAGACAGGATTTATTTCCTAAATTTGAATAATCATTAAATAATGATTTTTTGGAGATTAAAACTAAGTGGAGTTTTAATGAATCTTTAATTAGATTGAAATGTTAATATTGTAATTAAATTTGCCAAATTTGAGAAGTGTTTGAGAATGGAGTACCACCAGTTTTACTTTATGCGATAGTTAAATATTTAATTAGATTTGAACGTGAAATGGTAATTGAATTTACCAATAACATGGTGGTGTTAGATATGGAGTACTACCAATTTTGCTCCATGGGATGAATAGGTTGGGATGGGATACTAAAATGAATGATTACTTCGTTAAGGTATTAATCCCGACTAGTTTGTTAAACCTTAATTTGGTTTAAACTGTGAAAAGATACTATAAAATTTTTTGAAATGATTTCCAAAGAAATGGATTAAACAATGTGTTTAAAAGTGATAATCTTTGATAAGATTAATGAGAACCTTTCCAGAATAAGGAAATATGAATAAAATAATATTCTGGATTGGAATGAGGCGTATGATATGTTGTTATAGCACTTGATTATAAGATACGCGAGTTATTCGAAAAGATCGGGTTTAACCCATTTTGAATAATTGATACGATGACTAACAGTCGATGAGATTGAAGTCGGTGTAAGACCGACAATCTTTACATCGAATGGATGGGTTGCTCCTAATACCCATGATTGGAATAGCTACCTTGAAGGGGCTATAGTGGTAGCCATCCAGACATATTTGTTGATTGTTCAGATATGCGAGGGCCTCTCTCTTGTATTGGAGATACGGGAAGAGAAATAAGGTGCCTTCGGTTTCATTCAGACCCTGAGCGGACTTGCAAATGGATGGTGTGTCTGACATTGTATTCCATTATGCTATATTCGTTGATCTCTGCTAAATATATATCTATTTAGTGGTGGTGAATTTATTCTCTTGGTTAACACCCTTCTCTGAGACGTACGAGCTTAGAGGTTATATATGATAGAAATTAATGGTATGACATGGATTGATAGTGTGGCATGCTAAGATGTAATGATCCAAACTTTTGTTGAAAAGCAAAGTTTGGTGGATGATGATCAAAGCACAGCTTTAAGTAGCACAACTTTGAGTAGCGTTAATTCGCGAGCCTCGCACCCCGGTATGGTGGTGAACTGATGGTCAGATCAGTACACTTTCGAGGTGGATGGATTTAGTCGACTGAGATAGGCTGGGTATGGTCGCTACACACCTGGTAGGGATAGGGGCACATCCCCTCCCTCTAATTCCCATATTGGATAGAGTAAGCGACGTTATCTCATGCATGGGACGTAAGTCGCGGAGATACTCGATTTCCAGGATATAGTGTGAATGTGCATTAAGGCATTTTCTCATGTCTGGGACGTAAGCCATGGGGAATTGCACTACGCGATCGGTCTTTCAGACCAGTAGCCATCCTGATGGAAATCAAAACTTCCAATACGACATTTTTCGGTTTTAGTTGTAAACCTATATATGGCGACATAGTGGGATGGGGCGCTCATGCCGTCTATGATTGATACATTTATATTTGAAGTTGATATCTTCACTTATAGTAATAACAAAAGATTTGTTTCAAAAACTTACCAAGCAAATTTGGATAATATGAGGTAAAATTCTATCATTTGGCTTGCGTTGCATTGTGTGGTGGGATCTGAGTCTTATAATAGCTTCATTTTTCTTTAATGAGCATTGCGCTATGTGTTTTAGGCACTGGTATTCTTGGGGGTTAACCCATTCCGTGATATACGGCGTGGTACCGTGATTTACCCTAATTTAAAGTAAAGTTCAATAACTGTTTTAGTTCTCACACCAGGTCGTATGACTGACTCGGAGTTTATTGTTTCTACCTAAACTCTGGGTGCCCATATTTTCCACACAGGCAGGTAGTAGTTTAGTTTTCGTAGATATTTCTTTTTCCAGGATCCTGGATTACAGCTGGAGCTATATTCGGAAAGCTTTGTATCCGTGTATTCCCTTCAGTTGTGTGGTGGATGAATTTTCCGCTATGCATTGTATTTATATATTCATCGTGTAACAACCCGTATTTTTCGATAACACGTTAAATCAAGAATCAAGACAGAATTAAATTATAAATTCTGAATCAAGTGAAACGGTCTGTGCCATTGCGTTCGTCTCGGAAAAATACGCGAAATAGAGTCCGAATTTTCGAGAATCGGAGTCCGTATGACCCGTTAAAGGCCCAAAGAAGATTTCTGGGAATTTGAATTTCGGAAAACAGTTTTGGAAATAAGATCTGGGGCTAGGCGGGAAGTTTCCCCGCCTAGGCCATGTCGATAGGGCTGTCGACAGGCCTGTCGACTTGGGCCCAGACCAAGTCGACAGCCCTGTCGACTTGCCTGTCGACAGGGGGTGGCCGGGGCAAATAGCCTGGCGCACCTGTTTGTCTCACCTGGTCTTGTTCTTGGGCTGGGTCTGGGAGCTTCCGAGATCTGATGGTCCTAATCTATCCTAGGGTTAATCTAAGGGCCTAAAACTATCCTAATCTCTATAAAAAGACCCTAAACCTAACCTAAATCCCTAAAAATCAAACGTAGCAACTAAGTGCTGCCAAAATTAATTTCGATCATGGCCTCCATCTCCAATCCCTAGAGCCTATGCACTCAAATCAAGTTCAAATCAAAAGGTGCAAGCTTGCTACACCAAATCAAGGCCAAATCAACATTCCTATGCGAGTTCCATGACGATTCTTCTACAAAGGAGGCACCTTTCTTAGCCAAGATGATTCATGCTCCTTTCCCTAGGCCTAGCTATGTAAGTTCTAGCTACTTTTGGATCAAAACGGTATTTTTAATGTTGGCATGGGATAAAATGAGGCTAAACATGATTATGCGAACCTATATGAACCTTACCATGCCTCTTGTGTTCATATTTATGATCTTAGGCCATGTGAGTGACTTAATCATGCCTCTCATGCTATGCATAACTTAGTTTAACTTGCAAGTTTGGATCTTTATGCATGAAATGCTAGCATGAACCTTTAGGAACCACTTTACGTGTGAAACATTGGCTAAGACAAGATTTTGGGGCTTATGCATGTTTATGAACCCAAACCCCTTATGCTAACATGCAAGTTTGTGGCCAAATCCTTTATGAGATTACGCATGCTCGTGGCCAATCCCCCCCTTTTAAGTTGTGCATGTTTATGGCCAAACCCCTTTTGATAATATGTATGTTTGTGGCCAAATTACCTTATGACACTATGCATGTTTATGGCCAATCCCTTTATGATGTTATGCATGTGGATGCCAAGCCCTTTTTGGCATCATGCATGTTTTGAGACCAATATGTGACATAGTATCCTTACTATGTTGACTCGCTTTGCTTGCGTTGGGAAAACACGATTTTGGGTAGTTAGACAAACATGAACATGTCGCAAAATCTTAACTTGAATATGACATGTGTTTATACTTGAAAATATGACTTGAAAGATAACATGGAAGTTGACATGTAAATATGCATAAAAACATGAGCTTGGGAATTTACCTATTAAGTTAGGTCTACCCTTTGGGAATTTACCTATTAAGTTAGGTCTACCCAAATGCTTGAAAAACTTGTAACATGTTTTGGAAACATGATGAACTTAGATAATATGAGTGTGGCCAACTCGAGGTTGGGTTGAGTTTGCAACGTGAAACTACCCGGAACCGACCGGCCTAACTAGTAGTTGCAAACAATAGGACCCAATGTGAGAAGTTGGTCATGTCGCGCTTAAGACCCGAGGTTAGACTAGGTTGTGGTGTAAATCTACCCGGACCCGCCCGGCTTAACTAGTAACCACAATAAGGTCTAATGTGAGAGGTTGAGGGTGCATTAATTAAATTAATGCCACATAATAGGGTTAAGTTAATTTGATTAATGAGGCTTAACCAAATATGATATGGACAAATGGGTTAAGCAATTTGATTAGGCTAATGATACTTAACAAAACATGATAAGCTTGGGTAAGTTAAGTAACTTGATTTGCCTAATGACACTTGACCATTTTATACGACTAGTGGATGGGATTAAGTTAACCAACACTTAATCAATCCAACACGATAACGTGATAAGGTTAAGTAAATTTTCTTAATGACACTTAACCGTATAATACAGTTAATGGATGGGGTTAAGATTAGGCTTAACTAATCTAAACACGGTAATTCGATAGGGTTAAGTTAAACACTTAACCAATTTAAACTTGATAATTCAATGAGGTCAAGTAACCCATACTTAACTGACTTAACTTGGTGATTTAATGGGGTTAAGTTAAACACTTAACTAATTTAACACGATGATTTGATGAGGTTAAGTGACCTATACTTAACCAATCTAACTCGTTAATTTGATGAGGTTAAGTTAACCTATACTTAACCAATCTAACGTGAAAACATGATAAGGCTAAGTCACGAATCGTTTCGAATACGCTTGACCGATTTGACTCGGTAATTTGATGGGGTCAAATTAATATATACTTAACCAATCTAAAATGATAATTAGACGAGGTTAAGCCATGGATTGCTTGATATACTTAACCAACTTGACACATGGTCTGTAGGGTTAAGTCTTGGACTTGGATACTTAGCCAGTTTCGACATGTTTTGTAGATGGGTTAAGTTGTGAACTTAAGTGACACTTAACCCATTAGATAAACCCTAATTCGGAGGATTAGGTAGATAACCATAGTTAACAAGGATTATGGAAATAAGGCTAAGTGGTAAACCTTAGTTAAGGGAAACTAAGTAATAATTCTTAGTCAAGGAAATTAGGACCATTTCTTAGATAGATCAGTAACCCGATACGTTAGAGTATGCGTGTAGGAGCAGGCTATCTGATTTGGATAAAGGCTCCAACGAACTGGGTAACGAAGCAGCGGCTTCGGGGAACGTGAGGATATTCTTGGGATCCCTCTGTGAGCTGTCAGGTCATTATACTAGGCTCACGAGAGGTTGAGGTCTGCGGTAGAAGAACCAAGAGTATGCCTTGGTTGCTATGCGAGCGACCTAAAGACTGGGGTGGATAGCAGTGAGTCGGCGGATACATAAGGTGCCCGAGATAGCAAGTTCGTCGATCATCTACCATCTTGAGTCAAGCATGTACGTACGGAAAGGCAGGGAACACCCAACAGACCATAATTGCTATCTAATTATGGGTGAGGTAGGCCGTAGGATGTGGGCTGGCCGGAGTGTAGTTCTCATGCAAGATTTTCTCTTGTGTTGCCTTTCACTAGTTGAGGGAGGGGTCTCGTGGGACCATAGCCACGTGTAGAAAAGCAGACCTTAGTATCTGCATCGGCAGATAAATCTAAAGCTCCCGACCGAGTCCTGTATTTCTTGTTTTGGCCGGTGACAGGACTCGGATGGCACGATGTGATACATGTGCATCCAGTTATAGAAAAACGATTCACGATGAATGCGTGGGAAAAAGGGCGCGGTTGAGGGTTAGCGTAATCCCTAGTGGCCTAGGTGGTTTAACCCAAACCGAAATACGAAAGCATGCAATAGGTAAGCGTAATCCCTAGTGGTGCTAGGTGGCGTAAGTCCTAGTAGTTCAAACGATGATTCATATGGAAGAGCCTAGCTAGAACAAGGGTGACAGTCCAAACGATTTCAAGGATAATACGACATGCGGAAGCCCGTACGAGGTACGACAAAGGACTGAACTTATATATACACGGAAAGAAACATATGATTTGAGTAACCTATATATGCGATATATTAGGTCGACATGGACCATTACACGACTTTGAGCAAGAGACATTCATGGTTAACACATGACGCGGGTAGGGATACTAGTACGAGAAGTGCAGAGCAAATATACATGTTAGAACTAGGAAGAATATACATAATAGATACCGTGGGATGTTAGACGGGGTAGATACCTTGGGATAATGTACTCGATAGAAATCTGACGATGTGATACCTTGACTTACCATAACACCGTAGTTTATCATGATACCTTAGTTTACCTTGCCGCAGTAGTTCAGCCGGCTACCCTGGTTTATCTATCTTGTAGTTATCCTTATGTTTACTTTCAGTTTATGCATGTCATGTTACCTTTACCTGTTTTTATACTGGAAGTAGATAGGACTTACTCAGTCTTTTTGACTGACCCGTTTTGTTTCGCCTCTTTTCTTCCGTTTCCCCCCCCCCAAGGTTTCAGGGAGGAAACAATGCTGTTTAGTTCGGACTTCTTCTGCTTGAAGGTCATCATGGATGGCTTGGGCTTCTCTTGGCTATGGCTACTTTGCGGTTTTACTTGGGGGAAATAATTTATTAAAAAGTCTTTATGCTTCTTTACTATTGCAAGACAGGTTTTGATGTACTCTGATGTAAAAGGCTTTAGACCTTATGTATTCATGTTTATGAAAGTTTGATTTTACTTCCGCTATTTATTTATATATGTTCTGTCTTGTGATATTTCTGTGCATGTTTACCAATAATGCCCCTCTAAAGCTAGTGCATTCCTTTGCGAGTGACCCTAGCGGAGGCGGGGTGTTACACATCGTGTTTGAGTTGACTAAGTCAACCGTATTAATTGGGATTGGTTATTAAATTAGTTTGTTTTGAAAAAAATCTAATGAAATAGTTTAGTTAATGTTTGTTTCAATTTTAATATGATTTTAAAGGGAATTTACTATTTATTTTAGTTAATAAAGAAATTAACTACTTTTGCAGCAGTTTTTGATTGAAATAAATTAGTATTTTAAATAATAATAATGAAAGAGATTACTTTCTAATTGGAATTCATTTAAAAAATAATCGAAGTTGAAATGGAATCTAATTGAATTGTGAAAGGAGTGTATGAACGGGTTTTATATCAAAACTTGAGTTTTTATAACATAGTTATAATAGGGAATTGAAGCGAATACGATAGCTTAAAATAAATATTTACTTAATATTTGAATTAAGCAAAGGAAATAAAGATTAAAAGGGTTTATATTAACCCAAAAATATATAAACGAGGGTTATAAAAGGAGATGAGGTGTTAAATTGTCAATTTTAAATTAATATTATTTAATATTGGAATTAAGAGTAATGGATGGAATCGAAATAAGATGTACAAAGCGGGAAATGATTGAATGGTTTAGAAAGTGGGATTGGTAAAAGTGAATTTGGTAAAAGAAGTAAGTAACAGGATTTTGTATCTAAATCCGAGTTATAAAACAAATTGTTAAAGAAGTAGACGTTAAAAGGTGATGTTTAGTAAATAATTTTTTAATCAATGAATTACGAAATAATGGTTATTTTCGAGAAGAGGAGCTTCCAAAGTAAGAAGGTTTTATAAAAATATATTTTGAATAAAATAGTCAATGAGATTTGTTTTTATATTAGAATATAATATCGCTTTTTGAATTACAACTCATTTATATCTTAAGATAAGAACGTTGTTGATCAAGGTCTGAGAGGTAACTAAAATACCCCAACTTGAATGACTTCAGGATTATCTGAAGATGAAATTAGTTGTAATGGTAAAGAGGAATAGAATGATTTATTGTTTCCATATGAGAAATAATAACGCAGTTATAATAAAAAGATTTGAAATATGTATAATGAGATTTCCAAAGTAAAGGAAATGGAAAGATTGGAGAATATATATATATATATATATAATGATATTACCGAAGTAAAAGAAATAAATGGAGATTGTGAGAAATTATAATTGTGTTTTTGAGATAAAAAGAAAATGAGAAAGGGATTTTTGGAATCGATTTATTCTAAAAGAATAAGGGTTGGTTATTATTTCAAATAAGAAAACAAGAAAGATTTCGTAACGTTGTTTTACGAGCTATAAGATGAATTTATTTCCAAATTATAGATAATGAGTAATGAGATAACTAATGTTTTGCAAATGATAGTAAAATAGAAAATTAGATATGATTGTTGGATATTCTCCCCAAGTATTAAAATAAGACAGTTTTGAGAATAATATTATGTTGGATTAGAAGTGAAAGCTATATTCGTAATACTAAAAGATTTAAGAGTTTTAAGTTAAACATTCGTTAGTTATTTTTAATTAAAGAGGTCAAGTAATGCTGAGTACTGAATCAGTGAGCTCATTTTATTCTCATGATTATTTGTTTGATAGTTAAGTAACCAACTATCATATCTGGCCTATACGATTGTTGGTACGGAAAGATCAGAATCGAATTTATATTCGAAAACCATTCCAAACAACTGAATACATAGAAGATGTTGACCAAAGATTGAGCAGTGAAGACCATGAATATTTATTAGCGAAAGGATTACTTGTCGAATTCTCTGGAGTTGCGCCCAGAGAAATTCTAATGGTGATCCTCTCGTGCTAGAAATCGACGGATTGCAAGGACTGCTGACTACTGATCCATGGGGAGATTCCAATCTTGGATGGAGTAGGAGAGTATCTTTGGTTCGTCATGTTCCTGGATGCCTTATATGGACGAATATCTATAGAGTATGCCTTAAAAAAATCATGTACGGTTGGCCTTTTAAAGGTATTATGTGGTGGTGGAGGAATTTGTTTCTCTTAGCTTTTTATACCCATAATATTTTTAGGAAATCAATTAGTGGTTTGACGGGTTTGACGATGTGACATTCAAAGTGAATGGTGATAAGATATTCCAAAAAAGATTATTACCTCAAGCCTCATCAACCGGGAAATGGTAAAAATTGCGTAAGTCGCATGGATATGTGGGTCACACCCATTAAAAGGGTATATCATTACCTGATCTGGAGAAATCAAATGCCTTCGGTTGTTCCTTTTATTTATGTACATATGCTATCGGTTCGGTTGGCTGGCCCCCAACCGTGGTAATGATATATTCGGTACTCTCAAGCGAAGTGAGGGGTCGGTCATGTTTAGCCCGGGTTACAAGATGTTCTTGTTGAACCCCCAATGTATTCATCTCCGGAGATACATTGTCAGAATGATGGTTGCCCATACCTGGCCATGGAAACCCGTTCTCCAATAAGCACTCGCTGTTTTGATTGTATACTGTGTATGTAGAGCGTGAGATGCAAGCGTTCTGCTAGATTGATATTTACTTGTATTTAGACATTATTATAATATCAGAAAAGATATTGATTCCGAATTTTTTTTGGCTTATCATATGGTAAAAACCATCCATATTTATGTGTGGATTTGGTCTTACAATTATACTTATCTTTCGGAAAGAATTTTGACTTAAAAATCAAGTTGTGTGATACCTTTAAACTTAGTGTCTTTTTCTCACTCTGGTTCACCAGCCTGATCCGGCGTTAGTAATGCTGGGTTAAATCAGGTATATAGATTTAGATTGGATATTGCGAACTTCAAAAGACATGCTAGAAGAGTTCAAACGTAAGATATATATATATATATATATATATATATATATATATGTAACAACCTGGAAATGCGAGCCAATTTAAAAATTTTATTTTGGCAATTTTAGTGAATTTTGAACATTTAAAATAGATTATTTTAAATAATATCGACGAGAAATTTATTTTGAATATAGATTAGAACGTATATGTTATATACGTCGTCGTTATAATATAAATAATTATATATAATTATAAATAGAATTGAAAATGGCGCGGTAGTTCGATAATTCGATTTCAAACTTCAAATGAATGTATCGGGTGCAAAACAAACCGGGTTTTAGCAAAACCAAAAATATTTGAATCTAATTGAGAATATCTTTCCAACGAATTCGAAAAATTGAAATTTCATAGCGGGGATCAAAAGATATGTCCAGTTGAAAATTCTGAATAGTCGCTATGGAATTCAGGCCCTTAAAAGTAGACATTTTGCAAACGACCTCGGATTTCGACGAAACCACTTTTGTTGGATCCGGGATGTCAAATTATTGTTAGATTCCAATTTTCATAATTTTTCGAATCAATATGTGAGCGTGGTAAAGGAAAACGCGTTTGACCAGTTTCAGTTGATTTTAATCGACTGGAAAATGACCATTTTTCAAATGGTCTCAGAATTCGACGAAACTAGTTTTGTTAGGACCGTATCGTCAATATGAAGCTAGAAAATATTTTTCTGTAATTTTTAGGGACTGTGGCCTCGGTAATTTGAAATGTATGTTTAAATTGAATATACAAAGAATTGTACTTTGATTTAAATGAAAACTGATTGTAACAGCCGAATCAGCTTACGATACATATCCCATTGTGTTCGGAATGGGGGTAATTAGCTATGGATGACAGGCGGTGGGTCCCATTTTGAGGTCGAAATAAAAATTACCTTTTTGAAATTAAAATAATTAAATAAAATAAAATAAACCCCCCCTTAACTTTATCTTCCCTTCCCCGTTGACTCAGTCATAACGAAATAAAATAAAAAACCCAAAAGGGGGAAATCGCGCCAGGCGATCGTCGCCTCCCCCTTCTGAGTGCGCCGCCGCGCCTCCTGGTGGCGCGCCCCACCGCCAACCGCCGCCCTCCTCCGCTTCCTCCTCCCCTTCTTCTCCCTTGACCGCGAGACCCACTCCAGCACCCCACAGACCACCGCGTAGCCTCCCACCTCGAGCCCGAAGCCCCCCAAGCCCCCAGCGCCTCGCGCGAGCAAACTCCACCTCGCAGACCCGCGAACCACCGAAGACCGTGGCCCCCTGCTAAAGCTGCCACCGACCACCAGCTAGCCCCGCATCTCCGACCACACCAAGTGTAAAAACCCGTAACATCCCCGTTGAGGAAAGCGCGGATAGTTCGAGAACAAGCCACAAAAGAACGCGGACGGGAGAACATTTCATTGTATATTACAACAATGCAACAGATTACAAGAATATACAGAGTATAAATGAATCAATATTACACAGAGATATCAGCGATTTAAATTACATTTAAATACATAGCAGCGGAAAATAATACAATACACAACTGAAGGAGATATATAGATACAAAGCTTTCCGGATATCGTTCCAGCTGTAAACCAGGATCCTGTGAATATAAATCTGCAAAACCAAAACTACTAGCTGCCCGTGTCAACATAAGGGCACCCAGAGTTTAGGTTAAAACAATAAACTCCAGGTCAGTCATGAGACTGGTGTGAGAACTAAAACAGTTATTTATCTTTATTTTAAAGTTAGGTAAATCAAGGGACCACGCCGTATAACACGGAAAGGGTTTCCTCCCAAGAATACCAGTGCATAAAACAACAACGCAATGCTAAATAAAGAACAATGAAGCTATTATAAGACCCAGGTCCCATCACACAATGCAACACAAACCAGAGGATAGGGTTTTACCTTATAATAGCCAAAGAATGCTTGATACGTTAATACAAATCTTTTATTATCGCTAAAAGTGAAGAAATCAATTTCAAATCATAAGTATCAATCATAGGCGGCATGAATGCCCCATACCACTATGTCGCCATATATAGGTTATACAATCAAAATCGCAAAGTCACGTATTTGGGGTGTCAATGAGTTCAATGACTCCATCGGTCCCGGATCGACCGATATATCCGAGGCGCCTCGCAACAGCAACAACCACACAGGTGAAAAGTATATAAATGTCAGGGCTGGTAGGTCACTGACACCACCCTAGCTAGAAAGAAACGCATGCCCTCCCTGGATCCTTCTCCCGTTTTTGGTTCACAACCGGGGTGTGAGGCTCGCGAATCTACGCTACACAAAGCTATGCCACACAGGCCGTGCTTTGATCATCAACCAAAAGACTTTGCTTTTCAATAGAAGCCTTGAACAATTGCCACTTAGGAATGCCACACAGTCAATTCACTCCATGCGATTGATATCCATCAATATATAACCCCTGAGCTCGTACATCTCAGAGAAGGGCGTTAAGCAAGAGAATAAATTCTCCGCCGCCAAACAGATATATATTTAATAGAAATCAGTCACACAGACTAAAATCACACAGACTAAAAAAAAAATCACACAGACTAAAATCCAATGTCAGACACACAGTCCATTTACAAGTTCGTTCTGGGTCTGAACGAAACCGGAGGCACCTAGTACCCCGCATATCCATCGATCTCCAAGTACGTCTGGACGATCACTAACTGATTCCCTCCTCTTGGGTGTACAGCCCAATCAAGATCGTCAGTAATCACCCAAACGATGTGAATACTTCCGGTCTTCAACCACCGTCTTCATCCTCGACACAACGTCGAAACAGTTATTCAGAATGGGATAAACCCGGTCTTTCTGAATAACTCGCGTATATATTAAACAAGTGTTACACAAACACAACATATGCCTCATTCCAATTCAGAATATTCTTTGGGAAAGGTTCTCATTAATTTTATCAAAGATAAACTCTTTTAAATTTGTTCTTTAATCTTCTTTTGAATATCAATTCAAACTAGTCGGGATTAGCGAACCACACCGAAGTAATCATTTATTTTATCAAAGATAAACTCTTTTAAATTTATTCTTTAATCTTCTTTTGAATATTAATTCAAACTAGTCGGGATTAGCGAACCACACCGAAGTAATCATTTATTTTATTTCCCAATCCCAACCTATTCATCCCATGAAGTAAAACTGGTCCTACTTCATATCTAACACCACAGTGTTATCGGTAAATTCAATTACCATTTCACGTTCAAATCTAATTAAAGATTTAACTATCGCCTGGAGCAAAACTGGTGATACTCCATTCTCGATCATTTCAATCTAATTAAAGATTCATTAAAACTTCACTTAGTTTTAATATTTAACTGGGTTAAAGAACCAATGTCATTTAAAACATGGTTCACGATAAACCCACAACCACATCCTATTAATTGTCGGGTTAAAGAACGAATGTTATTTAAAACACCGTTCACGATAAACCCAAAAATCAATTCCAATTCAATTCCAATTAAATATCACTTAATTGGTTCACTTCAAATAAAAAGATTTAATCTTTTTCTCAACTGGGTTTAAGAACAGTGTTAATGAAGACACCATTCACGACAAACCCAAATCCCATTTGATATTAAATACAAGGCTCTGAATAGAAAATATATCAGCTTATATTCAATATCAAACTCTATGACCAACAAATATCGTATTGGAAATAACGATATATATATCTTTCAAATTTCCATAACAATATCTGTATAATCACAAAATCCCACATCGAAATATTCCAAAGACAATTTCGATTCAAATCCATTCCAATTCAATTATTGGAAATTCTGGTTTCTTTTAAAACCATTTCAAAACCAATTTATTTATTTAAAAATAAATAAATTATTATTCTAGTTCAAAACTAGTTCATTTCGATAAAAATCTATTTTTATCTTTTCAAATATGGAGTTATCATCCCAATTCTTCACATATCATTTTCGATGATTTTACACAAATTATTACTATTTTTAATAATTTTATCAAGGCCCGTACAGTCGATTTCCATCAACGGCCATCGAACTGCACTTACAGCGACCTTTTCTAAATTTGATTGGGACATTATTCCAAATCCAACCGTTAGATTTCAATTTTCTAATATTGTTAGAAAGCTCTTTCGATACGAACCCAACGGTTCTGGGTTTAGGAGAATCCGACGGTCGGATCTCTCGTAATATCCGTTCGAAGTCAATGGTCGAAATTCGCGAACTGCCGCGGCGCGGCGCGTTCTATTCAGGCCATTATATTATATATATAATATATACTTCGTCGATTTCCTTTTAAAACGTATTATATAAATCGTTTTAAATTCATTTTCAAAACGGTTTCAACTTCATATTCAATTTCAAATCAAAATTGAATATTCCAATATAAATTCGTTTCAAATTTATTTCAAATCGATTTCAATTCAATTTCAATTCGAATTCATTTATATTCAATTTCAATTCGAATTCATTTATATTCAATTTCAATTCTTTTCGAAAAATCAGATTTTGAAATCACATTCGATATTCATTATAAAATGAATAAAATCGATATAAATATCGTTCACGTCAAAATGGCGTCAATCTAATCAATACGGCTTCATATATTCCTATTTTCAAATAATCTATTTCAAATATTCCTTTTTCAAATATTTCTATTTTAAAACTGGAATGAGGCCCAATCAATTACCATATAATGTTAATTATATGGATTTTCTACAACACATGTATATATCAACAACGATGAATAATCAACCATCATCCAAAGTGCATTCTACACTGTATAAGCATCAAATATAAATATTCAACGCTTATAACAGCCTGTCCATCAATCGATCGACATAAAACTAAACAATCGGGATTAGTGTATGTCAAATATCATCCCAATACCCGTGTGGGGTTTCAAACAATCAAACACAGATTTTATTTGTGCAGTTGGGCGATGTGTAAAATTTATCGTCCCAATCAATATTGGTCAAATGTGTGTATATAAATAAATCGTCCGATTTGTTTATTTTTATTTCATTTCATATACACGTTAAAAATTCTATTTTTAACTATAAAATATTTTTAAATATATAAATATTTTATTTCATTTCACATTACACCACACAATCAACTATACATCAAAATCAAACAAATAAGCATACAAGCCGTCCATGGTCTGTGGACGACGGGTTTCGGGTGCTACTAAACACCGTCTGCATCCTAGAATATATTTTAACTAGAATATTAAATTAAAGAGTGAGAAATTCTCACAGATTAGCTAATTCAATCCCACGACACTTCTTTGTAGAAATCTTCGCCGTTCTTGCCTCTTGTCACTTTATTTGCCCGTATTCTCTACATATATAAAAAATCACATTTTTATATTCTTGCTATGTATATAAAAATCGAATTTTTACTTCGCTATTCGATATATAGAAATCGAATTTTTACTTTGCTATTCGATATATAAAAATCGAATTTTTACTTCGCTATTCGATATATAAAAATCGAATTTTTACTTCGCTATTCGATATATAAAAATCGAATTTTTACTTCGCTATTCGATATATAAAAATCGAATTTTTACTTCGCTATTCGATATATAAAAATCGAATTTTTACTTCGCTATTCAATATATAAAAATCGAATTTTTACTTCGCTATTCAATATATAAAAATCGATTTTTTTACTTCGCTATTCAATATATAAAAATCGAATTTTTACTTCGCTATTCAATATATAAAAATCGAATTTTTACTTCACTATTCAATATATAAAAATCAAATTTTTACTTTGCTATTCAATATATAAAAATCTCGCCTTTCATAATATTAAAACATCGCCTTTTCTTTGATTAAAGATCTCACCTTTCATAATATAAAAACAACGTATTTTCTTTGATTAAAGATCTCACCTTTCATAATATAAAAAAATTGTCTTTTCTTTGATTAAAGATCTCACCTTTCATAATATAAAAACATCGTCTTTTCTTTGATTACATCACATAAAAAAAATGACCTTTTCTTTTTCAGAAATCAAATTTTTATTAACTAAAGAAACCGGTTTTTATATAAAAGAAAAATCAGTTTTATACTCTATGAAAAATTAGTTTTTTTACTTAAGAAAAAATAATCAGTTTTTAACTTAAGAAAAAAAAACATTTTTTTTAAACTCTAATAAACTAAACTAAATGTTTAAAATAAACTAAAACAAACTAAAATAATATTTAAATAAAACTTACAGTATGAATCGTGAGAAGGGGGGGCTGGTAGCAAGCGGTGGCGCGCGGTGAGCAGGAGATCGGAGGAGGGTGGGGGAACTCGCGATGGAGGCGGTGGGTGGCTGCGGTGGAAGCGCAGTTTTAGGGTTTTCGAATTGGGATGGGGGGGTTTGTGGAGTTCGATTTGGAAGCGGGGTGCGGAAGGAGGAGGCGGTGGCTCAGGGGGCGGCGAGGGAAGCTGATCGCCGACGGTGAGGGGATGGAGGCGGGGCACGATGGTGATTTCCTTTTCTCTTTTTTTTTAGAAAGCAGTCGGGGAGAAAGAAGGAGAAAGGGGCTGGAGAGGTTTAAATATATATATATATATATAATATAATAATTTAATATTATTTTTCTATAAAAAGTTGACTTTTCATTTGAACTCGAAATCAAGTCCACCGACTGTCGTCCCTAGCTAATTACCCCCTTCCCGAACACAATGGGATATGTATCGTAAGCTGGTTCGATCATTTCGATTAGCTTTCATCAAAATCAACATATAACTCTATATATTGAATTTGAACGCGCATTTCAATTTACCGGGGTCACATACTAACTCGAAAAATTCCCAAAAAAGATTTTCTAGCTTCGTACTGACGAAACGGTCCTAACAAAACCAGCTTCGTCAAATTCTGAGACCGTTTGAAAAATGACCATTTTCCAGTCGATTAAAATCAACTGAAACTGGTCAAACACGTTTTCCTTTGCCACGCTCACATATTGATTCGAAAAATTATGAAATTTGAAACCTAGCAATAACTTTACAACGCGGATCCAACAAAAGTGGTTTCGTCGAAATCCGAGGTTGTTTGCAAAATTTCCATTTTTAAGGGCCTGAATTCCATAGCGACTATTCATAATTTTCAACTGGACATATCTTTTGATTCCCGCTATGAAATTTCAATTTTTCGGATTTGTTGGAAAGATATTCTCAATTAGATCCCAATATTTTTGGTTTCACTAAAATCCGGATTGTTTTGCTCCCGGTACATTCAATTGAAGTTTGAAATCGAATTATCGAACTACCGCACCATTTTCAATTCCTTTTATAAATATAAATAAATATTTATATTCTAACGACAATCTATATAAATATATTCGTTCGAATTCCATTCAAAATAAATTTCTCGTCGATATTATTAAAAATAATTCATTTTAAATAATCAAAATTCGCTAAAATTGCCAAAATAAAAATTTTAAACTGGCCCAGATTTCCGGGTTATTACAACAAGACCCCGACGCACAGCCCCTTCTCTACCCTCCTCCATCCGAGAATTGTAAGTATTTATTTACATTGATTTTAATTTTCAGTTTCTATATAATTTTATGAACATAAAGGTATAAATTTTATGAATGTAAAGTGCCGATTTTTATCATATAAAAGGTTTGATTTTTTATCGTATGAAAGAAGTGATTTTTATGTAGTATTCATGAAGAGAAAGATGCGATTTTTATATTGGTAAAGCGAAGAGAAAATTTAGATTTTTAGTTATCTTTGAAAGGCGAAATCTTTATATTTGAAAAGGCGAAATCTTTATATTTGAAAAGGCGAGATCTTTATATTTGAAAAGGCGAGATCTTTATATTTGAAAAGGCGAAATCTTTATATTTGAAAAGGCGAAATCTTTATATTTGAGAAGGAAAAATCTTTTTATTTGAAAAGGCGAAAACTTTATATAGAGAATAGCGTGATAAAAAATATAATCTTTATTATATGAACATCATTGTAAAAATAGAATTTTTATCTATATAGTAGCGGTGTAAAAATAGAATTTTTATCTATATAGTAGCGGTGTAAAAAATAGAATTTTTATATACATAGCAACAATATAAAAATGTGATTTTTATATATGTAGTGGCTATGGACAACGAAAGTCACATAAAGCGAGAATAGTGATGATTCCCTACATTTGAAGTGTCGTGGAGTTGGGATAGCTTTGATGAGAATTTCTCACTCTTCAATCTCTTTTTCTAGTTATATATATATACTAGGATGCAGGCGGTGCTTAGCAGCACCCGACACCCATCGTCCACAGACCATGGACAGCTTGTTTGTTTGATTGATGTGTTGTGAAAATTGATTATGTTGTGGAATGATTGAATAATAAAATATTTATATAGTTAAAAATATTTTATCTTTAAAAATATAATTTTTAACGTGAATGTAAATAAATAAATATTTATAAACAAATCGGCCGATTTGTTTATATACACTGATTTGACTGATATTGATTGGGATGATAAATTTTACACATCGCCCAACTACACAAATAATATTCAGTGTTTGTTGATTTGAAACCCCACACGGGTGTTGGGATGATATTTGGCGTACACTAATTCCAATTATTTAATTGTATGTCGATCGATTGGTCGACAGACTGTGTAAGCGTTGATTACTTATATTTGATGCTTATGCAGTTGTGTGGTGCACTTTGGATGATGATTGATTGTTTATCGTTGCTATTATATACATGTGTTGTATGGAATCCATATAATTAACGTTATATGGTAATTGATTGGGCCTCATTCCAATCGGGAAAATAATGAATATTATAAAAGAAAATTCATGTGTTGAATATAAAAATAGTCATGTGTTGACGATGTTCATGTGTTGAAATTATTCATGTGTTGAGTAAAATATTTTAATAATAAAATTTACATCTTTATCATATTTAAAAATTAGAAGCCACTTCACGGTGGAGTCTAATTGAAAATCGAACGATAGATACCATAATTTTATAAAATATTTTACATAACAAAAATAGTTTTGTGTTGATAGTACTCATGTGTTGAGATTGGTCGTGTGTTGAAAGAAATATAGATTCATGTGTTGAATAGAATAAATATTCATTTGTTGAATAGAATAATGGATTTATTGAAATATATAAAGCCGTGTTGATTAGAGTTGCGCTATTTTGACGTGAACGATATTTATATCAATTATATTCGTTTTTATAATGAATATAGAAAAGGTAGTGATTTCAAAATATAACGTTTTGAAAATATTATCATTTATATAGTAATGATATGAAATATTCAATTTGAAATTGAATATAGAGTTGAAGTGGTTTTGAAATCGAATTTAAAACGATTTATAAAATACGTTTTAAAAAGGAAATCGACGAAATATATAATATATATATATATATATATTATATATATATAATGGCCTGAATAGAACGTGCCGCGCCGCGCCGCGGCAGTTCGCGAATTTCGACCATTGACTTCGAATTGATGTTGCGGGAGATCCGACCGTCGGATTCTCCTAAAAACAGAACCGTTGGGTTCGTATCGAAAAGAGCTTTCCAATGAATATTAGAAATTTGAAATCTAACGGTTGGATTTGTAATTATGTCCAAATCAAATTTGGAAAAGGTCGCTGTAAGTGCAGTTCGATGGCCGTTAGTGGAAATCGACTGTACGGGCCTTGACAAAATTATTAAAAATATTAATAATTTGTGTAAAATCATAATATATGAATTGGAAAGAACTGGGATGTAAAACTCCACATTTGAAATGATAAAAATGTATTTTTGTCGAAATGAACTAGTTTTGAACTAGAATTAAAATCAATTTATTTTTGAAATAGATAAATTGAATTTGAAAGTGATTTTAAAAATAATCAATATTCCCAATACGTGAATTGGACTGGAGTTGAATCGAAATCATCTTCGGAATATTTCGATGTTGGATTTCGTGACTATACAGATATTGTTATGGGAATTTGAAAGATATATTTTATATCATTATTTCCAATACGATATTTGTTGGTTTCAGGATTTGATATTGAATATGAGCCGGTATATTTTCTATTAAGAACCTTGTATTTAATATCAAATGTGATTTGGGTTTGTCGTGAATGGTGTCTTCATTAACACTGTTCTTAAGCCCAACAGAGAAAAAAGATTAAATCTTTCTATTTAGATTTAATGAAGTGTATCAATTAAATAATATTTAATTGAATTGAATTTGAATTGGTTTTTGGGTTTATCGTGAGCGGTGTTTTGAACAACACCTGTTCCTTAACCCGGTTAACAATAGAGTGTGATTTTGGGTTTATCGTGAATCGTGTTTTAGATGACATTGGTTCTTTAACCCAGTTAAAGACGGGATATTGATTTTTGAAAAGATTAAAACTTAGTGGAGTTTTAATGAATCTTTAATTAGATTGAAATGTGAATTGATAATTTAAATTACCAAATCTGAAAAGTGATCGAGAATGGAGTACCACAAGTTTTGCTCCTAAACGATAGTTAAATCTTTAATTAGATTTGAACGTGAGGTGGTAATTAATTTTACCGATAACACCGTGGTGATAGATGTGGAGTATTACCAATTTTCTCCATGGGATATATAGGTTGGGATTGGGAAATAAAATAAATAATTACTTCGGTGTGGCTCGCTAATCCCGACTAGTTTGAAATGATATCCAAAGGAAGATTAAAGAATAAATTTAGAAGAATTTATCTGGGATAAAATTAATGGGAACCTTTCCCTAAGAATGTAATTTTGTGAATAAAAGAATATCCTGAATTGGAATGAGGCGTTCATTGTGTTTGTGTAACATTTGTTTATTATATACGTGGGTTATTCAGAAAGGCCGGGTTATACCCATTCTGAATAACTGATTCGGCGATAAGTCGAAGATGAAGACGGTGGTCGAAGACCGGAAGTCTTCACATCATTTGGGTGATTACTGATGATCTTGATTGGGCTGTACACCCTAGATGAGGGAATCAGTTGGTGATCGTCCAGACGTACTTGGAGATGGATGGATATGCGAGGAAAGTGCCTCCGGTTTCGTTCAGGCCCAGAACGAACTTGTAAATGGATTGTGTGTCTGACATTGGATTTTATTCTGTGTTGATTGATCTCTATTAAATATACATTTGTTTGGCGGTGGAGAATTTATTCTCTTGCTTAACGCCCTTCACTGAGACGTACGAGCTCAGAGGTTGTATATCTATGGACATCAGTCGCATGGAGTGAATTGCCAGTGTGGCACGCGTAAGTGGCAATTGATCAAGGCTTCTGTTGAAAAGCAAAGTCTTGTGGTTGATGATTAAAGCATGGCATGTGTGGTGTAGCTTTGTGTATAGCTTGAATTCGCGAGCCTCACACCTCGGTATGAGTCAAAAACGGGATAGTGACTGCAGGGAGAGCACGACGTTTCTTTCTAGCTAGGGTGGTGTCAGTGACCTACCAGTCCTGACATTTATATACTTTTCACCTGTGTGGTTGTTGGATATGAGGCGCCTCAGATATAGGTCTGTAAGGACCGGGAAACGTGTGTTCAGGAATAACTAATCCTCAAAAGTAAGAGAGGACCGGCCCTGAAGATCCAAGGATCATAGTGGGGTCCTGGGACATTTGCTAGAGTGTCTCGAATCGGTGAGCAGCTTGCCCCTTGCCTCGACTCATGATGGAATCCAATTTCCAATACGTGATATTGCGGTTTTAATTGTAGAACTAGTATGGCGACATGATATATGGTACCCATGCCGTCTATGATTGATATTTATGATTGAAATTGTTTTGACACTATACACCTATGATAGTTTCAAATGATTTGTTTTAAACGTATCAAGCATTATTTGGCTATTATAAGGGAAAACCCTATCCTCCGGCTTGCGTTGCATTGTGTGATGGGACCTGGGTCTTATAATAGCTTCATTTTTCCAAAAAGCATTGCGCTGTTTTGTTATATGCACTAGTATTCTTGGGAGGAAACCCGTTCCGTGTAATACGGCGTGGTCCCTTGAATTACTATCTTTTAAAGCAAAGTTTTAAATAACTGTTTTTGTTCTCACACCAGTCCCATGACTGACCTGGAGTTTATTGTTTTAACCTAAACTCTAGGTGCCCCTATTTTCCGTACGGGCAACTAGTAGTTTTGGTTTTGCAGATTTATATTCACAGGGTCCTGATTTACAGCTGGAACGATGCTCGGAAAGCTCTGTATCCGTGTATTACTTCTAGTTGTGTTTGTATTATTTTTCCGTTGTTATGTAATTTATTGTAATATCTGATATTTATCGATTGTAATTTATTCATTTATACTCTGTATATTCTTTTATCTGATGGAATTGTTGAAATAACAATGAAATGTTCTTCCGTCTGCGTTCTATTTTGTCTTGTCCTCAACGCAATCTGTGCTTTCCTTCACGGGGAAGTTCGGGCTATGTCAGTTTGGTATCGGAGCATTGGTTTACAGAGCTCGAGAACAAGACACATTAGAACCATACGAAAGAATTCATCAGATATTTTATTAGTAATGTCCAATTAGAATGACTCGTTAGAGATAGGATCAGTAGTATCCTAGAACGAGTGTGAAGAGTATATTTTTCAAATGAAAACAATTTTGTTTTGAAAATTTAAATCGCTTTATACGTATTTGAATATTTATTTATTTTGAATTTGGACAATCGAGTATATAAAGATTTCGCGTATACGCGTCATGAACGTATATTCGAAGTTTTAATATACTGGATAGATATATAGTCACATTCTAGACACCCGGGGATAATTCTGATGATATGGCCACATCATCAGTATTTATGTTCGTATTTCGAAGGTGTGATATCTATATATTTCCATTAGACCGGTATGAGAACCAAAACTTATATAGGATTATTTGTTGTGATTTGGCATCAAAAACATGATTTTATGTATATATGTATCAAAATTATGAATTTGAAACGATAATTCACTAATTGATTGATGTTTGTGTTGTTTGTTTATTTGTTTGATAATTTTGAACCATTTAGCCTAATAGAATCGAATATTGAATTTTATTGAAAATTAGTCGCATTTGCTTGCATATACAAGTACTTACATTGAACAGGTCATAGCAAGGAGGATAGAGCAGAAGAATAAAATTTGTTTGCCCGACAAATAGGTACATGTTTTTCATAATTTACTGTTTTGTTTGGGTGATGATGATTTTATGAGCCGATTGGCTAGCCGCTTGGCTTTTTCTTTTTCTTTTTGAGATCAGAGAGCCTATATGGCAATTTCGGGATTTTCCCGTGCTCCCGGTGCAGGGGAGGTTATGGCGAAATTTTTCGAAAATTTAGGGTGTTAGCCAAATTTTTGAAAAATTTGAAAAGATCTTAGAAACTGAAAAGTTGAAGAACTTAAGCCGTAATGAAAATAAAGGAAGTTGAGTTGATTAGTAAAACAACTTTCGGCTTTGTTCCTTTTCGGGGACGAAAAGTTTTAAGTGGGGGAGAATGTAACAACCCGGAAATGCGAGCCAATTTAAAATTTTTATTTTGGAAATTTTAGCGAATTTTGAACATTTAAAATAGATTATTTTAAATAATATCGACGAGAAATTTATTTTGAATATATATTAGAACGTATATGTTATATACGTCGTTGTTAGAATATAAATAATTATATATAATTATAAATAGAATTGAAAATGGCGCGGTAGTTCGATAATTCGATTTCAAACTTCAAATGAATGTACCGGGTGCAAAACAAACCGGATTTTAACGAAACCAAAAATATTTGAATCTAATTGAGAATATCTTTCCAACGAATCCGAAAAATTGAAATTTCATAGCGGGGATCAAAAGATATGTCCAGTTGAAAATTTTGAATAGTCGCTATGGAATTCACGCCCTTAAAAATAGACATTTTGCAAACGACCTCGGATTTCGACGAAACCACTTTTGTTGGATCCGGGATGTCAAATTATTGTTAGATTCCAATTTTCATAATTTTTCGAATCAATATGTGAGCGTGGTAAAGGAAAATGCGTTTGACCAGTTTCAGTTGATTTTAATCGACTGGAAAATGGCCATTTTTCAAATGGTCTCAGAATTCGACGAAACTAGTTTTGTTAGGACCATATCGTCAATACGAAGCTAGAAAATATTTTTCTGTAATTTTTAGGGACTGTATGTGGCCTCGGTAATTTGAAATGTATGTTTAAATTGAATATACAAAGAATTATACTTTGATTTAAATGAAAACTGATTGTAACAGCCGAATCAGCTTACGATACATATCCCATTGTGTTCGGAATGGGGGTAATTACCTATGGACGACAGGCTGGTGGTCCCATTTTGAGGTCGAAATAAAAAGTACCTTTTTGAAATTAAAATAATAAAATAAAATAAAATAAACACCACCTTACCTTTATCTTCCCTACCCTGTTGACTCAGTCATAACGAAATTAAAAAAACCCAAAAGGGGGAAATCACGCCAGGCGATCGTCGCCTCCACCTTCTGAGTGCGTCGCCGCGCCTCCTGGTGGCGCGCCCCACCGCCAACCGCCGCCCTCCTCCGCTTCCTCCTCCCCTTCTTCTTCCTTGACTGCGAGACCCACTCTAGCACCCCACAGACCACCGCGCAGCCTCCCACCTCGAGCCCGAAGCCCGCCAAGCCCCCAGCGCCTCGCGCGAGAAAACTCCACCTCGCAGACCCGCGAACCACCGAAGACCGTGCCCCCTGCTAAAGCTGCCACCGACCACCAGCTAGCCCCGCGTGTCCGACCACACCAAGACCCCGACGCACAGCCCCTTCTCTACCCTCCTCCATCCGAGAATTGTAAGTATTTATTTACATTGATTTTTAATTTTCAGTTTCTATATAATTTTATGAACATAAAGGTATAAATTTTATGAATGTAAAGTGCCAATTTTTATCATATTAAAGGTTTGATTTTTTATCGTATGAAAGAAGTGATTTTTATGAAGTATTCATGAAGAGAAAGGTGCGATTTTTATACTGGTAAAGTGAAGAGAAAATTTAGATTTTTAGTTATCTTTGAAAGGCGAAATCTTTATATTTGAAAAGGCGAAATCTTTATATTTGAAAAGGCGAAATCTTTATATTTGAAAAGGCAAAATCTTTATATTTGAAAAGGTGAAAACTTTATATAGAGAATAGCGTGATAAAAAATATAATCTTTATTATATGAACATCGTTGTAAAAATAGAATTTTTATCTATATAGTAGCGGTGTAAAAATAGAATTTTTATCTATATAGTAGCGGTGTAAAAATAGAATTTTTATATACATAGCAACAATATAAAAATGTGATTTTTATATATGTAGTGGCTACGGGCAACGAAAGTGACAAAAGGCGAGAACAGTGATGATTCCCTACATTTGAAGTGTCGTGGAGTTAGGATAGCTTTGGTGAGAATTTCTCACTCTTCAAACTCTTTTTCTAGTTATATAAATACTAGGATGCAGACGGTGCTTAGCAGCACCCGACACCCGTCGTCCACAGACCATGGACAACTTGTTTGTTTGATTAATGTGTTGTGAAAATTGATTATGTTGTGGAATGATTGAATAATAAAATATTTATATAGTTAAAAATATTTTATCGTTAAAAATATAATTTTTAACGTGAATGTGAATAAATAAATATTTATAAACAAATCGGCCGATTTGTTTATATACACTGATTTGACTGATATTGATTGGGATGATAAATTTTACACATCGCCCAACTGCACAAATAATATTCAGTGTTTGTTGATTTGAAACCCCACACGGGTGTTGGGATGATATTTGGCGTACACTAATCCCAATTATTTAATTGTATGTCGATCGATTGGTCGACAGACTGTGTAAACATTGATTACTTATATTTGATGCTTATGCAGTTGTGTGGTGCACTTTGGATGATGATTGATTGTTTATCGTTGCTATTATATACATGTGTTGTATGGAATCCATATAATTAACGTTATATGGTAATTGATTGGGCCTCATTCCAATCGGGAAAATAATGAATATTATAAAAGAAAATTCATGTATTGAATATAAAAATAGTCATGTGTTGATGATGTTCATGTGTTGAAATTATTCATGTGTTGAGTAAAATATTTTAATAATAAAATTTACATCTTTATCATATTTAAAAATTAGAAGCTACTTCACGGTGGAGTCTAATTGAAAATCGAATGATAGATACCATAATTTTATAAAATATTTTACATAACAAAAATAGTTGTGTGTTGACAGTACTCATGTGTTGAGATTGGTCGTGTGTTGAAAGAAATATAGATTCATGTGTTGAATAGAATAAATATTCATTTGTTGAATAGAATAACAGATTTATTTAAATATATAAAGCCGTGTTGATTAGAGTTGCGTTATTTTGACGTGAACGATATTTATATCGACTATATTCATTTTTATAATGAATATAGAAAAGGTAGTTATTTCAAAATATAACGTTTTGAAAATATTATCATTTATATAGTAATGATATGAAATATTCAATTTTGATTTGAAATTGAATATAGAATTGAAGTAATTTTGAAATCGAATTTAAAACGATTTATAAAATACGTTTTAAAAAGGAAATCGACGAAATATAATATATATATATATATTATATATATAATGGCCTGAATAGAACGCGCCGCGCCGCGGCAGTTCGCGAATTTCGATCATTGACTTCGAATTGATGTTGCGGGAGATCCGACCGTCGGATTCTCCTAAAACCGGAACCGTTGGGTTCGTATCGAAAAGAGCTTTCCAATGAATATTAGAAATTTGAAATCTAACGGTTGGATTTGGAATTATGTCCAAATCAAATTTGGAAAAGGTCGATGTAAGTGCATTTCGATGGCCGTTGGTGGAAATCGACTGTACGGGCCTTGATAAAATTATTAAAAATATTAATAATTTGTGTAAAATCATAATATATGAATTGGAAAGAACTGGGATGTAAAACTCCACATTTGAAATGATAAAAATGTATTTTTGTCGAAATGAACTTGTTTTGAACTAGAATTAAAATCAATTTATTTTAGAAATAAATAAATTGAATTTGAAAGTGATTTTAAAAATAATCAATATTCCCAATACTTGAATTGGACTGGAGTTTAATCGAAATTATCTTCGGAATATTTCGATGTTGGATTTCGTGACTATACAGATATTGTTATGGGAATTTGAAAGATATATTTTATATCGTTATTTCCAATACAATATTTGTTGGTTTCAGGATTTTATATTGAATATAAGCCGGTATATTTTCTATTCAGAGCATTGTATTTAATATCAAATGTAATTTGGGTTTGTCGTGAATGGTGTCTTCATTAACACTGTTCTTAAGCCCAATAGAGAAAAAAGATTAAATCTTTCTATTTAGATTTAATGAAGTGTATCAATTAAATAATATTTAATTGGAATTGAATTTGAATTGGTTTTTGGGTTTATCGTGAGCGGTGTTTTGAACAACACCTGTTCTTTAACCCGATTAACAATAGAGTGTGATTTTGGGTTTATCGTGAATCGTGTTTTAGATGACATTGGTTCTTTAACCCAGTTAAAGACGGGATATTGATTTTTGAAAAGATTAAAACTAAGTGGAGTTTTAATGAATCTTTAATTAGATTGAAATGTGAATTGATAATTTAAATTATCAAATCTGAAAGGTGATCGAGAATGGAGTACCACCAGTTTTGCTCCAAAGCGATAGTTAAATCTTTAATTAGATTTGAACGTGAGCTGGTAATTAATTTTACCGATAACACCGTGATGATAGATGTGGAGTATTACCAGTTTTCTCCATGGGATATATAGGTTGGGATTGGGAAATAAAATAAATAATTACTTCGGTGTGGCTCGCTAATCCCGACTAGTTTGAAATGATATCCAAGGGAAGATTAAAGAATAAATTTAGAAGAATTTATCTTGGATAAAATTAATGGGAACCTTTCCCTAAGGATGTGATTTTGTGAATAAAAGAATATCCTGAATTGGAATGATGTGTTCATTGTGTTTGTGTAACATTTGTTTATTATATACGTGGGTTATTCAGAAAGGCCGGGTTATACCCATTCTGAATAACCGATTCGGCGATAAGTCGAAGATGAAGACGGTGGTCGAAGACCGGAAGTCTTCACATCGTTTGGGTGATTACTGATGATCTTGATTGGGCTGTACACCCTAGATGAGGGAATCAGTTGGTGATCGTCCAGATGTACTTGGAGATGGATGGATATGCAAGGAAAGTGCCTCCGGTTTCGTTCAGACCCAAAACGAACTTGTATATCGATTGTGTGTCTGACATTGGATTTTATTCTGCATTGATTGATCTCTATTAAATATACATCTGTTTGGCGGCGGAGAATTTATTCTCTTGCTTAACGCCCTTCTCTGAGACGTACGAGCTCAGAGGTTGTACATCGATGGACATCAGTCGCATGGAGTGAATTGCCAGTGTGGCACGCGTAAGTGGCAATTGATCAAGGCTTCTATTGAAAAGCAAAGTCTTGTGGTTGATGTTCAAAGCAGGGCCTGTGTGGCGTAGCTTTGTGTATAGCGTGAATTCGCGAGCCTCACACCTCGGTATGAGTCAAAAACGGGATAGTGACTGCAGGGAGTGCACGACGTTTCTTTCTAGCTAAGGTGGTGTCAGTGACCTACCAGCCCTGACATTTATATACTTTTCACCTGTGTGGTTGTTGGATACGAGGCGCCTCGGATATAGGTCTGTAAGGACCGGGAAACGTGTGTTCAGGAATAACTAATTCTCAAAAGTAAGAGAGGACCGGCCCTGAAGATCCAAGGATCATAGTGGGGTCCTGGGACATTTGCTAGTGTCTCGAATCGGAGAGGAGCTTGCCCCTTGCCTTGACTCATGATGGAATCCAATTTCCAATACGTGATATTGCGGTTTTAATTGTAGAGCTAGTATGGCGACATGATATATGGTACCCATGCCGTCTATGATTGATATTTATGATTGAAATTGTTTCGACACTATACACCTATGATAGTATCAAATGATTTGTTTTAAACGTATCAAGCATTATTTGGCTATTATAAGGGAAAACCCTATCCTCCGGCTTGCGTTGCATTGTGTGATGGGACCTGGGTCTTATAATAGCTTCATTTTTCCAAAAAGCATTGCGCTGTTTTGTTATATGCACTAGTATTCTTGGGAGGAAACCCGTTCCATGTAATACGGCGTGGTCCCTTGAATTACAATCTTTTAAAGCAAAATTTTAAATAACTGTTTTAGTTCTCACACCAGTCCCATGACTGACCTGGAGTTTATTGTTTTAACCTAAACTCTGGGTGCCCCTATTTTCCGCACGGGCAGCTAGTAGTTTTGGTTTTGCAGATTTATATTCACAGGGTCCTGATTTACAGCTGGAACGATGCTCGGAAAGCACTGTATCCGTGTATTACTTCTAGTTGTGTTTGTATTATTTTTCCGCTGCTATGTAATTTATTGTAATCTCTGATATTTATCGATTGTAATTTATTCATTTATACTCTGTATATTCTTGTATCTAATGGAATTGTTGAAATAACAATGAAATGTTATTCCGTCTGCGTTCTATTTTGTCTTGTCCTCAACGCAATCCGTGCTTTCCTTCACGGGGAAGTTCGGGCTATGTCAATATATATATATATATATATATATATATTTGGTGTATATTCTGCTACGTTGTTTATGAGGACATATTATTATAACTGTCCAGATATGTTGATGTACTCTGATGATTGTAAGTATTTTTAAAGCTCTCAGTAAAGATTTATCTCTATATTATATTTTGTTCCTTTACGATGTGAGACTCTGTGTTGTGTCGGTTCTTCTTCTCCTTCTATTCCAATATTTCTTTCTCTCTTATTTTACCCTCTAATTTCTTTCTAATAACTATGTGGTGTTTTTGGTACTTGAATTTTGTAAAGTAATATGGGTTTATGTATTATTGTCGGAATTCGGACGTCGAAATTCTACGTGGTCATTACAAATAAACAGAAAAATTAAACAACAGGATTAGGCATAAGCTAATTACATAACCATATTTGGTGTTAACCTAATTATACAACAACAGGATTAGGTGTACCTTGATTGCTACCCAAGTGATCGACTCCCTACTATGTAAATACCCTGTGTCAGCCCCGGTAGTAGGGTGTATCACTCCCTGACCGAACAACTATATAACAAAGACCTACTTACTGGTGTTACAATGTTTTATCTTCCCTAGTCGGACCAATGGAAGCTCATGACTTCGCCGGAACGCTCCCGTACCCACCTCCATGTGAACCTCTTACTATCCAGTTTAGTAAAACGTGATCTGCCCCCTACCTAGTGCGAGGCCCCCTCTAATAAGATGCCAACAGGGATACTGGCAAATATGGGTTCCAAATAGCAGACTGACACAAGCCAAACCCCCTAAGCTTATGCCCTCAAAAATAGGATTTAAGAGTCCCCAAAACCAGATACAACAGCAGAACGAGGGACCTCTTAGCTTATTAATACTCATGTTTAACCTAGCAGGTTTAGGTTTACTAATAAGCGTGGTTGTATTATTACATGTCATTATGTGTGTACAACCCTACCCCAAAACACCTGCCTAGATGTATAAAATTTATTCCAACATATTAATCTACATCTGGTACTCACCCTATTCTTAACATGTCGTTCACTTAATGTCAGTTTTAATCCAAATTTAACATGTCCAATACATATGCGTATTATTCATCAACTATGATTTCCCAAATTACAAAATATATAGGTTTATGCATATTATCCATTTCTACTAATTTACAGTAAGTATATACATACCCATTTTAATAAGTTTACAGCAAGTCTAGACATGTGTATATTTATCCTTTTTCCCAAAGTATAGCCAATCAATCCCAATAATATTCCTAAATTCATTATTGTCCCCAGTTATACGCACAATCAAGTCGGGTATAGCCTAGGCTTCCAAATGCCTAGGCTTAGCGTAAAATAAAAATGGAAAACAAAGGAAAAAGAACAGAATCAAATCACATGGGCATATAGGCAAGACTGGGAATAAAAATAAAACATAGAAAATGAGAAAAGGAAGATAGATACATATAACTTGTTAATTTTCCAACGTCATAGGCATATATATATAACTTGTTAATTATCTGACATCACAGGCATATGTATAACTGATTATAATGATATAGGTGATTAACAGTAAAAATATGTATAACATTTATTTTATCGACACTGTAGATCCTAACCAATTTCATTTAACTGTCATGTTCAAAGGCTAAGGAATTAGATCTGTAAATGACGGGAACTCATAGTGAGTCTTGGTGAAGATAATTATATATAACACTATGCCATAGAAAATTCCCAGTCCAATCCAAGTTGTATGTATGCAAGTCCTGATGTTGTCTCTGTTTGATCCAATCTTTAGTAGCATTCCCCCATTGTATGTTTATATTTTTAAGAACAGATTTACAGAGGGAGAAGGTATGAAGAAACGGTGTAAATCAGAATGGGAGAAGCCACTTATTTATAGATGCACAGAGCCAACCTCAGCCTTTAGATCTTAGGTTTTAAATCCAAACCTTACAAGTCGTGCTGAGTCAGTAATGAATACAGTCCACAAAACAGTTGAGACGACCCCAAATCCCGTTCAGACGGAGACAAGGGTTATCTTTGGAATATAACACAGAAACAGATAATAGCAGAACAAAAATTAAATAAATACACCAGATAATGAACAATAGAATATACTGGATAAAAGTAATCATCAGAGTTACACAGTATTCAGGATCTTACTTAGTACAAATACAGTTCAGCTATACATAAATGTCTACAGCGGAAATAAACAAAATATGTACAATAGGAGCTGAACAGCATAAAAAGAGATAAATGATAGAATCCACCTTCAGCTCCAGCTATCCAGAAAGAACCAGCTAAACCTGAATACAAGGCTGCCCGTGTAGAAAAAGGGGCACCCGAGTTTGAGAGTGAAACAAACTACGAGTTAGTCATGGGACTGGTATGAGAAATCCATTCAACACATATATAATATGGCTAATCACAGGACCACGCCACTTTCGTGGAACGGGTTACTCCATTGGATTGCCAGTGCTTTAAAACAAATCTTTCTTTTAAACATCGCTATGCTTTTTATAAAAATGAAGCCGTTATAAGACTCAGTTCCCATCACACAATGCAACGCAAACCGGAGGATAGAGTTTTTACCTTATAACGGCCAAAATATGCTTGACACGAATAAAACAAAGGCATTTGATATTATTGCTAGTGTTTATACGTTTTGAAAACTATTTCAGATCATAACTATCAATCATAGACGGCATGGGTACCATATATCATGTCGCCATATATATATACAATCAAAACCGCACGATGTCGTATTTGGAAATTGGATTTCCGTCATGAACCAAGGCAAAAGATAGTCCTTACCGAATTCGAGACGCTCTAGCCCGTGTCTCAGGATCAGAGCTCGAGTGACCCTAGAATCGTCAGGGCCGGTCCACCGATGTGGATTAAAATTCCTGAACACTGCGTTTCCCCGCCCTTTGGGGCGTCAACGAGCCAACGAATGACTCCATCGGACCCGGATCGTCCGATCAAACCGAGGCGCCTCGCAACAGCAAAAACCACATAGGTGAAAAGTATATAAATGTCAGGGCTGGTAGGTCACTGACACCACCCTAGCTAGAAAGAAACGCATGCCCTCCCTGAGGTCCTTCTCCCGTTTCTGGTTCATACCGGGGTGTGAGGCTCGCGAATTTACGTTATATACAAAGCTACGCCACACAGGCGGTGCTTTGATCATCACCACAAGACTTTGCTTTTCAATAGAAGCCCTGATCACTGCATCTTAGCATGCCACACAGGCAGTTCATGCCGTGCGACTGATGTCCATCGATATACAACCTCTGAGCTCATGCGTCTCAGAGAAGGGCGTTAAGAAAAAGAATAAATTCTCTGTCGCCAAACAGATGTATATTTAATAGAGATCAATCGACACAGAATAAAATCCAATGTCAGACACACATTCCATTTACAAGTCCGTTCTAGGTCTGAATGAAACCGGAGGCACTAAATACCTCGCAAACCCTTCGATCACCACGTACGTCTGGACGATCACCACTCGTTATCCATATTCCGGGATGCCTCCCAATCAGGACCTCGGTTACCATCCAAACGAGGTGAAGATCTCTGGTCTTCGACCGTTGTCTTCATCTTCGAATTTCAATTGTCGGTCAATTATTTGAAATGAGAATTAACTCGGCCTTTTCAAATAATTCACGTATATTTAGAATTTCAAATCAATTTATTTCAATGGTTAAATCATTCGACAACACTAATTTTGTTGTTTAATGTAATTTTCACACCAAACCATTCAACCATCGAATACAACATAAATCGAGCAAATTCAGTTTATTTCCATTCCATATCGCTTATGATATTTTATAACGATTTATCGCTATTTTTTTTTTTTTTTAAAATAGCTAATTTATTCAAAACGACGCTTCGAGCCATAAAGCGGCCGTGGCGCTGTTTTTCTTCAGATTTGATTTACACATATCTGAAAATATAACCGTTGGATCTTCACAAAATTTACATCATTAGAAAGGTCTTTTCAAAACGAATCCAACGGTTCCAGTTTCGGGAAAATCCGACGGTCGGATCTCCCGGTACAATCGTTTGAAATTTCGATTTCAAAATACGAACTGCAGCGTCGTTATTCGATTAAATATATAATTATATTTATATATATATAAATATAATCGCTTCTGGCGCTGTTTTTCTTTAGATTTGAATTAAACATTCCAGACAATCCAACCGTTGGATTTTTACAAGGTTGGTGCCATTGGAAAGATATTTCCAAGGCGAACCCGACGGTTGAGGTTTCGGGAAAATCCCATGGTCGGATTCCCCGAACTAGTTGTTTGAAATCACGGTTTCAAAATGCGAACTGCACGGCCACGTTTCGTTTTAATTTTATTTATATTTATATAATTATATAAATATAGTTCATTCAACAATTTCAATATCGTTTTCACTTCAAATATTTCACTAACGCCTTAAAATTTTGGAAAATTTCGCCATAACCTCCCCTGCACCGGGAGCATCGGGAAATCGCAAATAGCTTTCCCGGTCCTTCTAATCTCAAAAAGAAAAAGAAAAGGCCAAGCGGCTAGCCAATAGGCTCATAAAATCATCACCCAAACAAAACAGTAAATGTGTACCTATTTGTCGGGCACAAAATTTTATTCCTCTTCTCTAGCCCCTTTGCTATAACCTGTTCAATTAATATGCATGTACATATATATAGTTCTTATCATTTATCATTTTCTATTCAACTTCATATTTGATTTCTATTTGGTTTAAAAACACCATTCATTCTAAGGTTACATACATAGGTACAAATCATTTCATTAGCTAATTAATGAATATTTCAACTCATATATGTTTATTTGAACAAGTGGCTATTTTTAACACTTCACATTTCAACGATTCATGCATACAATAAAAACGTGATTTTTATTGTAAAACAACTCATTTCAAAACACTATTATTTTGATATATTTCATATTGGTGATAAAAATAGGATTTTTATCATAAAACAATTTCTTTTAAAACGAGATTATTTTACACAGTTCATATAGTCGATAAAAGGTGATTTTTTTTTATTATCAAACAATTTATTTCAAAATATGAATACCATTCAACACATGAATTTCAATTCAACGAATGAATATCAATTCAACACATGAAGGTTTTCTATTATTTCTATATATAGATAGAAATGTGATATTTTTTTATTTTAAAACGCGAATACCATTCAACACATGAATTTCTAATCAACGAATGAATATCAATTCAACACATGATGGTTTTCTATTCAATGAATAAATATAGTTTAAGCAAATGAAAATAATTCAAACACATGAATATTATTCAAAATTTCGGCAGCATAACGGCAGGGTAGTTAAAACCGGGACCGTCCCTAGTACGGCTCCTCGCTCTACCTTAAAACCTCGTGGTTTTTGACAATGGGGATCATGCATCTAGTTCGCACGCAGGCGGCATGTATATATTTATTTCATTTCCACAAACTAATCCTATGTGGTTTCAACCAAATATTTCTCAATCACAAACGGGTATTTTTCAACCACAATCAATCAATATCAACCACAAACAATCCCAAACAATCATTCGCTATCAATCAATTTTCACACCAATTTCAATCAATAAATATCGTCCATGGTTTGTGGACGAAGGGCGTATATATATATATATATATTTATATATAGCAATTCACTTTTATTTCAACACATATATATATGGCTAGAAAAATAAATTGAAGAGTGAGAAATTCTCACCAATTAGCTAACCAAATGTCGCGACTCTTCTTATGTAGGAAATCTTCGTCGTTTTTTCAGCACAATCTGTTTCACACGATATACGTTAAAAAATCACATTTTTATGCCGCTACTATATAGATAAAAATCACATTTTTTACTTCGCTATTCAATATATAAAAATCGAATTTTTACTTCGCTATTCAATATATAAAAATCGAATTTTTTCTTCGTTATTCAATATATAAAAATCAAAATTTTTCTTCGTTATTCAATATATAAAAATCGAATTTTTACTTCGTTATTCAATATATAAAAATCGAATTTTTTCTTCGTTATTCAATATATAAAAATCGAATTTTTTTCTTCGTTATTCAATTTATAAAAATCAAATTTTTTCTTCGTTATTAAATATATAAAAATCAAATTTTTACTTCGTTATTCAATATATAAAAATTGAATTTTTACTTCGTTATTCAATATATAAAAATCGAATTTTTACTTTGCTAAAAATCCTATCTTTATCCTATGCTAAAGATCTCATCTTTGCATGTTTAAAAATAAAATCGTTTCTAAATAAAAATATATGGTTTCATATAAATAAAATTGGATTTTATATATCCAAAAAAATATATATAAAAAAACTTACTTTATTAAGTTTCAAAAATTAATTAAACTAAACTAATAAAAAAAACTTACTGCAAGTCAGACAAAGAGGGAGGAGGAGGTCGGGGAAAATGGCCCCGGGGCTAAGAGAAGAAGCGGTGCAGGCGGAAGGGCACCTCAGGGCGGCGGCTGAACGGATTTCAGTGGTTGGGGGAGTTTAGGGTTTGAATTCGAAGAAGGGGGGAGAGGACTGAAGGGACAACGGTCGGAGGTGGCTGCTGGAGGGGCGGCGTCGCCGTTGGTGAAGTGCGGAGGAGCGCAAGTCGGGGTGGCGACGGCTGCCGAGGCGCGATTCATTCCCCCTTTTTTTTCTTCTTTTTTTCTATTTTATTTTCTGTTTGAATCGGGGGGGGGGGGGTGCTGGGTAGTTAAGGAGAGGGTATATTTTTTTTATTACTATTATTTTTTTCAAAAAGTTGACTTTTTCAAACGAACTCGAAACGAGGCCCACCGCCTGTCGTCCCTAGCATTTCACCCCCATTCCGAACACACTGGGATATGTACCGCAAGCTGTTTCGACCATTTCGATCAGTTTCCGTTGAATTTACATTTAAATCACTATATTGAATTTTAAACGTACATTTCAAATTACCGGGGTCACATACTAACTCTAAAAATTCCAGAAAAATATTTTCTAGCTTCGTATTGACGATACGGTCCTAACAAAACTAGTTTCGTCGAATTTTGACATCGTTAGAAAAATGACCATTTTCCAGTCGATTAAAATCAACTAAAACTGGTCAAACGCGTTTTCTTTTGCCACGCTCACATATTGATTCAGAAAATTATGAAATTTGAAACCTAGCAATATTTTGACATCACGGATCCAACAAAAGTGGTTTCGTCGAAATCCGAGGTCGTATGCAAAATGTCCATTTTTAAGGGCCTGAATTCCATAGCGACTATTCAGAATTTTCAACTGGACATATCTTTTGATTCCCGCTATCAAATTTCGATTTGTCAGATTCGTTGGAAAGGTATTCACTAACAGATTTAAATATTTTTGGTTTCACTAAAATTCGTTTTGTTTTGCACCCGGTATAGTCAGACAAAGTTTGAATTCGATTTTTGAAACTACAGCGCCCTTTCAGGCCTTGTTTATAATTATAATTAATTATATTCGTTTTCAATTGTTGATTCAAACTCAGTTTTCATCGCCATTATTTAAAATATTTATTTTAAATATTTAAAATCCATTATTTTAGCCAATTTAAAAATTTTAAATTGGTTCAGATTTTCTGGGTCGTTACAACAGTCCAGGTTCGCATTTGGAATCTGCCCAAATTATGGATGGGTCAATCTACCTACCCCTTGGGTCGACCCTAGGGTCGACCCAGGCTGAGCGTGGGTCATCCCCTAATGGGTATGTTTCCCGCTTGTTCCCGCTCGCCTCGATTTGACTTTTTTGGAATACAATTTATTTTATATTTATATATATGACCCTTATACATATACAAACTTCTAATGCCCATAACTTCTTTATACATTATCCATTTTATGCAAATTTGGGATCTATCTAAACCAGAATTCCAAGACAAACGCAATGGTAATGTTGGTTTCACGTTATCCTGAATATTTAATTAAGTTATTCCTAACTTATTATCGTTAAACATGGTTATAGTGTGTTAAATTTTTGGGGTGTTGCAATGATTCCTAAGAGTACTGTCTAATTCCACATGTAAGATCTAATTGGTAATTTCTTTAGGTGGGAGGAGGGAAACCGAAAGGACATCGGATATTTGACTCAAAACAGATGAATTTATCTGTAAATAAAGAATCCAATGTTTAAAATAACATGATGGATTGAAAGGATTTAAATATAACCAAAGTTTTCCAATATATGAATTTTATTATGTTTAAATGGAAACAATCTTCGGGTATTTCCGTATTGGAATCCGTAGTTATATGGATACTATTTGAGGAATTTGGAAGATATTGATATTGTTATTCCCTGTACGGTATCAGTTAATTTCAGGATTTGGTATTGAATGTAAGTCAATACGATTTCTATTCAAAGCTTTATATTTGATATCAAATTAAATTTTAGGTTTGTCGTGAATGCATGATGTTTTCGAATAACATCTATTTTTAACCCAGTTAAATATAGGATTTATTTCTAAGGTTAAGTAATCATTAAATAAAGATTTTGGAGATTAAAGTTATGTTAGAGTTTTTAATAAATCTTTCAACAAAGATTTGAAATGTAAGAACGTAATTAAACTTACATAACATGAGGATTGTTAGATATAGAGTACCACCAGTTTTGCACCATAGGAACGGGATAGCGATATGAGTGATTACTTTTTGTAAGGCTCGAAATCCCGATAAGGCTTATGAACCTTAATTTGAGTTAAGTTTGTGGAAAGAGATTTTAGAATCTTTGAAATAATTTTCAAGGAAAGATTTAAATGAGAAGTTTAATGAAGTAAATATTTGATAAGATTTAAGGGATTAATTCCCAATGTAAAGGATAATTTGATATTTTGAAATGGAATGAGACTTATGATATGTCTATATATCAATTGATTTTAATATGTGCTAGTTATTCGAAAAGACTGGATTCTAACCCATTCTGAATAACTAATACTACGAGTATAGAAGATACTGAAGATGGTGGTTGATGACTAGAGATCTTCACATCGTTTGGATAATTGCTGATGTAATTGAGCCATACACCCAAGAAGAGGTTATTAATGGTGGTCGTCCAAATGCACTTGGAGATTGACTGGATATGCAATGACCTCTCTCCCTTATAGGACGAGGATTAAGGTGCCTTCTGTTTCGTTTTAGACCCAAAATGAACTTGTAAATGGATGTGTGTTTGACGTTGTATTTCATAATATAATCGATTAACTGTTGTTGATGATATATCTGTGGTGGCAAAGAATTTATTCTCTTAGCTTAACACCCTTCTTTGAGACGTATGAGCTTAAAGGTTATATTATTAAGATAAATTTATCATATGTGTTAATTGACAATGTCGCATACTAAGTTGTTGATTGATCAATGCTTTTGTTGAAAAGCAGAGCTTTACGGATGATGATCAAAGCATGACTGATATAATGTAGCTTTGTGTTGAAACGTGATTTCGGTACACCCCACAAAATGGAAATGGTTAAAAACAGGATTAAGGGCAGCAAAGGAAGGACATACGTTTTCTTCTGGCTAAAAGCAATGATATGGTATGGTGCCTATGCAATTTACTTATGTGGATGTTGGAATCGAGGCGCCCCGGATGACGGTCAAATACAACCACAAAGCACTATGTTCAGGAGTAACCCTAATCCACCGGAAATTAGTGGGCCGGCTCTGTCGCTCCAAGGGACACATGTTGTGATCCCTGGAAAATTTTGTTAGAGATATTCAAAAGTCGGATAAGGAAGATCCTTTGCCTTTGTCATTGATGGAAATCCAACTTCTGATACGAACCTTGTGTTTTCAGTTGTAGACCTATATGGCAACATAATGGGATAGGGTATTATGCCATCTAAATTGATAAATTTATTTTCGAAATTGTTTTCCGCACTATGCACTAGTAATATTAAAAGAATTTTTTTACATATAAAGCATGTTTAGCTATTATAAGGTAAAAGTCAATCCTTCGATTTGCGCTTAGATTGTGTGATGGACTTGATTCTTATAATAGCTTCATTTTTCAAAAAGCATTGCAAGTTTTAGGATTGGTATTCATGTGGAGGAAACCCGTTCAGTGTTACACTACGTGGACCGTCAATTACCCAAATTTAAAATAAAGTTTTGTAACTGTTATAGTTCTCACACCAGTCCCATGACTAACTTGGAGTTTATTGTTTCGCACGTAAACTCTGGGTGCCCATATTTTCCATATGGGCAACTAGTAGTTTTGGTTTTGCAGATATTTTTATAACAGGATCCTGGATTATGGCTGGAGCTCCGCTCTGGATTATTCCGCTCCCTTCTGCTGAATGCATTTGTGTTTCCGCTGTGTTGTAATTTATTATTTTCCGATATTTTTACACTATGTATCAATTATTTATACTTTAATTTAAATTGTTGTACTCTGATATAAAATTGTTGTAATGACAATGAAATGTTCTTTTGTGTCTTGTTATGAGGTGTAAGTACCCATAACAATCCGCCTTTGAGAACGTTTCGAGTGGGAGAACGACTGGCTTGAAGCGGCCCCAAGGGCGGTTCGATTCACCTATAGACCTAAGGAAACTACTATCTTGTTCATCTTAAGCTCCACAATATACTTTATTTCTACTTGGCTACAAGCTCACTTCTAACAATATTCTGTGGAGCAAATTAAAACAAATGTGATGAATTTATCCAACAGCATAAAATATTCAAATCACAACATCAATTTAACTCATAGTTTTCTTCTTTAATAAGGAATGAGCCAACAAAAACACCTACAATTCTAAATATATATGGTGTCGCATAATATTATATATTTTTTAATATATATATGTAGTAAAAGTTATAAATACGCTCTTTCTTACCTCCTACTTTAATAGGAATCATCAAACTAGACAAATCTATGATGTCTCGACCCACGTTCAAAACGAAACGGGAATTGCATACTTTGCAAAAGATATATCATTTTCAAAATAAATTTCATAAAACAGATCGAAGAATTGTCTACAATAATCTATACTTCTGAAACTCAAAGCCGAAGGAACAAGATATAATATAAATCAATAATGCGGTCTCAAAAAAATATAACGTTGCACAAGTAATTAATTTCAATCTATAATATATGTCTATATAAAATCATGAAAATGTTATGATGCCTATGAATAAATGAAATAAAATAGCATACAACTAGTACACATCTTCATCACGCCATCTCTCCTCCAAGCTACCACCAATCATCTCCATCAACCTAAAAATAGTATAACTAAAAAAAGAAAAATGATAAAAAAATGTCATGCATAATGTTTGGTGAGTGAAATACATCATATAAGTGTATAATATCAATAAACTATCAATACAAAACTTATGCTAAAAACCATACCTTGGCAAATGTTATCTGTGTCTAACAAGTTAGCTAAACGCAATTTAACACTATAGCGACATAATACTATAAAGTACCACTAGTATGTCTGCTTGGTCTAATCATAAACCAAAAACACTACCACCACTAGGCCTAAGGTCCTAACTCATCCTAAGCATATGCATACGACCAAGCTAAATGTAACTACACGGATTTCGCTCGGACCTAATCGATTGCTAAATCGACCAAGACCATTCGAATCCCGCATACGCTAACTTTGGGCATACAACACATCAAAACAAATAACAGAAGAATTTTATAAACATTATAATAATGTTACATCAGAGTACAGAATATCAGTGTACATCAAAAAATAATACAGCAGAAGATTATTTTACAATAAATTTAATACAGTGCAGCATAACAAATAAATTAACACAGCGGAAGACTATGAATGCTCTGGACACAGATTTAAGCTTCGATCTGGAATCTTGCTCAATAAATAAATATCTGCAAAACAAGCCACTCAACTGCCCGTGTGGAAAATAAGGGCACCCGAGTTTGCAAGTGAAACAAACTACGAGTCAGTCATGGGACTGGTATGAGAAATCTTACTTAACTTATCTAATAATAAGACTAATCACATGACCATGTCAATAACGCGGAATGGGTATACTCCATTGGATTGCCAGTGCATAAAATAAAGTAAATCTTTTGAAACAACGCATTGCTTTTTAGAAAAATGAAATAATTATAAGACTCAAGTCCCATCCCACAATGCAAAACAAACCAGAGGACAGAGTTTTACCTTATAATGATCAAATATGCTTGATACATACAAAAAAATAATTATTGATATTATTACTAGTGTCTAATCAGGTTAAAACAGTTTCAAAATAAATGTATCAATCCTAGACGGCATAGTACCCCATCCTACTATGTCTCCATACATAGGTTTAAAATCAAATCCGTAATGTCGTATTGGAAATTGAGTTTCCATCATGAGTCAAGGCCAGGGATGGTCACCTTACCGATTCGAGACAATCTAGCAAATGTCTCAGGATCCCCCGCAATGAACCTGTGACGGTTCTCCTCGCACTAGCCGACATTTCCAATGAAAGTGTGTTGTGCCGATGTCCAACCAGCACAGGACGGTCGTCAAAGAAAGGAAGAGAAGGGAATTTGAACTAACAAGGAACCTATAGAAAGACTCACAGCGCATAGAATAAAATATAATAATAACATATCTGACAGAAAACAAGCGAGATAGTGCATATGCTGAGAATTAAACCATAATCATCATAGCAGCGGAAAATTCAAAATACAGCTTATGTTCCACATCATCGTTATTAAAACTTTGAAAACTGTCTCTAAAGAAAAATAAGAAAGGTACACAATTAATGCCCAAAGTAGTGACCAACAGCGACACAAAGAGAATATATATATTTCATACGTGGAAGTCTCCTGCTCATCTCCGGTACAACTACTTGTGCATACCACCTAACCTGTCTCTAGTCTTCCCGTTTAAGAGCACCCAGAGTAATAAGAAGAGACATAAAACTCTAGGCCAGACAAAAGTCTGGTATGAGCGGTAAGCAGCAAAACAAAACAATAATAGGTATACTAAACCATACCTGAACCTGGACCTGCAACCAAAGAGTTAGCACAAGAAGATGTATAATACTCTAAGGTGACACTAACATATGGTGTAAAGATACGGGGTGGGGGTGTGCATGTCATAATGATGGCAAACAATTAAGCATAACAACCATCCTTACATCTCTCACTCAGTGCGTAAAGCATACGATATCCACTGCTTTGATCACCCAAATCCTTGCTATGATCACTCTGCCCCCATGGAGTCATGGCGACTCCACTGCACTGATCCATAGCCACTAGTCTTGTAATGTCCACTCTGCCCCAAGAAGTCATGACGACTCCATTGCACTGGCTCATAGCCATGCTATGATCACTCTGCCCTATGGAGTAATAACTACCCCACTGCATTGATCCGTAGCCTAACATCCGTCTAGGTGGTGAATAAAAGTTATGGACATCGATAATCCCTTAGCACACGTCCCGCAGCAAAGCCTTACTCATGAAGTTAACTTTTTTGTTCCAAACTGGATCCTGAGTACAAGCTTCTTCTTTGGACTACCTTTGCATCTTGGGTTTTGGTCTCCTCCGGCTTCGATCTCCATTTGGTTCGTGAAGATCACCTGGGTTCGGCTCGGGTATCTCTTCAGCTCGTGGTCAAGCTCCAGGTCAGATCGGTTCATGGCATACACTCCGGGTCGGTTCGTGTGCACCCATTGGGTTCGGGTCGGGCTCCTCAATTCGTGATGTCCTCTTCGGAGCATCGGTTCGTGACTTCCACTTCACATCGGTTCGAGGTATATGAAGCATGAGCGGTTCATGGTCAAGCCTCCTGGCCCTAGCAAGCGGTTCGTGATACACCCAGGCGAGCGGGTCTGGGTCGGTTCGGGGTCAAGAGCGTGTCGGTTTAGCTGGGGCGATCCGACCCGGTGCTCTGCATATTTTCCTACAACTCTTCCAGCGACTATTTTACGCTATACAACGGCGTTTTCGACCATTCTAACTTTTCTAATCAATCACGAAGCATACCATATAGTCATAGCAACATGTATAATCAACCACAAACACCAAAACAACAATATGATGTATTAAAATGGATCAAACATACCCAAAACCCATATTTTCCCCTTAATCCCCCTTAATCATGTTAAGCATACAATTAGCAAAACTTCTCCAATTTAGCCCAAATTTCTATCAGAGCCCTAAAATAATATTTTAGAATTTTGCAAATTTTTGCAGATTTTTCTAAGTTAAATTTCGCTAATTATCGCTAATCACCCCTAATTAGCCGTAATTAGTGAAAAACAATGCAAATCACTCACCTTGACCACAAATAAATCTTAGATCTGAAAATATCTCTGATTTGGGTTGAATCTCTATGAAACACAATAGCTCTATTCCCAATTTGATGCTAATTTGCCTTGATTAGATGTTGATTAGGCTAAAATTTGATTAAATGGTGATTAGAAGGTGATTTGGGTGTTGGAGGCCATTGCTAGGGTTAGGGAAATGTTTTAGGCGGCTGAAAAATGAAACAAATATCGTTTCCTAACTGATTTCAGCCTCCCTATAACCTTAATCCCGAAAGGGGTCATGGGCCCTCTTGCTAATCACCCTAATTAGGCCCGGTTAAGCTGTTTTTCACCTTCTAAACCTTGTTTCAGCCATATCTCCCAAACGCTGAGTCCATTTGGCTAATGTAACCATTCTACGGAAAGGTAAACCATCATCCGGATATAATGGAAGTGGTTTCAGGTCAAAACTCCTTACCAATCAAAAGTTTTGGCCGAAACAAGATCAGCTAGGGGTAAAATGATCATTTAAAAATCGGAAAAAATCATGAATATGGGAAATGACCCCAATAGTTTTCTCCTAAAGTTACATGGCTATACGACTTCGCATGAGAAAGAAATAAATATTCTACGATCATCTAATGCGTAGAATGCGGGTCGTTACATTCTTCCCCCCTTAAGAAATTTCACCCCCGAAATTCCTTAACTAAGAAACAAGTAAGGATCCCGCATGCCTATCATCTATTCGCAACAATCAAACATACAAAACAGTAAACAGGTTACTAGCATGCGGAAAACTAAATTGCAATTAAAATCTTACCATGCAAAGAGTTCTGGATACGTCTTCCAAATGCTCTCCTCTGTCTCCCAAGTACAGTCATTCTCATTCTCGCCCTGCTGAACTTTGACTAGATTCACCGCTTTCCTTCGAAATTGCTTCGTATCATGCTCGACAATACGAATCGGCTTATAGTTCCTAACCACCTCGAGTTCTACTTCGATATCATCCAACTGATCAGGTGAAATAGTCATATTGGGGTCGTGCACGAATTTCCTTAACTGGGAAACATGAAATACGTTATGAACTCCTGCCATCTTCTCAGGTAATTCAACTTTATATGCGAAATTCCCAACTTGCTCGAGGATTGGGAATGGACTAACAAATCTTGGTGCCATCTTTCCTCTCCTTCCAAATCGAATAACATTCTTTAATGGAGAGTTCTTGACAAATACTAGGTCACCAACGGAGAATTTCAAATCCTTTCGCCTCTTATCAGCATAACTCTTCTGCCTATCTTGGGCAGCCTTCATCCGCTGTTGAATGATCTTGATCTTATCCGAAGTTTCTGTTATCACATCTGGTCCAAGTACAAACTTCTCACTAGTTTCTAACCAACATGACGGTGAGTTGCACGGTCTTCCGTACAAAGCTTCAAATGGAGCCATACTAATACTGGATTGATAACTATTATTATATGCAAACTCTACTAGATGCAAATGATCTTCCCATGATCCACCAAAATCTAATATGCAAGCTCTTAATAGATCTTCTAATATACGATTTACCCTCTCTGTTTGACCATTAGTTTGAGGATGATACGCGGTATTGATATATAATTCTGACCCTAGAGCCTCTTGTAAGGTCTTCCAAAAACCACTAGTAAGCAATGGGTCTCAGTCACTCACAATGCTTTTAGGTACTCCATGAAATCTCACTACCTACTTCATATATAGTTCTGCTAACTTAGCTGCCGTTCTATTCGATTTGATAGGTATAAACCTTGCACTCTTGGTCAATCGGTCCACAATCACCCAAATGCTAACATGGCGCGATCTAGTCCTTAGTAACCCATCAATGAAATCCATTGAGACTTGTTCCCATTTCCGTTTTGGAATTTCTAATGGTTGCAACAAACCACTAGATTTCTTTTGCTTAGCTTTAACTAACTGGCAGTTCATGCATTTGGATATAAACTTCCCAACGTCTCTTTTCATCCCTTCCCAGTAGTAGGTCTTCTTCATGTCTCGACTCATTTTGTTACCAAAGGGATGTATAGTCAGTTTTGAGTGATGACATTCTCTAAGCACTTCATCTCTCAATCAATTGACATTGGGCACAACTAGTCTTCCATTCTTTCTAAGCCATCCATCTCGATCAAGCCCATACATGTTCATCTCCTCGTCGATACCCATCTCTAACTTGGAGATGATTTCCAATAGGTTAGGATCGTCTCCCTGACTGGAACCAATCCGCTTAATCAAAATGGGTCTATTCGTCAAACTTGCTAACATCTTTGGATCCAATTCACATTTCATACCCAACGATATACTCCAGTTGCTTCCATTCCAGAAACATAGCCCCTAAACTGGCATTTCTTCCACTCAATGCATCAGCTACCGCATTGCCCTTCCCTGGTGTATATGCGATATCGAAATCATAGGAAGCCAAAAATTCCAACCATATTTGCTATCAGAGGCTTAAATCCTTCTGAGAGAAGAGATACTTTAATGATTTATGATCGGTAAACAACTCAAATCTTTCTCCCAAGAGATAATGTCTCCACATCTTCAATGCGAACACGATTGCTACCAATTCCAAATCATGGGTAGGATATCTTTTCTCATGCAGTTTCAGTTGCCGACTAGCATAAGCTACAACCCTACCTCCTTGCATCAATACAACACCTAGTCCGGTACCACATGCATCTGTGTATACTGTCATCTCTTCATTCCCTTTAGGAATGACTAACACTGGCGCACACATCAACTTTTCCTTTAGGCTCTTAAATGCAACCTCGTACTTTTCATCCCAAACAAAAGCTTGATTCTGCTTGGTTAACCGAGTCAACGATGCCACTATCTTGGAGAAGTCTTGGATAAAGTTACGATAATATCCAGCTAATCCCAAGAAACTTCTTACGTTTGTTGCATTCTTGGGTGTAGACCAATCTTGTACCATAGCCAACTTCGCAGGGTCCACGGCAGTACCGTTCTCTAAAACAACATGGCTGAAGAATCTCACTTCCCTCCTCCAGAAGTGACACTTAGAAAACTTTGCTTTCAATTGGTATTTTCTCAACATCTCCATTACTATCCTTAAATGTTCCTTGTGTTCTTCCTCTGTCCTCGAATAAACCAAGATATCGTCTACGAACATACGAAAAAACTTATTCAATTGATCTCGGAATACTCTATTCATAAGATCCAAAAAATATGCTGGTGCATTGGTCAACCCGAATGGCATGACCAACCACTCATAGAATCCAGACGCCGTCCGAAAGGCCGTTTTAGTTATACTCTCTGCTTCCATCCTAAGCTGATGAAAACCTGTCGCGAGATCAAACTAGGAGAACACTCTCGCATCACTCAACTGGTCAAACAAATCATCTATCCATGGTAGAGGATACTTATTCTTCCTCGTCACCTTATTCAACTCGCAGTAGTCCACACACAATCGAAGGGAACCATCTGCCTTAGTAGCAAAAACAACTGGTGCTCCCCACTCAGAAACACTTCTTCTAATAAATCCCTTCTTCAAAAGATCGCTCACTTGAACCCCAAGCTCTCGTTTCTCCCTTGGTGCCATACGACGAAGTGGCATCACTATAGGTCTAGCATCTTTTACTTAATCAATACGGAACTCAATCTCTCGGTGTGGTGGAAGTCCGGTCACTTCCTCGAATACGTCCGAATACTGGCCAGCCACGGGCACATCTGACAACTCATCATGTGGGATGTCGAGGGAATTTAGAAAACTAGCAATTACCTCATCACTAGGTAGACCACCAAACACTACCCTAGGCCCATCATCCACTCTAACTGTCACCAAAAAGCCCTCACAGTCTACCACCACTCCGTACCTTTGGAGCCAATCGACTCCCAAAATAATGCCAAACCCAGTAAAGCCCAAAACAAAGCAATCACAAACAAATATACATCCATGAGTCGATAAGATTACATTACGACAAATCATACAAAGGCTAGTTGAACCACCAATCGGGTTCGTCACTGCTAAATGTCTATCGACTATCTCGGGTTCCAATCCCAACCTATCTACCAGATCACTAGGTATGAAGGAACGGGAAGCCCTAGTATCAAACAATACTTGAATAGAAACATCATAAACAGAAAGCATACCTTGGATAACGACATTCTTTCCTTTCCCCACCGCAGTTGGGGAATTCAACGAAGAAGGAACAACACTAGGAGCATATGATTTCACAATCTGCTTTTCTTTAGGGTTTGCAGACACTTATCCTTGTGATGTCCCACTTGGCCACAATTGAAGCACTTCCTGTCCGCTGGCTTCACTCGACATTCTTTAGCATAATGGCCCTTCTTGCCACAGCTAAAGCACTCAACATCTTTCTTATTCTTATTCTTCTGGCCATCCTTGGTCTGATTCTGCTTTCTCTTTTTCTGAGAACCATTCTTGCCTCCACCGCTTGTTTGCGATTTTGGCTCCTCTGCAGATGCAACCTCAGTCTTCGACTTAGGTTATAGACTCTCTGGTCTCAAATCTTTCCCCACAATCGATTCAAGCATCTCATCGATATTGTTTATAAGCCTTTCCCCCAAGTACTGATCTAAGCCTGTTATGAATTTCTCATTCTTCTTCTCTGGAGTGTCGATAAGAGATAATCCATACATCGATAAAGTATCGAACTCAGCAATATAATCGGAGACTTCCCTACCATTCTGCTTAAGCTTCATGAACTTCCTCAAAAACTCTGACTTCTGAGCAGTTGGGATAAACTTTTAACTGAATCGGGCCTTAAACCGATCCCATGTAACTTGATCATCTGGAGTAGCTGCCTTAATAGCATTCCACCAATTCATCGCCCGTCCTTGCGGCTGACGGGATGCTAGCTTTCTCTTCGTCGCATCTTCAAAGATCATCCCCAATACCCAAATCTTTGAAGATGCGCTCACAGCTATCAAGCCAATCCGGAACTTCTGTAGCCGATTTTATTCCGTGGAATGGCTTCCCACCAAGACTAGTGTAATACTTGCATAGCTTGGCGAAATCGGCCCTGAGCCTGCACTGCTACACCATCGCCATTTGCAGCATTAGGAGATGCTCTCTGAACATCCCTAAGCATCTCTCTCATGAGGTCAATTAACATCGTCCTCATATCAAGAGCATTCCCATTATTAGCTCCTCTACCCTTACCCCTCGTGTATCGGCTCATCATTCAATCTGTAAGGAGAAATGATTAACCATCTCTTCAGTGGTGTCAGTGCAGTGTAACTCCATCCTTAAATATACTAATAGTATGTATATAGCTTTTGAAACCAAAATATCACAAATACGTGCTCTCATATACGTATACTATCTCTCCCTAGGTTAACAATGCAACCTAGAGCTCTGATACCAGATGTAACGGCTCGCCTCGCACCAGCCGACATTTCCAGTGAAAGTTCTCTGTGCCGATGTCCAGCCAGTATGGGACGGTCGCCAAAGAAAGGAAGAGAAGGGAATTTGAACTAACAAAGAACCTGTAGAATGTCTCACAGCGCATGGAATAAAATATAATAATAACATACTTGATAGAAAATAGGCGAGACAGCGCATAAGCTGAGAACTAAACAATAATCATCATAGAAGCGGAAAATTCAAAATATAGCTTATGTTCCACATCATCGTTATTACAACTTTGAAAACTGTCTCTAAAGCAAAATAAGAAAGGTACACTACTAATGCCCAAAGTAGTGACACAGTGAGAATGTATATATTTCATACGTGGAAGCCTCCAGCTCATCTCCGGTACAACTACTCGTGCATACTACCTAACCTATCTCTAGTATGCCCGTTTTAGAGCACCCAGAGTAATAAGAAGAGACATAAAACTCGGGGTCATACAAAAGTCTGGTATGAGCGATAAGTAGAAAAATAGAACAATAACAGGTATACTAAACCATACGTGAACCTGAAGCTACAACCAAAGAGTTAGCACAACAAGATGTACAATACTCTAAGGTGACACTAACATATGGTGTAAAGATACGGGAGTGGGGGTGTGTATGTCATAGTGATGTCAAACAATCAAGCATAGCAACCATCCTCATATCTCTCACTCAGTGCGTAAAGCATGCGATATCCACCGCTTTGATTACCCAAATCCTTGCTATGATCACTCTGCCCCATGAAGTCATGGGGACTCCACTGCACTGATCCATAGCAACTAGTCCTTGCTATGTCCACTCTGCCCAATGAAGTCATAACGACTCCACTGCACTGGCTCATAGCCATGCTACGATCACTTTGCCCCATGGAGTAATAACTACCCCATTGCACTGATCCATAGCCTAACATCCGTCTTAGTGGTGAATCAAAGTTATGGACGTCGATAACCCCTTAGCACACATCCCGTAGCAAAGCCCAACTCATGAAGTTAACTCGTTGGTTCCCAATTGGATCCTGAATACAAGCTTCCAATTTGGACTACCTTTGCATCTCAGGTTTTGGTCTCCTCCAGCTTCGATCTCCATTTGGTTCGTGATCATCACCTGGGTTTGGTTCGGGTATCTCTTCCACTCATGGTCAAGCTCCAGGTCAGATCAGTTCATGGCATACACTCCGGGTCGGTTCATGTGCACCCACTGGGTTCGGGTTGGGCTCCTCAATTCGTGATGTCCTCTTCGGAGCATCGGTTCGTGACTTCACTTCAGATCTGTTCGAGGTATGCGAAGCACGAGCGGTTCAGGGTCAAGCCTCCTGACCCTAGTAGGTGGTTCGTGATACACCCAGGCGAGTGGGTCTGGGTCGGTTTGGGGTCAAGAGCGGGTCGGTTTGGTTCGGGCGATCTGATCCGGTCCTCTGTATATTTTCCTGCAACTCTTCCAACGACTATTTTATGCCATACAACGGCGTTTTTGACCATTCTAACTTTTCTAATCAATCAAAAAGCATACCATACAGTCATAGCAACATGTATAATCAACCACAAACACCAAAACAACAATATGATGTATTAAAATGGATCAAACATACCCAAAACCCATATTTTCCCCTTAATCCCCCATAATCAAGTTAAGCATACAATTAGCAAAACTTATCCAATTTAGCCCAAATTTATATCAAAATACTAAAATAATATTTTAAATTTTACAAATTTTTCCAGACTTTTTTGAGTTATAATTTCGCTAATTATCACTAGTCACCCCTAATTAGCCGTAATTAGTGAAAAACAATGCAAATCACTCACCTTGGCCACAAATAAATCTTAGATCTGAAAATATCTTTGATTTTGGTTGAATCTCTATGCAACACAGCAACTATATTCCCAATTTGATGCTAATTTGCCTTAATTAGATGTAGATTAGGCTAAAACTTAATTAAATGTTGATTAGAAGGTGATTTGGGTGTTGGAGGCCATTGATAAGGTTAGGAAAATGTTTTAGGCAGCTGAAAAATGAAATAAAATCGTTTCCTAACTGATTTCAGCCTCCCCATAACCCTAATCCCGAAATGGGTCATAGGCCCTCTTGTAATCACCCTAATTAGGCCCGGTTAAGCTGTTTTCACCTTCTAAACCTTGTTTCAGCCATATCTCCCAAACGGTAAGTCCGGTTGGCTAATGTGACCACTCTAGGAAAGGTAAACCATCACCCGAATCTAATGGAAGTGGTTTCAGGTCAAATCTCCTTACCAATCAAAAGTTATGGCTGAAACAAGATCAGCTAGGGGCAAAACGGTCATTTAAAAATCGGCAAAAATCATGAACACGGGAAATGACCCCAATAGTCATCTCCCAAAGTTACATGACTATACGACTTCGCATGAGAAAGAAATAAATATTCTACAATCCCCAAATGGGTAGAATGCGGGTCGTTACAGAACCCTTGGATCATGTAGGGCCGGTCCACAAATATACCTTAGCGGATTGGCAATTCTTGAACACACGTTTCCCGGTCCTATTGGACCTATCATTTGGCCAGTAGTGACCAATAAATCGAGGCCTAGCAAATTATCATCCACATAAGTAAAAATGTCTGGGCTCCATACCATGACACCACTTCTAGCTTGAAAGAAACATGTGCACTCCCTGCATTCCCTCATCCCGTTTCTGACTCTTACCGGGGTGTGAGGCTTGCGAAGTAACGCTACACGTAAATCTATGCCTAAACAAGATGTGCTTTGATCATCAACCTCAAGGCTATGCTTTTCAACAAAAGCCTTGATCGTTTGCATCTTGGCATACCACATTGACAATCCACGCCATGCGACTGATAACTACTAATATATAACCTCTAAGCTCGTACGTCTCAGAGAAGGGTGTTAAGCAAGAGAATAAATTCTCCACCACCAAATAGATATATATATATATATTAAATAGAAATCAATTCACATAGAACGAAATCCAATGTCAGACACGCATCCATTTACAAATCTGTTCTAGGTCTGAATGAAACCGGAGACACCTTATTCCTTGCCCCGTATGTCCACTACGGAAGAAAGGTTCTCGCATATCCGGACCAAGGTTTTAAATCTCGGATATCTGTCGCATTTCGTCTCAGGGATTTTATAGACTCGGTCTCGTATCGGGGGAGATCTCGGATGAGATGAGTCTAACTCGGGAGTTCATCTCGGATTTTCATCTCGTGTCTGAAAGTTCGTATCGGAACAATCTCGAGGTACATGATATGTTAAAAATGATATTTTAACAAAATGATTTTTATGAATGCTGTCAAAAACATAGTAACTTAAACTTAAAATGCAAAATAACTTATATTATTTCTTTATTTTGCAAAAGATCATTCATAGTCTAAATCGTAATATGCTTAAAACAGGAATATTTTATAGACAGGAAACATTAAAAGGATCCAAAACATTAAAAAGATTCAGCATAAATAGACCATAAAATACATAATTTCGCAAGTAACATGTAAGTAAAAAGACGAATATGAAAATCTTAAGCATTGTAAAACATATATGAACATACAATATAGTCATTTAACATGCAAAACGTAAAAATCAAAAGATTGATATGGCTAGATTTGAGTTTTTTAATTATAGTTCTAATTCTGGCACAAAATTAAATTTTAACCAAAAACACTAAGATCTCGGACGATATTCCAGTATTTTGTCTCGATCGATATATCGTTCAATATTGCATTATCTCGGGTGATATATTCGAAAGGAGATTTAGAGTGGAATTTGCTGTTTCGTTTCGGAAGGAGCCCAAAACGAGATCTCGGGCGATATTTGAGAGATTTGAAACAGTGATCCGGACAATCAACAAGTATGACTGGACAACTACCACTGTAACCCTTTCAAGGTAGCAACTCCAATCAAAGGCATCTCACCGGTCTTCAACCACCATCTTCAATATCTTCGATTTAATTCGTCGTATAATTATTTGAAATGAGATTGAACTCGGTCTTTTCAAATAATTTCTCGAATATATATAATTTAAAACATTTCATAATGTTAATATTATTTTATAACAATTTATCGCTATTTTTATTTATATAAAAATAGTACAATTTAGTTTAACGACGCTTTATGTTACTGTTTTTATCCAACTTTGAATTACACAATTCTTGAAATCTAACCGTTGGATTTTTACAAACTTAACATCCTTGGAAAGAATTTCCCAAAGTGGACCTAACAGTTCCAGTTTTGGGAAAATCCGATGGTCGGATCTTTCGATATAATCATATAAAGTTACGATTCCGAAACGTGAATTACCGCGCGTGATTCGTTTAATTTTAATTTATATTTATATATATAAATATAAATCATTCGACGATTTCACTAACATATTAAAAATGATGTTTTCAACAAAACATATCTTAACACATAAAAAATTTTATTGTTTCAACCAATTTTCCAAAATATGATTCCTTTTATAATGAATCAATATATACATTAAAAATATCATTTTTAATGTTTCAACTAATTTTCCTATGCATGTCTCTTTTTAAAATGAATCAACATCTACATTAAAAATATCATTTTTAACGTTTCAACCACTGTTTCAAATCTCGCAAATATCGCCCTAGATCTCCGTCGAGATCTCGTTTTGGGCTCCTTCCGAAACGAAACAGCAAATATCACTCTAAATCTCCTTTCGAATATATCGCCTGATATATTGCAATATCGAACTATATATCGACCAAGACAAAATACTGGAATATCGTCTGAGATCTTAGTTTTTTCGGTTAAAATTTAAATTTGTGCCTGAACTAGAACTATAATTAAAAAACTCAAATCTAGCCATATCAATCTTTTGCTATTTTACATTTTGCATGTTAAATGACTATATTATATGTTCGTATATGTTTTACAATGCTTATGATTTTCATATTCGTATTTTTACTTACATGTTACTTGTGAAATTATGTATTTTATGGTCTATTTATGCTGAATTTTTTAATGTTTTGGATCCTTTAAATGTTTTCTGTCTAACAACATTCCTGTTTTAAGCATATTACGATTTCGAATATGGATCTTTTGCAAAATAAAGAATAATAAAGTTATTTTGCATTTTAAGTTTAAGTTACTATGTTTTTGATAGCATTCATAAAAATCATTTTGTTAAAATATCATTTTTAACATATCATGTACCCCGAGATTGTTCCGATATGAACTTTCAGACATGGGATGAAAATCCGAGATGAACTCCCGAGTTAGACTCATCTCATCTGAGATCTCCCCGATACGAGACCGAGTCTATAAAATCATTGAGACGAAATGCGACAGATATCCGAGATTTAAAACCTTTGTTTCAGCTAAACTTGACCATTCCAATTTTCACATATATACAATAAAAAGAAGAATTTTATTGTCTACATAATTTCTACATTAACATATTTATAAATAAAAATAAAAAAATTAGTTGTCTACACATTTCCGTGTTCATATGTATAAATAAAAAAAGGAATTTTATTTATACAATAATTGCTATGTTTTATGTATACAATAAAAAGAAGAATTTCATTGTCTTCATATTTCTAACATTAACATGTTACAATAAAAAAAATATTTTATCGTTTATCAAATTCTAACATTAACCTATTACAATAAAAAGAATATTTCATCGTTTGCACATCCTACATTTCATATGTACAAAAATAAAAAGAATATTTTATTTTCTACACATCCTATGTTTAACATGACAAATAAAAAAGAATATTTTATTTACATAACGGTTTCTACGTTTCTAATTGCAAATAAAAAGAATATTTTATTCGCATAACAATTTGAATGTTTATAACAACAAATAAAAAGGATATTTTATTTGCATAATAATTTCAATGTCTCTAATGACAAATAAAAAGGATATTTTATTTGCATAACAATTTCAATGTCTCTAATGATAAATAAAAAGGATATTTTATTTGCACAACAATTTCAATGTCTCTAATGACAAATAAAAAAGGATATTTTATTTGCATAACAATTTCAATGTCTCTAATGACAAAAAAAATAATGTTTTATTTGCATAACAATTTCAATATCTCTAATGATAAAAAAAAAGAATATTTTATTTGCATACAAATTTCAATGTCTCTAGTTACAAATAAAAAGGATATTTTATTTACATAACATTTTCTATGTTTTCTAATGACAAATAAAAAGGAATTTTGTTCACATAACATTTTCTATATTTAACATAACAAAAAAAAACGAACTCTCATTTGTATACAAATTTCTATCTTTAACATGACAAATAAAAGTGAATATTTATTTGTATACAAATTCCTATCTTTAGTATGACAAATAAAAATGAATATTTATTTGTATACAAATTCCTATCTTTAGTATGACAAATAAAAGTGAATGTTTATTCGTATACAAATTCCTATCTTTAACAAGACAAATAAAAGTGAATATTTATTTGTATACAAATTCCTATCTTTAACATGACAAATAAAAATGAATATTTATTTGTATACAAATTCCTATCTTTAGTATGACAAATAAAAGTGAATGTTTATTCGTATACAAATTCCTATCTTTAACAAGACAAATAAAAGTGAATATTTATTTGTATACAAATTCCTATCTTTAACATGACAAATAAAAATGAATATTTATTTGTATACAAATTCCTATCTTTAACATGACAAATAAAAGTGAATATTTATTTGTACACAAATTCCTGTCTTTAACATGACAAATAAAAATGAATATTTATTTGTACACAAATTCCTATCTTTAACATGACAAATAAAAATGAACATTTATTTGTACACAACTTCCTATCATTAATATGACAAATAAAAATGAATATTTATTTATATAAAAATTCCTATCTTTAACATGACAAATAAAAATGAACATTTATTTGTATACAAATATCCATATTTAACATGACAAATTAAAATGAATTTTTATTTGTGTAACAACCTAGAAAATCAGAACCAATTTAAAAAAATTATTTCGGTAATTTGTAATGAATTTTGAATATCTAAAATATATTTTTTAATTAATAATTAAAAGAAATTTATTTTAAATAGAATTAGAACGTATAAATTTATTTAAATCTTAGTTAGAATATAAATATTTATTTTAATTATAAAAGGAATTGAAAATGGTGCGGTAGTTTGAAAATTCGATTTCAAATTTTAAATGAATGTACAGGATTCAAAATAAACCGAATTTTAGTGAAACCAAAAATATTTGAATCTTTTTGAAAATATCTTTCCAACGAATCCAAAAAATTGAAATTTTATAGAGGGAATAAAAATTTATATCCATTTGAAAATTTAGGATAGTCGCTATGGAAATATAGCCCGTAAAAATAGAAATTTTGCAAACGACCTCTGTTTTTGACGAGATCACTTTTATTGGATCAGGAATGTCAAATTATTGCTAGATTCCAATTTTAATAATTTTTGGAATTAATATGTTAGCGTGGCGAAGTTAAACATGTTTTGATAGTTTCAGTCAATTTGGATCGACCAAAAAATGGCCATTTTTCAAATGGTCTTCAAATTTGATGAAATTAGTTTTGTTAGGACCGAATCGTCAAAACATAGCTAGATTAATTTTTCTGGAATTTTTGGAGTCCGTACGTGGCCACAGTAAATTGAAATGTATGTTCAAATGAAATTATAATGATTTGTATTTTAATTTTGATGAAAACTGATCGTAACAGCCGAATTGGGTTGCGAAACATATCCCGTTGTGTTCGAAACGAGGGTAATTAGCTTGGGGCGACAGTCGTTGGGTCTTGTTTAGAGTTCGAATTAAAAAGATGCTTTTTAGAATTAAAAATAATTAAATATATATAAAAGTCAACTCCCTTTTCTCTCTCCCTCATTCCACCGTTCAAAATCGATTTATAAAAAAAAATCCACCAAGCCGCTGCCCCCGTCGCCCCTACCAGCCCCCGCCGCCCCCCCCCTGCCGCCGCTCCGCCTCATATGTCCCCCTCAGCCTCCGCCACCTCTTCCACCGCCTCTCCCTCCCCCTAAACCACCAATCCTGAATACCCTAGGCCCAAAAACCCTACCACCGCCGGAGAACCATCGCCGCCACCCTGACGCCCCACCACCGGCGCACCCGACCCCCTACCGCCGCCATTAACCTCCCTTCCCTCTCCTTTCTCTCTCCACTTCGAAAAACCCCCAAACCCTTCTGAAAATCGCCGCAGCCAACCGCCAAGAACCGCCACAGCCTAGCCGCCACCTCCTTGGTCGCCTGCGACACCTCCAATCCTCACGCCGAGCTTCCAAGCCGCAACTGACGATCACTGTGGACTCCTCTGACCATAAAAATGTGAGTTTTTATAATTTTTAATTATAAAAATAGGATCTTTTTTATGTGAATGACATTATAAAGGTAGGATTTTGTTTATATATGAAGTAACAAGTATAAAGATACGATTTTTGTTATGAAGTAGCAAGTATAAAGATTATATTTTTATTATGAAGTAGAAAAGATAAAGATTAGATTTTTAAACAAGAAAAGTTTAGATTTTCAAACAAGAAAAGATAAGATTTTTAAATGGGAAAAGATATGATTTTTATAATATAAACATCGACATAAAAATATGATTCTTATTATCTAGAGAGCGCTATGAAAATTTGATCTTTATTTATATAATATTAGCACAAAGATGTGATCTTTATATATGTAGCGATATAATAAAAATGCGATTTTTATTATATGTATAGTGATGAAGTGGCGATATAAAAATGTGATTTTTATATATATATAACGATATGATAAGAATGAGATTTTTTTCAAAATATATAGCATTGTTAAAAATATAATTTTTAACACAAACTGCGTGAAATATATTACGTGGAAATCACGAAGAAGAACGCTATGCACTAGAAATGAAACCTTTCAGAAATAAAACTGGCGGAGTGGAAACCAAAGGTGAGAACTCCTCTCTAAAATTTTCTGTTCAGTTATTTACTTTATAACTGCATATATGAACTGCTCCTCGTCGTCCACAGACCATGGGCGACTTGTTTTTTTTTATTGTGTTGTGAAAATTGTTTGTGGTGTGAAATGGGCTGTATAGGATATTCATAAGTTGAATAAAATATTTTACCGTTAAAAAAATAAATTTTAATGTGTATATGAATAAAATAAATATTCATAAACAAATTGGACGATTTATTTATGTACACCCATTTGACTGATATTGATTGGGACGATACATTTTACACATCGCCCAACTGCACAAATAAAAATCATGTTTGTTGATTGAAACCCCACACGAGTATTGGGATGATATTTGACGTACACTAATCCCAATCGTTTAGTTGTATGTCGATCGATTGGTTGACAAACTGTGGTAAGCGTTAAATATTTATATTTAATGCTTATGCAGTGTAGAATGCACTCTGGATGATGGTTGATTGTTTATCATTGTTGTTCTATACATGTGTTGTATGAAATCTATATAAATAACATTATATGGTAATTGACCGTGTCTAATTCCAGTTCAAAAAGAATAAATATTCTAAAATAACGAATATTTTAAAATAATGAGCATTTTAATATAATATTCAGTAAAAGATCAAAATCTAATTTTGATGTCCGATTTGGGATGGACACGAAAATATTTAAATATATAAAGCCGTGTTGATTAGATTAATGCCATTTTGGACGTGAACGATAATTATATTGATTTTATTCATTTTTATAATGAATATCGAAAAGGAAGTGATTTCAAAATCTAATGTTTTGAAAATATTATCATTTATATATTAATGATATGGAATATTCAATTTTGATTTGAAATTGAATATGAAGTTGAAATCAATTTGAAAACAAATTTAAAACGATTTATAAAATACGTTTTAAATGGAAATCGACGAAATATGTTTAATATTATGTATGTATATATATATATATAATGGCCTGAATAGAACACGCCGCCCCGTGGCAATTCGCGAATTTCGACCATTAACTTCGAATGGACATTACGGGAGATCCGACCGTCGGATTCTCTAAAACCAGAACTTTTGGGTTCGTATTGAAAAGGAATTTCCAAAGAATACAAGAGATTTGAAATCTAACGGTTGGATTTGGAATTATGTTCAAATCAAATTTGGAAAAGGTCGTTGTGAGATCAGTTCGATGACCGTTTATGGAAATCGAATCTACAGTCCTTGATAAAATTATTAAAAATATCAATAATTTGTGTAAAATCATAATAAATGATTTGAAAGGAATTGGGATGAAAAATTCCATATTTGAAAAGAAAAAAATATATTTTTATCGAAATGAACTAGTTATGAACTAGAATTATAATCAAATATTTTTAAATAAATAAATTGGATTTGTAATGGTTCTAAAAATAACCAGAATTTCCAATATATGAATTGGAATGGATTTGAATCGAAATTATCTTTGGAATATTTCGATATTGGATTCCGTGATTATATGGACATTGTGGAGGAATTTGGAAGATATATGTATTGTTATTCCAATGCGGTATTTGTAGAATTTAGAATTTGATATTGAATATAAGCCGATATATTTTCTATTCAGAGCCTTGTATTTAATATCAAATTGGATTTTCGGGTTTGTCATGAACGGTGTCTTCATTAACACTATTCTTAAACCTAGTTGAGAAACGATATAAATCTTTTTATTAATATTTAATGAAGTTTACCAATTAATTGGAATTAAATTGAAATTGGCTTTTGGGTTCATCATGGACGGTGTTTTAAATAACACTTGTTCTTTAACCCGATTAACAATGGAATGAGATTTTTGTTTTGTCGTGAATGGTATCTTTAATAATACTTTTCATAAACCCAATAAAGTTAAGAAAACTAGAAACTAACAGAAGATTAGCTAAGTTGAATGGTTTCCTGGGTATTGATATGATGTTGGTTTCAGCCTTCGGGATTAATACTTAGGGAATTATTCTCTTACTAATTTACGGTTAGAGACTGCTGGGATGGGGTCTTCAGTAACACTGTTCTTAAACCCTGTGTGAAAAGAACAAATCTTTTAACTGCGATTTAAAGAAGAATTTCTAATTAATTAACATTTAATTGGAATTGAAAATGGAATGTTAATTGGGTTTATTATGTACTGTGTTTTTAACGACATTCGTTCTTTAACCCGATTTGCGGTGAAATGTGATTTGGAATTTATATGTCTTTTTATTAAAATTTAAAGGAAATTTCCAAAGTAAAGTTTTCCAATTTAATACAATAAATTTGAATGTAATGGAATTCGATTTAGTAATAATCGAAGTGAGCTTCTGTGGAGGATGACTGTTAATATACATGGAATTTAAAAGGCTTTGTCGTTATTCCATTTTTATTACTAGTCGGATACGAAAATTTACATCGATTATATATATTGATATGTTTTCCGTGAAAATTCCATAATTAATGGAATGTGATTTTGGGTTTATCGTGAACCATTTTTTAAATGACATTGGTTCTTTAACCCAGTTAAAGACAGGATATGATTTCCCAAAGTTAGATAATCATTAACTTTGCTTTTCGGGAAGATTAAAACTAAGTGAAGATTTAATGAATCTTTAATTAGATTGAAATGAGGATTTGATAATTTAAATTATCAAATTTGAGAAATGATCGAGAATGGTGTATCACCAGTTTTTCTCCAAGCGATAGTTAATTTTTTAATTAGATTTGAATGAGAAATAGTAATTAATTTTTACCGATAACACGATGGTGTTAGACATGGAGTATTACCAATTTTTCTCTATGGGATGAATAAGTTGGGATTAGAAAATATAACAAATGATTACTTCAGTAAGGTTCGCTAATCCGGACTAGTTTGGATAAACCTTAATTTGGTTCAGATTGATATCCAAAGGAGGATTAAAGAATAAATTTAAAAAATTATCTTTGATAAAATTAATGGGAACCTTTCCCAAAGGATATGAATATTTAAACAAAAGAATATTCGGAATTGGAATGAGGCGTATGTTGTGTTTTTATAGCACTTGTTTATTATATACGCGAGTTATTCGGAAAGATAGGGTTTATCTCATTCTGAATAACTAAATCGTCGATGAGTCGACGATGAAGACGGTGGTTGAAGACCGGAGGTCTTCACATCGTTTGGATGATTACAGATGTCTTGATTGGGCTGTACATCCAAGACAAGGCAATAAGTGTTGATCATTCATATGTACTTGGAGATCGACTGGATATGCGAGGACCTCTCTTCTATATTGGACATATAGGATGAGGAATAAGGTGCCTCCAGTTTCGTTCAGACCCATAACGAACTTGTAAATGGATGTGTGTCTGACATTGGACTTCATTCTGTGTGATTGATTGATATCAGTTGCAAGGCTTGAATTTCCTGTGTGGCAAGCTGAGATGCAAATGATCAAGGATTCTATTAAAAAGCAGAGTCTTGTGGTTGATGATCAAAGCATGGCATTAATATAGAATAGCTTTGTGTATAACGTTAATTCGCGAGCCTCGCATCCTAGTGTGAACCAGAAACGGGAGAGGATCTCAGGGAGGACATGTGTTTCTTTCTAGCTAGGAGTGGTGTCATGGTTTTGCAAGCCCTAGCGCTTTACTTATGTGGTTGATGGAAAGCGAGGCGCCTTGGTTATATCGGTCTCTATGGAGCCGATAGATGGTTTGGTCGATATATGACCAGTTTACGCCCCATAGGGCAGGGAAACACATGGTTCAGGCATTTTAATCCACTCTGTATGGACCGGCCTTGAAGATCCAATGGTCACTCGAGCTCTGATCTAGAGGCTCGGGATAGAGTGTCTCGAAGCGGTAAGGACGATCCCTTGCCTTGGTTCACAAACAGAATTCCAACTTCCAATATGTGACCTTGCGGTTTTAATTGTAGAGCCTAGTTTGGCGACATAATGGGATGGGCATTATGCCTTCTATGATTGATACATTTATATTTAAAGTTGATTTCTTCACTTAAAGTAATAATAAAAGATAAATTTCGCGTACCAAGCATATTTGGCTATTATAAGGTAAAACTCTATCGTCCGGCTTGCGTTGCATTGTGTGATGGGACTTGAGTCTTATAATAGCTTCATTGTTCTTTATTTATCATTGCGTTGTTTGTTTTATGCACTAGTATTCTTGGGATTAAACCTGTTCCGTGTTATACGGCGTGGTCCCTTGATTTATCTAACTTTAAAATCAAGCTAATAACTATTTTAGTTCTCACACCAATCACATGACTGACCTGGAGTTTATTGTTTTAACCTATACTCTGGGTGCCCCTATTTTCCACTCGGGCAGCTAGTAGTTTTGGTTTTGCTGATTTATATTCACAGGATCCTGGTTTACACCTAGAATGATATTCGGAAAGCTCTGTATCTGTATATTCCTTTCAGTTGTGTTTTGTATTATTTTCTGCTGCATTGTAATTTGTAAATCTCTAATATTTATCAAATTTATATTATTTATTCATACTCTGTATATTCTTGTACTCTGATGTAAATTGTTGTAATAAGCGATGAAATGTTCTTCTGTTTGTGCTATGATTTGTCATGTTCTCAACTCAATCCGGGCTTCCCTTTACGGGGAAGTTTGGGTCATTTCATTTGGTATCAGAGCTTTGGTTTACAGAGTTCGAGAACAAGACACGTTAGAACTGAATGAAAGAATTCAATAGAGATTGGATTAGTAATATCCAAAGAGAATGACTCGTTGGAGATAGGATCAGTCGTATCCTAGAATGAGTTGGAAGAGTGTTATTTTTAAAATAAAAATGAAAAACAATTTTTGTTTTGAAATTTTAAACCATTTTATACGAATTTGAATATTCATTTTAAATTGTTTTGGATAATCTAGTATATAAAGATTTTTCATATATGCCTTGCAAACGTGTATTCGAAGTTTTAATATACTGGATAGATATAGAATCACACTCTAGTCGCCCGGGGATGATCCTGTTAATGCTGCAGCGTTATTAGTATTTGTGTTCGAGTTTCAAAAAGTGGATATCTATATATTTCTAATTGGCTGGTGTGAGAACCAAAATTAGATAGGATATATTATTGTGAATTGGTATCAAAAACATGATTTTCCGTATATATATATATATATATATCAAGTTATGTGTTTGAAACGATAATCACTAATTGACTGCTGATTGTGTTGTTTGATTATTGGTTTGATTAATTAAAAGTTTGAACTATTAAGCCAAATTGAATCGAAATATTGAACTGACTTGAAAATTGTTTGAGATGGCATGCATATACATGTATATACATTGAACAGGTCATAGCAGGGAAGCTAAGCAAAGGAATAAAATTGTATGCCCGACAAATAGGTACATGTTTACTAATTTATTGGGTTTGGACGATTTTATGAACCGATTGGCTAACCGCTTGGCTTTTTTGTTTTCTTTTTGAGATGAGAGGGCCTGTGTGGCGGTTTGGGGATTTTCCCAATGCTCTCCGTACAAAGGAGGTTATGGCGAAATTTTTCGAAAATTTAGGGTGTTAGCTTATTTTTTGAAAAATTAGAAATTCTTAGAAAGTGAAAAGTTGAAGAATGAAAGCCAGAATGAAAGTTGAGTTGATTAGTAATACAACTTTTAGCTCCATTCCTTTTCGAGGATGAAAAGATTTTAAGTGGGGGAGATTGTAACAACCCGGAAAATCAGAACCAATTTTAAAATTTTATTTTGGCAATTTGTAATGAATTTTGAATATTTAAAATGATTTATTTTAAATAATAACGAGAAGAAATTTATTTTAAATAGAATTTAGAACGTATAAATTTATTTAAATCAAAGTTAGAATATAAATATTTATTTTAATTATAAAAGGAATTGAAAATGGCGCGGTAGTTTGAAAATTTGATTTCAAATTTTAAATGAACGTAATGATTCGAAATAAACCAGATTTTAGTGAAACTAGAAATATTTGAATCTGTTTGAAAATATCTTTCCAACAAATCCAAAAAATTGAAATTTCATAGCGGGAATAAAAAGTTATATCCAGTTGAAAATTCTGGATAGTCGTTATGGAAATATAGCCCGTAAAAATAGAAATTTTGCAAACAATCTTCGTTTTCGACGAGACCACTTTTGTTGGATCCGAAATGTAAAATTATTGCTAGATTCCAATTTTCATAATTTTTGGAATTAATATGTGAGCGTGGTGAAGTTAAACGTGTTTTGACAGTTTTAGTCAATTTGGATCGACCAGAAAATGGTCATTTTTCAAACGGTCTTCAAATTTGATGAAATTAGTTTTGTTAGGACCGTATCGTCGAAACATAACCAGATTTATTTTTCTGGAATTTTCAAATTTCGTATGTGGCCCCGGTAAATTGAAATGTACGTTCAAATGCGATTTTTATTATATGTATAGCAATGAAGTAGTGATATAAAAATGCGATTTATATACATACATATATATATATATAATGATCCAATAAGAATCTGATTTTTTTTAAATATATAACATTGTTAAAAAATATAATTTTTAACATAAACTGCATGAAACATGAAAGTGTGTGCGTGTATGTACCAAGTATAATACACTCACAAGGATCGTGTAACATGACAAACAATATTCAAATATAAAGTAATAGCTAATCACAGAACTATAAAATAGATAAGTAAATGCAGTAAATGGAAAAATCACACCAGAGATTGTTATACTGGTTCGGAGCACCGTCCTACGTCCAGTCCCAGACTTCTATCTGGATTTTTACTAATAACAACCTCACTTCACGCGGAGGAACAGGTTTATAACACCCAAGCAGCCGAACATGAATTTCACGCCTCTATCAACACGAGGACTTCACAACTTGCCTCTTACAACACGGAGGACTTCAAACAAGATGAGTAGACTTGTGATTTGACAATGTGTGTTCTTGATAACACGAATTTGTCAATTCTTGTACAACCTTCCTATAATCTTATCCTCAAATAGAAATTGTGTATGTGAAGATTTGGAAGATGATATCGTGTTTGAATCAAAAGAATAATATATAAATTCTAGGATTCAAGAACGATATAAGAAGATTATAAGCGTTTGAGTGCTTTGAAAGAACAAAAATGAAATCAACAATAGATAGAATAGATAGAAAGAATTGGTTATATGATACGATGATTTCATGTTGTTTTTATAGAAGATAAAGAGTTGCAATCATTGGTGAAGAGAAGTATTGAATAGAAATAATTTTTTATGAAAGGAAAAAGGAAGCAACTTTTGATGAATGAAGATGTATGTACGAAGAGTTGCTTTCAGTTTGAAAATCGTTCGACAGGTCAAAAATAACCGGTAGACTGAAATTTGAATATATATATATATATATATATATACACACACACACGTTATATACATGTGTGCATGTTCGTTGTGCATTCTGCCCAGAAACGGTCGACCGCCTATTTTGAAACTGGTCGACCAGTTTCTAGCAATATGCACAATGAATGTGCATTCATATATATATATATATATACATATATATATATATATATATATATATATATATATTCACAATAATGAGGTATATGATTATTTGAGGATAGATTTTAACATTTAAAACACGACTAAATCACTAAATAATCAACCTCTAACTTACATTACCATTGATTCTCTTCTTTTTGTCGATCATGAAACTTTTTCTTGTCATTAATCAAAATGCTATGAATTCCTTGATTCAACATTCTCCCCCTTTTTGATTGATGACAACATAGATCTGAAAGTGTTTCTAACTCCCCCTGTCTATGTACTCCCCCTGAAATATATATTAAAAATCTACAAAAAATATTGTTAGTAAACATTTTTCTTCCCCTTTTTCATCCACAAAAAGGAGTAGTTAAGACATACATGCCATAAAACAAACACAAAATGCATTTGGACAATACACACCATACATACCCAACCAAGTGTTGTAGATAAGAGTTAATACGCACAAACCCAAAATAAAATAGAGGACTACTTATGTACAAGTGCTGATTTAAGTTTTAGTTAAATAAGACATAATACGACAAAACATGGATAAAGAGAGCTAATGAGATGGTGAGTCGGATTCAGTCGTATCTCCTTCTTCTTCTTTGCCTCCTTCTTCTTCTGTGTCTCCTTCTTCTTCGTCGTCTTTCTCCGCACTATCAGATTTTCCACGACCACATGCATTACTCATTCCAGAACTTGTGCCTTCCTCTGAAAATGACCATGTAAACTTAGGAGGAATTGGACGTTTGCCTGGATCTTGTATATGCATAAAGGAGGAAAACGATCCACATGATATTGCATCCCAAAGTATACCAAAGAAAGACTTAAGTTTTGAAAAGCATTTGTCAAGCTTCGTACTTAAATGATTGATCTTATTGTCCATATGCTTAAGTCTTGCTTCAAGAAGGAATTGATTCTGTGCAATTTGTTCAAGTGGATCTTTGGTCGAAGAGGATGTTTGAAGAAACCTAACCTCTTCCGGTTTAGGTTTAGAGGATTTTGACGAAGTGCTTTCTTGGTGACCTTGTTCCTCGTATTGTTCGAAGGGTATGATATTTAAACATGGTTCAGGAAGCTTCATTCTCTTTTTCAATGCTTTGTTGATACATTTTGGTTTAGAGACTTTTGATTCGGGAGATTTGAGACCACAATCAAGTATAAATCGCATGATATATTCATTGTTGAATAAACGTGGTCGCTTACGATCATTTACGAGTAAAATCTCATCAAAGATCATACTTATCCAATTGATTTGTATATCTCCATATATAGCGTACAAAGCCTTGAAATTCTCCTTATATACCGCATCTAAGTTACTAACTCTTGATAATAAAGAATGTGTAATAGCATGATGTAGAATTCTAGCAGTAGGCTGTAAGTTGATCGCTTTTGTACTAAGCTTATGATCTTCAATAAAAAGATGACCTACCTTGTCTTGAGTATGAATAGTACAAAAATCTCTAGAGAACTTTCTTCCATTGTTATTTGAACCAAGTACCGTTGCAATCCTTTCCTTTGAAATAAATATGTGCTTACTACATACAACCGACCAAAGACAATGAGTAAAATTCTCAGGTTTAAATTTTTCTAAGCTAAGATTAGCATAGAACAATTTGATCATGATATGATTGATTTCCATATTGTTCTTATCAAAGTCAAGAAGATTTTGAATACGAGCTTTGATTGCTAATTCTTTAACATCATAGAGAATAAAATCAGAGAATTTGATGAAAGAACCTTCATGAATCGTATAATCTTTCATTTCATTCCATCGCTTGACTGCTATTGGATCCATTAACCACTGTTTGATATTGGAATCAATGAGTTGTAGTTGTGTAGAAGATGATTTCTTCAATCTCTTTTGTGGTGGAGCCATTGATTTTGTGAAGGAAATGAATTTGGGGATTTTAGGGTTGACAAGGGTTTGAGAGTTTGAGGGAATAAAAGGATAAATGAATAGGTGTGAATGGGAACCGTCAGTTTTAAGTTTGAAATTTAAAAAAAACGAGACCGATCGACCGCTACGAATTCACCGGTCGACTGGGTTGAGACAGAGACTTAAACGGCCGACTGGTAAACTTCTGTCGGTCGACTGGTTGATGAAAAAAATTTGTTTTCAACCCGAAACTTAACCGATCGACTGGTCATATTGTACCAGTCGACTGGTTTCTCTGTCCCTGGTTTTTCTTGTTTTTCTACGAATTTTCAGAAGCTCCACTATTCCATATAATATAAATTTATTTCGAAACTCAAACTAATCAACTAAAATTCATGAAAACAAAAAATCCCTCAAGATTGAATCCACTTATTAGAACAACAACAAAAAGATGAATCTCACAATATATAAAATCAACGAGAAGTGGAGGAGTTGTTCTCGAAATCTTCATTGATATTGGTAACTCTTTGTGTCCATGGCGACCAAGTTTCCTTATCTCCTTCATTTCGACTATAATTCTTATCCCATGAATTAGGACTTCTTGATGATGAAGGAACATGAGGCATAGGTTGATAAACTCTATGTTTTTCCGTGCCATAGAAAAATGAGGCCATGCGTTCCAAAAGAGTTAAACGATCAGACGTAAGTTTTTTGTTCGTAATGGAGTTGTTGCTGGAGATCCATTTGATGTTTTTGGTAGTGGTGAATATCACTTATCTTTTCTCTAGTTCGTGGGGAGCAAAATAACGCCTTCTTTGCACGTTTAGACTTTGGTGTATTTCCGGGGGTATGAGTACATTTTGGTCTACTTTTCGGTGTTTCTGGAGAATAGTATTCCTCCGGTTTAGAATTGGTGACTGAAATGTGTGACCTCTGTGCACATTCGTCACAGATATGAGACATATTTGATATAATTGAACTTGTTTTAAGAATAATATGGTCTCAAAAGTAGGAGATGCAGAAAGGAGAAAGGATGAACTCATATATATAAGTTTGTCTAAGAATAAATTAATGGTTGACAAGGTTCAAAGCATATATACCATAAAAAAATGGATCGCTCATAATTTTATTATAATAATAGTGATAGCTACTTAATAGCTAAAATATGAAAAATGAAAGCACCAGTTAGAAGAGAACTTGACAATTCATATGTACATATGTTTAGAATTTATACATCAAGTTCAGTTCTAGAGATTAAACCAAGCTCTCTACGCAAAGAAATAAAACTTGATTCGAGTAGAGGCTTAGTAAAAATATCTGCTAGTTGATATTCAGTCTGGACATGTTCGAGATATATTGTTCCTTTTTCAATATTATCTCTCAAGAAATGATGTTGAATGTCAATGTGCTTTGTTCGAGAATGATTTCCTGGATTTTTTGATAAGTTGATCGCACTCGTGTTATCACAATATATGATGGAGTTCGATAAATGAATGTCAAAATCACGAAGTGTTTGTTGCATATATAGTACTTGAGTACAAGCAAGAGCTGCTGATATATACTCAGCTTCACATGTCGATAATGAAACGCAATTTTGTTTCTTACTAAACCAAGAGACAAGTGATTTTCAAATAAAATGTCATGTACCACTTGTACTCTTTCTATCCGTACGAGGGCCTCCAAAATCAGCATCACTATAGGATACTAACTCGAATGGACAATCTTTTGGATAGAATAGATCGAAGTATTTGGTATTATTAAGATAACGTATTATACGTTTTATTGCTCGTAAATGTGATTCTTTAGGATTTTCTTGAAACCTTGCACATAGACAAACACTCACCATTATATCGGGACGACTTGCGGTAAGATAAAGAAGAGAACCAATCATGCTTCGATATAACTTCTAGTCAACATTCTTACCATGTTCATCTTTTTCAAGATGTGTAGTCGTACTCATAGGAGTCGGTTTACCAGATGTATTTTCTAAACCGAAACGTTTGATAAGATTTCCACAGTATTTTTCTTGATTAATAAAAATACCGTTAGAAAGCTGTTTGATTTGAAGACCAAGAAAACATGATAGTTCGTTCTCCCATATGAGACATTTCGAACTCTTTGGTCATAATATTTGCAAACTCTTTACAAAGTATATAATTTGTTGAACCAATGATAATATCGTCTAATATATCTGGATAATCAATATATATTTTCGAGAGCGTTTGATGAATAAGGTCTGATCGACTTTACCAGTTTGAAATCCTGAAGATAGCTACGTAATCTTTCATACCAACCACGAGGTGCTTGTTTTAATCCGTATAAATCTTTCTTAAGTTTATATATGTGATCAGGATGTTTTTCATGTACGAACAAGGGAGGTTGTTCGACTTATACATTCTCCTTGATAAACCCATTTAAAAAAGCACTTTTGACATCCTTTTGATAAAGTTTGAAATTATGATGACAAGCAAAGGATATAAGATTCTGATAGCTTCTAGTCGTGCAACCGGCGCCAAAGTTTCTTCGTAATCGATACCTTCTTCGTGATTGTATCCTTGTGCTACTAATCTTGCTTTATTTCTGGTTATATTTCCTTGTTCATCGACCTTATTTTTATAGACCCATTTAGTACCAATAACTGACTGATCAGTTGGTCTTGGAACAAGTTCCCAGACATCATTGCGCTCAAACTGATTTAGTTCTTCCTACATGGCAATGATCCAGTAATCATCAGTAGTAGCTTCTTTTGGATTATTAGGTTCGATATTTGAAAGAAACGCGACATGACCCATTTGATTTAGTTGACTCCTTGTTCTAATTTGTGACGTTACTTCTCCAATTACATTTTGAACTAGATGATCTCTTAGAATTCTTGGAGGAGATCGAAATCTTGGTGGAGAATGTATCACAACTGGCTAAGGAATATTTTCAATAATTTCTGAGTCTGAGTCATTATTTGTGATGATAGGATTTTCAGTGATTATAACTTCGTCGTCATCAGATATGTTATGAGACGGTTTATAGAATTCATCGAATGAGACTTGAAGTGATTCTTCAATAGTTTTAGTTCTTTTATTAAATATACGATAGGCCTTGCTTCGTTCCGATTATCCAACAAATATACCTTCATCGAATTTTGGATCAAATTTTCCAAGATGGTCTTTCGTATTTAAAATAAAGCACTTAAAACCAAAAACTTTAAAGTATGAGATATTTGGCTTTCTTTGATTAAATAACTCATAAGATGTATTCTTGGTGAGAGGTCGAATGGATACACGATTCAAAACATAACACGCAGTTGCAACAGCTTCGGCCCAAAAATGTTTTGGTAAAGTGGATCCATTTAATAATGTTCTTGCACATTCTTGTAAAGTCCGATTTTTCCGTTCTACAACTCCATTTTGTTGTGGAGTTCTAGAAAACGAAAAATTATAATATAAACCTTTCTTTGTACAAAAATGGTTAAATTCATTATTTTCGAACTCTCCGCCATGATCACTTCTTATATTCTTAACCTTAAGCCCTTTCGATTTTTGAATTCTCTTGATGAAAGATTTGAAATGATTGAAAGTGTCACTTTTATTTTTCAAGAAAATCACCCAAGTATAACAAGAGTAATCATCAACAATTACAAACACATATCGACTATGATTTATTGACTGAACCTGTGTTGGTTCGAATAAATCCATATGTAATAGCTCAAGTGGTTGTAACGTTGATATGACTTTCTTGGATTTAAATGACGATTTATTCAATTTTCCTAATTGACATGCATCACAAATATTATCAACCGTATAGCTCATTTTGGGTAGTCCTCTAACTAGGTCATTTTTGGCTAGTTGTCGATAGTTCTGAAGTTTATATGACAGAAACATTTGTGCTATAGCCGTGGATCATTATCATTTGCTATAAGACACATACCTGAATTATGATTGACATTCATATTCAGAATATAAATATTTCTGTCTCTATATCCTTCAAAAACTAAATTTCGATCTTTATCTAAAATACTACATTTGTTATCCGAAAAGGAAATGGTAAAAGCCTCGTCACATAGTTGACTGATACTGAGTAAATTGTGTTTCAAATTTTTAACTAGCATGACATTAGTAATAAGAGGTAAGTTAGATGTACCGCATTTGCTCACATCGCCTTTGCCGATGATATAGCCTTTTGAATTATCTCCAAAAGTGACGGAGCCACCACCTGAATAAGTGATATTTGTTAATAAGCTCTTGTCTCCAGTCATATGCTTCAAGAAACCACTATCCAATATCCACTTTCCTCTTTTCTTAAGTGGGACCTGCAAAAAATAAAATTAAGTCCATGGTACCCACTTTTTATGGGGTCCTAAGAGTTAGGTCTTAGGAGTCCAAACCCTTACGGGTCCGGTATCCCCTTTATATAGATAATTGAAATTACGATGCACGGTATTCAAAAATTCTGAATGTATTTGTTCCTTATAAAATTATTATTTGTTTTAGGAACCCATATTTTGATAGTCTTGACATTTTTCTTTTGAAATTTCACAACCGGTTTTGGTTTAGAATATAATAAACTGAGATTTTTCTTAGCTTCAGTTTCTTGTACTGTTTTATGTTTTCTTTTTCTTTTATTACCAAGATATTTCTTGATATCTTGTTTCTTATACCCCAAACCTTGTTTATTCGAAGCGGATTGTAAATTTTCAATAATTTTTGTCAAGTTTTCTCGACCTTTGTTGAAGTTAGAAACATTTTGAGTAATGTCATCTAATTTTGTTGGTAAACTAGCTTTTTCTGGGTCTAGATTCTTGAATTTTGCATTAAGCTCATGATTTTCAGTAGTAAGAGCATCATTTTTCTCTTTTTGAGTTTCAATTTCTTGACTCAAAAGAGATAATTGAGAATCAATATTAGATGATGATTCTTGAACTTTTCAAGTTCCCCCTCTAATATTTTGATATACACGTAATTGTGAATATTTTATCCGCTTATTTATATTATTTTATATTTAAAATAATTGATACGATGTATTTATAGTTGTGTTTTCAGATTATTTATGATGAATGGATTAATGCACTTAATAGTTGAAAAGCTTGAAGAATTGGTGTATGAAGAGTGTTGATTTTGAGAGCTAGATTAAAGCTTGAAGAAATGTTACTGTTCAACCACCTTCTGCCGCATATTCTAATGATCCAATGCCTTTTCATAAAGATAGCTTGTCGCAGATATTATGGAGTTCCTAGTCATGCTCAAAACAATTGAATTGGATGTCAGTTGATGCCCACAAGCTATGCCAATTGCAAATACATTCACATTGCGTTCACATTGGCTCATTTGAAAGGCCTTCCATTCACATGCGTTCACACTTAGCTACTTGGTTTATGTGTTATTTTGAAAAAGGGATTTTGTCCCACAATGTGTAATGAGCCTCTTAGCCTTGGCCAATACAACTATAAATACCTTGTATCTTATTCATGTAAAAACACATTAGGTTTTATTCTGTAATTCTCTTCTTGGAATAAAATCATTCTTCTTCCCCTGTTCTATTTAGTTTTAATTGTATTTTATTTATGTCTGTTATTTTATTTTTCTTTTCTTCTTTAGCTATGTCTAGCTAATCCCATTTGATTAGGGGGTAATGACGCTAATAGATATGATTTAACATGAATCAAATAGCCAATAGATGAGGACTTTATACATGTAGATCTGGATCTGAATCAAGGGTTAGATCTGAACCTTCATATTCTGTGTCGTTTAAGAGCTATGCTCCTTCATAGGGTATATTCGTGTTCGATCTAACAATTATCAAATTTAGATTTAATTTTAAGGTTTTAGAAATTAATTAGTGAATCTGTCCTGATAGTCTATGGTTGTTTGAGAGCTCAGCTCCTGCATAGGCTATGCTTGTCGTTATTTACTTATTTGTTTCTAAGAACCTAATTATCGTTGATTCATGTGTGTGACAGAAACATGAATTAGATCTATATTTATTTGTTGGCTATTGATGAGTGTGAATCCAATCTATGTCATTATCCCCTAATTGCTTTCTCTTATTATATAAATCTCTCTTTTTATTTAATTGCTGTTATTTTCTGTGTTTTCAATCAATCAAAATCTTGGAATAACTTGATTGTAATTATTAATAAAATAATTTCTGGTCCCAGAGTTCGATACCCTCTACAACAATCCTTGTTTTTTAGGAAAGCCGAACGAATTTAACAGTTGTTTACAGTTGTTGATTTGTTCGCAAACAAATTTTGGCGCCGTTGCCGGGACCAAAATAATTTTTATTTTTATATCCTTCGGGTTATATATATATATATATTTCTTATTGTTTTTTCATTAAAAAAACACAAAAATATTCTTGTAAGTTTTATTTTTATTTATTTCCTTTTGTTTTCCGTCATTAAGAAAAGAAATTGTAATTTTCTGTTTAATTTCTTTCCTTTATTGCCTTCCAATTTTTTTACAACTTAACAATTTTTTTTTTATTACTTTCCTCTTCCTAATCTGTAAATTTCTTTCCTTTCAGCTCCTTTTTTTCTTATACAAAGTTTTCTGAAAAAAAAGAAGAAAAAAATATTGCAAAGATTTCTATTCTATTTTTTTTCTTCTGTTCTTTGTCAACAAGTCATGTTCAAACTTCACATAATTCACCAATTCATTCACACCCCTCCATACCCATAGCCCTCATCATCCTCTGTTCACTAACCCGTCCAAATATCCAACACCAATCCCACGTCCTCTTCCATAGTTCAGCACCTTCCTTCACTATCACAACCACAAAATCCCCTTCTTTTCATCATGTTGTGTCCATCCTCAATACATCAATCTCAAGTACAAACAGCCACCGTAAACCAAAACCAAAATCACTTCACTGAACCCCTGTATGCCTCCTCCTTCGAACAGGCCCATCATCATCCAATCTACCCGAATTCTGCTTCACCATACACTGAGTCCTCCTTCACCAGTTCTGAAATCACGCCACCAATCCTTCACCACATCTACACATCACAAATAACTCAGTACGTAACCATCTCCATCAGAAAACACCCATCATCCAACATATACCGCCATCCAACAAAACATCTCCCCTTGGTTCACGCGCAAACAGTCACAAACCAACCTGAAAAAAATCGTCGCCATCACCACAAATTAGGCATCGCGTCCACCAACACTCCCCTCACACTTGTTTAGCCAAATCCGCAGTAATCCCATCGCGATACCAAAGCCCAAACTACATCACAACTCCCTGAACCACCATAAACCCGAGATTCAAACAACAACGCCTGACTTCCTCTAGCCCAAATTGGCATCAGATCACCACCGCCACATATTAAATACCCTCCAAATCGCACCCCTTCAGACAACCCCACTCCTGAATTTCACGCAAGCTCCACCAAACACTCGAACTCGCCTAAGCCCACCACACATTTCAAACCGAATTCATCACAAGTTTGAATTGAGAACCAGTCTAAACCCTAGCCTCAAGTTCAAAGCCCCCTAAACCGATTCGAAGCCTAAAAAATCCGGGAAATCCAACTCGAGAGTTCCAAACGCGATTTGAAAGAGGGAAAGAGTTTTTTTTGGGTTTACGAGTATTTTCCTTTACTGGGATTTGCAGCCATATATATTGGGGGTGTGATTTTGTCCTTACTTAGTTGGGTCTAAACTGAGAAAGAAATAGGCAGACAGAGGGCCTGTGTAGGTGGTGAACGCGTGGCCTTGCTTCTAGCTTAATAGTGTGCGCCTGTTTTTCTTTTTTATTTGAATAACTGTTGTTCTATGGTTTTTTTAAACACCAAGTTTGGTTTGACCATTTGATCAGCGCGTCTTGTGTTCTGGTAGAGTAAATTCCTATTCAGTTCAGTTTTTGTTTATTTTTATCCTTTATTATTATTATTTTTTGTTTATTTTTTTTAGTTGAATTTAGTTTTGTCTAGCCTAGTCCGTTTTTAGTCTAGTTTTAATCTTAGTTTCAATTCATTTTTTTTCCTTTTGCGGTTGTTTATTTGTTTTCTTTTCAATTTTTTTTAAAACAAAAAACAAAAACAAAGATCAAAGACAAAGGTGAAAACAAAGTTCAAATAACATATTAAGAGAAATCAAAAATCAAGTAATTTGCAATCAAAAGTTGAATTGATCAAGCGATTGCACACCAAGTGGGGTGTGAACGCGCTAGCGCGACTCAACTGCACTGGACGGACTGCCGATCAAGGTGAGTATTTTCTAACTCTACAGGGACTGCTGCTGCAAATAATATATATATATATATATATATATATATATATATAGAGAGAGAGAGAGAGAGAGAGAGAGAGAGAGAGAGTGCTTGTAAAAATCTTCTGCAGGGCATCGACTTGCTTGTAATTTTTTTTTTCTGCAATTTCCTGTTCTGTGACTGTTCTGAGACTGTTCATTCTGTGACTAAAAAAAATAATCGCACTCATCTTAGTTTTGTTTTTATTTTCCAAGGACTTCATTGTATTTTGACAAATTGGTTTAGTTCTAACGGATTATTTCTCGGTTTCTAGACTACGGCAGAGTAATAACCGTTTATAAATATTACGGTGATTCGTAAATATTATATCGGTTTTCCTCTGAAGGTACTTAAACCTTCGACTGCATTGCTAGGGTGATTCCTGATGCACCGATAACTCCTGTCCGTTAACTGGCTGAGAAATCTTTTGTTGAAATAAATCAAACTGTCATTATATAATTCTAGAAATTGTAAATTTTATTTGCATTAGGTTCATCCTTATTTAAAAAAAAGATAATTTCAAAACAATTCTCGTTTTGTAAAAAAAAATATTCTCAAATTTGTTTTTTTCGTCTTCCCTTATTCTTCTCGCTAGTGCATGCATAATTGGACTCGTGATCCTTCAGATAATCGTTTAGTTCGAACAAACATTCCTCTAACCATGGCCGAAGAAAATCCCCCTCGATCTCTTATGGATAGATACTTCCCCGATCGGGTTTCTATTCCTTCTTGCATCATATTGCCCGCCCCAACGGGTAACCACTTTGAAATTCATTCGAATCACATAAATACTCTTCCAAAGTTCGGCAGTCTAGAATGTGATGATCCTTATATTTTCTTGACCAAATATGAACAAGTTTGTGCAACCATGAAATTTCAACAATTAAGTGACGATGGAATCAAACTTAGGTTAATTCCATTTGCACTTACCGATTATGATGAGAAATGGTTGTATAGCTTGCCTTCAAATACTATTAGAACTTGGGGTGAATTTGTGAACATTTTTCTAAAGAAATTTTACCGTCTGGAAAAAACATCCAAAATTCGAAACGAAATAGTCAATTTTCATCAATTTGGGGGTGAATCCTTTGCAAAATATTTTGAAAGATTTAAAGAGCTTCTAGTCAAATGTCCACATCACAATTTCGAAAAATGGACTCTTTGTCAAATTTTATACAATGGACTTGAAAATAACTCTCGAACCTTGCTCGAATCAATATGCCAAGGAAATTTTCTAGCCCAAGATCATAATGCCGCTTGGCAATTTCTCGAAAATTTGGGCGAAAAATCAGCTCAATGGGAAAGATCTAATGAGAAATCGATTTATTCCCGATCTAATGCTCATTCGGTAGGATCATCAGTAGCCTTAGAAGCAAAAATAGACGCGATGATATCCAAATTCGATATTGTCCTTTCATCAACTCAAATAAATCAAGCTCAAGTGTCTCAGACCTCGTGTTACAAATGTAACGATCCTAACCACATAGCTGATCAATGCCCACATTCATTGGAACAACTCAACGCAATTAACAAAGCTAGAAATGACCCATTCTCCCCAACATACAATCCAGGTTGGAGAAACCATCCTAACTTCTTTGGACCCAAAACAATGCAAATTCGAATGCGGTTCGACCACCTTTTCAGTCATTTTCGAATAATCCTTCGAAACCTCCCTTTCAACAAACTCAATTCCAACATCCTGTGCCACCTTCTCAAAATCAAGCACAATAATCTTTTGTTCCCCAAGACGATAAACGATTGACATCACTTGAGAAAACTCTCGAAGAATTGACTAAAGCGACGACTCAAAATCTCCAATCAAATAGCAATCTTCAAAATTTATTGACTTCACATATGCAAAACACGAGTCAATCGATCGCTAAACTTGAAATGCAAATGAGTCAGTTAGCCACTTCCGTAAGCGAATGGGAAAGAGGCACTTTCCCGAGTCAACCCATTCCAAACACCAACCGTCAAAATCCTAACTCCAACCAAATTAAAATCATTTAAGATTCAAACGTTAGTCACTTGAATGCGGTCACGACTCTTAGATCTGGCAAAAAGATTGACAACCATGTGGTCAACCCAAGCAATATACCGGACAATCTTTCAACTCCAACCGAAAATTCAACGAACTCAGATCAGAACATTGAACCCATTTCTGACAAGGGTCATCCTCAAACTCAAGTGTCCCAACCTACTGAGTTGTCTGCTCCATTTCCTTATAGACTCCGACCTAGGAAAAAGATGGATCAACTAGAAAAGATCCTTGAAATATTTAAGCAAGTTAAAGTGAACATTCCTCTTTTAGATATTATACAACAAGTTCCACAGTACGCGAAATTTCTAAAAGATTTGTGCACTCAAAAACGTCATACACATGTACCTAAGAAAGTGTTTCTAGCGGCAACTTTAAGCGAAGTCTTGTCCCAATCAATGCCAGTGAAATACAAAGATCCTGGATGCCCTACAATATCATGTACTATTGGGGACAAGAAAATCAATAGATGCCTGCTAGACTTAGGTGCAAGTGTTAACTTGCTTCCATATTCCGTCTATCGCCAATTAGGGCTAGGAGAACTGAGACACACCAAGGTTACCCTTCAGCTTGATGACCGTTCAATTAAGAAACTTGTGGGCGAAATCGAGGATGTATTGATCAAAATAGGTGAATTCATCTTTCCAGTCAACTTCATTGTCCTAGAAACTCAACAGGTAAGCAATCCTGTGAACCAGATCCATTTGATTCTAGGACGACCCTTCTTAGTAACTTCTAATGCGCTTATCAACTATAGAAATGGGTCTATGAAACTTTCTTTCAGTAACATGACCGTCGAGCTAAACATCTTTAGAACTGAAAACTCTCCTAACTCTTACGTGGATCAGTTTTTTGAAATTCATTCAGTCCATAACAATGAACCCGAGCTCGATCATCTGAATAATGAAATTGAATCGAATTATGAAACCTTGTTTCAAGATATTCCCGAAAATCTCTCTGATTCGATTCCTGTCGAGCCACTCACAATTGAGTTTGTCCCTCAACCAGTTTCTTTAATTGAGTCGTCCCCAAAATCTGAACTCAAAGTGCTGCTCAGTCATCTTAAGTACGCTTACTTAGGAGACAATGACACTTTTCCTGTCATTATCGCTTCTGACCTTACTTTAGAGCAAGAATAATTGGTCCTTCCCATCCTTAAGAAAAATAAGGAAGCAATTGGTTGGTCCATGGCTGATATTAAGGGGATTAGTCCTTCGATAGTCCAACATCGAATCCACCTTATAGATGATGCCAAACCCACTCGTAATCCCCAGCGTCGACTAAACCCCATTATGAAAGAAGCAGTTCGTGCTGAAATTCTTAAATGTTTGACAATGGAATCATCTACCCAATTTCCGATAGTCAATGGGTTAGTCTGATTCATGTCGTACCTAAGAAATCAGCGATTACCGTGATCCAAAATGAAGCTAACGAGCTTATCCCAACCCGCACCCAGACTGGTTGGCGTGTCTACATTGAGTATAGGAAACTTAACGCTGCAACACATAAGGATCATTTCCCTCTGCCATTTATCGATCAAATGTTAGAACGGATAGCCGGTCACGAGTACTATTGTTTCCTTGATGGGTACTCAGGTTATAATCAAATCCCTATCGCTCTTGAGGACCAAGAGAAAACCACTTTCGCCTGTCCGTTTGGTACATTTGCGTACCGACGTATGCCTTTTGGTCTCTGTAATGGACCTGCAACCTTTCAGAGGTGCATGATTAGCATTTTTTCTGATATGATCGAGCGATTTTTGGAAGTGTTCATGGATGATTTTTCCATCTTCGGGGATTCCGACACTGATTGTTTACATCACCTAGATCTTGTTCTTATCCGTTGCAAAGATAAACACATAACGCTTAATTGGGAAAAGTGTCACTTCATGGTTAAACATGGCATTGTTTTAGGATATGTCATCTCTAATAAAGGAATTCAAGTAGACAAAGCCAAAATTGAGGTTATCTCGAATCTTCCCATTCCCCAATCCATTAAGGACGTCCGATCTTTTTTAGGTCAAGCTGGCTTCTATCGTCGCTTTATAAAGGATTTTAGCAAAATCACTCGACCTTTGACCAATCTTTTTGGTAAGGATGTTCCTTTCGACTACAATTCTGATTGCATTTCATCTTTTGAGCATCTTAAAAATGAATTTGTCTCTGCTCTGATTATCTACACTCCCAACTGGAAGCTGCCTTTTGAAATCATGTATGATGCCTCAAATTTCGCTGTTGGCGCTGTCTTAGGACAACGCATCAATAAAAAATTTATGTCATTTACTACGCGAGTAAGACTTTGAACGATGCCCAGATCAATTATACGACCACTGAAAAGGAACTTTTGGCAGTTGTTTTCACTCTAGAAAAATTAAGGCCTTATCTGGTTGGCTCACACATCACGGTTTATACCGATCATTCCGCACATAGGTATCTTTTCTCTAAAAAGGATGCTAAGGCTCGTCTCATTCGTTGAATCCTTCTACTTCAAGAATTTGACCTTACCATTAAGGACAAAAAGGAATTTGACAATGTTATTGCAAACCGCTTGTCTCGTCTTTCAAATGCCCCGTCTTCTCCTCTTCCGATCAACGATAATTTCCCTAATGAACAACTATTTTCTCTATCCACTGATCCTTGGTTCGCTGACATTGTCAGCTACTTAGTCACCAAGCAAACCCCTTCTTTTTGGTCCAAGCAGGATAAACACAAATTCTTTTCCCAAGTGAAACATTTTTTTGGGATGACCCCTATCTTTTCAAGTATTGTCCCGACCAAATCATTCGAAGATGTGTTCCTGACACTGAAACTCACAGTATCCTCTCTTTCTGTCATGACCAAGCCTGTGGTGGTCACTTCGGTCCCAAAAAGACAGTCGAAAAGGTTCTCCAATCGGGTTTCTACTGGCCCAACCTTTTCAAAGACGCATATGAATTTTGCAAAACTTGTGATCGATGTCAATTCTTAGGGAAAATTTCTAAACGGAATATAATGCCCCTAAAACCCATTCTAGAGGTCGAAATTTTTGATGTTTGGGGTATAGACTTCATGGGACCCTTCCCTAATTCTTTTGGGAACCTTTACATCCTCTTAGCTGTCGACTATATTTCTAAATGGGTCGAAGCTGTTCCATGCAAAACAAACGATAACAAGGTTGTTGTGCGTTTCTTGAAAGAAAACATCTTCTCCAGGTTTGGCACACCTCGCACAATAATCAGTGATAATGGAATACACTTCAGTAATCGTTCTTTTGAAGCTCTCATGAGAAAGTATTCGATAACCCACAAGTTATCCACTCCTTACCATCCTCAAACTTGTGGGCAAGTTGAAGTATCGAATAGGCAGAGTAAACAAATCCTTGAGAAAACTGTGAATCGAAATCGTAAAGATTGGTCTCAAAAATTAACCGAAGCTCTTTGGGCTTACCGCACCGCTTTCAAAACGAACTTAGGTATGTCCCCTTATCGGTTGATTTTTGGTAAGCCATGTCACTTGCCGGTTGAACTAGAACATAGGGCGTTATGGGCAATAAAAACTTTGACTCTTGATTTAGAGCAAGCAGGTAGGAAGCTTCAACTTAATGAACTTGATGAAATTCGGAATGACGCCTATGAAAATGAACGAATTTACAAGGATAAGACGAAAGTTTTTCATGATAAATCCATTTTATGTAAAACTTTCATGCCAGGTCAAAATGTTCCGTTATATGACTCAAAACTACATTTATTTCTGGGTAAGTTAAAATCTAGATGGACAGGATCTTACACTGTATGGACTGTTTATCCGTATGGTGCGGTAGAAATTGAGAATCCAACCGATGGATCATCCTATAAGGTCAATGGTCAACGCCTTAAACCTTACTTGGAACCAATACCCAACCAAGAGGAAGAGCTCATGGTCCTCCATGAGCCACATTACATTCGGTAAGACGCACTAACCCTCTTTTGTACATATGTAAATATTCTCTTATTTTTTTCCCTTTCACTAAGATATGTCTAATTAATGACTGTGAGGACACATTCACACTCAAGTGTGGGGGGAAAATTTACATTACATCAGTAATCAAATGTTATGAACTAGGTCATTCATCGAACAAGGATTAACTTAAATTCATAAATAACACCTTGATTCTTGTTTGATAAGTTGAATTGTTGGGTGATGGGAATGAACATCATTTATTCATTGAGTCGTAATGTGTCTTTTTAAGATGCTAGCTTGAGACTGTGCAGACGTTAGTCGTGTTCTGGAGTAAACATATCAACCTTTGTTATACATGTTAGAATGTGCAAGTAAAAAAAATAAAAAAATCAAATAATAATGATTTTGCACTTACATTTGATTGGATTTTCCGAGTTCGTTTTCATGCATAATATTTCAAAATCTTAATTTCTAAAATCTACTTGTCCCAATTAAGGAGAAATGACTCATTGTAGCGTTCTTCTTCGATACCCCACATTATTCAAACCAAAGTTTTAGTCGATTTACATCCATGTTTTGACAAGTTTATCTTATATTGGTATACTCAAGAACCTTTGTTTAATGGTCAAAAACGTCACTTTTTATCCCAATATTACACCACCCACTCCGTACTTGTTTTAAGGTAGGATAACCATATACCACATCTTATTTTATATGGGTTATCTATCTTACGAAACTTTGCTTATCATTCCTTTCAGCTTTTTGTATAACATCAATCTAGACTTGTGTGTTGAATTAGGGTTATAGAAGTAGAGTAACTAGGGCACAAAACTTTCCTTTCATGAAGTATTGGTTTAGTAGAGGAGGAATCAAATGAAATAATGTACGGCAGGAATCAAATGAAATAATGTACGGCATCATTCCATCTCCATTCATCATTCATCATGCAAAAAAAAAAAATTGAAATAAAGAGAGAGTCTCTCTGAATAAAATAGTCATTCATCATTCTTGACTACAAAGCATTCAGTTCCATTCCATCCACATCCATTATACCGTACTTGGAAGTGAGGATTGTAGTAGAGGAGATGAAAGGAAATAAAAATGTTCATATGTGCTTAGTATTACTTTATCTTTTGTAGCCTGAAGTTTAACTAATACACTTGCCTTATTATCTAGAATATTTTTAGAACTTACAAAATTCTCCTTCATTTACGCATAACTCACATCCAATATATTACAGTTACACTGGTGCAAAATTATTCAAAAAAAAAATGAATAAATGATTGGGTGCACATTGTCGATGTGTAGAACTTTGGTTGACACCACGCTCCTAACCTTCAAGACAATTACAGTGTTATCAGGGAATTACGATTCAGATTGAAATTTTTTATTCATTTTTGCACCAACAATGGGATGGACAATTTGGGATTGAACCGTAATTATTGGAGTTAGGTAAAGTCCTTGGAATGTGAAAGACCTTAAATATATTGTTTGATTAATCTGCGTACATAAGACGCTTTAGATTTTGTGGGTAGTATCCGCTGAAACCCCTCACGAGACAACACTCGTCCTACTGGGGACACCCAGAGGTTTAAAGGCTTGTTGCATACTCTAAATGCAATCGTGTTTCCTACGAAAGTGTGACATATCTTAGTTTAGTTTATTCGAGGACGAATAAAAAGATAAGTGTGGGGGTAATTGATATACACGTAATTGTGTATATTTTATCCGCTTATTTATCTTATTTTATATTTAAAATAATTGATACTCTGTATTTATGGTTGTGTTTTCAGATTATTTATGATGAATGGATTAATGCACTTAATTGTTGAAAAGCTTGAAGAATTGGTGTATGAAGAGTGTTGATTTTGAGAGCTAGATTAAAGCTTGAAGAAATGTTACTATTCAGCCACCTTCTGCCGCATATTTTAATGATCCAATGCCTTTTAAGATAGCTTGTCGCAGATATTATGGAGTTCCTAGTCATGCTCAAAACAGTTGAATTGGATGTCAGTTGATGCCCGCAAGCTATGCCAATTGCAAATACATTCACATTGCATTCACATTGGCTCATTTGAAAGGCCTTCCATTCACATGCGTTCACACTTAGCTACTTGGTTTATGTGTTATTTTGAAAAAGGGATTTTGTCCCACATTGTGTAATGAGCCTCTTAGCCTTGGCCAATACAACTATAAATACCTTGTATCTTATTCATGTAAAAACACATTAGGTTTTATTCTGTAATTCTCTTCTTGGAATAAAATCATTCTTCTTCCCCTGTTTTATTTAGTTTTAATTGTATTTTATTTATGTCTGTTATTTTATTTTTCTCTTCTTCTTTAGCTATGTCTAGCTAATCCCATTTGATTAGGGGGTGATGACGCTTATAGATATGATTCAACATGAATCACATAGCCAATAGATGAGGACTTTATACATGTAGATCTGGATCTGAATCAAGGGTTAGATCTAAACCTTCATATTCTGTGTCGTTTAAGAGCTATGCTCCTTCACAGGGTATATTCGTGTTCGATCTAACAATTATCAGATTTAGATTTAATTTTAATGTTTTAGAAATTAATTAGTGAAACTGTCCTGATAATCTATGGTTGTTTGAGAGCTCAGGTCCTGCATAGGCTATGCTTGTCGTTATTGACTTATTTGTTTCTAAGAACCTAATTATCGTTGATTCATGTGTGTGACAGAAACATGAATTAGATCTATATTTATTTGTTGGCTATTGATGAGTGTGAATCCAATCTATGTCATTATCCCCTAATTGCTTTCTCTTATTATATAAATCTCTCTTTTCATTTAATTGTTGTTATTTTTTGTGTTTTTAATCAATCAAAATCCTGGAATAACTTGATTGGATTTATTAATAAAATAATTTTTGGTCCCAGAGTTCGACACCCTCTACAACAATCCTTGTTGTTTAGGAAAGCCGAACGAATTTAACAGTTGTTGAATTGTTTGCAAACATATTTTCTTCTCATCTTTTAATATATCTCATTCAAATTCTACTCTACTTAAATCTTCTTTGGATTGTTTGCATTGTCGTTTCATATGTTTAATTTTAAAAACTAATTCAGCTTTAATATCAAGAACTTCTTCAAAAGTAGGAATTTGTACCTCATCTTCTGTTGCCATGAAACATACATTAGCTTGCTCATTATCTGAATCACTTTCACTATCTGATGAAGATGATCTGAATCATCCCATGTTACTGAGAATGCTTGTTTCTTTGACTTGTCTTTCTTGTATTTGATTTTGTCATTTTCTGACTTCTTCTTTTGCTTCGGACAATCCTTTTGCATATGTCCCTTTTTGTGACAATTGTAGCATTCTATATTTGATGATGATGGTTTATTTGAACCAAACTTCTTTTTGCTGTATCGAATAGCTTTTCGTTGCTTTAAGAATTTCTTGAATCCTTTTGCAATGAACGCTAGATCTTCATCTTCAGAATCTAACTTGTCTTCATCTTTTTCAGCATGAAAAGCTACAATTTTCTTTTCTACTTTTTATTCTTTTCTAGCTTGTAAGTTCGCTTCATAGGACATTAGATTTCCTATCAATTCATCTGGCTTCATGGTGGAAAGATCATTAGCTTCTTCTATTGCTAATACTTTTCCTTCCCATTCATTAGTCAGAGAATGTAGGACTGTTGAAACAACATCAAAATCAGAATATTTTTGCCCTAAACCGATAAGTGCATGATGAATGGTTTGAAATCGTGAATATATTTCATTGATTGTTTCATTCGGCTTCATTTTGAAATTTTGAAATTGACTTTTCAACATAGCTATTTTGGCTTGCTTAACCTTGTTAGTACCTTCATGAGTGGTTTTTAGCATTTGCCCAATTTGATATGTAGTGGTGCAGATACTAACACGGTTATATTCGTTTTGATCTAATGCACAAAACAACATATTTATTGCTTTTGCATTTACGGCTGCTGCAGCTTTCTCAGCCGGTGTCCATTTTGAATACTCAGTTGTTGGATTTACTATTTCTTTCTGAGTAGCATTCCAAGCATCATAGCTAGTAGATTGCATGTAAAAAGCCATATATGTTGCCCAATAGCTATAGTTAAGACCATTGAAGAAAGGAGGTCTTCATGTTGATTGACCTTAAGTGCAAGTGGTGTTAGTGCTACTACTAGGGTTATTTGCCATATTACTAGAATATATCAAATAACTGTGTTACAGTTATGTGATAACCTGGCTCTGATACCAATTGAAAGTGTGTGCGTGTATGTGCCAAGTATAATACACTCACAAGGATCGTGTAATATGACAAACAATATTCAAGTATAAAGTAATAGCTAATCACATAACAATATAATAGATAAGTAAATGCAGTAAAAGGAAAAATCACACCAGAGATTTTTATACTGGTTCGGAGCACCGTCCTATGTCCAGTCCTAGACTTCTATCTGGATTTTTACTAACAACAACCTCACTTCACCCGGAGGAACAGGTTTACAACACCCGAGCAGCCAAATAGGAATTTCATGCCTCTATCAACACGAGGACTTCACAACTTGCCTCTTACAACATGGAGGACTTCAAACAAGATGAGTAGACTTGTGATTTGACAATGTATGTTCTTGATAACATGAATTTGTCAGCTCTTGTACAACCTTCTTGTAATCTTATCCTCAAATAGAAATTGTGTATGTGAAGATTTGGAAGCAGATATCGTGTTTGAATCAAAGGAATAATATATAAATTCTAGGATTCAAGAACGATATAAGAAGATTATGAGCATTTGAGTGCTTTGAAAGAACAAAAATGATATCAACAATAGATAGAATAGATAGAAAAAATTGGTTATATGAATCGATGATTTCATGTTGTTTTTATAGAAGATAAAGAGTGGAATCATTGGTGAAGAGACGTATTGAATAGAAATGATTTTTGATGAAAGGAAAAGGAAGCAACTTTTGTTGAATGAAGATGTCTGTACCAAGAGTTGCTTTCAATTCGAAAATCGGTCAACAGGTCAAAAATTAACCAGTAGACTGAAATTTGAATATATATATATACACATTATATACATGTGTGCATGTTCATTGTGCATTCTACCCAGAAACGGTCGACCACCTATATTGAAACTGGTTGACTAGTTTCTGGCAATATGCACAATGAATGTGCATTCATATATATACATATATATTCACAATAATGAGGTATATGATTCTTTGAGGATAGATTTTAACACTTATAACATGGCTAAATCACTAAATAATCAACCTCTAACTTACAATACCATTGATTCTCTTCTTTTTGTCGATCATGAAACTTCTCCTTTTCATTAATCAAAATGTTATGAATTCCTTGATTCAACAAAACATATTACGTGGAAATCATAAAGAAGAACGCTACACACTGGAAATGAAACCGTTCAGAAATAAAACTAGCGGAGTGGAAACCAAAGGTGAGAACTTCCCACTAAAATTTTTTGTTCAGTTATTTACGTTATAACTGCATATATGAATGACTCCCCGTCGTCCACAGACCATGGTCGACTTGTTTCTTAAATTATGTTGTGAAAATTGTTTGTGGTGTGAAATGGAATGTATAGGATATTCATAAGTTGAATAAAATATTTTATCGTTAAAAATATAATATTTAACGTGTATATGAATAAAATAAATATTCATAAACAAATCAGACAATTATTTTATGTACACCCATTTAACTAATATTGATTGGGACGATACATTTTACACATCGCCCAACTGCACAAATAAAAATCAGTATTTATTGATTGAAAACCCACATGGGTATTGGGATGATATTTTACGTACACTAATTGTAACGACCCGCCATTTTGACCGTGCCGAATTGAAAAAATATGCCAACTCGAAACGTCCAAAACAACAGATTGTTATTAGCTTCTGAGGTAAATAGAACAAATCACATATCACAGACACAGATACAAAGCAATATAATATCTCACAGTGGAAAAATTAAAATACAATAGTAATTCATGAAGCTTTACATCAGAGTTTACATAAATAATTCAGCGGAAGTCTAATACAATAAATAACTGATAACAATCTGAAACAGAATGACAAAGATAACTGAACAGGTAGATATAAATGAGAAAACCCAATAATCTTCAAACTCCAAGAGTGGATCTCGAAAGCTGTGATAATCGATCTGACCCGAGCAATAATGCAAAACAAAACAACTCGGATCAGGACTAACATTCTCGTGGAAGTAAATCAATTCAAATGAAATGTTCGATGAAATGCAATCAGTAACTTAGAGGATGTTTGGGATCACCATCCTCTAAGGATCCGTCAAACAAAGACTATATAGTATAATACGCTATATACAATCGTGTCTATCATTAAAGTAAAAATATCAAAATAGCGTAAGCGGGATTACCATGATTACCCTTACACCGTTTATATATTCCCATAGTATATACAGTACCGTAATTCCTCCGTAAACTAGAGGTTGATCAGAGGGCACTCCATATAAAACAGTACAAAACAAAATCGTAGTGGGCTTGTATAAGGCATGTGACAAGGCACGCAAGGAATGCCAGGGTGGATTCACCGTTTGCAGAGCCGGACTGGTGGTAACGCATAGTAGCAACTACCGCCCACCTCGATACACACTCCCATAATCAAAAGGGCCCAAATCGAATCTCAACAGTAATAGAATAATATCCAAGAAGTGTGCTCGATAAGAGGTATGACCTCACTTGGTCCGTGCGTAGCTCCTGTTTTAGCCACATCAAGCTGACTCAAGGTAGTTAGGATCTCGTAATTAATATGAAATAAAAATGGAGTCGTTCGCCAAATCATCCCCTTCATTCTGGAACTCCACCGCGTACACAGTTGTCACAGTGGTTTTCGGTATTGGCAGAGAGTATGACAATAGCCGATCCCGGTCTCTTTAACAACCAATCGTTTACATCTTTCACACCGTGGTCATTATTTTATAAATCACTTTATAAAATAGTTTATACAAATTCTCATATTCGAATTTGAATTTAAAATTAAATATCTAACTTCGAATATATTAAATTTTGAAAACAACCCATTTTAGTCGATTAATGAAATTCGACACTTAGGTTCAAATTTCCTTTTATATAATTTAAAACGAAATATTAACTTCAATATAAACCAAATCGTCTTATAACTATAATTCAAGTTATATAGTTCAAAACTATTACTTCTACATTTCAAATCAAAATCTTATATTTCATTCAACCAAATTATGATTTAAAACCATTCTTATACATTGATTTAACAAATTCTTAATTCAAACCAAACGATATAAAAATCAATTCCGCATATAACATATATATATTCCAATTCATAATTAATCACTTAAAATTGAATTTAATTCTTATCGACTATAAATTCAAAATAAATCAATTTACCCAATTCACATTCATTTCTTATCAAGGTTCATAATTTAAACCAAATCAAATTAAATTTCTTAAATTTACCAATTCAAGTTCATCTCTACAAAAATTCATATCGATTCCAATTCATAACTTAATATGAGTTCATTCGTTATTCAAATATCATTATATAGATTTACATCTTTAAACTTCGAATTTAAATCGCGAAATATAAACTATCCATCTTGACTTTATTAAAGTTTATAAAATACATATATAAGAAAATTAACTTTGAAAATAGATATGTGTGTATATATATATATATAAGTTTATAAAACTCTCAAATAAATTAGAAATAGATTATAAACATATATAAGTTTAAAATAATACAAAAATAGATTTAAAGAAATATTTATAATAATATAAAAAGGTTAAAATAATTATAGGAATCGATTATATGGTTTAAAATAAATTTATAAGTAAAATCTTAAATAAACATTTAAATCCCTATTTACAAATAAATCATTTTAAAACACATAATTTAAAATATACAAAATAATTTATATTTAAATAAAATATAAATATAAATATATAAAGTCTTAAGTAAATATTTTAAAATAAAACTCATTTTACTTCGAAAACATGACCGACGGTGTCCGTATATAGTTTTCTACCCTATGGTCGAGTGATACGGATATTTATCATTTCAACCCGCAATTGATAAAATTTCTACGGGTCTATCATTTCAACCCGCGATCCCAAATTCAATAAAAATCGTTCAGATCTATCATTTCAACCCATAACGATTTTTCCCTATTCTAATGTTCGTTCGGGTATGTATCATTTCAACCCTTAGTGATTTTCCTAAAACTAGGGTATCAACAATCACATAGTATCAATCACAATAAATGTATCATCAGTGCAACTACGTGTCATAAGAATATATCGTGTCGCATATGAAATGTACATACATATCAAATCAAACAATTTCTACTAGCAACCTATACATTTCATATAACAGTTCATTATTAATCTAACATCCATGAAAAATGTAAGTCAGGTGTGAGATAAACTCACCTTTCATGGCACAGAAATGGAGATGACAGACGGACTGACGCAGCATTGATACGATGATTTCCAGGCACGAATTGGAATGAATTCAACTTGATGATCAGCCAATAATTTATTTAGAGGAGGTCGGAGAAATTTCAATGGATCGGTCGGCTATCGGTTTTGGGATGGGTTTCGAAACTCAACACCACACAAAGCACAACACTTATATTTTTATAAAATATTATATAATTTGAAATTTTGAACGCACACTAAACATATGTAATATAAATTGTACACATATTATATAAACACACCAAAACGATTATCATATTTTTTTAATATAAACACAAAGATAAATCATTAACACAAACAAACGCGACTCACACCAAAACTGTAAAATATTATATATCGTATACCGCAACCGAAACATTGTAAAATGTATAAACACACGCAATACCAATAGGAAAACATTTACTCCAACACATAAATCCACACTTAACACACATAGCAAAATCACACAAAAACACAACATAGTAAACTTCACACATACACACGCAAAAGCACACAAATTATTGAACACACACCATTCATAAACATAATAAGGACACATCAAAATACAAATACAAAACATGACTTTATACTCACTCAACACACAAATGTTCACTGGCTCATGGATACACACAGGGACAGCAGGGACTGTCTTCGGCGGATCTGGGCAGAGCTCGGGGCGGAGGCTCGGTCGCCGGCACACCGGGAGATGTCGCAGGGCTGACTCAGGCGGCTTTAGATGGTTCAGTGGTACCGAAAACTTGGCAGCGGGTCTAATGGTTTCAGGGAACTCAGCGGACTCGGGTACAGAGGAGTAGGAGCTTGGTTCAGGATGCAGGGGAAGGAGGTGAGGTCGGGTTCGATTCGGCGAGTGGTGCCGCGAGGATTCAGATCAGCTCAGGGAGAGGAGTAAGGAAGTGCGGATGGAAGACAAAATCAATGGGAAGGTAGGCTACGGTGTGAATATTCCATGATGGCAAAGATCTGTAGCCGAAGTAAATAAATGGGTAAAAAGAAATGGTAGTGGTGAATATAACGAATGTGGAAGGTACCGTTTGCTTTATAAATTTGAAGATTTCTTCTGCCAAAAAGTAGGCTCGGGAATTGGAGAAAGTGGGGACTATTTCTAAACTTTTGAAAAATACAACGTGTGATTTTAATGAGTCAAAAATAACCGAACACTCAAAGTGAAATGGTAACAAGTTTTGAACAGTTTTAAAATTAAAAGGGAACATAAAGAGTAGCTTGTTTAGAGATAAACATACATACATTGAAGAAAAAGAAAACAAAAAGGACATGCATGCTTTCCAGGTTTTGGAAAAATATGATGGAGTTCCACCGTATGCATGCATGTTGCATTGTAGTGTACAACTTATCCACCTATAGAATAAATGATAAATGGTGGTTTAACAAAATAAAATGATGGGCTTTGCAGACCCAAAATTGCTAGAAAAATATGTAGAATCGTAAAAGGGACACATCGAACTCAAATGTCACCGTTTCAAAAATGAACTGCGTAAACCTTTTCGCAGTTTCAGCGCGAACCGAGCACCGAAACTGAAAAATAAATATATTTTGGTAATCAGCTCGACGAGACGGACACAACGGTGTATAATTTGCAGTGTCAGGATGCTCCGTTCAAAAGCGCGTTACGGACCCCTTTGACGTAAAAATGCGGACGTAAAACAGAGGTCAAAACGTCCGATTTTCGCGATACGAATTTCGCCGTCGGATTCGTGACAACGAATAGAATATTTTTTGTGTTTTTCCGAACTTGTTTTGGAGAAATTTTAAAATCGCTAAAATTTGATCTGTTACGCGCAGCTTTGCACTGAAAATTGCACGATCGACAACAGTCAAATTTTCCGATGAAAACTTTACAGTTGCTACATCTCACTGTACGTATTACAAATTTCGAATTCCCGTTATGAAAAACCATAGAATAATTTCAAAATAAAATTTTGATTTAAATCGGATTTTAAATCGTTAAAAATTACCGGTTGTTACACTAATCTCAGTTGTTTAGTTGTATGTCGATCGATTGGTTAATAAACTGTGGTAAGCGTTAAATATTTATATTTAATGCTTATGCAGTGTAGAATGCACTCTGGATGATGGTTGATTGTTTATCATTCTTGTTCTATACATGTGTTGTATGAAATCCATATAAATAACATTATATGGTAATTGACCGTGTCTGAACTAACGAATATTTTAAAATAATGAGCATTTTAAAATAATATTCAGTAAAAGATCAAATCTGATTTTGATGTCCGATTTGGGATGGACACAAAAATATTTAAATATGTAAAGCCGTGTTGATTAGATTAACGCCATTTTGGACGTGATTGAAAATTATATCGATTTTATTCATTTTTATAATGAATATCGAAAAGGAAGTGACTTCAAAATCTAATGTTCTGAAAATATTATCATTTATATATTAATGGTATGGGATATTCAATTTTTATTTGAAATTGAATACGAAGTTGAAATCGTTTTCAAAAAAATTTAAAATGATTTATAAAATATGTTTTAAATAGAAATTGACGAAATATATATAATCTATATATTATACATATAGTGGCCTGAATAGAACGCGCCGTACCGCGGCAGTTCGCGAATTTCGACCATTGACTTCGAATGGACATTACAGGAGATCAGATCGTCGGATTGTCCTAAAACCAGAACTATTGGGTTCGTATCGTAAAGTGTTTTCCAACGAACACAAGAGATTTGAAATCTAATGGTTGGATTTGGAATTATGTCCAAATCAAATTTGTAAAATGTCGCTGTAAGTGCAGTTCGATGACCATTTATGGAAATCGACTGTATGGGCCTTAATAAAAATATTAAAAATATCAATAATTTGTGTAAAATCATAATAAATGATTTGGAAAGAATGGGAATGAAAAATTCCATATTTGAAAAGATAAAAATATAATTTTATCGAAATGAACTAGTTATGAACTAAAATTGTAATCCAATATTTTAAATAAATAAATTGGATTTGAAATGGTTTCAAAAATAACCAGAATTTCCAATATATGAATTGGAATGGATTTGAATAGAAATTATCTTCGGAATATTTCGATATTGGATTCCGTTATTATATGGACGTTGTGGAGGAGTTTGGAAGATATATATATATATATATATATATATATATATCGTTATTCCAATACGATATTTGTAGATTTCAGAATTTGATATTGAATATAAGCCGATATATTTTCTATTCAGAGACTTGTATTTAATATCAAATTGGATTTTCGGGTTTGTCATGAATGGTGTCTTCATTAACACTGTTCTTAAACCCAGTTGAGAAAAGATATAAATCTTTTAATTAAGATTAAATTAAGTTTAACAATTAATTAACATTTAATTGGAATTAAATTAAAATTGGTTTTTGGGTTTATCGTGGACGGTGTTTTAAATAACACTTGTTCTTTAATCTGATTAACAATGGAATGAAATTTTGGGTTCGTCGTGAATGGTATCTTTAATAATACTGTTCATAAACCCAATAGAGTTAATAAAATTAGAAACTAACTAGTGATTAGCTAAGTTGAATGGTTTCATGGGTATTGATCTGATGTTGGTTTCGGCCTTCGGGGTTAATACTTAGGGAATTGTTCTCTTACTAATTTACAGTTAGAGACTGATGGGATGGGGTCTTCAGTAACACTGTTCTTAAACCTCGTGTGAAAAGAACAAATCTTTTAATTAAGATTTAAATAAGAATTGCCAATTAATTAACATTTAATTTGAATTGAAAATGGAATGTGAATTGGTTTTATTGTGAAATGTGTTTTTAACGACATTCGTTCTTTAACCCGATTTGCAGTGAAATGTGATTTGGAATTTATAAATCTTTTTATTAATATTTAAAGGAAATTTCCAAAGTAAAGTTTTCCAATTCAATACAATAAATTGGAAAGGAATGGAATTCGATTTGGTAATAATCGAAGTGAGGTTTTGTGGAGGATGACTGTTATTATATATGGAATTTAAAAGGCTTTGTCGTTATTCCATTTATATTATTAGTCGGATACGGAAATTTACATCGATTATATATATTGATATGTTTTCTGTGAAAATTCCATAATTAATGGAATGTGATTTTGGGTTTATCGTGAGCCGTGTTTTAAATGACATTGGTTCTTTAACCCAGTTAAAGACAAGATATGATTTCCCAAAGTTAGATAATCATTAATATTGATTTTTGGGAAGATTAAAACTACGTGAAGTTTTAATGAATCTTTAATTAGATTGAAATGAGGATTTGATAATTTAAATTATCAAATTTGAGAAATGATCGAGATTGGAGTATCACCAGTGTTGCTCCAAGCGATAGTTAAATCTTTAAATAGATTTGAACGAGAAATGGTAATTAATTTTTACCGATAAAACTGTGGCGTTAGATATGGAGTATTACTAGTTTTGCCCCATGGGATGAATTGGTTGGGATTGGGAAATATAACAAATGATTACTTCGGTAAGGTTAGCTAATCCCGACTAGTTTGGATAAACCTTAATTTGGTTTGGATTGATATACAAAGGAAGAATAAAGAATAAATTTAAAGAATTTTCTTTGATAAAATTAATGGGAACCTTTCCCAAAGGATATGAATATTTAAGTAAAAGAATATTCGTAATTAGAATGAGGCGTATGTTGTGTTTTTATAGCACTTGTTTATTATATACGCGAGTTATTCGAAAAGATCGGGTTTATCCCATTCTGAATAACTGAATCGGCGATGAGTTGACGATGAAGGTGGTGGTTGAAGACCGGAGGTCTTCACATCGTTTGGCTGACTACTGATGTCATGATCGGGCTGTACACCTAAGACAAGGTAATAAGTGGTGATCATCCAGACGTACTTGGAGATCGACCGGATATGCGAGGACCTCTCTCCTATATTGGACATATGGGACGAGGAATAAGGTGCCTCTGGTTTCGTTCAGACCCAAAACGAACTTGTAAATGGATGTGTGTCTAATATTGGACTTTATTCTGTGTGATTGATAGACATCAGTTGCATGGCCTGAATTGCCTGTGTAGCATGCTGAGATGCAGATGATCAAGGCTTCTGTTGAAAAGCAGAATCTTGTGGTTGATGATCAAAGCACGACTTTAATATAGCATAGCTTTGTGTATAGCGTTAATTCGCGAGCCTCGCACCCGGGTGTGAACCAGAAACAGGAGAGATCCTCAGGGAGGACATGCGTTTCTTTCTAGCTAGGAGTGGTGTCAGGGTTTTGCAAGCCCTGACATTTTACTTATGTGGATGATGGAAAGCGAGGCGCCTCGGTTATATTGGTCTCTGCGGAGCCGATAGATGGTTTGGTCGATATATGACCAGTTTACGCCCTATAAGGCGGGGAAACGCATGGTTCAAGCATTTTAATTAACTCCATGTGGACCGGCCCTAACAATCCAAGGTTAGCTCGAGCTCTGATGCTGAGGATCGGGCTAGAGAGTCTCGAAGCGGTAAGGATGATACCTTGCCTTGGTTCACAGATGGAAATCCAACTTTCCATACGTGACCTTGCAGTTTAATTGTAGAGCCTAGTATGGTGACATAGTGGGATGGGGCACTATGCCGATATATGATTGATACATTTATATTTGAAGTTGATTTCTTCACTTATAGTAATAATAAAAGATAAATTTCGCGTACCAAGCATATTTGGCTATTATAAGATAAAAATCTATCCTCCGGCTTGCATTGCATTGTGTGATGGGACCTGAGTCTTATAATAGCTTCATTGTTCTTTATTTAGGATTTCAATGTTTGTTTTATGCACTGGTATTCTTGAGTTTAAACTCGTTTCGTGTTGCACGGAGTGGTTCCTTGATTTATCTAACTTTAAAATCAAGCTAATAACTGTTTTAGTTCTCATATCAGTCATATGAATGACCTGGAGTTTATTGTTTTAACCTAAACTCTGGATGCCCCTATTTTCCATATGGGCTGCTAGTAGTTTTGGTTTTGCAGATTTATATTCATAGGATCTTGGTTTACAGTTGGAATGATATTCGGAAAGCTCTGTATCCGTATATTCCTTTCAGTTGTGTTTTGTATAATTTTCTGCTACATTGTAATTTGTAAATCTATGATATTTATTAAATTTATATTATTTATTCATACTCTGTATATTCTTGTACTCTGATGTAAATTTTTGTAATAAACGATGAAATGTTCTTCTATTTATGTTATGTTTTGTCATGTTCTCAACTCAATATGGGCTTCCCTTTACGGGGAAGTTTGGGTTGTTTCAGTTGGTATCAGAGCTTTAGTTTACAGAGCTCGAGAACAAGACACATTAGAACCAAACGAAAGAATTCATCAGAGATTGGATTAGTAATATCCAAAGAGAATGACTCGTTAGAGATAGGATCAGTCGTATCATAGAATGAGTTGGAAGAGTGTTATTTTTAAAATAAAAATGAAAAACAAATTTTGTTTTGAAAATTTAAACCATTTTATACGTATTTTAATATTTATTTTAAATTATTTTGGATAATCTATTATATAAAGTTTTTACATATATGCCTTGCAAACGTTTATTCAAAGTTTTAATATACTGGATAGATATAGAATCACATTCTAGTCGCATGGTGATGATTCTGATAATGCTGCAACGTTATTAGTATTTGTGTTTGAGTTTCGAAAAGGGGGATATCTATATATTTCCAATTGAATGGTGTGAGAACCAAAACTAGATATGACATATTGTTGTGAATTGGCATCAAAAACATGATTTTTTGTATATATATCAAAGTTATGTGTTTGAAACGATAATCACTAATTGATTGCGGATTGTGTTGTTTGATTATGGGTTTGATTAATTAAAATTTTGAACCATTAAGCCAAATTGAATCTAAATATTGAACTGACTTGAAAATTGTTTGAGATTGCATGCATATACATGTATATACATTGAACAGGTCATAGCCGGGAAGCTAAGCAGAGGAATAAAATTGTATGCCCAACAAATAGTTACATGTTTACTAATTTATTGGGTTTGGATGATTTTATGAGCCGATTTGCTAGCCGCTTGGCATCTTCTTTTTCTTTTTGAGATGAGAAAGCCTATGTGGTGGTTTGGAGATTTTCCCGACGCTCCCTGTACAAAGGAGATTATGGCGAAATTTTTCAAAAATTTACGGTATCACCAAATTTTTGAAAAATTAGAAATTCTTATAAACTGAAAAGTTGAAGAATGAAAGTTGAGTTGATTAGCAAAACAACTTTTAGCTCCGTTCCTTTTAGAGGACGAAAAGATTTTAAGTGGTGGAGATTGTAACAACCCGGAAAATCAGAACCAATTTAAAATTTTTGTTTTGGCAATTTGTAATGAATTTTGAATATTTAAAATGATTTATTTTAAATAATAATGACAAGAAATTTATTTTAAATAGAATTACAACATATAAATTTATTTAAATTCGAAGTTAGAATATATATATTTATTTTAATTGTAAAACGAATTGAAAATGGCGCGGTAGTTTCAAAATTCAATTTCAAATTTTAAATGAATGTACAGGATTCAAAATAAACCGGATTTTAGTGAAACTAGAAATATTTGAATCTTTTGAAAATATCTTTTCAATGAATCCGAAAAATTTAAGTTTCATAGCAGGAATAAAAATTTATATCCAGTTGAAAATTCAGGATAGTCACTATGGAAATATAGCCCGTAAAAATAGAAATTTTGCAACCGACCTCCGTTTTCAACAAGACCACTTTTGTTATATCCGGAATGTCAAGTTATTGCTAGATTCCAATTTTTGGAATTAATATGTGAGCGTGGCGAAGTTAAACGTGTTTTGATAGTTTCAGTCGATTTGGATTGACCAGAAAATTGCCATTTTTCAAACGGTCTTCAAATTTTTCGAAATTAATTTTCTTACGACCGTATCATCAAAACATAGCCAGATGTATTTTTCTGGAATTTTTGGAGTTCGGGATTGCGAAACATATCCCGTTGTGTTTGGAATGGGGGGTAATTGGCTAGGGGCGACAGTCGTTGGGTCTCGTTTGGAGTTCGAATTAAAAAGTTTCTTTTTAGAATTAAAACAATTAAATATGTATAAATGTCAACACCTCTTCTCTCTCCCTAATTCCACCGTTCAAAATCGATATATAAAAACGCAAAAAAACAAAAACAAAACTCTACGAAGCCACTGCCCCCGTCGCCGCTACAAGCCACCGCCGACCTCCCCTCCCCGCAGCTGCTCCGCCTCAGACGCCCCCTCAGTCTCTGCCACCTCTTCCACCGCCTATCCCCCCTCTAAACCACCAATCACGAATACCCTTGGCCCAAAAACCCTACCACCACCGGAGAGACCATCGTCGCCGACCTGACGCCCCACCTCCGGCGCACCCGACCCCGCTACCGTCGCCATTAGCCTCCCTTCCCCCTCCTCTCTCTCTCCACTTCGAAAAACCCCCAAACCCTTTTGAAAATCGCCGCAACCAACCCCCTGGAACCGCCACAACCTAGCCGCCACCTCTTTGATCGCCTGCGCCACCTCTAGTCCTCAATCCGAGCTTCCCAGCCGCCACCGACAACCACCGTGGATTCCTCCGACCATAAAAATGTGAGTTTTTATCATTTTTAATTATATAAATATAATCTTTATTATGTGAATGACATTATAAAGGTAGGATTTTATTTATATATTAAGTAACAAGTATAAAGGTTCAGGTATAAAGATTCGATTTTTATTGTGAAGTAGTGAAGTTGAAGATTAGATTTTTAAACAAGAAAACTTTAGATTTTTAAACAAGTAAAGATAAGATTTTTAAATGGGAAAAGATATGATTTTTATAATATAAACATCGACACAAAAATGTGATTTTTATTATCTAGAGAGCGCTATGAAAATTTGATCTTTATATATAAAACATTATCACAAAGATATGATCTTTATATATGTAGCGATATAATAAAAATGCGATTTTTATTATATGTATAGCGTTATAAAAATACGATTTTTATATATGAAGTGGCGATATAAAATTGTGATTTATATATACATAACGATACGATAAGAATGTGATTTTTTAAAAATATATAGCATTGTTAAAAATATATTTTTTTAACATAAAATGCATGAAACAGATTACGTGGAAATCATGAAGAAGAACGCTACGCACTGGAAATGAAACCGTTCAGAAATAAAACTGGCGGAGTGGAAACCAAAGGTGAGAACTCCTTAATAAAATTTTCTATTCAGTTATTTATTTTATAACTGCATTTATGAACTGCTCCCCATCGTCCACAAACCATGGGCGACTTGTTTGTTTGATTGTGTTGTGAAAATTGTTTGTGGTGTGAAGTGGACCGTATAGTATATTCATAAGTTGAATAAAATATTTTATCGTTAAAAAAAATAACTTTTTACGTGTATATGAATAAAATAAATATTCATAAACAAATCGGATGATTTGTTTATGTACACCCAATTGACTGATATTGATTGGGACGATACATTTTACACATCGCCCAACTGCACAAATAAAAATTAGTGTTTGTTGATTGAAACCCCACACGGGTATTGGCATGATATTTGACGTACACTAATCTCAATCGTTTAGTTGTATGTCGATCAATTGGTTGAGAAACTGTGGTAAGCGTTAAATATTTATATTTAATGCTTATGCAGTGCAGAATACACTCTGGATGATGGTTGATTGTTTATCATTGTTGTTCTATACATGTGTTGTATGAAATCCAAATAAATAACATTATATGGTAATTGACTGTGTCTGGTTCCAGTTCAGAATGAATAAATATTTTAAAACAACAAATATTTTAAAATAATGAGCATTTTAAGGTAATATTCAGTAAAAGATCAAGATATGATTTTGATGTCCGATTTGGGATGGACACGAAAATATTTAAATAGATAACGCCGTGTTGATTATGTTAACGCCATTTTGGATGTGAACGATAATTATATCGGTTTTATATATTTTTATAATGAATATCAAAATGGAAGTAATTTAAAAATCTAATGTTTTGAAAATATTATTATTTATATATTAATGATATGGAATATACAATTTTGATTTGAAATTGAATATGAAGTTGAAATCATTTTGAAAACGAATTTAAAATGATTTATAAAATACGTTTTAAATGGAAATCGATGAAATATATATAATATATTATATATATATATAATGGCCTGAATAGAACGCGCCGCACCACGACAGTTCGCGAATTTCGACCATTGACTTCGAATGGACATTACGGGAGATCCAACCGTCGGATTATCCTAAAATCGAAACCATTGGGTTCGTATCAAAAAGAGCTTTCCAACGAATACAAGAAATTTGAAATCTAACGGTTGCATCTGGAATTATGCCCAAATCAAATTTGTAAAAGGTCGCTGTAAGTGCAGTTCGATGACCGTTTATGGAAATCGACTGTACGGGCCTTGATAAAATTATTTAAAATATCAATAATTTGTGTAAAATCATAATAAATGATTTGGAAAGAATTAGGATGAAAAATTCCATATTTAAAAAATAAAAATATTTTTTTATCGAAATGAATTAGTTACGAACTAGAATTATAATCCAATATTTTTAAATAAATAAATTGGATTTTAAATGGTTTTAAGAATAACCAGAATTTCCAATATATGAATTGGAATGGATTTGAATCGAAATTATCTTAGGAATATTTCGATATTGTATTCCGTGATTATACGGACGTTATGGAGGAATTTGGAAGATATTTATATCGTTATTCCAATACGATATTTGTAGATTTCCGAATTTGATATTGAATATAAGCCGCTATATTTTCTATTCAGAGCCTTGTATTTAATATCAAATTGGATTTTTGGGTTTTTCGTGAATGGTGTCTTCATTAACACTGTTCTTAAACCCAGTTGAGAAAGGATATAATTCTTTTTATTAAGATTTAATGGATTTTACCAATTAGTTAACATTTAATTGGAATTAAATTGAAATTGGTTTTTGGGTTCATCGTGGACGGTATTTTAAATAACACTTATTCTTTAACCCGATTAACAATGGAATGAGATTTTAATTTTGTCATGAATGGTATCTTTAATAATACTGTTCATAAACCCAATAGAGTTAAGAAAATTAGAAACTAACTGGAGATTAACTAAGTTGAATGGTTTCCTGGGTATTGATTTTATGTTGACTTCGGCCTTTGGGATTAATACTTAGGGAATTATTCTCTTACTAATTTACGGTTAGAGACTGATGGGATGGGGTCTTCAGTAACACTGTTCTTAAACCCCATGTGAAAAGAACAAATCTTTTAATTAAGATTTAAAGAAGAATTGCCAATTAATTAACATTTAATTGGAATTGAAAATGGAATGTGAATTGGATTTATTGTGAACTATGTTTTTAACGACATTCATTCTTTAACCCGATTTGCAGTGAAATGTGATTTGGAATTTATAAATCTTTTTATTAAGATTTAAAGGAAATTTCCAAAGTAAAGTTTTCCAATTTAATACAATAAATTGGAATGGAATTCGATTTGGTAATAATCGAAGTGAGCTTTTGTGGAGGATGACTGTTAATATTTATGGAATTTAAAAGGCTTTGTCGTTATTCCATTTATATTATTAGTCGGATACGGAAATTTACATTGATTATATATATTGATATGTTTTCCGTGAAAATTCATAATTAATGGAATGTGATTTTGGGTTTATCGTGAACCGTGTTTTAAATGACATTGGTTCTTTAACCTAGTTAAAGACAGGATATGATTTCCCGAAGTTTGATAATCATTAACATTGATTTGTAGGAAGATTAAAACTAAGTGAAGTTTTGATGAATCTTTAATTAAATTGAAATGAGGATTTGATAATTTAAATTATCAAATTTGAGAAATGAACGAGAATGGAGTATCACCAGTTTTGCTCCAAGCGATAGTTAAATCTTTAATTAGATTTGAACGAGAAATGGTAATTCATTTTTATTGATAACACTATGGTGTTAGATATGGAGTATTACCAGTTTAGCTCCATGAGATGAATAGGTTGCGATTGGGAAATATAACAAGTGATTACTTCGGTAAGGTTCGCTGATCCCGACTAGTTTGGATAAACCTTAATTTGGTTTGGATTGATATCCAAAGGAAGATTAAAGAATAAATTTAAAGAATTATCTTTGATAAAGTTAATGGGAACCTTTCCCAAAGGATATGAATAATTAAATAAAAGAATATTTGGAATTGGAATGAGGCATATGTTGTGTTTTTATAGCACTTACTTATTATATACACAAGTTATTCGAAAAGAACGGGTATATCCCATTCTGAATAACTGAATTGGCGATGAGTCAACAATAAAGATGGTGGTTGAAGACCGGAGGTCTTCACATCATTTGGATGACTACTGATGTCTTGATTGGGCTGTACACACAAGACAAGGTAATAAGTGGTGAACATCCAGACGTACTTGGAGATCGACCGAATATGCGAGGACCTCTCTCCTATATTGGACATATGGGACAAGGAATAAGGTGCCTTCGGTTTCGTTCAAACCCCAAACGAACTTATAAATGGATGTGTGTCTGACATTGGACTTCATTCTGTGTGATTGATAGACATCAGTTGCACGGCATGAATTGCCTGCGTGGCATGCTGAGATGCAAATGATCAAGGCTTCTGTTGAAAACCAGAGTCTTGTGGTTGATGATCAAAGCACGGCCTTAGTATAGCATAGCTTTGTGTATAGCGTTAATTCGCGAGCCTCGCACTCCGGTGTGAACCAGAAACGGGAGAGGACCTCAAGGAGGACATGCGTTTCTTTCTAGCTAGGAGTGGTGTCAGGGTTTTGCAAGCCCTGGCGTTTTACTTATGTGGATGATGGAATGCGAGGCGCCTCGGTTATATCGGTCTCTGTGGAGCCGATGGATGGTTTGGTCGATATATGACTAGTTTACACCCCAAGGGGCAGGGAAACGCATGGTTTAGGCATTTTAACCCACTCCATGTGGACCGGCCCTGACGATCCAAGGGTCACTCGAGCTCTGATGCTGAGGCTCAGGCTAGAGAGTCTCGAAGAGGTAAGGACGATCCCTTGCCTTGGTTTACAGACAGAAATCCAACTTCCAATACATGACCTTCCGGTTTTAATTGTAGAGCCTAGTATGGCGACATAGTGGGATGGGGCACTATGCCGTCTATGATTGATACATTTATATTTGTAGTTGATTTCTTTACTTGTAGTAATAATAAAAGATAAATTTCGCGTATCAAGCATATTTGGCTATTGTAAGGTAAAATTTTATCCTCATGCTTGCATTGCATTGTGTGATGGACCCGAGTCTTATAATAGCTTCATTGTTCTTTATTTAGCATTGCGCTATTTGTTTTATGCACTGGTATTCTTGAGGTTAAACCCGTTCCATGTTATACGGCGTGGTCCCTTGATTTATCTAACTTTAAAATCAAGCTAATAGCTGTTTTAGTTCTCACACTAGTCACATGACTGATCTGGAGTTTATTGTTTTAACCTAAACTCTGGGTGCCCCTATTTTCCACACGGGCAGCTAGTAGTTTTGGTTATGCATATTAATATTCATAGGATCCTGGTTTATAGCTGGAATGATATTCGGAAAGCTCTATATCTATATATTCCTTTCAGTTGTGTTTTGTATTATTTTCCGCTGCATTGTAATTTGTAAATCTCTGATATTTATCAAATGTATATTATTTATTCATACTATGTATATTCTTGTACTCAAATGTAAATCGTTGTAATAAGCGATTAAATGTTCTTTTGTTTGTGTTATGATTTGTCGTGTTTTAACTCAATCCGAGCTTCCTTTTACAGGGAATTTTGGGTCGTTTCAATTTGTATACAAATTTCCTTATTTAACATGGCAAATAAAAATGAATATTTATTTGTATACAAATTTCCATATTTAACATGTAAAATAAAATGAATATTTATTTGTATAAAAATTTCCATATTTAACATGACAAATAAAAAAGAATTTTTATTTGTATACAAATTTCAACAATTCGATTATATTCAATTAAATCAAACAGATCACTCAACACAGCATCAACCAATTCAAATCAATTTGCGTACAACACCCAACTGAATTTAACGGCGCATATGTAAGAATTTCTCGACGCAGTAATAATTAATTGATTTTAATTATTTAAAAAAGAAATCTCACATTGATTTTGATTTCTCCTAAATTCATTGCAAACTTCAAAAAAAAATTGTTCAGTTCTGAAATGTAGAGTTGATCGCCACGATCGCAACGCAACTGAATTTGCATTTTTCTGACGCTGTATGAAGAAGTTACGATGGTTTATACATTAATTACCTAATTAAAATAACTAAATTATAATTAGTTAGCTAATTTTCACTTAACCCTCCTCTTGATGATCCTTCTGCATTGTGATTTCCCGGAATCGTCTGAAACCATCTTCGACATCCCAATCCCACCGTCGCACGCCGTTCAACACCACCGGAGCCGGATCTGACATGCTCCCTCGACGCGCCTCCGCTTCTTCCACCGATGCCCAGACCGCTGTCAAACTCGACCTCCCCCATGTTGCTGAAAACTGCTCCAAAGTCGAAGTCTTCCACTCCAAAAATCGCGCCCAATGCTCTGAGTTAGATGATCATCGCCGTACCAAATGCAAGAGCTCGAAAAACTCTCTGATTTTCTCTTTGAAATTCTTAAAAATTATTGAAGGGATTGAAAGTAATTAAGGATCGAAGTCCGGAAGACGATTTCCATTGAAAATGGGTAAGAAACGGCGGCTGCTTTAGTGGATTAGGGTTTGGTTTAGTTGGGTATTTATAATATTAAATTAGTTAATTCTCTAATTTTTGAGAAAGATCGTTAATTCTTATTATCTCCAAATCCAGCCTACCGAATATCTCCCTCAGCCAAATACCCCTATTCCGGACACAATGGACTAGGTTTAATCTGCCGATTTGATCGTTTCAACCCTTTATTCTTTGAATTAAAATATAAAACATTTAATTATTTAATTTGATCGTACATTTTAATTTACCAGGGCCACATACTGACTCCAAAAATTTCCGAAAAATAAATCTAGTTATGTTTTGACGATACGGTCCTAACAAAACTAATTTCACCGAATTTGGAGATCGTTTGAAAAATGGCCATTTTCTAATTGATCCAATTCAAATGAAATGGGCAAAACACGTTTTATTTAGCCATGCTCACATATTGATTCCAAAAATTATGAAAATTTGAATCTAGCAATAATTTGAAATTCCGGATCCAACAAAAGTGGTTTCGTCGAAAATGGAGGTCGTTTGCAAAATAGCTATTTTTAAGGGCCATATATTATGTTAAAATATATATAAATTCTACAGCGACTTTTCTAAATTTTAAACTGACCATAACTTTTAATTTATAAAGTGAAATCTTAGATTCTTACACTCGTTAGAAAGATGTTATTAAACAGATTTAAATATTTCTGGTTTTACTGAAATCTGATTTATTTTGAATCATGTACATTTAATTGAAATTTAAAATCTAATTTTCAAACTACCTTGCCATTTCAAACTCCTTTTATAATTAAATTGAGTCATTACGTTCTAACTTCGATTTAAAATAAATTTTTAGTTGTTATTATTTAAAATAAATCATTTTAAATATTTAAAACCCATTAAAATTGCTAAAATAAAAATTTTAAATTGGTTCCAAAATTCTGGATTGTTACACCAAAAGTCCAATATCGTATGTTATTACGTTATGAAAATGACCAAGCCTAAATTCCTAGCTCGAATGCTGAAAAAATATGCAAACGATCGAGCCTAAAGTCTTAGCTTGAATGCCAAAAACATATGCAAACGATTAACCCTAAAATATTTGCTCGAATGCCAAAAACGTGTCAACTATTGAGCATAAGTTCATGCAAGACATTCGTTTAGCGGTCAATGTTGATATTTGATTCAAGCCCAAAACTCAAGATTTCCCCACTATTTATGAAGCTAGTGGATCACGTCGCAACTCTTCATCATAAAAAATTAATAGTATAGTCGAGGACTATTTATCCCATGCATGTACGAAAAATGTTCTAATAGAATCCATATATAATTAATCTACTAGAATAATTTTTATAAAGTATCTCAGATCCCAATAAACAATATAATAAGGTGTTCCTGGTCCTACCACGACCGCGACGCAACAAACCGCATGTAAAAATGGGTCATATGTGAGGGTTATAGGAACTTGGAGCTAAGATAACTAATTAAGTTAAAATTACCATAGCATCCTTAAAATCAAGTTTGACGTAAAGAGGATCTATGTTCAAAGTTTAACGTAAAGCGGATCCAAATTTTTTGAAACATGTTATCCAGTTTTTTGGTTTAAGTGCTTAAAAAAATTATAGAGTTGTAAATATTAAAAACGAGAAAACTGAAAAACATGTCTTCATTTATTGTGAAAAAATATTGTGACACCCCACATCCGTTAATGTCACTCATTAAGAGAATGCATTAAGTCTCGTGAAGCGTTATAGGTTAATTGAAACAGAAACATTACAAGACAAATATAAAATTGCAGCGGAATTAGAACAAACTTTATTAATCATAAAGCATCGTTGTTCAAAACATCATATGTCTGAATTACTTAAAAACTAGTACATCATAAAAAATTCTGTCTTGCATTTTAAACATCAAAGTACCAAATTAAAGAAGCAAAATCCCCAAGTAAAAACATAGACATAGTAAAAAAGATGGGAGCTTGAGCAATACATCTAAGCAGGTCTAGCAAAATGATAGCAGAATCCTAATCAAGCTTGAGTATTCCCACCCTAAGACAGACATAAAGTTTGGCGAGTCCAGTTACTTTTAGAAAATAAATAAGTAAAAGTATCATCGCAGGCATATAAAGTGGATAAGAAAGATAACATCATAATAGGCAGGTATGAGAAGGTAAACTTGATAGAGTGTATATGCTTCTCTAATGATTACTCTAATTCTCTGCACCGATACTAGTATAACCAGAATGAGATGATCCCAACCACTACCAGATGGTAGATTTAGGAATACGTCCAGATGTACCCTAATTACTATGTTAATCGATCGGCTCCTTAGTCCGTAGATACCCTATGCCGACCCACAGTAGGAGGTATCACTTTCTAAAGTCTCAATCTTTCGTTGATGTGCACAACCATATCTACTGGTTTCACGGTCATCTTATCCCCTATGCCCGTACATGCACGCACATGTCCCAGTCGGTTTGCGCCGCCCACACTATCCTCCGTGTTTGGATCTCATACAATCAGCCCAGTAAGCATGTCCCAACTCCGACCTAGGATGGAGTACTCGTCGGGTACTGTTCTATGGGTTACTGACTGAAACAGGTCCCCCACACACAAGATGATATAAGCTCTCCCCTTTGTCTTGTATCCTCAATAGGATTTCCACAGTTTATGCTTACCTAACGGTGTCTTTAATTACATAACCCCATAATTTCTACAGGTTATGCTTACCTCATGGTGTCTTTAATTACATTACCCAACAAGTTAAGATTGTGGGCCTATATATAAATATTACCCACCCTACCCACATTTACTTAACCCATCCAATGTTTCAACCAAGTTTACTCAACCTCTATTCAAGTTCATGTTCATATAATCCCTATGGATTCAACTAGGTTAAGTATTCCAATTCATTACCATGTCCATTTATGGTTATATTGTGATAGACCCCTCACATTAGATTCACCACTTGTGGTCGCTGGATATGTCGGGCGGTTCTGGGCAGACTTCCACCACAAGTGTTTTCTAACCTCTTGTATAGGCGCAGTTATAGTTTCTAATTACTGTAATCCTAGGCTTTTCATTATTAGCCAATTTTACCTATGTCGTTATAGGTTTTCATGCCCCTTTTCCCCTAATTATATTCATAATGAATTATATGCCCTAAATTCATATTCATAAAAATTATTCAAGTTATGCCAATTTCCCTATTTACAAGTTATGCCCAATTTCAATGTTCTTCCCCTCATTCTCCATTTAACGCATTCGCATATTTCAGTGGCATGGCTAGGCTCGAAAGTAGCCTGGCTATATAAAAGAAAAGGAAAGGGATGAAGGGAAGAGGATAGAAATGATTATACTAACAAAATTGACATAAAAACATAGTGGCATATTGATAAGTTGGGCATATAAGAATAGATCTGGTGAACATGAAATGATAGAACTTATTCTAACATAATAGAGATGTCATAATAGGCATGATAAGATCCAAACAATAATTTAGATGTCCAACTAATATCGGATCCAATTCGACCACAAACAAGATAGGTACAAGGTGATCTAAATAGTGGATTAGATCTATGATCAAAGGTAGATCTGTCACGATAAAGATTAAGATCCAAGTCATAGTTATGTCAGAATATCATGGATTCACAAGTTATTATAGAAGTAATATGATTCAGGCAGTCATAGGCATAAATCCAAATTATAGTCATATCATGTTTTACTTTTAAATTATTTAAATCTAAAAGTAACCTAAACTCACAATGTTTGGATCTAGAAAGATAGAAGAAGAATAGAAGAGGTTGAATCACAGATCTACACTTGAATAACTTGATTAACTTAATTGTGAAAAAGGAAAAGGTTTGATTTAGTCTGGGCACCAACAACGTCTAGTCCTCCATTATTTTTAGTGTAGGAAACAAGAGAAATGGAGCCATATTTATAGCCGCCAGCCCCCAAACCCTAACTGCCACGTCTACTCTAAGGGGGTCGACCCCCCCTTATGGGGTCGACCTATGGGTCGACAGCCCCTTAAGGGGTCGACCCAGGGGTCGTCACCCCTGGGCGAGATTTTTGCCGCTCTCTAAAATTTTGATTTTCTGAATTAATTATATGTATATAATTCTCTTGCGCATATACAAACTTCAAACCTTCATAACTTCTTCATACAGTGTCCATTTTACGCAAACCAAATGTCTATCTTGGCCAGAATTTCGAGATGGACGCAATGGCATAGTCTATTTCCATTAATTATGAATATTAAATTAATTATTCTTTAATTTGTCTTCTTTAGTGTTGTTATGAGGTGTTACATCCTCGACTACTCAAAGGATTTCGTCCCCAAAATCTCCAAGCTAAGAAGAATGTATATCCTACCATCCATCACCTATCTACTCATACACCAATAACAGGCATCCATTGTTCTTAAAGACTTCTAATTATATGAACATATGCAAAGGTGTGTGTATATGTCCCAATACTAACGTGAAGATCAGTCGGTCTACTGATTCGGTTGACCTTCTTAATGCGATGTATGCTAGTGCCATGAATCCAACATGAATGCAATAATCCTATTATAACATGTAAGTTCTATACGGGTGCACAATCATTCGTCCAAATGCAACATCCATATGATGATCCATTCAATTTCATCCATTAAAAGAAGAAAAATGCACACACATCCATATGCAGTGTGAGAGTGATTGAGCTGATCTAGTGCCTAGTGCGTGTGTATATGTATCCATAAACAACCACTAGCAAACAATTGCATCCACTTGCATCCATCAAACATAACATGTCTCAAACACATGTTTACATCCATGGGATTCCTACCTAAAGGTCGAAGATTCGATCGATAGGACATACTTAAATGATATAAACAAGCATAAATAAAAGCTTTGGAAAGGAAGTTAAGAACATACCCTCGAAAAGAAATGGGTACAAAGCATGAATCTTGTCTTCGGTCTCCCAATTCGCATCCTCTGGGTTATCTCCCCACATAACCTTCATCAACTTGACTTCTCTATTGCGTAGCTTATTAACTTCTGATCCAAGAATACAAGTAGGGACTCATCTGACTGTCACCTCCCATTCGGCCTCTACTTCCTCCAATATACTTGTCCCAACTACTTCTGCGGGTAAGCAATTCCACAAATGAGAAACGTGGAAAACATCATGAATGCTGGATAGTTTCTCTGGTAGCTTTACACTTAGGCCATTTGGCCTGTCCTTTCCATTGTGGGAAGTGGCCCTATGAATCTTGGTGCCAATTTCCCTACAGATACGAAGCAAACCACATTCCTCAAAGGTGACACTTTAATGAAAACCATGTCTCCTACTTCAAATTCAATGTCAGTTCTTCTCCTGTCTGCGTAGGGTTTCCACCTATCTTGAGCGGTCTTCATTCGTCGTCTAATAAGATCAATCTTAACGGACGTTTCTCTAACCATATCTGGTCCAAGTAATAGCCATTCTGTAGATTCCTATCAACAAGTTGGTGACCCGTAGGGTCGTCCGTATAATGCTTCGAAGGGTGCCATGCCAATGCTAGCTTGATAACTTTTGTTGTAGGCGAACTATACCAAAGAAAGATGCTCTTTACAAGTCCCTCTGAATTTTAGGATACACAGCCTCAAAAGATCCTCAAAAATTCTATTCACCCTCTCCGTCTATCCATCGGTTAAAGGATGATAAGCGGTGCTCAAACATAACTGTGTACCTAATGCTTATTGCAAACTCCTCCAAAACTCACTGGTGAAGATGAGGTCACGATCGCTTACGATGCTGGAAGGTACTCCATGAAGACGAACTATCTCACGAATATAAATTGCTGCCAACTAAGCTGTCGTCCTCTTACTCTTAACTGGAATGAAATGAGCGCTCTTAGTAAGTCTATCCACCACAACCCAAATACTGGTGTTGCCTATCTTTGATTTAGGCAAAGCATCTACGAAATCCATAGAGATGCACTCCCACTTCCACTGTGGAACCTCCAAAGGATGAACTAAACTACCGGGCTTCTTTTGCTCATCTTTGACTTGCTGACAAACCAAACATTGAGAAACAAACTCTGCCACATCCTTTTTAGTTCCAGCCCAAAATAAAACCCTCTTCATATCCCTATACATCTTATCACCGTCTGGATGAATAGTCATCTTAGAATGATGGGCTTCCTCTTGGACTGCCTTTAACAAACTTCTATTTTGGGGAACACAAAGCCTTCCATCTGGTCGCAACCACCCTTTATCGTCTATGGAATATCTATTGAGGTGAATAGAAGTCTCCCCTTTAATGAGCCTATTCCATCTCACTGCGAAGCTCCTATTCGATCCGTAAGAATAGGTCGTATCTCTAGCGATGCAAACAAACTAGGCAAAAACTCAGTGGAGGGTCTAAAGTCAAAATTCGATATGAACTCCAAGCTTTTCCTTTCCACAAACAAAGGACTTAAGGCTATCCTCTGCCTATTCAGTGCGTCTGCCACCACATTACCCTTCCAGGGTTATAAACAATCTCAAAATCATAAGAAGCTAGGAACTCCATCCACCTTTGTTGCCTTAAATTAAGATCCTTCTACGAGAACAATTACTTGAGAGATTTATGGTCAGCGAACAACTCGAACTTCTCTCTAAGCAAATAATGATGCCACATCTTAAGTGTGAATACTATGGCAGCCAACTCTAAATCATGGGTAGGGTAGTTCTTCTCATGAACCCTTAGTTGTCTACCTTTGTAACACACTACCTTTCCTTCTTGCAACAGAAACGCACCAAGCCCTATACCACATGCATCGGTGTAAACTGTAAACACTTTACTCCCGTCAGGCAAGGTCAAGACTGGGGCTGTGGTCAGAGCCCTCTTCAATCGTTGGGAAGCAACATCACAATCAATATACCATGAAAACGCCAAATTCTTCTTTGTCAGCCTGGTGAGTGGGGATGATATCTTTGCGAAGTCCTTAATGAACTTCCTAAAATAACCTGCCAATCCAAGAAAGCTTCTCACCTCCATTGCATTCTTTGGAATTTGCCAATCTTGAACTGCAACTACCTTTGTGGGATCCACTACTATCCCATCTTTGGAAACCACATGCCCTAGAAATCTCACCTCTTTTCTCCAAAAATGGCATTTGGAGAACTTTTCCTTATGCTGATGTGCACGGGGAATTTTCAAAACTTCTCTCAAATGTTGGGCATGCTCTTCTTCGCTCTTTGAGAAGATCAAGATATCATCAACAAAGACCATGACAAATTTATTTAGAAACTCCCGAAACACCCTACTCATCAGATCAACAAATTAGGCGGGTGCATTCTTCAACCCAAAAGGCATAACTAGCCATTCAAAGAAACCATCTAGAGTCCTAAAAGCGGTCTTATCTATATTGTCCTCACCACCCTCAACTGATGAAACCCCGTGGCCAAGTCGAACTGAGAGAATACCGAGGCAACAAGCTAGTCAAACAATTCATCTATCCTCGGAAGTGGGTGCATGTACTTCTTAGTGAGTTTAGTCAACTCTCTATATTCCACACACAAGTGAAGCGAACCATCCGCCTTAGTCGTGAATACTACTAGAGCAGCACATTCATATATGTTTCACCTAATAAACCCTTTCTCAAGTAGCTCCCCTACTTGCTTGCTAAGCTCCCTCCTTTCCCTTGGAGCCATATGGCGCACAGGTAATGCAACTGGCTTTGCATTGTCCACCAAATATATATGAAAATCGATCTCATGCCTCATAGGTAAGCCCCGTACCTCATCAAAAACATCAGAATAATCACAGACTATTGGAACAGATTGCAGATCATCGATAGATGCATCAAGAGACTCTAGGAAACTAAGCATGGTAGACCCTTGTGAGTCACAAGAAATCTCGAGGGTCCTCCCTTGGCAGGTCAAAAGAATAACCCTCTTCTCACAATCTAGAATGGCACCATACATGGTTAGCCAATCCATCCCTAGAATCAAACCATAACCCATAAAATCAAGCACATACGCGTTGCACTCAAACTCGATGCCTAACACAGATATTCTCAAACCCCGAAAAATCATGGACAAATGATCTGAACCACCAATGGGGTTTGAGACAACTACGGGATCCACTACCATGCTAGTATTTAGGTGCAGAGATTCAACCATAGAACTAGATATAAATTAATGTGAAGTGTATGAATCAAAAAGAGTTATAAAAAGATGACTGGAAAGAGAAATCAAACCTTCCACGGAAATTTTCCTACCTCTATCTGGAGCACTGGTCGAGAGAGCATGCACCTGCCCTCCAAAAGCTCTTGCTGACCTTTTCCCTGATTCTTCGGGCACTCCTTAGCAAAATGTCCAACCTCTCCACAATTGAAGCAAGAATTCTTTCTTCTTTTGCAGTCCTTCACCAAATGACTCTCACGTCCACAACTGTGACACTTCCTCTTACCCTTACCCTTGTCATTCTTTCCTCCCTTCTTATGGTGTTGTTGTCGTCCTTTCTTGGGCCATACTTCCTTGTTTTGAGTTGTTTCCTCAGCCTTAACTTCCTTCTTTCTCCTTTGTCTTCCTCATGCATCAAGGCCATGTCAACAAGCCTTTCAAAAGTTGCTCCCATTGGAATATGGGACACAACTAACCCATGAAGAGGTTCATTCAGCCCTTTAGCAAACCGTAAAGCTTTATTATGTGGAGTACCTACCAGTTTCAATCGAAACCTTGCTAGCTAGTTGAGTTTGTTCACATATTCTTTAACAGTCGTGTTTCCGTGTTTGAGCACCAAGAACCTCTCCATTTGCATGCTTTTCTCAGCTTGAGATAAAAACTTCATTTCAAACCTTTGTCTAAAATCATCCCATGTCTCCATCGGACGCTCTGCTTGGCTTTCTTCCTACCATAACGAAGCTTCATCTCTCAGTAGCCTGACGGCTAGCTGAATCTTCCTACGATCGTCTACATCGAAAGTTCTAAACAAGTCCTCTGTCTCCTTGAGCCAATTCCTTTCCTCTACGAGCTCATCTCTCAGTAGCTCTGATACCAAGTGGACACCCCATGTCCGTTAACATCACTCATTAAGAGAATGCATTAAGTTTCATGAAGCGTTATAGGTAAACAGAAACAAAAATTTATAAGACAGATACAAAATTGCAGCGGAATTAAAACAAACTTTATTAATCATAAAGCATCATGGTTCAAAATATCATATGTCTGAATTACATAAAAACCAGTACATCATAAAAACTTTTGTCTTGCACTTTAAACATAAGAATACCAAATAAAAGAAGCAAAATTCCCAAATAAAAACACAGCCATAGTAAAAAAAAGATGGGAGCTTGAGTAATACATCTAAGCAGCTCCAGCAAAATGGCAGCAGAATCCTGATCAAGCTGGAGTATTCCTACCCTGAGAACCTGGGGGGAACGAAAGAAAGAAGAGAAAACAAAAAGGGCTAGACATAAAGTCTGCCAAGTCCAGTTACTTTTAGAAAATAAATAAGTAAAAGTATCATGACAGGCATATAAAGTGGACAAGAAAGATAACATCACAATAAACCGGTATGACAAGGTTAACTTGATAGAGTGTATACGCTTCTGTAATGATTACTCTGATTCTCTGCACCGATACTAGTTTAACCAGAATGAGATGATCCCAACCACTACAAGATGGTAGACTTAGGCATATGTCCAGATGTACCCTAATTAATACCCTAGTCGATCGGCTCCCTACTCCACAAATACCTTGTGCTGGCCCCACAATAGGTTATATCACTTCCTAAAGTGGCAAACCTTCGTTGACGTGCACAACCATATCTATTGGTTTAACGGTGTCTTATCCCCCTCTACCCAGACATGCATGCACATGTCCCAGTCGGTTTGTGCTGCCCACACCATCCTCTATATTTGGATCTCTTACAATCAGCCCAGTAAGCATGTCTCAACTCCGACCTAGATGAAGTACTCATCTGATATTGTTCTATGGGTTACTGACTGAAACGGGTCCTCCGCACAAGATGATACAAGCTCTACCCCTTGTCTTGTATCCCCACTAGGATTTCCACAGGTTATGCTTACCTAGCGGTGTCTTTAATTACATAATCCCATCATTTCCATAGGTTATGCTTACCTAACGGTGTCTTTAGTTACATAACCCAATAGCTTAAGTTTGTGGGCCAATATATATGTTACCCACCCTACCCAGATTTACTTAACCCACCCACAGTTTCCACCAAGTTTACTTAACCCCTATTCAAGTTAATGTTCACATAATCCCTATGGATTCAACTAGGTTAAGTATTCCAATTCATTACAGTGTCCATTTATTGTTATAATATGCTAGACCCCTCACATTAAGCCTACCACTTGTGGATGCTGGATATGTCGGTCGGTTCTGGGAAGACTTCTTCCACAAGTCGGGCTTAACCTCGTGTCATAACACATCTCGTATTTGTGCACCTAGACCCTCACATTAGATTCACCACTTGGGGTCCCTGGATATGTCAGGTAGTTCTAGGCAGACTTCGGCCACAAGTGTAATCTAACCGCGTGTCTAGGCGCAGTTATAGTTTATAATTACTGTAATCGTAGGCATTTCATTATTAGCCAATTTTACCTATGTCATTATAGGTTTTCATGCCCTTTTTTCCCCAATTATGTTCATAATGAATTATATACCCTAAATTCATATTCATAAACATTATTCAAGTTATGCCAAATTTCCTATTTATAAGTTATGCCCAATTTCAATGTTTTCCCCTCGTTCTCCATTTAACGCATTCGCATATTTCAGCGACGTGCGTAGGCTCGAAAGTAGCCTAGCTATTTAAAATAAAAGGAAAAGGATGAAAGGAAGAGGATAGAAATGATTATACTAACAAAATTGACAAAAACACATAGTGGCATATTGAAAAGATGGTGTGACGACCCCAAACCCCGTACTGACGGTGGCAAGGGTAATCTTTGGAATATAACACATAAACAGATAATAGCAGAACAGAAATAAATAAATACACCAGATAATGTACAAATAATACACTGGATAAACATAATCATCATAGTTACGCAGTATACAGGATCATACTTAGTACAAATACAGTTCAGCTATACATAAATGTCTACAGCAGAAAACAAACATAATATGTACAATAGGAGCTGAACAGCATAAAAAGAGATAAATGATAGAATCCATCCTCAGCTCTAGCTATCCAGAAAGAGCCTGCTAAAACCTGAATATAAGGCTGCCCGTGTAGAAAGAGGGGCACCCGAGTTTGCATGTGAAACAAACTACGAGTCAGTCATGGGACTGGTATGAGAAATCTACTTAACACATTTTATAATATGGCCAATCACAGGACCACGCCACTTTCGTAGAACGGGTTTACTCCATTGGATTGCCAGTGCTTTAAAACAAGTAAATCTTTAAACATCGCAATTCTTTTTATAAAAATAAAGCCATTATAAGACTCAGTTCCCATCACACAATGCAACGCAAACCGGAGGATAGAGTTTTTACCTTATAATGGCCAAAATTTGCTTGATACGAAAAAAAAGTATTTAAAATGTAAATGTTATCATTTAATTCTTAATCAGACTCCAACCGTAAATTAGTAAGAAAACGATTCCCTAAGTATTAACCCCGAAGGCCAAAACCAACATCAGACCAATACCCAGGAAACCACCCATCTTAGCTCGTTTCCAGTTAGTTTCTAATTGTATAAACAATCATAAATATCAATCATAGACGGCATTAATGCCCCATACCACTATGTCGCCATATATAGGTATACAATCAAAACTGCACATGTCGTACTTGGAAATTGGATTTCCGTCATGAACCAAGGCAAAAGATAATCCTTGCCGAATTTGAGACAATCTAGCCCGTGTCTCAGGATCAGAACGCATCAACCCTTGGATCGTCAGGGCCGGTCCACCGATGTGGATTATTATGCCCGAACACTGTGTTTCCCTTCCCTTAGGGGCGTAAATGAGCCAACGAATGACTCCATCGGCTTCACAAAGTCACCGATATATCCGAGGTGCCTCGCAACAGCAACAACCACACAGGTGAAAATAACATAAATGTCAGCCAGTTTAAGCACTGACACCACCTCTAGCTAGAAGGAAACGCATGCCCTCCCTGATGTCCTCTCCATTTCTGGTTTATACCGGGGTGTGAGGCTCGCGAATTTACGTTTTACACAAAGCTATGCCACACATGCCATGCTTTAATCATCACCCACAAGACTTTGCTTTTACATAGAAGCCTTGATCACTGCATCTTAGCATGCCACACAGGAAATTCACACCATGTAACTGATGGTTATCAATCACACAGAATGAATTCCAATGTCAGACACATGGTCCATTTACAAGTCCGTTCTGGGTCCGAACGAAACCGGAGGCACTATATACCTCGCATACCCATCGATCTCCACGTACGCCTGGACGATCACCACTCATTATGCATATTTCGGGATGCCTCCCAATCAGGACATCAGTTATCATCCAACCGAGGTGAAGATCTCCAGTCTTCAACCACCGTCTTCATCATCGACTTCTTATCGTCGATTCAGTTATTCAGAATGGGATAAACCCGGTCTTTCTGAGCAACTCGCGTATATAATTAACAAGTGCTACACAAACACAACATACGCCTTATTCCAATTCATTAGTCACTAGCCGTAAATTAGTAAGAGAACGATTTCCTAAATATTTACCCCGAAGGCTGAAACCAACATCAGATCAAAACCCAGGAAACCATCTGACTTAGCTAACCTCCAGTTAGTTTATAAATTTCACATTCAACCATCAAATATTCAATAAACCGGGTAAATTCGGTTTATTTCCATTCCATATCGTTTATAATATTTTATAATTATTTATCGCTATTTTTATTTATTTAAAAATAACCATTTCATTCAAATGACGCTTCGGGCCATAACGCGGCCGTAGCGCTGTTTTTCTTTAGATTTGATTTACACATATATGAAAATTTGACCATTGGATCTTGACAAATTTTATATCCTTAGAAAGATCTTTTCAAAACGAATCCAACGGTTTCAGTTTTGGGAAAATCCGACGGTCGGATCTCCCGGTACACTCGTTTGAAGTTTCGATTTCAAAATACGAACTACAGCGTAGTTATTCGATTTAATTTAATTATATATATATAATCGATTCTGGAGCTGTTTTTCTTCATATTTGAATTAAACATTCCAGACAATCCAACCATTGGATTTTCACAAAGTGGATATCGTTGGAAAGATATTTCCAAGACGAACCCAACGGTTATGGTTTCGGGAAAATACGACGGTCGGATCTCTCGCACTAATCGTTTGAAATCACGAACTGCAGCTTCGTTATTCGATATATTTTAATTATATTTATATATATATATAAATATAATCGATTCTTCGATTTCAAAACCATATTCTTTTCATACATTTGATAAAAATGATATTTTTATCCAACAGACATTTATTTCGACACTTCACTATTTTTAACAATTCATGTATATAATAAAAATGTGATTTTTATTGTAAAACAATTTATTTCAAAACACGACTATTTTGTATAGTTCATATAGATTATAAAAATATGATTTTTATTATAAAACAATTTATTTCAAAACACGACTATTTTATATAGTTCATATAGATGATAAAAATATGATTATTATTATAAAACAATTTATTTCAAAACCCAACTATTTTATATAGTTTATATAGATGATAAAAATATGATTTTTATCATAAAACAATTTGTTTCAAAACCCGACTATTTTATATAGTTCATATAGATGATAAAAATATGATGTTTATTATAAAACAATTTATCTCAAAACATGAATGTCGTTCAACACATGAATTCCTATTCAACACATGAATTTCTATTCAACACATTAATTTCTATTCAACACACGAATATAATTTCAACACATGAAAATAATTCTAACACATGAATATTATTGAAAATTTCGGCAGCATAACGGCAGGGTAGTTAAAATCGGGGTCGTCCCTAGTTCGGCTCCTCGCTCTACCTTAAAGCCTCGCAGCTTTTGACAATGGGGATTTCATGCATCTATTTCGCACGCAGGCGGCATGTATATTTTTTTCTTTTCCACAAACTAATCCTATATGGTTTCAACTAAATAATTCTCAACCACAAACGGGTATTTTTCAACCACAATCAATCAATTTCAACCACAAACAATCAATTTCAACCATTCGCTATCAACCAATTTTCACACCAATCACAACCAATAAATATCGTCCATGGTTTGTGGACAAGGGGCGTATATATATATAAGTATATTTCACTTCTATTTCAATACATATATAATTTTTACAACGCATATATAACTTATACATCGAACGTACAACTTATACAATGCTTATACATGAGGTGTACAATGCTTATATAACTCATACATCGACTATATAATTTATACATCATCGTTTTCCATATCATTTATAATTCAGAAATATCACATTGGGTTTCACTCCACCAAAAATAGCAGAAGGCTCAGAAAAATATGCGATCTCTTCTAGAATGTAGAAGACGTCCACACGAGTCCACTGTCTCTTGTTTCACTGAATTTCGTTAACAAACGAAAAAGATATGATTTTTACAGTGAAATCAAAAACCGTAGTGCTTTAAAGTGCTATAATATAGTTTAAAATAAAATGAGCCATACCTTTCAGTTTTGTTCAAAACTAGGTTTCGATTTTTCTTCGAATCCGTGTAGCTAGGGGCCGATCGGGTTGCATGAGGTCGAAGAGCTAGGGGAGGCGCACATGCGCTAGGGAGGGGATCCAGCTCGGTGCCTCCAGGTGATGGCGGCGGCGGTTGAAAGGCCGCGACTTTGGAGGCCTGGATCTCGCGATTCACCTGACGAGAGGGGTTGCAACGACCATGGATTTGAAGCTTGAGGGGAGCTCTTCAAAAACCCAACTGGTTCGAAGGCTATCAATGCGTGTAGGAGGAGAAAACGAGGAGAGAAGGGAAGAGTGGCTTTTCGCGTTGCGCGAGGAAGAAAGGTCGGGGAGAGAGAAATGTGACTGACCAATAGATTTTTTATTTTATTTATATATTTTCAAAATTCTAAAATACCCCTCTTTACATACTAGCTCCAATCCAAACCCAACGACTATCGTCCCTAGCTAAATACCCCCATTGCGAACACAATGGGATATGTTTCAAAGGCCCAGTCGATTGTTTCATTCAGTTTTCCTTCAAATTAAAATATAAAACATTCAATATTTGATTTGAACGTACATTTCAATTTGCCAGGGCGACATATTGATTCTAAAAATTCCCAAAATTTAATCTAGCTATTTTTTGATGATATGGTCCCAACAAAACTAGTTTCATCGAATTCTGAGACCGTTTGAAAAATGGCCCTTTTCTGGTCGATCCAATTTAATAGAAATCGACCAAACACATTTTCCTTTGCCACGCTCACATACTAGCTTCAAAAATTATGAAATTTGAAACCTAGTAATAATTTGACATCCCGGATCCAACAAAAGTGGTTTCGTCGAATTCTGAGGTCTTTTGCAAAATGGCCATTTTCACGGGCTATATAAACTCTATAGCAACCTTTCTGAAAATTCATTTAGCCATAACTTTTGCTTCCAGCTATGAAACTTCGATTTTTCAGATTTGCTAGAAAGATATTCACTAACAGATTTAGATATTTTTGGAATCACTAAAATCCGTTTTGTTTTGCTCCCGGTACAGTCAGTCAAAGTTTAAATTCAAATTTTGAAACTACCGCGCCATTTCAGGCCTTGTTTATAATTAGAAATAATTATATTCATTTTCAAACATCGATTCAAGCTTACTTTTCATAGTTATTATTTAAAATATTTATTTTAAATATTTAAAATCCACTAAAATGGCCAATTTAAAAATTTTAAATTTGTTCAGATTTTACGGGTTGTTACAAATGGGCATATAAGAACAGATCTGGTGAACATGGAATGATAGAACTGATTCTAACATAATAGGGATGTCATAATAACTAGGATATGATCTAAACAACAATTTAGGTGTCCAACTATTAACAGATCCAATTTAACCACAAATAAGATAGGTACAAGGTGATCTAAATAGTGGATTAGATCTATGATCAAAGGTAGATCTGACATGACAATGATTAAGATCCAAGTCATAGTTATGTCAGAATATCATGGATTCACAAGTTATTACAGATCTGATATGATTTAGGCAGTCACAGGCATATATCCAAATTACAGTCATATCATGTTTTACTCTTAATTATTTAAATCTAAAAGTAACTTAAACTAACAGTGTTTGGATCTAGAAAGATAGAAGAAGAATAGCAGAGGTCGGATCTACACTTGAATAAGTTGATTAACTTGATTGTAGAATAAGGAAAAGGTTTGATTCAGTTTGGGCACCGACAGCATCTAGTCCTCTATTATTTTTCAGTGTAGAAAATAAGAGAAATGGAGCCATATTTATAGCCGCCATCCCCCAAACCCTAATCGCCACGTCCTCCATAGGGGGTCGACCCCCCTTATGGGGTCGACCCATGAGTCGACACCCTCCTTGAGGGGTCGGCTCTGGGGTCGACACCCATGGGCGGGATTTTTGCCGCTCTTTGAAATTTTGATTTTCTGAATTAATTATATAATTCTCTTAGGCATATACAAACATCAATCCTTCATAACTTCTTCATACGGTGTTCGTTTTACGCAAACCAAATGTCTATCTTAACAAGAATTTCAAGGCGGACGCATTGGCACAGTCCGTTTCCCTTAATTCTGAATATTAAATTAATTATTCTTTAATTTATCCTCTTTAGTGTTGTTAAAATTACAGGGTGTTACAGATATAGACATATATATAAATATTGATTTAATATTTGTTGACATGTTTGCAAATTATCACTGAAATATGAATATTTGTAGGGAACCCAAAAACTATAGTCATGTCTGCAATTATTCAATATAATTGCTTTTAATCTAAATTTCCCTAAATGTGAGCTATTTTTATTTGTATTCGATTCACACCAAGATTTTAGTTATTTTTCCGCAGAGTATGTGATACTGAATTAGTGCAAACATTAGATTTGAATTTTTTAAATTTTTCATGAAAAATTGCGTAAAAATATGCAACTATTTCTCATAATCATATTAATGTGTGCAGTTTCAGAAGCTGCATTTACTTCTGTAAATTTTGCTGAATCGTGATTTTTTTAGTGCACTTTTTTACTTTCGTACATAAATAAGAAGATGATTATAAAGTAAATTAAGTTTGGTAGTTTTTATGTTGATTTTTGATGTTTTTATAAGAAAGAGGGACCTAATTTACATATGTTTTTAGATAAGGATGTTTTGTGTATTTTAAAACTTAACAGGGACCTTAGTCAAAAATTCCATTAATTAAATTAATTAGTTATATTTTTATTTTTTTATTATTTTTAATATTTTATTTTCATTTTATATCTCATTTTTTCATAGTACTTTGAAAATTAGACTAGATCCCTAAAGCTACCTCGTCGTCGCCCTTCTTCATTACTGCCAGTTCTAGGGAGTACATCTCTTCAATCTGATCTTATATTATTCATGAATGTGCCCAGCTGAAGCAGGACAACCCATTACATCGTCGTTTGATTACCTCTTATGATCTAGAAATTAGCACCTCCTCCTAAAGATTTCCAGTCATCTACAACGAACTATGTCAATCAAAAACAAACAAAATGACTTACTCGAGAATCTTTATGCAGACAAAGTTTCTTATCGCCACAGCACACTAATCACATTCAATTAAAATTTGAGTTTTAACTAACTATCCATGGCATAATAAATTTAATTATATGTATATAAATATCATTTATATCACTCTAACATGGTTTTAGATCATAAGGATGAATTAATGCACACAATCAACATTATATACAAAATGATGAATTCGCCTTCGACTTGATTAGAATTCACTTCGATCTTCACTATACATAAATCGTACACCTTGGAAATGCCACCTTTTTGATAACTTTCGTTTATTTGCATGGATTGCTTTACGACATTGAATTTCATATATTATTTACTTAAATTGGACTTGATTTTATCAACTAGGAATTGATTTAAAGAATTTATAACTAATTTGGAAAGCAAGATTTTATGAATAGAAGTTAGGTCATTAGAGAAAAAGGATTGAGAATAGAGATTTATTCACAGGCTAAAAATACAAAATCTAAATTCACATCTAGTATTCATATATTACAAAATTACCACTAGCTTTGCTTCTTATTGTTTTTAGAATGATTAATCAAATTCAACAAGTTATGTAATTTTTTTTTACTAGAAACAACATTTTGAATGACTAGAATAGGACATGAGGCCAAATTCCAAATTATGTTGAAATTTACAATTTGTTCCTTTATATCAAGATTATGATTTTACCCTTTTAATTTAACTACTAATTTTGTAAAATTACTGGGTATTATACAAAGGCTAGGTAAAAATTAGTTAAGCTTAGTGAGATGAAGATAAATATACCAGGATAATTTTGGAATGATTGTAATAACCCAGATTTTACTAGTTGACCATTTAATAATTTTGAGTATTAAAATATTTATATGGGAAATTAAATAAATAGGATATAAATGTTACGAGCTATTTGATCTATTTGTATAGTGAAATAGCAATTTCAATTCTAAAATTATTGTGAATAAATTGAATTTTGAATCTTATATAAACTAGAATGGTTTTGAAGAACATATTTAAGTCCTAATTGAATTAGAATGATAACAAGAAATTTTTGTCATTAAAATTTAGCAATTAATTTTTTTATAAAATAAGTCGATTTTAATTAATGTAGTAATATTAGCAATTTTGCAAACAGTCTCGAATTCCGGCAAAACCAGCTTCATCGGATCTGGAATAATGAATTATTTTAAGATGTCAAATTTCATGCTGATCGGACTAATTGTATGATCATACACACTAGAAATGCACAGTGTTTAACGATTTAAAATTACAATATTTTAATGTGATTTCAAAAGGAAAATCCTTTATATGACAAAACTGAGTCTTGAACCTACATTCATCGAGTTTGAAATAGGGGTATTTAGCTATGAATGTCAATGAGCACACCTCATTTGGAGTTGGGAAAATATTTGCTATGAATAGTTTTAGATATTATCTATAAATAGAACCCCTAGGACATCACTTGCTTCTAAAGAACTCTAATCTATGCTTCAATCGACATTTTCAACTTCCCTCATCTAACGACTTACGATACTCAGGTCAATCCGACTTGTTACATGCAATCTTTAAACTCCAATCTCGTGCACACGAGGGAGTGGAGTGCATTTGTATGAACTAGTTTACACTCGGGTTTTGGCCACTTGGTGGCAGTAGGCGGGTCGTGGGTGGTTAGAGGGGATTCGACTTGGTCAACTCTATGCCCAAGGAACTTGTGATGGTCTTGGCGTTCTCTATTGGAAGTATTTGGTCACTAAAGTGGCATTTTCGAATGAGTTTGGTAGTGATCTGTAACCCACACAGGGTTAATATAATGACTCAAAAATTTGGAACCAATTTAAATTTCCCAAATTTCATAAAGATCAGAATTAATTTGGATTTCGGCAGGAATAAAATTGAAATATTCCAAAAAGAATGAATTTTGGATTAAAAAGAGTATGTTTATAAAGGAAGTGGTAGCTACCGAACTCAGAATTCAACGAAATCATCTTTATTAGATCCGAAATGATGAAACTAGGTAACCAACTAAGTTACGTCAAAAAGGGCAACCGCTAGATATGTTAAATTCACAAAAGATTCAAAATTTAAACTAAAAACGGACGATTTTGAGGATATCTTGAGAACGGGATATCGCTAGATCGTGAGACCACCTCCGTTGGATCTGGAATAGTGAAATTTAGTACTCAGGGAAATTTCGCACAAAACGGCATCCGTTCGGGGAGAAGGAAAAATAAAAGGCCAAAAATTTGAACTAAATTTTGACTGTAATTGGAATTTGATAGTCCTAATGGCAAAAATGGAACCAGAGTCCTATCCAAAAAAAATAGAACATATAATATTAGCTATTTATGAAGTCTGGGAAAATCCCATATCAAATATAGAAAGTTGTTAATAAAACAAAATGAAAATTAATTATTTGAAAATCTAAACAAAATCCGATTTTGGATTTGAACATATAGGATTGAAGTACATTAGAAACCGGAAGAATTGGTGAAAGAATTACTTAAAACCGTTACCATTTGATACTCCGACGAGAGGATGGAAAGTGTGTGAGAAAACACACTTTACTATTCATTTGGATAAGCACGAATATTAGCCTTTGATTATTCCGTCCTTATCCATAAGGACATGCATGAAATTAGTCATTCTTTAAATAAGCCTCCATCCTTATCTTTTCTTCATTTCATCACTTCTTTTCCACCTTAAAGCTCCTCCATCCATGGCTTTCCATGGCCGAAAATATCATATAAAATAAAAATAAAAAGAAAATAAAGAAAAGAAGAAAAAGAAGAAAAAGGAAAAGGAATCTACTCTCTCGCCACCTCCTTGACAACATTACGGCCTAAATCTGCCACTACCTTCACCCAACAGCGCCCATCTGCCATGGCCAGACCTCCCTTCAGCAAAAACCAGGGTCCCACTTGAGATCCGGACCCTGTTTGTCCATTAATCCAAAACATTTCTGCCTCCGACTGAAATCTGTGAACCCTAACAGTAAAACAACCTAACTTTCTCATACGGAAACGAAATCGAGCGTTCTTGGCGGAGTTGGAATGATGGTAATGAGCAATTCAACTTAGAGAAGGATTTGGCAGCTAGAAAGCGATGGAAAATTTCAGGTTTGTCCAAGAATATTTCGGATTTCATAAGAATCGTAGAAAAGTTGGATCTAAGAGCATTCGATCTTGTAACGAGAGCTAGGACGTCACGGGGTGAGAAAAAATAAACTTTTAAAGGGTTTTTGTTGCTTGATTTAATGACTGCATGTAATGTGTTTGTTGAAATGTTCCTTATAGTTTTGGTGGTGATCATGATGGTATATGATTACTAAAAATTCCTAAATATGTTAATGAAGTAAAAATGGCAACTTGCTAGAAATTTGGAGTGAAAACCTTTATATTAGGTTCACAAAGTTGCACCTTTGCAGAGTATTTGGTAGATCCATGATTTGATTAAATTTCGGTGGTATGTTTGAGTCATTAGCAAGTGATTTGATATGGTTAAGGGCGTTAAATCCCTAAAAATTCAACCTTTATGTGAAATCATACGTAAAGGTATGATCTTTAGGTGTAAATTTGTGTTTATACATGAAAAGTTTAGACCTTTAATTGAAATTCAAGGAGCAGGACCTTATGTGAAGAATTTGTCATTTAGTAACTATGGTTCAAGTTAGTAAAGGTGAGATAGAACCCTTTTAAGCTCGGCCCATATATGTAATTACATATGTAGGTAAAATCCTTAAGTGTATGTTCACAAATCATAAGGAGAACCGAGACCTTTTATTTAGATTCATGAAGTTAGACCTTAATTGAATATTGCTTGGGTTGACAACTTCAGTTGTGGATATTAGAAACTTATAACATGGGTTTTAGCACCATAATGTGCGTATGTTAAGATGTGAATCTCTAGCTAGTAAATATGAAATTATTATTCATGTTTGGAAGATGTTGGATGAATTTGATTTAGTTTGGATGTTTGATTTGGTTGATCAATGGTTATCAATATTGTTTGGTTATTAATTAATAAAATGGAACCCAATTATGACACCGACATCTGATCTTAAATAACTAACGAGTTTAGTTACACCTCGTTAGACACATGATATCTTGTTTATGTTTATTGGATGTTTGTGTATACCCAAATTCTCGGATATACAGGAGTTGAATGAGTCTCATTCCAGAAATTGGATTTTAATGATTATCTAATAATAAAAAAATCAGGAAGGATGAAAGTATTTTGAACAAATGGATAATGTTTCAAATAATAAGCACCTATTTTGGTTGAATATGCGGAAATCACGAGTAAGTCTGTCCCAATTGTGAGATCCGGAAAGATAAACAGGGTGTTTAACAAGGTAAGGAATGCTGCAACCAGTGCGAGGAACTTACCTGGCCAATGTTTATTGATCTAGGCGAGGATCGGAATGGATTGAAAGGAAAGCCTGGATGTTGATTTAATAGTTTATTAAACGTTAAATGCAAGGAAGATATTCATTTTTGTATAGTGAATCCGAATTAAAGATAAGTGAAACCTGGAGTTTTCCAATCAGCCAATTTAAATTGGAATCAAATGGAAACCGTACTGGTTAACGGTTTAGATAAGTCTCCATAGATGAAGACTTAGACTATTTGAGGAATTTGAAAGGCGCTAGCCAATATTCCTCTTTTAGTATTGGTCGGATAAGAAGATTAATATCAATTGTAAGTAGATATGATTTCCGTTAAGATTCCATATTGAATGGAAGATGATTTTGGGTTTATCGTGAACAATGTTTTAAACGACATTTGTTCTTTAACCTAGTTAGAGGTAGGATTGATTTTCCTAAAGTTGAATAATCATTAAGTAATGATTTTTGAGATGAAAACTAATTGGAGTTTTAGTGAATCTTTTATTAGATTGAACAGAGAATATGGTAACTAAATTTACCAAATTCAAGAAATATTCGAGAATGGGTTACAACAAGTTTTACCCCATACGATAGTTAAATCTTTAATTAGATTTAAAACTTTGGATGGTAACTGAATTTACCAGTAATGTAATGGGTGTTAGATATGGAGTTCTACCAGTTTTGCTCCATGGGATGAATAGGTTGGGATTGGGATAATAAAATGAATGATTACTTCGGTAAGGCTCGTTAATCCCGATTAGTTGATAAACCTTAATTTGGTTTATATTATGAAAAGATATTGTAAATCCTTTGTAATGGTTTCTAACGAAAGATTTAAACAAGAGGTTTAAATGAATTAAATCTTTGATAAGATCTATGGGAATAATTCCCAATTTAATGAATATTTGAAATGGAATGAGGTTCAGGAAATCCTGTATACCTATTGGTTTTAAAGATGGGCTAATTATTTGGAAATACCAGGTTTTTACCCATTCCGAATAATTATACGACGTGATGCAAATGTCAAGATATCGACGACAATGGTGGAAGACCCAGATTTCTTCACATCGGATGGATGGCCTGTTGATGCCTTGGGCGATGGCCTATATGAGGTTAAAGTGACGGCATAATCTGACCGTACTTGAAGCAATTTGGTTTGCAAGGACTTGCACTCTCAGGCAGGTAATGTGGAACCAAGTGCCTTCGGTTCCATTCCTATTCCCGGAATGGACTTGTTGATGGATTTCGTGTCTGACATTGTATTTTATAAAATACAGACTGACATTTACTAAACATACTTCTGTTTGGTGGTCGAGAATTTATTCTCTTGCTTAACACCCTTCTTTGAAGACGTACGAGCTCAAAGGTTGTATGGTTGTAAACAGTAGTTTGTTTTTCAATAATGATAGTGTGGCACGATAAGTGGAAATGATCAAGGCTTTCGTTGAAAAGCAGGGCCTTGTGGTTGAAGAACAAAGCATGGCTTAAATGCATTGCTTCGTGTATGATGTGACTTTGAGAGCCTCATAACCCGGAATGAGCCGAAACAGGAATATAAACCGCAGGGGTAGGAACTTAACGTTCCATCTAGCAAAAGGTAGCGCTATGTTATGGATCCCAGGCATTTACTTATGTGGTTTGTTGGATGAGGCGCCTCGGACTAGGTCAATATACCTAGATGACAATCTACACACAGATTGAGGGACATTATGTTCAGGCTGTTACTTTAATCCATAGAGTAGGGTGGACAGACCCTGCCGCTCTAAAGGAGCCAGACGGGATCCTGGAACCTAGCTGGGGGTTCTGAATTGAACTGGGAAGGACCTTAGCCTAGGCTCATTGATGGAAATCCAAGTTCCAATATTAAACCCTTTACCATTTTCAGTTGTATACCTATGTAGTGAACATAGTGGGATGGGGCACTATACTTTCTAAGATTCATAAGTTTATTTGCGAAAGGATTTTTCACACCCTAGTCATTATAATAATATCAAATGTTTTCATTTTGAATTATATCAAGCATATTTTGCGATCATAAGGCAAATCCCTACCCTCTAGTGTGCGCTTGCATTGTATGATGGGACCTGGGGCTTATAATCGTTCATTTTTCTAAAGTCATGTTTTCAAAGCCTGGTTTATGGTTGGTGTGTTTGATTCTAGTTGTTATGGTTGTGCACGTATCCTTGGGAGGAAACCCGTTCCGCCACATGCGGCATGGTCCCAAGGTACCTTATTCAAAATAAGTCTAAATATAAGATTAGTTAATAAAGTTTCCTCACATCGGTCCCATGACTGACTCGTAGTTTGTTTTTCCCTTGCAAATTGCGGGTGCCCACAATTTCCACACGGGCAGTCTGTTAGTTTGTTTTTCAGTTATCGAGATCGGGATCAAGCTTGAAGATTTGTAGTTCCAGAAAGAGCCGAAGTTTCATATGAAGGCCGGACGTACTCTACTATCGGTATATTATGTTAAGCCTACATGGTTATAATGGTACGTAAAATCAGATTTGTATTCAAAAAAAATTTCACTATAATTATATATTCTTATTATATTTTAACTGTTCCGCTGTGAGCTTTGTAATCCACTGTGGTTACTCTGATAAACCCTAACAAAACGTATTTTTGCTTACCTTGAATCGACATGGGTTTCGGTTTATGGTCGGTTTGAAGTGAGTGAAAGTGTGGGTCGTTACAGTTAATAAGGGGATTAATTAATTGTTAATCATACAATTATTGTGTTTTAATTTATTTTAATTAAGTTATGAAATTTAAAACCAATATTAAATTCATTTTAAGCCCAAATCCAACATGGTCGGTTGCGTTGGATTTGAAACAATGTTATCTACGCTATTGAATTGGATTGGTTGAGTATAAGTTCATTGGAATTTCTGTTAATTACAAAGTCTAATTGAAATTTAACTGAATCGGGACGCGAAGCGACATCTAGAATAATGATGAGTAAAACTCGACCTTCTGAATAACTAATGTAGAATAGAGTATAGTAAATTATCATTTATCTGCTTTAATTGTTGGAATTTCAACTTGATTGGGTTGATATTACCATAGTGTTAATTGCCATGATTGGATTGTTAAATTAATAAATTATTAAAAATTGATATAAGACCGCGATATAGAATCTTAAATTGCCATTAGTTAGTTTGAATATGATTTTGGGATCACGGTATAACATCTTGAATTGCCTTTAGAAATTGTTTAAGTTTATTTATATTCGGATTTATTGAATATTGATCTATTGTAAACTAATGGATAATGTTGTTTACTTACGTTGTTTGTTTATAACGTTGATAAATGAAATATACGTTAATGTTCACTATTTTGTCCAAGTAAACATCGTTTGATGAATTAGACGAATTTATTCGTAATGACATATGTTGAGCAGAACAGATGCTCTTCTGCTATTATATTAATTTGGTATTTTCCGGTATTAATAGTGATGAATGTTATAATAGCAGTTAATAGCTAATTAGTTATTCAATTACATATCTTCAAGTTTATGTAGATACTAATGTTGACTGGAAAATGAAGTAGATTAATGGTAGCCTAATTAAGTTCCATGCGTGCACCGAGCCCTATTAAATAAATGTTTTTGAATTTCAATTTTGGCTATAGTTATGATTGTAACACCCCACGTCCGTTAGTGTCACTCACAAAGGGAATGCACTAAGTTCTGTGGAGCATTTAGGGTAAAAGATGCAGATAAATTACAAGACAGAAATTAAACAGCGGAAAATAAAACTTTGCTTTATTGATAAAATAGTTTGTACAATGGTTTCTTTACAATATCAGAGTATCATCTGTCTTACAAAATAGAGAAGCATAAAAACAACATTTATATTCCCCGATTTTAGCCAGAGCCAGCCATAGCATCTGAAAAGAGAATCCAAGCAAACTTCGACAAATCTTCAAGCTGGGAAAGAGTGGCCGTCCATCTTAAACTGAGCTAAACTATTCCCTCCTTTACTACCTGGGGGGGGGGGGACGGAAGAAAAGAAGATGAAAGAAAAACAGAGTCAGACATAAAGCCTGAGTAAGTTCAGTAACTTCTAGCATGTGAACATGGAAAACAAAACGACATGAATTAACTGAATACAAGATTACACCATGACGATAGGGTCAACAAGATTAGACAAGGTAGTCACAAGATATGCTAAGATAAGATAAACTGGATACGCTCTAATAGCATCGCCGTTTTGCTATTTCCTTGTTATACTGGTTTCTATATCTCTGCACCGCCTATCTAGTGTCCCAACTAGTAACGATAACATGATCCCAGTCCCTGTATTTTCCATTGCCTTCCGGCATACATTCATATTTTATTACCTAGATCAAATCTAGGGTTTTCTATCAAGTGCTTTCTAGATTTAACTAGAGTGTACGCCATCTGCTGAACGCTTCTCGGATTCAGGATTTATGCCACCTAGTTCAACTAGGAATTATGCTACCTGTCGAACGATGCCCCCAAGTCTAGGACACACTACCTAGAGTGGTATATGTTCCTATACTTCCCCACGCATGTATCGCAAATCGTTATCGCTTGTCTAGATGCACATGTCCCATAATGTGCGGTCCGAGTCATGTGTCAGGGCAAATCAAGGAATACAGAATTCGGTCGGGAGCTTTCAGATATCTGCCGATGCAGATGCTAAGGTCTGTTTTTGTTCCAGTGGCTATGGTCCCACTTGACCCCTCCCTCAACTAATGAAAGGCACACCTTGTAAAATGAGAACTATACGCCGGCCCCCGGTGCCCCACAATCCTATGGCCATCCTCACCCATAACTAGATAGCAAGTATATGGTCTTTTGGAGTTCTCCGCCTTTCCGCTTCACGTATCTCGATTGACTGAAGATGGATGGTAGACGACGAGTCGCTATCACAGGGCTACCGTTTGCTCGCCGAATCACGCCGGTCCATCCTAGTCTTTAGGTTGCCATGTATTGCAACCAAGGCATACCCCTGGTTCTTCAACGCAGACCTTAACCTCTGTGGGCCCAGGCGGATCATCTGCAGCCTCACAGAGGGATACCAAGAGTACCCTCACGTCCCCTCGAAGCCTCGGGCCTCGTAACCCAATTCGTTGGAGCCTTCTTTCTATTCAGACGGACATTCGCTCCTTCCCGTGTTATACTAAGAATTACTACTTAGTTTAACTAACTAAGATTTACCACTTAGTTTCCAGAATCGTTGTTTTCTTAACTAAGGTTTACTACTTAGTTCCCTTCCCCGTCAATTTGGATTGGTTAAGTGTCATTAGTCAATTCAAGCCAACTTAACCCTTTTCATTTTCCCTGTTAAACTGGTTAAGTGTTGTCAGTAACTCATGTTGACTTAACCCTACCACAAACCAAGTTATATTGGTTAAGTATTTATTACTTACCCCTACCCGTTTACCCTGTGTCGGTTAAGTGTTCCTTTAACTAAACCTTGCCCGTCTGTTTTAACTAACATGTTGTTAATGGTTAAGTATTATCCCTTCATGTTTTAGACTTAGCCCTATTCCTTTATCAAAATCTGACGGTTAAGTGTTCAAGTTTACTTAACCATACGGTCTTGTCCAGCTAACATATCAAATTGGCTATGTGTATTAAATCTTACTTAACCCCAACCTCTAGTCTAGTTAACATGTTAATTTGGCTAAGTGTATTAACTTTACTTAACCCCACTTTCTAGACTAGTTAACCTGTTAATTTGGCTAAGTGTTTTCTTAGTTACTTAACCCCTACAAATCTGGTCTTGTTACCATAAGTTTGGTTAAGTGTCCCTATGGACTTAGCCCTCCCATTCTAGCTTAACTGTGTTAAGTGTCAGTCTGAACCTAACCCCACCCATTAGTCTAATTATCATGTTGAACTGGTTAAGTGTCTTAGTTACTTAACCCTACTATTCTTGTTCTAGCTTTAACTAAATAAATTAAAGCCACTACCACTCACATTAGACAGGTATTGTTGCGAATACTGGATGTGCCGGTTGGTTCCGGGCAGGTTTACATCGCAACTCAGTCTAACCTCGGGTTAGGCATATTCGTGTTTTCTAAGTTCAAAGGGTTTCAATTTGTTTTCAAATCAATTTTTGAAAGTAACCATCCCGTTTGTCGGATCAGTTAGGGGTAGCCAGGGAGAGCAGGAAACTTGTATTTTCCAAACTCAAGCCTAGACACTATCCTCTCTGTCACCCTAGAACTTTCTGGCTTATTATTAAAAGAGATGTCGTTAATAAACCTTTAATTTGTCTAAATTCACATTTCCTCATTTAGGCCAGATTCTATAGGTAAATTATTACTTATTTCCCAATTACTCTTTCTATGGCCCATTTCCCTTCCTAAATCATATTTATGCTTTTTGGTATGTAAACTATACCAAATTAAGTGTCACTAACTATGATTTTTCTAAACCTGACAGTTATTCCCAATTATGGCCAATTTCACATTTATGCTAATATACTTACCGTGCCAAATTAGCTAATCCAATTCCGATTTAACATTCTAATTCACGTCAAACTAGACTTATTACTCTAGTTCCCTATTCATGTAAATGCTAGATTTACGGGTCAATACTAGATTCAATTTACACATCTTATAATTCATGTCAAATTTATCCAATTTGCATTTCTATGAACATGCCACAATACATGTTCCCAATTTATGCCAATTCCAAGTTAAACTATGTTTTAGTGAATTTCATATTTTGCCCCAAATCACATTCCCACCGTTCATATAATCGTGTTTCAATCTACATAAATCTAGATTCGTAGCAAATAGGGAATGAACCAAAGATTGCTATGAAAAGGATAGATATAACAACTGGCATAAAATGGTTTTGAATAACGACGTAGGTTCGAGAACATGGGTAGACCTAACTTAATAGGTAAATTACCAAGGTCTAAAACCAAGAATAGACAGAGTAGGTTCAAGAACATGGGTAGACCTAACTTAATAGGTAAATTCCTAAGGTCTAAAACCAAAGAAAACCAAGGACAGGCAGAATAAATAATCGGGTTTAGACCAATCTCATAATCACAAAACTTAAGCAACATTTTCCTAGTCATGAATCATAGGTGTTTAATAACAGATGTCCTTGTTATGTCATAGGCAATAGTTTATGTTTTCTAATCAAAGGCATAGGTTTAGTCAAGGAAATAATCCTCATAGTCACAGTAACAGTCATAGGCAATGTTCGTAGTCATAGACAATGTCCATAGGCAAATGTTCATAGTCAAAGAGGCATATGGTTCTAAGGTCCATAGTTTCATAGTCATAGTCTTATTTGTCCTAGAATCACAACAGTTCTTAATTAGGTCTAAGAGTATAGGCACTGATTCGAATAGAGAGAGAGAGAGATTTGGCATATTCTTTTATTCCTTTAATTTCATGTCACGAACAGAGGAAAAACGTTCAAATCTAGAAACAACTGACTTACAGAGATTAGATCAGAACAGAAAGATGGAGTAGCTAAGATTCGGAGAAAAACAGTCGTTGCAGTCGTTCGAGTCTTCACTTGAATTCTAGCTTGAATCTCCTCTTTGAAAGTCTTTGAGCAGCACCTCCTCGTCTTGATTTATTTTATATATATTATTTATTCTATTTATTATTTAATTAAGAGGAGGAGAAGAAGCCATGTTCACTAAGAATCTTTGCAGCATAAGGGTAGAGAAGAATTGTTAATAGAGAAGGAGTCTAGGGTTGTTTATATAGTGTAGAAGTCAACGAATCTGGTCAGAATGGCGTCTAGGTACATCAGAACGAACCAGAGAAGAAAGCTGGAAAAACAGGGGGGTCGACCCCCAGGTCGACTATGTAGTCGACCTGGGTGTCTTGGGCGGGAAAATTCCCGCCTTGGCCAATCCGGCCCGATTTTGAAATTTGAATTTCTCTGAATCTTCCGGAGGCCATATCTCCCTCATACGGACTCCGATTTACGCAAACTCGGACTCGTTTTCATGCAGAATTCCAAGACGAGCGCAATGGCGCAGCCCGTTTCCCTTGATTTTGATTTTAACTTTTAATTCTGCCTTGATTCATGAATCTTAGTGTTGCAGAATTACGGGGTGTTACATTCTCCCCCACTTAAAAGGATTTCGTCCCCGAAATCTTCAAGTTAGGAAGAATGTGTCCTACCATCCAATCACCCATCTACCCAACCATTCACTCACAGGCATCCATTGTCCTTAAATGATTTCTAATGCTTTCATGTTCATATGCATAGTGTGTGTATATGTCTTTATCTATTGTAAAATCAGGCGGTCTACTGATTCAGTCGACCTCCTTAATGCGAGTCATGGCAGTGCCATGCGTCCAACCATGTATGCAACTATCCCTAGTTATGTAAATACTATATGCGTGCACGGCCATTCATCCATATGCAACACCCATATGATAACATATCAAGTTCAATTTACAAACAAATACATATCTGTAAATGCAATATGAAAGCGTCTGAACTGATCTAGTGCCTAATACGTATGCATATGCATTCACAAGCAACCATTAGCAACCACTTGCAACCATCAACCATAACATGTTTCAAATACATGTTTACATCCATTGGCTTCTACCTAAGGATCGAAGATACGACCTAGGTGATATACTTTGGATAGAGAGAAACAATTATGCATAAAGCTCCTACAAGTAAAAGAAATCAAGGATGCACCCTTAAGGAAAAGGGTATGATGCTAGTATCTCGCCTTCTTGAGCTTTACCCCACTGTATCTTAACTAACTGAACTTCACGATTGTGAAGTTTCTGACCTCCATTTCCAAAATAAACAGATGTCAATCACGGTACCAGGTATACGTACTAAGATGATTAGAGGTTTCCCTCTTATCCACCATGCCATAACCATAAGGGTTGAAAGGTCACTACGTGCTTTTTAGAGTGCCTGTCACAATTATTCATCTCTCATGCAAACCATCCTAGTCGAACTCGACATTCCTCGAGTACAAGCCCCAAAGGCCTAAACCAATATCAGACAAGCACCCAAGGAATATCTCCTCCGAATTTAGACGATCTACGTGAGATGACATAAGCAAACTCGATAGCTATTATCAAATCCCTACTAACCAAAAATAAACTGGTCGGACCACCAAATGGATTTGAGACTCTAGTGGGATCTTTCTATTATACAAGTACTATGGTGCAGAGACTCAACTATGGAAGCAAATATGAACTAATGCGAAGCGCTAAAACCAAAGGAAATAGTACGAATAGCAAAACTAGACTCTTGTATCAGAACTTTACTACCTTTCTCCTAGGTACGCTTGGTGGTGAAAGTATGTACTTGCTCTTCTGAAAATCTTGTTCCTCGTTCTTACCCTATCATACCCTAGTAAAGATACTTCCTCTGGTCTTAGGTTTTATAATTTCTTCCTCCTTCATGTGCTAAGTCCACATCCTTGAATTCCTCATCCTAGGGTTATGCCCCTTAGCCAAACTCCTCATCCCCTTCCGTGTGTAGTCATGTTGACAAATCTCTCGAAAACTGCCTCCATCGTCCGGAAAACCCTATAAGCTTCGAAAGAAAAATTGCCCGTAGATGAAACAACTACGGCTATGGATGGAAGCCGGGCACTACTTTTCTCTTCGATGAGGTTACCTCCCAGAAAGCCAGGAGCCCCAGAGACTCAAGAAAGAAGGAGACAAGAATTTAAACAGAGGAAAAGAAGATAGTGAGTATGGATTTGGGGAATATGTCTTTAAAACAAATCTTTTCTCTTGAAAATGCTTCTTTAAAAAATCGTTTTTGAAAATAATTTTTCAAATCCTTTATCTGATCTGGTAACCTTCGGCTCTGATACCACGTGTAACACCCCACGTCCGTTAGTGTCACTCACAAAGGGAATGCACTAAGTTCTGTGGAGCATTTAGGGTAAAAGATGCAGATAAATTACAAGACAGACAGAAATTAAACAGCGGAAAATAAAACTTTGCTTTATTGATAAAATAGTTTGTACAATGGTTTCTTTACAATATCAGAGTATCATCTGTCTTACAAAATAGAGAAGCATAAAAACAACATTTATATTCCTCGATTTTAGCCAGAGCCAGCCATAGCATCTGAAAAGAGAATCCAAGCAAACTTCGACAAATCTTCAAGCTGGGAAAGAGTGGCCGTCCAACTTAACCTGAGCTAAACTATTCCCTCCTTTACTACCTGGGGGGGGGGGGACGGAAGAAAAGAAGATGAAAGAAAAACAGAGTCAGACATAAAGCCTGAGTAAGTTAAGTAACTTCTAGCATGTGAACATGGAAAACAAAACGACATGAATTAACTGAATACAAGATTACACCATGACGATAGGGTCAACAAGATTAGACAAGGTAGTCACAAGATATGCTAAGATAAGATAAACTGGATACGCTCTAATACTTTCGCCGCTTCGCTATTTCCTTGTTATACTAGTTTCTATATCTCTGCACCGCCTATCTAGTGTCCCAACTAGTAACGATAACGTGATCCCAGTCCCTGTATTTTCCATTGCCTTCCGGCATACATTCATATTTTATTACCTAGATCAAATCTAGGGTTTTCTATCAAGTGCTTTCTAGATTTAACTAGAGTTTACGCCATCTGCTGAACGCTTCTCGGATTCAGGATTTATGCCACCTAGTTCAACTAGGAATTATGCTACCTGTCGAACGATGCCCCCAAGTCTAGGACACACTACCTAGAGCGGTATATGTTCCTATACTTCCCCACGCATGTATCGCAAATCGTTATCGCTTGTCTAGATGCACATGTCCCATAATGTGCGGTCCGAGTCATGTGTCAGGGCAAATCAAGGAATACATAACTCGGTCGGGAGCTTTCAGATATCTGCCGATGCAGATGCTAAGGTCTGTTTTTGTTCCAGTGGCTATGGTCCCACTTGACCCCTCCCTCAACTAATGAAAGGCACACCTTATAAAATGAGAACTATACGCCGCCCCCCTGTGCCCCACTATCCTATGGCCATCCTCACCCATAACTAAATAGCAAGTAAATGATCTTTTGGAGTTCTCCGCCTTTCCGCTTCATGTATCTCGATTGACTGAAGATGGATGGTAGACGACGAGTCGCTATCACAGGGCTACCGTTTGCTCGCCGAATCACGCCGGTCCATCCTAGTCTTTAGGTTGCCATGTATTGCAACCAAGGCATACCCCTGGTTCTTCTACGCAGATCTTAACCTCTGTGGGCCCAGGAGGATCATCTGCGGCCTCATAGAGGGATACCAAGAGTACCCTCACGTCCCCTCGAAGCCTCGGGCCTTGTAACCCAATTCGTTGGAGCCTTCTTTCTATTCAGGCGGACATTCGCTCCTTCCCGTGTTATACTAAGAATTACTACTTAGTTTTACTAACTAAGATTTACCACTTAGTGTCCAGAATCGTTGTTTTCTTAACTAAGGTTTACTACTTAGTTCCCTTCCCCATCAATTTGGATTGGTTAAGTGTCATTAGTCAATTCAAGCCAACTTAACCCTTTTCATTTTCCCTGTTAAACTGGTTAAGTGTTGTCAGTAACTCATGTTGACTTAACCCTACCACAAACCAAGTTATATTGGTTAAGTATTTATTACTTAACCCTACCCATTTACCCTGTGTTGGTTAAGTGTTCCTTTAACTTAACCTTGCCCGTCTGTTTTAACTAACATGTTGTTAATGGTTAAGTATTATCCCTTCATGTTTTAGACTTAGCCCTATTCCTTTATCAAAATCTGACGGTTAAGTGTTCAAGTTACATAACCCTACGGTCTTGTCCAGCTAACATATCAAATTGGCTATGTGTATTAAATCTTACTTAACCCCAACCTCTAGTCTAGTTAACATGTTAATTTGGCTAAGTGGTTAACTTTACTTAACCCCACTTTCTAGACTAGTTAACCTGTTAATTTGGCTAAGTGTTTTCTTAGTTACTTAACCCCTACAAATCTGGTCTTGTTACCATAAGTTTGGTTAAGTGTCCCTATGGACTTAGCCCTCCCATTCTAGCTTAACTGTGTTAAGTGTCAGTCTGAACCTAACCCCACCCATTAGTCTAATTATCATGTTGAACAGGTTAAGTATCTTAGTTACTTAACCCTACTATTCTTGTTCTAGCTTTAACTAAATAAATTAAAGCCGCTACCACTCACATTAGACAGGTATTGTTGCGAATACTGAATGTGCTGGTTGGTTCCGGGCAGGTTTACATCGCAACTCAGTCTAACCTCGGGTTAGGCATATTCGTGTTTTCTAAGTTCAAAGGGTTTCAATTTGTTTTCAAATCAAGTTTTGGAAGTAACCATCCCGTTCGTCGGATCAGTTAGGGATAGCCATGGAGAGCAGGAAACTTGTATTTTCCAAACTCAAGCCTAGACACTATCCTCTCTGTCACCCTAGAACTTTCTGGCTTATTATTAAAAGAGATGTCGTTAATAAATCTTTAATTTGTCTAAATTCACATTTCCTCATTTAGGCCAGATTCTATAGGTAAATTATTACTTATTTCCCAATTACTCTTTCTATGGCCCATTTCCCTTCCTAAATCATATTTATGCTTTTTGGTATGTAAACTATACCAAATTAAGTGTCACTAACTATGATTTTTCTAAACCTGAAAGTTATTCCCAATTATGGCCAATTTCACATTTATGCCAATATACTTACCGTGCCAAATTAGCTAATCCAATTCCGATTTAACATTCTAATTCACGTCAAACTAGACTTATTACTCTAGTTCCCTATTCCTGTAAATGCTAGATTTACGGGTCAATACTAGATTCAATTTACACATCTTATAATTCATGTCAAATTTATCCAATTTGCATTTCTATGAACATGCCACAATACATGTTCCCAATTTATGCCAATTCCAAGTTAAACTATGTTTTAATGAATTTCATATTTTGCCCCAAATCGCATTCCCACCGTTCGTATAATCGTGTTTCAATCTACATAAATCTAGATTCGTAGCAAATAGGGAATGAACCAAAGATTGCTATGAAAAGGATAGATATAACAACTGGCATAAATGATTTTGAATAACGACGTAGGTTCGAGAACATGGGTAGACCTAACTTAATAGGTAAATTTCCAAGGTCTAAAACCAAGAATAGACAGATTAGGTTCAAGAACATGGGTAGACCTAACTTAATTGGTAAATTTCCAAGGTCTAAAACCAAAGAAAACCAAGGACAGGCAGAATAAATAATCGGGTTTAGACCCAATCTCATAATCACAAAACTTAAGCAACAGTTTCCTAGTCATGAATCATAGGTGTTTAATCATAGGTGTTTAATCACAAATGTCCTTGTTATGTCATAGGCAATAGTTTATGTTTTCTAATCAAAGGCATGGGTTTAGTCAAGGAAATAATCCTCATAGTCACAGTAACAGTCATAGGCAATGTTCGTAGTCATAGACAATGTCCATAGGAAAATGTTCATAGTCAAAGAGGCATATGGTTCTAAGGTCCATAGTTTCATAGTCATAGTCTTATTTGTCCTTGAATCACAACAGTTCTTAATTAGGTCTAAGAGTATAGGCACTGATTCGATTAGAGAGAGAGATTTGGCATATTCTTTTATTCCTTTAATTTCATGTCACGAACAGAGGAAAAACGTTCAAATCTAGAAACAACTGACTTACAGAGATTAGATCAGAACAGAAAGATGGCGTAGCTAAGATTCAGAGAAAAACAGTCGTTGCAGTCGTTCGAGTCTTCACTTGAATTCTAGCTTGAATCTCCTCTTTGAAAGTCTTTGAGCAGCACCTCATCGTCTTGATTTATTTTATATATATTATTTATTCTGTTTATTATTTAATTAAGAGGAGGAGAAGAAGCCATATTCACTAAGAATCTTTGCAGCATAAGGGTAGAGAAGAATTATGAATAGAGATGGAGTCTAGGGCTGTTTATATAGTGTAGAAGTCAACGAATCTGGTCAGAATGGCGTCTAGGTACATCAGAACGAACCAGAGCAGAAAGCTGCAAAAACAGGGGGGTCGACCCCCAGGTCGACTATGTAGTTGACTTGGGTGCCCCTGGTCGACTACCCAGTCGACCTGGGTGTCCTGGGCGGGAAAATTCCCGCCCTGGCCAATCCGGCCCGATTTTGAAATTTGAATTTCGCTGAATCTTCCGGAGGCCATATCTCCCTCATACGGACTCCGATTTACGCAAACTCGGACTCGTTTTCATGCAGAATTTCGAGACGAACGCAATGGCGCAGCCCGTTTCCCTTGATTTTGATTTTAACTTTTAATTTTGCCTTGATTCGTGAATCTTAGTGTTGTAGAATTACGGGGTGTTCCAATGATGGTTTCTTTAGGATAGGATATAACAATTGCATAATGGTAGTCACTAAGTTCATTTGAATACAAAAAATTCAAATATTTATTTATTTTATTCATCAAGTTTTAAAAGAAAATTCTTGTTAAATGTTGGCTTAAAAGAAAGTTAAGTTACTTTATTAATTTTGTTTTAGAGTTAATAAGCATTCCTTTAAAGTGTTTTTTATTATTTTGTAATAACGTTTAAAAATAATAGTCAACTATTATCTGATCCTTAAATGTTTTAAAAATTTATTATGATTATTTATTATAATACTTGAAGGTTTTAATTTTCTTTTACTATTAATTTGTTTTATTTTTATATTTATTCTATTTTTAAATTGTTGATTTTTATAGTTTTTATTTTTCTTTATTTTTCTATTAATAAGATTTCATAATCAGTTAAGTACATTATTTTATAGATTATTTTTATTTTTAAAATGCTTTATAAAAGGTTTTTGCCTTATTAATAAAAAAATAATAAGAATTCATTTAAGTATTATTTCATAAAGGAAAATTTTTGGAAATTTTACTCAAAATATTTCATAAAAAGGTTTAGAAAACCATATTTTAAAAATTAATGGGTTTAACTCATTTGATATGTTTTTGAAGTAAGAAAACTTTTCAAATTGATTTGCGGATATACTTATTCTATTCGGGTAGGTATTTGAACATATTTTTCGGGTTTTAAAGTTTTAATGTTTTGTGAATATACCTAGGCCGACGAGATAGGTATATGAATATATTTTCTAAGTAATGAAAATATGATGTTTGCGTATATTTAGGGTTTTTTTTTTTGAAAACTCAGGAGAACCCGACGGGCCGGTAAACTCCTGAGGAGGGTACAGTAAAGTCGTCCGCTAATCCAAGACATATTTAGGTTTGTTAGTTAGGTAATGTGTATTTATACATTTGTATTGAATGACACTTAGTGAATATGTAACACGCCAAAATTTGAACTTAGTTAAATTAGTTATTTAATTAGGTTCCAAAAATGAAATTTTAGTAAATGGTGAAATTTAACCAGGAAACTTAAGTTGTTGAATTAGTAATGAAACTCTGGTCAACTTTCATATTGGAGTTTCACGAACAAAGTCTGCATAAAGTTGTTTATGGACAATAAACAAATTTGGATGGAAAACAAATAATAATAATAATAATAACTTCTTCATTAACTAAACCTGACCTCATATAGCTAGGTCGACCAAGGCAGTCGACTAGTTGGTCGAATTAGCAGTTGACCGCTATTCGACCTGCCTAATCACATGGCTTATGGCAACTAGGTTTTGGTGAGAAGCAGAATATACTGGACGAACTATTATGAATATAAATCTAGGGATTTTTTGGCATAAGGACAAAGTCAACAAAAATTTTAACCATAAGGACAAGAGGCTAAAAATTTAGCCTCAAGGACAATTTTTAGTGTAAAGTGAGGAATTCAGGGGCCCACTATAATTTCATACTTAACACTAATTTTTTTGCCTCTTGTCCTTTTGGCTAATTTTTTTGTTCATTTTGTCCTTCACACTATTTTCCTGTAAATTTAAACTATACCAACGAAAAGATTTGATATTACAAATAATATATAAATTTCTCACTCACTAAAGTTTTCCCAAATCTCAAATCATAGTTGTAGCTTTAAGTTTCATTCTAAATACCTCCAGATCCATATAATATGTATAAAAAGGGAGACATACATATTAAAAAGTATAGGTCTAGACAAAGAATTAGAATATGGAATGGAAATAAAATTTGAATGCTATGAAATTTATTTTACGTGCGGAACCCATCTTTTCTTACAAATCTAATTTTTTTCTTCTAACCCTTGTTAACAAAATTGAAATCTATTTATTTTAAGAAGTTATAAAAGAGAGTGGAGATATAAATTTAGTAAAGCTTCACTAATGCCTTCGAAAAATATGCGAAAACATAGGGTGTCTAAGCCCCTAAATTCCTTACTTTACACCAAAAATTGTCCTTGAGGCTAAAATTTTAGGCACTTGTCCTTATGATTAAAAATTTTGTTGACTTTGTCCTTGTGCCTAAAAATCGCTTAAATTTATGTGCATAAACTAGATAATTTTTGTAGCCTTTTCGATTAAAATATTCAGATCTTGCCTATATATTCTTTTATATGTTCTGAGTAGTGTTTACACCAAAAGATGGGAAGTCGGTCCCTGAAGTTATTAAATGTAAGGATGTTTGTTTAATTTTTATAAATTAGCATATTCTTAGTGCAAAAAAATTATCCCTAACGACAAGAGGTTAATTAAACCACAAGGACACTTTTTAGTGTAAATGATGGAATTCAGGGTCCCCACTATCATTTTATATTTTACACTGAAGTTTGTCCTTGTGGTTAAATTTTTTGCCCCTTGTCCTTATGGATAAATTTTTTGTTAATTTTGTCCTTCACACTATTTTCCTGTTTTTTAAAATATGTCAAAATTCTTTTCCTTGTATTCTTTCGCAAAATTTATAGAAACTATAACAAAAGAACTTGTTATAAGAGTTGAATTCCAAGAAATTAGAACATCAAAAGATTGTTTTAGTCAATGTTATGACAAGAACATTAATTGTTATAATTAGGAAAAAATAATAATGTATATGTAATTGTTCATTAATATAAACAAATTCCTTATCCATCCAATTATATTTAATAAATGTTTGTTAATTATTATTATTATTATATTATATATGCACTTAATTCAGGTTTGACATTTAAAATGTCTCTATTCATTGTGAGTATTAATTAGTTAGCACCTGCAATAAATGGAGAATTAACAATTGTAACCTTGGGGTTTATGGGCATTAAATGTAATAATTAATTTAAAACTCAAAAGGCTACAATTTGGGTAAATAAGAATTAAAAGTTGTAACTCAAATTTATGGGCAATAAATATCAATTTAAATATAGAGATAATTAATGAGTTACAATTAATAGGAACTAATGGGAAAATAGGGACTAGCATTAATTGCATTTTATGCAATGTCTATTCCCTTAGGAAATGATGTTATGGTTATTAATAACATATGGCAGTTATATTATTAAGTTTAAATGAGGATTTTGGGGAAGAATACCATAATTATACTAAGTCCAATACATTATCTCAGGAATATCAATCATATTTTACTATTAGTTTAAATCTAGGAATAAATATTCAAACTAAATATAGGGTATTGGACTTAATAGGTTGATAATGCTAGGTCAATTGAGTCATCAGACGAAGGTATGCACTTTTCAGCAGTCTAATGTGCGTACAACTGATGTGAGATATCACCAATTATAGAAATCTGTTATAATTGTAGGAATGTGGTAAGAAATATTTCTAATGGTTTACTTCAAGAATTGATGTGTTAAGTTGTTGTAAAGTCCGCCACCCTTCCTAAATAAGAAACCTAAAAGCCCTTGAGTGTCGGATAACCTATTTTGTTGGAAGAAGGTGTTAAGTGGTTAGATCCACCTTTGGGCATATTAAGTGATTAAGACTTGCCTATTTACTTATGGGTTTATCCTTAAGAGTATGGGCAATAGTGACTGGATCTGCCCTCATACAGTATTGAATAATCAAAAGGCTCACCTTTTCCAATCGAAGTATTAAATGGCTTATGGATGCGTGACAGGGAATTTATGAAAGGTTCTACTTTTTTAAAGATTAGTAATGTAATTAGGTAGTAGTATGATTGGGTACAGGTTAGTTTGGTGATGCTTCATATCATAGTATGGTCTGCCTTCCTATGGGAAACATTAATTGGCTAGGATATTACCCAAATACGTACAGTAGGTAGTTAAAAGGGGTCCTCTTGTGCTAAGGTTGTAAATGGGGAGTTGTCGTCAACCTTGTAAGTTGTAAGTGGTCACATACTATCTCTCGCATTATGCATTGCTTTAGGAGATTGGGACATGCAAATGATGGAAGCTTAAATGAATAGTTAGGGGATTTAGTAGCTGGTATCTCCTAATTAATAATAATGTGTTAGCGGACCATATATCAAGGTATTAAGTGATATATTATATTTTGAGTGGGGTCGTAAGGTGTCAAAGAACCTGTCTCTTTTAATATTTAGGTGAGGTATTAAGTCGTTAGAGGGTCCGCTTGTTAGTTTTGGGTTTTGGGTTTTAGGTGTTAGGTTCTTGGTTTTGGGTTTTATAATTTTTCTACTATTTAGGATTTTTTGTTTTGACCTCCTCCTCCTCAATACAACTCTCAAGATAGGCTAGGGGAAGCAGGTCTTTAGAAGTAACGTGTTTAATTTTCCTTCTTATCTTTCATGCTCGGTATTGATGTGACGACTTGCTTTAAGGTAGTGGTCATAGTCGTTACTTATTATCCTATCTTGTTTCCGCTAAAAATTTGTCTTTATTATACTCGGGTTATACTCGTGCTAATTATTACATGTGCCATACTAACATATCCATGCTTGGATGTGCTTAGGTTTCGAATTTTGTTGAAATTCGAGCTCATAAAAGTGCGGGTTGTCATACAACTATACACTCTAATTTAAAGATGGACTTATAGGAAAAGTGCTTGCAATTGGGAACTATACACTCTGACTCATACTTAATTTATTTTATAAATATATAAACGGTAAATAAATGAAAAATTAATATTTAGTTTATTTACACTTAGTGCATTCTTAATTTTAAACAAAAACATGCTCAAATATATATAAATAAACGTAAACTTTTATTTGACTTAATTAAATTTAATAGAATATCAAGGTAAATTTATTTCTAAAATATACATTAAAAAATTCAATGAAAAAAATAACTTCATAATTTTTATAATGTATAAATATCTTTTTCCAATTCTTCTCTTTCAAAGAAGATATAGTAGGAATAACTGAATAAGTAGGAATAACGGGATATATCGAGAATAGCGGAATATAACGGACTTAAAGTGGAATGACTATTTAGAGGCTATTTTGGAAAAACATAGTGGTAGAAATTGGTTATAGGATATAGCGGGGTAATAGTAGGGTATTAACTACACAAATTGGAAGTGAAGCACTAATCAGTACTTGATTTTCTCCATAACTATATGAGATTGCTATCATAGACAACCTGAGTCAAAGCATTTTGGTTAATAATAATTGTTATTTTTAAACCAATGGATATTTGTATTATGGGTATAAAGTTCAATTTGGACGATATTAGTATTTTGACCATTACCAATTTTCATAAGTCTAAAGTGACAATGTTTAGATGAAGAGAATTGGTGTATATAAATGTCACAAATGAGTAATACTTATTAAATTAAAATAAGATTTTACTAAGAACAAGTAAAAAATAAACTTAGTCGCTATGTCACACCATCCGCTCTGTGTCGTGTAAACGCCTATATTCAAATAGTTTAATGTTAATTAATTACTGACCAAATTTACACCTAGGAGTCAAAGAGCCAAAATGATGATTTCTCTTAAGAATAAATGATTTAATTGGTTTATAATTATTATAAATTAATCAAGTTAATTTATATTTATGAAATATTGCTTATAAATGAATTTGAATGAGATTTAAAATATGTATAATGTTACACAAACTTGTAACAGTCATAAATATATCAATCGGTATATGATATCGGTGATATAATAATTAAATATAATTGTACATTTCATTTGGGTTTATCGAAATAGAAATTTGACCCTGAAAAATTAACTCAAATACATCATTGGTATTTACATGTTGTAATTCAAGTGTGGAATATCATGAAGTTGTTAGAAAGATTAAAGAGGGTACAAGAGTAGAAAGAAAGAAGAAGCAAGACAGAGCATAATCCAACATTGGAATGCATAGTCTATAACATAACAGTACTATTTGCATAGAAAAGTAAACTGTAATATACATACATCAATCAGAGCACAAACATATAAATAAGCCTGGATAGTTATAACTACACATCCTTACAATTGTTAATACATAAAACAACAAAAACATTATAACATATAAAAGAATAAGAGAACATGTCTCTCATGCTCAAGCTTCTCTCCTGAAGCTCCAAAGCCATCCAAATCTAATATGAAAATATAACCTATTTGACCTAAACATCAAGGAAAATAACACCAAGATCATTATAGAGTACCAGCATGAGAAAACTCACATCATATGAAATTATTAAACATGGAAAACCTTTTGAAATGAAACAAATCTCATAAGAATATGTCGCATATAAACATAGACAGATTTTTACCTTATGATAAACAAATACTTTAGATTAAATCATTTATTGGAATTGCATTTTCATCCTGATAGGTAACTAGTAGTCTTTCCTTCTGATCTGTGCATAATGCTTCTAGTCCCCGGGGTTATACACTTTTCAAGAGTAAACCTTTGTACTACATTGTTACCTTACTATGCATCACTGTACCTCGGCGGCTCTGCTCACAGTCTAGCCTCCAATATATGTCCATGTCCACATATGAAATAGTTGTTGAGTTTACAAGTTTATACATCAATTAATTAAAATGATATTTTTTAACCAAGGTCATTAATTACGTTAACTTACATAGTTTTCTTGTTAACATTTTAAACTCTCGAGGCATGATCATCGACTTTAGCTCCTTCGTTTATTTTCGACCAACAATCAACGCTGGACACCAGTGTTCGCTACCCCACCGTAGATCGAAGCGCCAACGATACACTTCGTTCTAGCATTAGTTTCTCCCCCTAAAGTTCGATCAATGATGAGATAAACCCGAAAAACAAAACTCTAATCAACTATTAAAACCCGTGGCCACGGGAATCCTTACTGCCTACCTTTGCCACCAAAGCCGGCGCCTAACTCTCTTCCACTGGTAAGGAATCGACCAAAGTTCGAATTCACATTAATTCCATTTTCTGGCCACGATAGAGCTTCGGTTGGTGATTAGAAATTACTGATGAACTCATCATGATGGTGCACACATAACTCTAGTTGAACATTTTAGTTATTTCGATTAGATTGGCCTGAGCTATATCAACATTGATGATGGAGGATGGAGAATTGGTGGTTTCCCTAATTTAGTTTAAGTTTAAAAGAAATGAATTTGTTGAGGTCCTTCTATAGAATAAAAGACACTATTTACATGAAATTTAATGAACTCTAGTTGATGGTGCTTACAGGCATTTTATGTTAATTACCCATATTCTGGCTCAATGCAACTAGTTTCACGACAAATTTCGATCATATAGATAAGTTAGCTTTAAAATCACATTATACTACTATAATTTCCAATAGTTAAATGCTAAATGTTTCTATCTCACACAATCACACAACGATTCCTATAATCATGAAATTGAGCATCATCCAAATATTCATTGTTCTAGGTCTAATAACATTGGTTTTGCTAAGATCTGAAATTGTTTGCAAAAATGTAATTGTCATATGTTAACTCAATCAAGTTATTATTATACAATTTTAAACCACTTCAACTCAAAGTTAATAGTTTTTTATTATCATTCTTATTTAAGCAGATATTCAAATAAGCTTCGAAGTAAATTTAATGTCACATAAATTCAACATTCCATTATTCGAGTAATTCCAATATACAAATTACTATTTCACTGTTTGAGTATATTAAAAAATTGATATAATTTGAATTCAGTACATTTAATTTCTAAAGTAAATATTTAAGAAATCAAATAACAAAAATCTAAATTCGGGTTGTTCTGATATCCCAAAATGGCACTTGGTTTATTATAATTGGATAAGAATTTTGGTTGCAATAGGGAATTATATGGACGACTAAAGTTTGGATGAAAGTGTTTTAAAATATTTGGTCGAATCAAGAGAGAACGAGTAAAATGGTTCCTCGGTTCACACTAACCAAACCATATATATATATATATATATATATATCTCCAAAACCAAAGTCGCACTTTTTAACACATTAATCAGCCTTTTTCACATTGCTGGCCGAACATGTTTCTCCTCCTCACTGCAAATATCAAATCAAGTCAAGTTTAAAAAAATATTGGATTGAAAAAGAACTACAAATCCAAACTGGTAATCTTACAAATCGAGAACTACTAGAGAAGAGAATTTGTTGGTTTTACATGGAATTAAGGGCTTCATCAATTGGTAGTTTTATTTTATGTTGTAGGAATCATATCATATTCTATGATGTATGATTGTTCTATTTTATGCTTATACATATGTTATTATGTATACCTATTTAGGTGAAATTTTCTGTTGTTATCACAAATCTGTTTGGTTATGTGCATAATCTTGTAATCAGGTTATGTAATTTATATATAAATAAATTTAATCTATATGTGCATAACCTTTTAATCATGTTCAGTAACTTATGTATAAATAAATTTAATTTACTATACAAAATCAAATTAGGTCATCATCTATTATCTTATATGTGTATATATATAGAGAGAGAGAGATGACGGTTATATGGTACCCCTTTTTGGGAGCACCCTTTTTGGACCTGAACCAAAACTGCTTATTTATATTTAAATAATGACTGAATAGAGAGAGAGAGAGCAGATGGAGAAAGAAAGTTGGTTGTATGGTGGAAATCTGGGCATATTTAGGGATGCAACATAATGCTCCTCATATATGTATACACACATACACACACACAGACACACACACATATATATATATATGTGTGTGTGTGTGTGTGTATGTGTGTGTGTGTGTTTAGATCCTAAAATTAGTTATATGTATGCTGTATGTATAGTTTATGTAACGACCCAGGGTTTTCGGCCCTGAAAATCGACATAAATACCTTTACTGTATCTCATGCCGACCTTTCAAACACCGAGAACACCGGATGGTTAATGAAAGAATTTAGAGGGTGAGATAAGAAAGAAAGAAATATAAGAATAGAAGAAGAAGAAGAAGAACACAACACGGAGTCTCACCTCGCAGCAGAACGAAATATAATATAGAAATAAATCTTTATTGGGAGCTTTAAAAAAACTTACAATCATCAGAGTACATCAACACACCTGGATAGTTATAATAATGTGCCCTTATACAACATATCGGAATAACACTAAAGAAGTCTGGACTTCTCCAGCACGCCTTTCGTAGTGTTCAATAACCTGAACCTGCAAACCCGGGCTAACCCAAGCATTTACAAAATACCGGGTCAATCTGGTGAACCAAACTGAGATAAACTCGCACAGTATTAAAGGTAAATCACCTAATCCTGATTTTATGGTTCGAAATCTTTTCAAAAGAAAAGGATAATCGTAAAACCAAATCCACACATAAACACGGACGGTTTTTACCTTACGATAACCCAAAACAGCTTTGAAACCAATACTTTTCTGATATTATAATAATGTCTAAATACAAGTAAATAACAATCTAGTGGAACGCTTGCATCTCACGCTCCACATATATAGTATACAATCAAAACCACGGGCGCTTATTGGAGATTGGATTCCAACTCTGACAAGGTATGGGACCACTTGACGATCGTGTATATCTAGAGATGTATACACTTGGTTCAACAAGAACATCTTGCAACCCGGCCCACACATGACCGACCACTCATTTCACTTGAGTGTATCGAATGTATATCACCGACGGTTGGGATCAGCAACCGCCTCCCGAAAAGGGACAGCATCGAATATAGATTTAAGAAACAAATATAATTTCTCTAGATAGGTGATCATACATCCTAATGGGTGCGACCCACATAGCCATGCTGTCTGCCCGATTTTTGTCATTGCCCGGTTGATGAAGCTTGAGGTCAGAATTTCCTTTACAGCACCTGGCCACCATTCACTTTGAATGCCACATTGTCAGATCCGCCAGACATCACCCTGATTGATGTCCACAAAAATACTCTAGTGTATTTGGCTAGAGAATAACCATTTCTCCGCCATCAACTATGGTACCTTTGGAGAAATCAATGCATGTAATTCCTTTGGAAATACTCTGTCAGACATACGTCCAAACAAGTCATCCAAGAACAGGATGAACAGAAGGCACCCTCCTACCGCATCTTAGGAATCACCCTACAAATCAATAGCGAGAAGTCCTTGCAATCCGTAGATTCCAATCACGATAGAATTACTGTTGAAATATCTCTGGCCAATAAACCGGAGAAATTCAATCAGTAGTCCTTCCGCTTATGAAAATCAACGGTCTTCAACTGCTCTATCTTCAATGACCTTCTTTTACGTATACACTGGTCGGAATGGTTTTCGAATATAAATTCGATCCCGGTCTTTCCGTACCAACTATCGTATGGGTCAACTTTGATAGTCGGTGATTTAACTATCAAATAAATAACTGTGTGAATAACATGAGTTTACCAGTTCAGTACCAACACCACATGGCCTCTTTACGATTAACTATTGTTAATCTTAAACTCTTACCGTTCAAAAGATTACGATTTTAAACTATTTCGCTTTCACATCATATTAAATTCTTTATTCTATTATCATTTGAAAACCATTTACTATTTTACCTCTTATTAACATATTGGAAAACGACTCATCTTTTCAAGTGAACATCGTTATGAAACCACCTATTATACTTTTAGTATAAACCATTCCTAAAACTTCCCTTTTCAATTTCCTTTTATCTCAAAAACACCATTCCAATTTCCCACGATCTCTTTTTATTTCCTTTACTTCGGAAATACAATTATATACATGTATATGTAATATGTCCCAATCCTTTTCTTCTTTCGCTATTTCGGACGTCTAATTATATATTCTCGACCCTTTTTACTTACATTGCATCATTATTTCTCATATGGAAATAGTAATTTATTTTTTTACTCACCTTCCCATTACAAACTAATATCATCCTCAGATTATCCCGAAGTCGTTCAAGTTGGGGTATTACCTCTCAGACCTTGATCAACAACGTTCCTATCTTTAGGTAGACATCAGTTGTAATTCAAAAACCGATATTTATTCTAATTCCAAACACGCCTCATTACTATTTACTTTACTTTATAAACTTTTTAAATTCTTATCAAAATTAGACCATTATTCATCAACCCATCTCATTGTATTAATTCAAACAAACTGATCTTATCCTTACTTCAGTTAAAAAGGTTTACTCTGTCAATCCAAAACACGATTACCTCATTAACCCATTCCAGATGATCCTTTATTTAAATAAAATTTATTTTAATAAATTTCCTTTTTGATATATCTCTCGAAACGATTATTCAAATCAATAACATTACGTTAATTCTTGATTATTCACTTATAACTCCAATACATATCAGAAATTTCCTTTAGGAAATCATTTGAAATCAATTACAAACTCAATAAATAAATAGTATATATTTATTTCCTTTTTACATGCTTTAAATTTAAAACAATAGATTTAAAAGTCAGTCCCCAAAAATAAATTTTATAATTTCATCTCGTCGATTTACCTGACGGTAGATCGATATTTATAAAAACGATTAATTCATAGGCCATGTACTACCAATCACTTAACCAATAATACCCATTGGTTTAAACCCAACAAATGGTGAATTTCAGGTCAATATTCAATCATCAAAACAAAACAATTCAACAAAGGTCTCATAACAGTCTATAACGACAATTCAATATCAACCACAACAATCAATCAAAACAATTCATTTATTAAAAACACGTTTATTTTATAAACGTGACCAATAAGGTAAATTACCTTGATTGGGACCCAATCGTTAAAATAACGATTTATTTTCACTGAAATTGAACAACGTTTAATTTCATCAATTCAGTAATATATGAATATCTATCATCAACCAGTCAAAACACAAGCAACCATAACACACAAAAATAAAAAAACCCAACTCATAAAATATAAGCGGGAATTGCTGAGTGAGTTTAACTCACCTTCGTTTGATTCCATCGTTAGATCAAATAGATTCAGTTAAATTAATCGATGTTTAATTTAACCGAGAAATCCAGTTGCTGTCTTCCCTGCTCAGTCCTCATACATCGTGTAGTATTCTCTTCACGGTCCCGACGTTTTTCGTTTCATCGAAATCTGATCATGAGAGTGTTCAAAATTAATATTTGAACATTTAAACTAATTAAATTAAAAAGAATGGGCCTTACTTAACTATCCTCTCCGTCCAGCCCAACCCGAATGAGCCGAAACCCGCACCCCTCTTTTACCTAAAACCATCGGCTTCACAAATCATTCGATCCATTTTCAAACCCTCCGCCGCTACTCCAAAAATGGAGAAAACCGAAACCCTTATATGCGGAAATCCTCCCTTGTACCATCGATGCTCCCTCCAGCGGAAACGAAGGTGCCTACGCCTCAGTCCCCCTCCATCGTAACCTCTTCGATCGCCAAAACCCTGACCCCTGCGACGCTCTGCTGCCACCACCTCGCATCGGCCTTATCCACCACCCACGAAGGACCTCCACAGACGAGACCGAACCCTAGTCACGAAAAAGCTAAGTAATTTTTCTCAAAATTATAATTTCTGTTTTGATTTTCCTTTTGGATTTGAACTCAGTTTTACCTTTCTGTGTTGATCTAGTTTAGAACCCACCGTGTATTTATACTAGAAAGGATTACAGTGATTTACGAATTGTTACATCCTAGTTAGACTCAATGGTGCCAAAACCCTAGGTGATTTTTGGTTCTGCCATGATCTTTAGCATGGAACTTGGTTTGTGTGATGTTTAACAGTTAGGGCTACGGATTTGTGATGGATTTTACGTATTGTCAATTCGCATGTCCTCTATATTTTACTGGTTGGATTTTCTGTGTGCAAGATTTGAATTTAATGTTGTGGATCATTGTTCCGGTGTATGGCAGAATATTTTTTTTTTTTTTTAAAGATTTGTACAGATTCGAAACTTGCATTAGCTGAATTAGATTTTCATTGCATTTAAATATTGAAATGACGTTATTCAGATTTGACTTTTGTTGTACCCATGCATTGTTCATTGAATTGTAGTTTTCCTTAGGGTTGTGTGACTCGTACCTATAGTTGTAGGCTATAGGATTCACTTGTAAGATGCGCTGTACATTTTCTATGTCGTAAAAATCTTATAACTACTCTCTCATGTGCTGTCTATAGGTTAGGTCGACTGTAGTTGCATGGATACAATTTTTACATGAGATTTTCCGAATGCAGATACATTATCTATTTCGATTGTTTCAATGTGGTATAGATTAAGTGGTATATTTTTCTCTTGTTTTCACTTACCTGTGCATTGATAATGCACCATTGTTTACTTGGTTATTCGGTACTGTGGATTCGATGCAGAATATATTCAGAATTTAATTCTCTTTTATATGATCTGTATGTTGTTTTTTGTTAGATTTAATTTTGCATTTTACTGTTTACACGTGGTATCTTTCTTATTCAAATCTTTCACTTTACATATATATATATATATATACTTGTTATTAATAGATGTTTCTCCTTTTTCCAGATTGATCTGGAGGGGGGTGCTTTGATGGAGATGGCTGCTGCGCCATAAGCAGTGTTGGATTTCATGTACCATCCATGACATTTCCGATTTGATTTTTCCTACATCTCTTACCAATTGTTTTGTACTCGCTTAAAAATTTGGAATTGATGTATAAATTTGTATATAAGATTCTCTGGATAAAATTGTATATTAGCTGTGCGTTAAAATTGACATACCCATATATTTTCCTCTTTCCATTTTACTGTTTACTTTACTGTTTTCTATTGAAAGGAACAAGACATGTTTTGTGGTACTTGAATTTATTGAATTTTTTTGATCCATTTGATTTTGCTTTAGTACAAGTAAGAATATGTGAATATGTTTGCAGCTATGACCATAATATATATATATGTGAATATGTCCCTATTACATGTGTTGCCTTAGTACAAGAAATTAACAAATATTAATTACTGTTTTGGAAATACGAACCATGTGCAAGTAATATACAAGCTTTAGGTTTAGTAAATTTATAAATCTTTTAAAATGTCGAGACCATATAATTTAAATTCTAAAACGGTTAAATAATCTGATATTATCGAATATACCCAAAACGAAAGATCATGTAGCTCTCAACAAGACTAAGACAGATTCTAACTCGAGAATAAAATCTTTGAGTTAACAATATCAAATATTTATACAAATCCTTATTTAATTAATTAAATAAACGTTATCGTTTTATAACGATTGTTCATAGCGACTATTTTGAAATTTCAACTGGACATAACTAACAAATTATAACACGAAATCTCGATTTTTCTCTTTCATACGAAAAATAAAATCAAATTGATTCCATCGTTTCTCGTTTCACAGAATTCCAACTTAAAATGAATTATGTATACGCAGTTGAAGTTCAGAACGAAATTTACGAACTACCGTGCCATTTCTAGTTCATTTATAATATAATTATAAATTAAACGTTCTGAAGTCGTTTTAATAACGAATATATTTATATAATTCAATATAAACCATATTAAAGCACTTTAAATCGCTCGTTCACATTATACAGCAAATTCAACATTTTCCCAATATCCCGAAAATAAGATATTATTATATTATTAATATAATTTAAATATTCAAATTAAAATGGTAAAAATCCATTATTTAAACTTAAATAAATATTTTAAGTAAATAAAATATTTCGAATTAATGGTCAGAAAATACGGGACATTACATTCTTTCCCCCTTAAAATAATTTCATCCTCGAAATTGCTAAGGTAAGAAAAATGTTGTAAATCCCAGTAACTTTTAAAATATATTTAAATAACACTTCTTTTATCGGTTAGTCCAACTATATAAATTTTCAAAATCAAACTGGTGCCACCAAACCCTTTGCAAATATAGAGCTGAATCATTCAGTTTCAACTTATATGCAATTTTATTTCAACTACATTATACTTCATTTTCTAGGCTTTCGGTTTATTTTATTCTTTATCAACCCATGGATGAATTATATTCAACCAATCTAACAGGCAGACAACAATCAATCAACAACCAAGGCACAACCACTTAATCAAATCAACTCAATCCACATTCAATACTACTATTTAATTTAATTCAACATATTTGAATATCAACCGATTTATATTTGATTGATTTCTATTAAACAACATTATTCCTTAATTAATTCCAATATCATTATTAGAGTTTTAATTTGATTTCACTCAGTTATGTTCCAATTCAAAGTTTTAACCAAATTTTGAATTCCATTCAAATCAGTCAACACCATATCTAAATAATTTTGAGAAAATTATTTCCTTTCCTTACAAAAATATATTTCGGGTAAAATTATTTCATTTACCCTCTCTTTACAAAACAATATTGTATCCCTTATCACTTCAACGCTTAAACCGATCAACAACACAATACAAAACTTTTGTATATAAAATTTACAAATACGCTCTTATATATATACACTCAAACTCAATCTAGGGTTCTAACCCCATCTTTATCGAGTTACTCCACAGATCCAAGTTTATTACTAAACCAATAGCTCTGATACCACTGTAACAACCCAGGGTTTTCGGCCCCGAAAATCGACATAATACCTTTACTGTATCTCATGCCGACCTTTCAAACACAGAGAACACCGGATTGTTAATGAAAGAATTTAGAGGGTGAGATAAGAAAGAAAGAAATATAAGAATAGAAGAAGAAGAAAAACACAACACAGAGTCTCACCTCGCAGCAGAACAAAATATAATATAGAAATAAATCTTTATTGGGAGCTTTAAATAAAACTTACAATCATCAGAGTACATCAACACACCTGGATAGTTATAATAATCTGCCCTTATACAACACAGAGGAATAACACTAAATATGTTAGGACTTCTCCAGCACGCCTTTCGTAGTGTTCAATAACCTGAACCTGCAAACGCGGGCTAACCCGAGCATTTGCAAAATATCGGGTCAGTCTGGTGAACCAGAGTGAGATAATCTCGCACAGTATTAAAGGTAAATCATCCAATCCTGATTTTAAGGTTCGAAATCTTTTCAAAAGAAAAGGATAATCATAAATCCAAATCCACACATAAACACAGACGGTTTTTACCTTACGATAACCCAAAACAGCTTTGAAACCAATATCTTTTCTGGTATTATAATAATGTCTAAATACAAGTAAATAACAATCTAGTGGAACGCTTGCATCTCACGCTCCACATATATAGTATACAATCAAAACGGCGGGCGCTTATTGGAGATTGGATTCCAACTCTGACAAGGTATGGGACCTCCTGCCGATCATGTATCTCTAGAGACGAATACACTGGGTTCAACAAGAACATCTTGCAACCCGGCCTACACATGACCGATCACTCATTTCACTTGAGTGTATCGAATGTATGTCACCGACGGTTGGGATCAACAACCGCCTCCCGAAAAGGGACAGCATCAAATATAGATTTAAGAAACAAATGGAATTTCTCTAGATAGGTGATCATACACTATAATGGGAGCGACCCACATAGCCATGCTGCCTGCCCGATTTTTGTCATTTCCCGGTTGATGAAGCTTGAGGTCAGAATTTCCTTTACAGCACCTGGCCACCATTCACTTTGAATGCCACATTGTCAGATCCGCCAGATATCACTCTGATTGACGTCCACAAAAATACTCTAGTGTATTTGGCTAAAGAATAACCATTTCTCCGCCATCAACTATGGTACGTTTGGAGAAATCAACGCATGTAATTCCTTTGGAAATACTCTGTCAGACATTCGTCCATACAAGTCATTCATGAACAGGGTGAACCGAAGACACCCTCCTACTGCATCTTAAGAATCACCCTACAAATCAGTAGCGAGAAGTCCTTGCAATCCATAGATTCCAATCACGACAGAATTACTGTTGAAATATCTCCGGCCGCTAAACCGGAGAAATTCAATCAGTAGTCCTTCCGCTTATGAAAATCAACGGTCTTCAACTGCTCTGTCTTCAATGATCTTCTTTTACATATACGCTGTTCAGAATGGTTTTCGAATATAAATTCGATCCCGATCTTTCCGTACCAACGATCCTATGGGTCAACTTTGATAGTCGGTGATTTAACTATCAAATAAATAACTGTGTGAATAACATGAGTTTACCAGTTCAGTACCAACACCACATGGCCTCTTTACGATTAACTATTGTTAATCTTAAACTCTTACCATTCAAAAGATTACGATTTCAAACTATTTCGCTTTCACATCATATTAAAATCTTTATTCTATTATCATTTCAAAACCATTTACAATTTTACCTCTTATTAACATATTGGAAAACGACTCATCTTTTCAAGTGAACATCGTTATGAAACCATCTATTATACTTTTGGTATAAACCATTCCCAAAACTTCCCTTTTCAATTTCCTTTTATCTCAAAAACACCATTCCAATTTCCCACAATCTCTTTTTATTTCCTTTACTTCGGAAATACAATTATATACATGTATATATAATATGTCTCAAATCCTTTTCTTCTTTCGCTACTTGGGACGTCTAATTATATATTCTCGACCCTTTTTACTTACATTGCATCATTATTTCTCATATGGAAATAAAAATTTATTTTTTTACTCACCTTCCCATTACAAACTAATATCATCCTCAGATTATCCCGAAGTCGTTCAAATTGGGGTATTACCTCTCAGACCTTGATCAACAACGTTACCATCTTTAGGTAGACATCAGTTGTAATTCAAAAACCGATATTTATTCTAATTTCAAACACGCCTCATTACTATTTACTTTACTTTATAAAATTTTTAAATTCTTATCAAAATTAAACCATTATTCATCAACCCATCTCATTGGATTAATTCAAACAAACTGATCTTATCCTTACTTCAGATAAAAAGGTTGACTCTGTCAATCCAAAACACGATTACCTCATTAATCCATTCCAGATGATCCTTTATTTAAATAAATTTCCTTTTTCATATATCTCTCGAAACGATTATTCAAATCTATCACATTTCATTAATTCTTGCTTATTCACTTATAACTCCAATACATATAAGAAATTTCCTTTGTGAAATCATTTGAAATCAATTACAAACTCAGTAAATAAATTGTAAATATTTATTTCCTTTTTACAGGCTTTAAATTTAAAATAATAGATTTAAAAGTCAGTCCTCAAAAATAAATTTTATAATTTCATCTCGTCGATTTACCTGACGGTAGATCGATATTTATAAAATGATTAATTCATAGGTCATGTACGGCCAATCCCTTAACCAATAATACCCATTGGTTTAAACCCAACAAATGGTGAATTTCAAGTCAATATTCAATCATCAAATCAAAACAATTCAACATTGGTCTCATAACAGTCTATAACGACAATTCAATATCAACCACAACAATCAATCAAAACAATTCATTTATTAAAAACACGTTTATTTTATAAACGTGACCAATAAGGTAGATTACCTTGATTGGGACCCAATCGTTAAAATAACGATTTATTTTCACTGAAATTAAACAACGTTTAATTTGATCAATTCAGCAATATATGAATATCTATCATCAACCAGTCAAAACACTAGCAACCATAACACACAAAAATAAAAAAACCCAACTTATAAAATATAAGCGGGAATTACTGAGTGAGTTTAACTCACCTTCGTTTGATTCCATCGTTAGATCACCTCGATTCAGTTAAATTAATCGACGTTTAATTTAACCGAGAAATCCAGCTGCTGTCTGCCCTGCTCAGTCCTCATCCATCGCGTAGTACTCATCTTCACGGTCCCGACGTTTTTCGTTTCGTCGAAATCTGATCACGAGAGTGTTCGAAATTTATATTTGAACATTTAAACTAATTAAATTAAAAAGAATGGGCCTTACTTAACTTTCCTCTCCATCCAGCCCAACCCGAATGAGCCCAAACCCGCATCCCTCTTTTACCCTAAAACCATCGGCTTCACAAATCATCCGATCCATTTTTAAACCCTCCGCCGCTACTCCAAAAATGGAGAAAACCGAAACACTTATATGCGGAAATCCTCCCTTGTACCATCGATGCTCCCTCCAGCGGAAACGAAGGCGCCTACGCCTCAGTCCCCCTCCACCGTTACCTCTTTGATCGCCACAACCCTGACCCCTGCGACGCTCTGCTGCCACCACCTCGCATCGGCCTTATCCACCACCCACGAAGGACCTCCACAGACGAGACCGAACCCTAGTCACGAAAAAGTTAAGTAATTTTTCCCAAAATTATAATTTCTGTTTTGATTTTCCTTTTGGATTTCAATTCGGTTTTACCTTTCTGTGTTGATCTAGTTTAGAACCCACCGTGTATTTATACTAGAAAGGATTACAGTGATTTATGAATTGTTACATCCTAGTTAGACTCAGTGGTGCCAAAACCCTAGGTGATTTTCGGCTCTGCTATGATCTTTATGATGGAACTTGGTTTGTGTGATGTTTAACAGTGAGGGCTACGGATTTGTGATGGATTTTACGTATTGTCTATTCGCATGTCCTCTATATTTTACTGTTCGGATTTTCTGTGTGCAAGATTTAAATTTAATGTTGTGGATAATTGTTCTAGTGTATGGAAGAATATATTTTTTTTTTAAAAAGATTTGTACAGATTTGAAACTTGCATGAGCTGAAATAGATTTGCATTGCACTAAAATATTGAAATGACGTTATTCAGATTTGACTTTTCTTGTACCCATGCATTGTTCATTGAATTGTAGTTTTCCTTAGGGTTGTGTGACTCGTGCCTATAGTTGTAGGCTATAGGATTCACTTGTAAGATGCGCTGTACATTTTCTATGTTGTAAAAATCTTATAACTACTCTTTCATGTGCTGTCTATAGGTTAGGTCGACTGTAGTTGCATGGATACAATTTTTACATGAGATTTTCTGAATGCAGATACATTATCTATTTCGATTGTTTCAATGTGGTATAGATTTGGTGGTATATATTTTTCTTGTTTTCACTTACATGTGCATTGATAATGCACCATTGTTTACTTGGTTATTCGGTACTGTGGATTCGATGCAGAATATATTCAGAATTTAATTCTCTTTTATATGATCTGTGTGATGTTTTTTGTTTGATTTAATTTTGCATTTTACTGTTTACATGTGGTATCTTCCTTATTCAAATCTTTCACTTTACATATCTATATATATATATATATATATATATATATACTAGCTATTAATAGCTATTACTCCTTTTTCCAGGTTGATCTGGTGGTGGATGCTTTGATGGAGATGGTTGCTGCGCCATAAGCAGTGTTGGATTTCATGTACCATCCATGACATTTCCGATTTGATTTTGCCTACATCTCTTACCAATTGTTCTGTACTCACTTAAAAATTTGGAATTAGTTGTGCGTTAAAATTGATGTACCCATATATTTTCCTCTTTCCATTTTACTGTTTACTTTACTGTTTTCTATGGAAAGGAACAAGACATGTTTTGTGGTACTTGAATTTTGAATTGAATTTGATTTGATCCATTTGATTTTGCTTTAGTACAAGTAAGAATATGTGAATATGTTTGCAGCTATGACCATAATATATATATATGTGAATATGTCCCTATTACATGTGTTGCCTTAGTACAAGAAATTAACAAATATTAATTACTGTTTTGGAAATATGAACCATGTGCAAGTAATATACAAGCTTTAGGTTTAGTAAATTTATAAATCTTTTAAAATGTCGAGACCATATAATTTAAATTCTAAAACGGTTAAATAATCTGATATTATCGAATATATCCAAAACGAAAGATCATGTAGCTCTCAACAAGACTAAGACGGATTCTAACTCGAAAATAAAATCTTTGAGTTAACGATATCAAATATTTATTCAAATCCTTATTTAATTAATTAAATAAGCGTTATCGTTTTATAACGATTTTTCATAGCGACTATTTTCAAATTTCAACTGGACATAACTAACAAATTATAACATGAAATCTCGATTTTTCTCTTTCATACGAAAAATAAAATCAAATTGATTCCATCGTTTCTGGTTTCACAGAATTCCAACTTAAAACGAATTCTGTATACGCAGTTGAAGTTCAGAACGAAATTTACGAACTACTGTACCATTTCTAGTTCGTTTATAATATAATTATAAATTAAATGTTTTGCAGTCGTTTTAATAACGAATATATTTATATAATTCAATATAAACCATATTAAAGCACTTTAAATCGCTCGTTCACATTATACAGCAAATTCAACATTCTCCCAATATCCCGAAAATAAGATATTATTATATTATTAATATAATTTAAATATTCAAATTAAAATGGTAATAATCCATTATTTAAACTTAAATAAATATTTTAAGTAAATAAAATATTTCGAATAAATGGTCAGAAAATACAAGACATTACAGTTTAGAATTTTTCTTGTACCTACTTATACATAATATAAATAATGAAATTTAGATAATGCGATTTATATGTATATATTTTAATTGATATTTATTGATTATTCAAACTATTTATTGTATTTAAAATAATCAATGCAAAAAGGAAGATGTTATATTATTAAAAATTTACAGAAGTGCACTAACTTGTTGAATGGTTTTAGATTTTTTGATCAATTTTTAATAATTTAAATAGTTTTGTGTGGACCTTTTTTTAAATAATATTTTAAATTCGAGAGTCTTCAAAAAAATTCATAATACTTATTTCGTTATCCAAGTTTCTTGAAAATTTTGAAATTGGAATTCCTACCTGTAATTATTTTATATTGAATAAATATGAACTAAAATATTTATTTAACATACAAATAAATGACATTAAATTAAAAAAAAATTATGTTAGATACGACAAGTTTTAATCTGGAAATATATTTGATATATATATATATATATATACACACACACACACACACACACGTATATTGAACATAAGTTTTCATGTATATATGTATACCATATCAATCTAGGTATGTTTGGATTGCATTATATGTCATTGAGTATCAATTATATATATACATATATTTGTGTGCGTGTATTTATGTGTGCGTAAACTAGTAAATTATTAACTATAGTACAAATATCTATAAATAAGAAAATATATACATACATACACATATGTGCATATAGATATAGATATACATATATATATATATACATACATACATATATATATATATATGCATATACTTATATGTATATAAAAAATATTTTGTGACTTTTAATAATGAAACATATTCATAAAAATATTTTGTGTACAGATATAAGGGTTACATGACACACCTGTTTGGAAGCACCTCTTCTGTACCTGAACCACAACCACTCATTTATAATAAAACAATGGGCGATTGCGAGAGAGATAGGGAGAGAGTAGGAGGTTGAGAGAAAAAAGGGGTTGTATGGTGGAAATTAAGGGTGCTCCATTGTTTGAGGATGTGATGGAACACTCATTACACACACACACACACATACACACACATATATATATATCGAGAAATTGTCCATATATATATATATATATATATATATATATATATGAGAGAGAGAGAGAGAAACACACACAGATTATATATATATATATACATATATGTATATATATGCACATATATTTAGACAACATACAATACATGTAAAATATTATATCACAAATGCACACACATATACATGTATATGATGCATTTATACATAAATTAAATCAATCTAATCAAATTTATGATTAAAAATATTTTAATTTATTTTTTAAACTAAAATTTAATAGTGTTCTAAATGAGTTAGACTTCATAGACCCGTCAAAGATCCAATATGATTTTATTTTTTAAATTTACTCATAATTATGGCTATAGGCTGACTAGTCCTAACAACGACTTTTTTGATTTAGCACCAAAAACACTCATCAAACAGTGTTGAGACAAGTACCACATCGGCGAACTTATAAAATAAATTATGTATAAATATTAAGAGCCCACCCTTCGCATTACCAATTGGTTTTGTGATAATTTGGGGTTCTCTAACATGGTATCAGAGAGAGTTTCATTCGTGTGCACATAACTGCCACATTTGTCCACGTCACCTAATAAGATTCACGTGTTAGGCTCAGGACATGCCATATGTGGGGGGCATGTTGAGACAAGTCTCATATCGGGGAATTTATATAATAAATTCTGTATAAATATTAAGAGTCAACCATTCATATTACCAATTGGTTTTGTGATAATTTGGGGTTCTCTAATAAAGAGCCATCACATGAAAACCAAATGTCGAATGAACCGTCATATCCTTCTTCTTAAAGCTTCATCGTCGACCATGTTAAAATTGACCAAATAAGCCATGAATGAATAGCAATATATATCGATCACTTTCAAAGTGGTCGATAAATACTAATTTGGTTGCATACTTAAAGACGTCCGACATTTTCTTGAAGACTAAAGCACATATCTAAGACTGCCATCCTTAATCTTTAGATAAGTCAGCATGTTTCCATATTCCTCCACATATTTATCCTAATATTATATCATTGGCAAACGACAGTTTTAATTAACTAAGCAAAGAATCAATAATGTAGCAAATAATCATATAAATATCAATGATAGCATTCAAGAATCCATAATAACACTTATCCTATACTTATATAAATCTAAGGCAACCAATTATGTGACTAATATCAAAATAACATAAATCTAACAATACTGTCAAAACGCCATGTAAGTGGAAACATGTGGTATATAGTTTCAAAATCATCTATGAACACTTCTAAGTCTTTTATAAAATAAGATCTTGGTTTCACCGTTTTGGAAATCCTATTTTAAAGTTAGAAACCGTTTCGAAAAGTCGATTTAATACCATATGAACAACTATAATATGACGAGGAACAATATTAACCAATTTAACCAAATCCATCCAAACCAATATAATGTCCTAGATTTCTCCATCATAATCAGAACAAAAAAAATAACATCCAAAATGGACATCGTATGCAAAAAAGAAACACGATATATAAGTTATCAGGATATTTATATGATTAATTAACTTAATTGAATAATTAGCTTAAGCTAATTACCTTCATTATTGCTTAACTATCTTTTACAAAAAATCTCTGTTGTGTACAACGTACATACATGAAAATGAACCAAATACATCATGAATGAATTTGGAGTGATACGAAGCCATGGTTAACGAAATTTGATTATGTGTATCATATTATTTTGCTAATCCCAACGGTCCAAAAATATCACCATCTGAAGCAACGCTCCAAGATAATAATTTTACGTAATTCGAGATAGTTTTGACTATTCAATCATTAAATACAATGTTTCAAGACTCATTCTAAGTTGCGATATCAAACCGAACACAACGGAACTGGTGTCAAGTCCTGATTCAATTGTATACAAAATTCATATTTTTAGACTGTCAAATAATTAACGATTTAGCATTTAAATTAATTTCAACGTTAAAAGTATATACGTAGTTACAAGTGAAGTATCGATGATTATTGACATCATTCCGAACACAATGACCTTTTGACATCATTTATATTTTTTCTGTTTTATCATTTTATTGCATTTTCGCTTAATTTTGACCAATTTACCTGGTACACGTTTATTTTCCGTACGCTCGCATATTAACTCCAACAATTATGAAATTTGGAACCTTACCATTTTTTGATGCATTGGATCCGATAAAACTAGTTTTATCGAATTCCGAGATCGTTTGAAATATGTTTTTTTTTAAGCCATGGAAATAATATTAAATTATCTAATTTTTAAAATCGACTATAAATTCTTGTAAAATTAATTAAAAAACAAATTTAAATTGGTTTCAAAATTTTAGGTCATTACAATATACTTGGCTGCATCTTAACCCTTGGCTGCTTTTGCACATGTTTCGGCTGGTTGTGTTACTTATCAAGTTGTGCACACAGTTTATACTGTGCATTTTGTGTTTATTGCCTTGTTAACCAAGTTTTGGGGATGTTGTTTGTCCATGCCATATGTTTGTTTTTTCACCTTTCTGGACTAATTTGTATATCCTTGAGATGATACATTTGATGTTACCATCCTGTACATGCATGCTTCATGCATTGCTTGGTCTTTGCTACTTACTTGGGTTGTCTGGTGCTGCCTTGAGTTGCTAGGTTGAGTTGTGTTTGACCATATTTTCCATATTCACCTGAAAAGAGTTGCCTCTGTGTATATACATATATTTATTATTTCTAATCCAGCAAACTAGTTATGGTTATGTTAAGGCTGGTCAAGATAAGCAGACCACGTATGTGTGTCGAGGCTAGTCTTGATCGGTAGACCATAGTAACTGAGTTGAGGCTGGTTTACGAGCACTAAAAAATTAATCTACCTTGTGGTATTTATAGTGAATCACTGTGAATATCACAAGCTGTCTAGACTCAAATAAATGCATATATATCAGACCAAGTTTAGAAAAATGATGAGAAACACAACGAAAATTCTGAGGCATATAAAATTTAAAATAAATTTATATTTACTTGAATTTAAATCTATTTTGTTCCATTTTACTGTGTGTGTTTTTGTGATAGGTATATAGGTGACCGGAAAAGATCTGAAGCACGTGAAGACTCAATGTGTGAATGTACATGAGAGAGTGTATGTATGTCTAAGTGAAATGAGTGAGCTGTAGTAAGGAAAAAACACCGTATATGAACTTGAATGTATTATATCACAGTGAGATGTACAATAGTGAGTTAAAAAATATGTACCATTTCAAATGTTGAATAAAATATTTATTTGAATAAAAACACTGTTTGAATATTAAATTCTATGCAATATCATTTCATTCAAAATAAATATTTATTTCTGTATGTTTTGCAATATAGAATAGTATATATATAAACACATTTATATAATAATATATATGTTTGTTATCATTAAAGAAAAATCATATTGTTATATGTAACACCCCGAATTTCAATTAAAACTAATGGTTAGTAATTAAAGTATAAATAATCTCAGATGTGAGAATCAGGGGAAACGGGCTACGTCATTGCGTTCGTCTCGGAAAAATACGCGAAATAGAGTCCGAGTTTGCGTAAAACGGGTACCGTATGAAAGAGATATGGACGAACAAAGTTAGGCAGAAAAACCCGAAACAGGCCAGAAATGCACTGGCGCACTTGTGAAGTGCGCCAGTACAAAAATACACTGGCGCACTTGGGAAGTGCACCCATGTCGGGACAGGAAACCTGCACAGTTTCTAGAGAGTTCTGTGGTTGGGTGCACCAGCTTGGGGTTTGGGCTTGGTCTTAGGGCTGGTTTCTGGAAAGTTCCGAAATCTAAGGGTCCTAATCTAATTTAGGGTTAATCTAAGGGCCTAAAACACTCACCTAATCTATAAATACACCCTAAACCTACCCTAATCCATACTAAAAATAGAATTGAGGGCTACATGCCGCCAAATTAAATCTTAGAAGGAGCCTCCACTAATTTATGAAGAGGGTTGCAAGCTAATCACTCTCTAATCAACCTCTAATCCATTCTAAGCATCTTAATCTTCTTCATTTGGAGTGCAAATTGGCTAGTTGTAAGTTTCTATCACTCTAATGATCAATTGCTAAACTAAGTAGATGAGATATGATGAGATCATATGGTTTTGTTTGGGGATTAATGGGTTTTAAGTCATATGACATGATGTTAGTTTGCTAATGTATGTGGGTTATGCAAGTTTTGTGCTTTGTGATCATATGTTAATATGCAAGTTACATGTATGATAATATGCAAGTTACATGTATGATAATTATGCAAGTCGTATGTTTCTTCATATGCAAGTTTATGAGTTCATATGCAAGTTATGTGACATATTATATGCAAGTCATGTATTTGTTAATATGTAAGTTTATGTAACATGTTATGCAAGTTCATATGCAAGTTTATGAGTTCATATGCAAGTTATGTAACATGTTATGCAAGTTCATATGCAAGTTATGTGACATATTATATGCAAGTCATGTATTTGTTAATATGTAAGTTTATGTAACATGTTATGCAAGTTAATATGCAAGTTATGTGACATGTTATACAAGATTATATGCAAGTTATGTGACATGTTATACAAGAATATATGCAAGTTATGTGACATGTTATACAAGATTATATGCAAGTTATGTGACATGTTATACAAGATTATATGCAAGTTATGTGACATGTTATACAAGACTATATGCAAGTTATGTGACATGTTATGCAAGTTCATATGCAAGTTATGTGTTTGTTAATATGCAAGATGGCACCTTTGAAACATGTTCATACATATGCAAGTTGACACCTTTTATATGTGTTATGTCATGAGAATGAAATTACGTGGGAACGATGGGGTTAATTAAATGCATATGTTAATAAGATTGTGTGAAATTAATATAATTATGCATAACATAAAATAAATGAACATAGTATGGGAATTTGCCTATTAAGTTAGGTGTACCCATACTATGTGTTGGGAATTTGCCTATTAAGTTAGGTGTACCCACACTTTGGAGTTGGGAATTTTCCTATTAAGTTAGATGTACCCATATTCCTAAAATAAACATGATAATTAACACAAATTATGGGGGTGATTAATTAGGAGTAATTAATCGATTAAGACACGAGGTTGGACCCGTTTGTAGTATAAGACTGCCCGGAGTTTACCGGCTTAACCAGGCATCTACAAATGACGGTCCAATGTGAGGGGTCTTAATCATAAATTAAATACGTAACAAGGGTAAATGACACGAGGTTGGACCCGTTTGTAGTGTAAGACTGCCCGGAACCTACCGGCTTAACCAGGCATCTACAAATAACGGTCCAATGTGAGGGGTCCTTTACACGGTTACGGTGTTAATCAATTAAGAAACACTTAACTAGATAATCATGTAGTGGGGCATGGGGGTTAAGTGGGTACCTTGGGTGGTATGTGGAAATTGCTAGTGGTTGCCAATAGAAAATATGATAAAATACTTAACCAAGATGAAACATGTAATTAAACATGATTAAAGGGTTAAGTGGGAAACACTAGTGTGTGGGCCAAGCTTAGGGGGATGGCTTGTGCTGGGGGCCCATTTCAACCAGTAACCCATACATATCTTAGTGGGCTCGACCCATGTCGAGGACGGGACACGCATACTGGGCTTGACTATAAGAGGCCAAAATGGGTTAGCGGTGGCAACGCATGACCAACGGGTTTCATATGCGTGTGTGGACCCGGGCTGGTAAATAAGACGTTGTTGCATCGTGTAGATATAAGTCGTGCACCGTTAATTTTATCAGGTTGCCACGTTGGGGAATGGTACACCCCATGGTGGGGCCAGCACGGGTATCTACGTTATGGAGCCGATCGAATGGGGAGTAGTGTGTACACCTAGTGGATTGTAGGGCCCCGTGGCGTCTACTTAGTCACCTAGGGGTACGCGAGAACTATTAAGTTAATTTTATAAGTCCATGGGTGGGATCAACCTTTAAGTTAGGAACGACTGGTGTGGTGCAGTTTAGTAATTTACCTTTGGAAGGGTAGATGCGTCTTTATCTTTTATCTTAGTTTAGTTGACTGCTTAGTGTAGCCATTCATCCCCATTAGTTACCGTATATCAGTTTATGTCTTCTCTGGTTACTTTAACGATTGTATTGTTAAAGTTATAGGACTCGATCAGACTTATGTCTGACCCCGTTGTTTTTATCTTTTTTTCCAACCCTCAGGTCCTACGGTGGATCCTAGCAGTAGTGGAGCTTGATCGGATTGTTGTTCCAGTCTTTAGGAGCTTGGATAGATGTAAAGCTCCAGTTACTCAGTTATCTTTTCTTTTGTCATGGCTATTGTATGAGAGTGGGATTATGTACTTCTTTATTTTGATGGATATTGTACTTGACTTTTATTGTGGTTTTATGATGTAACCAGACATGTTTTACTTCCGCTGTTATGAGATGATGTTTTAAATTTCAAGTACTATTTATATCTGTCTTGTTGTAATTTTTCTGTTCTATATTCACTAAAATACTCCACCGATGCTATGGCATTCCCTTAGTGAGTGATCATAGCGGGAGTGGGGTGTTACACGTGGTATCAGAGCTGAAGGTTACCGGAACAGATAAATTTTTGAGAAAAATACATTTTCTAGAAAATAGTAAAGGTATTATTTTTGGAAAAAGTATTTTCAAAAACATGTCTTTTAAGAGAAAAGTTTTTGAAAAAGAAAAGCATAATCCCCAATAGCCATATATTTATCTTTCGGAATCTCCTTTTTGAATCTTTCCTCTTTCGTTTCAGCATGGCTGAAGATCTTAACATCCCGGAGGGCTTAGTTATACCACTATGGTATAGGAGGTTACAAGAGGCTAGGGTCGCGGCTGCGGGTCCAGCCAATGCTACTACACCAGAGGCAACCGCTCCTCCTCCTCAGCCTAGAGTGGATAATTTTGCTAAGATTTGCAAGGAGTTCAAGGCTATAGGAGGAAAACCTTTTCTAGGTTCAGAGACTTTCGTAGAGGCTAGAGATTGGCTTAAGGAAGTGGAAGAGTTGCTAGATATCTTTGAAGTGGAAGAGGGAAAGAAAGTCAAGTTGGTGGCTTGGTTAATGAAGGGAGAGGCCTCATTCTGGTGGGAGGTCACTAATGGAGAACGCCCTGTTGACTCTTGGGCAGATTTCAAGCAAAGGTTTGGGGCTAAGTTTCTCTCAAGGGCGGAAGAGAATCTGTTTATGGAGAAGTTCTTGAATTTGAAGCAATGGAATCTCACGGTGAAAGAATATGTCAACAAATTCAATCAATTAGCAAGGTTTGGCATAGAGTTGGTGAATACACCGGAGAAGAAGGCTTTGAGGTTCGTTAGAGGCTTGAACGAACCATTGCAAGGAATAGCTATGACTCACATTCCTATGGGGGCCACCTTTGAGAAGCTTGTCTACATGGCACTTATGCATGAGGATGATAAGAGTTCTAAGGCACCAGAGAAGAAGGGGGATCAGAAGAAACCGCAACAACAACAACAAGGCAAGGGTGGAAAAGGCAATGATGACAAAGGGAAGAAGAAGAAGAAGTGCTTCAATTGTGGGACCCCAGGCCACCTCAGCAAGGATTGTCGCAAAAAGAAGAAGACCGGTTGCTTTCATTGTGGTGAAGCAAGACATCTTGTGAAGGACTGCCCAAAGAAGGGGCAGAAGACGAGGTCTACCTCAGGAGGTCAGGTGCAAGCTCTTATGGCACCAGCTCAGGCAGGAGGGCAAGTTCAGGCTCTCTCAGTTCCACCGATTCAGCAGAGAGGTAGAACTATTTCCGTTGAAAGTCTGGTTTTTCTGTTCGATCATCCAGTTCGTACTTTGTTTGACTCTGGCGCATCGCATTCTTTTATCTCATCATCGTTAGTTGAGTCACTGCACTTAGACACCAGTCTAGTTGATGATCCCTTGGTTGTTTCAAATCCAATTGGGGGCTCCATATATCTGTCTATGATATGTTTGGGTTTGAAGATTTCTATACTTAGCGTTGAGTTTGGATGTGATGCTTTTGTATTGGGCTTCACGGGCTATGGGTTGATTTTGGGCATGGACTGGTTATCCAGTAATGGTGCCGTTCTTGATTGTGAAAGGAGAGTTGTCAGGCTTATGACCCGCTTGGGTAATACTCTCGAGATCTCTTGTAATCCCATGGAATCTGTTTTGCTAAGTTATCTTGAATCGCTCGATGCTTCGGTCGAGAGTTTGCATTCTATCAGAGTGGTCCGGGAATATCCGGATGTGTTTGAAGAGGTGAAGGGTTTGCCTCCGAAGCGGGAGATAGATTTCCGAATTTATTTGGTGGATAATGCCAAACCAGTGTCTTTGCCAGTGCGCCACATGGCTCCTCGTGAGAGAAGAGAACTTCATAAGAAAGTAGGGGAGTTGCTTGAGAAGGGGTTCATAAGGCGAAGTATATCGGAGTGGGGAGCTCCAGTAGTGTTTGCCACGAAGGCGGATGGGTCCCTCAGACTTTGTGTGGATTATAGAGAACTTAATAAGCTCACGAAGAGGAATAGACACCCATTACCGAGGATAGATGATCTCTTTGATCAGTTGGTTGGCGCCTCAGTGTTTTCGCAGATGGACTTAGCTACAGGGTTTCATCAGTTGAGAGTGGCGGAGGACAGTATAGAGAAGACTGCTTTCCGGACTCCGGATGGTTTTTATGAGTGGCTTGTGATTCCATTTGGGTTGACAAACGCCCCTGCATACTTTGTTGATCTGATGAGTAGAGTGTTCAGAGAGTATCTGAATAAGTTTGTAGTGGTCTTTGTGGATGACATCTTGGTCTTTTCCAAGAGTGAAGAAGAGCATGCCTTACATCTCAGAGAAGTGTTGGAGACTCTTCGAGCACATAGTCTTAAAGCTAAATTCTCTAAATGTCATTTTTGGAGAAGAGAAGTGCGATTCTTAGGGCATGTGGTCTCTAAGGAAGGGATAGCTGTGGATCCCGCAAAGATAGTATCTATCCAGGAATCGAAAGTTCCTAGAAATGGTACCGAAGTAAGAAGTTTCTTGGGGTTAGCAGGATATTATAGGAAGTTCATCAAAGACTTCGCGAAGATATCAGCCCCATTAACCCGCTTGACGAAGAAGAATCTGGTTTTCTCATGGGACGTAGATTGTGATGATGCTTTCCGACGGTTAAATAGAGCTTTGACCACCGCTCCAGTTTTAGTGCTTCCAGATGGAAGTAAGCCGTTTGTTGTTTATACCGATGCTTGTGGGACAGGATTAGGCACAGTCTTGATGCAGGAGGGAAGTGTAATAGCCTATGGAGGGAGGCAATTGAGAGTGCATGAGAACAATTACCCTACCCATGATCTAGAGTTGGACGCGATTGTTTTCGCACTTAAGTCTTGGCGCCATTATCTTCTTGGTGAGAGATTCGAGTTGTTCACTGACCATAAATCATTGAAGTACTTATTCTCTCAGAAGGATTTAAACTTAAGACAGCAAAGGTGGATGGAGTTCTTAGCATCCTATGATTTCGAGATAGCGTATACCCCTGGCAAGGGTAACGTGGTGCCGGACGCCTTGAGTAGAAAAAGGCTATCTTTGAGTCCATTGTTCGTGGAACGGCGAAGCTTGGAGTTTCTTTCTTTGTTCGACTTCAGACCTTCTGTTGACTTTGTACCTTGTTTGTTAGCATCCTTGGAGGTTAGACCTACTCTTTTGGGACGGATTGGCGAGACTCAGCGAGACGACCCACAGTTGGTTGAGTTGGTAGAGAAGCTTATAAGGGGGGAGTCGTCCAGCCATTTGGGTAGATACACCATAGATGATAGGGGATGGTTGCATAGAGACGGTAGACTTTGTGTACCGCAAGATGAGGGTTTGAAGAAGGCTATTTCGGATGATGCACATCGTTCAAGGATGACTATTCATCCCGGTGGAGACAAAATGTACCAAGACATGAAGAGAGTTTTCTTCTGGGCCGGTATGAAGAAAGATGTGGCCGAGTATGTGGCTAGATGCTTAGTGTGCCAACAAGTTAAAGCGGAGCAAAGGAAACCCGGTGGGTTGCTACACCCATTGGAAGTTCCGCAATGGAAGTGGGATAGTGTCTCGATGGATTTCATCGATGGGTTACCGAGATCGAGGAAGGGCAATACGGGAATTTGGGTTGTGGTAGACAGACTTACCAAGAGTGCCCATTTTATACCCGTGAAGAGTAAGAGGACCGCTCCATGGCTTGCTTCAGTCTATGTTAGAGAGATTGTTAGATTGCATGGCGTACCATCCAGCATTGTGAGTGATCGAGATCCTATCTTCACTAGTGAGTTTTGGAGAAGTTTGCAAGAGGCGGTAGGGACTCAGTTGTGTTTGAGCACCGCATATCATCCTCAGACGGACGGTCAGACCGAGAGGGTGAACCGTATCTTAGAAGATCTTTTGAGGCTTTGTATCTTGGATTTTGGAGGTACATGGGAAGAACATCTTCCTTTGGTGGAGTTCGCATACAATAACAGCTTTCAGTCTAGTATTGGCATGGCACCTTTCGAAGCTCTTTAAGGAAGGCCTTGTCGATCTCCTACATGTTGGTGGGAATCTACGGATAAGATCTTGCTTGGGCCAGATATGGTTAGAGAGACTTCAGAGAAGATTGATTTGATTCGAAGAAGGATGAAGGCAGCGCAAGATAGACAGAAATCTAATGCGGATCGGAGAAGGACGGATCTTGAGTTTGAGGTTGGGGACATGGTTTTTGTCAAAGTATCTCCGTTGAGAAATGTTGTTCGCTTTGGGTCCGGTGGGAAGTTAGCACCGAGGTTTGTTGGGCCGTTTCCTATTAAGGAAAGGATTGGACGGATGGCATATAGGGTGGAGTTGCCCGACAGACTTAGTGGTGTTCATGATGTATTCCATGTATCACATTTGAGGAAGTGCTTACATGAGACCGCAAAGGTGGTAGAGCCGAGCTTGCTTAGAGATGTAGAGGTAGAGCGTGATGCGGCGATTCGACGAGCTCCTACTCGCATCCTTGGGTCAGAAACTAGGAAGTTGAGGAACAGAGAAGTTCAGCTAGTTAAAGTGCAATGGGGAGATGACGAAAGCAATGCTACTTGGGAGATGGAAGCGAAGATGCGTTCTTTGTACCCATTTCTTTTTGAGAGTATGTCTTTTAACTTCTCCTTTATCGCTTGTCTAGTACTTATCTTATCTTTAGTATATCCTCTCGCTAGTACCTATGACCTTTAGATAGGGTAAAGCCTATGGTTGAAACATGTGTTTGAAACATGTTATGGTTGATGGATGCATGTGGATGCAATTGGTTGCTAGTGGTTGCTCGTGGATGCATATACACGCATATTAGGCACTAGATCGGCTCAGTCACTTCATGTTGCATATCTCATAAATGGATGTGGTAGTTAGATTGATGGATGTATCATGGCTGTGTTATCATGTGGATGATGCATTTTTGTGTATGGTTGTGCACGCATATAGAAATTGTATGTGTCAATAGGGTTTCGCATACATATTGGATGCATGGCACTATCATGGTTTGCATTAAGGAGGTCGACTGAATCGGTAGACCGCCTGATTTTGCATTAGTATACGGACATATACACACACTTTCTGCATATGTTCATACATCATTAGAAGTTTCTAAGGATAATGGTTGCTTGTGGTTGATGGTTTAGTAGATGGTTGTTTGGTTGGTAGGATACGTTCTTCTTGACTTAGAGATTTCGAGGACGAAATCCTTTAAGTAGGGGAGAATGTAACACCCCGAATTTCAATTAACACTAATGGTTAGTAATTAAAGTATAAATAATCTCAGATGTGAGAATCAGGGGAAACGGGCTGCGTCATTGCGTTCGTCTCGGAAAAATACGCGAAATAGATTCCGAGTTTGCGTAAAACGGGTACCGTATGAAAGAGATATGGATGAACGAAGTTAGGCAGAAAAACCCGAAAAAGACCAGAAATGCATTGGCGCACTTGTGAAGTGCGCCAGTACAAAAATACACTGGCGCACTTGGGAAGTGCGCCCATGTCGGGACAGGAAACCTGCACAGTTTCTAGAGAGTTCTGTGGTTGGGTGCACCAGCTTGGGGTTTGGGCTTGGTCTTAGGGCTGGTTTCTGGAAAGTTCCGAAATCTAAGGGTCCTAATCTAATTTAGGGTTAATCTAAGGGCCTAAAACACTCACCTAATCTATAAATACACCCTAAACCTACCCTAATCCATACTAAAAATAGAATTGAGGGCTACATGCCGCCAAATTAAATCTTAGAAGGAGCCTCCACTAATTTATGAAGAGGGTTGCAAGCTAATCACTCTCTAATCAACCTCTAATCCATTCTAAGCATCTTAATCTTCTTCATTTGGAGTGCAAATTGGCTAGTTGTGAGTTTCTATCACTCTAATGATCAATTGCTAAACTAAGTAGATGAGATATGATGAGATCATATGGTTTTGTTTGGGGATTAATGGGTTTTAAGTCATATGACATGATGTTAGTTTGCTAATGTATGTGGGTTATGCAAGTTTTGTGCTTTGTGATCATATGTTAATATGCAAGTTACATGTATGATAATATGCAAGTTACATGTATGATAATTATGCAAGTTGTATGTTTCTTCATATGCAAGTTTATGAGTTCATATGCAAGTTATGTGACATATTATATGCAAGTCATGTATTTGTTAATATGTAAGTTTATGTAACATGTTATGCAAGTTCATATGCAAGTTATGAGTTCATTTGCAAGTTATGTAACATGTTATGCAAGTTCATATGCAAGTTATGTGACATATTATATGCAAGTCATGTATTTGTTAATATGTAAGTTTATGTAACATGTTATGCAAGTTAATATGCAAGTTATGTGACATGTTATACAAGATTATATGCAAGTTATGTGACATGTTATACAAGATTATATGCAAGTTATGTGACATGTTATACAAGATTATATGCAAGTTATGTGACATGTTATACAAGACTATATGCAAGTTATGTGACATGTTATGCAAGTTCATATGCAAGTTATGTGTTTGTTAATATGCAAGATGGCACCTTTGAAACATGTTCATACATATGCAAGTTGACACCTTTTATATGTGTTATGTCATGAGAATGAAATTACGTGGGAACGATGGGGTTAATTAAATGCATATGTTAATAAGATTGTGTGAAATTAATATAATTATGCATAACATAAAATAAATGAACATAGTATGGGAATTTGCCTATTAAGTTAGGTGTACCCATACTATGTGTTGGGAATTTGCCTATTAAGTTAGGTGTACCCACACTTTGGAGTTGGGAATTTGCCTATTAAGTTAGGTGTACCCATATTCCTAAAATAAACATGATAATTAACACAAATTATGGGGGTGATTAATTAGGAGTAATTAATCGATTAAGACACGAGGTTGGACCCGTTTGTAGTATAAGACTGCCCGGAGTTTACCGGCTTAACCAGGCATCTACAAATGACAGTCCAATGTGAGGGGTCTTAATCATAAATTAAATACGTAACAAGGGTAAATGACACGAGGTTGGACCCATTTGTAGTGTAAGACTGCCCGGAACCTACCGGCTTAACCAGGCATCTACAAATAACGGTCCAATGTGAGGGGTCCTTTACACGGTTACGGTGTTAATCAATTAAGAAACACTTAACCAGATAATCATGTAGTGGGGCATGGGGGTTAAGTGGGTACCTTGGGTGGTATGTGGAAATTGCTAGTGGTTGCCAATAGAAAATATGATAAAATACTTAACCAAGATGAAACATGTAATTAAACATGATTAAAGGGTTAAGTGGGAAACACTAGTGTGTGGGCCAAGCTTAGGGGGATGGCTTGTGCTGGGGGCCCATTTCAACCAGTAACCCATACGTATCTTAGTGGGCTCGACCCATGTCGAGGACGGGACACGCATACTGGGCTTGACTATAAGAGGCCAAAATGGGTTAGCGGTGGCAACGCATGACCAACGGGTTTCATATGCGTGTGTGGACCCGGGCTGGTAAATAAGACGTTGTTGCATCGTGTAGATATAAGCCGTGCACCGTTAATTTTATCAGGTTGCCACGTTGGGGAATGGTACACCCCACGGTGGGGCCAGAACGGGTATCTACGTTAGGGAGCCGATCGAATGGGGAGTAGTGTGTAAACCTAGTGGATTGTAGGGCCCTGTGGCTTCTACTTAGTCACCTAGGGGTACGCGAGAACTATTAAGTTAATTTTATAAGTCCATGGGTGGGATCAACCTTTAAGTTAGGAACGACTGGGGTGGTGCAGTTTAGTAATTTACCTTTGGAAGGGTAGATGCGTCTTTATCTTTTATCTTAGTTTAGTTGACTGCTTAGTGTAGCCATTCATCCCCATTAGTTACCGTATATCAGTTTATGTCTTCTCTGGTTACTTTAACGATTGTATTGATAAAGTTATAGGACTCGCTCAGACTTATGTCTGACCCCGTTGTTTTTATCTTTTTTTCCAACCCTCAGGTCCTACGGTGGATCCTAGCAGTAGTGGAGCTTGATCGGATTGCTGTTCCATTCTTTAGGAGCTTGGATAGATGTAAAGCTCTAGTTACCCAGTTATCTTTTCTTTTGTCATGGCTATTGTATGAGAGTGGGATTATGTACTTCTTTATTTTGATGGATATTGTACTTGACTTTTATTGTGGTTTTATGATGTAACCAGACATGTTTTACTTCCGCTGTTATGAGATGATGTTTTAAATTTCAAGTACTATTTATATCTGTCTTGTTGTAATTTTTCTTTTCTATATTCACTAAAATACTCCACCGATGCTATGGCATTCCCTTAGTGAGTGATCATAGCGGGAGTGGGGTGTTACATTATACTCAACAGGATCGACCAATTTCTTACACTATAGTAGTAACACACCTCAAGCGACATTGGAAGCCTTCCGGAAGTATTAAAGTAAAATCGATAGGAAAAGTATTCCTCTTTCTTCTCTCTAACCCTAATGACCATGATAGAGTCTTGCACGCAGATTCGGTCATAATTAGGAACAAACTTTTCCTGGTTAAGCAATGGGATGAGAATGTAGGAAGTAATTGTTAAATTTGGTGATATAAAATCACAAATTGATTGGAATAAATTTGCAAAGAATGGAAAGTAAATATTTTTATAATGGGAATGCATTTATTGCATTTAGTGAGGTGGTAGAGAAATAAATGAAGGGATTAATTTCTTTCATCTATGCTAAAGAAACAGATTGATTTACTTCCTATGTTTGCACATTTGTTGTTATGGTAATTTGTCTCCATTATATTATTACCATATGTTGGTAATTTAATTGATGACTCACATAGATTTGCACTGGCTATATATTTAGGGGTAGACTTTAGTGTAAACCCATCCTGGCATGGAGCCAGTGATCCCCAATGCTTTCTCTTCTTGTTAAACCTGATTAAGGTTTGGATATGTAAACTCTTATTTTGTAATCTCTTGTAGTTCTCTCATGTGGAATAAAATCTCTCTCTGTTGGACTGGACGTACACTATCTCGAGGATAGTGGAACCAGTATAAATATTGTGTCTCTTTGTTTCTCTGATATAGTTATTTACTATTTTGTTGATGTAATAGAATAATTGCTATCAGATTAGATTGGTGTTCAATTGGCAAATCTAGATCCTGCTTATTGGGCTTCCGCAAAGGCGCAATTTTGCATATCAGATTGGTATCAGAGCATGGCGATTTGTTTTAAGTTGTGCATCAATTATTTCTACAAAGGTTGGTAGATTCGGTGGTGATTATGCTATTACTATTTTGGAGAAAAGGAGACTTCGGTGGAGGAGATTATGCTGAGAGAAAAGAGCGTTCCAATCTGGGAACTTTGACGTGATATGGAGTTTATTGTGAAGAAGCCCTCTGATATGGATGAGGGAAGATGGAAGAAGACGAAGAAGAAGGCGGGTGACGGTTGAAGAACCTTGTCCACAGCAAGGTGGAGAGGTTAATTTGGTCACTGCTGATGTGTTCGACAGGGGGTCTTCACGTTGATGATGCTCGAGGGATCCGGAGTGATCGAGGAAGGAGCTCAGATCAAGTGGTAGACGGGTGTCGTTGTGGAATTACAAGCACTTTTAGACCGTTGGTTGATGCATGGTGCAGATCAGGTGGTAGATGCATCTTTTGCAGGCGGTGGGTTGTGTTTGCAATTGAGGTGTGGTCGTAGTCCTTTCAAATCGACTGGGTGTATCTCGTTGCCCTGAAATCGAGGTTGGTTTTAATTGAGAGAATAATTTTTTGGTCTTGGTGGTGTTGAGATTACTTTGGAATCTGCCTTTTGTTATTTTGGATATTTGCAACATTTTGTTGGCGGGCGAGGACGTAGTCTGAGCTCGTTAACAATGGTATGATAGGGGGTAGCTTTGCTGGAACTCATTAGGCAAATATTCATTTTTGGTTTCTATCTCATTGTGAGATTTTGATTGAAGGTGGAGTTCTGTTGAAGAGTTTTATGTTGTGAAGAGAATTTGATTGGAGATGTGGTGTTGCAGATATGTGATTTTGCATCAAGGTGGAGTGTTAAATTTGGTGATACAAAATCACAAATTGATTGGAACAAATTTGCAAAGAATGGAAAGTAAATATTTTTATAATGGGAATGCATTGATTGCATTTAATGAGGTGGTAGAGAAATAAATGAAGGGATTAATTTCTTTCATCTATGCTAAAGAAATAGATTGATTTACTTCCTATGTTTGCACATTTGTTGTTATGGTAATTTGTCTCCATTATATTATTACCATATGTTGGTAATTTAATTGATGACTCACATAGATTTGCACTGGCTATATATTTAGGGGTAGACTTTAGTGTAAACCCATCCTGGCATGGAGCCAGTGATCCCCAATGGTGTCTCTTCTTGTTAAACCTGATTGAGGTTTGGATATGTAAACTCTTATTTTGTTATCTCTTGTAGTTCTCTCATGTGGAATAAAATCTCTCTCTGTTGGACTGGACGTACACTATCTCGAGGATAGTGGAACCAGTATAAATATTGTGTCTCTTTGTTTCTCTGATATAGTTATTTATTATTTTGTTGATGTAATAGAATAATTGCTATCAGATTAGATTGGTGTTCAATTGGCAAATCTAGATCTTGCTTATTGGGCTTCCGCAAAGGCGCAATTTTGCATAACAGTAATAACATGAGTAAGGTTCATGTATGGAATAAGTTGCCTAATCTACCTCTTTATTCATGTTCTAAACTTGGCATATGCTGGT